>CANSNZ010001289.1:547500-3304072 GCA_947646795.1 Beta lomatogona
TCTATCATTCTGATGTAGTTTGGGAAGAACATTCTTGACCGAGTCATGTTGACCGCATCCGAGATTCTAATACCTTCATGTTGAGTCTCGAACTTCAACCAATGAGAACAATTTCTCATACCTAAAAACCAAAAAACCATACTCACAACTCCCATAGGGGAGAAGGAGATTTCCAAAACAGAAACTAAAAACCCCATAACAGGGTTTGAAAAGATCTCATAAAGAGAGACTAATTTATTAAACAAAACAAGACAACGAATTAAAAACTGAAAATAAAAGGGGAAAAGGGGCTTACCATGGATGAAATCATCCATGGCAGCCCCTAACTAATGAAGAAGGGGTAGGGAAGGCTAGGGTTTGAGAGAGAAAGAGAGAAGGGGGAGGCCCTCGGCAGCAACATATCTTAACCTTGCACAAGTCTTATATTTTTTCCTTTTATTTATCTTCTTAATTCCTTTAACCTTCTAGAATTATTTTTTTATGGGTTTATTTATATCTTTCCCTAATCTTAGTTCGATGGTCTTAAATATTAGCTAGATTAATTTATCTTTTCCCCTAAATCCATCTTATAGTTTCCTAGTCCTAGTTCGACTCTACCTATCCAACTAGTATAAATAGGGGCATCTACTCCTCATATTATTCACATCAAATTTGAGGAATACATCTCTTTTAATTTCTCAAGTTTAAACTCTATCTCTCTCTTTTAGCCTACCCTTTCTCTTTCTCTATTAGTAGTCTTTTAATTCCAAGGTACATGTATATGTAGGTTTTTAATAATTGTTTTGCAAGAGTAGTATCATGTTTTTAGGAAAATATTTTGGATTGAAGTGCATATTTTTATGAGTTTTATTATGAACTTCATGTGTCTTGTGTGAACATGTTTGAATGTTTAATTCATTTATGAACTTTGAATCGTGTCTTTAATTAGATATTATTATAAATTAAAGTTTGATCGTTGAATCTATATTCAAATATTGTAGAAGGAGTTTGATCTTTAGATTTTTATTTAAATTTTAAAAGGAGTTTGAAGCCTACTCCTATCCACCTTAAGAGCTACTAGTGTACATACCTAGCAAACGAGCACACAGACTCGACGCAACCAGTACCACCAAAAAGACAAAATTAAAGACTTTCAAGCCTACTCCGATCCACCTCTTTAACTTTTGTTCCTATAACTTGTACAATTATATGCTTGACCATGTATGAAATCTCCTAGACTACTCTATGTATAAGCGTTCACTGCATCCTCCCAGAGCGCCATATTCTTATTCTTCCAAATCATGTAGACAAGGCTAGAAAAAGAAGCTAGCACCACTTGCCTTTTGGATTTAGGGCCCATGTACCTGTTACTGATCCATCTACACAGTTGAGAAAGGCCCTTCCATGCAGGACCGATCCTGACATTTTATAGGCCCTAGGCGAAACAAGAAACGAGGGCCCTTATTATAACAAAAATTACTTAAATTTCAAAAAATAGATTCTAATAATGCATAAACAAAAATTTTCATTAAAAATATACGAGTACATTTTATTACATCAACTAACATAACATTACCAAATAATAAGGACACGTCACAATTTTTCACTCAAAATACTCCTATGATGTCTTCAATCATCTGTCATAATCTTTTCCTCACTCGAAAATTGTCGCCTCTCACCTACAACACAACACACACCACAAAATCTCATAAAAAGCGGTTTCTTCTAGCATTTTGAGATGCAAATTCATCAATAATAACATCAACATCAATGTTTCCTATCATATCCTTCTCAATAACTAATGTTGCCAAACCATTCAACCTTTCTTGTGATATTGATGACCGCAAGTATGTTTTTATTAATTTAAGCTTTGAAAAAACTTCTTTCGGCCGAAGCTACAATCACAGGCACGGTTAATAAAATCCTATAAGCAATTGAAACATTTGGATAACAATATGCAGATTTGACAAATTTAAGAATTTCAGGGGCGGATAACAATGTTGTAGGCAGAGTCATTTGCAAACTTCAATTCGGAGAAAAGATCATCTAAGCCAACATCTGATGAATTGCCATGAGAAAAGGTAGAGTGAAAATGAGCACAACATTCTTTCAACTCACTATCTTCTAATGACTTTAACTTATTTGAATCATATAAAAATCCAAAAATATTTTCAAATGTTTTCAATTGCTCAAATCTATCCTTCAAAGGAGTAATTGTCATATATACCACAACCAAAAAATAATTAACTCTAAATGACTCTTCGGGATATTCAACTTCTTCATCCTCATTATTCTCTCCAAAATATTTTTTCCTAATCACACGACATTTTGTGGAAAAGATAGGCTCAACATCCATTTCCATTGCAAGATTTTTAGCAACATTCATACTAGTTGTAAAGCCATCATCTCTAAACTTTTCAAAGTATGACATTACACCTTCTAATTGCTTTATTGTAGTGTCAATACACATAGACTTAGATTGTAATTTCTTACTCACCATATTAATAGCAAATAGAATGTCATACCAAATTACCATCACTAGTAGAATAATTGCTTATTGCTGCGGTGGTATTGCTGCGGTTTTACCCATACGCAGCAATATATCATGTAAAAAGAAAAGGTAAAATATAAAATAATCATATTGCTGCGGTTTCGGCCGAAAACCGAAGCAATATGGTTTCAACGGGAAAATTTTTTAAAAAAGTTGATTATTTGACCAGACATATTGCTGCGGTTTCTGACAAAAACGGCAGCAATATATTAAAAAAATACTACCTCCGTCCCAGAATAGTTTGAACACTTTCCTTTTATGTTTGTCCCAAATTAGTTTGAACACTTCCATTTTTGACATGGTCCCACCATTAATATATTATTTCTTGTACACATCTTTGGCCCACACTGTACCTTTTATCAATTAAAAGTTACCCAACTTTCTCTCACCTCTAATAAAAAATACCCCACCAACTCCTATCACATCCACTTTTAAAATAAAATAATATTTGATAACCACACCACAACTTATCACCTAAAACTATGTGTCCCAACAAGTGTTCAGATCTTTCTGAGACGGAGGGAGTAATATTTAAACCTATGGCTGCGGTTTCTGATAAAAACCACAGCAATATATTAAAAAAAAATATTTAAACCTATTGCTGCGGTTTTTACCTAAAAACCGCAGCAATAAACTTTTAAAATTGAAAAAAAAACCCTTAGGCGCCGACCTTACTCTCTCATTCTTCTCTCTCCTCACACTCGGTCTTCCTTACTCTCTCATTCTTCTCCCTCTCTTCCTTCTTCTCTCAGATCCATCCTTCAACCATCGTTCAATTTGCTGACTTGGGTGAACACCAACACGAAAACCCTAAAAACAAGATTTGATTGAGAGAGTGTGTGTTAGAGCAAGATTTTTAGGGATAAATTAGGCAACAATACAACAAATCACAAATGGATTTGGACAAATGGATCTCTAAGGTTAAAGAAGGCCAGCATTTAGCCGAAGATGAGCTTCAACTTCTTTGCGAATATGTAATTATCTTCCTTCTCTCACTCTTTCTACTTTCATCTTTAATCTCTTTCCTCATATTCGTGACTTTGTCTGATTCACCAATCGTTGATTTTTGTGTCGTAATCGTCCTTTTGTTAATATGGATTTAAGGTGAATTTGTGGTCTGAGTTTACCTCTATTGAAGATTGGCCTCAATTGCACTTTCCAAATAAAACTACCAACTTGTGTTACTGTAATGGGCTTTGTCGAATTTCATCATACTATCTCAAATTAGTGGAGCAAGAAGACCTGGATATTGGTGTAATTATCTGGAATCTCAAGAGTTTGCTTTTATGCAATAGGGATATTTATCGAGTAACATTTTGAGGAAATTATAATGGGCATTTGTGTGGGCGAATATAATGTTATGATAATCATACATGTTCTAGTAGAAAGTTATCCTGAATTCAGTACTTCCATCTTTTACACTCGGTTTCATCTCAAATTGAAAATAATCATCGTTCGTCTCCTCACACTCGGTTTTACCCATCGTTCGTCGTGCAACACCGGCGAAGCTTTCAATTTTCTCTCTCCTCTTCTTCGTCTTCCGGCGGCTTCGCGGCGAGTTCGTCGGCCGTTCGTCTCCTTAGTTCGTCGGCCGTTCACTTCGCCGGCCTTCATCTCCTTCGCGGGCCTTCATTTTTTTTATTTTGTATTTTCTTCATTTTTTTTTATTTTCAGTTTAGATCTGATGTTTAGGATTTCTATTTTTTTGTTTTTACTTTTTTTGAATGAATTATTTTAGAGTTTTTATTTTAGTTTAATTTCCATTTTAATTTGGATTTTTTAACTGGAATAATACAAACTTTGGCCCGTTTTCTCGCAATAATACAAACTTTTGTTTATTTTTTAATAATACAAACTTTAGGCCAAAATTCCTCCAGTAGGTCAATCGGTTGTTCACTTGTTGTAGGAGGTAACCAAGTGACATGGCACCTCTAGGACACGTGTCTTTATTTGATTGGTGATTTTAGAAAAAAAAACCACAAATTTTTTTTCCCTTTCTTCTCCCCGCTCCCCTTCTTCTCTTTCTCACTCCGACGACCAACCCCCTCCCCGGCCCCCGCCCCCCTCTCCGACGACCAACCCCCGTCTCGGCCTATCCTCACCCCGAAACCACACCGCACCCCTCCGACAACCAACCCCCGTCTCGGCCCCCCCCCCGAAACCACACCCCCATCACCATCTCCTATCTTCAACATCTCCGGTCAACTCCGAGCATCTCACGACGCAAATCGAAGCGGAAGCCCTCCGACAACCAACCCCCGTCTTCGGCCCTCCTCCACCCCGAAACCACACCCCCATCACCTTCATCCTATCTTCAACATCTCCAGTCAACTCCGATCATCTCACGGACGCAAATCGAAGAGGAAGGAATCAAACCCTAACTCACCATCAGACGCAAATCCGGCGGAAGGAGCGTCGTCCTTGTCGACGATTTCGCACGTTACGCGAGGACGTTCGCGGTTTGTGAGTTGGAGAAGATAGTTTGAGGGTGGTGGTGGAGGTGGTGGTTTCGTGAGAGAAGAGAGTTTGAGGAGGTGGTTTGGTGGAGAAACCCTAAACCGTGGGGGTGGGTGGTGAAGTGGTTTCGTGGTTGTGAGTTTGAGGCGGTTTCTGGGGGGAGTTTGAGGCGGTTTCGTGGGAGGTGAGTTTGAGGCGGTTTCGTGGTGGGGAGTTTGAGGCGGTTTCGTGGGTGGTGAGTTTGAGGCGGTTTCGTGGTTGGGGGGGGGTGGTGATGGTGGTTTCATCGGTGGGGATGGGAGTGGGGTGGGAGTGGAGGTGGAGGTGGGGGTGGGGGTGGGGTTGGGGGTGGGCGTGGAGGGGTGGAGCCGTGGAGGTGAGGGTGGGGGGGGGGGTGGGGGTGGGCGTGGAGGTGGTGGGGGGGGGGTGGGGTTTTAGATTTTCGGTTGGTTGGCTAGGGGAAGGAGGAAGAGATTTTGGAGTTAAAAATAAATAAATTACTTTTTGGTTAACGGTCAACTTGACCTACTGGAGGAATTTTGGCCTAAAGTTTGTATTATTAAAAAATAATCAAAAGTTTGTATTATTGCGAGAGAACGGGCCAAAGTTTGTATTATTCCAGTTAAAAAATCCTTTTAATTTTGTGATGAATATGATATTTTAGTTTTTGGTATTGGTTACATTTTTCAGATTTGGTGTGTTTCATAATTTCATTTCTTATAATATCAAATGTAAACGTTGTAGTTATGGGTTTTATTAATTCATTTGTTGTTTGAATGAATTCCAAAAAATCTGGTTGTATAGTTTTCTTTGTGAAAATATTGCTTAGGTGAAGTACTGAAGTATATGACATTAGAAATGTATGAATTTTTTTTTTTTAAAAAAACAACCTATTGCTGCTGTTGTTTGGTAAAAACAGCAGCAATAGACTCACATATTGCTGTTGTTTTTACCAACAACAACAGCAATAATTTTATTTTTATTATTAAACTACCTATTGTTGCGGTTTTGGGTGGGAACCGCAGCAATTGTTGCGGTTAAAAACCGCAGCAATAGGTAATTACCTATTGCTGCGTTGCGAAAACCGCCGCAATAGGCCACTTAATGACCGCCGCAATAAGCATTTATTCTACTAGTGCCATACCAAGCAAAAACTCAAAACTTGAGAGTGCATTCCCTAAACTTTCGGCTTCACTTTTTGACTTTGCATCATTTTCACAAGATTCATATAATTCACACAAAGCCAATCTTATTTGGATACATTGAAATCTAATAACTTTAATACTTTTAATCCGACTCTCCCAACGGGTATTAGATAAATATTTCCCAATTTACCCGGGAACATTATCAAGGAAAATTTTCCATCTCTTTGTAGAACCCGAAAACAATGAATATATGCGTTGAATAACTCTAAAAAAAGAAATGGCTTTAACACAAGAATGTGCCATATCACCAAGAGTGAGATTTAGACTATGGCAAGCATAAGGCATGTATAATGCTTTTGGATTAATTTCAAGGAACCTTTTTTGAACACCTTGGTGCTTGCCTTTCATATTGGAACCATTATCATAACCTTGACCCATCACATCATCAATATTAAGATCAAGGGACTTCAAAACACCTTGTAGTTCATTAAAGAGTTCTAATCCAGATGCATCTTCCACTTTTAGAAACTCCAAAAAGAACTCGTCAATTTTGAATTTGTTATTTAACATATTAACACATCGAACTATAAGGGTCATTGTTCTTGATGGCTCACATCGGGAGTACAATCAAGAATTATGGCAAAGTATTTAGCCTCCTTAATGATCTTTATTATCGAATTTCTCACACTTTGGCACAAAAGCAAAATGAAATTGTTTCGGTATCGAAAAAAATGGTACTTGATATTGCGAGGCCGCCATGTATAATAATTTTTGAACCTCGACGGTAAGATGTGCCTGCAAGATGAACTCCAAACACGGGGTGGGGTACTCCCCGTGGCGGAGCCTCCAACGCTCAAGTCAGTACCCAAAGATGGATAGATATAAGAGAGAAAGTAGGGTAGTTTTTAGAGAGTGGAAAGGGATCCCCTTACCTTGACCTTTAGTCCCCTATTTATAATGGTGACTTATTAGGTTAGATAGAGTAAATGAGATACTTAGGGCCTATGGCCCATATAGGGAAGTTATTCCAAATAGAGTAATGATCATACTCGTATTGGACCGGTATTATTGTTAAGATAATGGGGAATATAGACCGTTTTAGGTGGCGTCATTATTATTCCCATACAACTAGCCCCCCAGGTCTAAGTTCGATTGGAAATTGAACTTGAGTTGGATGCTTTATAATTTAGCTATAGAATGTGCCTTGAGGCTATAATATATCACAATCTCGGCACCTAGTGTTACAAAGATAATGTCGAGTTTATACCATTGCACTTGGTTTCTTTTCGAGCCACATGTTGCTAATTGATCAGTTGACAATACATGGTGTCGAGCTTGTACCATTGCACTTGCTACTTTTCGAATGACAAGTTGCTAATCAGTCAGCTGACGATACATGGAGTCGAGCTTGTACCATTGAACTTATTACTTTTCGAATGACAAGTTGCTAATCAGTGAGCTAACAATACATGGATCCTCGTCGAAAGTTGCGAAGTTTCTTTTAGCATGAAAGAAAAGAATGTAGTATAACAATTAACAGGTGGATGTCGCTTTGTTAACTTTACAATTCTATGACATAAGCAATTAATACTCAATTTGTTCTGATGTCATATGCTCACTAGCCCTCCACTCTTGAGTTGAGTTTATGTCAACTTAAGAGTGACATCAACAATCTTTTTTATATGAGTTAACATTTGTCTGACATTATCATTGATGACAGGTGACTTCATCAAAGCATTCTATTTTGCAATATTTTAGCCAACTATTATGACATACTTACTAGCACTCTACTCTTAAGTTGAGTTTGAGTCGGCTTAAGAGTAGTATAGTCTAACATTTACAAAGTATGCTATGAATAGGAGTATGCATGCTCCCTTACTTGTACCATAAAGGTTTGCTATGGTGTAGTCATGACTTTTGACATAAGCATAATTGAAGCAAACTGACAAATACTTGTTGTGAGACGGACTTAGTCACACTCTTGTCGTATGTTCTTGCAAGTGATCTTAGCATGTTTATTGAGTAGTTTGTATCTGTTTAGACCTCTATTTATACCCAATTTAAATTCGGCTACTTTAATGCATAGAACAATAATTTATAAGACGAAGATTGAGAAATGAGGCAATTTTACAATGAGACAGAATTTGTGCTCACATAGATGATATAGGAAGAAGGACTTAGCTCTGCTTCTCTAATGGGAGAAGTTGAGTCTGTGATCTGCCTAATTAAAATCCATAGACCATACTTAAGCCCAAATAAAGAGCATAGCTTCAAGAAATCATGAGCTGGATAATATCCCTTGCTCTGCATGTATACGAGACAAGTGTACCCAACCAAGGTTTGCATGCACCATCTTCTATGAGTGTCTGCAGAAACTAGGGAGCAATAATCTGTATTTCCTGCTTCTCACTTAACGACGGATTAATATATCACTGACCGCTAGCCTAGATAGTCAGGTTAGCATTTGCTTCTCTTTAATAACATATCCACTTAGGTCGTAGACCGTTAACATAGATAGTCAATTTGAGGTTTGCTTCTCTTTTAACGGCAGATCCACTTAGGTCGTAGACCGTTAACAGAGATAGTCAATTTGAGATTTGCTTCTCTTTTAATGGCAGATCCACTTAGGTCGTAGATCTATAACAGAGATAGTCAATTTAGGGCCTGCTTCTCTCTAACGCATATCTACTTAGGTCGTAGACCGATAGGAGAGATAGTCATGGATGTTGGGGTACTTCTTGCTTCTCCTAGACGGTTAGTTGTTGATGCACATATCGTTAGCAGAGATGAACCAAAAACATACTAATAAAAATCTCTGAAATATTAAGAAGATGTTCATCTTATTAAAATAAGTGGCTCTTCCCGGCGGTGCCAGACTTCTTTTAAGCATTTTGTTTGATCATTTAGAGTGTGCTGCTAGCAGCAACTTATTTTTCATCTGATAAAGTGAAAAATCGGATCTGGTCCCCTGTGACCTTGATGGAAGAGATCTCCAGATTCATGAAATATGCATGTTTGCCTTTATTACGTAAATCTGCAGATATAGCTCAAATGATAACGATCACTCGATGATATATACATCTGCTCAAATAAAGAGCTTCATGAGTGTGCAAATGGAAGCTTCTAAGTTCAGCCTTGTTGGTGACTAACTCTTGATCTCGCAACTTCGACTCTGTTGATGGATGTCCCCAATATACTCAGTTTAGCATGATTTGCCCAAATAAAGAGCATTATAGCATATGAGCTGGAGTTTATGTACCAATAGTGAGGCTTGCTCATATTTGATTAGAGTGTTGTCATTAGTAGTGGAGTGCCATGAGAAAAAGAGGTTTTGCTAGATTGAAGTTGAGATCATATGAAACTAGCCATTGCTTGTTCTTGAACTCAAAAGAGAAGATATGGATGTGTAGGAGGTGCATCAGTAGATTGTCAGTATAACTCTACTGTTCGGAAGCCGTAAGTAAACTCTCCAAATGAGGTTTGCAATAAGGTATGTAGGCCATGTTCTGAAAATATTTTCCGGTACTTGATTCTTGTCCACACATAAGGTCTCGTTCAGAGAAGTTGGTGCATATGACCCAACGAGTTGGTGTTCCCGCTTTAGCAAGAGTAATTAAAGAGTGTGTATTTGCTAGTTAGAGTACAACAATCATGATCACAAAATGATAGCATTATAGAGCTGTACAACTCAATGAAACATTCTATCAAGCGCTCGGAGTGCACAACATTAGCTCAATAAGGGGAAAAAAGGAGCATCTAACATTCTGACTTCAATGAGGCATTTTATCAAATATTTGAGTAGTTTCATCTTGTGATTGCAACCTCACCCTTAATTTTTTGCTCCATATTCTTTTTATTCAAAGAAGTGGAGTCTGCCCACCATTGTCTGCACATGAGGTTGCTGAGCCATAGTCCGGCATATGGGGTCTACGAGGCGTGGTCTGCAACAAGGTCTGCAAGCCGTGATCTATGAATTTGTTCGACTACATGCTGCCATAAGAGGGTTTGCATGTCTTTTCCTCAGCTTTAATTCTTGTCTGGCGCTAGATCTTTAGTAGAAAGAATGCAAAGAGGCGCCCAATCAAATTCAGCTCCTGTCGTAGCCAGAGCACTTCATGGACTATGGTGTGACATTTAGTTGTATACAAGTAGAAGCTTATAAATCATATGATGTCAATTTCCACTAATGTCAATAACTTAAATAGTTTCATTACTCACAGGCATTATTTTGTCAAGCACTTAAAGTGCATTGCGTTAGCTCACAAAAGAGAAAAATACTATTTAATGCTTTGAGTTTATTGAAACATTTTGTCAAGTACTTGGCATGCATTATGCTAAATACCAATATGCCATAAGAGAGGCTTAGTCATGTCTGCTTAGTGTTCATAGTTTGTGTAAAGCGCATAAGAACATTCACCAAATTCAACTAATTTTTTGACATTTGAGTGTTAATTAGCTAAATCTCAACCATGATAGAGATAAAAGACTTAGCATATTTTCGTCTGATGGAGGAAAGAAATTAGGTCTGCTCGATCTCCACAAATAATGCAGACTTGCAGATCCACAATATATGCAGACTTGCATTTGTTCATGAGTTGAAGAATTTCCCTAGCCTGGTAAAAATTATTTGGATGCCTCACCTTTGGAATCCAATGGAAGAACAGTCTGACGTTTTATTGTTGACCTTTATGATTTTTCTTCTCTGACTACGAGTAGATGGCAAGTACTAGGACTATTGTTTCAAATTGGAAATACCCCACCCTCGTTATTGTTGGTTGGTAGTTTTTCCGTTTCGGTTTTTGCTCAAGCCCTATTTGTTGACATATATTGCAAGAAACCTTTTGCACGAATAGTGGCTTGATTTCCCCCCTCTGGACCTCGATGTTTAAATATGAAAATAACCTCCATCCTTTCGGAAATTATGGAGCAATAATTTGTATATTGCTCCTCCTTCTAGCGCCAATTGTTTCGGTATCGAACAAAAGGGTACATGATATAATAATCCTTGAACCTCACTGGTAAGATGTGCCTGCAAGATGAACTCACCTCGCTGGTAAGACGGCCTGCAAAATGAACTCCAAACATGGGGTGGGGTCCCCGTGGCTGAGCCTCCGACGCTCAAGTCAGTACCCAAAGATGGATAGATATAAGAGAGAAAGTAGGGTAGTTTTTAGAGAGTGGAGAGAGATCCTCTTACCTTGACCCTTAGTCCCCTATTTATAATGGTGACTTATTAGGTTAAATAGAGCAAATGAGCCGCTTATGGCCTATGGGCCATATAGGGAGTTATTCCAAATAGAGGAATGATCATACTTGTATTGGGCTGATATGTTATTGTTAAGGTCATGAGGAATATAGACCGCTTTAGGTGGCATCATTATTATTCCCATACATAACTCATTTTGAATTTTATGCCCAAGATAATGATAATGAGCTTGACGATCCTAAATGCGTCTAACATGATATTGCATAATCACATCAAATTCAACAATCATTTCAATCAACCCCAAAAAGTTACCATTGTTATCTTGATGTAGTTTTTCATTGGATCCTCGAAATGCAAGATTATGTTTAGCAAGACATTTTACAACTGATAATGAGCTTGACGATCCTAAATGCGTCTCCAACGCTCTTTCTCTTTCATAATCTCTTCTTGCAAAATTTTATCGATCGTTCGATTTTTATCCAATCTTACTCTCAATTCATTCCAAGTGTTCATATTAGTCAAATGCTCCACACTATTTTCATGTTGTTTGAGCCTTTGACTAATATGTTTCCAATCATTTAAGCCATCATTTGCTGACAAACTTATGTTACTAACTGATTTGAACAATTTGCAACAAAAACAATATATTTTGTCAACGTTTGGAGTAAACTAACCATTTTCTATCACTAATCTCACCATTGCTCAACTTTCTAGAGTAACATGCATATGAGAAATGTCTAATAATATTTATCCACGGGAAAATCAAGATTCATTTCTCTTGTGGGCCCCTTTTCAACTAATATATCTCTCGCATTATTGTCAAGATTCTCCCAATTTCTAGGATCATATATATCCAAATGATGAAGTGTTTCTTCATCAATGCCTAAAGTTTCAACATTCTCATCAATTGGCACACCATTAGGGATAGGGTCACTTGGATCATTCACTTCATCATTCACATTTTCAGGATTTTCAGTATGCAAATTTTGAGTTGATTGGTTCAAAGTTTCATGAGAATCTACCCTTTTAAACACAAATTTATCAAGAGCACCTTTTTGTAATTTCTTTAACTGCTCTTTTCGTTTTCTTTTTTTTCCTTTTTTCACTCCTAGTCAAATGTTTTTAGGCAACATCTCATCAAATAGTCAAACACAAAGTCACAAACAATTAGGATAAGCAGGTACTACGCTACTACTACTATAAGAAGAGAACAATTGCACCCGGATTCTTTAATTAGAATTGTAATTTTGAAGTCTACATTCCAGTATGACAAGATCCATTCCAATAAGATAATACCCCAATTTGATAATTTACACTGTTAACATAATAATATTAATTAGGCATAATATAAATATTATAATTTATAATTTTTTTTCAATAATTAAAAAAAAAGGAGAGGAGAAGGAGATTGTAATATGAGCATACCTTCTGAATTATGCGGATGCCACTTCTCCAATTGTGCTCCGGTTCCGCAACCGCAAGACCGCAAGTTCGAAACCGTAATTTGCAAAGAAAAATTAGAACAGTAGAGAAGGAAATCAAGGAATCAATTGATTGAGCATATAATTTCAATATTTGATAGATGTTGATGATTTGATGATTTGTTGTTGATGTATTCATCCTTTTTCCTATTTATATTGTGGAATTTTTTTCCTGTTGCCCCTATATTAATTGGAAAGAATAGAAATTTGGGAAGAAAGTAAGAAAATATTAATGTTGTCTAATGGTGTGCTTGATAATTAGACTGTTGCAAATTTGGAAATTGGAGAATTCGAGAATGGAGCTCAGTTATGGCGAAGGAAGGAAGAAGAAGATGAAGAGTTTATTTTGAAACAGTTTTACATCTAAAGAGTACTAGACTTGAGTCAATAAATGTGACTTTAATTTTTTTTATTGTTTGACAACCTTTTTCTTAGGGAGGGGTTAAATTGTCTGACAACTTGCAAGCATTTAATGAGGATATGATTTAATTCATTCCTTCTTTGCACTGTGATTCACGTATCTATCACCCACATCTTTAGTTAGAAAATATTTTTTCTTTTTTTTAACAGCAAACTTTTAGATTTTTTTTTTGGCAAGATTGCCTCCTAGGCCTTGGGCCCTAGGCGGGTCGCACCCCCCGCCTGGCTCAGGGCCGACCCTGCTTCCATGCTAGTAGATCCCCAACCAAAGCATCACCTCCTTAGCACAATGATTGCTAGAAAAAGCACAATCAAAAAATAAATAATTGGTTGTCTTTAGGGCTTGCTGACAAATCACGCATAAGCCATCAGCACATATTCCCATGCATTTTCACCAATGTCACCCTTATTTTCAAGCGCTTTTGCATAGCTAACCACATAATCATTCTATATTTACACTTAGTGTATCTATTCCAAAACCTTCTATACCCCATTGAATTGAAGTATTCACATCAAACAGATAAGTGTATTAATTTTTAGCATGACAAATAATTTTCCAATCCCAGCTAGCACTAGGTGGAGCCACATAGATGCTCCAATTCGAATATTTAATATTGACATTTAACCCATATATTGTCCTTCTTATGATTAACAACCCGCACCAACTTACTAACAGAAACCAAAAAAATAGTAGGTGCTCCATTCAACATGATGGAGAACATAGAAGTCTCCACAAATATCATAATTCGCTGAACAAAAAATTGTGGAATCCCCACATCTTCCAGCATCTGCTGCAAGAAGTCTTAGTTCACAGTTGCATAAGCCTTCTTTAAATCCAACTTCATCATGCAATAAGCTCTTGTAGACCTTTTCTTTATACATGTTCACTACGTCCTGATAGATCATGATATTATGCAGGATATTCCTGCCAGAGACAAAAGCACCTTGACTAGCTAACACAAAATCTGGCAAATTCTACTAAGATTTTCACTAATCAGCTTAGTAATGCACTTATAAAGCACAAAACAACATGTTATTAGCCTAAAATCAACAACATTGTCAGGGCATTTTAACCTTTGGTACTAAGGTTAAAGTGGTGACATGGATGACCTTTAGCAGCTTCTCTGTCTAAAAAAATTTAAGAATTGATTTAGAGACCTCTTAACCAATGACATCCCATTTATATGCTTGAAGAAACAGCTGCTAAAACCATCTGCTCTAGGGTCCTTCTCATGAGGAATGCTAAAAATTAACTCTCTTCACACCCTCTATAATAAACAATTTATATACAATCTCCAAATAAGATCATTATCAAGCTTCTTCCCTCTGTTAACAAGGGTGGCAAACACAGTTGTTTCTAATCCTTGCAAGTAAACAATGCCTTGTAGAAGCTGAGAAAAGCCTTTCCTACCTGCTCCTTTTAATTCACCTGTCTTCCATCCATGTCATGAATATCATTCACTTTATTATGGTTCCTTATGGTTTTAAGAGCTTGGTAGAAAATCTTAGTGTTTGCATCCCCACCTTTCAATGGCGGCAACTTTAGTTTTTGTTGTAGGAAAGAATGATTATTCTTTTTTGCACCCCTATAATTCTCCAGAGCAAGCTTCTCCTTATTAATCATCTCTTGATCATAAGGATGGTTATGCATATCTTTTTGGGCTATATCAAGCTCATTAGGGCCTTAATAACAGTTGCCTCCACATCCTCAAACCCTACCTTATTCAACTCCTTTGACACATTTTTGGGAAATTTTTACTTAATACTGACAGGGATCGTTGTAAACACGCCAAAAATACCTAACTACCCAATATATGGTAAGTATAGGGTCGAATCCACAAGGAAGTAAGGTTAATCAAGGGTTAATTAGCAGGGCAATTTCTGAGTTATCGGTGGCCCATGGGGGAAATACGAAAATGGGGCCCTATTTAATAAGTAACATAAAAATTTTAACTTTCTAGAGTATGCGGTAACTAACAAAATGTTGTAAATGACAACTTTTATTACGTTAAAAAATAATGTAACTACAAAACCAGATGCATGTTTTCGCGGCAACATTATAGAATACAATAACGAATAAAAGATATAGAACAATAGCACGTGATATAGCTTAGTTCGTTGTCATTTGTCAACGCAAAGATGGGTCTCAATTTTGAAACACAAATTGGCAGTAAAACATCAATTCCTACAATTATTATTCAAACAATAATTTAATTAGAATAATAAAATAGAGAATTACTTTAAAAAAAATTAGAGAATTATTGTCCAAAAAATTAGAACTAAAACAAAGTTAAAAGACAAAAATCACTCGTTAAAAGACAAAGTTAAAAGCCCATGGTTGAAACATAATACTCATCAAGACTGTAACTCATCAATTCATTTATAATCCTTATTCAACTTTCAATCTCCTAAAAGGCTAAATCATAATACTCATCAAGACTCATACTTTATGCCAACTGGCTCTATCTTTTCTATCTTTTATAAATAAAACATAATCCAACTTTATAAAGAAAACATAATACTTATCAAGTTATCAACTTATGCATAGGATAATCTGTTAATCACAAAATCAATCGGCTCTCACTAATCTAAAATTGAAATGCTTTAACAATTAACAACAATAATTATGTCTAATCTAAAATCAATCAACAATAATCTAGAATTAAACGATAATTATTCAAATTTTCAGAAACACAAAATAAAATCATGATTGAAAAAATCTGATAATTACATAATCATAATGAAGAATTAAATTGCAGAGAAAGCAGTGTAATTACTAGAATGTTTATGTTTGATTGGTGAAATCTCCTTGAACAATTGAGTTCTTGAAGTAAAATACAACTCATGACTCAAAATTGCAAAGTAAAAGATGAGAAAAATAACACATGAAAGATGGGAAATCAATGTGTAATTGAGATGTGAAAAACAATGGAAGAAGGAGTATTTAAAGGTAGATTTGCAACTTTTAATTCCGTTGGTAATTGAATGTTTGAGAAGATATTCGTTCATGGAAGAAATAATCTTCTTCAAACTATTTGTAGATCTCACTGGAAAAATTGCAACGAAATTGGAGAAGAAATTCGAAAATATTGCAAATGAATTAGGAAAAGGTGGAGAATTTTTGTTAAAAAAAGAAAAGAAAAGAAGGTGGAAGATTGAAAGTTGAATAAGGAAGGAATTGAAAGTTGAAACTGCCAAAATGAAGAAGGTGAAGATCAGCGTATAATCTCGGCTCACGTGCAGTGGGTTTGTTTTTTTTCCTTTTTCTTCTCTCTCTACCCTTTATTAAATTGGGCTTTTTTTGGGGCCCTGGGCACACGCCCCCTAGCCCAGGCCTAAATACGGGGTTGTTAATTAGCTAATTACAATAAGCTAAATCTATTTTTGGAATTTTTTTGAAAGATTAGTAACAATTCTAAAGTCTAAGATAACTAGGAGATTGGCAAAGCAGATTAACAAAGCAAATAAAGAGGATAAATCAAGGATAAATGAACTAGGGGAATAGGGGATTCACCAACATTCAATCCAAGAATCCAATCATCAAAGTTAATGGGAACAAATGGGGGATCACAAGGGGAAATCATGCATATAGGAACTTTAATTACTCTCTCGAGCTAATTAGAGGAGCTTAATTAGTCACTCATGACCTATTCTCATGGCATGAACAACTAATTTAGCCAAATCAAGAACAACATGATAATCAAGTTTTCCTAAATGAGAAAATACCTATTTTCATGGAGATCCTAGTCTAGCAACCAAACTTAGTCTATCCCTAACTTCATATCTCGATCCTTCACTAGGGATTCCAAATAAGCAAGTCAGGTAGTGATCAATCACCCGACAAACCAAATCAAGCAAGTTTAATCATCAAGTTTAACCTTAAATGTTAACCACCTAACTCAGATTTAAGATCGAAAGAGTAAATGAAGGCTACATCCCTTCCCCTAGTAAGAAACTACTCATAAATCATGGAAATAAAGCAAACCAAAACTTGAAATAACTTCATCACCATAACCATGGAGGAAAGAGAAAAGGGGAAAATAATCAACTAATAAAAATAAATCTAAGCAAACAAAGCATGAACTAAACAAGATTAGAGGAGGAGAAAGTGAAATAAACAAGAAATTACCAACTTTAAAGCTTGCATAAATCTGAAAATGGAGTTCAAAAGCTTCAAACCTCAACTTTCTCTCTCCTATATTTCTAAAACTTGAATCGTAATCACAAAATAAATCTCTCTCTAATTGGAATGTAAATTAGCTTAACCTAAAAATGAGTGGAGCTTGCCTTATATAGTCCTAAAATAAACTAAGGGTCTGTTCTCCCCAGCTTATTTT
This sequence comes from Beta lomatogona, assembly GCA_947646795.1. Classification (NCBI taxonomy): domain Eukaryota; kingdom Viridiplantae; phylum Streptophyta; class Magnoliopsida; order Caryophyllales; family Amaranthaceae; genus Beta; species Beta lomatogona. Next base: position 565,077 of record CANSNZ010001289.1, read on the forward strand.
CAGTTCAGTTCAGTTCAGTTCAATTCAGTTCAATTCAGTTCAGTTCAGTTCAGTTCCTAAATTTTTATCATTACGAGTATAATTTAATTCAGTTAAGTTCAGTTAAGTTCAGTTCAATTCAGTTCAGTTCAGTTCAGTTGCAATCAGTTTAGTTCAATTCAATTCAATTCAGTTCAGTTCAGTTCAGTTGTTTTATGCCGAAGAGAACAAGTCCTAAGTTTAATTACAAGAAAACCCCCATACAAAATCAAAAACAAAAGAAACTTTCCGGGAAAACCCTAGTAACCCGAACGGGTGACCCGACCCTAGCGCTCGGGTGGGCATGACCCAGGCGGATCACTTAACCGTCGTTTCATCAGGAGAAAAGTGGGCTTGATTCTTTGACTGACCCGGGCGCGTCAAACAACCCGAGCCCTCGGGGTCATCTGACCCGGGCGGGTCGTTTTGTCAGTTGGGAAAATGGGCTGAAACCTTTGACTGACCCGGGCGGGTCAAATAAACCGGGGCCTCGAATTAGTCTCTTGCTCTTCTTTTTTCCTCCTTCGAGCCCTTTGATGCCCGTTTCTTCAATTCTTTGTTTGTGGAAATATCCTTCAAGCATGCTCACAAATCCTGAAATAAAACCAAACACCCGAAGGAAATGCACAAAGGAGGAGTATTGTACAACTTGAAAGGAAATAGAAGCAAATTAGCCTAAACTAACCTAAAAGCTACTACAAAATCTATTACAAAACTAATCAAAAGCCAATTACATAAACCAATCATCAATTACTCACTCAAAACATTGCATAACCATGAACATGCTCACCCTAAACTTGCCTAACAACTTGAACCAAGGAAGGATAGTGACACCACATGTTGTAGAATCTAGATGGAGATTGTAACTAGTAACTAGCAAGGAATTAAGGAGAGTGAGTCACTCTAAACAACTGGCTCTACATCCCAAAACATGCCCTATATATAGACCTGGCAAAGTTGGTCCTGATTCGAAAATCCGGTCCGAAATATCCGATCCGTGGTCCGATTTGGGTCCGAACCAGACGGTCTGAACCTTGATCCGAATCCGAAACGGTCCGGTCCGGTCCGAAATAATCTTGATCCGAAACTCATCCGAAATCCGAATGATCCGATATGGTCTTACCCTATCCGAAACCGATCCGACCCGAAGGTAAACCGATCCGAAATTATTGGTTTCGATTAGGCTTTGATCCGAAGTACCCGAAACTTACCTGTTTTTTTATAATAAAAAATTATCATTGGCCACTGGTGCAAAACTTTGGAAGAATTTTATGTAAGTATATGTAACAAATACTCAAATAGTTAGGCGGAATAATTTTAAAAAATGTAGGGAATACTAACTACTAAACAATTAATATTCAATTAAAGGGCTACTAATAGAATAATTATTAACTCAAAAGATTAGTATAGAATAAAATTTATTTACATAGGACAACCCTTACCCTACTAAAAAAGTTCAAAATATTTCTTGTCCAATCCGAAATCCGATGATCTGAAACCATAATCAGAAAGCTGATCCGATCCGAAACCCGATCCGATCTGATCCGAAATAATAGTCCGAACGATGACCCAATCCGAAACGGTCCGGTCCGGTCCGCTCCCGGTCCGAATGTAACTTGATCCGAAAACGGTCCGATCTGAATTGGTCCGGTCCGAATCCGATCCGATTGGTCCGATTGCCAGGTCTACCTATATATATATATATATATATATATATATATATATATATATATATATATATATATATATATATATATATATATATAATACATTTTCTAAAATGATAATAACTAGTAAGCTATTAATTTACTTATGACAAATCACGTATATTTGGTATTATAAATATCTAATAGTTCTACCATAGGAAATATATTTTATGCATAGTCATAGCTAGAGGTGGGCATGGGCCGGGCCAGCACGAGGGCCGGCCCGGCACGATTTGGGCCCGGCCCGGCCCGTTGTCCGCTCCGTGGGCCGTGGGCCTGCCACGGTCAAGAAATTTTATAACCGGCCCGCACCGGCACGAGCCCGCGGGCCGAACGCTCCTTTCCTTTGTTTTTTAGCCTAAAATTGTCAAAAATACAAAAAAAACAACATAAAACACAGGCCAGGCCCGCAGGAGGCACGAGCCCGGCCCGCGGGCCTGGGCCGGGCCGTGGACAAAACCTGGAAATTTCAAGCCCGGCCCGCCACGACCCGCCCCTCACGGACTCGGGCCCGGCCCGACCCGCCATTTCCCTAAGCCCGCGGGCCGAGCCCGTGAACAGGCCCGGCCCGGCCCATGCCCAGGTCTAGTCATAGCTCTATGTACTACATTTAACATTTTCCTTATAAGATTTGTTAAAGTTTTTTCTATGTTAAGTTTTAAACCTCCTTGTTTACAAATTCCTATCTCTACTTGGATATTTCCATAACTGGGTATATTCGATGTCATTATGGTAAATTACAGCCTGAAAGCATATAGCTAATCTAATGCACTGTGGAACCCCTAACCCCATATAGTTGTTGAAACTCAAACCTAATCACTTAGAAAGAATAAGAAAGAGGAATAGGCACGATTTCTTAGAGTAGAGATCCCATTAAAAAAACCTCTCTCCTCCTTGTCCATTTGTTTTCATTTTTAGACATGGTAAAATTCATGCGAACCTTCCCTCTTTCTATCATTGCAAAACTAATAATTTTAGAGGGAAATAATATAATAAAATATAATAAACTGGTTAATCACTTTTCCATTAATTCAATATAAATATTTCCTATTTATAGGGTACAATTTCATAGTCTCCAAGATCAAGTGAAATCTCTAACAAACATAATAAACCTAGCTAATAGATTTCTCACGCATAATATTTTTATCAAATGATAAATACTTCCTCCGTATCACAATATTTGCAACACTTTCCATTTCGGGATGTTCCAAAATATTTGCAACACTTTTTTTCTTACCTTATTTAGTAAGTTTAGGGGGGTGAAATTACTTAAATAGCCTTACTTTATAAAATAAGTATTGATTACATACTCTAATATAAAACAATTAAACTACCTAATCTTTCCCCTAACTACTCCATGATCTTCCACCCACAACCATTCCTTCACCCCCACCACCCCCACCCCACCACAAAAACCCAACCCATTCCCCACCACCTCCACTCTCTCTCCTCCCTCATGTCCTCGACACAACACTAAAGCCACCATTATCGGAATTTTGAGCGCCCTCTCTCTCCTCCCTCTCGCCCTCTTTCTCCGCTGAATCCACCACCGCTGCGAAGTCGAGCGATGGTGTTGTTGCTGTCGTGAATTGCGTGCCGTCGTGGTGCGTCAGTGTTGCTTTTGTCTTTAGATTCTTCATCGTCACTGTGCTTCGGGTTTCTGGTATTGTGCTGCAATTTTTCTCTTTTCTCTGCTTCACTTTTCTATGGTGCTCTGAACAAACGAAGAAGAACCAATCCACCACCGCTGCGAAGTCGAGCGAAGACGAACGAACGACGAAGAACCAATCCACCACTGCTGCCAAGTCAAGCGAAGACGAAGCATAGAAGATCAGATATGTAATTCAGTGATTTGTTTTTGGTTAGATCTGTAATTTGGTTAGATCTGTCTATAATTTGGTTAGGTCAGATCTGTTTTTTTTTTTTTTAATTTTCTCACATAGAAGATGAAGATGGAGAAGATGAAGATCGTGGTGAATTTTTGTGAAATGGAAGATGGTGGTGGCGGGGTGGTTGTGGTGGTGGTTCTGATGGTGGTGGGGGGATGGTTGTGGTGGTAGTGTTGGCGGTGGTGTTGGCGGGGTGGTTGTGGTGGTGGTGTTGGCGGGGTGGTGGCGGCTGGCGGTGGTAGGGTGGTGATGGTGGATCTTAGGTGTTGATATAATGTATTTGTTGTATTATTAGTTAGTCTAATCACATACCCCTTCCCAATCTAATTGTACACTAAGAAAAAATGCCTCGGAGTCCGCAATTTGAAAAGTGTTGCAAATATTATGATACGGAGGAAGTATATATATATTTTATAATACATCCTAAACGCAATAATGTTGATCATAATAATAATTTCATTGGATTTTTCACCATATACCCCAAGTAATTTTTTTCACCATATACCCTCACACTTTTCAAAATTTATTATATACCCCTCAATATTTTCAAAATCCATCGTGTACCCTTAATAATTAACGACCACCAATATTTTTAGTTATTAACCCTTAATTCTGATACTAAACCGTAATTGACCTCTATTTGAGTCATTAAAATACATTGACCACCATTAAAACACCATCTATCGTCCCTTTTATCTCTCTTCCTCCATAACTCTCTTTCCTTTTCTTTGACCATAGGAAGTGTTTCAATTTGATTTATTCGAGTAAACGGGTTAAATATGGGTTAATTTGGGCTCGTAAAGGAATTAGGGGTTAAGGACTAAAAAAATTGACGGTTGTTAGTCATTAAGGGCACATGAGGGATTCTAAAGATATTGAGGGGTATATAGTAGTTTTTGAAAAGTGCGTGGGAATATGGTGAAAAATAAAAATTATATTAGGGTATATGATGAAAAACCCGTAATGTCATGAACGTGATAATTATCTCACGCATAATATATGTATCATAAACAAAATAATATTCTAATTAACTATGTTCCTAATATCTCCAATATCTCTAGTAAAAACCGTAATAAAATATCTCCCGATCTATTTCATCATTTACCGTATTTACAAACTAGGGTTTTCTCTCGCACACCTAAAAGAGATGGAGCAATGACCATAATCATCTCATTGCATGCCGTATGGACTTAGACATATACTTCCACAGTAGCATTCACAAAAAAGTAGTATTTGATCTCGTGATAAGGTTTGTATCTCACAACCTTGTCAAATCTCACTAGACGTACTTTGGGGTGAGATTTCTTTACCTTTTCCGTCGCTCCCAAATACCCTTACCTATATAAAAGATCGAATTAACGTGTGGGAGGTATCGGTTCAGTAGATTATACTACTATTATCAATGGAGAGGAGTTAGTTTATGTATTGTTCAAAACTTGAAACCCAAATTCGCTCCTTAGTTTAACAAACACACAAAAAAGAAAACCCAACCCAACCCAACCCAACCCCTCGACGTGTCCCTTCCTTTCATTCAGCCTGTTTCATAGACCTCTTTCTTTCTCTCTCCTCTCTTCCTCTTATTATTCTACACTCTCCTCTCCTCAACCCCTCTTTTTCTCTCTCTCTCCCCTCTTACTCCATCTCCGAGGCTCCGATTTCGAGGCCTCGAAATCCACCATTCTTCTCCTTTTTCCGATCTCTTTCTCCTTCTCCCATACCCTAAGATCTGTCAATTTTTTCATTTTCTCGTCAATTTCTCTTTTTTCGCCGACCTCGCTCTTCAATACTCTCTGCGACTGCATCTTGATTCGGAAACTTTCGGATTTCTCTCATGTTTCTGAATTTTATCGCCGATTTGTGATTAATTGTCAAACTTACAAGGAGATTTGTTGTGGTTTGCGCGTTGTTTGTTGTTGATTAGGGTTTGGCGATTTCATCGGGTTTTTTTTGCATGTTGTTACGTGATTTTATTGCGAGATTTGATTCGGTGTTATTCGTAGTTTTGTGAATGGAGATGGATTTTAATGGAGATTTGGTATCTCTTGACGCTGAACTCTTGCAGTTGCCTGAGGTTTCGCCTTTGGCTCTCAAATCTAATCCTTACCTTGCGCAAGAGTTATTTGAACAGTGGCTTTCGCTTCCTGAAACCAACCGCCTCGTAAGTCCTTTCCTTTTGTTTTTTTGGAATTTTTTTGATTTTGGTTGTTTAGGCTATTTTTTGTTGTGTGAGATTATTATGATGTGTGCTGGCTTATTGTTTTTGTTTACTTATTTCTTGATTAATTGCGGAAATTGGATGCTTGGTAGATTTTGCTACTTCTATGAACATACCAAGAGAGGAATTTTATAGCGAAATTTGGTTCCTACCGTATTGATTATTCGATTTGAGGGTTCGGCTTTGGGGGAAGTCGTGCTGCAGTATGAGAAATTGTTCGCTTGAATTATGGTTTGAATTGAGTTGGTTGTGGTCCAAGCATTATGGATGGTGGGAGTTGGTTCACCAGTGCTCATTCTTTGACCGCTAACTGTCAACTGAAGCGGGAAGTTGTTAGATTTTGATGTCCCGCTTATTTATGATTGTGTTTCTTCTGGGATGTTAGTATTTCATTTTTTTGGGAAAAGGTATATTTTTGTATGGTTGAGGTACTATATCGTGTGGAGTGATTGTTGTTTGTATATCTTTGTGCAAGCGGGATGTTGCTCTTTTGGTGAATTGCTTTGTTTCGTGATGCTACATTATTGGTCTCTTCACCTAAAAATTATAAGTTTGAGGGCTGATGAGGTGAATTCAGGGTTGATAAGATCCAATCTGGTCTAATTTATAAGGTGAAATTAGGGTTGATCAAGTTCAGGGATGATAAGTTGAGGTGAAGAGTTTGCACCCTATATTTTCTTTCCCAATGTGGTGTATGGTCGAAATGGATTTTATTACGGGGCGAGATTAGGATATGTAATATCTTTGAAATTAATGTATTGGGAAATCACTTGCTAAAGGATCTTAAATATGGTCTCATTAATATATGAGGTACTGTAGCTATATGCATATGCAGCCCACACCCAATTCTTCACTGTTTATGTCCTCTGACACAGATTCGCTGTTGGATCACGTCTCCATTGAGCAATTCTTGACTTGTAAAGAGACATTATGAGCAGTTCTTGACGTGTAAAGGGGCAAGCAGCGTTTTTAAGTGAAGGATTTTTTAAATATGAGTGAGACTTTAAATGCCTTGTCTCTAATTAACGTATGATGGTTTCAGAAGAGGTGGGGAAGAAAATGCTCTTCTATTGCTGTTGCTAGTTTGGAAAATGATCCCGCTGGTTGAAGTAAATATACATGCTCAAAGGTATTTATTTGCTGCTTACTCGCATCTCTCCATTAGAACGAAGATTTCAGTGCCCTCTAGGAGGCAGTAGCTGATATGATTAGGGGTTGGCGTGCTTCATTGTCAAATTGATGTCAGCTCCATTTTTCTTGATCTTCCTTTTATAATTACTTAGATTTTCGCATCTAAAGAAGATGTGGCCTTTGACCAGCTGAAGCCTGATTTACACTCGAGGATTTTACGTCTTAATTGGGTTATTGAGATTGGAATTTCTTGACAAAAACATATAAATCTGTAGGCATGCATCTCAGTTGCAAAAGTTAGCAGTTTCTTTATGCTGGCATTTACAAGATCAGTGGAAGTCGTTTCTGTATGATGTGTGTACAACCTTCTTTATCCAGGCAAAGAGATTTCTTGATGAAATTGGGAGTGATGAGCCTAAAATATCTGCTGCTCAGCAGAGTAAAGCTGAGCAGGTCCCATTTGATAAACATGTTGTAGTAATGCAATATCAATTCCGGGTGGTGCTAAAGAATGAACAGATGGTATAATTCGAGTGAGGTGCTTGAATACAACCACATCCATCTTCTCTTTTGCTACCAATCTTTTGAGTGCTGGGCCATACAGTGAAGAGAAGCTTCCTAATGGAAAATTTGCTGAATGTTGTTGCTTTTAATTGGTGCAGAATGTCATTGTATTAACGTCTAGAGTACAAAACAATGTTACGTTATCTTCTGTCCTTGTCCAGGGTTTCTTACTTTATGGTGGAAGGTCGACAAATAACACAATCTTTAGGTTAGTATTTTGAGGTCAGAATTGTATTGGAAATTGAAAGAGGCTTTGCTTGCTTTGTGATCTGCAAGGAATCTTTTCACTTGACTTGGATGGTCTTTTAAGCCAGCTATATTATTTGGAGACAACAATCCTGAACACTGCTTGTAGACTAGCTGTATTATATGGACCAACAGTAATATGAATCATGAATTGCTTTAATACGAGGCTGTTCATTATCCAAGCAGAGTTCTTTAAAATCTAGGAGATGGTGTTACTCATGTTGAGGCCACGTATTTGGACAAACTTGCTCTAGGGTGGTATGAAGAAGTGTGACCATGAAGATGGGAAAGGTCTGTTTGACTTACCCAGAAAAGTTGGTATGATAGTTTTGACATTGACACGAGTATTGGTGGTTCCTTAATAAAGTTTTTCTCTGTTATTTGTAGTTGCAACATTTGCTTTGTGGAGGTCAAACATTACAAAATAATAGTATATTATCATTTGTTATCTTGTTAGATTTATCTTAATGTGTATTTCTAGATATCATCTTTTTTATTTTACACAATACATATTTAAAAATTTTTATGGCCAAAATTTTGCATTAGAGAGTGTGAACAAGCAACTATTGCAACTATTTTTTTGTAATAAGGAAAAAGAGGGCTTATTATGAAGAAGTAAGGATCTTGAAAAGTATGTTTAAAATATGGCAAAATTGCATATCTAAGTGTGTTGTTGTTTCTGCTATACCTCCAATGAGCTGGTAAGATTTTTGTTCTTAGAGAGAAAATAATTCACAATTTTCCGGCTTTTGCCTTTAATAATATGTCGAGTTGATATCTTTTTGAGCTTCTTTTCATACATGGTAGATACCTTTTGGTGTCAAATTGATCTAGTTCCTGTCCTTCTATATACCCTTGCTAGACTCAAGTTATCCTCCTTTAGCTCTGATTCCGCTGTGTGTAATCTATTTTATGAGTGCTTTTGCTTCTATAGGAAGGCTTTTTCTGGAAAATGCCACTCTTTTGAATTTATTTGATTGTGTGTTTTGTTGCTTCTGTTTTTTTCTTAATTTTTAGTTCGTTTGTTCAAACACTGATATCATACCTTCATAAGTAGCCACTAAATCTGCAAATTTAATTTGATTTCTTTTTTAGCTCTTAATTTCCTGATTGCATGATTTATAATTGTCAACTTTATCAAATGCTTAGCTTTTAGCAAATAAACGCTGGTCAAACTGCAGGTGAAATCACTAGTCAATGATGCGAAAGCTGGGAATCCTTTAAATGTCCCTGGCAATGCTTCTAGTACAAATGCTGCTGCTAGTAATTCAATACCATCCATGTTTCCCGCTGGGAGCGCGCCTCCACTTTCGCCGAGAAGCTCATCTGGTTCACCTCGTATTATGAAACAGAAGCCAGGTCCTTCTTCCCTAGGAAGTCCTCTTAAAGTATTGAGTGAGCCAGTGAAAGAGCTGATACCGCAGGTTATTTCTATTCTCATAGTGTCCATTGCTTTTATCAGTTGGCGCTTTTTTTTTCTATTCATATACCTTTCCATTTTTTAACCAGCATCTAAGGTTTATTACTTTGATTTCTTTGGATATATTGCAGTTCTATTTCCACAATGGCCGTCCAGCACCAAAGGAGCTAAAGGAGCGTTGTTTGTTTAGAATAAATCAATTTTTTTATGGTCACACAGAGGGCCTGCCAATGAATGGTAAGAAACTGAAAAGCTGCTGAGTTAGTTGGTTTTGTAACAGTATTAAGCATTAACATGACAGTATTGACTTGTTCCTCTGTAGCAGAGTTCAAAGCTGTTACAAAAGAAATATGCAAGTTGCCATCTTTTTTCTCCACTGTCCTGTTCCAGAAGATTGATGTCAACGGCACAGGATTTATCACCAGGTATATCATCTGAAAACATAATTGAGGTTATTGCACTAATTTTTGTTCCTTTTTTGGTTGGTGTCCGGGTCACATTATTTATGTTTTTTTTTGTTGTTGTACCAGATAGTATCTGATTTATTGCCATTTAATATCTATGTTGTTGTGCCTTTCTTGCTCTCTTTTCTCTTTGTATTTCTTGTATGACACAAATCTATTCTTCCTTACTCATGGGTCAATTATTGTTGGACGTAACATGTCCCAGAAAGAAGAGAATTTTCTTTTTGCAAGTATTTGAGACACAGCCATGTTTGAGGCTGTACCCAGTTTTTGCTGATTGTGAGAACTAGTATTCCTGGAAATTGTGACTTCCTGAGTTGCCAGGTAATTACGTGGTTTCTTAGTGAGACTAATTTTACATGTAAACGAATCTTGACTACAGTATTATCATCAAAAGTTGTGCTGACAGTATCATCTGTTCACTTTCTTGGATGGCTTGCTACTCGTGAATGGTTTAGTGAAAAATTATGCCAGTAAAAAGTAAAAATGGAAAAGCATCAGATTGCTCTTTTAGTTGGAAGAAAATATAGAATTGATGTTTTCTTTGGCACCAAAATTTTCTATTCTTTCTTTCTTGTGGGCTGTTGAATTGTTAAATGTTAAGTTCATGACATCTTGCGTTATATCTGTGTAGGGACGCGTTTGTTGAATATTGGGTCAATGGAAACATGTTGACCATGGACATGACGACACAAATATATACTATCATGAAGCATCTGGATCGTAAAGTTTTGACACAGGTGGATCTGATACCTTTTTCCCTTGAGATATTGAAGTTTGTTTTCATTCTTCATTCATCTTGAAGTTGATTCTTTACTTAATTGAAATTTGAGATAGCATACCATTCAGGTCCCAAAGTCTTAAGATTTTGATATTGGTTTGAGGACTTGAGGTTTCAAATTTGTGATTTTAGGTTGTGGGTTACATTTTCCTTAAAAGTTTTGTTATTTATTCTTTGTTTGTTGAATGTTTGTGTGCTGAGTTTTTTTTTTCATTGAATGAAGCAATAGACCCCCCTTCTCCCGAGGAACTCTTGACCAATATCCACCATTGGATTATCTGATCAGAGGTGTACATTGGACTAATTGGCTTCGACTTGGCCTAAGTTAAAGTCTGACCTGATTTTTTTGTAATTAAAATCCAGATTGAATTTGAACTTCCTTGTTTTGATCGACACCTATCCCACTTCCAAGCCCTGATTTTTCCCCCAATATTGGGCCTTATAGACCTTATTTTTAATAATAATATGCTTGATATTATGATAGCAATATTTAGCCCACAAACCACAATTAGCAGTTCTACTTCTCTTCCGTATTTAACATATCCATCAAATTCACTGTATCCATGAATTGTTTGGGCCTAATGTTTTTCTAGCCTAATTGTAATAATGCTTGATGATAGTTTAATATTTTTGGGCTCTTTGAATTATAATACCCCTATCCTAACCAAAACAAGAACAGAAAATCTGACCCTTTTAAAATTTGAGTCCTAATCCAAATTGAGTAAATATCAAAATTAAATTTCTGTTTCAGATTTGACTTTGGACTTGGTGGAAATAACTATTACCCCTATTTTTGTCCAACTCATGTGTTCCTATTCCAATACTGCCCCTAATTTAGTCAAGAGCATGGTATTAAATATATATATTTGGCTGCATCAGTGCATTGCGATCGCATTGTACAAATGTTTGAGCTTATCAAGATATTAGGCTGCAAGAGCCGTAAACCATCCGAATTGCTCATAGAAGTGGTTTTGTGACCGTTATTGTGACTGCTACCAAATTCAAGATCTAAAATCATGGTCATTGCGGGTTCTCTTAAATTCGAATCTTGCTATTGCAGCCTTTTGTGGCCAAAATGGTTGAATGACCTTATTGCTCTCTCCTCCCTTGATTTCCCTCCTTTTTGGATAGTCGTGTCAGAGTGCAATTTAATGCTCCGTAATGCTTACAATACTCTGGTCTGTGTTGCATTTTGTTTAACAAATGTGTGCTAGGTAAAAAAAAGTTGTCATATGTTTGATGTGCTTAGAGTTGTTTGCTTTCCCTTTCATAATTCGAATGAGAGACGACTTGCCCCGTAGCTAGTGGGAGTTTTACTAGGAGTAAAAGGTGCAATGGGATGGGTAAGAGCACACTTGAAAATAAGGAACAATAAAAGCAAAAAATGGTACAAGAGAGAGCAGTAATATTAGGGGTTATGGATTTGGATTTTTTTAGTAAGATTAAACATGTAGCTTCTACTGAGAAAATAAATTCACAACATTTTATTTTGTCAATTTTGTCATTCGAATTTTACATTTTGTATGGTGCTTCATTATTACCTAGGGTTTCCAACAAAGGAATTCAAATCTTCTGTTTTTTAACGTATACAACGTATACAGTGAAACTTTAGGGTCTCTATTTAGTATCTAGCTAGTTTCAGTTTTTGATTTTGATATTTCTAAAGTTATACTTCCTCCGTTTCTTTTTAATTTACTCACTTCACTTTAGGGGAGAACCAAGGAGAAAGCACAAAAGTATGAGAGAGAAACTGAAAAGGTGGAGAGAGAAACTGAAAAGTGAGAGAGAGAAACAAAAGAGTGGGTTAAAATATTAAAAAGTGAATGACATGAGTGGAAAAAGAGGAGAAAGTAGATGTGACATGTTATCAAAAATAGAAAAAGCAACAGTGTGTAGATTAAAAAGAAACAGACTAAAAAGGAAAGTGTGTAGATTAAAAAGAAACGGAGGGAGTACAATATAAGTTATATTATGAACTTAATTAGTCATAGTTATGCTTATCATAGTCATGAATTTTGTATACAACAATAACAAATGTCACAGCCTTAATTCCAATGGGCTAGCCTCTGGCTAGGGTGAGCTGTATGAGTCAAGATTTTATGTTTGGTTGTCGTCCACGTAGACCCTTTGGCTCTCCTCTTCTGTTAGGCGCTATATGTTTCCGCTAACCAATTTTTTTTATATCGTTTCTGATGCTTTTTGTTCAAGTCATCTTTGGCCTCCCGGGGATATATGAATATTGGGCACTGATAAGAGAAAACAAGAATGTTTTTCGGAAGCTAAAAATTCAACTTGCAATGATAATGAATGAGTCCCTAGCTCCTGATACATTAATAATTTGATTGAAGTTACTATCTCTATACATCGGTTTTCTTTGTTTTTGGACTAACATACTCTATGGATTTTCATTGTAGGATGACTTCAAGCCTGTTCTTCGAGAACTTTTGGCAACTCATCCAGGATTAGAATTCTTGCAGAGTACGCCGGAATTTCAAGAGAGATATGGTATGTCTATGTTTTGAAACTCCTAATAATTGATGGCAATATATTGATGTAGAATTCCGACAGAATTTCAGAGATTCTGTTTTATACATTTCCTTTTTGAAGTAGTACTAGTTATATTGCACTTATGAATCTGTTATTGCTCTGGTTTTTCATCTTGCTTCATGGATCGAAACACTAAAGTGGGAAAGGAAATCTAACTCTTTGGAATTTCCTGTGCTTGGATTCACGTCTATGGTTGGTTAATTTTTGGCAGTTCCCTATTTCAATTGTTTTATATTGTAGAAAGAGTGAGATAGAGAGAAGATACTCTCCTAGTAAGCCTTTACCAAGTCTTATTTGAATATGTGTTGAGACTTGTGAATCTAGTTTGCTATTGTTTAGTAAGATCCCTTAAAAGCTAACTTTTGTTGATATCTTAAGGCTGCAGACATGGTTATATTTTCTTATTGCTGATATATGTGACCATGCTTTGGTAGCTGGTACCCCACTAGTTTTGGTTTGATCATGAATTCTTATCCGTGAAATATGTGTATTTCTACAATATGTACCTTTGTGAGATGGATTTGTGTATCCAGGTTACGGATAATGTGGAGGCCAAAAAGGTTAGATCCATGTGTCACATTTATCTTAAATGGCCTCATCTGGTGTTTGTCATAAGCTGATATGTGAAATTGTGAATTGTATGATATAATTTGTCCACAAAGACGTTTTTGAAAATATAAGATAGAGACATTTTTGCCTTGCCTCCAGCTCATTGTCTGAGGTAGAAGTTTTAGTTTGCATTATAAGTTAAATTACAAATCCTATAGTATATTCCAAACAGTTATAACATGTTCCTATGATGGATGGCGTACTGTTTTAGTGTCCCAATCTCCATAGTGTGTATGTTTATTTATTATTTTATTTCTTTTCACGTAGATATCTTTTTATGTTCTAAGTTTGATCGCCAATAATTTGTGGAGTAGTTATTTATTTATTTAGAATATCTTGGTATGTTTATGAGGTGTTAGTAGAATCATCTAGGGCTGGTGTATGGTGTATCCAAAGTCTTTGTAGGCTTTGGATGTTTTCATTAGTCTTTGAGCTTGAATCTTATATGCCTTCTTCCCTATTTAAAACTTTGTGGTCAACATTATGACTTCCTTAGATCAATCTTTGACCATTATTGCTTATCATTCTTCATTAATATAAATCATGATAAGATACCTTTGTGAGAGCTCTCTTTTATGATGAATCGACAACAGCTTAACATCATGCTCTCTTTTCTTTTTCCCTATGCTTTTTTCATTCGACTTTTTACACTATTAACAAACTCCACTTTGACCCTCTTGTATAAACGCAAAGAAAAACATAATCATGTTGGATCTTTTTTATCCCCTCAAAAAAGAAAAAATGTTGGATCTTTTTAGATTTGTCTTGGAAAATATTTCAAAGTATCAACTTTTTGTAATTTTTAACTTATACATAATTAAAGCTATTAATGCTCAAAGTTGTGCTTTGGAAAATGTGCCAACTCCTTTGGGTACAACTGAAAAAGACGGGTACAACTAAAGCTAAAATGTTTCCCTTCGAAAAGTAAGTAAATCAAATAAGTAAACTAGGAAGATCTATATGAAAAATAGTTAGTAGTTCTCTCTTTTTTTTTGTTTCCTTTTTAATGTGTATTACAAAGCTCTTATATATATATATATATTTTTTTTTTTTTAATTTTCGATCTTTCCTTTCTGCAATTGGACAGCGGAAACTGTAATATACAGAATTTTTTACTACATTAACAGAGCGGGAAATGGTCAACTAACCCTTAAGGAGCTGAAGCGGGGAAATTTAATTGCTGCTATGCAACAAGCTGATGAAGAAGAGGATATCAACAAAGTTCTGAGGTACACTTGAGCTGAATTCAGGCACATAGTATCTTTTGCTGCAACTGTAGATGGCAGTGTTATTTTTTTAACTTGATGGTTAGGATTACGCTTTTTTTTTTTAGAATGTCCTGTTTAATCGTGTCCACTGTTCTCATGCACAAGGAAATCTAGTGAGCTTTTCTAAGAGGTGCAGGGTTCAGAGAGTTGAAACCTCTTTTCTGGCTGACGGTTCACGCTATAGGATATGTTAGGGTTATTAACTGAGATTCACATTGTTTTCCATACATATGCTCATCTTTCACTTGGTCTTGGCTTCCAAATAAAACATTAGATAAATTTTTGGTATGTTTGCAACTTATGCTACTTAGAATGTGTACCAGTGTAGACATGGATAAAAATCTGGATGTTGGGCAGTTGGGCAGTTGGGCTTGGTTATATTGAGTAAATTTTCTAATAGTTTGAAAAGTGTTGTCTTTGTAATTGTCCTGCCTTTTTTTTTTTTTTGGCGGTGGGGGGAGGTTGGCGGAGATAGGTGTTATCTTAAGCCAAGTTATCTGGTTATATTTGTCTTCGATGTTACCAATATATTTTCTCTTTAGTAGTTTTTGTTGGTACGTCTTGGTTGAATACTTGTGTTTTTCTGCTGTGTGTTAGGCAGCTTTCTCACGTCTGTCCTCTCCATCTATTGTGATGTAGGTATTTCTCCTATGAGCATTTCTATGTGATATACTGCAAGTTCTGGGAATTGGACACAGACCACGATTTCTTGATTGATAAAGAGAACCTTATTAGATATGGAAACCATGCTCTTACCTACAGGATTGTTGATAGGATATTTTCCCAGGTAAAATAATTTTTGTGTACTCCTGAGGGATACCTTTCCTCACTGAAGGTTTCTATCCTTGTAAAATTTTAATCCAGAAAAGAATTCTCCCTATCAGGTTCCAAGAAAATTTACTAGTACTGTTGAAGGCAAGATGGGATACGAAGATTTTGTCTACTTTATACTGGCGGAGGAGGATAAATCATCAGAACCCAGTCTTGAATATTGGTACGTCTGGCAGAACATTCTTTTCCTGCATATATTATTGTTTGGTTTTGTAGAATGTTTAGTGTGTCTAAAAGTGCATGGTGGAGGATCAGGTTGTGGATTATTGGTTAGCAGCTCCAGCTTCCACTCCGGTGTTGGGATCCAAATACTCTTGGAGTAGGTGGGTGGCAGAAAGGGGATAAAGGATGATGTATGCACTATGTAGTTGGACTCGTCAACTTGGGTCTTGAGAGAGGGTAGCCTAGAGGAGTCTACTTTACCTAAACCAGAACATTTCTAGATGTTTATAGAACATTAATTTTTTCTGGCTTTAAGCATAATTATATTTATTAATTGCTATTTTGTTAGTACATGAATTCAATTTTACAGATGCTGGAGCTTTTTTGATCCTTAGGTTCAAGTGCGTAGACTTGGATGGAAATGGAATTATTACTAGAAACGAAATGCAATTCTTTTATGAGGAGCAGTTACATCGAATGGAGTGCATGGCTCAAGAACCGGTGCTTTTTGAAGATATATTATGTCAGATAATTGATATGATTGGACCAGAGGTTTGTCTTTTATGCAGTGTGCTTGAAGTTATCTTACCCTTCTTTTACTTGAATCTTGGTTTCTGATGAACTTGTCATACGCATGATAGCTTTGGTTTCTTTTTTGAAGCTATGCATATAACCTTCCATGTAACGAGTAGCAAGCTTTGGATTTCCACCGGGGAGATTAGACTCTAGATGTCCTGTTGTGAAGGAACTTCATTTGATTACTGGCTATTGCTGTATGCCTTTCCGTTTTGAGTGTCTTCTAATTGAACAAATAAAGAAAACATAATTGAAGGGAAAATTATCACACTTAATCTACAATAAGTATAGTCATATAGGTCAAATTCATACAAAGAGGTTGGTGATTGTTGGGCTATCTTAGGTGGTTTATGCTGTCCTTTTTCCTAGATGCATGACTGTCAGTCCTTTATTGAACAAAAGCATTACACTTATCGAAAAGATTATGTACTCTGTCACATTATGGGGTCATGTTTTAAGAAGTTGCCTTGCAGATGGGATAAAAAGTAAATTATATGTTTGTACAATTAAAGCTACAAAAGGAAAGCAGATGACTAAGTGTAGTTGGCTAAAGAAGAAAGCTACATGTAGTGGTACACATAATCAGATGGGGAATTTCAGTTGATGTCTTTGATGAGATGTTGCGTGCTTTAAAGGCCTGAAATAACACTAAAAAAGTTGTTCCCCATAGTTTGCATTTATCATTATTTGCCTTTGCATGTCACCCTTATATTTGACATTTTTCATGTTTCCTTTGCAGAATGAGAGTTATTTCACCATTCGTGATCTGAAAGGAAGTAAACTTTCAGGAAGTGTATTTAATATCCTCTTTAATCTAAATAAGTTTATGGCCTTTGAAACTCGTGACCCATTCCTTATTCGTCAGGTATTCTAAAATGCTTAATTGCTTAGTATTTGTTATTTTTTCATGGCTAGTTGGTGTAAATACTTGTGTTTAAACAAACAGGAGAGGGAGAATCCAACCTTGACAGAGTGGGATCGCTTTGCACATAGAGAGTATATTAGACTTTCAATGGAAGAAGATGTTGAAGATGCTTCTAATGGAAGTGCAGAAGTTTGGGATGAATCGCTTGAGGCTCCCTTTTGAGTTAAGACATGGTAATTATACTTCTCAAATCTCTTCTGTTTAATTCTGATGATGTGTGCATATGCTGGTGGTTGTGTTGCCATATCAAAATCTGATGTCCACTAATGCCGTGTAGTATCTAGCTCATCTATGGTTAATGGTTGAAGGATTTATATGAATTCCCTTTTGTATAGTTGGAGTTTAATTGTTACTGTGCACTATTATAATTGGGCCCCCAGAGTGAGGATGAGAATGGAAGAAATGAAGGGTCTTGAGGGTGGGGGGATGGTTTTTTTTTTTTTTGAAGGATGGCAATTAACTTCCTATAAATGTTGGTTGATGTTGTGCTCTCAACTATTGCATTCTCCATACTTACAGGCATGCTGGCCTTGCCTTATAATATCGCTGTATCATGTTTAACTACTTTTGTATCATTAAAGCCTATTTCATGCTTTGATCTGTGGCAGTTGCTTCACCACAAGATGCAAGTTCTTTCATAGAGCAGGCCATCGGATGAAATTCTGGTCAATTCAATGGAGTTGGCCTAGCTGATGACACATCTTCATCAGACACAGATGCCTAAGCTGGGCTGGTTGATGTATACCTTAAATATAAACGTCCTGAAGATTTTATCAGATAACAATCAGTGCTTATTTTGTCGGCTCCGCATCGGATTCCGTAGGCCTCTTTGGAGAAGAGGAACGGTTATCTGCTGACAGGTGATTTAGTAGAAAGCAGGAAATGGTAGTTTTAGAACATTTGGCAATTCTTTTGGGTCTCTGTAAGATGTCGTTTGGTCTTTTCTTTTTCCATCTATTCTTTCAATTTAAATATTTTCCTTCTGTACTTGCGTCTTTTTAAGGAGCTTATTTAAATGTATTAAAGTAGTCGCATGTTATGGAAATATGGTTGGGTTTTTTTGATGGTTTATGACTTGTGAAATTATGAGCTGTTCGTTCCACGTTCAGTTCCCAGAGTGGTGTCATGGTGTGGTTAGAGAACACCATCGCAAAGCATGTCTTGAGTGAGAATAAGTTGGACCCCGTAATAAGTGATGTGGGTGTAATTGATTATGTGGAGCTTATTTAGGATCCTTAGGTTGATGAGGTCTGTTTTCTTCACATTAGGGCTGATTAGGTCTAATGAGGTGTAAACATAAGGGGAAATTAGGATTGAAATTAGGTCCACAGGGATAATAAATTCTGTTTTAAAGAATGCACCAAAGGAATTGGGATGTGACTGATTATCAGTTGCGAGTAAAATAAATTCACGGCCTCTCTGGAAATTGTCACCTGATCTATATTGTAGTGAGATAACATGTAGTTTTTAAGGTAGAATTAGGTGTTTAGGAGTGAGCTCCATTAGGTTTTGGGAAGGAAATGGAATGGTACCAATAAGTAGGGGTGTTCATCTCGGAGAATTTGATCCGATCCGATATGATATTTGTGAAAACTAAAAAATCGGACCTGATTTCCGATTTACCGGATTGGATTGATCGGATCATTAATCAGATTGATTGGATCAGATATCTATGAACACCCCTACCAATAAGAGAGTAATGTCATTGATTATAAGCCGTTTTCTTATGCTAAAAAGTTTCCGAACTAACTCATCTCCCAACGAGCTCAATGTTCTATCAATAATAGGTGTTAAGGATGGTAGAGAGTTTACAGTTGGCAAAAATTTGTGTTGTGTTCATATCAAATATAAATGGTTGAAATACCTTTGATATTAATTCGATCCATTTAATAGATCAGTCATATCGTATCGTGTTGAGTAATATAATAAGCTTGTCCAGATCCTCCACAATATCCCCTTTTTTCATACGCGCACTTTATATTTTGTTGTCGTGTTAAATTATTTTGTTACTTTAAACCACTATACTACTATATAAAAATCCTAATTTTGTTTAGAAATTGTATTAAATGGGTACAAGCATGTCATATTCTTTTTAAGAACCCAACACTAAGATGACCTATTCAATATGATGTGTTGTGTCATGTTCATGTTTAACCTGTTTTTTTTAGTATCAGGTTTGTGTTTTGTTGTGGTATTGTGTTAGCTTTTGCCAGTTCTAAATGAGTCGGGTCATAGGTGGTCTAATAATATTATACCCAAAATTTTAACACTAAAACCATATCGTGCTCAGATTCGATTCGTCTAAAATCTCTAGGCCCTTATCTAGATTGATTGGGGCTAACAAGTCCAGGGTCTACTTTAAAAAAACTAGTTGTTGTGCTGGGGGGATATCCCCGTGTAATTTGAAAAGATAAAGAGGGTTTATAGTTTGGGATTGATATTTTTTCACAAGTACAAGAAACTGTTCGGTGGCAAGATCATAACATTACAAAGTAAGAGATCACGGGTTCGAGATCTTATATGCAATTTTTTTGTGAATTTTCTAAAGTAATGCCATATTGGAGACAAAATGTCACCACACACTCGTGGCGGCGTGTAATGTTTGCCCATGCATTTTTATAATATACTTAATCCGTTTCAAAATAGATGGCACGTTTGACTTTTACACTATTCACATACTCTCCTCTGACCAAGGAAAAATATAGTAATGTGGGATCTTATTTGATTCGTCTCGATATATACTTATGCATTGGCAAGCGTGTCCGGAGAAGCATGTCAAGTATTTTGAGGAGGAAGTATATAGTTTCATTTAATTTAATGGAAATTTTAACCATATTCTATTGATTTTTGGCGAAAAGCTAGTTGTTAGGTTCGAACAATGTCCCTAGTTATCTGACAAGACAAAATGATGTAATTGTTTAGGTTAGTTGGTAATTGACAAGTAGAAGTTGAGGTGATCTACATTGACCCCACCCGTGGGCATGATATTTCAACCAGCGATTCGGACATGACCTGATTTTTGGGTAAACAAGGCACGCCATGGACAACCCAAATTCGGAAAGTTAGGCTAAATTTTAGCCTGACCCTAAAATGGCCAGAAAAGTCTGCTTGGCCCAGCCTTAAAAGACGAGTTTTGGAGGGAAAAACTTGGCTCGCGACTTGGCCCGACCCGGCCAGTGATCACCTATATGTAGAGGATGTAGTTTGGTTGTTGGATATGACTTGCACTTTGAGAAGTCAAGAAAAGAAATGTCATATGAGCAACCGCAAGGGAGGGTGGCAACATGCGGTGATACTATGTGTGTGTATTTTTTCTTTTTCTAATTGTGTTTTTAGAAAAGGATCAAGTCATTTTGCCTATATTACCTCCGTTTCATTTAATGGTTACACTTTGAATTTTGACACTATTCGCAAATTTTGATATGACTATTATTTGTGATTTACGGGTAAGGAAAAATGTAGTCATGTGTGAGTTTGTTTGATTTGTCTAGATATGCACTTTAGAATATCCTTTTTTTTAATTATAACAAATACAAAACTAGATATATCATTGCTCAAAGTTTTGCATCGTCATGCGTGAAAAGTGAATGTGTGACTTTTTTATATAGAAATAGAGGTAGTATTATGTATGTATTGTAACAGCCTGCACTTTCGAGCTGCTAGCTAATCACACTTAAGATACACAAGTCACAATCAACACTTAACAAACTTGAATTTACATTTATTCGCAGCGGAAACAAAACCTATAAAAACGATCCTGGGCTTGTAGGTCATGGCCCACAACAAAACAACTTCAAAACCAAATATCAGATTACAGAATACTTCCAAATAAAGCATCTAACTTTAGCCTTAGCCCACCATTTTATAACATAAAAATCTTCTTCTTGCTCAATAAACTTATTCTAAGTCCTCGACATCAACCCTGCAAAATCACTAACAATGAACTCTGCCCCCCACTAGGACAGGTTCCAAAAACAAAATCATAAAAACTGAGTACACACACTGTACAACGAGAATTTCATTTTTGTGGCTTAAAATATAGTTGGGCAATTTATTACTCATTAAGTGTAACAACCCCAAAATTCAAAGCATCATAATGGCTTTAGGGCACGTTGCGGAAACATACATTAGTCATCCGAAGCTGTTACGTGTCACAAGTGTTAAGTTGTAATCAAAATACTTAGAATCAAATAGTTAGAAATGTTTTTATTACAGCACCATCAACCCTTAACTAGAAAGTACGATAAAGATTAGACATATATATACATCTACTACAGATAATAAGTTTCTTTCCATAAGGGCAAAGTTCAACAACAGTTGAATACATAAGTTCGTTCCCTAAATTTCATTTTTTTTTTTGGTGGCTTAAGACCTTTTATATGCAATTTATGCTAATACAAAGGCTTATTAAGCTCAACACATGAACCACGGATATAGGTTCGAACGCGGAAGGACATGTGTGTACCTTGAAACGATTCCCAATAATTCGACATTCTGGATCACCAACTATAGCTTGAACTCCATTATTACTTTTCCACATAACAACCTCACCAACAATAGCACTAGTTAGAAACTATCACCAAAACATCATATAAACAGACCAACTACATGAACTTCCTTAAAGCAACCTTTCCATCAGTTTGCTAACATTCCCTTAGGAACCACACATGTTGGTTTACTTGACAAAATAAGTCAATGGTCCATACATAATTATAAGCTTCTCGAAGGAACTAATCTCTACAACCTGCGAGAATCCAGACTGCTATCTATAAAATGCTAAAGATCACCCTTATATGATTTCCTTTAAAATTCCAATAGAACATCATTTTAACTACTTGAATTTGTTCAATTTTTCAACTCAAGTCAGTGGAAACAAACATTGCATTTTTTTCCCTTTAAAACAATTTTGTAAACTTGAATTCAATGAACTTCAAAGTATTACTTATCATAATCCTGTTCATGAAATGATTTCCTTTATGCCATCGTAAGAAAAATTGGATCTTTGAGATAATTATTAGACAACACTTATATATAACACCAAATTTGGTTCCTTAACTTCTATAAAGATAGAGACAAAAAGGGTTTTATACCTTCAATTAAGATGAATAATCCAATTTGAGAAACTACAAGATGAGAGAATAAAGAGCAACAACACGCAGCAGCAACGCATCAGGAAGTACAACAGCAACACTAAACTTGCAAAGGCCATAACTCATAGCTCCGAACTCCGATTGAAGAAAATTTTGAGCCTAAATTCAATAACTCGAAGAGATCTACGGCTTTCATGCAACATATATTCCCAAAAACCAACTGCATGCTGAAGATTTTGAGCAAAGAACTCGGCAGCAACTCTAGGACAAAGGAAGTCAGGGGAGAGAGAAAAGAGGGTTTGGGGTTTATCCAAATCTCAACCACTTGCGTAATTAAACTGAAATGTTGAAGTTTTTGATCTATGTGATATATGACTTGGCATTTGATTATGAAGACACAAAGAGCAAGATGATGTTTTGTATCCCTTGAAATGTGACACGAAGGGAGAGAACGAGAATGAGAGCTTGAAACTCTTATAACATTTGACACCTCAACTACATTGAGAGATACAATTGGTTTTTTTTTTTTTTTAATTCTAGTCCTAAAACCATATAAGAAAATGTCATTTTAGAATATAAAATACATTTCCTTTTTGTCATGAAACCATAAACTTTATTAACAAAATCCATCAAACTATGCTCAAATATTATTTTTAAAGTTAAGATAGATAATTAACGTCTAATTAAACCTGCTTAAAAATATGGGCTAGTACATGCTACCACCCTTAAAATAATTTTCCTCCTCGAAATTTGAAATCTTAAACCTTTAGATCATCTCAAAATGAGTACATAACATACAAAAATTTCACAAAAATCAAACTAAAAGAACTCGTAATAGCGGAACTCTAATATCTCAAAAGACAATTTCTCTCCAACCCAATTAATAATCGCAAACTTCCAATTACGAATTCCCCACAATCTCAATCAATATAATTTGATCTTCTTCCAATAGAAACTCATACTCAAAGCTAAAAACCCAATAGAACTTTTTAGTTTTGCAAATTTTCAATCTCAATACTCAATTCTATACTCAACATTCAATTCTCAATACTGAACCTTAAATTTCTCGATCTATTTCTCAATTCTTGACTACTCATAACCCAAATCAATTTCAGACATTCCCAAGAAGCTTTTACCTCCGCTAGGTGGCTAACTCGGGACACGGTCGCAGGGTTGCTCTGATACCACCTGTAACAGCCTGCTCTTCCGAGCTGCTAGCTAATCACACTTAGGATACACAAATCACAATCAACACTTAACAAACCTCGAATTTATTCGCAGCGGAAACATAACCTATAAAAACGATCCTGGACCTGTGGGTCAGGGGCCCACAACAAAACAACTTGAAAACCAAATACAAGATTACATAATACTTCCAAATAAAGCATCTAACTATAGCCTCAGCCCATCATTTTATAACATAAAAATCTTCTTCTTGCTCAATAAACTTATTCCAAGTCCTCGACATCAACCCTGCAAAATCACTAACAATGAACTCTGCCCCCACCAGGACAGGTTCCAAGAACAAAATCAGAAAAATCTGAGTACACACATTGTCCAACCAGAAATTCATTTTAGTGGCTTAAAATATAGTTGGACAATTTATTACTCATCAAGTGTAACAACCCCAAAATTCAAAGCATCATAATAGCCTTAGGGCGCGTTGCGGAAACATACATTAATAATCTGGAGCTGTTACGTGGCACAAGTGTTAAGTTGTAATCAAAATACTTAGAATCAAATAGTTAGAAATGTTTTTATTACAACACCAGCAACCCTTAACTAGAAAGTTCGATAAAGAGTACACATACATATACATCTACTACAGATAATAAGTTTCTTTCCATAAGGACAAAGTTCAACAACATTTGAATACATAAGTTCATCCCCTAAAATTCATTTTTTTTGTGGCTTAAGACCTTTTATATGCAATTTGTGCTAAAACCCTTATGTTTCACATGTAAGGTGTTTGCTGAAATATCAGGATTGCTATCCTTGCACAAACGCTTGAAATTAAGAATATATATCATGAAGGCTACCACTTAGAACATTCAAAATCCTTTTAGTCCGTGGTGTTTAATTAGCTATTTGGGGTAAAGCGAACACGAGTAGAGAGGGGCTCCCTATACACGAAGCCGACTGTCTCTAAACTAATGGAGGTCGTCACCCCACCGTTTAATAATTATAGGACATGTGCCTTATTCATTGTTTGTTGGGCTTCACCCACCCAACGAGGGTTTAGAAGGAGATCACCCATCCTCCAAGGGCTTTTGTTGTTGTTCATACCGTACCTTATTTGGTATCGGCCTTTACCCATTATAATACTTGGTCCCATAATTTATATACACAAACAAATGGGAATGTATAGTTTATCAATACCACTCTTGTTTCAAAGAAATCATATTCATCCATGGAGGGAAAGAAAAATCACAACTACTATAGTATTGCTAATCATTTGCAAGAGGTGAATCTTCTGTTCAAATCTTTCGTTTTACATCAAACAATTCCACATAATAGTTAAATATAAAAATAGAAGGAAATAATCGAATATTTACTGCTTGTGAATGACATATAGGCACTTAGTGGGCTCATTTAAACTTTATTAAAAGGGTTGAGTTAACTTGAACATGTGAAACTTTTGTCAAAATAATTGCAGCAAAAACATTGAAATTAAAATGAACATAACTTTCTGCTCGGTACTCCGAATTAGGAATTTCTAAAGCTTAACCTCAAGAACTTTTAGGTCATGACCCTACTCAAAGGAGCAATACCCGCTCCATAACACATAATGAGCAACTCGCTCCACAAATGTTGTTCATTTTCCCCATAAAGCAATAACTAAATCATAATACTTATTTTCTCAATAACACAAACTTATATTTTTCAAAACTTATACTCTTGTTCTCAATTCGTATCGCATATTCAATTCCAAGTGTATCAAAGACTTCAACTTTCGTCCGTAAATTAATATAAAACGAAACAGAGTTGAAATGTAATTAACATATCCAAAATACCGGAACCTCAATAATTTTATTATAACGCAAACTCAAATCTCAAAATAATCTTACTTACCTCAAATATTTTTTTTAAAGGAAGTAATATACATAAAACGTATTCGAAATCAAATGTCTTTTCGCAGTCGAACCCATAACATAATCAAAATGTAAAATATGTTTCTCAAAGACTTATAAGATAATTAACTATTATCGAGACCCAACTCTAAGCTCGTACAATTAACATGTAATATTTTACTTGTAAACTATAAGATATCCTCTAACACGTTTTGGCAATTTCCTTCATCGTAACAGTTTCTCTTTATACTTGGACTTTCGTCTTTAACTTATAGCAACTAAACTATAGCATTTCAAAATTCTCATGATATGAATTTTCCCTTAAAGGTTTTCTTATCCCCAATACATGAAATCTCATTGCCAGAATATAACCTTTATTACATTATCATAAATCACCTACAATTACTATGGCAAGTCAAAATATCTCACTCCATATTCCATGTCATAATTAAATATTCTATGATGCAATTTTCCATCTAAACTTTAGTATTTTCCAATACTCAAACTCGTTGTCCTGATCCTTCTTAAATTTAAAGTTCACAACCATACGTCTCATGTATTTGTACTGAAAGCTCATATTAGTCTTAACACCATATGCATATAGTATTGTCATTATATAACTTTAATTACCAAGCTCTTTATTATCTAGATTTATTTTTTTCCCCAACTTCCATTTATATAATCTTACTCATCTAATAAAAGAAATTATGCTCCAAACACTTTTACTTGACCCCTTTGCGGATATGATCTATTATTACATAAGTATCGCAAATTATATCCTTCTAATCGATACTCCTCTAAACCACCACCAAGATATGGATCCTTTATTTCACTAATACGACATTCATATCTTAAATCCTACTCCTCAATATTTAATATCTCCTATCTCTAATATATATTTTGGCTACACATCCTCTGAACTCACAAACCTCTCGTAACAACTCCATTCACTCATAAATCAATATTTGAACTTTGAAATTCACATCCAAGAGTTATTATTCCCTAACTATCTAATCTAAGTCCATCACATAACATCTTAATTCTTAGTTAGAATCTCCCAACAATTACTTTGTACTTCAATTATGACATCATAGATCTTCATTCTTATATAACCAAGCTCCATAGTACTTCCGGAGATATCTTCGGGTGATACCATTCAACCTTATTTATACGCCATAAGTAAATCTTAGGATAGTTGTCTACTTGTAAATAATACCCTCGAAGCGACAATTGTATTTCTTAAACAGAACTTCACAAGTACCCATCTCACACCAAACTTATTCTAACTTAGATTCCAAACTCCATAAAACATAATTCATCTATGATATTATGTAAAGATATAACTTGTTTCACAAGACTCAATACTTACGTGTTTCCGAACTTAAATCCGAAAATAATGTGAATTAAATTGACCCAAATTTGAGAGACTTTTTCCATGAGAACTTCTTCATAAAAATTTAAGTAGGAGTAAAGATCCTCCCCGTCATTAATAGAACTAGAAAAACCTTATATATAATTTCACGAGTCCATATTTGCTCATAACTCAAATTTATAATTTTTAAAGTTCATGATCATATATAATCAAACTCTCAAAACATAATAAAGAGTCTTTCATACTTTCAGAATCCCATATAAAACTTATATCGCGAATATTTTGACAATTGTCTTATACTTGAAATTATAACTCAACATCTTTGATCATTGCAAAATTCCTTTGTTTTTATCTGAAACTTTCAAATATAACTATAGTTTAGATCGAAAGAGAGTTCATAAAGATATCGAATCGACGTTCCGGCTTAGTTCGTAAATCGGAGTACTTGTTGTTAGATATACTAAAGATCCATGCTTTAATTCTCATAGCTACACTTTCATATAAAAGATCAACTTACAAAGCATAAGAAAATCTATTATAAATTCGATGTGGAAAACAAGTAGATTTAATAATAACACACATTTACATTCTCAAAGGATTCAACTACCTGCAATTAGTTCTTCATATTCAAAAGTTCACTCAATAAAACTCATCACATATTTAGCTTTCGCTCATAGTTTAAAACCAGACATGTAGTCAACAACTCTTGTAAACACACAAATAACACTTTGAGTAATTTTGTATTTATATAAATGGCTTATTAAGCTCAACACATGAAATCACATGAAACATGGATATAGGTTCGAAGGTGGAAGGACATGTGTGTACCTTGAAACGATTCCCAATAATTCGACATTATGGATCACCAACTATAGCTTGAACTCTATTATTACTTTTCCACATAACAACCTCACCAACAATAGCACTAGTTAAAAACTATCACCAAAACATCATATAAACAGACCAACTACATGAACTTCCTTAAAGCAACCTTTCCATCAGTTTGCTAACATTCCCTTAGGAACCAAACATGTTGGTTTACTTGACAAAATAAGTCAATGGTCCATATATAATTATAAGCTTCTCGTAGGAACTAATCTCTACAACCTGCGAGAATCCAGATTGCTATCTATAAAATGCTAAAGATCACCCTTATATGATTTCCTTTGAAATTCCAATAGAATGTCATTTTAACTACTTGAATTTGTTCAATTTTTCAACTCAAGTCAATGGAAACAAACATTGCATTTTTCCCCCTTTAAAACAGTTCTGTAAACTTAAATTTAATGAATTTCAAAGTATTACTTATCATAATCCAGTTCATGAAATGATTCCTTTATGCCATCATAAAAAAATTGGATCATTGAGATAATTATCATACAACACTTATATATAACACCAAATTTGGTTCCTTAACTTCTAAGGAGAGAGGTGAAAAAGGGTTTTATACATTCGATTAAGATGAATAATCCAATTTGAGAAACTACAAGATGAGAGAATAAAGAGCAACAACACGCAGCAGCAACGCATCAGGAAGTACAACAGCAACACCAAACATGCAAAGGTCATAACTCGTAGCTCCGAACTCCGATTGAAGAAATTTTTAAGCCTAAATTCAATAACTCGAAGAGATCTACGACTTTCATGCAACATATATTCCCAAAAACCAATTGCATGATGAAGATTTTGAGCAAAGAACTCGGTAGCAACTTTAGGACAAAGGAAGTCAGAGGAGAGAGAAAAGAGGGTTTGGGGTTTTGTGGATTTGGAGTTTCTCCAATTCTCAACCACTTGGGTAATTAAACTGAAATGTTGAAGTTTTTGATCTATGTGAGATATGACTTGGCTTTTGATTATGAAGGCACAAAGAGCAAGATGATGTTTTGTATCCCTTGAAATGTGACACGAAGAGATAGAACGAGATTGAGAGCTTGAAACTCTTATAACATTTGACACCTCAACTACATTGAGAGATACAATTGGTTTTTTTTTTTTTAAATTCCAATCCTAATAGCGTATAAGAAAATGTCAATTTAGAATATAAAATACAGTTCCTTTTTGCCATGAAACCATAAACTTTATTAACAAAATCCATCAAACTATGCTCAAAATATTATTTTTAAGTTAAAATAGATAATTAATGTCTAATTAAACCTGCTTAAAAATATGGGCTATTACATGTTTACAAAACATACGCTAACTCTTGAGTTCCATTAGGAACTTATAAGTTATAACATTGTTTTTTCTAATCTTTTTGTTAAGTTATTCTTTCATTTTCTTTTAGGAAAAATTGACAACAGAGGTCTCAACTTTGAGTGATGATTTTTAAAAGGTCTGAACTATTGATTAACCTGTGTAGGTCCCAACTTTAGGGGGTCTTAACTTTTAGCGGGCCTCGGTGACTTAAAACTGGCGATTTTTTTTAAAATCTCACCTAGTTCCTACATCCCTCCCTCAATTAACCCTTCTGGTGTGACCCAAGTTTTACAAGTGATGACCTATTAAGTCAGTTTTAAGTCACCGAGGCCCGCTAAAAGTTAAGACCCCCTAAAGTTGGGACCTACACAGGTTAATCAATAGTTCAGACCTTTTAAAAATTATTACCCAAAGTTAAGACCTCTGTTGTCAATTTTTCCTTTTCTTTTATTTTGTAATGGAAAATTTTGTGCTAAGTTTATTAGTAAGTTTTCTTAGTTTCACATGAGGATCACTGATATATTACCTCATTGGTAAGAGCTCCATAATTATATTATCTAATGAATTCAAACCCTCTTGCCATGGAATTTGTTTTTGAACTTAAAGTAAGAGTTTTTGCATGAGAGAAGAATGTCATGTGGCAGACATACTTGCTATGTCACATATGACATAGTCCCATCTCACCATTTGAGAGGGGGAGCAACACATGGTGGATTATAATGCTTGTCCACACATTTTAAAAATATATCCTATTGCCACAATGCATAGGTTAAGTAGCATTAATTGTATTTTTTTAGTATCTTAATACTTGGAACAAGGTACTAATTTAAAGCATTAATCATTATTGGAACACTAGATTCCAGCTCACCTAATCTCCTGAAAACTTGTCTTACACGACAACTGTTAGCTAAGGTGTTAGAAGTTATTTACAGCAAGTTGTTAAGTTTGTTACTTTTTTTCCTTCTCATTCCCTTTGTATAAATATAAGTCCTCTTACTTCGCTGTAAATAACAATTCATTCCTACTGAAATAAAACTCTCTGAATTTTCTTTCTTTCTTCTTTTCTTTCTCTGAATAATATTTGTGATTCTTCACAAATTACATGTTATCAGAGCAAAATTTGTTGTGTGATCCTAATTCTCTCATTTTTCTACTGAAATTCCGCATTTGTGATTATAATATCTTCTTCTGAAGATCTGAAACAATAAGAAATTCTGAAGTTTAGGTGTGTTATCCTTTTTTTTAATTTGATGCTTTTGCCAATATTTTGAAAATTTTGTGTTTTATCCTGCTATAATTGTTGATTTCAAGTGTTGATTGATGAATTATGAGATTGTTTCGTGAAATCGTTGAATCTATTTGCAATTTGATCATTTTCTGTTGTTTTGCTCAAGTTGTTAATTTTTAGTCTAATTATCTGAAATATCGTCGTATATTCTTCTTGAAAGTTACAGATTTAGGATCATCTAGATCTTTAGTTCATTGTTTGTTTGACCACGAAAGATTTTCATTTCACCTGGTTTAATCTCATTTCTTCTGGTTTAGTCCTGATTTTACTACTACATTAAAAGGCAAAGGCAACACACCAAAATCGTTGCAATAGGGCTAAAAGTCGTTGCAATAGGCCTACTGCAACGGTTTTGTACCATCGCCCTTGTTGGAGTTGCAATAGGCCTAATGCAACGACTATTAAAGCTATTGCAACGACTAAACGTGTCGTTGCCTTAGATCAACTATATTTTGCAACGGCTTTGTTAGTGGTTGGTTATGCAACATTCTTGGCTAGTGCAACGCCTACCATTTAAGCTAGTGCAACGGATTTTTGTTTTCTTTTTTGTGGGGATGGGCCGGCCCGACCCGGCACAAGCCCGCTCGAGGCCCGGCCCGACCCGTCGTCCGCTCCGTGGGCCATGGGCTTGCCATGGTCAAGAAATTTTATTTCAAGCCCGCTCCGGCACGAGCCCGCCTATGTGGCCCGCGGGCCGAACACCCCTTTTCTTTATTTTTTAGCCTAAAACTGCCAAGAATCTAAAAAAACAACATAAAACACGGGCCAGGCCCGCAGGAGGCACGAGCCCGGCCCGCGGGCTCGTGGACAAAATTTGGAAATTTCAGGCCCGGCACGGCACGGCCCGCCATTACCTCAAGCCCGCGGGTCGAGCCCGTGAACAGGCCCGGCCCGACCCATGCCCAGGTCTAGCAACGACTATTACTGTAACCTACTGAAAACCTATAATATTACAGCCATGTATATATATATATTAGTAACGATGCAACAAATGTCAATATACTCTTGAAATGCCATAAATTATTGTCATATCTGTATTATAATTTCCAAAACTTATTAAATTAAGAGTATACATGATAAATCCTAATTAATAAAAACGAAAATGTACTTAATCAAACCCAACTAATAAATATTTGTTTTAGTACCACAAATACTTCTAAGTACATATAGATCATTTTCCTTCTAACCACCAAGTACCACATCACTATAATATAGCTAGCTAAATCTGGCCAATAGTGTGTATAGTGAGACGTCTACGTTTGATCTCCTCTAGTTGGTTCGTTATTCACCTAAAAATTCAAACATTGTAATAGTTAGTAAATACACCATCAAGAACACAAAAAAAAACTTTTGTCTTTGACAAGCAAAGCAAAACCAAAGCAAGTTCTTTCAAGCAAAAACAAGTTGTAACTAATAGTAGCAACCATTTGAAAGGAGATTAGTTACACTTTAGTTTTAGTAACTTTTAAACAATCTAGTCATTGTAGTCCTCTCTGCAAAAGGCTTCTAATGTTGATGCACTAGTCAATAGTTTTGTGTACTCAGTTGAGAGAGTGAAACTAATGTTGCAGGAAAAGAAATCAGTCTCAGCCAGGCCAATGAACATAGCAGCAGAGTGGGAAAAACTGAGGAGAGAGTATCATCCTCAAGAGCAGCAGACCGGAGTTTGAATCCTGGAGATGCTAAATTACGACCCTTTTTCGAGAAGGTGGACTAGATCTACGAACTACTATTCTGCGAAGCAGGAAAGTAAAACTACTACAGCATCTTAGGTAGCAGCTGAAGGAGGTGGAGTTGATGATATCACCACATCAAACCCTGAGAATAGCATGAATTGTGGTCCTAAAGCTGTAGCAAGTGTTGGGTTCAGTGCTACAGCTGCAACCTTGGTTGGTGCTGCTGGAGCAGGCAAGTGTATACAAAAGCACCAGTGGACTATGGAACAGAGTCAAACTTGATGCATAATTTTGATCTATTCATTTCACTATCTGTGCTAGACATATTTGGAGGTCCATATGGAGCAACAACAGCCTTTTTAGCCAGAAAGTAGAGGATTGAGGCTAAGATAGGTTGCCAAGTCCCAGTTGATGATGGAAAAAGGCATTCAATGACTCAACAAGCATACATCATTTATTAGAAATAAATCAGCTTTACGGGAAAAAATTGTGATCCCATAGCATATGAAATAACACAAGAAAGGGAACAATAAAAGACATATATCAATTATACATGGAAATCGATACATAATTGCAAAAAGATTTGATCCAAACCATCTAATTATTCAGTATCATGATTCACCTCCCTCAAGACACAATCAGTATCTTTTGCCTAACATTACCAACATCCAACATTCCTCAAAATCATCTCAAACAAATAGAAAAACTATTCTACATCCTTAACATACAGGACTCCAGAAGACCATAACTAGGCATGGAGCATCATGATCCTTAGAGCCAGCTATTCCCTGCCCAGGCAGAGGCATAGAAACCCTCACATAAAAGCATAAGATATTCTTACATCCCCACGAACTAAACAACAATGATAGCTATCAAAGTTAAATCAGGGCCAATAATGTTTTTGCAGCTCCTCTATCATTTGTTATTTAGTTATAAACCCAAATTGGAGCTGGCAAAATACTCCCTTCTTTCCGAGTAGCTAAATTCATCTATCCTCTAGTCTCCAATTTCGAGCATAATTAGCTTTTTCAACTTCAAAGATGACAATAATAACAAAGACCACTTCTTCAACCTCAAAAACAGTGGGATCTAACCATCAAACATACCCAAATCTCACCTCTATGAATGCATGCAATCACCACTATATCATCAAAAGAACACTAACCGAACAGTGGGGTCTAACCATCCTAATTTCTTAATTTATTCCAATACAAGTTTCAATTAAGTGCAGTAATCCGAATTTCAATTATATATTTTCAATATTTTCAAGTTTCAATTCCAATATAATTTAGGCCAATATAAGTTTCAATTAACTGCAGTAATCCAAATTTCGCCTCTGCTATGCATAATTCCCAGAAACCCCATGACTCACGGGCACTAAAACTCTCATAAAAATTGAAATTAAAGAACATACCTTTTGAAACTCGATTGATAATCCGAATTTCGACTCTTTGCTTTGGTTTTCTTGAAGAATTTCGCCTACTTGCTGCGTTTAAGACTTGAATTGTGCAGATATTAGTAAATTCTGGAAGAGTTTTGGAATAATATTGAAAGAAATTTCGTGAATTCTTCCTCTTCCTCTTAGCAGTTGAAAGATTGGGGAGTTTGGAATTTTTCGTGAACTCTTAAGGTTTTTTATTTTTTCAATTCGATCAGTCACAAGGTGTTTGGGTCTTCTTTTTTCCCTTGTTTTAGGAAAAGTTAGGAGTATTGAAATCGGAAAAGATTTTGTAAAGATTTTAAATTTCGTGAAAAAAATAGAGGGAAATAGATAATTGCTGGAATTTGGCGCATGTTGCCAAAACTAATGTCGAATGCAACGACCCATATCAAAACGTTGTTGTAATTTCACCTAATGCAACAACCATTACCAAATCGTTGCTATAGATCTATCTCATGCAACGGTCATTGTAAAGCTGTTGCAATAGCTCAATTTACGAACCTAAATTGACATGAACCGTTGCAATAGATGCCCCTACTGCAACGGTATAAAAAACAATCGTCGCATTAGCTAATTTTAGCCATTGCCTTTGATTAAAAATGTAGTAGTTGTTTTTCCTTCAACTGATACATTCTAGCTTAGATTCATTCTTATCTGCTTTATTTTCTAAATTTGATCAGTTTTATTCTCGAAATATCTTCTCACAATGCCTGAAATTGAATCACCAAACTCCACTCCAATTATGTTCCAAATTTCTTACCTATGAACCAGGATCCTAGTAGTGTATACTACATACATCCTTTAGATGCAAATTCAACACAAATTGTGTATGTTAAGTTAAATGGCAGTGCATTCAATGACTGAAAACGTTATATGATTATTTCATTGCTTGCTAAAAACAAATTGAAGTTTGTGGATGGAAGTCTTGAGATTCCTGATGTTGGAACACCTGAGCATGTTGCTTGGGAACACTGTAATAATATACTAATTAATATCTTGGTTACTTGCTAACCTTGACAACATTGCCAAGAAAAAGTTATTCTTTGAAACTGCAACAGAAATATGGAAAGACTTGGAGGAGAGGTTTGGTTACTCCTACATAACTCAGGTTTATGCCTTAGAACAGAAGCTTGCTGAAGCCAATCAAGGCAATGCTAGTGTTTCTGAATTTTACACACAACTCAAGACAATCTGGGATGAGATCAATGATGCAAATCCATTATTCTACTGTACTTGTCACAAGTACACTTGCAATTTAACTAAGAAGATAGATACTAGAGATCAAGAACAAAGATGGATTCAATTCATGATCATGAAGCTGAATGATATTTTTCCACTATGAGAGGGAACATTCTCATGACTCAACCTCTTCCTAAAGTTGCTTATGCCAACATAATTTTTTGCACAATAGGAGAGGCACAAGGAAGTTGCTCAACTATCTTCTCACAATGAATCTTTAGCTTTTGTTGCTGACAGGAAGCCATATAAGCCTTATCAAAACACATATCAAAATTATAAGTCTAGTTATTCACCTGGTTACAACAAGTCTCAAACCTTAACTATTAGCAAAAGACCCGGATCACACTATTTTTGCACTCACTGCAAGGTCTCAGGGCATAGTGTAGAAAGATGTTTCAAGATACATGGGTTCTCACCTGGTTTCAAGGGGTTCAAAGACAAGAAAATTTGCATCTATGACACAATCCTCCGAGTCATCTGGTTCTGGTCACACTTTTGAGATTAAAACTAATTCCATTTTAGTGGATCAATTTAATCAACGAATGAGCTTACTTCAACAACAACAACAATCTTCTCTATCTCCTTCTAGTGATACACCTGATTCATCTGGTCATGCTCTCCTAGAAGGTACATACTATTTATTGACTTGTCTTAATTCACAACTTGGTTGTTAGACAGTGGTGATACTGACCACATTTATTCTAATTTGGACCTTTACGTACCTACACACCAACTAATGATCCTCATCATCACATTACAATACATGATAGAAGACAAATTATTGTTCTTCACCGGTTATGTGGAGTTAACCAAATATATTGTTTTGACAAATGTGCTCCACATTCTTGATTTTCAATTTCAATCTCTTGTCTGTACATAAAATATATAATGACTTGAATTGCCAAATTACTTTAACTCATAGTAAATGCTTTTTTCAGGGACAAACAAGTCTTTCAATGCTTCTTGTTAACTTGAAAGGGGGTCTTTACAATGTTACAACTCAATAAGTGGACTTAGTGAAGCCTTCTCCTACATTTAGTACATCTTCCTCACGTCTTGCTGTCATTGATGTAGCTAAGCTTTGGCATCCTTGTTTAGGACATGTACCTTTTGCTCAAATCAATCATGTTTTACCCGTCTGCATTGTTAAAACATGCTCTCATGTATCATTTGTCAAGTTTGCCTAGCTGCTAAGCAAACTAGAAAATTAAATGTTGTAGTAGTATCAAAACAAATAAACCTTTTTAGTTACTTCATATTGATGTGTGGGGTCCATACAAGACTAAGACACATTGAGGATGTATCAATTCTTGACAATAGTGGATGATTTTACTCAATTCACTTGGGTGCATTTCTTAAAGTCTAATTATGTTTATGTTTTAGATACTTTTTTTGCTTATGTTAAAACCCAGCTCAACGTCAATGTTATCTATGTGAGGTATGATAATGCAAAAGAATTGGGAGAAGGTGATATAAAGAAACTATATGATCAACAGAGAGGGATTCATCACCAAATAAGTTGTTCACTCCCCATCAAATGCGATTGTTGAAAAGAAGCACATGCATTTGTTAGAGAATGCAAGGGCTCTTCTCTTCCACTCTAGAGTACAAGCTAGATTTTAGGGTGATTGTGTGATCTGTGCACCTGCCTTATAAACAGAATGCCTCTCCATAGTCTTCAACTTGCTACTTCTTATGCTAAAAAGTTTTAGATTGCCCCTCTTTTTTGTCATCTTAATGTATTTGGGTGTATTTGCTACCTTTCCACCACTAGAGTACATAGATCCAAGATTGATCCTAAGGCACATCTTGGAGTTTTTCTTGGTTATTTAGTTACTCATAAAGGGTTGCAAAGTTCTTGATCTCACACTAATCAAGTGGTTGATTCTAGGGATGTTACTTCCATGAAAGACACTTTACCTTTCATTTGCTTACCACCGATACTTCATATTCTCCTGAACCTATCTTTGTTCCTGCTATCACTTATGACTTTTTTTGCTGATGATTATCCATCTAATTCTCCTGATACTCTCCCTAATTTCCCCACTCCACCTTTAGTTACTTCCATTCCTCCTGATAATACACCTACTTCTCCATCTTTTGCTCCCTTTATTCTTCTACAAAAAGTTCCTTTGAATATGTCTTACCATCCACTCTTGTTGATCTTAGTCAAGTGGTTTTTCCTTCACAACCACTTAGACACTCTAATAGACATTCTAAGCCACCTTCATATTTGAATGATTATCATTGTCATTCTGTTGTCGGTGATCCACTTCCTCAACATTGTTGCAACTTAGTATCATTCTCTTCTTATCCTTTTTCATATAAAGCTATCTTGTTTGCACCTTCCTTTGATATACAAGAATCAGTGTCATATGCAGAAGATTATTCTAAGCCTGAGTGGATCACTACCATGGATAATGAAATCCAAGCTCTCACCATAAATCACACTTTATTAGTTCTACTCCCACATGGCAAGAAAGCTATAGGGAATAAATGGGTTTACAAAGTCAAATTGAATGCAGATGATTCACTTTAAAAGTTCACTTTAAAGATGTAAAGCAACATTAGTTGCCAAGGGGTATAATAAGAGATATGGGATAGATTATGAAGAGACTTTATCACTTGTGGTTAAA
The DNA here is from genome assembly GCA_947646795.1 of Beta lomatogona. Taxonomy (NCBI): domain Eukaryota; kingdom Viridiplantae; phylum Streptophyta; class Magnoliopsida; order Caryophyllales; family Amaranthaceae; genus Beta; species Beta lomatogona. The sequence goes on from CANSNZ010001289.1 coordinate 602,438, forward strand.
ATGCCAAGCATCAGATGCATCATTGCTTTAGCTACTCACAAAAAGTGGTCTATTTACCAATTAGATGTCAGTAATGCTTTTCTCCATGGAGATTTGCCTGAAGAAGTGTATATGAAGGTTCCGGCTGAATTCCCTAACCCTCATAATTATGTTTGCAAGCTCAAAAAGTCCTTTTATGGGCTTAAACAAGCTTCTAGGCAATGGTTTGCCAAGCTTATAGCTGAACTCAATGCTCAAGGTTTTATCTAGTCCAAAAATGATTACAACTTATTTATTTAAAAAATTTGCTCATCACATCACCATAGCTGTTGTTTATGTGGACGATATCATCCTCACAAGGATTGAATTGCATTCCATTAGTGCCTTGAAGAACATTTTTACACTACATTTAGCATCAAAGATTTGGGCATTCTCCACTATTTCCTAGGCATTGAAGTTGGTTACGTTGCCGGGGTGTTTTACTCAGTCAAAATACTAGGGAGTTACTTGCTGATTGTGGTCTTGATATTTCCAAGACAACCACAACTCCTCTTCCTCTCAATACAAAACTTCAAGTTTTTGCTGAGGATCTTCTTCCAGATCCCGAGATTTATAGATCTCTTGTTGGTAAACTTAACTTCCTTACCAATACAAGGCCAAATATAGCTTACATTGTGCAGTCTTTGAGTCAATTTATGCAATCTCCCAGGACGTATCATCTGCAAGCTTTGACTCAATACTCTCAGATATCTCAATTGCACACAAGGCCAAGGCATTCTTCTCTAGTAGAAAAACGTTAATTCGTGTCTCGTTATTTACGTCGAACACGAGAAAAACGGACGCAAATGCTCAGGTACACCACATTTGCGTCGGATGAAAGTCAGCATCCGACGCAAATCCTCACCACAAATAAATAGGAGAACAATTTGCATCGGTTTCTTCGTAGCATGCTGCAAATGTTTTGTGCCATTGATTTTGAATCCTTGGATTTGCGTAGGATAGGCCTACTATCCGACGCAAATGGCTAAGGGCTTATTGGATCCGTGGATTTGTGTTGGATGGGCCCTGCTATGCGATGTAAATAGTTAATGTTTCCCCCTTTTATATTTCAAGTTTAACCTAACCTCTCATTCTCTCTCTCTCTCTCTCTCACTCGCCGGCTCATCTCCCACCTCTCTCTCATCTCTATCTCCTACCCCTTTGTCATCTCTTTCACCGAAAGATCCTCGATCTTTCTCTCACCTATGAAACTCAAACAACAAACTTTGTGAAATCTTCTTCCTCCTCTCTTCGTCGGGCTTTGCGTCCTCGAAGTTTTCGAAAAGCAATCAGGCGAAGCGGGGGACTTTAGGTGCAGCGGAGCGGAGAACCTCAGGCGAAGTGACTTCAGGAGAAGAGAATTCAGGTGAAGCGACTTCAGGCGAAGCGAATTCAAGTGAGGCGACTTCAGGCGAAGTGAAAGCCAGTGCAAATTTAGATCTGCTATTTATTTCCTTTTTCTTAAAATTAAGGGAAGCAAAAGCCAACTGCTTATGAAGATCTGAGTAGTGTCATTCTTTTTTATTTCGTTTTTCTTAAATTAGGCTTCCATCCATGTTTTCAAGATCTGAGTAGTTTCAGGTGAATCAATTTATTTTTTCTGTAACTAGGTTATTGAACTTTTTTACTCTTTTTGATTTTATTATTTTTGATTTTTTGGTAATTTTTGTATTTTTATGTAATTAAAGTTTGTAAAAATACCACAACTACTCAATGTATAAATTCAATCTCTTGCAGTTTATAAACTGAATTGCAGATTTGACTTTCCTTATTTTGGGTGTTTCTGTTTATTTGTGTGGGTTATGCTGATGGTTCATGAAATAATTTTTTTTAATAAAAAGGAGCAATTTGCGTCGGATGTTGTGACTTGTCCGACGTAAATTACTTTTTAAGGTGAAAAATAAGGCCTAAGGCCTGGGCAGTAGGGTTGTTCATAACCGGGTACCCGACTTTTCGGGTACCCGGATATGCGGGCACTTAAATGCGGCCCATGACCCGACCCGGGAAAACCAGGTACCCGACCCGGTTTTTACGGGTTGGGTCATAGGGTACCCGGCTCGTTTTAATTTATTTCTAAATTTAGTTCAACTTGATTAGTTGATCACATTATGGTTGCAAACTGCCATACTATTACTTCCAAGTTTCCAATTGCCAGCTCAATGACTCATATTCATGCATGTGATGCATCATGTTCATTGATGTAAATTTGCAAAATTGCAAACCTACTGCATGCACCATTGTCTGACGAGGTGGACTACTGCCTCTGGTAGAATTGTGGAATTTGGCGCTGTGGGCTACTAGACTGGTAGTACTATGTGGCACAAAACTCAAAAAAAAAGTCAGCATCCAAACTCTAAAGACAAAATTTAACTTGTGTCGGGTACCGGTACCCGCGAGTAGTTTATATACGGCCCATTACCGATCTAGGTTTTCTTGTTTTTACCGGGTTGGGGACCCGGCCCAATAAACTAAAGCAAGAAGACTTAAATAGACCTTTCTAAATAAATTAGCTAAACCATGAGCTCTTTGGACCTGTTGACGAGTAACTTTTCGGAGAGAGCAAAAAGGCACTTTACTACCTAAACTTAGAATATGTTGAGTCGTCCACTGAAGAGAGATGTTGCTAGTCCCCTTGGATTGCAAAAATTCAATAACTGTAGATGAATCAGTCATGATTTGTGTGGAAGTGAAACCTTTACCAAGCGCCCATTAAAGACAGTGAAGACAAGCAATTAACTTAGATTGAAGAGCTGAATAACCAAGGAAATGGGCACCTCCAATCATTTGCTGATCACCCATACTATTAGTGATAGCCCAACCAACCCCCGCATGTAAGGTTTTCTTAGACCAAGAACCATCCACTTCCAATTAAGTAATTTGGGAACTTTGCGAACTTTGCACTTGTTGACCAATATGAATTGAGACAAAACCCGGCGGAGCTTGGAGAGAAAATTCAGGAGGATGGATAGAAGCTGTTGATTTTGTAAATCCAGGAACCAACCTTGTTGAGAGATAGCATTCGCAATGGACACGCGCACTTGTGCCTCAAAAGAGCTATACCCTCCAAAAAGATGACTGTTCCTTGCTACCCAAATTCCATATAGAGTTGCAATGAAAACCACAAGTTTATGGCTATCAGCACCATCCTTACTAGTAAAAGTAGGATATAGGAAAGAATCCAGTCCTTCATAGATATGCACTCATCAACTTTTGAGATAATAGTCAAAGGACTAATACTCCAATTTTTTTGGATAAAGGGACAAGAACGAAATAGGTGAATATCATCTTCATCATCATTATTACAGAAGCAGCAAGCAAAATCTGTAATAATGCCTTTTGTACCCAAGTTAATTTTGAGACTCGGAATATTATAGTTCATCTTCCATAGAAAAATTTTCCACTCAGGCTGAATATTTAGAGGCCAGATTTTTTTGTAAAAATCATAGGACACAAAATGAACATGATCTAATCCCAATTTAGAAGCAGCAAGAAACGCATGACCACTCTTAGTAGTGAACTTGCTTGATATGTGATGATTCCGTATCATAAAATCTTGTTGATCACAATGAGGCAGTTCCATGCTTATAATTGTCTGAGCATCTTTGAAGCAACAAAGTTAACGAATTAGGGGAGCATTCCAACAAGGAGATGGATGTGAGATCATGAGATCACTAACTTTCGACATACTAAAGGTGATAAACGAGTTAGCTTTAGGAATTCTATTGAACGACCACTTTTTCCAAAAGACCCGAGTGTTGCATCCATATCCCACCTTCCAGCTGCAACCTGTTTATAGATTTTGTGCCTTGAATTCTGGTCAGCGGACGTTTTTGTCGGCTCGCCCGATCGGGCGGAGCAGCGATTCATCAGCATCTGTGGAAGTGGGGCGCCCGATGCCATCGGGCGGCTTCGCCCGATCGGGCATCGTAGCGAACTACGACTCGGGCGTTGGTCGCCCGATCGGGCCCGCAACTTGTTTTGGTTATTACAGCCTGATCGGGCGGCAGTTTAATGAAGCGGGTTTGGCGATTTTCGGGGTTTGCATATAAATAGGTTTTTTTAACCTAGTTTATTAGTGACGATTTTCCCATTAATCATCTCTGTAATTCTGATTATTCTCTCATCAATAAAATTATTCTCTCCCCTGCCCGTGGACGTAGCTAACACTCCGTTGGTGAACCACGTTAAATCTGTGTTTGGTTATTCTCAATTTTGCATTCAATATTTGTTCTTTCTTACATCTGTCAAAACAAATTGGTATCAAGAGCTTTGTGTTCGATCCGGGTGAGAAAGATGTCTGGGATGAATGTGAAAATTGATAAATTTACTGGGAGAAATAGTTTCAGTCTGTGGCAGATCAAGATGTGTGCTTTACTGAAGCAACAAGGGTTGTGGGCACCGTTGGCAAAGAAGTCATCAGATTCAGAAACCGCTGAGATGGCCATTTTGGAGGAGAAGGCGCATTCAACAATTATGCTATGTCTTTCTGACGACATAATTACTGAAGTTGCGGAGCAGGAAACTGCTGCTGGTCTGTGGTTGAAGTTAGAGAGTTTATACATGACAAAATCTCTAACCAACAAGTTGCTTTTGAAGCAACGTCTGTTCAGCCTGCGTATGCGGGAAGGTATGTCTTTGAGGGATCATCTAGATAAATTGAATACTATCTTGCTAGATCTTCGTAATATTGATGTTAAAGTAGATGATGAGGATGCTGCTTTAATTCTGTTAGTATCTTTGCCTTTATCGTATGAGAATTTTGTGGATTCTTTTATTGTTGGGAAAGATAGTCTGTCTTTAGAAGAAGTAAGATCTGCTCTCCATACTAGAGAAGTCCGTCATCAGGCATCTGGTTCTAGTACAGAAAATCAGACATCTGGATTAGTTGTCACTGGGGGTAAGGGACAGGGAAAATCTGGTAAAAAGAAATCGAACCATAAAAATTCGAATTCTAAGGGTCCTAAACCTAATGATATCTGTAATTACTTGTAAAGAGAAGGGGCATTGGAAAAATGAGTGTCCTAAGAAAAAGAAGCAAGCAGGACAAGAATGAAGGTTCTGCTTTGCTCTCGTAAAACCGATGGTAATTCGAGGAAGATCGGCCCTAGTTGTTAATAACCAGTCACATTATAGGGATGTGTGGGTTCTTGATTCTGGGGCGTCGTATCATGTTAGTCCCTGCAGGGAGTGGTTTTCAACTTATGAGCAGATAGATGGGGGCAGTGTTTCTATGGCCAACAGTGCTTCCTGCAAAGTAGTTGGAATAGGCTCTATAAGATTGAGGACTCATGATGGTACATTCTGTACCTTGAACGAAGTTAGACATGTTTCACTAATGACAAAGAATCTGATATCTTTGAGTCTTCTTGACAGTAGAGGTTTCAGTTTTCAAGGTGAAGGTGGAGTTATGAGTGTCTACAAGGGTTCTAAGGTAGTTCTGAAAGGTATTAAAAAGGGTACCTTATATTTTCTTCAAGGTTCTCTCGTGACGGGTTCTCGTTGCTATTGCATCATCTGAGGTTCCCATGGAGGATATGACCAAGTTATGGCATAGGAGACTTGGACATATGGGTGAAAGGGGGATGCAAATTCTGTCAAAAAGGGATCTTCTGTGTGGGCACAAGGTGCAGGACTTAGAGTTCTGTGAGCATTGTGTGTTTGGGAAGCTTCATCGCAGCAAGTTTCCAAAGGCTGTGCATACTACAAAGGGCACACTTGATTATATTCACTCTGATTGTTGGGGTCCTTCCCGAGTTGATTCTCTTGGAGGTTACATGTATTTTGTGTCGATGATCGATGATTATTCAAGGATGACTTGGGTAATTATGATGAAGCATAAAAGTGAGGCTTTCATGAACTTCAAGCAGTGGAAGGTTTTAGTGGAAAATCAAGTTGGAAGGAAGATCAAAAGACTGCGAACTGATAATGGTCTGGAATTTTGTTGGTCTGAGTTTAATGAGTTACGCAAGAATGAAGGGATTGCACGCCATCATACTTGTCGGGAATACTCCACAAAAAACGGGGTAGCAGAACGCATGAATCGGACCTTTGTTGGAGAGAGCGAGGTGCATGCTCTCTAATCTTCGGGTTACCTAGAAGATTTTGGGCGAAGGCTGTAAGTACAGCTTGCTATCTGATCAACCGTGGACCTCACACTAGTATTGACTGTAAAACACCTTATGAGGTGTGGTCTGGTAAGCCTGCAGATTATTCTCTGTTGAGAGTTTTTGGTTCTACTGTTTATTATCATGTAAGTGAGGGTAAATTAGAACCTAGAGCTAAGAAGGGTGTATTTGTGGGTTTTGGGAATGGAGTTAGGGGCTATAGAATCTGGTCACCTTCTGAGAGTCGGGTAATACTTAGCAGAAATGTAATATTTGATGAAAATTCTATGCTTAACCCCACTGTGAAGTCTATGGTAGTGTCTGTTGGTAGTGATGTTGATAAGCAGGTGGAGCTGGAAGTCACTTATGATGGGAGTGAATTACAGCACCAAGGTGGAGAAGATCAACATGGTGCTACTGAATCTGAATCTTCTAGTCAACCATCCACCTCATCTGAAGCACATCGAACAAGTATAGCACTTGATAGAGCTAGAAGAGTTGGTGTGGGACCTCCTAGGAGGTATGGTTTTGAGGACATGGTTGCTTATGCACTTGCAGTTGCTTGAGGAGGTGGAGGTAGATACTCATGAACCATCCACCTACAAAGAAGCTGTCTCAGGTAGTGAGTCTGCTCAATGGCTCGCTGCTATGGGAGATGAAATGGAGTCTCTGGACAAGAATCAGACTTGGGAGCTAGTCAAGCGTCCTAAGGAGAGAAAAATTGTCACCTGCAAATGGGTTTTCAAGAAGAAGGAAGGGATTTCACCTTCTAAGGGGGTCAAGTATAAAGCTCGGGTTGTTGCAAGAGGGTTCACTCAAAGGGAAGGAGTTGATTATAATGAGATTTTCTCACCAGTGGTTAGACATACTTCCATCAGGGTGCTACTAGCAATAGTTGCACATCAGGATCTTGAACTTGAGCAACTAGATGTGAAAACAGCTTTTCTACATGGGGAGTTGGAAGAAGAGATTTATATGACTCACCGAGATGGGTTCCAAGTTCCCGATAAAGAAGACTATGTTTGCGAGATTGAAGAAGTCCTTGTATGGGCTAAAACAGTCTCCTAGGCAGTGGTACAAGAGGTTTGACAGCTATATGATTGAATTGGGTTACAACAGGAGTCCGTATGATTGTTGTGTGTATCATTACAAGCTGGATGATGAATCATGGATTTATTTGGTGTTGTATGTAGATGATATGCTTATAGTTTGCAAAGTCCAAGTCGATATTCGAGAGGTTGAAGGGTCTTCTCAGTCTTGAGTTTGAGATGAAGGATTTGGGTGCTGCGAAGAAGATTTTGGGGATGGAGATTTATAGGGAAAGAGATCAGAGGAAGCTTTTCTTGTCACAGAAAGGCTACATCCAGAAGATTTTGTCAAGGTTTGGCATGTTAACAGCTAAACTTATAGATACTCCAAGTGCCTCCAATAATCATTTGTCTGTTGCTTTTGCACCCAAGTCTCGCGAGGAGAAGGAGTATATGAGTAGGGTTCCTTATGCTAGTGCAGTAGGGAGTCCGATGTATGCTATGGTCCGCACTAGGCCGGATCTTGCACATGCGTCGGTGTTGTTAGTAGGTTCATGGGTGATCCTGGTAAGGAGCATTGGCAGGGCAATCAAGAGGATTTTTCGTTACCTTCGAGGTACGTCGATGTTGGTCTCATCTATGGGAATGATGCTCGGTGTTTAGTTACTTGGTTATTCTCGTTTCGATTATGCTTGGAGATGTAGACGATGATGAGGTCTATGACTGGTTATGTATTTACTCTTGGTGGTTCGTTGTTAGTTGGAAGGCAACTTTGCAGGCTACGATTACTTTGTCTACTCGAAGCGAGTACATGGCATTGACAAGATTGCCAAAGAGGGAATATGGTTAAAGGGGCTAGTTAGTGATCTTGGTTTGCATCACGATCAGGCCATTGTGTATTGTGACAGTTTGAGTGCAATATGTTTAGCCAAGGATCAAGTCCATCATGAAAGGACTAAGCACATTGATGTGAGATATCATTTTCTGAGGAATGAGAAGAGGGTTAAGGTGAAGAAAGTAGGTACTGCTGATAATCCTGCTGATATGTTCACTAAACCTGTTCCACAGAGTAAGTTTCAACATTGTTTGAACTTGCTCAATGTTCGTGATTGTTGATTGCCCTTGTTGGGGCAAGTCTGGAGCCTCTAGGGGCTAATCTGGTGTCCTTAAGGGACAAATCTGTTCTGTTTGTCTTTCGGGGCAAATCTGATTGCAGGGAGAATCTGGGCATTGTGTTCAATGCATCTTTTTTGTTTATCTGGTTCATTGTGAGAGGATTCAAGTCAAGGTGGAGATTTGTAGATTTTGTGCCTTGAATTCTGGTCAGCGGACGTGTTTGTCGGCTCGCCCGATTGGATCGGGCAGTCTCGCCCGATCGGACGGAGCAGCGATTCATCAACATCTGTGGAAGTGGGGCGCCCAATGCCATCGGCGGCTTCGCCCGATCGGGCGTCGTAGCGAACTACGACTCGGGCGTTGGTCGCCCGATCGGGCCCGCAACTTGTTTTGGTTTGGTGATTACCGCCCGACCCGATCGGGCGGCAGTTTAATGAAGCGGGTTTGGCGATTTTCGGGGTTTGCATATAAATAGGTTTTTTTAACCTAGTTTATTAGTGACGATTTTCCCATTAATCATCTCTGTAATTCTGATTATTCTCTCATCAATAAAATTATTCTCTCCCCTGCCCGTGGACGTAGCCAACACTCCGTTGGTGAACCACGTTAAATCTGTGTTTGGTTATTCTCAATTTTGCATTCAATATTTGTTGGGAAATTCTATATGGTGACCCTCAACTTTTTTAAATTCTATTTGGTAGACAATTTTTATCTTTCCTCTATTTGGTAACCTTCTATTCTATTTTTTTAATTTTCTTTAACCTTATTGCATTTCAAAATCATTTTTTAAATTAAAAAACTGATTTTTCAATTACAAAAAACTGATTGTGAAAAAAAAAAACACAACCCCCCCTCCACACCATAACCGCCACCCCACCCCTATAAGCACCGCCACCCCCAAAACCAGCTTTACCACCTCCTTCCCTTTTTCGTTCCCGATTTCATCCCCCCATCCCCGTTCCCGATTTCGGCCACCCTTCCCCTTCTCATTCCCGATTACAGCCCCCATCCCCGTTGCTCGATTTTGGCCACCCCTTCCCGTTCCCGATTTCAGCCCCCCATCCCCGTTGCCGATTTCGGCCTCCCTCCCTTCTCCGTCCTCGATTACGACCCCAACTCCCTACCCCTTCCCCAATTTCGACCCCTTCCCCTTCACGCAACCTCCATCCTTTCTGTCTTTCCGGTAGGTTAGGGTTTCACGGAAATGGGTTTCGGGGAGGTGGTTTTCTTGGTTTTGGGGGGTGGCGGTGCTTATAGGGGTGGGGTGGGGTGGGGTGGCGGTGCTCACAAGCTGTGGGGTGGGGTAGGGGTGGTAGCAAGAGTTCGGGACTGGGGGATTATTGGCGGTGGTCACAAACTAGGGGAGGAGTAAGGAGGGTGGGATGGGTGGTTATGGTGGGGAGGGGGGTTGGGTTTTTTTTTTTTTTTTTCAAAATCAGTTTTTTGTAATTAAAAAATCAGTTTTTTGTAATTAAAAAATCAGTTTTTTAATTTAAAAAATGATTTTAAAATGCAATAAGGTTAAAGAAAATTAAAAAAATTGAATAGAAGGTTACCAAATAGAGGAAAGATAAAAATTGTCTACCAAATAGAATTTAAAAAAGTTGAGGGTCACCATATAGAATTTCCCATATTTGTTCTTTCTTACATCTGTCATACCTGTTATAAGAGAAGCTTCTGCCCTTGCTAAACCTTTGGAGGCCCAAGAAGAAGATCGACGCTTAATAATTGAAGTACCCAAAGTGAGAATTGATGGTCGCATGGAAGTGAACGCCCTTACTGATGAGTGAAGTAGAATTCGCATACAAGGTCCAAGCCTTTTTCATTAGGAAAGTACGATTAGCAAGCATAATAGACCGAAGGCCCATACCACCCAAACCTTTAGGTAGTTGTATAATGGATCTTTTAAGCTAATTAATACTTTTAGGGGAGTTTCCTGCCCACTAGAACGTAGTGACCAAGGCATCGATAGAAGAAGAAATGGATAAAGGTAATTCATAACATGATATAATGTGCGAAATGATAGCTACGAGAACAGTATTAATAAAAATGAGTTTAGTAGCCTGACAAAGTCGAAGTGTTGACCATTGTAGTATACGAGCATAAATCTTATCCAAAAGGAATGAAGAAATGATCTCTTTTAGTGCCATAAAGATCAATAGGAGCCTCCAAATGAAGACCAAACTTTTTAACTTAAGTGAAACTGAAACAATGAAGAATATCTTGATGAGTATGTAAAGGCATCTATATTTGGAGAGAACTTTATAGAAGACTTTGTACAATTAACCACTTGACCAGAGATGGAGCTGAATTTAGAGATAATTTCTCTCAAATTGTGCGAAGTAGTAGGAGTAGCATGGAATTGAAAAATACCATAACATCATCAGCAAAAACAAGTGAGAAATATCAGGGCTTCAACGAGACAACTTAATACCTCTAAATTACCCAATATCTTGTCCTAAAGAGAGGATTCTTGAAAACACATTCATACCAATGATGAATAAGTAAGGAGACAAGGGATAACCTTGTCTAAGACCTCTCATAGGAATAAAAGCAGGAGAAAGCCTACCATTTAGTAGGACTTTATATGAAACAGTTGTAATACAATGACACACCAAATTAATCCAAGTAGTAGGAAAACCATAAGTTTGCAGAACGCAGAACAAGAACCTCTAACTTAGTTTATCAAAAGCTTTTGATAAATCCATTTTTAAAGCACATCTAACTTTTTTCCTAGTGGAAATCTTATGACTAAGTTCAAGACTTAGTAAAATGTTATCACTCATTTGCCTACCAGTAACAAAAGCATGTTGATAGTATGTGATTATAATAGGCAGAAATGTACGCAGTCTTTTAATAATACACTTCATGACACATTTATAAATGGTATTACATAAACCATTTGGTCGAAAGTGATTAGGATGGACTGGAGAAGTAATTTTAGGAATCATAATCAAAATAGAGTGGTTCCAGGATTTAAGCATTTTACCAGTAACGAAGAAACTTTGGATACCATTAACCGTGGCAGGCCCAACAATATCCCAATGCACTTTGAAAAACTCCGAAGTAGTACCATCAGGTCCTAGGGAAGTATTAGAATTCATAGCTGGAAAGTGATCTCTAATTTGCTCAGAGGTAGGAATAGACAGTAGTGTAGCACAATTACCCTCTGAGAGACAGGGTAAGTCTAACTCATTTAGGGAGCTTAGTATATCTCCTTCTGCTATCTGATTAGAATATGGAGAATACACACCTTTAATAAAATCCACAACCAAGGTTAAGATATCCTGAGGCTTATCAATCCAATCTCCAGAATTGTTTTGAAGAGCAACAATTTAGCATAATTTAGCAGAAGTACCTTAAGCTAGCAACCATTTATCCTTCATTCTTTGTTTCGAATACTCATAGGCAATAGTAGCAGAATCCATTATTATCTTAGTATCTTGAATATAGTCCGAAGCTTGAAATATGTTTGAAATATGACCTGATGTAAATAATGTATTGGTAGCCTTCCAATCTATTCCCCTAAATTTCTTATGCTCTAAGCACCATCTTTGTAGAGCATTCCGACATTGAGATAGTCTGTTTGCAAGATTAAAACTAGGATGGCCAGCACAAGGAACGCTCCATATTTGTTTAATAATATCAATAACTGCTGGAATGCTACGACACTAGTTTTCCACTTGATAAGGTCTTTTTAGCTACGTAGAAACTTCATTATTACAGAAAATGATTGCAGCATGATCCGAGCAAGTAAAAGGTTGATTAGTCAACAAATTATTAGGGAAAAGCATAAGCCAAGATGCAGGCATATAACCACGATCCAATCTTTCACAAATTGTAAATGGTGCAAACCGATTATTAGACCAAGTGAATTGTGGACCTGTGTAGGGAACATCCATTACCATAGAGTCAATTTTCCATTCAACAAAATTGAGTCAATTTTCCATTCAACAAAATTTTGCCACCCTCGAATAGTAGGAGCACCCCCAAGTTTGTCCTCATAATTGTCTAACTGGTTAAAGTCAGCCAGGACTGGAAAGACATTCATATATGAGAGAACTTCTTTAAGTTATCTCCATACTGCCAATCTATGTTGAAGGATAGGCGCACCATAACAAAACACAACATTCCATTCCTTACTTGTTACATCAATAATTTTATAAACTATGATGTTAGGAGAAGGCAAAGTACAAGTAATTGGAATATTAGACCAACTAACAACCAACAAACCTCCCTTAGTCCCTATGGCATTTTTACCTATAACAAAAGTGGGGGAAGAAGTAAACCTACAATTCGAAAGAGCTTCCAAATATTCCATTTTTGTTTCACTTAAAAACATACACATCGGTTGATTAGAAGAAATGAGCCGGTTAATATAAGGAATTTTAGGTGAGCTAGGCTCATTTAGCCCTTTACAATTCTAGGAAATCATCTTCATGGTTCTTTGGTTGGCGGTGAAGGGACAACCAACTCAACCGAAGGTGAAAGAGATAGAACTAAAGAACATTTAGGGTCCATTTCCATCATCACAGTTTCAGTAGAAGAGGCTTGAGAGGTAGGAGAGAGTAGCTCAACCTTTGTGCGTTTATTAGCACTTGTAGTATCATTAACCTGCATACTTGATCTCTTAGCCCAGGAGGGGAAAAAGAGATCATCACCAGGCTCAACCCCCATATGTAAAGCCATATCCACATCTGTGATAACTTTAGATCTAAGCTTCACATTATCCTTGTCTTGGAGCCAAAGGTTAAAACCACCCTTTGTTTCCCACGCTTGTAACTGCAATTGATAGGCTGTTGTACACATGTCAAAAATAATTCCTGCGAAACCTTCTACAATGTAGTAGGCTAAGTAGGGTCGAATCCACAGATAGATGGTCATCTTAATCTAGCTTATAAGGTATCGAGAAACTAAACATGATCAGAGATATTATAATTAAGGTTCTAAACTATGAAAATCTAACTAAAAGGATCTAGGGTAATGGTTCACCATGTTTATAACTATAATCTATCAAAATATCACCAATAGTTCAATTAATCAGATAGCTAGAGCACAGGTTAATCCTACGGTCGGGTCTTAACGCTATCAAATCAACATATGCAGTACAATCGCTAACATTCCATAAACATGTCTAAGGAGGACCTAGATGTTTTTCTAGGCTAGAAAATTGACTCTTTTTTGACATGGTAAATGAATTATACATTTTTAGAACTGTACTCTGTACATATAATTGGATACTTACAGGTTAATTGTAGCCCATCTGATTTGCCCTATTTATGTAGGCTTTGGGACCATTTTGCCTCTGACCAGTATACAGGATCTCCTCAATCTTGTCCAAATGAGGTGGCGAAAGCTAAATTTACTTGGTCAGGTTTTAGGTAAGTTACCTTGTCTTCCATTTTCTGTTTTTTTGTTCTCCAGATCAGCTCAAATGAATAACATGGTCAGATTTTGTAAGTTAGCTTGTCTTACTGTTGGTTATTCCTCCTTATTTGGAAAAGATCAAATTAGTAAAATAGTAAGAGAAAAAGAATGAGAGGAATGGAAGGGGAGAAAAAGAAGGAGAGTAAAAAGAAAATAAGAGGCAAATTATTTGACGTTAATTTGCATCATTAGTTTATTAGTTATAGGATGATTATAAATATGTAATCTAATTGATTGTTAATTAAGATTCAGAGATAGAATTTATAATCACATTTCAGAAATATAGAAACACTTTACATTTTGAGAGTACACCATCGAATGTTAGTTTATAATCTATAAACACTTTGTGAGTTATTCTATTATATTATAGAGATATAATTGTTAGCCTATTTTGTTTATACACGAAGGGAAAACGAATATTATTTCCGCTGCAAGATTATTTGTGATCTTTCCCAACACTTACATGTTAATTACTTCATATATATAGTATGCTTGTCTCATTATTTGGTATTGTTTTCTCTCACTTGTTATGCCTCTCATCTGTGTTGTTCTAATTTGTTTAACTTGTAGACTTAGTAAAAATTTGTATAAGTTTTGTAATATTTTAGATTTTACCTCCAACATTTTCCTCTATAAGGTCTATAATTATCGATTTATGGGTTCTTTGAGTGTTCCTTAATTTCTATCTTTTAATTGATGTATAGGTTTATCTGATACTTGATAAATTCATCCATGCCGGAAAGCTTTACGGTATTCTATCTTTTAAATTTAAAGCATGAAAAAGTATATTGCATTAAATGATAACTTTTTTCACAACTGGGAGTATATGTGGATTGGCGACTCGATAATATAAATTCGTTGAGATATAAAGATTTTGTTATTGATCGATCATTTGCTTAAGATCCGATCTACTCCTACTGAGCTTTTGTGTGTAGTCCATTTGTTGTGTGTGAACTCTGAAGGGCCACTAAGGAATGTTATATATGTTTGCTCATAATAGTCTTCTATTACAGGCGAAGTTCATGAGCAATGGGGACAACTTGGAATTTGTATTGCATCTTTTTGTTTAATGAGACAACATTTTTAGCTCCTCTTTCTTGTTCCAAGTGCTTGGGCTGGTTGATACCAAGATGTTCCCTTCTCTCTATGAAGATGTGTATGCCTTTGATATCTCCTGCATCTGGTATAAAATATTTGGTAGGATAGTTTAATACATTGCATTCAAGAAGCGTGGCATGAGATATTTGTATTACTTTGATTTGATTACAATTGATTTGGTGGTTTGTTACTAATTATATAATATTAATCTAGTTAGAGAAGACAATTTTCACTCTTCATTAGTCCCCTGTTCTGTTGTGGTTTATTGATGTTTGACATCTGTTCAGACTGCTAGCACGTATGCTGTTGGCTGAGGGGCTTAGAGTGAGATAATTTTCACCTATCATTAGTCCCTTGTTTTGTGATGTTTAGCCTCTGTTCATCGTAGTGGCTCCTTCTACTGCTAGCACGTATGCTGCTAGCTGGCAGTAGCTAACTGGAATTTTTTATTATTAATTGGACCGTACAAATGCTCCGGTGGTTGAGTAAAACCGGAGCATTTATGAAAACAAATGCTTCGGTTTTCCTTAAAAATCAGAGCATTTGTAGATTTTTACCCATGTAAAGAAGCTCAAATGCTTCGGTTTTGAGCACAACCGGTGCATTTAAGGAAAAAAAATGCTCCGGTTAACAACCGGATGATTTGTAAAATGCTCGTATGACGTCTGCTACGGGTCAAATACGGAGCATTTGTGGCCTTTTTAACCGGAGCATTTGAGCATTTTTTTACTAGTAAAAATAGATTTTAGGAAAGCGCAATTTCTAAAACCCCTTTTCTAGCCCAATATAATTATTAGAGTTAATTGATTATATTAATTAGTTTTATTAATAAAAATATCTTTTATAAAAAAATGATCTTTTTGCAAAGTGTTTTGAAATATCTTTATCTAATTATTTTCTAAAAGTTTTTAGAGACCTAACTATCTTTCAAAAACCTATTATAACCCAACTACCTAAACCTATTATAACCCAACTACCTAAACCTATATATATATTACCCCCTTCCTCCATACAATTCACACGGAGACCTCACAAATAACACGGCCAACTCACACAAATAACACAAGAATTGTCTCATAGCTCAATACTCAATCTCCCCGGCCTAATCTTTTTCTAATCTCTCTCATCACTAACCCACCGCCTGTACTCACAAAATCTCACGCCACATGATTTCTTCATAATCATCCCATCGTTGACCCCATGAATCTCCCACATCTTCATCCTTGTTTACTACTAATCTTCACTCCCTGATTAGTCTTCATCGCCACATCATCATCTCGATTCATCACCTCACTGCTTCTATCTCTACAAAACACATCATCATACACCACCAAGTATATGTATATCATACGGCCATACAGCAAAGTCAGCGTAGCAAAATAAAAGCTACAGCCATAATACATACATATAACGCACGCAACATATTTTCTAAGCTAACAACTTTTTTTAAAGGCTCCGTCAACTTCGATCTAAGATCCGTACAAATCAACGACCTCAGACAGTGATTGTTAACGTCTTCCTGCGACTGTAAGTATTGTATATTATACTAACTCCCTACAATGTTTACATATTATTATAATTGTCCTAGCATGATTTTTATCACCAACATGTTATTATTACTAAACAAGCCCTAAAGAATTGTTCTAACGTTAATCAGATTAATTTGGACAACTTGCTAGGTTCCCTGTAATACTGATTGCATAATAACTTGTCACTAAAAATTAGTCTTTTATGTGTTTCCTGAACCTACTTAGACTAAATATTTTTAGGGTGTTTAAAATATTATATGATTATTCTTTGGCATAAAATCTGTAATGAATCTATATTTAGTAGAGGCCAACTTTGGGCGAATGTGGTTCATTATGACTATATTCGTACCCTCACCCCCGAACTCAACATTTGGTTCATTTTGACCATCTATTGAGTAAGGACGGTGAAATCTATATTGGATAATTTGTCCATACGGTTTTCCCATATCCAATTATGTTTATGATTCTTCCTAAAAAGAATTGTTGGCGACTTCTTTCAAAACAAATTTTAATAAAACCTTTACAGTGGGGTAGTCAAATCTAATACGCGCTCACACCGCGTAGGAGAAATAAAAACACGCCTACAATTTGGCGACTTCACTGGGGAGGATTTTAATTTTGGTTTTTAAATGAGTGGGTGAAACTTGAAAAATACGATTCATTTATATTTTTATGCCTTAGAATAATTTACAGTTTTGCATATGCATGGCTACTGTTCAGCCACCATAAGGACAATCTACATTGCCTTATTAGCACATGTTCTATGTGTGAGGTCACCCCCGGGGGGTTTGCGCTTTGTCCTTCCAAAAAGCTTCATGAGCGATAGTGTTGGTATTAGTCATAAGCAAACCTACCCAACCATGGCATTGTTCTTTTGTTCCTGACTTGAGACTGGAGTGCGTCTTACACGTGGCCACCTCTTTAAGCAGGGGTACGAAGCGTGGGATCAATCTCCTAGTCATGGACCCTTTTCAGACTGAACCTAAACCTGACCAATAGTTTCAAACATAGAATTGGACTTTAGGTTGGAACTTTTGCATCCATGTTATATGACATTTGCCTTTGATTGCATTTTTTGCCTGCTATTATTTTGTCAAATTGTCATTAGTTCCTAAAACCGCGTCTAACAAACAACAAAAAAAATCTTCAATCGGCCAATACGTCGCCTAAATCCCCGAAAAACGTGTCGGGGAGTAGTGCGCCAAGCGCATTAAGTTGCGCTTGGCGCACCACTCCCGCGCCAGACTCACGGCTGTGCGCCGCGCGCTGCAATGCTGCGCGGCACGCAGTCTGTGCATCACACGCTTTTCGTCAATTTACTCGTCGCAAGGGTCGATCCTATATTCAGTCCTATGTTTGTCTGTCTTATTCGCGTTATACATGGTCATTCTAGGGGTCTCACCTAATCAAAGATTCAAAAATTAGTCTTTTCATGCAATGTCAAGTCTGTCCTACAAAGTGCATCTAAAAATGGTCATTGTAGAGTTAGGGTTGTCATGCATGTCTACCTCTTCCCACTTTCTCCCTGTTGTTCAACTAATCTTCCCTGTCAATCCTACCTTACCATATTCAATCAATTTCAAAAACTTACATTTTTCAGAATCAATCCTACACCATATCCTATTCTACTCTTTTTCGAAAACATTTACTAATCATCATCATACCACGACATTTCAAAACAATATTTTTCAAAATTAATCCATCTTCTTTACCTAATAAAAGATAAAAATAAGGGGTTCCTTTCAAAAATGAATTTCAAAAAATTCTAAGCCCATTCCAAGCACCTTCAATCCAATCCAATCCAAATTCAATCCACTTATTTACATTCATTTTAGGCCCATATGCATTAGAGTCCATCTTGCATTCATTCTAGGCCCATATGCATTAGAGTCTATTTTGCATTCGTATAGGGTCCATCTAATTCGAGTCCATGCATTCATATTGAGCTCGCTAGCATTAGAGTCCATCTTAGGCCCATATAAGTCTAGCTCCTGTCAAAATCTAGGCGCATCTGCATCTTTATGTGAACCCTATTCTATGTCAATCCCAGTCCAAGTCTAATCCAACTCTCCAATGTCAAGCCCATGTGCATTTTTGAGTCTAACTTCAACCCAATATAGGATTAAGTCCAAAATTAGGTCCATATACGGCCCAGCTCATTTTCAAAGTCAATCCAGTCCAATTCCAAATCCATATAGGACGAAGTCCAAACCATTAAGTCTAGCTAAGCTAGTCATCCCTATGAGACCATAACGACACCCCTTTGACTTAGCTAAGCTAGTCATCCCTGTGAGACCATAACGACACCCCTTTCACTTAGCTAAGCTAGTCATCCCTGTGAGACCGTAACGGCACCCCCTTTGACTTAGCTAAGCTAGTCATCCATGTGAGACCATAACGGCACCCCTTTGACTTAGCTAAGCTAGTCATCCCTAATACCATAAAGGCACCCTCCGAGTTTAGCGAAACTACTTCTATCTTACATCTATAGCAATCCCAAATCATCAAGTCTGCGCGAAGCCAATCACCTATAAATCCATAAAGGCAGTCCATTAAGTCTAGTTAAACTAGCATAACAGCCTAATCATTCAGTCCAGTCTGCTTGCATAGTCCAGTCCAGTCTAGTCCACATCCGCATATGCATATAGTTAGGCCCATGTCGCCATCATAACCATAATCATACCCATTTCTAATTATTTCCCATTCCCATTTCCACTTTCATCTTCATTTCTCATCTCTCATTTCCATTTCCATTTCCATTTCTCTATTCCTCATTTCCATTTCTCATTTCGAAAGCATCATTTCTTAAAATTTATGAGGTCCACTCGATTCTGTTCATGACCAGTCGAGAAATCACAACTTAGAAATTCCCAAAGAAGGAACAAAATGTGAGCCTACTCTAAAGCTCATCAATTGCACTATCACCACCCCAACTTCATTTAGAGTCATGAAGATTACTTTTGACCGCCTTCACAATAGAGGCGCGATCACTTCCATATGGTCTACGACCTTCACATTAGAGGCGCGATACTTCCATAGGGTCTACTCTGAACCCTGCACCTAAAAGATAATTCAAATGGTGCAACCTAAACTTCTACTGCGAATTTCAACAAAACAATGAACATTTGACATCTAGTGTCAAATACCATTACTGCGCCGTGAAACAAGGTCGATGACAACAAACTACTAATACTTGCTACAACGAGAATCAGCATCACCAACAACCCCCGAGGCAGTGCATTAACAATTCAACAGGCTTAGTCTTTTGTTTCTGGTTTCCTAGGATGAGTCAGAGAGTCCTTACCCTGAGCCATTTCTGTCCTTTCCGATTGAGTCTATGTCACTTTAGGACTTCATCTATTATAGCCTTTCCTTTTCCATTTTCATTTCATTTCATTTCATTTTCATTTTCATTGGTCTTCCATCATTTATTTATGCTTCTAATGCAATGATGAAACTTAAATCACCTAATGCACTTGACTAGTAATAATAAAAGAGATCTGAAATAATAAAAAAAAGAGAAAAATAAAAAGGACATACTTTGGATTAAGAGTTATATCCCTCTTCACTCCATCATTCCAATAAACCATCATCCATAAACCATCTAATGCGACCAAAATAAAAAAAAATTCCTTAAGCCATCATTCTCCATGATCATTAGCCATATAATCTTTCAAAATAAAAGTTCCACAAATATCTTTCAAACCTTCCAATACCAGTAACCATAAACTTGTGTGCAAGCTCTACTACATAAAAAGAAATCAATGCCACACAAATATACAACAAAAAAATGTGAAAAAATCAAAGTGAAAAAGATGCAAAAAGAAAAAGCCAAAGGCAAATAAATAAAAAGTCAAACTAGGGGGCTTGCACATAAGTTCTACCCCTCATTCAAATCCTTCAATCCATCAAAACCTTAATCCCTATAATTCAAATCCATAATCCTTACCTTGGCCCAACCAATCAAACCCTTATCATAAACCTCAAGCCTTCAACCTTTCATCAATACTAACTCCTTTTTCAAGGTATGTCCAAGCCCGCTAGGTTGAAAACCCGAAAGGGTGGCCTAGGCAAAAGTTAGGACACAAAAAATAATAATAAAAAAAAAATCAGATCTAGAACTACGAATGGTCTGGCTCCGCAAGTATACGTAGGAATCCTCATCTCGAGGTCCGACCGCTTCAATAAAATAAAATTAGTCATGGTTTATTGATTTGCTTTTCTAGAGTTCCGGAGCATATTCTCTCTAGATCCCGACATAGACTCGAGTGTGAACCTAGCCTCGTTAAAACCTTTTCCCACCTACATTCATTTGATTCACAAATTCAAACTTTTTTATTTTTAATCCAAGCTCTCATTTTCCCTAAAGGACTCTCCGACAATTCCATGGTTTCTGGCGATATTTGACTTTGCCTGTATCAACTTCCCAAAGAAGAATCCCCAGTGACAACTTTCAAAGTTCAAGACAGATTAAGTACATTTCAATATCAGATCAAGTACATGCCAAATTCAAGACAAGCTCACCCAAAGTGGAGGCTTCCTATATATGTGGTGGTTCCTCTAATCAAACTCCCGAAGAGTTGTAATTTGCTGATCTCGTTTGCGGACCCTTATCATTTACTAAAAACGATTTTCGAAAATCATTCTATGCATTTCTGATCATTTTATATCATTCTACATATCCAGATCTCCTAGCCTTGCAAAACCCTGACTAGCATTGCATCTCATACATTCTAGTCTTGCATAATCCTGACCTTGCATGACGTGTCATCCCTTAGCTTTGCATAACCTTAATCCTTGCATAGCGTCTCATGCATCCTTAGAGAGTCTAAGTTTGTATTATTGCATCATTATGTGCTTTCTTTGAGTTGTTTGCACCTATCTGCTAACATCTTCTTCTGCAGGTAATCAGATTGCTTGTAGTTATTGTCCTGTATACTAACTTTGTTTGCAGAGACCGACGTATATAGATCAGTTCTAAACTGCAGAGCGTTTAGAATCGTTCTCCGTCCCAACACCGCATACTTTGCCTATCGGTTTCCTGAACCTCTGTCAAAGTGGGGGATTCTGTATATACATAATCGTGTCTCCCCATTTAGTACCTTATATGATGACTAATACCCCGCTCTAATTGGTTCGGATCGAGGAAAGAATAAAGAATGAGTCTGAATTAAAATATTTTAAGCTCAAAACCATATTCTAACCTTTTTTATTAACCCATTTCAGAAAAAAATTTTTATAACTAGTTTTACTAAGCCTATTTCCTAAAACGTTTTTAAATAATTTATAAAAGCCCATGTCCGCAAAAACCTTTTCAAAATAGTTTTTATGAAAGCTCAATTTCTGAAACCCTTTTTCTAGCCCAATTTAATTATTAGAGTTAATTAATTATATTAATTAGTTTTATTAATAAAAATATCTTTTATAAAAAAATGATCCTTTTGCAAAGTGTTTTCAAATATCTTTATCTAACTATTTTCTAAAATCTTTTAGAGACCTAACTATCTTTCAAAAACCTATTGTAACCCAACTACCTAAACCTATATATATATATTACCCCCTTCCTCCATACAATTCACACGGAGACCTCACAAATAACACGGCCAACTCACACAATAACACAAGAACTGTCTCACAGCTTAATACTCAGTCTCCCCGGCCTAATCTTTTTCTAATCTCCCTCATCACTAACCCACCGCCTGTACTCACAAAATCTCACGCCACATGATATCTTCATAATCATCCCCTCGTTGACCCCATCAATCTCCCACATCTTCATCCTTGTTTACTACTAATCTTCACTCCCTGATTAGTCTTCATCACCACATCATCATCTCGATTCATCACCTCACTGCTTCTATCTCTACAAAACACATCATCATACTTCTTTATCTTTTGAGTTGTTCTGCCTGATCGGTCGCTCAAGATCTTTGGTCTCTACCCGGATCCGATGAAAAACAGATACAAAAGGAAATGAATTGATAAAACATTCATATAAAAAGAATTCTGCTACTTAATTAGATATTCGATTTATAAAATTTAGTTTAGTATAGAATATCCGTTCAATTTCGACCATTATTATGATATTACATATTCCAATCCGATTGATCTTTTAGAAGCACATATTCCTCCAGGGGGACGGTTGGGACGCGGTCATAAGGGTCTTTATGACACAATCAACAGATGTCTTGGCCTAGTGGTTAAGGTTGAGGTGCTGTGAACAATAGGTCACAGGTTCGAATCCCCTTCCCCTTCTTTGTACTTTGTACTGCCTTCGTGGCTCATATGGATCAAAAAAAAAAAAAAAAAAACAATTCGCTTCATTTTCAATTAGGACTTGCCCTAGCCTCTTTAGGTGTGAAGTATATCATACGGCCATACAGCAAAGTCAGCGTAGCAAAATAAAAGCTACAACCATAATACATACATATAACGCACGCAACATATTTTCTAAGATAACAACTTTTTTTAAAGGTTCCGTCAACTTCGATCCAAGAATCCGTACAAATCAACGACCTCAGACGGTGATTGTTAACGTCTTCCTGCGACTCTAAATATTGTATATTATACTAACTCCTTGCAATATTTTCTTTTCTTATTTTTATTTATTTTCATATATTATTATATGTCTGCCTGATTGTTTCATACGTATTGTTATGATTGTCCTGCATGATTTTTATCACCAACATGTTATTATTGCTAAACAAGACCTAAAGAATTGTTCTAACATTAATCAGAATAATTTGGACAACTTGCTAGGTTCCCTGTAATACTGATTGCATAATAATTTGTCACTAAAGATTAGTCTTTTATGTGTTTCCTGAACCTACTTAGACTAAATATTTTTAGTGTGTTTAAAATATTATATGATTATTCTTTGGCATAAAATCTGTAATGAATCGATATTTAGTAGAGGCCAACTTTGGGCGAATGTGGTTTATTATGACTATATTCGTACCCTCACCCCCGAACTCAATCTTTGGTTCATTTTGACCATCTATGGAGTTAGGTAGGGAAAATCTACATTGGATAATTTGTCCCTACCGTTTTTCCATATCCTTTTGTGATTCTTCCTAAAAAGAATTGTTGGCGACTTCTTTCAAAACAATTTTTAATAGAACCTTTACAGTGGGGTAGTCAAATCTAATACGCACTCACACCGCGTAGGCGAAATAAAAACACGCCTACAGTTACACGTAAACTCCCACTCCTAATAAGCAGTACAAATTGTGCTACATCCTATGAAGACAATAAAATCTACACTAGAAATCAGTAAACTAATAGAATATTCCTCCCTCAAGCTAGAATATGCAGTGTCCTCACTACACAAACAAGATTAGAGAAGAAATGAAAACCAAACCCCAACATTCATCCAACACCAAAGTCTCCCACCAAGAGCCAGAACACACCACGAAAACCATACACAAACTCCAACAATGCAAAAATTAATCAATGTGTTCAAAAGATTCTCAACAAGAGGGCATCAAAATAAAAATCCAAGCAAAAATTCGAAATGAACATCAACAACAGGTAAAAGTGAGAATAGATGCTTACTACCCACAATTGGGGATAAGAGTCAAATATGCTCAATAATCATGTAATAATGCTTCCCGAAAGCTAACTTGAATCAATTTGGTGCCTACTTGAGAGAAACCTATAGCAACCATTGATGAAAAAAATAATAGTTAGAATTTAAGAGTTCATTGGGAAAAGTAATAACAAAAGAAAATTTTAAAAAATAGAAAAAGAAGAAGACTAATACAAAAATAACAAGAAAAGAAAAAGAAGAAATAAAAGAAAAAGGAGAAAAAAAGAAGAAAGAAAAGAGGGAAAGGCGTGAGGCTAGCTGGGACGCAGGAGACGCCACGGGGATGGTGGCTCCCCACGGTGATCTGTCGGACGAAGTCAATGGCGGGTAGACGTGAAGGGAAGTGTTGGGTGTGGCGTTGTGCAGAATAGGAGAGGCTTGCGAGGGGGGTTGGTGTCGGAGGGGGAAAAACAAGGCGTGGGGCTGACGAGATGAACAGAGGCAGGTTGTGATGGTGATTCACCGGTGCTGGGTTGGTGAAGAAAACGACAAGAGGCGGGTGAAAGACGGAAGAGGACGAAGGACATAACCAGGGGGGAAGGAGTGAAGCAAGGCGTGTGTGGGGAAGACGAAGATGAAGGCGGAGGAAAGAAACAGGTGGTTCTTCAGCGAGCGCTGGGCGCCCAGCGGGTTAGGCAGCTTGCTACATTAGCGAGTAGTGTGTAGGCCAGCGAACGCTGACCAACCAGCTAGGCTGGGCAGACAGCTGCAGTTTGTGCAGCGTGTGAGACCCGTTGGGCGATGGGTGGGCAACGGGCTCGACAAGTTTGTGATTACGCCTCATTTATCCAAACGTGCAACTTCAACTTGTATATGCTTCCAATCTATGACGACACAACTCACAAATTTTGTTAGCTCGTTAGTGGACTAAAACAAATAAAAAAAAACGAATTCAAGTGAATCCAAAGACAAAGTTTAAATTACAAAAATCAACTAACTAAAACAAGAAAATGAGAATTCAAGTGAATTCACAAAAATAAGATAGCTAACCTAAAAATATTGAAGTCAAGTGAATTCAATTAAAAAAAATATTAAAATTTGTAGATCACTCATAATAGTTCAATGCTCTAAGAAGCTTATCATATGTTCCTGCAAACATCTCAGAGCATATTATATAAGAGTGGAAGGGAGAAATAAAATAAGTTAGTTCTAAAAAATTACTAAAACTACAAAAAGAAAAATCAAAGGAAAAAATAAATTTACAAGAAGAAGAAAAAGAAAAATCGTTAGTCTTTGTCTTTTTACATGACTCAAAAGAAGGAAAATAAACTAATTGTACATTATTTACATTATCATGAGAGTCATTCAAATGGGGAGAAAGAAGGAATGATGGAGGATATAATATAGGAGAAGAGGGACTAAGGTCAAGTGCTTGAGAAAAGGGAACACGAGACTCAACAACAGTATGTGGTGCCGATAAAGACTCATAAATCACTTCACTCTCAACTTGGCTTTCCTCTAAAGAGGAAATTTCAACCATGGTTTCTTCCTCCCACAAAACATCCATCACTTCAGTGTTTCTCTCAATCTTATCATCATCCAAATAGCTCATTAAATATCCACCCCTCTTCATCATCATAAATAAACAGTTTGGGGTTAGAATTTTGAGTAGATTGACATTCATATTGGAAAAACTAGTCAAAACCATTTACTAATGTCACATCACATGAAGAAAAATCATGAGAAGTAGACTGACAATTAGAACAATAAGGGTGTGGTGTCATGTATGTTTGGGGTGAAATAGTAGATGAACACATCTCCCACTCGTAAGTATCCCTAGCCAACCACACAATTAAATCCCAACAATAATCAGGTGCTTGGAATAGAAATCCTCCATTACACATAGGTTCTACCACCATCCTAGTTTCTTCATTTAACCTCTCATAAACCACTAGGCACATATCCCACAGTTCAATTCCATGATTAGGACCAATAAAATCACCAAGCCTATGATAGTACTTCCAAAACACTTCATTCTCATACTGAGGAAAAGAAAAAATTGCTCTATAATTACTAACATGTACATGGGGTTCACATGAAATATGAGGTAATTCAGGAGAATTCATGCAAAAATTGGGAAGATTTTGATATGATGCATCAAAACTATAAACATGAGAATCCCAAGAATTATTACTATGTTGCCTAGCAAAAGAATTATCCCCATCATCAAAATAGCAGGACTCCATGATACAAAAAAGTTACAAAAAAATAAAAAAATATTCACAAAAGGGAAAAAAAATATAAATATATATAGTTTAGTCAAACCAACAATAAAAACTAAATTAAACTATACCGTTTCCCCGGCAACGGTGCCAAAATTTGATAGGCTGTCGTACATCTGTCAAAAACAATTCCTGCAAAAACTTCTAACAATGTAGTAGAGTAAGTAGGGTCGAATCCACATAGAGATGGTCGTCCTAATCTAGCTTCTAAGGTATCGAGAAACTAAACAAGATCAGAGATATTATAATTAAGGTTCTAAACTATGAAAATCAAACTAAAACGATGTAGGGTAATGGCTCACCATGTTTATAACTATAATATATCAAAATAGCATAAGTAGTTCAATTAATCATATATCTAGAGCACATGTTAATCTTACGGTCGGGTCTTAACGCTCTCAAATCAACATATGCAGTGCGATCGCTAACATCATCAAATTTGTTAATTGTAGGTAAGCCTCTAAAAGTAAGATCTTGGTCAATACAAATAATTATTAGCAATATTTAATCAGACAATTGATCAGATTACAAGATTAACAATAAAAACACTAATCAATTAGAGACATAAGTAACTAATCAAACCATCAATAAATATCAATCAAGATTCATATATAGTATATAAACATGGATTCCCAAACCCTAGAAATAAAAACTACTCTATCATGAAAAAATAATAAAATCTAAAACTATAAAAGAAAACAGAATTAAAGAAATCAATGAAAGAAACTAATAGAATTTATGAATTAATGTAGAAGAATAAAAACTAGGCTTTACAACTAAAACTAGAGAGAAAGAGAAGAAGACTAAACCTAAAAACTAAAACTAAGAAATAACGTGAGAAGGGAGGAGAGATAAAGGAGTTAAAACCTAATATAATTAATACTAGGTAACCTAATATGACTAGGAAAGTAAGTTACAAAAATAAGGAAAGTCGAAATATCATTAAATGGGCGGAATTAGTGATCCGCGCGTACAAAAACGGATTTCAGCAGAAACAGTCCCAACTTCGGAAAGGCATTACTCCTTGACTAGAAGTTTCCTCGGGGTGTGTCACCTATCGTTGGAAAGCTATTCAAGTCTAGTTTCCAAATCTGCTGGAATTACTCGATTATAAGAAGGAAAACAAAAGTTATGATCAGAAGAGTAGACGTGACTCCTTTTTCACATTTCTTTTAATGATTTTCCTCTTTATTTTCGCTCAAACTCGTAATATGACATATCCATACGATCCTTATGCATTGTAGCTTCTTTCCAAGTGCTCATAATCCTCAAGCTTAGCTAATTATACTCCAAATACGTTCTCATTACCTGAAATTCATCAAAAACAAGAAAACATACCGAATAGGAGTAGAATGACATAACTTAAGAATATGATGCAATAATGAACCTAAATATGAATCTAAATGCTCTAAAATGAAACCTAAATGCACCTAAAAACTATATATAAATATGATTTATCAGCAATCGACGCTTCTTTCTATACCAATCAGTGTACACATAGTCAAGTATTGCAGCTAATTGGTGACCGATCAACATAAAGAGATTTATGCAATTGACCATTATTAGGTCTCTTGGAAGGCCATACTATCTTGTTAGAACAAACAGTAGGAGTTTTAACCAAAATTGAGTTAACTGGTGTATTAGGAGGATCATTCTCAGGTATAGGAGGTCATGATCTAGGGAAAAAACGGTAAGCACATAGGAAGTTGGAGTGGTTTTAATTCGGAAACAGGCAAAATTGGATGAACTCGAGAAGCATTAGTATAGTTTGACAAAATTCTACGCTATCTAAGATTAGCTTGTTGAAGAAAAGCAGTTCGAGGGGTAATAGCGGGACCAGGTGGGTTCAAAACCGTAGTAGGAGTTGCAAGCATTGTTTGAGGTAACCTATTACTCACAATTTCATTTAACAAACCTGTAGGATGAGTTAGCGAAGGAAACGAACTAGAAGTTTCAAACTAATTAGGTTTAGATGGATTTTGTTGTTGTTGGGCCCAATTTGAAATACCTAATGTTTAAAAAAGAGTAGGTCTAGGAGGATGGGGAGAAACTTGATTGTACTTGGCATTTGATGACTCACCAACCTCAAAATTAGGGTTAGCACTCGACTGAGATGGAAAAGGATTATAGAGATGGGTTATATAACCCGATTGAACACCTGGATCAATTGTGTGCGTGTCACCCGCACGAGAAAGATCACCTTGAGATGGAAAATTTGATGGATAAAACGCCCCATAAGGATCATCATACCTAAAACGGGTGCTAGGAGATCTGGACACTAGATGAATAGGTGGAGGAGAATATAGAAAGCCTACTACAGAGAGAGGAGATTGAGCTTCTTGATCATGAGAAGCAACATGCAAATCCTCCTCACCCATATTCTCCTCACCCATTTCATAATCGCTGGAAAATGAAGAGGAAAAGTCTGGAATGTTTGCTTGAGGAGGGTCTTCATAAGGTTGTTGATGTCGTGGTGACTCTGTAAAGTCATCAGGTTCATCTCTTCTAAATAGATTACGAGAAGGGTTCTTATACCTGGAACTATCAGGCAAGCCACAAATGAGACTAGTGTAGTATTGAGCATCAAGTAGTCCATATAAAACCTTTAATCCACTGCATTCAAACTCCGAAAGACGATTATGGATCTTGCGATGAGCCTCAAAAGGAGATGAAGGACATCTAACAGTGGAATGACCCACACAACCACAAATCTTGTAAAATTTGAACACCCCTTCATATCTAAAGTAAATCCAAATAACTTGATCTTAATAAAGTGGAAGATAACAGCCAGAAATTAAGGATCTTGTTAGATCCAGAAATAATAAAGCTCGGACTTTCGGAGATCCAGAATGAGAGCCCTCAAAAGACTCAACTTGATCTATATGACCAACATGATTAAGCACTTTATGAACCCAATTTTGGATTAGAAGGCCAACAATCCGAACCCATAATAGAGCAGTAGAAAAACTCAAGTGCTGAGGGACAATTGTCTAGTGCCCTCGACGAAAAGTGATAATACAACCGTCGATAATGGTAGTGTGATAATTGATTAAACCATCCACATCTCAATGGTTATCACACTCATATATATAGTAAGACCCAGTTCTATGAACATTTATATTACCCCTTCGGATCCAATTGCTGTTTATAATCCCCTGATTAAATGAGGATCGGGACCAAAGAACACACCTATGACCGAAGTATTCCAGCGAATGTCAGCAATGGGGTTAGAATTAGGAGCTTTAAATAGCACCCCCATTCGGAAATTATTAAGGTTGTTGGGAGATTGCATTTAGTAGAGAGTAGTAAATGAAGAGGGAGAAAAGAGAAAGACAGGAAACAACCAAGAGGAAGATAAAGAACTAACTAAAATGAGAGAAAGAGAAAGCCACTTATAAGAAATCTCGAAAATAGTGTAGAGCTAATAAATAACCTGCCAGACGAGTTGTATAATCAAGAATCTCAATCAGATCTCCATGCATGGGTGCCAAGTGGACTGACCATTCAAATTCCTGTAGCAAGAGGCGCTAGAGTAGGAGTAATGAGGAGTAAGCAAGCAATCTGATTGGGTAAATTAGATTGAGAATATTGAAAAGCGCAAATATGTTTGCATGCTATAGTATGCAACACTCTGGGCAGAACTAGAGAATATGGGGAAGAGGATAAAAGACTGGATGCTACAGTAACCAAGGAGAGAAAAACAAAAAGTATTTTGCATGCTACAAGAGCATCGAACCACCTCACAGTAATAGTGAGCAGAAATCTAGGTATTCTAGAGATAAGGAGGAGAGAATTTTAGAAAGAAGATTTAAAAAGAGCATAAGAAAGTCTTCTTTACTTCTAATCTTTTTTTTTATTGAGATAATGCATTGCTTCTGCCTCATGCTTGGCTTCGGATGTATTATGGGAAGTATATTGAAAAAAGTATTATAAGTTCAGAGTTTGTGCATTTTGGTTAAAAACACATATGTTGAAAAAATTTGGAAAGGCAAAGATGTATATGATGAAAAATTAGTTAACATCTCCATTGCTCCACCATTGCCCAAGGAATCTTGTTAAGAGTAGTCTGTTACTCTAGTACTCTAGTTTGTTACCTCCTTTTTTTGGTTATCAATAACAACTTTGAATTGCCAAAAAAAAAACAAGTAGCACCCCACCTGATACAATTAGGGGGCATTTGATATCAATGGGGTAAAGGGAATGGAATCAATGAAGGGGTAGAGAGGAAAACAAAACTAAAACCCTGAGATGAAAAAGGTCCTCTCACCATTGCTCCACCACTACTTCCTATCACTGGATGTGCAGCTACTGCCCCCTCCTTTTCCCCCCACCGCCATAGACTTTCGCCTTTCCACTTCCTGCACCGCTGCTGACACTCGCCTTTCAACTTCCTCCGCCGCCGCCTATCTCTTGCTCGAATTCGAGATTTTAAAGGTCAAACTCGACCACAAAAACTTCATATCTGAAGTTTTATCGGTCGAATTCGACCATCTAATGTCATTATAAATTATAAGAAGAAGTATTTCCCCATTCTCACTCTTGCTTTTCTTATTCATGAATTTTTAGGGTTCTTGGGTTATGGGTTGTTTTTGGTTGGTAGTGGGTGGTATTTCAAGGGTGGTGAGTAAGTTTCGTGGGTGGTGGATGTGTTTCCAGGGTTGGTGGATGGATTCCGAAGGTGGTGGCTAGTTTTTCGTGGGTGGTGGATAGGTTTTTTTTGAGTGGTGGCTGGTTTTTCGTAGGTGTTGATTATGATTTGGGGGTTGATGGTGGGTGGCTTTTGTGGTCGTTGGTGGTTTCCGAGGTGATTGGTGCGCTATGGCGGAGTTGGTGGTGGTTTATGAGGTCGTTAGTGGGCTATAAGGAGGCATTGGTGGTTGGGATGGTGAGGTTAGGCAGTGGTGTGGTGGTTAGTATGGTGGTCAATGATAGCTAGGTTCAAGTGACCATGGAGTAGAAGAGAGAAAGGGTAAGTGAAACCTTAGAAGGAGTAGGGAATAGATGTAGAGGAATTTGGGGGAAAGGAAGGGGTAAACGGAATGATTAAAGTGACTAAACAAACACCAAGAAAGAGAACCACGACCTTTCTTTCCCTTACCCTTTCTTGAAGCCCCTAAACCAAACTCCCCGTTAATGGTACTTAACTTTTGCCTTATGGCATAAGTTAGCCGACTCGATACTTAAACTTGTGATTAGCTAATTGTCTTGTAATTTATTGATTTGAGGTATGACTGTTGAATGCAGATGGCAAGCATTGGTCGCATATGTGAATGTGGGATGTTATTACATAATTAGAGTTCCACTAGTATGCAATTTTGACTTTGGCTTTGACCTCGGTGCTAAGGTAGGAAACAAACCTCTTTTAAAACCCAAAACAATACGTTTGTGACCACTTAGTAATGATAATAAGAATCCTATACGATGTCAAATATTGATGTTACAATTTAGATTTGAATGTAAGACGAAATTTCGTATGTGTTATTGTCTTTCATGGCTCTTTTTAAAATTTATATATAAAAAAATACATATAATAAACTTATTCTTATTAAACTTATAAAAGCAAGAAGTTGGCCAAAATTGTTAGGAATAGTGTTATGAGTATAAAGTTCATGTAGCATTGTTGTAATTGTTGCAAAGTTTAGGGGTATTTCTTGCACTGCCCCATTTTTTCTTTCACCTTTTCTTTCGTTGCTTTAACTCCCTTCCTCTGTTATTTTAATTTCCTCCATTCTTCCTCTTCCTCCGCTTAATAAGATAATGATTTAATGGTGCTACTAAACTCTTTCTCTCTCCTTTCGTTGCTCTCTTTCTCCCATTCTCTCTACTAAAACGGTCAAGCCAAGGTTCTCAAAGTTTTCTTCTCTCTTTATCTCTCTTCTCATATTAGATTTTCTTCTTCTTTCGACATTCGAGTAAAATTCTCTTGTCTCTTATATTATCGCCTTTAATTTGATATATTTGATCTCTTATCTACCTTCTTCACATTTTGTTTTGCTTTAGGTTTGCCTATTTTTGTATCTTTAGAGTTTTTATAACACGAGCAAAACTTTATTTTCACAAGGCATATATACAACTAAACTCTAAAATGAAGGATGCTGTTGTGTAAATAGGGTATATGGTCAGGGATGGTAGCAGGCCCAGTAATACAAGCCCTAATTTTAAGTTGGATCATCATTCAAACTGTTTGGGATAAAAGGATAATTAACAAAATCATTCAACACTCTTAGATGCTGATTGTTTAATTGGACTACATGAAAGATACTCCCTCCGGTCTTTATTAGCTTACCCCTTTCTTTTGCACAGAGTTTTAGGAGGAATAGTACTATGGGGCATACTAAGAGAGAGAAAAGATTAATTTATACTAAAGTTGAATTTATGTGTGATGGAAAGTTAGTGAGCCCATTCCAAAAATAGCAAAAAAAGAAAGGGGTAAACTAATAAGGGACACCCTTAAAAGGAATAGGGGTAAACTAATAAAGACCGGAGGGGTAATTGACAACTTTTATATGAGAATAAAAAAATGGAGCATCTTTCAACACATTGCAATATTAGGAATATTTAATTCTAAAAATTGATCATTATTTTCAGGCAGAGAAGGCGCAATGTTGTCTCGATAGATGGGAAAACGAGAAGCTCTGTTGAAGAGCTAATCACCAACGACTACAAGAATTCAATCTCCTTGAAAATGAAGCTATTTTACTTTGTGAGACATGTATTATCAAGTGTCTACAAGACCTACAAAAAAAAAACGATTTATTGGGTGTAACTGTTACACAACTATAGTGTAACAACAACCTAAAACACCACTTCTTCCTTCATCTAGCCGCGCCAGACTATCTCCCCTCACTTTCTCTCTCCTCTCTCGTTATTGGCCGCCGATGCTCTGTGTCGTCAGTGCTACGGTGGTTCCGTGCCCCTTCGCTAGTGCATCAGAGAAATTAGTGCTCCGTTCTTTCTCTCCGCTAGCAATTGTTGTTTTTATTGCTGTTTTTTTTGTTTTCTTTTCCTCTGCCTTGTCTTCCCCGTTGACCGCTGCTGCACGGTGCTACGATCGCCGCGAGCTGTTGTGCCACCGGTGCTGCGGTTGTTCTGTGTCCTTCGCTAGTGCATCGGAGTTGTCGCTGCTCCGTATTATATTTCCTTCGATTTTGAAGCTTCTCAAGTAAGCCGTCGCCGCGGTGGATCAGCAGAGTCAGGCGTCGTCGACGTCGCCGCTGTGGAGCAGTAGAGGTGGAGTTGGTGAGGCAGGGGTAGGTTACCTTTGATGACGGACGAGAGAGAAAATGTTTGGGGATTGTTGTAATCAGAGGAGAGAGAAATAAAGAGGGGGTTTTAAAATGCGGATTTTTCACCAGGTATCCCTGAGGTTTTACGAAATTCATGAGGTATCCTTACGGTTTCAAAAATTCATCCGGGACCCTTTAAGTTTGCATATAATGTACCAAACACCCTTAATAATTTACTGGTGTTGATTATGTTAAATTAAATGACCCAAAATCAGCTGACCCCTATCCTAATTCCCCTAATGTTTCATATTATTCCCCAATAAAGTCTTTTAAAAGCAGACAAATTTTTCTAACAGGTACTTTGGTCATTATTAAAACTATTTTGACTGCATGAAAAAAGGGGATTTATAGCACTATAAAAGGACATTTTTGGCATAATGTGGGTTAATATGCGAATTAGGTTGGGGTTCAAGTGATTTCAGGTCATTTAAGTTAACATAATCAACACCAATCAATTCTTGAGGGTGTCTGGTACATTATATGCAAATTTAAGGGGTACCCGATGAATTTTTAAAAACGCAGAGGTATCTCATGAATTTTGTAAAACCTCAGGAGTAATGGTGAAAAATCCGTTTAAAATGACATATATCAAACTCAAAATGATATAAAACATACTAAATATGTCATGAAATAATTATATGAAACGGTTCCATAATGTCATGGAACAAAAACTTTAAATGATGTAAAACATACCAGCAATGACATAAAACAGACCAATAATAACATGAAACAGTTCTAAAATGATACGAAAAATACCAATAGTGACATTAAAAAGTTTTGTAAATGACATGAATATATATAAGATGACATTAAACAGTTCCATAATGATATGAAACACGTCAATAATACAATGACATATAAGCGTTTTATAATGATATGAAATAGTAATATTAGTTTGGACATGCAAGAATTTATTACACAATAAATTATAGTGTAACATGTTACACCCAAGATGCAATACAAAAAAAAAATATCATGCGAATATATATGCATGAAAAGAAAATCTACAAAGAAGAAAACACAGTTTAACTTTTACATTTGCCAAATTTGAAATTCTAACCATATGCATGAAGGCATATGTCCTTAGACATCCTGGCAATTACTAAATATAAATAGGAATCATATTATGAAGATAATAAAGTTAATGATTTTAGTAATCGTATTTTCTTGTTAGAGAATAAATATGATTAATAGGACAATATTGATTGGGCCTATTGTGGTATCCGTTTTTTGACTGTCTTAATTAACGGTCTGAATCTCACAAAAGTCGCTCATTGGACTATGAGTTTTAGAAAACTTTGAAGTCGCCACCCTATTAATATCTGAATAGGGACATATTTATTTAATAAATCATTTTAAAATCAATTTCAAGAAATATCATTTAAAATGATGATGACTTCATATGGATAAGGCTTTTTTGAAAATTGGTCTTTCATACCATGAGATAGGGTTTGGGGTTTAGGTTAAGAGGTGCGAACGGCTGGAACTCGTCTCCTCTTCTGTTCGTAGAGCGGGCTCTTACCAAATGCGTATTTTCCATTTTGAAGTAATCATGGCTATTCAAAAGAAAGAAAATCACATAATTTTCACATATACACATCAACCATTTTTATTTAGGGCCAATATATCATTTGTACATAGTAGGTTTGTAACGCCCGGAAAATACATAACCATAATCTAGCAGCGTAATCATAACTTAAGGTTGTGGGTTATGGCCCACTAATAAAATAATAGCCTAAAATGGTAATTCATCAATACAATTGCTCATCATAAAACAATACTTGTTTATCCATCATACAAACACTACAAAAATAAGGGCATTTTAGAAACATAATTTGGCAACAGATTTTTGAAATGTTGATAAGTAGCAACAAATAATTTATTTTTTGTTGCCTGTTACAAAACTAACGCTTTTTTCATCAAATGATAGCAACAAAGATTTGATTTGTTTATATTGGAGACCAAATAATGTCTTACTATTTGTTCTTAGATGGCATCAAATTTTCAATTTGTTGCCAATTTATTGCAACAAATTCTTTTTTGGGATATTATCTCAGATAACCCTGACATATAGACCTTTTTCCCAAATAACCCTGACATATTATTTTTTTTCACAAATAACCCTAAACTTGTATTTTGTCATTAAACTTGACGAAATAGGTAACGGTGTTAACTATTTTGACATTTATAATAAAAAAACCGAATTTAAAAAAAACATTAATGTTCTTCATCCTCTTTTGTTTGTTCTTCATCAATCATGTCTTCATCTCCTCTCTCTCTCTCTCCAGATGCAATTCTTTCTTGCTCTACAAATTAAAAGGGAATTATTCAACTTAGGGGAAAAACATTTAGAGATGGATGTTTCTGGTTAATTGGTTTTATGGAGTTTTAGCAAGTTTGGATTTATGGCAAAAGGAAGCAAAAATCCTGTTTTTGGGTCTTGATAATGTTGGCAAGACTACATTACTTCAAATGTTGAAAGATTAGAGATTAGTGCAGCATCAACCAACATTCATCAGCAGCAACCTTCTCGCCACCAACAGCACCACCGCCACTCCCTCTCTCTCCTCTGCGTCGCACCACCGCCACTCCCTCTCTCTCCTCTGTGTCGCACCACCGCCACTCCCACCGTCGACTCACTCTTCGTAGCACTCTCACACACTCTCTCTCTCTCTGTCCGTGCACTCGCACTATCTCTCTCTGTCTACGCTGCACTGTCACCGGCGCCGGATTCATCTGATCGCCAAAGAACAAGTGATGATTCCATCATTATACTATAAAACCCAACAAGGCAAAAAAATCCAGATTAATTAAAATTCTCAAAAAATAAGAGAAACCCATAATCAAATCAAGAACAAAACACAAATTAATGCAATACCCACATTAAATTATGACCCATTCAACAATATAAATGTGTAAAAATATAAACTTTGAAGAGAGAGAGAAAGAGGCAAACCTAAAGCAAAACAAAATGTGAAGAAGGCAGAGAATAAACTGCCAAGAGTTGCAGAGAAAGCAAAACTGAGTGTTGCTCGAATTTTTTCGCCGAAATTACATAAAATTGAGGAAGATGAAGCAATTGGTTGAGATGTGTAAGAGAAAAATTCCATTTTGAGCAAACCCCAGAAAAAAGCACTTAAATTTTCTTTCCTGGAAATTTATAAAATCAAAGATATTGAATTTATAGAGGAAACGAGGCGCAAATGATCAGTTCTTCCATCAATTGTTCAAAGTTTTCATGGTAACCATTGATGAATGCTTGAGAAGATATGAAGAATAAGAGAGAGAAAGAAATGAGTTTTTGTTTGTTTGAAAATAGTTAACGCCGTTAACAATTCCGTCAGGTTTAATGACAAAAATCAAGTTCAGGGTTATCGGAGACAGGGCTGCCAAAGTCGGGGTTATATTGGAAAAAGGCCTATATGTCAGGGTTATCTGAGATAATATCCCTTCTTTTTTTGTTGACACCGAAAACAAGTAATTTTACTATATGTTGCTAGATGACATCATATTTTTGATTCGTAGCTACTTCGAAACAAACAATGGAAACATCTATTTAATTTGTTGCCATTAGAAACAAGTAATTTTATTATTTGTTGTTAAAATAGGAACAATCTTGTTATATATTTTGAAAATTATAATGTAAAAGATCCTTGAATAAGTTTTAGCAACAAAATCAGGCAACTAATTTTTGATGTGTTGCTTTTGGCAACAAGTAGTCTTACCAGCTGTTGCAAAAATTGCATTTGATTTTTCAATTGTTGCTTATGTAAACAAGTTGTCTTACGGTTCGTTGCTAAACAATATGAACATCCTGTTTTACAAAAATTTTAAAAATAAAATAAAATTGTTGGATTAGTTTTTGCAACAAAATATAGCAATCTATATTTGATTTATTTACAATCGGAACAAGTCATTTTATTATTTGTTTCTAGGTAACATCATATTTTCCATTCGTTGCTTTTTAGAAACAAACTATGATAACAATTATAAACTTTTGTCATTGGAAATAAGTAATTTTACTGTTGGTTGCTCGATGACATCAAAGTTTCAATTTAGTGTCGGAATTGAACTCAAGCTCCTATTATGTTCAACTTATTTCCACTTATTTCAAAAAATAAGTTCAATCAAGTTTGAGTAAGTTCTGGAAAAATAAGAGCTAACCAAATACACATACAAGATTAATAGGTTATGATAAGTTCAAATAAGGCTATGTTTTGTTCAATTTATTTTAACTTAAATAGGAAAAAATAATTTATAATATGTTCAGATTAGTTTAAATAAGTTCATATAAGTCTTAATAAGTTTAAATAAATTAATTCTAATAACTCCTAGAACGTAAGAAACTTAACTTTAATAAATTTCAATAAGTTCAAATAATTTCAGATAAGTTCTAATTAAGTTTAGATGAGTTGAGATAAGTTCAATTAGAGTAAGCTGAATAGAACGATTCTTAGGTCCAGTCAAGTTCAGATAATTTCAACTAAGTGATGAAAATCAAGTGATCAAAAAAATAACGCACCATTATGACCTTATAAACCTCTCCAAAAGTACAACTTATACCGATTTAACGTTAACTTACTTTTCGCAAAATAACTGAAATCAAGGCGACATGACATGACCTACATAAATTATAGTAATCACATGTAAGATATTATTATAGTTGAGGGTTGAGAAGTTGTGACTCTTTTTTACAAATCGAGTAATCTCAACTGACTGTGAAATCCATAAATCTCGAATATGGAATTTTAAACGATTATTGGTAAAACTTGATACTATAGATATTTAAAATGATTATAATATAAGCCCCTATAAGTTGTATGAAATTATTATTTTTTAACGATAAAATTGATTTTGTTTAAAAATAATCTTTAGTGATTTGCAAATTGATTTTTTAGTAGTTATAACTAATATTGATTAAAATAAGGAAAAATTAATAGAAACAGTCCCAACTATGGGCGTTCCGCCATTTTCAGTCCCAACTAAAGATTATTTCTGAGCGGTCCCAACTATATATCATTTTTGCCGAAATTGGTCCCACCAGGTTAATGACCTGCTACAACAGTTAAAACGAGTTTTTTTTTTCACCACAACCTGTTTCTTCTTCCTCCTCCACCTCTTTCTCACTCCTCCCTCCACCATGTTCTTTTCTCTTCTGCACCCTCCCTCCTAACTGGTTTGAGGTTTCCTTCCTCCTCTTTCTCTCTCCTCCCTACCACTTCCTCCTCTTCCCCTCCCTGCCACTCCCTTCTCCTCCCTGCCACCGAGCCCACCTCCGAAGCCCCATCCTCTACTGTTGCCCCCAATTTTCTTTGCTTTGCTTCGATTTCTTTGCTTTTTTGCATTGACTTCCCCGACACTCCCATCACATCCCACCCCACGTCCACTCTCCATACACCAAACACTACCTCTACAACACTAATACGCAGTCACACGATGTTCTCAGCCACCGGTCAATCACCATTCTTTGCCTCACTCCAAAGCTAATCCCTATTTCTTCCCCATCTTTGATGTAAAAAAACCCACATTTTCAATCTCCTCTCTCTCCAATTTCCAAAAACAAATGGGGGAAGAAGAAGAATTAGGATTGAAATATCTGTTCAAAAGTAGTAGTAATTGGGGACTTAGCAGTTGGGAAATCTAATTTGCTTTCAAGGTTTGCAAGAAGCTGCAAAAAAGTTAGAAACTTTATCATTTTCATATTCTCCTCCAAAATTTATCTAAACACAGACACACCAAATTACAAATCGTCAACATAAATTAACATGTTTCTGATTTCTCCTACAAAAACTTATGCCTGAACAAAGAAAAAAAAGGCAAAAATAATGGCGACCAATAAGAACAAGAATAATGGCGATGGCGAGCATTGCTTGAAGTAAATCCACCTTCGTTCTCTCGCGAAACCTCTACAACTCTTCCAATTCTCTTCACTACACACTTTCTCTCTCCTCCTTTTCCCGCTAATTCTCCATTGGATCCGACGAAAACAATGTTGTTGTCATCGGCGGTGGACCTGCTGGTTATGTTGCCGCCATTAATTAGAGCTTCCCAATGACAACTTGTGGCCTCAAACTACAGA
The DNA here is from genome assembly GCA_947646795.1 of Beta lomatogona. NCBI lineage: Eukaryota > Viridiplantae > Streptophyta > Magnoliopsida > Caryophyllales > Amaranthaceae > Beta > Beta lomatogona. The sequence goes on from CANSNZ010001289.1 coordinate 641,933, forward strand.
ATCATGGAACCTTAGAACGCTGGTTAGTTGGTGTTTCGGGCGGCTCATGGTGGTGCATTGGTGGTTGGAGTGTGGAGGATTTATGGCGGCTCTGTGGTGGTGCCTGGGTGGCCGACCCAAACAGAGGAGAGAGAGAGGAAAGCATTGCGAATCCTAGGACTTTCAGGGGTCTTTGGGCTGCGTATTCGGCGAGATAGGGGGGGGCAGAGGGTTGCAGAGGAGGGGGAGGCAGATCATGGAATGCATGGGGGGGGAGGCGAGAAGCGATGGTAGGGACGAAAAATTAAGAATTTTTTTAAAAAAATTTAACCTGTTAAACAGGTAATAAGTCACCTGGGACTAATTTTGGCAAAAAAGATATATAGTTGGGACCGCTCAAAAATAATCTTTAGTTGGGACCGAAAATGGCGGAACCCCCATAGTTGAGACTGTTCCTATCAATTTTTCCTTAAAATAATAGTTTCTAATGGTTTAAAGAACATGATATTAATAAGGTTGACAAAGCAAATTGAGGCAAACAAAAAAGTTGTATTTTACTTTTTTTTGTTTTATTGACATGCTTAGTTAGGGTGAATTGTGATGTTAGTTATTGAATTAACGTTATTATCTTTTAACTCGAATTTTGTCAATTTAAAAGTTTGATAATTGCATAAAATAATTTAGGAAACGTTAACTAATGTTTTTCTAGGTAGGTAAGATCAAGACCATACTGAGCCGACTCCTCTCACGGGTATAATTGGCCAGCATTATAGGTGAAACTCATTGCAAATGAACCTCACCCCCAAGCACCTCGTGGTGGGGTTCAAGTTTATACTTCCTCCGTTCTTTTTACATGTGACACTTTTTTTCACGCATATCAAGGAAGCGATTTAAGGGTGTAAACGAACATATTAATCAAAATGGTTTTAACACAATCAAGAATGGGATTATAGGATACTAATCTTAAAATTATTTTGATTATTTTGTTCGTTTACACCCTTAAATCGCTTCCTTGATATGCGTGAGAAAAAAATGTCACATGTAAAAAAAATCGGAGGGAGTATATTCTTTTCTTATCATTTTATGCATGATTGTTATCAAAATTGTGCATATTTGTTATTGTTTTGAGCATAGTAGCTAGTACTCCCTTTTTGTTTATCATTCTCACTTGCTTTGTGCGTCTCCCAATGCATATCTTTAAACTTAAATATCTTTCATTATATATTAATAAAAATTATAACGATTGAATATTAATAAAGTACTAATTGAGATAAATCTAATAAGACCCACATGACTATATTTTTTCTTATAAATTGAGAAAATCTGAGAAGATTGTTTCTAAGTATGAATAGTGTCAAGATTCCAAGTGAGAAAGATAAAAAAACACAGGGAATACTTTATAAGTTCTATACATTTTTGTTATCAGTTTATGCATATCTCATATCTTCTTATGCATATGTGTCATTAATTTATATAATACATATCTTATATTAATTTTAAAGCTGACATATAATATGTATAAACTAATATGAAATTTATATTCTACACTAATAATATAGAAAGTATATAATACTTGAGTGCCTATTCATTTAAACACCGTCTAATAAATTCATATGAAGTCTAATTAATAATTAGTTCATAATAAGTTTTCTCGTTTTCGAACCTCATTTCTCATTAAATCAAACAAATTTCAAAGTAAAAATATAGTTGAAGCTTATAATTTCCAAGTCTTGTGAAGAAAAAGAAAAAAAAAATCAAGCAAACACTGTATTTAATCTAATTTTCCTTTTTCTAGGGGACTTTTATCTAAAATTTCATAGTACCCAAAAAAAAGGCGGAAATGAGTTCAAAAATTCCCGCTTTGCTGCGAAAATGAAGAGCAACACATTCAAACTCCCTCAACTGATCTTCAGCGCCACTCCATCACTCCGCCAACTCCCTCCCCTCCTTGTCAATTGCCAGCGAAACGACTTTGTTTCCGCCAAAAGCTATCCTTGTCAATTGCTCGGAGATTTTGTCTTTTATTGCCTCACAAGTATTTTAATTGGTGTTTGTTCATGGCATATAGCACTATGGTGGATGCCTCTCTCTAAAATCCATGTAGTCACGTTTGATCCAGAAGGCCATCGATACTCTTATACGAGTAAAGATTCCTAGTGAACTTAAAGAGCGAAGTTCTTGGTCCTTCTATTCTTAAGGTTCTGAATGTCCATAGTACTGTACATATGCATTATGTGGCTACATTATTGTTATGTTGTGGAAATTAAAGGGCGAAGTTCTTAGTCATGGAAATATATTATGGATTTTGCATTTATTTTATAATTTGTGCATTATATGGCTGCATTAAGTGTTAGTTAATTTAGAAGCAAAAATTACAGCCTCTTGCCTATATTTTGCAATAATACAGTTGTTCACTCCCTATTTAATTGCTTGATTCCTTGCAATTTGATGTTCTTTTTCTTCAACTCCTTTTCTTTTTGTGACTGTTCTAGCTTCTTTATAGTAATTTTTCTTCTGGTTACCCTTGGGCATGCTATATCATTTAGTAGTGTGTGCATTTCCTCTCTCCCATAGTATGTGCTTAGACAGGTTGATTTACTAGGCATTTATTTCTAAGAGAATTACCAATGGTCTTTGATACTATATATGTGTTAATTGGCCTCTTTGCATTTGGAGTATTAATTTATGTGTCCTAGGTGCAACAATTACTGTTTGCTTCAGTTTATTTTTTAAGTTCCCCTCAATTATTTTGAGTCTTGACCTTTTAGGTCTATTTTGTTTCAGTTTAATTCCTGTGAGCCTATGACAGACAACATAGACTGTGGGTGATTAAACAAGGCCCAAAGGAACATGCTTATTTGAATAAACAGAGAGTTGGATCCTGATATGCGTTTTGACATTTTATACTGCTAGTATTTGTTGTAAATTTCATTACTTATCGCGTATCATATAACTTTGATTGTTTTTCATATGTTCAAGGTTATTGAATTCTTATGCAGTTGCAAGGATCACAAATGAAAGCTAATGATCCAACTAGCAGCTATATGATTGTGCTGATAGAAATTCTTGATCATAGCTGAGTGAACGTCGTTGAACTTGATTAGCTAGGTTTATTACTTTTGATTGCTCTTATGATTCATAGCATGGAGTAGATTTATTATCACCTTATAATGGTGTTTCTGTTGAAGATTGATTAAATTGATAGCTAGACCATGTCACACATGCTGAGAGTGTTTTGACAAGCTCTCTTGTCAATTAAGTCTAAGTATCAATGTAAAATCTCCGATATTTTAAATGATAATTTCTAAAATATGTTTAATTTAATGAACATTAGACAGTAGCGGAAATACTGTCTATCGGAGTATTACTTTCTAACCATAATAAAAGGTTGTCTAATTATCATAACTAAAGGTTAATTCTCCAAATATCATCCAAAGTGAGGTTATAAACCTCTTACAACCCAAGTTATCAAAATGACGAAATTCCGAATGTCATAAAGTAGAGCATGATAACAAAATATCATAATTCCTATCTTTCACTCTAGCCCGTTAACCACCCGAATCATTAGCTTTCTTCACCTGCAAAATATATATATATAGGGGTCCATAGTCAGTGTGGAGCAACTAGCAGTCCTCCCAGGTTAAACAAGATCAAATAAGCTAATTACGGTAATCAACATCGATTATAGTAACCACAAAGTATCATAAACATCCACAACATCGCCAATAAATCATAATTTTTCGTAAAAATAATAATATGCTCAAAATAACCATTTATATCAAAATAGACTCAATTTCCAAATCCAAATCCAAATACCTCCCCCAAATAATCATTCAACACAACATCACAACAATTAGCATCGAGGGGAGAACTGAACGCAAGTGGATAGATGTACACCCAACTCAGCATACAACCACCCACGATTCCTACATGATAGAAGTATTAGGACACGCACACCCAGCTCAGCATACGATATCCTATGTCTAAGAAATGGCCATAACTCCCAGTGCTAGTTTCAACGCACCCAGCTCAGTACAACCTAACACTAGAAGACGGCTAATATCAAAGCGGACTTACGTACCCAGCTCAGCACGTAAGTTAACTCTATGTACTCTGCTCAGCACCAGAGTGACAGTTCATACCAAGGGACCCAGCTCAGCCCCATAGGATTAATCTTCCTCAACAAAACAAACCAATGTACCCAGCTCAGTACAAAGGTAATGACTCGATAAAATATCATTTCAAAAATATCTCTATGTACCCAGCTCAGTACAATAGTAAACATCATCTCAAAACATCTCTTTGCACCCAGCTCAGTGCAAAGTAAAAATCGTCTCAATACAATACTTTGTACCCAACACATTACAAAGTAAAAATCATCTCAACAACACTTTGTACCCATCACAATACAAGGTAAAACTAATTCAAAATTAAGATCATAACATAATTAAAGTAGTAGTTGTTATAGCCTAACATCTACGGCTCCCTTAACGACACATGGGCTCATCAGAGCCGTACACGTGTCACCCTATTTAAACATGAAAATAAGGCTTAATCTCTGGGCTCTACTCAGTTGGGGTAAAAGGATTGAATTTCTGGCCCAACAGTCAGAATCCAGTACTACCAGGTGGCTGAAGGAGAGTGGTTAATAGACTTTTACCAGTCCTGGTCTGCCACGTGTCATGATCTGATCCCCCAGCCAATCAGAAGTCACTATTCTAGGGCAGGTTTTAAGGATAGCTGTCAACTTGCTATCACTATAAATACCCCTGAAATCAGGAGAAACATTCATTCAATGCAAACAGTGCAAAGTTACTCTGATAAAATTCTCTCTCACTTTCTCTCTCTATCTCTACTTTCTCTTACCACCCCTGAAAACTGACTTAAGCATCGGAGGGGGAACCACCACCCAAACCTCCAGGGTGGGTCCCTTTTTGCAGGTTCGGGAGCGAAGCCAAGGCTAAGGACTAAGCGGATTTAGACATCGTTGCACAAGTCTCCAGCTGAAGAACACTCAAGATACTAATTTACTTGCTCAACAAGGAAGTTAAGCCTACAGCTTACTTGTTGGACAAGTGGATAAAACATTTGGCGTCGTCTGTGGGGAGACGCAACGATGAATGATTGTCAATCATCCAACATTGCCAGAAATCGAAGCCTTCAAGTTAATGTCGAAGATACGGTGGAGCATGAAAGACCACCTAGAGGAAGAGATAGACCTCCATCCATCGTCAATGTTCCTGGGCCAAGCCAGCAACCGGTCATCCAAGTGAATCTAGATCGTCCAGTGACTGCCGCCCACCTGGAGAATGTCCTGAATGACTTTCAGGCTAAGATGGCAGCGGTCGTCCAGGAACAGATTAAAAGCAATATGCTGTTTTTTCATCACAACCGGAGCAGTGCTAACAATCCACTTCCTCCTAGGGGACGTTCCCCAGTAGATCGACCAGGCCCTAGTCGACCTGTTCGTCAGGAACTCTCTAGGAGGACATCAAGAGGAAAGCAGCCAGAGGATAATGATCAGAGAAGAAAGATGGACTGGAACCTGGTGGTGAGGACCCAGGACCATGTTCGTCCAAGCGGGCACCGAATGGAAACAGACGCTAGAGAATATCTAGAGGCAAAGAAAGCTGCTGCATTACAATGATCAGCGACAGGATCTACACCATACCTGAGAGACCCTCCTTTGAGGTTGTCGTCCAAAGGGGAGGGATGAAGTTTAAGTCACTCTCTTGTTCATCCACGACAGGAGAAGACGGTGGCTCAGCCCATGGTCTATAGGCGTCTAGTGCCTGCAAACACGTCGTCTGATCCGGTGTTAAGGGAATATCTTAAGGAGTACATACCCATTGAGGGACAGATGGGAGCCCTCCGGATTAATTGGCCTACCCCATTCTCGGCCAGGATCATGGAGGCGCCCCCCTTCCCAAAGGTAAAACTCCCAACCATTGAGCCTTTTGATGGAACAACTGATCCTGATGATCATCTGTCTGCGTTGTCTGCGTACAAGCATCAGATGTACGTCCAAGGAGTGGACGATGCTACTTGGTGTAAGAATTTCCCGGCTACCTTGAAGGGAGTAGCTCAGAAGTGGTTCAATAATCTCCCCCCCAATTCAGTCAACAATTTTACCGAACTCAGTTTCCTATTTACTAGTCACTTTGTTGCCAACAAGCAAGAACAAAAGACAAGCATGCATTTAGGCAAGGTCATCCAAGGACCTAAAGAGGCCCTTAGAAGCTTCGTAAAGAGATTTAACCTAGAAGCCCTTCAGATCCAAGATCTCAATGCCGGGGTGGCCTTTGATGCCTTCATCAGGGGTCTAAGGCCAGGAAGTTTTAAGTTTGATTTGGTTAAAAAGAAAATCACAACTCTTGCCGATGCGTTAAGGGAAGCTGAAGCGTTTATTCACGCTACCGAAGTGTGTGCAGAGGCAAAGCATCCCGAGTCTAAGAAGCCTGATGAGGTTGCCCAGCCAAAGAAAAGCAACCCCAAGAAGGCCGAGACATGGGCTATAACCGCCACCACCACTTCGACCAGAAAGAGCAAGAGAAAAGAAACTGAGCCTTCTTCATCCAATCCTATCGAATTCAGCAAGGACCAATACTCCATCCTCATGGAGATAAAGGATCAATATGAATTGAAGGCCCCGGCTGAAATGAAGACTCCTTACAGAAACAGGGATAAGAGCAAGTATTGCCACTTTCACAAGGATTGTGGTCATGAGACTAATGAATGTAAGCACCTTAAGAGAGCTTTGGAGGATTTAGCTCGAAAAGGAAAGATGAACTCCTATTTACCCCAAGGGGGAAGGAAGTTTCAGAGGAAAGATGATCGACAAGCAAAAAAGAAAGACAGTGAAAGCACAGACGAAGATGTTGTTCTGGTAATCTCAAGAGGATTTGCAGCAGGAGGACCAACAAATAGGGGTCACAAAAACTACCTTAGGGAACTCGGCCAAGTCTTGCTAGCTGATCAGACGAAGGCCGAGCCTTTCCCGAAAGTGGTAGTTAGTGAGCAAGATCGGGGCAAAGTGAGGACCCCCCATGATAATCCTTTGGTTGTGGAAATGAAGATAGCAAACTTGAGAGTCAGAAGAATATTGATTGACACCGGAAGCTCGACGGACATCATTAGTGCTGATTGTTTGTCCAGGTTGAGGTTTGACGAAAGTAACTTGGTTCCCGTCCACCATCCCATCATAGGGTTTGGGGGAGGAGTCATCCATCCCATGGGAACGGTCACGTTGCCCGTCCGAGTTGGTGAGAAGGAAGCCTCAAGAACTCTGTTTATCAAGTTCTTGGTGGTCCGAGATTTGATAGCCTACAATGTCATTCTTGGACGACCAACTCTGAATCATGTCAAAGCGGTAATAGTAACTCACCTGATGTTGATGAAGTATGAGTGTGATGACGGCAAGATTGGCTCATTGTATGGAGACCAGCAGGCGGCTAGGGAATGTTACCTAACTACTCTGAAACCATCATCATGGAAGGCAGATAAGCAAGACTAGACGAAGGTCGCTGGCGAAAGGAAAACGTCCGAGATTGTGAAGGACCCTGTCTGATAGTCCAGGAAGTGCGAAGCGGAACTTTTCGTCTCCAAGACATGGATGGACGACCAATATAGCGCACCTGGAACTTAGACACATTGAAAAAAGTACAACGTCTGACTCAATCAATCGGCAAGAAATCTACAGTAGTCTGTAATACCAAACAAGTGCCACGGCACAAAAAAGAGAAAAAGAATTGTATACATGTATCTTGACACTTAGTCAAGCAAAATTCATATAATACAATTCCTACTTTCTCCCTACATTGTTCCTTTATTTTTTACTAAGTTGTTCACTTTGGGGCATCTTTACCACCAGTTGGTCTAGTGGCCTAAAAGTGACATTAACTTAGACAAAATTACAAAGAACATTAAAACGTTCAAAGTAAAGGATAAACAATGGACATCATAACGGGAAATAACCATTTCTCTGACACACATTGCTTCCTCAAAGAGACCGGCCAAGGTGTAATAAACCTAAAAGGTATATCGCACATATGGTTAATCAAATAATGGCAGTCTCTAGTAAGACAAACGTCATGGTTCCTAAAAGGAAGCCGACTTCAAATAAGCAAGCCTTAGTAAAGGAATCTTACTTTCAAATGCAAGGTCAGCTAAGTAGCAAAGGCTCTAGTAAGGGTTCACTACTTCGAGACGAGCGTGGCTTCCTCAAGGAAGCCGGACAAAACATGGTTCGTCCATAAAAGCAATATATAAATTGCCTACAAGTATTTAAGCTCGTCCTAAATGAAAGAGTTTATGTTGGCTCGGCCAATGTTGGCCTCTCTCCTTCTTGGTGCAAAGCTCGTCCAGAATACAAGGATGAACTAAGCCCAAGAAGGGGGGATACAACTAAAACCTTCGAACTTTTAGGACTAGTCAAGTTTGAGGGACGAGCCACAATTATACTTAGCTTCTTTGAGAGTCTGAAGATCGTCCAAAGGCAAGCATGAGACTCACCCTTTCCTTAACTAAGCAAGGTGGCCGTCCAAATCATGGACGCTTTCCTTCTTCGAGGTCTCCTCGTCCAGGGAAAGGTACTCGTCCAAAGACTCTAGAAGACTCCCAGACGAGAATGGTCCCAAGAAGGTGGCCGTCCAAATCATGGACGCTTTCCTTCTTCGAGCCATCCTCGTCCAGGGAAAGGTACTCGTCCAAAGACTCTAGAAGACTCCCAGACGAGAATGGTCCCAAGAAGGTGGCCGTCCATATCATGGACGCTTTCCTTCTTCGAGCCATCCTCGTCCAGGGAAAGGTACTCGTCCAAAGACTCTAGAAGACTCCCAGACGAGAATAGTCCCAAGAAGATGGCCGTCCAAATCATGGACGCTTTCCTTCTTCGAGCCATCCTCTTCTAGGGAAAGGTACTCGTCTAAAGACTACAGAAGACTCCCAGACGAGAATAGTCCCAAGAAGGTGGCCATCCAAATCATGAACGCTTTCCTTCATCGAGCCATCCTCGTCCAGGGAAAGGTACTCGTCCAAAGTCTCTAGAAGACTCCCAGACGAGAATGGTCCCAAGAAGGTGGCCGTCCAAATCATGGACGCTTTCCTTCTTCGAGCCATCCTTGTCCAGGGAAAGGTACTAGTCCAAAGGATACTCGTCCAGAGGCATAAGAAGGTGCCCGTCCAAGCAAGGACGTTTTCCTTCTTCAAGTTACCCTTGTCCAAGAAAAGTGGTAACCATTTAGACGAGTCTAAAGGATACTCGTCCAGAGGCATAAGAAGGTGCCCGTCCAAGCTTGGATGTTTTCCTTCTTCATGTTACCCTCGTCCAAGAAAAGTGGTAACCACTTAGACGAGTACAAAGGATACTCGTCCAGAGGCATAAGAAGGTGCCCGTCCAAGCAAGGACGTTCTCCTTCTTCAAGTTACCCTCGTCCAAGAAAAGTGGTAACCACTTAGACGAGTTAAAAGGATACTCGTCCAGAGGCATAAGAAACCCTCAGACGAGAATAACCCAAATAAGGTGCCCGTCCAAGCAAGAACGTTCTCCTTCTTCAAGTTACCCTCGTCCAAGAAAAGTGGTAACCACTTAGACGAGTCAAAAGGATACTCGTCCAGAGGCAAATAAGGTGCTCGTCCAAGCAAGGACGTTCTCTTCTTCAAGTTACTCTCGTCCAAGAAAAGGGGCAACCACTTGGACTAGTCAAAAAGATACACGTCCAGAGGCATTAAAAACCCTCAGACGAGAATAACCCAAAGAAGGTGCCCGTCCAAGCCAGGACGTTTTCCTTCTTCAAGTTACCCTCGTCCAAGAAAATTGGGCAACGACTTGGACGAGTCTCAAGGTACTCGTCCAAAAGCATTCGGCTTCTCAGACGAGAATGGCCCAAAGAAAGTGGCCGTCCAAGAATGGACGCCTTCCTTCTTCCGGTGATTCCCGTCCAGAGAAAGTGTTTCATTATCTTAGACGAGAATATCCCTAAGGTGGACATCCATACTTGGACGTTTTCCTTCTTCGGGTGATTCTCGCCCAAGGGATATATGAAAAAAAAAAAAAAAATAATAATAATAAAAAAATCCTGGTCAGAAATGACCGAAGAAAAGAAGGTAACGGTCGGTTATGACCGGTAAAATCCTGGAAAGGGCGCGTCATTTCCTTCATTTTGAATACACTACCTTCTGTAAAAAGGGCCTTAACCGTCAGACGGGCCAACAAAAAGCTACCTTGGGTAAAAGGGCATTAACCGTCAGATGGGCCAACAGTGAAAGCCCTTTTAGGGGCAAATGTTGTAGCCTAACATCTACGGCTCCCTTAACGACACATGGGCTCATCAGAGCCGTACACGTGTCACCCTATTTAAACATGAAAAGAAGGCTTAATCTCTGGGCTCTACTCAGTTGGGGTAAAAGGATTGAATTTCTGGCCCAACAGTCAGAATCCAAGACTACCAGTGGTCGAAGGAGAGTGGTTAATAGACTTTCACCGATCCTGGTGCGCCACGTGTCATGATCTGATCCCCCAGCCAATCAGAAGTCACTATTCTAGGGCAGGTTTTAAGGATAGCTGTCAACTTGCTATCACTATAAATACCCCTGAAATCAGGAGAATCATTCATTCAATGCAAACAGTGCAAAGTTACTCTGATAAAATTCTCTCTCACTTTCTCTCTCTATCTCTACTTTCTCTTACCACCCCTGAAAACTAACTTAAGCATCGGAGGGGGAACCACCACCCAAACCTCCAGGGTGGGTCCCTTTTTGCAGGTTCGGGAGCGAAGCCAAGGCTAAGGACTAAGCGGATTCAGACATCGTTGCACAAGTCTCCAGCTGAAGAACACTCAAGATACTATTTTACTTGCTCGACAAGGAAGCTAAGCCTGCAGCTTACTTGTTGGACAAGTGGATAAAACATTTGGCGCCGTCTGTGGGGAGACGCAACGATGACTGATTGTCAATCATCCAACATTGCCAGAAATCGAAGCCTTCAAGTTAATGTCGAAGATACGGTGGAGCATGAAAGACCACCTAGAGGAAGAGATAGACCTCCATCCATCGTCAATGTTCCTGGACCAAGCCAGCAACCGGTCATCCAAGTGAATCTAGATCGTCCAGTGACTGCCGCCCACCTGGAGAATGTCCTGAATGACTTTCAGACTAAGATGGCAGCGGTCGTCCAGGAACAGATTAAAAGCAATATGCTGTTTTTTCATCACAACCCGGAGCCAGCTGCTAACAATCCACTTCCTCCTAGGGGACGTTCCCAAGTAGATCGACCAGGCCCTAGTCGACCTGTTCGTCAGGAACTCTCTAGGAGGACATCAAGAGGAAAGCAGCCAGAGGATAATGATCAGAGAAGAAAGATGGACTGGAACCTGGTAGTGAGGACCCAGGACCATGTTCGTCCAAGCGGGCACCGAATGGAAACAGACGCCAGAGAATATCTAGTGGCAAAGAAAGCTGCTGCATTACAATGATCAGCGACAGGATCTACACCATACCTGAGAGACCCTCCTTTGAGGTTGTCGTCCAAAGGGGAGGGACGAAGTTTAAGTCACTCTCTTGTTCATCCACGACAGGAGAAGACGGTGGCTCAGCCCATGGTCTATATGCGTCTAGTCCCTGCAAACACGTCGTCTGATCCGGTGTTAAGGGAATATCGTAAGGAGTACATACCCATTGAGGGACAGATGGGAGCCCTCCGGATTAATTGGCCTACCCCATTCTCGGCCAGGATCATGGAGGCGCCCCCCCCTTCCCAAAGGTAAAACTCCCAACCATTGAGCCTTTTGATGGAACAACTGATCCTGATGATCATCTGTCTGCGTTGTCTGCGTACAAGCATCAGATGTACGTCCAAGGAGTGGACGATGCTACTTGATGTAAGAATTTCCCGGCTACCTTGAAGGGAGTAGCTCAGAAGTGGTTCAATAATCTCCCCCCCAATTCAGTCAACAATTTTACCGAACTCAGTTTCCTATTTACTAGTCACTTTGTTGCCAACAAGCAAGAACAAAAGACAAGCATGCATTTAAGCAAGGTCATCCAAGGACCTAAAGAGGCCCTTAGAAGCTTCGTAAAGAGATTTAACCTAGAAGCCCTTCATATCCAAGATCTCAATGACGGGGTGGCCTTTGATGCCTTCATCAGGGGTCTAAGGCCAGGAAGTTTTAAGTTTGATTTGGTTAAAAAGAAAATCACAACTCTTGCCGATGCGTTAAGGGAAGCTGAAGCGTTTATTCACGCTACCGAAGTGTGTGCAGAGGCAAAGCATCCCGAGTCTAAGAAGCCTGATGAGGTTGCCCAGCCAAAGAAAAGCAACCCCAAGAAGGCCGAGACTTGGGCTATAACCGCCACCACCACTTTGACCAGAAAGAGCAAGAGAAAAGAAACTGAGCCTTCTTCATCCAATCCTATCGAATTCAGCAAGGACCAATACTCCATCCTCATGGAGATAAAGGATCAATATGAATTGAAGGCCCCGGCTGAAATGAAGACTCCTTACAGAAACAGGGAAAAGAGCAAGTATTGCCACTTTCACAAGGATTGTGGTCATGAGACTAATGAATGTAAGCACCTTAAGAGAGCTTTGGAGGATTTAGCTCGAAAAGGAAAGATGAACTCCTATTTACCCCAAGGGGGAAGGAAGTTTCAGAGGAAAGATGATCGGTAGGCAAAAAAGAAAGACAGTGAAAGCACAGACGAAGATGTTGTTCTGGTAATCTCAAGAGGATTTGCAGCAGGAGGACCAACAAATAGGGGTCACAAAAACTACCTTAGGGAACTCGGCCAAGTCTTGCTAGCTGATAAGACGAAGGCCGAGCCTTTCCCGAAAGTGGTAGTTAGTGAGCAAGATCGGGGCAAAGTGAGGACCCCCCATGATGATCCTTTGGTTGTGGAAATGAAGATAGCAAACTTGAGAGTCAGAAGAATATTGATTGACACCGGAAGCTCGACGGACATCATTAGTGCTGATTGTTTGTCCAGGTTGAGGTTTGACGAAAGTAACTTGGTTCCCGTCCACCATCTCATCATAGGGTTTGGGGGGAGGAGTCATCCATCCCATGGGAACGGCCACGTTGCCCGTCCGAGTTGGTGAGAAGGAAGCCTCAAGAACTCTGTTTATAAAGTTCTTGGTGGTCCGAGATTTGATAGCCTACAATGTCATTCTTGGACGACCAACTCTGAATCATGTCAAAGCGGTAATAGTAACTCACCTGATGTTGATGAAGTATGAGTGTGATGACGGCAAGATTGGCTCCTTGTATGGAGACCAGCAGGCGGCTAGGGAATGTTACCTAACTACTCTGAAACCATCATCATGGAAGGCAGATAAGCAAGACTAGACGAAGGTCGCTGGCGAAAGGAAAACGTCCGAGATTGTGAAGGACCCTGTCTGATAGTCCCGGAAGTGCGAAGCGGAACTTTTCGTCTCCAAGACATGGATGGACGACCAATATAGCGCACCTGGAACTCAGACACATTGAAAAAAGTACAACGTCTGACTCAGTCAATCGGCAAGAAATCTACAGTAGTCTGTAATACCAAACAAGTGCCACGGCACAAAAAAGAGAAAAAGAATTGTATACATGTATCTTGACACTTAGTCAAGCAAAATTCATATAATACAATTCCTACTTTCTCCCTATATTGTTCCTTTATTTTTTACTAAGTTGTTCACTTTGGGGCATCTTTACCACCAGTTGGTCTAGTGGCCTAAAAGTGACATTAACTTAGACAAAATTACAAAGAATATTAAAACGTTCAAAGTAAAGGATAAACAATGGACATCATAACGGGAAATAACCATTTCTCTGACACACATTGCTTCCTCAAAGAGACCGGCCAAGGTGTAATAAACCTAAAAGGTATATCGCACATATGGTTAATCAAATAATGACAGTCTCTAGTAAGAGAAACGTCATGGTCCCTAAAAAGAAAGCCGACTTGAAATAAGCAAGCCTTAGTAAAGGAATCTTACTTTCAAATGCAAGGTCAGCTAAGTAGCAAAGGCTCTAGTAAGGGTTCACTACTTCGAGACGAGCGTGGCTTCCTCAAGGAAGCCGGCCAAAACATGGTTCGTCCATAAAAGCAATATATAAATTGCCTACAAGTATTTAAGCTCGTCCTAAATGAAAGAGTTTATGTTGGCTCAGCCAATGTTGGCCTCTCTCCTTCTTGGTGCAAAGCTCGTCCAGAATACAAGGATGAACTAAGCCCAAGAAGGGGGGATACAACTAAAACCTTCGAACTTTTAGGACTAGTCAAGTTTGAGGGACGAGCCACAATTATACTTAGCTTCTTTGAGAGTCTGAAGATCGTCTAAAGGCAAGGATGAGACTCACCCTTTCCTTAACTAAGCAAGGTGGCCGTCCAAATCATGGACGCTTTCCTTCTTCGAGCTCTCCTCGTCCAGGGAAAGGTACTCGTCCAAAGACTCTAGAAGACTCCCAGACGAGAATGGTCCCAAGAAGGTGGCCGTCCAAATCATGGACGCTTTCCTTCTTCGAGCCATCCTCGTCCAGGGAAAGGTACTCATCCAAAGACTCTAGAAGACTCCCAGACGAGAATGGTCCCAAGAAGGTGGCCGTCCAAATCATGGACGCTTTCCTTCTTCGAGCCATCCTCGTCCAGGGAAAGGTACTCGTCCAAAGACTCTAGAAGACTCCCAGACGAGAATAGTCCCAAGAAGCTGGCCGTCCAAATCATGGACGCTTTCCTTCTTCGAGCCATCCTCTTCCAGGGAAAGGTACTCGTCCAAAGACTACAGAAGACTCCCAGACGAGAATAGTCCCAAGAAGGTGGCCGTCCAAATCATGGACGCTTTCCTTCATCGAGCCATCCTCGTCCAGGGAAAGGTACTCGTCCAAAGTCTCTAGAAGACTCCCAGACGAGAATGGTCCCAAGAAGGTGGCCGTCCAAATCATGGACGCTTTCCTTCTCCGAGCCATCCTCGTCCAGGGAAAGGTACTAGTCCAAAGGATACTCGTCCAGAGGCATAAAAAGGTGCCCGTCCAAGCAAGGACGTTTTCCTTCTTCAAGTTACCCTTGTCCAAGAAAAGTGGTAACCACTTAGACGAGTCCAAAGGATACTCGTCCAGAAGCATAAGAAGGTGCCCGTCCAAGCATGGATGTTTTCCTTCTTCATGTTACCCTCGTCCAAGAAAAGTGGTAACCACTTAGACGAGTACAAAGGATACTCGTCCAGAGGCATAAGAAGGTGCCCGTCCAAGCAAGGACGTTCTCCTTCTTCAAGTTACCCTCGTCCAAGAAAAGTGGTAACCACTTAGACGAGTCAAAAGGATACTCGTCCAGAGGCATAAGAAACCCTCAGACGAGAATAACCCAAAGAAGGTGCCCGTCCAAGCAAGAACCTTCTCCTTCTTCAAGTTACCCTCGTCCAAGAAAAGTGGTAACCACTTAGACGAGTCAAAAGGATACTCGTCCAGAGGCAAATAAGGTGCTCGTCCAAGCAAGGACGTTCTCTTCTTCAAGTTACCCTCGTCCAAGAAAAGGGGCAACCACTTGGACTAGTCAAAAAGATACACGTCCAGAGGCATTAAAAACCCTCAGACGAGAATAACCCATAGAAGGTGCCCGTCCAAGCCAGGACGTTTTCCTTCTTCAAGTTACCCTCGTCCAAGAAAATTGGGCAACGACTTGGACGAGTCTCAAGGTACTCGTCCAAAAGCATTCGGCTTCTCAGACGAGAATGGCCCAAAGAAAGTGGCCGTCCAAGAATGGACGCATTCCTTCTTCCGGTGATTCTCGTCCAGAGAAAGTGTTTCATTATCTTAGACGAGATATCCCTAAGGTGGACATCCATACTTGGACGTTTCCTTCTTCGGGTGATTCTCGCCCAAGGGATATATGAAAAAAAAAATAATAATAAAAAAAAAAAAATCCTGGTCAGAAATGACCGAAGAAAAGAAGGTAACGGTCGGTTATGACCGGTAAAATCCTGGAAAGGGCGCGTCATTTCCTTCATTTTGAATACACTACCTTGTGTAAAAAGGGCCTTAACCGTCAGACGGGCCAACAAAAAGCTACCTTGGGTAAAAGGGCATTAACCGTCAGATGGGCCAACAGTGAAAGCCCTTTTAGGGGCAAATGTTGTAGCCTAACATCTACGGCTCCCTTAACGACACATGGGCTCATCAGAGCCGTACACGTGTCACCCTAGTTAAACATGAAAAGAAGGCTTAATCTCTAGGCTTTACTCAGTTGGGGTAAAAGGATTGAATTTCTGGCCCAACAGTCAGAATCCAGTACTACCAGGTGGCTGAAGGAGAGTGGTTAATAGACTTTCACCAGTCCTGGTCTGCCACGTGTCATGATCTGATCCCCCAGCCAATCAGAAGTCACTATTCTAGGGCAGGTTTTAAGGATAGCTGTCAACTTGCTATCACTATAAATACCCCTGAAATCAGGAGAAACATTCATTCAATGCAAACAGTGCAAAGTTACTCTGATAAAATTCTCTCTCACTTTCTCTCTCTATCTCTACTTTCTCTTACCACCCCTGAAAACTGACTTAAGCATCGGAGGGGGAACCACCACCCAAACCTCCAGGGTGGGTCCCTTTTTGCTGGTTCGGGAGCGAAGCCAAGGCTAAGGACTAAGCGGATTCAGACATCGTTGCACAAGTCTCCAGCTGAAGAACACTCAAGATACTAATTTACTTGCTCGACAAGGAAGCTAAGCCTACAGCTTACTTGTTGGACAAGTGGATAAAACAGTAGTAACATGAGATAACATCTTTTTTTTAAGAACAATCTCAAATCATTTTATTTAGTATAAAAATTAAAGGTTTATAATCATCACAAAAACTTGTCAAATCGACATAAAAATTGATGGAATCAACCAATTCAACTTAATATCAACTCAAATAATATTTTAATAAAAAATACATACATTTGTCAAATTGACATACAAGTTGATGGAATCACCCAATTCAACTTAATAGCAACATAAACAATATTTTAATCCAAAATACACAAACATGTCAAATTAACATAAAAGTTGTTGGAATCACCAAATTCAACTTAATATCAACTTAAACATTATTGTAAACCAAAAATACACAACTTGTCAAATTGACATAAAAGTTGATGGAATCACCCAATCCAACTTAAACTTAATCAATAATTTAATCCAAAATACACAAACTTGTCAAATTAACATAAAAGTTGTTGGAATCACCCAATCCAACTTAATATCAACTTAATCAATAATTTAATCCAAAATACACAAACTTGTCAAATTAACATAAAAGTTGTTGGAATCACCCAATTCAACTTAATATCAACTTAAACAATATTGGGTTTGAAAATATTCATTTGTAAAAGGGATACAAAAGTCATAATTAAACTCATTGTAATTTATTTATAAATTCTCAAATTACACGTAATAGTAATTAAATCTGAAAATAACAAGTTTGATTAAATTCTTTTTAGTAAGACAAACTAAATAAATTAACTAACATTAATAAACAAATCAAAATTTAGTAAAAAGTTGTATATCATTTTATCAAGATTTATACATATAAAATCAGTAAATATATATTATACACTTAAATACACATATGTAAATCGAAAATCATAATTAACAATTAAATTTACATAAATCCGAAAATTCATATATGATTCACGTAAATTCACATAATCCATCTAAAATATTATTATAACTTTTCTAATATAATGTATATTAATTAACTATAATTAAATTATTAATCAAAATTAAAATAGGATTAAAGCTAGTTACCTTAATTTCAATGGAAAAATAGAATGGAGATAATAAGATAACACGAGCTAAGATCCTCCCGCTTCCACAAGCTCTAAATCAAAAGTATCACCTTCTAAAAATGTTCAAGGAAGAATTAGGTGTTAGAATTTGAAGTAGAAATTAATAGAAGAAATTAAGAATTTAATTAAAAACAACTTGAAAATGCTATAAATAATTTTCTAAAGCTCAAAAATTACTCAAAATTTTTATGGAGTATGAAAATGACATAGAAAGTAAGAAAGAAGCTTACTCTTTATTTTAGGATGAAAGATCTTGGGTAAAAATTATTTGCTCCAAAACTTTACGTTAATAAGAAAAAAAAAGTCAAGAAGTCAAGGTAGTTGGAGGATGGAGTAATTGGGATGGCAAAGGGGTGAAAGTGCTTGGAAGCTTTATTCAACATCAGAATTTACTTCCCATAAAAATTTTAAGACTTTTGGACCAAGTTTAATAGTTTTAAATATTAAAACCTTAAAGTTAGTCAAATAGTCAAATAAGCTTATAAATGCCTTAGAAAATCCGAAAATGAGTTAACACTATGACAAACTGATTTTCATAAATTTGAAATGAGTTTTAAAATTTATAAACTAATTAATTAAAATTATTTTTACCAATTTCCTAATTTTTCTCCAAAATCGGTTTTAAATTCAAATTAAATCTGAATATTGAAAAATAAATTTCACAAAAATTATTTAAACCTTAGGATAATAAATCCAACATGTTTATGAAATAAAAATATAATTTTTATGAATTTTCAAATCAAGATGAAAATTTTATTGATTAAAATAGTGAAACGTTAGCGGAGTTAATTAAACACTATGAAATAAACGCGAAAAATTCGGAGTGAAATTTTGAGGTGTTACAATCAACCTGTCTACATGCGGAAAAAAATTGCTAGAGAACTCGATATGTGGATACATTTTGTTTTATGACTTATTTTGGATGACCCAAATATAGTTGTTCATTTTGTTTTACTAATTTTTGATTGGAATAGAGATCAGATCACGCATTTTCTCTAGGTCTTACTGCTCAATGCATGGGATACTAATCTTACATTTACCTTGTTCACATTCCGTATACATATGATCCTTATTTTGACGAAGTCTGTGAATAGATGTTTTGAAGAGAACTCGAAGTTTGATATGACACCGTTGCCTAGTGGAACCGATGCTGTTTTCTCATCTCTCATCCATTCGTTCAGTTGGTTGGTTTTGCTCATCTATTATCTTGTTATTCCTCTTGGAGTCTTGCACTTTGAGAATTTACTTCCATATTTCACTTTGTATGTGTCTCATGTTGCCTATTTCTTTGTGAACTTCATATAATGTGCATTTTATGGCGGTTTTTAGTTTGTGGCTGGTTTGCCTGTTTTCTTATGCTGATGTGAGTGATGTGGGAGAAAATATAGACAGCAGGGTGGATGCTGATGTACTTGGAACCTCAATAAAGTGCTCAACAATGGTCATTTTTTCTTAGATCTTTTAGTTTATCCTTTTTGAGGTTCTTGTACTATGAAACCCAATTGCAATATTGTTGCAGCAGTGCTGCACTTGTAGTAGCATTTATATTTCCTTGATTCATGGTATGTTATGGTGATACTTCCTTTGTGTCCTTATCATATTATTCATAACTTATTATAAGAGAAGGCATCTTGAGTGTTCCTTAGATGGCCTTTATAAGAAGTGTATAAAGAAAAGCCCAATTGTTATATAGCATGTTGTAGTTGTTATAAAGTTTGGGTGAGTACCTACTTGTGTAATATAATGTAGTTATGGATTTTTTTAAGAATATGATAGCGTTAAGTCTTATTTACATATCTTCACCCTTTGCCAAGATGAGTTCCAGAACGAGAAATCTGCTAGCTTGAAGGATGAGAATCCTAAAACAAATGAACAGTTACTTTTGGGATGTTTTAGGTTGATGGCAAAGTGGAAGGGTGTATGGTCTTGGGAGTACTGTTGAACACTACTATGTTTCTATGTGAAACAACATAACGAGCCAAGTTCGAGAAAGGAGCGAAATGAGCTGGTGATTAATTTGAAAAATCATGTTGATAACCCACTTCCAAAAATTTGGAGCAAATAGAGAAGCTTTAAAAGGCAAAGTTCGATGTAAGAATGAAAAAGCTTAATGAAACAACAAGTGCTATGAAGACTACACAAGATCGAGTTCTTTTCCTAACTGATTGGATCATCTCCAGCTTCATCTATAAACTATACTTATTCGAAATTACATTGTTTTGATGTTGGATATTTTGTTGAGACAGAGAATGTTTAGTTTAGCAAATAGAGTTTTTACATAAAAAAAAAGCAGGTACAATGGTTCAAATTCCGACCCTAGGTGGATTGAAGGTTGCATATTTCGAAACTTTGTTTAGGCTTAGAGTAAACTTTGTTTTTAGGCTATGAAACGACTTTTAATGAAAGTTTTCATTATTTGTTATGTTTATTGTACTAGAAGTTGTATTTTTATTTTTCTAATTTTTTGTTTGGGAATCGAAAATTGATCGAAAAGAGGCAGTGAAAATGTATAAAAAAACAATGATTTACATATTTCTTTGCTAGATTTGGCAACTAGACAAAGTATACGTTGTAAATTTTAATGGTCAGTTTAGGAACTAAAATAAGCACTTTGTTGCCAGTTTTTGCAATCAAAATATATAATTTGTTGCCACTATTAGAAACAAATACGAGTATTTGGTTTCCATTTTCATAAAACTTATTGCAACCGTTAATAATAACTTGTTTCCAATGTTAGCAACTATTCTTAATAATTTGTTGCTATTTCCACTAACCAAAAATTAATAAGTTGTTGCTATTGTTAGCAACTATTGTGAATAATTTGTTCATAATTTTAGAAACCAAATCTATAATTCGTTGTTACTTTCAGCAACAACCATAAATAATATGTTGCTAAAGTTAGCAACAGATGAGCACATCAGAGCAACCAAAATGACTACTATATTTGGATTGATGCAAGACGGCAACGAAATTATTTTAAATTTAGTAGCCAAATTCATATGGAAACATGCCTTTTAGAAACTACGAATTTTTGTTTCTAATTTGTTGCTAACTCTAGTTAGCAATAAATTTCTTGTAAATAGCAACAGATTTTGACTGTTTCTAAAATGAGTTATTTTTGTAGTGAAAATATACTAAATTCTTCTAGAATCATACATAATCTACTCAACACATCTCATTATAATAGCCATACTGCAATTGTTCTTCCATGCCTAAAACATAAAACAAAACGTCATGAGCCGAGACTCAATAACATACTACCCTAACATCGTAAAGCATTTTAATTCATTTTGTTAGCAAACAGGGAGGAGAGAAATAGTAAAACTATTTTGTAAATTAATAACTATTAAATCATAATCATAAAACATTATCATCATTCTTTATCATGTTCATCATCATATATCTTTTACTTTGGTAACTTGGCTAGTATAACAGAAGGCAACGCCACCGAGGACATAAGTCCCCCATCAGAAGGTGGCATATAATGCCATAGATCGTAACAGAGGGCAAAAGCCACCGAGGATATTCATCCCCAATCAAAAGGTGGTATATAATGCCAATAGTAACAGAAGGCAGAGCCATCGAGGATGTTGTCCCCCATCATAAGGTGACATAATGCCATAATGCGGATGCCACCGAGGACGTTGTTCCCCATCAGAAAGTGGTGTTGCCGCCAGAAGGTACGTGCACGACCCGACATAACTTAATACTATTTCTCTTAACTTTATCGTGTTTCGTCTCTTTTACGTATCATAATTACATTACATAATCGTAATCGTAATCTTAAAACGTAATCTTAATCATTAAACGTAATCATAATCGTATTTTCGTAACATCAAAGTCGTCATAATTCATAGCATCAAATCATTTAATAAACATCGTTTACATAGACAAACATTTCATATCTCGCACACCATATAAAACTTAGCATAAACATTTCATAAAAGCATCATATGAAACATAGTTGGAAGGGGAGTGCGGGTATTAGCAGTAGACGTTACATGGATTCCTGCTTAGCAACTTTAATAGCCGGGAGAGGATTGTAATATCATTTATCCTTTTTAATCTAGCCAAGAATAATTATATTAATATATGTTGAATTACCCGACCTTTATGCATTTATATTTGTTAATTAGAGACTCTTAATAGTCATAAGGTTCGTCATATTGTGATTGTTTCGCTTATACAATGATACTTGTTACTTAAAGTCATAAGAAGGTCCATAATTAATAGTTATTATTGTTTAAGTTGTTCTTAGCTTAATAAAGTGACTCTTTAATTAGTTAATAAGTGGAGTAACTAAATGTAATTTCTATCAATTTTCATTCTAGAATTATTAACCATTTCATAATTACAACTCATATTAATAACTTAGTATTATAACTACTTCATTTAGTTATAAATAAACTTGATTATGCTAAAGCGATTATCATGTAAGTCCAAAGTTAACATCGATTAGTCATTTATTGCTAATATATATTACTAAATTAAAACCATTAGTATTAGGCTAAATTGGCGCGAACAGCACCAACTATTGGTTTGGTGCACAAAACAGCACGAACTAAAAGAAGTGTGATGCACAACACAAACTTTATGGCATAGGTGCGCGGATCAACATACATGACGATTTTGGCCTAATATTCGTTTACCCAAGCCTTAAAGTTTGTGCTGTGGAACCATGCCAAAATCGTTGTTTATGTTGATTCATGCACTCATGCCATAAAGTTCGTGTTGTGCATCATACCTTGTCTAGTTCGTGCTGTTTTGTGCACCAAACCAATAGTTGGTGCTATTCACACCAATTTTGCCTAAATATCATAACTGTTTCGTCTACTTGTCCAACAAGTAAGCTGTAGGCTTAGCTTCCTTGTCGAGCAAGTAAATTAGTATCTTGAGTGTTCTTCAGCTGGAGACTTGTGCAACGATGTCTGAATCCGCTTAGTCCTTGGTCTGGACTCAGCTCCCGAACCTGCAAAAAGGGACCCACCCTGGAGGTTTGGGTGGTGGTTCCCCCTCCGATGCTTAAGTCAGATATCAGGAGTAGTGAGAGAAAGTAGAGATAGAGAGAGAAAGTGAGAGAGTATTTTATCAGAGTAACTTTTCACTGTTTGCATTAAATGCCTTTTCTCCTGATTTCTGGAGTATTTATAGTGATAGCAAGTTGACAGCTAACCTTAAAAACTGACCTACAATAGTGGCCTCTGATTGGTTGAGGAATCAGATCATGACACGTGGCAGACCAGGGCTGGTGGATGTCTATTAACCACTCTCCTTCAGCCATCTTGTACTGATGGGCTCTAACTGTTGGGCCAGAACTTAAACCTTTTAACTCAGCTGAGTGTAGCCCAGAGATTCAAGGCTTTTCTCCTTTTTAACTAAGGTGACACGTGTACGGCTCGGATGAGCCCAAGTGTCTTCAAGAGAGCCGTAGATGTTAGACAACAACATTTGCCCCTAAAAGGGCTTTTACTGTCGGCCCATCTGACGGTTAAGGCCCTTTTACCCTCAAGGTAGTTCAATTTGAAATGAAGTGACGCGCCTTCTTCTGGGTTCTACTGGTCATATTCGACCGTTGTATTCTCTTATCG
The DNA here is from genome assembly GCA_947646795.1 of Beta lomatogona. Lineage (NCBI taxonomy): Eukaryota > Viridiplantae > Streptophyta > Magnoliopsida > Caryophyllales > Amaranthaceae > Beta > Beta lomatogona. Next base: position 665,298 of record CANSNZ010001289.1, read on the forward strand.
GTCATTCTTAACCGGCTCCGCAGGTTTCTTATTCCTCTACAAATAACCTTGGTGTGAAGACATTTAATCATTTAACACTTCGAACGAATTTTTCTAGAGAGAGAAGCTCTGCGAATTTCCTAGAGAGAGGGAGAGAGTGATCGTCCAGCTTCAGCATTCTTCACCGAATCGCCCAGACGTTCTTAGCAGGTATCGTTTCTTTGATATTTTCATTCTTCTTTATTCTTTATTTTTTTTCTTAGAAAATCAATAAAATGAAATCATCTTCGTCAAATAATCCTAGCCGACCAAGAGCTTGTCTTGACCCAAGAACCGATACTTCTTCTTCGGCACATTCTAGAGTTGGGCCTCTTCTGGCCGAGTACATATATTTTCATAGTTTTGTCAGACGACCCAGTCTTTACCTGTGCAGGGTAATCTGGCGCGCGTCAAGCAAACAGCCCGTCTAAGACGAAAAGCAATAATCCCATCAAATAGCTCGGATATGGAGGAATCCACTGGACGGGTGCCGAGATGAGGCAAGAGAGGTCCAAAGTGCTCGGCCTTTGGACGAGCCTCCTTTGACAATGATGCGAAGACTCCGAAATAAAACCCGAGACCCGGTACTTGGCGGGGACGCCGATATGGCGGAGATCGGCGAAGGTAATAATGGTAGCGATTCTGAGGCTGCCGAAGAATCAGACGAGGCCTCTACTACCTCGTCGGAGATTAGAAGACTTTTAGGTCCCCTTTCTGATCCTGGCTTCATTTTGGTCAACCGTAAGTGGTTAGAGAAACTAGGACCAGACCCTAATTACTTATCGTCTTTCATGCCCATGCCGGGCTTTTCCTTTGTCATTCCTAATAAAGACGCGACGATCCTGAGCGCTCCCAGGAGCCATTTCGCCGTCTATAAACTGGCCTTAGATGCGGGATTGAGGTTTCCCCTCCATGAATTCATAGAACAAGTGCCGCAAAGACTACCATATAGGCCATAATCAGTTGGCTCCAAACGCTTGGCACAATGTCCTGACGTTTATTGCCGTCTGCGAGCTACGCGGCCTAGCCCTTTCTCTTCAGGCCTTTACCCACATCCATTATGCGGCCAAGGTACTGGGGCGTGGACGGGACATGGCTCAAGATTCGCAATCGCCTGGCTTCTTGACGGCTTGGGGGAAGCCTTCGAAGATGCATGAATGGAAAGCAGATTTCATATTTTTAAAGGCGGCCAATGATTGGGCTACTGAGACCTATAGATTCTATAATCGGTCCGTCACAAATATCGGACGGAACCGGGCCTGGACCTGGAGGATAATTTCGATGAAGAAGTTGTGGAGTACTTGGAACAAAAGAGTACTCCGTGCCCGGCCAACGATCTTTTAAAGGGCCATCCAACTGGATACCCTTTAAGGAAATGTTTTACCAAGACGACTTCTTGGTTTCGCTTGGCCATGCGGTTGGCCGATGATAAAGGTATATATTTGAAATCATCCAAGTAAAACTCTTCGTCTATAATTCATTTGACGAACACATTTTTATTCTTTGCAGACTCGGCCAGACAACGCCTCAAAGCATCTTGGACGGGGGAAATCAGCATGTCCAAATTTACAGACAACCTGTGGAAGGAGTATGCAAAGAGTAGTGCCGAGAAGAGGGCCGAAACATTGGTAATACAAATTTTTTTTTTTTTTTTTTTTTTTGCCGAGTATCATTTCAGCTCGTCTGGAATTGGCATCCAATCTTTGGACGAGGGTCACCCAAAGAAGGAGAACGTCCAGCCCTGGACGGTCACCTTCTTGGGGCCATACTCGTCTGGAATTGGCATCCAATTTTTGGACGAGGGTCACCCAAAGAAGGAGAACGTCCAGACTTGGACGGTCACATTCTTGGGGCCATACTGTCTGGAGTTGGCATCCAATTTTTGGACGAGGGTCACCCAAAGAAGGAGAACGTCCAGCCTTGGACGGTCACCTTCTTTGGGCCATACTCGTCTAGAATTGGCATCCAATTTTTGGACGAGGGTCACCCAAAGAAGGAGAACGTCCAGACATGGACGGTCACCTTCTTGGGGCCATACTCGTCTGGAATTGGCATCCAATTTTTGGACGAGAGTCATCCATAGAAGGACGTCCATACTTGGACGGTCACCTTCTTGGGACTATTCTTGCCTGGAGTTGGCATCCAATTTTGGACGAGAGTCGCCCATAGAAGGACGTCCATACTTGGACGGTCACCTTCTTGGGGCCATACTCATCTGGATGTTTGTAAATCACTTTTCTTTTCTTTTTCCGACGAAGATAGCATGAAGTAGGAAAACGTCCATGTTTGGACGGTTACCTTCTTCGGGCCACCTTCGTCCGAAGTCTTGTAATAGTACTTATTTTTGTTCCTTGGACGATCGATTTGATGTCTTATTCACTTTTTGCAGAAAAATGCTCCTACAAACAAACTTCCACCTGGGAAGTCGTCCTCGTCCAAAAAGAGGCCAACTACAGCCGCTGACCAGCCTTCAGCGAAGAAGCCTAAGGACTTTACAAGGAAGAAGGCAGATAAGACAGCTTCTGCTGGCGAGGTTGGGGAGAGAAGCATGCCTCCCCCACAAGCAAAAGCTCTTAAAAAGGAGCCTTCGACTGTTGTCCCGGCCGCGGAGGGAAAGGGTGCACATGTAGCTGTTCCGCTGAGCGTTTTGCCGGCCAACTCAACTGAAATTAACCCAGAGTCCGCCTTGGCTTTGGTTGCACCGGAATCTGAAACTGCTGCCGAGAACTATCCAGGGTTATTGTCACTTTTAGACGAGTAACTGATTTAATGCCCCAAAGTGAAGCTGGTGCCGCAGATGCCTTTAGCTGTTAGGACGGCATCACTTTCGTCTGGTGAGTCGTATTACCCCAACATAGTTAGGACGATGCGGGTCGGTGGACGGTCCATGAGTCCGTCCAATAGACAAGGCATCGTCTTTCCTATCAAAATAACTGACTCTCCCCCTCTTTCAGATAAGGGCAAAGGCCCTGCTATTCCCCCAACTCCTCCCATCGTTGATTCGGACGAGGAGTCTTCTCCTGCCTTCGCTAAAATGTCAAGGCTGGAGAAAGAGCGGCTTAAGCAGGAGCTCTTCAAGTGTTACCCCGAATCCTACATTAAAGGATTAAGGGGAGCGTCAGCCGGGCATGTGGGCTACATGTCTCAGCTTGCTGCCGAGGTATTGTTTAATGCCTTCCTTGTTTTATACTTGTACAAATCTTGACTCTGCATCTCGTCTAATAACTTGGTTTGTTTTCATTGTTCCGGCTTTCCGGCTCGCAAAGATGCTAATCGAAGAATGGGCGAGGGAGCTGAGAAAAGAGAATAAGCATCTCGTCCATCTCGCTACAACGGCAGGCGACAAGGCCATCCATGACATTGAGATGGCTAATACCCTCCATCGTCAGTCACTGGACGCCTTGGAGAAGAGATCCGCACACCTGGGATCCAAGAACAAGAAATATCTTGTTACCATCAACGATCAGATCAAGGAGCGGGACCGTCTGAAGATGATCATAGATACTCTCTCTACTGTTCTGTGAGAGGGATGTGGCTCTTATTGCTGCCGCTGAACTGAGAAGCGAGAACATTCTCCTAAGGGTGAAGAATGCCCGTCTAGAAAGGTCGGCGGCCAAGGCCTTCGATGATGCCAAGGAGGGGTTGGCTCACGTCGTCGAAACCTCTAAGGACTGGGCCGTCAAGGCCTTCGAGATGCTGGCCGAAGCTGAGGAGGTCCCGAGCTTTGTACGTCGTCTGGAATATCAGCAGAGTGTCCATCGGGCTATGGTGTGCGCCGAGGAACCTCCGGAATTTCTTGATACCGACGACGAGGCTGCAGCTGCGGATGGGAACCCTGAAGACGAAGCCGAGGATGGGAAGCCTTAGGACGACCAAGAAACTCGCGCTGAAGATGAAGCCTAGTTTTAGGTTTATTTTTCCCAGTTTCTTGGCTTGTCTGCCATTATATTCTTAGCCCTTCAGTAGTCTTAAATTGTAAATCCTTGCTTATTGATATATATATGAACAACTTTTTGCTAATTGCCTGTCTCTTTTTTTTTTTTTTACAATTGCAATTTGACTAAGTATAACTTTAACTTCGTCATGGTCGTTGAACATCCTGCTCAGATTTTTAATCTTTAAAACTTGTCTCCGAGTACCAGAATAGACTCCTCCTGTACTATTGGACGATCCGCCTTATCTGAATAATACAATCTTGTAAAACCAGTTCCTTACCCTTGGACGATTACATGTTATTTTATGAAATATCCAAGTATTTGTTGATAATCGTCCTTGATTTTTGGACGATCTACTTGATTAGACGAGTCTTGCCCAAAGAGGGAAGACGGCCAATGCACGTTTGAGTTGTGGACGAACCACTTTCAAGCCGTTTTGCTCGAGCTACCAACATTCGTCCTGCACTATCAAACCATCACAAATGCATCTATTGGCTAGGTCCTGGTTTTTGGACGACCTGCTCTCTTTAGCTCGTCCTATAGGCTTCTATCATCCCCCCTTTCTTAGGCTTAGCTCAACCGTACATGGAGGGAGAGCCAAAGTCCAAGAAGGAGAGTGGCCATCCTTGGCTGAGCCTGCTGAAGTTGATGGACGAGCTTGAGATACATGTTCAAAGCATGTTTTAGCCGGCTTCCTTGAGGGAGCACCACTCGTCATTAAGTAGCGATCCCTTACTAGGGTCTGGACTACTTAGTTGTCCGTGCTTTTGAAAGTAAGTATCCTTTACTAAGGTTTTATTTCAGGCCAGCTTTCTCTCAGAGACTTTGACGTTACTCTTACTAGAGGTTTTGTCAATTTGACGGCCATATATGCGTTATATTTTTGGCCGGTTTCTTTGAGGGAGTGATGTTCGGCGTAAAAGTGAGCAATTTTGACGTTCTGCTATTGTTTGTATTTTTGTCCAAGTTATTGTCACTTTTAGACGAGTAACTGATTTAATGCCCCAAAGTGAAGTAACTTGGTGAAAATAAACAAAGAGATAAGAAAGTAGGAATTGTATTATATGGATTTTGCTTGGCTGAATGCCAAGATGCATGTATACAGTTCTTTTCTTACTAACATGTGCCGTGGCACTTTGGAGTAACTACAAATTACCCTACAGGTATATGACGAAGATCTGAGTTAGAAGTGGTACTTCTTTAAGTTGTCTGAATTCCAAGTACGCTGAATAGGTCGTCCATCTAGATCTTGTAGACGAAAAGTCCCACTGCGTAACTCCTAGACAATCAGATAAGGTCCTTCCCAATTTCGTGTTAGCTTCCCTAACTCTTTAGCTCGTCCAACCGCTTCCATCTTTCTAAGAACAAGATCCCCCACTTTGAGTGGTCGTCTAACAACTCTTTTGTTAAACTCCCGAGCCATACTTAGCATTCTTAGCAAGGCATTGCCCCTGACTTCTGATACTTGGTCCAAAGCCGTGCGTAATGCAGCCTAGTTGGCATCTTCTGTGTACAACATGACTCGCAGGGTGGGTTCCTCAATCTCAATGGGCAAGACGACTTCTGTGCCATAGACTAACATGAAGGGCGTCTCCCCTGTAGAGTTCTTGGCGGTTGTTCTGATGGACCATAACACCAACTGCAGCTCTTCAACCCATTGTCCCTTGGCGTTCTCTAGCTTCCTTTTGATTCCATTTGATAGAATCTTGTTGAAGGACTCTACTTGCCCATTGACTTGTGGCTGGGCAACGGCAGCGAAGTGTGCTTTTATTTCTCTTTCCGCTAACCACTCCTTCAGTTTAGGCGTTTCAAATTTTGGGCCATTATCAAAGACGATGGACTGTGGCATGCCAAAACGGGTTATAATGCTTTTCCAGATGAATCCCTTGACGTCGTTTGTTGTTATTCCTCGCATGGCCTCTGCCTCAATCCATTTAGTGAAGTAGTCAACTGCCACTATCACAAACTTCTTTTGCCCAGCGGCCACAGGGAAAGGTCCTAGGATATCCATGCCCCATTTGGCAAAAGGCCAGTAGGGAACAAGATGGGGGTTAAGTAGTTGGATGGCTTCGATGCACATTTCCATGCTTCGACAAGCTGTCACACTTCTTTGCATAGACTAAAGCATCCTCCTTTAAGGTAGGCCAGTAGTACCCCGTCCTTAAAGCCTTCTCCCCCAAAGCTCTTCCCCCAATGTGAAAAGCACAAGCTCCTTCATGGAGTTCTTTCAGAACCTCCAGACCATCTTCTCTGGTAACGTACTTGAGCAGAGGCCGGTTGAATGACTTCTTGTAAAGTGTCTCGTCCCATAGCTCAAACCACTTGTCTCTAGCCTTCACATACTTAGCCTCTACGAGGATCTCGAAGGCAATCGTCCCGTCTTCTTGTATTCTATGATCGGCTCCATCCCGCACAGGTCCCTGGCCGAGAAACATAATCTCGCTCTTGGTCGATGCTCTTTTTGGGTTTGACTTCCCAAAAAACTGTTCTTGGCACATCACCTTCAGCCCGAGCCGGCCAATTTCGAGAGAGCATCTCGCTTGATGATTTTTCGACCTTGGTACTGGGTCGAGGACAAATCGTTTTAGTGGCTCTATCTCATCTTTGATCGGCCGCATGTATTTGCTCATTGATGCTTCTTTGCATTCAAAATCTCCATTAACCGGGTCGACAACTAAGAGGGAGTCCGATTTGGCCTCGATCTCAACAGCTCCGGCCGCCTTGCACATTTTGATTCCAGCTAAGAGTGCCTCATATTCGGCTTCGTTATTGGACGCTCCGAACCGGAATCTTAATGCATATTCAAACTTGTCCCCTTCGGGAGATTGACAAATGATTCCTCGCTCCACATCCATTGATCGTGGACGATCCATCAACCATGAGCGTCCAATGCTTCCTTCCTCTAGCTGGATCGATATTGGCTCTATGGTTGGCCGAGTAAGCTCAACTATAAAATCGCCAAGGCTTGCCCCTTAATGGCTTTCCTTGGTTCAAATGATATATCAAACGTGTTAAGCTCAACCGCGCATTTTAGCATCCGCCCAGCCGGCTTCCATCTTCCGTAGAACTTGCTTCAAAGGTTGATCGTGTGTAGACGATTATACCGTGTGCCAAGAAATAAGGCCTCAACTTTCTCGCTGGCCATGACTAGGGCCAATCCAAACTTCTCGACCGGAGTATACCTATTTTCCGCATCTTTGAGCACATGACTCACAAAGTATATGGGAACTTGGACGGTCTCTCTTTCGCCGGAAGGACGGCACTCACAACTTGAGTGGATACCGCCAAGTATACAAACAGTTTTTCCCCTTCACTGGATCGACCAACCTAGGAAGCCGCCGAAGGTGACCTTTGACGCGCCGAAGGGCTTGCTTCCGCCTCGCTGTCCATTCAAACTTGGCCTTTTTCTTGATCGTGGCAAAGAAGTGATGGCACTTGTCACCCGACTTAGACAAGAAACGTCCAAGGGCGCCCAAGCAACCCGTTAGTCTCTCGCACTTCCTTTGTCTTTGAAGAAGACTTCATATCTAGAATAGCTTGAATCTTTTCGGGATTAGCCTCTATACCCCTCTAGTCCACCAAGAAACCTAAAAACTTCCCCGACAAGACCCCAAAGACACATTTGTCGGGGTTCGGCTTTAACTTGTATTTCCCGAGAGTTTCAAAAGTTTCTTTCAAATCACCAACATGGCTTTCTTCTTGACGGCTCTTGACATCATATCGTCAATATATGCCTCCATCTTTCGTCCCAACTGCGGCTGAAAAACATTATTGATCAATCTTTGAAACGTGGCCGGGGCATTGCGCAGCCGAATGGCATCCTCACCCACCATATAGTCCTTTTTCGGTAATGAAGGACGTTTTGTCCCGATCCTCCGGCCACATCGAATTTGGTGAAAACCCGAATAAGGCGTCCATGAAGCTCAAGCAAAGCATGGCCTACTGTGGAATCTACTAGACGATCCAACTTAGGCAAAGGGAAGCCTGTCCTTGGGACAAGCCTTGTTGAGGTCCGTGTAGTCCACACACATCCTCCAGTGCCATTGGGCTTTGGCACCATGACCACATTTGCTATCCATTCTGGATAATAAGTCTCTTTGATGAATTTTGACTCCAACAACTTCTGAACTTCTTGGTCGACCGCCTGGTTTCTAGCCGGTCCCAAATGCATCTTCTTCTGACGAACAGGTTTCAAATTTGGATCAACATTCAACCGATGGACGGCTACTTCCGGATCAATTCCAGGCATCTCTTCAACGCAATAGGCAAACACATCTTGAAACTCTTTCAAAGAAGTGGACTAGATGACCCTTCAAATCGGGGATCGAGCGAAGATCCAATTTTGAGTGTCCTCTTTGGACGAGCTTCATCCAGACGTACCTCTTCAGGGGCTTCCACGGGCTCTGGACGTTCTACTGCTAGTCCTATGATGGCCATGACCACTTCAGACGAGGAGGGTTCTTCCTTGATGATTTCATATTTTCTCTTCTTGCTGGGAAGATGTTCAGACGCCTTCCTTGAGGGAGCAAGAGGCGTCTGAGGGCTCTCAATGGTCAGCTTTAACGAGGCGACTTGGTCTTTGACAAATCCAGACGTTTTCCTCTCGCTAGCCATCTTCGTCTGATCTTTCTCTATTCCTGACGTTCTCCTTTCGCTAGCCACCTTCGTCTGATCTTTGCTGCCTATTTTCCATGATGACGGCTTGAGGGTAGTCAAATAACACTCCCTAGCCACCTGCTGGTCTCCATATAATGAGCCAATCTGGCCATCATCACACTCATACATCATCAACATCAGGTGAGTTACTATGACTGCTTTGACATGATTCAGAGTTGGTCGTCCAAGAATGACATTGTAGGTTGTCAAGTCTCGGACCACCAAGAACTTGATAAACAAGGTTCTAACTGCATCCTTTTCTCCCACTCGAACGGGCAAAGTAACAGTTCCCATTGGATGGATGACTCCTCCCCCAAACCCTATGATGGGATGGTGAACGGGAACTAAGTTCTTCTTCTCAAACTTTAGTCTGGACAAGCAATTAGCACTAATGATGTCCGTCGAACATCCGGTGTCGATCAAGATCCTTCTTACTCTCAAGTTTGCTATTTTCATTTCTACAACCAAGGGATCATCATGGGGAGTCCTCAACCTGCCCCGATCTTGCTCACTAACTACCACCCTTGGGAAGGGCTTAGCCTTTGTCTGATCAGCTAACAAAACTTGGCCGAGTTCCCTAAGGTAGTTTTTGTGCCCTCTATTGGTTGGTCCCCCAGAAGAAACCCACCTGAGATTACGAGAACAACATCTTCGTCTGTGCTTGCACTCTCCTTCTTCTTGTTATGCCAATCATCTTTCCTTGTAAACTTCCTTCCCCCTTGTGGCATATAGGAGTTCATCTTTCCCTTTCGAGCTAGTTCATCCAAAGCTCTCTTGAGGTGCTTACATTCATTAGTCTCATGACCACAATCCTTGTGGAAGTGACAATACTTGCTCTTATCCCTATTTCTATAACGTGTTTTCATCTCTACTGGAGTCTTCAACTCATATTGATCCTTAATCTCCATGAGAATGGTGTATTGGTCTTTGTTAAACTCAATAGGATTGGATGAGGATGGCTCAGCCTCCTTCCTCTTGCTCCTTCTGGACGAAGTGGTGGTAGCGGCTATAGCCCAGGTGTCGGCCTTTTTGGGGTTGCTCTTCTTTGGCTGAGCAACCTCTTCAGGCTTCTTAGACTCGGGAAGTTTTGCTTCAGCACACACTTCGGTAGCGTGGATAAACGCTTCCGCTTCTCTTAAAGCCTCAGCAAGAGTGGAGATTTTCTTCTTAACAAGATCAAACTTGAAACTTCCTGGCCTTAGACCCCTGATGAAGGCGTCAAAGGCTACTCCAGCATTAAGATCTTGGATCTGAAGTGCTTCTAGGTTGAATCTCTTAACGAAACTTCTAAGAGCCTCCTTAGGTCCCTGGACGACCTTGCCTAGGTGCATGCTTGTCTTTTGCTCTTGCTTGTTGGCAACAAAATGACTGGTATTTAATAAACTGAGTTCAGTAAAATTGTTGACTGAATTGGGGGGAAGATTATTGAACCAATTCTGAGCTACCCCCTTCAAGGTAGCTGGGAAATTCTTACACCAAGTAGCATCGTCCACTTCCTGGACGTACATCTGATGTTTGTAAACAGACAGGTGATCATCAGGATCAGTTGTTCCATCAAAAGACTCAATGGTTGGGAGTTTTACCTTTGGGAAGGGGGGCGCCTCCATGATCCTGGCCGAGAATGGGGTAGGCCAGTTGATCCGGAGGGCTCCCAGCTGTCCCTCAATGGGTATGAACTCCTTGCGATATTCTTTCATTACAGGATTGGATGAAGTGTTTGCAGGCACTGGACGCCTATAGACCATGGGCTGAGCCACTGTCATCTCCTGACGTGGATGAACAAGAGAGTGACTTAAACTTCGTCCTTCCCCTCTGGACGACAACCTCGATGGCGGGTCTCTCATGTATGGTGTAGATTCTGTTGCCGATCGTTGTAATGCAGCAGCTTTCTTTGCCTCTAGATACTCTCTGGCATCTGTTTCCATTCGGTGTCCGCTTGGACGAACATGGTCCTGAGTCCTCACCACTAGGTTCCAGTCCATCTTCCTTCGTTGATCATTATCCTCTGGCTGCTTTCCTCTTACCGTCCTCCTAGAGGGCTCCTGACGAACATGTCGACTAGGGCCTGGACGATCTACTTGAGAACGTCCTCTAGGACGAGGTGGATTGTTAGCAGCTGGCTCCGGGTTATGATGAAAAAACAACATATTGCTTTTAATCTGTTCCTGGACGACCTCCGCCATCCTAGTCTGCAAATCATTCAGAACATTCTCCAGGTGGGCGGCAGTCACTGGACGATCTAGATTCACTTGGATGACCGGTTGCTGGCTTGGTCCAGGAACATTGACGATGGATGGAGGTCTATGTCTTCCTCGAGGTAGTCTTTCATGCTCCACCGTATCATCGACATTAACTTGAAGGCTTCGATTCCTAGCAATGTTGGACGACTGACAATCAGTCATCGTTGCGTCTCCCCACAGACGGCGCCAAATGTTTCGTCTACTTGTCCAACAAGTAAGCTGTAGGTTTAGATTCCTTGTCGAGCAAGTAAATTAGTATCTTGAGTGTTCTTCAGCTGGAGACTTGTGTAACGATGTCTGAATCCGCTTAGTCCTTGGTCTGGGCTCAGCTCCCGAACTTGCAAAAAGGGACCCACCCTGGAGGTTTGGGTGGTGGTTCCCCCTCCGATGCTTAAGTCAGATATCAGGAGTAGTGAGAGAAAGTAGAGATAGAGAGAGAAAGTGAGAGAGTATTTTATCAGAGTAACTTTTCACTGTTTGCATTGAATGCCTTTTCTCCTGATTTCTGGAGTATTTATAGTGATAGCAAGTTGACAGCTAACCTTAAAAACTGACCTACAATAGTGGCCTCTGATTGGTTGAGAAATCAGATCATGACACGTGGCAGACCAGGACTGGTGGATGTCTATTAACCACTCTCCTTCAGCCATCTTGTACTGCTGGACTCTAACTGTTGGGCCAGAACTTAAACCTTTTAACGCAGCTGAGTGTAGCCCAGAGATTCAAGGCTTTTCTCCTTTTTAACTAAGGTGATACGTGTACGGCTCGGATGAACCCAAATGTCTTCAAGAGAGCCGTAGATGTTAGACTACAACAATAACAATTTAATTAGAAGTTGTCATAAAAGGGTCCATAATCATTTTTATTTAAATCATACTCCCTCCGTTTCTTTTTAATCAACACACTTTTCTTTTTAGTCTGTTTCTTTTTAATCTACACATTTTTCAGTTTTTAATATTTTAACCTACTTTTTAGTTTCTTTCACTCACTTTTCAGTTTATCTCCCCACCTTTTCAGTTTATCTCTCATACTTTTGTACTTCCTTCTTGGTTCTCCCCCAAAGTGAAGTGAGTAAATTAAAAAGAAACGGAGGAAGTACTTATTATAGTGACTTGTTATTTCATTATCACCATCACTATAACCACTTTTATTTAAGCATTAGGAATAAATCATGAATGTTAGTGGATCATGATTAATATTATTAGGTGAACAAATATAAGTTAGAGTTATAAACACATATTATTATAGCAATTAACTAAGGTTATCATATTAAGCTTTTCATTATCTTAGTTCACACAACTAAGCCCATCAAATTAAATCGAGTTTCCAAATAATGTTACAGTTAAAAGTATATATGTAGATGTGTCGTTCATCACACAAGTAAGTTGTAAGCTTGATTAGTTTAAAACAATAGCCCAAACCTTTATACATTAACCCATTAACAAAACAAGCCCAACATTATGTATTAACCCAAATCCCCAAACGAATAATTAGAAGGCATGTTATACATACCTTGCTCGAAGGAAATAAGGGAAACAGAGGGGAGGTGCGGTGAGTGTGGAGCAGCAGCGGGAGTGCAGGACGCCATGGTGAGGCGGCGCGATGAAAGATAGGTGGTTATGGGTGTTGGTGTATTGGACAAAAGAAATAAAACATAGGAGAGAGAAGCCTTGATGCTGGTTTGGGCTGCGCTTTTCGGCCGGAATTAGGAGCCAATTCCGGCAACCCTTTTGAGGAAGGAAGAACTGGAGATGGAGAATGGTGAGTGAAAGTGGTGAGGGATGCTTGGAGGGCCGTGTGTATGGCTATTTATAGCCAAGGTTTTGGCTTCTAGAAGCTCAATATACCATGAGCTTTCTTTGATGGTTTTTGGCGTAAACCATGGATTGTGAGAATGTTTCTGAAATTGTAGACTTAAGAAGGAGGTGGAGGTAGTTTGTTCGGTGCTTTAGGGAGCAAGAACTAATAAAAATTTCAGCTTGTTGGCCAATCGAAGGAAGGAGAGAGAGGTGGAAGTAAGAACAAAGTCAACATTTTCTGATTTCTAAAATTTATTCCTTTTTCCTTTATTTTATTGACCCAAAAGATTTACTCTGTGCTCTTTCTTTTACAACTTGTGACTTGGAAATGGGGTTAAAGGATAATAGATTATGAATAATTCACCTTTAGAATTAGACACGTCTATTAAAAATGAGGTAATCACTCTAATTAGTGATTGAAATAAAGTTAAGATAATCACCTTAATTAGTGATTAAATATAAAGGAGGATCAAGATAATCACCTTAATTAGTGATTAGATATGAAGGAGGATCAAGATAATCACCTTAATTAGTGATCGAAAATAGAGGTTAAGATAATCACCCTAATTAGTGATTATTCAAGGCTTAAGATAATCACTCTAATTAGTAATTAAATGAGAAAAATAATCGCCCTAATCAACGATTATTAAGGTTTAAGATAATCACTCTAATTAGTGATTAAATATGAAAGATTAAATTAATTACTTTAATTAGCGATTAAAAGTAAGTTAGAATAATCACCTTTTTAAGTGATTAAATGTGATGAAAGGTTAAGTTAATCACCCAAATTAGCGATTAACCAAGGTTTAAGAAAATCACCATAATTAGTGATTATACTTAGGAGGAAAGTAATCACCTTACTTAGTAATCAAATTTTAGGATTGAAATAATCACTTCAATTAGTGATCACGTTTATAATTTTCAAGAGGTCTTAGGAAAAGAGGTTTGCTTCCTAATTGAAGGTTTTTGGATGGATGAGGAATAATCTTAATTGAAGATTATTAAATCATTTTGAGAAGAAAAAATGATCAATTTGAGATCAAACTTGGAGATTTTGTGTTGCTAATTGGAATTTGGTCATTTAAAGTGAGACACGTAAAACGGCCTAAAATCAATTAGGAGATCATAATTACCTTTCTAATTATGTCAAATTATATAATTGATCCATTTGAAGATTATGGAGAACAGTTTCGAAAATGTAAGATTGATTATCATACAATTTAACTTAGTTAGATTTGCAATTTTTCCTCTCAGTTGAAATTGGGTCATTTAATTCATATACTATGATTTAGTGGGCCCAACATACAACATTTGTAATATTGGTTGCTCATTTTATTTAAAAAGAATTGTGGAATTATTTATAAAAATTATGCATAAACATCTCCATATTTTTTATTAATTGAGTGATGTAATAACTATTACAAAGAAATTATTATTACAACAAAATGTACAAAATCTATGATATATACAAATCTTCAATCTTGATCTTCACTATTATGCTCCTTGATCTTCATCCTCTTGAATGGGCTTTGGAATTCATGTTTATTTGTGTATTTGTGAAAGTTAAAGATTAATTAAATTTTTTGATTTTGATTTTTTGTGACGATTCTTATTGATTTTTATTTACATAATAAAAATGAGCCATTTTAAGAGAAACTTAAAATTTTATGATTTTTAATTAACATTTTCGTATGAAAAGAAAACATTTTTTATGAAACTTGAGTTAATCACTTTAATTTATTTTTTCAGATTGCACTTTTGTTCTTGTAATAACTTATAAAATTCATAACTTTCTGTACAAAGCGTTAAATTAAACATGTTATATACCTATGGATAGGTCAGTGAGTTCGTTATGGTGTTTCAAAATTTCATAAGCTTTTAGTGATATCTCGAATTATGGTGAATTTCATGCTAAAACCGGTCAAAACAGGACTTTTATCCAATTTGTTCTTTGAAATCCAACTTGCTGAACTTATTTTGAAGTGAACTTTGGTATGAACATTCTAGATACTTTGAAGGAGTAGAATGGAAATATTCACTTGAATTTGACATTTTAAAGACCCTTTTTTATTAATTTTATTAACTGAAGAGAAAATAAGTTTTCTGGAATTTAGTGATTTACATGAACATTTTTGTAAAAATGATATAAAATTGTATAAAATTCATATAACATGATTTTTATATTTTTGGAAAGCTACTGATGTTTTCTTTAAATTTTATATTTTTAGTTTTGTCTAACTGATTTCATTATAATCTTTATTAACAAGACACACTTATGTGGTATTGGACAAAATCAGTTTTGCACAACAAAGTTGTATGATTTTTAATTATATATAAATTTTTTTTTTAGAAATTCCAAAGCCCCTTTGCTGAAAACATCTTGAATTTAATAGGAAAAATATTACATTATATAAATTATTTAGTTAATGTAGACGAAAATTAAAATGAAGTATAAAATTAAAACTGACCACAATTACAGCATCACATTTTCTTTTTATGGAGATGTTTATGCACAACTCTATTTGAATTTTTTATGAAAACATGTTTTTGGTGATGAAGAACAGCTTGATTGAAAAAAATCACATAAACACATTGTTTTCTAAGAGTCTCCCCATTAGAGTTGACTATTTTAGGTGGGGTGATTTAAGGTTGGGAACCTATTAAGACTTCCACATACCCAAATCACTCCAAAATTTAAAAAAATGTTAAAAAGAAACAAAGAGAAAGTTAGTAGGTGATTAAGAAGATAATCAAGAAAAAAAACAAGAACTTCAACTTTACCGTGCTAGCTCAATGATGCACTTTCTTTTTGCAAAATTTTCTACTTTTTTGTGATTTTCTTAATTTCTAAGTGAGTTTCTAAATCCACTTAATTACTAACTTAAACTCTTTTTGTGTTTTTCTTTTGATGAACTTCTTTACTTACTAATTTCGACTTTTGCTTAGATGGGGAAATTCAGGAGGAGGAGAGTAGTAGAGTTAAGTGAGGTTTTGTGAAAAATGTTGTGTCTTAGTTAAAAAAATGAGGGGTATTTATAGGGAAATGAGATGGTTAATTAGGGTTTGAAAAAGGTAAAAAAAATCAGATTTTTCACCCAAAAAATCAGATTTTTTCCATCCTAAATTACCTTAATGATATCACCCTAATGACATCATCAAATCTCTTTGGAAATACAAATATTCTTATTCTCTTTAGATTTTTTAATCAATGAGGCAAAATCAGATTTTCAGAAAATATTCTTTCCTAAATACATCCTAATACGTAGAAATGCATCGGAAAACGTGAAAGAAGTGCTGACTGGACCAACTGCGCCTAATACAAAGTCTTGTGCTAGACTCAGCACCGTGCGCTTGGCGCATAGACCTGCGTCTGGCGCAGGAACCTGTTGTGCGCTGGGAGCATGATCATGCGTCTGGCGCATGATCGTGTGCCTGGCGCACAGTTCGAATCTTCCGAAAGAAATCGGATTCTTGGCTCTTACACTTTGGATCTGATTCTTATTCTTATTCTTTATCCAATGAACAATGACTTGACCATCAAGAAAACTGATTACTACCGGTTTTGGGAGACGATTTACGGATCATTTTATTAAACCGATGGTTGTAGTTTTTGACTACGACTTACGGAAAATTACATTCCTAAGCCGAAATTGTATGACTAAAACGCGAAAAATGGAAAACCATACGATGGAATGAGACTTGTGTTCCGGGGCGAAACATGTCTTTGACGGAGCGCGCGCTCCACGATGCATGACGGTTTTCGTTATTTTTATTTCTTTTCAAAATCTTTATTTATAAATTTTATGCGCAATAAGGGTTCAAAATTTGATGTCTACAGAATGCCCTACATTGGTTGAATTTTGGATGAAATGATGACCAATGTTTGAAAAGACACAAAATTTTGACAGAAAATTTCTTTTGAGATAACATATTCTCCATAGAAAATAGTTATCATCAGTACTCTTTTGAAAATATGATTTGCGACTTCTGATGACGCTTTAAGTAGAAAATTCCAATTAATTTTCTAAAATTGAACATGCGACTTTATCGTCGTCATAGATAGAAAATCCCAATTAATTTTCTAAAATTTGAAAACGCGACTTTAACGTCGTCTTAGATAGAAAATCCCAATTGATTTTTTAAAATTGAAAATGTGACTTTAACGTCGTCTTAGATAGATAATCCCAATTAATTTTCTAAAATTTGAAAACGCGACTTTGACGTCGTCTTAGATAGCAAATCCCAATTAATTTTCTAAAATTAAAAATGCGAATTTATTGTCGTCTTAGATATAAAATCCCAATTAATTTTCTAAAATTGAAAATGCGACTTTGTTGTCGTTTTTTTTAGTCTTATGAATTTGTCTTTTGTTACTGTGAGAGACTTTGACAATTAACAGTCTAACTCCAGTTTTTATCACAGTTTTTATTGTATGGATGACAAACAAATTGTCAAGTCACCATCATTCACTTTTTTATGACTTCATGTGTTATCATGTCACCTTAAATTAGGATAATGTCAGGTCATGTCACCTTAAATTGATGCATTATCAAGTCACGTCGTCTAAAGGGTTGACCTGAGGTTATTATCTTCTAGATAAACTATGGTGGACCAATCATCATATGGCAAATTTTTATCTGTTTTTCAAAAATCTTTCAGGAAATATTTCATGCATAATGCTTATTTGCTTTATCAGAAAATGATGATCACTATATAAAATTGATTGATCAAGGTCATTATTTTGGATGATTATTAGGAAAAGGGATTGTATCAATGTTCTTGATTCATCATTGACAATGTTTATCGATGTTCGGCTTCAGCAAAAATTGCCACACCACAAATGATTGGTCATTAACCATTATTAAGGATGCTCCTTATTACGCCATGGATAGTACCCAAGCTTATTATCCATGGCATGGATGATCATCTTTTTTTCATTTATAAAAGGGCATGGTTGTTCATTATCAAATGCACCATCTTCACTACTCCAACATTTTCTCTAGCTTTTCTTCTTTCACAAAAATGGCTCCTAGTTATGGAGAATCTAGTGAAATGGGGAATGGTGATAAAAAACAACTCTCGGGAATCACAAAGAATTTGGAGCAACCAAGGCAGTCTTTTTCTTCTTCCCGTATTACTAATTATGCTTTTGCTTTCACTTTCTATTTGTTATTAAATGATTCATGCTGCTTCCCAATTTTGGGATGAAACTCGTCATGTCTTCCTCTTTGGAGACCGGAGATTGTGCCTCTTGTTCAAGAGGTCGAGGGATTGCAAGGCTTACCATCCAATGGTCCAGTTATTATACATAGGTCTCCTATAGGGATCTCTGGAGATTTATCAACAATTTTATATCTTCCTGAAAACCTTCATGGCAACTACCTACAATATGGTGAGGTACTTCTTCTTAACTTATTATTGACTTTTCAATTTGGCACTTGGCAATTCTCTAATAATGCCAGCTATATGATTGCTAGAGAATATGCTTGCATTCTTATGATTTTGGGAAGTATCCTCACTAAATGGTCTTTAAACACATGCCATGTCAGACGTCTTTCACTTATTCCGCAAATTGTTAGTGGGGGTCGTCTTGGGCCACTTATTTTGGGGGAAATGTTTCTTGGTTTAGATGAAATTAAAATAAACCCTCAAGGCTTTGTGAAGGGATGTCCATTAGCCCTTCACTTGTGGTTATTGGAAAATTTTTCTCTTATATATGAAGCCTCATGAGAATCTTGCTTACAAGACTAATCATATCCGAGAAAGAGGCTTTCATCATTTCTTCTATCAACTTAGTAGAAATGGTAGGTGGGAGGATTATTTCCTACAGCAAGACATAAAGTGGGTCACCAACCACCTTAGCATTAGTGCAATTGTATATTGCAATTCTGGTCGTAGAGGTGTACAATTACAAGGGCTTTGCCAAGTCACTTTCTACATTCCATGGAGGTGTTTAAGGCAAATTGGTTGGAGGCAGCAACATATTCTTTCCCTCCAGACTCTTCCAACATGTACCACTTATAAGGCTGATATGAGTGGTATTCAGAGAATGCCTACTATATGGCAGGGAGCTAAAATTATATCAACACTACCTGAACCTCCAATGGCTTTTGGCTGATATTGGTCAAGACAATGGTTCAGACGGGCCTACCATTAAGAGGAGAAGGGTTTGAGAGAAATATCATGTTTATTTTCTATGTTGTTTTTTTTTTAAATAAAAGTTTGGTAGGAAATAGATGCTTTATGTCTCTTTTATGTATGAAATGAAGTACCCCAGTTGGGATGAATAAAAAAAATATATGTTTGTGAGAATTATCTGCTTGTGAGAAATTCAATGTGAACACAATTCTAAACACGTGCACAATTTAACATTAAATATGACATGAAAATCATAATTAATCAATCATATGACACATAAAAGCATAACACATGAAACCTTAACAATAAAAAACATCCTTGTATGTTTCATCATTTTTCTTTTTCTCTTTTTTTTTTCTTTTTTTTGTGTTTTTTTTTTCTTTTTTTGTCTCTTTTTTTTCATAAATTATATGAATATCTTCGAAAATAGGGCATGTTTTTTAAGAATAAATAGATAGGATACAAAATCTACAAATTACAATTACTTTGATGCTTAAGCGTAATATTTCTTCAACTGATCAAGATTAGTAAAACGGGTGAATTCATTTCCATCAAAATCCATTAGCTTTACTGCTCCAGCCGTGGTGACATGCTTGACTAGGAATGGCCCAGACCAGTTAGGCTTGAATTTTCCCCGAGGATCATGCAACAGAGCTCTATTTTCTTTTAAGACTAGATCACCTTCTTAAATGTCTTTATCTCAAACTTTTTTGTTAAATACACGAGCAATTCTCCGTTGATAGAGTTGAATGTTATGCAAAGCTTGTGGTCGGCGCTCATCTGCGAATGCAAGTTGATCATAACGAGTTTTGTATCATTGGTTTTCCGAGATTTCACTTTCTGCTATGACCCTGAGAGATTGTATTTCCACCTCAACCGGTAGGACTGGCTCCATCCTATAAACCAAAGAATATGGGGTTGTTCCTGTTGGAGTTCTGATTGAGATTCTATATCCCTAAAGGGCATATGGTAGTTTGTCATGCCATTCTCTAGTCTTCTCAGTCATCTTGGCAACAATAGTCTTGATTGTCTTATTGGCTGCTTCCACCGCTCCATTTGTTTGGGGACGATAAGGTGAAGACTGATGCTTGTTGTAGATTTTGAGAGAGTTGTCTTCAGATGACCCTCAAATTGTGATCCATTATCAGAGATGATTTCAAAAGGTATGCTATTCGAGACTTGCTTTACCCCTAGCTTTGAAAATGATGTAGCTTCAACCCACTTTGAAAAGTAATCAATTGCTACAAGAATATACTGATGCCCATTTGAAGCCTTTGGATGAATTTGTCCGATTATGTTTATTCCCCAACTTGAAAATGGCCAAAGAGAAGCCATATTATGTAGTGACTCAGGTGGCATATGATTGAGATTAGCAAATATCTGATATTGCTTGCAAGCGCGGACAAAGCTAATGCAATCACCTTCTAGAGTGCTCCAATAGAAACCTGCTTGTAAAAATTTTACGAGCCATCATTTTTCCGCTCATATTGGGTCCACATTCACCTCCATGAACTTCTTCCATGATGGCTTGCTTTTTGCTATCATTCACGCAGAGTTGTAGAGTACCATCAAACCCTTTGTGATATAATATGCCTTTTAGTATGAGAAAATGAGCATCTAACCCTGATGGCTATGTGGTCCTTCTTGCCACTTCCCTCTGGATACTGCATAGTTTCCAGAAAAGTCTTGATATCCTTGTACCAGACATCATCATCATCATCTTGTTGAGCCAGTGTGGAGACAACTTGTGCTACCGTCACTGTAGGCCCCTTCCTTTCTTCAATTAAAACTGACTGGATTTTTGTATCATTTTCCCATGTTAAATTAACAGGGAGATTGGCTAAAGCATCAGTGAAACTATTTTGTTACCGAGGAAGATGTTTGAAGCTGATATCAATTCTTGAAGGTACTCTGTGTAGAGCTGAAGTCTTTCATCTTTAACCCTCTAAGCTCCTATTGTTTGAGATATGATGAGATTAAAATCTCCATATACAGTGAGATGTCTTGCCCCTGCTACCAAAGAGGCTTTTACTCCATATATACATGCTTCATACTCAGCTGTATTGTTTGTTGTTGGGAAATCTAGCTTGAAAACAAATGGAATATGGACTCCATCAGGATCTACTAACAAAACTCCTGCTCCATTACCTCTCCTATTAGAAGCTCCATCAAAATACATGCACCATTGTGGATTGTCGATGAATAAAAAGAACTCATCAGGGAATGCATCATCGTATTCATCTCCTGACACTGGTCCTTCTACTAGGACTTCAGATATGGCTCTTCCTTTAACAGATTTATAACTGCCACATTGAATATCAAACTCAGAAAGCATAGCATTCTATCTCGCCAATCTTTCACTAAGAATGGGTTTTTTGAACAGATACTTGATTGGGTCAAGTCTTGAGATCAGATAGGTGGTATGAGCTTGAAGGTGATGCCTCAACTTCTTCGTGTCATAGATCAAAGAGATACATGCTTTTTCCAGTGGGGTATATCTTGTCTCATACTCTAAGAATTTATTGCTGAGATAGTATATGGCAACTTCCTTCTTTCTTCCCTCTTGATATTGGGCTAAGAGAGCTCCCATAGCCGTTTCTGTGATAGTATGGTACAAAATCAGAGGTTCTCCTGGTCTAGGTGGCATTAGAATAGGTGGATTTCAAAAACGTATTCTTTCATGGAATCGAAAGCTTCCTGACATTTCCCATTCCACTCATGGAATGCCCCTTTTTCTGAGCAGCTTAAATATAGGTTCACATCTCATAGTGAGTTGTGAGATGAGCCTGCTGATATATTGAATTCTACCGAGAAATCCTCTTACTTCTTTTCCTGTTTTTGGAGCAGGTAGCTCTTGAATAGCTTTTACCTTTTCCGAGTCCACCTTAATGTCGTCTTAACTGACAATGAATCCCAAGAACTTCCCCAAAGTGAACCAAACACACACTTTTGAGGATTTAGCCTTAGATTGTACTTCCTGATTCATTCAAAGAAGGACCTTAGTACAGGAATATGCCTCTCACGATCTTCGCTCTTCACGATCATGTCGTCTACATAGACCACCACAATATCGTGGATGAGGTCATGAAGGATAGTGATTGCAGCCCTTTGATATGTGGCTCCGACATTCTTAAGACTTAAAGGCATAACTCAGTAACAGAAAGTGCCCCACGGAGTGATGAAAGACGTCTTTTCATGTCTGCTTGAGCCATGAGTGTTTGATTATACCCTGAGAATCCATCCATGAAGGAAAACATTGCATGACCGGTCGTACTGTCCACGAGGACATCGATATGGGGTATAGGAAAGAAATATTTTGGTGATGCAGCATTCAAATCTCGAAAATCAATGCATACCCGAACTCTTCCGTCCTTTTTGGGTACAACCACCTTATTAGTGAGCCAACTCGGATGTTTTACAGCATGGATGAATTTGGCATCAAGCTGTTTCTGGATTTCTTCTTTCACTTTCAGACTAACCTCTGGCTTCATTCGGCGGAGCTTTTGCTGCTTAGGCTTGCTTTCAAGATGTAACGGAATGCGATGTTCCGCAATTTCTTTATTAACACCAGGCATATCAGCATAAGACCATGCAAACACATCTACATACTCTTTTAACAATGCAATAAACACAGATTGTTCAGTTTGGGATAGGGACAAACCTATTTTGACTTCTTTTATAGGATTTTCTATACCAATATTAATTACAATGGACTCTTCCATGGGTTTTATATATGTTTCAGTTGTATTAAATGATTCATCATTATTAAATTCACTGTCAGAAATAGAATCTTGCATGCAAATGTACTTAAATAAAGGTTCACATTCCATTTCCTCACTGTCAGAGTCTTCTGTCTGGGTATGCAATGTAGATTGGCTGGAAGATGAGCTATCGGTATGATATCCATCAGGAAGGGGTGAAAAGGTAGTTTCATGAGATGGATGTGGAGGATGGTTTCCTAAAAACATTTTAAATTCTATAGGCCCGTCTTTTGCATGACACTCAATACTCCACTTATGTTCAATGCTTCCGCCAAAAGGTATCATCAAAGACATCGGGTCAAAATCCCCTTCCTCAGAGGACTCAGATGTGAAAAGTTTCTTAAGAACTCCATGTTCCATATTATCCACCCAGTCATTTTCTTTTTTCATTTTTTGTTTTTGGACAAACCAACTCTTGATTAAGTTCCAGATTTCTAGCCTCATTGAAGAATATCTCCAATCCCGGTAAATCTTCTGTTCCTTCCTACTAAGCCAAGGTTCTGGAAACTCATACTATGGCTCATTATCTCCTTGCAGGATGAACTGACAATTGAGGGTAACAAAAGGTTTTTTTTTTATGTTGTGAGAATTGCTGCCCGGATCATATCCTAACCCATGTCCGTTTTGCTTGTCTACTATGGGGATTGGATGTTTTATTCCCCTACCATCACGCCATAAACCGGTTCCTTGAGTATAACCCATCTCCATCATGATTTGAAGTCCTTTGGACAGAGGTTGCATGGCAAACCCTACAAGCTCTTTGACTGCATTTGTGGATATAGCTGAGGCTTTTGTTTTTTATGGCAATTGGTCATCCTTAGAGAAGGGACAAATTTCTTCTTTTTGGACCTAAAGGTAGAGAAAAAGAATTAAAATGAAAGAGAAGAAAGCTACATATTACAGAATAAAGAAACTTTTTGAAAACGATTTTGCAATAATTTGATTGGAATGGTCCACCTTTACAATTTTGGTTTTTTATTTTTATTTTGACTCTCTTGAATGATTTTACTATCATTGGGGTTTAAAACAAATGTGTTGTTTTTCATTCTTGCATTCCCTGCTTTAATATTGAACAAAGACAGAAAATATAGAGATTAGGGTTTGTATCCCCATTAATGTGTCAATTCAACATTCTGAAATTGCTCCTATGATGACTGGCATCTTGAGTTCTGATCACATTGCCTGAAATACAATGGTTAATACATTTAAGTCTAACCCGAAGGCTGCCTACATATCCCTATTGCTCCAGGTGCATTCTATGGGGAATCAGACTCAGCGTAGTTCCTTATTTTAGAAAGAACTAAAGTTTTTTATTTAATAAAACAACTGCACTCATATTGAGCTACCTACGTATCCCAAGTGTTATATAGGTGGAGTGATCTCACAATGCAAGTGTACGTGATAATGGGGATTCAAGCTGCACGTAGTTCTCTGATACTAACGAGCTGAAAGATTTTTTTTCTTTTTTCGATGGGCTAACCCCCTACAGGACTTTTACCGAAGATTTTACCCCTTCTGTGAGACGATCAAGTAGCTTTGCGGTAGACAAGAGCTATGTTGGTGATTAGCTGGATGCGATAGCTAAGAGCATGCCATTGGTTTGTGCCGTGACCATGTAACTGATGATAATGGGAGTACTTGTGGAGATTTGACCCTACAGAACTTGCGTGCCCCTGGGCGTCTAGGAAGTGGATGAATCTGACCTTGTTCAACCAGTTTGCGAAAGATATCGACTTGGGATTGCTGTTGAGGATGTGACAACACCATCCTTGCAGGTACTTATTTGTGGGTCGGATTAATGATGCCTCGATCAATCAGGCTTTGCACTTTGTAGTAAAGATCATGGCATCGATCAGTTTCATGCTTAAATTGGCGACAATAAGCGCAGAGTTTGCTCATATCTATTCCAGGAAGGGGTAAACAGTGCACATGCGTTGGGGCTTGAATTATACCTTGGCTTTGAACATCATCATACGCCATACTTAATGGTTCATCTATCTTAGCATAAACCCTTGGATTTGCATTGGGAGTTTCAAGATTTTCCCGAGGTCGTTTTTCTTGCAATTTCAGAGTATCGATATCGAAACCATGCTGCTCCATGTGGCTATGGCAGGTGTACTTGATGGTAACCATGTGACGATAATAGAAGTCGTTCAGGTTTCACAGTAATATAAGCATGAATTCCCGATCAGTAATAGGGACACGAAGCTGGGAGCGGATGTAAGCGCATCTCGAACAAAAGTGCGAGAAAGTTTCTAAGGCGCTTTGACGCAAAGTGATGAGCTTGAACATCTTGACATCAGTCGGTTTATGCTCGAGAGTCTAATTGACGAAAGCTTGGCTAACATTCTCCCAACTAGCTCTATCCACATAATCTAAAGAATAGTACAAGTCCAGAGCTGGTCCTTCTAAATTCTTGTCAAAGAGCATGGGGTAATCTTTCTCTGGTATGCCCCACGGGTGTAATGCATTCACAAAACCCACTAAGTGGACAAAAGGATCACCGTTTCCAGCAAATTTCCTGAACTGTGGTAATTCACGATAGTGATCTTCATGTTGATATCCTGGAAAGAGAATCAGTGATTCAGTGTGAACCTCCCGGATAGAGCATACTATGTTAAAGTCCAGGTCAAAATCGTCAGTCCTAGATCTCTTCTTTGATCATTATCGTAATTTCCTTCCATTTCTAGAGGATTGCCAATCCATGATTCTTCTGGTGCTTCAGATGACGTATCATGTGTGCCGATACTTGGAACTCCTACTTCTTCCTCATCATCCTCACTATACTCTGGCTCCGTTTCTTCAGCACTTACATCTGGTGTGGCCGCTGGGATCTCATTCACCCACAAATTTTCAGGCGCTGCTAGAATATAGTGGATAGTGTAACCATCCAACCTAGTGCCCTCTAATTCTTTTAGATACAATACCGATTTCCCGGTGTTGGAGATGGTCATAATTTATGGATCACCAGAAATAGTCACAGCACCCTGATCAGTGAGAAGCTTTACCTTATGATGTAGAGTAGTAGCTACCGCTCTAGTTTCATGTAGCCACGGTCTTCCTAATAAAAGGTTGAAACATGCTTGAATGTCAATGACCATGAATTCCATCTTCCTTGCCACGGGACCGTATTCAATGAGGAGGCTGATTAAACCCTGTACTTCTCCCTTGGCATTATCATATGCTCTGACCACCTGGTTGGATGGTACCGAATCCTCTTTTGAATAACCAAGTTTTGTTAGCACACGCAGAGGACAAACATTGATTGCGGAGCCATTGTCTATCAATACTCTAGGTATCTCCCATCCATTGCAGCGTATAGTGATGTGCAACGAATTGTTGTGGTTGATATTATCAGGGAGATCATTGTCTGTGAACATGAGAGTTCGATCTACACCATGAATGAGCCCCACCATCTGGTCAGGTGTTATGGAAGAACTTACAGAGGCTTCATTGAGATGCTTTAGGATGGCTGCCCTATGAGGCTGGGAATGCATTAACAACTTCAAGATGGAAACATTAGCATTTACTTCTTTCATGCGCTTGATAACATCATCTTCTTTATTACTATCCTCTGTCATTGGCTCCTTGCCCTTTTCTTTCCTTCTCAATACCTCCAAAGGATTTTTATCCTCGATATGGGATGGTTTAAAATGGCGACCTGCTCTAGTTAAATGAGATATATCCACGTACTCCTCATCACTAAGATCATCGAGGCAGATGGGGCACCGATATGTACTTGGAGTAGTGAAGTGACCTCTAGTGCTTTTCTCCACAATTGTCAAGACCGAAGAGGCATCTTCATCAGCATTAGAGTCCAAAATGAAGAAAGCACCATCATAATCCAAGGTTCCACGCATGTTAGAGAATGGATCTTTGTTAAGAGTGAAACTGGGCTCTTTACAAGGCATCATTTTGACCTTTTCTTGAGTGAAATAGTAATAAACCAGGCACTTGTAGCCTACGGCTATTGGCATTTCATACATTTGGGGATTTGTCTTGCGGATTAACTAGATTGGATAGCATCTGTCTAACACAGAAGAGATCGCATTAATCATAAATGAGGATTTATGATTGGAAATGGGGTTTTTTGTGATGTTGGGCTGAGAGTCGTTTGGTTTAATGGAAGTGGATCCTAAAGAAAGTTTTTCATCATCCACAAGGTTTTGAATTTGATGCTTTAGAGTCGTGCAGTTTTCAGAATTATGCCCCGGGCTTTGATGATATTCACAAATTTGGTTTGGGTCATAACCAGGGTAAGGATTTTTAGGAGGTGGAGGTGGACGTGGATTCAAGGGTTGAATGAGATTGGCCGTTTTTAGCTTGGAGAGAGCTTGGGAATAAGTCATGTTCAAAGGAGTAAAGTTCCTTTGTGGTCGCAACTGGAATACAGACGATGCGCTAATAGCATGGATCGCATTAATTGTTTTAGGAACTATATTGTTTTGAGCTCTTTTGTTATTTCCAAACTTTGCATTATAAGTAGTGCCGCCAGTAGGTTCATCTTTCTTGATGTCTCCTCTTTTCACAGCATCCTCAACTAGAGTTCCCGTAGTAATCAAAGCTTTGAAAGTCGGGAAATATTGTTACGCCATATGCTTCTGGTAGATAGGAAGAAGATTCTTCACAAATTGTTCCTATTCATTAGGCCTACTCATCATTTTGGAGGCTTTGTTTCTCCATCGAGTGATGAATGAAGAAAATGTCTCATTCAGATTTTGAGAAGTCGTCTCCAGATCCCTTCTAGTAACATCAATTTCTTCATTATACTTGTACTGGTTTGAGAACTCTATGACTATGTCTGCCCAAGTAGATTTCTTTGTGTTTTCAAGGTTGAGGAACCAATATGCCGCGGCACCATCTAAATACTGTTGAAAGAGTTGGGCCGTCAAAGATTCTTCCACTCCCCAGGGACTCATTGCCCCCACAGATATCTTCAGGAAAGTGGTGGGGCTACCGGTTCCATCAAACTTTGTCAGATTAGGCATCTTGAAACCATGGGGTAATTGTGCCTTCGGGAAAAGTGTTAACCCATGAATGTCCATCCATGGTTCAGCCTTCGTCATGCCTTTTAGGACTTCCTTGAGCTTAACTACTTCTTCCTCGAGCTTAGTGGGAATTTCTCTCTCATTGTTCATGGGCTCAAGGTGAAAAGGTGAAGCTACTTCCGACTCTGGAGGAGGAGGAGGAAGAGGCATCTGGGCGCTTTGGCACATTATTCCCAACACATTTTGTTCAATATTATCCTGTCGGTCAAGCATGGCCTGGACAAGTCCTCGGAGCTCAGTCATTAGATCAGGTGGAGGGGTAGAGTTCTATTGGTGCTCATTGTTGGAATTGCAGACATGTTGCTGTGTAGCAGAGAATACAGCTGGTGTAGACAAGGATGACAGTATTACCGAAAGAGAACGTTCACTTTGGTCAGAACTTCGGCGAATCAGCCTAGATCCTGAGCGGGCCCAAGCAGAGTTCCCGTATAATGAAATGAAAAGTTAGCACAAAAATTTGTCCAGACTTTGTTTCTTCTCTTTTTTTTTTTTTGGTGCAGGGAATGAAAGAAATGATATCTTTGAAAATTATGTTTTCTTTTTACCCCAATTTCAGTTATCATGTATTAAAAGGTGTGAAACCTTGACTTTATCATTTGTTTTGGATTTTTCATTAGATTTTTTTGACTTGTTATTACTTTTTTTTAGACTTGGAGCCTTTTGTTTTATATTTTAGATTTCCATTTTTTTAGACTCGTATTTTTTTTTGGGATATGACACAAACGTTTTTCAAAATCAATTTGGTGATATCCTTCCATTTCCTGCTGCTACAGAAATAAGATAAAAGAGGAATAACGAGGCTTGTGTCCTCATTTTGGCAAATTATAATGCCCCATATATCGTTCTTCTTTGTGGTGATCCGCATGTATTGATTGCTTTTAAGCGGTGAAACCATAAAAGAAAATATCAAATGCAAAAGGGGCCGAACCCGAAGGTTGCCTACGTATCTCCATAGGTAGATTTGGTTTTGGGGAAGAAAATTTTCTTGTGATTTTTTCTTTGAATGGAGAATCAGGTCCAACGTAGTTCTGATATATTAAAAATGAAATTTTTCATAATATTTTTTTTCTTTTGTAGCTGCACTCAGAATATGAGTTGCCTACGTACCCCTTTTAGTACATTACAAAGTAGAGAAAGCTAAGATAGATGCATTACAACATTGAATTTTTTTTTGTTTTTTTAAGGGATCAAGCCGCACGTAGCTCTGCCTACAAAGTACAAATGATTCAGGTACTTCTCAAACTTTTTCAGACTTCAGTTTGCCGGGCGCCATGCCATGTATTCTCCTGTCTGAAGACGTCTGTTCCACCTATTCTTTTTCTTTTTGACTTATAAAGGGTTCTCTTCTCGGCTGAGGAGCCATGATGCCCAGGCCTTGCATACAAGCATGCAAGAGGCCCTTGTTTCATAATCAATTTCATCGAGGAAGATATAAGGTTCCATGGTAGACACTAAACGGCCCAGGACTCTATGTAATGCCAATGGAAGTTCTTCTCAACCCTCTTCACCTCTCTCATGTCTGGTATCCAGCTCGGTTGATCAAGATCCTCCTCGGGAATAGGCCAATAGAAGTAGTACTTTACCAGTTTGAGGGGCGGTATCTCTGTGTGACCATTGTCGTTCTCCTCATGATTTAGGTGACATATATGAGGTATGCGGAATTTTCGCATTGCCACCCCCATTGTTATATCTCCTAGGACTGTGATTACCCCATGTGGAGTTATCATCTTCATTTTTTGGTGCAATGTTGAGATGATAGCTTGGTTCTCGTGGAGCCATGGTCGTCCTAACAACAGAGTGAAAGGAGCTTCACAATCAACGATCATGAAATTGACCTCTCGTATGACTGCTCCAATGCGTAAGATCATGGTTGTTGATCCTATGATTTCCCGTGTTGAACCATCATATGCAACTATGGTTCCTATGGAGGGTTCTCCTTGGGGAGGTGGACACCCGAGCCAATTAAGGGTACAGAGAAGACATATATTGGTGGAAGCTCCATTATCAACCATTACCCCTTTGATATGTCTGGCACTGTGATCGACAGCAATATACAAAGCACTATTATGAGTTGGGTTATCGGAAAGATCTTTATCAGAGAAAGTTATGGCAGTAGTGGTTTCAGCATGATCTGTGTTGAGAGATCCTACTGGCATATTCTGGGCACAACAGATGTCGGCATAAGCGATGAGCTGATCAATTGTCATTGGGAAGGTGTAAATAGCTTTTGAATTGGATCCTTAGGGTATTGAAGGAATATTTCTTCCTAACATGTAGGGGTTGAGAGAATTTTCTCGAGGATCTGCTTCATCTTCCACAGTTGGTGGTTCAGGGGCAACACTTCTTGGTTGTGCCGGATCCCCATGGATGGTTTTTATTCCCAAGGTTGTTGGGCATTTGAGTTTTTGGTGTGCAGGAGAAGCGATAGCTTTGTTTGCATGGAGCCACGGTCGTCCTTGCAACAAAGAAAATGAATTCAAAGCTTCGACGACCACGAAATCTGCGTTACAAACCCAGTTCTTATATTTCAACTGAAGATTAATCATCCCAATGGTCCTTCCTGAGGAGTTATCATATGACCCTAATAGTGTATCAGTAGGGCTCAATGATGTGTTGTTGTACCCCAACTCATAAAGCGTCCCTTTGGGGCAGATGTTGAATGACGACCTGTCATCTACTAACACATTTGTCAATTCACACCCATTGCTCTTTAAAGTGATGTATAAAGCCTGGTGGGGATCAATTTCCTTGGGAAGATCTGCCTTTGTGAAAGATATGATCGGAGGCATCCATGATGGAGGAATAGGGATTCTTCCATCTTCTATTAATTGGTCATTGGTATGTCGTAGGTCAACACATCGATCTGTTTCATGCTCATATTGATGGCAAAAGTTGCAATATAAACCCATATTGACCCCTGGCGGTGGCAAAGTGTAACAATGATGCTTTGCTTCTAGAAGACCCTGTCTTTTCAGACGACCGTACATGGTTCCTAGAGGTTCCTCCATGTCTGCATAAATTTGTTAATAGACCTCCAACTGCCTTTGCCCTTTGCTGAAGTTTGAGCTTGTTTTCTCGAATTAGACATTGTGAAGTGATGCAGACTTCAGTTCCTTTTTCTTTTGAAAGATGTGAAGTACCTGCAATCTACACACTAACAATGTTAATCACAAAATAACGAATTTCTTTTATGATTCTTAGTAGGAAATGGAAGAATTTTTTTTTTTGAAAATGATTATCCCTTTTGATTTTATCTTTTTTTTTTTGTCAATTTTTTTAGACTAGGCTTTTTTGTGTTTTAAACCATATATTTTTTATTACATTCTAATTCCTAAGCATGACATGTTTTGAATTTGTGATTATGACCCTTTTCATTTTTGGATTATTTGCTTACAATAATGCAACCTTTTGGCGATTCGCAAATAATAGAGCAACATTTTAGTTATTCCACAATAAAGCAACCTTTATACCCCATTATCTTTGGGTAGGTCTTTGACTGAACAAATGGTAAATTTTTAATTAAAACCTTGATTCTAATTAATAATATTAATTAAACTTAAAAAACCAAAAAAAAACCCCCCCCCCCCCCCCCCCCCCCCCCCCCCCCCCCCCCCCCCCCCCCCCCCCCCCCCCCCTTTATTTTTTCTTTTCTTCCATTTTCCACTAGACCACCCTCACCCGACCCCATGTTTGCCCCCCCCCTCTCTTTTACCCGAAGCCAACCCCAAGGCTTCGTGATGGAGTCGGGAATGGAGGGGGTGGGGTTGTCATGTTTGATGGAGAGAATGGGTTGGTGATGGCGAGGAGAGAGAAAGAGGGGGTTGTTGTGTGGGGGGGGGGGGGGGGGAGAGGGGGGGGTTGGGAGGGGGGGGGGGGGGGGGGGGGGGGGGAAGGGGGGGGGGGGGGGGGGAGGGGGTGTGTGGGGAGGAGAGAGGGGGTTTTGGTAGTGGGTTGGGGGAGGAGAGAGAGAGAGGGGTGTGCTATAGTGGAGTGGGTGGGTATCTTTAATTTTTTTTTTTTTAATCTTTTGTTTTAATTTTTTTTTATAAAATTTGTTTATGGAACCAATTATTATGCGACACGTGTCCTGTTTTACCTATTCTTTAGGTTTTAACCGGTTTTAGCCTACTCAAAGATAATGGGGTATAAAGGTTGCTTTATTGTGGAATAACTAAAATGTTGCTCTATTATTTGCGAATCGCCAAAAGGTTGCATTATTGTAAGCAAATAATCCTTCATTTTTTCATTTTTTTTAATTTTTTGTTTTGGGATTACATTTTCAAAATAGGATTTTTTTTTTTTTATAAAAAAATCAATTTTGTTTTTGAGAAAACCAATTTGAATGAAAAGAATTATGAAATAAATGTGAGTTTTTAAAAAAAAAACGGTGAGCACACCTTTTTTTTACATGACACTTGTGATAAATAAAGAAGAATACGCTTAATATTTCAATAACCATTTCGGCAGCAATTCAGCTACAGTTAATGATTACTGAAGTATTGATCTATTGAAAACGGATTAAGGAATTTTTGAAAATTTTTCACATTATTCAATAGCTGAAATAAATAAGGGACATTTGTGCATTGATCCTTGTGTCCTAGAAGTCAACTAAAAGGTGCATTTATGGAGAGATCTTAAAGTGGCCTCGAGTCATTTTCATTTTGTCCATCGAGGGTGGAAGCTCCTGATAGAGCCGATCGCAATAGCTCGTGGATGGAGGTTTTACGCCCTTAATTCATTAATTTGTCATTCTAAAATTCTGACCCTTGCCAATAGACAGAGGCATCAGACCTAATAAGAAAATGGTTAAAAAGAGTGCACGTGTATGGATAGATAATCTACCAAGCACACATAATTTTCACATAAGCATGCTATATACTTCCTCTGTCCCAGAATAGTCTGAGCACTTTCCTTTTATGTTTGTCCCAAATTAGTTTGAACACTTCCATTTTTGGCATGGTCCCACTATTAATATATTATTTCTTTTACACATCTTTGGCCCACACTATACCTTTTATCAATAAAAAGTTACCCAACTTTCTCTCTCCTCTAATAAAAAATACCCCACCAACTCCTATCACATCTACTTTTTAAATAAAATAACATTTGATAACCACACTACACCTTATCACCTTAAACTACATGTCCCACCAAGTGTTTAGTTCTTTCTGGGACGGAGGGAGTACAAAAATTAAATTGTGAATAGCCATGATTAACTTTTTATTATATATATATATACATGGAAAAAAACGCAATGTTCAGGCTTAAACCTCATATACTTCAAGTGGAAGTATAGTCCCCAGTGGAGTCGCCAGCCTGTGGTATCTGATTTTTTACTGTCTTAATTAACGGTCTAAATCCCACAAAAGTATCTCATTGGACTATGAGTTTTAGAAAACTTTGAAGTCGCCACCCTATTAATATCTGAATAAGGACAAATTTATTTAATAAATCATATTAAAATCAATTTCAAGAAATATCAATATGGATAAGGCTTTTTTGAAAATTAGTCTTTCATACCATGAGATAGGGTTCGGGGTTTAGGTTAAGAGGTGCGAACGTCTGGAACTCGTCTCCTCTTCCGTTTTACAAAACGAGCTCTTACTAAATGCGTTATATTCCATTTTAAAGTAATAATGGCTATTCAAAAGAAAGAAAATCACATAATTTTCACATATACACATCAACCATTTTTATTTAGGGCCAATATATCATTTGTACATGGTAGGTTTGAGCACTGAATTTGCACTACGTACCAATCATTGCGGGATTGGAATCCACTCATGGATCAAAACCATCGTAGTTCGATCTTATGTCTCACCCTAAATGGCCAATTCCATTCGGGAAGAAAAGGAAATAATAGATTATCATGAATAAATCACCTTTAGAATTAAACAAATCTATTAGGAAAATGAGGTAATCACTCCAATTAGTGATTGAAATGGGGTTAAGGGATAGTATATTATGAATTACTCACCTTTAGAATTAGACACATCTATTAGAAATGAAGTAATCACTCCAATTAGTGATTGAAATGAGGTTAAGATAATCACCTTAATTAGTGATTAAATATGATGGAGGATCAAGATAATCACCTTAATTAGTGATCGAAAATGGAGGTTAAGATAATCACCCTAATTAGTGATTATTCAAGGTTTAAGATAATCACTCTAATTAGTGGTTAAATGAGAAAAATAATCGTCCTAATTAATGATTATTAAGGTTCGGGATAATCACTCTAATTAGTGATTAAATGAGGAAAAATAATCGCCTTAAGTAACGATTATTAAGGTTTAAGATAATCACTCTAATTAGTGATTAAATAAGGAAAAATAATCGCCTTAATTAACGATTATTAAGGTTTAAGATAATCACTCTAATTAGTGGTTATATATGAAAGATTAAATTAATCACCTTGATTAGCGATTAAAAGAAAGATTAGAATAATCACCTTAATTAGTGATTAAATATGATGAAAGGTTAAGCTAATCACCCTAATTAGCGATTAACCAAGGTTTAAGATGATCACCCTAATTAGTGATTATACTTAGGAGGAAAGTAATCACCCTACTTAGTGATCAAATTTTAGGATTGAAATAATCACTTCA
The DNA here is from genome assembly GCA_947646795.1 of Beta lomatogona. Taxonomy (NCBI): domain Eukaryota; kingdom Viridiplantae; phylum Streptophyta; class Magnoliopsida; order Caryophyllales; family Amaranthaceae; genus Beta; species Beta lomatogona. The sequence goes on from CANSNZ010001289.1 coordinate 699,501, forward strand.
ATTAGTGATCACGTTTATAATTTTCAAGTGGACTCAGGAAAAGAGGTTTGCTTCTTAATTAAAGATTTTTGGATGGATGAGGAATAATCTTAATTGAAGATTATTAAATCGTTTTGAGAAAAAAAAATGATCAATTTGTGTAGACACGTAACCTTGTCTCCCAATTTAAGGATGATGAAACATACCGTGGTCTTAGTTGGCGCGGTTCAATGGAAAAGAAATTTAAAGAACCAATCCAAAATGTGTTTCGAAATGATATTCTAAAGCCCAATTAATTGTTCATGATGATTAATTGTATTTTAAGCCCGTAAAATGTTTTAAGTCCATTTTCAAAGCCCAATCAAATATTATTATTTTAATAGATATTTTTCATAAATATTTTTATCATCTTTATAAAAAATCAGATTTTTAATCCGTAAAATTCCATCTCCGGAATTTTAGGGATAAAAAAGGTATCTTCGAAAGACGCGCAAGCAAAAATGCTTGAATATTCCAGAATATGTGCCGGACGCGGGGGCTGCGCTCAGCGCACCACGTGCGTCCAGCACATAAGCCAGGACGCATCAGGCGAACCAATGAGCGTCTGACACGTAGATTTTGTGACTCACACAGAGTCCTGCTTCTGACGCAAGTCTTGTGTGAGACGCAACTTTCTTTTCTATCTTTTCAAAACGCGTTTAACGTGCCTAAACTAGATTGGGCTGGCTGCGTCAGGCACACCAATGTGCACGTGACGCATGGCACTGCTCCTGCCACGTAGGCCTGCGCCTAGCGCAAGTTTTCTTTTTCCTATAAATACCCGCAATTTCCCGAATTATGGAGGGCTTTTCATATTATTATTTTACGCGCACAAATTCTCTCGAATACTCCGAAATCTACTTCGAATACTTCAAACACTCAAATACTTTCAATACTCTAAATCAATTCTTAATCACACGGTGTTCCTGGTTCCATGATTGCTGCGCCTAAAGATTGTTGCGCTATTCAATCTAAGCCGCATAGGTATAATACATGAGGATCCTTGAATAAATTCTCTATTTTTATTGCTTTGAAGTTACTAACAATTTATTTCATGATGTAGGTCTTTAAGAAATAATCGCTCTACTGTATATCCTAAACCTTTCTCTTTTTTTTTTTCATATTATTACATGCTGTCTGATCATTATATGCATATTATCTGATTGTCCTGTTTTCCTGAATTTATCACCCGCGTGTTATTTTTGCTAATCAAAGACCTAAAGAACTTTTCTAACATTAAGCAGATTAATTTGGACAACTTGCTAGGTTCCCTGTAATATTGATTGCTTAATAACATGTCACTAAAATTAGTCTTTTTATGTGTTTCCTGAACCCACTTAGACTAAATATTTTTAGGGTGTTTAAAACGTTATTTGATTATTCGTAGGCATAAAATATGTAATGAATCGATATTTAGTAGAGGCCAGCAATGGACAATATGGTTCATTATGACTATATTCGTATCCTCACCCCCGAACTCAATCTTTGGTTTATTTTGACCATCTATGGAGTCAGGACGGGGAAATCTACATTGGATAATTTGTCCATATGGTTTTCCCATATCCAATTAGGTTTATGATTCTTCCTAAAAAGAATTGTTGGCGACTTCTTTCAATCCAAAACAATTTTCAATAAAACCTTAACAGTGGGGTAGGCGTGTTTTTATTTTGCGTACACGGTGTGAGTGCGTATTAGATTTGACTACCCCATAATTTAATACGCGCTCACACCGCGTAGGCGAAATATTCTAGAAATTGCGGGTATTTATAGGAAAAATAAAACTTGCGCTACACGTAAGCCCTGTGTCAGGCGCAGTGCCACGCGTCAGGCGCACATTGGTGTGCTTGACGCAGCCACCCCAATCAGGTTTAGGCACGTGTAAACACGTTTTGAAAAGATAGAAAATAAAGTTGCGTCTCACACAAGAGTTGCATAAGACGTAGGACTCTGTGTGAGTCACAAAATCTACGTGTCAGCGCTCATTGGCTCGCCTGACGCGTTCTGGCCTATGTGCTGGACGCACGTGGCGCGCTAAGCGAACCCCTCGCGTCCCGCGCATATTATGGAATATTTGAGCATTTTCGCTTGTGCGTCTTTCGAAAATACCTTTTTAACCCTAAAATTCAGGAGATGGAATTTTACGGATTAAAAATCTGATTTTTGATAAAGATAATAAAAATATTTATGAAAAATATCTATTAAAATAATAAATATTTGATTATCTATTAAAATAATAAATATTTGATTGGGCTTTAAAATGGACTTAAAATATTTTATGGGCTTAAAATACAATTAATCATCATGAACAATTAATTGGGCTTTACAATATCATTTCGAAACACATTTTGGATTGGTTCTTTAAATTGCTCTTCCATTGGGTCGCGCCAACTAAGACCGCGGTATGTTTCATCATCGGATCCTTAAATGGGGAGACGCAATTATGTGTCTACAATTTGAGATCAAACTTGGAGATTGTGTTTGGCTAATTGGAATTTGGCCATTTAAAGTGAGACACGTAAAACGGCCAAAAATCAATTAGGAGATCATAATTACCTTTCTAATTATGTCAATTATATAATTTATCCATTTAAAGATTATGGAGAACAATTTCGAAAATGTAAGATGGATCATCATATAATTTAACTTAGTTAGATTTGCAATTTTTCCTCTTAATTGAAATTGGGTCATTTAATTCATATACTATGATATATTGAGCCCAACATGCAACATTTGTAACATTGGTTGCTCGTTTTATTTAAAAAAAATTGTGGAATTATTTATAAAAATTATGTATAAACATCTCCATATTTTTTTATTAATTGAGTGATGTAATAACTATTTACAAAGAAATTATTATTACAACAAAATGTACAAAATCGATGATCAATACAAATCTTCAATATTGATATTCACCATGATGCTCCTTGATCTTCATCCTCTTGAAAGGGCTTTGGAATTCATGTTTATTTGTGAATTTGTGAAAGTTAAAGATTAATTAACTTCTTTGATTTTGATTTTTTATGATGATTTTTATTGATTTTTATTTACATAATAATAATGAACCATATTAAGAACCAGTTAATCACTTTATTTCATTTTTTCAGATTGCACTTTTGTTCTTATACTGACTTATAAAATTCATAACGTTCTTACAAAGCGTTGAACATGTGATATACCTATGGATAGTTCAGTGAGTTCTTTATGTTGAATTAAAATTTCATAATCTTTTAGTGACAACTCCAATTATGTTGAATTTTATACAAAACCCGGTCAAAACAGGACCTTTATCCAATTTGTTATTTGAAATCGAACTTTGTTAACTTGAATTTTGGTATGAACATTCTAGACACTTTGAAGGACTAGACTGAAAATTTTCACTTGAATTGAACATTTTAAAGACCCTTTTTTATTCATTTTATTAATTGAAGAGAAAATCAGTTTTCTGGAATTTAGTGATTTACATGAACGTTTTTGTAAAAATAATATAAATTTGTATAAAATTCATATGAACATGATTTTTATATTTTTGGAAAGCTACTGATGTTTTATTTAAATTTTATGTTTTTAGTTCTGTCTAAATGATTTTATTTTAAACTTTATTAATAAGACAAGTCTATGTGGTACTGGACAAAATCAGTTTTGCACAATAAAGTTTTATGATTTTTAATTATTTATAAGAAATTCGTTTTTTAGAATTTCCAAAGTCCAGTTGCTCGGAACTTCTTGAATTTCATAGTAAAAATATTAAATCCTATAAACTATTTAGTTAATGCAGATAAAAATTAAAATAAAGTACAAAGTTAAAGTTAGTAGGTGATTATGAAGATAATCGAGAAAAAAACAAGAACTTCAACTTTACCTTGCTAGCTCAATGATGCACTTTCTTTTTGCAAATTTTTCCACTTTTATTTGTAATTTTCTTAATTTCTAAGTGAGTTTCTAAATCCACTTAATTACCAACTTAAACTCTTTTTGTGTTTTTTCTTTTGATAAAGTACTTCTTTACTTACTAATTATGACTTTTGCTTAGATGGAGAAATTAAGGAGGAGAAGAGTAGTAGAGTTAAGTGAGGTTGTGTAAAAAATGTTGTCTTAGTAAAAATAAAATGAGGGGTATTTATGGGGAAATGAGATGGTGAATTAAGGTTTGAAGAAGGTAAAAAATCAGATTTTTCACCCAAAAAATCTGATTTTTTTCCATCCTAAATTACCTTAATGATATCATCTTAATGACATCACCCTAGTGACATCATCAAATCTCTTTGAAGATACAAATATTCTTATTCTCTTTAGATTTTTTTTATCAATGAGGCAAAATCAGATTTTCAGAAAATATTCTTTGCTAAATACATCCTAATACGTAGAAATGCATCGGAAAACGTGAAAGAAGTGATGACTGGACCAACTACGCCTAACACAAAGTCCTGCGCTAGACACAGCACCGTGCGCTTGGCGCACAAGCCTGCGTCTGGCGCAGGAACATGTTGTGCGTTGGGCGCATGATCATGTGCCTGGCACACAGTTCGAATCTTTCGGAAAAAAAAAAAAAACGGATTCTTGGCTGTTACACTTTGGATTTGATTCTTCTTCTTATTCTTTTTCATGATTTTCATTCTTTAACTAATGGATAAAAGAATGTGATTGGTGGTTAAAGAATATATTCTTATTCTTTATCCAATGAACAATGACTTGACCATCAAGAATACTGATTACTACCGGTTTTGGGAGACGATTAAAATCCCGGCGCCTAATTGCGACTCGCTTTTTCTGTTTTTCAAAAACTAACTTAAAATAATTGACGAAAACTCGTCAAATTATTAAAGGAGCATGATTATACTACGAATCATTTTATTAAACCGGTGGTTGTATTTATTGACTACGACTTTTGGAAAATTACATTCCTAAGCCGGAATTGTATGATTAAAACGCGAAAAATGGAAAACCATACGATGGAATGAAACTCACGTTCCGGGGCGAAACGTGCCTTTGACGGGGCGCACGCTCCACAATGCATGACGGTTTTCGTTATTTTTATTTCTTTTCAAAATCTTTATTTTTAAAATTTTTATGTGCAACAGGGGTTCAAAATTTGGTGTCTACACCTATAACTAAAATATATTAATTGTATTAGGCCTCACATTGTAGCACAAGTTGGATAAAGCAATCCAAATCCATTTAGCATTAGGATTGGGTCGTTCATCAGGGGAACATGAGGAGAATTAGTTCTCCTAACTAGCCTATGACTCTTCTATTAAATATAGGATATAATTTAGGGTTTAGCTGATCACTTCGTTAAACAGTTTTTTTTCACAAGAGAGAGAGCAAGTGAAACCCTAAACTATTCCCTCTAACCGGCGCCTATACCATCAAAAGCAAGAGAATTCTTCTCTTCCGTTCTAGCAAACGTTGGTGTTCAATTGGTGCTCGTGGAGTGATTAGAGAAGCAACACTTGCGGCTCTCGGATCTTCAAAGCTTGAATACAAAATAGAAATCACGCTACAAAAGTTTTACATCTAATCCCTATTGAATGATTCATGTGTTTGAATATGTTTGTGATGCTATTATAGATGTTAGGAAATTGTTTCCTGAAATTTCGCTATATGCATATATATATATATTCCTACATTGGTTTCAGTTTTGCCTAATTCATAATATTCATATGATCATATATTGTATGCAAAGTTATTATTTTATTCAATTAAGGGTATTTATTTATGGCTTGAATTTGCATAATTGATATTTGATATTAATTGATTGGAAATTGTAAACAATTGATTTATTATTTGTGATTTATGCTCAAATAATTTTATAAAGTTATGAATTTTTTATATTATGAACGAAATAAATCTGTTAATTTTCGGATTTTTATAAATATATTTGTTAGATTTAAAATTATTTAGTGTTTAATTTGATTAATCATTGAAATAATTGGTTAACAATTAAATATTTGATTTTTAATTTGTAAAATAAATATAATGTTCATCACCCACATAGATCTAGAATAATATGATGGTTGGAAATGAATTGATTATTTTTCCCACTAATTTTCGGATTTTTATCATATTATTTGTGAATTTTAGTTAAATTTTATGTTAAATTTGATTCTTCATAAATTCTAAGGATGACGATTAAAATATATGATATTATTTGTTCTAATAATTCAGTAGATCACCCCAAAAATTATTTTCTGAATTTTTTGGATATAATTTGATATTTTGCCCTAAATTTGAATTCTCGTTTGATTTAATATTAATAAAGATTATACATTGAAATCTAATCTCAATAATTAAGATTTGTTGATTGATTCAAAAATTTTGCCATAATTTTTGGATTATTAAAACCTAAATTAAATCCTAAATCTTTAAATTAATTGTTAATTAAAAATTAATTGACATTTTGTAAATTGTTGCAAAAATTCAAAATGGATTGCCCACCAAGGTTGGTTGGCCCCACTTACGCTGGTGGAGGGCGTTTTTGGGTCGGTGGTAAAGGGGAATCACAGGAGGCGCGGGTGGTGGAGACCGTAACTAGCAGCGCATGTTCGACGTGCGTGGTTGCTGGCGTGCGCTGGCGAGGTTTCGCAGGCGTGTGCTGGCGGCAGTCGTCTTGGCTGGCGGATTCTGTCTTGACTGCCTGAGTTTGCGTGTGCAGCAGTGAGATGGCTGGTGTTTGCAGCGGTTTTGTTGTGAAGCGGTTCGCGTGTGCTGGTTTTGAAATTTCGAGCGGGGGAAGGGGGTGAGTGGTGTTGGTTGTTGACTGGCAGCCTTGTGCTGCCGGTCAACGGTCAATAAGTCAAACCTCTATTTAAAAAAAAAAAATTTTTGGAAAATCTTATTTTCCAAAGTTGAGCATAAATCCAAAAGTTTCCTATTTTTCAAATTTGTGAATAATAATGATTATTGCCATGTTTAAATGAGTAATTGAATTAATATAATAAAATTTCTAAATAATTTATGGCTTAAATTTGTAAAGTATTATAATTATTATTGAAATTATTATTTGCTTATTAATTGTTAATAAGTAAATAGTTTGTGCTTATTTTATTTTGATATTATAAATGCATGGATGTTTAATGTAATATGTATGATATCATATTTTGCATGTTATGACTAGTATGACCCAAATTAGGGTAGTAAATATGATCTACGAATCATTAAATTTGAATATAAATTAAATACGATATGCGAATCGTTTGTATTTTTATAACTTTAAATTGTCGTTATCTATTTAATTCAAATTATGTAATCAAGCATGAGGATCCAAGGAGTTTCAAGGATGGTGATCCATGGATATTCAAGGGAAGATTCATGAAGATTAGGTATTTTCCTAAGTTTAGGGGCCATACTAGATCATTTTAATTATTGTTTTTATTAGTTTCTTGCATTTATCTTGTCTAAATGCTTGCTTCTAAGTTTGTTTGTGATTATTTGATTCATGTGTTCACTATTGATTGACCATATTAGTAAACTTAGGTCCTCAAGGTAATATTGAGTTTTAATTATTTTTCCAAACAACACCTATAAAGCCTTAGATCATGAGTAATAGGTTCAGCCAAAGCAAGGTGTTGCTCATAATTCCGGGGGATAGTAGGGTAGGTTTTTAAAAGTTAGATGTTAATGTTTGGTTTAACTCAACAAAATCATCAAAAGACAAAGTTTTGGGTTTTGAAGCTAAGAGATAGGGCTAAACAAGGAGTTGTTAACATGTCTACCAAGAATTATAATAATTGGTAAAGTGTTTACTTACCTCAACTACTATAAATTGAAGGCAGGGCCAAAGTCCGTTTGATTGTAGTGGGAAGGGATCTTGATTATTTCTTTATTCAATAGGGGCTTTTCATTTTTAATAAAGGGTAGTAGTTAACTAGAATTTGTTTAATTGCTGCTTTCTTGATAAATATTGATTGAATCTTGCTTTATTATTTGTTGTAGTAATCATGTCTAGTAACAACAACATCAACACCAACAATTCTACTTGTAATTTGCGCTCCGTCCTTTCGAAGGACAAATTGAATGCTGAACGTGTCATTGCAAGTGAAAGGGATATGAGAATCATTCTCAGAACTGGAAAGTTAAACAACTTTCACAAGCAAGGAGAGGAAGCAACGATGCAAGAGATGCATGAAATGTTAACTCAGACCGAGCGAAACATCCCTAACAAGCCAGCAAAGAACATAAGGATGTTCTTATGGTTAGCAAAGGAAAATCGCTCAATAGGAGTGGGATTGCTATCAAGAAGGACGAAAGCAAACAAGTTGCCAAGTCTGAAACTTCTGAAAAGCAAAAGACTACACCAAAACCAAAAGTTGTTGTTGAGCACTATTGTTACACCTGTAACAAGGTTGGTCATTGGAAGAGTAGTTGCCCCAAGTATCTGAAGGATTAAAAGAAAGGAGTTTCTAGATCAGATATGTATGTTATATATATAGAAGTTAACTTAGCAACTTCTGCTTCTTGGGTATTTGATACCGCTTGTAGTTCGCACATTATCTGTAATATGCAAGGCCTCAAAAGAAGTAGGACATTAGGAAATGGAGAAGTAAATCTTCGCGTTGGCAATGAAGCATGAGTTGCTACATTAGCAGTGGGAGTATATAGTCTACTTTTACATTAAAGATTAGTTTTAGAACTTAATAATTGTTATTATGTTCCTGCTATCACAAAGAACATTATTTTGATTCATGTTTTGGATTCGGAAGGTTTTTCATTTACCATAAAGAACAATTGTTGTTCTGCGTATTTGAATAGTATGTTCTATGTCTCCGCTAAGTTATCAGATGGTTTATATGTACTAGATCACTTAGAAACCCACATCTATAACATAGATAGCAAGAAACATAAAGTAAATGATTCAAACCCTATATACATATGACATTGTCAATTAGGCCACATAAGCTCAAAGCGCATTGCAAAACTTCATAAAGATGGAATTCTCAAATCATTTGATACTTGTGAGTTTTGCTTGATGGGGAATATGACAAAGTCTCCTTTCACAGGTTCAAGTGAAAGGGCCAATGACCTTTTAGCCCTCATACATACGGATGTGTGCGGACCTATGAGTATGTTGGCTAGGGGAGGGTATGGTTACTTCATAACTTTTACCGATGATGTAAGAAGATTTGGATATGTTTTCCTCATGCGATATAAGTCGGAATCCTTTGAAAAATTCAAGGAGTTCCAAAATGAGGTACAAAACCAACTTGGGTAGAAAATTAAGGCTTTGCGATCCGATCGTGGTGGTGAATATTTATCTCAAGAATTTGGTGATCATTTGAAATATTGTGGAATACTTTCACAATGGACTCCACCAGGAACACCGCAGTTAAATGGCGTTTCTGAAAGAAGGAATCGAACTCTACTAGATATGGTTCGATCCATGATGAGTCTTGCTGATCTTCCTATTTCATTATGGGGATTTTCGCTTGAAACAGCGGCATTCACACTTAATAGAGCACCATCCAAAGCAGTGGAAAAGACACCATATGAAATGTGGATTGAAAACGTTCCAAATTTGTCTTTTCTAAGGATATGGGGTTATAAAGCTTATGTAAAATGTTACTCTCTGATAAGCTTTCACCCAAATCCGATAAATGTATGTTTGTGGGTTACCCAAAAGAGACTATGGGATACTACTTCTATAACCAAAGCGAAAACAAAGTGTTTGTTGCTCGTAATGGTGTCTTGATAGAAAAGCAGTTTATTTCCAGAAAAACAAGTGGGAGTAATGTATATCTCGAAGAAATTCGAGATGAGCAATAAATGGATGAGGTTAACAACTCGTCAGAGGTGGCCCGGCATGAAAATGCTCAGGAGGCGGTGCATTCAATTCATGTACCTCCTACCGTCCCACTTGGAGATACTCCATGCGAAGTCACTCAACCTAGTGAGCTAGAAACTTCTTATGTTGTTCCCCAACGTAGGTCTTGTAGGACCGTCATGTCGTCAAAGAGATATATTGATTTCCTTTTGACTGAAAGTTCAAAAATAACGATTTTAGAATCAGAAGAACCTACTAGCTACAAAGAAGCTTTGGATAGTCAAGACTCCAAAAGATGGCTTGAGGACATGAAATCTGAAATGAATTCCATGTCTGAAAAAATCAAGTATGGGACTTGGTTGGTTCGCCTGATGGGGTAAAACCCATTGGATGCAAATGGATTTTCAAGTTGAAAACAGACAAGGACGGAAACATTAGTGTTTTCAAAGCAAGGTTGGTGGCAAAAGGTTTCAAACAAATTCATGGTATTGACTATGATGAAACCTTCTCACCAGTAGCCATGCTGAAGTCCATTAGGATAATCCTTGCAATTGCTGTCTTTCATGACTATGAAATATGGTAGACGGATGTCAAAACCGCTTTCTTGAATGGGTTCTTGAAAGAGGATGTGTACATGACACAACCTCAAGTTTTGAAGATCCAGAAAATCCAGGGAGGGTATGCAAGGTTAAGAAGTCCATTTATGGACTAAAGCAAACATCCAGGAGTTGGAACCTCTAATTTGATGAGGCAGTTAAGAAATTTGGCTTTCTCATAAATGAAGAGGAATCTTGTGTATACAAGAAGTTAAGTGGGAGTAGTATTACTTTTCTGGTCTTGTATGTGGATGACATACTTCTCATAGGAAATGATAAAACCATGCTTGAGTCTGTCAAGGAATGGCTTAAAAATTGTTTCTCTATGAAAGACATAGAAGAGGCAGAGTACATATTAGGAATAAAGATCTATAGAGATAAATCGAAAAGGCTGATTGGACTTGGTCAAGAGACTTATATTCATAAGGTTTTGAAAGGTTTAAGCTGGAAAACTCCAAAAGAGGTTTCAATCCCATGCAACATGGCATAACACTTGGCAAGACTCAGTGTCTTTCGAGTCCTGATGAGGTCAAGCGTATGAGTAATGTTCCCTATGCTTCTGCAGTAGGATCCATTATGTATGCCATGATTTGCAGTCGACCGGATGTTGCATATGCTTTGAGTATATGAAGCAGATACCAGTCAAATCCAAGAGATGCGCACTCGATTGCAGCGAAAAACATCCTTAAGTACTTACGAAGGACTAATGATAATTTTTTGTTTTATGGTGGAGATGATGAATTGGTTATTACTGGATACACCGATGCAAGCTTCTAGAGTGACAAAGATGATTTCCGATCTCAAACTGGTTTCATATTTTGTCTCAATGGAGGAGCTGTGAGCTGGAAGAGCTCTAAGCAGAGTACCATCGCGGATTCTACAACAGAGGCTGAGTATATTGCAGCAACTGATGCAGCAAAGGAAGCTGTTTGGATCAAAAAATTCATTAGTGAGCTTGGTGTAGTTCCTAGCATTGAGAATGACATTGAGTTGTATTGTGACAACAATGGTGCCATTACTCAGTCTAAGGAACCCAGATCGCATCAAAGGTCTAAACATGTGCTCAGGAAATTCCATCTTATTTGAGAGATCGTTGGAAGAGAGGTTGTGGAAGTAAGCAAGGTTCATAATATAGCAGATTCTCTGACTAAACCGCTTGCTCAACCTAAGCATGAGTGTCATACTAGGTCTATGGGGCTTAAGCATATGGGAGAATAGCTTTAGGTTGTTTACTTCTTGTTTACAATTGTAAAGACATTTATTATGCTTTGAATGGTTATCAATAAAAATTCGTTTCTTATTTAATTGTTTGGTTTAGTATTAAATAAAATGTCCAAAAAATTTGTGTTTCCAAATAGGATTATCGAAAACGTTTTGATAATGAAACCCTGTAAAGTGAACTGAAATCACAATTTATTTAAAGTCCTTAGTCTAAATCACTAAATTGGACATACGTGATTTATTTAAAAGACTAGTATATTATTAATTGATAGCGCAGTTCCATGGGCTATGGAGACATAGAGATGTCTAATTGATCATATAGATGTATATTTAATATATTGAGACTTGACCTAATTAGATTCTAAAAGTAGAATCAAACTACTATATTTAGTGGAATCCTTAGACATGAGTATGTCTCAATAACCACAATATAATTAGTTTAACCTTGACGCTGTTAAATGCCGCGCCGTAAAAGGAGGTTATAAAGGCAGTGATCAGGTGGGCTAAGAATTGAGTGGGAGTTATGGTCATACAAGAGTGGATATGTCCTCCTAATAAATAGGAATGGTGTCTTGGCCTCTTGATGAGCGAGAACTGGAAAATTGCATGGCCATGTGAAATAGGATTAAAGAGTTAATCCCTATTTGAGCAGTTCGAACTCAGCGATCAAGGAACATAACTTTGAGAATAACATGGTGTTATCAAATTTGGCATTAAGTGACTTAAGGAGTTTAACATTGCGCTCTTGTCTTCAAACAAGTGGGAGATTGTAAGAATATGTCCTTAGACATCCTGGCAATTACTAAATATAAATAGGAATTATATTATGAAGATAATAAATTTTTTCTTGCTAGAGAATAAATATGATTAATAGGACAATATTAATTGGGCCTATAATTAAAATATGTTAAATATATGAGGTCACAATTGTAACACAAGTTGGACAAAGCAGTCCAAATCCATTTAGGATTAGGATTGAGCCAGTCATAATGGGAATAGGAGGAGAATTAGTTCTCCTAACTAGCCTATGACTCTTCTATTATATATAGGATATAATATTAGGATTTAGTTGATCACTTCATTAAGCAGTTTCTTTTCACAAGAGAGAGAGCAAGTGAAACCCTAAGCTATTCCCTCTAACCGGCGCCTATACCATCAAAAGCAAGAGAATTATTCTCTTCCGTTCTAGCAAACGTTGGTATTCAATTGGTGCTCGTGCACAATTAGAGGAGCAACACTTGGGGCTCTAGGATCTTCAAAGCTTGCATACAAAAGGAAAATCACGCTACAAAGGTTTTACATCTAATCCCTATTGAATGATTCATGTGTTTGATTATGTTTACAAACCTATCATAGATGTTAGAAAATTGTTTCATGAAATTCCGCTATATATATATATATATATATATATATATATTCCTACAATATATATATAATTGTTATGGAAAAAAACATGTAAAGCACACTATAAAAAGGTTGACATTTTGCAAATATAAATTGAGACAAAGCCAACAAGATGCCAAATCGCTATGTTTTTGCTTACAAATAAATCACAAGATGCTCAATGTGGTGTCACAACTAGTGCCAAAGTACAAAAATTGTAGATCATAAAGGAATGGAAGGAATATCATATACTAGATAAAGACCAAAGAATGCTATCTTTATATTAAATAAAAAAGGACGCATATGTATTTATTGAATTTGATATCCAGTGCAATAACTATTTCGATAATTAGCATTAATTATTCATAATCTTATTATTCAATGCAGTAATCCTTGGACAACATAATCAGGCAACACCAGAAGTTTTAACTTCTTATACAAGTGGATGGTTCCTAGGATAACCATACAAACATAGGGGGGAGCATGGGTTGCCATTCAGACTGGTTCACAAGTCCTGGTCTTCCAGGGTTTGGGTCATTCAGCTCTCTTAACAGAAGCTAAAGCATGTCTTTAAGCGCTGAAATGGGCCCGCTCGGTTCCTTTCTCTTGTATCATGCTCTACACATATTCGGAACTACTTGTAAGATACCTGAATTCTACTCGAGTATCGGAAATTTTAGTACAACACACGCTTGCGGATATATTCGTACAGTTGCTTTAACGTTTTATTGGTGTCGACTAGTGAAGGTCAACAGGGGCAATGTAGCGTCGGCTCACGATTTAGCGCAGATGTGAAAGATTAATCAGATTTCTTTTTGCTAGGTTTATTTCATATTTGTACGTTTTCTCGTTGTTAAAAAAAACGGAACCCTATTTGAATTTTTGATGTTGTCATGTATTGATACTTAATGTGTTTAGGAAGATAATTTAAGATGGAACACCAACATCAGTGGTTTGTGTTAACATATAGTGGATTTCTTATCTAGAAAACTATGCATGTAATCTCTATAAATTGTCGCTATCGTGGTTGTGAAATCGCAACATGCCACATCAAACACTAATTGCTTGAATGACTTGGAAAGTAAAAGTGTTGGGGTGTAGTTGCTCACATAAACCGCTACTCCACTCTCCAGATAGCGGTTATGTGGCCACAAAAATGGGTAGCAGCAGATTAGCCTTAGCAAAACCACTACACCTAATGGCAGCTTAGGTCAATAAACCGGATAAGTTCATAGGTTTAATGTTTTTGTATTAGTTGTATTACTGACAAAGTAAAGGTTTATATACAACCTAGAAACAAAGGAGAGAGAGCCAAGGCCCAAGCTATACATGTAATACAAGCCCATACTATACATAGATACATAAAAAGGTCCAATACCCCCCCCTCAAGTTGGAGCATGCGAGTTACAAATGTCCAACTTGGAAAGTAAGTAGTGAAATTGGCTCTTTCCAAGAGCCTTAGTGAAAATGTCTGCAAGTTGCTCCGTTGTAGAAACATGACTACGAGTAATAAGACCGGCCTGAATAGCATCACAAGCATAATGGCAGTCGACCTCAATATGCTTAGTACGCTCATGGAAAATCGGGTTCTGCGCAATATACAAAGCGGACTTACTATCACAATAAAGGTGCATAGCTTGAGGATGATCAACGCCAAGGCTTTGAAGAAGCGCCTTAAGCCACTTAAGTTTTGAAGTAACATCAGCCAACGAGCGGTATCGGCCTTCTAAGAAATAGGAGAGCCACCCAGGAAAACAAGCCAGCCAGTAAGAGAACGGCGGGTCAATGGACAACTAGCCAAATCAGAGTCACACCAACCAGTCAAAGAGAGATCACAAGTGGAGCTAAGCAAAATACCTTGGCCAGGGCACCCTTTCAAGTAGCGGACAACACGGAGGGCGACATCCTAGTGATCCTGCCGAGGCTGATGCATGAACTGAGCCAAGATATGCACAGAATAAGCAAAGTCGGGGCGTGTGAAAGAGAGGTTGATCATACGACGAATAAGGCGCTGATAGCGTTCCGGATTAGTGAGCAACTCAACTGATACAAGGGCAAGAGAATGATTCCGCTCCAAGGGAAAAGAAGAAGGCTTGGCGCCAAGTAAATAAGCCTCGGTAATAATGTCAAGAGCATACTTGCGCTGGCACAAAAATAACCCATCAGAACTGCAAGCAACCTCGATGCCAAGGAAATATTTCAAAGGACCCAGGTCCTTCATATGAAAGCAACGCCCCAAGTAAAGTTTGAAAGAAGTAACTGTGGAAGAATCATTGCCAGAGATGATGAGATCATCACCATACACTAGAACAGAGAGCTGTACACCACCCTCATAGAAAGTAAAGAGGGAATAGTCGAAGTAAGACTGAGTGAAACCATAAGAGTGCAAAGCAGCAGCAAGCTTAGCAAACCAACACCGAGGAGCCTGACGAAGGCCATAAAGAGACTTCTTAAGGCGACAAACCATGTCTGGTTTAGGTGGAGTAAAACCAGGAGGAGGTTTCATATATACTTCCTCATCCAAATCACCATGAAGAAAGGCGTTGTGAACATCCATCTGGTGAAGCTCCCAGTTTTTAGCAGCAGCAATAGCAAGAAAAGCATGAACAGTAACCATCTTTGGCCACAGGAGCAAATGTTTCATTATAATCGATACCTGCCACCTAATGATTCCCAAAAATAACCAAACGAGCCTTGAGACGTTCAACAGACCCATCAGAATTATGTTTGATTTTATACACCCACTTACCACCAAGGACCTTTTTGCCTGCAGGGAGAGGCTCCATGAACCATGTGTCATTATCCTCCAAGGCTCCAATTTCTTTTTTCATGGCTTCACGGCAACCAGCATCTTTCATAGCCTCAGAGAAGGACCGAGGATCAATATGATGAGTAATAGCTGCAAGAAAAATACGGTGCGGAGCAGAAAAAATTACCATATTTCACAAAGTGTGCTAGAGTGTAGGGAATACCTGAGGAACCATGTGAAGTAGAGGAACTCGGAGATGGACTCAAAGGGTGAACATGATGTGTGACATAATCTTGAAGACGAACCGAAGGTTTCTTCTCACGCAAGCCACGCCCAAGGGCAACAAGAGGGTTGTGTGGTGCATCATCAGGTGTCGGGGCAGCCAAGGGGCTGCTGGGAGCATCTGTGGCCTCATCAGTGGCTGGGCCAGCCAGTGGGCTGCTAGGCACGGTTGGAGGCCCAAGAGGGGAGAGCTCCATAGCCGCGGGAATGGTAGGCGATAGGTCTGTAGCTGGGTCATCCACCAGCACGGACTCAAGGTCCTCAAGAAAGCCCAAATCCGAACTTGGATCAGGCGTAGCATTAGGGGCACCAAGGGAAGATTCCAAGGGATAAGGAAATTTCGTTTCATGATATTGCACATCACGTGACACAAAATAATCCCCGGAAGCAAGATCATATAAACGCCATCCCTTTTTCCCATTAGAATACCCAACAAATATACACTTTCTACTTCGAGGAGCAAACTTGTTCCCTTTAGCCCGTTGATCATGAGCAAAACATAAGCAACCAAACACTCTTAAAACATCAAAATTCGGAATGTGACCACAAAGTACTTCATAAGGGGTTTTACCACCTAATACACTAGAAGGAGTGCGGTTAATGGGATAAACCGCAGTAAGCACACACTTACCCCAAAAGGTATTGGAAGATAAGCTTTAAACATGAGAGCTCGAGCAACATTGAGAATATGACGGTGTTTACGCTCAACCTTCCCATTTTGTTGAGGAGTGCCAACACAAGATGTTTGGAAGAGAATGCCACCGGAATTAAAAATAATCCATCATACACCTAAATTCAGTTCCATTATCACTACGAATAATTTTAATAGTGGTTTCAAATTGACGCTCAACCTTAGCAAAGAAAGAAGAAAAAGCTTGTTGAACTTCCGTCTTATCACGCAACAAATAAACCCAAACAGCACGAGAAAAATCATCCACTAATGTCAAACAATAAATAGCATCACAAGAAGAGGTCGTCCTATACGGACCCCATAAATCACAATGAAGCAAATAAAAAATACGAGTGCATTTAGTATCACTAGTAGGAGAACTGTCACGAGTTTGCTTGGCTTGAGGACATACTACACATGCTTTATTCAACTTTTTCTTATCACTACTACTACGAATTCAAGAACTAACTTGACCACACGATCAGACGGATGACCCAAGCGGTTATGCCGCAGCTCGAACTCAGATAGAACGGGTGCAGTCACATCATGAATAGTGGGAATGTCACGGAAGTAATAGAGTCCATCTCATCGTTCACCTGCTCCAATCAGGTTCATCGAGGGTAGGTCCTGTATAGCACACAAAGAATCAGTGAATTTGACAATACAATTGGACTCATCAATCAATTGAGACACAGAGATTAGATTACAGGCAAGAGTGGGAACATATAAAACATGATGAAGAACAAGCCCTTGAGAGAGGTCAACACGCCCCTCCATAGTGGCTACAACACGCTGGCCATCAGGCAAGCCAACCGGACAATCAATAATACATTAAACATGAGTCAAACAAGAACGGTCAGAGGAATGTGTTTCAGCAATGATCATATTTAATAATACTTGAACATGAGCCGGAGTGAAAGAGTCAAGGGGAGTGCCACCCCCATTAGAAGTGCAGGAAGCAAATGCGTCCAATACTGTGCACGAACAGGTCCATTACGGCTGACGGGGGAGGCAGAGGAAGTAGGGGCTGCCACGGCAGTAGTGGTAGAACTGGCAGCAGGGGAAGACGGGGCACCGTACTACTCCACCCACAATGGCGCGGGTCCGTGAAGTTTAAAGCAAGAGGCTTTGTCGTGACCACGACGTTTACAATATGAGCAGGTAATTTTGGATTTATCAAGGGGGGGGACGATCAACCTAGAGAGCAAAAGCATCCGCCTCGTCGGGGTAGCTTTCCCACGTGCAATCTCACGGGAACGTTCTTCTTGAACAAAGGATCGATAAGCGCGATCCAGATTGGGTTTAGGAGATTGAGAGAGAAGATTGGAGTGTACCGTGCCATAGCGTTCATCATCAATCCCAATGAAGAATTGATGTAACTTCTCCTCCTTTCGGTCATCAGCAATATTGCAGGAGTACTTGCCGCATGAGCACGCGGGTGAAGGCTTGAGGTGAGTCAGTTCATCGTAGAGACCCATGAGTTTATTGTAGTACTCATCAACGGTCATGGTTTTAGTTTGACGGCAAAAAGAAATTGCAGTACGAAGCTGCTGCAGTTGCGGGCCATTGGCGACACAAAATCAGCGTTCAAGATAATCCCATAGCCGATATGCTTCATCATGAAAGGGAATAGAGGAAGCGATCTTGGAGTCCCACTTCGTAATAACCAGGAAACGATCATGGAATTGACTGTCTCTGTAATACTCTGTATTTTTAGTAGTTAATATTTATATTTCTTAGAAAAGTTTTGGTTATTAAAAAGGTTGTTATTTACTAAAAAGGCTTTTAAATTAGGCTTTTATAAAAGATTTTGGGTGTTTAAATTAATCCTAGCTCAATTTGGATTTTGGGCCTGGGTTTACTAATTTTAAAATCTAGGTAGTTTGTTTAAAACAAAATTTAAAAATGTTTTAAAGGAAAAAAAGCCCAAAAGATTTTACAAAAAGATTTACAAAAAAAAAAAAAGGAAATAAAGAAAAAGCTAATTGCCGGCGCATAGCTCACGGCCATTGAGTTCAAGAGTTATCATATATGGTTACTTTATTCTTTATCTTTTAATTTTAAACTTCTAGATTATATATCTTACGGGATCATTTATATCTTTCCCTAATCTTAGTTAGATGACCATAAATATTAGCTACGTCTTAGCTAGATTAGTTTATCTTTTTTGTTAAATCATCTTTTAGTTTCCTAGTCCTACTTCGACTCTACCTATCCAACTAGTATAAATAGGGGTCTCCACCCATCATATTTTTCACACCAAATTTGAGAAATACATCTCTTTTCTCAAGTTTAAACTCTCTCTCTCTCTTAGCCTACCATTTCTCTTCTCTACTAGTAGTTATTAATTTTCAAGGTGCGTGTATATGTAGATCTTTAATAATTATTTTGCAACCTGAGTATCATGTTTTTAGGAAAATATTTTGGATTGACGTCCATGTTTTTATAAGTTTTATTATGAACTACATGTGTTTTGTATGAACATCTTTGAATGGTTATTAATTTTATTATGCACTTAAATCATGCCTTTAGTTCAATATTATTATAAAGTTTGATCTTTGAATCTATATCATATAATTTACAAGGAGTTTGCTATCTAGATGCATGTTTAAATATTTAAAAGGGAGTGTTTTGAACTATTATTATTTTTCAAAGGTTACCCCCTTGAGCGAGTTATTTTAATTATGCCTTTTTATGGCTAAATTTATAATTAGTACTATTCTTTTTAAGGGAGGATTATTTCAAAAGGATTTTTATTAGATATATGATCTATTATGATCCCAATTATAAAGAGGCAACGACTTGTTATTTATTAGCAAGAACGGTAGCTATTAATATTATTTACCCAGGCAACGGCTTGTTATTTGTTAGCAAGAACGGTAGCCATTATATTATTTACTCATGTACTTTTTGTATAAGTCATGTGGACAATGTAGTATCCCCTCGTAATAGACTCAGTAAGGAATACTAAACTTGGGGGTGTGCACACTTTCGGAAAGGTACCTAGGCAAGGAAAAAGGATTTTTATCAAGGTTATATACTTTATATTATACAAGTATTATCAAGTATCCAGAAAGGTTTTTCGAAATTAAATATTTCAAATGTTAAATTAAATAAAGTGTTTAATATTCCGCATATACATGTACTCAGTATTTTTATTGACACGCTTTTATTTGTTTTGTTTTATGGCTTTGTCCCTGTGATGACCCTATTTTGGCGAGCAGAATTTACAGGTTGATATGATGCATACTTCATATGGGGGAGCTAGTGAGGAATCATAGCTAGTCAAGGAGTTGTTATTTTATTTTCTTTATTTTTATTATTGTCGTCATAGTTGTACAATAAAGTTTTTATATATCAATAAAGAGGAGTTATTTAAGTTATTTCCGCTGCATTAGTTTCAAGTTCAGTTAGTAGTTAGTATTAAAGCCTTTAACGTTATCACGTGGCGGTAATACTCTCAAGTTTCTCAAGGAGTTTTATATTAAAATAAGTTTGCCAAAAAGAGAGAAATTTGGGGGTGTTACAAAGTGGTATCAGTTTTCCAGGTTCTTTTTGCAAATAAAATAAACAGTCAATGAGAGTATGGGTAGATCTAGGAAGGGCATATAAGCTAGAGTTTCGCATTCTATTTTCATTTTTTTTTGACATATTATATTATGTGAAAAAAAGAATATTTCTTTCTTTTTAAGCAAATACTTATATTTTCAAGTATAAATATTTTCTGATTTATAATTTGAAGAACGGAATAAGTATGTGGATTTATTTTTCTGAGGAAAGTTCTGGCTAAGGAAAGACTTGGTACTTAAGTTGGCCGTTTGTGCCGCACCTCCCTATCCTGGGAACTCACTCGAATAATTATTCATACACTATGAACCTAATACTCAAATAAATAACTTTTAATCATATACTTATATATATACTTTTCAAAAATTTCAAGCAATTTTTTCTTTTTGGAATTTCGAATATTTTTTTTTTTTGATTCATTTCAGAGTTACTGTTAAAATTTTATTTCTATTTTGACTATTATGTCAACATGTAATTTGTATTTTACTTATATATCTATATATATTTTTTCGAATTATAAAGATGAATTTTTTTAATGCAGTATTGAATTTTTTTATATGAATTATTTAGTTATTCATTGTTATATTAGAAATATGATTTTTTTTTTTAATATATCTCAAGGAAGTGTGACTTATTGTCAAGTTAATATGAAAAATCTTTGTATTTTTCATAAGCAAAAGAAAGAGTTTTTTTTTTTAATAAGAATTGAGTTATTATTCTGTCTTTCATGGCATATTATTAAGAAGGTACTTGCAAGTTGTGATATTACTATCTTTTGAGGCATTTTTTTTGGTACAGAAATTTTCTACGAGATGAATTTGATTATTTAATGTCTTATATGACATGTATGCATGTGATCTAATTCATGCAAAGTGATTTATATGTTTATTTTGTTGATTTATAAGTGTTACAAGAACCTATGACTTCAAAGTAAGCCTAATTGTTTTAGATTCATTAAAGGTGAATACTGTTTTGGTTTATTCCTTTGAAGGAAATAAGTTGGGTTTTTCTATGATATACCCTTGTGTTTTTTAAAATTCTATAATGTACCCCTACTGTTTTTTTATTCTACACTCTACCCCTGTGTTTTTAAGTTTTCTACATAGTACCCCTACGTTAAGTGTACGTAACGTTTACCGTTATCTCTTTGCATTTCTTGGCTTTTCTCTCAAGTCTCAACCCTCCCCCCCGCTAGCCCCAGCCCAGCCCCCACCCCCTCCCCTCCACCTCCGCAACCACCATGACCGCTGCCAGCTCAGCCCCCACCCCCTCCCCTTCTCCTTCGATTTCCCACGGCCCCCACCCCCTTCCTTCCCTCTCACCGTAGCTATGAACAACAACCACCACCAACCTCGCCAATGTTTTTAAAAAAATAAACCCAAATTCAATCGTGGGGGCTGCGGGAAATCGAAGAGGAGGGGGTGGGGGCAACGGGAAATCGAAGGGGGGGGGGGGGGGCCGCAGGATATCGAAGGGGAGGGGGTGGGCCGCCGAAAATCGAAGGGGAGGGGGTGGGGGGCTGCAGGATATCGAAGGGGAGGGGGTGTGGGCTGCCGAAAATCGAAGGGGATGGGGTGGGGGCTCATGGGAAATCGAAGGGGAGATGGTGGAGGCCGCGGGAAAACAATGGGGAGGGGGTTGGGGGCCGCAGGAAATCGAAGGGGAGGGTGGAGGCTTCGGAAATCGAAGGGGAAGGAGTTGGGAGATCCAGGAAATCGAAGGGGAGGGGGTGGGGCCGGGCCGGGGGGGGGGGTGAGTGGATGCGGCAGAGGAGAATGGGAGGGGGGCCGGGCCGGCCGGGGAGGGGTTGGGAGCTGCAGCGGTGGAGGGGAGGGGGAGGGGGCTGGGTTTAGGGGATGGAGAGGTTTGGGTGGGAATTCAAAAATGATTAACGTCCGTTTTCATTAATACACACTAGGGGTACTATGTAGAAAACTTTAAAAACACAGGGGTACAGTGTAGAATAAAAAAACATTAGGGGTACATTATAGAATTTTTAAAAACTGAGGGGTATATCATAGAAAAACCCAAATAAGTTTATAAGTTATTTTTTTTTAGAAATGAAGAGGACAATACCCTAAGTTATGTGCTAAGAATTGTGAAATTAGTCATTTGAAATTTTATTCAGTTGGATGACCTTTAATGTTTAGTGACATGAGTAAGGAAGGGAAAAGTTATGATTTGTGGAAACAAGAAGTAGGATATCAATGGTTTATACTAGCTTGGATGAATTATCAAGATTTAGATAATATATTTTATTTATGCATATGGCCAATACCATTTTAGCAATGATATTAATATAACCTTAAAAAGATGACAAAATAAGGAATATTATGAGGACCTCATAGGTATATGAGATACCATATTTGAAGTTTGATTTAATTAAGGAATCTTACCCTATGCTGAATTGCAAATATATTTAAAGGAGTTATCGTTGTTATAGTTAAGCAAAGAAAGTACGAAAGACCATATTTGTATTTTTAGTAGGTTCCTTTAGATCCTTTTTGTTTTAAAAGGTGGAAATAAGACACTAGAGCTTTCCAAACATCATGCTAAGTTGATTTTGGGGTATTATTGAGTGTCAAGAGGAGTATTATTTTTGGAAGTAGTCTTGAACTCTTGATTGAATAGTAGTGTATAATTGTTGTTACAATGAGTTATAAAGGATTGGGTATACCAATTATCAAATGAGTCAACTGACTTTAATAATGAAAGAAATATAATTTTAAGAAAAAAATAATTCGGAAGTTTAATAAAGGAGAAAAGGGAAGAAATTAGTCAATCAAGGTAATTGGTTTTGGAAATAGTAGTCGTATATTTGTCTTATGGATTTAAGCATTGAGTATATATTATGTGAAGGAGTTAATTTTATTGAAATGGAGATTATATCAATTTGGAGACAAGATTATTTATTTACTATCTCAAGTCCTAGTTGACTACTGTCTATTTTGAGAGAGTTTTAATTTGGTACTTTAAGTAAAGTTTGAAGATGAATTTCGAGAACTTCTAGTTTTGAGGACTTAAGTAAGGAAGACTATTTTGTTCGAGTATGTGTTGTGTTAGTATACTAACAATTTTCCTTATGGATGATGAATTGATTTGATTTGATTTGATTTGATTTTGTTATGATCAAGGGCTATTTTGATGATATTCATTGTGAGATCTTCGTGGGTTTTGTGAAACTGATTAAATTTTGAGGAGATCAGCAAAGGTTTTTTTTTTTTTTTTTTTTTTTTTTTTTTGGAAAAAGGGCATGTTTGAATTTTGTATTTTTGAGGAAAGTTTACGAAAGGTTTTATAAAATTCTTTTGTTCTCACTATATTATAGCATTTTCATAATATATTAGTCTTTGCCTCAAATCTTATTCTTGCAATACTTGACTTTAGTATCAACCTGTAATTTTTTTTTTACTATTCTAGAATCTAGAAAAATTTCCTACTCAAATTTTATAAACTTTTCAGTTTGTCATAAACTACCCTTTTAGACTTATTTAAATATTTTCTTTATTATGTTGATCAATTATCGAAGGCCAATACTTTTATTATTAATACCTTGAAAAAGAGATTAATTCTCACAGCTCAAAAGATATTTTCGAAGGTATAATCTATCTAGTAATTTTGTTATTCTTTCTCAGCCAGTGTTTCTTATATTGTTTGTATTACAAAGTTGGTAATAAAAAATTAAGTCAAGTTTTCAGTCTTAGCGAGTTACAGGGACGTAACTCCTTTTAAGGGGGATAGAATGCGATAGAGTTTCGCGCGTTTGACCTTAGAACGTTATTTTTGACTTAATTTTGACTTGTTTCATGAGTTATTAAGTGAGCCAGCTTACTTTTATAGGAAGTTTATAGTATATGTGAATTACTTGCTTCATTTCTTAATTGCTTGCGTTAAGTTTCGAGGACGAAACTTCTTTTAAGGGGGGTAGTCTGTAATACTCTGTATTTTTAGTAGTTAATATTTATATTTTTTAGAAAAGTTTGGGTTATTAAAAAAGTTGTTATTTACTAAAAAGGCTTTTAAATTAGGCTTTTATAAAAGATTTTGGGTGTTTAAAATTAATCCTAGCTCAATTTGGATTTTGGCCCTGGGTTTACTAATTTTAAAATCTAGGTAGTTTGTTTAAAACAAAATTTAAAAATGTTTTAAAGGAAAAAAATCCAAAAGATTTTACAAAAAGATTTACAAAAAGAAAAAAAAAAGGAAAAAAAGAAAAAGCTAATTGCCGGTGCATAGCTCACGGCCATTGTGTTCAAGAGTTATCATATATGGTTACTTTGTTCTTTATCTTTTAATTTTAAACTTCTAGATTATATATCTTATGGGATAATTTATATCTTTCCCTAATCTTAGTTAGATGACCAAAAATATTAGCTAGATCTTAGCTAGATTAGTTTATCTTTTTTGTTAAATCATCTTTTAGTTTCCTCGTCCTACTTCGACTCTACCTGTCCAACTAGTATAAATAGGGGTCTCCACCCATCATATTCTTCACACCAAATTTGAGAAATACATCTCTTTTCTCAAGTTTAAACTCTCTCTCTCTCTTAGCCTACCATTTCTCTTCTCTACTAGTAGTTATTAATTTTCAAGGTGCGTGTATATGTAGATCTTTAATAATTATTTTGCAACCTTAGTATCATGTTTTTAGGAAAATATTTTGGATTGACGTCCAAGTTTTTATAAGTTTTATTATGAACTACATGAGTTTTGTATGAACATCTTTGGATGGTTATTAATTTTATTATGCACTTAAATCATGCCTTTAGTTCAATATTATTATAAAGTTTGATCTTTGAATCTATATCATATAATTTACAAGGAGTTTGCTATCTAAATGCATGTTTATATATTTAAAAGGGAGTGTTTTTGAACTACGTACTATTATTTTTCAAAGGTTACCCCTTGAGCGAGTCATTTTAATTATGTCTTTTTATGGCTAAATTTATAATTAGTACTATTCTTTTTAAGGGAGGATTATTTCAGAAGGATTTTTATTAGATATATGATCTTTTATGATCCCAATTATAAACAAGCAACAGCTTGTTATTTATTAGCAAGAACGGTAGCTATTAATATTATTTACCCAGGCAACGACTTGTTATTTATTAGCAAGAACGGTAGCCATTATATTATTTACTCATGTACTTTTTGTATAAGTCATGTGGACAATGTAGTATCCCCTCGTAATAGACTCAGTAAGGAATACTAAACTTGGAGGGTGTGCACACTTTAGGAAAGGTACCTAGGCAAGGAAAAAGGATTTTTATCAAGGTTATATACTTTATATTATACAAGTATTATCAAGTATCCAGAAAGGTTTTTCGAAATTAAATATTTCAAATGTTAAATTAAATAAAGTGTTTAATATTCCGCATATACATGTACTCAGTGTTTTTACTGACACGCTTTTATTTGTTTTGTTTTATGGCTTTGTCCCTGTGATGACCCTATTTTGGCGAGCAGAATTTACAGGTTGATATGATGCATACTTCATATGGGGGAGCTAGTGAGGAATCATAGCTAGTCAAGGAGTTGTTATTTTATTTTCTTTATTTTTATTATTGTCGTCATAGTTGTACAATAAAGTTTATATATATTAATAAAGAGGAGTTATTTAAGTTATTTCCGCTGCATTAGTTTCAAGTTCGTTAGTAGTTAGTATTAAAGCCTTTAACGTTATCACGTGGCGGTAATACTCTCAAGTTTCTCAAAGAGTTTTAAATTAAAATAAGTTTTCCAAAAAGAGAGAAATTTGAGGATGTTACAGTCTCCCTGTCAAGTAATTTGTTAGAGTCGGTCGGTTTCGCAATCGTCCCGTCAAGAAAACCAAACTTACGCCTGGCTTTGAGAGAGAGTAATGGCGCGAGCCCAGGCAACATAATTGTCGTCGGTAAGTAATACATGGGTGATGAGGTTGCCAGGTTGGTCCCCTGAGCCAAGGTAAAAAGGAAAGGTGAGATCAATCTTATCGTGCTTGACGGAGTCAGTCATGGTGAAAAGAAGCGAGCTGGCCACGCGGGTGGTGCTCGGTGCTGGCAGTGAAGGGAAAAAAAATAGGTCTTTTATCGTGGCTCCGATACCATAATAAGTTAATAGGTTTAATGTTTCTGTGTTAGTTGTATTACTGACAAAGTAAAGGTTCATATACAACCTAGAAACAAAGGAGAGAGAGCCAAGGCCCAAGCTATACATGTTATACAAGCCCATACTATACATAAATACATAACAAGGTCCAATAAAACCGCTACTAAATGTAGCGGTTTCCTCTTGTTAACCGACACTTGAAGTATTAGCGGTTTATCTAAAAGTCATCCGCTACTTTGGGTAGCGGTTTTTTATGTCGAAAATAAAAAAAATATTTCTGGCGTGTTATCCTACATGGATAGTATGCAGGGAATTAAATCGAACATTGGCGCATAGAGGGAATTAAAACTCTCTTTGACAATATCTAGGGAAAAAATTCATACTATAGTCCTATTTAAGTTAGGAAATAATCCAACACAAATAGAATAATAATTATATTATATAAGAATCTTAAATCAAAGAGAATTGTATTCTTTATTAGACACCATAATCAAGTTACAGCGATTGCACAACAATGGTTTTATCCAACGTGTTCACTTCATTTTCCTCTTACATGCTTGGCAATAACATATAGACAAACATCTCATCATCTGATCAAATGATTCTTCATTCAAGACCAAAATAGAACTTAAAAACAAAGAAGTACATAATAATAATTATCATATCACTTTGTACAGAAAAGAGCAAAACAAAAGGTTGAAGTATACAAAAAAGGGACTAACCCTAGATTAAGTGGTTGCTCAGGAAAAAGGTTAGCAATTGTTGGAAACAAATAGGTTTCAAGGCTAACAAAATATGAAGAATAAGATATTATGATACGAAGATTGGTGTGTCGTGGAGTACACCACTGACTTAAAAACGATAATTGACGCAATCACGATGCTCAATTATATTCGCTTTTCTGTTCCCTAAGGTTAACACACCACTCTAACCCAAAGGCACTTTTGGGTGAGAAGTTGGAGTCACATGAACTTATGCCCAAAAGAAGAGGAAGAGAATAAGAAGGAATTAGGAAGATTAAGATTATCAAGCCTCTCATCCAAAGAATAACATATATAACTTATTAAGAGGAGGCAAAGCTAGAGTCACCACTCTAAGCAATAAAGCATATGAAAATGAAACCTCCTTCATAAATATGAGAAAACCTCCAAACTTAATGTGGGAGTTACAAGAAGAAAGAAAGAAAACTTTTCCGGATTTGCGATGTTCCCGATCGTGCGGAAGCCAAAACTGACATTTTTCACCAATTTAAAAAATGCTCTCGGTCCGATCGGGCGGGCTTGCCTGGACCATCGGGTGAGAAAAATGCGCTAGTCTTTGGTAAGACCGTCTGATGTAAGGTTTAAAGTAAGACCAATTAGTTATGCGCTGCAACTAATTAGTTAAATCTTGAAAAAAACTCATTCTCTATCTATTAGTTAAGCCAAAAATCATAACTATTGTTCAACCATAATTGTTAACTCCAAAATCATAACTATTAATCAGAAAACCAAAACTATCAACCCAAAACCATGATATCAACCAAAATACCATGACTACTAACCCAAAATAATAACAATTAATCCAATCCATAATTATTAATCAAATACCATAACTACTAACCCGAAAATAATAATAATTAACCAAAAAACCATAACTATATCAAAAAACAATAACTACTAACCAAAACTATTAGCCAAAAATCATAACTATTAACCTAATATTATAACTTTTACCGAAAAACCATATGCTTTGGTGGATGAATTGGACCGCCAAAAAGCCTGTGGCGAATTTATTAAAGTGAAGTTAAGTTCATGTTTAAAATCTTGAGAAGTAATTATGGCTTTGGATTAATAGTTGTAACTTTTAGCTTATTAGTTATGGTTTTCAAGCTAATAGTTATGGTTTTCAAGCTAATAGTTATGGTTATAGCCGGAAAAATAGGCTCATACCCGTTGCCCCGACCCGAAATACCCGACTCGAGACCCGTTTTTCACCCGAAAATAATGACCCGAAATGGAACCGAAACCTAAAATAATCTGACCCAAAAGTAAATAGACCCGAATATAACCCGAACCCGAATCTACCTGACCCGACAATGACCCGACTCGGAATTGACCCGATAATGTTGACCCGAACCCGAACCGACCCGAAAAGTTGTCATATTTGTTATTTTTTAAACAAATTTAAGGAAGAAAATTGTCATGAAATACTATATATGACTTAGCCACTTTCCATTTATCATTTCACTTAGTTTTATTAGTCTTATATGTGTTTTATTTATTTGCTATATTAGAAACTCGATTTTAACCCGACCCGATCCGATCTAACCCGAAATTTAATGGACCTGAGATTGACCCGTACCCGAACTGACCGACCCGACCTAAACATAATCTGAACAGAGAGTTGACCCGAATATGACCCGACCTGTATGACCCGTTTGCCACCTCTAGTTATGGTTATGGATTAATAAGTATGGTACTTGGATGATGATTTTAAGGTTAATAGTTACTTTTTGGGTTAATATTTGTGGCTTTTTGGTTATTAGTTATGGTTTTTAGGTTAATATTTATGGTTTTGAGTAAATAGTTCAAATTATTAGGTTTATAGTTATGTTTTGGTTAATAGTTTTGGATTAATGATTATAGTATTCGGATAAATAATTATGATTTTTAGCTTGATAGGTATTTTTTGGATAAAGTCGTAGTTTTAAAATTATAAGTTATAGTTTTCGAGTTCATAGTTATTTTTTTGGATTGGTAGTTATGGTTTTCGGTTACTAATTATAGTTTTAAGGTTAACGGATATGCTATTGTGGTTAATATTATGGTTTTAGTTTGATGATTGTCTTTGTGATTAATGGTTATTAATTAGTTATGATATTCGGTTAATAGTTATTGTTTTTTATTAAGAGTTATGATTTTGGGTTAAGTGTTATTGTTTTGTACGTGTTAATAGTTGGTATTTTGGTTTATTTTTTATGACTTTGGATTGATAGTTATATTTTATTTCTAGATAATAGTTACGATTTCTGGGTTTCAAGATAATTATAATTTTTGTCTTAGCTAATTAGTTAAAGCGCGTAATTAATACATGCAACGAGGATTTTTGCTAAGCTTAACTAATTGGTCTAACATTTAGAGACCGGCTTTTGAAGAATTTGTGAGAAAAGTATTGTGATTTCCTACTTGCATTAGGAAATCTAGATTCTAGTGTATATATTTTTGTTTACTAATTACATTATGATTCAATACAAACAGTAGGGTTGTTTTTCTCTTCATTATAATCTCATAAGTGAAAGTTTTTACAAGGTACAGCATGCAACCAAAGGTTATAATATTTTGTTTGGTTTTTGGACGAGCAATTTTAGACCTCCTCGTAATCCAGAAAGACTTTCGTCGGATCAACTCAGCAATCCAGGTTTCTCTTTGTGTTTTTTTTTTTTTTAATCTATCGAGTTGTTCGTCGCATCTCCATCATGACTGACGAATCAAAGCCACAACTCATCCACGATTCGAGTTCTATCTACTATCTTCATCCTTGGGAAGGTCCAGGTATGTCTTTAACTAAGTATTTCTCACTTGATCATAATTATGATGTTTGCGAAAAACCCATTTTCAATTGTTAGGAATATTAAATATATGATAATATCTTTAGCTATATTATTATCTTGGAAATATTATCTTATATCTTTAGGATATATTATCATCTTGGAAATATTATTTTTTATAGAGTTATATCGGTAGGATATATTATTATCCTGGAAATATTATCTTATATCTTTATTCTACCTTAAGATTCCTAACATCAATGCTTTGAAGTTCCTAACAAGCTAAGTATGGTTTTATCTCGGAGTGGCATGTGGTAGCCTTGTGGTGTTCGTACCACCTCCGATCTTAGTGGTCCGGGATCGAGTCTCACCCCTAGGATCCTGGACCCCAAATCCCCCCCTGTAAGTTGTAAGTACTTCACCTTACCTTTATAAAAAAAGACTATTGTTTTATCTATGGTACTGATTTTCCTGAGCCAGTGGATGAGAAAAGTTCTGAATTTTTAGCATGGAAAGCAAATAATTAATTAACTCCACTATATGTTCTTGGTTATTTTATCTAAAGAATAAATAAAGATTACATTATTCAACTTCTAAATTCTTACTCAAGAAATTTACTAAAAGTTATCCATAACAGCGATAATTTAATCAGGATTTCAATGAAAATTTGATACACAATATTAAAGTAATTCAGAGAAAGAAACTAACCTCTATAATGATGATGGTTAGCCCTAAAGTTTCAGATAATTTTCTTGAGCATAATCCATGATATATGCAGACTGCAGTGTCGTTGTTTAAGTTGCATCAATGAAGATATTTACTGGGTTGTTACTTGTTAATGAAGGGCAGCCATTGTTAGAGCCAGTGGCGGATCCAGGATCTGATCCACGTGGATTCAGGGTATTTCGAAAAAACTTCAGAAAACTAAAAATTGTTTATGCATTAGCAATTGCCAATTATATGAGACTTATTTGAATATTCAAAGATATAGATGTGCAAAAGAACAAGTAAATCCTCAATTTTTGGTATCTGAAATAAAACAATTAAGAAAGGGAAATTGGATTTGAATAATCCATTTTTATTTTTAAAATTTAGCATGGTTCTCATAATAATCCAAACTCTTATCTTTTCTACAATCATAGAGCCACTAATTTTTTTGTATATTTTATATAGGAAATTAAAGAGTTCATATTATTTTGATAAAATAGTACTCGAACTCAGGTTTTTCCAAAATAAGTAAAAAACTGAGATTATTACATGAAGATGGATAAAAATTGGATTAGTTGCCGTGAATTTTTTCAAAAGAGAAATGAAGAGAAAGGCCCTACAAAACTTTAAAACTAAAATAAAATTGAAAAGTAGCTGTATTTGAATCCCAAAAAAACAAAAAAGTAAACTGACAAAAATAGTAAATGAAGGAAACAAAAAAGTGAAGTTGCAGACGAAGAAAAACAGAAATACTAAATGAAGGAAACAAAAAGCCCTTCTGCAGGAGTCGAACGCGCGTCTGTTCAAGAAGGGTTGTTGATTTGCAGCCCGTCGAACCACTGAACCAAATATCAAAACAGTGGAGAGAACAGATAAACTTTTATCTATTTTAGATTTCTGATAATTCCAAATTGCTTTTATTTTTTAAAAAAACAAAAAAATTGACGTCCAACACAATGGAAGTGTAGGTACTTAACAATAACTTTTAGGAAAAATGGAAAAGAATAATCCCACCTTTCGGCGGTCTTCCCATAATAATCCCACATTCACTTAATATCAGAATAATCCCACCTTTAATATTGATCTTCTGATAACGGGTCTTTACCTGTTAATAGATGACGGCAACAGGTTTATCAAGTTAAGTTGGCAGATGTCGATTTCTAATTGGTTTAGGCTTTTTTTTTAAAAAAAAATTAAAAAAAAAACAAATTCTTTTTTCGATTTTCCTCTCTCTCCTCTCATACCGCATGAATTCCAGCCAAACCACAACCACCACTGCCATAACTGCCAACTCCACTGCCCAAAACCTCATCACCACCACCCACCCACAATCTCAACCACAAGTACTATCACCATCACCAACATTAGCACCACGCCAGCACATGACCACCACCTCCGCAAGCAACCTACCAGTCTACCACGGTACTACCACCATTAAAACCACCCAAAAATCACGAAAATAAGGAAACCACCGCAAGCAATAGAGATGGTTATCATCCGGGTCGTAAGGGCCATTTTGAAAAGTATCAAACTCGATGGCTAAGTGTTGATTGAGCGGGTCTCCGTCGGAGGAGGAGTTGGTTAAGCCGAGAAACTGTGCGAAGGAAGGTGGTGTTAAAGGAGGCGACGCGGGTTCGATTCTCCCCTTGGGAAAGGTTGTTTGAAGAGAATACGCCCGGAGCGGTTGGTAATGGAGAAGTTTCCGGCGGAGTCGGGGGTGACTTGGAGTACTAAGTTGTTGATCGTGGCGGGAGGTTGGACATCGAGAGTTTTGTAGTACCTCTGGTCGAAGGGGAAACCGAATGTGTGGGATATGGGTGCGGTGGGGTAATTTGTCTCGATGGGGTTGGTTTGGTGATGGGTAATTTGTGAGTAGGTGTTGGTGGTTTGTTGGGTGTTGCTAAAATCAGAAAAGGAGAGAAAGGGGTGAGAGAGGACAGGGAAAAGAGGTGAGATTGTGAGAATAGTAACTTGTGTAACAGGTTGTAGGTAAAATGACCCATTTTAAGAAAACAGGGTATAAAGCTAGGATTATTCTAATATTAAGTGAATGTGGGATTATTATGGGAAGACCGCCGAAAGGTGGGATTATTCTATTCCATTTTTCCTAACTTTTATCCATTGTAATTCTCTCTTGTACAATGCATTCATTTTGCTTCACAGATCTAGAAAAGTAAGAAATCCTTGATTCACAATAAAATACAAAAAAGGTTAATAAAAAAATACCCTTTGTGATACATGAAATTTTTATTTACAAACTTCAAAAATTATAAATATGGTGGCTTCTTTTGTTATCCACTAGGTATACAAGTTTATTAATGATTAAGAGGATTTTTCCAAAGGAAAGTGATACATGAAGTTTATTGTTGTATAGAAAAGTTAAAATGAGAAACTATTAAACAATAACCATACGTCATCAGCTGCCACGTGATTTTATCATGAATTTCTACAATGGTAATATTCATAAAATGTAGGAATAATTGTAAAAAATAATCCCAAGTTTCAGGTGTCTTCCCATATTAATTCCAAGTTTAAATTATTTTTGAATAATATGAAGTTTGGGAGTCATCTTCCCATATTGGTCCAAAAGACCTATAATCCTTTGAACCAATTTTAAAAAGTTGATAAGACACCATTTTATTTAAAAAAATCACCCCTAATCGCCTTCATCACCACTCCACCATTAGAATGAAAGGCAAATGGAAATGTTTCACGCGGCGTATTGAACTTTAAAACGAGTTTTAAACCGACTTTTTTCACTAGGGACCAATAAGGGAAGACTACTAACAAACTTGAAATTATTTAAAAATAATCCAAAGTTGGGATTAATTTGGGAAGATGGCCAAAACTTGGGATTATTTTTGACAATTTTTCCTAATAATTGTAATATAATGCTACAATATATGAAACTAGGGATGGGCATGGGTTCAGGACTCTACCCGAAACCTATTGGAGCCGACCCTAATTTAAGGGTCTGGGTCCAACTTTTGCAGATCCTAAGGGTCCAAATCCGGGTCTGGGTCCAAGTAAATTTTTTAGGGTTTGGGTCTGGGTCTTGATATTTTGGACCCGACCTGACCCAGACCCGACCCTTAGACCCTAAAAATATTTATACAAGTTTTAACTTTTTTTTCCTTGTTTTTGGATATTAGTCTTCGAAGACATTATTTGTATTGTCCTAAATAGTATAAATTGCTCTAGACATAATTATTATTGTAGTTTATATTTTTCTTATTTATGAGTCTTTTTTCTAGATGATCATTTTTTTGTCATGAAATATTAATAATGCTGAAAATTTGGCAAAAATAAAGAAATAGACATGGACCCTAGACCCTACAGACCCTAAGGGCCTGGGTCCGAGTCCAATTTTTCCAGACCCTTAGAATCCGGGTTCGAGTCTGGGTCCACAAAAAATCTAGGGTCTGGGTCTAGGATCCGACCCTTGCCCATCCCTATATGAAACGTATTAATTCAATTAGAGTCAATATACAATAGTTAGCTATGTGGAAATCAGGAAAACAGAGGAATTAAGTTAGAGCATATAATATTCTTTTTGCGTTTTTTTATATAAAAAAACATTTTGTTTGAATGACACGTTCTATATATGTTGTAA
The DNA here is from genome assembly GCA_947646795.1 of Beta lomatogona. NCBI lineage: Eukaryota > Viridiplantae > Streptophyta > Magnoliopsida > Caryophyllales > Amaranthaceae > Beta > Beta lomatogona. The sequence goes on from CANSNZ010001289.1 coordinate 733,681, forward strand.
CCTAACCTAAGGCCTAAGATAGGGTTGTGTTTACCCCTCAAAAAGAGGGATAAAGTTGTGTTGTATATACACTAGCTTTAAAGCCAGTGCGTTGCACGGGTTATTGTTTATTTTATTTGTTTTCAAATTTTTATTAACATTGTTGATTTTTTGTTTTTCTGAAATGAGATTTTTCAACACCATTGTATTTATATACTTGCTCCATTCTTTTCCTCTTGTAACAATTACCACTTTGGGTAGTTTTAGCTATTGGAACCATTCCACTTTTGGTAAAAAAAACAACTATAGTTAACAATATCACATTTACCTTATGTTAATAAAACCATCATTAATTACTCAAATTGCCTTATAAAGTTGTGTTTACTTTATTAAGGATTAACCTATCCCCTACTCTAGTTAATCCTCTATGCTAAACTACCCATTTTATTTTATTTTCTTAAAAACCATGCTCAAATCCATTGTTACAGTAGAAAAAAACAGAGAAAGTGTTTGTCATTATACTTTGATTTCTAGATTTGTTATTGTGATATATAAATTTATATTTTTAATGTTCAATTGAATATTGTAGACAAGTCTATTATTAAATAGTATTCCAATAATTGGTAATGATTAACAATAGCTAGCACAGTTCTAACATGGAAAATACCCAAACAATACTTTAAGAAAGTAGAGGGTGATAATTTAATAGATGCAGGACAAAAAGAATAGAGAAAAAATATGAGTGTCAGTCATAACTTCAACTTTTAATATAGCATATAAACACTAATGCATATAGAATAGAAGATGGAAACACCGAAAAGAAGATCATAATGATGGTATCATGAATGAAATAAATTAAATATATAAATAACCTCAATTACTAATCGAAAATATTATTTAAGAGAAAAAAATCTCTTCATTAATCATGACCATATCAAGACTTATCAAACTTACCCCTTTTTTACGATCTGCGACCTCAAATAGTCTAGAAACTCGAAACTTGATTTCCCAATTAGTTTTAGTAGAATTAAGTTTATTGAGAAAAGAATAAGATCTGACATATAGATATATGAAAAAGAAAAACATAAATAATTATCTATACAATAAATATTCTAGGAATAAAATAATTAGTCAATTGCATAATACCTCTGCAATGTCGTTGACAAACTTTCATCTGATTCTTCATGTAATGCCATTATGACATGCTCAAAACTACAGATATGTATTTTTTATCTTTATATAACTCAATTTTTAAAAGTTTGATTTTAAAATACATAATTGCTATTATGACATATAATACGCTATTTTTATAGTTATTTTTATATGTATTTAAAATAAAGAATAAATTATATGTTATTGTTCATCTAAATAAATATATTTTCATAAGTTGTAAAACTATATTGTATATGGAAACATATTTCGAGCACTTTCTGATGGTAAGAAATTTATAATATTGCGAATTATGTAGCAAAAGTTATATTCAATTTACATAGTTAAATAATTTAGGTTGTTTATTTAAGAGAAAGACTATGAGTTGTAAAAGTATATCGTAAATGATTCTTATTTTGAAGCATATTTCAAGCACTCTCAAATGGTAAAAAATTATGATGTTTTGAATTAGGTAGCAAAAGTTATATTCAATTTACATAATACAATAATTAAGGTTGTTTATTCAAAACGAAACTCTAATTTCTCGTTATGTAAAACTCCTTTTATGTATTTAAATATGTGTAGCTTATCTATAACCCCTTATGTGTATTTAAATCTATGTAGAACTCTATTTTTTTTAAAGATAAAAATAAAATTCGATGACATGGCAATCCTACATGGCGCACTCTATGGCCTCGAGATCTTAAAGAGCTCCCTATGCTCCCGAAAAGTTCCTCCTTTATATACATATATTTTTATATATATATATATTGATTGATTATCAGGGCGGACCCCTTAAGGAGAGGGATAGCCGGATAGGGTTACGTTGCCCTCCATTATTTTTTATTTAAAACCCCTCAAAAAAAAAAAAAAAAATTTTTTAATTTAAAAATTAGGAAAAAAAATAAAAATAAACCGTGTAACTAGGTAAACCAAAGTACGTAATTACCAGAATTCCCATCATATCCCTATTCTCAATTCACAAAAACTAAAACCTAAAAAGTCGGAAAAGTTACACTAGATAGACCATATATAAATAACCGAGAATGCCTTTGACTTTGGATATGGATAACTAAGTTAACCTAAGCCCTTTGACTTTCTTATCTATTAACTAGAGAAAAAGATGATCACAGAACCACCATTATCGTCTTACTGTGAGCCCTGGAGTTTAACAGAAGACAAACAATTCGAAGCATGTCTAGCCCAAGGTTACCTCGAAATCGAGGACGAGTCGACTCGGTGGCTTCAAATCGCTCACATACTCGGAGGAAAGAGGACTCCAGCAGAGATTGAAAATCACTACAATGAACTTGTCTACGACGTCGAGTTGATTAAAAGCGGCCGAGTTCCTCTCCCGAGTTACCCTCACTCGTACAACTTGGAAGACGATGACTCGGAAGACGATGACTCGAAACCTGATGATCTTGAGATTAAATGTCAGGAAGCTTCATGTAAGTCATCAACAAGACCTCGGAAGAAAGGTTTTCAATGGAGTAAAGATGAACATAGGTACGTACTACAACCCAAAAAGATTACACTTTATTGTTTATTGACGCAAGACTATATATATTGTTAATTCTTAATACATAAAAATTATAAAAATATTATTATAACAACATCTCATATATGATTGTATTTTTTCTTTACTCGTCTATCATGATCAAAGAGATATATTCTTTTTCTTATTTGTTTTCAATACGTTTTTAAAAAAATCTTATTCAATTTGCTTCTACTATATGTTCTTTTATCTCCTTCAATATTCATCTTCATATTAATAAAGATATTAGGATTAATTGAAGGTAGGTTAAAAAGTTAATATATGTTTAGGTATTCGTTCGGGTTGAAGTTACGTTTTTTTTTAATTTGATCTAGTTTCAATGTAGTTAAGTTAGGTTCGAGTGATAATTTAACAATATAAGTGCTAATATATTTTTACCTAGTTTCTCCTCTCTATAAACGATAAGGATTATATATTGCATCCAAAAAAAAAAAAAAGACATCTGCTTCCCTTGTTTGATTCCGTTCAACTTTTTGCACCGCCTTCACTGGACCTCCCTGCAATAGCGCCCTGCATGCATTTGTTGCATTAGTGTATCTATCTTTGATTTTTGCTTCCCAAATAATGTTGGTCATAGCCATCGTCAGAGAGTCAGATAGTAAAACGCAATCATCCCATCCTTTCCTGTTAATCCATGTTAATGCCTTTATGATGGCGGTAATTTCTGCCAAGTTAGCATCATTACTCACCATAGTAGGCACATATCCCTTCGATCAAGTGACCTGAAATATCTTTGCAGATCCCATTGAATTGGATTTTTTTTATTTTGATCCTATTATTAGGTGACTTGATTAGAACAATATAATCATTTATTATCTGCTTACAATTTTTGAAGGTGAGTAGTGTTTGTTCACAATCTACTTTGTATCCAGGCCCGACCCTGAGCAAGTCCAAAGTGGGACTCAGCACAGGGCCTCATAATTAGAGGGGCCTCAAATTAAAAAAAAAATTAATTCTTTTAACTGATGAGCCCAAATACTAGACATCTGCACAACATCACAGTACAACGCTAATACCAGGCCAACAATTTGAGGGCCCCTGATTTCTCTCTCCTTACTCTCTCTCTCTTTTCTTTCTCTCTCCTTACTTTTCTACTGACAATTAGGACTTTCTCCTAATGCTATGTTTATGGAATAACGCTCAAGTTTCAGATTATGGTAAAAATTACTTTATTTTGGATAAAGTTTACTGGACTAGCGATATAGGGGTAGCTATTTTCAACGTAATTTAAATTTTAGATGGGTAGGGTTTTTTTGGTAGTAGTTTAAATTTATATTTTGAGGATAGACAAATCTTTAAGCCGGGATTTTCTAGAATTACGTGATAATTAGAGTAGAACTTGGAAGTATGACAAACCAACGTTAAAAATTTGTTAACTATAGCCTTGAAAAAGCTACATATAAGGATTATTATATCTTTATAATGGTGTGGCTAAGTTGGAAATTATCAAAAGATTACGTGTTATTTGGTGCAATTAACCGGTTTGTATGTCTAATTATAGTAGTTTCTTTAACTAACACTATAGATAACTTTTTATTCCTTATTATTAGCACTAAGGGCATGTTCTCCCCAACTTATTTTCAGTACAGTTGATGTTGGTGTATGTAAATTTCTGATTTATCAGTATCATTTTATTTTTGTATTATTTTGGGGAAATAATATTGGTTACTGATTTCAACTTTTTTCCAAAAGAGAAGTAGCAAAACTAGTAATTTAAAGTGAGAGAAGTTAATTGAGTCCAGATTCGAGAAAAGGGCGTCGAAGGATTGTTTAGTTATTTTAATTATGCCTTTTCGATTTAGAAAATATGGTTCCGAGCATGAAAAACGTAAAAAGAAAATGGGAGTTGAAAAACAATTTGCTTTTAAATTTTTATACATGGGGGCCTATTTTTCAATATCAGCACAGGGCCTCCATATACTTCGGGCCGGGGCTGTTTGTATCTATGGGTGTCATCTAGCTTAGTTGGTAAAGTTTGTGACTGCGGGAGTGGTACCCGAGACCGAACATCGAATCCCGTCTACATCACTGCGCTTAGTCGCTCATTTACAACCAAAAAAACAATCTACATTATATTTTGCAGTCTTTTTTTTGAAGTGTCACAATTCTGTTAGTGAGATTCTTTGATTTTCTAAATTCTACTTTTAATTTGAACTTGGTTTAATTAGCCAAGTTTTTTGTTTATGGAGTGGAAAAGTATTAACTTGATCCCAAATTTTCCACTTCAATAATTGAATTTAGAATGCATATAACATCTTCAGAAAGAAATAACGGTAGGAGTCCGTTGAGTCTTGAACTACAAGATTCTGCAGAGATGTTGAAGAGCAATCCATGAAAAATAGAGGAAGTATAATGTTGTGATCCTCTTATTTTATTAGAGCTCTTTTTGATTTATTAACTTAATTGCTTCCAGATAGAAACATTATAAATCACAACTCTTAGGCACTAGAGTCTGGATTTACTATTCCGTAATTCTTATATTGCATGCCACCTCTTATTAGTTGGTTATTATGTGGTTTAATTTTCTCTTATTAGTTGGTTATTATGTATTGTGGTTTAAACTTTTAGATATCAAGTGGTAGCCGAATCATGGTGATAATGACAATCAATGAAAAAAAGTGTCACGTGGACATGAATTATGTGATAAAAGATTTGAATTTGCAAACCCCCTACAAGACCAAATTTGTTCATATGTCAGTTTTTTTTTTTTATGTCAGGTTAGCTTATCCTAGCTCATATAATTAGTACCTCATTCCATGTTATTCTTGTTTCTAGCCTACATATTAATAACTAGTAAAAATATTTTCAATTATGTCAACGTTAAGCTCTCTATAACCATTGATACAATTTGACACTATAGCAGTATAACACAAAGTTGCCAACTGTTAGTACCCAGCAACACGACGATCATCGAACTAAAGGGATCAGAATTCCACCATATAAGGCGTTGTTGGGTACAGGAAGTGGCCAACATTTTGCTATTTTTTCTATCAATGGTTGTAAACAACCAAAGTTCAAGTCATTATAGGGTTATCCCTTAATTGGAAGGCAACAAAAATTATGGGGTGATATTATCTTGAAAATAAAAGATAACACTCTTGTATATATCTCCTTCCACACATGCGAATAAAATAATAGGAAGGAGCGGCTGACATATAGTAATATGTTGTATAGTGATAGTGACTTAAATTATGGTGTCTCATGGTATAATATTGTGTCATGTACAATTTTTGTCTATCTGTCAAGAGATATATCATGAAATAATTGATCTAAAATAACAAGTGACATTTTGTTACGTAGGTTGTTTTTGGCAGGTGTGAAAATATTTAAAAAGGGTGATTGGAGAAGCATTTCAAGGAACTTGGTAACAACAAGGTCACCAACTCAAGTTGCTAGTCATGCTCAAAAGTTCTATTCTCGCAATGAACCAGCAAATATAAAGAAACGAAAGAGATCAAGCATCCATGATATTACTGTAAATGATGATGCAGCTTTGCGAAAGCTCCACCAGAAAGGCGTTCTTCCTACTTGTATATTTGATAAGCTTCGATCAATGTCTCATGTCCAACAACCACCAACAGAAATAGAGATTAAAGAAGAGCATAATAATGAACAAGTGAGCAACAACAACAACAATAGTATTTCTCCAAACTACCAACTTCAGACGCCTCAAGTTGTACATTATGAACAAGTGAGCAACAACAATAATAGTATTTCTCCAAACTACCAACTTGAAACGCCTCAAGTTGTACAGTATGAAAAATTGAGCTACATTTCTCAAAGCCAATTTCAGCCGCGGTCTCCACTGCCCCACCAATGTTGCTGCCTCCACAGCCATCCCCACCACGGTTGCTAGCACTATCACGATCATCGCCAACACCGCTACAGCCTTGGCCACAACAATCGTGTTCATGGCTGTAGATTGATATTCATTATTATGATGTATATAAGTCAGACAAATATTTCTTCATATTAGGTTTCTTAGGATAGATTTCTATGAGAATGGTGGATTTATTCTTAGGAATTAGGATGTCAAGAACAATCAGGTTATATTATTCATTGGTTAGCCAATGATGATAGAATATAGAAGTATATGATGAAAAATAAGTGTGTTTTTCATGCTAAAAGAGGGGCTAACCCCCTGAATATACTACCTCCGTTTTTTATAATTGTTACACTTTGACATTTTACACTATTCACAAATCTCACTTTGACCATCATTTGTGATCTATACGTGAATAAAAACATAGTCATGTGAGATCTTGTTAGATTCGTCTTACTAGAGATATGTCCTCAAAGTTTTACATTAGCATGCTGTTGAGATATTTTAGGCATTGATTTCTTAGAGGATATTAATTGATTCAATGTGATGTATTCCTGTCTTTTAAGAAACTTTCTTATCTTTGTGATTGCCGTCTCACATATGAAGACTCTAGGTTGTATATCACTCTGAAGTTGAATCAAGGACAGACAAGCATTGAGCGTTGCCTCTAAACTCTTGTCATGGTATCACAACAGGTTTTGTTTTTGAGAGGAAAATCTGGTGCATATATTAAGAAATGGACAGAGTGTAGTGGAAAAAAAATGCTTGTGCTACTTATCAAGTGCTTGGGTTGAGCTTGAAAACGGAGCACATGGTCTTCGTTTCTTTTTTGAAAATAGAAAAAGATCTCAAGTGCTCCGATTGGGCCGAAAAACGGAGCACTTGAGTATTCTATTGGGCCCCAAAACTCCCTCCCTCTAAGTCTTGCACCCGCATTTACTCTCTTCCCATCTCCAATTCCTTCGTTGAACTTGAACCCCTCTCTATATCTCTCTCAGTCTCTCTCCTTCCATCTTCTCTCTTCCATTCACGGGGTTCCCCTCTCTGGTTCCCAGGGTTGTGACGGAAACAACCAGCAAACCAAAACCCATCCCAATTCCCTCGTCACTCTCGTATCTCTCATTCACACATCGTCCTCTTCCCAAGACCCAACTCAAAACCCTAATGTGAGAGCAGGCGACAGCACGGCGGACGACCGCCACGACTCCTTGATGATGGAGTGACAGACACAACCAACATCCTCTTCTCCTTCTCTTCCCTCTTTAATTTAGTTTTTGTCTCCTTCTCTCACCTCCATCACTCGTGAATAAAAATTATGATGGATTGAATCTGAAATTTTTAATATATCAATAATTTCTAGTGTATCAACGTAGTAGTGAATCAAAACCGGCCTTCTTCTCTCACGGTCGCCATCATCTCAAAACCCGCCTTTTGTTCTCTAGTGTATCTGGGAACCTACCGACGGTGTGAAGAAGCCCCATTGATTCAGACCCAAAATTTTCGCTCTTTAAATGATCAGTCATAGAACCCTAATTTTTTGTAGATCTTTCGGTTTTGCCTCAAGTGACTTTCGAACTTATTTCTCATGGGCGTTTAGTGTTGAATTTGTATTAAATATTTGTCTTTTTCTTCAACTTTTGCAATCCTAAATAGAATAATAAAATCATTTTAGCCTTTAGGGTTTTTTTTAATGGACAAGAGATTTCCTGTATTGTTCTTCATATCTCTGCTTCTTTATGCTAAACTTTCTTTCTAAAGGGAGTGAAATTATGATCTGCATCTTTGAGACATTATGATATGCATCTTTAAGTTACTCCATTGGTCATTATGAGGTTGTTTTACTTAGTGATATATGTACATCAATCCACTCCTCTGTTGTGAGGTTTTTGTAATTAGTGTATCAATAATTTTCTTGAACCTGCTAACAACTCTTAGTATGTGAAACTTTGGCATAACACATACACATTATCTGAAAGAGCTACATGATCAAACTACCTTTTGGTGTATTTGCTAAACAAGTTCAATATTATTGTGGGATTGAATGTGTGCACTGATTTATTTCAATATTATGATGGGATTTCATTAGTGTATGTATAGCCTGCCCTAGGTTGTGGTTTAGTATATAATGTGTAGTATTGCTCACTGAAAAGACTACTTCTGCACTCGTGAATATTGAGTACTAATAGAAGTATTCGTGTTAGATGTGTTTATAGGTTCAATTGGACGTACTTATTTGGCAATCGTTTGGTTTGGAGTGTCATTGGTTGATTGCTTGGAGTGTTCAGGTACATAAACTAGAACTTCCCTTTAGGTTAGTACAATGGACTTGACATGTGCAGTATATGGAGAGGCTACGAGCCTTTGGTATCATATGCTATATGTTGTGGACATAGTATGGAGATGGATAGGAATCCTAATTACTTTAAATTTGGATCTTTGAGTCTGTTGTATTACTTAATAATGTTTCCATGTTCTTTACTTTATCCTTTAAGCATGTTATTAGTTAATAATGACCTAATAGTATACTATTTGTTGTTTATTGCTTCTTAGACACTCTTTAACAGGTTCTTTCCCCTAATTGATTTGAACCTAACACGCTATTACTTGGTATTGACTTAATACTCTATTACTTGTTATATTTTGCTCTTAAATAGTTTCTTCGTTCTCTTATACTAAAATACCTTTAAGAAACCAAAACATAATTAAACTAGATATGTCTAATCACGAGTCTTGCAATCTGCTTGTGGTTTTGTTATTACTTCTTTAGTTCTCTAATAAATAGCTTACAAATTCTTTCAATTGGTCGGCTTTAGCTTATTTCATGTATTCAATAAATGATTGCTTATGGCAGTTTTTTGTCAATTAGTGTGATAATCATGAGTTGGATGCAGAGTGTTGTTAGATGCTATGGTCCTCACTTGGTGTGCATCGATATTTGACAGAAGGATCTTTGAGATTAAGGAAGCTTTCTTTTATGCTCTAAGTATGGCCTGTATTTATGATCTTTGGATTGCTTGCAAGGAAGGCTACTGGAACAAAAATATAGTACTCCTTCCTCTGTGAAGTGCATTAAAGAAGAAATAAAATCCTGAATTTGTGTTGTTATACCAAAGATCACCCTCTAGGCCATTGGTTCATGAATTTTTCAGAGGCGGACGAACTGCTCAAACTTGTTGCCGCTCTGCAACAGGTAGCTACAATATCTGACCCTCTTTATTAATCAGCATCACTGTTCCTAATTAAAATAGTAAAGATAGTCATAAGAAGGGTTATTGAGCTGAATAAACAGATTTTTTTCTCAGAAATTTGTGGTAGTTGTACAAACTCATCCTTTCTTAATTTCAGTGCGCAATCATCTGACATGTACCTGCGTTTTCAGCAGAAGATGCTAGAGGTAACTACGTTAAAGCTCTTTTATCTATGAAGTTTCTCCTCACATGTCAAACCCTAGCTCTGCTCTTCTATCGATTTCTCTGCTACTCTCGTACTCGTACGTGTCTCTCTTTCTCCTCTCAAAATAATCTTAATTGCTGTGAATTTTAAGCTATTCTTGCAAATTTTGAGCTCACATTTGAATTTTGGTTCTATTTTGGCACTTTTGTGATTGAATGCAGTGTTTGAATAAGGCTAATAAATCATATTTTCTTTCGGTTAGTTTGATGATTTGATTATATATTTCTTGTTATTTTTAGTGTTTGATCAGTTCGGAGACGAATTTTAAGCAAAGTACGTTCAGTGAAATTTGAATTTGAGTGAATTATTGTTAGTAATGTAAATTACTTGGAAGTATTCTTCTGTATTCTGGTGCCTGTGAAAATTTTCTGTTATTGTCTACTTTGAAGAAATTACAATGTGATCGTCTTTCTGTATTATTGCAGAAAAGCTTTGACGATTTCTCTATTAGTGCCGTTATATCATATCGAAACCACAATGAAGATATACAGTCATTAGGTTTTATGTATTTCTTGTGCTGTCAGTTTTTCTACTTCATCTACATGATAAATTGTCCTGCTTGCCATTCCAGCAATTTGATTTCCTTTTGACTTGTATGATGATCAATTCAATGATATCGTCCGACTCATTTGAGGCATTTTTGTTGATAGATTGCCTATGGTGGTTACCACAATAGATGACATATTGATATGACTATGTATTATTGTGTTTTCATGTTCTTGATGCTATGTTTTCTAGCTCTAGCCTTGACAGGAAGATAGTTGCAGAACTTGAGGACAAAAATAGGAGAATAATCTAGAATTCGACTAGAAGAAAGCCTAAACTTAGATGTTACTCTCTCTACTTGAATGACTTGGAACTTGAGGACAGTGCACTTAACTTTTTTTTTTTGTTTTATTCGATATTATCTGTCACTTTGTAAGAAACCAGTTCAATATCAGTTGTCTCTAAAAAATATCCTTGTAAAAGTCAAATGGTACAGTTAATGTCTTGGTTTCAGTTGGAATTTTGCCTTGACAAACATTTAACTTCAAATTTGTTATGATGCATACCAAAAAATCAACCAGTGCTGCAGCAAAGATGGTAGATTCAGAGAAGGATGGTTCTTCGACTGGGGAAGCAAAAACAAAAATGTCACTGCTAGGTATATCTTATATCTGCACGCCATTAACGTTTTCTACATAGTGACTTAAATGCTTCATACAGGTTTAGTGCATTGGAAATCCCTAACATAGCAGCCATTTAATTACATGAATGAACAGTAATATGAGTAGAAGTACCATGAGCATCTGCCATTCAATGTAACCTCTAGAGCTTGAATTTTTTTCTCCGTTGTATGACAGTGACCTAGTTTGGCGAAGAATAAATTGGATAATATTTAGTGGCTTTGGGGAACTTTTGCATATCCGTTAACTTTTGAAGTCTAGTACTGCCTTATAGTGCAAAGTATTCTAATAGTGTCATTTGGAAGTAGGGATGGAGACTGATTTCACCCCATTTTTGGACTTTGCAATTTTTCCAGAGCTCATGATGAATGCAAAGGTTAGTTTTTTGCATGAATTTATCTACTGATACTTTCTGTTATGTCAAATATGTTGTCTTAGAGGCAAAGTAATCAAGCAGTTGCTTCTTTCTGTTATAACTAATTGAATCAGTGACATAGGTTCTTATAATTATATTAGAAGTGTGATGAAGCATTTAACAAATAGGTGTTCAAAACTTTGAATTATGGGATTGTTCGAGAATCAATTTACAGAATTTTACCACCACTATCATGTAGATTTAAATTCATATTGCCTCCATCATAATGATATTTACTTAATATTCTTGTCTTTTCTTAGACTTCACCAAAAATCGTATCTTATCTCTTAATTCTTGCAGGGGCCTCCAATGGCGACTAATAATCATAGTTCTATGTCATCTCTAACACACAAAAAAGGTGAAAAGAAGAAGGGATAATTGCTAGTGCTTCCTTCTCTGTCGAAGTTTCCAATTCCTAGTGATTCAAATGCTTCTAATGGTATATCGGATAAGTAAGTTACTGATTACCATCGTTGTTTCGCAGTCCTAATCTTCAGTTGTATCCACTGCCCTGTTCCGTGCTTAATTATTTGACCATGTAATTGTAGAGTGTTACCATGGTATCCTTTATATGATACTTCTGTTGTGACAGTATAATGCTTATTATAGATTCTCATATGGATTGGGTCTGCAAGCCTTTGTTATGATGTAATTGTGGAGTGTTGTAATTATTTTTTGTTGATGAAGTTAGGGTTACTGCTATGAGTTATGCTTCTTACATTAGTCATTTGACTGCATAAAATGGTAACTCTAACATGGTCATGTACAAATAGCCACTTAAAAATATAAAAGGGTAACTTATACATGGGTGTGCAATAAGCTTATTGTGGGCATGGTATTATTCCAACTAGTGTTGTTGTTGTTGTATGCTTGCTGCTGTACAACAACAACAATAATTTTTTTTATTTAAAAAAATATGTCAAGTGCTCCGGTTGTTAGGAAAACACCGGAGCACTTGCTTCACAAGTGCTCCGGTTTTCTCTTATCAACCGGAGCACTTGAAGAATTTTGAACATATAAAATTCTCAAGTGCTCCGGTTTTTAAGACAAACGGAGCACTTGTAAATCTAAGTGCTCCGGTTTTCAACCAAAGCACTTGATAAATACTCAAGTGCTCATATGGGGTCTGCTACGGGTCAAATACGGAGCACTTGTATGGTTTTTAACCGGAGCACTTGATGTTTTTTCTACTAGTGGTCCATAAGTACATAAGGAGTCACTTCTGGAGGACAGTGATTCTCCCACCTTTGCTCAACACCAAAAGGAATAAAACGAGCTTGGTGATGGCAACCCAATTTCCATCCCTAAGCACATGAGACCATGATACAGAAATAAAATCCTTACTAAGCACCAAAGCATCTAGATCGGAGAAGAAAATAGCTCCTATTGAGAAACGATGGACAAGCGTTTGGCAATCAGATTCAATGACGATATCACTAAGGCCATGAGAGCGAGCAAGCTTCAGGGCAAGACATAGGGCCTTTCCTTTAGCAATTTCCACGGGCAACATGCTTGGATTCTACGACTTACAGCGAAAGCATCGAGCCCAGGTGATCACGAGCCACTATGCCGATTCCAACCCAGCCATCCTCCGAGATGGACGCATCCGTGTTTAGCTTTGTACAGCCCGCAGGAGGGACACCAATTTCTTCGGACTCCTAGCCACCGTAGCAGGTCTAGAGCCGTAGATACGCTTGGATTATAGGCCATAATTCTTGCTAGCCTTCTTAGAGAACTCCACCACTGCTCATTGTGGCGATGAAAATTCTCAAAGACTACTTTGTTTCTACGGAACCAAAGATTGTACGCCACATAGCTAAAAGTAACCAACATCTCATCATCAACTTCTTCCCACTCGCTCCACAAGTTAAGCCAGTTTCCACACTCCTCCTTCGGTATAATGAGTGATATTCCAGCCAGCTCCCATGCTTCTTCCACGACTTGGCAGTGAAGTAATGTGTGATAGGAGGTTTCAGGGGCCTCTTTACATAAGGGACAACAATCATCCTCCACAATGTGTCTATATTTCAGCAAAGCACGCACGGGCAAAGAACGTGAGCATAGTCGCCACAAGAAGTGACAGATCTTTGGCGCAATGGGGAGGCTCCAAATTTTAACCCACAATTTATGAAACAAGTCAAGGTTACCTGATTTACGAACCATGTATGCTGTCTTCACGGAGTACATTCCATTCTTTATAAAAGCCCAGGTGATAGAATCCTCGGGGAGTCTTTCTACAGATTAATTCTCAACTAGTTATTAGGCCCGGGCTATGCCCCGGGTAAGAAAAAATTTCATTTATTAATATTGTACTTTGATATGATAACACTAAATACAACTTGGTCTAGTGGTTAAAACTTTAGTATATGAACTTGAGGTCACGGGATCAAAACCTATACTATGCAATTTCTAATTTTTTTTATTGTACATGGATTACATGATCTAAAACTCCCTAGGGAGAGCGCCACGTGGCACGGTTCCTTGTTTAGGAACGCCTTTTAATATATTTATATAGATTACTTAACTATTCAAAGAGAAAAGTTGTTGACTAATTAATAACTAAGCTAAAATAAACTAAATCACAAGAGATGGAAATTTATCAAATAATTAAAGATCTAGGGCATTCGATCGGTCCACCATGCTTATACCAATCAAGAGGGTTCATATAACTAATAATACTTAGGTATAGGGTCGAGCAATTAGAGTAGGCGTTAATCCTATGGTCGGGTCTTAACACTCTCAAGGCAACATATGCAGTATGGTCACATCACATAATCAAACTCACTAGCGTGTTCTAGGCCTCTAAAAGTAGGATCATGATCAATACAAACAATTATTAGCTAGAAAAGATTCATGAAATTGTACACTAACATAAATTACATATTAAAATGAATCACACTAGAATTGCTCTAACCACAACCTAAATATTAAAGGAATCAAGAACAATAAATCATGGCATAAACATGGCTTCCCTCACTAAGCCCTAGAGATGAATCTACTCACTCATGGCAAAGAAAGCACAAACAATAACTATTGAAATACTCATAGTTTGAAGCAAATAAAAATAATAAGAGACAAATACTTGAAAGTAAACAAGAACTATGAAAGAGGCAATAACCAATTGAAAGGAAAAAAGGAAGAATCTGAATTGAACTTGAATAATCTCCAATGTGCAATAATTAGGGCTAGTGAGAGAAAATTAGTGTTTAGGAAAACTAATCATTGTAAAATGAAAATCAGCAAAAAGCCCCTTGCCAAATATTTCACAAAGCTATTTATACTACTCCTAAAAAAGAACAAAAAAGGAAATAAAAAAGTCCGGATTTCAGCTTCCGGGTCAACCGCCCGATTCGGGAGCCCGACCCCATCGGGCGGGATTCCAGCGTTGTAGTTCTTCAGCAAACTAGGAAAGCAGGGAGCCCGATCAGATCGGGAGGGTACTCCCGATCGGGCCCATCAGCGAATTACGAGGGGCGAGTTACGCCCGATCGTGCCCGAAAGAAATAGCGTTTGGAGAAAAGTGGCCGCCCGGTCAGGAGGTCCTTATAATGGAACTTCCTTGGCATTTGACGCCAAGTCTTCCAATATCTTCACACTTGAAGGCTTTGGGAAGCAGCTTCGGGCCTTAGGAACTCATACACGTGCCTCCTAACTCTCTCCAATCCATTGTGGCATCAAGAATAGCAGAAAATAGGAAAATAATTCCCTAAAACCTGAAAACTATCATAAAACACAAAACCACAACTAGATGGAAGATGTTAGTATAAAACAGCTCCTAAGAGCACTATTAGCACGCATTTCAACAAAGAAGCGGGGGAAAAAAGTAGATATAAAACTATAACATCAGAGCCTTTTACTCAAAGGAAGCGCTAAAATTGAGCGCGCATCTTGTTCATTGAAGGGATCATGAATCAAGTTCACATCCCACTCCATATTCCCAAAGTCTACTAGATCACATACACGTTCTAGTTCAGCACACGATCTCCTGTGATAAATCCACTCCCTTCATTGCAAACCCACGGATCATCCCAAATGTGCATGTTGGTTCCACTCCCGACTCGCCACAACACCCCTTCATTGATTAGAGTTTTCGCACCCAAATGCTTCTCCAGAAGAAGCTACTAAGGTGTCCAACCGAAGCCTCAAGAAACGATGAGTTTGGGTAATACTTCGCCTTCATAACCCGACCAAACAAAGAGGAACCATGCTGGATCAAACGCCATGCATTTCGGCCAAGTAGAGCCTCGTTGAAAGCAAAAAGATCTTGAAAGCCTAGGCCACCTAGACACTTCGATGTAGACAAGACCTCCCAACTTTTCCAGTGCATAGACTTATGATCACCTTTGGAGCCCCACCAAAACTTAGCCATACAAGAACGGATAGCTTGTACGACCGCACTCGGGAACTTGTAGACACTCATCAAATAGGTCGGGATGGCTTGCATGACCGACTTCAAAAGCACTTCTTCACCTGCTCGAGAGAGATGTTTTTCTTTCCATCCCTGCAATTGCTTCCAAATGCGCTCCTTTATGTCACTAAAAATTTGTTTCTTGGAACGGCACAGGAGAGTGGAGATGCCTAGATACTTGAAATGCCGATCAACATGTTTCATAGCCAAGAGCTCCGTCAACTCCTCTTTCTTCACAGAACTAATCCCTCTACTAAAAGAAATTTCCGACTTTTCTATATTTATCTTCTGACCAGATGTTGCTTCGTATTTGTTGAGAATATCAAATATGGTAGTGCATTCCTGTCGGGAAGCTCGAGCAAATAGTAAACTGTCATCAGCAAAGAGAAGGTGAGAGATTTCGGGACCATTTCTGTTGGCCTTCATTCCATGTAAAACCTTGTCTGCAGTAGCCTTATTAAGAAGAGCTGAAAATGCATCTGCAACAAGGATGAACAAATATGGGGAGATAGAATCTCCTTGTCTAATACCCCGAGAAGGGGTTACATCACCACATATATCACCATTAATAACAAAGGAATAATGCACAAAAGTCACGCAAGACATGATTACATTAATCCAAGACTTCGCAAAGCCCAGTTTCATCATCAATCTCCGAAGGAAACACCACTCAATCCTGTTGTAAGCCTTACTCATATCCAACTTCGTCGCAATAAAAACCTTCTTCCCCTTGCTACAGTACTTCATGGAATGAAACAACTCAAGGGCAATAAGAGCATTATCAGTAATAAGCTTTCCAGGAACGAAAGCACTCTGATTTTCAAACATAACTTCCGGCAATATCATCTTCAATCTGTTTGCAAGCACTTTCGAAACAAGTTTATAAATAACATTATAAAGACTGATGGGGAATAAGTACAACATTTGTTTTATTCAAGCTATCGGGGGGCCTGGTTCAATGAATAATGCCAGACACCAGAGAAGTGATATCAGCACCAACAATATGCCAGAATCTCTGATAAAAAAGAGCATGCATACCATCGGGGCCTTGCAAGGGTGCATCTGGTTAAGAGCTTCCCACACTTCAGCTTGAGAACACTTTCTGTTCAACTCAACATTCATAACAGAATAAATCTTTGGAGTAACAGCCTCTAGAACTACATCTATCTCACTAGCAGAAGGGGAGTTAGAAGAAAATAAGGAGTTGTAATAGTCTGAATTCACGCTTTCAATATCCTCCTTATGATCCCTTCAAATACCCTCTGAATCAAATAACCCATGAATAAAATTCCTCCGTCTCCGCTGACTTGCCTTGTGATGAAAATATTTTGTATTTTTGTCTCCATCTTTTATTTCAGCCACCCGGGAACGAAGAAACCAATACGCCTCTTGTTTCTCCAGAAGATCATCAATACTGTTCTGAAGAGAGGTAAGCATAGAACGATCTCTCTCCTCATCTCGAGACATAACACTCTTAATTTTCTCTTGCACTGTAGCAATTCTTTTTTAAAAGTTGTTAAAGCGATCCCCCACTCCATCATTTCAAGTCACGGGCCACACTGGAAATACGCTCGAAAAAGGAGAGCGGTGCAGCACTCCCCAAGCCGAGCGCACCTGAGATTAGCATTCCTCGTCCAGCAACCATGCGGACTCGAAATTGAAAATATGTTTTGCGCTTCCTTTTCTTGCAAATAAAGCCCATCAAACGAACCAAGATAGGAGTGTGATCAGATTTTTGGCGAGTTAACTAGTCAACCAAAGCCTCCAGAAACCAAGAACACCAACTGGGGAAGCTAGGAACCGATCCAAACGCTCCCTAATGCGAATGCGGGCCGATTTCTCTCTTTCCCAAGTGAACCAGAGGCCTGAATAACCATCTCTTGAAAATCACTAACATTCCTTCTCTCCCCACCAGCACCACCCTCAACCTCATTCATGCACAAAACCTCATTGAAGTTACCCCCGTAGAGAATGGGACCCTGAAACTCATGAAGAGATCTCAATAGTTCCCAAGTCTTTTTATTTTCGAGACGATTCCGGCCAACCATACACCCCAATAAATCTCTAAAATTTTCCATCCACCCCTTTGACATCCCCACAAATTTGGTTGTTAAAATAAGAGATGAGAGAGAACTCAATAACACTAGATTTCCAGTAAACACATAAACCCCCGGAATTCCCATTACTACTAACTCCAAACGCACTATCAAAACCAATCCTATTTTTCAAATTAGCAGCTTCCACACCACCAATCACAGACTCTGAAACAAACAAAAGGCTCACATTATTTACAGAACTCCACCTCCGGAGTAGACGAACTGCCTTGGGGTTGCCTAAGCCCCGGCAGTTCCAGCATAAAAGATTCATAACTCCCGGCGGGGTTGGCTCTTACCAACCTCCGCCTCACCAGTAATTAACCCACTGCCAGGGGCATAAACATCCTACAAACGAAGCTTTTTGTTCTTCATAACATCACCACTACTGTCATCGTTAACCACCATCATATCAGGAAGTTTTCGCTTAGCACCCGAACAATCCTCCACACTCGGGTGCCGCACAGGTATAGTGGAATGATTTCTCGTCTTAGGTTTAGCATGAGTCAAAAGTTTAACTCTTTTAGGTTTCACCACATCCTCACAGTTCCCAGCACTAAAAGTAATAGCAGGAATACTTACTTGGGAAGATAGGAGGACCTTGGAAGGTGTGACCAGCAGGGAAGCCATAGCATCAGATGAGAGGGTTGCCACACCTAGGGATGTTCAAAGACCAGGGTCGGACCGGAATCTGGACCGGACCGGACCGGACCGGAAGATTCCGGTCCGGTCCTCGGTCCGAAGAAAATCCCGATTACGGGTTTTCGGTCCGGTCCGGACCGGTGGACCGGAATTTCTGATTTTTTAGTAAAAAAAAAAAGTTTATATGTTAAAAAAGTTTAAAAGGTAGTAAAAAGTTAGAAATTTAGAACTACTATTTATAAACTTTAGAAATATTGTTATTAATATTATTAAAATTTTAATATATCTAATTTATAAATATTTTTAAATCAAATAAAAAATATTTTTTTTAAAAAAATAAAGATTCCGGTCCAACAGGTCCAAGACCGGACCGGACCGGAAAAATTCAGGTCCAGGTCCAAATTTTTTCCAGATTCCGGTCCATCGGTCCAGCCGGTTCCAGTCCGGTCCGGTCCGGTCCGGGACCGGTGAAGACCCCTAGCCACACCCACTTGCGGTTTAAACAACGCGAACACCTTAGAGGGCACCAACAGGGACGAAGGAGCCCTGGGAGCCTCACTCCCTTTGTCCGCTGAATTGCAAGGACTAGGGCTGTTCAGAGTGCGGTCTGGACCGCACCAAACCGCAACCCAAACCGTTTTTTCGCGGTTTGGGTTGGTTTGCGGTTTCAAAATTGCGGTTTGGGTTATGATTTCAAGCAAACTGTAGTTTGCGATTTGGGTTAGGTTTTAATTTTGTAAACTGAAACCGCACCATAAACAGCAATTTTATATGATTTTTTTTTATTTTTTTATCTATTTTGATTTTTTTAAAAATACACTTGACAAGGTAGCATACAAGTATACAATTGAAAAAAGAAGTTTGAGGTAAAGAACGTGGACACTTTAGATAAATTATTATTTATGTTTAATTATGAAGTCAACTTCATATTTATTTGGACTCTTTATATTTATTAATAATTTTTTTTTACTCTTAGATTACAAAATTAATGTCGCGGAGGAAAAAATGGTTAAACTGCACACCAAACCGCACCAAACCGTTTTGCGCGGTTCGGTTTGGGTTGGTTTGGGCAAAAGTGCGATGCGGTTTGGGTTGGAAAAATGTCAAACCGTATATTTGCGGTTTGGGTTGGGTCACATCCCAAACCGCACCAACCCAAATCGCGAACACCCCTATCAAAGACTATCAAAGTGAAGAGTCCTTGCACAAGTGAAGAACAACTTGGTTTCCTCTTCCATTTTCTGTCTACTAAGCCTAGGAGAAGCACGAATCCAGGACCCCCATCGCATGCCTTGCTTCTTGACCTATTCAATTGCCGTCATGCAGTCGTGTTCTATATTCCCCATTACTCCACAGGCGTAACATGTTGGCAAACGCTCATATTTGATCTCGACAATCGCCGCTTCACCATGTCCAGTCGAGATCTTTTGAATTCTTCTCAACGGCTTTGACACATTAATAAGAACTCACGCACGAGCCGATGTGTCCCATGGCACACCATCACTTTCCAATTCAAGGACTTCACCAATTCTGTAACAGCCCGAATTCTCCCGACCAACTTACAGAAAATTAAGCATAGCAGAAGAGACTCTGGTCGAGCATACCCGAACTATTACCATCACACTCACCGAACTACATCGGAGAGTAGGGAACTCAAATCCAAACTCTATTCAATTCAATTAACTATTATAACACCTGATTCTCATACTCTATTTTAATAAATTTCATTAGAAATTCCGGCAGTGTTTCCTTTGAAAATTGGACAACCCTAAATTGAGAAATAATTTAAACCTGTTCAAAATATCAATTAAATCCAACTCCAAGAACTCAACAACCTCGACGCTTTCGCGGAGCAACACCAATAGTGAATCAGGAGTACTAACGACTCTTTAATATAGAGATAGAAAGTAAATAACTAATACAAGGTCGAGCGTCCTCGCCTCGAAAACAATATAACACAAGTAGTCTTTCAACATGTAGCGGCTTCAACTTTAGAAAGATTAACTTGAGACTTCAACCTAAAACATTTAGGGAAACTGTCACCCACCAAGTGACAGGCCACAGAAATGACAAAACAACATACACACATCAGCAAAGCTGAGTACTAAACCCATAATTAAGATTAACACATGCTTTGGTGACTTTTACTTGAAAACGACTTAACAGTCTACTTAATCACAACCGTCACACTGTCATAAAATGCATCACATCAACTCTTGTTCACCACATACGTATTATATCCTTAACCAATTATTTCTTTTATAGTACACCATCATTCACATAACAACAAATGCAACGAGGCGACTCCCAAGCAATCACAACAGAGATATATTTCATATATATTTATTTAATTAGCCTTTCAAACATATCACAATTCCTTATGAGGAATCTAAGTTAACCAATTCTGATATAGATTATGTAACTTATTTCCTTTAATCGATTTCTTATCAGAAATCCAACTTCTATTCTAAAATACTATATTAATCATTTTCTTATACCTTTACAAACAATTCCTTATCAGGAATTAAATAACATGACAACATTCCATGACACGATTCTTTATCGAGGATCCAATATCATAACAACTTACCATGATACGATTCCTTATCGGGAATCCAGTATCAAAATATGATTCTTTATCAGGAATCCAATATTATCATTCATATTCAAATACTGAATAAACATTCATTACATTACTTGATATAGTCCCTTATCGGGAATCCAATATCGAAACAACTCACCATGATACGATTCCTTATCAGGAATCCAATATCAAAATAACTTTCATGCTTTGAGATAACTTTCTTTTTAACGAGGGGGAAAAAGAATGCGGCGGAGGAGACAAAGCTTACACTCCGACAGTGGGGGTCGTCACCCAACCATTTGCTTTACTTTTGGCCAATAACCGCGACTAGTCCGGAGTATATTTTCCGCTGATTTCAACAGCCATCTACAGGTTTCACATTACCTGATATATCGCCCGATTATCCCCCCACAGAGCAATGGGCATGTTTCCCTGTGGGGCCCACCAAGGTTCACAGTCCATGGGGTACTGTTCATGTCACCTCATCCGTCAACTCAGACGAGGCTACTTGCCCCTTTAGATTTCTTTCGATCATCATTCATAGCACAATCAGATCATTCTTGGAACTCATCCATAGTTATATAATTCTTAATGACTTTTGTACAACAAACCAAACCAGTAGACTTCTCCTTAGGGAACCATAATCGCTTAACATAGTATCCTTATAGGTATTTCAAGGCTATTACAAATATGCTTTTATATTCAATTCAATACCAATCATAAATCTTGTGAACCACAGCTTATAAACAATCATACTCTGTAAATACAACCAATAATGGCAAAAGGTCTCTCAGTTAGAATTAACTAACGAGAGGTATTAAACTAATTACGCATGACGCATACTTTTGTATATAAATAGTTTACACTCTTTTGCACTTCATAATTATCAATCTATATTCATCTCAACAATAATAACAATTATTAAGCCCCAACGACACTCACAATATATAGGTCTCTCTCTTAGAATTAACTAAGGAGAGTTAACTAACACACCACACTCCAGGTTCATTAATCAACCTGATTAATGAAAACAATTATTTATGACTCACACTACACCATTAGTCGAGTTCCAAATAACATATTTAACAACTCAACTACAAACCATGCCCATAACCATATAGAGCGAGTCTATCTCATTACTAATTCGAAAACCATTCCGTTATCTAAGTGGGACTTCTTTAAAGTAATTCACAATTTAACTTTAGTGAACACTAGTCAAGTAGTCCGACTTTATTATATTATTCCATTTATAGTTATCGAACTAAATCACATTATTAAACACATCTTCACTCTCCGACTTCATATGCAACTATTTCTAATGTTCTTAGGGCCTGTTCCCCCCAACTTATTTTTAGTTCAGATCAGTTCAGTACAATTCAGTTCAGTTCAATTCAGTTCAGTTCAGTTCCTAAATTATAATCATTACTATTATTTAGTTATAATTTAATTCAGTTCAGTTCAGTTCAATTCAGTTCAATTCAGTTCAGTTCAGTTCAGTTCAGTTGTTTTATGACGAAGAAAATAGGCCCTTAATATTATTATCAACACTTACATATCCCATGCCATTGAGTTAAATAGACTAACATGATTACTTGAGTCTTAGAGTATTTAAGTAGTGCTCGTCTAATTAACATAATCATCACAACTTCTTAATTGATATCCTCTTAACTTATGGCTCGACAGTGAACTTCAATTACTAATATAATTTGACAATATGTATATTACTTAAAAAGTGTTGACTTTGTATCAGTATTAGAACAAAAGAAGTTTACATTTCTTCTTGCTAACTTCTTACGTTCTCACTCCATACAAAAAGTTAGTTGCCTTAGTCGAACTAATTCCTTTATTGATTAAATCCTTATATGTAAATATATTACTCACTGAACTCCATACAAAGAAGCCAACCCAATTTCATTCATTCTAATTGAAATTCCATATTGTACCCAACCAAATCATATAATCAAACTTGTTAAACTAACTTTAACATTAACTTAATTCATCTACCATTATCATCCTTTACTCAACAATTGACATCCAAATTATCTCAACAACAAATTATCTCAACAGCAACAACCACAAAACTAATTAGAATCTAGAATAGAAACTGGTTATTTGCAACATATATAAATATGAAACTCAATCAACAACATAAACATCACAATAACATTTCCAGTTCATAATTAACCCAACTTGATGGTAAAGCAAGAAGATAGGCAACTTGGTTTAGTACCTTGACAACTACCATAAGTAAAATGAGGAGGAGAAGATCAACACCGGCCCAACACCGGGAGAAACGCCACAGCACGAGCAGCAGCGACACAAGAACAGGGGAGAGAGGACAAGGGCAGGGGAGGAGATGGCGGTGGTGACCGCAACACCACTAGCAGCACCAACGAACGAAGAAGGGAAGAAGCGTAGCAGCGATGAGCAGTGGCGCGCGAAAAGCATCGGCGAGGTAGCGGTGCGCACAACACCAACACCAAGAACAACAGTAGCAGCAACGAAACAGAGGAAGAGAGAACGAAGCAGAATCTCAGACAAGCTCGGAAAACGCCGGTGAGGCGCGACGTATGTGAGCGAGAGATAAAGGGAGGGGTTCATAGGGAGGAGAGAGAAAAGGGGTTCTGATTTTTGGGGTTTTGGGTTTTTCACGGGAGAAGCCACGAGAAAGTTGTAGATGGGTTTGGATTTTATGAATAAACCGACAAAGGGCCTTGGTTTTGGTATTTCTCTTTTGGCAAATACTACTCAACACATTTTAAATGACTAAAAACCCAAAATATATTTAATAATAATTTCATAAAATCACATTAATAAATATATTACAAACATGACAAATAAAAATCATACTCCAACCCAAATAAAATAAGAATATTAGAAACATAATCAACTTAATAATTATAATTAGTATTTAACAAATTCTTTTAAAAACATGCCTATTACATAATACCACCCTTATCAAAAGTTTCGTCCTCGAAACATGCAAACATTTATTTAAATAAAACCAAAGTCTCCAGCTAGTAAGACAATAGGCGTCCAGCCTCCATTCCACCATCATCTCTTGTATCTCTACTTCAACTTGACTCGCGAAATCAAGGAGCAAAGAAAACAAAAGGGGCAAACTTGTTGGCATTGGATTCCAATCATCTCATTTGCAGAGACCTCGTTTGAAATTCATTAATTTAAGCAAATCATATAAGCTTTCTCTAAATACACACACTAAGTAATTAATAACAAAGACAATCAAGTCATAACAAAATGTCATAACAAGATAACATTATACACATTATCAAATATTCTTTCAAAGTACTACATATGCACATAAATGGATTCATATAGCACACGCATAAGCGCAAACACTCAAACGGCTTGATTCATTTACACCTAACGCTTTAGCCAATCCTTTAAGCCTAATTTCAACCTCTACGCCATGATATGGAGATCACAACATACCCAAAAATAATCAAGCTCTGATACCATTTGTTACAGCCCGAATTCTCCCGACCAGCTTACAGATAATTAAGCACAGCAGAAGAGACTCTGGTCGAGCTAACCCGAACTATTACCATCACACTCACCGAACTAAATCGGAGAGTATGGAACTCAAATCCCAACCCTATTCAATTTAATTAACTATTATAACAACACCTGATTCTCAAACTCTATTTTAATAAATTTCATTAGAAATTCTGGCAGTGTTTCCTTTGAAAGTAGGACAACCCTAAATCGAGAAATAATTTAAACCTGTTCAATATATCAATTAAATCCAACTCCAAGAACTCAACAACCTCAACGCTTTCGCGGAGCAACACTAATAGAGAATCAGGAGTACTAACGACTCTTTAATATAGAGATATAAAGTAAATAACTAATACAAAGTCGAGCGTCCTCGCCTCGAAAACAATACAACACAAGTAGTTTCCAACATGTAGCGGCTTCAACTTTAGAAAGATTGACTTGAGACTTCAACCTGAAACATTTAGGGAAACTGTCACCCACCATATGACAGGCCATATAAATGACAAAACAACATACACACATCAGCAAAGCTGAGTACTAAACCCATAAATAAGATTAACACATGCCTGTTACATAATACGACCCTTATCAAAAGTTTCGTCCTCGAAACATGCAAACATTTATTTAAATAAAACCAAAGTCTCAAGCTAGCAAGACATTAGGCATCCATCCTCCATTCCACCATCATCTCTTATATCTCTATTTCAACTTGACTCGCAAAATCATGGAGCAAAGAAAACAAAAGGGGCAAACTTGTTGGCATTGGATTCCAATCATCTCATTTGCAGAGACCTCGTTTGAAATTCATTTATTTAAGCAAATCATATAAGTTTTCTCTAAATACACACACTAAGTAATTTATATCAAAGACATTCAAGTCATAACAAAATGTCATAACAAGATAACATTATACACATTATCAAATATTCAAACAAAGTACTACATATGCACATAAATGGATTCATATAGCATACACATAAGCGCAAACACTCAAACGGCTTGATTCATTTATACCTAACGCTTTAGCCAATCCTTTAAGCCTAATTTCAACCTCTACGCCATGATATAGAGATCACAACGTACCCAAAAATAATCATGCTATGATACCATTTGTAACAGCCCGAATTCTCCCGACCAGCTTACAAATAATTCAGCACAACAGAAGATACTCTGGTCGAGCTATCCCGAACTATTACCATCACACTCACCGAACTACATCGGAGAGTATGGAACTCAAATCCCAACTCTATACAATTTAATTAACTATTATAACAACACTTGATTCTCAAACTCTATTTTAATAAATTTCATTAGAAATTCCGGCAGTGTTTCCTTTGAAAATAGGACAACCCTAAATCGAAAAATAATTTAAAGCTGTTGAAAATATCAATTAAATCCAACTCCAAGAACTCAACAACCTCAACGCTTTCGCGGAGCAACACCAATAGAGAATCAGGAGTACTAACGACTCTTTAATATAGAGATAGAAAGTAAATAACTAATACAAAGTCGAGTGTCCTCGCCTCGAAAACAATACAACACAAGTAGTCTTCCAACATGTAGCGGCTTCAACTTTAAAAAGATTAACTTGAGACTTCAACCTGAAACATTAAGGGAAACTGTCACCCACCAAGTGACAGGCTACAGAAATGACAAAACAACATACACACATCAGCAAAGCTGAGTACTAAACCCATAAATAAGATTAACACATGCTTTGGTGGCTTTTACTTGAAAACGACTTAACAGTCTACTTAATCACAACCGTCACACTGTCATAAAATGCATCACATCAACTCTTGTTCACCACATACATATTATATCCTTAACCAATTATTTCTTTTATAGTACACCATCATTCACATAACAACAAATGCAACAAGGCGACTCCCAAGCAATCACAACAGAGATATATTTCATATATATTTATTTAATTAGCCTTTCAAACATATCACGATTCCTTGTGAGGAATCTAAGTTAACCAATGCTGATATAGATTATGTAACTTATTTCCTTTAATCGATTTCTTATCAGAAATCCAACTTCTATTCTAAAATACTATATTAATCCAGTATCGAAATATGATTCCTTATCAGGAATCCAATATTATCATTCATATTCAAGTACTGAATAAATATTCATTACATTACCTGATATAGTCCCTTATCGGGAATCCAATATCGAAACAACTCACCATGATACGATTCCTTATCAAGAATCCAATATCGAAATAACTTTCATACTTTGAGATAACTTTCTTTTTAACGAGGGAGAAAAAGAATGCGGCGGAGGAGACAAAGCTTACACTCCGACAGTGGGGGTCGTCACCCAACCATTTGCTTTACTTTTGGCCAATAATCGCGACTAGTCCGGAGTATATTTTCCGATGATTTCAACAGCCATCTACAGGTTTCACATTACCTGATATATCGCACGATTATCCCCCCCACAGAGCAATGGGCATGTTTCCCTGCGGGGCCCACCAAGGTTCACAGTCCATGGGGTATTGTTCATGTCACCTCATCCGTCAACTCAGACGAGGCTACTTGCCCCTTTAGATTTCTTTTGATTATCATTCATAGCACAATCAGATCATTCTTGGAACTTATCCATAGTTATATAATTCTTAATAACTTTTGTACAACAAGCCAAACCAGTAGACTTCTCCTTAGAGAACCATAATCGCTTAACATAGTATCCTTATAGGTATTTCAACGCTATTACAAATATGCTTTTATATTCAATTCAATACCAATCATAAATCTTGTGAACCACAACTTATAAACAATCATACTCTGTAAATACAACTAATAATGGCAAAAGGTCTCTCAGTTAGAATTAACTAACGAGAGGTATTAAACTAATTACGCATGACGCATACTTTTGTATATAAATAGTTTACACTCTTTTGCACTTCATAATTATCAATCTATATTCATCTCAACAATAATAACAATTATCAAGCCCCAACGACACTCACAATATATAGGTCTCTCTCTTAGAATTAACTAAGGAGAGTCAACTAACACACCACACTCCAGGTTCATTAATCAACCTGATTAATGAAAACAATTATTTATGACCCACACTACACCATTAGTCGAGTTCCAAATAACATATTCAACAACAACTCAACTACGGACCATACCCATAACCATACAGAGCGAGTCTATCTCATTACTAATTCGAAAACCATTCCATTATCTAAGTGGGACTTCTTTAAAGTAATTCACAATTTTACTTTAGTGAACATTAGTCAAATAGTCCGACTTTATTATATTTTTCCATTTATAGTTATCGAACTAAAATACATTTTTAAACACATCTTCACTCTCCGACTTCATATGCAACTATTTCTAATGTTCTTAGTATTATTATCAACACTTACATATCTCATTCCCTTGAGTTAAATAGACTAACATGATTACTTGAGTCCTAGAGTCTATTTAAGTAGTACTCGTCTAATTAACATAATCATCACAACTTCTTAATTGCTATCCTCTTAACTTATAGCTGGACAGTGAACTTCAATTACTACTACAATTTGACAATATGTATATTACTTAAAAAGTGTTAACTTTCTATCAGTATTAGAACAAAAGAAGTTTACATTACTTCTTGCTAACTTCTTACGTTCTCATTCCATACATAAAGTGAGTTGCCTTAGTCCAACTAATTACTTTATTGATTAAATCCTTATATGTAAATATATTACTCACTGAACTCCATACAAAGAAGCCAACCCAATTTCATTCATTCTAATTGAAATTCCATCATGTACCCAACCAAATCATATAATCAAACTTGTTAAACTAACTTTAACATTAACTTAATTCATCTACCATTATCATCCTTTACTCAACAATTGACATCCAAATTATCTCAACAACAAATTATCTCAACAACAAATTATCTCAATAGCAACAACCACAAAACTAATTAGAATCTAGAATAGAAACTGATTATTTGCAACATATATAAATTTGAAACTCAATCAACAATATAAACATCACAATAACATTTCCAGTTCACAATTAACCCAATTTGATGGTAAAGCAAGAAGATAGGCAACTTGGTTTAGTACCTTGACAACCACCATAAGTAAAACGAGGAGGAGAAGATTAACACCGGCCCAACACCGGGAGAAACGCCGCAGCACGAGCAGCAGCGACACAAGATCAGGGGAGAGAGGACAAGGGCAGGGGAGGAGACGGCGGTGGTGACAGTAACACCACCAGCAGCACCAACGAACGAAGAGGGGAAGAAGCGAAGCAGTGACGAGCAGTGGCGCGCGAAGAGTACCAGCGAAGTAGCGGTGCGCACAGCACTAACACCAAGAACAACAGTAGCAGCAACGAAACAGAGGAAGAGAGAACGACGCAGAATCTCCGATAAGCTCGGAAAACGCCGACGAGGCGCGATGCAGGTGAGCGAGAGATAAACGGAGGGGTTCACGGGGAGGAGAGAGAAAAGGGATTCTGATTTTTGGGGTTTGGGGTTTTTCACGGGAGAAGCCACGAGAAAGTTGTAAATGGGTTTGGTTTTTAAGAATAAACCGACAAAGGGTTTTGGTTTTGGTATTTCTCTTTTGGCAAATACTACTCAACACATTTTAAATGACTAAAAACCCAAAATATATTTAATAATAATTTCATAAAATCACATTAATAAATATATTACAAACATGACAAATAAAAATGACACTCCAACCCAGATAAAATAAGAATATTAGAAACATAATTAACATAATAATTATAATTAGTATTTAATAAATTCTTTTAAAAACAGGCCTGTTACAAATTCCCCCTGCTACAAGTCTAACGTGCCTAGCAGTCCTGCACCCCAAGGGCAATTTATATAAACGGATCCAAAAGGGAAACAAATTCATCCGAGATGTTGGAGGGTTGCTAACTCCCATTAAATTCATTGAGTGGGACTAAATTTTGGTCGAAGGTCCACGGGTGCTCAACTAGGACTTTTGCTTTGTCCCTAGCTTGAGCAAATTGCACCACGAAAAGGCCATTCTCTGTAGAATGAAATAAAGCCCCCTTCAATGTCGACCATATTTGATTCATGGTTCGCTTCAATGCTTCAAACATATAAGATCGAACCGTCAAAACCTTCCCTACAAGCGCCAGATTAATGTCATTATCAATTTCGTCATCGGGAATAGCATCTAGGGCAACAATAGTATCTTCTTCCGCAGTTATGTTCAAACTCTAGACCTGGGAAGCAATTTCATCAGCCATCAGACTGACTACAGATCCCAATGAGGATTAAAAAGCACGAAGAATCGAGTAGAAAATGTGGAAAACCACGACTGGATGCTCAAACCCTAGAGAGACGCTCTAAAGAGAGGACTTTCTTCGGTGTATCACAGCAGGATAACAAAACCACTATTGAAATCTAAATTTTTTTTCGCCACGATTGGCGATGAAACACCACCACCTAAAGTTGAACCTAATTGGCAAATTCTGCCTTCTTTCTCGGACCACAAGATCATCCCGGGTACTTCATTACTCCCACACGACTTAGTCATGACACCTATGCGGATTTTTATTTTTTTCAAAGCAATTTGTGTCGGATGGGGCAAGTTGACCAGACGCAAATCACTCATTCCAAGATGCATGCTTGCTACAGGGGAGCTTCATTTGCGTCGCACATTGTCCAATGTGTGACGCAAATGAAGCTCCTGCGCAGGATGAACTATCCGGCTATGGAGTCATGTGTGTCGTACATGGCTAAGGGTCCAACGCAAATAGTTCCAGATCTGCGTCGTGTCCTAATCCAACGCAGATCATCTCTCCCAAATTTGCGTCGAGGCCTGTAGCGTCGGACCTGGAGCCGACGCAAATCGTGGATTATGTACTAGTGCATGAAATTGAAACCAACAACCAAGATTAACGTGGGAAACCCGAGCTCCGGGAGAAAAACCCACAAACTTGTACTATAGAATCAATGGAGCAGTGAGTAGCACACATATCTCATAGTTCAAAGATTGGCTCCCGCTCGGGCCAAAACCAACCCACCCGGGCCCACTGTGCTGCCGCCGGCCCGAGCTCCTGCAGCTGCACTCCTTTCGTTTCTTCCTCATGCCTTGGCCTTGCTTGACCATCTCTAATAAAGCCAACAATCTCCCACCTAGAGATCGGGTTAAGCAAGAGAACATCCTACCATGAATACCTGAAACCATCACCATCATCTCTCCATACATTGGCCATAGCCAATCCCGCTTCCTTTTCACCAAAGGAAACAACACTGAGGTCTCAACCAACCTCGATGCAACATATTCCCAAACTCATCACGCTCATGCTCCCACTTAGATGCAAACCCAAGCATTACAACCATGCTCCCACCTAGACAAAGCATCCCCATGATGATGCATCTTCTCTACACCAAGGAAACGTCATTGAAGTTTGCACCAACTCCGATACAAAGACATCAAAGCGTACACCAACTTTGATTGTCACTAAGCAACCTCCAAATCATTGCATCATCACTACATAAACCTTCACACCCTCCTACCCCGGGGTTCGGATCACCTAAGAGACAAGCACAACCAAATGAAGATCTCTTCCTCATCAATCCAAGGAAGATAACCACTTCCTCTCCAACCAAAGAAGCACATTTAGATATCATCCAACTTCAATAAGGCAAATTACCACCTAAGCCAAATAAGCTTCTCATTGTTCTAGAAACAAACTCACATTGCTCCCAGCCGAACAAAACACCCTTTGCTCCACTTAGGATTTCCGGCACAACATGCTTGTGTGCCGCCCTTCACCTTGTGCGCTTACCGGTCAATTTGCCATCGGGATATCGCTTCACCACGGTTCTCATCCCTTGGCCCACTAGTGTAAAGAGTTCCACTTCTTGTCCCCCGAGCTATGACCATATCTCCCTTGACAAGCTTCCAAGAACCACCATCAAACACAACCTTGTGACCCGATGTAGCAAGGTGGGTCACCGATATCAAGCTTTTCTTCAACCTTGGGATGAACTTGACATCTCAACTCCAACAATCCACCATGAGTGAGTTTCAAACTCACATCACCTTGCCCTATGACTTCCACGACCTTTTCATCCGCAAGATAGACTTTTCCAAGCTTTCGGGATTTGAAATTCCGAAACAACTCTAGTCATGGTGAGGAATGGTAAGAAGAACCCGAATCCAAGACCCATGATCCCGAGCACCCAACTAACTCTTTTGGATCACCCATGCTTAGCACTAAAGCATCGGAAATGTGCTCCGAAGTCAAGTTTGTTGATATCTTCCTCTTCATCACTATCTTGAACCTTCTTATTCCCTTTCCCATTCCCTCTCTTTGGATAATCTTTCTTCAAGTGTCCTTCATTACCATAACCCCAACACACCACATGAGCTCCCCCATTCGGTTTACCATGCCCTCTTGACTTCGATCTTCCATGACTTGCATTTTTCCTTTGTTGATTCCTTCTCCCCTTACTTTCACTACTATATATAAGCACCACCCAGTGATTCACCGGACTCTCTCCTTCGAATGCTCTCTCTCAAAATCAAGTCCCACGCATCATCATACTTCAACTTCTCTTTACTGGAGGAGTTGCTAATGGTAGACACCATAGTTTCCCATGACAAGGGCAAAGAAGACAACAAAATCAATGTCTTCACTTCATCCTCAAATTTGATACCAATCGAAGACAATTGACCCAAAACCGAATTAATCTTATTGATGTGTTCGGTGGCAGAACTCCCATCAACCATCTCCATATAAAACAAACGACATACTTGACAAGGTTTCCATCAAACCCGCCGTTGTTTTCTCATCCTTGACATTGAAAGCCACACTCCGGGCTAATGTTAATCTCACAACTCCACGTGCTTTCCTATCAAGAACTTTCCAATCCTCCTCAAGCATACCACTTGGTCTCTTTCCCTTAAGAGGAAAGTAAAGATTATTTTGATACAAAAGATCCTCCATTTGCATTTTCCAAAATCCGAAATCTTTGCCATGAAACCTCTCAATCCTCAATTTCCCTTCTTCCATTGTTAATTTTACCCAAAAAATCCAAAATTTGATTTTTCTACACCAAAAAATCCAAACTTTGATTTTTCAACCACAAATCCTAGTTTTCCACACAACACTAGACACTTTTCCTTCAAGTTAAACCTTAGATCTTGATACCAGTTGTTGTGATTTAGAAACAAGTGCTAACTAGTTTGTGCAATCAACAATAATCAAGAAGAAGCATCACTGATAGAAAAATGCTTATTTGCGTCCCTTGATTTGCGTCAAACATTTAAGAAGCCGACTTAATTGCTGAGGCTCAGTGTAATAGCCTAACTTCTGAAACTAGGTTTAAAATCGATAATCCGAGATTATTTGGCTAATAATTATTATTTAAGCTGTAATTGTTACGTTTTGGGAAAAAATCGATGAACTAAGGTGACCACTATGTGAATTTTGTTGCAAATGTGAATATTATGTGTTATTAGATAAACTAATAACAGGAGCTATGTGATAATTGAGTAATTCATGAGTTACATTAGGAGCATTGAATGTCGTTCCGGAATTATGGGATTTGTAGTAGTTATTGATATCTTTTTTTTAAGTTATTCTGGGAAGTGAGATCAAGGACTAATTAAGTCAAGATACTTCCATTAAGGTATAAAATATATCTTGGGAAATTTTGTTAAGAATAATTATGGATTAGGAAATAATTGAGGTGATAATCCAAATTTAAAAGCCTTGAAAATTCTGGTTTGTTCCTAAGCAAGGGAAGCGACGATTTTACCCCTAATACTAAACCAAAATCACGATTTTGCCATTACCCATTCTCCATATATATGTGACCAAGTCCCATAATTCATTTAATCAGATTTCATTTCACAAAACACAACAAAAATTACACCACACTCTTCCCCCTTCTTCACACCATTTCTGGCAAGCTGCAGGGCTGCTGTTGGCAGCTTGTTTCCTTTGGATTCTAGCTCTGAATCTTGCATGCAATTGTTGTCCTAGGCTTTTCAAGTTGTTCTCTATACTGGACAATCGTTAGTTTTGAGGTTTCACTTCAGTAGCATTAAGGAAAATCAAGAAAGGTGAGTTGTGGCTGAATTCCAGAACTTATGAGGTCTATTAGATTAAAACTTGATTTATTTGGGTTGATTGCTGAATACTAAGTTATGAATGTTTTATCTAAGGTTCTAGGGAGTTGTTGGAGAAGTGCTAAAAGTGGTTAAAGAAGATTTGATTCCTAAACACCGGATTAAGTTACACAAGGACCACCCTTCAAACCCTTACTTTCTTAGTTTGTTTGTGTAGCATTTGCTTTGTGAAAATTGTGTAATGTTTGAGTATATGGGTGTTAACGAGCCGAACAGAGACCGAACATGTATCGACTCGGCTCGAGAATGGTTGAGGCACAGCTTGGCTCGAGCTCGAAAGGATCAAATCCAAGCTCGGCTCGAGGCTCTGCTCGAAAAACAAAAATTTCAAATATAAATAAAAAGTTCAACATATCACATACTCCCTCCGTCCCAGAAAGATCTGGGATCTGAACACTTATTGGGACACGTAGTTTAAGGTGATAAGTTGTGGTATGGTTATCAAATGTTATTTTATTTAAAAAATAGATGTGATAGGAGTTGGTGGGGTATTTTTTAATAGAGGAGAGAGAAAGTTGGGTAACTTTTTATTGGTAAAAGGTAGAGTGTGGACCAAAGAACTGTTAAAGAAATAATATATTAATGGTGGGGCCATGCCAAGAATGGAAATGTTCAAACTAATTTGGGACAAACATAAAAGGAAAGTGTTCAGACTATTCTGGGACGGATGTAGTATATATTAGGCTTTTGGTAAAAGATATCGCCTAACATAATTTTGCAAAACGTTAAACTACCATGGAAGCAAATAGTCATGCCCACCAAATAAGTAAGGCCCAACTTCTACTTGTTCAATAATCTTCTCCTCCCGTATGCCATTTTATAACATCACATTCACCTCTTGCGTTGATACCTCACCGATGTGGGACTCCGCAAATCTCCCACAATAGAACTCTGCAATGCTAACGTAGGAGTTAGACTTAAGGATTTGCTTATACCTCACTGATGTAGGACTCCGCAAATCTCCCACAATAGAACTCAGCAATGCTAACGTAGGAGTTAGACATAAGGATTTGCTGCAAGCTTTTTTATATTTGTAAATTGTAATGTTGCTGCCACTTAGCTTGTTCTAATGTCTTCAAATACACACATGCACACACACACACACACACACACACATACACACACACACACACACACACACACACACACACACACACACACACACATATATATATCTATATATATATTTAAAAATGATTAAGTTAATTAATTGAGGGCTAATGTTACATACACAAATGAAAAATCCTCATCATTTTTATTACTGCCTTGTTTTTCTTGTTCTTTTTTTTTGGAAGGTTTTTTTACTTCTTTTTTTTTGGTGTTTTTTTAGTTTATCAAAAATGTAAATTTTGGATTCCTAGTGTAGTCTTAGAGTCAAGGCTACCTGAAATAATTTTAGTAATTTCATGTTCGCGAGCTTTCGAGCCGAGCTTAAGGTAGCTCAGGCTCAGCTCGTTAAGGTCTCGAGCCGATCCCGAACTCGAGTCGAGCCCTCTCGAGCCGAGCTTTGACCGAACTTTGACTGAGCCTAGCTCGAATAGTTTGTGAGCCACCCTGGCTCATTAGCACCCCTATTTGAGTATATTTTGTGATGAAAACCTACTGATTTGCAAGTTGCAAGTAATTGATTTTAAAGTATTGCATATGAATTTTGATAATGATTTCCGAGATATATGTCGCTGCATGTCAAGTTCTTCTAAAAGCAATCAAATTAAAGCTTGATGCTACCTTGGTTGTACCTTGATTAATGGTCTCAATTGTTGCTGGTCTTTCATGATATACTCCTGGAAAGTTCATATCTTGATTATCAAGTAAAACTTTGTTTTGTTTCCTATCATATGCCACGTACAACCTCCGTTTGAGAAGTAAAGAACACTTAAAACCCGATTTTCGCTCAGTTGCTTCCCGAGTTAATAAACCCTTGTTCCTTTGGTTTCTCAAATGCTTTTGAGTGATGAACACCTACTGAACCTATTCATCTACTAAGTTGTATACCAAAACTTTGGCTAAACATAAAAGTTACAAGTGATTTCACATAAAAACTGCTATCCTTGAACACAAAATCGAAAACCATAAAATTGACATATGTTTACTTGTGTGGCATAATCTTTTCATATATTTAAGAGCCATTCTATAAGACCTTTACATGCTGCCATGTCATGATAAACACTTCCTTTAATCACCTCGACTAATCTCAACATCCTTTCGAAACCTTATTGTTAAGTCACTTTTCCAAAAACAGTGGAACTTGACATAACAAGCTTGTTTTATGAAACTTGTTTTGATAAGTTAAGTTGGTTTTAAAAGTTGATCCCATTAAGTATTTAAGTATAAGGTTCTTATATATTTTAGTATAAGTTTCTTATATATATATATATATATATATATAAAGTTTAGTTTTAGAAGGGAAGTAGATGTGTAAGCAGTGATGAACAACAATCACAGAGCGAGTTTGCTCTTTATGCGTTTAGAGCGGATATTGCTCTGAAGCGGGTATTGCTCTGTTATGTAGGGTCATGACCTAGAAGTCTTACAAGTAGGAAATAAGAAAGGTGGGGAGACGTCCCTCAAAAGTCTGGAGATGTGGCTTTGCCCTCCGTTCGTGTTCCTTCCCAGAGTATAAAATATTTTAAGATGTGTATAGAAAATGTTTAAGTGATTGTTAAGAACAGCAAAATTGTTATTCATGGATAGTATTATTGAAGATTACTCGATATACTCATGATGCTATTGTTACTTTTACGATATTCAAAGGGAAAAAGTATCTTTGTGATAAAACAAAATAAAAGTGTTTGAGACATCGATTATGTTGTTACATTAAAGTAAAACCTATTTTCAGCCACCTTGTTATTTTAGAACTAGTGGGACTTGTGTACCAGCGTAAACTGACCGTTTTGCTCTCTTGAACCTGTCCTGATGGGGGCAGATTCAACTGTTTTGCAGGAGTAATCTGAAGGTCAAGATTAACTTAGTCTGGAAGTGTTCGTGTTATGTGAATTTCCGCTGCGATATGCTTGTTTGTATGATATTAACTATGTTTTGAGCTCGGATATCTAAATACTTAGACTATGTTGTAATAATTAAATAATTTAGTTTGTTTTCACAACTATGCTTAGATACTTTTAGATTTCCTAACTCCCCGAGGGTAGGGTGGTGCGGAAGTCTGCACTAACAACATATCTAATTAGCAAATTAGTTCTTTTAATTATATTTAGTCCTAATTAAGCTGCTATTTAGGGAGGGCTGTTACACTCAAACCATTTGCATCGGATTGGTGTAGGATCTGACGCAAATTGCAAGTAATAAGCGTCTGTTTGGCTAGAGCATTCGACGCAAATCACTACTTAAATGGGAACAAATTAAATTATTTGGGTCATGATCCGCGTCATTTGGGCCCCGACACACGACGTAAATCAAGGGATGATCTGCTTCGGTTGGACCCCAACACGCGGCATAAATCAAGGGCTTCAATTCTGTTTTAAGGAATGGGTTTAGGTTTTTTCTCACTCTCTCACTTTTTCACTCCAGCCGTCTTACTCCACCATTCTCACACTCTCTCTCTCTCTCCAGCGCATCACTCCGGCGACCCCATCTTCGCCTTCTTTGCTCTCTTGAATGACCGGAATTTCACCGGGAGACGACAAAACCAGCGTTGTTTCTCAAATTTGGGTTTCTCAATTTAAAGCCCAATTGAAAAAAATCTAATATGGGTTTTCAAACCCTCGTCGTTTGGTCTCGTTGTCTTCACCATCTGCATATCTAAAACTTTGCTTTGTTACTGGTTTTGGTGGAAATGACAATGGATCTTTGGCTTCTTGAACCACCAGAGCATCGTTCCGAGAATAATGAGTAAAGAAAGATGATGGTGAATGCGACAGAGACGCTCATTCTGGTATGATGTTCCCTCTCTCCTCCTTTCATTCTTCTGAAATCATTCAGAGCATCTAAGTACTGTCATGGCATGCGACAGAGAAGAAGAAAGAAATCCGGAGATGAGAGACGGAGACCGAGAGAGAATTTTGTCAGATCTAGATATTGAGACACGAAATTTTTGCAAATTTTTCCAGCGGTTTTTGGTTATTTGATGGTTTGCCGGCGGTTTCTGGTGGTTTGGGGGTTTTCTCCGATTCTTTTTAGACAAAGAGAATTTTAGTTTTCATTTTTGGGAGATTTTTTAATAGACAAAGTGAACATTTCTGTAGGTTTGATAAGTAGCAGGGCCAGCCGGCCAAGCGCTTCTATTGAGATGTAGCTGAGACATTGGAGCACCACCAATCATGCTTAGCATCCCCAACATCACCAGAATATCATAAACATATTTTGAGACCCGCAATTTGTGCGAATTTTGTACAATTTGTTTATGTTTTCCATTTGCGTAATACAACTGATTTCATTCTACTTTGGTTAATTTCTTTTTTATAAGTTTAGATTGTTTATCAGTTTAGATTTTTGTTTCATGGTTTTGGTTACAGTATGATTGTAGATGACTTTTAGAATCATAGTTTGGAATAAGAATGGTAGTGAAATTTTTTTTAATCCGTTGCAACTTTTGGAATGGTGATGGACCTCTATTTTTTTTGGTTTGTTAAAAGCAATTTACGTCGGATGAGGAAAGTTGACCCGACGCAAATCACTCATTCCAAGATGCATACTTGCTGCTGGGGAGCTTCATTTGCGTCGCACATTGTCCAATGTGTGACGCAAATGAAGCTCTTGCGCAAGATGGGCTATCCGGCTATGGAGTCATGTGTGTCGTACATGGCTAAGGGTCTGACGCAAATAGTTCCAGATCTGCGTCGTGTCCTAATCCAACGCAGATCATCTCTCTCGAATTTGAGTCGAGGCCCGTAGCGTCGGACCTGGAGCCGACGCAAATGAGGCTCTGGGATCCGACGCAAATCGTGGATTATGTACTAGTGCATGAAATTGAAACCAACAACCATGTAATGCAGAGAGAGAACACATGAAAGAACATACCAAGATTAACGTGGGAAACCCGAGCTCCGGGAGAAAGACCCACAAACTTGTACTATAGAATCAATGGAGAACAATGGTGAACATAGAAATCTTCCACAAACTCACTCTCTCACCTAAAACCCTAGAAAAGATAAGGCTCAAAGTTTGAACTATGAGATACGTGTGCTACTCACTTCTAAAACCATAAAATAAGGTATACAAGGAATAAAAGCAATTCAACGGCCATGATTAAAACTTAAATAGAAAAACACGTGTAGATCTGGGACGCCCAGACGGGCTCGAAGAACTGCCCGCCCGGGCCAAGCCGCCCGCTCGGGGCACAACTTGCACCAACATTTTGGCTCGAGGACAGAAATAAGAGAGTTTGGCCCGCCCGCCCGAGCCACAAGGAAGCTCGCCTGGGGAAGGAGCGAGCCTTACCAACAATCTGCCCTGGGCCTCAAAGATTGGCGCCCGCCCGGGCCCACTGTGCTACCGCCCGCCCGAGCTCTTGCTGGTGCACACCTTCCGTTTCTTCCTCGTGCCTTGGCCTTGCTTCACCATCTCCACTAAACCCAACAAAGACAATATTCTTTGATGACAGGTTTTAAGTTACACCCTTTGGACTTTGGAGTACCTACTATAAAGATTTTAGACTTTAGAACGTTGGGTAGACGTGACTCCCAGGTCCACTAATGAAAAACTACAATAAATTAAGCGATTAAAACAGTATTTGATTTCAACACATGTTGCACATTCATTAATAAAATCTTAATCTTAAAAACAACTGTTTTCAAATTTTCGAAGTTTGCACTTAATGTCTCTTCTTACTTGTCTTCCTTTGCCACAAATTAGCCCGATCTTAGTTCTATTTTTGAGGAAGGTAGAGTCTGAATTACAGAGGCCACTTGGCCCACTTAGGGTGATGAATTTTACTCCCTCTGTCCCATAATATAGTCCCTATTTCATTTTTAAATGGGCGAAACTTTAAAATATTTGACCAAATATTCTCATTAATATATACAAGAAAACACTCATGTGAGATTTTATTAGATTCGCCTCAATATGTAGTTTCATAATATCAACTTTTTATCTTTTCTATTAATAAAGAATTGAAGATATCGAATATCGAAGATTCGTCTTGCAGACCTTGTAAAAGAGAAACAAGCACTATAATATGGGACGGAGGGAATATTAACAAAGACATTAATTTATTGATTCTAGTTTAATTGAAAATAGGTTCATGTCAATAAACTACTGATAGAGAACCAGGCCCGTCCTTGAGCTTGGGCAGGAGGGGCACCCGCCCAGGGCCCAGGGAGAAAAGGCCCAAGGTGTTGGCTTTGCAACCTGTGACTTAGATAAATTAGCCCGTAGTATTACAATAACCAACTACATACTGTTAGCTCTTTGGTTAACTGCTTGACACTATTATGCCATTATACTCCCGCATCCCTGGTTCGACTACCAATACAACTTTTCTTATGCTTTCTATTTTTCCTTTTTTGGTTTTCTTTTGTTTCCAATGATTTTAAATAGTTATATATAGTTTCTATATTTTTCTTTTTTGGTTTTCTTTTGTTATCAATGACTTTAAAATAGCTATCTAATCTTTAGAAAGTGGTTTTTTTTCCTTCTCATATAGAGTACTAATTATGTCCTTTTTGCTATTTCATACCCCTTCGATATTGTATAATTCACCTTTTACGTTTACATTGTTCATTTCCTCTACTTCAACAATAAAGTTACTAATTAATAAGAACAAATGTTCACATGAAATGCTATTAAAATTATCTTGATGTCTACATTCAAAATATTATATTTTACGAGAATTGCACAATCATTAAAGTAAGATAGTCAAGGACATTAGATGTTAATAAACTAATGTGTTGGTAAAAATGCGAATGTTAAAATAGAACTGTGAAAAGGGAAGATTTATGTTGTTGCCTTTTCTTTTTTTACAATTCAAACCCAGAAAAATATTAAGTAGTCTAAAAGGACAAAGCGCTAATTTCGTAATCCAAATCTACTCGATGCAGAGGACGACGTGATAAATTTAAGAAGCAAGATAAAACTTAGGCCCTGTTCTTTTGGACTTATTTTCATCAAAAATAAGTAATAATAAGTCCAGTTCAGCAAAAATAAGTAAAATTAAGTTCAGTTCAGCAAAAATAAGTTCAGTTCAGCAAATATAAGTTCAATATTACTATTAATGTTGTAATTATTATTTTTCGTTTTCAATATTACTATTAATATTGTTATAACCGATTCTACTCGAACATTTTCAGTCTCACTACCCTCACTTGTTTTGTCATTCACTAGCTTTCGAGCGTTTTCCTTCCCCGACGTCTACGCACCTGCCCCCAATTATAATAACGATGAATTTGTAATTTTTTATTTATTTTTTTTATTTTTTATTTATTATTTTATTTATTTATTTATTTTTTTATTTTATTTTTTTATTTTTTTATTTTATATTATTTTTTTATTTTAATATTTTTATTATTTATTATTTAGTAATTATTTATTATTATTTATTATAATAATTATTATTTATTATTTATTATTATAATTTATTATTATTTACTATTTATTATTTATTATTTATTATTTATTATTTATTATTTATTATAATTATAATTATTATTATTTATTATTTATTATATATTAAATATTATTTATTTATTATTTAATATTTATTATTTATTATTATTAATATTAATATAATTTATTATCTATTATTTATTATTATTATTATTTATTATTTATTATTATTTATTATTTATTATTTATTTATTATATATTATTTTTAATATTTATTATTTAATATTTATTATTAATGTTATTATTTATTTTTATTTATTATTATTATTATTTATTATTTATTATTTATTTATTATTATATTATTATTTATTATTTATTATTTATTATTTATTATTTATTATTTATTTTTATTATTATTATTATTTATTTATATTGTTATTATTTATTATTTTTATTTATTATTTTTTATTATTTTTATTTTTTTATTTTTTATTATTAATTATTATTGTTGTTGTAGCCTAACATCTACGGCTCCCTTAACGACATGTGGGCTCATCAGAGCCATACACGTGTCAACCTAGTTAATAAGGAAAGAAGGCTTAATCTCTGGGTTATACTCAGTTGGGTTAAAAGGTTGATTTTCTGGCCCAACAGTCAGAACCCAGCACTGCAAGGTGGCTGCAGGAGAGTGGTTAATAAACCTTTACCAATCATGGCCTACCACGTGTCATGATCTGATTCCCCAGCCAATCAGAAGCCACTATTCTAGGGCAGATTTTAAGGATAGCTGTCAACTTGCTATCACTATAAATACCCCTGAAATCAGGAGCAAGATCATTCAATGCAAACAGTGCAAAAGTTACTCTGAAAAAATACTCTCTCACTTTCTCTCTCTATCTCTACTCTATCTTACAACTCTTGATATCTAACTTAAGCTTCGGAGGGGGAACCACCACCCAAACCTCCAAGGTGGGTCCCTTTTTGCAGGTTTGGGAACGAAGCTCAGGATTGGATAAAAGAAGTTCAGACATTTGTTGCACAAGTCTCCAAAGAAGAACATCGAAGGGATACAAATTTACTTGCTCGACAAGGAAACTAGGCCTGCAGCTTACTTGTTGGACAAGTGGATAAAACATTTGGCGCCGTCTGTGGGGAGACGCAACGATGATTGATTGTCAATCATCCAACATTGCCAGAAATTGAAGTTTTCAAGTTAATGTCGAAGATACGGTGGAACATGAAAGACCACCTAGAGGAAGAGATAAACCCCCGTCCATTGTCAATGTTCCTGGACCAAGTCAGCAACCCGTCATCCAGATGAATCTTGATCGACCAGTGACTGCCGCCCATCTAGAGAATGTTCTGAATGATTTTCAGACTAAGATGGCAGCGGTCGTCCTAGTCGACCTGTTCGTCAGGAACCCTCTAGGAGGACGACAAGAGGAAAGCAGCCAGAGGATGGTGATCAGCGAAGAAAGATGGACTGGAACCTGGTGGTGAGGACTCAGGACCATGTTCGTCCAAGCGGGCACCGAATGGAAACAGATGCCAGAGAATATCTAGAAGCAAAGAAAGCTGCTGCATTACAACGATCAGCTACAGGATCTACACCATACCTGAGAGACCCTCCTTTGATGTTGTCGTCCAGAGGGGAGGGACAAAGTTTAAGTCACTCTCCTGTTCATCCACGACAGGAGAAGACGGTGGCTCAGCCCATGGTCTATAGGCGTCTAGCGCCTGCAAACACGTCGTCTGATCCGGTGTTAAGGGAATATCTAAGGAGTACATACCCATTGAGGGACAGATGGGAGCCCTCCGG
The DNA here is from genome assembly GCA_947646795.1 of Beta lomatogona. Classification (NCBI taxonomy): domain Eukaryota; kingdom Viridiplantae; phylum Streptophyta; class Magnoliopsida; order Caryophyllales; family Amaranthaceae; genus Beta; species Beta lomatogona. Next base: position 776,938 of record CANSNZ010001289.1, read on the forward strand.
ATTAACTGGCCCACTCCATTCTCGGCCAGGATAATGGAGGCGCCTCCCTTCCCAAAGGTTAAACTCCCTACTATAGAACCTTTTGATGGAACAACAAATCCCGATGACCACTTATCTGCTTACAAACATCAGATGTACGTCCAAGGAGTAGATGATGCTACTTGGTGTAAGAACTTCCCGGCAACCTTGAAGGGAGTTGCTCAGAAATGGTTTAACAATCTTCCCCCCAATTCAGTCAATAATTATACTAAACTCAATTTCTTATTTACTAGTCACTTTGTTGCCAACAAGCAAGAGCAAAAAACAAGTATGCACCTAGGCAAGGTCGTCCAGGGACCTAAGGAGGCTCTTAGAAGTTTCGTTAAGAGATTCAACCTAGAAGCCCTTCAGATCCAAGATCTTAATGTTGGAGTGGCCTTTGACGCCTTCATCAGGGGTCTAAGGCCAGGAAGTTTCAAATTTGATCTTGTTAAGAAGAAAATCTCCACTCTTGCTGAGGCTTTGAGGGAAGCTGAAGCGTTTATCCACGCTACTGAAGTGTGTGCTGAGGCAAAACATCCCGAGTCTAAGAAGCCTGAAGAGGTTGCTCAGCCAAAGAAGAGCAACCCCAAGAAGGCCGAGACTTGGGCTATAACCTCCACCACCACTTCGTCCAGAAGGAGCAAGAGAAAAGAGGCTGAGCCATCCTTATCCAATCCTATCGAATTTAACAAGGACCAATACTCCATTCTCATGGAGATTAAGGATCAATATGAGTTGAAGGCCCCAGCTGAGATGAAAACCCCTTATATAAATAGGGATAAGAGCAAGTACTACCACTTCCACAAGGATTGCGGTCACGAAGCTAATGAATGTAAGCACCTTAAGAAGGCTTTGGAGGAACTAGCTCGAAAAGGAAAGATGAACTCCTATATGCCTCAAGGGGGAAGGAAGTTTCAGAGGAAAGATGATTGGCAGACTAAGAAGAAGGAGAGCGCAAGCACAGACGAAGATGTTGTCCTCGTAATCTCAGGAGGATTTGCTGCCGGAGGACCAACCAATAGAGGACACAAAAACTACTTTAGGGAGCTTGGCCAAGTTCTGTTAGCTGATTAGACAAAGGCCGAGCCCTTTCCAAGGGTGGTAGTTAGTGAGCAAGATCGGGGCAGGTTGAGGACTCCCCATGATGATCCTTTGGTTGTAGAAATGAAAATAGCAAACTTGAGAGTAAGAAGGATTCTGATCGACACTGGAAGCTCGACGGATATCATTAGCGCTGATTGCTTGTCCAGATTAAAGTTTGATGAGAAAAACTTGGTTCTCGTTCACCATCCCATCATTGGGTTTGGGGGAGGAGTCATACATCCAATGGGAACTGTTACTTTGCCCGTTCGAGTGGGAGAAAAGGATACCACTAGAACTCTGTTTATCAAGTTCTTGGTGGTCCGAGATTTGACAGCCTACAATGTCATTCTTGGACGACCAACTCTGAATCATATCAAAGCAGTAATAGTAACTCACCCGATGTTGATGAAGTATGAGTGTGATGATGGCCAAATTGGCTCATTATATGGAGACCAGCAGGTGGCTAGGGAGTGTTATCTGACTACTCTCAAGCCGTCATCATGGAAGATATGCAATGAAGATCAGACGAAGGTTGCTGGCGAAAGGAAAACGTCTGAAATAGAGAAAGATCAGACGAAGGTGGCTAGCGAGAGGAAAGCGTCTGGGATAGTCAAGGACCAAGTGGCCTCATTGAAGATGGCCATTGAGAGCCCTCAGACGCCTCTCGCTCCCTCAAGGAAGGCGTCTGAGCATCTTCCCAGCAAGAAGATAAAATATGAGATCATCAAGGAAGAGCCTCCCTTGCTTGAAGAAGTGATGGCCATCATGGGACTAGCAATAGAGCGTCGAGAACCAGTCGAGGCCCCAGAAGATGTCTGTCTAGATGAGGCTCGTCCAGAACGAACTTTGAAAATTGGTTCTTCGCTCTCTTTGGGTTTGAGGAGCCTCTTAATCAGCTTGCTGAAAGAGTTTCAAGACGTGTTTGCTTATTGTGTTGAAGAAATGCCTGGAATTGATCCAGAGGTAGCCGTCCATCGGCTGAATGTTGTTCCAAAATTAAAGCCAGTTCGTCAGATGAAAAGACATTTAGGACCGGTTAGGAATCAAGCGGTCGACCAAGAAGTTAAGAAGTTGTTGGAGTCAAAATTCATCAAAGAGACTTATTATCCAGAATGGATAGAAAATGTGGTCATGGTGCCAAAGCCCAATGGCACTTGGAGAATGTGTGTAGACTATACTGATCTCAACAAGGCTTGTCCCAAGGACAGTTTTCCGCTGCCTAAGTTAGATCGACTAGTGGACTCCACAGCCGGCCACACTTTACTAAGCTTCATGGACGCTTACTCAGGTTTCAATCAAATTCCCATGTGGCACTAGTAGAATAAATGCTTATTGCTGCGGTCATTAAGTGGCCTATTGCTGCGGTTTTAACTGCGCAGCAATTAAGGACGCAGCAATAGGTAATTAACCTATTGCTGCCGTTTTTAACCGCAGCAATATGTCAAGATATTGCTGCGGTTTTTAGAAACCGCAGCAATATGGTTATTTTTTTATTAAAAAAATACAATATATTGCTGCGGTTTCTGTTGTAAACCGCAGCAATACATTGAATTTTTTAATAAAAAACGAACATATTGCCTTCTTGTTTTTGACGTAAAACAGCAGAAGAATATGTATTGTTTTTTTTTTTTTTTTTTTTTTGCAAATTATTCAAAAGTTTAATGGATCAAACTATTCACAAACACGAAATACTCCCTGCACATTCAGTCCAAAAACGAAAATAAAACCAGACATACATTCATGTATATTCATCTAAGAAAATTTTATTCCAAAAGTTGAAACTAACATAACATCACATTCATTCCAAAACATAAAAGTAAAAAAATACAAAAAAGTAAACACTAACATCAGATCTAAAAATAAAACCTATATAAAAAAAATTAAAAAACAAATCAAAACTAAAAAATCTAAAACCGGCGGTTGAACTACACAAATTAAACACTAACATCCGGCGGTTGCTAACGGCCGACGATCAAAGTGAACGGAGAAGAAGATAGGCCGGGAGAGAAATTGTCGACGAGGAGAGAGAGGCGAGAATCGGCCGACGAAGGATCTGAGAGCGAATGAGCGAAGGAGAACTCGAGAGGCCGACGAACTCAACGAGTGAAGGAGAACTCGAGTCGAGCGGCCGACGAACTCGGCCTTCGTTGCTTCTGTCGTGTTTGTTCATGGCGATGAGCGACGCGAATCATTCATGGCGATGAGAGACGAGAGGAGAATAGATCTTTGAAAACATCTAGTCGCAAAGAAGGCATGACGGGAGGAGAGAGAAAGGAGAATTTGAGGGGGGACTGGGGAGGCTCACCCATGGCTGCTAAATTTGAAATTTTAGGTTTCAGGTGAGGAGGAATTGAGTGAGGGAGTTGGGGAAGGAGGGGCCGGTGGATACGGTGTCGGTGTTGGTGTTAGGTGCGAGAGGAAGGAGAAATTGAAGAGAGAGGAAGAGAGAGGAAGGAGAAGAGAGGTTGAGAGGAACCGCGTGAGAGGAAGAGAAGAAAATAGAGCCGGCATGTGAGTTTGAGAGAGGGAAAAGTGAGGTTTAAACCCTAACTGATGTGTTTCATACTTTTTTTTTAATGATATTGCTGCGGTTTCTGGCAAGAACCGCAGCAATATATTAAAATATTATTTTTTTAATATTATTTTAATATATTGCTTGCGGTTCTTGACAAAACCGCAAAGAATATATCTGGTCAAATAGTCAACTTTTTTTCAAAAAATTTCCTGTTGATACCATATTGCTGCGGTTTTAGGCCGAAACCGCATCAATATCTTTATTTTATATTTTATCTTTCTTTTTACGTGATATATTGCTGCGTATGGGTAAAACCGCAGCAACACCACCGCAGCAATAAGCAATTATTTTTCTAGTGTGGCCAGAGGATCAGGACAAAACGTCCTTCATTACTGAAAAAGGACTGTATGGCTGGTTGAGAATGCCATTTGGTCTACGTAATGCTCCGGCCACATTTCAAAGATTGATCAATGCTGTCTTTCAGCCGCAGTTGGGAAGGAACATGGAAGCGTATATTGACGATATGATAGTCAAGAGCCGCCAAGAAGAGAGTCATGTCGGTGATTTGAGAGAAACTTTTGAAACTCTCAGGAGATACAAGTTAAAGCTGAACCCTAGCAAATGTGTCTTTGGGGTCTTGTTAGGGAAGTTCTTAGGTTTCTTGGTGGACCAGAGGGGAATAGAAGCTAATCCCGAGAAGATCCAAGCTATTCTAGACATGAAATCTCCGTCAAACATAAAGGAAGTTCAGAGATTGACGGGTTGCTTGGCTGCCCTTGGACGTTTCTTGTCTAAGTCAGGTGACAAGTGCGATCACTTCTTCGCCACTATTAAGAAGAGGGCTAAGTTTGAGTGGACAGAGGAGGCGGAGCAAGCATTGCAGCAGGTCAAGGATCACCTTCGGCAGCTGCCTAGGTTGGTCAGCCCAGCCGAGGGGGAAAAGCTGTTTGTATATTTGGCCGTGTCCACTCAGGCTGTGAGTGTCGTTCTACTGGCTGAAAGAGAATCCGTGCAAGTCCCAATATACTTTGTGAGTCACCTATCAAAGACGCGGAAAATAGGTACACTCCAGTAGAGAAGTTTGGATTGGCCCTCGTCATGGCCAGCAGAAAGTTAAGACCTTATTTCTTGGCGCACAGTATAATCGTCTACACTGATCAACCTTTGAAGCAAGTTTTGCAGAAGATGGAAGCCGCTGGGCGGATGCTAAAATGGGCGGTTGAGCTTAACATGTTTGATATATCATTTGAACCAAGGAAAGCCATTAAGGGGCAAGCCTTGGCAGATTTTATAGTTGAGCTTACTCGGCCAACCATAGAGCCAATATCTGATCCAGCTAAAGGAAGGAAGCATTGGACACTTATGGTCGATGGATCGTCTACAGTCAATGGATGTGGGGCAGAAATCATTTGTCAATCTCCCGAAGGGGATAAGTTTGAATATGCATTAAGATTCCAATTCAAAGCGTCCAATAACGAAGCTGAATATGAAGCACTCTTAGCTGGAATCAAAATGTGCAAGGCGGCTGGAGCTTTAGAGATTGAGGCCAAGTCGGACTCTCTCTTAGTCGTCAGTCAGGTCAATGGAGATTTTGAATGCAAAGAAGCATCAATGAGCAAATACATACGACTGATCAAGGATGAGATTGAGCCATTAAAACGATTTGTTCTTGACCAAGTGCCAAGGTCAGAAAATCATCAAGCAGATGCTCTCTCTAAATTGGCCAGCTCGGCTGAAAGTGGTGTGCCAAGAACAGTTTTTTGGGAAGTCAAACCGAAAAAGAGCATTGACCAAGAGCAGATCATGTTTCTTAGCCGAGGGGCAGTGTGGATGGAGCCCATAATAGAATATAAGAAGACGGGACGATTGCCTTCTGACCCTGTAGAGGCTAAGTATGTGAAGGCTAGAGACAAGTGGTTTGAGTTATGGGATGAGACTCTTTACAAGAAGTCATTCAACCGACCTCTCCTCAAGTGCATTACCAGGGAAGAAGGTCTAGAGGTTCTGAAGGAACTCCATGAAGGAGCATGTGCATCTCACATTGGGGGAAGAGCTTTAGGAGAGAAGGCTTTAAGGATGGGGTACTACTGGCCTACCTTAAAGGAGGATGCCTTAGTCTATGCAAAGAAGTGCGACAGTTGTCAGAAACATGGAAACGTGCATTAGAAGCCGTCCAACTACTTAACTCCCATCTTGTTCCCTCTGCCTTTTGCCAAATGGGGCATGGATATACTAGGACCTTTCCCTGTGGCCGCTGGGCAAAAGAAGTTTGTGATAGTGGCAGTTGATTACTTCACTAAATGGATAGAGGCAGAAGCCATGCGAGGAATAACAACAAACGATGTCAAGGGCTTCATCTGGAAAAACATTATAACTCATTTTGGCATGCCTCAGTCCATCGTCTTTGATAAAATGGTCCACAGTTCGAAACGCCTAAGCTGAAAGATTGGTTGTCAGAAAGAGAAATCAAAGCTCACTTCGCTGCAGTCGCCCGCCCACCCACAAGCCAATGGGCAAGTCGAGTCCTTCAACAAGATTCTATCAAATGGAATCAAGAGGAAGCTGGATAACGCCAAGGGACAATGGGTTGAAGAGCTGCAATTAGTGTTATGGTCCATCAGAACCACCGCCAAAAATTCTACAGGAGAGACGCCTTTCATGCTAGTCTATGGCACTGAAGCCGTCTTGCCCATTGAGATTGAAGAACCCACCCTGCGAGTCATGTTGTACACAGAAGATGCCAACTGGGCTGCATTACGCACGACTTTGGACCAAGTGCCAGAAGTCAGGGGCAATGCCTTGCTAAGAATGCAATTGTACAAGTTGAGAATGGCTCGGGAGTTTAACAAAAGAGTTGTTAGACGACCACTCAAGGTGGGGGATCTTGTTCTAAGAAAAATGGAGGCGGTTGGACGAGCTAAGGAGCTAGGGAAGCTAACACCAAACTGGGAAGGACCTTATCTGATTATCCAAGAGCTGCGCAGTGGGACTTTTCGTCTCCAGGATCTAGATGGACGACCTATACAACGTACTTGGAATTCAGATAATTTGAAGAAGTACCACGTCTAACTCAGTTCACTGTCAGATACCTATAAGGTAGTTTGTAGTTACTCCAAAGTGCCACGGCACATGTTAGGAAGAAGAATTGTATACATGCATCTTGGCATTTAGTCAAGCAAAATCCATATAATACAATTCCTACTTTCTTATTTCTTTGTTTATTTTCACCAAGTTAATTTACTTTGGGGCATTAAATCAGTTACTCGTCTAAAAGTGACAATAACTTGGACAAAAATACAAACAATAATAGAACGTCAAAATTACTCACTTCTATGCCGAACATCACTCCCTCGAAGAGACCGGCCAAAAATATATCACATACATGGCCGTCAAACTGACCAAACCTCTAGTAAGAGTAACGTCAAAGTCTCTGAGAGAAAGATGGCCTGAAATAAGACCTTAGTAAAGGATACTTACTTTCAAAAGCACGGACAGCTAAGTAGTCCAGACCCTAGTAAGGGATCACTACTTAATGACGAGTGTTGCTCCCTCAAGGAAGCCGGCTAAAACATGCTCTGAACATGTATCTCAATCTCGTCCATCAATTTCAACAGGCTCGGCCAAGGATGGCCGTTCTCCTTCTTGGACTTTGGCTCGCCCACCATGTGCGGTTGAGCTAAGCCCAAGAAAGGGGGAGATGATAGAAGCCTATAGGACGAGCTAAAGAGAAAAGGTCGTCCAAAAACCAGGAGGACCTAGGCAATAGATGCCCTTGTGATGGTTTGATACTGCAGGACGAGTGTTAGTAGCTCGAGTAAAACGGCTAGAACGTGGCTCGTCCACAAAAACAAACAGGTATTGGCCGCTTTCCCTCTTTGGGCGAGACTCGTCTGTATAAGCAGACTGTCCAAAAATCTAGGATGAATCCCACTAAATACTTGGATACTCTATGGACGATTGGTAATCGTCCAAGGCCAAGGATGACAATCATCTCCTGCATACATTTTGTAAACCGCCCCAGACGAGTCTCTTTTGGCAAGTCTGTTTGTTTCATTCATATTATGCAGACCGTCCAAAAAATTCAGGACGAGTCTATTCTTGTACTTGGAGACAATTTTTAAAGATTGAAAATCGTCTAAAGACAAGCAAGCTGCTATTTCCTTAAACATCTGCGCTGGACGTCCAACAATCATGACGAAGTTAATGTTATACTTAGTCAAATTGGAATTGTTGAAAATAAGAGACAAGCAATTGGCAAAAGTACTTCATATATATCATAAGCAAAAATTTACAACTTAAGACTATTGAAGGGCTAAGACTACAACGGCAAACAAGCCAAGAAACTTAGGAGAATAAACTTAAAACTAGGCATCATCTTCAGCGCGAGTTTCTTGGTCGTCTTCAGGCTTCTCATCCTCAGCTTCAGCTTCGTCGTCGGACTCTAAAAACTCCGGAGGTTCCTCGGTGCATACCATAGCCCGATGAACACTCTGTTGATAGTCCAGACGACGTACAAAGCTTGGGACCTCATCAGCTTCAGCCAGCATCTCGAAGGCCTTGACATGTTTCGACGACTTGCACCAACCCTTCCTTGGCATCGTTGAAGGCCTTGGCCGCCTCCCTCTCTAAACGGGCAGTTCTCGCCCTCAGGAGAATATATTCCCTCCTCAGCTGGACAGCGGCAAGAAGAGCAGCATCTCTTTCACCCTTTAGATATGTAGAGACGGTATCTATGATCATCTTCAGCCGGTCTTGCTCCGTGTACAGATCGTTGATGGTAACAAGATAATTCTTGTTCGTGGATTCCAGGTCTGCTGATCTCTTCTCCAAAGCGTCCAGTGACTGACGATGAAGGGTATTGGCCATCTCAATGTCATGGATGACCTTGTCGCCTGCCTTTGTGGCAAGGTGGACGAGTTTCTTACTCTTTTTTCTCAAGTCCCTTTCCCATTCTCCAGTAAGCATGCTGCGAGCAAAAAGTTGTTGCAATAAAAACCAAACAAGTCATCAGACGAGTTACAAAAAGGAAATAAATATACGCAAGTATTAAACCAAAGCGGCAGTAAGTTATACCTCAGCAGCAAGTTGTGACATGTAGCCCACATGCCCGGCCGATGCTCCCCTTAATCCTTTGGTATAGGATTCGGGAAAACACTTGAACGACTCCCGCTAAGCCGATCCTTTTCGGCCTTTGACATTTTGGCGAAAGCAGGAGAAGACTCCTCGTCCGAGTCTATGGTAGGAGGAGCTGCGGGTATAGCGGGGCCTTTGCCCTTATCTGAAAGAGGGGGAGAGTCAGTTATCTTGATAGGAAAGACGATGGCTTGTCTATTGGACGGACTCATGGACCGTCCACCGACCCGCATCGTCCTAACTATATTCGGGTAATACGACTCACCAGACGAGATTGATGTCGTCCTAATAGCTAGCGGCATCTGAGGCACCAGCTTGGCCACCGAGCCGCTGAAGCCCGGGTAGTTCTCAGCCGCCGTCCCCTGTTCTGAAACAACCAAAGCCAATGCTGACTCTGGCCTGACTTCTGCCAAGTCAGAAGGCAAAGTGTCCAACTGACCGGTGGGGTCAGAACTCTTCCCCTCCTCGGCCGGAGCGGCAGCAGAAGGCTCCTCTTTAAGAGCCTTATCTTTTGGGGGGGGCATGGTTTTTTCTCCAACCCCACTTGAAGTAGCCTTCTCCGTCTTCTTTCTCGTAAAGCCCTTAGGCTTTTTTGCCGGAGGCTGGTCCACGGCTGCCGTAGGCCTCTTTTTTAACGAAGACGATTTCCCTGGGGGGGAGTTTGTTTGTTGGAGCATTTTTCTGCAAAATGTGGTCAAGTTAAGACATTGAACGTCCAAAGAGAAGTCTAAAATGATTAAGTGTAAAGCCTCAGACGAAGTTAATGCAAAGAAGGAGGCCGTCCAAATGGAAGACGTAAAAATGACCCTCGTCCAGGGACCGGAAATCACCCCTTCGTTCAGTTTCAGCACTTAAAGCAATTCAGACGAGAATGACCCAAAAAAGGTGGCCGTCCAAGCATGGACGTTTTCCCTTTTCAGGGTGGCCTCGCCCAAGAAAAATAACAGAGCCACAAACGAGGATGGCCCAAAGAAGGTAGCCGTCCAAGCATGGACGTTTTCCTTCTTCATGCCAACCTCGTCCAAAAAAAAAAAAAAAACCTTGGACGAGGATGGTTCAAAAGGTATTCGTCCAAGATTATTCAGCACTGCAGACAAGGATGGCTCAAAAATGGTGGCCGTCCAAGTATGGACGTTTTCCTTCTTCATGCCAACCTCGTCCAAGAAAAATAACAAGGTCTTGGACGAGTTCTAAAGGTACTCGTCCAAAGGTATTAAAAATCACAGACGAGGATGGCCCAAAGAAGGTAGCCGTCCAAGCATGGACGCTTTCCTTCTTCATGCCAACCTCGTCCAAGAAAAATAACAAGGTCTTGGACGAGTTCCAAAGGTACTCGTCCAAAGGTATTAAAAATCACAGACGATGATGGCCCAAAGAAGGTAGCCGTCCAAGCATGGACGCTTTCCTTCTTCACGCCATCCTCGTCCAAGAAAAGAAACAAAGCCTTGGACTAGCCCCGATGACGCTCGTCCAAAACCATTCAGCATCTCAGATGAAAATGACCCAGAGGAGGTGGCCGTCCAAGTCCAGACGCCTTCCTCCTTTAAGTGATTCTCGTCTAAGGGAAGGACATCTGGTGCCTGGACGTTCTCCTTAATCGGGTGATACTCGTCCAAGGGTTATGTAAATATTTAACAAGTGAGAATGATACTAATCCAAAAAAAGAATAAAAAGAATATATATATATATATATATATATATATATATATATATATATATATATATATATATATATATATATATATATATTTGTTACCAGCGTTTCAGCCCTTTTCTCGGCACTGCTCTTGGCATACTCCTTCCATAAGTTGTCGGTAAATTTAGACATGCTTATTTCGCCCGTCCAAGAGGCCTTGAGACGATTTCTGGCTGAGTCTGCAAAAGATAAATGACAAATGGTTAGTCCGATGTGCTAGGTTTTACTTGGTGAATTTGATGTATACCTCTATCTTCGGCCAACCGCAAGCCGGCGGCAACCAAGAAGTCATCCTGGTAAAACATTTCCTTAAAGGGTATCCAGTTAGATGGTCCTTTAAAAGATCGTTGGTCGGGCCTGGAGTACTCCTTTACTCTGAAGTACTCCACCACCTCCTCGTCAAAGTTGTCCTCCAACTCCAGCCAAGACTGTTTCCGCCCAGTATTCGTGACGGATCTATTATAATATATGTAGCTCTCTGTGGCATAGTCGCTGGACGACCGTAAGAAGATAAAGTCGGCTTTCCATTCGTGCATCTTTGACGGTTTTCCCCAAGCAGTCATGAAGCCTGGACGGTTGCAGATGCTGAGCCATGCTCCATCCACGGCCCCAGGTACCTTAGCCGCATAATGGATATGTGTAAAGGCTTGAAGGGAAAGGGCTAAGCCGCGCAGCTCACAGACGGCAATGAACGTCAGGACGTTGTGTCAAGCGTTCGGAGCCAGCTGATTATGGCCGATGTGGTAGTGCTGCAACACTTGTTCAACAAAGTCGTGGAGTGGGAACCTCAATCCCGCGTCCAGAGCCAGTTTGTAGACAGCGAAGTGGTTCTTTGGAGCGCTCAGTATCGTCGCGTCCTTATTTGGGATGACAAAGGAAAAGCCCAGCATGGGCATGAAGGCTGATAAGTAATTAGGGTCTGGTCCTAGTTTCTCTAACCATTTACGGTTGACCAAAATAAAGCCAGGGTCAGAGAGGGGACCTAAACGTCTTCTAATCTCCGACGAGGTAGTGGAGGCCTCGTCTGATTCTTCGGCAGCCTCAGATTCGCTACCGTTATTACCTTCGCCGGTCTCCGCCATATCGGCGTCCCCGCCGAGAAATGCGGTCTCAGGTTTTATTTCGGAGTCTTCTACATTATGGTCAGAAGGAGGCCCGCCCAAAGGCTGAGCACTTTGGACCTCTCTTGCCTCATCTGGCACCCGTCCAGTGGATTCCTCCATATCTGAGCTATTTGACGCGATTATTGCTTTTCGTCTTAGACTGGCCGTTTGCTTGACGCGCGCCAGATTACCCTGCACAGGTAAAGACTGTGTCGTCTGACTTTCTCGGCTAAAACCACCAAAAAATATGTACTCGGCCAGAAGAGGCCCAACTCTAGAATGCGCCGAAGAAGGAGTATCGGTTCTAGGGTTAAGACTAGCTCTTGGTCGGCTGGGATTATTTGACGAAGATGATTCCATTTTATTGATTTTCTAAGAAAAAATAAAGAACAAAGAATGAAAAGAACAAAGAAAAGATACCTGCTAGGACGCCTGGACGATTCGGTGAAGAAAGCTGAGGCTGGACGATCTCTCTCTCTCTAGAAAATTCGCAGAGCTTCTCTCTCTAGAAAAATTTGTTCGAAGTGTGAAATGATTAAATGTTCTCACACCAAGGATATTTATAGAAGAATAAGAAACCTGCTGAGCTGGTCAGAAATGACCGAAGAAAAGAAGGTAACAGTCGGTTATGACTGGTAAAATCCTGGAAAGGGCGCGTCATTTCCTTCATTTTGAATACACCACCTTGGGTAAAAGGGCATTAACCGTCAGATGGGCCAACAAAAAGCTACCTTGGGTAAAAGGGCATTAACCGTCAGATGGGCCAACAGTGAAAGCCCTTTTAGGGACAAATGTTGTAGCCTAACATCTACGGCTCCCTTAACGACACGTGGGCTCATCATAGCCATACACGTGTCACCCTAGTTAATAAGGAAATAAGGCTTAATCTCTGGGCTATACTCAGTTGGGTTAAAAGGTTGATTTTCTGGCCCAACAGTCAGAACACAGCACTGCAAGGTGGCTGCAGGAGAGTGGTTAATAAACCTTCACCAATCATGGCCTGCCACGTGTCATGATTTGATTCCCCAGCCAAAAAGAAGCCACTATTCTAGGGCAGATTTTAAGGATAGCTGTCAACTTGCTATCACTATAAATACCCCTGAAATCAGGAGACAGATCATTCAATGCAAACAGTGCAAAGTTACTCTGAAAAAATACTCTCTCACTTTCTCTCTCTATCTCTACTCTCTCTTACAACTCCTGATATCTGACTTAAGCTTCGGAGGGGGAACCACCACCCAAACCTCCAAGGTGGGTCCCTTTTTGCAGGTTTGGGAACGAAGCTCAGGCTTGGATAAAAGAAGTTCAGACATTTGTTGCACAAGTATCCAAAGAAGAACATCGAAGGGATACAAATTTACTTGCTCGACAAGGAAGCTAGGCCTGCAGCTTACTTGTTGAACAAGTGGATAAAACAATTATTATTTTTTATTATTTATTATTATTATTATTTATTATAATTGTTATTTATTATTTATTATTATTATTATTATTATTTATTATTTATTATTATTATTTAGCAAAAATAAGTTCAGTTAAGCAAAAATAAATTCAGTTCAGTAAAAATAAGTTCAGTTCAACAAAAATAAGTAAAAATAAGTTCAATTCAGCAAAAATAAAATAAATTCAATTCAGTTTAGCCAAAATAAGTTCAAAAGAACAGGGCCTTAATTTAGGAAGACAAGTCATAGAAATATAACCATCAATTCAGTAAGTATCTTATAGAAAAATGTAAACCAAAATGTATGAATCCAGATCTTATGAGCTAAAAAACGATATTCGAACTTTGACCATTGTCATCTTTACATCAATATATGTCAAGAATAGTAGTTGATATTGGAAAGGGCCCATATTCCTTAGTTCGCCCAGGGCCTCCAATATATCAGGAACGGGCCTGTAGAGAACACCATGTGATGTTCTTCGAGATATATCGTACACCTAAAGCTATTTTAATTAGCAGAAAAAGAAAATGGAAGAGGTCAACCATTGAGGAACTATCATGCTAGTACTAAGACCTTTCGATGTCACATCTATTTTAAATTATTAAATCCAACGTAAATCCCATGCAGAATCCTGCTTTGCTCCTCAATCATGCAGAAAAACTGAATTTATCAAGGGATACTAGATAGGAATAGCACACTTTAAAAGATAGTAGATATGCCATTAAGATAACAGGATAATTATGTATATAGTTCACGTAATTTTGGTTACACTTGTAGCACTTCATGAATGATCAAATAGAATTAAGATTCACAGTCTACAGATCAATCAACTAATTATAATTAGTAAGTACTCAAGTGTATTTCATTGCCTTTCACTTCTCAGCATGTTCATTTGATGCTCCAGTTACTGCTTGCTGTCATGTTTGATACAAGTCGAAATTTTGTAAGTTGGATATTGATATAACATGGATTTTGGAGAGAAGACTGATTAAAAAAATTTCAAAAAATATAATTCCAAGTATTACCCGTGTGTTGTAAATAATCCCAACTCAAAAATTTGCACAAAATAATCTGAACTATAGAAAGTTCTAAAAAGAAATTTGAACTATAGAAAGTTTTAAAAAGAATAATCCATCCTTAACTCAAGTTAATCTCATACTAATGAGATTTCCCAATGGTAAACCTATACAATTTCTTTGCATTAATACACAATTACTAATTTTACCAAAAGCGGGAACTTGGAAGATTATTTATGTTAGATTAACATGGATTAAACATAGATTAGTTTTTTTTTTTGTTTTATAAAAAAAAAAGGTTGAGATTATCTGATGCAATCTTTTAATCAAAATTTATTTACAACACATGAGTCAAACTTGTGAATATATTCCATCAATTGTCCAAAAAAAGACGATAGTGCAAAATTGTCAAAGACCGGATTTGAATTCTACCTGTATGCATGACAAAGCACGTTGCACATCACTTGTTGTTATTTGATGGTGGATTACAACCCTGAATCTGAAAACGTAACAATAATTTTAGTTTTGCTCTAGAAGGTCATTCCCAGCCTCCCAGGTACAAATTTAATTATACGGTACACCAAGGCTATTTTTTGCTCATTGTTCATTTGAAATCATTCAAATGAGCAAAATGTACTAAAAAATAAAGGTTCCAAATGAGCATAAATTAGTCTTGGGTGTACCATGCACATGGTATACCCGGATGTATGATGAATGAACTCCATTGCCAGGCATGCACAATTCAGAACAATTAACAATTAGGATGAAGTGCAGGAGAAGAGAGTAAATTTGTGAGGTGTCGATGATTTTGCAGAGAGGTTGGTGAAGATGAATTGAAGAGAGTGAGAGAAGAGTGAAAAATCGACAAATTGAGGGAGAGAGAGTGAGGAGGAGGGAACAAAAAAATTGGCAAGTGGACCCCACTTGGCCTGAAAATTCACCGGCAACTAGTGAAGGTGGTTGTTTTCAGTGAGTCAAGTTACTTCAGGCGCTAAAATTTAAAGAAAAAGTATAAGTTGGTAATGCACAAAAAGTGGTAAAAAAAAGGTGGTACAAAAATAATTTAACAATTATTATGCCCTCACAAATAAATTAGCTAGCAAACTTCAAAGAAATTACACTTTAAAAAAAACGAACATTTAGAAGTGCATGTCGCCATGTCGGGAAACCTGAATTGCTTTAGTGAATAATGAATGATACTGCATGATGAAAAATGATCATCACCTGAATGTATTTTCTAGCATGACCAATATACCATTCTCCTCCAAGCTCTTGGACAATTTTGGTGCTGTAGTGTTCGAGTTCTCACATACTCGAACATAGATCTGTTGGAAAAAAGAAACCAAGCGCAATAAGATGTTTGAAATGCAATGACTAATAATTTTGAGCAGTTGAGAGTAATTAATTTAAGGCAATCAAATTTAGATATTTAATCTCTCATTCTGATGACACTCTAAATAATAGGCAATATGTTTAAGCAGGAGTAGATAAGTTTCTTTAGGTTCTTAGTATTATTATTATTCGGCAGAAACCCGGTGTCATAGGCTATTTACAGGGAAGGGTTAGGGTAAAGAACAATATGAGCCAAGGATTTCTTTTGTGTCCATGATAGTTTGCAGAATACTCACAATATTGGTCTCAACTGAACTGTTATCAACTTTTAGCCCTGTAATTCGGTTCAATCCATCTGTTCATACAAGAAAACAACATAAACTAATTAATTTAAGGAAACATTTCTGCAGACAGACAACAATTTCTGAAGCATGAAAGTAGCCTTTCTTTTTTCTTCGACACCAAGCATGAAAGTAGGCTGGACAATAGATGCAAAAGAAAAATGAATAACCTGCTAATAGCTTAGCGTTCTTATGGTCATCCTCAAGTTTTCTTACATTGTCTTGTAGTGCAACCAAGGCGGCAGCACACAAGATACCAATCTGTCTCATTCCACCACCTAAAGTTTTTCTCAAATTCTTTGCCTAACATTTATAGTAAAAAAAATATTAAAAAGAATCTAATTGTAGTACATAAAAGGTCAAAAGAAGATTTACGTATTATTCGAAGTTCGAGTGATACCTTGGTTATAAAGCTCTTTGATCCCACAATCACAGTTCCCACAGGCGCTCCAAGACCTTTCGACAAGCATACCTTAAGTCATGTAAAAATGTGAGGGAACGATGTCGATATCATCTTTTATGTTTTAAGAGAGGACAACAACAGAATTCTTGCAATATCAAAGCTAAAGCATTTAAGCATTGTAATAAAAAGGCATAGTTGGATTCCTCTTGAAACAAAAACTAAATTATTTCGGAATAAAGCTAAAAAACAGTGAGGACATAATTACCGATACTGAGTCAGCTGCTTGAACCAGTCTATCAACAGGAATCCCAAGTGCCTGCAAGCCAATATACGTGGAATTAATTAATCCAGAAACATAGGGAAGTTAAAATCACAAGGAGCAGAGTGATACAATAGTGGAGTCAACCATCAACTTGAATGAGTTAACTCTTCACGTACACTTTATCCCAAAATTTAACACAAATCAAAGGAAAGAATAGTGTCTTGAAGAAGCTTTGTCATCAACGATACTTGATAGTTTATTAAGTGTAGTTTCTAGTGCTTATGCATTTCCGTTTTCTACATTTTCTTGGAGGCCTTGTATCCCCTAAGTCCTCATTACTACACTGAATGTGTAGTTTGTTGACCTAGGATTCCAAGTTAAATAGTTCTAATGAGGGCATAGAGTAAAATTGCAATTGCATAATGCAAGATTATGTTCTAGAAGTTTCCACTCACTGTAGCAGCATTGAAGATACGGGCCCCATCTATATGAAGCTTCAGACCGTGCTTCTTTGCCAACTCTCCAACTTTGTCTGTGTAATCTACAGAAAGGCATCGTCCACCAGAGCTGCAACGTATGTAACAGCAACGATGGTTATTATAGAAGGGGGAAATAAGTTGACAGTTGAGCCCTCCACATTTTATTTGCCACAGAGCCAACTGCGTAGCATACTAATCAATCATTTCACTTAAAGGCCTTGATATAGTGAAAGTTTCACAAATGTTGGTCATTCCTAATAGCATAAAGGAGAGGATAGGCCGTCATTGTTGCTAAAAAGATATTTGCTAATAAAGAGGACTGATATATACAGGTTATACATTGAAATTCTATGAGAATGACTACATAGCTAATTGTTAGATATCTAAATTTTGGAATACGAGTCTATGGGGCATTTTGTTATTTCACTCAAAGTTGGGCGCACCTTCTCTATTACACATTTATATATCCAACAATTAGATGTTAAGCCTTTCTCAGTTCTATAAGTGTAAAAACTATACATAAATCATCAGTAGTACGTTCTGACAAAGTCAGCATAGTGCTCTGTGCAACTTCAGACTTGATTTTACGCAATACCAGACAAAATATGAACCAGAAGTATAAACTATAAAAAAAACAGAATACTTACTTAGCGTGTGAGTTTTCAATGCATATAAGTCTAGTTTTGGGATAATAAAGCTCTCCTTTTGGATCTCTGATGGCAGCTTCAATCAAATCCAAATCCATAGTCCCATCAATGTTGTTCTTAACCGTTCTTGGATGGACCCCACCGAGGGTAGAAATACCACCATTCTCATATATGTGGATATGAGATATGTCTCCAAGAATGACTTCGCTTCCTCGCACATCACAGTGCACGAGTACACAAATGAGATTTCCCATAGTTCCCGATGGAACAAACAGCCCAGCCTCTTTGCCCATGATTCGTGCCATCTCTGTTTCAAGGCGGAGAGCAGTTGGATCATAACCCAATACATCGTCATCAACCTCAGCAATTGCCATTGCAGTACGCATTGCTTCAGTTGGTTTGGTGACTGTATCAGATCGCATGTCCAACACTCTTTTAACCATCTCGCCATTATCTAAAAAAATGAGAAAGTCAAGAATATGTATCTTTATTAGAGAAATGGCAATAAAAAGCGGGGGAAATGAAAACATGTTGAACAATCATTGTTGTTATCATATGGGGATTTTGTTTCTTTTAGCATAAAACTGTTTTGCTTGTACCTAACTAAAAAAAGTGGTTAAAACTTAAAAGTAGGACTATAATTCCAGAATTTAACCTCCTATGATTAAGACTCATATGTTTATCTTATATTTGTCCACATTGATTTGATCAGCATAACTTAAAAAAATCTGTAGTGGTGCAAAATTTGTGCCATATTGAATTCGCTTTTGTTTATCTTGCTTCTTAGGTCTTTTGACAATGAATTAACTGAGACGTTTACAAGTTTTGAGCAGCGAGTATAAAAACTGTGCTAGACATTGACATACCACACAAGAGGGAAATATAAGAGTTTTGGATATCATAGAGCATTCTTATCCAATAAGTTAATTCATAGTTAGGATTACTAGTGCCAAACATACAAGTTAGATGGTAAAGTTTCTAGCGGGAAGGACTGTATATATCATTGTCCTCTGTTAGCTCCCAACAACCCAAATTAAAAAGTTGAATCA
This sequence comes from Beta lomatogona, assembly GCA_947646795.1. Classification (NCBI taxonomy): domain Eukaryota; kingdom Viridiplantae; phylum Streptophyta; class Magnoliopsida; order Caryophyllales; family Amaranthaceae; genus Beta; species Beta lomatogona. Next base: position 795,460 of record CANSNZ010001289.1, read on the forward strand.
CGATTGTCCAATTGCTGATATTTTGAATTATAGACATCCAACTTTCCCTAAACTATAATGCTTTACCTAAATAAAACTAATTTAAAGCAATTATGAGTTGTTCTTGTCGTTTGCGAACTACGGAATTTGTTAAGACAAAAAGCTCACATGGAGTTTGGGACTAGTTGTCCCACCTTAAAGAAGAAGAGGAAAGACAATCAACATATAAGATTAGCAGACTCCTCTACCTTATTGCCTATTGATTGTAGAAAGAAACCTCATTGGGATTAGTATGTGGTCAGATTCTCCTAAGATGACCGCATGTGTGGCTGTGTGCAGACAAACCAGTCCATTATCAGTCCCGAAAGAGGGAGGAAAAGATAGAAGGCCCATAATCAGTTCTCCAAGTGAGGGGGAGAGTTAAGATAAAAGGCCCCACATGCGAGTTGAGACGAGTTGTCCCACATTAAACAAGAAGAGGGAAGATGAAGATGATCAGCTAATGAGCTATCCTACTTCTTACAAATTACTTTCAGCTTAACCTATGTTTTTTATACAAATTTTATTATACAATGGGTGTACCATGAGCATGGTATACCCAAGTCTATTTTTTTTGCTCATTGCTCATTTGATATAATCCAAATGAGTAAAATGTACTAAAAAAGGAAAGTTCCAAATGAGAAAAATTAGTCTTGGGTATACCGTACACGTGATATAGCCAGGTGTATGATGAATGAAGTCATGTTATTGGGCCTCTTTATTTACCTTAAATATTCGTGCTTGATCCTCGATACTAGGTATACACTTAACACTTTATCTTGGACAAAATTACAAAAATAATGTAGAACTTTTTCTTGAAATACTAATCTTTTAAGTCGAAGCCAACAGAATTTCAGTTTAACCTTCCACCAGTTCAGACGATCAATTAGAAAAGAGCCTACTAATAATATCCGTTCTTGGCAAAAAGTTTATGCCTCAAACTAAGAAATAATTTACTTCATTCAACAAAATATATGTTTCATTCACAACTCCATTTTCTACTACAATTTTGGTGCAATAATATAAATCAAAGCAACAAAACATCAAACAAAAATTGCCCATAAGGGTAAGAACAGAACAAAAGGGAAGATAATGCATCATCATGGAATTACAAAATCATGCATGCAAAACTTCAGAGAAATTTAATAGAGTGAGGAGAGAGAAATACCGTTATGATTTGCAACTTCCCCCATTTGATCTGAAAAAGCACACAAAAAAACAAAAGGTAAATTTGTAAAATTAATTTGTGGGTTATATATTTTGATTAAACCTTTGTAAAACCCATAAATTAAAAAACTCACACAAGTTAACAATTTCTGCTTAATTAGTCTCTTTCTCTCTTTATATCTTTCTTTCTCGTGAAGTGAATAAGTGATGAGTAATGAGCACACACAAAAACAGCACTATAAGTAGTACTAAGAGATAGAAGAAACATTTCCAAAAGCAAAGGACACGTAAATTTTTGAAAATGAAATATGAGCGAATTGGATGCCACCTCAAGTGTTGTTCTTTTTCTTTTTTTCAGTGCAAAGTTTGTGGTGAAACAAACAAAATTGACAAACAAACAGATTACTTTGGTGAGCCAAAGATAAAGGAACAAACTACTTTGGACAAATTCAAATTCCCCACCTTAAAGATTTGATCCAATACTAGTAAAGATTAAGGGAATCCACGTAAATTAAATTAGCAGTTGCATAATAAAAGGGTATTTCTGCATGGAATAACATGTGTTCAATTTCCTGATAAACTATGTTTGACTATTATTCTTTTCCTCATATGAGATGCTGATAAAATTGATACTCCCATATTCAATACAAGTGAATAGATGCACAAATTGACATTTATAAAAAGTTTGACTTATAAATATAATATATTTTAAAGTACAACTTGAATTTTTTGTCCCATTTTGCAAGAGGTCTCCTTGAATTATCACTTTGCAAGTCAGAATCCAATCACTAATTTTCGACATCTTCTTGTGACAAAATATCAATCATGACCCTTTTTCCTTATTAAATAACTCGAAGTACCATCCATCTCTAACAACTAGTTTTTGTTAAAAAGCGGCGAACGATAGTGATACAATAAATTAATGAAAAACGTTTAGAATTTGGACTAGGGGGGCACGGGCTTATACCCATGCACGAGTTTAAATTTTATTTAAAGTTTATACTTTATAAAGAAGAATTATAAATTAAAAATCTTAAATAAGATAATCATATAGAGGCTATCGCACTAGCAAATCTGTTTGAGGTCAAATTAATGTATAATAACTTAGTATGAAATAAATAAGGGTGAATATAATTTATCTGAACTAACTAAATCGGTTTGAACATATTCAGCTAACTCGAATTAATATGAACTTGAACTAATTGTGAAGTGCACTTATGAGAAATTATTTTAATTTATCAGAGTTATCTAAACTTGTAATTTTTTTTTGTAGAAAGTAGGCCAAGATAAGTTAGAAAAATACGTCTCAAAGGTTATCTCCCAAAAATATGCCCTTATAGGAGAATCACTTTACCTCACAATGGAGCTTTTCTTTTTTTAATCAACCAATTATTTATGATATTCTCAATTTTTCAAAGCTTAACCAACAAAAAGAATCAACTTTCTAACTTAAAGTGAAATTTATCATTCAAGATTAATTACTGGTTTTTGTTCAAGTGTGAGTCAATTATATAATATATAGAAATTCCCTTTTAAAAGAAATATAACAAATAGAACTTCTAACTAAAACTACATGGAACTAATTATAATCTCAAATTATACGAATTAGAATTTACACTTCACTTAATTTAGATTAAAAGACTAAGCTCAAGTTACATGTAATAACATCGCTTGTACCAATAACTAATTATCTTTCTCAAATATTGCAAGAATGAAAGAGGCAATAGACATACCAATCGAATAGACGACTACGAGTGATCTCTTGTCTTTTGTTCACTTCCAATGACTCGAGGAAGCAAAAATGTGGAATACCAAGTTAATTGTTGGGTAAATGTATCAAATTTATAAAGGACAGTGAAACCAATATATAACCTCTTAGTCTTCTAAGCACACATATAATATGTAATGTAGAATGAACCCGTAACTATGGGAAGCATGCACATAGAAGATAGAAGTGTAGAATATGTATTTGGTGTTGAAAAGTAATGTCAAAAGTCCCAACGACTTGGGTAAGAATGCCAGTTTGGAGAACATTGAATGTACGAGTCAGTGATGACCAGGAAAGCCAAACAAGGATTAGAAAAGGCCAAACAAAAAAGTTAAAGATAGAAAAGTTTAAAGTTGTTACCCGTCACGCAACCTTTTGGATTGGAAGTTTTAAGGTATTAGATTTGGAGGGCTGCCATTGGGTTGGGAATTTGGATGGTGTTAGGAAGGTAGATGGATTGGAAATTGGAAGTTGCTCATTTTGCCGGTTGAATTTGACTCCTCTTGTTTTAAGGAAAACTAATAGTGGTGAGATGGCCTAAGTATGGTGGTGTGTTTAAATTTGCCAACTATATTTATATGTTATGTTATTGTCTGTTTTGGAATTGGCAAAAATAATAGTACTTTACCTAATTTGAATTATTCGGCTAGTTTTGGAATTGTGGTTTAAAAATTGATTAAATTTATTAAAATAAGATAATTAACATAGATTTGAATATGATCCAACTCGTGAGACTTGAACTAATATCAACTTAAATGTCCTGTATGTATAAATCTGTCAATAACTATGTGTTATTCCCCGAAATCTCATGGAGACAATGACAAAGAAACCACACTGATCATAAAGGATAAGTTTGTGTGATATCAGGCCACATCATTATTTACGAGAGTTTGGATAATGTGATGACTAATGCTAAACTAGGATAATATAAAGGAAAATTTAGATTGAATATCTGTGTTGTACGAGATTGAAATCGTCTATCGAAATAATTTTCTTTCTTTTTTGGAAAAGATTATTTAGTAAAAGTACATATTATAATTTGATGGATACTATTCAGTCAAGGTAGAAAACAAATATTATGGAAACATTTTATATAATTGATAATCTGAAATAGTCCTATTATTACTTCAAATTTCTCAGGGAAAGAATATTTCTTTTTAAAATTATTGCCAGAATCTATATATGAAAGTTGTATTTTCTGATTGAAGACATGATTACATCTAGTCTTACAAGTTACGACATCGCATTTGTCATGTCAACAAAGATAATAAGATTCGCATATTTCCTTTGAGTTTGAGGTTCCCTTTTTTTTTTTTTGGGGTGGGGGTTTGGGTTGGAATGAATGAAGGCATAATTTATGTTGTTATTTACTTAGATAAATTTATTTTTGGTGAAATTAACTTATTTTTGATAAAATTAGCTTAATTTTATCTTAACTTCAACTTATTTTTGATAAATTTAGCTTAATTTTATCTTCAATTCAACTTATTTTTGTTGAATTTCAAGTATAAAGTGTGTGCCTTGAAACTCAACGAATTATACTATACATCAAGTTTTAAAAAAAATACTAGATTTTTCCACTAAATCTGATTTCAAGGCGACTTTAATCTTCCAGAGTAAGCTTCTAAAATGGCATACGATAATTCTTAGGAATTTTTAAAACAATTACCACCTTATAAAACCACCTATTTCTTAATAACCACCTATATCAGCTTTTGTTTAAATAACAACCTAATATCACCCAAAAAAAACATCACTACCATTTTACAGTTTCAATCAAAACATTAGTGAAGAAAATAGGGGATGAAGAATCTTCACTTATATTTGGTTTTTGGTACTTTATTCCTTGTGTTTGTCAACATTATTGTTGCACTTGTAATTTGGCTTTAGGTTAGGTTGAAAGTTATGGAAGTACTAAAAACAATCTTAATAAAAAAATGGTTGAAGGTTAAGAAAGCAACTCTAAACAATTAACAAATGGTCATTATAGATTCAACTAAACCTCCCTAGTAAAAATTCTAATTAATTTTAGTTGAACTGTCGTTCTTGTGGGTGAATTTCATGATTTTGTTTTCTTCTTGTTCTTCCTCTATAATGAGAAAAGGTGAAAGAAAAGCATTTGGAGAGAATATGATTAGGGAAAACAATTCATGGACCCCACTAATATTTGTTAGACATAAACATTTAAGTGATAGTGATTTAAATTTCTTCGGGTGATATAATGTTGTTATGAAAACAAAAGTTGATTTAAAGTGATTGTTTAGACAAAATTGATTTTATAAGGGAGTTACTGTCAAAAAAAATCCCAAACCCTATTAAATGATGCAAGACTTTTGTACTACATTCTGTATGCATGGTCTACACGAACACCATTTACACGATAAAGAGTGAATACACCACTAAATCTATGTATATCCTTGAAACATATATGAAGTATTGTTGTACCTCGTTGAGGCACCACTAAATCTATGAATACAGTTACAGAATGCCATCACGATCTCAAAAATCATCTCACTTTCTGTTTCTCGAAAACATAAAATGTATTCACACAAAAAAGACATCGGTTACCTGATGCATGCGATAACGCAACAAAAGAGAATTCATCACTAATTTACAGTTAGTGGACAAGCTAGACTACATAAGTACTCAAATAATACAAAAGGTAAGGATGAATATATGTAGTTGACAAAATTGGCAGTCACCACTCAACTTTCAGAATACATACAAAATTTGTTACCAAGTTTACGAGACTGAAAATCGAACTCAAATCATCATCTGTAAAAGGAAGCTATGATATAGAGAAGGATGGCTGAAGCACATGTGACAATTAGTTCCTGTTACACCAGCAAGAGTGAAGATCATATTTAAAACAAATCATCCATGATTGAGTTCAGATGTCGGAACTCAGAACAGTGAGAGAAAGAAGTACCTGACTATTGTAAAGGGCAGCAGGTATAAACTTGCCAGAATACTCGATCAGATTCAAAACACCAGTGAATGCCTACAATAAATGCCAGAATACTCGATTAGATTTTAAAACATATCAGGGACGAAAAACAGACGATCAGAGAAAAGAGTTCATCAAATAACCTTTTATATTTTCCCCTTTTACAGCTTGCATACAGAATTATGGATCTATATTTAGGTACCCGTACCACTGATAAGTGATAAAACTCATTATATTGTCATACTTTCCTTTTGGTTATTGCGTGTCAATTTGGAGGTAGCAAAAACTCTTAGCTAACCTCTTTCCTTATTGCTTATTTTAAGAGCTTTTATTCAAGACTAGACAGGAGAAAGTTCTGAAAAAATCTCTTGATCAAAAAAATCCATCGAGATCTTTTCCAAAGTAAATACTGTTCCAAAGCTGATAATTAGAAAAGGAATCATTGGAAAAATCATGTATAAATCCAACGACACTTACATCCTACTTTAAAGCAAACTATAATTACTCCAAGCATGGCATTTTCAACATAGAAGTATGAGATCCTTATCTAACAACTAAACTAACAAAGCCAACCAAAAAGAATTAAAGAAGTGGAGTACGATGAGAGTGGCAAACAAAATGTTCCAGATTCCCAACAAATATCATGCCTGTCAACCTAAGCATGTTGCATTCTCCACCACAAACTCAAAAAAATATGAAAGCTGACAATGAAATCATCTTGTAGAACTACAGAAACCTTCTCCAGTCCATCTTACACAGGCAAGTGGAACTTAGTTGAGGATCTAAAGTAAATGTCACACTACCAATTTTCAGCTTTACAGGTATCCCAAGACAGCGACTAGTTCCGTTGTAACATCATAAATTACTGTCGAATGCTTATTAGAACCATTATAATAAGATAGAATTTCTTATCTAACAAACTGCAGAACATAAGTTGCCATGAAGAAGGCCACATACCAAGGAAGCAAGACCAATACAACCAAACACTAGACAAAGAGATCGAAGAAGTCGTTTCCCCATGCGTAAACCCCGTCCTTCATCCTCACTTTCTTCCTGCAACCAAGACACGGCCAAATATTAAACAGAATTTATGTCATTTAGAATAACAGAAGTTCCAGAGAACTTGCAAAAAGTATTGTCAACTCCCATAATCACTCACAGTGAACGTTGGAGACACAGGTGGTTCAAAGGCTTTCAACTTCTCAAATATCCGATACACAAACACGAAACCCATAAACTGTATTGGCTTCCATTCAGCACTGCGCGTGATGAAAATCCAAGCTATCTGTATATTGACACGAAACAACAATACACGTACATGAACTCAAAGTTAGACATAATCATATACATAAGTTTCGCTCAAAGAAACTGCAAATTTTATTCTCTCCAAAAATGTACTTAGTGATCACTATTGTCCATTCAAAGACAAAAATTTGGGCCAAGTTGCCAAATAGGTATTCACAATATGGGCATATTAAAAAAAAAAAAAAAAAAAAAGCAGAATATTGGTATGCTAAAGCAACAATCTTTACCACATGGGTATTTTTAATAAAAAGGGTAACACATGGGGATTTTATAAATCCCTGTTGAGTGTTTATATGCCATCCCTGTTGAGTGTTTATATGCCCCCCTTTTTTTTTTGGCAGAATTCCAAGTTTGTCATATTTTCCTAGCAGTATTTCCTTTTGCCTGTTACTATTTTAACCTGCAGTCCTGCACTTGAATTTACTAATTTTAGTGACGTAACAAATGAATGCCAAAATTATCAATAACTTACAAAAAGTACAATTTTAATAAAAAGGAAAACACTAAGTTTTTTTATGCTAAAAAATTTATTTATAGTTCACCACTATTAATTCCCGAAACTTACATCAAGCGTCTCAAAAGAACTCTTCCAAAATGAAAATTTAAAAAAAAAAAAAAAAAAAAAACTTCACAACAATTTGCCGACAATTTGTCATCCAATTCTTTACCTATCCTCTCCCTTTCTCTCTCTTATACTAATAAACTTTTAGCTCAAAAATGAATGAATCCACCACACTGCTAACTCACAAAAGGTGATATAAGATGTGAAAAAGAACAAATGAACAATAAAAGGAAAAAAGAAATTAGGGAAATTCAAAGCAAAAAAGAATCATGACAATTGTACAACACGGGTGACAAAAGGATAAAATCTAGCAAAAAATGACTCATATGATCAAGTGAACTTGTTAGAATACCCAGGTTGCCTAACCTTTTAGAATACACATGGTAAACAGGGTATTGACAATACCCCTATGTTGTCATGATTTTTTAAATACCCATTTGGCAATTCGACCCAAGAATTTCAAAATACCCATTATGCATATTACATCAGTATTAGCAGCTATGATAGCATGCCAGAAAATGCTAGCAGTGAAATGTGCTAATCAGAAGCACAAAGCAATCAGTCGAGCAGCACTTACAAATACAGCAGATATAGCCATATTTATCTGCATATCTTTGACATCGGACTTGCTGAACCTGAAAGCATACCAGAGTCCATATCACTATATCAGTACTAGATGAGCTAGTAAAAAAGAGAAGAGGAGAAGCAACCGTAACCCATTTTATTGAAATGTAAATTTAAAGACTATTAGTCACCACCAATTACAATTCTACAAAATTTCTCCTCATCCAACCCTATAAAGTACATCCAGAATTAATATCTACATAGGTACAACCTTTTCTTGATAAAAACTATTAGTATTATCTTACGGCAACAGACTTCCTATACATAGATAACACCAAAGACGGAGAAACAAGAATATAATATTCCACAATACACACAAGCAATAGCAAACTAGACAAAAATCAGAGAAAAGTCCCAAATACAGACCTGGGTCCCCATGATACCACTGGCAGCTTATCAGCATATTTAATATCCTTTGAAACCTGTGTTATACAAGAATTATCAATCAAAGTTAGACAAGCCAATAGGTATACTCTGGCTGACCAAAGAAAAAGGTATAATAAAAAAGATAACACAAAAAGATACAACAGCTCAAACAGATTGCAACCTTTCTTGCCCCATAACATACACATGATACACAACTGAGCTCTCAAATCTGGAAAAAGCACACAAAAGTGAAACCAGAAACCCTAAGTTCCATGGAAGATAAATGCCACTATCAAATATGCCATCTAGTCTCCTTCTAAAACCTTATCTCATACAATTAACTGAATCTCAATGAAGAACCAATGAACAAGTTGCTATAAGAACTATAGGACCAAAAAGCAGCACACAAGCGATTGACAAAAAAAGTTTGCGACGTGCTAAGGAGTTATTACTTATTAGTAACATCTACTAATAAAAGCTTGAAAGAGAGCAAAGGTTTCCAAAGAAAACACATAGATGTGTACCTTAAATGAGCCAAATGTCTCCCCTTTTTTCCTCTTAGTTAGTTGTGCCATCATAATCTTGTCGTAAGCCCTTTCTAACTGAAATTGCAGAGAACATTAAAAGATATATACACAAAATGACCCAACACTTCCTAACATCAGCAAAAAGAGCTACATCACGCAATGATCCATAAGAAAGCTCAAGTGAACATGCAAGCTTACCAAGGCAGCAGTGGCTTCATCACCTCTTCGTTCAGCATCTTTGCGTTTTTTAGTATAGGCCGCCTTAATCATGTCAAAGCCCTCAATGGGGCTCACTCCAAGCACCTAAATAATTCAAAACCTACTACTATGAAACCAAAAACATATGCCAATAAACTTCAAGTCTGCAAGCATTCTTTTAAACAATACAAACCTAACATGGACCATGATATAGTCCGTACATACACCCATCTCATAAAAAGGCTTCAATGAATCATTTAATCAGAGATGAAATAACCAATGGGGATTATATCGCTATAAACATTCACCATTAGAAGCTCCAAACATCGCCCCAGAAAAACACAAGGTCTGTAATCAAATTTCATAAAGTCACCACTCACCCCCAAAGAAGTTGAAACATCACCCACTATTTACAACAGAAAATAGCAGGAAATCAATTAGTTCATAGTTGAATCTTTCCTTCTTGCCGTGCAAAGGACCATTACCATCATATACCATCTTCGAAGTTTTTTTTCTAATGGACCATTATCATCATATACCATCTTGCTAGTTTTTTCTAATGGACCATTATCATCATATACCATCTCGCTAATTTTTTCTAATGGACCATTATTATCATCACCATCTTGCTATTTTTTTTTAATGGACCATTATCATCATATTCATATACCATCTTGCTAGTTTTTTTTCTAATGGACCATTATCATCATATACCATCTTGCTAGTATTTTCTAACGGACCATTATCATCATATACTCATCTTCCTTTTCTTTATGGACCATTATAATCATCATCATATACCATCTTGCTAATTTTTTCGACGGACCATTATCATCATATACCCATCTTACTTCCATTTTTTCTTTTTCCAACCATTCAATATCACACATATACCCATCTTACATATTTGACAAGATAGCATATACCACAAAAAAAAAAAAAAAAAAAAAAAAAAACTATGCGAATCCCTAAAAAAAATCACGACTTCACTAACAACAAAAGTATGAAAATGGCAAACAAACAAACAAAAAAAAGCTACCTCATAAGGATTCGATTCGCTGTCGAAGCTCGAGCTTCCAGCTGCAGAAGCAGCAGAACAAATAATTCTTCCACTATTTTTCGGGATAATTTGAAGAATCCTGATTACAAAAAAAAAACATTTATAATAATGAATTAAAAAAAGACGTTGCAACAAAATTGAATCTGATTCTAGAAATTACCTGAGAGAGGAGGAGGAGGAAGAAGGAGGGCGGAAAGTGGAGAGAGAAAATATGAGAGGAACTGCATTTTTGCGGGAAAAATTGAAATTAGGGCAGTTATAGAAGAGATTTGGTGTTGTTAATGCCATTTTTTTTCAGAGAGGAGAGAGAAAAAGGGGGTTTTGTTAGGGTTTTGCGAAGAATTGCAGAGAGAGAAGGAGATGATGAGGGGAAACTGCCATTAATTTAGCTTGTTAGAGATCGGAGTTTTCTTATAAAAAGTAAGTAATGTTGTAGGATTACCTCACAGAGGTTCGCATGGCCTAATGGATAAGGCGCTCGCCTCCGGAGCGGGAGATTGTGGGTTCGAGTCCCACTGTGAACGTTTTTATGCCTTTTTTCCTTCTTTCTTTAATTAAATACTTGTATTAGTCATTATAGTTGAGGAATTGCAGGAAAAGTTTTTTGCAGGGATGCAAACGAGCAGCTGAGGATATACGCAACACCTCATGGGAAAAAACAAAGCTAACACTACTGGCAAAACAACAAGAATGAGGGCGCCTCATGAAAATGTGTGTTTTGAATGAACATCCTAGATTTTGTATTGAGTTTTTGGAGTTAGATAAACTTTGCCATCTAACTCATGAAGATTCCTCGATAAAAAAGATTTGGCTACACTAATCCGGATAGTAATTTAAGCTAATACAATTGTAAGTTCATCCATTGTAACTTTATCAAGATATATTATTATTTATTTCTATCAATCTATTAGCTAAATAAGTGTTAAATTTGTCGCATAAGAATTATTATTATGGTAAGAAGTTGTATGTATGATAAGAAGACAAAACAAAAAAAAATTAAAAAGGAAAGTTATTTTTTTTGTAAGAAGAAAAAAAAAGAATTATGCAACTTGTATTGAAATAGGAGATTACCAAAAGAAAAAATGAAACAAGTACTATTACTACGGATCGTCATTACGGAAAACCACAAGGAAGAAAAGAAAAAAAAAAACAAGATTTTGCTTTTGGTGGATTCATCATGACACAAAAACCACTTCTTTTTTCCAAAATATGTATTCTATTACATTTTTTATTTTAAATTTTTTTTATGGTTGGTGGGGCGCCCTCTCCCCTTATCTCCACACTAACTTGTTCCTCTAATAGAGCTAACTAATATAGTAATATGCATACAATACCCCAACGGCCCGTTTGGTTAGTGGTTATAAATAGTGGTAATGGTAATGAAATTTAGTGTAAATTTGTAAAGATTTTCACATGTCCATGACCATGGGAATGAAACTTTATCACAAAGCATGGGTTTCCCTTTATAAATTTTCATTACCACCCAATACCACATTCCCAAGTGGTAATGGATGGTAATGAGATTTTAGGAAGAAAATGGATATCTTGTGATGAGGTAGCATTACCATTGGTAATGACATTGGATTTCTAGTACAAATTTACACTATAATGCATTACCATTCCCACCATTTATAACCTCTTACCAAACAGGCCGCAAATGTAAACTTGCATGGTAATGGTAGAGCACCTACATTCATGGGTTTTTAGGTTCCCCATTGCAAAAAAATGCAAAAAGGAGACCTTCCCATGAATGTAGATTGGTGACCCAATAATGTGAACCACCAATAAATAGGACACCATCCCATAATGAAGGCGAATCGCGCGTTGCCACGTGTAAAGAATATGGGATTAAAATCCCGCGTAAAGTTGTACTCCCAGCAGCATGTGGGATTTTTGTTTGAAAAAAAAAAAGAGCAGCGGGCCAATAATAAGGTGACATTTGTCACACACTGCAAGCACCAGCACACGGACGAACCAGGACATGTCATGTGTCGCTGCTTTAACTTAATATTACCGTTTATTAAAAATGACATAACTTTTTATATATAATGAATAAAAAAAAAAGTATACCAATGACCTTATTCTTTTATCCTCTATAAATAGTGACCAATTTTGATATATTTTCAACACTTCAAAAGTCCATAATTTCTCATTAAATCGCAAAGGAAAAATGGATAAACTAGTGTAATTAAAAATAACATTTTTTTTGTTAACGTAATATAATTAATGAATTAATCTGATTAATTAGAAGGTAATTATTTAATTATAATTACCATATTTTGATTTAATTAATATTATCTAAAATTAATGTGATGAATCAAATTATTTTATTGATATTAGTGGGGTATGAAAAGTAGGAGAGAGAAAAGGAGGTGGGGTATGAAAAAGTAGGAGAGAGAAAAGGAGGTGGGGTATGAAAAAGTAGGAGAGAGAGGGTAAATGGGGAGGTTAATGAATGTATGTATGGAATTGTGAAATGGGGAGGGTGGGTGATAAAGTTAGTGGAAAGTGATGTGGACGAATGAGGTGAGGAGAGAGAAATTATGGGGATGTTGATGAATGTTGATGCTCTAATGGACTGAAAATCAAACATTTGTATAGGCTTTTGATATATTTTGCGGACAACTTGGAATTGAATTTAGACAAGACTATATCAACTCGAGGGGGGGAACCTTATACTTCCTCCGTTTCTTTTTAGTTGCAACACTTTCCTAAAAGGGAAATTTCTAATTAGTTGCAACACTTTCTACTTTTGCTTTTCCTTTTTCTCTATCTCTCTCTAATCACATGGGGCCCTCTCCTTTTTTCCTCTCTACATCTCTCCTACCCAAATTTTGCATTGGAGTTTGTGAAAAAAAAAAGTGTTGCAACTAAAAAAAACGGAGGAAGTATATTATATGTACAATATATGAAATTGTTGGAGATAAAAATAAAAAAACAATAAATGTTCCTTGGAATGATGTAAAGTAATAAATAGATGCACACATTTTTAAAGAAAAAGTAAGGTATTTTGGAGAATTTGTGTAGAGATTGAGGATAATTTAGTCCAAATAAATTGATAAAAATAAAATAGGCACAACATTTTGGGACACCCAAAAAGGAATGTAAGCACTATATTATGGCACGGAGGGAGTAGTTAGATTATAGTTAGGTTTCTTTTCCTTGTCGAATTGCTAAAACTCTTGTATACATATGATAATGGCTCAATGATAAAACCTCAAACTTTGTCATTAATAATACTCATTTTACATGGTATCAGAGCAAAGGTTAGCAAAACAAACTTTAATTTTTTTCTCTCTGGACCTCACGTCCATCTCGCACCAATAAATTTATTGTTCTCTCTCTGTCGTGGGTTTACCTTATTGTTCCATCTTATGATGCTATTAAAACATTTGGTTGTCTTTGTTTTGCTCACAATCACAAAACTATGGGGGATAAGTTTGCAAGCCGAAGTAGAAAATGCATATTTGTGGGCTATCCATTTGGTAAAAAGGGCTGGAAACTATTTGATTTAGTAACTAAGGAATTTTTTGTTTCTCGTGATGTTAAATTTTTTGAGAAAATGTTCCCTTTTGAATCACCTCAAGATGCCAATATAGACCCTCTTACCTTATTTCCAAATAATTCTTTACCTATCCATCCTGATTTTGAAGACCCAGCTCCACAAATTCCCTAGCCCACACTTAATGGCCCAGCTCCGCAAATAACCCCTCCTTCCCCGCCCAAATCTCCTCGCCACTCCTCACCAGGCCCAAAAACACCAACTCTTGCGCCTGGCACATCCTCCCCTGGCCCCGCCTCTTCATCGCCCCAAGCCCAAAACTCCTCTCTTTCTCACGCGGGCCCATTGACCCCTCCCTCCTCTCCTTCTTTGGACTCTCAGCCCACACGCGGCTCCCCTTATCTTGTGTTGGATCAAAATCCCTCTTCCTCTTCCAATTTGGGCCGTGGTAAACGAGATAAAATTCCATCTGTGTTGTTAAAAGATTTTGTTACGCATTATGTGGTTGCTGAAAGTCCATCTCTCTCTGCTTTGTCTCCTTCGTCTTCCTCATGTACTCCTTATCCTATAGCTCATTATATTAATTGCACAAATTTTTCGGAGAAGTATCGCAACTTTCTTGCTTATGTTATTTCTCACACTGAACCTAGGTCTTTTAAAGAAGCTATGAAGGATGATGGTTGGAAGGCTTCTATGCACGATGAAATCCATGCATTAGAAGACAATGGTACATGAACATTAGAAGAGCTTCCTCTTGGGAAGCGTGCTTTAGGCAGTCAGTGGATTTATCGCATTAAATATTTGTCTGATGGGTCTGTGGAACGTTTGAAATCTCGTCTGGTTGTTCAAGGTAATCATCAGGAAGCAGGTATTGATTATAATGAAACTTTTCTACCTGTTGCTAAAATTACTACAGTTCGAGCTTTTTTAGCTATTGCTGCCTCCAAAAATTGGGAACTTCATCAAATGGATGTTCACAATGCTTTTCTTCATGGTGATCTGGATGAAGAAGTTTATATGAAATTCCTCCAGGATTTGAATGTTCTAATCCTAATTTGGTATGTCATTTACGAAAATCTTTGTATGGTTTGAAGCAGGCTCCTCGTTGTTGGTTTGCCTAGTTGGTTTTAGCCTTAAAAGGCTATGGTTTTCTTCAGTCTTACTCTGATTACTCTCTATTTACCTATACTTGTGGGACTGTGCAACTACTCCCTCCGTCCCAGAAAGATCTGAACACTTTTTGAGACACATATTTTAAGATGATAAGTTGTAGTGTGGTAATCAAATTTTATTTTATATACAAAAGTAGATGTGATAGGAGTTGGTCGGTATTTTTTATTAGAGGATAGAGGAAGTTGGGTAACTTTTTATTGATAAAAGATAGAGTGTGGGCCAAAAGAGGGTAAAAGAAATAATATATTAATAGTGGGACCATGTCAAAAATAGAAGTGTTCAAACTAATTTGGGACAAACATAAAAGGAAAGTGTTCAGACTATTCTGGGACAGAGGGAGTAAATATTTTAGTCTATGTTGATGATCTTATTATCTCTGATAATGATTTTGCTACTCTAACTCTGTTCAAAGCATATTTGAGTGACTGCTTTAAAATGAAGGATCTTGGACCTCTGAAATATATTCTTGGCATTGAAGTAGCTCGTAGTACTTCTGGATTTTTTTTATGTTAGCGCAAGTATACCTTGGATATTATTTCTGAAGCCGGATTTCTTGGTGCCAAGCTATCTGGCTTTCTGATTGAGCAAAATCATAGCTTAGCTCATGCTTCTGGCGCATTATTAGAGGATGTCGCGTCCTACAGGCGCCTCGTTGGTCGCTTGATTTATCTGGCTGTTACTCACCCTGACTTGGCCTATGCATTTCATGTTATCTCTCAGTTTCTGCAGGCCCCTCGTCAGGAACACTGGGATGCTGCTCTTCGTGTGGTTCGTTAATTGAAAGGTACCCCTGGCCAGGGTATTCTTCTTCGTGCTGACAGTGACTTATCTCTACAGGGATGGTGATATTCTGATTGGTCAGCTTGTCCTCTCACTCGTAAGTCTCTCACGGGTTGGATTGTTTTCTTGGGTGCTTCACCTATTTCTTACAAGACCAAGAAACAGCATACCGTTTCTCGCTCTTTTGCAAAGGCTGAATATCGTTCCATGGCTGTTCTTCTGAGTTTGGAAGTGCAACATCCCAAATCTATCCCTTTGTTCTGTGATAGTCAGTCTGCATTGTACTTGGCTCATAATCATGTTTTCCATGAACGCACAAAAGCATATTGAGGTTGATTGTCATTTTGTGTGTGAAGCCATCACTGAAGGCCTTATTTCGCCCTCTTATGTGTCTACCAAGGCATAGTTAGCTGATATTTTCACCAAAGCTCTTGGCAAGTCTCAGTTTGATTTTTTGTTGTCCAAGTTGGGCATTGTGGAACCCACACATGCTCCAAATTGAGGGAGGGTGTTGGAGATAATTTAGGACTCTGTTTTGTTATAGATATATTTTCATATGTTATAGTTAGATTATAGTTAGGTTTCCTTTTCCTTTTCGGATTGCTAAAACTCTTGTATATATATGGTGATGCCTTAATGAGAAAACCTCAAGCCTTGTCATTAATAATATTTTACAGTAATTGATGAAACTCGGTCTAATTTGATAAGTTTGTTATAATTGTAATGATCCTAAAATTAAATATAGTTTCAACGTATTATTATATGAACAACCTCAAATCGAGACAAGACCAAACACGAATACACCAACATGGGATCTAGGAGAATGAATCTTGAACCTGATAATTTTTTTTAGACTAGCCTGGTGGAGCAAATGTCACACCTTAAGAATTACAAGTTTGAATCCTTTTAGTAAAACAACTAAGCTGATCAAATTTGAAAATAACAAGCCTAGCAAAAACTTGATCAAGATGAGTTAGTGGTGTTTATAATAAATACGGTTTTTTCACCTGATACCCCCGAGTTTTTAAAAAATTCACCTGGTACCCTCCATGTTTTCAAAATTCACCAGGTACCCCTCAGTTTCAAACTAATACATCGACATGCCCCTAATGACTAACGGCGGTTAACGCCGTTAGCCTTAAACCTCATTAAACTCTAATTAGCACTAATTAACCTAACTAACCTAACTAAACCCTAACATCTAACTTCTAATCCTACCTTAACCCTAACCCCTAATTTCAAACCCTAACCCTAGCCCCACTACCACCCAACCACCACCCCTTCCCCTCCACTCACCCACCCTACCCCTTGCCAGCCCCAACCCCCACCGCAACCCCCCCCAACCCCCACCGCCACCCCCACCCCCCCCAGCCCCACCACACCCTCCTCCCCCTACCCCCCCAACCTCGCCAGCCCCCTACCCCACCCATTCGATTTTCGAAATCTCACCCTCCCCCCACCCTCGCTCCACCACAGCACCACCCCCCTTCCATTTTCGCACCCCTCCCCCCCACCCCCGTAGCACCACCCTCCTCCAATTTCCGCGAAAACACGAGTACGGGGATTGCGAAAATTGAGAGGGAAGAAGAAAATACGGGGGGTAAGGGGTTGCGCGCGCGGCGGGGGGGGAGGGGGGGTGCGAAAATGCAAAGGGGGTGGTGTTGTGGGGGCGCGGGGGGGGGGGAGGGCGGGGGCTGTTCCGAAATCGAGGGGGGCACGATGGTGAGGGAGGGGTGGGGGCCCGCCGAACCGATTCGGGTGGGGGAGGGGGGCGACGCGGGCTGGGGGGAGGGGCGGTGCGGGGGGTGGGGAAGGGGGGGTTGGTTGGTGGGGAGGAGGGAGGGGGGGTGGGGAAGGGGGCCAGGGGTGGTGGGAGGGTGGGGGAGTGGGTGGTGGGAGGATGGGTTAGGGTTAGAGTTAGGGTTAGGGTTAAGGTTGAGATTAGGTTTGGGGTTAGGGTTAGAGGTAGGGGTTAGGATTAGGGTTAGCATTAGGGGGTTAATTAGGGTTAAGAACAGAAAATTAGGGTTAATGACTAACGGCGGTTAACGTCGTTAGTCATTAAGGGTATCTGAGTGTATTAGTTTGAAACTGAGGGGTACCTGGTGAATTTTGAAAACATGGATGGTATCAGTTGAATTTTTTGAAAACTCGGGGGTATCAGGTGAAAAAATCGTAATAAATAAGATAATTGAAAACTATTGATGCCGAATGATTTTAGATTCCAAACTGAGGACTCTAAATTATTCTAATCTATCTATTGAATTTCCATGGTCGTATAACTCATATTTGTTTATGATCATCATAGAATTTTCAAATGAGTAAAAGTTCATATTATTGGTTTACTTTTCGAGATGACGAGTTAAAGTGCATTTTTTGTTTGTCATTTGTATTGGAAGAATACTTCAAGATTCACAAAAGTTTTTGATATATACGTTTATTTTTAGAAAAAAAATAAATTCATGTGGAACTTTGAGAAAAACATTCATAAATTGGTTTTTCTATATTGAACTAGTATAATAAGATACAACACTATGCAACTGAGATACTCATTTAGTATCCCTTTATCATAAGGTTTTCACAGTCGGATAAGGAATAAAAGAGGTTTTCATAGCGGTTTAAGGAACAAATGAAGGCGTTTACTATATGCAAATTGTTAAAATAAAATCATCAAAAATAGATCACAAGAAATCTCTAGACACATGATCATGTATTTCCATATCGAATTGGACTGGACTGAAAAATGTTTGGATTGGACTCAGACTCAAATTTTCGAGTACAAATATTTTCGGACTGAATTTCGACTTTCTCTATACATACATATATATACATATAGATATATAGCCAAACTTGCTTGGTCGAGGTAGCGGGGAACACACCTTATGATTTTGAGGTCACAAGTTCGAACCCCACTACCTACTTGTGCTTGGGAGTAGAAATTTCCTTATATCCCCCCACCTCTCAAGCGTTGACCTGTGTTCTTCTTACCAAGGAGTGCCCTAAAAATATACATATATATAAAATCTTCGGTTTTTTCACCATATACACCTGACAAATTTTTTTTTGCACCATATACCTTTTCAACTTTCCAAATTCACCATATACCCTCCACGTTTCAAAAAATACATCCACTTACCCTTAATGACTAACGGCGTTAAACTCCGTTAGTCATTAAGCCCTAATCCTCCCCTTAACCTTAATTAACTAACCTAAATCAAACCCTAATACTAACTCTAACCCAATTCACTAACTTGGGCCCTAACCACTAACTTGGGCCCTAACCCTAACCACCCCTTACCCCCACTGCACCACCACACCATCACCACCACCCCGCCACCACCACCACCACCACCCCTCCCCCTCCCCTTCCCCTTCCCGCCCCTTCCCCCCCCCTCCCCTTCCCCGCCGACCCTCCCCTTCCCCGTCACCACCACCTCCCCTCTCCTTCCCCTCGTCGCGAACCCCCCCTCCCTCTCCCCGCCCCGTCCCTTCCCCTCTCCCCTCTCCATGCCCCGTCGTGAACCCCTCATCAAACCCTTCTTGCGCTGTAAGGAATTCGAATCAACGGGGAGTCGGCGTTTACTTAGGGTTAGGGTATGATTTCGGTGTGGCTGGGAAAGGAGTCGACGAGGGAAGGGAATGGGGTCGGCGGGGGAGGGGGTGGGGAGCAAGGGAGGGGGAAGGGGTCGGCGTGGGGAGGGGAAGGGAAGGGTGGTGGTGGTGCGGTGGGGGTAAAGGGTGGGGGTAAGGGGGGGGGGGGGGTGGGTGGGGGGTGGGTGGGTTAGAGAGAGAGTTAGTGTTTACTTAGGGTTAGGGTGGGGGAGGGGTTTTTAGGGTTAGGGTATTAGATTAGGGGTTAGATTTAGATTAGCTAATTAGGGTTAGAGGGGGGTTTAGGACTTAATGACTAACGGAGTTTAACGTCGTTAGTCATTAAGGGTAAGTTAATGTATTTTTTGAAACGTGGAGGGTATATGGTGAATTTGAAAAGTTGAAAGGGTATATGGTGCAAAAAAAAATTGTCAAGGGTATATGGTGAAAAAACCGTAAATTCTTTAACATTTTTGTTGAAAATTTGGACTTTCTAACATTCTCGCTCTAGTTTCTTTTACCTGGCGTCATAATTTTCACTTACTCTCTAGAAGTTCAAAGTGAAAACTAAAAAGGCAAGTTACTTTAACCCTTTTGGCACCTTTTATATTTTGCAATTTGCATTCTATAAGACTTTAAAGATATATATAACTTACTTTGTGGAATGGATGTAACGGGTCCAATATTTCAATAATTCAATCATGAGAAAACATTGTGAATCTAAATAGAGGAAAGAAGTTTGTATACTCCCTCCGTCCCTGAAAGATCTAAACACTTGTTGAAACATGTAATTCAAGGTGATAAGTTGTAGTGTGGCTATCAAATGTTATTTTATTAAAAATGTAGATGTGATAAGGGTTGGTGGAGTATTTTTATTGGCGGAGAGAGAAAATTAGGTAACCGTTTATTGATATAGGTTGAGTGTGGGCCAAAGGAGTGTAAAAAAAAAAATAATATCAGTAGGACCATGCCAAAAATGAAAGTGTTCAAACTAATTTGGGACAAACGTAAAAGAAAAGTGTTCAAACTATTATGCGACGGAGTAAGTATTATATAATAATCGGACTGCATTAGATTGGATTCAGAATCAAGAAAAAAGTTCCTGACTGGACTCAACTCAGAAAAAAAGTTTGGATTGAATTTGGACTCAATTTCTCAAGTCCAAAAAACTTTAAACTGGATTTAAAATTGGTAAAGTCCAATCCACTTACACTCCTAGCCACTACCTACAAAGTACAAACCACTAGAAAGCCGCCGTGACCAACCATCAAGACCTCTACCACCAACAAACCAGCCAAAAAGGGGAGCATAATTAAAAATGAGGTAGCAAAACTGTTTGCTGCATAGAGCAGAAATACAGTAAAAAAAATTTGTTTGCTGTATAGAGCAGAAATACAGTATACTTCAAGCAGATAAAGCTGTGTCTTGAGGCAAGGCTATTCAGAAGAAAGTAATTGGTAGCTAGACAAACAAAATTATGGTACACGAATTACAAGGGCACAAACGTCCAACCAAGTGTTTATAAACCGATCACAAATTAATTGATTTTTGACAGAACATTGGAAAAGCAGGGCATGTGTATTACTCCACAATGTAATTTCTCCTACAATCAAATACAGTAGCAAAAATCCTATTATGATTGTTCAAATAACAGATCTAAAAGAAGATGAGTGTTCAAGAAACCTTCTGAATATATAACATACAACTAATACAGCATATCCAATGGTTTCACAAGAACCAAAAGATCCATTCAAGCATCAAAAGATGTGTTCTGTTCATAACAATTACAAGTTTTTTCAATAGCAGAAAAGTAGTACAAAACTTTTACCTTCCGTCGGTTCTGTTTTCTCCAAATAGGATGTCAGCAACAAGTAGCACTAGCACGAATTACCAGCGAACAGAAGTCAGTGCTGAGAGGTGATCAGCACCACTCTTCTGTAAAACAAGGCCCATATTTGGGGTTGATGGGGTTTAATGAGGAGATGGGATGGAAGATTGTTCAGAAAAAGAGAATCCCATATCTGAAGGAATTGAGATTGTGCAAGGAAAGCTACAAGCTGACAGAGGTAGCAGGTTGGGGTATGAGAGCCAACGATTGAAGAAGCCACCGTACCAATTTCCTTTGTTTTCTGATAGACTATGCAATGAACAAACTTTCAAAATAATTCAGTGAGTTCTACAGCAGAACCCATCTTTGAAATTATTTACATATCTGATACAGACCACAGATATGCTTCTCGCTCGGTAGCCCGTTTCTCGTTCGTCCTCTTAAACAATTGCTTTTCATATCCTACATTGAAGAGTAATAAGAAAGCAAGTATTGTGAATTTTAATTGAATCTAGCAAAAGTTTGTTCCATGACTTCAGATTGCAAAGCAAAATAGTCTCAAGGATTTAATAAGTAGACTTACCATTACTACGATTAACACCATCCCAATGTCTCCCAGGTTTAATACCGTATCTGTTAGATTCGTAGTCAAGCCCCCTTTTGATCCAACTGTGACTAGGTATATCTTGGGGAATAATGAAACCAGACTCTTTCATCTTCTCATTCTCCCCCAAGTCTGAAAGAAGCAAGTTGGATTGTTTATTCTGCAATTTGTTCAAAGTCATTTCAGAGTCATTTCTATAGATTGGCAAGAACAATACTTTTTTTTTGGTAACTGAACTATAGATTCATTACCTTGACCAAATGTGCCATTGGATCACCCCACCTAAGTCTATCCTTCATCATTCTATCGAGTTCGGGATCATCTCTGCCAACAAAATATGCATGCATCATGATAATTCAGAAAGTTCGCATAAGAGAACGACATACCACACGCAGTACTCAAAATCTTACTAATAACTATGACTCTTCCTGACTCCACCAAAAAGAGTCCTTTTTGCGAGATTATTAATCACCCCTCAACCCCATCTCAAATATTCTTACATTTTGATGTGGGGCATCGTCCTTCAATAATCCACTTCCTTAACATACTGAAGTCAATTTTTCAGCTTTCTCATCCCTTCTGTTATTCGGCTTATTCCTTAAACATCATTCCTATTATCCTATAGAATTGAGAAATACTAAACAGGGGGTACATGAAGTAATACTTGAGCATCGACAATATTGAGAAACAAGTAATTCTTTGGAGGTAAGGAACGTATCTAGCAAATGACGCAGACAAACGCATAAAGCATAGCAGATTGGCATATACAACACTGATCCCACTTTAGATCAGGTCTGAGAAGGCCCAAGATGTGAATAATTACCTAGTACCCTTGGGCCTATAATTTTAACTACCTCATCAACTATCATGATTTCTCAAACATCATTCTGTTTAGAAATCCTAACCTCAGAAGTACGATAAATGATGTAAAACTTTAGTATTCGCACACAATGCTCTGTAGTATTAGTCTATTAAGCCACAACATCAAATAAAATTCTAAAAATCAAGCAGATAGATTACATCAAACTGAGATTTTCCTCAAAATAAAATAATTTGGACATTGACACCATTGAAACACGAGCTGCAGCAACATATCAACAAAAAAAAAATCCAGAAAGGGTCTATAGAACCGAAAATCAAAAGTGGTACCACACAAGCACATGAATGAGCTAATCTAGAAAGGAAAGCAACTAGATCCTACTTCTGCAAACAACCTTAGATCATCTTCTACAGAGCCAAATATAGATAAACCCTCTCCTTTGACTTTTCTGGGTTACGTACCGAAAAACTTTTACTGCTATTCACCCATAGATCAGAAAAGCACTACTGGAAAAGTAACAATAATTTTAGATGCTCTAAGATATGTTGAATCAAATAAACACATCTGTTATAATATACAAACATCACCTATAAATGGTTACGCTAGAAAGCTATTTCAAAATTCACAATTACTACCCCAAGTCCCCAACTTTTTAGGCATCATTGAGTAACTTGAATGCACAACTAAAAACACAAGTGCTGAACAGAAAACTCAATTTCTCAATTGTATCACCCACAGCCATGACCCAACCCCCAGTCCACAATAATAGGGAAAAACACAAAACCGCATCAAAAGTGTAAAAAGCCAACTTCATCACAAGGTATCCTTATCATCATTCATGATAGAGCAAGCAGACTTGAAGTCAGTAACCACTTGACTTTACCTAGACCGTGCAAAAGGCTTATCTTTCTCAAGTTCCAGCTCAAGAATCCTAGCTTCAGCTTCGCGTTTTTGAGCCAATCCCTTGCTCCACTCCAACTTCTTCTCCTCCTAATCAACAATAGATAATGCGTGAATATTGTTAGTCCTGACAGAATAAATGCAATAAAGATTCTTTATTATTTGGTGTTGGGTGGGTGGGGGGGGGGGTTAGATGAGAAGGAGAATATATGAATCCTAAAAGACGCCCCTTCCGAAAAAATAAAAACAAGTTCAAGGTATATTATCATATTAAAAAAAAAAAAAAGAAATCCATCTCAGAAAGAGTGATGTAATATACATAAGAAGCGACAGGGGTCTCAGCAGAAGATCTGATTCTATGTCCATTCAGAAAAGGAGGCACATAATCACTACTGCAGCTTAACCAAGGAATTGAGCAGATCAGAATGGTCAAAAGCATTTATTTTGCTAGTCCTGTTAAAGGTGTACAATTAAGATTTCCATTAACATCATTCTTTGTGGAGGTTTCAACCCTTCAATTATAAAGCTATTCAAATACAAACATATTATCTTGAATTCCAGAAAATTAGTACACACTAATGGAACAGAAAAAGTACAGAACTGCAGTTTCCGCATCATAGGGACAAGGATGTGTACAGACAGAGACCCACACTTCCCCTCCCCCACCCCCACCCTACCCCATCCTCCAAAAGAAAAAAAGAAAGAAGGAAAAAAAATATCAGGCTTTATTTACAAAACATGCATCTCCACTATGACTTGAAGGCTTCACTCCCAAAATAAACAAGTAAAAGTAATATCATCTCACTCATTCAAAGAGAGATTGGACCGACAGATCGAAATATAAAACAGACAAGTATGATACAAGAAAGGGCATGCATGAATATCATGTTTACTAAAAAAGACAAATCATGTGTTTTATTGAATTTAATCTAATGTTTAGGTGGCATATAAAAAAAGGTTACCAAACTTTGATGCAGGAGTATTACCGTCTACATATGAAGAGACTCCTAATAGAAATCATGACAAGCTTATCTTGTGCATAAATGAGATTTTGCTAGATGGAATTTTCCAAGTGAATTGTTGTGGATCGACCCTCCTTTGCCTAGCTCAGGATGCTTGAGTATGATAAACAAGCATCTAGGAAGAGAAAATAACAATGTGGCCCTTAAATTGAAGTTAGCCTGACAGCCACTCGTGTCCAGTGTTAACCCACACGGCTATGTCAATAACAGACAAAAGGTATCAGCAGAGAAGCTTTCTCAATCACCACCCATGTTACCTGACTTGGCCATGTTGACAGTCATCACGGCCAGCCACGTCGATCCAAACAGACGTGTGGTAGCCATCAAGAAGTTGAAATCAGAATTGTGTTGAATGCTTTACGAAAACTGCCTTTTGAGTGCTCAACAGACACAGGATGTCAGCACATCACATCGACAGGTTGCAATATTTGTTTCTTCTTTTTCCCTTAAAAGCATCTTGGCTTTTTTTGTCCTTTTAGGCCAAAATTAAGTTATAATTAGGCATAAGGCTACTGTTAAGGCTTACTATAGATATGGATGTAAGGTTAAACACAAGATAGCTTTTGATGATTGAATGAATGAAACTCGTATGTCATTGTCAATTTCTCACTCTCTCTCCTCCTTTGTGGCAAACCCTTTTTCTTCATTGATCTACACTTTGTGCAAGGTCATTAAATATAGTTCATATCATTAATTTTGCTTGATCAAATATTTACAAAACAAAAAAAAAAACCACTTTGGGTGAATTAGAGTTGGGGCTGTCATATACCACTCATACTATAATTTAGTAAATTAAAGATGACTAAGTCATTTGTCAACCCATTCACTCAAAAAAAAAAGATCACCCATCAACTCTTAAAAAGCAACTCCTCAACCAAGGTCTTTTAGCTGCTGATATTCTGAATTGGAGAAGTTGCTAAAATGTGGTTGCCTGATCAGTCATAGAAGAAGAGGCACAAGATATGAAAGACATTTACTTACCAAACCTTCCCCAGCCAAATTTTGGAAAAAGAAAAACAAAAGACTTTGTTTTAAAGAAGATTGTAAAAGAAGGTGAAGCAGAATCGTCGTGATTGACAGAAACAATTCGTATTAATTTTGCTGTAGTAACAGTCCAAGAAAGAAAGGGGTTCTGAACTTGACAATGTTAGAACCATTAATTCTATGCCTAAGAATTGGAATTCAAATTAGACGTCAAAACTCCATAGAAGGCATCCAAATGCAGCTACTAAAGAATAAGGGAGAGAACTATAATCTTGTCATACGGGATCAATCTGGCATCCTAAGCAATCTATACCTTTTACAACCTAGTTCTTTAAACATGTTTAGTGTAAGAACACAACTCCAGCAAGATCATTTTTTTTCTCTCACGCATCATACCAATAAAGAGCCATAACAGAAAATTTTAGCTACCTTGGGCTTTTCCTCTTTCTGGGTTAACTTTAAGAACTCAGCCTTTGATATGCGTTCTCCTGCAATAAAGTTTTCAATGTTATTAAATCATAAACATGTAAATGCCAAAAAAGCACACATAAGCCAGGAAATATATAACAATATTCAGGGCAGCAAAGCCAGAAACCAAGTCACTAACCCTTGTAACGATATACTGGTTCGGCGCCACGTCCACTTATAGAAGGATCCATCTCATTAAATCTACAAATATTTACACACTATATGAGATTAACTCACAGGTACTAAGAGATGATAGCCAAAATCTAAAATGAGAATATCAAGTTATCAAGCAACAACCCACTCCCGACCTTAATAAAAAAGAAGGTAGTTGAAGATTATGTTAGAAGCAAGATGTTTCTCCTGTACTGCAGATAAAAAATTACCAGCTGTAGCAAAAAATTTCCCCTTTACTTGTTGATGCATTTACTCCAAGCAAAAGATTATCACTCAAGTGATGTACTTCTATGACACAACAAATATACGAGAGAAGCCATACCTCGACCATTCATCCTTTTTAATTTTAGCAATCTCTTCACTAACATCTTTGCCCGTAATCAAACCTGTTTTCTGTTGGTCTTTTCTTTTTCTCGGGGGAGAAAGATCTGCTTCTGTAGGCATCTCTCTTGCTCTGTGACCCCTTTTACCAATCCCCTTCTGGCTTTTCCTCGGAGGTGAAAGATCCTCTGAAACTCGTGAATCATTTACTTTTAGAGAACTGGGACGCTCTCGGCGAGGGGGAGACAGGTCACCCAAATCAGAGTCTCTTATACCAGAAACTAAAGGCTTTTTGCGAGGCATGGGTGAAAGGGAACCATGACTTTGTCTCTGCCGACGTGGTGGGGATATATCACTGTCCTGATCTGCATCTGAAGCTCTGGTTCTCCATTCTGGTGAGGGAGAATCATAACGTTTACGACCCTGGCGTGGAGGTGTGAAATCGATCTCTTTACTGGCATCCAGGGACTTTGTTTCATGCTCAGGTGATGGAGAATCATAGAACTTTTGACGTTGTCTAGGTGGTGATAGATCATCACGCCCTGGTGAAGGAGTGGCATTACGTTGCCGCCACTGTCGTGGTGGTGACACATCAGTAAGTTCTCTACCTAACTCTGAAGCATCTGCCCCAGCCTCTGGAGAAGGTGTGTCATACCTAGCTTTTCGATTACGGGGTGGGGAAATATCTGAACTTGGATCAAGAAAAGTTGAGCTCTTTGGCACCTCAGAAATCGGAACCCAACCACTACCATCTTCGGAAATTTCATTGTAAGAACGCCTAGCTCTAAGCTGCTCTAACCTCTTTATCCTCTTAAATTCTATGTCTTCATCAACTTGTGGCTTCTCATCTACAAAAGATGAGTTTGGGTCATGGTCCATGAACAGGAAATTCCTAATTTCTGATTATATATTCGACAATTAATGTTGTATATGAAAAATAAATTATCATCCTAATCTATTACTTATACTAACATTTGGCTTGAACACTTATCACATTTTAAAAAAAACAATTTACCAGGTGAATCATTTTCTTCCTCTTCTTCAATAGTGACTGGCTTTTGCCACACAGGATCTTCATCCACGACAAGTACGCCGGCAGCAACTGGTTTAGTTTTCTTCTTTTTCTTCTTCTTCTTCTCCTCTACTGCATTACTACTTTCATACTTTTTCAGGTATTCTTTCAGGGATGAAGAAGCTGGTGCAGCCATTA
Source organism: Beta lomatogona (assembly GCA_947646795.1). NCBI lineage: Eukaryota > Viridiplantae > Streptophyta > Magnoliopsida > Caryophyllales > Amaranthaceae > Beta > Beta lomatogona. Next base: position 823,379 of record CANSNZ010001289.1, read on the forward strand.
CCACTATTCACTTACTAATTCTAGACCAACAAAAAAATAAATATAAATTAAAAAACATGAGAACTGGATACACAATAAGAGAACCCTAAATTGAAAATTACCAACAAGAACAAATGAACAATCGCATGAAAATATGCGGACGTATAAATTGTAACATAAAAATTAAAGTTGAATTCATCAAGAAAAATCGCATGAATAATCACATCAAAGTATATCTTAAAAATCGCAACAAAAGATCGTCTAAACAAGTTTCATCGAAGGGAAAGGGAAAAAAACCTGGAACCAGGTTGATCAATTCGAGCCCCAGAATTCCGTATGAGCTGAGAGGTCTCTAAAGTTGGGAGGGTTTTAGGGTGTCTTGACGCAAATGGGCAAATGGCCCAAAATGTTTATGAGGTAGAATTGTAGTTATATGTCATTATGTGATAATAAGTACTTTAAAATCCAAATCTAATTCGGATTTCTAATATATAAGAGCATGCCCACTCATGGTTTTTTTGGGCATCAATTTGAGTCATGAATCTTGCTAAAAAAAACACGGGGTTGCATTCATGGTTTTTTGATGCTTGTATTTGGGTCATGCTATGACTCAATCCATAGTTGGTCATCCTATGACCCAAACCATGGTTGGTCATCTTATGACTCAAGTCAACCATTTGTGGACATGTGGCAGTGCGTCATAAAGGTTATTTTTTGTAATTCAAATTTTGTAATCTGAATAACTTAAAAAATACAAATAAAAAAATAATAATTTTTTTTTACCAATGGTCCTATCTTTTTGAGATCTATAAATAGACATCCATTTTGCTATATATTGACACATTTCTAAAATTAATTATTTTCTCTCTACATTGTATGCACATGAATAATTGTTTTTGGAAGCTTTATTATTGAATAATTTTTTTAATCAAAATTAATTACTACAAAATGAATTTATTTAGGGTCATTAATATACAAAATAATTTATTTATAATCTTGTATGATATTATAAATATCAAAAGGTATAAATATATATTGATGTAGGAGAGAGAAAATGGAATGGAGTATAGTAAAAAGTGGGATAGAGGAGGATGTTCTTTTTTTTTTGGGTCATGAGTGGGGTGCATTTGTCAAAATGGGTCATAAGGCATGACAAACTTTGGTAAGATGAGAGAGAAAATTGATGAGATAGAGGGATGACATGTTTTTTTTGGGCATGAGTGGCCATGCTCTAAAGGATTCAACCTTCAACTAAGATAAATCTGGTAGGAGAATTATAAAATGAGTATTATTGTCTAAGATAAAGTTATTAAATTGATATTTATTTATCTAAAACTCCTTATATTATGTGTACAACTCTATTTTCTAAAAAATATTTAAAGTAAAAATTAGTGACATGACAATCCTATGTGGCACGCTCTATTTCATAACTTGTAGATTGTAAATGGATCTTATTTCGAAGCATATTTCGAACACTCTCTAACAGTACAAAAATTATAATATTTTGAATTATATAGCAAAAGTTATATTTACATAATACTTCCTCCGTTTCATTTTACTTGCTACACTTCTCAATTCACGGACTCCTAAGCAATTTTTGGAGAAGAGAGAGGTAGAGAGTAAAAAGAAAAGAGACCCATGTGAGAGGAGAGAGATAGAGAGAGTTTATTTCCCAAAAAAGAAGTGTAGCAAGTAATATGAAACTTCCTACAATGGAAAGTGTAGCGAGTATTATGAAACGGAGGAAGTATAATAATTTAGGTTGTTCATTCAAAACCAAACTCTAATTTTCGCCTATCTGAAACTCCTTAGATGTATTTAAGTCTTTGTAGATTTCTATTTATTTCCATATATATTTTAATTTATGAATTAAATTTCTCATTAGTTTTGAATTGCAATAAATGTGTTCACGCTATTGAATAGTCATTCTTTACCTTTTTATCCCTCAAACTTTGGTCTAATTGGTTGTCTAACATAGAGTAAGTCAAAAAGCAATAAATGTGTTCACACTAGTTTGTAGTTACTTTACTCTTTTACCCTTCAAACTTTTTGTATCAGTGGTTGCTTATAGGGGTGCTAAAGAAAACCCGACCCGAACTACCCGACCCAAAAACCCGATGACCCGTTCAAAAAAAGTCGGATCAAAATCGATTTTTTTTGGGGCTTTATCAGGTCGGGTACCCGACCCGGTAAAAACAAGAAAATCCGGGTCGGGTCATGTGCCGCAGATTTAGTAGAAGCGGGTACCCGATACCCGGTTGGAGTTTGGATTTCCACAACAACAAATCAATACAGCACACTACACAGCCCATTAGGAACTTTGGAAAAAAAATCCCAGTACTGAGAAGTGAGAAGCTGAGAACCCTAGTACCTAACATCTCTACCATTCCCATTCGCACTCCAGTCTCTCTCTCTACCATTCCCATTCGCACTCAACAGTCTCACACTCCACCGCACCCTCACGACCGACGACCACCACATCTGCCATGTTTTCGACTTTGTTTTTTTGTTTGTAGTTGAATAGTTGATTATTGAAGAACTAATCTTTTTCTGATAACTTTGCTGCTGTACCCATTTCTTTTAGGAAAAATTGTAAAAAATAATCCCAAGTTTCAGGTGTCTTCCCATATTAATCCCAAGTTTAAATTATTTTTGAATAATCTGAAGTTTGGGAGTCATCTTCCCATATTGGTCCAAAAGACCTATAATCGTTTGAACCAATTTTAAAAAGTTGATAAGACACCATTTTATTTAAAAAAATCACCTCTAATCGCCTTCATCACCACTCCACTATTAAAATGAAAGGCAAACGGAAATGTTTCACGCGGCGTATTGACCTTTAAAACGAGTTTTAAACCGACTTTTTTCACTAGGGACCAATAAGGGAAGACTACTAACAAACTTGAGATTATTTAAAAATAATCCAAAGTTGGGATTAATTTGGGAAGATGGCCAAAACTTGGGATTATTTTTGATAATTTTTCCTTTCTTTTATTGGGAATTCGGATGATTGGTTATTTGATTTTGGTGACCGTCTTTTGAATAACTTGCTGCTGTACCACTAGTATGTTGTGGAATGTGCACTTGGGTAGTTGGGTAGTATGTCACTGTCACTATGTTGTATTGTTGTGTAATTTCTTTTCTGTTAATATTTTCGACTTTGTTTACTTACAATAGTATGTTGTTTGTATTTTAGTTGGATTAATGAAGTGAAGTTGTTGATATATGAAGTTGTATTTTTGACTTTGACTTTGTTTACTTGGTATTTTCCATTTGTCAATTGTGATTTGGAAAAGTTGGCAGTGGGTATAGTGGCCTAGAAATTTTGGGCTTTATTTAAGCAGTTTTGGCCTAGAACTCTAGAAGGCAGTGGCAGCCATTGGTAACATTAAAAAAAAAAAAAAAAAAAAAACGAGCCGAGTACCTTATGATCCGACCAACCGGGTACCCTGCTTTCCCGGGTCGTATCATGGACCGCCTTTTCAAGTACTAGGATATGCGGGTACCTATGACCCGACCAACCGGGTACTCGGTTTTCCCGGGTCGGGTCATGGGCCGCCTTTTCAAGTACTCGGGTATGCGGGTGCTCGAAAAGCCGAGTACCCGGTTATGAACACCCTTAGTTGCTTAACATAGAATAACTCAAAGGGCTAAAATATTTGTTTTTAGTTAATTTAAAATAATGGAATCGTTCCCATTTTTTTAGTTGCATTGGTTTCCTCCCCGATTCCAAATAGGAACAATAAAAGAAAACGGAGGGAGTAATTTCTTACCATTGGAGAGTGCTTGAAATATATGCTTCAAAATAAGATCCATTTACAATATAGTTTTACAACTCATGAAAATATATTAGGTTAGATGAATTATAACACATTATTTAGTATTTCTTTCTTTTAGATAAATATAATAATAGCTATAAGTATAGTGTATTGATTATAATATTTGATCATAGGTCAATTTTATAGAATTAAACATATTATCTTTCAAAACCTCTGACTTACTTAACTGAACCAAAACACTCTAGTATTGCAACAAAATTCATCAAGCAAACTTCTTGTACAACAAAAATTAAAATCTATAGCGATAAAAGTACATATATATTAGAGTTTTGGATGATGAGAAAATTAAAGTTTAATTTTTAAAAAAGAACCTTAGAATATTATAGAGAGCTCTACCTAAGCATGTCATGTCATTCTTTTTAATTTTAATTTTCTCTAATAGTAGTGTTCAACTAAGTGAAGATTAGGGTCTGGTTTTGAAAAAATAACCTAAATTATTATACTATGTAACTTGAATATAACTTTTGCTACATAACTCGCAATATTATAATTTGTTTTACCATAAAAGAGTACTCGAAATATGCTTTAAAATAAGATCCATATATAATATACTTTTACAACTTATGAAAATATATATATTTAGATGAACAATAACATATTATTTATTATTTATTTATGATACATATAAAAATAAATACAAAAATAGCATAATATATGTGATAATAGGATTTATATCTTTCGAAATTGTATTTTTAAAAATTGAGTTGTATAAAGATAAAAAAAATATGTATCTATAGTTTTGTGTAGTGAAAAGTTAAAGTTTAATTTTGACTAAACAACCTTAAAAAATTATACAATAATAATTAAGTATATTTTTGCTACATAATTTATAAAATTATATAAGTTTTACATTATTGGAACAATGAACGTTTTAGTTTAACCTATGCGTAGATCATATTATAATAATTTATAAGAAGAGTATGAATTTAATATAATAAGATGTACTCCATGAATTATGGTAAGAATACAAGAGTTTCGAATTATTTAAAGGAAATGGAGTTTGATTTTCAATAAATATATAAAAATTCTTTAATTCAATTGATAACGTTTGCTACATACTACAAACAAATAAACAATTTCGTTATAATTCAATAGAGTTTGAGATTTGTATTAAAATAATAATCATTAATTAAGAATATAATTATATTACTATAAAATATTTCTCTTAAAAAATATATAATTTATCTAATTTATTATCACAAAGCTATGACATGAATATAATTATACCACATAAAAAAAAAAGAAATCGTGCATCGCACAAGGTTCAATATCTAATACATATCTCTATTATATAAGCCAAGGGGGGAGCTATGGTGTCCCCCTTTGAAAAGAATTTTTAACCCTTCATTCAATAAAAAATATTACCTATTGAGATTTCGAGATTTTCCTCAATCATAACCCTTCCTAATTTAAAATATGTATATCAAAGAAAGTTCAAAGTAGCTAAAATAAACTTTCATAAAAATATGTATAGTGAAAGAAAAAGTTTATGATTGAAGAACAAATTAACATAACTAAATCAATTTTCAAATCAATTACAAAACCAAAGACATAAAATTTTAATTTTACCTGAACTTTTGAAATGCAATAACAATACCAACATCCATTAACAAGTAATAAAAATACCAAGAAAACAACTTATTCATCAAGTAATTTTTATATTTTATATTTACACCACGTGATATTTAATTTGAACTAATGATGATTGTAAATTACATCCTTCAAAATTACATTTAGATGAAATTTAATAATAATTGCCAAAATAATTCATGCACGCATCGCGTGCAAAGAAGGCTAGTATGTATATATATATAGGGACAAGATCACATGAGAATGCTCCTTACATGAGAAATGAGAATGAATCTCAACCACACGATTGGATTAGAGTTATAACATTTCTTCATTAGAGTTATACCTCCGAAAAAATTTTGAGCCCAAAAAAAAATTTTTTTTTTGAATTTTTTTTCTTCTAATATTATTTTTTTGGAGTTACATCGCTTTTTCATTAGAGTTACATCACTTGTTCATTAGAGTTATAGCGCGTAAAATCCATTCTCATTTCTCACGTAAATATGCATTCTCATATATATATATATATATATATATATATATATATATATATATATATATATATATATATATATATATATATATATATATATATATATTGTTAGTATTAATTTTCGGCACGTATTATGAATTCACAATTGATATTTAGTCACTTTGTTGTTAATGAATGGTTGAATTTTCAGTTATTAATTTTTTAAAAATTGTTAAGTATACAGTAGCTTTTTTGAGTATCATTTGTCTCCCACCCGGCCACCCACCCCACCTGCGGTTGACGGATGGGGTGAATACGGGTGGAATTTTGGGCGCGTGATGGATGGTATGGATTGGAATTTGTTTTGCGAGTGATAGGGCGGGTTAAGGTCCAACTGCTCCATCTCCAACCCATTCTCAGCCCTAGGCTAGTAGGCTCACTTGAGGAGGATTAGGGGAATTCCTCAAATGAGTCAAATGAGGTTTGATCTTTGGATCTTAAGAATATGAGGTGGGAATTGATGCCACTACTCCACCACCTTGACCTCTGTTTGTATTCCATTTTGGGTGTCCCAAAATGTTATTCTTGTTTCGATTTTTAAAATAGTATTTATTCCTAAAAAATCGTCATCAAAATGGAAAGTTGTAGGCACATGACCCATTTTTAATAGTTGTCTTCATTTTTACATGGAAAATTGTAGCCACATTTAATGATTATATTTCCCATGCAAGTACTACAAATATCTAAAGCAAATGATAATATCCTTATCCCAGCGCAACAGAGAAATAAGCACTATAAAAATGGAACGGGGGAGTACTTAGTAGTATGAAAATTCTAGATTACCATAATTACATCATTACGAAGATAACCAATATTTATTGAAAAAAGTCAATTTATATTGTGTAAAAGTTACTCCATATTTCGAACGATTTAACAAACTCTAAGAAAATACTACAATAACATTGAAAAAATACTACAAACGACATATAAATATCATCTTTGAATAATTAATCATTAAAAGAAATGGGGAGCAATATAATAATAGTTTATGTCAACTCAATCAGAGTCATTTTCGCTATGTCTAATTCTCTAGTCAGAAAATACATTAGGAGGCAAGACACTTTTAGTATTGTACTTCAGAATGAACCCATATTTTATTTTTTCCCTTGAAATAAGGTTGAAGACACTTGAGAATCAATTTTATACTACCTCCGTCCCAAAATAGTGTGAACACTTTTCCTTTTATGTTTGTCCCAAATTAGCTTGAACACTTCCATTCTTGGCATGATCCCACCATTAATATATTATTTCTTTTACACATCTTTGGCCCACACTCTACCTTTTATCAATAAAAAGTTACCCAACTTTCTCTCTCCTCTAATAAAAAATACCCACCAACTCCTATCACATCTATATTTTAAATAAAATAACATTTGATAACCACACCACAACTTATCACCTTAAACTACGTGTTCCAATAAATATTTAGATCTTTCTGGGACGGATGGAGTACAATACTTGAAGGACTCCATTTAATCAAATGTAAAGAGTTCCACACTGTTATGCTACTCAATGTTGAAATTTTCAAATAAGTACGAGATAACGTCTACCGCATAACAATATAACATGATGTGATAACGCTTCTCAAGACTTCCATCCTCTGTAAATATGTCCACTTCACTTGGCCTCTTTTCTCTCAAATAATATACTAACTCTTATATTACATTTTTATGATAATAAAACCATAGCAATGGGGTTAGTAGTGGGGATTTCTCTGCCATTGATCATCGTATGCATACTACTCGGATTTGGATGCTACTTCTTTGGCAAGAAAAAGGGAAGAGAAGAAGCTCGTCCTTAGATCACCGGAATGCCGGCACCGCCTTCGGAACCATTCCCCAACTCCCTTGCTCCTCCTCCTTACACCTCTGCTCCCCCTCCTTATTCCTCTGCTCCTCCTTTCCAAACGTCAATTGGGTTCCATATTTGAATGTACATCACTTCCTTTTCTTATTGTTCTTTAGTGTGTGATACTACTTATGTATCAAATATGTCTATCATTTGTTATTTGTGGGTGGTTTTGTGTAAATCATATATTCTTGTAATCAAATAAAAATTATGAATTGTTGTAAAATGAAGATGGTATAGAGTTTTTTTTTTCCTTCCCGTTGACTATTATTACAAGATCAATATCTGTTTTTTTTGAAGGGCCAAGATCAAGTTCTAAATAATTGTCTACTTATATTAGAGGAATACAAATTTTGTATCATTTCATTATATCTTAGCTAGTTATGTTTTTATGTTATATTAGCTAGTTGATTATATACGCTGATGCATTTCTGGCTGTGAATGGACAAGCGTTTTTCTATCTTTTTTTTCCTTCTTTGATTTTTGCCATCCACCTCGAATTCTGACTATGGCCGTCTCGTTCCCATACACTAGTGAAAAAACCTTATGTGTCACTTAGTACCGGAACCGGAACCGGATCCAAAAATCCGCAAAAAAGTGGGATGGAAAGCTGGGCGAAGAAACCGCTCCGGTCCTTAAGAGAACCGGGTTAGTTAACACAAAACTGATCCGGTTTTGCTGTTAACGGGTCCGATTCTCATAACCAAAGCGGTTAATCCACAATTTCAGCTTAATGGCATCCCGTGTTTTCAATTCCCTCCCTCCTACTGCATTCTCCTTCTTTCCTTTTGCAATTCGAACTCTCCCCTCTTGCGCTAGGGTTGAATTTTCATCGAACACTCCACCACTCCACTGGGTTGCACTACCACCGCCGGCCACCTGCTTCCATCGCCAACCAACCCCACCGCCACTTGCTGCTGCATACAATCGATGATGACGAACTCTTTGCATCCATGAATGGGAACGGTCGATGATGGAGACGATCGATGCATAATAATTTCCGAGCTAAGAACAAGCTTGGTTTCCTAGAGTTATTTTAAAACTCTAAACGATCCAAACACCGACGTAATAGGGAAGTTGGTGAGTTGACTCATGAAGTAAGTTAGGTTCCACATACACTACTAGTTGGTTGGTGATCATTTCTTGCCACCTCTACAAGTTTAAAGGGTACTGATTTCACCAATTCTACGCTGGCTATTCAATCTTTAGTTATTCAATGGGTGGAGTTGATTATTATGGGAACGTGTATGTGGACAATCACACTGGATTTTCTACTTTGGCAATTGTCAAAAGAAAAACGTGCTTAGATATTTTCTCAGGATAGAAGTTGCTCGACCATCCTCCACTCAAATGGACCGACACATCAACTTGCAACTATGAATGACGAGGCATTTGTTGCCCTACACCAATGTTATATTGGAGATAAGAGTTAGACTTGACCTAACTTTATCTTATCTCTTCCTATTTTCGGTTATGTATAGTTTGTTAGGCAACATTATCTCTACTTTGTTATACTTCCTGTATATGTAGTTAGGATATTCCTTTTATTCTTAATTCTATTCTCTTGTAAATCTATCCTTCCTAAACACTAACTATACATAGTTATCTACTCTAGTTTGTATAAATATGTTTAACTCCTTAATGAAATATCTAAGCTTCTTCCAGTCTTTCATGGTATTATAGCAGTAACTTTCCTGCACCTACATTTTTTTTCCGGCCCTCCCCATTGCCTCACCCGATTCCATGGCTAACACTACTATACCTAATGATGCTCAACCTACCTCTCCACTCATCATTGTTGCCCTCACCAACATCCTTAAGCTCACCACCACTAACTACCTATCCTGGAAATTACAGCTCGAAGCTACCCTCGTAGGCTACGGCCTCTTCAAGTTTACTGACGGCACCCACCCCACACCCCCTTCCACTATTGCCGCCACTTCCTCTACAGCCACCCCCACGCCTAACCCCTCTTACCTTACTTGGGTGCGCCAAGATAAGCTTTTGTTTGGTGCCTTGATTGGTACTCTTGATGCGTCAATTGTGCCTCTCGTTTCTCGTGCTTCCACTGCCAAGGAAGCATGGGACATCCTTGCCCATACCTTTGCTCGCAACTCTCGTGGGCATGCTAAACTTCTCAAAGCCAAATTCCGCAACATCACCAAAGGCACGATGGACATCCTCGCCTACATGAATGCCATCCGTGTCTACGCAGATCACCTTGCCATCCTTGGGGAACCTGTCACCCCCGAGGATCTCATCGAACGAGTTCTTGATGGACTCCATGATGATTTCTTTAAATGCGTTATTGATGGTGTCGATGCCCGTTACACCTTGATCACCTTTGACGAACTCCATGAAAAGCTTTTGATTCGTGAAGGAGCCCTCCTTACTTAACCTACCCCTCCCACGCCCACCCTCCCCGTCACTGCGCACCATACCACTGCTCGCTTCACAACCTCGAACCCCCATCCCCGCTCGTCCGACACCAACAACACCCCACGGACATCCTACTCCAAACCCTCCTATCCCAAAAAATCATCCTCCTCTAAACCTCAAGGCTATCAAGGAAAGTGTCAATGGTGTCATACATTTGGTCATTCCCTCTATCGCTGTACCGCCTTCCAGAAAAATTCCCCCATGCCTGCCCCACCCTTCCATCTGCCTCGGCCAACCCTCAAGCTCATGCCTCCACTCTTCCATCCTCTTCCTCGGCTCCATCGTGGTTCCTCGACTCGGGCGCCTCACACCATGTGACCAATGATCTCAACAATTTGTCTCTTCATCACCTGTATGATGGTTTCGAGGAAATCATCATAGGTAATGGTATGGGCCTCTCTATCTCTATTGGCACTTCTTCCCTTCCTTTAACTCATTCCTCCTTACGTCTCCCTAATGTTTTATGTGCCCCATTTATCAATCACAACCTTATTTCCATCTCCCAACTTTGTCATGATAACAATATTCTAATTGAATTTTCATCTGATTCTTTTGTTATAAAGGATCGTCTCACGGGCACACATCTCTTTCGGGGTCCAACTAAAAACGGGGTTTATGAGCTCTTCACCACTACTCCAATAAGCGCCTATTCCACTCGCAAATCAAATGTTCTTGATTGGCATCATAGGCTAGGCCATCCATCATTAGCTATTTTCAAACAATTAGTCTCTCAGTTTGATCTTGATGTTTCTAATTATTCTAGTTTTTATTGCAATGCTTGTCAATGTAATAAAAGTCACAAATTGCCGTTTTGTCAATCTACTCTCATTTCTACTTCGCCTCTTGAATTAGTATATACTGATTTATGGACATCTCCCCTTCACTCTCATGATGGATTCAAATACTATGTTATATTTGTTGATCACTTCACAAAATACATTTGGCTTTATCCTCTCAAAAAGAAATCTGATACTAAAGATGTCTTCATACGCTTTAAGGCTCTTGTAGAAAAATATTTTGCCAAACCACTCAAAATACTTTATTCTGACAATGGAGGAGAGTATACAACATCTCACCTCCCCTCCTCACACCCCGGAACATAATGGCTATGCTGAAAGACGTCATCGTCACATAGTTGAAACTGGCCTATCTCTCCTCACTCATGCCCAACTTCCTCTCACCTATTGGACATATGCATTTGCTACTGCCACATATCTCATCAATAGACTACCCACGCCTACTCTCAAAGGCAAATCCCCCTATCATTGTCTATTTGGGACAACTACTAACTATCTCAAACTTCGCAACTTTGGGTGCCTTTGCTACCCATGGCTCAAGCCATATACCTCTCACAAACTTGATCCCCAATCATCTCCCTGCAACTTCATTGGCTACTCCAAGTCACAAAGTGCCTATCACTGCCTCCAACCCACCACTGGCCGCATCTTCATATCTCGACATGTTCAATTTGTCGAAACCGAGTTCCCATACTCGGCCCTCATATCCACCCCTTCGCTTCCGCCTCTTCCTACTGCCGACGACTGGTGTCCAATCTCCATACCCCTCCTCTTGCCCACTCCCGCACCAGCAGATCCATCTCCTTCTCCGCATCCTCTCACACCCCCGACAACTCCCTCGACAAACATCTCGCCCAGCAGCCTCCCCCCTCGAGCCATCGCTCGCTCTCCCAGTCGAGCCCTCGACTACTCATTCTCGCCTACCGACTCCTCCCGCATCACCCTCACCATCTTCCTCGCCTAGCACTCCTACACCCTTGCCTTCTCCCTCGCCCAGCCAATCCTCACACCCCTCGACATCTACCTCGCCCTATCCCTCGCCCACTGTCACCCACCCCTCGACACAACCCTCGTCCAGCCCTAACTCACCCTCGTCTACTCCCTCATCCAGCACCACATACAGCCCCCTCCCTCAACCCTTGGTCTCCGACCCACCCCCTTCCACTATCATCATCACTCGTCCCAAAAACAACATCCGCAAACCTAACCCTAAATATTCCCACCCCACTACCCTTCGGACCTCTACACCCGAACCAACATCTCCTTCCCAAGCTCTACAGGACCCTAAATTGAAACAAGCCATGGATTTGGAAATTGAAGCACTCACTAAACTTGGTACTTGGGAACTTGTCCCCCTGTAGACACCAAATTTTGAACCCCTTTTTCGGATAAATAAAGATTTTGAAAAGAAATAAAAATAACAAAAATCATCATGCATCGTGGAGCCTGTGCCCCGGAGCGTGAGTTTCATTCTGTAGTACGGTTTTCCATTTTTGCGTATTGGTCGTGCGATTTCTACTTAGAAATATAATTTTCCGTGAGTCGTAGTCAATAGCTACAACCATCGTGTTAATAAAATGATTCGTAGCATAATCATACTCGTCTTTATTAATTTGATGAGTTTTCGTTAATTGTTTTAAGTAAGTCTTTCGGAGAAAACGAAAAAAAAAGAGTCGCGATTAGGCGTCGGGATTTTAGTCGTATCCCAAAACCGGCATTAATCAGTTTTCTTGATGGTCAAGTCATTGGATATAGAATAAGAATATATTCTTTATCCATTAATCACATCCTTTATCCATTAGTTAGAGAATAAGAATCATTAACAGATGTGAGAATAAGAATCAAATCCCATGTGTAAGAGGGGGAAATTCGGATTTTTTCCGGAAGATTCGAGTGTGCGCCAAGCACACAAGCTTGCCCTGTGCCGGACGCAGAGCCTTGCACCTAGTGCAAGGCGCTATGCCTAGCGCAGGGTCCTATATAGTTTTGTTTGCACGTTATTCGATGCATTTTTTTTACGTATTAGGATGTTTAGGGAAGAATATTTTATGAAAATATGATTTTACCTCATTTATGAGAAAATCCAAAAAGAATAAGAATATTTGTATTTCCAAAGAGATTTGATGATGTCATTAGGGCGAGGTCATTAGAGTGATGTCATTAGGGTGATTAAGGATGAAGAAAATCAGATTTTTTTTTGGGTGAAAAATCTGATTTTCTACTTCTTTGAAACCCTAGCTCACCTCCCTTATTTCTCTATAAATACCCTCCTTTTTCCACTTCAAAAACCAAGTTGAAAAAAACACAATTCAACTTTACTCTCATCTTCTCTACTACTCTTCTCCTCCTTAATCTTTCCATCTAAGCAAAAGTCTTAATAATTAAGTAAAAGAAGTTCATCAAAAGGAAAAAACTCAAAAAAGAGTTTAAAGTTAGTAATTAAGAGAATTTAGAAACTTACTTAGAAATTATGAAAATCACAAAAAAAAGGTAGAAAAATTGGCAAAAAGGACGTGCACCATTGAGCTGGCAAGGTAAAGTTGAAATTCTTGTTTATTTTGATTATCTTCTTAATCATCTACTAAAATTCTCCTTGTTTTCTTCTTATCATTTTTTAATCTTTGGAGTGATTTGGGTATGTGGAAGTCCTAATAGGTTCCCAACCTTAAATCACCCCACCTAGAATAGTCACCTCTAATGGGGTGACTCTTAGGAAACAATGTGATTATGTGATTTTCCTTAATCAAGTTGTTACTCATCACCAAAAATGTTTTCATAAAAAGAATTTAAGACAAGTTGTGCATAAACATCTCTATAAAAAAGAAAATGTGATGCTGTAATTATAATCAGTTTTGATTTCGTACTTCATTTTATTTTTCGCCTGTATTATCAGAATGGTTTGTAGGATTTAATATTGTTCCTATGAAGTGCAAGATGTTTCCAGCAACTGGGCTTTGGAGTTTCTAAAAAACGAATTTTGTGTAAATAATTAAAAATCATACAACTTTGTTGTGCAAAACTGATTTTGTCCAAAACCACTTAAGCTTGTTCTGTCAATAAAATTCAAAATAAAAATTATTTAGACAAAACTAAAAACATCAAGTTTAAATAAAACATCAGTGGCTTTCCAAAAATATAAAATTATGTTCATATGAATTTTATAAAATTTTATCTCATTTTTACAATACCGTTTATGTAAATCACTAAATTCCAGAATGCTGATTTTCTCTTCAGTTAAGAAAATAAACAAAAAATGGTCTTAAACATGTCCAATTCAAGTAAAAAATTTTGGTCTTGTCTTTCAAAGTGTCTAGAATGTTCATACCAAATTTCACTTCAAAATAAGTTCAATAAGTTAGGTTTCAAAGAACAATTTCAATAAAGGTCCTATTTTGACATAAAATTCACCATAATTTGAGTTGTCATTAAAAACTTGTGAAATTTTGATACAACATAAAGAACTCACTGATCTATCCATAGATGTATCGTATGCTTAGTTTAACACTTTGTATAGAAAGTTATGAATTTTGTAAGTCAGTACAAGAACAAAAAGGCTATCTGGAAAATGAAATAAAGTAATTAATTCAACTTTCATATAAAAAAATGTTTTCTTCATACGAAAATGTGAATAAAAAAATCATGAATTTTTTAAATTTATCTTAAAATGACTCATTTTATCATTTAAATAAAAAATCAATAAAAATTGTCATAAAAAAATCAAAAATCAAAAATCAAAGAGGTTGGTTAATCTCTAATTTTTCACAAGTTTATATAATAAACATGAATTCTAAAGCCTATTCAAGGAAATGAAGATCAAGGAGCATTATGGTGAAGATCAAGACTGAAAATTTGTATAGATCATAGGCTTTGTACATTTTGTTGTAATAATAATTCTTTGCAAATAGTTGTTGCATCACTCAATTAATAAAAAAAATGGAGATGTTTATGCATAATTTTCATAAATAATTCCACAACTTTTTTTAATAAAATGAGCAACCAATGTTACAAATATTGCATGTTGGGCCAATATATCATAGTATATGAATCAAATGACCCAATCTCAATTAAGAGGAAAAATTGCAAATCTAACTAAGTTAAATTGTATGATGATCCATCTTACATTTTAAAAATGTATTCTCCATATTCAAATGGATTAATCATATAATTTGACATAATTAGATTGGTAATTCTGATTGCCGAATTGATTTTAGGCCGTTTCATGTGTCTCATTTTAAATGGCCAAATTCCAATTAGCCAAACACAAATCTCCGAATTCGATCCCAAATTGATCATTTCACTCCAAATGACTTAATAATCTTCAATAAAAATTATTTCTCAAAAGCCTTCAATTAGGAAGCAAATCTTCTAAGACCTCTCGAAAATCATAAACGTGATCACTATTAAGGTGGTTATTTCAATCCCCGATTAATCGCTAATTAGAGCGGTTGACAGAAACTTCTTTTAATTACTAATTAGAGTGATTACCTTAAACCCTAATAATCGTTAATTAGGACGATTATTTTTCTCGTTTTTAATCACTAATTAGAATGATTATTTCAAATCCTAATAATCGTTAATTAGGACGGTTATTTTCCTCATTTAATCACTAAATAGGGTGATTATCTTAAAACTTGGTTAACCACCAGTTAGGGTGATTAGCTTAACCTTAGAGTGATTATCTTAAACCTTAATAATCATCAATTAGGGTGATTATTTCCTAACCTTACTGTTAATCACTAATCAAGGTGATTATCTTTCCTTGAATAATCACTAATTAGGGTGATTACTTATTTCCTTACTTATTAATCACTAATTAAGGTGGTTATCTTAATCCTTCATATTTAATCACTAATTAAGGTGATTATCTTTATTTCATTTCAATCACTAATTGGAGTGATTACCTCATTTTAAATAGATTTGTTTAATTCTAAAGGAGAGTTATTCATAATCTATTCCCTCCTCTTCTTTCCCCAGCGGAATTGGCCATTTAGGGTCAGACATAAGCTCGAACTACGACGGTTTTGATCCATGAGTGGATTCCAATCCCGCAATGATTGGTACGTAGTGCAACTTCAGTGCTCAAACCTACCATGTACAAATGATATATTGGTCCTAAATAATAATGGTTAATGTGTATATGTGCAAATTATGTGATTTTCTTTCCTTTTAATAGCCATGATTACTTTAAAATGAAAAATAACGCATTTAGTAAGAGCCCGTTCTTTAGAACGGAAGAGGAGACGAGTTCCAGACGTTCGCACCTCCTAACCTAAACCCCGAACCTTATCTCATGGTATGAAAGACCAATTTACAAAAAAGCCTTATCCATCTAAAGTCATCATCGTTTTAAATGAGTTTTTTTTTTAAATTGATTTTAAAACGATTTATTAAATAAATCTGTCCGTATTCAGATATTAATAGGGTGGCGACTTCCAATTTTTTTTAAAACTCATAGTCCAATGAGAGACTTTCGTGGGATTCAGATTGTTAATTAAGACAGTAAAAAATTCGGATACCACAGGCTGGCGACTCCACTGGGGATTATACTTCCACTTGAAGTATAAGAGGTTTAAACCTGAGCAATGCGTTATTTTCCATATGTATATATAATAAAAAAGCTAATCATGGCTATTCACAATTTAATTTTTGTATATAGCATGCTTATGTGAAAATTATGTGTGCTTGGTAAATCATCGATCCATACACGTGCACTCTTTTTAACCATTTTCTTATTAGGTCTGATACCTCTGTCTATTGTCAAGGGTCAGAATTTTAGAATGACAAATTAATGAATTAAGGGCGTAAAACCTGCATCCGCGA
Source organism: Beta lomatogona (assembly GCA_947646795.1). Lineage (NCBI taxonomy): Eukaryota > Viridiplantae > Streptophyta > Magnoliopsida > Caryophyllales > Amaranthaceae > Beta > Beta lomatogona. Next base: position 840,202 of record CANSNZ010001289.1, read on the forward strand.
GCTATTGCGACCGGCTCTGTTAGGAGCGTCCACCCTCGATGGACACAATGGAAGTGACTCGAGGCCACTTTAACATAATCTTTCCCTGAATGAATCACCTTTTAGTTGTCCTTTAGGACACAAGGATCAATGCACAAATAATGTCCTTTATTTATTTTAGTTATTGAATAATGTGAAAAACTTTCGAAATGTCCTTTATTTATTTCAATTATTGAATAATGTGAAAAACTTTTGTTTAAAAAAAAAAAATTCCTCACTCCGTTTTCAGTCGGTCGATATTTCAGTAATCATTAAGTGTAGCTGAATTGCTGCCAAAATGATTATTGAAATATTAAGAGTATTCTTGTTTATTTATCACCAATGTCATAAAACAAATGTGTGTGTGCTCACCCACTTTCAAAAAATCACATTTACTTCATTATTCTTTTTCAAAAACGAAATTGATTTTTTAAAAAAAAAAAAAAGAAAAGTCCTGTTTTGAAAATATAATCCCAAAAACAAAGAAAAATGAAAAATGAAAAAGAGTCGTAATCATGAGTTCAAAACATGTCATGTTTAGGAACTAGAATGTAATTAAAACAGATAGACCAAAAGACGAGAAGTCTAGTCTAAAAATTTGTGTCAAAAGGGATAATCATTTTTTTTAAAAAATTGTGTCAAAAAGATAAAATCAAAAGGGATAATCACATTTCAAAAAAAAAAAAAAAAACAGAGAAAAAAATTTTCCATTTCCTGCTAAAAACACATATAAAGAAAAATTCATCAGTCATTGACTAACATTGTTACTATGTACATTTTAGGTACTTCAAATTAGTCTAATCCTAAGAGGTGGAACAGACGTATTCAAACAGGAGAATACATGGCCTGGCGCTTGGCAAACTGAACTCGAAAAAACGTTGAGAAGAACCCGAGTACATCACATTAGTCTAATCCTAAGAGGTGGAACAGACGTATTCAAACAGGAGAATACATGGCTTGGCGCCCAGCAGATTGAATTCTGAAAAAGTTTGAGAACTACCTGAATCGGTTACTGCTTTTATATTGTGTTTTGTAGGTAGAGCTACGTGAGGCTTGATCCCCTAAAAAACAAAAAACAAAAAAATTCAATGTTGTAATGCATCTATCTTAGCTTTCTCTACTATGTAATGTACTAAAAGGGGTATGTAGGCAACTCATTTCCTGAGTGCAGCTGCAAAAAAAAAAAAGAGAAAAATTATGTAAAATTTCATATACAGAACTACGTTGGGCTTGATTCTCCATTCAAAAAAAAAAAAAATCATCAGAAGGAAAATCTCTTCCCCAAATCCAAATCCACTTACGGAGATACGTAGGCAACCTTCGGGTGCGGCCCCTTTTGCATTTAATATTTTCTTTTGTGGTTTGAGCACTTAGAAGCAATTAATAGATGCAGATCACTACAAAGACGAATGATATATGGGGCATTATAATTTGCCAAAACGAGGACACATGCCTCATTATACCTCTTTTCTCTTATTTCTGTAGTAGCAGGAAATGGAAGGATATTATCAAATTGATTTTGAAAAATGTTTGTGTATTATCCCAAAACAAATGAGTCCAAGAGTGGCAATTTAAAATGTAAATAAAAACTCCAAGTCTAAAAAAAAAAAAAGAGAATAACAAGTCATAGAAATCTAATGAAAAATCTCAAAATAAATGATAGAGTCAAGGTTTTACACCTTTTAATAAATGATAACTGAAATTGGGGTTAAAAAAAAAAAGAGAAAATTTTCAAAGATATCATTTCTTTCATTCCCTGCACAAAAAAAAAAAAAAAAAAAAAAAAAAAAAAAGAAGAAAAGAAGAAACAAAGTCAGGACAAAATTATGTGCTAACCCTTCATCTCATTTCATTGGAACTTTGCCTGGGCCCGCTCAGGATCTAGGCTAATTCGCCAAAGTTCTGACCATAGTGAACGTTCTCTGTCAGTAATACTGTCATCCTTGTCTACACCAGCTGTATTCTCTGCTACACGCCTCAACAACATGTCTGAAATTCCGAACAACGAGCACCAACAAAACTCTACCCCTCCACCTGATCCAATTATTGAGCTCCGAGGACTTGTCCAGGCCATGCTTGACCGACAGGATAATATTGAGCAAACTGTGTTGGGCATAATGCGCCAAAGCGCACAGATGCCTCCTCCTCCTCCGGAGTCGGAAGTAGTTTCGCCTTTTCATCTTGAGTCTCTGAGCAACGAGAGAGAAATTCTCACTAAACTCGAGGAAGAAGTAGTTAAGCTTAAAGAAGTCTTAAAGGCATGACTAAGGCTGAACCATGGATGGATATTTATGGATTAACTCTTTCCCCGAAGGCATGACTACCCCATGGTTTCAAAATGCCTAATCTGGCAAAGTTTGATGGGACCGGTAGCCCCACCAATTTCCTGAAAATGTATGTAGGTGCAATGAGTCCCTAGGGAGTGGAATAATCCTTGATGGCCCAACTATTTCAACAATATTTAGATGGTGCTGCAGCACATTGGTTCCTCAACCTTGAAAATACAAAGAAATCCACTTGGGCTGACATAGTCAGAGAGTTCTCAAACCAATACAAGTATAATGAAGAAATTGATGTTACTAAGGGATCTGGAGACCACTTCTCAAAACCTTAATGAGACCTTTTCTTCATTCATCACTCGATGGAGAAACAAGACTTCCAAAATGATGAGTAGGCCTAATGAGGAGGAACAACTGCAAATGGTTGTGAAGAACCTTCTTCCTGTCTATCAGAAGCATATGGCATACAATTATTTCCCGACTTTCAAAGCTTTGATTGCTACGGGACCTCTAGTTAAGGATGCTGTGAAAAGGGGAGATATCAAGAAAGATGAACCTATTGGCGGCACTGCTTATAATGCAAAATTTGGAAATAACAAAAGAGCCCCAAACGATGATTCAGCAGCTCCTAAGACAATTAATGTGATCCATGCCATTGGCGCATTGTCTGCATTCCAGTTGCGACCACAAAGGAACTTTACCCCTTTGAACATGACTTATTCCCAAGCTCTCTCCAAATTAAAAAAGGCCAATCTCATTCAACCCTTGAATCCACGCCCACCTCCTAAAAATCCTTAGCCAGGGTATGACCCAAATCAAAACTGCGAATACCATCAAAGCATAATACTGAAAACTGCACGGCTCTAAAGCATCAAATTCAAAACCTTGTGGATGATGGAAAACTTTCTCTGGGATCCATCTCCAATAAACCAAATGACTCTCAGCCTAACATCACAAAAAAAAACCCTTCCTCATCATAAACCCTCATTAGCCATTAATGCCAGCTCTGCTGCATCGGACGGATGCGATCCAATTCAGTTAATCCGCAAGACAGTTCCTCAAATGTATGAAATGCCGATAGCCTTAGGTTATAAGTTCCTAGTCTATGACTATTCTACTCAAGAAAAAGTCAAAATGATGCCTTGTAAAGACCCCAGCTTCACTCTCAACAAGGATCCATCCTCTGATATGTGTGGAACTTTGGATTATGATGGTGCCTTCTTCATTTTGGACTCTGATGCTGATGAAGATGTCTCTTCGGTCTTAACAATTGTGGAGGAAAACACTGGAGGACATTCCACCACTCCAAATACATACCGGAGCCCCATCTGCCTCGATGATCTTAGTGATGAGGAGTACGTGGATATATCTCATTTGACTAGAGCAGGTCGCCATTTTAAACCATCCCATTTGGAGGATGAAAATCCTTTGGAGGTATTGAGAAGGAAGGAAAAGGGCAAAGAGCCAATGATAGAGGAAAGTAACAAGGAGGATGATGCTATCAAGTGCATGAAAGAAGTAAATGCTAATGTTTCCATCTGGGAATTATTAATGCATTCCCAGCCTCATAGGGCAGCTGTTCTAAAGCATCTTAATGAAGCCTCTGTAAGCTCTTCTATAACACCTGACCAGATGGTGGGGCTCATTCATGGGGTAGATCGAACTCTTATGTTCACAGACAATGATCTCCCTGACAATATCAACCACAACAAGTCATTACACATCACTATACGCTGTGATGGATGGGAGATACCTAGAGTGTTGATCGACAATGGCTCCGCAATCAATGTTTGTCCTCTAGGTGTGCTAACAAGGCTTGGGTATTCAATAGAAGATCTGGTACCATCCAACCAGGTGGTCAAAGCATATGATAATGCTAAGAGAGAAGTATTTGGGTTGATCAGCCTCCTCATTGAATGTGGTCCTGTGGCAAGGAAGGTGGAATTCATGGTCATTGACATACAAGCCTGTTTTAACTTCTTATTAGGAAGACCGTGGCTGCATGAAAACAGAGCAGTAGCATCTAATCTACATCAGAAGGTAAAGCTCCTCTCTGATCAGGGTGTTGTGACTATTTCTGGTGATCTAGAAACTATCACCATCTCCAACGCCGAAAATCGGTATTGTATCTGAAAGAAGTGGAGGGCACACTAGTAGAATAATTGTTTATTGCTGCGGTCATTAAGTGGCCTATTCTTTGCGGTTTTTTCATTGCAAAGCAATAAAGGGCGCAAAGAATATGTAATTAATATATTCTTTGCGGTTTTAAACCGCAACAATATTTGAACATATTGCTGCGGTTTCTAGCCAAAACCGCAGCAATATATTTATTTTTTATTAAAAACGTAAAAACGTATTGCTGCGGTTTTGGCTAGAAACCGCGAACCAATAGGCCGGCCTATTCTTTGCGGTTATATCCCAAAACCGCAGCAATAGGTCCTGGTACAAGTAAAAAAATTTTTTTTTTTTTTTTGGTATTTCGCAATTAAATTTAAAAGCTTAAAACCATGCAACTAACCCATCCACTATCCACCAAATTCGCAGACAAATAAAGATTAAACAACATTAATATATAAAGCTAAAAAAACTAATTACATAAATAATACAAAAACTCAAATAGTAAAATGAAAAAGCAAAAATAACAAAACAACTATTACATAATTACAACAACTTAATGACTAATTACAAAAATTATAATAAAAACAAAAAAGAAGAAACTGAACTAAAAAACGAAAAAAATAAGAAAAACGAAAAAAATAAGAAAAACGAAAAAAAAAACCGAAAAAAATCAAAGAAAAATCAAAAATCTAAAAACAGATCTAAAAAAACGAAAAAAATCAAAAAAAATCCTAAAAACAGATCTAAAAAACGAAAAAAAATAAGAAAAACGAAAAAAAAAACCGAAAAAAGTAAAAATAAAAAATCAAAAAACGATTCAAACTGATCTAAAAAACAAAAAAAAATCCTAAAACAAAAAAAATCTAAAAACAGATCTAAAAAAACGAAAAAAATCAAAAAAAAAATCCTAAAAACAGATCTAAAAAACCAAAAAAATAAGAAAACGAAAACAAAAACCGAAAAAAAAAAAAAAAAAAATCAAAAAACGATTCAAACTGATCTAAAAAACAAAAAAGATCAAAAAAAAATCCTAAAACAAAAAAAATAATCTAAAAACAGATCTAAAAAAACGAAAAAAACAAAAAAAAAACCCTAAAAACAGATATAAAAAACGAAAAAAAACCGAAAAAAAAAAAAAAAAATAAAAAAACGATAACTATAGCAGCCAAACTGTCGATATTGCTGTCGAAGAAGACCGTCGAAGAAATCCAAACTGTCGAAGAAGATGCGAACGGCCAACGGTGGGCTTGAGAGGATGAGCGATGCGAGGACGACGGACGAGAGAGAGGATGAAGGAGGAGATGCGGCGAAGATGATGCGAAGATGAGGAAACCGCAGTCGAGGTCGAGGTCGGTGATGATCGGTGATGACGATCGGAGAGAGAGGGAGATCGGTGATGTGAGTGAGAGATGAGATCGGTGATGACGATCGGAGAGAGAGGGAGATCGGAGACTTGGAGATCGGAGAGAGAGGGAGATCGGTGATGTGAGTGAGAGATGAGAGATGAGAGGGAGAGATGAGAGATGAGAGATGTGAGGGAGAAATGAGAGAGACGGTCTGAGGGAGGGCGGTTTCGTTTATATTAGGTTAGATTTAGGTTTTTTTTAGGGTTTCGTTTATATTGCTGCGGTTTTTTAAAAAAACCGCAGCAATAGATTAAAATATTAATATTTTAATCTATTGCTGCGGTTTTTTTTGTAAAACCGCAGCAATAGATTTCAGTCAAATTGGTCAAATAATTTTGAAAATCTCCCGTTGACATATATTGCTGCGGTTTTCGACCGAAACTGCAGCAATATGGTTATTTTATATTTTACCTTTTCTTTTTACGTGATATATTGCTGCGAATGGGTAAAACCGCAGCAATACCACCGCAGCAATAAGCAATTATTCTACTAGTGGCACTAGGTTGGATGATTATACTATCCACTGTATTCTATCAGTACCTAAAAATTCATGGATGAATGAGGTTCCAACAGCCACAACAGATGAAAGTGATGTAGAATCAGAACCAGAATATAGTGAGGATGACGAAGAAGAGGTAGGAGCTCCAAGCATCGACACACATAATACGTCATCTGGAGCACCGGAAGAATCCTGTGTCGGTAATCGTCAAGATGATGATAATGACTCAAAGAAGAGATCTAGGACAGATGATTTTGATCTGAACTTTAATATAATGGGTCCTATTCGAGAAGTTCACACCGAATCACTGATTCTCTTTCCAGGATATCAACATCGTGAATTACCCCAATTCAGAAAATTTAATGGGAACGTTGATCCTTTTGTCCACTTAGTGAGATTTGTGAATGCCTTGCATCCATGGGGCATACCAGAGGAAGATTACCCCATGCTGTTTGACAAGAGTTTAGAAGGACCAGCCCTGGACTGGTACTATTCTTCAGATTGTGTAGATAAGGCTAGTTGGGAAAATGCTAGCCAAGCCTTTGTTAATTGGGCTTTCGAGCATAAACAGACTGACGTCAAGAAGCTGAAGTTAGTCACTTTGCGTCAGAGTGCCTTAGAAACCTTCTCGCATTTTTGGTCGAGATGCACCCATATCCGCACACAACTTCGTTTCCCTATTACTGATCGGGAATTCATGCTCATATTGCTGCGGAACCTGAACGATTTCTATTATCGTCACATGGTTACTATCAAATACACCTCCCTCAGCCACATGGAACAGCATGGTTTTGACATCGATGCTTTAAAGTTGCAAGAAAAACGACCTCGGGAAGATTTTGAAATTCCCAATACAAATCCAAGGGTTTATGCTAAGATGGATGAACCATTGAGTATGGTGTATGATCGTCTTCGGAGGTACGTTATACTTCAAGTTCCAGCGCATGTGCACTGTTTACCCCTTCCTTGAACAGACATGAGCAAATTCTGCTATTATTGTCGTCAATTTGGGCATGAAACTGATCGATGCCATGACCTTTACTACAAAGTGTAAAGCCTGATTGATCGAGGCATCATTAGTCCAACTTATAAGGAAGTGTCCGCAAGGAAAGTGTCGGCGCCCCCCAACCTCAATCCCAAGTTGATATCTTCCACAAATTAGTCGAGCAAGGTCGGATACATCCACTTCCTAGACGCCTAGGGGCAAGTCCCGTAGGGTCAGATCTCCACAAGTACTGCTAATATCATCAGTTGCATGGTCACAGCACAAACCAAAGTCATGCTCTCAGCTATCGCATCAAGCAAATCACCAACATAGCTCTTGTCTACCGCAAAGCTACTTGATCATCTCCTAAAAAGAGAAAAGTCTTCGGTAAAAGTCCTGTAGGGGGTTGGCCCATCAAAAAAAAAAAATCTTTCAGCCCGTTAGTATCAGAGAACTACGTGCAGCTTGCATCCCCATTATCACTTACACTTGCACTGCGAGATCACTCCACCTATGTAACACCCGGGGTGCGTAGGTAGCTCAATATTAGTGCAACTACTTTATTAAATAAAAAACTTTAGTTCTTTCTAAAAATAACGAACTACGCTGAGTCTGATTCCCCATAAAATGCACTTGGAGCAATGGGGATATGTAGGCAACCTTCAGGTTCGACTCAAATATATTAACCATTGTATTTCAGGCAATGTGATTAAAATTCAAGATGTCAGTCATCACGGGAGCAATTTCAGAATGCTGAATTGACACATCAATGGGGATACAAGCCCTAATCTCTATATTTTATGTTTTTGTACAAATATTAAGCAGGGAATGGAAGAATGAAAAAAAATATGTTTTCAACCCCAATGACAGTAGAATCATTTGAAAAGGTCAAAATAAAGTCAAAAAATAAAAAAAATAATAAATAATAAAAAGCAAAATTGCGAAGGTGGACCATTCCAGTCAAAATATGGCAAATTTGTTTTCGAAAATTTTCTTTACTCTGCAATGCATTCTGCAATATGTAGCCTTCTTTTCTTTTCTTTTAATTATTTTTCTCTACCTTTAGGTCCAAAAAGAAGAAATTTGTCCCTTCTCTAAAGATGACCAATTACCATCAGAACACAAACACCTCAACCGTATCCATAAATGCGGTCAAAGGGCCTGTAGGGTTTGCCATGCAACCTCTGTTCAAAGGATTTCAAATCATGATGAAGAGGGGTTATACTCAAGGAACCGGTTTAGCGCGTGATGGTAAGGGAATAAAGCAACCAATCCCCATTGTAGACAAGCAAAACCGACATGGGTTAGGATATGATCCGGGCAGCACTTCTCACAACATCAAAAAATCTTCTTTTACCCTCAACGGCCAGTTCATCCTGCAAGGAGATACTGAGCTGTACTATGAGTTTCCAGAACCTTGGCTTAGTAGGAAAGAACAGAGGATTTTACCGGGATTGGAAATATTCTTCAATGAGGCTAGAAACCTGGACTTAATCGAAAGTTGGTTTGTCCGAAAACAAAACATGAAAAAAGAAAATGATTGGGTGGATAATCTAGAACATGGAGTCCTTAAGAAGCTTTTCGCTTCCGAGTCCTCTAGGGAAGGGGATTTTTACCTGGTGTCTTTGATGATACCTTTTGGCGAAAGCATTGAACATAAGTTGAGTATTGAGTGTCAAGCAAAAGATGGGCCTATAGAATTTAAAATGTTTTTAGGAAACCATCCATCTCATACCTTTTCACCCCCTTCAGATGGATATCATACCGATAGCTCATCTTCCAGCCCATATACTTTGCATACCCAGTCAGAAGACTCTGATAGTGAGGAAATTGAATGTGAAGCTTTATCTAAATACATTTGCATACAAGATGTTATTTCTGACAGTGAATTTAATAATGATGAATCACTTGATACAACTGAAACATATATAAAACCCATGGAAGAATCCATTGTAATTAATATTGGTACAGAAAATGCTATAAAAGAAGTCAAAATTGGATCATCCCTCTCCCCAACTGAACAATCTATAATTATTGCATTATTAAAAGAGTATGTAGATGTGTTCGCATGGTCTTATGCTGATATGCCTGGTCTTAATAGAGAAATTGCGGAACATCGCATTCCGTTACATCCTGAAAGCAAGCCTAAGCAGCAAAAGCTCCGCCGAATGAAGCCAGAGGTTAGTTTGAAAGTGAAAGAAGAAATCCGGAAACAGCTTGATGCCAAATTCATCCAAGCTGTAAAACATCCAAGCTAGCTCGCCAATATAGTGGTTGTATCCAAAAAGGATGGGAGAGTTCGGGTATGCATTGATTTTCGAGATTTGAATGCTGCGTCACCAAAAGATTACTTTCCTCTACCCCACATCGATGTTCTTGTTGATAGTACGGCTGGTCATGCAATGTTTTCCTTCATAGATGGATTCTCAGGGTATAATCAAGGGAAATTCCCACTGGTAACCTTGTACTATGGAACATTTGCAATGGTAAACCGTTTTTTTTCAGTTTAAAAAAAAAACCCTATACTTAGTAATATTATACAAAAGTAACCTTAATGATGGTAAAACTGTTAATTCAACCATTTGTTTTATTGGTAAAAATTGTGGTGGTTGGGTGGGATGTTAGTGGGCTAGGTATTGGTTGGGGGTTGGGGTTAACCTGGGTTAGGTAAACCAGGAAAACTAACGGTTAAATTAACGGTTTTACCATCATTAAGGTCACTTTTGTATAATATTACTAAGTATAGGGTTATTTTTTAAACTGAAAAATAAACGGTTCACCATTGCAAATGTTCCGTAGTACAGGGTTACTAGTGGGAATTTCCCTATAATCAAATACTCATGGCTCAAGAAGACATGACAAAGACATCTTTCATCACTCCATGGGGCACTTTTTGCTATCGAGTTATGCCTTTTGGTCTCAAGAATGCCAGAGCCACGTATCAAAGGATTGCAACTAGGGGTGTGCACCGGTCCAGGACCGGTACGGACCGGAACCGGCTGGACCGGAATCCGGGGTTTTCATGGACCGGGACCGGACCGGAAAAATTCCGGTCCGGTCCTGGACCTCTTGGACCGGAATTTTTTTTTTTTTAAAAAAAATCTTTTTTATTTTATTTAAATATATTTATAAATTAAATACATTAAAAATTAATAATTCTAATGTCATAATCCTAAAAGAATAAATAGTAGGTTTTTAAGTTTCTAACTTTCTACCTTTTAATTTTTTTTGAACATATAAATTTTTTTTTTTTACTAAAATAATAGAAATTCCGGTCCAACCGGCCCGGACCGGAATTTTTCGGGTTTGGACTGGACAGGAACGGTGGACCGGAATCCTGATTTTCGGCGGACCGGGGACCGGACCGGAATCTCCGGTCCGGTCCGGTCCAAATTCCGGTCCGGACCGGTTTGTGCACACCCCTAATTGCAACCACTATCCTTCATGACCTCATCCACGACATTGTGGAGGCTTATGTAGATGACATGATTGTGAAAAGTGAAGATCGTGAGGGGCATATTCTTGCACTAAGGTCCTTTTTTGAAAGAATCAGGAAGTACAATCTAAGGCGAAACCCTCAAAAGTGTGTGTTTGGCGTCACTTCGGGGAAGTTGTTGGGATTCATTGTCAGTCAAGACGGCATCAAAGTAGACTCTGGAAAGGTGAAGGCTATTCAGGATATACTTCCTCCAAAAACAGAAAAAAAAGTAAGAGGGTTTCTCGGCAGAATTCAATATATCAGCAGGTTCATCTCACAACTCACTATGAGATGTGAACCTATATTTAAGCTGCTCAGAAAAGGGGTATCCCATGAGTGGAATGAAGAATGTTAGGAAGCTTTTGATTCTATGAAAGAATACCTTTCAAATCCACCTGTTCTAATGCCACCTAGACCAAGCTAACCTCTGATTTTGTACCTCACTATCACAGAAACGGCTATGGGAGCTCTCTTAACCCAATATCAAGAGGGAACAAAGAAAAAGGTTGCCATATACTATCTCAGCAAGAAATTCCTTGAGTATGAGACAAGATATACCCCACTGGAAAAAGCATGTATTTCCTTGGTCTATGCCACAAAGAAGTTGAGGCATCACCTTCAAGCTCATACTACCTATCTGATATCAAGACTTGATCCAATCAAGTATCTGTTTGAAAAACCCATTCTTAGTGAAAGATTGGCAAGATGGAATGCTATGCTTTATGAGTTTGATATTCAATGTGTCAACCAGAAATCTGTTAAAGGACGAGCCATATCTGAAGCCCTAACAGAAGGACCAGTGTCAGGAGATGAATATGATGATGCATTCCCTGATGAGTACTTATGCTTCATTAACAATCCACAATGGTGCATGTACTTTGATGGAGCCTCTAATAGGATAGGTAATGGAGCAGGGTTTTATTAGTAGATCCCGATGGAGTCCATATTCCATTTGCTGTCAAGCTGGATTTCCCAACAACAAACAATACAGTCGAGTATGAAGCCTGCATATATGGAGTAAAGGCCGCCTTGGTAGCCAGGGAAAGACATCTCACGGTGTATGGAGATTCTAATCTCATCATATCTCAAACAATAGGAATTTGGAGGGTTAGAGATGTGAGACTTCAGCTCTACACAGAGTACCTTCAAGAATTGATCCCTTATTTTGATGATATCAGCTTCAAACATCTTTTTCGAGAACAAAATAGTTTCACTGATGCTTTAGCCAATCTCACTGTTAATTTAACATGGGAAAATGGTACAAAGATCCAGTCAGTTTTAATTGACGAAAGGAAGGGACCAACAGTGACGGTAGCACAAATTGTCTCCGCGCTGGTTCAACAAGATGATGATGATTTCTGGTATAAGGATGTCAAGAATTTTCTGGAAACTATGCAATATCCAGAAGGAAGTGGCAAGAAGGACCACATAACTATTAGAAGGCTAGCTGCTCATTTTCTCATACTAAAAGGGAGACTGTATCACAAAGGGTTTGATAGTACTCTACAACTCTGTGTAAATGACAGCGAAAAGCAAGTCATCATGGAAAAAGTTCATGGAGGGGAATGTGGACCCATATGAATGGAAGAATGATGACTCGTAAAATTTTGCGAGCAGGTTTCTATTGGAGCACTCTAGAAGGTGATTGCATCAACTTTGTCCGCGCCTGCAAGCAATGTTAAATATTTGCTAACCTCAATCATATGCCACCTGTGTCATTACATAATATGACTTCTCCTTGGCCGTTTTCAAGTTGGGGCATAGACATAATCAGACAAATTCATCCAAAGGCTTCAAATGGGCATCAGTATATTCTTTTGGCAATTGATTACTTTTCGAAGTGGGTTGAATCTGCATCCTTTTCAAAGCTAGGGGAAAAGCAAGTTTCGAAATTTGTGATTAACAACATCATCTGTCGATATGGCATACCTTTTGAAATCATCTCTGATAATGGATCACAATTTGAGGGTCATCTGAAGACCACTCTCGCAAAATATGCAATCAAGCATCATCAGTCCTTACCTTATCGTCCCCAAACAAATGGAGCGGTGGAAGCAGCCATTAAAACAATCAAGACTATTGTTGCCAAGATGACTGAAAAGACTAGGGAATGGCATGACAAACTACCATATGCCCTTTGGGGATATATGATATCAATTAGGACTTCGACAGGAACAACCCCGTATTCTTTGGTTTATGGGATGGAGCCAATCCTACCAGTTGAGGTGGAGATACAATCTCTCAGGGTCATAGCAGAAAGTGAAATCTCGGAAGACCAGTGGCACAAAACTCGCTATGATGAGCTTGCATTCGCAGATGAGCGCCGACTACAAGCATTGCATAACATACAACTCTATCAACGGAGAATTGCTCGTGCATTTAACAAAAGGGTTCGAGATAGAGACATTCAAAAAGGTGATCTAGTTTTAAAAGAAAATAGAGCTCCGTTGCATGATCCTCGAGGAAAATTCAAGCCTAACTGGTTTGGACCATTCCTGGTCAAGCATGTCACCACGGCTGGAGCAGTGAAGCTAATGGATTTTGATGGAAATGAGTTCACCCATTTCACTAATCTTGATCAATTGAAGAAATATTACGCTTAGGCATAAAAGTAATTGTAATTGTCATGATCAAGTAACCAAGCAGTTTGTAGGTTTTGTATCCTATCTGGTTATTCTTAATAAACATGCCATGAGCTTCTAGATGTTTATATGATGTATGCAAAAAAAAAAAGGAAGAAAAATAAACCAAAAAAAAAGGAAAAAGAAAAAAACGGAGAAAGAAAAAAAAGCGGAAAAAGAAAAAGAGGAAAAACGGAAAAGAGAAAAAAAAGGAAAAAGGAAAAATGATGAAACATGTCTTTGATTGTTAAGGTTTATATGTTATGCTTTTATGTGTCATATGATTAGTTAATTATGATTTGCATGTCATATTTAATGTTAAAGTGTGCACGTGTTTAGAATTGTGTTCACATTGAATTTCTTACAAGCAGATAATTTTCATAAATAGATCTTTTATTCATCCCAACTGGGGTACTTTATTTCATACATAAAAAGACATAAAGCGCCTTCATTTTCTACAAACTTAAATAAAAATATAAAAAGAAACAACATAGAAAATAAACATGACAATTCTCTCAAACCCTTCTCTTCTTCATAGTAGGCCCGTCTGAATCTTTATCTTGACCAATATCCGCTAGTAGCCATTGAAGGTAATCTTCATCAATCATTGGAAAGGAAGGTTCCGATAGCGCTGATATAATTTTTACCCCCTGCCATATAGTAGGCATTCTCTGAATACTACTCATATCAACCTCATAAGTGGTACAAGATGGAAGAACCTGGAGGGCGGGAATGTGCTCTTGCTTCCAACCAATTTGTCTTAGACATCTCCATGGAAGGTATAAAGTGACTTGGCAAAGCCCAGGTAATTGTACACCTCTGCGACCAGAATTGCAATATACAATTGCACTAATGCCAAGATGGCTTGTGACCCACTTTATGTCTTGATGTAGAAAAAAATCCTGCCACCCACCATTTTTTCTAAGTTGATAGAAAAAAGGAAGAAGGCCTCTCTCCCGGACATGACTAGTTTTGTAAGTAAGACTCTCGTGGGGTTTCATAAGAGAAATTTTTTCTAAAAGCCATAAATGAAGGGCTAATGGACATCCATTCACAAAGCTTTGAGGGTTTCTTTTGAGTTCATCTAAGCCAAGGAACATTTCCCCCAAAATAAGTGGTCCAAGACGACCTTCGCTAACAATTTGAGGAATAAGTGAAAGACACCGAACATGGCATGCATTTAAAGACCATTTAGTGAGGGTACTCCCAAAATCATAAGAATGCAAGCATTTTCTCTAGCAATCCTATAGTTGGCATTTTTAGAAAATTGCCAAGTGCCAAATTGGAAAGTCAACAATAAGTTGAGAAGAAATACCTCACCATATTGTAGGTAGTTTCCATGAAAATTTTCGGGAAGGTATAAGATAGTTGATAAATCTCCCGAGATCCTGGTAGGAGATCTAGGTGTGATAACTGGACCATTGGATGATAAGCCTAGTAAACCTTCGACCTCTTCAACAAGAGGCACAATCTCCCGTTCTCCAAAGCGGAAGACATGACGAGTTTCATCCCAAAATTTGGAAGCAGCATGAATCATGCCGTAACAAATAGAAAGTGAAAGCAAAGGCATAAGCACCTTAGTGAAGCGGGAAGAGGAAAAGGATTGCCTTGGTTGCTCCAAGTTTCTTGTGACCCCCGAGAGTTGTTTTTTTCTCCCGACTCCGCATTTCATTAGCTTCTTCATAAGTAAGAACCATTTTGTGAGAGAAAAATTTTTAGATTGAAGATTGGAGTAGTGGAAGTGGTGCATTTGGAAATGAAGAACTATGCCCCTTTTATAGATGGAAAAGATGATCATCCATGATTTATGCCATGGATAATGAGTTTGAGTATTGTCCATAGGATAATAAAGAGCATCCTTCACAATGGTTAATGACCAAGAATTTGTGGTATGACAATTTTTGCTAAAGCCGAACATAAAAAAAAAAACTGTGTCAATGATGAATCAAGAATGTTGATACAATCCCTTTTCCTAGTGATCATCCAAAATAATGACCATTATCAATCTATTTTGTATAATGATCATCATTTTCCGATAAAGCAAATAAGCATTATGCATGAAAATTTTCTGAAAGATTTCGTAAAAACAGGTAAATTTTTTTTGCCATATGATGATTTATCTAGAGGGTAATACCATTTGGTCAACCCTTTTAGGTGACAAGATTTAACAATGCATCACTCTAAGGTGACATGACCTGACAATGTCCTAATTTAAGGTGACATGATAATACATGGAGTCATAAAAAGTAAGTGATGGTGACTTGACAACTTGTTTGTCATCAAGGCCATAAAAAACTGTAAAAAATAAACTGGAGTCAACCTGTTAATTGTCGGAATCTCTCACATTAACAAAAGACAAATTCATAAGACTAAAAAAAGACGACGACAAAGTCGCATTTTCAAATTTTAGAAAATTAATTGGGATTTTCTATTTAAGACGACATTAAAGTCGCACTTAAAATTGTAGAAAATTAATTGAGATTTTCTATCTAAAGACGACAATAAAGTCGCATTTTCAAATTTTAGAAAATTAATCAGAATATTCTAGTTAAGACGACGATAAAATCGTATTTTCAAAGGTTTAGAAAATTAATTGGGGTTTTCTATCTAAGACGACAATAAAGTTGCATTTATAGTTTTAGAAAATTAATTTGGATTTTCTACATAAAGCAACGCGAATTATAGCACTGATGATAACTATTTTCGATGGAGAATATGTTATCTCAAAAGAATTTTTCTGTCAAAATTTTGTGTCTTTTCAAACATTGGCCATCATTTCCTCCAAAATTCGACCAATGTGGGGCATTCTGTAGACACCAAATTTTGAACCCCTTTTTCGGATAAATAAAGATTTTGAAAAGAAATAAAAATAACAAAAATCATCATGCATCGTGGAGCCCGCGCCCCGGACCGTGAGTTTCATTCTGTCGTACGGTTTTCCATTTTTGCGTATTGGTCGTGCGATTTCGGCTTAGAAATATAATTTTCCGTGAGTCGTAGTCAATAGCTACAACCACGGTGTTAATAAAATGATACGTAGTATAATCATGCTCGTCTTTATTAATTTGATGAGTTTTCGTTAATTGTTTTAAGTAAGTCTTTCGGAGAAAACGAAAAAAAAAACGAGTCGCGATTAGGCGTCGGGATTTTAGTCGTATCCCAAAACCGGCATTAATCAGTTTTCTTGATGGTCAAGTCATTGGATAAAGAATAAGAATATATTCTTTATCCATTAATCACATCCTTTATCCATTAGTTAGAGAATAAGAATCATGAAAAGATGTGAGAATAAGAATCAAATCCCATGTGTAAGAGGGGGGGAAATCCAGATTTTTTCCAGAAGATTCGAGTGTGCGCCAAGCACACAAGCTTGCCATGCGCCAGACGCAGAGCTGTGCCTAGCGCAGGTTCCTGCGGTTGGCGCAGCGTACTATTCAGTTTTGTTTGCACGTTTTTCGATGCATTTTTTTACGTATTAGGATATTTAGGGAAGAATGTTTTCTGAAAATCTGATTTTGCCTCATTTATGAGGAAATCCAAAAAGAATAAGAATATTTGTATTTCCAAAGAGATTTGATGATGATTTCCAAAGAGATTTGATGATGTCATCAGGGTGAGGTCATTAGAGTGATGTCATTTGGGTGATTAAGGATGAAGAAAATCAGATTTTTTTTGGGTGAAAAATCTGATCTTCTACTTCTTTGAAACCCTAACTCACCTCCCTTATTTCTCTATAAATACCCTCCTTTTTCCACTTCAAAAACCAAGTTGAAAAAAAGCACAACTCAACTTCACTCTCATCTTCTCTACTACTCTTCTCCTCCTTAATCTTTCCATCTAAGCAAAAGTCTTAATAAGTAAGTAAAAGAAGTTCATCAAAAGTAAAAAACACAAAAAAGAGTTTAAAGTTAGTAATTAAGAGAATTTAGAAACTCACTTAGAAATTAAGAAAATCACAAAAAAAAGGTAGAAAAATTGGCAAAAAGGAAGTGCGTCATTGAGCTAGCAAGGTAAAGTTGAAATTCTTGTTTATTTTGATTATCTTCTTTATCATCTACTAACATTCTCCTTGTTTTCTTCTTATCATTTTTTAATCTTTGGAGTGATTTGGGTATGTGGAAGTCCTAATAGGTTCCCATCTGAAAATCACCCCACCTAGAATAGTCACCTCTAATGGGGTGACTCTTAGGAAACAATGTGATTATGTGATTTTCCTTAATCAAGTTGTTATTCATCACCAAAAATGTTTTCATAAAAAAGATTTAAGACAAGTTGTGCATAAACATCTCTATAAAAAAGAAAATGTGATGCTGTAATTATAATCAGTTTTGATTTCATACTTCATTTTATTTTTCGTCTGTATTATCAGAATAGTTTGTAGGATTTAATATTTTTCCTATGAAGTGCAAGATGTTTCCAACAACTGGGCTTTGGAATTTCTAAAAAACGAATTTTGTGCAAATAATTAAAAATCATACAACTTTGTTGTGCAAAACTGATTTTGTCCAAAATCACTTAAGCTTGTTCTGTCAATAAAGTTCAAAATAAAAATCATTTAGACAAAACTAATAACATGAATTTTAAAGAAAACATCAGTGGCTTTCCAAAAATATTAAATTCATGTTCATATGAATTTTATAAAATTTTATCTCATTTGTACAAAACTGTTTATGTAAATAACTAAGGGCCCGTTCGTTATTGTTTTTTATTCTCAGTCTTCAATTGTTTTGAAAACTAAAAACCAAAAACAGGAAGCCAGAAAAAGTGGTTTTCACTTTTTAGTTGTCAGTTTTCAAAATCATCATGTTCCCAATAAATTTGACTAATTTTTTATTCATTATAGGACATATATCATATAACTTTGAAAATCAAAAAACAAAAAAACAGAAAACCACAGTAATACCGAACAGGCCCAAAATTCCAGAATACTGATGTTCTCTTTAATTAAGAAAATAAACAAAAAAAATGGTCTTAAACATGTCCAATTCAAGTAAAAATTTTCAGTCTAGTCTTTCAAAGTGTCTAGAATGTTCATACCAATTTTCACTTCAAAATAAGTTCAATAAGTTAGGTTTCAAAGAACAATTTGAATGAGGTCCTCGTGGGAGCCCAATGGTTGGTGCTCCCACCTCCCAACCGCAAGGTCGGGCGTTCAACTCTCATCACTCTCCAATTTGGGGAGTTTGTATAAAAATGTTTGCTTGTGGGTATAAATCCCCTCTACCCAGCCAATGAGCTGGTGTGCCCTGCAGGCTAGTAGCCTAGCAGGGGTTGGTCTTCGGACCAATTATCTTTCCTGAACAAAAAAAAAAAAAAAGAACAATTTGAATAAAGGTCCTATTTTGACCAGTTTTGACATAAAATTCACTATAATTTGAGTTTTCATTAAACACTTGTGAAATTTTGATACAACATAAAGAACTCAATGATTTATCCATAAATGTATCCTATGCTCAGTTTAACACTTTGTACAGAAAGTTATGAATTTTGTAAGTCAGTACAAGAACAAAAAGGCAATCTAGAAATTGAAATAAAGTAATTAATTCAACTTTCATATAAAAAAAATATTTTCTTCATACGAAAATGAGAATAAAAAAATCATGAATTTTTTAAGTTTATCTTAAAATGACTCATTTTATCATGTAAAAAAAAAATCAATAAAAGTTGTCAAAAAAAAAAAATCAACAATCAATAAAAGTTGTCAAAAAAAAAAAATCAAAAATCAAAGAGGTTGGTTAATCTCTAATTTTTTTACAACTTTATAAAATAAACATGATTTCTAAAGTCCATTCAAGGAAATGAAGATCAAGGAGCATTATGGTGAAGATCAAGATTGAAGATTTGTATAGATCATAGGTTTTGTACATTTTGTTGTAATAATGATTCTTTGTAAATAGTTGTTGCATCACTCAATTAATAAAAAAAAAACATGGAGATGTTTATGAATAATTTTCATAAATAATTCCACAACTCTTTTTAATAAAATGAGAAACCAATGTTACAAATATTGCATGTTGGGCCAATATATTATAGTATATGAATCAAATGACCCAATCTCAATTAAGAGGAAAAATTGCAAATATAACTAAGTTAAATTGTATGATGATCCATCTTACATTTTGAAAATGTATTCTCCATATTCAAATGGATTAATCATATAATTTGACATAATTAGATTGTTAATTATGATTGCCGAATTGATTTTAGGCCGTTTCACGTGTCTCACTTTAAATGACCAAATTCCAATTAGCCAAACACAAATCTCCGAATTCGATCTCAAATTGATCATTTCTCTCCAAATGACTTAATAATCTTCAATAAAGATTATTTCTCAAAAGGCTTCAATTAGGAAGCAAACCTTCTAAGACCTCTCGAATATCATAAACGTGATCACTATTAAGGTGGTTATTTCAATCCCCGATTAATCGCTAATTAAAGCGGTTGACACAAACTTCTTTTATTCACTAATTAGAGTGATTACCTTAAACCTTAATAATCGTTAATTAGGACGATTATTTTTCTCATTTTTAATCACTAATTAGAGTGATTATTTCAAACCCTGATAATCGTTAATTAGGACGATTATTTTCCTCATTTAATCACTAATTAGGGTGATTATCTTAAAACTTGGTTAACCACCAGTTAGGGTGATTAGCTTAACCTTTCATCATATTTAATCACTAATTAGAGTGATTATCTTAAACCTTAATAATCATCAATTAGGGTGATTATTTCCTAACCTTCATTGTTAATCACTAATCAAGGTGATTATCTTTCCTTGAATAATCACTAATTAGGGTGGTTACTTATTTCCATCCTTATTAATAACTAATTAAGGTGGTTATCTTAATCCTTCATATTTAATCACTAATTAAGGTGATTATCTTAATCTCATTTCAATCACTAATTTGAGTGATTACCTCATTTTAAATAGATTTGTTTAATTCTAAAGGTGAGTTATTCATATCAATTCCCTCCTCTTCTTTCCCCAGTGGAATTGGCCATTTAGGGTGAGACATAAGCTCGAACTACGACGGTTTTGATCCATGAGTGGATTCCAATCCCGCAATGATTGGTACGTAGTGCAACTTCAGTGCTCAAACCTACCATGTACAAATGATATATTGGTCCTAAATAAAAATGGTTAATGTGTATATGTGCAAATTATGTGATTTTCTTTCTTTTTAATAGCCATGATTACTTTAAAATGGAAAATAACGCATTTAGTAAGAGTCCGTTCTTTAGAACGGAAGAGGAGACGAGTTCCAGACGTTCGCACCTCTTAACCTAAACCCCGAACCTTATCTCATGGTAGGAAAGACCAATTTGCAAAAAAGCCTTATCCATCTAAAGTCATCATCGTTTTAAATGATTTTCTTGAAATTGATTTTAAAACGATTTATTAAATAAATCTGTCCCTATTCAGATATTAATAGGGTGGCGACTTCCAAGTTTTTTAAAACTCATAGTCCAATGATAAACTTTCATGGGATTCACACAGTTAATTAAGACAGTAAAAAATCGGATACCACACCCCCCGGACGCTTCTCACAATTTGGTCAAATGTAAATGGGTTTTCTGCACTAAATATAACTATGATGGTTCCATTGACAGGTTCAAGCTCGCCTTGTGGCAAAAGGTTTTCAACAATGCACTGGGATTGACTATACAGACACATTCAGTCATGTGGTTCGTCCAGCAACCATTCGAACTCTCCTCACTATTGCAGTCACTAATAGTTGGCATCTGCGCCAACTTGATATAAATAATGCCTTTTTGCAGGGTTCTCTTCACGAGGAGGTGTTCATGTCCCTACTACCGGGGTTCATTGATCCTATTTTTCCCAAGCATGTCTGCAAACTCAACAAAGCTATCTATGGATTAAAACAGGCACCTCGGGCCTGGTATACTGAATTTACAAACTTCTTACTCAGTTTGGGGTTCAAGCGTGCTATTTCCGACACTTCATTGTTCATCTTACAAGCACAATCTCATTCCCTATATTTGATTGTTTATGTTGATGATATAATAGTCACCAGACCTCATTCTCTCACCATTGATCGCTTTGTCCAGTAACTCGCCACTCATTTTGCTCTAAAGGATCTCGGTCCTCTATCTTATTTTTTGGGCGTTGAAGTCATTAATACTGCACATGGCCTATTTCTCAATCAACGTAAATATATCATTGATCTTCTCACTCGATTTGGGATGAGTGATACTCGGCCTGCCCCAAAACCTCTCATAGTTACACAAGCGCTCACTGCCAATGTCGGCACGCCTCTTGTGAAGCTCCAACTGATTATCGTGCTGCCCTTGGCGGGTTACAATATTTCACTCTCACTCGTTCTGACGTTGCCTTTGCTGTTAATTGATTGTCTCAATATATGCATCGTCCTACAACCGAGCATTGGCTCGCCCTCAAGCGCCTACTACGCTACCTATGTGGTACCCTTGACAAGGGCATTACTATTTATCGTGGCTCACCTATTAGTCTCCATGCTTTTTCTGATGCAGATTGGGCAGGTGATAAAGATGATTACATATCTACTATGGGTTATGTTGTGTTTCTTGGTCGCAATCCACTCACTTGGTGCTTTAAGAAACAAAAATCGATTGCTAGGTCCTCCACCGAAGCAGAATATCGAGCTGTGGCTTCCACTACGGCGGACATTATGGGGTTACGAAACTTATTGCATGAACTTGGTGTTAAACTTCCCATAAGTCCGGTTATTTATTGTGATAATTTAAGTGCCACACACTTGAGTGCCAATCCGGTTTTTCACTCCAAAATGAAGCATTTGGCGCTTGCGTTTCATTTCATTCGAGAACAAGTACAAAGTGGCGCACTTTGAGTTACTATGTGCCTACCGGAGATCAACTCGCGGATTTTCTTACCAAACCATTGTCTAGACCGCGGTTGGATGTTCTTATTTCCAAGATTGGGCTTGTTGATCGACCGCCCATCTTGAGGGGGCATATTGGAGATAAGAGTTAGACTTGGCCTAACTCTATCTTATCTCTTCCTATTTTCGGTTATGTATAGTTTGTTATGCAACATTATCTCTACTTTGTTATACTTCCTGTAGGCTGTATATGTAGTTAGGATATTCCTTTTATTCTTTTATTCTATTCTCTTGTAAATCTATCTTTCCTAGAGGTGATCATGGGCCGGGCTGGGCCGGGTTCGGGACTAAAAAAATTTGCCCATTGGTCTGGCCGGGCTGGGCCAAAAATTTATGCCCAAAGCCCGCTATTTTGGGCCGGGTCGAGCGGGCTTTCGGGCCAAAATCGGACCGCGCCAAAAATTAGACTAAAAAGTCATTTTTGGCTTGCCCAAAGCCCATCCCAAAAAAAAAACGGGGCGGGCCCGACCGCGGGCCCAAAAAAACTGCCCAAACCTGGCCCAAAATCGGGCCGGGCCGGATCGGATCGGGCCCACGTGCCGGGCTGGAGTTGATCCACTCTAATCTTTCCTAAACACTAGCTATACATAGTTATCTACTCTAAGTTGTATAAATATGTTTAACTGCTTAATGAAATATCTAAGCTTCTTCCAATCTTTCATGTTTCTCACACACAGATTAAACGCCTACCTCGAAACGGGTGTCCAAGTGTCTAACTTAGGTATTTTGTAGAAAATTCAAGCTTAGCTTGAAATGAAATATCCAAGTGTCATGTCGTGTCCGACACGAAATGCGATTCTTGAGGGAGATGTGTTAGAAATAAATAAAAAACAGTGAACAAGGGTCTCAAAGATAATGTTCTAGTAGACCTGGCAATCGGACCAATCGGGTCGGATTCGGACCGGACCAATTCAGATCGGACCGTTTTCAGATCAAGTTACATTCTGACCGGGATCGGACCGGACCGGACCGTTTCGGATTGGGTCAGCGTTCGGACTATTATTTCGGATCAGATCGGATCGGGTTTCGGATCGGATCAGCTTTCGGATTATGGTTTCAGATCATCGGATCGGATCGGATTTCGGATTGGACAAGAAATATTTTGAACTTTTTTAGTAGGGTAAGGGTTATCCTATGTAAATAAATTTTATTCTATACTAATCTTTTGAGTTATTAATTATTCTATTAGTAGCCCTTTAATTGAATATTAATTGTTTAGTAGTTAGTACTCCCTACATTTTTTAAAATTATTCCGTCTAACTATTTGAGTATTCGTTACATATACTTACATAAAAATCTTCCAAAGTTTTGCACCAGTGGCCAATGATAATTTTTTATTATAAAAAAACGGGTAAGTTTCGGGTACTTCGGATCAATGCCTAATCGAAACCAATAATTTCGGATCGGTTTACCTTCGGGTCGGATCGGTTTCGGATCGGGTAAGACCATATCGGATCATTCGGATTTCGGATGAGTTTCGGATCAAGATTATTTCGGACCGGATTCGGACCGGACCGGACCGTTTCGGATTCGGATCAAGGTTCGGACCGTCTGGTTCGGACCCAGATCGGACCACGGATCGGATATTTCAAACCGGATTTTCGGATCAGGACCAACTTTGCCAGGTCTATGTTCTAGGCATGATTGCATTTTCCCAAAAACATACTCCATCCCTAAACTTGAGCACATGTTAAACGGAATCAACTCTCGGAATACGAAGAAGAACAACAATGTTTACGCTCACTATGAACACTGTCAAAAGGAAACAAATGTATTGTGGTATTTGTGATGAAGAAAAATTGATTGAAGAATCTCTTAATCTATTTGTGTGTTTAATCTATGGAGTATATCTCTTGATACATTCATAATGAGAGATGTGTTATATATATAGAGTGTCTGAAATGTACTCAGAAACAACGAGTTACACGGGGAAATAACAAAAAATGTTCAATGCATCAAACATCGTACTGTTTCGCGAGAAACAGGATTTTGGCAATGTGGAGCTTGCGCTCCCCTCTAGAGCGAACGCTCCATGGAGCGGACACTACATGAGACCGAATCCATCATTTCATCTTTTGCTTGTTTCCTGCTAAACTTGAGCGAACGCTCTATCATCGATGCGACGCTCCACATCGAAAAAACTTTATATCCAACGTTGTTTAACCCACATCACCTTAACCAAGCAACTTAAACTAATGTAAGATGAATCAAATTGCACAAATACTCTAAATCTCCAACAATATTGAAGAATCTCTCAATCTTGTTGTGCTTTTTATGTATGGAGTATTTCTTGATATATTCATAATGCGATAAGTGTCATATATATAGAGTGTTTGAAATGTACTAAGAAATAAACAAGCAATACGGATGAAATAACAAAAATCCGCTCAAAGCATCAAACATCATTTCACGAAAAAGAGGATTTTGGCAATGTGAAGCTTGCGCTTCCCTCTGGAGCGGACGCTCCATGGAAGAGAGGGCGCTCCTACATGGAGCACGGACGCTCTGTGATACCATATCCACCAATTCATCTTTTGCTTGTTTCCTTCGAGACTCGAGTGAATGATCTATCAACGATGTGACGCTCCACATAGAAAAAACTCTATATCCTACACTGTTTAAGTCATGAAATAGTGGGAAAAAATGCTAAATGACACAAAAGAACTGATCCGGTAGGGTCCTAAACTGAATCGTTAGTATTTTTTCGCAGGTATATTGTCAACTCAGTTTGGTACTCTTACGGCAAGGTCATTATGCTAGTTGAGCTTTAATTTATGTGTGATATTCAGCAGCGTGGAAAGGTAAAACGACCAGACTATGCTGATCTGCGGTACAAATGCAGGACATATGCTCGCCTTCTGCAACATCTGAAGGTGCTATACTAGAAATTACTGTCATACTTTCTTCAGATGTTCCTGAGCCTTGATAAGATTTGCTCGAGTCCATTGAGGAAAGCGTATTGTAGCTCCCTCAACTTGCTTCTCCCTAGAGACATGATGAGATCAATTACTTCTAAATATTTATTGACATGTTGCGCCTAGAAGGAGATTTTTACCATTCCTACACCTGTCTATGTTGCTGCTGGCTCTCATACTGTTCGAGACATCAAGGATTTTATTGAGTGATTGCACATATTGACTAAAATTGTAGCCTTTTTTTTAGTTTATTGAGTGATTGTTGAAAAATATTTTAAAGAACTTTTTGTTGGAAAAGACCTGTTAAAATAGTTATTTTGTTGGAAAAGACCTAATAAAAACTTTTTTGTTGAAAAAGACCTATTATAATACTTTTCTTTGTTACTTAAGACCATTTCTACATAATTTTATGGCATTGACTTTTCTTCCCCTCCCTTTCTCATTATGGGACCAATCTATTTTTTTGTAATATTAATCCCTTAACCCTACCAAACCCTTTCCTCTTACTTCCTATCTTAAGGGAATTAGGATAGAAAAATATAGAGGTTGGTTCCATTTAATGAGAAAGGGAGGGGAAGAAAAGTCAATGTCGGAAAATTGGCTTTTTGGCCGGAAAATATTGAGGTGGTCTTAAGTAACAAAGGGAAGTATTATAATAGGTCTTTTTCAACAAATTTTTTTTTTATTAGGTCTTTCCCAACAAAATATCCATTTTAATAGGTCTTTTCCAACAAAAAGTTCTATTTTAAAACATTATTAGGTAAAAAGACCTTGCAGTTTCGTGGCAATTTTGGAGTAACATTCACAAAATCACAACTAGGTAATCAATGGAAGTGTGTAGACTGGGGGTAACCTTTCCGGGAGGCTTCTTGATTTACTAACTGGAGCAGCTCTAAACTTCTTATTACCCAAAATTTTCTCTTCATCCTCTTATAGTCTTATCTATGAATGAGAAACAGCTCTAAACTTCTTATAAAACTCATTAAGTCATTAAGCTTGCTCCTTTCTTGTGTGCAGATGCATCTGGTGAGAGATGCTAGGAGAAAAAGGTTATGTAGAAGCTAATAATCCGGTCTGCATGCCTCTATTTCGGTGCATATTGCTACAGATTATCTCCTTGATGAAGCCACCAACAAGGTTTAATAGTTTATGCCAAGCTATTGATTATATATTGCATAATAATGTTATTCGGGGATAAGAGAAATAGCCCATGGTGTTCTATACTTCTATATATCTTTTAAAGTAGCAACATCTTAACTTTTGTATCCCATCGAATCCATAGCAGTAAGCTTTGACTTAGTCAGGTTGTATGAAGTTTGGACTTATTTTGCCTTTTGGAATAAAATTTCTAGTTAGCAAAAAAAAAAAAAAAAAAAAAAAAAACGAGTATTGATAATTTTGTTTCCATCATATATTAATTAAGAACGAAAAAATGCAAAAAGAAAATGAAAAAATTTAACTGATCTGGATTTAAATGGAAAACCGGATGATAAAATCAATTGATCTGATTTTCCTCCCAAAACTAGATTAGTCAAACATTATCCGTTTCAGTGGTGAACCGGATTAGTTAGCTTTTCTAATAGATTCGCCCTCCACTCGCTCCGGTTCATTTTCGGATCAACTAACCCCATTTTATCTGTATCCATTAGCTTTTTCCCACTAGTGACGTTACCTTAACCAATATTGTAACATGAAACAAATCGCACATATACTCTAAATCTCCAAGAAGATGAAGTTGTTGAAGTCACATAGTGTAGTCACATAATCGTGTCTCCCCATTTAAGGACCTAATGATGAAACATACCGCGGTCTTAATTGGTCCGACCCAAGAGGAGAGCAGTCCAAATAGCTAAGCACAAAATTATTTTAAAGCATAAAGCTTATTTATTTGCATTAAAGATCTAAAATCATGTTTTAAAGCCCAATTAATTGTTCATAATAATTAATTTACTTTGCGCTCAATCCTTTGAAAAGCCCAATTAGTTATTCATGATAATTAATTGTATTTATATATTATTTTAATAAATATTTTCACAAATAAATGAATATTTTCAAAGATATTTTAAATTAAAAGATTTTTAAGTTGAAATTAGATTTTATCTTGGCGCACAAGCTGGATTGAGCTCAACGCACCATTGTGCGCTTAACACGTGGCGGTGCGTCCAGTACAATCAATGCACTTTCTTATCTTTTTTTCAATATTTTCATATAAATAAGCTAATGATTTCCGGATCTAGGAGACACTTTTACACACTCTTTACACCCCGAATACTTGCGATCTCTCAGAGCGAAAATACTCTCTAATGCTCATACTTCCAAACATTCATATTTACAAACACATACTTACAAAAACCCATACTTGCAAATACATAAACACATAACTTTGATCGATCTTTACAAGTTTTCGTTGAAAGGCTTCACGATTACTCTTCCCGAAGGTTGTTATTCCCTCAGACCCCAAGCCACACCGGTATATTTCTGAGGGTCGTTAAATCTTTCTTATTTATTTTATTGAAGTTACTAATGATTTATTTCATGATGTAGATCTTTAATAAAAAAATCATTTTTTGTACATTCTAATCTACTCCTTCTTTCTTCTTTTCTTATATATTGTTATGATTATCCTGCTTATACTTTCATCACCATCATATTATTTTTACTAATCAAGACCTAAGAAATTGTTGTAACATTAATCAGATAATTTGAACAACCTATTAGGAATCCCGTAATTTTGATTTCTTAATGACGTGACATTAAAAAAAAAATTATTTTTATGTGTTTAATAAACCAATCTAGACTAATAATATTAGGGTGTTTGAAAATATTATGTGGTTGTTCTTTTGCATAAAACTTGCTATGAATTGATATTTAGTAGAGGCTGGGCGAACGTGGTTCATGATCGTGTTCGTACCCTGTAATCCCCCACAATTTTATGAATTTTACAAATATATTATAAAGTATATTTATATTATTTTAGTATTTAAATAAGTAATTTTTTAAAGTGTTGACTATTTTTAAAGTCAAAGGGTTATTTATTGTTTTTAAATAATCAAATATTTTAGTGAATCATACTCTGAAAATTATTTTATAATTTAATTGTTTAATTGAAGTACAAAGGTTTTAATTTTGGGCAGTGGAGCCCAAACCTTATAGTTCTTCTATGAGCATCTTTATTAAACTAACTCATCAAAGTCCAACTCACTTTTGGACCCCTAATAGGGGAACCTATAAATACTCCCTCATTAAACAATTTTGCCACATTAAACACACCCTAATTTTCTATTCTCTCTCTCTCTCCCACGCCTCTCCTCCTCCTCTCTCTCTTGATTTTCTCACTCTCCCCTTCTGTTATCTCTCAGCCGACCACTGCCAACAACCAACGACAGCAGCAGCGCACCACCGCTGGCAGTCGACCTTTCTCTCCTCTCTTTCAGTTGCCGTGAGTTCTTCCCTCTCTTCTTTGGTTATTTTCTTCCTCCTCTATATTATTTTAATGTAGGTTTTATGTTTTAAGTATTATTTTGATGTTTTAATAATTAAAGTTATTTGACAATTAGGAAATGGGTGGAAAAAAAGCAAGGGGCCAACGTAGATGCTGATGGTTTTCAGCAGGTGGAACGAAGAGCAAAGAATATAATGACAGTTGTTCCTCCTGTGGCAGTGGTGAATTCTTTTTCGGCACTGAATGATGTAGAGGAAGTAGTGGATGCAGAAGATGAAGATGAGGATCTAGACATCATTGAAGAGGCAAATGTGATGATCCATGAGAAGGAAGTGCAACATGTTACATGTGTTAATAATGACAAAGGAGGGGAACCTCCTCCTAATGATGGATAATGTGATAAGCTGGAACACCAGAGATCTTAACAACCCAAGGAAGCAACTGGAGGTAAAAATGTTTATTTTATCTCATAATGTTAGGTTGTTTAGGCTTCTGGAAACTAAGATTAAACCTTTTGCATTAGGGGATTTATATCTTAGGGTATGTCCTGGGTGGTGCATTACTTCAAGTAATATGTGCGGAGGTAATGGTAGAATAATAGTGGGGTGGCATCCTACTGCTTTTAATCTGAATGTAATTTTTTATTCTAGTCAATTGATTCATACTAAAGTAGAAATAGTTAATGGGGGGAAAAATTTGCTTGTACTTATGCTTATGGTATGAATGATAGAAAAGGGAGAGAGGAAATGTGGAAAGATTTGATTGTTCTGAGTCATAAGGTTTATGGGGCATGGATGCTTTTAGGGGATTTCAATGCTCTAATGAACATAGATGAAAGAATTGGTTTGCCTGTGAGAATTAGAGAAATCATTGATATGAGGAACTGTATGGATGAATGTTGTTTGAGAGAGATGAAAGTAGTCGGGAATTTTTTTACCTGGACAAATAATCAGGAAGGAGAACATAGAGTGTTTAGCAAGATTGATAGAGTTTTAGTGAATGAAGAGTGGGAGAAAGCTTGGGAGATGATTGAAGCTATAGTTCTGCCAGAAGGAGAATATGATCACTGTCCCATTGTCATTAGTGCACATCCTGGAGATAATAAAAAGAAACCATTTCGGTTTTTTAATATGTGGTGTGCCTATGAAAGGTTTTTAACTATGGTTCAAGATGGGTGGTTCAAGATGGATGGCAGAGACATATTCATGGTTCCAAGATGTTCCAGATAGTGAGAAAGTTGAAATTATTAAAAGCAGATTTGAAGAAGTTGAATAAAGAAGAATTTGGGGATGTGTCTATTAAGAATAGCATCACATATCAGAATATGATTGAAGCTCAGGCAGATCTGCATCAAAATCCTGTTGATTTGGATTTAAGACACAAGGAACAGTTGGCTAGAATGGAGTATATGGTAGCTCATAAGGAGTATACTAGTTTTTTGGCTCAAAAGGCAAAAATAAGATGGATAGAGGAGAGTGATGATAATACTAGGGCCTTTCATTAGAGTGTCAAAATGAGGAGAATTCACAATAGAATCAATACCATTATGAATTCTCAAGGTGAATGGGTGCACACTTCTCAGGAGGTGATTCATGCTTTTTTGGATTTCTATCAAAATCTGATGGGGAAGAGTGATGAAACAAGTCAAGTTGACCTAGGATTATTGCTCATGGCAAGGTTTTAAATCCAGATCAGCAGATTAGCCTTAATCTCAATTTTGATCCAAGAGAAATCAAGCAGGCTCTCTTTTCTATTCCCAATGAGAAAAGCCCTGGCATTGATGGATACTCTAGTATGTTTTTCAAAAGAAGCTGGGAAGTTATAGGAGGAGATGTAGTTGAAGCCATTCAAGATTTTTTCAGAACTGGTTCTCTGCTGAAGGAAGTGAATGTGACAGCCATTACCTTAATCCCTAAGGTGAAGTGTCCTGCTGGGGTAGGAGATTATAGGCCTATTGCATGTTGTTTTGTGATTTACAAAACAATCACGAAACTTATATGTTCCAGATTAAGTCAAGTGCTTCCTGACTTAGTTGCTCAAAACCAGGGTGCTTTCATCTCTGGTAGACACATCATCATCAATATTTTATTGTGCCAGGACCTGGTTAAAAGATTCAATACAAGAAATAATCAGGCAAAAGATATTATGATGAAAATTGATCTACGCAAAGCGTATGATTCAGTGGAGTGGAAGTTTGTTGAAGATCTTTTGGTGGCATTGTAGTTTCCTACACACTTCATCAAGTGTATTATGAGTTGCATCTCTTCACCTAGGTTCACTTTGATGATTAATGGCAGTGCGGAAGGGTTTTTTCCAGCAAAGAAAGGGTTAAGACAAGGGGACCCTATGTCCCCTCTTCTATTTGTTATTTGTATGGACTACTTAACTCGAATCATGGGATATATAGGTGATATTCAGGATTTCAAATACATGAAGGGGTGTTCTAGTTTGAACTTGAATCATTTATGCTTTGCAGACGACTTGATGTTGTTCTGTAAAGGGGATGTAAAATCTGCTTACATCTTACTTCAAGGTTTGAAACTCTTTTTTGAGACATCTGGACTCCAAGCAAATTACAATAAATCAGCTCTTTATTGTAGTGGAATGTGTGAAGATGACATTCAAAGAATTAAGCATTTTTCTGGGTTTAAACTTGAAAATCTGCCTTTTAGATACCTTGGTGTTCCCATAAGCAACAAAAAGATGTCAAAGGCAGATTGTGAAGCTTTAGTGGAAAAAATGACCATGAAGATTAGAGATTGGAGTACCATAAATCTTTCGTTTGCTGGAAGATCTCAATTGGTAAATTCAGTTTTGATGGGTGCGCACAGTTATTGGTCTCAGATATTTATTCTGCCTGCCTCTGTCATCAAGGAGCTCAATAGTGTCTGTAGGAATTTTTTGTGGAATGGGAAAACTGCTGGTGTTAAGAATGGTTATGTTAACTGGGATCAAGTTTTCTCTCCTAAGAACAAAGGAGGACTTGGTTTTAGGAACATAAATAAGTGGAATATTGCAGCTATTGGTAAACTGGTATGGCACATTGGACAGAAAAAAGATGAATTATGGGTGAGATGGATGCATTCTGTGTATATTAAAGATCAAGATTGGTGGAGCTTTGAAGCTCCTCCAAATGCTAGTTGGGTGGTGAGACAATTGTGCAAAGTAAAGAATCAGCCGAGACAAGTAAATATGCAGTTTTGGAGTTTAGATACAAAATACTCTATCAGCAAGGTGTATAAGTTGATCATTCCTAATAGAGAACATTTATATTGGCCTTCTGGCATTTGGAACAGGATGACCATCCCCAAACACAGATTTATTACCTGGCTTGGAGTGCAGAACAGACTCCAAACAAGGGAGAAATTATACAGCTATGGTATAAGTTCTGAAAAATCTTGCGGTATTTGTGGAAGTGTTGATGAATCACACACATTTATTCTTTGAATGTGTATATAGTAAAGCAATGTTGGGTAGGATGTTGGAGTGGATTGGAATAAACAACAGAACAAGATCCATTCCTCAATGGATCATGTGGATTAGAAGAAGCTACAAAGGTTCGAAAACAAGAAAAGGTGTTCTGTCTGCAGTAATACAAGCAAGCATCTACTACATTTGGATGGAAAGAAACAAGGCATGTTGGCAAGCTCATGTTACAAGCATAAATACTATTGTAAATAGTATACAATATACAGTTAGACATAGAGTTTTAGCTTATATTCCCAAAAATTGTAGTTCTGTTGATAAAAATTGGATAGATAGTTTGTAATTAGTCTCGTTTTGTTCTGTAAGCTTTTTTGCTTAAGGGGAGTTTGTTCTCCTGGCTACTCTAAGGATGCTTAGAGCTAGGATGTATGGTTCTTTGTTTTGATTTCATTTCAATATACTGATTTGCTTACCAAGAGAAAAAAATAATTAAAGTTTGCAACTTTGATGATTTAATATAGATTTCAGATTATATAATTAGTATAGTAAAGTAATTAAATTTCAGATTTAATATATTTGTTAAATTAGGATTTTAAAGCATCAAAGCATGGATTTTTAATGTTTTAAGGGTTGGAATTCGTAATACTATGTTATAGTTTATGAAAATTGGGTACTCTAATAGTTATAAATGTGTTAGAGTAAGTTTGAAAGGGTTTTAAAGATGTTATATGTTGCTGGAAATTTTAGTAACACACTTATGGTGGCCGGTTTTTAAACATTAAAGTATTGATTTGTAAGGGTTTTTGGTGACTAATATATTAGTACTATACTTGGGGGCACTAAAAGTTGAAGTTTTAATGTTTAGAAGGGTTTTTAAACACTTTTTAGGAGGGTTTAAAAATATTTTAAAGTTGCTGGAAATTTATTAGAGTATTAATACTTGGTTATGTTGGTATTTTGGTAGGCGGAGAATATTCTTTAAGTGATTTCTAAGGTTGTGAAAGTGGTCTCTCGTTTTGTCTACACAAGGTATGTACATACCTATGTGTTATTAGATTAACATCATGTCCTAAGATTAGGATTGATGTAGTATCATGTATAGGGAACTTTTTATAGTTCATATGTGGCTTTTAATCAAGTGATTTTGCATGTTTTATGCCGTTGTGTGAAGCATGTTGCCTATGTTGGTTATTATATGTTTGTATGGGTGATTGATGCAAACATGTGGGATTGGGAACTTTATTTTATTAATTCACATGAGGGAATTAATATTTATATTGTTTATTGGATCATGAATTGGATCATGTTATTCCCTTGGATTATATTATTTTATTTACTTTATAAGGACCGTGGGCCTTCTTTAGTAAAGTTGATTATTCACTTATGGAAAGGTTGGTTGATTGTTGATTTAATTCAACAAATAAATATTGGTTGGTTATTAAACTAAGTAATGGAATTATTATTGGATTATTTGAGTTGAATGATTACACTATTTAATCCTAAGATAAAAATGGAAGCTTTGTGTATCCATGTTATTTATTTATATTGGTTGTCTTACTTTATGAGTCACAACAAATAAACAATTTATTAATAACTTAAAGTGGAAAGTGAATATCAATAAGCTTTAGACTTGTGCACGTATGAAGTGTTGGACTAGTATGAGTTGGAGTACATGGTGGTAGCCCATGGCTTTTCTTGGGACCGGATTGACACCGTGTTCTATTTTATTTAAATTAGTACCTCCATATTGTTGGTCATGGGAGAACGGAGTCGCGCCCGTACTTCGCCTTCTAAATTGAAGACTGGTTTGGTTTGGACAACTCTCTCAATTGCCTATTCAATTTAATTATAATTAATCTATTTGTCGTGGAGTCAAGTTCAGTATAGTCAATATGTTATTTTATTTTATTACTATTTATCATTGAATTAATGTTTATTAGTATCATGTTAGGACTTATATTTTACTTAGTATGTAGTACTCAGCTTTGCTGATTACGTGCTTTTCTGTATGTTGATCATGATTGTGCCTTATTGGTCTTGTGATGAGCCATTTGGTGAGTAGTCCCTCAGGATCAATAGAGCATCGACCATTCCAGGTCTGAAGATGATGCATCATGGGTTCGGGTTTTTGTGGAGAGCTTGTGTTTAGTTCTTTAATACTTTTATAATTTTGATATAGTTATGGTTTGAATAGTTGACTTTTGGTTTAGTTTGGAGTTGACCTTATGGTTGACTAAGTTATTTATATTTTCAAAGTTATTTATTATTTCCGCTGCAAAATTATGAATAAGCCGATACGTTATCACACAGACGATAATACTTTGGTAATTCTCTAAGTTTTATATGAAAAAGGTATTTTAATTAGAAAATCGAGAATTGTCAGGATGTTACATACCCTCACTGCCGAACTCAGTTTTTGGTTCATGACCATTAATGAAATTATGACGGGGAAATCTACATTGGATAATTAAGTCCCAAAGATGTCCCTAAGTTTCATAAATATCCAATTAGGTTTAGGAGTCTTCCTTTAAAGACTTGTTGGCGACTTCGAAAATGTAATTACTAGAAACCTTCACAATAGGGTAATCAAATACGTGTTCACACCGCGTAGGCAAAATAAAATCACGCCTACATTTTGGCGGCTCCACTGGGGAGGATTTAAAAAGCATTATTTTTTTAAATGAGTGGGTGAAACTTGAAAAATACGATTCATTCTCTTTTTATGCCTTAGAATAACATGTTGTTTTGCATCTACATGGCTATTGTTTAAGCCACCACTAGTACAGAATCGACGATTTGCGTCAGATGCGAGGCGCCCATTTGCGTCGGACCCATGTCCAACGGCACAGGTCTCGACGCAGATGAGAGAGACGGGATCTACGTCGGACTACCATACGACGCAGTTGATGAGCTATTTGCGTCGGACTGTGCTCAACGTGCGACGCACATGAAGCCTCGCCCCCGCATACAATAGGCCCATCTGCGTCGCTTGTTAGGCGATGTGCAACGCAGATGATACATCACACCTGCCTTCGCGTCTCCCATCTGCGTAGCATGCAGAGTTTTATGCGACGCAGATGATCTGCAAATACCCAGCACACGTAGATGAGTTGCCAACTTATGCCAGCAGCCAGCCTTACTCATTTGCGTCGCACATAGCACTACATGCGACGCAAATGAGTGTTCTTTTGTTTCATTTTTTCCAGCTTCATATTTTTTTTTTCATATACTAATGCTTAAATTACTAATGTAAGGATTTGGAGGCAATGTAAATAACACGTATCTCTATATTAATAATGTCAAAATATGTATTACAATTTACAAACCACTATAATCAATTTAGAAGGAAATATGTAAAATAGATACAAACAAATTACATTGCAAATATGTAAAAAAAAATGTAAAACTAAAAGTGATAAAAAACAATCGAGGATGAGCAGCAGCCGACGTTTTCCGACGAAGAAGAACCAAATCCAAAAAAAGTAAATAAAAAATCAGATATAAAAAATAAAAAAACAAAAGGCCATAATTTTCAGATGCATGAACTGAATCTAGAACGTTCTTTATTTTTCAGATCTGAAAATGAAAAAATCAATTTTCAGAACTAAAAATTAAAACAGAAAATTAGATCTAGAAATGAGAAAAAGAAATTGTGGATTACGATAAACAGAAAATTAGATTTAAAAAATGAAAAAACGAAATTTTACATCTAAAAACAAAAAATTGTAGATTACGAAATTGTAAAATCAGATTTAAAAATTGAAAAAAATCGAACCTGTACGGAAATCGTTTGAATTCATCAGGCTCGGTGGTTCTTCGACTCGCTGGGGTTTCTTCGGCCGTCATTGTACTGCTTCGTCGTTTGTCCATCGCTCGGTGGTTCAATTGCTGCTTCCTTCTCGTGTCCGTCGCTCGTCGTTTGGCTTCGCTCATCGTTCTGGTTCAATTACTGTACGGCGGAGATGGTGATGTGGGTGGTGGTGGAGTTAGAAGGGGAGTGACGTGGCAGTGGGAGGAGGAGGACAGAGAGGAACGTTGGTGGGAGGAAAGAGAAAAATGTTGGAGAGAGATAGAGAAGGGGGGGGATGAAACGGTTGGGATGAAAATGATAGGGTTTGAAAAGCAAGTGGGCTTTTATGATGTGCGTCTCGTGGGAACCAAACGCGCACGAGGAACCCATGATTTGCGTCGTGTCACATGGCCATGCGACGCAAATCATGGCCCAAAACTTATTAATGGCCATATGCGTCGCACGTGGGCTTCATGCGACGCGCATAGCTTCTGTTATGTGCGTCGCATTTTTGGCCCATCCGACGCACATAGTTGTTTTGCATCGCACGCTAATTAAATACGACGCACATGGGTCGTCTTTTGCGTCGATTCCCTGTTGCATGCGACGCAAATGAG
Organism: Beta lomatogona; assembly: GCA_947646795.1. NCBI lineage: Eukaryota > Viridiplantae > Streptophyta > Magnoliopsida > Caryophyllales > Amaranthaceae > Beta > Beta lomatogona. Next base: position 876,699 of record CANSNZ010001289.1, read on the forward strand.
TCTTCTGCGATGTTTGTTTTGTTGTGCGACGCAGATGATGAGTCGCAAATCGTCGTTTTTCTACTAGTGATAAAAACAATCTTCCTTTGCCTCATTAGCGCACTATGCGTGAGGCCACCCCCGGGGGGTTTGTGCTTTGTTCTTCCTAAAGCTTCCTGAGCGATAGTGATGGATCTTAGTCATAAGCAAACCTACCCAACCATAGCATTATTCTCTTATTCCTGACTTGAGAACTGGAGTGCGTCTTACACGTGGCCACCTTTTTAAGCAAAAGTATGAAGCGTGGGATCAATCTCTTAGTAATGGACCATTTTCAGCCTTAACCTAAACCTAACCAAAGTTGAAACATAGAACTGGACTTTAGGCTGTGAACTTTTTGCATACATGTTATATGAAATTTGCTTGTGATTTGCCATTTTTTTGCCTGTTATTAATTTTTCAAAACGTTGATGTGTATTGCACCTAAAATCGCGTCTAAAAAGATCGGCAAAATTGACCAAACTTTCAGGGGGGCATTGCGCCAAACGCACCGCAGTACGCCTGGCACACAGCCATCGCACCGGACGCAAATCCCCGCGCCGAGCGCAAAACTGCGCTACCAAATGCACCACGATGCGCCTGGTGCACAGCTTTGCACCGAGAGCAACATTGTTGCGTGGCGCACAACCTTTGCGTATCATGCTATTGCTAATTCGACTATCGTTTAAGTCCTAAAAACTAGGGGTGTGCAAAAAGATCCGATCCGAATAATCCGATCCGATTATCCGTCGATCCGATCCGAAATTTTGGATATCCGATCCGGTTTTTGCATTTCGGATATTTCGGATCGGATATCCGAAAAAAATCGGATTTTCGGATCGGATACGGATCGGCTTTTTTAAGTTTCGGATAATCCGAAAATCCGATTTAAAAAAAAATGAAATCCAAATGGGCTGTACTGCTTTAGGCCTTTAGACCTTTAGTTTAGAAAACCGAAATCTCACCTCTTCTCTGCAGTCCCCATCCCAGTCCCCAGTCACGCCTTCTCCTCTCTCTCTTCACTTCACGACGTTCAGATCGGAGTTCGCTGATGCTATTCTCTTCATGCCGGAGTTCGCGACTCTACTGCTCTTCACTTCAGTTCACGGCGTTCGGATAATCTCTCTCCTCGCTTCACGCTAGATTTCGCTAAATTGGGTGGCGAAGAATGAAACAAGTGAACTTACCAATTACCATCCATGAATTTTACGGGTCGAGAACTCATTAAAAACAAGTTGACTTATGATCCTTGAATGAGATTGCTAGCTGCTCGTTGTTCAAGAAGTAGTGTGTTGGGTTTGATTCAAAATTGTTGTTGCCGTTGAAGAATTAATGGGTTGAATGTTACAGGTTTGATAAGTAGTGGGTTTGATACTTTAATTCAAAATAAAATATCACATTGCTGTTGAAGAATGAAGAATATGTTTTCCTTCAAAAAAGAAAAAAAATGAAGAATATGTAATGAGTAATGATGAGGCAGTAGCATATTCAAAGCAACAATTGCACAGCAGGTATAAAGCCTTTAATTGATTTCGGATATTTCGGATTACCGGATCGGATACGGATCGGATATCGGATCCGATCCGATCCGAAAACTCCGGATATCCGAAATTTTCGGATCGGATTCAGATCGATTTTTTAGCGATCCGAAATTTCGGATCGGATCCGATATCCGATAATGCACACCCCTACTAAAAACTCTGTCAATAAACCTGTCATTATGTCATGCTTGTCGTCGCGTCCCGAAATCATGCGGAATAGCCAAAACCTCGCCTAAATAGCCAAAAAGCATGCTGGAGAGCAGTGCGCCAAACGCATTGATTTGTGTATGGCACATTGCTCTCATGCCAGACGCGCAGGCTTCGTGCGGCGCGCAGCGTTGTTGCATGGCGTGCATCCTGTGCATCTCATCTTTTTTCAATTTAGTAGTCGTGGTGGTCAATTCTGTTTTTTTTTTTCCCCGTCTGCATTCATGTAGAGTCATGATCATTCTTGAAGTCTTTTTTGGTCTAAAACGAATCTCACCTAATTCTAAAGATATAAATCAATCATTTTCTCTTTTTTGAGTCCCATCACTATCGAGTCTCATTTAGATGAGCGATCTTATAATTGTGGGTCATCCATCTCTTCTTTTCTATCTCTATCTCATCTTTTATCATGTATATCATTTAGGATTATTTTTAGTTTCCCTCTTGTTGTCAAAGTCTCATCCACTTAGAAATTCTAACTCTAGTAGAAGTCCAGCTAAGCCCATATGTCTAGGTTCATCCAGTTTCACTCTATTTAGTTTTCTTAACTCCGTTCTACTATGTTCATGTTAGGAGTTTCAACCCCGTCTAGGTTCACCCATCTAAGAAGTCTAAGGTCGTTAGAGTTCTCACCATCTCATATATACTAGTGGAAAAAACATCAATTGCTCCGGTTAAAACGGTACAAGTGCTCCGTATTTGACCCGTAATAGGAGTCTAAATTTGTTAGAGTTCCATTCATCGTAGGAGTCTAGAACCCACAGAAATCCATGCATAATAGGAGTCTAAATCCACTAGAATTTTGTCCACATTAGGAGTCTAGGTCCACTAGAGTCTCATTCATATAAGGAGTCTAGTATCCTTAAAAGTTCACTAAGTCCAAAATTCTAAGGTCGAAGTCTATCAAGTCTAGGCACCTAAAATCCATAGGATTCCGTGTCAGCTAGAATTGCATTCATACTAGAATTCCTTTGCATCGCATAGTCCATCGTTCATACACTTCATGCATAACTAGAGTTCATAGGCATTTAGGAGTCTCATTGCATCCATACTCTCCATCTCATTTCATGCATCGCACATTTAGTAGTTCCGAACTACAAGCGATCTGATTCCCTTTTTTCGGATATGTAGGCAGCCTTTACAGGTTCGAACGCATACGTTGAGTCATGCGTACATGTATTAGGTCTAGCTGCATCCAAAAAAATCCAGAAAAAAATCATTCATGCATCCTAGGGGTACATTAGCCATTCATTGCATCCAAAAAAAAGTATTCACTCATTTAGGATATGTTAGGGGTGTTCATAAAAAACCGAAACAGAAAAACTGTACCGAAAAATCGGGAAATCGGTCTAAATGGGTGGTAACCGTAAAAAAAGTTTTAACGGTACGGTTACCGAACCGGTAAAAGTAACGGTTAAACGGTACGGTTACGATTATGATTTTTAAGTGAATGGTAAACCGAAAAACCGAAATATTTTTTCCCTCTATCTAATTATTGTGAAACATTTTCCAACAACTACATTAATTCTAATATTTGTTACTAAATAACAACAATTAGAGGAAGTATGTGATTATTTGAAAACTTTAGTACAAATTTAAACACTATAATTAGGAAATGGAGTAAATTCTTAGTGTTATTATGTTTTCAATGGATTTATTATCCACTTTAAAATACATTTTATATTAGACTGTATATAATATTAAAGTATATGCACAAAAAAAATAAAAAAATATATTTGCATTAAGTAAAATATAATACTATAACCTAAATAGCGGTTAATGGTTAACCGAAAAATCGTACCAAAAAAATGGTTAATTGCTATGTGGTAACCGGTCTAAACGGTTACGGTTACGGTTCACAAAAAGAGCGAACCAAAACTTTCGGTTATCGAACCGAAATGTTGTTTCGGGACGGTAACCACCCATGTACACCCCTAGATATGCTAATTTGTTCTCAGAAGCTCAAACTTTGAAAATTACTTTAAAAAAAAACATTCCATTAATCTCTTCTTCCCACCTCTTCTTTCTCTAAAAGTCCCCATTGATTATCCATGCAGAATCCAAGAGACGTTGAAATGGGTAAACCGTCGAATACTGAACAACAATTCGCTAAAATAGCTAGAGCTTTAGCCAAGCTGTCTAGTATGCTGGAAGAAATAGATATAAGACTTGAGAAGGTCGAGTCTGGTGAATCTCTTGTATTCAACAAGAAATTGGAGAGTGTTGTTCATAGGGTAACCAATACAAATTCCTATTTTGAGCCTATTGATAAAACCGAAGGGAAAACTTCTTGAAAATTTCTCTACGACTGACATTCCTAAATTCAAACCAACTGATAACCCAAAGTATCATCTAAGGAATTTCCGTGCAACCATGATCATCAAATCAGTTGACCCTAAACTTTAACCAATGGTATTCCCGATGTCATTGGACCCAACTTGCCAAAAATGGTTCTATTTCCTAGACCCCAAGCAAACTGAAACTTGGGAAGGCATCACTATTGCTTTCATGAAAAAATATGAGTCGAACACACAACTACAAATCTCCCTTAGAGAGCTCGAGGTTCTTAGACAAGGTGAAAAGGAAGGTTTTAATTTACCACTTATTTGAATAGGTGGAGAGAGAAATCAACCCACATGGTATCAAGGCATGCGAAAAAAGACTTCGTATGAATATTCGTTTCTAACCTCCTCCCTAAATTCAAAAATCACCTCAAATATTTGGGCCTAGATAGCTTTACAAGAGTATATGATGTGGGTATCCAGATTGAGAATGATTTGCTGAAAAATGCCGAAGATAATGATGACCTCAATGCCATAGAAATAGACATATCTCCGAGCCCAATCGCTCATTAAAACATTTGGACTCGCTTAGGTTCAATCAGGACGGAAAAAATACACCTCTTCTCTTTTCATTTAGAAAGAGACCTCATGAAGACTGAAACAACGAAGCTGTCTCGTCACGTGACGTAGGATTCTAGACTTAGGATTTCATTTTCTATTTTATTTCTCTTATGTTCCCAATCTAATATAGGATTTTCCCTATTATTGCATGTAGTTGTACTCATAATTTTCAATCAATAAATGAGTATTTATTTATTTACTTTATAACCTTGCATTAATGAGCATCAATGGAAATCATGATCGTCGCCTTAAAAGAAAATATTGCTAAACTTGCAGCAGCTTTACTCTCTTATGGCTTCACTCAGTCTTATTATGATTACTCCTTATGCACTATGTGTCATAATCATATACAGCTCTTCGTTCTTGTTTATGTGGATGATTTAATTATCTCTGGCAATGATTCTTCCAATGTCGCTACTTTCAAGCAATATCTGGGGCGTTGTTTTCATATGAACAATCTTGGTCCTTTGAAATATTTTCTTGGCATTGAGGTTGTTCATAACTATGATGGTCTCTTTCTTTGTCAAAGAAAATATAGTCTGGATATTATTGCAGAATCTGGGCTTCTTGGTGCGAAGCCTGTGGCCACTCCTCTTGAGCAAAATCACAAGTTGGCTCTGGCCACTAGCGAGTTTCTTTCAGATGTTGAGGCTTATCGTTGTCTTATTGGTCGCCTCATTTATTTGTCTTTTACTCGTCCTTGGCTTATATGGTCCATATCTTGGCTCAGTTTATGCAGCAGCCTCGCCAGGAGCATTGGATGCTGCTCTTCGGGTTGTTTAGTATTTGAAAGGTTGTGTGCGTCAAGGTATTCTCTTGAGATCTTCTTGTGGCTTAGCTTTATCTGGATGGTGTCACTCGGATTAGGCCATTTATCCTCTCACTCGTCGCTCCTAATCTGTTTGGCTTGTATTTCTTAGTTGTTCTCCTCTTTCTTGGAAAACCAAGAGACAACATACTGTTTCTCGTTCGTCTGCAGAGGGTGAATATCACTCCATGGGCGACATTACTTCTGAGCTCAAATGGCTTAAGTCTCTTCTTCTGAGCCTAAGGGTCCATCAACTAAGCTATGCGTCTTTTTTGTGATGGTAAATCTGACCATTCATATTGCTCAAAATCCAGTCATGAACGTACCAAGTACATTGAGTTAGATTGTCATTACGTACGTGATGCCATTCAGGATGGTCTTATTGCTACGAGTCATGTCACTACTGATGAGCAGCTTGCTGACATCTTCACCAAAGCCCTTAGCAAGCGCTAATTTTTTTTATTTGTTAAGCAAGTTGGGCATTTGTGATCCGCTGCTCGAACTTGAGAGGGAGGGGGGGTATTGAAATATATAATTATGTATTATATATGCTGCATATCTTTTCGTTGTATACTGGGAGTTAGTTTCCTTTTTTAGGTTGTATATATATATACAATGTTTGACAATATTACAAGACAACACACCAAAACTCTTCAACCTGATTCTTAGCATAGATTCTTACCTTTCTCTTACCTCAAAAATTCTCTCTCCTCCATTTTTTCTCACCTCCAAGTTTCATTCTCCTTCATGGTTTCTCTCTCATCGTGGCCAATCAAATTAATTTGAATTGTAAAATATGATTTGAGAAACTTGGGCTTATCTACCGCAAAAACAAATACTAAAGTTTCTTCATCAATAGTGTACTTAGTATCACATTTGAAATCAATGTTGCATTCAGAATGAGTAAACACTTATACTCATTTGAGAAGATGAGCGAGAAAGTTCCTCATTTTCTTAGATGAGTAGAAGTGTCTATCCATTTGAGAAATTTTTCTCATTTGGGTAAATGAGCAGATTGATTAAAAATGAGTATAAATTTTGCTTATTTGAAAATTTTCAAATGAGCAATGAGTAAAACAAAAGGTCTTAGGGTGTACCATGAGCATGATACACCCAGGTTTACATATATAAAATTTCTCGATTGATTATGAGAAAGGAGAAAATTAAATGTTACTGATCTGCAAATTGTAAAATATATATTTCTTTTAATCACATTAAATATCTAACAATATAGATATGGGAATTCCACACAAAATATTAATTATGAAGCAGTTTTGATAGAAAATATTATAAAAATACTCATTCCGTTTCTTTTCCCTGTTTTGACTATACGTGTTTGTCTATGTACTTCTTGGACCTTTAATATCTTTCATTGCGTATTCGTAAAAATTACAATGCTTCAACATTAATAAAGTATTCATTAAGATGAATCAAACTAGACCATACATGACTACTCCATATTTCTTATATATTGAGAAGAATTTAGGAGATTATCTCTAATTGTCGTCAAACGTCAGTTTTAGTCATCTTCTCCCTTTGGAGTATTGTTCCTTTCTTTCTTTAGTTTTTTTCTTTGGAAAACTGAAAGTCATTGCCAAAGGTAGCCTCTTAGTAGCTAAGGTGAAGCCTGATTTCATGTACGACATTGTTATCACAATTAACTAGGATTTATGGATTGTAAAGCCAATTAATATATGCAAATTTTATTCTACAATTTTTTAATGTATAAATTTTAATTATAAAGCTAACTTACTAAATAGTGAGGATCTAAATTTATAAATAAAGGGTTCATATCACACAAGTTATGATGGCTAGTGGCTACGATTTTATTGTAGGTATTTTTCCGTTCTTTATACCTCTTTAAAATATAAAAGTAAAAAGTCAAAAATTATGGAACGACCTAAATCATCCATTCCCCACCAATTATGTTTAATTGAAGTGTATACTTCAAGGAATCGATTTCCGTAAAAATGCACTTTCCAATAAATAGATGCCTTCTTTCTTTCTCCAAAATTCCCTTTCATGCTCCTTTTAAGTTTCCCCTCCACTTCGATGTGGTGGCAAGGCACATTAGCACGAGATCCAGCAAAGTAATATCGTTCTATCCAGCCTAGAAATTCCTTGTCATTTTTCATAGGCAAGCAAAGTACACTTTTGGTAAAATGCTGGGTTTTTTTTTAAAAAAAAAGTGAAATTCAACCCATGATTAATGATTTAATAGCTCTCCATTGTATGTTTCGCTATATAATGGTCCCAAGGCCGTCTTAAAAATTTTGAGGCCCCCATGCTAATTATAGACTTGGGTCCTAAATATAAAAATATTATGCATAGATCGTAATATTATAAATAATATATCCTACAAAGTATTTGAATGATATAGCTAAAAAACATTAAATTTGCAATTGTATGGATCTTTTTTGATCCATTTCAATAAGTACATTTAGGATATAAATTTTAATTTGTTTTATTAAGAGTATAAAAACAAAGCTTCTAATTGTCAAATATGTCCATAGAATAACGTGGAAAGCAAACATAAAAAGTTTACACTTAGTCTGATTTTAATAGTTGCAATGCTTCAGTATCATGTTAACCAACGCGTAACTTTGACCATAAATATCTCAAATTAAATATTAGAAAAACATACTGAAAGTCTCATATTTTGTATACATATATTGAGTTATGTACGACAACATTTTTTATATGAAAATTTGTTTCATGTATGAGTCAGATCTTTCATGACAAAGTTAGATTATAAATAGTGCAAAAGTTAGAGCGTTGCAACTAATAAAAATCAAATAGAATATAAAAAATGAGATCATGTGAAAACTAATATTTATATGAGAATAAAAAACAAGGATACACTAAGAGAGAAGATTTTTTTTTTTTCATTTTAAAATGCCCCAAACGTTGTAAGTGTTTTGTTGAAAGAATGTATTTCCTTGGTTTGTAGATTAAAAATCGTATGAAATATATTTGTATAAACCGTTATTTGCGTCATACAACTTCGCTTGACTTATCTCTCTCTCTATCTAACCTCCCAAGCACACCCCTAAAAGCCTCCCCAAACCCTAACCGCCGCCACCCCCAGGCTCGTTGGTGGTTGATCGCTCTACCGGTCGCTGGCGAGCTTGACCCTAGTATTTTCTTTCGTTCCGTCGGCTCGCCTCCCCCATCCTCTGGTGGTTGTGTGCCCCCCGTTGCCCTCCCCCATCCCCTGGTGCTTGTGCGCCCCCCGTCGTCGCATCCCCCTCCCCCATCCCCTGGTGGTTGTGCGCCCTCTGTTGTCGCGTCAGTCTCCCCTTCCCCAGTGTTCGTCGTTTTCCACTCCCCTCTCCCGTAGGTCAGTCGGTGTTCCTTCCTCCTCCCCCCTTTTTTCGGGCTCCGCTTTCCCCTCTCCATGGTTTTTCGGGCTTCCCCTTCCCCGCTGGTTTTTTTGAGCTTCCCATCCCCCTCCCCCTCCTAGTCGGCAACACGAGTTCCCCTGTTTCCCTACGCGTCGGTTTTTGGACTTCCCTTTCCCCGCCCCCCCGGTCTTGGGCTTCCCTTCCCTCCCCCTCCCCCCCTCCCCCTGGTTGTTGGGCTTCCCTTTCCCCTCCTCCCTAATTGTTGGGTTCACTTCCCAAGTTTTGTTAGAATTAAGCATGTTGGTGTTTTTCCTAGTTTGCGTGGTAAGTTGCCACATAATTGAAGTAAGTTGTTTCTTTCATGTTGCTAAAGATGTTGTTCGTGGTTGGTTATGATTATGGCAATCAAAAAATGTTTGTCAGTTGGATAAGAAATGGTGCTTTAATGTTGTCGTAGTAGAACATGTAGTTTTTTTCGGAATTTTTGATGAAGGAAAAGGTGCCTCAAGAGGATGAGAAGTGTGAGCGTGGTCGAGGCGATGAATGGATTTCATGGTTGGGACATGTGTTTTCCGGTTTCACAAACCGGATGTGTGTTTGAGAGTTCAAATTCTTTAGCTCTCTTCTTAGCTTGGCATTGATCTTAGTGGTCCTTGCCTTGAAAAATTCTAATCTGAAGGCGGCACCCCATTTGCATCTGGTGGTTTTCAGCACGCCCACTCAACTGTGTTTTTCCTGCCTAATGGAGAAACCTTAAAAGAGAGAGAGTAATGAGTCACCAAGGAACGTGACTCTTCAGAAGATCATGAGCCCAGAATCCCAAGCGATTGCAGATTGTTGGGATTGCTCATGCGGCGAGATGCAAAGCTCGTCGTTGGTTGTTTTTTGTCCAGATCGTGAACGACGTTCGCTTCTCCTACCACTTCCATCAGCAATTAGAGTTTTGACTCCACCATCACAAGCATTATTGACTAGCGCCGCCCTCCTTAAAATGCGACTTTTTATCAGTTTTACTTTTTTTTGTTTGTTATGGCGTATAAGAGCTTATAAAGCTCATTTAGGTTTATTTATTTTATTTTATATTTGGTTGTATTAGCATTAGGCTGTACTTACTCGTTTAATTAATGCAAGTTTTCTCATTGTACAAAAAAAAAAAAAAAAACTTCGCTTGACTCAATATGATCTTGTATCCCTTTACATTCTAAGTTGTACCTCTTCAAACTTCTATATTTTCCCTTTGTATTTGAAACAAAAATTGTATCCTTTTCTGCAAAAGAGCACCCTTGTTTTCGGTTTATGTTTGGTATACATATATATATGATCCATGTGCAATATTTTGAATTTAATGTGCATATTTTTGAGCTCACTGTCCATCCTTTTTTGTAAAAGCTCAGTCAACCCTCTTTTATTAAGGGTATAAACAAGTTTGAACAATAATCTAAAACTCATTAATTAAGGGCTCATTCGGTATTACTATCATTTTTCAGTTTTTGGTTTTATAAATATAAAAGTTATATGATATAAGGAGTATAATAAATTTAAATTTAATCATACTTATACTAAACATGTCAATTTTAAAAACTAACAACTAAACTAAATAAATACTTTTTTCTGGTTTCCATAATTTTGTTTTTAGTTTCAAAAAAAAAAAGAAAACTGGAAACAGAAAACGATAACAAAGAGCCCTAAGGGCCTGTTTGTTATCTTTTTTTGTTTTCAGTGTTTTTGTTTTTTAGAAAACAAAAAACAAGAAACCAGAAAAAAGTGGTTTTCACTTTTTAGTTGTCAGTTTTCAAAATCATCATGTTTTTAATAAGTTTGAATAATTTTTTTCCATTATAGGACTATATCATATGACTTTTAAATTTGAAAAACCAAAAAACTGAAAACCACAACTTGTTCGTTATCGTATTCTGTTTCCAGTTTTCTTTTTTCTTTTTTTAACTGAAAACAAAATTATGGAAACCAGAAAAAGTATTTTAGTTTTCCGTTGTCAGTTTTCAAAATTGACATGTTTAATATAAGTATGACTAATTTTAAGTTTATTATACTCCTTATATCATATAACTTTTATATTCATAAAACCAAAAACTGAAAACTGACAGTAATACCGAACGGGCCCTAAGCGAGCCAAGCTCGAACAATTCAACTCCATGTTCGACTCAGTTTTGTTCGTGAACATCTTTTAAGTTCATTTCTAAGCTTTTATATGACGAAACATCGTCCTTTGTATTTTTTAGTTGCACCATTTCAATTTGGGCACTATTAATCAAACACCTTAGAAATAAATCCTCTTACCATTATATAAGAAACAACATAGTCAAGTGGGATCTTGTTGGATTCATCTCAATGTGAGGATTATTCCAAGTATCAACTTTTTATATTTATTTTACTTAAACATAATTAGAGATATTAGTATCCAAAGAAGCGTGTTGGAGTATGTGAAAAAATAAATGGTGCAACTAATAAAATACAGAGGAAGTATAACTTGTAAAATATAGAAATTTGAAGTGGTACACTTTGAAAAACACAACCAATTTTATCAACTTAATTCATTATTAAATCCAATTCTCTTCACGTGAACTTATCTGAACTGAACTTATTAGACATGATCAACGCTGATTTTCCCTTTATGTGTAAACCTGATTAGACTTAATCAGACCTTAATTTTATTTTTTTAAGGTGAAGAGAACACGATGATCTCTATAAAATTATGACGAAATCATTAGTTTGATTAAATAAATGGATGATAAGATTCTTACAGAAATACTTATTTCATACGGTAACTCAGGTTCGATTATTAAATGAAGGTTGATTTTAGCTCATTCATGAGCATAAATTGAAAATGCAAATGAGCACATTCTCAAACAAAGCTTGAACAAGCAAAGCTCGAATAAAAAAATTTTAAAAGCTCATTTGAGTTCAAGCTAGCTCAACTACGAACAATTCTTATCAAATTTACTTGAACAGGCTAAACTGAACTCGATTGGGTTGGTTTAAAGCCCTACATAAAGATTAATGATTTTTTTTTTTGTTTTTTGGTGAAATAGATTAATGAATTATCATTCATCACGACTCATGAGAAGTTATCCACGGATCCACCCACCAGTGGTCCCCTCGTGGCTCCACCGGCCCAACCTAAAGTATCCGTTACCTAATGGCCTTAAAAAGTTGAGCACATTCCCGTTATGCTACTCAATTTTAAATTCTTCAATAAAGTACGAGGTAATCAAGTAACATCTCGAGCATAAAACAACACGCTTCTTCTTCCTTCATCAACGAATCTATTCCTCCAGATAGAACTTCCATACCTAATCTTCTATAAAATCTTTCTTTTCCCCTGTCTCTCCACTTCAATTCTCCATTGCATAATTACTATTAACTCTTATAATTTCGAGATAACAAAAAACAGCAATGGGGTTAGCAGTGGTGATTTCTCTACCATTGATATTGTTATGCATACTATTGGGAATTGGTTGCTACTTCCTTGGAAGGAAAAAGGGTAGAGAAGAAGCTCGTTGCCAGGTTTTCGGAACCCCGGCACCCCCTCCGGGATCTTTCCCTAACTCCCCTGCTCCTCCTCCTTTCTCCAAGCCAATGGACTCTCATGTTTGAATGTACACCACGGAGTAGTATTATTTTTTTTTCTTTGTGGGTGTGAATTCTTCTGGGATTGCGTTGATTTTGTCATTTTTATGTAATGTGTGATACTACTTGTGTATCATGAATGTATTTCTTTTGTTCTTTGTGGGTAGCTATGTGAAGATCATGAATGTTTTCTTGTAATTATAAAATATTGATGTTTTGTTGTAAGATGAAAGTAAAATTTCGTTTTTATACAATGTTATATCCATTTTACAGAATTGTACCTCGATTTCTTGTTTCTGTACAACTTTCGGATGAAGTAGCCTCGATCTCAATGTGTGGATTCTTTGTCATGGCGCTGACATGTTATCACAATATATTGTTATGTTGTTTGATTTTTCTGTTACTTGTAGATGATTTAAAATCCTTTTGAGCGGGACTGCTTCATGTGCTGCACTTGTTGTAGCTTTAACAAAATTACAAGCAACGATGGATCAATCTTGTTCATATAAAAGAAAATACTTCTAAATTTAAGAATTTCTGTGAAAATCTTGTAATGTGGTCTTCTTGTAAAAGTTGGAACAAATTGAAGAAAAGTTTTTTCCCCACTAGGCCCTAGGGTGTTTGCACTTGAGAAAAAATACAATGTTGAGCCTAATCTTTAGTTATCTCTCCTCTCCTCCTTCATGATTCAGGTCACATGCATTTCACTAACTAAAGACTAAGGCAACAACAGGTGCCTCCACAAACCACAAGCTTGTCTAGTAATTATGGCTGGCAATGGGTCGGAGATGGGTCGGGTGGACCTCAACTCGCCCCATCACCCGTGAACCAAATCCCCATCCACACCATCCATCACCCACCAAAAGTTTCATCCATATCCGCTCCATCCATCAGCCGCAGATGGAGCGGGTGGGGCGGGTAGGAAATGGATAATAATAGAAAAAGTTGTTTGTATAAAGAACTTTAAAAATTAATAAATGAAAATCTCTATTCTATATGTGAACACCTGAGGATTTGGTGTTCACCCAAAGTTACTTAAATACCCCCACTTACCACCAAATATTACAAACTCAACCAATCAATAAATTTAGAAAAAACCAAAAAAAACTAAACTAAGAAAAAAAAAAAAGCAGTGACACGGATCAAACTGCTCTGAATCAGTTACTCTTTACAAATCTCTTTACAAAAATCACGGCAGAAAAAAAAAACTGTAATTAACTCCAAATCAAAACCACTCCAACTCCAAATTCTGGCAGTTGTCTTCCCAACAATGTGAAACACATTCTCCTTCCTTTGCAAATCCTCAATTAACTGACATTCCCTGTCTTCCTCTCCGATCTTCTTCTTCGAATCCCCTACACAATTACAAAGTGAAAATCAACAACAGGTAATTTTTGATGCAAAGTAAATTGATTTCTACATAAACCCTGTACAAAATTAAAGTCTAGCATTCTTTTTTATTTGTTATTTCAATTTTTGACAAAAAGAAATTTGAAGCACCATAGACAATCAAGAGCATCAAGCATAGCAGTTTCAAGTTCAATCAAGAAAAAAAAAGGTAATTTTTACTAAACTTCAAATGCAAACCGTTTGTATGAACAAGGAAGAAACAAAATTGTGCACAACAAGACTTAATTTCTGCCTCCCCATGCTCTAAAGAAGAGGTGTATACTATATAATTTGTACTCCAAAACTCCAAAATTTCTGATAAATCTGATTGTAGCGAGGGTGGTGGAAGGTGGTGGTTGTGGGGATGACTTACGAGTTACGACGGTAATGGAAGGTGGTGGAAGGTGGTGGTTGTGGGGATGACTTACGAGTTACGACGGTAATGGAAGGTGGTGGCTGTGGTTTTGCTGAGTAATTAATTGATTTTATTGATTTGGGAAATCAGAAGAAGGTGATGGAACTTGGAAGGTGGTGGTGTTGGTTGTTTCGATTTTATTAACAAGTGTTGTTTTGTGTTGTTGTGTGGAAATGGCGGGGGAAGACTGAAGAGTAGAAGATCTTGGTTTTAGTGAGGTTGAGGCCTACAATCACAGTACCATCTTGAGAGGATATTTTAGGAATTAACTAAGCACAGTACCATAGTACCATCTTGAGAGGAGAGATAGTGAAAATGAATAGCATTCTAACTCCTAAGTTCCTATAGGTAATGAGTATTTTTTATTTATTTGTGTGAGGTCTACCATTAATAAGGAATATGACTAACATTTTGTCCTTTAAATGTTTCATACGTTCCTTATAGAATAGAGATATATTTACATGACTTATATTAAGGGCTCGCAAAGGCCAAAATACATACTCTTGAATGAACAAATTTCAATACTTATTAATCTTAATCAGCACTATCAACTTTTTTTTTTTTATATATAGAAAAATCTCTATTTAATGCCGCAACTCTGTTAATTGTAATATAGAAGTACAACTTTGCATTTTTAAATTTGGAAAAAAATGCAAAAACACCTTAAACATACTATTGGTTCTCTCTTCTTCCTTCAATAATTTTCTTCCTCTTCTCCAATAATTGTTACCTAATATATTTATATATATGAAGAATTTTATATGCATTCGCACGCATCGCATGCATATAAGACTAGTATATATATAAGTGAAGGGGGGAGGAAGATAGTGTCCCCTTACAAAAAGTCTAATATATCCTTAATGACTTTAAATTGTCATATATATTAAATAATCTTTTATTCTTCCTACTTGCCATATATATTAAACATTTGAACAAGTTAACAATAGAATTAAATTTGAAATTTCAATTAAATATTAGATTATGAAGAATGATTTCCTCTTCTTACATATGTGTGAAAAACTATGATACAAAAATAAATTGACAATATAGCTTGATTGTCACAATCAGAAGAAAAAAAAACTTAAATTTCATATTAATAATTGTACTGATAATATTTTAAAACCTAAATGTTGATTATTATTTGATAATCTCCATTATATAAATCAAACTCTTACACTTTAATTATATTCAACGATTGAACCTAATACACAAATTCTTCCACTTTATTTGAGCACAAACTTTCTTCTGCTTTATATTTCCTTCTCTCAATACTATATTAGAATAATGATGAACAAATAACTAAAATAACCAATGGAACATTAATTTAAGAAAAAAGTAATAAAAATAATTATAAATGTCTGTTCGAATCAATTTTGTTGTAACACTAATGAATAACTAATTGAGAAAAAAAATGTTAATATGACACGCACGCATATCGTGCAAAAAATGCTAGTATATATATATATATATATATATATATATATATATATATATATATAGGGGAAGACTCTTGTGAGAACACTCCCCTTATATGAGAACACCAACTTATATGAGAATGGATCTGAACCGTTGGATGCTTTAGTTCCAAGGGTTGGGGTTTTTCTCCACAAAAAAATATAAAATAAAATAAGCTCATTCACCAATCTCTTATCAGTCATCAAATTTGCCGACATTTTCAGCAGCTTTCCTTTCTTCCTCTTCACCTCCTCATTCTCTCTCCTCATTCTCTCTCCTCTTAGCATCAATGGTGGAATTAACACCTCCAACATCCGGTGACCACCACTACCGCGACAATTCTCTCTCCTCCTTCCTCCAATAAGCGATCCAATTGTCTCACTCCTCTTTATACCGGAAACATCACCGGTGTTCGGCGCACGATAGCCGCTTTGATTTCGCCGTCGACTTTATCAGGCTTCGATTTTGCCAGAAACATCGCCGAAAATTGGAAGCAATATCACATAAGTATTTAATTTTAATGGAGTTTTCTTCAAAGTTTTAGTTCGATTTTGTTGTTTGTTTTTGATGGAGTTTTCTTCAACATTTTTCGATTTTGGTATTGATTGAAATATATTAGAACTGATTATCATTTGGTATGGAATTATTGTGGTATTGATTGAAATTTTGGTATTCCACATTATTATCGTTTCGATGATAGTCACATTATCACCATACATGATGAATGTATGCAAAATGTATATCATGTTCTAAATTAATGTATATCATGTTCTAAATTAATGTATATCATGTTCTAAAATAATGAGCAACATGTTTTAAAACGATGTACATCATGTTCTGACCCACATCTATTATCACATATGATATATGTTCTCACTTGAAGTATTTCAGAACATAATTAAAATAATTTGGAACATGTTTGAAATAATTCCGTTAATGTTTGAAAAATTTTAGAACACACTTGAAATATTTCAGAACATAATTAAAATAATTTGGAACATGTTTGAAATAATTCAGAACATGTTTGAAAAAATTTAAAACACACTTAAATATTTCAGAACATCATTGAAATAATTCAGAACATGTTTGAAAAATATAGAACACACTTGAAATATTTCTGAACATGATTAAAATAATTTGGAACATGTTTGAAATAATTTAGAACATGTTTGAAAAAATTTAGAACATGTTTGAAAAAATCAGAACACGCTTTAAATATTTTAGAACATAAGCTTGATATTTCAGAACATGTATATATGTATATGTATTGATTATATTCTCATGTTCTAAAAAAAATATGTTTGTGTTCTAAATTTTAAAGTGTTCTCATATAAGTATGTATTCTCACATAAGGGGGTATTCTCACTGGATCTCAACCCTATATATATATATATATATATATATATATATATATATATATATATATATATATATATATATATATATATATATATATATATGACATGGGTGGATGGATGGGACAGGTGATGGATCAAAAAAATCTCAGCCATATTCTCCGACCAGCCTGCCACCCACTCCACCCGTCACCCGTCTGTCACCCGCCTCATTGCGGATTTTCATCTATTTATTTGGGGCGGGTGGATGGATAATCCACACACATAGATAATTGCCAGCTCTACTAGTAATAAAAGATTAATACAAAATGGGGGAGGGGAGGTCAAAAAATACACGATGGTGTTTCATTCTACTTTTAGTGCCACCATCTTTGCTAGTGCATCAACTACTTTGTTTACTCCCCTTCCTTGAGATTGAAGGAGTAACCCCTTGTAATTTTCCATTAAAGAAGTTAATCGTTTCTTGCATTTGTTGGGTTTTTAACTCCGCTTAGAGCCTTCATGCTATCAACGGCTGCTGGCTAGTATCACATTGGTCCCAACTAAACCTGGTTATTCGATAGGGTAGCCCAATGGCTAAAGGGTTAGGGTTAAATTTATAGGGCTTTTATTGGACAGGACTTTAATGGACAGGGTCATTATTGGACAGGGCCATTATAGGGCCAATAAACTATCCCAATAATTTTGAAAAATATATTAGATATTGTAAAGATAATTACTTGTATGGATTCATATTTAATTATACTTACTTTTGTCTCTCTATTCATTATTTATCTCACCCGATTGTCTACCCCCACTATTGGCCTCTTATCAACCCGCGACCCGCATTGACCTGACCCGCTATCGACCCCTTATGAGATGACCACTTATGATCCGAACCGCTTTTGAGCCGCACCGACCCTAACCCGACCCGCCCAATAACCAGGTCTAGTGCCATCGTGAAGTTGGCTCAACTTTTTTTCTCTCCTACTTTAATTATATATCATTATATATTCTCCCTCATACTTGATTATTTTATATTCTCAAAAAATTTATATTTAGTGTTATTATATTTACAAAGACTAGTAGTAGAGTTGGTCTTACTTGTAGTACCGATCTCTTCTTCGTCATAGTTACCCTAACTTGCCACAATGGGTGAACTACCTATATTTTAGGCTCTAGTTACTTCAACATATTTTGTGTGAAATTAAATTTTCTCCTATTCTCTTAATTGTGTCTTAAATTGTCTAACATTATTTTAAAATTACTATTTTGGTATGAACTTATTTTGTCTTAAATAAGTCAAAATAAGTTGAAGTGAACGGCTCTAATTGGCAATACTAGCTGAAACTAAAATGAAACTGATAAGTTAACTGAAACTGATAAGATAAAGCTGAAATTGATAAGGTGTTGGAACTGATAAGATAGCTAATTAGCTTAACTGTTTGGCAAAATTAGTTGCTTAAGTTGATAAATTATTTTGGCAAAATTAATTGTTTCCAAAATTTCAGTCACCTAATTTTGAAAATGTCAAATTTTAACTTATCATTTATGTCATTTTAACCATCTGAAGTTTTATTTTAGGTACTCCCAACCACTACTAATCATTTTAGCACCTAAAATACGTCAACACCTTATCATTTAAGGTAACTAAAATGCTTCCCCAAACAGAGCCGACATACCTTTAATGTTTAACTTTTTAGACCAATTAAAAATCACCCTATTGTCACAAGATAACCAACTGGACCTTAACAAGGAGGGAGGGAGAGAATTTTCAAAAAAAAAAAAAAGGAGGGATGGAGAGAGAAAGATAAGGTGACACAAATCAAAGAAATGTAGTGGTTTTTATGATCGAGGATGAAGATTAAAGGAGATTGTTAAATATCGCCCCAAAATTTCTTAAAATCTCCCCGTGACCACTTTTAATTTACTATTTTACCCCTTCTCTTTTTTCCACCACCCACCACCACCCGCCGCCACCACCAGCCACCACCTGCCACCACCTACCTCCCTTGCCACCTTGCTACCTCCTCCACCACCCACCTCGTAAAAAAATCGAAATATTTTGGGGACATGGGGCGAACGTCCGACCTGGACGTTCCACCCATGGCTCGGAACGTTTGGCCTGGACAATAATATTGCTCTCCAATAAGCTCTCCAATTTATTATTATCTTTTATTTTTATTTTTTTTAAATATTTTCAATGACATGTGTCATCATACTATGCCAAGAGCCTGCTCTCTCAATGCTCTTGGGGGAGAGCATTTCTCCAAGTTCTCTCCATGTAGGGGCGGATCCAAGGGGGGGCCTACCCAGGCCTTGGCCCACCCCATCACTAAAAATACAACTAAGTATTAAATTCGCAATAGTGTAACGGAAAACATCTGTAGCTTAGATGGTCTTCGTCTGATTTAATGCATGTGCTGAACTGCTGGTGAGATGTTCGAATCCCTTATATAGCAAATTTTCTTATGGGTGTTCTGCTTGCCAGTTGCCACAACTCTTTCATTTTACTTCCTTCTATTCTTTCCCATTTTATTTTTCTTTTACATCACTAGACTAAACTAAGACTTTCAACTACTCGATGAACTTTACTAAATTGTCATCATCACAATTCATATAGTATTGTTGTTTATTTTATTTTTAATTATTTGCTACAAATTTTATTTATATAATTGCTTTATGATATTGTATAAATTCAAATACTATTTAATTTAGGGTGCGCTCTCTTTATTCTTTCCTTTCAAAAAAAAAAAAAACTTCAGGTTCAATAATCAAATAGGTTTTAATAAATTTTAGTAAGTTCTCACGTCTTATAATGTAAGTTTCAATAAGTTCATAAGCTCAATTAATTTAGATAGCCTTTTATTTAATTCCAATAAGTTCGAAAAAAATAAGTTGGAGAGAACGCAACCTTTAGTAGACTTTTTAAGATAATATAATATGAAAAATAATACTCGTATTTTTTTCCTCTTTCTTTTTCGGGATTTTTCTCTTGTTCTTCTTTTGTTTTCTTCTCACAACAATATCTCCGTGACGTTGTCTCCATTTTTTTTGCATTGTTTCGTGGTATATGTACGATTTGGAAAAATATTATTTAGAGAAAACAATATTTTTAGTTAAGGAATTATGGCCCACCTAATACCAAAATTCTGGATCCGCCACTGTCTCCATGGAGAGCGAATGGAGAGCACCAATGTTGGGGTAGAGTTGACTCTTCATTTTCTCTCTCCTTGGAGATCTACTTGGAGAGCACCAATGTTGGTCCTCTAAGGATAGAAGAAAAGGAGAGAAATAGACAATTATATCCTTAATGATAATGAAGAAGGGAGGAAATAAGGGAAAAGTTGGTAAGGATATACAATTATTTGCCAATCTTATTTTCAGTCCATATTAAACAGAGGAAAATGCTTGTCTTAAATCTAAATATTATTATTTAATAGACAAATATACAAGAAGCCTCTAAAGTCTAAACCCTCACCTTTCACCACTCTTCACCTAAAAGGTTATATAAATTCCGTTAAACTGTGGTTAATAATATTTCCCGTTAATTATTTGAAATTTAAACTTTTTGAAAATGGGTTTCAAAGTTAATAATATCCCTTCCATATTATTTTTTAGAAGTATCAATATATACTAATAAAGCTAGATAATTTCATCCTATGTGTCAGCTATAAAATTGCTCTCGCCATTTGACAGTCAATTTTGAGAATCCCAATCAATCGAATCCTACGTGTCAGTTTTAACACCTAAAACATTGTCCAAGTAAGAAAAAACGCCACGTGTCACTCATTTCTCACTTGC
This sequence comes from Beta lomatogona, assembly GCA_947646795.1. NCBI lineage: Eukaryota > Viridiplantae > Streptophyta > Magnoliopsida > Caryophyllales > Amaranthaceae > Beta > Beta lomatogona. Next base: position 897,505 of record CANSNZ010001289.1, read on the forward strand.
TTTGGCCGAAAATTTTAAACCCTCCTTAAATCATGCTTATGTCAATCAATTACAATCTTAAATCATGTGCAAGTTCATCACCTAAATCTCAATCATTCCTAAATTGCCAAACTTGATTTTAGGGATTGATTCAATCACTCTTAAATATGGAAATTCGTGATTTAATGAAATTATATTACAATTTTTTTAAATTACCGAGGTAAAAATCGACTTTTTTTTGCACTATAAATACCCTAATCATCTTTGCATTGCACTACAACATCACAACTCATAAACCCTAAACACCTTACCATATATCCGGCCACCTTAAATTTATTTGAAATGGAGCATGAATATGGTTTATTTGAAATGGAGCATAAATATTAAATTCTACAAAGTTTGCAAGGATGTCACAATGGATGAAGATTTAAATTCGGATAATTGGTATGTGTTGGAGTATGTTTTTTCTACAATCAAGGATTCTAGAATTTATATTGATCTAGAATATATGGCACTACACTTTCTTCATTGCAAGCCTCAAAGAGCTCATAAATTATGTCGAATTCCAATTGAAGAAATCAACATGAACGAGGGAGATGTTATACCACCTACAAAGTTATTTAGCTAACAATTGGCCGGTATTAGTTTTTTTAAAATATTATTGTAATAATTTTAATTATGCAATATGGGTGATTTAAATGTCATTGAAATAAAAATACTATATTTTTCGTGTTAATTTGGAAGGTCATTTTGTCATTATATCTCTTTTTTTTTGTTATATGGTAGCCCATATTCATTATGGCCTCTCATTGCTCCAAGGTTTTTCCAACCTTTTCATTCACATACCACGTGTCACTGATTGGAGTAAAACTTTTTATTTTTGAGAGGGATTGGAGTAAAACTTTGTAAAAAAGGAAATGATTATGTAGAATGATTTTATTGAGGCGGATTATATGGGAATCTTGCATTTGCATGATTTCATTGCGTAACTATAAATGGAGTGCAATCAAATCATGCATAGGTAATTATGGTGGATATTACTTAATTTATTAGGTAAGTCTCATGTTTCTTGCTCCTTCAAAGAGTTAAGGATATACTTAGGGACTAACCTTTTAAGTTCTCATCTTTTAGGTACTCTCTATTTTTTTTTTTCACCTTTTAGGTACTCAATCCATATTTCTGGTAATTTAACCATAGTTTAACCATAGTAGTGAGCCTTATGACTTGAAAAAAACTGCCAAAATATTTCTTTTTCGCCAAAACACATGCAGTAATTTTAACCCAAAAGAAAATTGACTTGGCATAAACCCCTCCCACCAGTTCAACTTCTCATATTCCTCTTTGTTCTTTAAAACACTCTTCTGGGAAAATTATCAAATTCTTGCGATTGAGAAGGAATTTATAGGAAAATAATTACCCAATTCAAGGTAAGATATTATATCACTCTTTTCTTTAATTTGTTTTTCTGTAGATTAGAGAATTTTATGGATTGGTATAGTTAGGGTTTAAGGTTTTGAAGCCTTAAAACGAATTTTGTAAAATTAATGATTTTCTTTCCAAATTCATATGTTGGTTGCTTGTTGTGATGTCATGATCTTATCTAATTATTTTCTCTACCTGTTAATTGGAAGTTTATACATTGTCTTTTTGGGTGAATTGGGTTTAAAAACTTTTGTCAGTTGATCATAGAATTCTATTGTGGAATCAGTGATTAATAATATGCATGTGATGGGAAATATTAGAATAGGCTAGAAAAACCAATTGCTTTTTTCAATCTGAAGCATTAATTGTTCGATTGACTAGTATACACAAAATTATGTCCTACTTGCTTATCATGTTTTTGTTTCTTTGTTAGGCATGGATATCCCACCTTCTATTGTACTTCACCATGTTGGAAAGTGGATAAATAATCCAAAGTTGACATATATGGGTGGTGAAGTGAAGTTGTTCAATGACTTGCCAGTTGATATTGATGTGAATTACCTTAAGAATATAGTAAACTCTATGGGTTATAGTAATGTGATCAAGCTTCACTATTGTGATCCCTTAAAGGATATTGAGACTGGTATCAGATTTTTAGGTTATGACAACACCACATTCACTACGTTTCACATTTTTTTGTTAAATTATAAAATAGTTGATGTTTGGACTGAACATTTTGATGGTGATGAACATGATTTTGATGGTGATACTTAAGGTCATGGTCAAATTGAGGGTGATTGTCACTTCAACTTTGGTGACTTCAATCAGGTTGATGAGGGTACTTGGGAAAGTCAGATTCATTGTAGTGAAGAAAGTGCCAATAACATTGAAGATGTTATACCACCTACAAAGTTATTTAGCTAACAATTGGTATTAGTTTTTTAAAATATTATTGTATAATTTTAATTATGCAATATGGGTGATTTAAATGTCATTGAAATAAAATTACTACATTTTTCGTGTTAATTTGGAAGCATTTTGTCATTATATTTCTCATTTTTTTTTGTTATATGGCAGCCCCATATTCATTATGGCCTCTCATTGCTCCAAGGTTTTTACAATCTTTTCATTTACATACCACGTATCACTGATTGGAGTAGAACTTTTTTTTTGAGAGGGATTGGAGTAAAACTTTGCAAAAAAGGAAATGATTATGTGGAATGATTTTATTGAGGCGGATTATATGGAAATCTTGCATTTGCATGATTTCATTCCGTAACTATAGATGTAATGCAATCAAATCATGCATATGTAATTATGGTGGATATTACTTAATTTATTAGGTAAGTCTCATGTTTCTTGCTCCTTTAAATAAGATCGATTTTGCCATTCCTCCACTAGCCAATATATGATTTTCCATTTCAGGTTAATTATATCAATTGCAACTAAATTTTTCAGAAATTAAAGATTTGTCCGTGAATTTGGGTGGTAAAAGATTGATTTTTCACTACAATATGGTAATCATTTTATCGAGGACTATATAGTAAACATAGTAGTAGCTTTTTAAACCCGTGTGGTATTCCTCAATACAATTGCTCCATCTCCGTAAATTTTAGAAAATGTAATGTTTCGGGTAAAAACTTGTGAAATGGGGGAGTCAGTCAAGAAGAGGACCGAGGTGCCGTTGACGATGGCCAAGTGCTCGAAGGACGTCGCGGAGACCTACAAGAATGAGAGTTAGACTACCCCGGGGGTGTTTCCGGGATCGCCCCTCCGACACTGAAGTCAGTTAGGATGCTTAACTGTAAGTATTGAGCAGTTGGTCTAGAATTGATTACCTGTTCATTGATGAGACATTGGGTATTTATAGCATTGAGAATCCCCATAAAGGGAACATTGATGAGATGGGCCTCAGAGGGGCTGTTTGGCCATATTACCTTTTCAGGCAATAAGCCTTTCTACTCTTTGTTTGAGATCCCTAGGCACCCTGGAGTTAGAGCAGCCACCCTGTAGGTCCCACTGTTCCCCCTGCCCGGGGGTTTTGATGGTTCACCGCGCAAGAATCGGGCCTAGGGAACATTGGGCCCAAACATTAGCCTGTTTCGGGTAAAAACTTGTGCAATGGGGGAGTCAGTCAAGAAGAGGACCGAGGTGCCGTTGACGATGGCCAAGTGCTCGAAGGACGTCGCGGAGACCTACAAGAATGAGAGTTAGACTACCCCGGGGGTGTTTCCGGGATCGCCCCTCCGACGCTGAAGTCAGTTAGGATGCTTAACTGTAAGTATTGAGCAGCTGGTCTAGAATTGATTACCTGTTCATTGATGAGACATTGGGTATTTATAGCATTGAGAATCGCCATAAAGGGAACATTGATGAGATGGGCCTCAGAGGGGCTATATTGCCTTTTCAGGCAATAAGCCTTTTTACTCTTTGTTTGAGATCCCTAGGCACCCTGGAGTTAGAGCAGCCACCCTGTAGGTCCCACTGTTCCCCCTGCCCGGGGGTTTTGATGGTTCACCGCACAAGAACCGGGCCCAGGGAATATTGGGCCCAAACATTAGCCCCACGCGAGATGTGTGAGAGAGGACTCTCCGGAAATCACTTATCTCGCGGAAAGCTGAACTGGACCTCGAGGGCCTTGCTCGAGGTGCACCAGGGGCTAATGAGCCCCATGAATTCCAAGGGGCGTCCACGACGTGCGGGGTTTGAATAGGACGGTGGCTGACTTTGAAGGTCATGGTGGGGCAGGCTGCTGTTCTGTTCGCGTCCGCCGTCCCATGTTTCAGGGTGTAGAGGTGTTTCTTTCGAGAGCGGCTGGTTAGGCCACCCGAAGCGTACCCTCCGGTTATGACACTGATGAATCCTGCAGTTTCCTCACTCCTTGACTCTTTCTCTTTTCGGATCTCCTTTTTCTTTTCTGCGGGGTCTTTTAGATATCGATTCAACTTTCCTTCATCTACTAGTTTGTCTAGTGCTCTCTTGAGCTCTCTGCAATCGCGAGTGGTGTGCCCGCAGTCATGATAGTATTCGCACCAAAGTTTCTTGTCTCTTCTGTTGATTGAAGTTCTAATGTGTGTCGGCTTCGGCAGGGTATATTTCTCCTTGATATCGAGATATATTTCCCTTCTATTGAGTTTGTATCGAGGATCGTAACCGTTGTCTTCGATTCGAGGTTTCTTCTCATTTTCCCTCCGAGAGGCCTCTCGAGGGAGGTCGCCTCGAGTCCCATAGTCATTCTTCCTTTTGATGGAGTTGGGTTCATCATGCGTCTTGCATATGTCAGTTGCCTTATCGACATGAGGTGAATGCTGGTCTTTCGGTGCCTTCTCCCTACAATGAAATTTTACTTGATAGCCGTCTCGAGGGATGCGAAGTTCGAGATACTGCCTGGTGGCAACTCCGTAAACCAAGTGAGCGCGAGCCCCTTGAGTGTGGTGGGAAAGAATTTGCACCAAGCGGCCTCATTCCCCGTTTGCACGCTCATTTGTGCCTTAAAGGCAGCTAGGTGATCGACGGGGTCTGTTGTTCCCCCATAGTGCTCGATAAGGGGAACCTTCACCTTTCGAGGGTTGGGATTCCGCATGATTTCCTCGCTGAAGGGCGTGATGAAGCCGAGGTTTCCAAAGTGGGTGTCGGATTCTGTGTTCGTTGCGGAACTGTTTGCTTCGTCCTCTTGGTGCTCTCGAGGCCCTTTCTTACACTGTCGAGGTTCTTCCCTGCCCTGGCTGTTGTGTGATGGTGGTACTCTTTCCTGTCGTAGTCGAGCCCGGCGTTCGTCTAAGATTTCGCGAGCATCCCGACGACCACTCATGAGGGATCGCTCGATGATGATATGCCGGGCATCCCTCCGGCTAGGGGGGTCTCTGGGGGGAGCTCGAGTGGCTAGAGTGGGAGCCTGAGGGGCCCGAGTTGACGTTTGTGGAAATAGGCCGTCGACTAGAGGGTTGCGTCCGTCCTACTCGGTAGCGAGTCGAGGGACAGGGGGGCCTGTTGGAGGTTCCCCCCCCGTTCTGGAGGCTGTAGACGAGGGCCCTGAGATTTCGCTCGAGACTGTCGCTGAGGCGTTTTGTCAGCTGCTGCAGGTCCTGTTGGGTGACGGGATTCGGACTGGGTTTCCCACCTCGAGGGGGCTCTATTCGAGGTGGGTTTCCTCTCTCTTGAGGCGGTCCTTGGTGAGCCGCGCTGGCTGCCTCTCGAGGGGCTACCTCCTCGAGGATGTGTTGGTTTCTTTCTGAGAGCGCGGGGGCCCTGCGAGGGTTGCCCGCTGTCTCGTCAGCTACCTCGAGAGTAGGGTTCCCTTCTCGAGGTGGTGAATTTGGAGGTTGTTGGGTACGACGGGATCTCCGAGCGTTGGCCATGGCTTTTTGTTTGGCTATCCCCACAGACGGCGCCAACCTGTTTCGGGTAAAAACTTGTGAAATGGGGGAGTCAGTCAAGAAGAGGACCGAGGTGCCGTTGACAATGGCCAAGTGCTCGAAGGACGTCGCGGAGACCTGCAAGAATGAGAGTTAGACTACCCCGGGATCGCCCCTCCGACGCTCAAGTCAGTTAGGATGCTTAACTGTAAGTATTGAGCATTTGGTCTAGAATTGATTACCTGCTCATTGATGAGACATTAGGTATTTATAGCATTGAGAATCGCCATAAAGGGAACATTGATGAGATGGGCCTCAGAGGGGCTATATTGCCTTTTCAGGCAATAAGCCTTTTTACTCTTTGTTTGAGATCCCTAGGCACCCTGTAGTTAGAGCAGCCACCCTGTAGGTCCCACTGTTCACCGTGCCCTGGGGTTTTGATGGTTCACCGCGCAAGAACCGGGCCTAGGGAACATTGGGCCCAAACAGGTAAACTCAAACACCTTAACCCCCCCCTTTTGCATGCTTAATCTTAATTTCTACAAAAATTCTCAATCTCTTCCCTTCTTAATTGTAATTTCATTCTGCTCGGGTTCATCATATATAAATTAAGCACTTAAACTAACATGTTACACCAAATTTCGCAACATTAACAGCTCAAATTTCCAAATCAAGCCCAAAAAATAACGATACCCATAAACTAAAGTCACCCAAATTCACCAATGAAAAGAATTATTGTGCTAAGAAAAGGTGTTTCAACAGCACTTTAGCAAGAAAAACCACAATAAACAGAAACATTATGATTGCAAATTGATAGATTAAAACCCAAGTTATAAGAAAATTAAAGAAACTTTACAATTAAATGAAGTAGGTAGTTACCTATTTATGTAAAAAAGGAAATAAAGCAAGAATGCAACAAAAATGGTGAAGCTCATAAGTTTAGCAATGTATTTTCTGTAGTAGTATGATAAAGACTTCATCGTTGCTTTTTCTCTCTTTACCTCAAGATTTATAAATGAGGAGGGAGAAAGAGAGTATAGATGAAAAGGAGAGGTGGAAAAGAATGATTTTATTGTGAAAAATCATGAAATCAGAAAAGAAGTTACACCATGCAACTTTGGTAATCGATTGTAATTGTAATTTTAACCTAAAATATTTATTTAAGTGCTATAGTACGTAAGTATTCATCTAATCTATATATACTAATAAACCTTGATAACATTGTCCTATGTGTCATATATATATAATTGCAATCATAATGTGGCAATGAAAATAAAGTCCCCAAAAATTCGATTGCCACGTGTCACATATATCATGAATATGCATGCCTAGTCAAATCTCTCTCTCTCTCTTTGATTGAATTATAGTCATATTTATAAATTTGTACACTACGATTTTAGGAAAAGTATCATAAAATTCTAATTTTATAAAATAAAAGTGTTGTGTGCAATTTGCACAAGTATAAAAATTAAAATACTTTTATATACTATTTTTTTATCCTTACCATCCCATCTAAAGGCTTTTAAATTTTAGCATTTTAGTTATAACATAGTAGATGCCTTTGAATGATGAATTAAAAGAAGTTTAAAAAAATGGGGACAATATAAAGGATTAACAAAAAAATTTATAAGACATCGTAGAGCTTATAGTTACTTTAACCTTTTTTAGATGCTTGAGACAAATGTATGGCAAATTAAGAGTAACGTGGAATAACTGAATATAATGCACGGTCCTATATCAATGTAAATTAGTGATCCTGATTTTAATTAATTTATGTCTAACAAATATTACCAAGTTTTGTGATTACCTCGATATCCCTTTTTCAAATTTCACAAGCAAAATTTGTCAATGACAACAACTTTTTACTTATATGACCAATTTAAAGGGATGATAAGAAAAAGACAATCATACAACAATGGGTGTAGAGTCTGTAGACTATATATTAGCTTGTGAAAAGATAAAGTCTTTTATACTCGAAAAGCACAACAGAGACCAAGATCACAAGATACACGCATTCATATAGTGATAACCTATAGTTTGACCATTCTAGAAAAAACCAATAGTAGAAAATTATTTTTTTATTCTTTTAGATAAGAGAAAGTGAAATTGATATCGATACAAAAATAACACCAACAGTCCTTTCTGAAAAAATAAGTATATTTTAGAAATGATAGTAATTGTATAATATTGAGTGGTCCTCATACACTTCAATTGTCTGTAAATAAAATGGTGGTATATTAATCTGAAAAACAATTGCTAAATAAAGTTCTAGGTTATTTGAATCTGTGTTTGAAAAATTACGAGGAAGAAGAATGAAGATGAAATGAGAAAAGAAAAGCCAAATAATTCATTCTATAACTCATCATCGTTAGAGGTCAGTCATGTTATCTAATTTAGTGCATTGAAGAGTAGCTTCATTTTTAGTAGTAGTGACTTAATTAAACATTATTTAGGGAAAAAACTTATGTAGTTAAACATTGCTTAGGTACATAATTTATGTAGTTATATAGTTAAAAATGTCATAACTAAACAGTGGCTTTTTTTTCCTCATGAAAAAAAGGATAAGAAATCACCCATGACTGATAGATGTTTAGAGTGGGAGTTAGCGTGTATACAACATACTAATTCTATTAATACCCGATCTTTAGTGATGTTTTCTTAACTTAACCTCCGAACAATCATTATGTCACTCCAAACACTTTATTAAATAAAACTCCCAACAATAGATACAATAGGGAGTATATATAGTTAGTAGACAATATATAACCGCTCGACAAAGTTGATATGTGTTGCTCTAAGAAAATGAATTGAATCAGTGAATATATTTAAAGGAAGTAAATATGGAGCTGCTTAAAAATTTATTTGAATTACAACAAATTCTGCTTTCATGTATATATTTTTTATATATACACTACTTTCTTGTTTTCAATTGAATTAGTGAATATATTTAAAGGGAGTAAATACGGAGCTGCTTAAAAAAATTATTTGAATTACAACAAATTCTGCTATTATTTATATGTACACTACTTTTTTGTTTCCAATTATACATGGATGATAATAGTAATTAAAGTTTCATGAATATAATTACTTACTTAGCAAAAAAAGATAATGATTATTTTCAAATTATCGATAAAAGTTGAGTCGTACAAGGTCCTATTTTGTTCACCTCAATTTTAGTCCATATAGGATTGGTGATTTCAGATAAGGTCCAATAATACTACCATCATATGCATGACAACACGAGTATATTACACTTATAAATAATTTTATCAGGTAAAAAATAAATCAGAAATATTTTCTTTTTGAAAAAAGCTAGAATGCTAGTCAGATTCTTGGTTTGCCATAACATACATTATGCTCTTAATTTATGAGAACAATAAGATTTTGATATGCGAAATTTTGTTAGTCAAAATATAACACAAAAGGACGAAAATCTATACATTTTCTTTTTTGTACTAAACCTATGAGATTTTGTATGGTAGTGCGGATGTATAAATTATTGACATGCATATTCAATTATTGATTCAAATCAAAACTCAAAAGGTTATTTAGATATGAATGATAGAAATCATATTAGAAGAGTTACAAATTAAAAGGAGGCGCAACAAAAAGGTGATCATAGTAGAGCTACTAGATTATCAAAGAACAAACCAATTAGCACATATCAAGGACAAAATTATAGACAAGGAGTTATGCACATCATTAATTCAAACTTGCAGCTACAATTTAAGCAAATTTGTCACGACGCTTTTTTTTTAAAAAATATCGGATGTAAATCGTTATTCATAGAATATGAATTTACATGAAAATTTTGCAATCGAAAAATATACAAAAAAAATCAAGTGACGAAATAAAAAAGAGAATCAATGTAGCCAAAACAAAGGAAATTAATTGGTTAGTTTCTGAATATTCATAAATTGTGAATTTACTTGAAAAAATTTCCATAGAAAAATATAGAAAAAAAATCAAGTGACGACATAAAAGAGAGAATCAATCTAGCTAAAACAAAGGAAATTTTTATAGATTAGTTTCCGAATATCAAATATGTCTTACTACTTAAACAAACAATATAATGTTAGTCTATTAAGATTAGTGAAATTTTAAAAACTTTTAAGATGTATATGTTATGTATACGATTGATTCACGTGTGGGAGAAACCCAATTTAAATAATTCTCACGAAACAGATAGTCTTAAAATGTTCCTCATGGATGAAGATGTAATATTTCCTATTGGACGAATTTTTTATATATTATTGTTCAAACAAAATATTTATTGCATACCAATGTTATTTCTTCACGAAATATGATCATCTTTGTTCAAGCAAGTTGTATAGTTGCCTTTGTCCCGATGATTACAAAAGGGAGACTAAGAGAATATCAAACTTATTGGTTACATCTAACATTGGTTTAGAAGAAGCTATAGATCATGAGTTTAAAATATTTATGAATTACTTATCTAATATGGTAAGATGTGAAGGATTGTGACTTCTTCAATATGGATTCAATGAGACGAATAAACAAGATCGTACACGATTATGGGTTTTCTTATTTATTGGAGAAAATTCAGAAGAATTTCTTTACGTATTAATAGTGTCAAAATTGAAAACGAATAGTTATTTGGGGATATGAGGGAGTAACAATTAAAAGAAAAGTCTTTCTAATCCTATCATTTTTTATGTTTGTGAAATGTTCTTGAAGTTTAATTTGTCTTTTTTTCCCTTAATGGTTATTTTGTTAGTTTTATAATTATTAAGTTTGTCATTAGATTTAGACTTAATTTTGTTTCTTTATTAATATGCCACTTAACTTTTAAACTGGACTAAATCTTACCTAATAATAAGATACAGTGGAAATTACATATTTGATCCACTTATTGTCTAATTAAGTTAATAGTAGTCATAAATTTAGGAAGTAATAAATTAAGTTTACAAAATAAAAAGGGTATATAGGTTATAAGAAGGATTTGAGAAATGTTTATATGTTAGATAGTAGGCATGATTTCATGAACTATTTCAACATAAAAAGGGAAATAGTACTTAAATACGGGGCACATAATTAATATACAAAAAAATGTATTATACACTCATAACTAAATAACGTGTGATAATAAGTGTGTTAATAGACGTGATTATTGCCTAGTATTACATAATCAAATATATAGCGCAAATCAATAATTAACATATTAGTCTATGATTAGCTTGCATCTAAGGAGCTAAATGCACGATTCTTTACCCAACATTTTAAAAGGCAACCAAGGTTAGGCTTTATGATCATAACGTCTGACTTCTATCCAAGGAGTCATACAAATTTTCTTTAAGGAACTTTTTCGTATTATATTGGACTAACTTTTGGACCCGTGCATGTTGTACGTGAGATTTGTATTATATCTATTTAAGAACTTATGATAATTTTCTTGAATCGTAGTGTAAATATTCATAGATAATTAATGTAATATCAAAGACATGAAAGTAAAGCACATATTATAAGGTACACCTTGGAGTATATAGAACTATGTACTCCCAATTCATTTCATTTAAGTGGCCCCACTCAGAAAAAATGAAAAACATATTAAGATTGTTTCTTGGGATTACATAGCTCTATGTAATCCTAAAGTGTACCATATATGTTATTCGTAAAGGTGATTACATATTAATTTAGCTTATGTACTAAATATAAGTAAAGTAAAGTATACATAAGTTCAAATAAGATTAGATAAGATAACTTTAAATAAGATAATATAAGTTCATATATATAAGCTATAACAAGTTTAATAATAAGTTAAGTTCATATAAGATAAGATAAGTTATGTCGATCAAAATTTAGTAGTATGACTAACTTCCTTGCAAATTGACTAATGATTAGCTATAATTTTCCAATTATGCTGATCAAAATTCAGTAGTATAACTTGCTTCCTTGCAAATTAACTAAAACCTATCAACAAATTTCAAAATCAACAGAAAAAGTCCATACCTAAGAAAAAAGGGTACATGTAGATTGCAGGTTGCAGTGTAGCAGACACTCAGTGGTGGCTGGTGGATGTTGGTTAGGTGCAGTGCAGCAGTAGTGCAAGATAGCAAGAGAGAAAGGGTGAGAAGACAAAAATCATAATTGGACAACGTATGGATCATAAACCACTTTTAATTATTCTCAAAACAAGATCATAACATCTAAATCACAAGCTATTAGTTTTGAAATTTAAATAGAATTATTCTCATGGAGTTCTTAAAGTCTAAAAGTATTGACTATAGTCAATGACATTGATGGTAATATGTAAACAGTGTTTCATATTGCCAATTTAAAAGTATTGAACAAAATTTTCAGATATCAATCCAATTTACGAAAATTATAGTTGTACAACATATGGGTCATTTGCCAGTTTTCATTACTCTCAATACAAGATCATAAAAATATAAATTACAAGTTATTAGTTTTGTATTGTAGATAGAGTTGTTCTCATGGAGTTCTCAAAGTCTAAAAGCATTGACTATAGTCATTGACATTGATGGTAATATGTAAAAAGTATTTCTTCATTCTCTAGAATATCCATTCACTTTCATTTCAAGGTCCAAAGTTTGAAAATTTTAATATAATTTTATCTTAATACTCCGTATGTGTTAATAATGTTGTATAAGATATGCGTGAATCCATTTAATTTGTTAGGTATATTACAAAAAAATTGATGAATAAATGTTTGCATTTAAAACTCTCAACAAGCAAAGATAACAACATTAAAGATTAGAGTGCGTCAATAAGTACATAATCATGAATTCAACCATTGATTTGCTATAGCTAACAACCTATGCTTTAGAAAACCTGTATATGGTTAATAGCAAATTAAAATTTAGCTTTTTCGAAATTTTATGTACATATTTATTTTTTAAATTCTTAACTTTAATATTGTCACTTTTATAGATTAACGAGTAAAATATTTCCACCCTGTTTTTAGGGGAAATAACATAAAATCTAAAAGTTATAAACAAAAAACCTTCCGTGCAACTTCCACGGGTCTAAACATAAAATCATGGCTAAGTGGGTAGTGGCCAGTGGGTAGTGGCCAAATATGGTGCAGTGGTGGTGTAAGAAGAGAAGAGAGAGAATGAACGAGAGAAGTGGGAGCATAAGTGGGTGTATGGTTGAGTGTCAGTGGTGGTGCGGATTGTGATTTTATCTGAGACTCCATGAGAATAATTCTATTTCAATCAACTCTTTTTGAAATGGTTGGTCACATGATCCGCCATGACATTAACTACATCAACCACTAAACATATGGGTCAGAAGTCAGTTTTAAAATAATCTCAATACATGATTATAAAATTTTAAATCACAAGTTAATATTCATCACCATGATTTTAGGAGAAACTTATTAAAATATTCAATTTGTAAAACAAAAAACTCCCCGTGCACTTCAGTGGTGATTTAAGATAGATATTGCCTGTCGTTCCCAAAGGAACCAGACAATATATTGTCTTCTCAGCAATCAACAATTCTTACTTATGGGATTTTTGTCGTGTGCTAAGATTAACGCAAAATATGCGCCTAAGAACAAGTTCCGGTAACTCGAATGTGGATGAAATTAGGGAGTTCTCAAAGTGGATTCTGAACATTGGAGACGGTAAAGTTGGTGAACCAAATTACGGTGAAGCCGATGTAGAAATTCCTCATGAGACATTGATATGTGGAAGAGATTACCCTATTTCTGCAATAGTCGAGAGTACATATCCTGACCTAGAGGATCACATATGGGAAGCAAAATATTTTCAGAAAAGAGTTATTCTTGGTCCAACTAATGAAATTGCTGACATGATCAATGAACACGTATTGTCTCGCTTGCCAAGTGAAGATTGAACATATCTAGTTCAGTCGATGCAATTTCAATCGAGGAAGAGAATTTTGGAGTTCATGTGATGTACTCTAGTGAATTTCTAAATACGATCAAGTGCGGGGCATTGCCAAATCATAATATAAGATTGAAGGTAGGGGAACCAGTGATGCTCCTAAGGATCATCGACCAGACTTCTAGGCTATGTAATGGTACCAAGTTAGTCGTCAAGCATGTTGCCAATCACATTATTGAGGCTGTTGTTGTATCCGATAGTAATGTGGGGGATAAAGTTTTCATTCCGAGGATGACACTTACACCATTAGACGCAACAAAGTTCCCGATCAAATTCCAGAGAAGGCAGTTTCCATTGGTTGTATGTTTTGCAATGCCGATAAATAAAAGGCAAGGACAGTCTCTGGCTCACGTAGGATTATATCTCCCTCGGCTAGCATTCAGCCATGGACAAATCTATGTTGCTATATCAAGAGTTACAAGCGAAAAGGGTTTGAATATTTTAATCTGTGATAAAGAGCGTGGGAACTCAAATGTTACCACAAATGTAGTGTATAAGGAAGTATGTCAGAATGTGTAATAAGTGTTATGAAAACTTTTAATTTATGTGCTTAGTTTTTCTATTTTTAAATTTTTTTTGTGGTAAAAAATGTAAGCTTTATTAATACCAAAAGGCGCTAAAAGAGCCAACCAAAACACCATACAACCAAAGGCAAGCTAATACAGACCATTAGCGCCCTAAAAAAAACAACCACCAAACAACACCAATCTCAATACAACAGAAATACAGACAACAAGTTACACTTCCATATTTAAACCAATAGTACCAATAAGTTGTTGCAGCCACCTTTGATCTTCAGTAGTCCATTTAAGGTCAGCACAACATTTCATCCTACTAACAACATCAATTTGAATAGCTTTAATCACATTATCAGGGTTCTTAACAGGACCATGCCAAACTGTGTGATTTCTAACCTGCCAGATATGATAACACTAGTAGAATAATTGTTTATTGCTGCGGTGATATTGCTGCTGTTTTACCCATACGCAGCAATATATCACGTTAAAAAAAGAAAAATATAAAATACCCATATTGCTGCGGTTTCCGCCGAAAACCGCAACAATATGGTTTTAGAGAAATTTTTTTTAAATTATTTTATCATTTGACCAAACATATTGCTGCGGTTTCTGTCAAAAACTGCAGCAATATATTAAAAAAATATAAAAAAAATATTATTTGGACCTATTGCTGCGGTTCCTACAAATAACCGCAACAATAGGCTTTTAAATTAATATAAAAAGAGTTTATTTAGGGTTTCAGCCTCATTTCACTCCTTTCCTTCTCATCAGTTCAGCCTCACGCCTCTCCCTTTCCCTCTCATTTCTTTCACGCCTATTCTCTCCCTCACTCACCATTCTCCATCTCCAGTACTTCCTTCCTCAAAAGGGTTGCAGGAATTGGCCCCTAATTCGGCCGAAAAGCGCAGCCCAAACAAGCATCAAGGCTTCTATCTCCTCTGTTTTATTTCTTTTACCCAATGCACCAACACCACCAGCTTGCCTAGACCGTTTGCCACCTCCGCAGCACCACAACAACACCCTCCACCTGCCGCGGACAATCTCCGATCACCAGCGCACCCTTTGTGCCACCCTCCCGTGTTCCAGCAGCAGTCCCCTGCAACCCTGCTCTCTCTTCGCTCTCACTCTTCTTCTCCGGCGCGAGGTTACCATCAGTTCAGTCCTTCACTCCTCTGCTCTCTCTCTCTCCCCTTCGTGTGAGGTTTTCCGGTGAGTTCATGACTCTGGTTTTCCATGTCTCCCTCTTCAACTCCAGCGTGACGTTATGCATGTCTTTTTTTTCCACCATTTTTTTATTTTTGTTTTCGAATTTTCTCAATTTTGGTTGGATTTTCAGATCTGGACGATTTTCAACGACGCTTGGTTGCCGGCGATTTTGTTTGTGCGATTTTCAACTACGATTGGTTGCCGGCGACAACGACGATTTTCAGATCTGGACGCGCGACGGTTTTCGACGATTGTGCCATCCATATTCCATACTTCTTTTGTTTTCTTTATTTTTTGTTTTTTCAGTTAAATTTTATAGTTAAATTTTATAGAGGTTTATATTTTAGTCGAGTGATGCTGACGCGATTTGTTTTGTTTTTATTTTTGTTTTTATTGTTTCAGATTTGTTTGTTCAGTGTAGTTATCTCATTTTCGTTTGTTCAGTATAGTGTAATTCTTGTTTCTTGTAATTCTTCTATATCTCAGTTTTTTTCTTCATTAGTTTCATTTTTGTTTTTTTGTTCAGTTTTCTTATTGTTGTTTTTTACTTTGTTCAGTTTTCTTATTGTTATTTTTTTCTTTGTTAGTTTCATTTCATTTTATGGTGGAAGTTTCTGATTTTTTGCTATTTTTCTGAATTTTTTTTATCTTTCGAATTTAATGGCAAAATGGAATATTTTTTTCTTACACCTGTACCTATTGCTGCGGTTTTTCCAAGAAACTGCAGAAATTTGCCTATTTTTTATTATTAAATTCAGCATATTGCTGCAGTTTTCCCTAGAAACCGCAGCAATATACTTTATGAATCTGATATAAAATATATATATTGCTGCGGTTTTACCCAGAAACCGCAGCAATATGTTCAAATATTGATGCGGTTTAAAACCGCAGCAATATATTTATTACCTATTGCTGCCCCCTTTATTGCTGCGCAGCCAAAACCGCCGCAATAGGCTACTTAATGACCGCAGCAATAAGCATTTATTCTACTAGTTTAAATCATAGCAGTTAGGATGACATAAGAAACTTTTTGTCTTGTTTTTCTTCAAAACTTCCTGCCCCATTTTTTCCATGAAGTATACAACATCTCCTGCTGATTTTTCTTTATACCTATCCATTGCATAACCCCCTAACATATTATGTTGCTAACAGGACATTTTAAAAATAGGTGGCAACAAGATTCCACCTCTGTACCACACATAGTGCAAGTATCTTCAGGGCTGATACCAGCTGCAAGTAGTCTGTATTTTGTCTTGATCTTTCCTAGCATAACCATCCATTAGATGAATGAGTGCTTAGGCAAATTATAGCTGTTCCATACCCAGTGATGCCATGGAACTTTAGTCTGCTGCTCAGATAACCACTTGTAACCTTCCTTCACATAATATCTCTTTGTGCCACCAAGCCATTGATTCCCTTGATAAGCATCTTTATACATATTCTTCACCCTGCAAACATATTTACACACCCAACTAGCAGATTTAGGGGCTTCATAGTCCCACCAATTCACCTCCTTGATATATATACTATGAACCCATTTAATCCATAGAATATCATCTTTCTGAGCCATCTGCCAAACATATTTCCCTATTGCAACATTGTTCCAAGCAAAACAGTCTTTAACCCCTAATCCAGCATAACTCTTGGGCCTACTAATCAGATCCTAAGCAACTGGAGGATTTTATTAAGCACCACCTTCCCCTCCCACAAAAAAGCCTTGCATATCTGAATGATTCTTTGTAAAACAGCTTTAGGAAGAATGAACACATGTGCCCAGTAGGAATGGATACTCATAAGCACAGAGTTGGTAAGAACTGCTCTTGCTGCATATGATAGATGTCTGGAACTCCAGCATAAAACTCTCTTGATAATCCTATCTATCAATATGTCACAATCAGCCTTTCCAATTCTCTTTGAAGTAATTGGAACACCAAGGTATCTGAAAGGGAACTTGCCATTACTAATTCTAGTCACATGACTTAGTCTAGCCTGCACATCCTCAGGAACATTCCCATAATACAAAGCAGATTTTTCGGGACTAGCAGTCAACCTTGAAACTTGAGCAAAAGCCTTCAAAGTTCTAACCAGGAGCACAACAGAATGCACAAATCACCCTTGATAAAAAGCATAAGGTCATCAGCAAAGATTAAGTGGGTTAATCTAAGCTGTTGACACTGATAATGAAAATAAAAATGCTCCTTCTGACACATTTTCTTCAAGAGTCTTGTAAGACACTCCATTGCCAAGACAAAAATCAAGGGAGAGATCGGGTCACCTTGTCTCAACCCCTTCGCCCATTTTAAGAAACCACAAGACTCACCATTAATGCATAATGAATAGCTAGGACTAGTAATGTACTCCATGATCCAACCAACAAATTGACTTGGAAAATTTAACCCCTCAAGAAGCTCCCTAATGAAGGACCAACTCAAGGAATCATAAGCTTTCCTTAGGTCAACTTTGAAAGTGCACCTAGGAGGCTTAGACTTCCTCTTGTAATGTTTTAGCATGTCTTGACAAATTAAAATATTATGCATTCTTCTTCTATTCTTCACAAAAGCACTTTGCACCTCATCAACTATGCTTGGTAACACTAGCTTAAGTCTGTTACACATCATATTAGATATGATTTTATAAAGAACATTGCAGCAAGCCATTGGACGAAACCGAGTCACATTGCTAGGCTGATCCACTTTAGGAACTAAGCACAAATTAGTTGCATTAATTTGTTTCATTATTTTTCCTATTTTTAAAAAAAATGTAGAATAACATCACTTACATCATCTCCAATAAGATGCCAAGACTTCTTGAAAAATAACTGTTGTAACCATCAAGGCCTGGGGATTTATATGACCAGAGTAAAACAAAGTTACATAACATCTGTTGCTCATCTTTAGAGATAAAATTCCCGTCTCTGAGAAGTCTTCTACTCACATGAGCAGTTGTGATTTGAGGAGAGCCCAAGAGCTCTTTGTACTAATTGATAAACGCCTCCTCTATAGCCTGTTTCTCATCATGCCAAACTCCTGAATTGTCCTGAATTCTACACACATAATTTTGGATCCTTCTTTTCTTCAAGCAGGCATGAAAATAATTAGTATTCATGTCCCCACTGTTAATCCAATCCTGCTTGACCTTTTGCTTCAGATAACTTGCTCTTACTGCATTCAAATCATGATACTTCTTTCTGGCTTCATTCTCTTGATGGTGCAGAGAATCATTATAAGGATCAGACTGGATTTGATTCTGAATTATAATAAGGTGCTTCATAGCCTCATCTGCAACATTTTCAATGTTAGCAGATTTTTTCCTATTTAGCTCTTTCAAACTCTTTTTCATACTCTTCAATCTCCTCACCACTTGAAACATAGGCACACCCTAGACCCTGACCTGCCAATGATCCTGAACTATATCCATAAACTCAGAAGCTTTAGACCACATATTGAAGAACCTAAAAGGTTTAGGTTTCTTCTCCACAGTTTGATCTAAAAAACAACACAAGGGCTATAGTCGGAAACACCTTCATTAAAAAAAAATAGTCAAAGCATTCTCATACAACTCATCCCACTCTTCATTAGCAAGAACTCTATCGATTTTAGAAAACACCCTGTCACCACCTTCTTACTTATTACTCCAAGTAAAGAAAGGCCCTGAAGACTTATGATCACTCACACCAAAATCTCTTATGCAATTTCTAAAATCAATCACTTCACTTAGAGTCACTGCTGAACCTAGCCTTTCATTCATGTTCGGAACATTACTGAAGTCATCTCCAATAATCCAGGGACCCTGCATCTTATTAATTAACCTTCTCAGACCATCCCACAACTGATCTCTTTCATGTGCATCATGCAATCCATACACAAAAGAAACATGGCGTTCCTTACCTGTAGCACTATGACAAGCTTCACAGTGAATATATTGAGTGTGACATTCAATGATATTCAAAGTAAATTTACTAGGAAACTAGACAACCCATATCCTACCACCACTATGCTATTGGTAGTTTGCAACAATACTCCATCGATCACACACTCTTCTAAACACCTTAGCAAAATTACACCCCTTCACTCTTGTTTCTAAAAGGCCACACAATCCTATGTAATTATTCTGCATAAATCTTCTAACATCTAGGTGCTTATGAGGATTGTTGAGGCCCCTTATATTCAGGAAACCTACTTTATCCATTTGGAGGTATAACTTCCATTTCTTCCTGCCTTTTACGCAAATCTCCTATCTGTTCACACATATCAGTTCTAGGTTATGTAGTTATCTCCTTCTCCTTATGAATCTAAGCAATGTCGTCAAGCCCATCCCCCTCATTCAATCCCTCTGCAATTGAAGCCAGGGTGGAGATAGGCTTGGAAGTAGTTGCCCCTGTAGTCTGTTGCATCTGCCCCTGTACTTCAGCTATCACATTTCCAACTGCTTAAGAAGTGACCTGAGGTTGTGATTTAGGCTTAGGAACCCAAATCTTCTTATGTAGAAGCTTTCTGTGTGCCAACTTATACCTCTTCTGCCTACACTCTTCAGTTGTATGGCCAAATCCTTTGCAATCAGCACAAACAATAGGTTTACATTCATATAATACCTGCTGACTAGTCATGATCCCCTTTTCATTCACAAACTCAACCTCCTTAGGGAAATCGTGGTCCATTCTCACTTCAACCAAAATTCTAGCATACTCCAATATATCTTTTTGAGAAGTAGCTCTGTCAGTCCTGATAGGAGTACCTATCTTCCTAACCAGTTTATACAAGGTTTGTTATCCCCAGTATTTCAATGGCAAGTGTAGGAGTTTGATCTATGTGGGAACCTGCTTTACATCCTCCTTTATCAGATTCAAGTAAGGTGTCCATGGCTTCATAATAACTGGCTTTCTGTCAAACATTATGGGACATGCTTCAAGAACTTTTTCTTCTCCTCATTCGTTCTAAATCGCACCACAAATACCCCATTCTCCATCATGGCAACTTTGTCAATCCCAAACTTCCCCCATACCCTTCTAATAAAGCCATCCACTATACGAAACGGGGGTTTAACACCTAAAATGTAACAAACAATCGCATACTTCTAATAATCTAGTTCAGGTTTGATTTCATCTTCAGAAATACAGATAGTTCCACCATCCTCATCATTCAAATCCTTACTCCTATCTGTCACCACATTACTCGGATCCAATCCTTCCTCTCTAATATGAGCAAATAATGATCTACTATAGTTAGAATTACTAGGATTACTAATCAATTGTTGCATCGGGTGGGGAGAAGGGTTCACATTACCTGAACCAGTTGGCCTCATTGGAGTTCGAACTGTAGCAACCCATTGCTCTAGGCTCTCCCTAGCAGCTTCAAAGTTTACTTGATCCCGATTCGACAAAGCCATATTCAGCGACGCTATAGAATCCGAATCTTCCTCCTCATTCTCTTCTTCAGATGTCCAGCTAACCTCCGATATTCCTTGAATATCATCAATATTTCGAAACTTCCTTGCTTCTTCAGATTGTGGTTTCGAAACATTCTTAGACTTGCCTTTCTGATTACTAGAATGGGACTTCTTTCCTCCATTACCTTTCTTTGAACCTTTTGCCATGGCGCCAACTATTGCTGAAGTTCAATGGAACAGTATACAATATTATTCAAGTTCTAGAGAGAATGGAGAGTTTCTCTCTCTAGACCCCATTATCTTTTTTCCTTATCTTAGCTTTTTCAATGTGTTCATATAGTCAATCACAATTGTTTTATCGTCTACTTTGTTGCATATTATACGATAACTGTGTTTTTTTTTTATAATTATATGTGATGTTTTATGTATGTCACATTCATACTATTTAATTTTTTTTTAAAATGAACTCAAACAATTAGCATCCCGTGCATTTTTGCATGGGTTTTAAACTAGTCTCAATATAATTTTGTTTCCTTGTATATAAAATAGATGGTCAATGTTTTCACAGTTTGACCACACGACTAATTTCTTTAAACGAAATGAGTATGTATTAACAAAAAACTTCCTGTATTATAGTTCACCCTTTTTTTTTAATAAAACGTTTGTTTTTTTAGGGTCAAATTTCAATAATTTGGATTATATAACCGTCAATTGCAAAGTTTTTTAAAAAGTAATTTACTCCTCATTACTATGTCATTCCATCATTTCTATCGGTACGTAATACACAAATAAATGCCATAAAGCTAAATTGTCAATAACATAAAAACAAAAATATTCAAATGTGCGACCCTGTGTCACTAGTGGAAAAAAGCCCATCTGATGCGGTTAAACCGGGCTTACTAATTCCGTTTTGGTCCGCATCATGTGGGCTTGCAGCAGATCCAAATTATTTACTGATCCGGTCCAAAACCGGATTAGTAAATAATTTACTGATCCGGTTTTTAAGGAAAACCGGATCAGTTACTCATATTAACTGATCCGATTTTCCTTAAAAACTAGATCAGTTGATTGTCTTGGCGCCATTATGGTTGTATGCAAAGCACACAAAATGATACGGTTATGTTAGAGGACCGGATCAGTTTGTGTTATATATATAATATTTATATCAAGCTTATATCTAAACCTGCTATAATTGGAAAAAGTCTCACGCGCGCGTTGTATAAAAGTCAAAATGTATATATATATATATATATATATATATATATATATATATATATATATATATATATATATATATATATATATATACATACATATAACATTTTGAGAATGTACTACAAATAAAGTTGTAATAAGTACTAAAATAAAAAAATAAACATCAGTTGGACTTATATAAGTAGCTAGTAACATAATAAAAACAAAGAAACTCAAAGCCGCGACATCATCTTCACATGCAAAAGTCGGTAAGGTAGCGTGCTAGCAAATCTCGAACCTCGTCTATCTCGATTGTGGTGAAAGAACCCTCCCTTGGTTTGCCATCGAGGAATACCTTATAAAACAAACATAAGGAAACACACATATGACTTTAGTTGACTCTAAAGAGATTGAGGAAATAATATAATGTAAGAAATTAAGGAAACCGAGCTTAAAAAGCAAAAATCGGCCAAAAATGACAATCATTTACCCAAAATGGGTTTCATAGCATGTGAGTAGACTTTAGTTGACGTTAATACTTAAATATGTACTTATTAGAACTATATATAACCTTAAAATGGGACTAAGTGCGGGAGATTAAGGAAAGTTGAGCTAAGAAGGCCAAAATCGGCCCAATATGACATTCATCTACCCAAAATGGGTTTCAAAAGCATATGAGTGGACTTTACTTGACTCTAATGGTTATACTGGTTGTTATTAGAACTATACATGTCCTCACATGTGGCTAAATGTGGGAAAATAAGTACAATGAGCTCAAAAGGCCAAAATTGGCCCGAAATGGCATTCATTTACCCAAATTGGGTTTCAAAGCATGAAAAATGATTTTTCTTGACTGTAATGATTATATATGCTGCTATTAGAGCTATATAAGTCCTAACATGTGGCTAAATGTGGGAAACTAAGTAAATTGAACTTGAAAGGCCAAAATCGGCCCGAAATGGCCTTCATTTACCCAAAATGGGTTTCAGATCATGTGAATGGATTTTAGTTGACTCTAATGGTTGTATATATATGCTGTTATTAGAGCTATATATGTCCTAACATGTGGCTAAATGCGGGAAACTAAGTACATTGAACATGAAAATCAAAAATCAGCCCGGAATGGCCTTCATTTACCCAAAATAGGTTTCAAAGCATGAAAAATGATTTTTCTTGACTATAATGGTTATATGTTATCCAAGTAGGGATGGACCTGTACCATATGTTGCAATACAAATAAGTGTGCTTGTGTGCGCCTTTCAACATGAGGTACGATCATTTTGGAGCCAAGTGTACCTTTACCCCCGAGTCTGCCCTCGTGTCGAGATGTAGGAAGTCCAATAGGATCAACATTAGTTAAGAACTCAGCCACAAAATTACCGACCTCTTCACTCACAATCCCCTGAATTATACTTCCTTCAGGTTGCGCTAGATTCCTTACTTTATCTTTCAAAGAGCCCATATGTCTCTCAAAGGGATAGCACCACCTGAAAAACACCAAACCACATAGCTTAATTTCTCGAACTAGATGTACAACCAAATGGACCATAATGTCGAAGAAAGCAGGTGGGAAATACATCTCAAACTTGCACAAAGTCCCTATCACGCCAGCTTGGAGAGCATCAAGCTTCGACGGTTGTAACCTTTTGCTACATATAGTATTGAAAAACGAACAAAGCTCTGTTATGGTGTGTCTCACGTGTTTCGGCAATATCCCTCGAATTGCAATCGGTAAGAATACTTGCATCATTACATGACAATCGTGAGACTTCATACTCGATAATTTCAACTCACTGTCTAAGGTTACCCTGATGGAATCTTAATGTTGTACAAAGACTCGCAAAAAAGTTGCTACTCAGCTCTAGATAGAGTGTAGCAAGACGGAGGCAAATAGTTCCTATTATATCATCATCATTTTCCTTTTCTTTTCCCTTTCCTTTTCCTTTACCAGACAATTTCTCTTTTTTCTTTCTTTTCTTAGTGTCCCTCTTATGAGCCCATAGTTCTGGTCGAAGCCCCTCACTTTCCAGATACAGTCGCACCCCTTTGCTATCCTTTGTCTTATGTGGAATATTCATAAGTATCCCCATAATGGCGTCACATAAACTAGTGGAAAAAAGCCCATCTGATCCGGTCAAAATCGGGCTTATTGATCCGGTTTTGGTCCGGATCGGGTGGGCTTGCAGCAGTTCACAATGATTAACTGATCCGGTCCTAAACTGGATCAGTTAATCATTTACTGCTCCGGTTTTTTGTGTGAAAACCGGAGCAGTTAAGCAAGTTAACTGCTCTGGTTTTGACCCAAAACCGAAGCAGTTGACCACCCTAAAAAGCAAAATTTTTTTTTTTTCATTTTTTCATTATTAATCAATACAAAATCAATAATATATATCAATACTCATTTTATTAAGCATATTATGCTCAATTGAAACATAAGCATAATAATTACATAAATAAAGATATTAACAACTATAATTTTAATACTCAACTATAACTAGATACATTATTTATTTACAGCATCTAGGACCCAACCCAGTAAAGCTAAGAGCATGTGCAGCCTTCCCCAATGCTGTAAGAATCTCCACTACATCATCATCTTCGTCACTGCAAACACAATTCAGGAAAAATAGCTGTCGTCCAGAGATCAAAGTGATGGTGATCATCCCCTGAACAGTGGAACTCCTTGAGTTGCTACGCCGTCAGGAAACATACTGCAGTTGGCTCAAATGAATAGCTTGAGACAGAAATGTGGTCTTTCTCCTGGTAACACTATTAATATTAATAAGACTGGAGAATTTAATATGAGAACAATGGGAAATATACTGAGGAGAAGTAGTATAGACGAAACAAGGCTTCAGAATACTGCAATGTGTAAATTGAACTCTGAAGAGTTAAAATCACTGGGAAACGACAAGTATAAGCCTTCCCTCCGCTTCCCCAATTCGTTTCAAATATGCCTTCTCTCTTAGTAATTGCCCTATGTGATTATTATGCAAAATTCATTCATCTTTAAATCCCCAAACTAACCATAATGATAGAACAAACCTTTTACTATAATGTGCACATCATTTTAGACAAAACAAACAAAGCAATGCTCATGTTCCAAGAGCTGAAAGTTGATGCTCTAATACATGGGCACTAATAATTCCTCTTACCTAGAAATCCAAGCAAAACGTTGTTTGTGTTGTGTATCTTGAGAGCATTATAAAGACCCCATACAACATTGTGTCCTCCTTGAGACTGTCACCCACTGAAGACAATTCCCACCCTGCTCAAAAATTGGTTCAGGAGTGACATGAATAACAAAATCTTCAATCGTTATCAGTGAAAATAATTATATATATATATATATATATATATATATATATATATATATATATATATATATATATATATATATATATATTTTTTTTTTTTTTTTTTTTTTGACAACAAGAGCATACAAGCAAAGTACTCATACTACACAATATTACCATTCCTAGCAGCTACAGCCAGATCATGACTAACCTGGACAACTTCCCTATCAACCTTCCTAATTTCACAATAACTAAACTTATTACACATAGCCATTATATCATATCCTATAGTACATATTTGAAAAGGAAAATGACTCTTATTGATCACACATACTAACAATCTAGAATCAGTGAGCACAGAAATTGCCGATACGCCGCATTTCAAACCTTCCCGTAATCCTCTTAATACGGCTATTGCTTCACACTGAAGTGCAGAGATTGCTTTAACCTGATCATTCCCCTGAAACTCCCCACCATCCGCCAACACTCCCTTCCAACCAATACCTGCTGACGGACAGTCTTTTCGAACATTCTTTTTCCAAGCGCCATCCACTTTAACATTACATATGCTAGTTTGCTGCCGGCCAAACTGAACCACCAGCTCTCTTTGATGAATAGATATATTTCCATGATTCACATGCTGATATTTAAACCCGTCTTCCTCCTCCTGATAGCCTTCTTTCGCCATACGTAGAATATCTAATCAATTTGGTTTATGATTACGAAACACCACGTAATTTCGATGTTTCCATATAGCCCAGAGATGTGCACAAAAACTCCTTATTCTAGTACTTTGAGGGCCATCATCTTTCCAAAATTTGTGCATAAAGTTAGTAATCCAATAATTAATGGATACATGGTTTGTACTCCGCACCTGGATAGCCAACCACGATCCCCACCAGATTCTGGCAGTGACTGGGCAATCTCGAAATAAATGAGCTTCATCCTATACTGCTTGTTTACATACATAACAATGCTCGGCAACGTTGACATTTCTTTTCCTAAGATTGTTGTTTAAAGCCAACGCCTTCATCAATATACGCCAAACAAAGACTTTCCACTCCGGCCTCATAAATGTTGCCCACAGTTTCTTCCAAAACCTACTTTCTACATTCTGCCTGTTAGGTATATCTGGTGACGATTGTAACAAAGCATATGCATCTTTAACCGTGAGAACTCCAGTGTTTGTTCTATTCCAAACATCTGAATCTCTAACATCAACTTCTGGAAGGTGGATCGATAGAATCCTATGTGCAACATTTTTAGGGAATATCCTCCACACTAAAGACGCATTTCATCTCTTTGATTCAGGAATGATTAAATCCTTGACTTTATGAAGGCCCAATTGCTCTAAATCATATCCCCTTTTTAAAACTATAGGATTTCCCTCTACCCAATGATCCCTTGTAATATGAGTTTCAGCCCCATTGCCTATTACTCTACTAAATGCCATTCTACATTTATTAACAGCCCAACACAAACCTTTAAAACCCCATGATGTCGGTCCCATATGCTGTTGTTTTAATCCAATTGAAACCGGTGATCCTTTGTATTTCGCTTGAAAGACTCTAGAAACCAGCAGACCCTCAAAGCCTATTTAGCCAATAGTGCCGTATTAAACGCTCTGACATTCCGAATTCCAAGACCTCCCATTCCTTTAGGTATTTCAATCTTTTTCTTACTTGCCCAATGAATTGCCTTTGAGGCTGACGATTTTTTCCACAAAAATCTGGAAAATAGCGCATTAATACCATCTGAAATTCTTTTAGGAAGCAGAAACACAGAGAGGACATGATGACATAACGATGCCAGGACTGCATTGATAAGAAGAATTTTTCCTGCATGTGAGAGGGCAAGATGTTTCCAACTACCCACCTTCTTCTTAACTTTTTCAAGAATTGGTAAAAATTTACTGGAGCAGCGACCATCCAGTTCAATATTATTTCCCAAGTATCTGCCTAATTCTTCAGATACTGGAGTTCCAATAATACTTCTCATATGTATTTTGGAACTCTGCGGAGTATTCGGGCTAAAAATGATTAACGACTTTGAAAAGTTAATGACTTCACCTGAAAGTTGACTGAAGCGATTAATAACATCCTTTACAGCCGCACAAGATTGAGGTGTTGCATGTTCATATGCATGCGCAAAGAATCATTGTTGCCATAATCATCTGTAAAATGTCGGAAAGTCAACATGCATTAAATTATCAGAGATTGTGAAAATAATACAAACATATAAAGAAAATACTCCCTCCGTCCCATAATATAGTGCTTATTTCTCATATTTTACGAGAATTAAGGAAATGGAATATGAATGATAAACAATTAATGTTGTGGGAGAAAAAGCTGATTTTAGGAGAGAGAATGGTGTATAATGGGTGAAAGAGCATTAAATATATGACTAATTCAACACTTAGGTTCAATAAACAAAGAAAAAAACTACTTCCTCCATATCAAATTAAACGCAACAATTCAATGGACCCGGACTCCTAGGCCAAATTTCTTAGGGAGAGATTAATGGAAAGTGTTAGCATGTGGGTATGTTAATAAGGAGAGAGAAAGTGGGGCCAAAAAAATTAAAAAGGAGGGAAAAGGGGCGGCAGTTTGGGGGGGAGTGTGGGGACCATGCAAAAAATGTGGGACTCCTTTTTGGCTCCAAACAAATTTGCTCCAAAATTTCAGATTTTTGGAGCCAAAACCTTTACCATTAAATAGCCAATTGTTCACACAACAAAGGATCATAAACAACCAATTACAACCAGAGAAGATCTTTCTCTCTCCTCTTCTTCTCCTACCTTAAACTGTTCCATTGTTTAACAAAAAAAAACCACCATTTACACACGGCACTTGCACACACAGCACCAAATTAGTTTAAGATTTCCACATCAGTTTTGTACAGCAAAAAATAACCCAAAAAAATCAGATTAGTGCATCTTCAAGTCAGCATGGAGGATGGAGAAGTTGATGATCCAAATTTCTTCTCTATTGAACAGCTACTGTGGGAAGATTTTGAGCTATAAGAAGATATAGAAGATGAGGAAGAAGAAATAGCACATGAAGACGCACAACTTGAAGCAATAATTACAAGGCACAAATCAAATCTCACTCTAGCACAAGGAAGACTAATTGTAGATAATCTACTTCTAAATGAGAATGATGGAGATTTGAAATGGGGGTTTCAAAGTAAACTTGCAAGGGAAGTAGGTGTGCATAAGAGCACTATAAATAGAATCTACAAAGATGCAATGAAACAAAGATCAGAAGGTCATGAAATAGATGTTATGCACAAGAGATATGGTAGATGTGGGAGGAAACCTAAGCACTACAGTGATGACTTTTTACAATCTGTGCCCCTGCATCTTAGAACCATAATTAGGAGTTTTGCAGGTGCACTGAAAATACCTCATTGCACTGTTTACAGGTTGTTGAAAAAGGGTAAATTAAGGTCTCACACATCAAGTACCCACCCAAGAGTCACAAAAGCACACAAGTTGACAAGAATGAAGTGGGTTATAGGCCATATTTATCCTCCTACACCAACAACAAATCCAATCTTCATGGACATGCAAAATGTGATAATATTGATGAGAAATAGTTCTACTTGAACCCTGAAATGAGGAGATTTTATCTCTTACCTTTTGAGGATGACCCATATAGGTGTTGTCAATCAAAGAGGTTTAGGATTAAAATCATGTTCATGGGTGTTATTGGGAGGCCAATTTATAACTCACATGGAATTGAAATTCATGATGGCAAGTATGAAATCTACCCTTTTGTTCATTATGTCAGAGCAAAGAAATGAAGTTGCAACAGAGAAGTAGGGACTATTGAAACAAAGCTAGTTGAGTCAATCACAAAAGAAGTCATCAGAAGAATGCTTATTGACAATGTCATACCAAGCATTATGCAAAACTGGTCTGCCTATTTACCAAGAAACATTCAATTGCAGCAAGATAATGCTAGACCACACATATCAGATGATGATATGGAATTTAAAGCAGCTGCAACACAGAATGGGTTCAGCATACAACTGGTAAATCAACCACCTCAATCCCTTGATCTCAACTTGTTAGATTTATGTTTATTTAGGGCTCTTCAATCACTTCAAAATCAATCATTTCCACAGAATGTAGATGAGCTAATAACAAGAGTTCAAGATGCTTATGACTTCTATGACACACAAAAGATTAAGTCTGCATGGTTACAGTTACAATATGTTATGACTGAGATTTTGAAAGACAAAGGGGGTAACAATTACAAGAATTCTCATCATGGAAAAGCACATTTACAGAGAATTGGGAAATTGCCAAAGAATGTTGAGGTGGAACAATCACTACTTGATAAGGCAGTTAACTACCTTAATGAAAGGGAGGTTCCTATATTTTCTAATGTGCACTACTTCAATGAGGGGGAGGAAGTGGATGCAGATTAGGTAACTTGAACATTGATGCAAGTAATGATGACTGCTACACCTAACCAGAGACTAAGTATAAGGAGGAACATGATGATATTTTTTGTGTATTGATAATTTTTTGTGTATAAGGGAAATGAACAAGTTCTGGTTGTGTCTTTTGTCTAAATATGTAAGTGATGAGGCAGTCATGTAATGTAATGCATCTTTTGAAGTTAATGGTAATTAAGTTAAACTGTTATGTGTAGTTAAATTTTATGTTCCACTGAGATCAGGGTAATGGATACTCTCCACACCAGTTGTATATGGCAGACAAAACATTTAAATGTGGTCTGAACATCATTTGACTTCTTTAATGCATCAGGGATTAACATAATCATCATGACATGACCCATGCTTGATACCTCAACAAGTTGAAGCACAAAGTGCATTCAAACTTGGAGCCCAGAGCATGGGTAATGTGCTATGTTGAGTCCCTTCATCATTTGCATTAGTTTGTGACAATTATCTCTCACATATGTTCATTGAGATGTTAAGGGGACTCATTTCAATCAACGAAGCAACCAAGCAACAAAGGGACAGTTTTGGCCAAGCAATCAACCAACCAACCAACAAAAATGTCAACTTCTTCCAACATAAACCAAAGGCTAAAACCAATTTGAAGGAACCAACCAAGCAACCAACCAACCCACATTCCAAGTACACAAAGGGACAGTTTTGGCCAAGCAATCAATGAACCAACCAACCCACATTCCAAGTACACAAAGGGACAGTTTTGGCCAAGCAATCAATGAACCAACCAATCCACATTCCAATTACACAAAGCCTCACAGTTAATCAAGAGTCCAAATTCCAATTAAGAGGC
Organism: Beta lomatogona; assembly: GCA_947646795.1. Taxonomy (NCBI): domain Eukaryota; kingdom Viridiplantae; phylum Streptophyta; class Magnoliopsida; order Caryophyllales; family Amaranthaceae; genus Beta; species Beta lomatogona. The sequence continues at coordinate 928,033 of CANSNZ010001289.1, forward strand.
ATCAACACAATTTCTTTATGCAACATCACAGGGGGACAAATTTCAACGTCATAATCACAAAAATTTTTCACTAAGCATCATAACAGGGGACTAATACCAGAGATTGCTACATCATAATCAGAAGTCATCACAACAGATTGCTACATCATAATCACAATTCATGACAAGGCACCCAAAATGCATAATCACAGAGTAAATTGAAAGCGAATAGAGAAGATAACAAAACCTCAGGAACTCTTTTGAGTTCCTTTGCGCAACAATAGGAATGCATGCTCTGGTGGATCCAAATCCTCCCCTTCATGATAGGGACTCATGGGGATTTCAGGACCTTCATCATCGAGGAGCTCATCATAGTGCTCATAGACTTTGAACAGACGTATGGTCCCATCATCATCCTCCATGAACATATCATGGTAAGTCCCCCCCTCTGCATCTTCACTTTCCCAGCCACACATCACCTCCTCACAAGGACTCCCCTGTTTTTCTTCCTCTTCACTGTCAACCTCCATCTTCACCTCATGCATCTTCTTTTTCCCCTTTCTTTGGGGTGCAGAATTTTCCTTACAACCCACCGCCTTTAATGCGCACACTATCGGAGGTCTGTTAATGGGGTTTGCCCTAATTTTTTCTCTCTCCTCCTCAGAATTTGGTTTACAGATTTTCACCCCCTTTCCCTGAGATCTTTTTGCAGAAACCCTAGATCTAGGTTTAGGGATATGGGACTTACCAGTGGGGGACTCAAAGAACAACTTCTTCTGCGCCAATTTGGTTTCCTCCTCTTTCTCTGCAATTTTCATGACTTTCTCTAATGCTTTTAGTGATTTTTTGCTTAGACAAGTCGAAGCTTCGCCGGAATAAAAAATTTTCCATGCATAAGGAGATCCGTCGGAAATTGAATTTGCAAGATCTCTGCAAATTATCATTTCCTCTCGCGTTTTCACAGCAAAAGCAGCATCATTTAGTGGTTGCGTGTTCACCATTGACGAAATTTGGTGAGAAGATGATGAGAGAGAAGAACCGTAAGAGAGAGAGAAGAAGATCCAGAGACAGAGAGAAGAGGAGGAGTGAGAAGAGGAGGAGTGAGAATCGGTTGAGGAGAGAGAGTAAATTAGGGTTCTGGGTTGGGGGGGTTTTTGATGAACATTTATGATCAGTTTCAATTTGATCATAAATGTTGGTTGGTAGTTGAATATTGAGGAGTGAGAAAGGAAATTTGGTGGGAATCATTAATCAAGGCAAAGGTTTTAATCTGATTTTCAGTCCATATTAGTTTAACATAAGAATGTGTTTAATAATTTTAGTAAGGGTATTTGAGTCATTTCACACTCATAATCTTTACCAAAAATGGAAAGAAGGCAATTGTTGCATTTAATTTGAAACTGCCATATTTAGAAATTGTTGCATTTAATTTGATACAGAGGAAGTATTTCCAATGAGCAAATAAATGATGGTTGCATGGTTTTTTAGGCAAATTAAGGGGAATTGTGGAATTAAAAAATAGAAACAAGAACAACATTTTAGGACACCCAAATTAGAATGCAAGCACTATATTAAGGGACGGAGGGAGTATAACATATCAACAATGACCGAGTTACTCAAATTGCTAACTTAGACACATTAAAAAAAAGAAAAATTGTTTTAAATAAGCTAACCTTTGCGCGGTCTTCCCATTTTAAGTCTACCTTTTGATTATTTCTTTCCAAGTCCACTTTGTAGCTTTATTAACTTTAATTAAGTTAGATTAAAGTCTTACCTAGAACTCTAGGTAAATGCCGGTTATGGGGTGACGTGTCACATGACTATTGCCTTAATTTCTTTTTCCTTTTTTTTCCTCTAAAACCTGAATCCCCTCTTCTCTCTCTTCTTATTTTCTTTCTTCTCTGTCCCTATTTTCCTCTCTTTTCTCCATTTTTGTTCACCAAAAAAAAATTTAAGCTTCTTTTTTTGGTTCTGCAAAACATGTTCGCAATGAAGTAAATGAGGAAAAGAACTGACCAAATGCATAAACATGTTAGAAACCTTGCAAAGTTGCAATTATTCACTGCTTGTAAAGGTTTGTCTGGATTCTTCTCGATGAAGATGAACATATAAAATATCTTTTTGTTCTAAATGAGGCCAGATATTATTTGTCCCAATGTCAATTTTTATTGAGAAGTCAAAAGCTCCTCATAAGACTAAGGCTCCCCTCCCGAATTACTCCTTTGCCTCTTGGGAGAGATTGTTGAACTCAAGCAGCAGAGTTGGAAAACAGTAATTTTGACATGATGAATCCATTTTCCATTAGGAGCACCAGGCAACATGTCATAACTATGAAATTAGAAAGCATATAACTGGTATTGATGAGAGAGTTTAGATGACTTGCTAATTCTTCTATTATCTGTGGGGAAATTGGCCAGAGCGAGTAGGAAAAGAGGAAGGATAGAGGAAAGTAAGAGGGGAAGTAGAAGTTATGTTGGTGATTCGAGGTAAGAGAGGGTGAAGGAGGTGGCGAATGGAGATGGTGGTGGGGTGAGAGAGAATGGAAAAGATGAAGTGATAAAATAGGAGGTGAGAGAGAATACTTTTGTTTGGTGGGGTTTTTGGGTGGGTTTTGTAATTTGGGTGGTTTTTTTGGGTGGGTATTTAGTTTTGGGTGGGTTTTTGTGTGGATCAATGGATTTAGTAGAAGTCAAACTTGCAACTACCTTTTTTTATGACCATTTATTCCGGTAAACAGTAATATAGCCTAATTAAGTTGACGAAACTACAAAGTTGACTTATTCAGGAATAATCAAAAGATAGACTTAAAATGAGAAGACAACGCAAAGGTTGACTTAAATTCCTTGTTACACTCATATATTTTGTCTGCAGCAAGTTCACAACCTAGAGCCCTGATAAATGAGCAACAGAGCAAGGTATTTAATCTGCCAACATCACACTACATTATCAAGTTTAAAGAGAATTGTTGCAGGGATCAACGCACATATCTATAAATGGGATAAAACTGACCTATTTCTTTCTTTGTGAAGGTGTGATTATGGACCCAAAGCGGGTATGGGCCATTTGGTTCTCAGCCTGCTCCAACTTTTCAGCTACACATAATGAAGTTTAAGGCCCTGTTCTTTTGAACATATTTTGGCCGAAATTAAATTAAATTAACTGAACTGAAATTAACTGAAATTAAATTAAATTAAATTAACTAAACTGAAATTAAATTAAATTAAATGAATTGAGATTAAATTAAATTAACTGAACTGAACTGAAATTAAAATCATCATTATTGTTATTTTTATTATTTATTATTAATTATTAATTATTTATTATATTTATTATATATTATTAATAATATTATATAATAATAATAATAATAAATATTATTATTATTATTATTATTATTTTCTATTTTTTATTTTTTTATTAATATTTATTATTTATTATTTATTATTTATTATTTATTATTTATTATTTATTATCTATTATTTATTATTTATTATCTATTATCTATTATCTATTATCTATTATCTATTATCTATTATCTATTATCTATTATCTATTATCTATTATCTATTATCTATTATCTATTATCTATTATTTATTATTTATTATTTATTATCTATTATTTATTATTTATTATTTATTATTTATTATTTATTATTTATTATTTATTATTTATTATTTATTATTTATTATTTATTATTTATTATTTATTATTTATTATTTATTATTTATTATTTATTATTTATTATTTATTATTTATTATTTATTATTTATTATTTATTATTTATTATTTATTATTTATTATTTATTATTTATTATTTATTATTTATTATTTATTATTTATTATTTATTATTTATTATTTATTATTTATTATTTATTATTTATTATTTATTATTTATTATTTATTATTTATTATTTATTATTTATTATTTATTATTTATTATTTATTATTTATTATTTATTATTTATTATTTATTATTTATTATTTATTATTTATTATTTATTATTTATTATTTATTATTTATTATTTATTATTTATTATTTATTATTTATTATTTATTATTTATTATTTATTATTTATTATTTATTATTTATTATTTATTATTTATTATTTATTAAGAGATCATGCTTAATAAATTCCTAGAATTTAGGAAAGTGGGTTACTGGATATAACACGTTCAATTGAACGTATATAAAGTGGAGCATGATGTGCTTGTTCCTCAAGCAAAGGAACAACGTTTTCTAAAGCCACAAATCTATGATCCTATGATCTAATGTCACGTTTAATCCAAATGACTATTATATAAGAACTTAATTAATGAAGTTCTAAATGTGCCTCACTAAGTGATTAAGTGAGTTAAGTAGTTAAAGTATCGGTGCCTTTATTCTCTTATAATAGCCAATTGTTCCTATCGTCTACTTATTATGTTTCCACTAAATTAAATGCATTAAATCAGTTTCTCAAATCAAGAAACATTGACTATTGATTTGAAGGAAGCGATGGTATACTAAGATTAGTGGAACTATTAAATAGTATAGGAACATTCCAATATTTGGCACAAGTTTCTAATTCTTTTGAAATTTATCTTAGTTCACTTGAATAAAGCAGAAGTTCCTTTTTTTTGGAACTTTATTTCATTTTATGCTTTAACTATATTATCTCTTTTGACTAACCTACTAATATTAAAATGCACAAAGTATTTCTTTTTGGGTTTGCTTTACAGATTATATATCTTAGTTTATGACAACCCGAAATGAAGGAACAAACAATATTTAGTGAGGGGGGACAACTCGTAACATATAGCTCGACAACGAGTGTTCCAAGCCTATGATGATAGACAAATCAATATTACTCTCACTACATGCTTATGATGAATGAACTGTAGCTTCATAAACCAATGTAAAATGGTAAGATTGTTTAATAATCAAATGTTGGTAAGTTAAGTTTATGTTCCATTGTAAATATCTTTATTGTCGAGTTAATGAAGCACATTCTGTTTAAAGTTTTTAAAAGGTCACTAACTCTGGTTGTTTTGCTAATAAAATTGCATCATCAATAAAAATTTAGAAATGTCATACTTGAAGGGAATTAAGTAGGGAACACATACTTTGTGGATCTCTATTTAGTTCCTAACAACAACATGACATAACTAGCTATTATAGATGATCTACTTATATCTTTCAAAATGATAATATTCTAACTTCATCGTGGTTGACAAACTTAGACCAAGGAGATTGATTATAAGTATTTATTATATCTAGTTCCTAAAGGATAAAGTTTGTTAAATATGTCCATGAAGATAGTATGTGATCTTATCTTCTTTCAAAAAAGTTGGTATGCACCACAAATTCTTGAACCTTTTCATCTGAATTTGTGTGGCATCTTCAGTGGTTAAATTAAAATGTTGAAGGAGATTTGTCTTGGTTGTAGTTGATATTATTTAAGGGACACTTGATTCTTTTCTTTAATAGCAAAGATGAATATTCCACAGAATGTGTAATCGTTGCTAAGAAGATTAAAACTTTAAGTAGTCATAAATTATTATATTCGAGATCTAACTATGGAACCAAGTTTCAAACAAGTTTGATGATTTTGCAATGTACAGTACTGACTACAAGCTTTTAAAGTGAAGAAAATTATAACCAGAAAGGTTTTTCTGGACAAAAGTCGTCAATACTACTTCTAAATCATCAACAAAGATATGGTTACATCTTTGATCAACAAGACACCCTACGAACTCAAAAAGTAGAAGATTCTACTAGGGAAGTTTGGTGATATAAGTGAAGAGGCAATGTTCCTGTGATGCACCTTCAATTGCAAAGCATACCAAGCTTACAACAAAGAAAACGATGTGCATAATAATGAGTGAGCATATTATTTTGATTGAAACTAACTTGTTTGTTCCAAGTAAACAGGTTAAAGATGATTTTCATGTTGAACTCACAAGTTCCTATGGAGCTAGAATTCCTAACATGAAATATGTCATTCTCAAAAGCAACAATAGCCAGCTATATAACCTCATGGAGAAGAGCTTAAAATATGAAGATCAAGTTCAAATTCCTGAAATAGAAGTTCAACTCAATCAATATATGGAAGTGAGTTCCTATGTAATTAATAGGAACATGCAGTTTCATACTTCCAGTATTCGAGTTCCTTGCCTCTTAAGAAGTATTCCTGCGATTCATTCACAGTGACATCGACAAAGGAACTCTATACAGGTTAGTTGTTGATATGAACAACTAAACAAAGGTATTGACTAGGTCATGAGATAATTGTATATTATTTTTTCTTGTTGCTTACATGGGATTTAGATTGTTTCAAATAGATTTTCAATGTGTTCACAATAAAATTTTTGGAAATCTATGAGGAACAACATCAAGTTTCTTCTTGAAAAATGATTTCAAAATTGACAATAATTTTTGTTTTCAAGAGGAATTGACTTAGTAAGTTGTACATCGTAATATGGAAAATATTTTTGGTACAACTAACTATTTTATGCAAGGGTTTTTGCTAACCTTATGAGCAAGTGCGTACATGAGCATGATAAGGGAACACAACTACTTTCTTGGAACATAATGATGCAAGGACATATACATGTCAAAGAACTTTTGAAGAATGATGAGTATGAGTCGAATTGGAATGAAAGTTTCATCAGATGTGAAGACATCAAAATGATGGAACTATCAGTTCAAGAACTCAAAAGTAAGTCATCAAAATTTGTCCAGTACTTGAGGTAATTTTATATTCGTGGTGAAATGTGACTTAAGTTATGATGTTCCTATTCACATTGTATCATAATTAATAAATTACATCGTTAAATTATTAATATGAATGCAAACTTTTATAAATCTTGCTTTAAATTAAGTGAAAATATGTTTTTTTATAAATTCACCTATTCATGGACTGTTTAGAGGAACAAGACTTAATGAAGTATGACTTGAGTATAAACATGTTCTTTGCCAAAAGTTTTGTCGATTTGAGATCTTACACATATTAAAAATGAAGTGATTATATGCACACTAGCGTAAATATGTTACACTTAACTTTTGTGTCGTAAAGGCATATTGTAAAGGCATATTCACTTGCCTAAGAGTGTTAGAGGTCTCATAATAGAACTATGGATGCTATCTAACATGAAAATCCTAAGTTGCCAAAGATACAATAACAGAAACCTTGATGGAACAAGACAGGCAATTTCCCATAATATATTTCCTTAACTTTTAGAGGGAACAAACCTATTCTTAGCCAACTATCATTAGTTCACAACACAATTCTTCAAATACTCTTTGATTGATTAATTCCTAATTCTATTCATATCCTGTCACTTCAAATCTCCTAATTCCCATGTGCTCTAATTTAAATTCATGACTTTTTATGGTTCAATGATGCTTAAAGAGTGATAAATGGTAAATACATTTTGAGGGGGAAGTTATGGAAGAAGTAAGAATTAAGCAAATATTTTGTGATTTATCAATTGATGCTCAAAAGGATATATTATTAGATAGAACTAATCATATAAGTTCCTAATGATGAAGGAATGGTAAGGAACTCAGGGGGAATAAGGAAGAAATCAATATAAATGTGACATTCTTGGAAAAATGCAACAACTTGAAATGACACTCTTTGTTTTTTTTTTATTTAAAAAAAACGAAAAAAAAAAAAAAAATAAACAAGCGTGATCAAATCTTTATTATATCCTAGAAGTCAATATTTGATATGGTTGTGAAAATGCTTACTCATGGATTTGATGATTTAAGAAGAGGAACATAAGCGAGAGATTGGAAGAACTTAATTACAAAGATGAATTCGTTCAAGTTTCTTCATGCAATGAGTTTCTCATGGTTGGTTGGTTTAGTAAAAGTGGACTTGATAGATATACATATCAAGGTGTGTGTGGGGTTGGCAGAGATTTCAAAAGTGTGAAGTGACGTAATCAACTCTAATTATTGTTGAGAACCTCTTATTAAAAGTCTAAACCATAGAACACACAATATATCTCAAGTTCCCTCTAGTCAAATAATTGTTCCATAAACATCTTTCATATTTCTTTGAGCCGGATATTACAATGTCCTATCCCTTAATCCATTCTTGACTTTCAAATCTGATTTTTGCTTGACTTTTATTTTCTTATTTGTTAAGTTCCTTCGATGGTTTTTGAAGTTGGGTCTTTGGATTGTGAGTTGGAAATTCGTGTAGCACATGCATCCTAAGTTTGACAAATTGAGATTCTTGAGGCGTTTAGGACTAACAAGTGTTTAACCATTATAATGGTAAGTGTAGCATATAACAATATGTGTATATGATTTACCTAAACCAAATGTGTGTAAGATGATCCTTTTCGATAATGACAAAAGGGGGAAGAATATGTACGATGCTTATGGTCAAGTATACTTAAGTCTAAATCCTTATATGATGAAAGTTATTTGTTTGATGTGTTTATCTATGTTGATATTTCCTTTATATACATGCATGACTTGTTCGTTAAGGGGGATTAACGTACATCGTTTATTGTTTAATTTGTGATAAACATCATTTCTGTGTCATCATCAAAAAGGGGGAAATTGTTGAGTCATATAGTGTTTTGATGATTGTAAACAAATGATGATTGTCTAACTAACATGTGTGTTTGAGATGTGCATATTACATTAACATGAAACAAGTCATGGAAGGTTGAATATATCACATCATGAAGGACTTCCAACAAGTGAAGTTCCTAAAAGAGTTCCTATCAGGAACACAAACAAGTGCGGTTCCTAGGTACATCTTAAGAGGAACATTGAATATGAAGTTCCCGAGGTAGAGCTATCAACATGCGGTTCTTGAGTTGGAGCAACATGGTGCATGATGACAGAAAATATGAGTTTATTTTCTAGGATTCATGTAAGTATGTGGAAACGTGAAAGGTAATGGAACAAGGTCAAAAGGAACTCGTGGAGCTTAGAGTCAGAAGTATTTAAGAGTCAATAAGTCTGATGCACATTATTATCTTAATCTATAGGAATTTATTTATAGTTTGTTTCTTAATAAATATCTACTTGGTTAATTATTTATAGATAATATGCATTAGTTGTTTTAGGGCAAGATTTAGTTTTTAAATAAAAGATAAATTTTAAATAAAATAGTTTTAAATAAAATCGATTTTTAATTTAGGATTCTGATTTTAATATCTTTTATTTATATTTTAACTTTTCTGTTTTAAGAAAATAAAAAGCCTAGATTTATAATACGTATAATGAGTTTTTGTAAAGAAACTGTCTGTCTGTTCCTCTCTAAGGAACAAACGTGCTGGTACTATTAATCTAAGTTAAAGGAACGAAGTAGCAATTAAAGGAACTAGGCGTGTAAAATATTGTGCAATGCTTAAAAGGAATCTGTTGAGTTTTTAAAGGCTATATTTTAGGAAAATGATTTTATGTGGTTCAAATCTGATATTAAAGGAAAGATCTTTCATGGAAAAGATTTTATCTTTATTCCAAAATAAAATCATTTTCGGATTTAAAGTCGAGTATATTGTCACCAATGCGCATCCAGGGCCACCAACTGTCCTCAATAACCAACACAAGTTCTTCCGGTACATTTTGTCCTCACTCATGCGCACCCTGAGAAACTTCCCAGGAGATCACCCATCCCTAGACTACTCCCAGCCAAGCACGCTTAACTGTGGAGTAACTAAGGAAATGAGCTCCCTAAAAGAAAGATGCATCTTGTCAACCTGTAAATTCTGCTCGCCAAAATAGGGTCATCACAGGGACAAAGCCATAAAACAAAACAAAAAGCGTGTCAGTAAAACTACTGAGTACATGTATATGCGGAATATTAAACACTTTATTTAATTAAACATTTGAAATATTTAATTTCGAAAATCCTTCCTTGAATACTTGATAATTATATAACATAAAGTATTTAACTTTAATAAAAACTCTTTTTCCTTGCCTAGGTACCTTTCCTAAAGTGTGCACACCCCCCAAGTTTAGTATTCCTTACTGAGTCTATTACGAGGGGTTACTACCTTGTCCACGTGACTTATACAAAAAGTACATGGGTAAATAATATAATGGCTACCGTTCTTGCTAAGATTACAAGCCGTTGCCTGGGTAAATAATATTAATAGCTACCGTTCTTGCTAATAAATAACAAGCCGTTGCCTCTTTATTATTGCGATCATAAAAGATCATATATCTAATAAAAATCCTTCTGAAAGAATCCTCCTTTAAAAGGAATAGTATTACTTATAAATTTAGCCATATAAAGGCATAAATAAAATAGCTTGCTTAAGAGGTAACTTTTGAAAAATAATAATAATTCAAAAACACTCCTTTATATATATTTAACCAATGCATTTAAATATCAAACTCCTTGTAAATTATATGAATACAGATTCAAAGATCAAACTTTATAATAATATTGAACTAAAGACATAATTCAAGTGCATAATAAAATTAATAAACATTCAAACATGTTCATACAAAACACATGTAGTTCATAATAAAACTTATAAAAACATGACTTCAATCCAAAATATTTTCCTAAAAACATGATACTGAGGTTGCAAAAATAATTATTAAAGATCTACATATACACGCACCTTGAAAATTAATAACTACTTAGGGAAGAAGAGAAAGGGTATGCTAAGAGAGAGAGAGAGTTTAAACTTGAGAAAAGAGATTTATTTCTCAAATTTGATGTGAAGAATATGAGGAGCGGAGACCCCTATTTATACTAGTTGGACAAGTAGAGTCGTACAAGGACTCGGATACTAAAAGATGGGTTTAAGAGAAAAGATAAATAAATTTAGCTAAAATCCAACTACTTTTTACGATCATCTAACTAGGATTTGAGAAAAGATATAATTTATCCCACAAAACAAAATTCTAGATAGTTAATCTATAAGATAACAACTAAAACTAAAAAAAGAAACAAAGTGGCATCAATGTGAAGTATACAAGCCGACTGCACTAAGCGCCGAAACTCCTCTTTTTTTTATTTTTTTTTAAAGATATTATTTGATAAAAAGATTTAATTTTGGCTTTATTAGTTAAAATAGTATTTAATTAAAAATCAAGTTTAAATTATTGTTGCACAAGTAAATGCTAGATTTTAGGAAGCAGTAACATTTCCATCTCCCACGTTCAACTGAGATCGTGGAGATCACGGGTAACAAAAGGAACGTGTTCCTCTAGTTGAGGAATATCATGGGAAAATGGTTTAAGCACTAACACATGAGTTTTTAAAGGCTATATTTTAGGAAAATGATTTTATGTGGTCAAATATTATATTAAAGGAAAGATCTTTCTTGGAAAAGATTTTATCATTATTCCAAAATAAAATCATTTTCGGATTTAAAAGAAAATTCTTTAAAGATATTATTTGATAAAAAGATTTAATTTTGGCTTTATTAATTAAAATAGTTTTTAATTAAAAATCAAATTTTAATTATTATTGCACAAGTAAATGCTAGATTTTAGGAAGCAGTAACATTTCCATCTCCCACGTTCAAGTGAGATCGTGGAGATCATGGGTAACAAAAGGAACGTGTTCCTCTAGTTGAGGAACATCATGGGAAAATGGTTTAACCTCTAACACATGATTAATCCCACGTTCATTCTAAATGATTGTTATAAATAGACAAGTTCAATTAAGTTTCAAATTGTCTGAGTGGTGTCTTTATCCATAGTGTCTGGCTTATGTCATTCCACACGTTCTGGCTTTAGGAATAATGTTACACAAGAATTATATTTTTCTATTCCTCGTTTTGAGTCAGTTCCTATGAGTTTCAAGTTCTTACGAGTGCCATGTTTCATTACAATTCTTCAGTTTCTATATACTAGAGTTAAACCAAATTATCAAGCATCTGTATTTGAGTTTAGGGTTAAAGGGTTTGAGTGAACTCTTGTAATGGGAACTTGGTTAAGAGTTTGAGTGAATTTTTGTATCAAGTTCGAGTTAGGAACTTGAGTAAGTTCTTGTTATCTATGTGTAGACTTAGGGTGAAATCTATCTAGGGGTGAAGGGTTTGAGTAAACCTTTTGTAAAGAGTTGTGGGAACTCTTAAAAGACTTAGAGTTAAGTCTAGAGTACAGAGTGGAGATTGTGAGAGAGTTAGAGTTCCTAGTGGAACTTGTGAGAGAGTTGGAGTTCCGAGTGGAACTTGCATATGTAATTGGTTGAAACAGAGGAGGTTTATTATTATATTGAATAGTTTAAATCCCGAGGAGGTCGTGGTTTTTCTTCTTGTATTAAAACAAGAAGTTTCCACGTAAAAATCTCTCTTGCACTTTCTGTTCCTTATTCCTTATGTTTTAAATTCCGCATTAATTGGGCAATAAGTTCCACACATACAATTCACCCCCCTCTTGTAGTGTTCCTGTAGAAATAACAACAAGGACAATAAAACCCCTCGGTTCCCGTTGCAGCCTGATGACTTAATGCAGCATCACAAAATTCAAAGACCCCATCCACGAATTCACACGTGTCGCGACTAGCATACATCCATGCACGATTCATTTCAATCAGACCTCTAATCAAACACAGCAACAAGTACCTCATGTCAATGACGAACTTCATTACATGATTAGAGTTTATGAACCATATATATTTAATCAAATTAGGCATTCTTTCCAAGGGTCCTTATCACTCCAACCTAACCCATCCTTAGATGTCCAATCTCACTAGTGAATGTATGCCTTCTTTTCGATTCTACGGAAAATCCGGCAGCATTTCCCTACAGTTCTCCAAGTACACGATGTAGATATATAGTTACTTATATCTACATATGTACCCAGAGAACAAAAGTAGGGAAACGACGAGCCAATATTTTCCTCTAGAATCGAAATAAAGACATACATTCACCACCTAAGTGAGATTAAACATCTAAGAGCAGTCCCAAACCGGGGACTATTCAAGACTTACTCCTAATGAGTAAGTCTCGAACGGGTATCTAGGCATATGATATGATGATGCATACATTGGTTTTTAAACAACAAAACATTTTACATCTAATCTCAATTCAACGATAAATATGTGCATATTTGCACATATAAACCAATTTACTATGAAAGAAAGTTAAATATGAGTGATAACATATCAATATTAAGGTCGTAAATAGGGAAATCGAACTCAACACTCCGTCACTAGCTAGCTTCAATAATCAACAACAAAGTTTAAAGTTAACATTTGTATATTAGCAAATCAAAATAAACTAAACAAAACTAAACTAAACTAAAGTAAACAAAACTAAACTAAACTAAATCCAACAAAACTAAACTAAACTAAGTACAACAACACAACAACCACAAAATAACAACCACGACTACAACAACCACAACTACAACCCCACCAAAGTCCTAGTTTTTTTAACCTAAAAATCAAACTAACTACTTAAACTAAAATCAAATTAACTCAAATCAATCAACTTTAAACCCTTTAACTATTATACAACCTAATTTCACTAACAATTATTCATAAAACTACAATGAATTATAAACTTGAAGCTCAAATATGAGATTACAATAAAAGTTATGAACCTTTAGTTACCTAGAAAGAGGTGGAGGAGGAATGTAGTTCTTTAGGAGGAGGAAGGTGGAGGTGCGGCAAGCTAGCAGAGGAATGGAGTGGTGGTGCGCAAGCTAGGGCAGAGACTTGCAGCACTAGTGGTGCGCAACCTAAGGCGCCCAGCTGGTGGTGGATGCTTTGGGTGGCGGCGGAATCAGGTGGCCGGCGGTCGCAGGTGGTTGGTGGTGAGGTGTGGTGGTGCATGGTCGAACTTCTTAGTCTGAGGGAGAAGAGGAGCGAGAAAAGAAAATCGCTGAAGGAGGGAACTGAAAATGGGTGAATGAGAAGGAAACAAAAACACGGGTTTTTGTGTTGGAAAAAATAACGGAAAATCTGATCCGGTCTTGTGAACCGGATCAGATTTTAGAAAACTGCAGCAGTTTCTAAAATCTGATCCGGTTCACTAAAGGACCGGATCAGATTTTCTGCCCAGCTTTCCCTCCCTTTTTTTTGTTGATTTTCGGATGTAGTTTTGTAAAAACTGAATCTGTTACTAAGTGAAATATAAGGTTTTTTCCACTAGTGTGTGGTTGGTTGTTGTCATATACATTAGGAGGCCAGTGCCTCTTAGCATGTTACTTCTACGAGTGATAAAACACTATCAGCTAGTGGTCAGTCTGACCACTATCAGGGATAATCTTGTAATTTATAAACTTGTGTTTGGTATTAAAGATACTTGTTATTTATAAACCAACCCCTGTTTATATGTTTGAGACACTTGTTATTCATAAATCAACTCATGTTTGTGTGTATTAAATCTTATCTTTTGTCAGAAAGTAAAATTGTGATCTTTGACAAAAAGTAAATGTTTAACGATTAACGTGTTTTGCTAGCTTTTTCCCTAAAAAAGTGCAACTGGATATCTTTGAGAACCCTTATTGAAGGAATTGTGTCCTTGACTCTAATGCAATTACTAAGTATAATATGGATCATATTATGGAGATAATAAATTCATTTAATTAAGTCGTCTTTATGTCTTGCTAGAGAATGCTATAGACCTTTGGGTTAGTAATAATAAACACAAAGCCCACTTAAATGTATCCTACAAGGTCACACATTATTTCTAGATACACAAAAGAAAACCTAGAGCCCATAAAGGGCCCTAGGGTGGCCGGCCAAGAGGGAGAAGGGGAATGGGATTGCTTAACCTAATTACTCCTATAATTAGTTAAGGAATGAGAAAATAAAAGATACTGGATCTCTCAATATTTTCTCTCTCCTATTCTCTCTCTTCAAAAAGTCACGTAATACTGCTCCAAGAAATAGAACAGTCCCTCTTCCTTCCAACTAGCATTGGTGGAGCGTTGATCTGGATTGGTGGACTTAGTAGAGGAATCTCAATTGCGTTATATCTCCGGATCTTGAAGAGCTTAGTGAAAATCACGCGTCAAAAGTTAATTCTTTACTATTATGTGATCCTTGAATATATGTGCATGAGATCTTGTTTTAAGTGCTTATGAATGTGATTCATGAAATTCCGCTTATAGTACTTATAATCCTACAGTGGTATCAGTTTTAGCCTCTTGCATATAGTTTTTTGGTCATAATAATTAGATTTATTTTGATGTGTTCATGGTTGATTTTAATTTGATTAAGGGGAGAAATTGAATTATGGATTGAATAATTAATTGGAATTGATTAAATGGAGATTTAATTGCTTAATTTTTCAATATAAAGTGGTCGAATTTTTCGAAAATTCAACCCTAAATTTTCGAAATTTAAATTTTGATTTTAGATCTCTAAATTTCGAATATTGAATTCATATTATTAGTCTGATTTTAATGTTTAAAATTGTTTATGTATGAAAATTAATTCATGTGGAAAGCGTTTTATATGAATTAGAGATTACTTTATGTGTATAACCCTAAAATTAATTAAAATGGAGATTTTAATTTAATTTTCTGAATTAGGCATAAAAGAGTTTATGTTTAATTTAATTAAGATCACTAAATTAATTTTACAAAATGTTGTAATTTTAATTTCCTTAAAATAAAAAAAAAATTAAGGAGGAGGAGGAGGAGGAGCCCCGGATGGTGGCTGCTCCGGTGGTATGCCGGTGAGGGTTGCGAAGACTGCCGGCAAGCAATTAGCGAGGCTGGCGCTGGACCCGACGTGCGCAACATCGTGCTGCTGGCTGGCGCTGGGAGTCCTTGCCGGCGTCGGTTCACATGTGGTTTGCCGGTGAGTTCCGGTGAGGTCACTTGATGTAGGGTGGCCGGAGTTCTGCAGTGCAGGCGTGAGAGTAGGACTGGCAGCCTTGCTGCTTGTCTAGTTCGTGGCCTCCACGACCTTTTTTCAATTTTTTTTGTTTTAAAATTTTTGGTAACTGGCAGCGTGCAGTGTGATTCTTGAACAGATTTTGGTTTTTTGAAATTTTGTAAAACAAATTTTTGAGAAGATTAAGCAAATTCCAATTATGTTAATTATGTTGATTTTGACTGGGTCATAAATTAATTCCATAATTTTATTCTTTAATCTAATTAAAATTAGTAGGCCAGATATTCTAGGATATAATCTTTAGGTGGTTAGGAATTACTTAAATATTTTATTCTCTTGCTTTAATTAAGAATATTTCATATTTTGATTGTTAGCAAGTATAATACTACCTCCGTCCCAGAATAGTCTGAACACTTTCCTTTTATGTTTGTCCCAAATTAGTTTGAACACTTCCATTCTTGGCATGGTCCCACCATTAATATATTATTTCTTTTACACATCTTTGGCCCACACTCTACCTTTTATCAATAAAAAGTTACCCAACTTTCCCTCTCCTCTAATAAAAAATACCCCACCAACTCATATCACATCTACTTTTTAAATAAAATAATATTTGATAACCACACCACAACTTATCACCTTAAACTACGTGTCCCAACAAGTGTTCAGATCTTTCTGTGACGGAGGGAGTATGTGATATTATTATGTGGCATTTTATATTTGATATAATTGCTATGAATGATTAGTATGGCCCAAGTTTAAGTTAGAAAATACGATCTGCGTATCATGATGTATTCTTGTAATTTAAATACGATCTGCGTATCGTTAAGTATTTTTTGTAATTTTTTTAATTTAGATATTATTTAAATTATTTTGATACTTATGTAATCCAAAGACGAGCCCATCAAGAGAAGGCCCGTGGCTAAGATGGATGGAAATCCATGAAGAGTCCAAGGAGGAGCCCATGATGCTTAGTTCTTAGGATTAGGGGCCATACTAGATCATATTTATTTTTCCATTTTATTATTATTTAAAATGCTTTTATTTTATGTTGGTTATCAATTCGCTAGAGTTCACTAATTCATAACAACATAATAAACTTAGGTCCTGCAAATATTAAGGTTAGCTTTTCAAGCATAAAGTGCTTATTAACCCTTAATTAATAGTAAAAGGTCATGCTTCCGCAGGGTATTTGATGTATCATATTTGTATATAGGTTTTAGGTGCATTTAGGTTGCATTTTAAGAGCATTTAGGTGCATTATAGTTCATAATTGCATACTATTACTTAATTCGCGAAATATTACTCCTTTTGTGCGTTTTCGGTGTTCTTTGATGAATTTCAAGTATTAAGAACATAATTGGAGTATTGTTGGACAACATTGAGTGTTTAGGAGCAATTCAAAGCAAGCTACGTTGATAAGGATCGTTACATATATATTTGAGTGCAATTTGGAGCTAAATTGGAGTTGGAATTTAATGAAAGAATTATGGAAATGGAGTCATGTTCACTCTTTTATCTATAACTTTTGACTCATTAGTGATAATTGGACAATTCCAGTGACATTAGAAAGTAGGCTTGAAGAGCTTTCCAACGATATGTTGCACAACCCAAGGAGAGCTATATTCTAAGAGATATGGGCTTCGCACGTTGGCCTAGTTTTGCTGAAGCAGCCTACGCGCGCGCGGATTGCTAAATTCCGCCTCTTTTAATGATTTAGTGGACCATCCTTATCTTGTAACTTAGAATTCTACTAGTATTAGGAGTTACAATTTTATATTAGGGTTTTTATAATTATTATTATTCATTACTCATTATTCAAGTAGGACTTCTATTATTTTCTCTCTAGCGACATAAACAAGGAAGCGTTGGTTTTGCTTTTAGCTTTTGGGAAATTATTCAAGACTTCATCTTTTCATCATCAATCAAGTATTCTCTTTTATTTTATAATCTTGATTATTAGTTATGTTTCTCCTTATATTTTATTTAGTTCATTTAATTAATATGTGTGAGTAGTTTTCAAATCTAGGGTTAAGTAAACCCTAGCCATGATTGATGTTTGATTTATTCCTTTAAATCCCCAATTTAGTTGCTTAATTGTTCTTGCTTAATTGATTGTGCAATTTCCAATACTAGATTAGGGATAATTAGTATTGCTATCATTCCATTGTCTTGATCACAACGGGAGTTGGGTTTTGACGGATTTGAGTATGTTAATTAAGGGCATGAAAGTCTCCACGGGAGTAGGTAGAATGGATTGTTAGGAAGTTAGAGTGTTGTGTTTAATGTCTTTAATCTGCATGATTCCACTGGAGTAGGCTTGATTGAATATTAGGGAAGCCATAGATACTCGAGAGAGGTTTAATGTCTTTACATTAATTATGCTAGTGGTGATGCTTAATTCTAGGTGCTTTTAACCCTTGAATTTATTCTCATATTATTAATTAGTTGCTCTACATTTATAGTAGTTTAGTAGTTCATTGACCATAATAGTTTGTCACTTGTTAGTTGAATTGAGTCAAGGATAACTAGTGTTTGATACTGTTTGTCTCTGTGGAATCGACTATGACTTACCTAACTACATAGTTAGGAGGTTAGTTAGGTTATTTTCTTTTGTTAGGTGCACGACACGTCTATCAAATTTTGGCCCCATTGCCGGGGACTAACGGCATTAAATTAGTTAACCTTAATTTATTTAGCTAAACTTGTTTTTGTTCGATCATTGTTACTCTTTTTTGTTGTTTGATTTTTTTCCCTCTTTCTGTCTTTTTGTTGCATGCAAGGAGATTGATCGTGAGATTGAAGCTACAACAAGGAGATTATGAGGTCAACGAAGAAGACAACAACAAGGATCAACAATGGGAGATGAAACACCACCAAAGTCTCTACAGGAATATGCTATGCCCGATGAGACCACCACCACCATTACCAGGCCAACCACCACTGCAACACACTTTGAGCTTAAGCCACAGCTTATTCAATTTATTTCACAGGACTCTTATGCGGGAACACCCAAAGAGAGCCCTACTGATCATTTGGCTAGCTTTTTAGAGAAGTGTAATACTTTGAAACTAACGAATGTTTCTAATGACCTGATTCGTTATTGTGCTTTTCCTTTTTCTCTTAGGGATGAAGCAAAAGAATGGTTGAAAGAAGAAGAAGTGAGGAAGATCGCTACATGGCCAGAACTGAAAAAAGCTTTCATCTACAAGTTCTTCCCTCCTATGAGGACTTCAAAGTTCGGAAATGAGATATCTGGCTTTCAGCAACATGAATTGTAGTCTCTCTATGAGGCATGGCAGAGATACAAGGCTTTACAAAGACAATGCCCACGCCATGGTATTCCTGAGTGGTTATTGATTCAGACATTCTACAATGGTCTGAAGCATGATGTTAGAAGTTCTATTGATGACGCATCTGGCGATACTTTCATGGCCAAAACTCCGGAAGCTGCTGGCTGCCAACAATTATTTGAATGATTGGAGTGTGTCTCGTGGAGCCCCTAAAAGGGGAGGTAAGTATGAGGTTGATGCTATAGCTACTCTAACTAACACTGTGCAAGTTTTGGCAGCTAAGGTTGACCAATTGAGTAGTGGATCAATAGCACCTCTTTGTGAGATTTGTGAAGTGCAAGGTCACTCTTTGGCAACACCATGGGAGCAATAACTGAGCAAGCCACAAGACCACAAAACAACCCATACTCAACCACATATAACCAAGGTTGGAAGAATCATCCAAATTTCTCCTACAAAAACAACCAACATCAACCTCCACACACAAACTACTCCCAACCACCTGGTTTCCAACAAAGACCACCTTTCAACTCTTCCCCTTCATCCTCTAGATCCAACCTCGAGGCTATCATGGAGAATCTAGCTTCTTCTCAAGCAAAGCAAGTTGAGTATCAAGCCAAGCAAAATGAATTCTTCAGCAACTCTCTCCAACAAATCAATGCTCATTATAAGTTGATGGAGAATCAGATGACCCAACTTTCCCAACAGATTAGTCATCTCTCTAAACCTTCAGGCCAACTTCCTGGCCAAACTGAACCAAATCCTAAGGGGCATATCCATGCCATCTCATTGAGGAGCTGTAAAGAATTGCAAGAACCTACAAAGAAGGTGACTAAGAAAAAGAAATGTGCAGAAGAGGTCATAAGGTTGAGTGAAGAAGATCAAGGTGAGAAGCTTGTGGAAGATGGAACTAAAAAAACTGAGAAACAGGAACCTACTCCTACCCCTATTAAGCCATACAAGCCACCAGTTCCATTCCCACAGAGGTTGGCACATGCAAAATTAGAGAAGAAATATGGGAAGTTCCTTGATATACTGAAGAAGCTGCACATAAACATACCATTCTTGGATGCTATCTGTGAGATGCCCTCTTATGCAAAAATTTCTAAAAGACATGCTATCTAACTAGAGAAAGACCGAGGAGAATGCAACTGTTTCACTAACAGCTGAGTGTAGTGCTATTTTGCAGAATAAACTCCCAAAGAAGTTAGGAGATCCAGTCAGTTATTCTATTCCTGTCAAGCTTGGTGATATTGCTATCAAGAATGCTCTATGTGATCTTGGGGCTAGTGTTAGTCTCATGCCCTTATCATTCTGCAAGAAGCTCAATATGGGTGAACTGAAACCCACACGCATCTCTCTCCAACTAGCAGACAGAACAATCAAGTTTCCACTTGGTATCCTTGAAGATGTCCGTCTTAGACTTGGTAAATTCTTCATTCCATGTGATTTAGTTGTCATGGAGATGGAAGAAGATGTTCAGGTTCCCATCATCCTTGGGAGACCCTTTTTGGCCACTGCTGGAGCCATAATTGACATGAAGAAAGGTAAGCTCACCTTTGAAGTAGGTGATGAAAAGATGGAGTACATACTCACCAACTTCATGAATTCTCCTTCAATGGGAGAAACTGTTTATAGAGTGGATGATCTCGATGAGGTGATAGAAGCCAATGCCTTCAGTCTACAACTTGATGATTCATTACAAACGGTTTTGATGGATATTGCTGATGAGGAAGAATGGGCGACCAAGGAGTGTAGGAAAACACTATAGGAGACAGGGGTAGTGTCATCTGAGAAGCCTATCAAGGAGGTATTGAACCTGAGAGAATCTAAGGAGTGTTCTAAGTCTCTTTCACACCACGCTGATGAGCTCCATTGAGATGCTTATGAGAGCTCTCGTCTCTACAAAGAACAAATTAAAAAATGGCCTGACAAGCCACTCACACGAATTGAGTGTGGCACTTTTACTGTGAATGGTCAAAGAGTGAAACATTATAAAGCTGGTGATCCTATTGACGAGAGTGTGAACATCACACTTTTCGACCCTGCATTGGACTAAATTACAAGGGAGGTCGAGCTTATGACCTTATAAACAAGCGCTTTTGGGAGGCAACCCAATAATACTTACTTTTTCTTTTTTATTTTTTATTTTCTTTCTTTATTTTCCCTTTTTCTTATTATTTCTTCTTTGTCTCTTATATTTATGTTTGCATTATTGTTTGGTTATTTGTTTGTTTCCCTCTTTTTTTTTTAGGTAAATTCAACAAAAAAAAAAAAAAAAAAAAAGAGGAACCACACACCAGAGCTTCCCTTCACGGATCAGTACACTTCACGGCCCAGCTGGGGCCTGCATTCACAAATAACAGCAAGGTTGTGATCAAAACAAAACAAGGGAAGGAAAGATTCAAAGGTTACAGTACACGCCACAGAGATACCGCAGCTTGGCGACATAAATCACAGCCCACGTGTGCTATTATACCTGATGGTGTAATCCAAAAAAAAAAAAAAAAGAGAGAGAACCAGCGTGTTTCCAGAACACCCCACAAGAAAGTCGTGGCTTGCTGATATAATCACAACCCATTTGTGATCCTTCCTGCTGCAAGTGCTGCCCCCATAAAGCAAGTTAAAGCAAAACAAAAACGCAAGAATGGGTTTCGAGACTGAAGAAATGACAGCATGAAGCAGGCACCTCCACACCTTCCTTCCTCCTTGCGAATTCCGATCAGCACTCGAACACAGCAGCGCCGAGTACAACACCGGTGGCGCAGCACCACCACCACTTTTTCCGGCGCCCCCTTCCTCGCTGTTCTCCTCCGTTTCGTTCTTCAAAATCTGCACCCAGATTTTCGCAGTTTACAACAATTTTGGCTGTAATTTTCGATTTTTTTGGGTTATATTACTCAATCTCAATTGGTAACAAGGCATCCATAACGATTTCCTGGGATTCTTGAGGGTTGAATCCATGTTTGATTGACTGTGTGAGCATACTAACGAGCAACATTCGATTATCTTCGTATGTTCTTGATTGAGATATAACAAATCCAAGGGTCCTATTACTCTGTTTCATTACCGAAACTCGGAGGTACCATGGTCTAAAATTGCGTGGGTGTTGTTGTACTGAATCTCTTGAGACCTTTGACAATCGCCCATAGGATTTCGGCAAGGTTTATGTGGGAATTGTGAATTTGTGATATTACTTGGCATGATATAGTATCACGCGGTGATTGTATTGGAGAATTTTGCGTAGAAGCTTGTGGGGGAAGTTGATTGAGTAACGTTTCGTTACGTGCTTCGTCTCATTTATGGCTCGTTTCCATCGACTTAGCCACGATAAACGAGCACGTTTTCGCTCTCCCCTCAGTGAGGTTTTGTGAGTACCTTCCCCTTTACTCGTGTTTATTTTTCTCTTTGCACTATGGACATTGCAAGATTTTAGCTTGGGGGAGGTATATTCTATCTTTAATTGCTTTCTAGTGTAGATTTCATTGCTTTCATAGGATGTCACACGGTTTGTACCGCTTACTAGGAGCGGGAGTTTACGTGTAACGAAAAAAAATTGTACAGTTTTCTTAGTTGCATTAGCATATTAGATTTCATCTCATGTAGTTGCATCTATGGGACTATTGCTAGCACTATTTGGGAACCCTGTTGATATATTTACTACCGTCTTAAGCGTAATTCATCTCGTTCATGACTCTTCATAGCATGATTGTATTGCGATTGATTGCTTGTTGTAAGAGTGGCTGATCTCTCTCTGGCTTGATTTAACCTTACTGTTTACACATCTTAAACCGATGTGAGCTTTTGTGCCTATAAACTAACGTATCTGTGTCGGTTATGTTATTTCATGTGTGATTAGTTCCTCATTTGTTGCATGGATCTTGACTTTGACTTGGTACTTTTTGACACTTGGCTTTATAAGCAATTGTATATGATTGAGGCATTTTTTTCATTGTTTTGAGCCTCCAGAGATATTTTCTTTTCATATATATTATCCTTTCTCTAGCCCAGCTGAGCCTTTCCTGACTTTGTTCTGAATCAATCTACATTACAAGCCTTTTATGATTTCTCTACCCAAGCCTTGCTAAGTGGAGTAGCATTAAAGTTTATGTTTTGAGCTTGTGTTTGTGGTAATTATCGGAAGGAAATATGTTGAAAGAAAGTTGCTTGAATTAATGTGGAAGTACAAAATGAAAAGAATGATGAAAAAGTTGTGAAAAATAATTCTGAAAAATAGGAAAAAGAGGAAGTGAAAAAAAAAGATTGAATTAAAGGTGGAATAATTTTTGTTGGAGTTGATAAAGATGGGTACGATCTTGATTTAATGGTAATGTGTTGTTGAACTTCTAGTAGAAGTTTTTGTGGCGTTTGCATCTAATGGCTATAGATGTTAAAATGTTGTTTTCTCCACTAGTTGGCTTTTAGCACCACATCTCCAAATATATTCCCATACCCTTAACCTCAGCCTCATTACAACCCTTGAAAGTCTTCATGATCTCTTTGCTTTATAATTTTGAGTGGAAAGTGAGTCAATAGTCAAAGTTAAAGAGTATGTGTTTCAATTGAGTCGACATGGTTTAGGTTGAGTGACATTGATTATGCCATAAACACATGAGAGTATGAGTGCACATGACTAAAGTGAGGTCTCTAAGGTTTGGTTAAGTCCAGCTTAGGGGAGATGGTTTGTGGTAAGATTAGAGAGTTGGTTGCTTTACATAAAGTGCTATGCGGCTTTGTTCGAGATTGTGCGATGCTTGTTTCGTGTAGTAATTGTATCTCTCGTGTTCTCAATTGTGTGTTTGGCCCTATCGTAGTCCCATGTTGTAGGTTGATTGTCTTTCTTTTCCAATGTCTATGTCTATTTGCTTGAGGATAAGCAATGGTGTAGCTTGGGGGAGTTTGATGTATCATATTTGTATATAGGTTTTAGGTGCATTTAGGTTGCATTTTAAGAGCATTTAGGTGCATTATAGTTCATAATTGCATACTATTACTTAATTCGCGAAATATTACTCCTTTTGTGCGTTTTCGGTGTTCTTGGTTGAATTTCAGGTATTGAGAACATAATTGGAGTATTGTTGGACAATATTGAGTATTTAGGAGCAATTGGAAGCAAGCTACGTTGATAAGGATCGTTACATATATATTTGAGTGCAATTTGGAGCTAAATTGGAGCTGGAATTTAATGAAAGAATTATGGAAATAGAGTCATGTTCACTCTTTTATCTATAACTTTTGACTTGTCAGTGATATTTGGACAATTCCAGCGACATTGGAAAGTAGGCTTGAAGAGATTTCCAACTATATGTTGCACGGCCCAAGGCGAGCTATATTCTAAGAGATATGGGCTTCGCAAGTTGGCCCAGTTTTGCTGAAGCTGCCTACGCGCGCGGATTGCTAAATTCCGCCTTTTTTAATGATTTAGTGGATCATCCTTATCTTATAACTTAGAATTCTACTAGCATTAGGAGTTACAATTTTATATTAGGGTTTTTACAATTAGTTTTATTCATTACTCATTATTCAAGTAGGACTTCTATTATTTTCTCTCTAGCGACATAAACAAGGAAGCGTTGGTTTTGCTTTTAGCTTTTGGGAAATTATTCAGGACTTCATTTTTTCATCATCAATCAAGTATTCTCTTTTATTTTATCATCTTGATTATTAGTTATGTTTCTCCTTATATTTTATTTCGTTTATTTAATTAATATGTGTGAGTAGTTTTCTAATCTAGGGTTAAGTAAACCCTAGCCATGATTGATGTTTGATTTATTCTTTTAAATCCCCAATTTAGTTGCTTAATTGTTCTTGCTTAATTTATTGGGCAATTTCCAATACTAGATTAGGGATAATTAGTATTGCTATCATTCCATTGTCTTGATCACAACGGGAGTTGGGTTTTGACGGATTTGAGTATGTTAATTAAGGGTATGAAATTCTCCACGGGAGTAGGTAGAATGGATTGGTAGGAAGTTAGAGTGTTGTGTTTAATGTCTTTAAT
The DNA here is from genome assembly GCA_947646795.1 of Beta lomatogona. NCBI lineage: Eukaryota > Viridiplantae > Streptophyta > Magnoliopsida > Caryophyllales > Amaranthaceae > Beta > Beta lomatogona. The sequence goes on from CANSNZ010001289.1 coordinate 953,073, forward strand.
TTGGATGATTCCACGGGAGTAGGCTTGATTGCATATTAGGGAAGCCATAGATACTCGGGAGAGGTTTAAGGTATTGTTTAGGGCGTACTTTTCCTTGTGAACATTTAATTGACTAATTTGGGGTAGGAATTTATCTTTACGTTAATTATGCTAGTGGTGATGCTTAATTCTCGGTGCTTTTAACCCTTGAATTTATTCTCATATTATTAAGTTGTAATACCCCGAATTTTGAAAAAGTATTTTATTATATGGTTTAATATTATTTCCACTTAAATTTATTTTCTGATAATTCAATTTTAATAATGATTTCATTTAGTTTTGAATTATTTAACGAGTTTAGTTAATTGAAATGTATTTTATTATTTCTAAATATTTCAATTATTAATTATGGTAATTGAAAGTTTTTATTTAGTTTGTGGGCATTTTATCCAAACAATTGTCCATCCATTTTTAGCAATCCAAGCCCAAATGCAAGTCCATAGCCATATGTCTTTTAGCCAAAAAGAAAAAGGAAAGCAAAAAAAGAAGAAGAAGAAAAGAAAACGTGATCATCATAGATCACCATCTTCCTCCTTCCTCCCTCACGTATGAAACAGAGCCAAAGATCAAAATTTTCCACAAATTCAACAGTTCTTGTCAGAGAACATTGAAAATCATGCACAAATTCAACCCCAACCTCAATTCTTCTGTCCAAAATCCCCCAAAATCAGAAAATAAAATCTCAATACCATACTTCCTCCATTAATGGAGGTTGACTAAGCTCCACAAATTGTCCTATAAATAGCAACCCAAACACATTCAATCACTCAAGCAACCAACCCTTTCTAAGGTTGTTTCACTTTCTTCCCTTCTCCTCTTCTAAATTCTGATTTTTGTGTTGGGAATTAAAAATAATAAATAAATAAATAAAATTTCAGTCCACATTGAATCCACCGTGCACCACCGCACGAACCACCCGACCCCCAGCTAACTTCGCCACACAAAACGCCACAGATCCTCCAGCCTTCACCTTCTGCGCGACCTCCTCTTCGCAGCCCCCCTGTTGTCGCTGCATCGTGCCAGCCACCACCTGAACCACTCGACCACCGTCCCCGCATGACCCTTGCCTTGCGCCGCCCGAAACCCAGCCCCACCTCCTTCCTCTTCTTTTCTCCACCTTCGTGCCTCCCCTGCTTCGCTCCTCTATCTTCTTTCATCTCCTCTCTGCTTTGTTTCTCAGTTTGAGAAACTGAGATTTCTTTTTAATCTCCTTTCCCTTTTCTCTTTTTAGTTTAATTGAGTTTTAGTTGTTTTGTTAGTTTACTTTTATTTTTTTTGTTAAAACCAAAAACCCGTCTTTCCTGAATTACTTACTTTAGTGAAGTTACTATGTTTTAGTTGACTTAATCTTTTATAACTTGATAATATTTCTTAATTTTCTAAAACAAAGTAAGAAGTACAATAAAGTTAGTTTTTATGTTTAAAATAATTATTTAAGTTAATGAAAGTTAAGTTGAAGTAATTTTAAGTACTTAAAATAATTTCATAATTGATTTGAAAACTATAAACTTTGATTTATAAACTCTCTTAAATTAATTAAGAATTTCTTTAAGTTGTTTGAATTATTTAAATTGTTTTATATATAAAAATGGGTTATTTAGGTAACTAATTTAGATCTCGTTAACATGTAGATTCCGATTACGTAGACGAGAAATATCAAGAGTATTAATCCGTTCGTGAACTTAACTTTTCGGCACGCATCACGAGGTAATCTCCGATGTCCATCTAAACATAGATCCCGTTAGTGTAAAAAGAATTGATTACGTGATCATTATGTGCTTATAAAATTTATACGTATGGACTATAATTATGAATTATCGACTTAACGCGGATTATGAATATAAAGGATAAAATGGACAACGACTATGGATTTCTATTATGAATCATGACTATGGACGATGTACGATATGACAAAGATGGTTATTATAACGTTATTAAAATCGGTTAATGTCATTTAATAATGTTATTATTATTATTATTATTATTATTATTATTATTATTATTATTATTATTATTATTATTATTATTATTATTATTATATTATTATTATTATAATAAATATTATTATTATTATTATTATTATTATATTATTATTATTATTATGATTATTATTGTTATTATTATTACTATATATCATTATGATTATCATGAATATTATTATTGTTATTAATATTGAGACTTTATGAAAGTTGAAATTGGTAAGAACTTGTGATAATGAAATGATTATGAATCTGAAGTGATAAATAATGAACTCAAGTGACGGTTGTGTTTATGAAATGAGTTATTGAAACCACTATTAATGGATTGAGATTATGAATGGATTGAGATTATGATGGATTGAATATGTTCACACTGGATTGAACAAGATGACATAAATGTGTCCGTGATTTATGTGATGACTTGAAATTTAAAAGATGTTAATCACGTAAAGTGAAATATCGGAGCGAAATGATGAACAGGTTGCCCTGTATGAGAGGTTCAGCGGCCCCTACATGTTCTCTGGTTACTATGCTGATTATTCTGTTACTGTCTTCCTTCTATCTTGTTGTGATCCAAGTAGAAGGGGTGTGCACACTAGGGACTCTGTTATTATGGCCATTATGTTATCCGTAGGTGGTTACAGGGGATTGACCCCGGCCTACAATGTTGAAGTAAGTGGTTACAGGGGATTGACCCCGGCTTACTGGCGTTCTCATTCCTCTCCTTAAATAATTGGATTAATTGAAATTAAGTATGAGATTACTCATTGTATATATATACATGCGTGTATGTGTGCTATGTTTCTTAACCCTATTACCCTACTATTTTACAATATATTTTCAACTTAAGTATTTTACGGGATGGAGTTGGAATCACTCAGTTTTTCTGATTTTTGGGAGCTTGTCTCTCTTGTTTCTTTTCAATGTATTTGTGCAGGTGGGTGATCGACGGGGGAACAAAAAGGGAGATCATTTAGAGTTGTCATCCACTTAGCTTATGATTTAGCTTCCGCTGGAACTCTGAAACACTTAAATAATTAGTAATATTTAATGAACAATTTACTTGGTTGTAAGGATTAATTAATTTGAATTTAGTATGCTTTAATCTAGCCTTGCATTTATTTCCAAGGAGATAAGTGCGGCGGTAGCACGCCCGTTGATTCGAACCCTCGTGGATTTTCCCCCATCTCAAGTTTTATTAAATGAAAAAGGGTTCGGGTTGGCGGGGGTGTTACATAAATAGTTGCTCTACATTCATAGTAGTTTAGTAGTTCATTGACCATAATAATTTGTCACTTGTTAGTTGAATTGAGTCAAGGATAATTAGTGTTTGATACTGTTTGTCTCTGTGGGATCGACTCTTACTTACCCTACTACATAGTTAGGAGGTTAGTTAGGTTATTTTCTTTTGTTAGGTGAGCCACACGCCTATCAGTATTATCATTAATTTTGGGAGATAAGGTAAAATTGTGAATTTTACTACTTAGTTTGGTTATCCTTAACAAAATCATCAAAAGCGTTTTGGATTTTGAAGCAAGAGATAGTTAAGCATGCGATGTTTACCAATCTAAAAAGAATTATAAAGTGTTATAATTAGTAAAAGAGTTTACTTACCTTGAGAATGTAACGTTAAGATAAGGCCTCCGTCTATTAGTGTTGCATGTTGATAGGATCTTGTATTCTCTTATTCAAATGGGACATTAAAATTGAATAGGTGATCAACCTAGAAACCTTTGCATGTTTTAGGTTGTTTAATAAGCATAAAATTGAACTTTGCTTTTGTTTTTCTGTCTGTAGATACTATGTCTAACAACAACAACAACAACAACAACAATAACAATAACAACTCTGTTTTCAACATTCGTCCTTTCCTTGAAAATGACAGGCTGAATGGTGAAAACTTCATTAACTGGGAAAGAACCCTAAGACTCGTTTTGAGGTCTGAGGGGCGAGAGGATGTCTTAGAAACCCCACTTCCTGTGATTACTGATGAGTCAACTAAAGCCGACAAACGTCGTGCTAAGCAGGCCAATGATAGGTTTGTACCGATCACTTGCCTGATGATAGCAGCCACGGAGCCGGACCTCCAAAAGAGGTTCGAAACCAAGGATGCTTATACCATCATGACAGAGCAGTGGGCTATGTTTCAAACACATCCCCAGTTGAGCGGTATGAGACCAATTGGGAGATACTAGAATGTCACATGAAGCCGGGTCAAGCTGTTGGCCCCCATGTTTTCGCTATGATGGGTCTTTTCGAAAACATGGAACGAATTGGATTCCCTTACAGGGTTGAGTTGGCTGACATCATTCACCACTCATTGCCTGACAACTTCAATCAGTTCAGGATGACCTTCAACATGAATGAGTCTGAAAAGACTTTGCAAGAGCTACACGAGTTGTTGGTCAATGCTGAGAGGAATATCCCAAAAGAACCAAAGAAAGAGGTTTTGATGGTTCAGAAGGGAAAGGGTTTTAAGAAGAAAAGGGCAGAAAAGAAGGACAAAGGCAAGCAAGTTGCCGTTGTTGCTGAAAAACCTAAGCCAACCACCAAGCCAAAGATGGCCGCGGAAAGCAAGTGCTTCCATTGTCACAAGATAGGACACTGGAAGAGGAACTGCCCTCTATACTTGGAGGAAAAGAAGTCTGGTGCTTCCACTTCAGGTATATTTGTTATAGAAATCAATTTGACTTCTACTTCTTTATGGGTATTGGATACCGGTTGTGGTTCTCACATAGTTTATAATGTGTGGGGACTAAAAAGAAGTAGGAGGCTGGCAAAGGGCGAGGTAGAGCTTCGTGTTGGAAATGGAGCACGGGTTGCTGTACTTGCCATAGAAAGCTAAAGTCTGCATTTGCCATCTGGCTTTGTTTTAGAACTAAATAATTGTTATTTTGTTCCTTCGATAACTAAGAACATAATTTATGTTTCTGTTTTGGATTCCGAAGGGTTTTGGTTTGAAATTAAGAACAAATGTTGTTCCATTTCTTACAATAATATGTTCTATGCTAGTGCTAAATTGATAGATGGCTTATATGTGCTTGATAGGTCAATACAAGTCTATAACATAGATAGCAAGAAATAAAAATCAAATGAATCAAACCTAACCTACATTTGGCATTGTCGAATGGGTCATATAAATCAAAAGCGCATCCAAAAGTTACAACAGGATGACATTCTTCCATCATTTGATTTCGAATCATTTGATGTATGTGAATCATGCTTGATGGGGAAGATGACAAAATCACCATTTACTGGAAAGGGTGAAAAGGCCAGCGATCCATACAGATGTTTGTGGTCCTATGAGCACAAAGGAAAGGGGAGGGTTTAACTAATTCATTACCTTCACTGACGATTTGAGTAGATATGGATATGTCTACTTAATGAAACATAAGTCGGAATCTTTTAATAAATTCAAAGAGTTCCAAAATGAAGTACAAATCAACCTGGTAAGACAATCAAGGCCCTGCGATCCGATCATGGTGGCGAGTATTTAAGCCAAGAGTTTGATGATCATTTGAAGGATTGTGGAATTCTTTCACAATTAACTCCGTCAGGAACACCGCAGTTAAATGGTGTATCTAAAAGGAGGAATCGGACCTTATTGGATATAGTTCGATTAATGATGAGTCTTGCGGATCATCCGAATTTTTTTTGGAGATATGCTCTCGAAACAGCCGCACACACACTAAACAGGAGCCAGTCAAAGGCTGTAGAAAAGACTCCATATGAGTTATGGTTTGGAAACACTCCAAACTTGTCTTTTCTTAAGATTTGTGGATGTGAGGTCTATGTAAAACGTTTACTTTTAGACAAACTTGCACCCAAGTCAGATAAATGTCTCTTTGTGGGATACCAAAAAGAGACAAGGGGTTATTACTTCTATAACCGTCAAGAGAACAAAGTGTTTGTTGCTCGTGATGGTGTCTTTCTTGAAAAAAAAAATTGTTTCTAGAAAGACAAGTGGGATTAAAATAATTCTCGAAGAAATTCGAGATGAGCAACAACTGGACGTGGCTCACACCATGTTAGAGACGGCCCGACAAGACGAAAGTCTAGTTCAGGAGATGACGTGTTCAACGCGTGAACCTCCCACCGTCCCACTTGAATCTAATTCAAGCGAAGATCTTCAAGAAGTTGAAAAGAACATTCCTCTTGATGCTCAAACCCCGTGTAGGTCGAGTAGACCAAGGATTTCAAACAAGAGGTTGGTTGATTTCCTATTAACTGAAAACTCTGAAATTATGATTTTGGAGAATTCAAAACCTACTACCTACAAACAAGCTTTGACAAGCCCAGACTCTGAGAAATGGCTTGAGGCCATGAAATCCGAGTTAGACTCCATGTCTGAGAATAAAATTTGGACCTTGGTCGACTTGCCTGATGGGGTTAATCCTATTGGATGCAAGTGGGTGTTCAAATTGAAAACAGACAAAGATGGAAATGTCTATGTCTATAAAGCACGACTGGTTGCAAAAGGATTCAGGCAAATTCATGGTATAGACTATGATGAGTCCTTTTCTCCAGTAGCAATGCTTAAGTCGATTTGGATACTTATAGCGATTGCTGCATTTTATGATTATGAAATTTGGCAAATGGATGTCAAAACCGCATTCTTGAATGGGTTCTTGAATGAGGATGTGTACATGACACAACATGAGGGTTTTGAGGATCCAGAAAATCCTAAAAGGGTTTGCAAGCTTCAAAGGTCCATTTATGGATTGAAGTAGGCATCTCGGAGCTGGAATCTTCGATTTGATGAGGCAATCAAGAAATTTGGTTTCCTCAAAAGCGAAGAAAAATCGTGTGTTTGCAAGAAGTTTAGTGGGAGCAGCTTAGTCTTCTTGGTTTTGTATGTAGATGACATACTACTCATGGGAAATGACATAGCAATGCTTGAGTCAGTCAAGGAATGGTTGAAAAGTTGTTTCTGCATGAAGGACCTTGGAGAAGCTGAGTACATACTGGGAATTAAAATCCATAGAGATAGGTCTCAAAGGATGATTGGACTAAGTCAAGAAACCTATATTGATAAATTTCTTGCAAGGTTCAACATGGAAAACCCGAAGAGAGGATTCATTCCTATGTCACATGGCATATCGCTTAGCAAGAGTCAGTGCTCGACTGAGCCTGATGAGTTAAAGCGAATGAGTAGCATACCTTGTGCTTCGGCTATAGGATCTATCATGTATGCCATGATAAGTACTCGACCAAATGTTGCATATGCCTTGAGCATGTGTAGCAGGTTCCAAGCAAATCCAGGGGAAGCACACTAGATTGCAACTAAGAGTAGCCTTAAGTACTTGAGAAGAACTAAAGGCATGTTCTTAATCTATAGAGGTAAAAGTGAGTTGGTTGTTAAAGGTTATACTGATGCGAGCTTCCATACCGACAGAGATGATTACCGCTCTCAGTTAGGGTACGTCTTTTGTCTAAATGGAGGAGCAGTGAGCTGGAAGAGCTCAAAGCAAAGCACTGTAGCAGACTCTACGACGGAATCAGAATATTTAGCAGCGGTTAAAGCAGCTAAAGAAGTAGTTTGGATAAAGAAGTTCTTGACAGAGCTGGATATCATCCCTAGTGCTCTGGAACGGATTGAGTTGTTCTGTGACAACAATGGTGCTATTGCGCAAGCAAAAGAACCGAGATCACACAACAAATCCAACCATGTAATGAGGAAGTATCACCTCATTTGGGAGATAGTTGACAGGAAGGATGTCAGCATCTGCAAAGTTCACACGGATGAGAATGTGGCTGATCCGCTAACTAAACCACTACCTCAACCCAAGCATGAGTGTCACGCTAGGGCTATAGGCTTGAAGCAAATGTTGGATTGGCTTTAGATTGTAGTAGGTTAGAAAAACTTGTTACAATGTAGAGACATGGTTTTGCTATTTTATGTTTATGAGAAATAAAATTTTGTCCTACTTAATTTTGGTTTGGTATTAAATAAAATGTCCAGAAATATATCTTGAATTCAATGGTTTTGTCAAATATGTGATTTGATAATTGAAACACCATAAGTGAACAGAATTCATAGAATATTATAGTTCCTAATCTAAGTCATTAAATTGGACATAAATGACTTATTAAAGGATTAGCATATAAGATTGATTGATAGCGCTGTTTCTTGGACTATGGGAACATGGAGATGTTTAGTCAATCATATGGACATGCATAGTTGATACATGATCGAACAAACCTACTTAGAAGTTTCTATAACTTCGTAATTATATTAGTGGATTCCTAAGACATGAGTGGAACACTACTTAGCCTAATGATTGGTATAACTTTGACGGTGTCAAACGTCATGCCGTAAAAGGGGACTATAAAGGCAGTGTTCAGAATCTGCTAAAAGTTGAGTGGGAGTTTTTGGTTGCCACAAGATTGAAAAGTCCTCCTATGTGAGATAGGATGGGTGTCTTGGCCCCTTGGAGAGTAAAAATTGAAAAATGCATGGCAGTGCTCAAATGGATTATATGATGATCATTTGTTTGTCAATTCGAACTCGAATTTTAAGAATTAATTTGAAGACTGGTATGGATAACATAGAAATATGGTCATACTATCAAATTCGACACAAAGAGACTTAAGGAATTGAAGATTGCACACTCGTCTCGGACAAGTGGAAGATGGAAGTAATTGTGTCCTTGACTCTAATGCAATTACTAAATATAATATGGATCATATTATGGAGATAATAAATTCATTTAATTGGGTCGTCTTTACGTCTTGCTAGAGAATGTTATAGACCTTTGGGTTAGTAAATAATAAACCCAAAGCCTACTTAAATGGATCCTACAAGGTCACACATTATTTCTGGATCAACAAAAGAAAACCTAGAGCCCATAAAGGGCCCTAGGGTGGCCGGCCAAGAGGGAGAAGGGGAATGGGATTGCTTAACCTAATTACTCCTATAATTAGTTAAGGAATGAGAAAATAAAAGATACTGGATCTCTCAATATTTTGTCTCTCCTATTCTCTCTCTTCAAAAATTCACGTAATACTGCTCCAAGAAATAGAACAGTCCCTCTTCCTTCCAACTAGCATTGGTGGAGCGTTGATCTGGATTGGTGGACTTAGTAGAGGAATCTCAATTGCGGTTCTATCTCCGGATCTTGAAGAGCTTAGTGGAAACCACGCGTCAAAGGTTAATTCTTAACTATTATGTGATCCTTGAATGTATATGTATGAGATTCTGTTTTAAGTGCTTATGAATGTGATTCATGAAATTCCGCTTATAGTACTTATAACCCTACACTTATTTCTGTGTTTACAACACTGGTTAATTATAAAATCAACCCATTGCATGTTTATGTGTTTGAGACATTTGTTATTTATAAACCAATACATGTTTGTGTGTGTTCATCTGTCGAAATTACAAAATTATCCCTGATAATGGTTAGGCTGGCCACTAGCTGATAGTGTTTTATCATTGCCCATGTTACTTCAGAGTGAACCAAGAATTTTAATTTGTTCCTTTAAAGGTTGGAACTAGTAATATACCAACACATCCTTACCTAAAAAAATTAATAATATATATGTTGAAACCAATGTTATTAGAACGCGATCCGGATTGTAAGATCGTACAATTCCACGATCCAATTTTAGCATAACGATCCGGGATCTCAAGCAGAATTGCCGGGCTGGTAGGATCACATCAGGATAGTATAGGATCGTATAGGATCATATAGGATCAGTAAATCCTAGTTTTCACTTAGATTATTGCATGATTGATCAGGATCGTATAGGATCATAACAGGATCAGGTAGGATCGGACGATCCTACTTTTTAGCTTATTAAAATGATTCCAAAAGCAACTGACCTTTTATCCAAGCCGAGAAAATGATAGCCAAACTTCATAAACACAAAATTTATTTTTTATCTAATCTATCTCACACTTGCTAAGCTTTATTGCCTTTAAAAAATCAATATTGTGTGAGAAAAACTATGATTCTAGCATTCATATTGTGTGAAAGATGTGTATTTAGTCATTTAGTTACAATTTTTTTTTTACTCCTTTATGCAATTTTATAGGATCCTATTCCCCTTATCGATCCAAAGTGGAACCCCGATCCCGACAACAATGGCTCAAACCATATAAAATTATATAAGAACAAATGAATAATTATGTTTATTTATTGGGTAGATTATCCGCTAAATATATTATAAAAAAATTATACAAGTTTGCACATAGTTCGGAACCAAGAATTTTGTTCTTATTAAGTTTGGCACTAATAATATACCAGCACATCCTTACTTAAAAAAAATTATATAAAAAGGTTACAAACCATACACAAAATGCGGTGAGCGTGGATCGAACACGCGACCTTCAAATCTTCAGTCTGACGCACTCCCAACTGAGCTATCCCCGCAGATTAGTAAATTACGTATCCAGCTACTTTGTAGTAGTACTTGTTAGTTACGGAACGATAACGATTTTGTTGAGTCGCATGCCCTTATGCATGGGTTTAACTTCAAAGTATAAACTAGGACACTAGGTGTTTCATACCAGGGATCTATGCGGCTATGCCAACAAAGAATTAAAAAACAAAAACAAATCCAAAAGTTTGGTACTATTATTCTTCCATTCGTTTTAATCGACTTTAATTAACTTGTAATCCTTAGTTCTTTTTTCCCTCTTTTATTTTTGTGGTCAATGTTAGATGGGAAAAATATAGCCGTGTTACTCGTATATGAATTTACTAGATTTGTTACCATTTGTATTTTCAAGATATCAACTTTTCGTAACTTTTATATTAATGTCTAGTTTTTGAAGCTCGTTCAATTCATTGTGCACAGGCTAATTTTTTAATGTGCTAGAAATATATGTATGTAATTATGTACCTAATTATGTGTGATAATAAATTACTTATATGAATTGGATATTTTCTCAACTTTATTTTGTTTCAAACTCTTTCTTTTCTACGACATTCAAGCATAAAGTATTTATAATTGCATGCCATTGGAAATAGCAAATTAATTAAGGGTATTTTAAGATTATTTTTCCAGTCATGAGTATCAAGTTCTTAGTTCGCTATTAAAATTTAAACTCTATTTTCCTTTAATCTAAAATATTATACACTTATTTTTTAAAAAATAATAATTAAGATATTTAATTCAAAATTAATTTCTATATGTAACATGTTATCCTTATATTCTTTAAGAGCTCGTCTTATATATAGATAGTTAAACCATAGTCCTACTCGTGTTAAAAAATGTATATTCTTATTATTATTGGCTCCAAATGTATATTGGAAACCTACTATACCGTTATTCCTAGTGTAGCTCATATCACTTATAGTATTTGTATAGTTGTCATTGTATTTTATATTTATAGGTTGTATGAATAATGAATAGTACATATTTTTTCTAGATTTTATGACTATATGATAAATGATAAATCTATCTTTTAATTTTTAAAAACATATTTCGAGGAACCTCCAACGTATAGAAAAATTTTAATATGTTAAATTAAGTTAAAATCATACCTAAGGTCTTATAAGAGAGCACCTACATTTAATTTAAAATTAGGCGAGCCCAAGCCCGATGTTAAGACGACAAGGAACCACCTTTCTCTATTTAATGACCAGTTTTATCTATTCAATAATCACATTCTTTAATCAATTCAGTGACTGGTTTAATCTATTTGGTAAGACTGTCGGTGTAGACACATAATCGTGTCTCCCGATTTAATAACACCAATGATGAAACATACCGTGGTCTGAATTGGTCCGACCCAAGCGGGGAGCAGTCCAAATAGTCAGACCCAAAATCGTTTTAAAGTGTAAAGCTTATTTATTTGCAATAATAATTCAAAGTCCTACTTTAAAGCCCAATTAATTATTCTTGATAATTCATTGTGTTTTGAGCCCATAAAAATATTTTGAGCTCAATCCTTTGAGAATGCCCAATTAATTATTCATGATAATTAATTATTTTAATAAATATTTTCAGAAATAAATAAATATTTTCAAAGAAATTTTAAAATTAAAATCAGATTTTATTTTGTAAAAGTTAATTTTCTGATTTAAAGGGATAAAAGAAAATCATACAAAAAGCGTCGAAGGAAAAAGTTGTAAGCGTGTCTGACGCAGGCGGTGCGTCTGGTGTGCCACGTGCGCGCGACGCACTGGCTGTTCCATGTCAAGCACACTAATCTGCGGCTGACACGTGGATTTGCGCGTCACACAGAGACGTGCACTCAGCGCACTCTTTGAGCGACGTGCAGTTCACTTTCTTATCCTTTTTAAATATTTTTCTATAAATAAGCCATTGATTTTTCGGATCTAAAAAACACTTTTTACGCTCTTTATACTCGAATACTTGCAAACTCTCACACTTTCATATTTACAAATATATAAACACATATTTACAAACACATAAGCACATACTTTGATCGATGTTCACAAGTGTTCGTTGAAAGGCTTCACGATTACTCTTCCCGAAGATTGTTATTCCCTCAGACACAAGCCATACCGGTATATTCCTAATGGTCCTTAAATCTTTCTTATTTATTTATTGAAGTTACTAACTATTTATTTCATGATGTAGATCTTTAATAAGAAATCGTTCTTTTGTACATTCTAATCTCTACTCTTTCTTTCTTTCTTATATATTTTGTATGATTGTCCTGTTTATGCTTTCATCACCAACATGTTATTATTGCTAATCAAGACCTAAAGAACTGTTCTAATATTAATCAGATAATTTGGACAATTTATTAGGACCCTTGTAATTTTTATTGCTTAATAACTTGTCACTAAAAAAATAGTCTTTTTGATGTATTTAATCGACCAACTTAGACTAGTATTTTAGGTTGCTTGGAAATATTCTCTGGTTATTCTTTTGCATAAAACTTGAAATGAATCAATATTAAGTAGAGGCCAGCAAGGGGTGAACGTGGTTCCTGACCGTGTTCGTACCCTCACCCCCGAACTCAATCTATCTATGGTTCATTGACCATTAATGGAGTCATAACGGGGAAATCTACATTGGTTAAGTCCCTAAATTGTCCATATGGTTTCTAAATATCCAATTAGGTTTATGAGTTTTCCTTTAAATACTTGTTGGCGACTTCAAAACGTTTTAAAAAAAACATTTACAATAAGGTAGTCAAATAAGCGCTCATCCCGCGTAGGCGAAATAAAATCACTCCTACAGTCGGTTATTATTTAAAATTGTATGTTGTAGTTCGAGATTCAAAAGAAGGATAAGAGAAGAGACGACTAGGTTGGTGCGAGATGTCTAGGGATAGTGTTGGGTTAGAGTGAGATAAAATGGGTTTGCTAGGAGAATGTGCGCTTGAACTTGTCTAATTTTACCGCCTATTCTTATAATTTTTGTCATATTTAAAGGTAGTTTATCCAAAATGAGACTCTAATTTTTTTAAGCATCCTAAACACTATGTAGTATAATATGTCATTAATTTTATTATTATAATAATATATATGTAACATGGCAATACTAGGTGACACTCTCTATACTCTAAAAACACATATCTGTGACGTGACAATTCTACATGGAGTTTAATTATGTTAATTGAAAAAAGAATAAGGTATTAAATATGATTATATCATATATTAAAGATATAAAAAATGTATTGAATAAATAAGTAGGAAAATAGTTCAACTACATAATACTTTTGCAATGCAATTGAAAAACTACGTACTTCCTTAATTAGTTCTTCTGTTTCTTAATAGATGCATCATATTAACCGGGCACACTTGCCGATGCACATCTTTGACCATCAATATCTTTAATTATATATGACTAAATATTATAAAAATATACATTGAAATTGACCCATCGACAACTAAAATTATGACATTTATTTTTATAAATTAGTAATTAAATATAGTCAGGGTTGGATCTAAATAGTGTAAAAAGTCATATGATGCATATATTAATTAGAAACGCATAAAGTATTATCTTGTTGAGTCATGCAAGGACATCATGGTATATACACTTGAAACTTCTTTTAGGATCACTGTTGAACAAACATGCAGATTTATACTCCCTCCCTCCCAAAAAGATTTGAACACTTGTTGGGACACGTAGTTTAAGGTGATAAATTGTAATGTGGTTATAAATGTTATTTTATTTAAAAGTAGATGTGATAGTTTTTAGTTGGAGGAGAAAGAAAGTTAGGTAGTTTTCATATTGATAAAGTTAGAGTGTGTGGGTCAAAAGTTGTAAGAAATCTATATCATAATGGTGGGATCATGTCAAAATGGAAGTATTCAAGCTAACACGGGACAAACATAAAAGGAAAGTGTTCATACTATTTTGGGACGGAGGAGTAATAAGCCAAATAACCAAATTAATTTTGGAACAAAAAGTACATTCGGACTTGAATGACAAACTATCATACAAAGTTTAGGATTTAATATCTATACTAATATATATTAAAAGGCGTTACTAAGAAATTCTATGTGCCACATGATACTTTCCTCTAACCCCTCAAACTATCATACAAAGGCGTTACAAACTATCATACAAAGTAGATGTTCTATTTTCATGTCAAACCCCTCAATTAAAAAAATAACATTATGTAGTTACATGGTATCGAACACGTGACCTTTGAAATGAAAAGTGAGAGCTTAACAATGAATCTAACATAACATTATTGTTTGTTATTTCAAAATAAAATATAATAAGGTCTTGTAATTATATCTCATTAAAAGACTTACACGAGTAGTTAGATACCTAACACATTTATGGTAATAACAATATACTATTAGAGACATAAACTCATATGCCAATTCCTTGTAGAAAGTTAAGCTATTGTTTTCATTTCCAAACTTTTAAGGATGTATTATTCAAATTATTATGACGTCAAATCAATATATATATATAAAGGAGGAACTTTTCGGGAGCATATGGAGCTCCTCAAGATTTCGAGGCCATAGAGTGTGCCACGTAGGATTGCCACGTCATCAATTTATATCTTATTTAATACATATAAGGAGTCTTGGATAAACATAAATTAGATTTTCGTTTTGAATGAACAACCTAAATTATTATATTATGTAAATTGTACCATTGGAGAGCATTCGAAATATGCTTCGAAATAAGATCCATTTACAATATAGTTGTACAACTTATGAAATATAGAGCGCCATGTAGGATTGCCATGTCATCAATTTTTATTTTTATTTTTTTACAAAATTAGAGTTCTACATAGATTTAAATACATATAAGGAGTCTTGGATAAGCAGAAATTAGATTTTCGTTTTGAATGAACAACCTAAATTATTATATTATGTAAATTGTGTATAACTTTTGCTACCTAATTTAGAATATAACAATTTTTGTACCATTAGATAGTGCTTGAAATATGCTTTGAAATAAGATCCATTTACAATATATAGTTCTACAATTTATGAAATAGAGAGCGCCATTTAAGATTGCCATGTCATTAGTTTTTATTTTAAATATTTGAAAAAATAGAATTCTATATATATTTAAATACATAAAAGAGTTTTGGATAGGGGTAAATCAGAGTTGCGTTTTGAATAAACAACTTAAATTATTATACTATGTAAATTGAATTTAACTTTTGTTACCTAATTCAAAACATTATAATTTTTTTACCATTGGAGAGTGCTTGAAATATGCTTCAAAATAGGATCTGTTTATAATATAATTTTACAACTCATGAAAATATATTAAATTAGATGCATTGTAGGATATTATTTAGTCTTTTTTTAGATAAATATAATAATGGCTATAAGTATTAAGTATATTGTATTATATTGATTATAACATTTGATTATAGGTCCAATTTACAGGATTAAACATATTATCTTTCAAAACCTCAACCTTACTTAACTAAACTAAAACAATATAGTATTGCAACAAAATTTATTAACTAAAATCTATAGAGATAAAGCTACATATATATTAGAGTTTTGGATTATGTAAAAATTAGAGTTTGATTTAAATAAAACAGCCTTAGAATATTATAAAGAGCTCCACCTAAGCATGCCATGTCATTCTTATTAATTTTTAAGAAAGTATTCTTTTTGTCCTACAACTTATTACCCTCTACTTTCTTAAAGTATCATTCGAGCATTATTAATGTTAAAACTGTATTAGCTATTGTTAGTCATATCTGTTAGTGGGATACCATTTAATAATAGACTTAGTTACAATAAATCCTTATTAAAGTAAACGCAACTTTATAAGGCAATTTGGGTAATTAATGATGGTTTTATTAACATAAAGTAAAGGTAATATTGTCAACTGTAGTTCTTTTTTTTTTTTTATCAAAAGTGGAATGGTTGCAAAAGATGAAAGCATGAAACTACCTAAAGTGGTAATTGTTGTAGTAGAAAAAGAACGGAGGAAGTATGTAAATACAATGATCTTGAAAAATCTCATTTTACAACAGCACAAAATCAACAATAATATTAACAAAAAAAATGCAATAAAATAAAATAAACAACAACCCGTTCAACGCACGGGCTTCAAACCTAGTTTTATTACAAGACAATAGATTACAAAAAGAAACAACCCGGGTATCGCATGTAGGGGTGTCAGAAACAGACCTGACCGCTGGGTCAACCTGATTCTGACTTGACTTGAACCTGGTTCGACCTGACCGAAACCTGACCTGGGATTACCCAGACCTGACCGGCACCTGGCAAGATTATATTCTGACCTGACCAGACAGACCTGCTTTCAAAACCGAACCCGACCGTACTCAACTAGATATTACTAAAATTCAATTATTTTTTTATATCTACAAAATCATTTAAATATGTTAAATTTATAAAATTGCTTACATTTAATAATTAATTCAATAAAAAATTTAATTACATTTAATTTAGGAAAAATTGACAAAAATAAGCCAACTTTTACCCCGTCTTCCACAATTAAGCCAACCTTTTGAAAATCCAGAGATAATACAAGCTTATCATCATTTAAGCCAAATTTAGGTTAGTGATTTTAGTTTACCTGCTAACACAGGTTGCAACAAGTTAATTACGATTAATTATAATTAATTATGATTAACTTTATTTTTTAATTACTCTTATATTTTCCTCTCTCTTCTCCCTCACCATGACCACCACCTCTCTCCTCCCTCTTCCCTGCCGCCCTCCTCCTCCACCACCGCCACACCACCCACCCCTCTTCTTCTCTTCCCACAACCACCACAACCAAACCCACAACCACCAAAACCAAACCCCAAAGACTAATCCAAACCTCCACCACGCCCGAACCCACCCCCAGCACTAATCAACCCCACCCAACCACCAACCCATTAACGCCCTCTCTCTGCCACCCTGAAACCACCTAAACCCAGAACCCACACCCAAACCCCGAAACCCCGAAACCGCACCCCATCCCGAAACCCGTAACCCACACCCAAACCCCGAAGCCACCCCGAAACCCGGAAATCACACCCTAACCCGAAACCCATACGCCATACCCAAACCCGAAAACCCGTAAACCACACCCCACCTAGAAACCCGAAACCCCACCCCGAAACCCAGAACCCATACCAAACCCCGAAACCAACCAAACCCACTCCATCCCGAAACCCAGCCGAAATCCACACCCAAACCACCCAAACCCACCAACCTCGAAACCCAGAACCACACCCCCAAACCTCGAAGAAGATGGTGGATGAAGAAGATGGTGGATGAAGAAGATGGCACACGGTGGTAGAGAAGGAAAGAGAAGGGGTATGCTGGTTGGGGTTTTGGTGGAGAGAGAGAGTGGGAGGAGAGAAGTGGGAGGGTGAAGGTGATAGGTTAGGAGACTATCTTGTTCCGATCTTGACCATCTTGTGTTGTGGTCCATTGTCCATTGAGAGAAGTAGAAACTAGGAAGGGAGGCTGGGCGGGAAATATGGGTTTGGAGGAGAGAGATGAGGGTGAAGGTGATAGGTTAGGAGACGATCTAACGGTTCAGCTTCTTTTATGGTTTGTATCCAACGGTTAATATTTATGATCCGTGTGCTTTGTATTGTTTTCTTGTGTGCCCTTGATTATGATCATCTAATGGTTTAGATTTTGCCCATTAAATGGTTTTGGATTTTGCCTTAAGAAAACCAAGAATCCTACCAAATTATTATTCAAAACAACTAAACCCCAAATCTCATACTCTATAACCCCATTTTCAAATAATAATCTTAATTATCTAAAGTAATAATTAAAATTTTCATAATTTATATTATTTGTTTAACTGAAATTTACTCGTGTCAATTATCTCATTTGTCGGTGAATTGATTAGGGAATAACAAATAGCGTAAGCACTAATCGGTTATAGACTTATAGTTATGCTAGTTATATTGCTCTAAGGTCATTACTTATGAAACTAAACTTCTTGGAAAATTACTTATACAACTATTAGTTGCTTAATTAATGTTTTGATTATAGTCATTTACGTGAACTATAGTATAGCAAATTAGCAATATGCTTCATATCAAGATCTTGTGAACAAGCAATAAGATTTAATCGATTAAGATCTTGTTAAAATGCAAAAAGATATAGTAATTTAACAAACCTCCCTATATGTTATAATAAACTATGTTATTCAATGTCTCCTATTAAGGAAAGCTCTACAACTCTATAGTGATTTACTTCTTAAGCTAGTATTCTTATAGTGTTACGTATGCAAATATCACTCAATTATGTAATTATTTGTTTATAATATCTATTTAGTGAACTTATAGTGTAACGATATAACTTATATATATGAACTTCATTGAGTTGATAGTGATTGTTTGTTATATTATCATCATAAAGATGATGAACTTAAATGGAGTATTGTTATCTTGAACTATCGACTTACATTCATACATTCATTATATTGATCTTATCTAATAATAACAACTTGTTTTAATCCAACTATATAGTAACTAGCAAGTACTTGTTATAATCACTTAAACCTCATATGAACCATCATTGTAAACATATGAATGTATGATTGTCATTTGTTATAGTATTATATATAACATATCAAGAGTCATTATACTAATGTATAATCAATAGAGTATTAGGTTCGTTTTACAATTATTTTGATACCAATTTTATACTAAAATGATTAAACATACATATTGATAGAAATGTTTGTTTATACTTTATCATATATAGTCACAACATAATACATATATACCACATTATGTTTGTTATTGTTATTGTTATTGTTATTATTAGCATTGTTGCTACTATTACTATTAGTATTTATATTGTTATTGTTCTTGTTATTGTTATTGTTAATATTCCTGTTCTTGTTTGTATTATTATTGCTATTGTTAGCATTGTTACTATTATTGTTATTATTTGTATTATTATTATTATTATTATTATTATTATTATTATTATTATTATTATTATTATTATTATTATTATTATTATTATCATCATCATCATCATCATCACTTTATGTTTATTATTATTATTATTATTCTCCTTATCCTCATAGCTATTTACAAACTTATATATCAATCATAATGCTTATAATAATAAATCATTATATAAAGCTTGGAACATATGAACCCTCGTTATAATCACTTAGGCCTCATATGAACCGTCGTTGTAAACATATGAATGTATGATTGTCATTTGTTATAATATTATAACATATTAAGAGTCGTTATACTAATTTATAATCAATAGAGTATTAGATTGGTTTTACAATTATTTTGATATCAATCTTATATTAAAATGATTCAACATATTAGTATTTATATTGTTATTGTTATTGTTAGTATTCCTGTTCTTATTTGTATTATTATTGCTATTGTTAGCCTTGTTACTATTACTATTATTATTACTCTAAACATCACGGTAATCAATATAGTGTTTTTATTGGTTTTTCGTTGTCATCCATATATTTATCGCACACACACATATGTATATATATATGTCGATCTTAATACTTTTATTAATATGATTCGTTTACAAAATCCATAACAAAATCAAGATGGCCCGATCAGGAGTTACCCGAAGTTGAGTTGACGTTCAATAGCGAATGGACCCGATGTTTCACAATGATCGAACTAAGGTCATTACTAATTCAACCCGAGTACATTTGACTTAACTCAACCGTACATGAAACCTAAATACGACCTGCGCAAACCCGGCAAAAAAATGTCAACGGACGATCATATCCGGGAATAGATCGACTTGTAAATGGGAACGCTCGCACTGTCCCAAGACCGGGAATCCAATGATTTAAATGTGTTCGACCCAGTTGAACAAAACCTGACCAATCATGACCTGGGGCACTGACAATCAGAATCCTGACCTGTCCGGGTCTGACATGGTTCACCGTGGGTATACCCAGAACCTGATTGAGAACCTGTTTTGACACCCCTAATCGCATGCGACATTCACTAGTTGATAATTAAGATATGTAGTTTTTGCCGCATATTCTACAACCAAAGGTACGAAGACGACTATTATGGAAAGATATCTCTTTCTACATAAACTCTCCCCACATACTCTCTTCCATAATACCAATATTTTTCTCTTCTTATAGTGATTTCCTAACTTAGATAGGAAATCTAGTAAGATATAGTAGTTTCGAGTAGATAGGGTTTGTCATCAGTTCGATAAAGTGTTTCCTAGTCCTATTATACTTGGCAATTGGCATTAGTTTGTTATATATACACCTTGTCAGTGAATACAAGATCTCACGTTTTTGCCATACAATTATTTTTCTTCTTGGCTTTACACTTCTTCCTCTGCTTTCTTTACCTCTGTTTTTCCACTTTCTCAAACCCAAGAACAGGGCAGGAGGATTTGTAACGCAAGGGGGGAAAGAATACCCTGGAAAACTCACCCCTTACGTTCTTGCAGCATGCATTGAGCATTGTTGCTGCCATGGGTGGTCTCATCATTGGTTATGATATCGGAATTTCAGGTATTGCAACAAACCTTCTTTTATTTTTTATATATGTAATATGTAGCATGGAAACAGCTAGAGTTTTACAGACGGAAAAGTTACGTGTCCGGGATTTATTTCTACAAAAAAACTGGGATATTGGAACAGGAAACCTTAGGTCCCATAGATTTATTCCGTGCTTCAAAGGTTTTCATCAATATGTGTGAGGTTGGATTTAATATCTATTTAATTGACTTCTAATTTCTTTTGTGCAATTTTTTTAGGTGGAGTGACATCTATGCCTGATTTCTTGAGCAAGTTTTTTCCATCAGTATACAGAAAAGAAGCAGTAGATACAACAGTAAATCAGTACTGCAAATTTGATAGTGTGACACTAACATTGTTCACATCATCTTTGTATGTGGCTGCTTTAGTGGCTTCACTTGTGGCTTCAGTTGTAACTAGAAAATTAGGTAGAAAATTATCCATGTTATTTGGAGTCTGCTTTTTTGCGTTGGTGCCATCATCAATGCTTTAGCCAAAGATATTGCCATGCTTATTGTTAGTCGTATTTTGCTCGGTTTTGGCGTTGGATTCGCCAATCAGGTATTTTCTTTTTTTCCTTTTCTTTCTAATACTTGGCCTATGTCCCATTGATTAATGATTATTAATAAGTTTGTATATAATTTCTACAGAAAATTCCAAATTTCAGCCCTTTTATTTGATTTCTGATATTTTTCATCTTTTAATTTTGTCTTCTCTCTTCAACATTCTTTTTCTAGTTCACTTTTAAAAATTATGGTCTTGTTATTTCAACTTATCTGAATTTGTTAGACCTTATAGATTCTTATATGAACTTATTTGAACATAACTAAACTTATCTAAACTTATTAGACCTTATTAGTCCTTATAAGGTCTTATCTGAATTTTTCTGAACTGATTAGACTTCTTATCTGACCTTGTCATAACTTATTTTGTGAGTGTGTCAAACCTTTCTTTTGTTGTACTAAATTTATTTGAACTTTTCTTGACTTATGTGTTGAAGTTCTGAACTAATTTTGAACAGAACATAATGTTTGTACTCTTACCTTTTTGTTCATTCACCCATTATGAAAATTAAGAGTCATCACACCAAATTCTGGATCATTAATAGAACTAATTTTAGTTTAATTCAATAGTTAACCTTCATAGTTAAAGTTTGCCATAATTCACAGTATTGAATTTTTGTATGAAACACAATATTGATATTTGAAAAAGGTCCACTATTGAATTTACTAAATCTAGAGTAGAGCATGACTTATTATTTTAGGACGAATTGAAATAGAATTTAGCCTATAGTCAAGCTAAGGATGAGAGTAAGTTAATTCTTAATTTGATGATTTCTACAAGCAAATAGGTAAATGATCCCATGTATATTTATTTATTTGTGAAATAAAGAAGTGATAATCACTTAATTGAATTACTTTTCTTACACTAACCTATGTTTAATCATGTGTAATTACAGTCCGTTCCACTATACTTATCAGAAATGGCACCATACAAGTACAGAGGATCACTCAACATTGGTTTTCAACTTTCCATTACAATAGGTATCTTAATAGCCAACGTTCTGAATTATTTCTTCGCCAAAATCCACGATTGGGGTTGGAGATTGAGTTTAGGAGGTGCAATGGTTCCTGCTATAATCATCATTGTTGGTTCCTTACTTCTCCCTGACACCCCTAACTCAATGATCGAGCGTGGTAAAGGTGACGAAGCCTTGATCAAAATTAAAAGAGTTCGTGGAGTCGATGATGTCGAAGATGAGTTCAACGACTTGGTAGCCGCGAGCGAAAACTCGAAGAAGGTTGAACACCCTTGGAGAAACCTATTGCAGAGGAAGTATAGGCCTCATCTTACTATGGCTATCGCAATGCCTTTCTTTCAACAACTTACTGGGATTAACGTGATCATGTTTTATGCACCTGTCTTGTTTAAGACTATTGGGTTTGGAGACAATGCTTCACTGATGTCTGCTGTTATTACTGGCGTTGTTAATGCTTTAGCAACTTTGGTTTCTATTTATGGTGTTGATAAATGGGGTCGTAGGTTCCTTTTCCTTGAAGGTGGTGTTCAAATGTTCATTTGCCAGGTACGAGTTAATGTTTCTTGCTCTTTGATATCTGCTTTACCATTCTTGTTTTTCTATCTAATGAATGCTAATTCTACAAAGTATTGCTGCACATGATGATTAATGTATGAATAACAAATCAATCCAAACTGAAACATAGAAATTGTCTTAACAAGTTTTGAAAATAGTGATATAAATGTTAAGATGGTTATGTTTCTGTGTTAAAATATTAGAAAGTTCAAAAGTTTTGTAAAATGTTGTTGTAAATGTGGGATACGGGTTTGAGCCTTTAAATCGTGTTCCGGTTGTTAGTACTACTTATATGTACATATTATCAGTTTTGAGTAATAATATGAATTTTGAAAATTTAAAACTCGTCTTTTTATTAGAGTGTCTAACCCAATTAGACTATTAACTTATTGTACATTGTGCTTAATTTAAAGGAATTTTTGCCTACCTTATAAGTTTCTATTTTTCATCGACCAACTTTATATCAATTTTCGTAAATAAGTTCCACTGTTTTATGTTTAACTAATAGTTATTGGACTAGTCAAGACTGTTACGACGATATAATGTGACAAAATTGTTGGTTTAATCAATCCCTTGTGCATGTTTACAGGTAGTTGTGGCCATCTTAATTGGAGTGAAATTTGGAGTAAGCGGAACCGCAGAAAACCTCCCACAATGGTACGCCATAGTGGCGGTGCTATTCATATGCATCTACGTAGCTGCATTTGCTTGGTCATGGGGTCCATTGAGGTGGCTAGTACCTTCTGAAATCTTCCCATTAGAGATCAGGTTTGCAGCTCAAAGTATAACTGTGTCCGTCAACATGTTGTTCACCTTTGTAATAGCCCAAATTTTCCTCACTATGCTCTGCCACCTCAAATTTGGTCTCTTCCTCTTCTTCGCCTTCTATGTCGTGGTTATGTCCATCTTCGTCTATCTCTTTCTTCCCGAGACTAAGGGCGTTCCTATTGAAGAAATGAGCATTGTGTGGAAGAACCATTGGTTCTGGGGCAAGTACATGTTAGATGAAAGAACAAACAAGGGAACCGGATATCCACTCCAAGGCACGGAAACTACGCTTTCCTATTAGTTTAATTTCGCCCCTCTAGGATCACCGGGTTAACACGAAATAACTAATGAGATACAATGGAGAAAACAATTCACTAGATGATCTTCTAAGTGAATCAACAAGAACTTTGTGTTTGATGTTTGTGAAGAACACTCAAGAGAAAGTAGCAAGTTTTCTCTCAAGCAAAGCAAGAAGATTAGAATCTCAAAAAACTGATTTTTTCTCTCTCTTAACTCATATACATAACAAGGGTGATGAATAATCTTCCCTCTTGATTAGAGCTGATACAGCATTCATCCCTCTTTAATCCCATGATTAAGAGTACTTAATCATCTTAAAAACGGATAACAAATGCATTACAACGGTTATAAACCGTCCACGCAAAATTTCACGCCCCAAAACAGAATACACGTCGCGACCCGCGATACAGATCGCGAGTCGCGAAAGGGCGCAGGTCGCGACCCGCGACAGGTGTCGCGACCCGCGACGGCCTCCTGGTTGCGACCCGCGACGAATGTCGCGACTCGTGACCAGCCCTCTGTCTTGCTTGATTTAATCCACGTGATTTTGCGCATTCTAATCTCAACATACTAGACCTCCTCCTCTTCTAGTATATACTCATATGAGCTAACAAAACCCATTACCCTATAAATGTTCCAACAATCCTCCTCCCATTTATAGGGTAATGTTGAAAAGTTTTCAACTTGCTATAAATCACAAACAAAACATGCTCATGCATCATGGAAATATCTTACGATTGAATTTCCACTTAGTAAGAGTAACTTTACAACAATTTCGATCATAATGATAGACAAAGCTTTGAATCATATAACCACTACAAATTATTGAAGATACTAATACACATAAGCATAAACTTAGTTCTTAACCTCCGACACCTATGAAGCCTTGGTGTCCATATCCATTCATAAGCGTTCCAAGTCAAGCCTTAGACTTGGTGAAGCGGCCAAACCTCTAGCTTATATAGGTAAATCTTTACGAACATGCTCCTACAATTGAGCACTTATCAAAGATTTATTAAGAAATAAATTCAACCTCTTAACATTGTAGTAACAAGCACTAACCTCGGGATGTGTTAAACAAGTGCTCCCAACCTTCTAGAGAAGTACTTTCCTCATTGAATTTGAGATCTAATGTTGTATTTAGACATCAAATTGAGTTTTCCTTCACCATAGGTTGTTCAATAGGCTTAAGACCCATCCCTTTATTCATTTTGTTCACTAGTTCTCTTGACAACGGTTTAGTAAACGTATCCGCCAAGTTCAAACTAGACCGAACAAAATTAATAGTTATACAACTATTCCTTATCATTTCACGCACATAGCTATGTCTAACTCCAATGTGCCTTGACTTGCCATTGTAGACTTCACTATAAGCTTTAGCTATGGTTGATGCACTATCACAATGAATAGCAAGAGGTGACATAGGTTTGACCCACAAGTCAACCTCACTCAACACATTCCTTAGCCATTCCGCTTCTTGGCAACAAGATGCCAATGCAATGAATTCCGATGCCATAGTGGAATCCGTTATACATGTTTGCTTCTTGGATGCCCATGAAATAGCACCTCCTCCAAGAAGAAACACCCATCCACTTGTGGATGAATAATCTTCCTTGTTGGAAATCCAACTAGCATCCGAGTAACCTTCTAGAATAGAAGGTTCTCCTTTGTAAGTTATGACATAATCCAAGGTTTTATTCAAATACCTTAACACTCTTCTCAATGCTTGCCAATGCAACATACTAGGATTACTAGTATACCTACTGAGTTTACCAATAGCAAAAGCTATATCCGGTCGAGTGCTAGTCATAGCATACATCAAGCTTCCAATTAAGCTTGCATACTCCAATTGAGAAATAGGAGTACCACTACTCGGAACCAAGTGAACACTAGGATCCATCGGAGTAGCAAAATGAGTCGAATTCGATTCATTAAACCTCTTAATCACTTTCTCAATATAATGAGATTGTGATAAAGAAATTGACCCTTTACCTCTCATTATTCTAATACCTAGAATAACATCCGCTTCACCCAAATCTTTCATGGAGAAGCTAGAAGAGAGAAAGACTTTGGTTTTTTCCACTTGTTCCAAATCAGTCCTAAAGATAAGCATATCATCAACATATAAGCAAATTATAACTCCATTACCGTTATTATCAAATTTACTATATACACACTTATCGGACTGATTTATTTTGAACCCACTAGACAAAATGACCTCATCAAATTTTTGATGCCATTGCTTAGGTGCCTGTTTAAGACCATACAAAGATCGAACTAATTTGCAAACCTTAGTCTCTTGACCTTTAACCACAAAACCTTCATGTTGATTCATGTACACTTCCTCCTCCAATTCACCATTAAGGAAAGCAGTTTTAACATCCATTTGGTGAATTACTAGACCATGAATCGCAGCTAATGCTATCAAAAGTCTAATGGTAGCTATTCTAGCAACCGGAGCATAAGTGTCAAAATAATCGATGCCATATCTTTGCCTAAAACCTTGGACCACTAACCGGGCCTTATGTTTTAGTATGGTTCCATCGATCTTCCTTTTCCTTATGAAAATCCACTTACAACCTAAAGGTTTGCATTCGGGGGGTAAATTAGCTAAAATCCAAGTATAATTTCCCATTATTGAATCCATTTCATCATTCACCGCCTCTTTCCGAAAGCGAGAATCATGAGACTTCATAGCCTCATCAAAGGTCCTAGGATCCTCCTCCATATTGTAACAATATGAAAATTGAGTCACAATAGACTCCCTTGACCCTTCAACTAAATATAGTTGAAAATCCGGTCCAAAAGATTTCTCTTTTCTAATTCTTTTACTTTTCCTAATTTCCGGTGTTGTAGTATCATGATCATTGTTAATGTCATCCACAACATTGGAACTAGTACTAGGTATCATGTCCTTTGGTCTTGGAATCGATGAGAATCTAGTCTCATCAAATATTGCATCCCTTGACTCTATCACAGAATGTATAGAGACAACATCATTTGGCTCAATGACATAAAACCTATAGGCTTTGCTATGTACCGCATAGCCTATAAAAATGCAATCAATTCCCTTTTCACCTAAAGTTTTCCTTTTAGGTTCCGTCAATTTGACAATTGCCCTACAACCCCATACCTTAAGGTAATTGAGATTAGGCTTTTTGTTACACCAAAGTTCATAAGGGGTAGTCTTATTCCTTTTATTAGGAACTCGATTTAATATATAACATGCAGTTAAAATTGCATCACCCCAAAAACCGTCATTTAGACCCGAATTAGAAAGCATGGTGTTAACCATTTCTTTTATAACCCTATTTTTCCTTTCCGCTATACCATTACTTTGAGGTGAGTATGGAGCGGTTGTTTCATGAATTACACCAATGGAACTAAAATAGCTAGGATTATAGTATTCACCACCCCTATCCGTCCGAAGTCTTTTAACTTTTCCATTAAGTTGAAGTTCCACTTCGGTCTTAAAAATCTTAAACTTTTCTAGTGCTTCATCTTTAGTAAATAATAAATATATGTAACAAAACCTTGAATAATCATCAATAAAAGTCACAATATATTTTTTATTTCCCAAAGAAGGTGAACTATGAAAATCACACAAGTCACTATGCACCAATTCAAGCAGTACCGTTTGTCTAGTCACACTAGGATAAGGATTTTTTGTAATCTTATTTAGCATGCATGTCTTACACTTCTCTAACTTTAAATCGAAAGAAGGTATTAAACCTAGCTTAGACATGTCATATAATCTACGATAGTTTACATGACATAAACGATTGTGCCATAGAGAAGAAACATCAAGCATGTAAATAGAACTAGTATCAATTTTATTATTAATACTAAATTTAAACATTCCATTACAATAAAATCCTTGTCCAACAAAAATACCACCCTTGGAAACTATAAACTTATCCGATTCAAATACAACTTTAAAACCAAACTTATTCAAAAGACCCCCCTACACAAGATTCTTCCTAACTTCCGGTACATAAACAACATCCCGGAGAGTTAAAGTCTTTCCCGAGGTTAACAACAATTCTACTTGGCCTATACCCTTGGCCTT
The DNA here is from genome assembly GCA_947646795.1 of Beta lomatogona. NCBI lineage: Eukaryota > Viridiplantae > Streptophyta > Magnoliopsida > Caryophyllales > Amaranthaceae > Beta > Beta lomatogona. The sequence goes on from CANSNZ010001289.1 coordinate 981,208, forward strand.
TACCGTAGAATCATTCCCCATATACAAGATTGGACCATCATCCAATTCTTCCAAAGACTTGAAGAAGTGCTTATTATTGCACACATGTCTAGAGGCCCCCGAATCTATCCACCAAGAATCATCAACTCCGCACAAACATAATTTCGAAATCATAGCCACAAAATTCATTTCTTCAATTACATGTTCATGTGCAATTTTACCTTGGTTTTGAACAACACTAGGTTGTCCAATTTTTGTCTTCTTCTTCTTAGAAGGACAATCCCTCTTGAGATGAGGTCCATTGCATACCCAACAAGTGAGGGTCTTCCTCTTCTTGTTTGCAAAGTTGGTTTTAGAGTTGTTATTGTTGGATTTCTTGGTCCCACTAGACCCACCAACCTCTACCATATTCACGGTAGACTTAGGAATACTAGGAGTAGTATCCTTAACCCCATCTTGAGCCCGGATACCCTCTTCAATACGAAGATGAGTTCCTAATTGCTCCATGGAAATATCTTCCTTCCTATGTTTCAAGGAATGCTTAGTTTCTTTCCAAGAATTTGGTAATTTATCAATGATTGAGGCTACGGCAATAGCCTCATCCATCACCATACCATGTGATCTAATTTGGTTCAAAATATGATGAACTTCATGAAATTGCTCTATAATAGACCGATCATTAGTCATTTTAAATGAATTAAAATTACTAACAAGAAATTTCTTACTTGAAGCATCTTCAGAAATATACTTGGCCTCAAGAGTATCCCAAAGTTCCTTTGCACTCTCCACATTTTGATATAGATCGAACAAAGGGTCGGTAAGAGAGTTGAGGATGTGACCCCGGCAAATGTAGTCATCATTCTCCCACTTTGTCCTCTTCCTTGTAGTCTCCACGGACTCTTCCTCTCCATCTTTCGGGAATGGTGGCATGGGTGTTGATAGAACATACACCACATTCAAAGTTGTCAACAAGAAGTGCATCTTCTTTTGCCATCTTCGATAACCCACCCCCTCAAACTTGTCCAACTTTTGGAAGTTCATAGTCATGTCCTTGAGTGATTGAGCCATATCCGAAATAAAAAAGGAAATTAAACTAATAGATTGTTAGATGAAAGAACAAACAAGGGAACCGGATATCCACTCCAAGGCACGGAAACTACGCTTTCCTATTAGTTTAATTTCGCCCCTCTAGGATCACCGGGTTAACACGAAATAACTAATGAGATACAATGGAGAAAACAATTCACTAGATGATCTTCTAAGTGAATCAACAAGAACTTTGTGTTTGATGTTTGTGAAGAACACTCAAGAGAAAGTAGCAAGTTTTCTCTCAAGCAAAGCAAGAAGATTAGAATCTCAAAAAACTGATTTTTTCTCTCTCTTAACTCATATACATAACAAGGGTGATGAATAATCTTCCCTCTTGATTAGAGCTGATACAACATTCATCCCTCTTTAATCCCCTGATTAAGAGTACTTAATCATCTTAAAAACGGATAACAAATGCATTACAACGGTTATAAACCGTCCACGCAAAATTTCACGCCCCAAAACAGAATACACGTCGCGACCCGCGATACAGATCGCGAGTCGCGAAAGGGCGCAGGTCGCGACCCGCGACGACCTCCTGGTCGCGACCCGCAACGAATGTCGCGACTCGTGACCAGCCCTCTGTCTTGCTTGATTTAATCCACGTGATTTTGCGCATTCTAATCTCAACATACTAGACCTCCTCCTCTTCTAGTATATACTCATATGAGCTAACAAAACCCATTACCCTATAAATGTTCCAACAGTACATTCCTGATGAAGATTTACCACATGCTGCTTCTAGTCTTGAAATGGGCAAGAGTAAGATGCAAGGATTATAAATGGTTTTAGCTGAAAGTTGGTAGACAAGATACACAAAATTTTAGTATTTATTTCATTCGTTTAGTTCTTTCTATTACTTGTTTATGGAATTAATGGTTATGTTAAAGTTGGATTGCCTTGTTTTTATAGAATTAACTAGTATTTTGGCTTGGGCGATGCCCCAAGTCAGTTACAATTATCAAATATGTTATTATTTATAAATCTCATAATTATTTTTGTTAGTTTTTCTTAATATTATGTCTAGTACTCTAGTGCAAAATTGAAAAATGGACATTATGACATGATAAATTATTTTTTTAAAAACTTCTAAGATATTGAGGATTAAAATAATAATTTATTGAGGATTAAAATAATAATTTCAATGAAATTAGGGTAAAAGAATGTTATTACTTAATAGAAGTGTTAGAGATTAAAAAGCTTGTCTATGTCTTTACGATTACATATAATTATAAGACTTTATAATTTTCTTACTTTGAAACATTAAGCATTGAAATTGTAGTATCTTAGTGGTTAAACTCTTACATTTTATTTCAAAGGTCATGTGTTCGAATCCTTAGATGGTTATGTTATGGTGGGACCGCCAGTTTAATGGGAACTTTTTTCCTCTAGTGATAGTTAATTGTTTTAACATGGGAATTGAACATTGTTTCTTAAATTTTATCTCATACTTGATCTTGGCTGCTGGATAGAAGTATATAATAAATCATATGAACTCTATAATTTAGATTAAATCTTTGATAGTTTCACGTAAATCATCTGACATCATATGAGTTTACCTCCTCGAAAGATTATGATCCTTGATTGAATATCATGTACAAAGGTCTAATATATACAAGTTACATTGCTAGAAATTAGGCTAGAAATAAGGAAACTACCTAATTGATTTACAGCTGAATATATACTAAAATAAATACAAGATTATATATTTATGTACATATATTCTATCACACCCCCGCACTCAAAGCGGGAGGTTTGCGAACGATGTGACTGTCTCGAAAATCTTCAAAGAGAAGCAATGGAAGACCTTTGGTAAAGATGTCCGCTATTTGATAGCGGGAAGGGACATGTAAAACACGAACTTTTCCATGAGCAACTTTTTCGCGAACAGAGTGAATATCCATTTCAATGTGCTTAGTGCGCTGATGTTGAACCGCATTCCGTGAAAGGTAGATATATAGCACTAACATTGTCACAGTAAACAAGAGTAGCTTTGTGCAAAGGACAATGAAGTTCGAGGAGAAGGTTGCGAAGCCAGCAGGATTCCGAAACGACATTAGCCACTCCTCTGTATTCAGACTCGGCACTAGAACGGGATAAAGTGGCTTGCCACTTAGAAGACCAAGATAGAAGGTTATTACCAAGGAAAATGCAATACCCGGAGGTGGAGACTCATGAAACTAGACATTTTGACAACCTCATGAGTCATGTAATCATTTGGATACCAAAACCAAGTAGAGTAGTTGCTAAATTTTAACATAATCAATTCCTAATATGTGATCAACTTTCGACTATATTATTGTCCATTGTCACTCCTTATACACTAAAAAAATCAACTATAATATATTAGGGAAGTTTATGAATTATGGACCCAAAAATAAAGTAAACAGTACAGCTATCTTAAGAGTAATTCCTTTTACATTTTTAAAGATAGTTTTACAAAATTTCTTAATAATTTATTATGTCAATTTCACATAAGAGTTGCTAAAACGTCTCACAAGCTTCAATCACCACAAGTTTAAAATTTTACTTCCTTACATTAGACCTGACATGCATCATGCATGTTATCACAACATATTGTTGTTTAATTCTTTATTGTTTGATAGAGGTTAGAAGGATAGATGGACCACACACACGCAAGCCCGTTTTAGTTCAGCTACAATTTCAGTTCAATTTGACCCAAAACAACAGGACTTAACACTTGCTTCAACTCTTTTTTTTCTTCCAATGATGAGCTTTTTTTTTCTTTTATTAAAAAAAGCAGGGAATTGATTAATCAAGAGTCTTCGACTACAAAGTTTGAGGCCGGGAGTATGATTCTCCCTATTAGTTACAACAACAGGTGCCTCCAAAGACTTGTCTACTATTAAGAGACTAATGGGGGAGGCGAGGTCAATGTTATTTCATTCTGCTTTTAGTGCCACCATCTTTGCTAGTGCATCAACTACTTTGTTTGCTCCCTTTCCTTCATGCCGTATATCAATTCCTTGAGATTGAAAGAGTAACCTCCTGTAATTTTTCATTAAAGAAGTTAAATAGTTTCTTGCTTTTTTTATTCCGTTTAGAGCCTTCATTGCATGCTATTAGTGGCTAGTATCACATTGGTCCCAGTGGTGAGGTTGGTTCAACTTTTTTTTTTCTTTCCTACTTTACTTATATGTCATTATGTATTTATATATTCCCCCTTGTTTCTGCTAATAAATTAAGGATTGTAATAGGTTGTGAGGTGTGATGTGGGCTCCAAGAGTGATCGTTTGAGCTTCGGTATCCGTACGCCTGAAACCTGCAAAACAGCGTTAGACTACCCCGGAGGTGTTTGCGGGATCGCCCCTCCGACGGTCAAGTCAGTAGGTGATTGAGGAAGAGAGAAAAAGTCCAGAGAAAGATGCTCTAGTTTGTTAGGAATTTCCCAGGCAGGAAACATTGATTGGATGGGCCTTTTTGGGATCAATGGCTATGTTGCCTTTTCAGGCAATGATTATTTCAGCCTTTGATAGGGTTCCCTAAGCTCCTGAGATGAGATCAACTTTCAGGTGGGGACCCACTGCTGCCACCTGTGCAAGGCTTTAGGAGGCTTTTGTGCCCCTGTTGGGCTACTGATTAATAGAGCCCAAACAATTAGCCCCACGCCAGGGATGGGGGATCATGGAGGTCTGACTGGGTGACGCCTATCCGTGGCGGAATAATGGCCGCCCTAATTCTGACTGACTCACTGTCCATCCGAGGTAGATAGACCGAGTACACCATGACGCCGACTGAGTTAATCCCTGTTGAAGGGTTCCATGCCGACCAAGTCGCCTCCTGTCGGAGGGAACAGTGTCGACCAGGTCCTTTCTTGTTGGAGAAATGGGCACCGACAGGGTCACCCCCTATGAAAGAAGAGGAGAGCCGACCAGGTCACTCCCTGTTGAAAGAAAGTGTGTCGACCGGGTTACTTCTTGTTGGAGACGTGGGCGCCGACCGGGTCACCCTCTATGGAAGAAGGAGAGCGCCGACCGGGTTACTTCCTGTTGAAGAAAAAATGCCGACCGAGTCTCTTTTTGTTGGAGAGGTGGGCGCCGACCGGGTCATCCTCTATGGAAGAGGGGGAGTGCAGACCGGGTCACTTCCTGTTGGAGGAGAAGTGCCGACCGGGTTACTTCCTTTTGGAGAGGTAGGCGCCGACCAGGTCACCCTTTATGGAAGAAGAGGAGAGCCGACCGGGTCACTTCTTGTTGAAGGAAAAGTGCCGACCGGGTCTCTTCTTGTTGGTGAGGTGGGCGTCGACCAGGTACTCCTCTATGGAAGGAGACAGCTCCGAGTGGGTGTTAGCTGATACTTGGCCATACTTGACCAAGTATAGAAGCGACTCGGCAAAGGAGAGGAGCTCCTATTGGCCGAGTGAGTATGAAGCCACTCGGATGAGGGGCTAATGAGCCCCAAGTTTGTCCGAGTGGGTGCTAGCTGATACTTGGCCATACTTGACTGAGTACAGAAGCGACTAGACAAAGGAGAGGAGCTCATGTTGGCCGAGTGAGTATGAAGCCACTCGGATGAGGGGCTAATGAGCCCCAAGTTTGTCCAAGTGGGTGCTAGCTGATACTTGGCCATACTTGACCGAGTATAGAAGCGACTCGGCAAAGGAGATGAGCTCCTGTTGGCCGAGTGAGTATGAAGCCACTCGGATGAGGGGATAATGAGCCCCAAGTTTGTCCGAGTGGGTGCTAGCTGATACTTGGCCATACTTGACCGAGTATAGAAGCGGCAAAGGAGAGGAGCTCCTATTTGCCGAGTGAGTATGAAGCCACTCGGATGAGGGGCTAATGAGCCCCAAGTTTGTCCGAGTGGGTGCTAGCTGATACTTGGCCATACTTGACCGAGTATAGAAGCGACTCGTTAAAGGAGATGAGCTCCTGTTGGCCGAGTGAGTATGAAGCCACTCGGATGAGGGGATAATGAGCCCCAAGTTTTTCCGAGTGGGTGCTAGCTGATACTTGGCCATACTTGACCGAGTATAGAAGCGGCAAAGGAGAGGAGCTCCTATTTGCCGAGTGAGTATGAAGCCACTCGGATGAGGGGCTAATGAGCCCCAACTTTGTCCGAGTGGGTGCTAGCTGATACTTGGGCATACTTGACCACGTATAGAAGAAACTCGGCAAAGGAGATGAGCTCCTATTGGCCGAGTGAGTATGAAGCCACTCGGATGAGGGGCTAATGAGCCCCAAATTCGTCCGAGTCGGTATGTCCGACCACAAATGCCACTTGGCCTCTTTTGATACTTGGGATTTAGGGACCCTTTTTGTGGATTGAGCTGACTAGGCACTTGCAAGGAATTGTGACGTTTGGTCTCCCTTTGGGTTCCGAGTGGTGACGCTGGGAATTCTTGGACCTTTGAAGGATCGGACTGAGCAGGTTCAATTGGGCCGCTTCAAAAAGCCCATCAAGGTGACGCGAGGGGGGTTTGCGTTGCACATCCGCATAGGCGCGCCTATATAAATGGGAGAGGAGAGAGAATTTCGGGATCACTTGTTCATTTCTCCAATTCCTCTCTCAAAAATCTTCGAATTCTCTCCAACTCTCTCAAGCTTTTCCTCCAGTCTTTTCGTCCGATCAGGTACACTCTTGCTCTTCTTTTAAGTTTCTTTTTCTTTTTTTTCTTTGAAATAATCTCGGTCGACTCCCTTGTCCATAAATAATGGGAGATTCGTCCGAGTCAGCGACACCCCCGACCTCACCTCCCTATAAATTGTCCGAGGAGGTGAGGGGGATGGGAATAACGTTGGTGTCGACTGTAATAAGTTGTCCCGATCCCTCGGCTGTGCCCGACGCAGTTGCCCTTTCGAGCCCGTCTTCTTCGGTAGAGGAGGAGGCCGAGGGCATCATTCCGTACCCCTGGGAGGTGTCTTTAGCCTATCCACCCTCGAGACGTTACTTAGACAAATACTTGTTTTCTGATGTAGTGTGGGTGGCCATGCCGAGGGGAGCAGGAGAAGCATCGACCTCGGGTCAGGAGATCGAGTATCCCGATTTGGATCCGAAAGGGGGGGTCCGGAACCTTCTTCCCTTTGCCGGGCTTAATAAAGCCACTAATAGATGATCTCCAAGGGACAGCCACACGGTTTCAAATCAAGGACCCCTACTATTTGGTCCGACCAGAGGCCCATCATACGGTGCTCAGCCCTCCGCCCGGGTGCATAGCCGTTTATTATAAATCGATGGAGATGGGGCTCCGCTTTTCGCTGACCCCCTTCGTCAAGGAACTGCTGAAAGCCTACAATTTGGCGATTTGCCAAGTTACCCCCAACTCATGGGGCGGAATCAACGCCTTCCAGGCCCTCTGTAACTTGCTCAACGTCCGACCGGCCCTCAAATTATGGCGGCATATGTACAAGTTGGTCGAGGTGATGGCCGCGATGAATGGGCCTAATTGGTGGAGTTTCCAGGTCCGACCTGAGTATCGGACTGTTCTCAATCTCCCTTCCTCTCAGAAAGGGTTTCAAAGGGAGTTTGCCTTCGTCTACTTCGGTGGAGATTGGGGGTTTCCCCTGGTTCCTCCTTCGACAGAGCCCAACATTGCCCTGAACTTTCGAGTGGGCGATCTTGATGATGAGAAAGGTGTGGTAGCCTGTTATATGCAGACCGAGTCGAGGATCGTGGACAGGGGCGAGATATTCGTGCCTGGCCAATGGTTGCCCGACTACAAGCTCTTCAAGGACGAGCATTTCCTTTCGGCTATGGGTCATAGCTTGACCTTCTCGAAGGGTAATCTGCCGAGGGGATGGCTTAGGGTTGTCGGCATGACAGCGCATGTTTTTTGTTTGACTAACACTTCTTTTGCTTTTTATAGAACCTGCCAGAGCATATATTTACGAGACCGACCCGACAATGGCTGACAAGCTGAATGTTGCAGCGATGAGGGCGGCTCGGATGAGAGTCGAGATTGCAGCTAAGACCATGAAGGTCCCTGCTCCCCCAAAGGTGTGTAAAACTTCATTTTTTACGGTTTTTCTTTTCCGCCGAGTAGCTATCCGTGCGATTCATATTTACCAACAGTTTTCTGCCTTGCTTCAGGATCCTGCTAAGCCAAAAACGAAGAAGAGGAAGGAGCGATCTTCCGACAAGGTCGCTCAGACTGAGAAAGCGATCGCGAGGGCGAAGGCCGAGCGGGAGAAGGCTGAGGCCGAACGGGAGAAGAAGGCCGCAAGAAGGTCCAAGTCGGTTGAAGTCAAAAGCCCGAGGGGCTTGGGCCAAGGGACGTCCCAACAGACTGATGCGGGCGACCTCTCGCTTCACTCATCTGACTTTGTCCCGGTCAGGAGCCCTCAATACACTCATATGTCCCCGATCTTTGAACGGCTCGGGGGTGGCCCGACCGACATGGTGGCCTCGGCCGTGCCCTTCACGGGACTTAGCCGCGCTGAAAACGATAGGCGCTGGACTAAGGCCCTGGAGTACATATATACTCCGGCCGACCAGGAGCACATTGAAGTCACTCATGGTCCGAATGAGACCAATGAGCTTTTTCGCACTTGGCTCAATGTGATTATGCTCCCTCTTGTCTCTTTTCTTCCGAGTTGCTTTCATATTTTTACTTGTGTAATTTCCTAACTTTTCTCCTTCATTTCAGTTCTGCACTCGGATGGCCAACGTCGCTCAGAACAGAGTGAGCTTGGCAGAAGAGGTGGCCGGCCTCAAAGAAAAGGCCAAGAAGCATTTTGACGAGGTCTACCGGGCCAATGAGGACAAGCGTATCGCCGAGTCGAAGCTCGATGATGCCGAGAAGGCCATCAAAAATTATCAGAAGGGCTTCGCTGATGAGCGGGCCAAATGGGAGAAAAAGAGGGCCGACCTCATTCTTGCCCGCGACTCGGCCTAGAAGGCAAAGGACGACGCCCTTGTTAAGCTGAACGAGGTCAAACAGAAAGTGACCGACCTGGAAGGCAAATTGGCCAAGGCAAAAAGCCAGGTTAAGAGCGAGGAGCAATGGTTCTCTGACCGGGAGAAGTCCGGGGCGGCCGAGGTCTATGCCAACGAGGTGGGTAGTGCGGCCCATAAGATGGGGGAGGACGAGTCCCTGGATCGACTGAAGAAAGTCTTGGCCGAGTCCCATCCCGATCTAATTTGGGCCGACGTCTGGTCTGGATACCATATGTCTATTGATGCTGAAAACGCCACAATTCTGGCTCAAATGGGTCTTGAAGATGCTGAAGCTGATGGCGATGGAGAGGGCGATGGGGACGATGACGGCCGAGTTGATGTGAACTTTATTGATGGTGATGAGGATGATGATGAAGACGATGCCGATGTGACCGACAATGCTGGTCGGGGGAGGAGCGAGTTGGTGACAACACCGAAACTAATGCCGGGAGTATAACGGATCTTCCCCCTCCCCCTAGCTCTTAGGATGCATGACATTTGTATTTAGCCGTTTTTCAGATTCGTTTTCATTAGCTTTTGTACCGTTCCCTTGTAATGCCCGACTACTTTAATGGAATAACTTTTGGCGTCACCTTTCGTTGTGTTTGTGAATTGCGATATTGTCCGACTAGCTTTATTGATTTTTACTGATCTGTTTTTGCCAATTGACTTGCTCTAACTGGTCAAGTTTCTGATTTTGAGCTTAGCTTATTTGCGACTGGTTAAGTCTTTGCCGAGTGAATGTTGTTTAAGTTCATCATTCCCTTGCCGACTGGCTGGTTAAGTTCGGTAGTAAAAAATGCCAACATTTTCATATTGTCGAATCATATATCATATTGACTGGTTAAGTCTTAACTACAATGCTGACTATTTCGACTGGCTAAGTCTAGTAGTCTAACTTGTTACAGGAAATGCCGATTAACTATGATCTTCTACTTAGCTATTACATGTATGCCCCTGTTGCAAGTAACAACATTACACGAAGTACTTTTTGAGGTTGTCTACATTCCAGGGTTGAGCCAGGGGAACACCTTTTGGTGATTCCAGTCGGTATGTACCGGGCTTGATGGTTTCTGTTACTTTGTAGGGGTCGTTCCAGTTAGGTCCCAACTTCCTTTCACTAGAAGAAAAAAGTCCAAGGGCTGCGGTCAAAAGGGGCCCAAGTGCTGCGTTTTTTGTCCTAAATGTTCCCAAATAGTTATATATATATATATATAAGTATCATTTTTCATTGAAAATTATGTTTTTTACACAAATATAGAAAAAATAATAACTGTCCAATCTATCCTTATAAGCTGATGCCAGTCTACTGCCGCTGGAAACCTCAGAAGCCAGAGAGCACTGTTTCGAACGCACTTAAGAATATTGCACCTGAAAAGAAAAGGATATATTTTATGTCACGTATTGTCAACTTTGGTTATCATGGACATCAGAAATGAAGTATTGTTACAGAAACTGGAAACAACAAGATCATGAAATGCAAATGGTTTCACAAGCTTCAACATATATTCCATAGCATACCAAGTGTCAACAATGTCAGGATTTTTGTACAGCTGATTAAAGCATCCAAAGATGAATTTGTCCTCAGGTAGCCCATAATCTGACCGTTTAGGTTGCGAATTGGGATCCAATACATCACAATTTTTCTGAAAAATAATAGAATTGTTACAAAATGATGACAATCTCAAAAGTCCAATAAAGGAGCCTTTAAAGTAAAAGTCATAAAGCCAACTTGTTTGTAATCATTAACAAAGTAACAGTTGGGAACATGAACCAGCTTTTCGGCGTAAATGTGTGACAAATAACTCAGAGAAACAAACTGCAACAACAAAATTAGAGTTTACTATAAAACATAAGGATGTCCAAATCCAGCTGCAGATTGAAAGATAAATACTTCATTCTCGCACCTTATCTGTCACCAGATACTATATGTAAGTAACATGTATGAGACTTGTACCGGGGCAGGTTACATAGCAAATATTTCATTTCTTGCACCCTGCAGAATTAACGAACACATTATCAACCAAAATCCCCCGAGGTTCATCTAAAGATAAATATGACAAACACTATTGCTATATGTGTGGCTGCCAATCATCTAAAGGCTCACTTTTCAAATACACTTAGATTTACAAAAGAGCATTTTCATATTTTACCATGTTCAGTGACTTTCCAATATAAACTGGGTACAAAAGCTCTACGTAAATTAAGGACTACAAAAAAGATAAAAATGATAAAATAGAAAAATATAAAATGAGACCCTAAGGCATATGTCGTAAAGGGACAACAGGATTTTGAAACCCAAAAAGCAATTACAAAAGGTAAAAGAACAATTTAGCTTTCCCCACACCAGCAGAAGCATGAAACTCAACAAGCATCATACCTTCGTGTAGCCATTAAGGTTTACAAGGATCTGAATTTTATCTGCATTAATTAATTTAGCTATCGCATCAGATGACATGGAAGAAACATCAACAAAATGCTCAGCTTCTGTCTGAGTACGCAGCCTCCACTCTGACAATCGCTTGGACTCAAGGCATAACAGATTACCTACCGGCACAACAAATCACCAACACAATTTCAACCACAAAGGATAACTAACAGTAATTGATATAAGAAACAAACAGATAAAACCTCGTTAAAATTTAAAAAGTACACTGTATACCTTAACATTTTCTCTGTTGTGCATCCCAAACACCCAACCCATAAGATGTGATAAGGGATGGTTACCAATATCATTGCTAACATATCTGTAACCCACATCGGAAGTGTCAGACAAGAAGTGAATCTAAAAACGGAAATGTGACATTGAAGAGATTAGACGTACCCAACCCTCAATCGCCTGCTCCCATCAACAGCCTTTACAGGCAACGGAGCAGGATAACTGAAGGGAGGAAGTGAACATCAAGAAGCAACCAGAGAACAATGCTCCGCATATTCACAACTGCAACAAAAGAGGAAATACACGCATCAACAATAGAATTTGATGGGGAACTGCCCAAACGCATACTCCATCTCCATGGAAGAATTTCCATGTCTATGTCTGTTAAATTTAACAGAGAAAATTTCCAAGTCTATAGACATAGATGAATCCAGAACAAAGAGCTCCAATAGGATAAAAATAATAGGGCAAGGCCTAGCAGATTGAGAAACCTGAATTTGCCGAATCAGTATGTGTTCCACTTCAATTAGCCTGCTCTCTCTCTCTTCCCAGTCACATACACACTATAAAATATAGAATAGGCATTCTTGTAGATAAGCATTCTAAACAACAGCTCACACAAAACATCCTTAAGGTATAGGCACAAGGCACATTACAAGGGGTGTATTGAACTGGAATTCCATAAGAGAAGATAAAAGAGAAGAGATGAAGATGAGAGAAGAAGTTGGTAAAAATTAAAAAGACAACAGAAAATTGATAGTTACTTCCAAGCAATTCAAGCGGACCGGCACTCCCAAAACTAAGCTACAGAAAGCTAAACAAATAAACTCAGTTTTCTGGATGCTATTTTTTACATTTGATTTACCTCTGTCTCACTAATCTAACTTATCAGTTATCATCTACCATTTTCCTAGTGCAACTCCTAACAGCCCTTGTCTAGAGTATGACTATTTTGTTATATAAACATTATCGGATTCAGAAACAGCCTCGTCTAACCTTGTCTAGAGTATGACTATTTTGTTATATAAACATTATCAGACATTTTTGCCTACCTTCACTCATTACACATGAACCTGCATATGATCAGTCCATATCATGTAAATCCCTTTAGTCAAATTAGTTCAAGCTCCATGTTGTTATGGTTACAACTTACAATTATAACCAAGTTGCCAAACACATTCAACACCAGCTAGGGCTTGATTGCTTCAGACGCTTTCCTCAGTTCTCTCCGTTTTTCTTATTAACCAAAACTCAATCAATCTTTCTTTATAAAAAAAACGAGGGTAGCAATGCAAGGAGAACTATTTAGCAGAGAAATACCAAGAGCAGGGAGGTCGCCGGACTGAGAGGTGGCGGCGAGGTTGCGAAGACCGTGCAGCTGTAAGCTCCAACATATTGATCACGAATCACAAAAGATGGAATTAAGTAAAGAGATGAAATTTCAAGGCAACCAAGACACAACTAACACCATATATAACACAAATACCTCAACGCGAGAAATTAACATTATAAAATCCAATTCCTCAGCAAAATCATAATTCAAAGCGATAATTTAATTTAGATAGAACTTTACAAAATCAAATTGAACATATTTCGTCACCGATCACATTTAGAATTGCACTGCCACAAGTCACTGCTCAACAAAATCATATAATTAAGCATAATTCAAATTAGAAGTGTACATATTCATAATCTAAAAAACCACACAAATCACATACAAAATGCAAATTAAAGCGCACTAATTTACACTGTAAAACAAATATAACAAGCAGGAGAGAGAGACTAACGGGTGAAGAGAGAGCGGTTGTCTTCCGGCAGGATGGTGGAAGGATAAAACGACGTCGGTTGAGAAGGAGAGAGCAGCGACAATAACGGAGAAACCACAGAAAAAGAGGAATTGAGACCTGGATCCCACCTCCCAGGGTTCCTGTTTTGCTAGCCTTTGGTCGTGTGGCATTTCAGGGAGGTTTTTGAGGTCGCCGGCGAAGAAGGATGAGAGGAGAGAGATTATGCGGTGAGAGGGGAGAGATGATGCGGCGAGAAGAGGAGATATGGGAATTGGGAGGAGAGAGAGAAATAGGGTTCAGCGAAGGAGACGCCGGTTATTTCATTTTGGGCTGTTATTTCATTTTTGGTCTCAAAGGAGTAACGCGGTTTGGCGGGTTATTTCATTTTTTGGGCTGTTCAAGGGCTGCGGTTAGCCCAAAAACCGCATCCCTTTTATCACTAATGGGCTGCGGTTGTTGGCTAACCGCAGCCCTTCACTATTAAGGGCTGCGTTTTGCAATAAACAGCAGCCCTTACATTTTTTTCCACTAGTGTTTTCAGGTGCGAGAGTCCCGTGGCCTCTACTTTCAAAATGACCCAATTGCTTAGTTGGATTGGTCTAGCCTTGACTCGACGATTAAATTGCCGCGTAACTCTCTGTTTGTACTGGATGGATTTCAGCAGTGCATTGCCTCTTGTTTCTCGCAACAAGTCTAAGTTGACTGGTTTTTCCTCCTCGTTCTTCTCGAATTCGTAGAAGGACACTCGTGGTGAGGGGATGTCAATTTCCACTAGTAAGACCGCTTCGCTCCCATACACAAGGCTGAACGGGGAGTGCCCCGTTGCCTCCTTCGCAGTGGTTCGAGCCGACCAGAGGACTCCAGGCAAGTCATCGACCCATGCTCCTTTGGCAGTCTCTTAGGATTTCTTGATTCCTTTTGAGGACTATTTTATTAGCCGATTCGGCCTGTCCATCTGTTTGCGGCCTGGACACCGCCGAGAATTTGGTATTTATTCCGAACCGAGCGCAATGCTCCCGAGTATGGCCACTGTTGAATTGGCGTCCGTTGTCAGAGATCAGGACCCTGGGTACTCCGAATCTGGTTATGATGTTCCTCCAGATGAACGCTTGGACTTGTTTATCTGTTATAGAGGAGAGTGGTTCAGCCTCTGTCCATTTGGTGAAGTAGTCGATGGCGACTATTAGGAACTTCCTTTGACCTGATGCTGGGGGAAACGGTCCGAGTAGGTCCATTCCCCACTTATCGAATGGCAGAACCACCTGAATTGTCATTAAGGGGGTGGTTGGTGCTCTCGGAATGTCCGAATGGATTTGACATGATGGGCACCTCTTGACCAGCTCATGGGCATCTGATTTCAGAGTAGGCCAGTAGTAGCCTGCTCTGAGGGCCTTACCGGCTATGGTTCTTCCCCCTTGATGGCTCCCACAGGTTCCTTGATGGATTTCCCTTAGGATGTAATCCCCTTCTTCGGGAGTCACACATTTGAGCAACGGGTGGGTGAAAGACTTCTTGTAGAGCTGGTCCTTAAATTATTGGAACCACCCGGATTTGTGCTTGACTCGTTCGGCCTCTTTTCGTTCCTCTGGCAATGTTCCATATTTCAAATACTCGACCACCTCTTTCATCAATGTGGATGTTCGATTCAGTACCAGTTGTTCCTTGACGTTGATGCTTGGTTGGCGAAGGACTTCCCACATAATTGTCCGAGGGGCCGACCCTTCTGCCGAGCTGGCCATCTGAGCTAGAGCATCGGCCTGCTGATTTTCCGATCGAGGTATGTGAGTGATGCCGAACTGAGATAGCTGTTTGATTATATCTTGGGTCTTGCCCAAGTACATTCTCATGTTATCTTCTTTGGCTTCGTATTCGCCTGATACTTGACCCATTATCAGCTTTGAGTCTGACTTGGCGTTGACCACTGTAGCCTCGGCTAAGATGCATAACTAAAGCCCGAGGATGAGGGCTTCGTATTCAGCTTCATTGTTGGATCCCAAGAATTCGAATTTGATGGCATACTCCATCTTTTCCCCGACCGGGGGTTTGATCACGAGACCAGCTCCGTATCCCGTCTTGGTGGACGACCCGTCTACTTACAGCTCCCAGCTATCCTGCTTGCTGACTGGGGGCCTGGTTGTACATTCAGTTATGAAGTCAGCCAAGGCTTGGGCTTTGATTGCCCTCCTTGGCTCATATTCCAATCCGAAGTCCGCCAGCTGATCCGCCCAGTCGGTCATCCGACTGGAGTGGTTCCTGCTTTCAATGAGCTTCCTGAGCGGCTGCCCTATGAGGACTTTAATCGGATGGGCTTGGAAGTAGGGCTTGAGCTTCCGATTGGCCATCACTAAGGCAAAGACCATTTTTTCAACTTCGCTGTATTTGGCCTCTGCTCCCCGGAAGGCGTGACTTATGAAGTAGGCAGGGTGTTGTTTTCCTTCTCTCTCGGCTATTATCAGGACAGGCGCTGAGTGCGTATTCTGAGACAGCCAAGCAAATGAACAATGTTTGCCCCGGCAAGGGGGATATTAACTTAGGAAGGGTTGATAGGTGTGTTTTGAGGGAGGTGAAGGCCTGTTCAGCTTCGTCATCCCAAGTGAATTCTTTTCTCTTCAAAGTTTTGAAAAAATGTAAGCTTTTATCTGCTGACCGGGAAAGAAAACGACTGAGGGCAGCCAAACAGCCGGCCAGGCGTTGTACCTCCCTTACGTTTCGAGGGGACTTCATCTCCATAGCAGCTTTGACTTTCTCGGGGTTTGCTTCGATTCCCCTTTCATCGACAAGGAATCCGAGGCACTTCCCCCCTTTCACTCCGAAGACACATTTTTTCGGGTTCAACATCAGGCGGAATCGCCTTAATGTGTCGAGACCTTGGACCTTGCTTTTGACGATCATGTCATCAACGTATACTTCAATATTCCGACCCAGCTGGTCGTTGAAAATTTTGTTGACTGTCCACTGATACGTAGCCCCCGCATTTTTGAGCCCGAAGGGCTGTAACAATACACCCCTTGACTTGTGACAAAGGCAGTGTGGACTCGATCGTGCTCGACCATTGGGATATGGTGATACCCCACATTTGCGTCCATGAAGCTTAGGAGAGCATGGCCCGCCGTTGAGTCGACCAGCCTGTCAATTTCGGTCAGAGGGTGGTTATCCTTTGGACAAGCCTTGTTCAGGTCTGCGAAATCCACGCACATTCTCCATGCCTCGCTCGACTTCTTTACCAGCATAAACATTGGCCAGCCACTCTGAGTACTGACATTTTTCTATGAACCCTGCCTCAAGCAATTTCTTGACTTCTGCGGCTGCCGTGGTGTTTCTTTCTGGGCCTTGATGCCTCAACTTCTGTTTGACTGGCTTGAATCCCTCTTTGATGTTGAGCTTGTGGCACATAAATTTGGGGTCGAGTCCAGGCATTTCGGTAGCCTCATAGGCAAAGACATCCTTGTACTCTGTGAGTACCTGAATGATTTCTCCTCTTGTTTGAGGGTCCATGGCGTTGCCTACTCTCAAGGTCCGTCCGAGTCTTTCGTCAATGATGACTTCTTCGGCGGGCTGAGGGTGCTCGTACTCCTTGGGATTTTCAGTACTGTAAACCCCAAGGCCATTTGAGGGCTGACCCTCTTCTAGCTTTCTCTTTTTCGAGACTTCTTGGAAGTCGTTCCTGCTCTTCAAGCTGTTAACGTAACATTCTCTTGCTGCTTGCTGATCGCCTTGGATCTTCCCAACTTTTCCTTCGTCGGTCTCGAATTGCATTAGGAGTTGATAGATGGAGATTGCTGCCTTGACCTTGTTCAGAGTTGGTCTTCCCATTATGATATTGTATGATAGAGGGATGTCTACCACCAGGAAGTCAATTAGTAGGCTTCTTCCTTTGCCCTTCTCTCCCATCCGAGTAGGCAACTTTATGGATCCGACAGGATGCACTGAGTTTCCCCCGAAGCCTATGAGTGGCTAATTAAGGGGGGTCACATCCTTTTCGTTGTATTTCAGCTTCCTGAGGCACTCTAGTGTGATTATGTCGGCCGAGGATCCACTATCCACTAACATTCTTTTGACTCTTGCGTTCGCCACTTTGAGCTCGATGACTAGAGGGTCATCATGGGGCGTGTGTAGGACCCGACTGGATTCTACGAACGTCATGACGGGGCAATCGGGGCGGGGAAGGTGGACATCAAGCACTTGATGCTCAAGATTTTGGAGAAGGGCTTTGCGTGATCGGCCGGTTAGGCCTCCCGATGCGAAGCCACCCGCTATTACTCCAATGAAGCCCTCCGTGTCCCCGCTGTTGGATTGACCAACCTTTTGTTTGCCCTTCTCCTCGCTAGAGTGCTTGAGGTATCGGTTCAGCTTGCCTTGGTCAGCCAGATTGTCGAAGGATTTCTTGAGTTCTCTGCAGTCCTTGGTGGTGTGTCCACATTCTTTGTGGTACTCACACCACTGGCTCTTATCTCTCCGAGCAGCTGACGTTCTGATGAGAGGTAGGCGGGGGAGCATGGATTTATCCTTGATGTCTAAGTAGATCTCTCTTCTGTTCTTGCTGAATCGAGGGTCGTTGCCGTGGTCATTAAACCTGTCTGACCGACCGCCCGTCTTCTGTTGCTTCGGCTGGTCCTTGTGATTTCCTTCTTCTTTTCTCTTCTTGCTTCCGTCGTCGGAGTGGCGACATATGTCTGTCGCTTGGATGGATCTTTGATCCCGAGTCATTGCTTCAGAGAAGGTTTTGACTTCGTTTTATGCCAAGGACCATCTTAGCCAACCGGATTGGAGTCCAGACATGAGGGCGGCGAATGCCACCGCGTCTTACAGATCTGAGATTTTCAATGACTCCTCATTGAATCTTTTGACGTAATCGGCCAGACTTTCATTTTTCTCCTGCCTGACTCCCATCAAGTGGAGACTTGTTTTCTTTTGTCTTATGCTTGCGATAAACTGTTGAATGAATAGGTCTTCAAGCACCGAGAAATCTGTTATGATCCCCGCATGGAGCTCTTGGAACCGGTTCAAGGCCAGTCCTTTCAGTGTTGTGGGAAAGAAACGGCACCAAGTGGCCTCGCAACCGGTTTGGACGCTCATTTGAGCTTTGTATGTGGCCATATGATCATCCGGGTCGGTTAGGCCTGCGAATGGTTCGATGGTCGGGGTCTTGATCTTTCCCGGGCTGGGCGCCTCAAGTATGTCCTGGCTGAATGGGACCATGAACTTAAACGCTCCGCTGTTGATCCGAACAGGTTTCGATTGGGCAGAATCACCGTGCCCCTCACGCTGAGCATCCTTTTTATCGAGGATGTGCCTCGCGTGGTATCCTTTGCTGAGGTGTTTCTCGTTGAGGAAGTGTCGGACATCATTGTGCTTATGCCTAACATTTCCTCGGGGTGATTTAGATACGTGAGTTTCTTCTCTCTGCCTAGCGGATCTTCCTTTAGACCCGTGTCACTCTTCCTCCCCCCGTCTGGATCGTTGCCGATCATGTTGACTGTGTTCCTTTTCCCCGACCGTTGTCGGCTAGGCTGACCCTGGTTTTTCGCCCGAAGGGAAGGGACCAAGGCTTGGTCATTAAGGGGCTGAAGAGGGCGTCCCTGCTGCAAGTTGGTCAGCATGTCCATCAGGCTTTGCTGCAAGGTCTGCTGGAGCTGATTGGCTATCAAGTTTATGTCCGCCGTGGATATGGGCTAGGGGTCGGGTTGCTGTAACTGGTTTGACGGTTGCGGTCCATTTTCGATGGACTGCTCCTCTTCTGGGTCGATGGTCTGAACGGTCGGCGTTTTGCGGGGGACAGGCGAGGGTGACCGTTCTGACCTTCGGTGCTGAGAGGGTGAAGGGTCTCGCTCGGACCTCTAGACTTGTGCTGAAGGCTTTCTATTGCGAGCGCTCTTGGCTGGGGCCAATACTAAGTGACTCTGGGATGAATTTTGTTGAGTGGAGGCGTAGTGACTTTGATTGTAACTTCCCCACAGAAAGCGCCAAATTGTTTAAGAAATTAAGGATTGTAATAGGTTGTGAGGTGTGATGTGGGCCCCAAGAGTGATCGTCTGAGCTTCAGTATCCGTACGCCTGAAAACTGCAAAACAACGTTAGACTACCCCGAGGGTGTTTTCGGGATCTCCCCTCCGATGGTCGAGTTAGTAGGTGATTGAGGTAGAGAGAAAAAGTCTAGAGAGAGATGCTGTAGTTTGTTAGGTGAGAATTGAATACCTGTTCATTGGTGAGAGTGTTGGTATTTATAGTGTCCGGGATTTCCCAAACAGAAAACATTGATTGGATGGGCCTTTTTGGGATCAATGGCTATGTTGCCTTTTCAGGCGATGATTATTTCAGCCTTTGAGAGAGTTCCTTAAGCTTATGAGATTAGGTCAACTTTCAGGTGGGGACCCGCTGCTGCCACCTGCCCAAGGCTTTAAGAGGCTTTTGTGCCCCTGTTAGGCTGCTGATTAATTGAGCCCAAACACCCCTCATATTTGATTATTTTATATTCTCAAATAATTTATATTTGTGTTGTTATATTCACAAAGACCAATAGAGGAGTTGTCTTAATTCTAGCACCAATCTCATCTTCCTCATAGTTACCCTAACTTGCCACAATGGGTGAAGTTACCTATGTTTTAAGCTCTAATTACTTCAACTAGTTTTGTTTGAAATTAAATTGTATGATATTCTCTTAATTCCGTGTTAAATTATCTAAAATTATTTGAAAACTATTTATTTTGTCTAACATAATTTTGACTTAAGTCAAAAGATTTACTTTTTAGACCAATTAAAAGTCACCCTATTGTCACAACTCACAAGATAACCAATTGGACCTTGACAAGGAGGGAGGGAGGGAGAGATAAGGCGACCTAGATGGAAGAAATGTAGTGGTTATTTATGATGATGAAGATAAAAAGAGGAACATGAGTAGCAAATTAGGAATAGAACTATCCTTATCTTATCATATATTAATACCTAAGGATAAACAAAAAGGCGAGAAATAGACAATTATATCCTTAATGATAATGAACGTGGGAGGAAATAATGGAAAAGTTGTAAGGATATACAATTATTTGCCGGTCTTATTTTCAGTCCATATTAAACAGAGGAAAATGCTTGTCTTAAATCTTTCCTTTTTTTAAGGGAAGAGGAAGACTATCATTAATAAAATGCCATACGGCATCTATAATAATAATTATATCCTTATGTAAAAGATAATCTAAAACATCAATATGAAATTTATCATCTAATTTACTAATATAAACGCTTTAATTGAAACCGCTTTTTTTATATGGTAATATTCCAACCATAAACGATATTCGATGACTCAACGCCTTTTACATACATATATATATGTATATATGTACATATATACATATATATATGTACATATATATATGTATATATATATATGTACACATACATATATATATATATATATATATATATATATATATATATATATATATATATATATATATATATATATACATACACACATACATATATACATACATATATATATATATATATAGCACACATACATATATACATATATATATATATATATATATATATATATATACATACACACATACATATATATATATATATATATACATACACACATACATATATATATATACATACATATATATATATACATACATATATATGTATACATACATATATATATATATATATTGAGTTCAGGTGAGGGGATTTTGTATGAGAATTGAGAAGAAATATCAACCCTTGGATCATGCCTCATTAAAGGACCAAGATTAAAAACTAAAACAAACTAAAATCACAAACTATCTACCCTTCTCACGCACAACCTTCTTTCTCTCCTTTGCCACATGCCTTGTATATATATCACAAACCCAAGGGAAAAACATGCCTTGTTGCCACATGTACCCCCCTCCCCACAAACCCAAGGGAAAAACATGCTTTGTTGCCACATATACTCCCCCTCCCCCCACATAATCAAATGAGAAATATTAAACGATAAAAATGTATGTTATAAGGCTCGAACCCATGACCTCTCATTTAAGATACAAATGTACTAACCAACTACTCTACTATCTCATATTGGCCTTTATGGGAAAAATAATATATTTAAAGACAAGATAATTCTCTATTTTAAGACAATTAAATACAAATGTATATATTAATACTCATTAAGCTAATGTTAATAATAGCATGGCATACCTTTCAGCAATCTTATATTAAAAAAAAGATCTTCAAATTTTTATAACCACCGCAATTAACACAACTACACCCATTTCATTGCATCAGTTGTATTCTTACACATTAACCTACATCTATAAAAAAATATTGTATTATATTTTTGATAAGCAATTATGTATTTGTATATACGTACTCTCTTGAAGCCGATGTTATATTGATGAACAATTAATATTATATTTTACTATGTAGAAAATATAAAAGGAACTGGAAGATCATTTCCTAAAATACAATGCCTACTCTTTTTTTTCCACTTTTCTTAAGTGTTTGATTTAAGACTTCAAATTCACATTGATAAATTATGAGGGGATTCGCCAGAGCCAACAACTAGTTACTGTTCAAAAGACAAATATACAAGAAGGTTTAAAACCCTTGATCCTCACCTCTCACCACTCTTCACCTAAAAGGGTAATACAATCTTTTAAACAATATTTAATAATAATTGTCCATTAATTTTAAATTTGTACTTTTTGAAAATGAGTTACAAAGTTAATAATATCCTTTCCAATTTTTTTAAGAAGTATCTCAATATAATTATGTTTCCTTGTATATAAGATATACGGTTAGTGTTTTCACAGTTTGACCACACAAATAATTTCTTTGGACGATCTAAGTATGCATTAACAAATAACTTCATGTATTATAGTCACCCGTTTCTTTTTAGATGAAATGTTTGTCTTTTCGGGTCAAACTTCAATAATTTGGATTATACAACCGTCAATTGCATAGTTTTAATAAAAGTAACTAGTGAGTGTCACGGGCGATGCCCCAGGTTTTTTTTTGTCGTAACTTTTTTTCTGGTGAGGAAAAATTGACGTCATAATTTGAAAAATTGACGTCATAATTTGAAAAATACACCCTTAGATGTTTGGAAATGAAAACAATAGCTTCACTTTCTACAAGGAATTGGAGTAAGAGTTTATGTCTACAATAATCTATTATTATCACCATAAATATGTTAGTTATTTAACTACTTGTATAAGTCTTTTAATGAGATACAATTACAAGACTTTACTTTATTTTATTTTGAAATACTAAACAATGATTTTATGTAGGATTCATGGTTAAGCTCTCACTTTTCATTTCAAAGGTCACATATTCGATACCTTGCAGCTACACAATATTATTTTTTTAATTGAGGAGTTTGACATTAAGGGGTTTGACATGAGAATAGAGCATTTGCATTAGAGCTTTAGAGGAGAGTGCCACGTGACACATAGACTTTCTTAGAAACACCTTTTAATATATTGTTACAGATTTACTCCTTGTTGGTTGTTGCTATGTCATTCCATCATTTCTTAGTACGTAATACAGGAAAACAAAATTCCATAAAGTTTTATTGTCAACAACATAAAAGAAAAAATATTCACACGTGAGATCATGTGTGGCTGGTTGTCAGTTGTTAATTGTCAAATACATTAGGAATTAAGTCAGTAGTGGCTCTTAGTATGTTACGTACTTCCACGACTAATAGAACACTATCAGCTATTGGTCAGCCTGACCACTATTAGGGATAATCTTGTAATTTATAAACCCTTGTTTGTGTATTAAAGACACTTGTTATTTATAAAGTCATGTTTATTTGATTGAGACACTTGTTATTCATCAATCAACCCCTGTTTGTGTGAGTTAAACAGTTAAGTTGCATCGATTAGCGTGTTTTGCTAGCTTTTTTACCAAAAAAAATACAAATGGATATATGCAGGCGTGTTTTTATTTCGCCTACGCAGTGTGAGCGCGTATTAGATTTGACTACCCCACTGTTAAGGTTTTATTGAAAATTGTTTTGTATTGAAAGAAGTCGCCAACAATTCTTTTTAGGAAGAACCATAAACGTAACCTAATTGGATATGGGAAAATCATAGGGACAAAGTATCCAATGTCGATTTCCCCGTCATGACTCCATAGATGGTCAAAATGAACCAAAGATTGAGTTCGGGGGTGAGGGTACGACTATAATCATAATGAACCACATTCGCCCAAAGTTAGCCTCTACTAAATATCGATTCATTACATATTTTATGCCAAAGAATAATCAAATAATGTTTTATACACCCTAAAAATATTTAGTCTAAATTGGTTTCAGGAAACACATGAAAAGACTAATTTCTAGTGACTTGTTATTAGGCAATCAATATTACAGGGACCCTAACAAGTTGTCCAAATTAATCTGATTAATGTTAGAACATTTATTTAGGTGTTTGATTAGCAAAAAATAACACGTGGGTGGTAAAAAGCATTAAAGCAGGACAATCATAATAGCATGCATATAATGATCAGACAAGCATAATAATATATGAAAAGAAAATAAAAAGGAAAGAAGAAGGTTTAGAATATACAGTAGAGCGATGTTATATTAAAGATCTACATCATTAAATAACTGGTTAGTAACTTCAATATAAAAATAATTTATTCAAGGACCCTCAGGATTATCCCGTGGCTTGCGTCTGCGAGATTGACAACCTTCGGGACGAGCAATCGTGAAGCCTGAAAATGTGAATGTATGAAAGTATGTAGATTGAATGTATTTGTGTTTGAAAGGTATGAGTTTTTGTAGGGAAGTTTTGTAGTTCGTAGAGAGAATTCGTAAAGTATTCGTCGAGTTCGAAGTGTGTTAATGTGTAAAATCCATTTTTGAAATCTGTTCGGAAATCAGGCCTATTTATAGGAAGAATAGCACTGCGCCTCACGCGCCTACTGCGTCAGGCGCAGCTGACGTGGCAAGCACATGACGCGGCATGACCTGTAAAAAGCATACACGTGGTACGCGCTTTGAAAAAGATAAGAAAGAAAATCCGCGTCTCAAGCAGAGAGTCGCGTCTGACGCAGGACTCTGAATGAGTCAGAAATCCACGTGTCAAGTGCAGATTAGTGCACCTGACACGTGGACAAAGCTGTGCCAGTGCGCTAGGCGCACCAGCCTGGCTCATGTCGTGCCTTTGCCAGCTTTATTTAGAACGCGTTAAAAAAGATTTATTTTATCCTTTAATTACCGAAATCTGATTTTACGGGATAAAATCTGATCTTGGCTTAAAAAAAATATCTTTTGAAAATATTTATTTATTAAAGTAAATCAATTAATTATCAATTAATTGGGCTTTTCTAAGAATTGGGCTCAAATACAATTAATTGTCATGAATAATTAATTGGGCTTTAAAATAGGACTTTAACACTTTTCGAAATGGTTTTGAATGGCTCTTCGGACTGCTCTGCCCTTGGATCGGACCAATTAAGATCACGGTATGTTTCATCATCGGATCCTTACATGGGGATACACTATTATGTGTCTACAGAAGCCCCCACTTTGACTGAGGTTCAGGAAACCGATAGTCAAAGTATACGGTGTCGGGACAGAGAACGATTCTAAACGGTTTGCAGTTTAGAACTGATCTGTAACCGTCGGTCTCTGCAAAACAAAGTTAGTATTGCAGGACAATAACTACAAGCAATCTGATTACCTGCAGGGAAAGATGTTAGCAGATAGGTGCAAACAACTCACATAAGCACATAGTGATGCAATAATGCAAACTTAGACTCTCTAAAGATGCATGAGACGCAATGCAAGGATTAAGGTTATGCAAAGCTAAGGGATGACACGTCATGCAAGGTCAGGGTTATGCAAGACTAGAATGTATGAAATGCAATGCAAGGTCAGGGTTTTGCAAAGCTGCAATACAAGGTCAAGATTTTGCAAGGCTAGAAGATGTATAGAGTGATAGAATGATAGACTGATTAGAAATGTATAGAATGATTTTCGAAAATCGAATTTAGCAAATGATTGGGGTCCGTAAATGAGGTCTGCGGATTACAACTCTTCGGGAGTTTGATTTGAATCGGAGGAACCACCACACGTAGGAAGCCCCCACTTTGGGTGAGCTTGCCTTGAATTAGGCATTATGAGCCTTGATCGAAATGTACTTGATGTAGTTGATCTGTCTTGAACGTTGAAAGTTATCGCTGGGGATTGTACTGGGGATTCTTCTTTGGGAAGATGGTTAGGCAAAGTCAAATATCGCCGGAAATCATGGAATTGTCAGAGAGTCCTTCGGGGAAAAGGAGAGCTTGGATTGAAAAATAAAAAGGTTAAAATTTGTGACTTAAATAAATATAGGTGGGAAAAGGCTTTAACGAGGCTAGGTGCAGACTCGAGTCTATGTCGGGATCTAGAAAGAGATTATGCTCCTAAATTATAGAAAGTCAAATCATTAGACCATGACTAATTTTTTTTATTGAAGCGGTCGGACCTCGAGATGAGGATTCCTACGTATCCTTGCGGATTCCTACGTTGAAAGTTATTTTTTTGTGCCCTAATTTTTGCCTAGGCCGCGCTTTCGGGTTTTCAACCTAGCGGGCTTCGACATACCTTGAAAAAGGAGTTAGGGAAGGGTTGATGAAAGGTTGAAGGCTTGAGGTTTAGATGAAGGTTGAATTGGTTAGGATAAGGTAAGGATTGTGGATTAAAGGTTAAGGTCAGATGGATCGAAGGGATTTGAATGAGGGGTGGGACTTGTGTGCAAGCCCCCTAGCTTGACTTTTTATTTTGCCTTTGGCTTTTTCTTTTTTTGCATTTTTTCTTTTTGTCTTGTGCGTTTTCTTTTGCTTTTTCATTTTTTTCGCACTTTGGATTTTTTTTTCACTCTTTGCTTTTGCCTGGCATTGATATATTTTAATGTAGTAAGGCTTGCACACAAGTTTGGTTTAAGGTATTGAAAGGCTTGAAGGATATTTGTGGAGCTTTGGTTAATGGAGGGATTATTTGGTTAAGTATCATGGAGATGATGGTTTAAAGGATTTTTGGTTTTCCTTAGTTGTATGAGGATGGATTATGAAAGGTAATGGAATGGAGAGGGGAATAACTCCTGATCCAAAGTATGTCCTCTTTTATTTTTATTTCTTATTTCAGATCATTTTTATTATTGTTGTTAATCAAGTTCGTTAGGTGATTAGAGTTTCATCTTTGAATTAGAAGCATAAAATAAAATGTTGGAAGGCCAATGAAAATGAAAAGAAAATGCGATTAATTTATTAATTGAAAATGAATGAAACAAGGCTTATTAGAAGTAAAAACCTATTTGACATAGACTCGACTGGAAAGGAAATGAAGGAGTTAGGGGAGGGACTCTCCGACTCAACCTAGAAAACTAGCGTTAAATGACTAAGTCTCCTGCACTGTTGAGATGATTCCCAAGGGGTTGCTGTTGTTATTGACTTTTGCTGCCGGCGAGATCGGAAGTATGCCACTTTCAACCATTTATTGCAGAGTATTCCTTAAGGCCCAACACGTAGATGTTGGGTGTCCATTCCCTCGGTGGTACTTACAATAGGCATTAGGGTTCCACTTCTTGTGCCTATTTTCAGGTGCAGGGTCTGGAGTGGGACCAATAGGTTGTATTGCTCCTTTTGCATGAAGCCTAGTGAAGGCTTCTTCCAAAGTCCTGCCCAATGGAGTGAATGCTCGTTGAGGCTTTTGATATCCTCCCTTTTCAGTAGTTAGGGCATTGACATTAGAGCTAGAAGGTGTTTAGTCTGCTTGTCCAACAAGTAACTACAGGTTTAGCTTTCTTGTTTAGCAAGTAAACTAGTATCCCTTAGATGTTCTTCACTTGGAGACTTGTGCAACAATGTCTGAGCCTGCCTAGTCCAAACTGGAGCTTCGTTCCTGAACCTACAAAAAGGGACCCACCCTGGAGGTTTGGGTAGTGGTTAGCCCTCCGAAGCTTAAGTCAGATATCAGGAGTTGTAAGAAAAAGTAGAGATAGAGAGATAAAGTGAGATAGTATTTCTCCAGAGTAAGTTTACACTGTTTGCATTGAATTCTCTTTCTCCTAATTTCAGGGGTATTTATAGTGATTGTAGTATGACAGTTATCCTTAAAAACTGCCCTAGAATAGTGGCATCTGATTGGTTAAGTAATCAGATCATGACACGTGGCAAGCCATGATTTGTGAGAATTTATCAACCAATTACTTGCAGCCACCTCCAAAGGGCTGGGCTCTAACTACCTTTTGGGCTAGAAAAGTAAGCCTTTTCTCCCAACTAAATATAACCCAAGGGTTGAATCTTTTTCTTTACTTATTAGGAGAGGATACGTGTACGGCTTTGATGAGCCCAAGTGTCTCTAAAAGGGTTTTCACTGTTGGCCCATCTGACGGTTAATACCCTTTTACCCAAGGTGGTTTATTCAAATTCAAAATGGGGGCAACGACGCGCCTTTTCCTGGGGTTTACAGGTCATAACTGAGCGTTTTAAGCTTTTTTCGGTCATCCTTAACTGGCTCAACTGGTTACTTACCCCCTATATATATCCTTAGTGTGACCACATTAAATCATTTCACACCTTGAGAGAATTTTTCTAGAGAGAGAAGCTCTGCAAATTTTTCTAGAGAGAGAGAGAGATCATCCAGTCTCATCCTTCTTCACCGAATCGTCCAGGCGTTTCATCAGGTATCGTTTCTTTGTTCTTTGTTCTTTCTTTTATTCTTTATTAAATGGAATCTTCTTCTTCGTCAAATAATCCTAGCCGACCAAGAGCTTGCCTTGACCCTAGAACCGATAGTACTTCTTTTTGGCACATTCTAGAGTTGGGCCTCTTCTGGCCGAGTATATATTTTTTTTTCTGGTTTTGGCCGAGAAAGTCAGACGACCCAGTCTTTACCTGTGCAGGGTAATCTGGCGCGCGTCAAGCTAACGGCGCGTCTAAGACGAATGGTAATAATCCCATCAAATAGTTCAGACATGGAGGAATCAACTGGACGGGTTCCAGATGAGGCGAGGGAGGTCCAAAGTGCTGGGCCTTTGGGCGGCCCCCTTTCCCCTGACCGCAGTTTTGAGGACTCCCAACTAAACGCTGAGGCCAGTCCTTCCGGCCGGGACGCCGATGTGGAGGAAACTGGCGAGGACAATAACGGTAGTGACTCTGGCGCTGCCAATGAGTTGGACGAAGCCTCCACTACCTCGTCTGAGATTAGGAGACGCTTAGGTCCCCTTTCTGACCTCGCCTTCATTTTGGACAACCGTAAATGGTTAGAGAAGATAGGACCTGACCCTAGTTATTTGTCCAATTACATACCCATGTCGGGCTTCTGTTTCGTCATCCCAACTAAGCAGTCCACCATTTTGAGTGCTCCCAAGAACCTTTTTGCCGTTTACAAGCTAGCCTTGGACGCGGGATTAAGGTTCCCCCTTCATGATTTCATTGAACAAGTGCTTCGGTATTACAACATCGGCCACAACCAGCTGGCTCCTAATGCCTGGCACAACGTCCTGACGTTCATAGCCGTCTGTGAGCTATGTGGCCTAGCTCTTTCTATCCAAGCCTTCACCCATATTCATTATGCGGCTAAGGTTCCTGGGGCCGTGGACGGAATGTGGCTCAACATCTGCAACCGCCCCGGCTATCTCACTGCTAGGGGCAAGCCGTCGAAGATGCACGAATGGAAAGCGAACTTTATCTTTCTTCGGGCGGCCAACGACTCTGCCACAGAGGGCTATCGGTTTTACAATCGAGCCGTCACGAATACTAGGCGGATGCAGTCTTGGTTGGAGTTGGAGGACCAGCATGACGAAGATGTAGTGGAGTACTTTAGGATTAAAGAGTACTCCAGACCCGGCCAGTCATTCTTTAAAGGGCCAGCTAACTGGATACCCTTTAAAGAAATGTTTTATACTGATGACTTCTTAGTAGCTGTCGGCTTGCGGTTGGCCGAAGATAGAGGTATACATTCAAATTCCCCAAGTAAAATGCCTCGTCTATAGCCCATATCGGACTAACCATTTTCATTTCTTTTTGCAGACACGGCCAGAGCACGTCTCAAGCATTCCTGGACGGGGGATATAAGTATGTCGAAATTTTCTGACAACTTATGGAAAGAGTACGCCAAGAGTAGTGCTGAAAAGAGGGCTGAAAAACTGGTAAACTTTTAAATATTTTTTTTTTGGACGAGGATTGTTTTGACTCGTCAAGAATTTACTCAAAATCCTTGCACGAGAATCATCCAAAGAAGGAAAGCGTCCAAACATGGACGGCCACCTTCTTTGGGCCATTCTCGTCTGAGATATTGAACGGCTTTGGACGAGTACCGTTTGGGTTCGTCCAAGTCAGTTATCAATCTTTGGACGAGAATCATTCTGACTCGTCAGGAATTTACTTCCAACTCTTGGACGAGGATCACCCAAAGAATGTAAGCGCCCAAGCATGGACGACCACCTTCTTTGGGCCATTCCCGTCTGAGATATTGAACGGCTTTGGACGAGTACCGTTTGGGTTCGTCCAAGTCGGTTATCAATCTTTAGATGAGAATCTTCTGACTCGTCAAGAATTTACATCCAACTTTTGGACGAGGATCACCCAAAGACGGTAAGCGTCCAAGCTTGGACGACCACCTTCTTTGGGCCATTCCCGTTTGAGATATTGAACGGCTTTGGACGAGTACCGTTTAGGTTCGTCCAAGTCGGCCCTCCTCGTCTGAGATACTTATCGCCCTTGGACGATGGACGGGTATCACCCGAAGAAGGATCACGTCCATGATTGGACGGCCACCTTCTTTGGACCCTTCTTGTCTGAGGAACTTTGAGTTCTAATACCGGACAATAATTTGATTTCCTGTCCTTAGACGAAAATCATTCTAGTCCGTCCAATTTTGGACGGCTTCCTTCTTTGCATCACTTTCGTCTGCGTGTACAAACTACTTTGGACGAGGTTCCCTTAGGAAAGGGAATGTCCATTTTAGGACGCCTTCTTTCTTTGGGTGATTCTCGTCTGAAGTCTTGAAATAGTTTATAGCTTTTGCTCTTTGGACGCCCAATATTATGACTTGATCATTTTTTGCAGAAAAATGCCCCTACCAATAAACTTCACCCTGGGAAGTCATCTTTGTCCAATAAGAGGTGTACAGCGGCCGCGGACCAGCCTCCAGCAAAAAAGCGTAAGGGCTTTACAAGGAAGAAGACGGAGAAGACTACTCCGGCTGGTGGAGTTGGAGAGAAGATCATGCCTCCTCCGAAGCACAAGGTCCTAAAAAAGGAGCCCTCCGCTTTTGTCCCTGCCGAGGGGGAGAAGAGTTCTGACCCTGCTGGTCAGGTGGACGTTTTGCCTGCGGACCCTGTAGAAGTCATACAAGAGTCGGCCTTGGCTTTGGTTATTCCGGAGCCAGGGCGGCTGCTGAGAACTACCCGGGCTTCAGTGGCTCGGTAGCGAAGCTGGTTTCGCAGATGCCACTAGCTATTAGGACGGCCTCCATCTCGTCTGGTCAGTCGTATTATCCATATATAGTTAGGACGGTGCAGGTCGGCGGACGGTCCATGAGTCCGTCCAATAGACAAGCCATTGTCTTTCCCATCAAGATAACTGACTCCCCCGCCTCTTTCAGATACGGGCAAAGGCCCCGCTTTACCCATAGCTACTCCCTCTCTAGACTCGGACGAAGAGTCTTCTGTTGCTTTTGCCAAGATGTCAAAAGTAGAACGGGATCGACTCAAGCAGGAGCTCTTTAAATGTTTCCCTGAATCCTATATTAAGGGGTTGAAGGGAGCATCAGCCGGGCATGTGAACTACATGTCACAACTTGCTGCTGAGGTATAACTTGCTGCCGTTTTCATTTTATACTTGAACAAATTTCTTTGTTTAATAAGTCGTCTAATGACTTGCTTTGTTTTCATTGTTCCAGCTATTTGCTCGCAGCATGCCGACTGAGGAGTGGGCGAGAGAGCTTAGAAAGTAAAACAGGCATCTCGTCCACCTTGCTACGACGGCAGGCGACAAGGCCATCCATGACATTGAGATGGCCAACACTCTCCATCGCTAGTCAGTGGAGGCCTTGGAGAAGAGATCAGCAACCCCGGAGTCCGAAAACAAGAACTATCTTGTTACCATCAACCAGTTGTACAAGCAGCAAGACCGACTGAAAATGGTCCTTCACGCCATCTCAACTGAGTTGAAGGGCGAAAGGGATACTGCTCCTCTGGTCACAGTCCAACTGAGGAAAGAAAATATCCTCCTAAGGGCGAGGAATGCCCGTCTGCAAAAAGAAGCGGCCTAGGCCTTTGACGACGCCAAAGAAGCCTTGGCTCAAGTCATTGAGACGTCCAAAGACTGGGCCGTCAAAGCTTTTGAGATGCTGGCCGAGTCTAGTGAGGTCCCAAGCTTCGTTCGCCGTCTGGAATTTCAACAGAGCGTTCACCGAGCCATGGTGTGTGCTGAAGAACCTCCGAAATTCTTAGATTCGGACGACGAGGCTGCGGCCGAGGAGGAAGCCCCTGAAGACAGCCAAGAAACTCCTGCTGACGAAGACGCCTAGATTTAGGTTTAATTTCCTAAGTTTCTTGGCTTGTTTGCCGTTGTAGCTTTATCTCCTCTAGTTCTAAGGTGTAAGTTTTGCCCAGTATATAATGAAAAGACTTTTTGCCAATTGCATGTCCTTTCTTTTCTTGCACTTCAATTTTAATCAAGTATAAAATGGGACTCGTCCTGAATTTTGGACGATTTACACAAATGCTTAAGGAAAAAGCATCGTCCTTGTCTTCAGACGATCGTGAATCTATCCACAATGTATTCAAGTACAAAAAGAGACTCGTCCGGAACTTTTGGACGAACTACAAAATTTAAATAAAGTGACCTTGTCAACCATGATCCTTGCCCTTGGACGGTCGAGAATCTTTCCAAAATGTATTGAAGTATAAAAAGAGACTCGTCCTGGACTTTTGGACGGTCTACAAAATTTAAATAAAGTGACCTTCTCAACCCTGATCCTTGCCCTTGGACGGTCGAGAATATTTCCAAAATGTAGCCAAGTTTGAAAAGAGACTCATCCTGAACTTTTGGACGGTCTACAAAATTTAAATAAAGTGTGGTTGTCAACCCTAATCCTTGCCCATGGACGGTCGAGAATCTTTCCAAAATGTAGCCATGAAAAGAGACTCGTCCTGGACATGTGGACGCTCTACAATCTCGGACGAGTCTTGCCCCAAGTAAGAAAGCGGCCAACACATTGCGGTTTATGGACGGGCCATGCTTTTAGCCGTTCTCCTCGAGTTAGCAACACGTGTCTTGAAGTAGCGAGCCACTACAAGGGCATTTATTGCCTAGTTCGTCCTGGTCTTTGGACGACCTTTGACTTCCCTCAGCCAAGGCCAAGTGCAACTTTAGCTCGTCCTACAAGCTTGTCTTGTCCCCCCTTCTTGGGCATGGGTGATTTGTGACTTATGGACGAGCCACGGTCCAAGAGGAGAGTTGCCAACATTGGCCAAACCTGTTAAAATTTCTAAGGACGAGCTTTCGATATATGGGCAAATCATGTTTTGGTCGTCCTCCTTGAGGGAGCAACACTCGTCATGAAGTAGAGATCGCTTACTAGGGTTTTTACTACTTAGCTGACCGTGCTTTCAAAAGTAAGCATCCTTTACTAAGGGCTTATTTCAGGTCAGCTTTCTCTTAGAGACTTTGACGTTTCTCTTACTAGAGATTTTTGTCAATTAGTTAACCATTTGTGTTTTAACCTTTAGGTTGTAACACTTTGGCCGGTCTCCTCGAGGGAATGATGTACGTCCGAAGACAGAGCATCTTGCACATTGTATGGTTCTTTGTAATTTTGTCCAAGTTATAATCACTTTTTAGACTACTACACTTTAACTGATATAATGCCCCACAGTGAATAACTTGGTAAAAAATAGTCAAAGATAAGATAGAACTAGGAATTGTATTATATGAATTTTGCTTGACTAAGTGGCAAGATACATGTATATAATTCTTTCTTTCGCTTGTGCCATGGCCCTTTGGAGTGATTACAAACTTTT
This sequence comes from Beta lomatogona, assembly GCA_947646795.1. Classification (NCBI taxonomy): domain Eukaryota; kingdom Viridiplantae; phylum Streptophyta; class Magnoliopsida; order Caryophyllales; family Amaranthaceae; genus Beta; species Beta lomatogona. The sequence goes on from CANSNZ010001289.1 coordinate 1,014,621, forward strand.
TTAGAGTGTATGAGTTCCAAGTGCGCTGTATGGGTCGACCATCCAGATCTTGGAGACGAAAAGTTCCGCTGCGCACCTCTTGGACAATCAGATATGGTCCTTCCCAATTTGGTGTAAATTTCCCCAGCTCCTTAGCTTGTCCAACTGCCTCCATCTTCCCTAGAACTAGGTCCCCCACCTTGAGTGGTCGCCTAGCGACTCTCTTGTTAAAGTCCCGAGCCATTCGCAGCTTGTACAATTGCATTCTTAGCAAGGCATTGCCTCTGACTTTTGGTACTTGGTCCAAAGCCGTGCGCAAAGCAGCCCAGTTGGCATCTTCCCTATACAGCATGACTCGCAGGGTGGGTTCCTCAATCTCAATGGGCAAGACGGCTTCAGTGCCATAGACTAACATGAAGGGTGTCTCCCTTGTAGGATTTTTGACGGTGGTTCTGATGGACCATAACACTAGCTGCAGTTCTTCAACCCATTGTCCCTTAGCATTATCCAACTTCCTTTTGATTCCATTGGATAGAATCTTGTTGAAGGACTCTACTTGCCCATTGGCTTGTGGGTGGGCGACTGCAGCAAAGTGGGCTTTGATTTCCCTTTCTGCCAACCAATCTTTCAGCTTAGGCGTTTCAAATTGTGGACCATTATCAAAGACGATGGACGGCGGCATACCAAAACGAGTTATAATGCTCTTCCAAATAAAGCCTTTGACGTCATTCGTTGTTATACCCCACATGGCTTCAGCTTCTATCCATTTAGTGAAATAGTCTATTGCTACAATTACAAACTTCTTTTGTCCAACGGCTATGGGGAAAGGTCCCAGAATATCCATGCCCCATTTGGCAAAGGGCAGAGGGAATAAGATAGGAGTCAAGTAATTGGATGGCTTCTGATGCAGATTTCCATGCTTCTGACAACTGTCGCACCTCTTTGCATAGACGAGAGCATCCTCCTTTAAGGTAGGCCAGTAATACCCCATCCTTAAAGCCTTTTTCTCCCAATGCTCTTCCCCCAATGTGAGATGCACAAGCTCCTTCTTGGAGTTCTTTCACAACCTCTAGACCATCTTCCCTGGTGATGCACTTGAGGAGAGGACGATTGAATGACTTCTTGTAAAGGGTCTCATCCCAAAGTTCAAACCACTTATCTCGAGCCTTCACATACTTAGCCTCTATAGGGTCTGAAGGCAGCCGTCCCGTCTTCTTGTATTCCATTATAGGCTCCATCCAAACTGCCCCTCGGCCAAGAAACATGATTTGTTCTTAGTCAATACTCTTTTTGGGTTTAACTTCCCAAAACACTGTTCTTGGCGCATCACCTTCAGCCAAGCTGGCCAATTTTGAGAGAGCATCTGCTTGATGATTTTCTGACCTTGGTACTTGGTCCAGAACAAATCGTTTCAAAGGCTCAATTTCATCTTTGATCAGACGCATATATTTGCCCATCGATGCTTCTATACATTCAAAGTCTCCATTGACTTGACTGACGACCAAGAGAGAGTCCAATTTGACCTCAATTTCCAGAGCTTCTGCCGCTTTACACATTTTGATTCCAGCTAGAAGTGCTTCATATTCAGCTTCGTTATTAGACGCTTGGAATTGGAATCTTAGCGCATATTCAAACTTGTCCCCTTCCGGAGATTGACAAATGATTCATGCCCCACATCTGTTGACAGTGGACGAACCATCAACCATGGGCGTCCATCCTCCCTTCAGCTGGATCAAGTACTGGTTCTATAGTTGGCCGAGTAAGCTCAACTATAAAATCTGCCAAGGCCTTCCCCTTGATTGCTTTCCTTGGTTCAAATGACATATCGAACATGTTACGCTCAACAGCCCATTTTAACATCCGTCCGGCGGCTTCCATCTTTTGCAAAACTTGCTTCAGAGGTTGGTCAGTGTAGACGAGTATACTGTGAGCCAAGAAATAGGGCCTTAACTTTCTACTGGCCATGACGAGGGCCAATCCAAAATTCTCTACTGGAGTGTACCTATTTTCCGCATCCTTGAGCACATGACTCACAAAGTATATTGGAACTTGCATGGACTCTCTTTCAGCCAGTAGAACAGCACTCACAGCCTGAGTGGACACAGCTAAGTATACAAACAATTTCCCCCGCTCGGCTGGACTTACTAACCTGGGAAGCTGACGAAGATGATCTTTGACTTGCGGAAGCACTTGCTCAGCTTCTGCTGTCCACTCAAACTTGGCCTTCTTCTTGATAGTAGCGAAGAAGTGATGACACTTGTCGCCCGACTTGGACAGGAATCGTCCAAGGGCAGCTAAGCAACCCGTCAGTCGGTGGACTTCCTTTATCTAACGGGCATTTCATGTATAGAATAGCTTGGATCTTTTCTGGATTGGCTTCTATTCTCCTCTGATCTACTAAGAAGCCTAAGAACTTCCCAGACAAGACTCCAAAGACACATTTGCTGGGGTTCAATTTTAGCTTGTATTTTCTGAGAGTTTCGAAAGTCTCTCTCAAATCATCAACGTGACCTTCCTCTTGCCGACTCTTGACTATCATATCATCAATATATGCTTCCATGTTTCTTCCCAACTGTGGCTGAAAAGGGTATTGACCAATCCTTGAAAGGTGGCCGGCGCATTACGTAGGCCGAATGGCATCCTCAGCCAGCCATACAACCCTTTCTCGGTAATGAAGGACGTTTTGTCCTGATCCTTTGACCACATGGGGACTTGATGAAAACCTGAATAGGCGTCCATGAAGCTTAACAAAGCATGGCCGGCTATGGAGTCCACTAGCCGATTCAACTTAGGCAATGGGAAACTGTCCTTGGGATAAGCCTTGTTGAGATCAGTGTAGTCCACACACATCCTCCAAGTGTCGTTAGGCTTGGGCACCATGACCACGTTTACTATCCATTCTGGATAATAAGTTTCTGTGATGAATTTTGATTCCAACAACTTCTGAACTTCCTGGTCGACCGCCTGATTCCTGGCCGGTCCTAAATGCCTTTTCTTCTGACGAATAGGCTTTAAGTTTGGATCAACATTCAGCCTGTGGACGGCTATCTCTGGATCAATTCCAGGCATTTCTTCAACACAATAAGCAAACACGTCTTGAAATTCTTTCAGCAAGTTGATTAAAAGGCCCCTCAAATCAGGAGAGAGCGAAGAACCAATCTTTAAAGTCCGTTCTGGACGAGCCTCATCCAAACAGACGTCTTATGGGACCTCCACCGGCTCTGGACGTTCTAGTGTCAGTCCCATAATGGCCATCACTTCTTCAGACGAGTGAGGTTCTTCTTTGGCGGGCTCGTACTTCCTTTTCTTGCTGAGGAGATGTTCAGATGTTTTCCTTAAAGGAACAGTCGGCGTCTGAGGACTCTCGATTGCCATTCTATGCTCCTTTACATTTTCGGACGCCCTCGTTTCTCCAGCTACCTTCGTCTTATCTTTCCCAACTTCAGACGGGGTCCTTCCTCCAGCGATCTTCGTCTAGTTTTCATGGTCTGCTTTCCATGATGATAGCTTCAGAGTAGTTAGGTAACATTCCCTGGCCGCTTGCTGATTCCATACAATGAGTCGATCTGGCCTCCATCACATTCAAACTTCATGAGCATCAAGTGAGTTACTATCACTGCCTTAACGTGATTCAGAGTTGGTCGCCCAAGTATGACATTATAGGCTGTCAAATCTCGAACAACCAAGAACTTGATAAACAAAGTCAGCGAGGCATCCTTCTCTCCAACTCGGACGGACAACGTGACTGTTCCCATGGGATGGATGACTCCTCCCCCAAACCCTATGATGGGATGGTGGACTGGAACCCAGTTGTTTTCATCAAACTTCAATCTAGACAAGCAATCTGCACTAATGATGTCAGTAGAGCTTCCGGTGTCAATCATAATTCTTCTTACTCTTAAATTAGCTATCTTCATTTCTACAACCAAAGGGTCATCATGCGGGGTTCTCAGCTTCCCCCGATCTTGTTGACTAACCACCACTTTTGGGAAGGGCTCGGGCTTTGTCTGATCAGTCAATAGGACTTGGCCGAGCTCCCTGAGGTAGTTTTTGTGCCCTCTATTGGTTGGTCCCCCAGCAGCAAATCCTCCTGAAATAACAAGGACGACATCATCGTCCATGCTTTCACTCTCCTTCTTCTTGCTCTGACAATCATCTCTCTTCTGAAACTTCTTTCCACTTTGCGGCAAGTATGAAGTTCATCTTTCCCTTACGGGCTAAATCCTCCAAAGCCCTCTTAAGGTGTTTACATTCATTAGTCTCATGACCGCAATCTTTGTGAAAATGACAGTACTTGCTCTTGTCTCTATTTCTGTAAGGAGTCTTCATCTCCGCCGGAGCCTTCAGCTTGTATTGGTCCTTTATATCCATGAGAATAGAGTATTGGTCCTTGCTGAATTCGATGGGGTTGGATGAAGAAGGATTAGATTCCTTCCTCTTGCTTCTTCTAGACGAAGTAGTGGTAGAGGTTTTGTCCCATGTCTCGGCCTTTTTGGGGTTGCTCTTCTTTGGCTGAGCAACCTCTTTAGGCTTCATAGACTCGGAGTGCTTGGCCTCAGCACATACTTCAGTGGCATTTATAAAAGCTTCAGCTTCCTTTAAAGCTTCGGCAAGAGTAGTGATTTTCTTCTTCACAAGGTCAAACTTAAAACTTACTTGCCTCAGACCCCTGATGAAGGCGTCAAAGGCCACTCCAGCATTGAGATCATGAACTTGAAGTGCTTCTAGATTGAATCTCTTAACAAAACTTCTAAGAGCTTCCTTTGGTCCTTGGACGACCTTGCCCAAGTGCATGCTTGTCTTTTGTTCTTGCCGATTGGCGACAAAGTGACTAGTAAATAAGAGCTTGAGTTCGGTGAAGTTGTTGATGAAATTAGGGGGAAGATTATTAAACCACTTCTGAGCTACACCCTTTAGGGTAGCCGGGAAATTCTTACACCAAGTAGCATCATCTACTCCTTGGACGTACATCTAATGCTTGTAAGCGGATAGGTGATCATATGGATCAGTTGTTCCATCAAAAGGCTCTATTGTTGGGAGTTTTACCTTTGGGAAGGGGGGGCGCCTCCATGATCCTGGCCGAGAATGGAGTAGGCCAATTGATCCGGAGGGCTCCCAACTGTCCCTCAATGGGTATGAACTCTTTGCAATATTCTCTTAACACTGGATTAGATGAAGTGTTGGCTGGTACTGGACGCTTATAGACCAATGGTTGAACCACCGTCTTTTCTTGTCTTGGACAAACATGAGAAGGGCCTAGACTTTTTCCTTCTGTTCTGGATGGTATCCTTTCATGCTCCACTGTGTCTTCGACATTGACTTGAAAACTTCGGTTTCTAGCCACAGTCAGTCATCGTTGCGTCTCCCCACAAACGGCGCCAAATGTTTAGTCTTCTTGTCCAACAAGTAAACTACAGGTTTAGCTTTCTTGTCTAGCAAGTAAACTAAATCCCTTAGATGTTCTTCACTTGGAGACATGTGCAACAATGTTTGAGTCTGCCTAGTCCAAACAAGAGCTTCGTTTCCGAACCTGCAAAAAGGGACCCACCCAGGAGGTTTGGGTGGTGGTTCCCCCTCCGAAACTTAAGTCAGATATCAGGAGTTGTAAGAAAAAGTAGAGATAGAGAGAAAAAGTGAGAGAGTATTTCTCCAGAGTAAGTTTACACTGTTTGCATTGAATTCTCTTTCTCCTGATTTCAGGGGTATTTATAGTGATTGTAGTATGACAGCTGTCCTTAAAAACTGCCCTAGAATAGTGGCATCTGATTGGTTAAGTAATCAGATCATGACACGTGGTAGGCCATGATTTGTGAGAATTTATCAACCAATTACTTGCAGCCACCTCCAAAGGGCTGGCCTCTAACTACCTTTTGGGCCAGAAAAGTAAGCCTTTTCTCCTAACTGAATATAACCCAAGGGTTGAATCTTTTTCTTTACTTATTAGGAGAGGACACGTGTACGGCTCTAATGAGCCCAAGTGACCGTAGATTTTTAGGCTACAACAGAAGGGTTGTTACTACTCTTCTTGAAAGAGGTGTTGTTATTGGAACCCTTGTTCTTGTTGGCATGTACCTCCTCTTCAATCAGCAGGCCTACCTTATATAGCTTCGTGAAAGACTCTATAGGTTGGAACTTGATATGATCCCCATATTTGGGCTGCAGGTTACGGATCACCAACCGGACTTGATCCTCTTGGGATGGCCTGTTAGTTATTTGGGCATCCTTTTCCCTCCACCTGTTAAGGAAGGTGACAAAGTCTTCGTTGGAGTTCTGCTTAGTTAATTCTAACTCACGAAGGCCAATGGGAAGCTGAGTATTGTAGATGTATTGCTTATGGAACTCTTCTCTGATGTAGTCCCAGTCGTTCAGCTTAGCTTTGTTCATTGACCTGAACCACTTGGATGGATGTGCATCCAAGGTTAAAGGAAAGACATAAGCAAACAGGTTCTTGCTCATGCCCTTGAGAGTCATAGAGATGGAGAAAGCTCTCAAGTGATCATCTGGGTCTTCAACTCCCTTAGTTCAGGATCAATGATGTCATGGCCATGAGCCTAACTCTCGAGCGCATGAATTGACTGGATCAATTGCTCGAGTTTTTCAATTCTCAACTCTGTCTCAGTTTTGATTAGTGGTGGAGTGTCGCCTTGCTCGTCCTCTTCAGTTAGCTTGTCCCTCAGTGCTTTAATCTCTTTGTCTTGGTCCTCAAGATGTGAGTTCATCAGTGTGAGTTGAGCCATAATGGCACTGAGCTGTTCATTAGTTTCCCCCATTTCAGATGATGATTCAGAAGAGTTGGAAGATTCGTCTGAAAATGTGAGGATGCGCTTGACGAGTCTGGGAGTAGGTCGACCTTGTTGCCTCTCTGTCGGACGTTCCTAAGTTATAATCTTACGACCTGTCCTAAACAGAAATCGAATGGACCTCGTAAGTTTTTAGAAATGATGCTTTCGAAACGAGAAATGGAGATGAGAAATGAGAAACGAAAGTGGAAATGAAAATGGGAAATGATTTTTAAATGGAAATGGAAATGAAAATGGTTATGGTTTGGACTAGTGTAGACTTGACCATGATGGAGACATGGGCCTAACTATATGTAGATGCAGATATGGACTGGACTGGACTATGCAAACAGACTGAAAGATTGCCTATGCTAGCTTCGCTAGACTTAGGGGATGGACTTTTATAGTCCGTAGACTGACTAGGGTTTACATATAATGCAAACTAGACCTAGGGAAATTTTATAGTCCTAAGGCTGAACTTATATAATGCAAAACTAGATGTATGGAAATTTTATAGTCCTAAGACTGACTTTTATAGTCCGAAGACTGACTAGGGTTTACATGTAATGCAAACTAGACCTAGGGAAGTTTTATAGTCCTTAGACTGACTTTTATAGTCCGAAGACTGACTAGGGTTTACATATAATGCAAACTAGACCTAGGGAAATTTTATAGTCCTAAGACTGAGCTTTTATAATTTGTAAACTGACTTTGTAGTCCTAAGACCGAGCTTTTATAGTCTGTAGACTGACTTTATAGTCCTAAGACTGAGCTTTTATAGTCCGTAGACTGATTTTATAGTCCGAAGATTGACTAGGGTTTGCATATAATACAAACTAGACCTAGGGAATAAATTAGGCCTAAATGGACCTAATTGGATCAGACTAGACTTAGACTTAGATTGGAATTGATTAAGGATAGATTTGGACTAGACTTCACATAAAGATGCAGATGAGCCTAGATTTTGAAATGAACTAGACTTATATGGGCCTAAGATCGACTCTAATGCTAGTGAATGTATGGACTCCATTTAGACGGGCCTAGGATGAATGCAAAATGGACTCTAATGCATATGGGCCTAGAATGAATGCAAGGAATTGAGTCGATTGGATTGAATTGGATTGAAGGTGCTTGGAATGGGCTTAGAATTTTCGAAATTCATTTTTGAAAGGAACCCCTTGTTTTATCTTTTGTTAGGAAAAGATGATGGATTGATTTGAAAAAAATATTATTTGAAATGTCGTGATATGATGATGATTAGTAAATGCTTTCTGAAAAAGGTAGAATAGAAGAGGGTGTAGGATTGATTTTGAAAAATGTAAGTTTTTGAAATTGATGAATATGATAGGGTAGGAGAGAAGATTAGTTGAACAGCATGGAGAAACTGGGAGGAGGTAGACATGTATGACAACTCTAACTCTACAGTGACCCTTTAGATGCATTTTTTTTTAAGACAGACTTAACCTTACATGAAAAGACTGATTTTTCTTTTTTATGCTGAATTAGGTGATAAGCCTAAATGACCAAATTAAGCGAATGCAGACAGACAGACGCACATAGGACTGAACATAGGATCGACAATTACGACGACTAAATTGATGAAAAGCGTGCGATGCACAGATTGCGTGCCACGCAGCATTGTTGCGCGCGGCGCACAGCCGTGCGTCTGGCGCGAGAGTGGTGCGCCAGGCGCAACTTAATGCGTTTGGCGCACTACTCCCCGACACATTTTTCGGGGATTTAGGTGACAAATTTGCAGATTGACGATTTTTTTGCTTATTCGTTAGATGCGATTTTAGGAACGACGCATAATAATGACAATTTGACAAAATAATAGCAGTCCAGAATTGCAATCACAGGCAAATGTCATATAACATGGATGTAAAAGTTCCAACCTAAAGTCCAGTTCTATGTTTGAAACTATTGGTCAGGTTTAGGTTCAGTCTTAAAAGTGTCCATGACTAAGAGACTGATTCCACGCTTTGTACCCATGCTTATAGAGGTGGCCACGTGTAAGACGCACTCCAGTCTCAAGTCTGGAACAAGAAAACAATGCCATGGTTGGGTAGGTTTGCTTATGACTAAGATCAAACACTATCGCTCAGGAAGCTTTTTGGAAGGACAAAGCGCAAACCCCCCGGGGGTGACCTCACACATTAACCGTGTGCTATTGAGGCAAGGTATATTTTCCTTATGGTGGTTGAACAGTAGCCATGCATATGCAAAACTGTATATTATTCAGAGGCATAAAAATAAGAATGAATCGTATTTTTCAAGTTTCACCCACTCATTTTAAAAAAAAAAAAAAATTTTTTAAATCCTCCCCAGTGAAGTCACCAAATTGTAGGCGTGTTTTTATTTCGCCTACGCGGTGTGAGCGCGTATTAGATTTGACTACCCCACTGTTAAGGTTTTATTGAAAATTGTTTTGTATTGAAAGAAGTCAACAACAATTCTTTTTAGGAAGAATCATAAACCTAATTGGATGGGAAAACCGTAGGGACAAATTATCCAATGTAGATTTCCCCGTCATGACTCCATCGATGGTCAAAATGAACCAAAGATTAAGTTCGGGGGTGAAGGTACGAATATAGTCATAATGAACCACATTCGCCCAAAGTTGGCCTCTACTAAATATCGATTCATTACAGATTTTATGCCAAAGAATAATCAAATAATGTTTTATACACCCTAAAAATATTTAGTCTAAATTGGTTCAGGAAACACATGAAAAGACTAATTTTTAGTGACATGTTATTAGGCAATCAATATTACAGGGACCCTAGCAAGTTGTCCAAATTAATCTGATTAGCAAAAAATAACATGTGGGTGGTAAAAAGCATTAAAGCAGGACAATCATAATAGCATGCATATAATGATCAGACAAGCATAATAATATATGAAAAGAAAATAAAAAGGAAAGAAGAAGGTTTAGAATATATACACTAGAGCGATGTCATATTAAAGATCTACATCATGAAATAAGTGGTTAGTAACTTCAATATAAAAATAATTTATTTAAGGACACTCAGGATTATATTGTGGCTTGGATCTGCGAGATTGACAACCTTCGGGACGAGCAATCGTGAAGCCTAAAAATCTGAATGTATGAAAGTATGTAGATTGAATGTATTTGTGTTTGAAAGGTATCAGTTTTTGTAGGGAAGTTTTGTACGTAGTTCGTAGAGAGAATTCGTAAAGTATTCGTCGAGTTCGAAGTGTGTTAATGTGTAAAATCCGTTTTTGTAATCTGTTCGGAAATCAGGCCTATTTATAGGAAAAATAGCATTGCGCCTCACACGCCTACTTTGTCAGGCGCAGCTGACGTGGCAAGCACATGATGCGGCATGACCAGTAAAAAGCATACCCGTGGTACGCGCTTTGAAAAAGATAAGAAAGAAAATATGCGTCTCAAGCAGAGAGTCGCGTCTGACGCAGGACTCTGAATGCGTCAGAATCCTCGTGTCAAGTGCAGATTAGTGCACCTGACACGTGGACAGAGCTGCGCCTGACACACAGACATGCGCCAGGCGCAAGGCCCTGCGCCAGGCGCAGGTTGGTGCGCTAGGCGCACCAGCCTGGCTCCTGCCGTGCCTTTGCCAGCTTTATTTAGAATGCGTTTAAAAAGATTTATTTTATCCTTTAATTACGGAAATCTGATTTTACGGGATAAAATCTGATCTTGACTTAAAAAAAAATATCTTTTGAAAATATTTATTTATTAAAACAAATCAATTAATTATCAATTAATTGGGCTTTTCTAAGAATTGGGCTCAAATACAATTAATTATCATGAATAATTAATTGGGCTTTAAAATAGGACTTTATCACTTTTCGAAATGGTTTTGAATGGCTCTTCGGACTGCCCGACCCTTCGATCGAACCAATTACGACCACGGTATGTGTCATCATCGGATCCTTAAATGGGGAGACACGATTATGTGTCTACAATATTTAATAGAACCATTATTTTTGTGTTTACGACACTAGCTATTTATAAATCAGCCCCTATTTATGTGTTTGATACACGTGTAATTTATAAATCAATACCTGTTTGTAATTTATTCATGTGTTAATATGCTGAAATTACAAAACAATTCCTGGTAATATGATAATGGTCAGGATGGCCTCTAACTGATAGTGTTTTATCGTTGCTCATGTTACTTCAGAGTGAACCAAGAATTTTGTTCTTTTTAAGGTTGGAACTAAAATATACCAACACATCTTTACTTTTAAAAAAACTAATAATATATGTGTTCAAACCATTTTAATTACAATCGCAATCCAAACTGTAGGATCATACGATCCAATTTTAGCAAAACGATGCGGACCGCAAGCGTAATCACCGCGGGCTTCTGGGATCGGAGCAGGATCGGACAATATTGTATAGGATCGTATAGCATTGGTAGTTCCTATTTTTCACTTAGATTGTTGAGTGATTGATCATGACAATGTAGGATCGTAACAGGGTGCGGTAGGATATGTAGTTAGTTATAAAAGGTAGTTTCTTGAAATTTTCCTTCTTTTTATCCTACTTTTTTTTTTACTTATTAAAATGATCCCAAAAGCAACAAAAATTTTCTTTAAGCCCAAAAAATGATAACCCAACTTCATAAACACAAAATTTATTTTTAATCTAATCTATCTCTCTTATGAAGCTTTATTGCCTTTAAAATATCAATATTATGTGAGAAAAACTATGTCTTTAGCATTGGCATTGTCTGAAAGATGTGTATTTATTCATTTAGTAACATTTTTATTGATCCTCTTTGCAAATTTATAGGATCTTACATCCTACGATCTGATTATATCGATTCGATCCTACCCCATGGATCCAAAGTGGGATCCCAACCTGACAACAATGGCTCAAACTACATAAATTTATACAAGCTTGCACATCATTCTGAACCAATAATTTTGTTCCTTTTAAGGTAGGAACTAATAATATTTTTTTAAAAAACAATATTATGTGTTCAAACTACATAAATTTATATAAGGACAAATGAATAATTATGTTTCTTTATTTATTGGGTAGATTATCCGCCAAATATATAATTAAAAAAATTTATACAAGCTTGCACATCATTCTGAACCAAGAATTTTGTTCCTTTTAAGGTTGGAACCAATAATATTTTTTAAAAAAAAGAATATTATGTGTTCAAACTATATAGATTTATTTAAGGACAAATAAATAATTATGTTTACCATACCCAAAATGCGGTGAGCGTGGATCGAAAACGCGACCTTCAGATCTTCAGTCTGACGCTCTCCCAACTGAGCTATCCCCGCAGATTTTTACATTTTGCGTCCAGCTAACAGGTAATTGTAGTTTTGGAACGATTTGACTGAGTCGCATGGCACCACGCCCTTATGCCTGGGTTAAACTTCAAATTCTAAACTAATTCAAATTCGAAACAGGAATATATGCGGCTATGCCAACAAAGAAAGGAAAAAAAACCAAAAATTTGGTACTATTATTCTTCCATTCGTTTTAATCAACTTTAATTAACTTGTACTGCTTAGTTCTTTTTTTCCCTTTTACTTTTATGGTCAAAGCTAGATGGGAAAAATATGACCGTAAAACTCATACTTATATGAATTTACTAGATTAGTCTCAGTTTATATCTTCAAAATGTCGACTTTTTATAACTTTTATATTAATGTACTAGTTTTTGAAGCTCGTTTGATATTATATTTATATGTATGTAATTATGTACCTAATTATGTACTCTTTTCTCTCAAACCCTAGCCTCCCCTCTCTTTTCTCTCTCAAACCCTAGCCTCCCCTACCCCTTCTTCATCAGTTAGGGGATGCCATGGATGATTTCATCCATGGTAAGCCCCTTTTCCCCTTTTATTTTCAGTTTTTAATTCAATTTCTTGTTTTGTTTAATAAATTAGTCTCCCTTTATGAGATCTTTTCAAACCCTGTTATGGGGCTTTTAGTTTCCGTTTTGAAAATCTCCTTCTCCCCTATGGGAGTTGTGAGTATGGTTTTTTTGTTTTTAGGTATGAGAAATTGTTCTCATTGGTTGAAGTTCGAGACTCAACATGAAGGTATTAGAATCTCGAGATGCGGTCAACACGACTCGGTCAAGAATGTTCTTCCCAAACTACATCAGCATGATAGACTTCCTCATCAATAAGTCGCTTGATTCAAGCAAATACAAGGAGGTTGCGTTGTCTTGCTTCGATCTGGTTCATTGTAGTTCCTTCGAAGACGAATTTGATTTAGCCTTGTTTATTGTATCTTGTTTTTCTTTAATACCTATTGTAGATGTCGTTTGGCCTTCAACTAATGAATTTTCTCTTTAAAAAAAAAAAAGTACCTGATTATGTGTGATAATAAATTATATGAATTGGATATATTCTCCATTTCATTTTGTTTCAAACTCTTTATTTTCTATGACTTTTCTAGGACGTTTTAACATAAAGTAATTATAATGGCATGCATTGAAATTAGCAAGTTTTTTTAAGGGTGTTTAAAAGTTATTTTTCAGTCAAGAGTATCAAATTCTTAGTTCTCTATGAACATTTAAACTCTATCTTCCTTTAATATGAAACATTATACACTTTTTTAAAAAAAATTATATATTTAATTCAAAATAAAATTGAGTATGTAACATGTCACCCTTATATTCTTTAAGAGCTCATCTTATATATAGATAGTTAAACCATAATACTAGTATACTACTTGTGTAGTCATGTTATGATTATTTTTTGTTATTATTGGCTCCAAATATATATTGGAAACCTACTATACTGTTATTCCTAGTGTAGCTCGTATTTCTTATAGTGTTAGTATAGTTATCATTTGTATTTTATATTAATAGATGGTATAAATAATTATTCATCATGTAACATCTAAAAGTGCATATATTTCTATAGGTTGTATAATTATATGATAAATGACAAATCTATCTTTTAATTTTTTAAATCATACTTCGAGGAATCTCCAATGTATAGGAAAATTTTAATATGTTAAACTACGCCCTGGGTAATTATATCTTTCATTTATTAATATTTTACTTTGAAATAATAACATTAAGTATTATTTGGTTTAGTGGTTAAGACATTAATATATGTGCTTGTGATCTCGAGATCGAATCTTACATAATGCGTTTTCTATTTTTTTTAGTGTATGTGGATTACATAGCATAAAATAATCCAAGTGAAGGTGTCACGTGGCATTGTTCCTAGCTTAGGAACGCCTTTTAATATATTAGTATAGATTAGGCAGGCCCAAGCCGAATACTAATAAGAGAAAGAAACACCTTTTTGAACTTAGTGACTAGTTCTAAGGGGGTTATTAAACGCAATCCCACTTTACTAACCGCAACCCTAAAAAACCCTCATTATCATATTCTCTCTAAAAAAAACCTTCTCTCTAAAAAAATATTATGTCCTCCTCCCCACAGTTAAAGAAACATAAATTGCAAAATACCTAATTAACAAATTTGAATTTGATACTAAATGGACAATAATTTTGATCTAAACGAACTTCAATCTGATGTAAGTAATTCGGTTTTTTTTTCTTCCGTAACTAATCATTTTCGTGCAATTTCCATGAAATACTTAGCACTATTTCGTGCAATCCTCAAAAAACATATTACTGCTTTTCGTGAGATTCAACGAAACAAGTTGAATAGTTTCGTGATGATTGTATGAAACAGATAAAGTTGCTTCTTGCAAATTGTATAGAATAACATAATCCGTTTCATACAGCTTGCACGAAATAGGTTAAAGTGTTTTGTGTATATTATTTACTGAAATATAAAGAGATCTAATTATTTACTGAAATTAAGGTAGTAGGAGTGAAGTATTCCAAAGAATATGAACGGTGAACATGAGGCTATTTGAGTCACCTACTGTTTATAACACAAAAGAAGTTTAACTGGTTATAACTATATTATTGGAATTTGGAACATACCATATAACACTTTTATGTACAACTTGGAAGAGCTTAAGCTATACAGTCACCTGCTTGCTTTATTAACTTTGTTCATTAGGAATCACAGTGCCTAATCTTGGACAAGGACATCAAAGCCATGTGGTACTCGTATATCCGTTCATGCTTGTTTATCGGTCACTGGATGACAAACTCCCAACTCAGTATTATTTGTGGCAACAACTTCTATTTCATATATTTTTTCCATCTAGCTTCCCGAAAGAATGTGATAGATATTGATGATGTGTAAATTGAAAGTAGATTGTTGTAATGCTTTGCTTGGGTTTCAACTCAACTGTTTCTTTCTTGCTCGACAAGTAGTAACCTCTTCATCCCAATTATATGAAACAAGAGCAACCTCTTCATCCCAGCTTATATGAAACAAGAGCAACCACTTCATCCTTATTATATGAAATAGTACCAATCATTTTGTTTAATATACATGAAGTAGTAAAACCAACTTCGAAGAAAAATGCAGAAAGTGAACTTAAAAAACGAGTTTGTGACATTTGAGACACATAAAGGAGAGAAAATGTTCCCGCTCATACTTGCGGTTTATTATCTGTCTCTCAATTATTGGCTCAACATAAGTTTAATATTTCTTCACTGATAAGCTATGCACTATACAGGACCTCACTTTGAAGAACTTGATTGGAGCGGGAGTGCAGTCTAGCAGGGTCTATGTTTTCGAGCCTGTTCGTGGAAGTTCTCTCAGGCCAATAAAGTAACTAAGGTTGATGATGTGAGTATGCTATGGCATCGTCGTTTAGGTCATCCATCTCTTAAAGTTCTTTCTTCTTTACCTGAAGTAGCCGGTGTTCGTAGTCATAAGTGTGCTTTGGATTGTCATATTTGTTTTATGGGTAAATAACCCCGTAATTCTTTTCATTTGAGTAATAATAAACCAATTGCTATTTTTTAGTTGATTCATTGTGATATTTGGGGTCCTAATAAAGTTTCTACTCATTGTGGTTCTCGATACTTTCTTACTATTTTTTTTTTTGCAAATGAAGAATTATATTACCAAAGGAATGGTGATTAC
Source organism: Beta lomatogona (assembly GCA_947646795.1). Classification (NCBI taxonomy): domain Eukaryota; kingdom Viridiplantae; phylum Streptophyta; class Magnoliopsida; order Caryophyllales; family Amaranthaceae; genus Beta; species Beta lomatogona. Next base: position 1,030,369 of record CANSNZ010001289.1, read on the forward strand.
AAACGCTAATCACCAAGCTAGCATAGCTACAAACACCCTAAACCATGCAAACTTACATAATCATATTCTCGTCTATCCTCATCGAGCATCTAACAAAGACCCCTAAACAAAATATCCCTAATTTCATCATCCACTGAATTAAGAGTATGAGAAAAATTTGACTATTACGTTGCCTCCATATTGCATAGAAACATTCGGTGACTGCCATGACAAAAATTTTCCCTTTGCTTCGTCTTGCTTTCCTCTTAGCCATTTCCAAAATGCTTGTGAAGGCCGCTACTAATGTTAGTAAGTCTCGACTTGCTACACACACCCCGCCACACCTCATTAGCATAATCACAAAGGAAGAAAAGGTGGTGGACAGATTCATTATCCCTCCTACATAAACTACAAGTAATATTGCAACTTACACCCCACATACTTAGCCTGTCTGTAGTAGCCAGTCTGTTATGCAACCCAAGCCACGGAATAAATTTACTCTTTGGAGCAAGAAGATTATTACAAATTACTCTCCTCCAATGCACCCTATCAAACTCCCCTACAAGAAGCCTATAAGTTTTCCTTATTGAAAACTTGTTATCAATACAAACAGCCTACCATCCACCTATATCAGTCAACCATTCCCTTGTACCTATGATTTTCCTGAGTAACCAGGAACATTGAGCACTGATTCTCACTGTATCATAGGAAGACCTCTTGATATAGGCCCTGTTATTTTGGACTTATTTTCAGCAAAAAATAAGTAAAAATAAGTTCAGTTCAACAAAAATAAGTTCAGTTCAGCAAAAATAAGTAAAAATAAGTTCAGTTCAGCAAAAATAAGTAAAAATAAGTTCAGTTCAGCAAAAATAAGTTCAGTTCAGCAAAATTAAGTAAAAATAAGTTCAATTCAGCAATAATAAGATCAGTCTTATCTAATGTTATAATTATTAATTTTGTTTTCAATATTACTATTAATATTGTTATTATATTAATATTATAATTATAATAACGATGAATTTGTATTTTTTTTTATTTTTTTATTTTTTATTTTATTTTATTTTTCTATTTTTTAATTTTTCAATTTTATTTTAATATTATTATTATTATTATTATTATTATTATTATTATTATTATTATTATTATTATTATTATTTATTATTTATTAATTTATTATTGATTATTATAATTATTACTCCCTCCGTCCCAGAAAGATCTGAACACTTGTTCGGACACGTAGTTTAAGGTGATAAGTTGTGGTGTGGTTATCAAATGTTATTTTATTTAAAAAGTAGATGTGATAGGAGTTGGTGGGTATTTTTTATTAGAGGAGAGAGAAAGTTGGGTAACTTTTTATTGATAAAAGGTAGAGTGTGGGCCAAACGTATGTAATGTAAATAATATATTAATGGTGGGACCATGCCAAGAATGGAAATGTTCAAATTAATTTGGGACAAACATAAAAGGAAAGTGTTCAGACTATTCTGGGACGGAGGTAGTATTATTGTTATTATTATTTATTTATTATTTATTATTATTATTATTGTTATTATTTATTATTATTATTAATTTATTATTTATTATTTATTATTATTATTATTTATTATTTATTATAATTATTAATTTGTTTATTTATTATTATTTATTATTATTATTTATTATTTATTATTTATTATTTATTATTTATTATTTATTATTTATTATTTATTATTTATTATTTATTATTTATTATTTATTATTTATTATTTATTATTTATTATTTATTATTTATTATTTATTATTTATTATTTATTATTTATTATTTATTATTTATAATTTATTATTTATTATTTATAATTTATTATTTATTATTTATTATTATTATTTATTATTATTATTATTATTTATTAATGTTTATTTTTTATTATTTTTTATTATTATTTATTATTATTATTATCGTTATTATTTATTATTATTACTATTATTATTTATGATTATTATTATTATTATTTACTATTATTTACTATTATTTATTATTATTTGTTATTATTTATTAATATTTATTATTATTATTATTTATTATTATTTCTTATTATTATTTCTTATTATTATTTATTATTATTATTTATTATTATTATTTATAATTTATTTATTATTATTATTATTTCTTATTTGTTATTATTATTTATTATTTATTATTTATTATTATTTATTATTATTTGTTATTATTTATTATTTATTATTATTACCATTTATTATTATATTTATTTCTTATTATTATTATTATTTATTAATTATTATTATTATTATTATTATTATTTATTATTATTATTATTTATTATTATTATTTATTATTTATTAATATTTATTATTATTATTATTATTTATTATTATTATTTATTATTATTTATTATTTATTATTATTTATTATTATTATTTAGCAAAAATAAGTTCAGTTCAGCAAAAATAAGTAAAAATAAGTGCAGTTCAGCAAAAATAAGTTCAGTTCAGCAAAAATAAGTAAAAATAAGTTCAGTTCAGCAAAATAAGTTCAATTCAGCAAAAATAAAATAAGTTCAGTTCAGTTCAGTTCAGCCAAAATAAGTTCAAAAGAACAGGGCCATAGTATGCATGAACCCACTTTACCCACAGCTTATCTCTTTTAAAAGCAATTGCCCACAACAATTTGAGCATAGCTGCTTTGTTCCATACTTCCATATTAACTATGTTCCACCCCCCCGCACTTTTAGGCATTTGTAAAGTGCTCCAAGCCACAGGAGCTTTCTTAGACTCTCCTGTTTTCCCTGTCCACAAGAACCTCCTGCACACACTCTCAACTGCTCTAATAATTTTCTTAGACAGGGGAAAAATATGGGCCTAGTAGTTTTGCATACTACTAAGCACAGACTTCACTAATTGCAACCTCCCTGCATAAGATAGAACTTGAGCCATCCAAGTCTGAGCTCTCTGAGTGATCTTCTCAACCAACGGTTTACTTTCTGCATAAGTCAACTTCTTAGAGGTTAATGGCACCCCTAGATATTTAAATGGCAACTCACCAACTGGCATTTGGACTATTGCAGCAAGATCTCTAGTTATAGCTGCATTCACCCCACTCACATAGAAGTTACTTTTCTCAATACTTGCAGCTAATCCAGAAGCTTCAGAAAACTTTGAAAAGGCCTTGAACATCAAATCAATTGAACTTAAGTCAGCTCTACAAAACATTAACAAATCATCCGCAAACATAAGATGAGTAATCTTAAGTTTTTCACACTTAGGATGATAATTAAAATTAGGATCCTTTTGCAAATCATCCAAGCATCGACTTAGGTACTCCATACTCAAAGCAAAAAGGAAAGGGGAGAGAGGATCCCCTTGCCGTAACCCCTTTTTTGCATTAAAAGGTTTAGAAGGTACCCCATTAATAAGAATCGAGTAAGAAACAGTTCTTACACACTCCATGATCCAACCAATAAACTGCCCAGGGAATCCCAACTCATGCAGCAGCTTTTCTAAATAATCCCACTCTACTGAATCATAGGCTTTCCTGATGTCAACTTTCATTAGACATCTAGGGGACATATGAGATCTAGAGTAACCCCTAATTAACTCAGTAGCTAATAAAATGTTATCAGCAATATGTCTATCAGGGATAAACCCAGATTGAGCATCACAGACCACTTCACCAATCACATCTTGAAGTCTGTTTGTTAACATTTTAGAAATAATCTTATACATGACTGAGCAACAGGCAATAGGCCTGAAATCCTTCACCTTACAAGCATTAGTCACCTTAGGAACTAAAGTGACTGCTGTACAATTCATAGGAGGATGCATATAGGAGTTAGAAAAAAACTCTTGTACTGCAACATAGATGTCTTGTTTAATAATGCTCCAACTATCTTTAAAAAATACTGCATTCATGCCATCTAACCCTGGAGCTTTATCATCACCAATACCTTACAAAGCATGATCAATTTCATCTGTAGTTATTGCCTTGACCAAAGAACTACCAGCCTGTGCAGACAGCATCTTCCCATTTCTCACAACAGTTAAATCAATGCTAGGAAGAGCAGTATCCTTTGTAGCCAACAACACCTTATAAAACTTTAAAATTTCCTCTCTAATCCCCTGAATATCTGTAATGGAATTTCCAATCTCATCAATGAGCAGTTGAATTCTATTTTTAGAATATCTGGCTTTGGTAGCAATGAAAAAAAAACTTAGTATTAGCATCCCCCGGCTCCGGCCCGGTTAATCCGAGATTTCGCCTCTAAATTTTATCTTCAATCTTAGACCCAATGTCTCAATTCAGCTAAGAACTCCTTCTCTCTCATCTGAGCTACTCCATCCAAGTCAAAATCATTTTGACAATGGATATCATCAATCTACTTCCTCAACATAGTCACTTTGTCATGAGCTTTCCCAAAATGATGTTTGTGTAATTTCTTCAAATCTCTTTTAACAGCCTTCATTTTCACCCATATATTCTGAAGTTTAAAATATCCCCCAACAGAGAGCCAAGCATTTTGCACAACCTTATGAAAATCTACATGCTCAGCCATAACATTTAGGAACCTGAAAGGTCTCCCTCTTTCTCTATATTCTATTTCCATATCAAAAAGCAGAGGGGAATGGTCTGAAACCCCAGGAGCTAGATACTGAACATAAACATCAGTATACAATCCCAACCATGCTTGGTTGACAAAAGCCTTGTCGATTCTGCTTACTATTCTGTCCTCTCCTAAACTACTATTTGACCAAGAGTAATACAAGCCTGTACTCCTAACTTCAAGTAAACTTGTAGTTAACAAGAAATCTTCAAAATCCATAGTCTCGGCCTCGGTAACCAATGCACCATTCTTTTCGTCATCGAGTGGCTCACCGCATTGAAATCACCTATCACCATTATAGGCATTTGCCCATATACATGAGATTGTAACCCACTCCACAAAGCCCTCCTATCAACTATAGAATGTAACCCATACACAGCCACAAGCTTAAACGAATGCCTCCCACTTTGCACATTACAGACCATAAGCTGCTCTTGCACATCAATGAGTTGCATAGTCACAGTAGTATGCTGCCAACCAATCCAAATCCTCCCCCTAGGGGAGTGGCTATAGTTACAGTACCATGACCAGTCTTTACCAAAACTTTTCTGCACCTTCCCCACATTGTGACACCTAACTCTTGTCTCTAACAAAACACACACATCTACCTTTTGCGAAGATAAAAAGGATTTAACCTCTTTTATCTTAAAGGGATCATTAATCCCTCTAACATTCCAAGATGTACAAATCATTATGATAAATAAGGGTTAGGTCCCTTAGCACCCCCTCAGTGAGATTCCGATCTCGGCAATTCATAACTCATTTGTTGTCCTGGCGTGTTGAAAGGCCACTTGTTTACCCTTGTCTTTAGACTTCCTTGTGACTATCTTCCACACTCCTTCTTCCCCTGAGTTCTGCCTCTGAGTAGGAACTATTGGCGTGACTACTGGAGTCACATTATCAGGTGGGGGGGTGTTTGGACCCTCATGAGAGAGACCAGCACCCAGACCCTCCCCAATAGCACCCTCTGAAGCATCACCCGACAAAGAAGGCAAAGTAATCGCAGAAATAGCAGTCTCCTTCTGTAAGTCATTAGCCTTTGCAACCCACCTTTGAGAAACCTTCTTTACATTATTAGCATGCCCTACCTTCCTCTCACAAGAGTGTCCCACTTGTTGACATTTTTGGCAAAATGGAGGAAGCCAGTCATACACAACTTTTTGCTTAAAGATTACCCCCTCAGGATCAGCAATACTAATCTCAGTAGGTATAGCAGCAGTAACATCCATTTCCACCAAGATTCTAGCAAAAGATATCCTCAATTGCTTGGTTGTGCACTCATCAGCATAGATTGGTACACCTACAGCACTACCAATTCTACTCAAAGACTCTGGGCTCCAACAATTAAGTGGCAGATTTGGTAGTTTAATCCAAATAGGAATTACTCTTAGTACTTCTTTATGGAAGTTAAAAGTTGCTGTCCATTGCTTCACTATCATGGCTTTACCAAAAAACAAGTGAGGACCAGAGTATAAGATTGCATCCCTATCATCCCTTGATTCCAGTTTAACAACATAATAACCTTCGTCATGTTGGAAAACTTTAAAAGCACTTTTAGGTGCCCATTGAGCTTTACAATAATTAGTTATGGCCATCAAACTAGGGTTTTGCCCAATTACATACACAATCAGAGCATTTGCCCAATTTTCACTCATGCGATCAACATCATTCTTAACAAGCTGAGCAACTGACTCACCATTAACAACCATCGGAGCAACAAAACTAAGATTCATACCTTTATCAGAAATCCTACTCTGGGTAAAACTCTTCCAGCTATTGCGAGCTTCCTCTACCAGAGAAGCATCATTATCCGTACCCACATTAACCGGAATCGTAGCCTCAGGCACCGGAATCTCCACCTCGACATTTCGGGTTACTGTTCCATTGCCATCCGTATACTCTGCACCCACAACTTGCGATTGAGAGCTTGAAGCAACTTGCCCTTGACTTCCTGTTCTCGTCGCTAGCTCACTAGCACCGGAGTTCTTCTTTTTCCGGCCCATTTAACCACCAGGTGCACAATAGCATTTCACCTTATCATGCGCCTGAAGAGTTTTGAACAAATTAAAATGATAGTTTTAAGAATTTTTTTATCGGTATGGTAATTTTGTACTTTCTTACTATTATTGATGATCATTCCAGAGCGACTTGGGTTTATTTAATTGCCATAAATATGAGGTTCCAGAACTTGTTCAAAATTTTTATGTAATGGTTAAAACGCAATTTAATTTGAAAATTAAAGTGTTGCGTAATGATAATGGTCAGGAATTTCTTAGTTTGAAAAAGTTTTTTTTTGCTTAGAAAGGCATGTTACATCAAACTAGTTGTGTTGATACTGTCATTGTTGTTAAATCCCAATCCGGATCTTACGATCCTACGATTCTACGATCCGAAAGAACCCTTTCAATCCCGATCATATATAGGATCTTTCGATCCTACACAACTACCAAAATTAACATGTATGGTAGGATCATAACACGATTCTACGATCCCGTGATTCTACAATCCGATTCTATCATAAAATTTCACAAAATATTTTGAAATATTATCTTTCTCCTATTAGCTTCCGGTCACATCTTGCTTAATTCAATCTTAGAGTGTTGAACTACTACCACCGTTTAGAGATGAAAAACATCATTATTAATGTGTGTAAAGTTCATAATTAGCACTAATTTACCCTATATTATAGGATCTTACGATCCTACAATTCGATCCCGCCGATTCGATCCTACCAACCCTTTCGATCCAAAGTAGGATCACGATCCTGATAACAATGGATAGCACGGCAGAATGGTCGTGTAGAATGTAAGCATCGTCACCTTCTTAATGTGGCACGTGCTTTACGTTTCCAAGCTCGTTTACCGAAATTTTTTTGGGGGGACTGTGTTGAGGCTGCTGCTCATCTTATTAATCTCACCCCTATTCCTGTATTGCATGACAAAACCCCTTATGAGTGTCTTTATGGTGTTCCTAGTATCCGTGTGTTTGGGTGCCTGTGCTATGCTGCTCATCGTCCTCATGTGAAGGATAAGTTTGATTCTAAGTCTCGAAAATGTATCTTTGTTGGATATCCTTTTGGTAAAAAAAAAGGTTGGCGTTTGTTTGATTTGGTTACTCGTGATTTTTTTGTGAGTCGGGATGTGCAGTTTGTTGAGGATTCGTTTCCTTACTTTTATTCACTTTCTACTACTGATCGTATGCAATGGGATGCTTATTTATGTCAACCAATGGTTTGGGATGATGATGTGTATGATATTGCTGATGTTTTGGGGGGTAATGTGTGTGATGTAGCTGCCAAGCCGCGTGCTCGTGCTGTAGGTGAACCCGTTACTGGGTCACGTGTTCTGGACATTGATTGCCCGTCTGTGGACGAGGGCGTGGATGGCGTGGCTGTTGGGCAGCACGTGGTGCGCACTCCTGTGCGTGGTCGGGTTGGTGTTGATGATGGTGTGCCGGCCCCTCCCCCACTTCGGTTCGTGTGGGTGATATTTTGTGTGATACTACCACCCCTCTTCATTTAAGGGGGAGCTATTCTTCCTTTCCACCATTAGATATTAGTGCTCCTCTTATGCCTACTATTGTTGATGATACTACTGATTTGGGTCGTGGTAAACGTGCCAGGTTCCTTCCATCAAGTTACGGGATTATGTCACTAATACTCTTATTCTTCAAAACATAGATCCTGCTTCTTCTGCTGCTCTTCCATCTTCCTCTCGTTCTTGAGGTAAACCTTTTAATATACCTTGTTATGTTGATTATAATAAGTTTTCTATCAAACATCGGAGTTTTTTTACAACTGTTACTAAAGGAAGGGAGCCACAGTCTTTTTAGGAATCAGTTTAGCATCCCGGATGGCGCAAAAGTTATGAAGGATGAAATTGATGCTTTGGAACGAAATGGTACGTGGACCTTGGTAGACTTACCTCCTGGTAAGTGCGCTATTAGTAGTGGTTGGGTGTATAAGATTAAGTATACATCTACTGGTCAGATTGAGCGTCTTAAAGGACGTCTTGTTGTTCATGGCAATCGCCAAGTAGCAGGTATGGATTATAATCAGACTTTTGCTCCTGTGGCTAAGATGGACCTTGTTCGTGCTTTGCTTGCTATTTCTGTTGCTCGTAATGGGGAATTCCATCAGATGGATGTTCATAATGCTTTTCTACATGGTGATTTAGCTGAAGAAATTATATGAAACTTCCTCCTGGTTACTCTTGTTCTACTCCCGGGAAGGTTTGTAGGTTACGGAAGTCTTTATATGGTATGAAACAGGCTCCCCAACAATGGTTTGCCAAGTTATCCGCTGCTTTGAAAGCTTATGGTTTTACCCAATCTTATGTTGACTATTCTTTTCAGTGACATTCAGGGAGATGTGTCTCTTCATGTGTTGGTTTATGTTGATGATTTGACTATTGATGGCTCTTCCTCTGCTGTTATTTCTCGTTTTAAAACTATCTGAGTTCATGCTTTCATATGAAAGTTTTGGGTGTTTTGAAGTATTTCTTGGGGATTGAGGTTGCTCGAAGTCCAAATTGTTTTTTTATTTCTCAAAGAAAGTATGCTCTTGATGTTTTGACTAAAGCTGAGATGTTAGGTTGTAAGCCTATAAACATGCTCAAGGAACAAAACCACTGGCTTGCTCTTGTTACCGGCACACCTATGGTTGATCCTGATCGTTATCATCGGTTAGTCGGCCGCCTTGTTTACCTTTTTGTGATGCGGCTCGAGCTTAGCTATGTTGTGCATATTCTACCATAATTTTTGAGTGATTTTCAAATTCCTCACTGGGATGCAGCATGTTGAACCCTAGTTTTGATGATGACAAAGGAACAAAGATGCAAACTAAGTATTGGACTAACAAGTTGTTTAAGTGAATGAATTTCAAGGTATCAATAATGAAAGGAACAAAGAGAATACTAAGTCAAAGACGAAATCAAGTTTGGATTTTGAAGACTAAGTAAAGATGTTCAAAGATTTGGTACTGCAGCAGCATTGGAGCAAGAAGACCAAAGCGAGGCTTTTTATTTCTAGGTCCAATGTAAAGGAACGAGTAAGAATGGTAAGGAACTGTGGCATTTTAGAATGAGAATGAGCGTTTGTTCCTTTGTAAGGAACAGACGAACTGGCGCATTAATAATAAGTTAAAGGAACTAACTATTAAAAGGAACTACACTTAGGATGAAGCGGTACAACGGTTTAATTAAATCTGTTGAGTAATTTATGCCCAGATTCTAGGTAACCGTTTTATTTAAGGTAAAATCTGATTTTAAGGAAAAGATTTTATTTTTATAAAGATAATAAATATCCTTTTCGATTTTTATGGAAAATATTTTAAAGATAATATTTTTGGTAAAAAGATTTTATTAAATCAGATTTTAGAATGACTGCTTTAAGTGGTTCTAAAATTAAGGGAGAAAAAACATGTTTATCTCCCACGTTTAATAGTGATCATGGAGATCATGGGTTTAAAGAGGAACGTGTTCCTCCGAGTAAGGAACATCATGGGATAATGGTTTTATCACTAACACATGTTTTAATCCCACGTTCTAAGTTATTACCACAATAAATACTAGTGTCTAATTAAGTTCCAATATGTATCTGACCAAGTGAATTTGTGAGTTTAACTAAGTAAAGTGTCAGTGCCTTCATTCTCTCATAATGCCATTTGTTCTTTGCCTTCTTACTCTAATTCCACTAAGTTTATATGATCAATTGTATTTTGGTTTGTGGGTAAGGGGACTTTGAGTGAAGTTCTGTAAGAGAGGAAGCTTTGAGTGAAGCGAGTTAAAGTGAGAAAACTTCAAGTGAAGTTGAGAGGAACAGCTGTTAAGGGAACAATTGTTCAAGAATTTGAGTTTAGGAACTCAACGTGTGGCCCGTGAGTAGAATTAGGTTGTAACAAAGTTGTTTGGCCTAATTAGTGAAAGAGTTGAGTTTAAAATCCCTAGTGGTCGAGGTTGTTTCTTCTTGTTGGGCCCAAGAAGTTTTTCCTCGTAAAAATCCCTTGTGTTCCTTTAGCTTGTTTCTTTGTTTAAGTTTAAAGTTCCGCAAAAAGTTACTTTTATTTCTACAAATACAATTCACCCCCCCTCTTGTATTGTTCCTAGTGAAATAACAATTGGTATCAGAGCCATAACTCACGAAAGATAGAAAACCCTATTGAGAAAAAGATCCAAGGAACAATGAATACCACCGAGAAACTTGAGGAAGATTACTCTACGCAAAGGCCTCCTATGTTTAATGGGAAGTTCTATTCCTACTGGAAGAACATAATGCAGATATTCATCAAGGCCGAAAACTACCAGGTATGTAGAGTCATTGAAGTTGGTGATTTTGAGGTCACAACTACTAATGACAAGAATGAGGTAATTTCTAAACCCTTCTCTGAATATGACAAAGCTGATTTTGAAAAAATGGAAGTTAATGTTATGGCTGTTAAACTGTTGCATTGTGGACTTGGACCCATGAACACAATAGGATCATGGGATGCAAGTCCGCAAAGCAAATATGGGATTTACTAGAATTAACCCTTACATGAACTAATGAAGTCAAGAGATCTAAAATTGATTTACTAATGAATCAATATGAATTGTTCTCCATGAAGGCTAATTAAGGAAAGCATACAAGAGATGTTTACTCATTTTACTAACATTATTAATGAGTTAGCTTCTCTTCATAAGTTTATTTCATCAGAGGAACAGGTTCGAAAAGTTCTTAGGAGTCTTCCTAAGGATAGATGGATGGCTAAGGTCACTGCTTCACAAGAAACAAAAGACTTCACTAAGTTCAACTTGGAACAGCTTGCTAGATCACTTATGACTCATGAGCTCCACCTTGATACTGAGTATGGTGATAGTTCTAAGTCAAAGTCCATTGCCCTCAAAGCAGATGATGAAGATGACTCTGACTCAGAAGAAGAGGAAGCAGCACTCATGGTCCGAAAATTTTGAAAGATGTATAGGAACATGAAGAATGGGAAAGGTAAAACTAAAAAGTTTTCTAACAAAGCTACTTGTCATAAATGTGGTGGTACAGATCATTTCATCAAGGAATGTCCGCTTTGGGAAAATGACAAGACCAAAGAAAGGAACAAGGAATCAAAAGCACCTTTCTCTAAAGTGAACGTTCGAAAAGCTATGATAGCAGCTTGGGGAGATTCAGATACTGAAGAGGAAGAGGAATAACAAACTGAATAAACTGCAAATCTTTGCCTCATGGCAAACACTAATGAAAAAAGAAGATGAAGAAAATGTTGAGGTAAGCTAACATGGACTTGAATCAGACTTAGATGGAAAAAATAGGCCTGAAATTTATGATCTTCTTTATGATGCAATTCTTGAATGTAGAGATGAACGTGACAAACGTGAGCAAACTGAACAAGCTGTTAAAGTTTGTAAAGAACATATAGAATGGCTTAAGAAAATGAGAACGAATGTTGAAACTAGGTTCTTTGATTTATTTGATAAGAATTTAAAAATCAAGGAATTATATGAGAGTGTGAAGAATGAAAATTATCAAATTAATTTAGAAATTTCACACTTAAAGGAATTTGTCCCTGTTCTAAGTTCCTTTGATATTAGATCAACTCCTTTGAAAGGTTACAAATCTGAGATCGAAAATTTGAATAAAGAGAAAAATGTTTTAAAGGAACAAATATGTAATCTCAAGAAGGAACTGGTTGTTGCAAGGAACAGAGGAAAAGTGATGGTTGTTCCTAATTGGATTGAGAGACCACAGACTAAAAGAAAAGAAGGTCTTGGTTTTGAAAACTACAAAAAGAGGAACAAGCCTAAGAAATATGTTGACCTATCTAGTGATAAAATTTGCATGTATTGTGGAAAGATAGGTCATTACATAAATCAATGTCAACTAAGAACTGGAATGATTGGCAAAAATATGAAGTTAAGCAACATGAAATGGGTTGCTAAATCAAATGCTAGTCAAGAACAGGAACCCACAAAACAAGGGGTTCCTACAACTAACAACTAGTGTGACTTTTGGTGATAATAAGAAAGGTAACATAGTTGCCATGGGTAAGGTTGCATTGGTAAGTCACCATCACATTCCATTGATAATGTGTTTCTAGTTGAAGGTTTAAAGCACAATCTTTTAAGCATTTCCCAATTCTGTGACAAGGGAAATGTTGTTAAATTTAATAGTGAAAAATGCTTGATCGTTAACATTAACTCTAAGAATGTCATCTTGGAAGGAACAAGGAAAGGGAACACATATATTGTGGATCTTGATCTTGTTCCTAAAAACAACTTGACATGCCTTAGTGTTATTGAAGATGATCCACTCTTATGGCATAAGCGTCTAGGACATGCTAGCTTTTCATTACTTGACAAACTTCGATCAAAAGATCTTGTTTTGGGATTACCATCTATAAAATTTCATTTTGATCAAGTTTGTGATGCATGTGGCCCTATGAGAAAGTAGAAGTGGAAAGAGGTATGTGTTAGTTATTGTTTTCTCTAGTAAGGATGAGACTTATGATGAGTTCCTTGTCTTTGTTAAAAGAGTTCAAAATTTGAGTGGTCACAAATTGATGCATGTTAGATCCGATCATGGCAAAGAATTTGAATATTATAAATTTGATGATTTAAGCAGAGACTATGGCCTAGATCATAATTTTTATGCCCCTAGGACACCACAACAAAATGAGGTTGTAGAAAGGAAAAATAGAACTTTGGAGGAAATGGCTAGGACCATGCTAATTGCTAGTGAACTTCTAAGGAATTTTTGGGCTGAGGCTGTTAATACTGCTCGTCACATAATAAGTCATGCCATGATGAGACCTATTATTAACAAAACTCCTTATGAGCTTTATTTTGGAAAGAAACCCAATATTATTCATTTCATAACATTTGGTTGCAAATGTTTTGTTCATAATAATGGGAAAGATAATCTAGGAAAATTTGATGCAAGGAGTGATAAAGCAATATTCTTAGGATATTCATCACATAGTAAGGCTGATAGAGTTTATAATAAAAGAACTATGAGCGTTGATAATATTTGATGAATTTGACAATTTTAATCCAAGCAAACATGTTGATGACTTTGAGATAGGCTTGGTTCGATCAAATGAGAAAGATGAAGATTCAATTGAGGAAGAAGAAATAAAAGAGGAAAGGAACGAAGTAGATGAAAACATTCATAACAATGATGTTCCTGTTCCTCAAGATGATGGAGTTGTTCTTGTTCCTACTAAGAACAAAAATGTTGAAGGAACTAATTCAACAATTGCTGAAAGAGGAACAGATGAACAAGGCTCCTCATTCTCTCATGAAACTCAAGAGGAACAACCTGTTCCCATAAGGGAGTTTCAACCAAAACCTTGGAGACATCAAAAACCACATCCAGTGGAACTCATAATAAGTGACATATCCAAAGGTACGCAAACTAGAACTCAGTTAAGGAGTTTTTGTGCATTTCATGCGTTCTTATCAATGATAGAACCAAGAAATCATGAAGAAGCCCTAACTGATTCTGATTGGATCAATGTTATGCAAACTGAATTAAATAGGTTCGAAAGAAACAAGGTATGTCATCTAGTTCCCTCTTCTAAACAACAAAAAGTGATTGGCTTAAAATGGGTGTTTAGAAACAAACTAGATGAGTATGGAACAATTGTAAGGAAAAAAGCTAGACTTGTAGTAAAAGGTTATAATCAACAAGAAGGAATTGACTATGAAGAAACCTTTGCTCTTGTTGCTAGACTTGAAGCCATTAGAATACTAATTGCATTTGCTGCTTATATGGGATTTAAATTGTATCAAATGGATGTCAAGTGTGCGTTTCTTAATGGCTATTTAACTGAAGATGTATATGTTAAACAACCCCCTGTATTTGAAAGCAATGATCTCCCAAACCATGTCTACAAGCTTGACAAGGCTCTTTATGGGTTAAAGCAAGCGTCTAGGTCATGGTATGAGGGATTATCTAAGTTCCTTTTAGAAAACAACTTTAAAAGAGGAAAAGTAGATAAAACTTTGTTTCTAAAATCAAAAGGAACTGATATACTTCTGGTTCAAATATATGTTGATGACGTTATTTTCGGAGCAACTAATGAATCATTATGCAAATAATTTTCAAACCTTATAAGTAATGAATTTGAGATGAGCATGATGGGTGAGTTAATTTTCTTTCTTGGGTTACAAATTAAGCAAACAGAAAAAGGAATAATTATTCACCAACAAAAATACATAAAGGAACTGTTAAAGAAATATGGCCTCGAAAATTCAAAGATAAATCACACTCCTATGGGAACTTCAACTATATTAGATGAAGATTCCATAAGAACAAGTGTTGATCAAACAAAATATAGAGGCATGATTGGTTCTCTTTTATATCTAACTGCTAGTCGTCTAGACATAGCTTTTATTGTTGGTTTGTGTGCTAGATTTCAAGCAAATATCCCAAGGAGTCTCATCTAACTGCTGTGAAGAGAATTCTTAGATATCTTAAAAGAACAGATGATCTTGGACTTTTCTATCCAAGAAGTGATACATTCGAGTTAAGAGGATATGCTGATGCTGACTATGCTGGAGATCTTGTAAATAGGAAAAGCACCTCGGTATGGTTCAATTTCTTAGTCACAGTTTAGTTTCTTGGAGCCCCAAGAAACAAAACACATTTGCTTTATCCACTGCTGAAGCATAATATGTAGCTGCTGCTGCATGTTGCTTTCAAATGCTTTTGATAAAACAACAACTTTGTGACTATGGAATAATCTTTAATTGTGTTCCTATTTATTGTGATAATACAAGTGCCATTAGTATTTCAAAAGATCTAGTGCATCATTCAAGAGTTAAGCATATGCATATCAGACATCACTTTCTAAAAGAAAATGTGGAAAAAGGTTTGATTAAACTTGAGTTTTGTTAAACTGAAAATCAGATTGCTGATATACTAATAACCAAGCCTCTACAAAGAGATAGATATGAAAAATTAAGGCTTGAGTTAGGTAATAAAACTTAAGTAATTGTTCCTATTCCAATCCCCCATGTCTGAATTGATTTGTCTTACTCTATGTGATATTAAGTTACTGTGATTAATTGCCTAAGACCATTGCAAATTAAAATGTTCAAAACATAAACATGGATTCAAAGGGATAAAGCTACTCACAAATGTCACGTAATACACCCCTTATTGTTCCTAAGTTATAGAAACATGCATGATATGAAGAATGTTGATATTTAGCATAAGTTGCTCCTATAGAACAAGTTCCTTAGATTTTCTTTTCTTTCCATAAATTAAAAAGTCTATAAAGATGAAAAATCCCAAAAATATAGGAATCAGATTTAATCAAGTCTCGATTTCCTTTTTATCTTTTCTTTTTCTTTTATTTTATTTTTATCTTTTTAATTTTATGCGTGTAACTCTTCATTTACCGTTACATGCATCTTCTTTCTTTTTCCTTCTTCCTTTCCAAAACCGTGTTCCTTAAACGCTTCAACTTCACCATTGTTCATCTCCTTCACACCTCTTCGCACCACATAAAACCACAATTTCTTTTCACAAAATGGCAAAAACCTCTCTCAATTCACCTTTTCCAAAAGCAAAAACTCCCAAAACCTCTCAAATGGAAAACCCCTCTTCTTCATCCAAAACCCTAGAAGCCGAAAATTCTCAAGAAACAAAAATGGCGATAGAAGAGCAAAAATTGGAGTCACCAAGGAGAAGTGTGAGAAGAAGAAAACTGATTGGGGAAGATGATGAGGAAGAAACCTCGAAATTAGTTGAGGGGAAGAAGAAGCTACACATGTTCCTTCCAAAGGAACGACTGCTTCTTCCTCCAAGAAAAGGGTGGAGCGAAGTGATTCAAGGTATGTTTTAGGATTTTGTGTAGATTTGGAGTGGGCCAAGAAAGTTAGATTAAATGAATTAACTGATAAACTAAAGGAACAGGGTATGAAAACCCTGTTTGAAACCGCATATAATAATGCCTTAGTTCCTTTAGCTATGGATGAGTTTTGTGCAAACTTCATCAACACTGATGGAGTATGTACTACTAAAGTTAGGGGGAAGAAAATTAAATTTTCCCAAGAAACTTTAGCAAAAATATGGGAACTTCCTTGCAAAGGAACTGATCTATATTTTAAGAGGAAAGGAACTGTCACCTTTCCCAATTTCTCCCAAGATGATATTGTTGAATCCATTGGGGGAAATGCTGGCCAAAACAAAATAAATCACAATCTTCTCTCTCATGTCCACAAAAGTTTGTTTAATCATGTTTGAAGAGCACTCATTCCTCGAACTGAAAAGAAGAATGAGGTGGGTCTCTTAGATATGTGCTATATGTTTTGCCTTTACCACCACATTCACATTAACTTTCCTTCTCTCCTTATCCAACATCTAACTCATTGCATTGAGAATCATCGTGTTGTTGGCTATGGTGCTTTAATCACTTCTCTTCTTTCTCACTTCAAAGTAAAGACTACTGGTTGGCCTACCTTGGGTATAAAACAAGGTAATATTTTAAATGAAAAGACTTTGTATGGTTTGGACCTCTCTGTCCAAGATGGAGTGTTAACTCAAGGGAGGATTGCTACTAGTTCCTCTCACAAGAGAAAACTGCCTAAGGCAGTGGAAGAGGAACCAGTGGAAGTGATACTTGAGGAACAAGTTCCTGCCCCTATTGAACCAAAGGAATAGGCACCTAAGAGAAGAAAAACAGTTGCCAAAAAGCCTACCTCTCCTGTTCCTAAACGTGTTAGACAAAGTTCAAGGTTGAGAGCTTCCAAGACTGCACCTGTTCCTTCTAACACTAGTGGAAAAAACTGCTTTTGCTACTTATCAAATGCTCCGATTAACTAATCAACCCGAGCATTTGTCAAATTTTCAATAAAAAAGTTTCACAAATGCTCGGGTTGATTAGTCAACCGGAGCATTTGAAATTAAATGCTCCGGTTGACTAATCAACCCGGGCATTTGGGAATTAGTGCTCCGGTTAGTCAACCCGAGCATTTGTGAAGTTTCTTTTGTCAGATTGCTTTTACACATAACCCGCCCAACCCCCATCTCTCAACCTCACCTTCTCTCTCTCTCCTCTTACGAAGAACCAGCGTAGGAATTCAAATTAGGGTTTCTCTCTCGCTCTTCCCTTCTCTTCGCACACCAACACCAACGCCAATAACACCCACCGCCAACGTTTTCTTTGTTTGCGAGTTAGGGTTTTCAGTTCTGTCGCCGCGTTTTCTCACTCTCTAGTTCATTTCATTTGCTGAAGTTTTGAATTTTTTTCTCCTTTTAATTACTTCATTATTTTTGGTTTAAATATGATGTTGATGTTGCTTTATGGAAGTCTTGATATCTTTCTTTTTTTGTTGTTGCTTTTAGTGGTCTTATTCTGTTGCTGCCAAAGCTTCGAATAAAGGATTCTTGCAATCAGATTTTTCCCCATTCTTCACTAAGGCAAGTAAGTGGCTCAAATTTTTTTTTATTTGGTTCGAAAACTCGAACCCTAGAAATCGAATTAGGGCTTTTCGATTTTACCTCTTTCTGCACGAGTTTCTTGATTGTTTGTGTTTGTTTTTTTTATGTTGATGGCTAATAAACAGCAAAATTCTTTCAAGATTAGATTAATTAATTTGTTTTCCTTCTATTTTCCTGAACTTTTAGGTTTTTTTGTTCCTATCCACTGTACTCTCAAGTCCTCTAGTTTCACCCCTCTTCCATTTGTTGTTTCATGGTAATTTAAAACCATTCCATATAAGAAGCAGCTTGTTGGCAAGCTCATACTGCGCGCCAACTTGTAAATTTGAGTATTTGATCATCTATTGTCATGTTTTTCCCTCAAATTTATGAATTTTAGGGCTATTTGGGTCTTTATATTTCAAGTCATAATTGTTATGATTTTTCTCATAATATGTTGTAAAGTGATTTTTATTCGATTTTGGTTGATTTTCACCTGTTTGTTCACAAAATCTGAGCCAATGTTTTCTTCTTTAAGCTTGTTACACTTTGGTTATTAGGTGCATCAGGGTTGGCTGGTGGAGGTTGATAGCGGATTGGGCCAATAGTGATCACTTTGTTAACCATTCCCACAAGTATTAAGAATTAGGTTTTCTTGTTGCTGTCGTTATTGTCACATGCTTTTTGATGCCTCTAGAGGTTGTTCTCATTACATAATATATGGTTACAGGTTTTGCCTTTGATGGCGATGCATCTCTTGAAGTCTTGGATCACACAATTCTGGATCTCATATACTACATGGTAATTACTTTAATGTTTATATCTATTATTCTAAAACACATTCGCTACATTTTAGACTAGTACCTTAAGCCTATATTCGCTACATGACTTTAACGTCTATAAGAAGAAGATTCATCATCATGCAAGAGAGGGAGAAGACATGATTAAGCTGCACACTCACTCATACTGTTGTTTAGATTATGCTTAGGTTACTTATCAGTGATGATCGTAATTCGTCCTTTAGGCATCTTGATGGATGAGTTTTTCTTCTTGTTCTCCTTTTGTTAGCAATGAGAGTTTGGAGAACACAGACATAAATGGTGCCAAGGAAGAAAAAGAATAAGATTACCACTCTTGTTGAGGTTTGTGCTAGACTGGGAACTCAATGCTTAGCATCAATGCTGTATGAGAAGTTGAGAATTACAACTGTTGCTTGACCATTATAATCCTTCCAATGCTTCAGTGTCAAATGTTTGGCATGCTCTCTTGTTCATTTCTGTTTGTGTTATGGGGCTTTATAATTTACTAGTTAACAAGATAATTTTGGGATGGGGGAGTATGGTTTTTCAAAAAAGATTGTTATTGATGTGATGGGACCTTTGCAATGTTATGATATGCATTACCTCCTCTTTTAAGATTTGGTTACACGTAAACTTACCTTTTGAGGAGTGTGCTTAGTGATAATGACTTATTAGTAATTTTTTCATTGTAACTTTATCATGTGCATTTGATGAATACCTTGTCAATACCAATCCTTCTCTTTGGGTAATTATTCATTGATTCTTTTATTGGAAGATAACATGTAAGTAATGTAACTGATGACATAATATTTTTGGACCCTAGCCCTTTTTTTTGCACTGTGTTCATATGCTGCTTGGAGTCTATTTTAAATAATACTTTATCACTATCTAAAAGAATTATATATGTTCTGTGTTTTTGCCATTTTATCACACAAACCACTGGGAGAGTTGGAGTTACTTCTGAAGTGCTCCCTCTCAATTACTTTCATGGGTTTATTTCCAATATTGAGTGCGGAAATTGAGAAATCGTATTTATTGGAATTTAGATTTGTAATAATCGTTGTTGCAGTCATGTCTCATTCCTTTTTTTCCATCAAATGTTTCTTTTCCATTCTAAACACCATAGGGCATAGAGACTATGCATGATCCTTTTCTCTCAGCCGCTTGTCTCTTTTTTGTATATTTTGTTAACCTTATTTATAAATTTCTACTGTGGTGCCAAACACTAGAAACTAGGCATTTAGGTCTTAAATAGTTGTAGAATTGTTTGGATGTGTGAGATTTCTTGTTAAACTCGATTCCAGGTTTGTTAACCTTTGAATTGAATTCTTCACGCTTAGTGTTTCAATATGTCCTCACAGGATGCATTGAAAGTTTCAAGCTTTGAAAACTACAGTCCTTGTGCACGGGATCCTCTATCAAGCTGGTCAGCTGACTGTATTGGATTTAATCTCATTGAAGTCGTCTTATGTCATATATGTCGAAAGGAACAGCCAGGTGCTGTTATGGTTTTCATTCCAAGTCTCTCAAGAGTGCAATTGGACAAATTTTCAAATTTGACGCTTTGATCATTGCAACTGGTTCTACAGTGAGTTTAATGATCATTTTTCTTATGGCATTATGTCAACATCTGCCTACTGTGCTACTGTTTGACAATGTTATAGGTCATTAAATTGACGGATTTTGGCATACAAGGAGCTGACGCAAAGAACATCTTCTATTTAGTCCTTTTTTTGCATAGTTTTATATATTGGCAGTCTGATTTACATCTTGAACTACTTTTGGTTGCAGACTGATGCCTTCTATAAAACAAGTGTCCCAAATGTGTATGTTGTTGGTGATGTTGCCACCTTTCCAATGAAAATTTATGGTGATATTAGAAGAGTTGAACACGTTCATCATGCCCGTAAATCTGCTGAGCAGGCTGTGAAGGTAATGCTCACTCTACCCCCTTTACAAAAGATGAAAATGCAAGCCTAATATGTTGAGTATTATTAGATAAACAATGTGCAACCTTCACTTGAATAAGTTTGTTGCTTCTTCCATAGTATAGATTAGAGAGTACATGTGGTTTAAAAAATTAGTAACAGTAGTTCAGACAACCCTCACCTTGACCCTAAGTTGCTGGAGGATTTCAGGGCGAACTTGTATGCAAGTTTAGTTAGTGTATAAGTTCCCTTCTTCTTATGTTATGGGTCATATCCTTTTGTTTTACATGTCTCTAGAGGTGATCATTTGCGGGCTTGGGCGGGTTGCGGGCCGGGCCTAATCAAAAAAATTTGTCCAACGGGCCTAATGTGTCTAGTCCAAGCCCTTTTATGCGGGCTTAACTACTTGTCCATGACCCGCCCTAATAAACGGGCGGGCTTGCTCGCGGGCCTAACGGGCCTATTAATACTTTTATTTTTTTACAAGTACTCTAGTTAATTCCCTTTAATATTTATAGATTAAAACATAATTTTTGTTAAAATAGAAAAAAAGTTGATAATCACAACATAATAGAGAAAGTTAAAAATATTCGTAACAAAAATGTTAGAGGACGACAAATTATTAAGAAATTAACTTACTAAAGGTAAGAATATAGACAATTATGTGTTACCAAAGCTATATTAGTGCAAATAAACCATATATTCCAAAAGATAAATCAACACTAAATTAGTTAGATAAAAAATTATATTTCTTAGAGAATAGAAATTATGATAAACGGGCCGGGCGGGCTTGCCCGCGGTATATTTGAGGTTGCCCATATCCGCCCATTAATATTAGCGGGCCGGGCTTGGTCCGTCCATTTAGAAATTTTTCTCAAAGTTTGTTGTCCAAGCCCGCAACTTTAGTGGGCCGTGTTGGACGGGCTTAGCGGGCCGTCCCGTCCGTGAACAGCTCTACATGTCTCGAATGTGTCATAGTTTCTCTCTTGTTTTGTGTCCTTCTGCTGATTGTGGGGCCCTGGGGGAACATCCAAGAGATTCGATATCAGTTGAAGGTGGTCCTAAACTTAGCAGGTAAGTTATCTACATTCCTACTTGTTACGTACTAGATGATTTACTATTCTGACGTCCGTGTTATGAGTGCTGGACAACTCGTGAACAATCACCTTCCCCCTATACTTGTTATGTGTGCTGTTATCCAACTAATTAATTTTGGTATTAATATCTATAACTCTGTAAGTATGTTTCTAGATTCAAGAATCTTGATGTGCTCATTAGCATACATGCCTAGTTCCTTATGAGGTGGAAATATGTACGAGTAACTGGACATGTTAGTGGCTTCTACTTGTGTAGTATATGAGGAGTCTTAACTATTGTATAGTGGTGTCACAAGTTTTGGGGTAATTTCTTTTGGCTGTGTTTTTATGTCCTGTTTGTAGGCACCAGCAGATTGGTGATGTTTTGCAGATCCTTGTTCTTCTTTCCACATAAGTGAGGCCATACAATTTAGGGATCTTTTTTTTTAAAAAAAAATTCTACCAAAGTGACTTTTCACTCTGATGCTACAAAATGGCCAATTTAGCTCTCTGTTATGTTCAATGTATTGATGAACTACTATATGTTCAATGCAGATGAAAGTTTCATCTTCTTTCTTTATTTCTTCTATACTCCTTCTTGTTTCTCTTGTGGTTATTATTGGATGACGTATATCTTCTGTCATTGTGGTTTATAATGAAATTCTTAGGAATTGTTCGTTCATGGGATATATTTGTCTTTTTGACATGTATAGCATGACAATATGGTCGAGCTTATAGAGTACCTAGCACTTGCTGATGATGCTTTTTATAGATGAACATGAACCATGTATGCGCTCTATGCTTCAATGTTAGACTAACATTGTGGGCTAACTTGTTGATTGTACTTGTGGTTGCTTTGACTCATCCCTAAGGGGGTATTTACAGCCATTGTTACTCAATTCTTGATTGCCAGGTCAACCAAGGAGGCATCTGCTTCAAAGTGGTTGGAGCGTGTTTGTTAGCTCAAAAAGACTTATAGCTGGTGATGCATTTATTTTTCTCAGGTTTGCTAGCTTCTCTTTATGATTATTTTGCAAATTTCGTACACTTTGAGGCTGAGTTGGTCTTTAATTTAACTGTTCCAGAGGTGAAATGGTGAACTTGGTGTTGGAGTGAGACGTGTCATGCAATCAGTCATATCAAGTCATAATATGCATCAGTCATATCAAGTCATAATATGCATCTCGACGTTCTTACAACAGCAATGCATGCAATCAACTCTGGGACAATGTTTACTGTTTACGACAAACCTAGGTGTGGCTAATGTCATGTTTATGCTCTTCTTCTTGTCATTGGATTCCCCTCGTGATAACTTGTGCCTTTTTTTAATGTTATTTTTTATTATTTTTGTTGAATATGAATAATATTTCATGATTATATGCTTCATTCTGTTCGAGCTTATGAGTGTCATATTTGCTCAACTAATGCATACTCTTGTTACATTTGTTGACTGACCTATTTATGTCTTCTATCGTCCTTTAAAAAGTGCTTCATAAAATTTTGAACTTGCGTGAGGAAATTGTTGCAGCTTGTATGATAGTCAATAGTGCTTTTACTTAAAGTTGAAATTGGATTTCCTTGCAGGACAAGTCCTGCTCAGTTCATTGTTCCCTATGATCAGTACATGGAGTCTGTGAAGAATCAGTACTCCATTGGGATGCGTTTTAAGATGAGATTTCAAGGGGAAGAGGCTCCAGAGTCCTCTGTTCTAACAAGAGAATGTATTATTGCTCTGAACTCAATCTGATAGAAGTTCTGAACAGTCCAAGGGTCCCAAACAGATGGATAATTTGCCTGCTTGCAGTGAGCAGGATAAAAAAATGCCATGTTCCCAATCACTTTCTCGAGACGCTCAAGCGAGAGTACAAGGTGGTTCCTTCAGGAGCTGTACTAAGGTACTTTACGATACTTACCTTCTTTCTTTTTTATTTTTCCCCTCCGCCTCATTATTGGTCTTTAGTGTTTCAAATGTTATGTGCAATTTTTCCTGATTTCAGGTGCAAAAGCAAGGAATGGCCTTCGGTAGGTCTGTGGACCTCTCAAAGTTTAGTGATTATGATAAGTTGGTTGAAGAATTGGATCACTTGTTCGATTTCAATGGTGAACTCAAGATCCCTGGGAAGAATTGGCTCATTGTCTACACTGACGACGAGGGTGATATAATGCTGGTTGGAGATGACCCGTGGCAGTATGTGTTGCATATTTACAGTATTTACCCACATAGCTTCATAAAGTCTGGCTCAAAAGTTTAATTTGGCTTTGCCGTACAATGCCAATGTATTATGGTTTAAACATTGGATCAGGTAGGATCTTTTGACCATATCAAAAATTTAATAAAGATTGATCCTTTCTCCAGTTAGTGGATTAGTGCAACCAAAGACAAGCCACCATTTAATATGAAATTTGGGCTAATTTCTCCTCTAATTTGAAGATTAAATCTGTGTTTGGCTTGATTTTGACTGTTTTTGTAGCAATTTCTATGATAATTTTTGGTGATAATGTGAATTATGGGAGTTTAGGGTCTGATATTGAAATTGTAAAGTTAATTCTCCCCTAATTTGAAGATAATGTCTGTGTTTCGCTTGATTTTGACTGATTTTATAGCAATTTTTGTAATTATTTGTTGATAATAATATAGATCAATATGTGAGGATATCCTTATGTGCTTTATACTTGATAGGCTGTCGTACACTTGTCAAAAATAATTCATGCAAAACCTTCTAACAATGTAGTAGGGTAAGTAGGGTCGAATCCACAGAGAGATGGTTGTTTTAATCTAGCTTCTAATGCATGGAGAAACTAAACAAGATCAGGAATAATGAATTAAAGTTCTAAACTAATCAAACTTCGAAAATCAAGCTAAAAAGGATCTAGGGCAATGGTTCACCATGTTCATAACTATAATCTATCAAAATATCATCAATGATTCAATTAATCAGATATCTAGAGCACATGTTAATCCTACGGTCGGGCCTTAACACTCTTAAATCAACATATGCTAGTACGGTCGCTCAACATAATCAGATTTGCTAATTGTAGGTAAGCCTCTAAAGAGTACTATCTCTCGATCTATGACTCGATATTAGCAATATTTAATCAGACAATTGATCAGATTGCAAGATTAACAATAAAAACACTAATCAATTAGAGATATCAATAACTAATCAAACCATTAATAAATATCAATCAAGAATCATAGCATATAAACATGGATTCCCAAACCCTAGAATATAAACTACTCAATCATGAAATAAATAAAGAAATTTAAATCTACAAAGAAAAGCATGATCAAAGAAATCAATGAAAGAAAAGAGATGAAAATTATAAACTCATGAATTAATGAAGAAAATAAAAACTAGGGTTTGCCATGAAAAAACTAGAGAGAAAAGGAAGAAGGAAACTAAAGCTAAACCTAAGAATACAAAATATAACGTCCTAAAAAAGAGATCATATCCTTTGGGGAGAGAGAGAAGACCTATTTATAGTTTTTACAAAACCGGCTAAAAAAAAAGGCAAATAAACCCGTCTCGAGAAACCGCCCGGTCGGGCGACGGTGATTGAGGAACTACGGGCGCGCAAGCGATTTTGGCTCCTTTCTCGCCCGGTTGACCGGGCTAACATGCCTTGCATCCTGTGAAAATTTCATTTCGCCCGGTCGGGCGGAAAAACAGCGATTTTGCGTCAACTTGCGAAGGTTGTATCTCTCGAACCAGAAGTCCATTTGGGGCGTGTGACCTATCGTTGGAAATCCCTTCAAGTCTAGTTTCCAATCCAACTGTAATTTCTTGATTCTAATAAGCACATCAAAAGTTATGATCAGAAGAGTATACATGACTCCTTTTTCACATTTCTTCTAATGATTTTCCGCTTCGTTTTCGCTCAAACTCGTACTAAGACATATCCATACTATCCTTATGCGTCGTAGCTTATTTCCATGTGCTCCTAATCCTCAAGCTTAGCTAAATATACTCCAAATACGTTCTCATTACCTGAAATTCATCAAAAACAAGAAAACATACCGAATAGGAGTAGAATAACATAACTTAAGAATATGATGCAATAATGAACCTAAATATGAATCTAAATGCTCTAAAATGCAACCTAAATGCACCTTAAAACTATATATAAATATGACTTATCAATACTCCATATATCTTGGTTTTATAATTCGAAGCAGGATCAGATTTGTAGAGTTTGATGTTAGTTACTTTGATGTCTATTTACATGTACTCCATATATCCTTCTCTATTGCTGGTCTGCATGCGTTAGTGTAATAGTGTAAGACGCTAGCTGCACGCATGCTGGTAGTATCTGAAACTTTATTTTTACAATATAAAACATACAAATGCTCCGGTTGTTTAAGAAAACCGAAGCATTTGTGGTATTTTACTCCTGTAAAAAAGCTCAAATGCTCCGATTTTTATCACAACCGGAGCATTTGAGGAAACAAATGCTTCGGTTGATAACCGGAGCATTTGTGAAATGCTCAAATGCTCGTATGACGTTTGCTACGGGTCAAATACAGAGCATTTGAGGGGTTTTTAACCAGAGCAACTGAGCTTTTTTCCACTAGTGTAATAAGGACTCTCCTTTAGTCCTATCTGATGCAGAGGGATCACAATTCACCTTAGGAACCAACTCCTCCATCCTCACCAAAAATACCAGTTACTCTCACTAAAATTCCTTCCATCTCTCCCTCATCCTTCTCTGTTCCTTCCAGTTTTGAACAGTTGCAGGTTGAGATGAATGAACCAAACCCTTTCTCCTCTACATCCACTAACCTTCCACCATAACCACCTTTTCTTCCTTCCATTTACACCACCACCTCACCTTCTGTTTCTCTCAAAGGAATAGCAAGATCATCTCAAGAAAACACCCCAGTTCCAACACCTAAACCATCCACTGCCTCTGGTTCTAAGGGAAATGAACAAGTTCCTTCGGATGATTTTGGTTGGGTCAATGAAGTATGTCTCCCTGCTCAACATATGATTAATTTTTACAATCACCTTCACTGGACTTTAGATGCTAAAACAGATAAGATGATGGGTTTAATGAAAGTCCTTAGTGATACTGTGATTAAACAACAAAAGAACATGGAGATGATGGCCCAAGCCATTAACACTTTGAAGCAGCAACTTGATGGACACCATGGAGAGTTGATGAAGAAGTTGGAAGAAGTGGTTGAGGAAGAAGTCATAGAGGAGCACAACTCCCCTTCCATTCCAAATGTCTAGTTCTTGTTTCTCTTAAAGGAACAGGAACTCTTAGCTTTTGTTTCTTTTCTTTTCTTTTTCTCCGTTTTCTCTTTTGTACTTTAATGGAACAAGTGCTATAAATATAAATGACATTTGCTATATTTGTCTTCGTTTGTGATTTGAGTGCCTAATTTCTTACTTGGAATGGCTAGTATTATGTGATTGATGTTTGAGCAAGTCTACCCTTTAAAATTCCTAACTTAACCATTTTTTTTGGTGCTTGTTAATGGTCTCAAGGTCTTGTAACTATCAATCTTACCAAAATCACCAAGCGTTTGATCTTTTTGAAGATGACAAAAGGGGAAAAGATACTAGGAACAAACTAAGTTGAACTAAGTCAAAATATTAAAAATGAAAAAATTGAAAACCTGAGAAAATGAAAAATTTAAATCCTTAATCTGCCTTAATTAAATTATATAAATTATTATTTTATCTTTTTCATTGTCGAATGTTATTTGTTGTTTTCGTTATTAGTTTGTAACTTTGTTGTCATCATCAAAAAGGGGGAAATGGTTGAACCCTAGTTTTGATGATGACAAAGGAAAAAAGATGCAAACTAAGTATTGGATTAACAAGTTGTTTAAGTGAATGAATTTCAAGGTATCAATGAATGGAACAAAGAGAATACTAAGTCAAAGACGAAATCAAGTTTGGATTTTGAAAACTTAGTGAAGATGTTCAAAGATTTGGTATTGGAGCAGCATTGGAGCAAGAAGACCAAAGCGAGGCTTTTTGTTTCTAGTTCCAATGTAAAGGAACGAGTAAGAATGGTAAGGAACTGTGGCATTTTAGAATGAGAATGAGCGTTTGTTCCTTTATAAGGAACAGATGAACTGGTGCTGTAATAATAAGTTAAAGGAACTAGACTTAGGATGAAGCGGTACACCGGTTTAATTATGTCTGTTAAGCAATTTATGCCTAGATTCTAGGTAATCGTTTTATTTAAGGTAAAATCTGATTTTAAGGAAAAACATTTTAAGGAAAAGATTTTATTTTTATAAAGATAATAAATATCCTTTTCGGTTTTTATGGAAAATATTTTGAAGATAATATTTTTGGTAAAAGGCTTTTATTTTGGTTTTATTAATTTTTTAATTAAATCAGATTTTAGAATTACTGCTTTAAGTGGTTGCTAAAATTAAGGGAGCAGTAACATGTTTATCTCCCACATTTAACAGTGATCGTGGAGATTATGGGTTGAAAGAGAAATGTGTTCCTCCGAGTAAGGAACATCATGTGATCATGGTTTTATCACTAAATCATGTTTTAATCCCACGTTCAAAGTTATTACCACTATAAATACTAGTGTCTAATTAAGTTCCAATTTATGTCTGACCAAGTGAATTAGTGAGTTTAACTAAGTAAAGTGTCAGTGCATTCATTCTCTCATAAAAGCCATTTGTTCTTTGCCTTCTTACTCTAATTCCACTAAGTTTATATGATCAATTGTATTTTGGTTTTTGGGAAAGGGGACTTTGAGTGAAGTTCTGTAAGAGAGGTGTAACGCCCCGGAAATTACATAACCTTATTCGTCAGCGGAAGCATAACTTAAGCTTGTGGGTTATGGCCCACTAATAAAATAATAGCCTAAAGTGGCTTCTCAACATACAAATGATCATTTTAAAACAATAGTTATTATCCTTATTACAGAGTATTCTAAATAACCCAAATATATTCATAGTCACTTTAACCCAATCTTTCCGGAGCTTTCTTGACATAACTGATCCTTCAACACCTTCATAATATCTGAATGATTTTATAGAACCGGGAAAAGGGGAAACATAGAAAATAAACTAAAATGAGTTTAAAACTCAGTTGCTTCACTCTAGCCCGTAAAAACGGTTTTAGTTCGTAAATGTTCTCACAGATAAACATACATTATAATACTTTAGTAATCATTGACAAATAACATTATCATTGGTATTGAATAATCTGCTGGTAAGGACCATTTACGTGACTTTAGTTCATTGGCAAGTACAGGTTTTGGACAGAGCATAACTTTCGTAATTCGTAAACATTATCATATGACCATTTTGGTCCGTTTCGTATATCGTAACAGAATTCCTCCACCTGTAACTCACCCATTTACCAAATCAGTTCATGACTCCAAACCAGCAGAACCATCCACTTTTATTATCATAACTTATCAGACATCATTTATTCTTAAGTCATAATCATCCATAAATCGTATAACCATAATTCGTTAACATAGTCATAAACATGACATTTCATCATAACATACATGAGCATCATCACATTGTAACGTATCACATCTTGCTACATACAGCTTGTAACACATAATCATATCACATAATTATCATCACAAATTCATATCAGCACATTCGAGCATATCATTACATATAACATTTACGGGCAATCACATAGGGTGCTGGACATGAAAGGTTACCTCATACGCTATTCCTTTCCTTTACTCCTTAAGTATCGTCACTCTTTAATCTCGTCCATAAAATCATAGCTCCAAAATATAACAAATCCATCATTAGACATCTACCCATTAAGATAAATAATACCGACCCAAAACACCCTTATCTTATGGGCTTTTAAAAGTCTCTACTCATAAAGTAATAATATAACTCAAAATAATGAAATACTACTTGCAGCTTTTGAAACATAAAACTCATTTTGGTTTTCAAAACATGTTGTGACTTCCATTACATAAAAAGTTTGACACAAAATCATTAGTATTCTAACAACAGGGATGTTAGATATTTTGGGTTCAGATTTTTCAATACTAATAACATCTTAAAGGTATCCTTCACAACCTTGTCTCAACATTTTTTGTGCCTGAAGAAAAGAAATGATTCTAGATTCTGGTGTTGTCTTACTATTTTGAAATGTGACTATCTTTTCTTCAAAATTTACTAAGGTTACATATTGCTTTTGACAGTCTACTGTGGCACGGTGTTTATTCATCCAATTCATTCCTAAGATAACATCAAATCCCTTAAGGTCAAATTGAATTAGGTCAGCATGAAATATATTTCCCTCTATGCTTAAAGGACAATTTTTATATATAGTTTGACACGGGACAATATTTCCTGTAGGGAGGCTAATGTAAAATTCTAAATTTGACTCACTAGGATTCAAATGCAGATTTTTAGACTTGGTAATGGATATAAACGAACGGGATGCTCCGGTATCAAATAAAACATGTATCGGGAAAGAGTGTATAGAAATGTTAACCGTAACTACTTCACTTGAGTTTTCGACCTCTTGTGGATTTATCATAAATACACGACCAGAGGTTGGAATTTGACGTTGGTTAGCTCCACCTTGATGTTTAGAGGTAGGTTTTGAGGTATAGGGATTAGGTGCAGTTACTTTTGTATTTGGCATTCTACCTCTCTCTAATGGGCAATCCTTTCTTAAGTGACTTGTACTCCCACAAGTATAGCAACGATTATTTGCAAACCTACACTTTTCAGTTGGGTGGTTGAAATATCCACATTTGGCACAAGGGGGTTTTTGATAGTGGATTGGAGGTACAAAGGGTTTTGCATTCCCGATATTAGGCCTTTTCTGAAAATTTCTATTTGTAGTACGTGTTCCTTCCCACTTCCTTTTATACACTACACCTTCTGCCTCTCTTTCTCTAATTATTCTCTCAGCATTTGTTGTCTTATCATACATCTCTTGGTAGCTATGACAACTATGGGTGGAAAGTCGGTCACGGAGTTCCCAATTAAGACCTCTCTCAAACTTATTCATTCTTAACTCCTCATTTGCTACCAGGTGTGGTGCAAATCGAGACAATTCCATAAACTTTGCTGCATACTCCATAACAGACCTATTACCTTGCTCTAATTGATTAAATTCTTCCTCTTTCTGTCTTTTCGGGGCTGATGGGTAAAATTTTGCTCTCATAAGATCATTCAACTGAGTCCATCCAAAATCTTCATTATTTCTCCTTTCCTTCACAGTTTCCCACCACAGATCTGCCTGCCCAATTAGATAATAAACAGCAATTCCTACCTTCCATTTTTCAGGACGATTTATAGCATCAAACAATTTATCCATGCTTCTTACCCAATCCTCAAACTCTACAGGGTTAGGTTTTCCATCATAGATTTTAGGATTATAACTAGCCATTTTTCTAAAATACCTTGCACTTTCTTCTTCTTCATGGTTTTTATTGTTTTTAAGCATTTCAAATAAAAGTGACGTGACTTCCTTAACATTTCCCTCTCCGTTATCATGGTTTGGGACTAGTTGGTTCTCTTGTGTAGACTGGTTATTTGCAGATTCCATTATCCTAAATACATAAAAGATTGAAGTTAAAATCGAATTGTAGTTAGGTTAGTATAGCATTTGTGAAATGAATAGAAGCACAATAAACAAACAAACACACACCTATATATATATGTATATGTATATATACATGGAATTATACATAGCACAGTTAGTACATAAACTAAACCTATTCCTATTCAACCATCCGATAGGGTGAAAACAACAAAATATACACCCCACATCACCTTAAGCCGAGTGTCAACATATATATACAGACAAAAATGGTTGACACCTAACATATAAAAGAGTTTCTTCAACTTGATATCTTCCTTACTCGTCATCATCATCTCCTGGTGCATCTGGGTCCTTATTGAGATCAACACTTCCACATGATTCTGTCTCATCATCAGAGACAAATACCATGTGATCCCTCTCATAAGCTAGCAGTTCTCCAGATAGTTCTTCAAAAGTCGGGGTCCATCTTGGCCTCCCTAATCCAAAACTTAAGTATTTCTCCCAATTTGGAAAACCATTAACAAGTAGGTCACTATACTTATTCTTAAAGGAGTCCCACGGAGTATTTACTGGAAGAGTTTCAACTAAAGCAAAAGTAAAATAAGGCGTAATCATTCCACACTCAGGGAAGTGAGTATTAAACGCATCGATAGCTCTCGCTAAACGGTTGATATGATCCATGACACTATAGTCAGGATCCATCGTTAGTGCTCGTGGAGCAATTGGCCGTGCCATCTTAAGATAATAAAATCACATGATAAATATCATGAAATAACATCAATAAGCAATAAACCATAAATACCCCAACCCTTTCTCTCAAATAGGTTACTAATGTAATTATTAAGATTTTATTACATTTACTTTCTATTTGTAATATTATATTATTTTGAAAGTGGCTCGGATACCAAACTGTAACGCCCTGTAATTTTAATATAATTCTAATAATGAAACACTACATGATAATACCAGGATCGAACCAAATATTACATCTTTTATTTATTATATAATATAGAGTTTACAGGACATTACTGTCGTATTCCTAATAATAGAAATACTAGGCGAAGACAAAATAAAACATGATACTAATATTAAAAAAAAAAAAAAACAAGATAACAGCATATAGTATATTAGTCCTAATATTTTATAATCCTCACTCCTGCCCATTCCCATCACTGGCACCTGAAAACAAAACATTTTATAACAGTCAACCCAAAAGGGTCCAGTACATTCCCAATACCATGTAAAAATACTTTGCATATAATTATATAAAGTAATCAGTTACGAATATATAAAATCATTTGTTATAGTTTCTCCCGACAAATCTCGTGTGCACACCCCTACAATGACGTACGTCACTCCAGATAATATATAATTTCAGGCCTTTAGCCTCTCCTGATACTTCCGTGTGCACACCCTTACAATGACGTACGTCACTCCACATATAATTCATTCCTCCAACACAAACCACGAACCTCCATTTTATAATAACATCTTTCCTCCACCACGAACTTCCATTTCATTTTATCATAGTAACATCTTTATATAACATCATTATTACCACATATGATAGTATTTTTAGAATCACCTTGTATATAAATAATAATGTGACAAATACCATTTGCACTATAAACACTTTATTTGCAAATCACAATATACCTTAACTATTAAGGCAAAATCATTACTAATAATTTATCTAAAAAGGTTAATATAACAATACATTATAGCAAAACAACATTAAGAAGGGGTATTCAAGAATGTACCTGATAATACTGATGATACCTAATTTTTAACTTACTGTTTTTTTTTTTTATTCTCACACGCACACACTCTCTTTCTTTTTCTTTGTTTTTGTTTTCCTTAATGCTCTCTTGCCAAAGTGGTGAAATTGGAGTGCTATTTATAGGGCTACATGGTTGTGTATGTAATGGCGAACATCTACTTGTTAAAAAGGTGTAAGCTTATCAATTACAAAAAGAAAACCAATAACCATAACCCATGATATCGTTGCAAACATGAATTTGTCTTACGTAGCAAACATGAATTTGTCTTACGTAGCAAACATGAATTTGACTTAGCCACTTAGGTAAGAAATATGTATATTTCTTAAGAACTTTCACTACTTGCATGGCTAGTTACATAAAACAATTTGGTTTAGTTGTATAACTTTATCTCAATACGCATGCATTGTCCCTGATATAGTTTGGTGTTTCCATCTCCAACTAACTTGGAAGCCAAATATAATTTGCCAAGTGTCAAGAATTTACTAAATCCAAAACCTACCAATATTGTATTTTGCGTATTGTTGTAAAATGGGTAGCGACTGTCCGTCCTTAGGTAAAGTCATTAGTGACGATTTTAAAAAATAAATTACGTTGGTCAATAGCTTAACCGTTTATAAGTTAGGAGCATTGTAGGTTTATGCAGTACTTACTAAAAATCCTACTAGATATATTTATAAGCTCATAAACTAGTAATTGATAAATTTATTAATCTTTGACCCTTAAAGTACTTTATAAACTATAATCTTAATACAAATGATACATGTATGCACATATAACTTACCCTGAGCAAATGCACAAAGCCAAGGAAACACATAACTTCATCTAAAATAATCATATAAACGACAAAATAACGTATATAAGATCTTAGGGACTAGTTTATCTTATAATAATACTTTAACCCTCAATCCCTTACTAACATATTTATAATAATATTTTTTTTTCCTGGTTATTACAAGAGGAAGCTTTGAGTGAAGCGAGTTAAAGTGAGAAAACTTCAAGTGAAGTTGAGAGAAACAGCTATTAAGGGAACAGATGTTCAGGAACTTGAGTTTAGGAACTCAAGGTGTGGCCCTTGAGTAGATTATGTTGTAACAAAGTTGTTTGGCCTAATTAGTGAAAGAGTCAAGTTCAAAATCCCTAGTGGTCGAGGTTGTTTCTTCTTGTTGGGCCCAAGAAGTTTTTCCTCGTAAAAATCTCTTGTGTTCCTTTAGCTTGTTTCTTTGTTTAAGTTTAAAATTCCGCAAAAAGTTACGTTTATTTCTACACATACAATTCAACTCCCCCTCTTTGTATTGTTCCTAGTGAAATAACACAGCACTACGTGTCTTACGTTACATTAAAGGTAGTCCAGGACGAGGAGTTTTGTTGCGGTCTAAGAATGATTTATGCTTAACGACTTTTTGTGATAGTGATTGGCTGCTTACCCCACCATGCGTCGTTCATTGTCTGGATATTTAGTCTTCTTGGGTGCTCTCTTGTTTCTTGGAAGACTATGAAGCAACCAACTGTTTCACGTTCTTCGGCTGAAGATGAGTATCGTTCTATGGCAGCTACTACTTGTGAGTTGAAATGGTTGCAATCTTTGTTGATGTCTCTTGGTGTCTTGCATCCTAGGCCTATGCGTGTGTTTTGTGATAGTCATTCTGCTCTTCATATTGCTAAGAATCCAGTTTTTCATGATCGAACTAAGCATATAGAAATGGATTGTCATTTTGTTCGAGATGAATTACTTGCAGGCAATCTTTCTATTGCTTATGTTCCTACTGGTCATTAGTTAGCTGACATTCTAACTAAGGGTCTTGGCAGACAATAATTTAGTTTTGGGGTTTTCTATGTTATACCCTTGTGTTTTTCCAGTTTCTACATTGTATCCCAACCTATTTTCAATTCTATACAGTACCCTTAAAGTTAAATCTTTTAATGCACAATACCCCTAAAACTATTTATATGTTGATAATTTCGTTTATTATTTTTAATTTAATGGAACTAATTTAACTTATACATAGTTTAACCCTTAGAGGGTATCTTTACAAATTAGATTAGTTTCACTGGATTATAAAAAGTAAACGAAATTAATGACGTATAACTAGCGGTAGGGGCCAGGGGCTGAGCCAGCAGGGGGACATGGGGACAGATGTCCCCCCCACTTTGAAAATATAATTTCACGGTTTTAAAAAAAAACGAAAAAACAAAATAACCGAAAAAAAAAGGAAGGAAGGACGCTGGGAGAGACGTGTGAAAACTAAAGTTTAAAACGAGATAGAGAAATTCACGAGTCTCTCCCTCTTCTCTCTCCTCTCCCGATTTTTCCTTCTCCTTTCTCTCTCCTTTGCCTTATATTTCTCTCTCCTCCCCAACTCTCTGTACTCCGACGTCCAAATCGATGAATTTGGGGAGGATTTTAGTCGCAGATTTTGCTTCGATGTTTCCGGACCTAGGGTTTTGTTTTACGCTGATTCCGCCATTGATTTTTTGTTGAAATCTGGTGTGAATCCTTACTTGGAGTTTAAAGGCGTTGATGCGAGCTAAATTTATGAAGGTTGTTACTCTGTGACTGATTTCGAAGGAAGGAGAAGGAACCCAGTGGCCAGTGGCCAAACGGAGAAAGTGAGGAGCGACGAAGCCGCCAAGCCGGAGCCGGAGCCACCACCACCGAGTTATTTTATTCTAAACCCTAAGTTTTAATTTCATTTTTTTAGGTAATATTTATCGTTGTTTGGTTGTGATACTTGTGAATTTGTGATTATGGATTTATGGTTGAATACTTGAATTAGTTGAATTGATTTGTTGTTGGTTTGATCATGATTTATTGAGTTGATTTATTTAGTTTGTAATTTCTAATTTCTAATTTGGAAGTTTTAAATATGAGTTGATTTATAATTGACTTGTTTGGTGTGATATGTAATTGATTAATGGTTATCAATTTAATTAGGAAATGTCAAGTGATTCACTTTTTTTTTTAGTTTATGTATTTTTTTTCATTTCTCTTGGATTGTAAGACTATAAGCATTTTGGAATTTTGGACTTAAAACCTTAAGTATTAAACAATTTGTGTTGTGTTTTTTTTCCGAATGCCCGACGTTCGTATTTTGTCCCCCCACTTTGAGAATCCTGGCTCCGCCACTGGTAAGGGCATTGCGCATTATAAAAGGTAAGTTTGAGGGTACCGTTTGGAATTTTAAAAAGGTTGGGGTACAACATAGAAATTGAAAAAACACAAGGGTATAACGTAGAAAAAACCCTTTAGCTTTTTTTGTGCAAGTTGGGCATTCGTAACTTACATGCTCCAACTCGAGGGGGAGTATTAGGAAGTCTTTCCTACATAGGCCTTTTGTGTAATAGGCAAAGTATATCTTGTATTGATAGATTCCTAATGTGATTAGGAAAGGAGTTTTTAGGTTGTATATATATTTTCTCCTGTGTTCATGAGAAGTTTGAGCCTTTTTCTCCTATCACTATTTTGCATCTTAACATATTCCTCCCTAGTTGCAGTACTTCCTCCCGTTTCTTAGTCTGAAATTCGTCGCCATTGTTGCTAAAGCTCAGAGGTATTCAGGAGAGAGAAAGATAGAGGTGATGTAGTGGGAGTAAGAGGTACGTTGACTCGTTGAGGGCCTGGTATTAAAGGATGAGATAGAGAAATTTACAATTGCTATATTTACCATTTTGCTATTAATGACTAGGATCTTTTTTCGACCATTTGATTTACTAATCTAATGGCCTATATTTATTCGCACTTCTCACCCTAATATTCATTCTCACATGAACTCATATATATATATATATATATATATATACTAGTTTTTTATACACGCTATGCGTGCGACAATATTTTGGGTGTAACTGTTACTCAGTAATAAAACAAACCAAAAATAAAAGTTCGTATCTAATTTCACCTCCATTTTGTGAATAAGAAAGATTGAAATACTTACAAATAGTATTTAAAAACAAATCACGATTTTATGTAATATTGTTGTTTAACTTATAACTAATTGAGTAACTGATTAACGTTAGTTGTTTTTTATAAGTAAAAAAAAGATTGTAGCCCAAAGCCACCTGTATGCCAGTAACAAACCCACATAAATTTTCACACCTACCAATATGACTATCAATCCCACCTACCCCATATAACTATCCACCCCACATACCCATATGATGAATATCACGTATTTTTTCATCTAATTCTCCTATTTTAATCTTTCCACCTATAACCTTACATCTCCCCTTCCCTCAAAAAATAAGAACGACTCATCTCCTTATTCTCACTATCTTTCATATTCACTTAAAAAGATTGAGATTTAATCAAATATCATGGTTATTTTCACAGCAAACACCACATTAATAAGCTCATCCTGGTGTCAAAATTAACCCCATCAACGCTCCATTGATTTTTGGGTAATTTTGGTCTTTGTTCTTGTGGGTCTTTTTGGGTTTTCATTTCGATCTGGGTGGTAATGTTGAAGAACGTTCATCGGAATGGGGTTAAAATTGGGGTTTATTTGGTTGACGAATTAAATAGAGGGCCTCAAATTTGAAGGTAATTCTATACATTTTATGTTCTTGGTTTCGTCCCAAAAATATCAATTGTCAACCATATTTCTCAAAAATCCGGTTACATTATGTTTTTTTGTGAAGATGTTTTTTTCCAAAAAATTCATGGCTGAAGCTCATAATTTGGAATTTGCGAAAATCCAGTTACAATCCTAGTCGGTTCTTGAATCATCCCCTTATCCTTTTTTTTTCCCTTTGTTTTTTTAAAGACTTCTTCTACTGCATTGGCAAATTTTGTATGTAAAGTAATTAAATTAAATTTAAGCATAATTTATTGCGTAAAAGACCTTTTGCTTCTAGGTTTTTATTTATTCATAAGAAATATAAATTTTGTACTAATGGTTTATAAGATTACATTTATATTTCGAAAACTTACTATCGAAAAGTTATTTTTATACACTTCTTTTTAATTATGAAATATTATTTTTTTCAAAATCCAGATCCGGTTTTTATATTTCATTCCACGGACTACTAAAAGAAAATCAATTGTTTTCATCGGTTTTCAATTTCACTATTTGTTTTGGCAAATTAATGTAATTTCTTTTTTAGTTTTATTTTTATGTCATTGTTATTGTATTCGAAATTGATTAATATTTTATAATGCCTTTTTTGTTACAAACATGTACTGATTTTTTAATAATTATTTCGAAATTTATACCATACAATACAAACTTAAATTATTCATATATCATTTTTATTGTATTTTTTTTTTTCTAAAACATGTAATTATCAATACTACAATTGAACATGCATTCGAACATAAGAGTTGCTAGTTTTTTTTTTAACTAATTAATTTGAAATAACTTGCAAGATTAAAAAGAATTATGCACCTTTTTTAGAAGTTCGCAAATCACCAATGGACAAATGTGTGATATTCCCATTGAAAACTTATGTTTTTCTTAGTTAGTAATTTGTATTGACATTGTAGTGTATTGGTAATTTTCTGAGTATGTAATTGTAAATGGTTCTTGAGAACGGAGTATGTAATTACTAATGGGTTATAGTTTGTAATTAAATTTTTTAGTTTTTGTAAAGTTTCCTCGTTTGAGTGATTGATTGTTATAATTGTATTTTCGGTAGTTTTTTTTAAGCCCCAATTTGGTTGAAATTAGTTTTGTAATTCAGAAAGAGAAGGGGGGTAAAACAGTCTCTTCAAAGGGGGACACCATAACTCCCCCCTCCCTTATATAATAGATATATATATATATATACAATGAATATAATACAATTTTTTTTTTGAATCAAGAATATAATACAATCTTGTTTTTGAATTTTAGGTTAATGTGTAAGAATATAACGAACGCAATTAAATGGTGTAGTAGTGTTAATTACGGAGGTTATAAAAATTTGAAGAGTAATTTTTTTTTATTAATGTAATTGTACCGAAAGGTAAAACATGCTATTATTAACATTAACTTAATGAGTATTAATATATACATTTGTATTTAATTGTTTTAAAAATAGAAATATTATCTTGTCTTCAAATAAATTTTTTTCCACAAGGACCAACATGAGATTGTAGAGTAGTTAATTAGTGCATTTGCATCTCAAATGAGAGGTCATGGGTTCCAGTCTTATAACAAACATTTTTATTGTTTAATATGTCTCGTTTGATTGGGTGAAGGAGGGGAGAGTACATGTGGCAACATGGCATATATTTCCCTTGGGTATAAGTAATGCTTTTTTTATTAGGAGAGATAATTGGCTCGAAGACCAATCTGTGTCAGGCTACTAACCTGCAAGTTACACCACATCAGAGGTTGAGTATAAGGTTGAACCTCCCATATGAGACAACATGCCTAAAGCCCAATTGCCACCACAAGAGAATTACCCAACACATTGTTGGGATGAGGAGTTTAACCCTTGGAAAAGCCTTGTAATTAATCTTCCGAAAGCTGCTTCAAGCGCCTTATATACATTTGTATTTAAATGTTTTTAAAACAGAAATATTATCTTGTCTTTAGATAAATTTATTTTCCACAAAGACCAACACGAGATTGTAGAGTAGTTAGTTATCCCAAATGAGAGGTTATAGGTCCGACTCTTTTAAAAAAATATTTTTATTATTTAATATATCTCATTTGATTGTCTGGGGAGGGTGTACAGGTAACAAAATGATTTGTCTTGGGTTTTAGATATATAATACTACAACCGTTTTATAATACATGCACCATTTTTCTATGGCACACAAACCAAGGATGAGGAGAGTGAGTGTTCTGATTGCATTTTAAACTCGTCATGTTTTAAAGGATGAATGTATTTTGAAACATCCAAAAGAAGAAATGGTGCATACATTTATTGGAAAACAGATGTAGTAGTATAGATTGTAGAAAAAGATGAAAGCTAATCTTAAATATTTTGTTGTAGTGGTTGATTAAGTTTTATCTTTTTCGAAAATTGAAAGTTCATCAGAAAAAAATGCGGTAACAACATGCATGATATGTTTTTGTCTTGGGTTTTTATATATATAATACTACCTCCGTTTTATAATACATGCACCATGTTTATATGGCACACAAACCAAGGATGAGGAGAGTGAGTGTTGTGATTGCATTTTAAACTCATGTGATCATGTTTTCAAGAAAGAATGTATTTTGAAACATACAAAAAAAAAAGAAATGGTGCATACATGTTTTGTAAAACGGATGTAGTATATAACTATAGATTGTAGAAGAATATGAAAACTAATCTTAAATATTTTGTTAAAGTGGTTGATTAAAAGTTTTATCTTTTCCGAACATTAAAAGTTCATCAGGAAAAAATGCGGTAACAACATGATATGTTTTTGTCTTGGGTTTTAGATATATAATGCTACCTCCGTTTTACAATACATGCACCATTTTTATATGGCACACAAACCAAGGATGAGGAGAGAGTGTTGTGATTGCATGTTAAACTCATGTGATCATGCATTAAAGGAAGAACTAGTTATTAGGCCCGGGCTACACCCGGGTAAGGAAAATTTTCATTTATTAATATTAAACTTTAAGTTGATAACACTAAATGTTATTTAGTCTAGCTGTTAAGACTTTAGTATATATTCTTGAGGTGTCGAGATCAAACTCTATACTACGCAATTTCTAAAAAAAAATTATTATTGTGGATTACATGGAGTAAAACTCCCTTAGGGAGAGCGCCACGTGGCATCGTTCCTTGTTTAGGCACGTCTTTTAATATATTTATACTAGCCTTCTTTGCACGCGATGCGTGCGTGGATTGTTTTGGCGATTATTCTTAAATTTCATCTAAATGTATTCTGAAGGATGTAAATTACAATCATCATTAGTTCTAATTAAATATCATGTGGTGTAAATACAAAAAATAAAAATTACTTGATGAAAAAGTTGTTTTCTCGGTATTTCTATGACTTATTAATGGATGTTGGTATTGTTATTGCATTTCAAAGTTTAGGTAGAATTAAAATTTATTTCTTTGATTTTGTAATTGATATGAAAACTACTTTAGTTATGTTAATTTATTCTTCAATCATAAACTTGTTCTTTCACTACACATATTTTTATGTCAGTTTATTTTAGCTACTTTTAACTTCCTTTGATATACATATTTTAAATTAGGAAGAGCTATGATTGAGGAAAATCTCAAAATCTTAATAGGTAATAATTTTTATTGAATTAAGGGTTAAAGAGTCTTTTCAAAGGGGAACACCATAGCTCCCCCCTTGGCTTATATAATAGAGATTGTTTTCAACATTTTTGTTAACTTTTTTATGCTATATTTGAGTTTGATTTTTTTTTTTGGCAAAGTAGTTAATTTATTCATGAGGGTAGTAAAATAATGTCCTGGGGGAACACCATAGCTCCTCCCTTCCTTTATATAATAGAGATATAATAGAGTTTAATTTTTTTTTTTAACTTTTTTATGCTATATTTGAGTTTGATTTCTTTTTCTTTTTTTTGGCAAAGTAGTTAATTTATTCATGAGGGTAGTAAAGTAATAGAGATTAGCCTAATGTGCATGCTATGCGTGCGGCAATATTTTAGTAATAATATTGATATTCAAGCGTTAAAAAATTGGTTGAATGATAGTTTAAGGGTGCAGACATTTTTTGATTTAATAAAAAAATATTGATGTACTAACAATTACTATTTAAATACATAGTAATTGACAAATCAATAGGCAAAAAAAATGTTTTATAACTCAGTATTTCAAGTTTTAAATTCTCATAAAAACCACGCACACTTGTCAATCCAAACAACTTAAAATAAGTATATATATATAAACAATAATTTTTTTAGATCTAGTAGGGAAAAGCATTAATATTATATTTTTAATAACAATTTTATCTAATGTATTATCCTAAATAGTTTTTTAATGTGTCTTTGTTAATTTATGGTAAATTTCTTTTTTTTTTTTTGTCAAACGTAATTTATGATTTTCATTGATTGTGTTATAAATTTTATTTGATTAGGCCTTGATATGCAATGTATTTGTTTCCTTATTTTGTTTCATATGTATTTTAATATGATATGTTCACAGTTGTATAAGATTGATTGTTTTTCTAAATTTGCAAAAGTTTCATTATTATGGTATGTGCGTTATTTGAATTTGCAAAATATATTTTATAAGGTAACGTGAGGGATATTTTGGATTTTTCTAAGGGGGACATCAAAGCTCCCCCTTGGCTTATATAATAGAGATAGATGTATTTTGAAACATTCAAAAAAAGAAATGGTGCATATATGTATTGTAAAACGGATGTAGTATATAGCTATAGATTGGAGAAGAAGAAGAAAGCTAATCTTAAATATTTTGTTGAAGTGGTTGATTAAAAGTTTTATCTTTTCCGAAAATTGAAACTTTATCAGAAAAAAATGCGGTGATGGATATTTTGGACTTTTCCAAGGGCGACACCATAGCTCTCCCCTTGGCTTATATAATAGAGATATAAACAATAATTTTTTTAGATCTAGTTGGGAAAAGCATTAAGTTTGTATTTTTAATAACAATTTTATCTAATGTATTATCCTAAATAGTTTTTTAATGTGTCTTTGTTAATATATGGTAAATTTCAAATTTTTTTTTGTCAAACGTAATTTATGATTTGCAGTGATTGTGTTATAAATTTTATTTGATTAGGCCTTGATATGCAATGTATTTGTGTCCTTATTTTGTTTCATATGTATTTTAATATGACATGTTCACAGTTGTATAAGATTGATTGTTTTTTTAAATTTGCAAAAGTATCCTTATTATGGTATATGCGTTATTTGAATTTGCAAAATATATTTAATTGCTAAGGTAACGTGTGGGATATTTTATTGGATTTTTCCATGGGGGACATCATAGCTCCCCCTTTGGCTTATATAATAGAGATAGATGTATTTTGAAACATTCAAGAAAAGAAATGGGGCATATATGTATTGTAAAACGGATGTAGTATATAGCTATAGATTGGAGAAGAAGAAGAAAGCTAATCTTAAATATTTTGTTGAAGTGGTTGATTAAAAGTTTTATCTTTTCCAACTTTATCAGAAAAAAGTGCGGTGAGCGTGGATCGAACACGCGACCTTCAGATCTTCAGACTGACGCTCTCCCAACTGAGCTATCCCTGCAAGATATTATAAGGGTTGATGATTCAACATTTATAATATTTCTTAGGTTACCTAAGTTTGATTCGGTTCAATCATTGTTATTAGTAGTGCCTTAGAGCACCAACATTGGTATGGCTCTCCAACTTTACTCTCCAACCCATTTTTTACTTTCTCTCTCCTCAAGATGCTCTCAAGAGCACCCCTTCAAAAATTGCTACCATTAGTATTGCTCTCCAATGAGCTCTCCAATTCATTAAATTATTTTTTCCAAAAATCAAAAAGCAAAAAAAAAGGAAAATAAATAATTATCAATGACATGTGTCATATTGATATACCAAGAGCATGCTCTCCCAATGCTCTTGGGGGAGAGCATTTCTCCAAGTGCTCTCCATGGAGAGCAAATGGAGAGCACCTCGAGAGCACCAATGTTGGGCTAGAGTTGGCTCTCCATTTTCTCTCTCCTTGGAGAGCTCCTTGGAGAACAACTTGGAGAGCACCAATGTTGGTCCTCTTAGTGGTCTTTAAACTAATAATAACGGTACGCCTAATGGTATTCTAACAAATGAAAAATTACTATCTACACCAATAATCTATTTTCTAATTAGTTGATCAAACTATATTGCATAATAATTTAATCAGTTCAAATATTTCCAAGAGAGGAATGGATTAGTTGACTTTATCTTGCAATTTTTAACTATCTTATGATTAGATTTTGTTTCAAAGTATTTGTTTTCAAGTAGATCTAATGGAACAAAGATTCAAAACTTTCAAAGAGTAAATTAAAAGTAAATTACAATTAGTTTACAATTATTAACTAACTATGATAGTAATGAAACAACTAAAAAGGCTCAAATAGCCAAATTACACTTCATAAGATACGTAAACCAATATCCCTTAAGTAATAAAGATATTTAAACATCCTAATTAATAGATTTCATGTAGGTTTTGCTCACAAAAATATCATTGAACTAAATTAAAGTTGTAATACTTATTAATATATCACACAAATTCCAAATAATGTATAATATTCTATAATAAGGCTAATAATAGTACTATAATAAACCAGACTTAATTACATAATTGGTTTTGAAGCAAGGAAATTATACCATCTTTTTCTAATTGCATCTACATGTGTTGCTTAGGAATTAGACTGCCAAACCAACCTCCTGGTTCTTTCCAA
This sequence comes from Beta lomatogona, assembly GCA_947646795.1. Lineage (NCBI taxonomy): Eukaryota > Viridiplantae > Streptophyta > Magnoliopsida > Caryophyllales > Amaranthaceae > Beta > Beta lomatogona. Next base: position 1,074,745 of record CANSNZ010001289.1, read on the forward strand.
TTCCACTTTCTTTTAACATTTTATTTATCTAAACTAGTATTACTCTTACTCTTACTCTTTTGGTGCAACAAACTAAACATCGTTATTATTTAATTAAGGAAGACTTATTCAACGTAGAACTCATCAACAAGGTCATATAAGAGATCTGTAGACGACTAGACGGTAAACTCGCCCACACTTAAGGCCAAACTTTGACATTAGAAGTCATTTGAACCCCATTTATATCCCGCGTTTTTTCAGTCAACCTCTATGACATGTTACTACATGTCCTTATAACCCACCTACATCTATATATACACATTATAACGAAGCTCTATCATGCTACTTCAATAATCATTAGTACTCCACATTTTCCTCAACATAATAAGTTTTGTAATCGCATATTCCTCAGCCAATAAACAAGAAAAAATCGCTTCACCCGTGGTTTTAATCTAACGAATTTCCTACCATATACTACAAGCTAAGAGTACAAGGTTTTCGATCACCGTATCACTCAAAAATTTAGTGTATTTGTGATATAATGGGGATCAATAAGGTTAATTACGCTCGAATGATGCTCATTGTTTATCTGATTTACGTCGTTGAACACCACCAAGCCATGGCGGTCAGGACACTAGAGGGCGAACATTGGATGACAAACGGTCTCACAAATGGTCTCGTATTCAACTCCCTCCCTAAGGGTCAAATTCGATCATCTAAAGCCTCTCCATGCACATTTATTCCTCGAAAAGGCCGAGGAAGGTGTGCTATGGAAATCAACAACGATGGTGCATATGTTGCTCATGACCATGCAATACCTACTTTCCCGGATCTTGTTGGTAAGTTTGGCGTGGCTTTGGGCATGATCATTAACCAAACTCAAGGGAAACAAAATTTAAGCTCTTGATTTGGAGAATGTGCGTGCTCATATGGTTGCTGAGATTAATTCAAGAGAAAATGTCTATTTTCCTGATGAGTTGGCTTCAATATATATCTTTACTTAATTGGCACATGTTTTCTAATCTCTACGAAATATAACCCATTTATTGATTCATTCATTAGCTTGTAACTTTGTATATACAAACTCTAGTTGGTGATAGTGTGTTCTAATTCTAAGATGTATGGCTATATATTGCCCATCTAAGTCTTAGGCCGGAATCTCAAGTATGTTTGGAATACTTCATGTAGTTTTTATTATCAGCAAAATGGATTTTTTTTTATTAATATATATATATATATCCCAAATACACGAACAAAAAAAATTGCAATTTAATTAGTATCAATATATAATATCTAATTTTTGGACTTGAATAATTGAATTAAGCTTACCTTTATTTCTCAGCCCAACGGTTTCAAAATTTTAATTTGAAACGTTTCATGATGGAAACGTTGGCCTCTGACAAGGTTCCATGCAACCAAGTTGTGAGAATAATGATAAGGCTTAACCCTAATGAGGGTGCCTGGACTCATATATATATCATAAACAATAGTACAAAGACAAGGATACCCTTAGTATCCTCTATTACACCCCCTCAAACTGTACGTGGTTCCCCCTCATTAGGGTTAGACGTGTGCGAGACAGCAGCACCACCAAGCGGCGAGACAGCAGCCTCGAAGAGACACCTAGGCGTCGGATGAATCGGATTCCATGTGAAGCCCGAAGCAGCAGCGCTTGGAGTAGACGCGTGCGAGAGACCGAAGACAGGCGCGCCAACAAGAGAGCGTGGCTGCGAGCCTGTCGTCGCAAGAGCCAAGGAGGTTGTAGACAACTGCGACACGGCGGCGCCAGTGATGGTGGCCGGTGAAGCAGCGGTAGACGTGGAGAGGGTAACCGAAGCAGCAGCCATCAAATCACACGTGTGGAAAAAAAAAAATGAGAGCGGAAGCGAGAGCACCAAGAAAGAAAATTAGGTTAAAACCTTGCTCTTGATATCATGTGAGAATAATGATAAGGCTTAACCCTAATGAGGGTGCCTGGACTCATATATATATCATAAACAATAGTACAAAGACAAGGATACCCTTAGTATCCTCTATTACAAGTATTATAGTACCATCAATTATACAACTTCTTGTACCACCATGTAAGTGTTACAGTTGTGAGTGCGAGTGGAAGCAAAGGTATAGAGATTGAGAAAATAATAAAGATAGCATATGTGGCAAAAAAAAAGTAATGTAAACGGACAAATAATTTAATGTGGGAAAAATCTTCTAAAACGAGATAGAATAGAATTACAATTATATAACTCTCATTATAGAAATAAACTCACAAACGAGTAATACTCACTAGTACAGAATCGACGATTTGCGTCGGCCTATTTGCGTCGCACCCTCGAAGAAATTACGCAAATTTACAATTTGCGTCGGATAGCATTAAATGTCTGACGCAAATACCCTGAGGACAGCGATAGAAGCCGCATATGTGCGTCGGATCAGCGGTCCAAACGACACAAAAGCTATGATGTGCGTCGGACCCAAGGCCCATCCGACGCATATCATTGAAGCAATATGCGTCGAATGGGCCTCTAGTCCGACGCAGATTCCCACATTTCCCGCATACAGCACCGCGTGCATTGCATGTGAAGCGCATCCGACGTAGATGACCTGGTCATCTGCGTCGCACTTTCCTTCGACGCGACGCAAATGCTCATTCACTACGTACTTTACCCAAAACTTTGGCCCTCACATCGCACAACTCATCTGCGTCGGACACGTTGGCGGGTGCGACGCAAATAACTTCACTTAATTACTCCCAACGACATTAATTTTATCGCCCCCTAAACAAACTCGCAGTCACTCTCTCTCTCTCATGCGATTTGCAAACCTCGCATGCACTCACACTCGCCGACTCCCTGACATTTGCCGGCTCCCTCACCCGCACCGGCGCTCGCTCACCCTTTCCGGCGCTCCCTCACCCGCGCCGGCGACTGGCAAATCCCCTCCCTCTCTCGTTCGTTCGCACTCTCTCTCGTTCGTGCGCTCTCTCTTTTCGTTCGTGCGCCGCCCACTTCGCCTACTCCCGGTCGCCGCCCACTCCTGGCTGCCGCCCACTTCGCCGGCGAATCTTTGCGGCTGGCGAGCCGCCACTGCACACACTTTCTCTTTCTCTCTCACACACTCTCTCTTAGTCCGACTCGCCGCCGCCGCTGCAAACCTACTCGCCGCCGGCTACATATGTCATTGTTTTTTTTTTTGTATTAATTTTTCATTAATTATGTATTTCAAGTTCCCTTAATTTTTTTAGGAGTTGCTTTGATTGATTTTAGTTCTGATTTTTGTTAAGGGGTTGAAATTAGAATTCAACTCATGATAAATATGGTGGAATGAATTTTGAGATTGAATTTAGGATGTTCGTAGTTATCACCAAACCCAATTATCACCCGACCCAGTTATCACCCAACCCAATTATCACCCGACCCAGTTACCGACCCAACTAAACCCGACCCAAAATCATTCCGACCCAATACAACCCGACCCAAAACCATTTCGACGCAATCAAACCAGACCCAAAACCATTCTGACCCAGTTTTCACTAATGAGTAGTTCAACAGATATTGTTTTGTTGGTCAATAATATTTTTTGAACATAAAATATTTGTCACTTTTTTTGGTCAAAGTAATTAACAAATATTATTTCTTAGGACATAATTAAGATCTCTAAAAGTATTATTTGGCAAAATTAAGAATTACTAGAAGATGCATGCAAGCAAAGTAGCATTTTGCAATATGTTTACTCCATCAATTATGAAGTAGGAGTACCCAAACAAAACTATAAAAGGTCATGTTTTATAAAGGTGCATATTCCGTACACTATACAAAGAAAATAAACATTGATATATCACTCCAAAATTCCTAAAGCTAAGCTAACCTAAGGACCGAATAACACTAATGAGTAATGACTAAAGTCTAAACTATACATTTAATGATTTACTGATTCAACCATGAACCACTTACCACTAAACCACCTCATTTAAACCCCCCAAATTCAACCCTCCACACACGCCCACCCATTCTACCAAAAGTAACGAAAATCAACCCCCCACCCATTCTTGATTCTGCCATTCATCTTCATCTCTCTCAAAGGCTCAAAGGCCATTCATTTTCTCTCTCATCCGAAACGGCAACACCAAAACAAATTCATCTCTACGAAAATCTCTAGTTTTAGTCTCCTTCATCCAAAACTTCTCATTTTCTCTCTCATTTTCTTACCCCACGCGAAAATGGATAAAGGAAAGGTAGGAAAAACAGAAAACTCTTATATTCATATACTTTAATGTTTACAAAAGATCAAGTACACTTACAAATGAATAATGTAAATATCAAAATGAGTAAGTCTAAACTCTAAAGTTAATAAAATTATAAAATGACCACCAACAACAGCAACAACGGACCACCACCACCACCACCAAAGAAGCAGCAGGCAGAAAGAATAGACAACCAACAAAGAATACAGAAGAATAGACCACTACTACAGCCAGAAGACCAAAGCTGCAGCAGAAGAAGAATAAAGCCAACAAAGCAAAGAGCCAATAACAGCAGCAGATGGTAGAAAACCCCCAAAAATAACACCCAAAGAAAACCATATACTCCCTCCGTCCCAAAATACTCTTGACACTTATCAAGGCACATAGTTTTAGATGATAAGTTGTTGTTTGGTTATCAATTATTATTTTATTGAAAAGTAGATGTGATAGAAGTTAGTAGTTAGTAAAAGTAGTATTATTTTATTTTAAGGAGAGAGAATGTGGGTCATGGTTAGAGTTGTTATGTAATAGGAGTGGTATTATTTTATTTGGGGGAGAGAGAGTGTGGGCCAATGTTTAAAAGTTAGAAGGATTAAAATAATAATGGGTCATATCCAAAAATAGAAGTGTAAAGAGTATTCTGGGACAGATGAAAAAGGAAAGTGTAAAGCGTATTCTGGGACGGAGGGAGTAGCAATTTATAAGTGTCAATTTTAAACAAGTAAATATTGCAAAGATAACAAAGTTAAATTTACTTTTAAAATCAGTAATGGCTCTCAGGTACACAAGTTGACCTTATCATCGAGCACTCGACTCTAATTAACAACACAACTTCACAACATAAGAAAGCCAGCAAAAGTGACACGAGCATCCACAATTCTTTGTCTTTTAAACAATACCAAACCAATTTTACCAATCAAGTGCAAATCATGTCCAATAAGACAAAAGAAAAGTAGCTTCACATCGTGACACTTAGGGCAAAACATGTGTGTAAAGTAAAATGTAGCCAAAAAGAGTTGCAAACAAGTCAACAACTAATGATCTTTGCACAAGGGACATTTATTAAACAAAAGGATACACTAGGGGAAAAAAAGGAAGGGCTGAGCTGGAAGGGCTGAGCTGGAAGGGCTGCGGTTTTTAAGGAAACCGCAGCCCTTTCAGTGAAGGGATGCGGTTAACCAGAAAACACAGCCCTTCGTACTGATTGAAGGGCTGCGGTTTTCAGGATAACCGCAACCCTATTAGTGAAGGGCTGCGGTTAGCCTAAAAACCGCAGCCCTTCATACACAAAGGGCTGCGTTTTCTGGACTAACCACAGCCCTTCACATCCCATCCCACATATCATTTCAAGTTTTGCGCGCACACACACATAGTAGCTAGACAACCCTTAGACGCATTTGACGAGCGAAAAACCCCTCCCTCCCTCTCACTCACTCGCACATTAACCCTAACGCCCCATCACCACGCAGCTGCACCACCTTGCGCACCACCCACCACGAGCAGCAGCGACCTCCACCACCACCACAACCCTTCTCTTCTTCTCTTCACTTCTCTTTTATTCTCTTCTCTTCACTTCTCCACCATTTGAGTGGGTTTAGGGTGTGGAGCTCCTCCACCACTACGCAGCGCCACCACCCACAAGCGGCAGCAACGACTACCACCACCACTGCCCTACTCTTTCTTCATTGCTCTTGGGTTTAGCCAATTTTTTGCTTAGTTAAGTATGAATTAATCTTGTTTTTAAGTTAGTTTTGTTTTTCTTAATTGAATTAAATGATTAATGTGCAATGTGGGTTTTGTTAATTGTAGGAAGAAGAGGCTTAGGAAGGCAAATAAAGTTCCAACTATCTCTTCTTTCTTCATTGCTTATCATTGGTGTTAAGAGGTAACTAGTTTAATTTCGTTGTCTTTTTTGTTTGATTTAATTTGTTGATAAGACAAAGTTGTCATGTGATTCAATTTGATTAAGTTATGATAATTTATTGATATATATATATATATGTATTTCTTATAATGTATATATGTATATTTCTTGATATGAGATTGTATGAAAATGCAATGTAATTTAGCTATGAAATCTACAAGTTGTTTGAATCATCATCATATGCCTAGATACCCGTTCAAGACTTACTCATTAGGAGCAAGTCTTGAATAGTCCCCGGTTTGGGATTGTTCTTAAACGTTTGATCTCACTTAGGTGGTGAATGTGTGTCTTCTTTTCAATTCTGAGGAAATTCTTGGCTTATCGTTTCTGTACATTGTTCTCTTGGTACATATGTAGATAAGCAACTATCTACATTGTGTACTTGGAGAACTGTCGGGAAATGCTGCCGGATTTTCCTTAGAATTGAAAAGTTGGCATATATTCACTAGTGAGATTAGACGTCCAAGGATGGGTTAGGTTGGAGTGATAAGGACCTTCGGCTACATGCATACATTTGAACATGTCACTATCTTAGCTTGCTCTATACGTGTGTGATTTGAATATGTGAGTGTATGTACTTAAATAATGATTGATGCATTATAATGAATGGTTGTGTTTAATTATTAGAGGTCTTCTTGAATAAGATGGATCGTACTTGGATGTATGGTAGTCGTGAATCGATTGAGTTTGTGAAAGGGGTCTCGGAATTTTGTACATCTGCTTTACAATATCAAGCATCCTCTGGAGCAGTCGACTTTTATTGTCCTTGTGTCGATTGTAGAAATGTGAGCAAGGTTAGTAGTACACATTTGGTTAGGGAGCATGTCTTTCGCCGTGGGTTTAGGCCTCAATACCACGTATGGGTTTGGCATGGTGAGCAGGGGAAGTATATAGGAAGCTCTAGAGTAATGAACGATGTATGTGAAGAAAAGAAGGATGATGAGTTCGGGGATGAGAATTGGGATGATGAGTTTGCAGATGATGATAGGGATCGAGTAGACGAGATGATACACGAGATTGAAGATCAGTCGTGTAAACGACCTCGTATTTTTTAGTCTATGTCTGAGGCTGCTGAAAAGCCGTTGTATCTAGGTGGTACAAAGTACACCAAACTTTCCGTCGTGATAACACTGTTCAACACTAAGTCAAAAGCTGGTTGGCGGACTCTAGTTTCACATCGTTGTTGGAAGTTTTGGCTGATATGCTCTCTGATGGAAATGAACTGCCAAAGTAGTAGTATTATGCGAAGAAACTGATGTGTCCTTTTGGTTTAGAGTACGAGCGGATACATGCTTGTCCTAACGATTGTGTGCTTTATCGTAATGAGTATGAGCATTTACATGAGTGTCCACGTTGTGGATTATCGAAGTACAAGCGTGAAGGAGCTGGAGGTAGTGAAGGACCACCAGCTAAGGTGTTGTGGTATCTACCCATAATACCTAGATTTAAGCGCATGTTCTCAATTAAAGGAGATGCGAAGAATTTGAGGTGGCATGCAGATCGTAGGACGAAAGACGGTCTGCTTAAGCATCCGGCTGATTCGCCTGAGTGGAAAAGTATCAACAGGGTGCATAAGGCATTTGGTAATGAGGATAGGAATCTGAGGCTTGGATTATGTACGGATGGCATGAACCCTTTTGGCAATCTCAGTTCGCAGCATAGTACATGGCCAGTAGTTTTAGTGGTTTATAACTTGCCTCCTTGGTTGTGCATGAAACACAAGTACATGATGCTGTCGCTTCTTATATCGGGGCCCAAACAACCTGGAATGACATAGATGTATACCTCCAACCGCTTGTTGAAGATTTACAGAAGATGTGGAACGAAGGAGTGTTAGTATTTGATGCGTATGCTAATGAGATGTTCACTCTGCGTGCCATGCTTTTTTGTACTATGAACGATTATCCAGCTTAAGGGAACTTATCTGGGTATAAGACTAGAGGAAAACAACCCTGCCCTATTTGTGTAGATGACATGAAGTCTACACACCTTAAGGGCTGCAAACATGTGTATATGCGCACACGAAGGCTCCTCAGACGCGACCATCCCTATCGGTTTAAGAAGAAGGCATTCGATGGGACGATTGAAGAAGAAGTTGCTCATAGACCATTAACTGGTACTGAAGTTTATAATCAGGTGAAAGGCATTGAAACAATCTTTGGTAAACCTGCTAGTGAGGTTGATCGACCTACAGGATTATGGAAAAAGGAGTCCAGTTTTTGGAAACTCCCATATTGGAAAGATCTAAAGGTCAGACATTGTTTGGATGTCATGCACATAGAGAAGAATGTTTGGGAAGCTATTCTTGCGACACTTATGAATATTCAGGGCAAGACAAATTAAAAGATGTTAAGGCGTCACGACTTTACATGGAAAAACAGGGGCTTCGACCAGAGTTGTGGGCTCAGAAAAGGGATGGAAGGAAGAAGAAAGTAGTGGAGGAAATGGTTGATGATGAAACTCAGAAAAGTAAAAAGAAGGTGGAGGATTCAGAGAAGAATTATTTGCCACCAGCTTGCTACACGATGTCGCGTGCAGAGAAACGGATTTTTTACGAGTCATTGTATGGCATTAAGGTCCCAACTGGCTACTCATCGAATATGAAGCGATTTGTTACCTTAAATGGTGAGTTGAAGTTATTGAGTATGAAATCTCACGCTTGTCATGTCATGATGCAAGTATTCTTACCGAATGCAATTCATGGGATACTTCCAAAGCATGTTAGGCACACCTTTACAGAACTTTGTTCATTTTTCCATACAATATGAAGCAAAGTCCTAGAACCGTCGACCCTCGATTCCTTGCGAGCCGAGTAGTTGAAACTCTATGCAAATTTGTGATGTTCCCCCCCCGTATTCTTTGACATTATGGTCCATCTCATTGTCCATCTAGTTCGAGAAATTAAGCTGTGTGGTCCAGTGTTTTTAAGGTGGTGCTATCCTTTTGAGAGATTATGGGCACTTTGAAGGATAAAGTTCGGAATCCTGCACAACTAGAAGGTTGTATAATTCAAGGGATTGTGGGTGAAGAGATCAGTAATTTTGTGGCTGAGTATTTTGCTAGTGTTGATCCTGTTGGACTTCCGACATCCCGAAACGAGGGCAGACTTGAGGGCAAGGGTACAATTGGTTCAAAATTGATCACACCTTCCTTAGAAAAGTGTAAACAAGCTCACTTATTTGTATTGCATCACGTAGCAGCTGTCCATCCTTATTTAAATGAACATATGGAGGAATTACGTGTTAGCAATCCTGGAAAAGGAGTTAGGGCATTGACGCAAATGCATAACAAGACTTTCATTGATTGGTTTCATAAACGAGTAGTGAATGATTTGGATGAAAGTGTTCCTGAAACAGTCAAGTGGTTAGCATTTGGTCCTCGTGAAGTTGTACGCTCTTATGAGGGTTATGATATTAATGGGTATACGTTTTGGACTGAACGTCAAGATCTGAAGTCAACATCGCAACAAAATAGTGGTGTTTCACTTGTGGCGTCATCTGCACAATACGCAAGCTCGAAGGATAAGTCGCCTGTACATGCTGAAAGCAATTATTATGGGCGTATACAAGAAATATGGGAGCTGGACTACTGTACTTTTAATATTTGCCTCTTGTGTTGCAAGTGGGTTGACGATAATCGACGTTGCGTAAGAAAATATGATCCTTGCGGATTCACTCTTGTTGACCTTAGTCGTCTACGTGCAACTGAGGAGCCATTTGTAATTGCATCACAAGTTAAGCAAGTATTTTTTTTGTATCTGATCCTGCTGGTAATAAGTGGTCAATTGTTGTACCTGGTAAAAGGAGTATCCTCGGTATTGGTGATGTTGATAATGAGGAAGAATATGATGCATTTGAGGACCTCCCCCCTTTTACCTATCCTGAAAATAGTGTGGAGGATGATGTGAATATGTCGGAGAACTATATGCGTGTAAATCACACGGAAGGGATACATGTACTTGAAGATCCTAAGAAACGGCGGAAGGTCAATAAATCATGAGACCTAAACTCAGGTCTGTGTAATTTCTCCAATTCGTAGCTATTGTGTAGATTTTTAGGCTTGCATTTATTGTTGGATGCATTTCGGGAACGAAAAGGTCATTTTAGGCCTACGTTTGCCTTTTCGCTTCCAAATCGTACTTATCGAGTCATTTAACCCCAAATTATTTTTGAACATGATTATATGAGGTATAATGTAACTATTGTGTAGAGTTTTACATTTCGGGAACGAAAATGTCATTTTAGGCCAATTTTTGCCTTTTCGCTTCCAAATCGTACTTATCGAGTCATTTAACCCCATATTCTTTTTGAATATGATTATATGAGGTATAATGTAACTATTGTGTAGAGTTTTACGCTTGCATTTATTATTGGTTGCATTTCGGGAACGAAAATGTCATTTTAGGCCTATTTTTGCCTTTTCACTTCCAAATCGTACTTATCGAGTCATTTAACCCCAAATTCATTTTGAACATGATAATATGAGGTATAATGTAACTATTGTGTAGATTTTTAGGCTTGCAATTGTTGTTGGTTGAATTTTGGGAACGAAAAGGTCATTTTAGGCCTATTTTTGCCTTTTTGCGTCCAATTCGTACTTATCAAGTCATTTAACCCCAAGTTCATTTTGAACATGATAATATGAGGTATAATGTAACTATTTTGTAGATTCTTAGGCTTGCATTTGTTGTTGGTTGAATTTCGGGAACGTAAATGTGATTTTAGGCCTATTTTTGCCTTTTCGCGTCCAATTCCTGTTTCTCGAGTCATTTAACTCCAAATTCTTTTTGAATATGATAATATGAGGTATAATATAACTAGTGTGTAGAGTTTTAGGCTTGCATTTGTTTTTGATTGAATTTCGGGAACGTACATGTCATTTTTAGAACTACTAACTACGGTAAATGATTGAATTCTTATATTATGTGTTTATTCCTTGGTTGTTTTGCAAGGTTTATATGAATAACACACCAAGTTTGAGGGCCTTCACCATAGACGAATTACATGAAGTTCGGGATAAGTTGGCGTCCCACATTAGTGATGATTGCTTATGATACATTTTGGTGGAATTCGTTATATAAGTAGCTAGATCTACTAGTTGGTATCAATTCTATGTACACTTTTTACATTATTAAATATATATATGTTAATTATTACGTTCAAAAACTTGTCATATATTATTGCAATTTGATCGTTTTTTTTGTGTCGAATGGAGGTGTTGGGTGCGGGTGGGGTAGGGGGCTGCCATGGTGGGTCTGGCCGGGCTAGGGGTGGGCGGGGGTGGGTGGGGTGGGGGGGAGTGCATGGGTGGGCGGGGGTGGGGGGGGGGGTGGGTGGGGTGGGCGGGATGGGATGGGGACGGGGGGGGTGGGTGGGGGGGGTGGAGGGGTGGGGGGAGTGCGGGGGGGGGGGGGGGGGTGGGGTGGGGGGTCGGGTGCGGGGAGGGGGGTCGTGGGCGGGGGTCTAGGCAGGGGAGGGGGGTCCGTGTGCGGGGGTGTGGGGAGGGGCGCCGGCGGTGGGGGAGGGGAGGGGATGGGCGGGGTGTGGGGAGGGGGGTCTAGGCGGGGAGGGAGGGGAGGGGTGGGCGGGGGTGTGGGGAGGGCCGGTAGCAGGTGGGGGAGGGGAGGGGGGCGGGGCGGGGTGTGGGGAAGGGGGTCCGGGCGGGGAGGGGAAGGGAGGGGCTGGGCGGGGGTGTGGGGAGGGCTTGGGAGGGCTGGCGGGGGGGTGGGGTCAAGGGGGGGTGTTGAATTTTTTTTTAAAAAACAAAACTTTCCGAATACGAAGGACTGTGGTTTTAGGTCTAGACCGCAGCCCTTCACACATAGAAGGGTTGCGGTCTAGACCCAAAATCGCAGCCCTTCGTTGTAGCTGCTACGGAAAGGGCTGCTAGCCAAAAACGCATCCCGAAGGGCTGTTTTGACCGCAGCCCTTCCGTTTTTTTCCACTAGTGATATTGAACAACTAAACAAAACCCAACAATTCTATTTAGGGTTTATAATTTTAGGGTTTGGGTTTGGGTCTAGGGTTAGGAACCCAGAACACAACAAACCATACCCCAAACACAAACAAACCCCAAAACACAAATCCAGAAACAACACAAACCCAAAACACAACACAAACCCAGAACACAACCATTAAACATCTTCAATAGGCCACAAGACCAGAACAACAACCATCAAACAACCACCATCAAATTAAAAACTCATTCAAATAGGCAGGGTCTTAGGTAGGGTTATATTCTCAACATCTAATAAATCTACATTTAATACTTTCAGATTAAAAAGTGTAAGCAAAGCAACTCTTTTCTTATTATTACTACCAATTTTAAACTTGTTGACACTCATTATGTTAAAACACAGCTAACAAGTCATGCTAAGCCATATACACATGAACAAATAATTCTAAACTACATCCATCAAAATGCCTCAACATCAAATATATAAGAAGGAGATACAATAGAAACAACACTACTTCACTGTAAGGTCCCACAGGTGCTAAATTAATTGATTTCAGACACCCTCCTTGACCAAGGATTCTACGTGATCAGGATAATGACAGACTAAGAGCTCATAACATGCAAAAATATTTTAAAAGTGTGAGTTCAGAAATCAGAACTGTGATCAAGTAGTTATATTATTTTATAGTTACAAGTTTTGTGCATTCATTTATACGCTAGTAGACTGCCAATAAATCCAGAATCACAAATTTAGTGTCTTTAAGAATTAGCAGCAGCTAGTACAACTAGTACAGCTAGTAGACAGGGAACTAGTTAGCCATTTATACGCTAACTTAGCCTACCAATCAATCTGCAGAAATAATATACCACACATTCACTTTTAATACTCATATTTGACAAGCATTACTATAAGAGCTCCCAAATTTTCATGTGAACTACCAACATCGAGTCATGAACACGAATGAATAACAATTACAAAACCAGCTCCTATATAATTAAATAAGGTATAAATCACGTATAAATCAACATATACTCTTAATTACTAACTGCACAAGTTAATTAATTTTTACCAGGATTCCCAAATCAACACAACAAACCAAGAATACATACTTGATACTTCTAAAAATAAATCCAACCCCAGATGCATACTTGATGGCAAGGGTCCTAATATACATCTTTTTACACAATTCAATATTAACCAAGCAAATATATTCAAAAAAATTAATAAAAAACACAAAAAATAAGAAAAACAGATGGGTAGGAAAATAAAATATGCCTAGCATTATTCCATATGTAAAACATGAAAAAAAAAGCACAAAAAAACATGCAATTTGCAAATCTGGACCAGCACATAATCCATACACTCAACACATAAAACAGATCTTCACATATTTCTAAAAAAATTACAAAATTAGAAAAACTCTCCTGGATGCGACATTATAAATTAAATTTTTGCTTTTTTCTTCTCGCAGCGGCGACACGATCGAGTTTTTTTTGCTTTTTTTTTGCTTTTTTCTTCAGATCCTCGCCTACGAATTCAAGTCATTTCTTCAGATCTTAAAGTTGTTACCTTTTTTCTTCACATCCTTGCACAAGACTTTCTAGGGTTCCGACGAGGGGTGAGTGAGAATGTCTTGATTTCTGACTAGGGAGAGTGAGAGATTAGGGTTCCGGTTTGGAACGAGGGAAAATGAGGGGAAAATCCGACGAGAGTAAAAGCTTAGTTTTCCGACGAGAGTAAAAGCTTTGGGTTCCAACGGGAGTAAAAGCTTAGGGTTCCCACGAGTAAAAGCTTAGGGTTCCGACGAGGGGTAAGTGAAAGACCATGAGAGAGAGAGATTGAGAGAAGGGGGGCTGAGATTAGGGTCCAGATTTGAAAAGAGGGAAAATGAGGGGGGGGGAATCCAAAAATGAGGGGGACATTTAGGTTAGGGTTTTTAGGGGATTTAGGGTCGTTGGATGAAAATATTAAATGGCTCAGATCAGATTTAAGGTTAGTGAGTAAGAGAGTAGAGAAAAGAATGGATCAGATTTGCTCTTCTCTAATCAATGGTCTCAATTCATGATCCATGACTTAATTTTGGACCAATGAGCATTGAGAGTGAACAAGCACATGGATTGAAAAATATCAATGGTTCAATTTTGATCTTTCTCATATCAATAGCCTTAAGTATTCTAAATTTGTAATTCTAGTATTGATTTGTTTAGTAATCTTCTTCACTTCCTAAACTAGTATTATTGTTAGAAATTAATAAAAATTATAAACTTTAGAAGTGTATTTTTAATTTTAAACAAGTTGATTCATGTAAAGATGATTATGAATGACGTGAAACTGTTAGGCTAAAGTTGTAATAGCGTAATTATCGTAATATCGATACGACGATACGTATAGCAACTTAAAGAGATGGATAATCAAATAGACTCGAGACTCCTAAGTCCTATGTTACTATCTTAGTATATTTTAAGATCCACAACTGAAACATCAACGATGAAAGTCAATCAATCTAATGATGCTTCGATTATTGTTAACCGTGTAATAACATCGATGATCGAGCCCTATCTTTTATAAAGAACCCCGTAACACAAAAGATGAAAGACGATCTATCTTTTGATGGTTTTGATTAATGTCAAAGATAATCAATCTTATGATCATTTGATTTATGTGAACCTTAACTTAACGAAAGTCGATCAACAACCGTTTAATATGGATCGCCTCCTATGTTACTATCTTTTAAGATCAACAACTGAAACATCAACGATCTTGATCCTCCACTGATATGATTGATATTAACTTTGATCTACTTTCATAGTTTCAATGTTTCATAATCTACTGATATAATTATGTATCATCTTGATCACAGTTTTCATCTTCATATTCGATTAACGTTGATCATTGTTACTTGTTCAGTTGTTCCATGAACGATGAAAGTCGAACAATTATAATTACGATGCTTTCATTAATGTCAACCAAATTTTTTGATTCTAACTCTTTTTGTTGCTATATAGTGACTTAGTGAGAGTGAGTAAGTCACTAACTAACTAAATGTTTAAGTTTAATAGTTTATTGACTCTAATCAATAATCGGTATGGACTTATACCTTATCCCTTATGGTTGTTACTTGAATACTTATGCAATCATGAATAAGAATAACTCGATGGCCAATGGCCCAATAGCCAATAACATAACTATATAAATTATAAGTCTTAGTTTAGTAACTTTTTAAATTAGTAATATAAGTATCAATGTATTATCATAAAATTCACAATGACTCAATCACAATTCACAATATCAGTATATCACATGTTAATTGTTATAACTTTCGACATCGTAACTTAATATATATATAATTCCGACCCAAGTCATTCCGAGAGCCGATTTGTTCCGACCCAAGTCATTCTGAAAGCCGATTTGTTCCGACCCAAGTCATTCCGAAGCCGATTTATTCCGACCCAAGTCATTCCAATACCGATTTCTTCCGACCCAAGTCATTCCGAGAGCCGATTTGTTCCGACCCAAGTCATTCTGAAAGCCGATTTCTTCCGACCCAAGTCATTCCGAAAGCCGATTTATTCCGACCCAAGTCCTTCCAATACCGATTTCTTCCGACCCAAGTCATTCCGAAAGCCGATTTATTCTGACCCAAGTCATTTCGATATCGATTTCTTCTGACCCAAGTCATTTCGAAAGCCGATTTATTTCGACCCAAGTCATTCCGAAAGCCGATTTCTTCCGACCCATGTCATTCCGAAAGCCGATTTCTTCCAACCCAAGTTATTCCGAAAGCCGATTTCTTCCATCCCAAGTTATTCCGAAAGCCGATTTATTTCGACCCAAGTTATTCCGAAAGCCGATTTGGGCCGACTTCACCTTATTCCATTCCGACCCAAATTCACCCAACCCAGATATCGGCCGACCCAGTCCCAGCCGACCTAGTTCCGACCCGGTTCCGAGAGCCCTCTCACCCAATTGAACCCGACCCAAGTCCACCCGACCCACCTAGTTCTGACCCATGACACACTCTCACCCAGATTATTCCGACCCAAATCATTCCGACCCAACTTGGGTCAACCCAAACCCACCCAGTGACCCAGATTGACACCACTATGTGGGGGTTAGGTTTGGTGGTTTTCGAGGATAGGAGAGGGAAAGGGGGTGGTTTACGTGATGAGGGTGGGGGAGCGGGATGGTTTTCAGGGAGGGGAGGAGGGTTTCGGTGGGTAGGGTGGGGGAGAAGGGAAAAAGAAATTTTTGTTTTACCTATTTTACAGGTTACAAGTCATTTCGACTTACTTCAGGAAACGTAAGAATAAAGTTTGTATTATTAAAAAATAATCAAATAATCGAAAGGTTATATTATTTTGGCAGAACCGGTCAAAGTTTATATAATTCGAGTTAAATTTTCTGAGAAATAATATATTACAAAGTGTATTTTGGGTTTTCAGTAATCTTTCATGTGTTATTAAAGTAGTGATGAACTACTCTTTATGTATAGATGCTAACCACATGGGAATGCGCCCACCAAGTGAGCTAGAAAATTTCGTGTAAGCCAATCGTTAACCGTAATTGGCACGATCAATGGCACTTGCATTTGGGATTTTTTTCTTCTGAGGAAACACTTGCATTTGAGATTGGCTCATATATATTCTTTGGTTATGCATCATTGAGCTGATTAATCAGTTTTATAACAAAGATTCTCCTACTTTTATGAGAAAGTAAATTGGTGCATATATTGTTTAGAAATTATATTTTCCCTAAGAGTAATAGATTAATAATAGTAGTTTTGATAATCACTTATCAATACCAAATTTAAAATCTAATTCCAACCTTTCATTTTCACTCACAATTGCAAGTTTGGAACCTACCAGCTACCACAGTACCATATCCATTACTCTCTCAAATATATAGAGGACCAATATATTCCTATTTCTGTAAAATTGCTTTTACAAAGGATATTTCTCTTAGAAAATTTACTCCTAGTACATTGCAAATCAATTTACAATCCAAAAAGCAAGAAGCTACAAGGACAGTTCACCTTTTATCTCTTCATGGCTAGGGAAAGATATCAGAAATAATTGGGCCATTCTTAGGAGCGCATGGTAGGCATTGATGGGGGCAGTACACAAGTATCTTTTTGTTTGAAAAGATAAGCATCATCCAAAATACTATAGTTAGAGTTAGACTAACCTCCACACATAGGAAAAACAAAAAAAAATAAAGAGGAACAGTAGGGAACAAGGAGAGAGGCAACATTGTTGTAATCAATTGTGACACCCAACAACCCATCATGCTAGGAGAGCTGGGAGCAATACCCATCTCACCTTTCATGATTTTTATTCTGAGTTTGACTCTTCCTTTTTGAATTCACTATACTTGCATCATTGCCGCTCCTAGTCATCTCTAAATGTATCACATGATTCACATCTCACTCTCAAACCTAATTGATCTAATTTTATACTTTTCCTTGATTAAAATAGCTCGAAAGATAATTGGAGTTCCTTTTTGTTAATATAGTGCTCGTTTGGATAGAATAAAAAGTTCATTTTGTAAGAAGTAAAAATGCTAATAAGATTATTTTATAAGCAATTTTAAATATTTGTTTGACTCGTTATAGCAAATTCGACTTACATATATATGTATTTTTTTTTTTTTTGACATCGAGAAAACGTACATTAATTAAATAGCGAAGTACATCCTAATACTAATACAATCAAACATAAACAAAGAGAAACCTAAAGGAGCTTTATGAGCTCTTACATGCCCTAGAAAACAATAATTAAAAACAATAAAGAGTCGCCTATTAAGGAGGGCGCCGATGGTCAGTAATTGGACTGGTGGAGTCAAAAAGCTGAAGACGGATGGAATTGGTAGGAGAAGCGAGTGTCGTTCACGAGTCGGATAACGAACAACCATAGGCAAGAATCGCATCTTGCTGTATCGACTGCCGATCGAAAACGAAGAGGAACAGGACCACCACCACTACGGTGGACGAACGACGCGACAACGGTGGAGAATAAACCAGCTACCCAAAGCAAATCTGGAACTAAAAAAGCGAAAAAAACGAAAAGGGAGAGATAGAGGGCTCGACTGCCGGCGTGAGGAGCCCGAGGTGGCTCACGCGACAGTCGAGCCTGCTAGGGTGAAGCTTTGCAGCGGGTTTGTTTTTAGGGTTGGGAGGCAGAGAGAAAGGCTTTTTACTTTAAAACTTTGTCAAGGTAGTTAATTTACTTACATATATATGTAAATATTAGGTATACAACTTCTAACAATTCTAGTTCTCCACTTTGACTAATGTGACTCATATGAATTCAAACTTCTTCTCCTTATGAAATATCATAAGTTCCAACTTGGCCTTATTTTTTGGGTAGAAATAACACAAATTCATAATTTTTGTATGTTTTCAATATTATAAATTGTCAAAATTCCACATATTGACATTTTTTCTTGATTTTGCTAGAAAGTAAGATAGTGAATGAGATGTCAAACGACATTTATAGTAAATTTTTAAAAAATCATAGAATGTTAAATTATATTAATATATACTTAGGCTAAGTAATTTCCAATCAACCAATCTAGAACAACTTTCCAAATATCATGGACCTAATAATATAAATTGGAAGCATTTTCAATTATGCTATTTTTTTGTCTTTCCAAAATTAATGAGCCTAATAATTATAAAAAAATATCATTGAAAAGAACAAAAGCAGCATTTTTTTCACCTGATTTTTACTAGAAGATGAAGATAATATCTTTGAGGAATACATGGACCAGAGTATATTTTATGCTTGAAAGTACTTTTACTTCAAGTTTTTGTTTCTTCTTATCTTGGTGTTGGTATTTATTTACAAAATGCATAATCTAGTGTTCTCTTTGGGAAGAAAAAGTTTCAAAGTGGAAGGCAATGAGTGAGATCAATAATCACATGAATTATACCCCAAAAATCTGAGCCAAATAGATAGTTCAAAGATTTGTATAGATTAAAAATGTCAATAATTTTTCATTCTCACCTAAAAATCAACTAAAAAGGAATAAATCATATACCATTATTGGTTTTACGGTCTTTAATATAGGGGGTTACTAAATACCTCCCGTATTTACTTGAAATCGCCCGTATTTTTTTTAAAATACTCCTAAACTACCCCCTACAAATACTACCCCATACCCCCCACACTCTCTCACTCTCTCACTCTAACACTCTCTCACTCTCTCACTCTCTCACTCTCACTCCTCACTCCCACCATAGCCACCACCACCAAAGCCACCACCACCCCCAAAGCCACCACCACCACCACCTGCCACCACCACCACACGGCAACCACCACCACCATGCGAGGAAGGCCGTACCGGCGACCACCAGAGCGAGGACGAAGAAGACACCGACGCCGACCATCACCACAACACGCCGGAAAAAGAATGGGCCCAAGGAAGAAGGGAAAGGAAATCGGGGAATCTTCAAATCAGGTTAGTTTTGTAGTTATTTGTGGTCAAAACCAACGTAGGCTTGCCGGAAAATTGCCCCACTCGTCGCCGGAAAAACGAGGCAAAAAAAAAAAAATTTTTTTCCGTAAATGCAGGGCAACGGATAAGAAATCCGTTACCACCACACGGTGGTAACGGACATCTTTACCGTTACCACCGCAGAGGTAACGGTTCGGATCTACGTTACCTCTGCGGTGGTAACGGAAAAGTGATCCGTTACCATGGTAACGGAACGGATCACTTTTCCGTTACCACCGCAGAGGTAACGTAGATCTACACCGTTACCTCTGCGGTGGTAACGGTAAAGATGTTCGTTACCACTGCGGTGGTAACGGAATTTCCGTCCGTTGCCCTGCATTTACGAAAAAAAAAAAAAAATTTTTTGTTCTTTGTGTTTTCCGGCGAGGGAGGGGGGGATTTTGGGTTTTTTTTTTCTTTTTTTTAATTTATGTTTATGTTTTATTAATTTCTGTTTTTTTATAATTATATTTTTATGTTTATTTTAAATAATTTATGTTTGTTCGTAATTTATGTATTAATAATTTCTGTTTGAATTTAAAATAATAATTTGTGTTTATTTGGGCTTTTATAATTAATGTCAATAGTTATTTGAATATATTAATTTAATTGGAATAGTTAATATGTTAATTTGTGTGATAATATGGTAATTAGGTTTTATTATTATTATGTTAATGCATGTTAGTAACATGGTAGTATTATTTAATTTATTTGATTTAATTTATTTAATTGTTTAATAGCATGTGATAATAGTATTATTTAATTTTAATAGTTATTATATAATAAGTTAATATATTGATTTGAGCATGTTATTATATTATTAAAATATTTCAATGATATTAGCATGTTATTATTCTATATTAGTAGCATATTACGATTATTTATTGTAATGATATTAGCATGTTAATTTGTTTTTATTAACATGTTAATTTATGTAGGGTATTTGTTTTTATTAGCATGTTTACTAATGATATTAGCAAGTTAATATGATTTATTGTTGTAATTTTAGTTAATTAATTATTAGAAAGTGAATAGTTATATAATAATGCCCTAATTTACTTACTTTGCGCATGTTAATATATTTTAATAATATTTTGTTAACACCATCACCAATGTTAATGCATCTTAGTATTAGTTTTCCTTATAATTTTAGTTAAGTAATTATTAGAGTGTCAATGGTTATAGATTAGTAGTAATTACAATATAATAACGTAGACATTAAATAAATAATAAATAATTAACATAATGTATTATTAGGGTCTTGATGGTCCTGAGGGATCGACGCCACGACACACTAGATCTCGTGGTGTTGATGCATCTAGTAGGAGGGCGAGGATCGATGCTCGGGCTAGCCGGATGCCTATTCCCGAGGACGCGCCCGATAGGCTTGGATGGGATCGCTGGGGACGAGCAGGAGTTAGATCATGCTATGAGAGATGACGATGGAGCCGATGTGGGTGAAGCCGCCTCCCATGTGCCTCGTGAGGAAGGGTAGTAGAGGGAGGTTTGTTTCTGGGGTCGAGTTCCGGATCTAGTAGGTGTCGAGCGGTGGCTAGAGCTGCTAGGGATACTTCGTGGTTAGTTACCGAGGCGATGCCTGGGGGCCCACTTGACGGTACCCCGATTCCTAGTTGGCGGGGGCACGTCGGCTCCCGTATATACCACGATACGATCTGCTAGGGATGTTATCTTTGTGCCATAACCGCTCCAATGCATTTGATCCGTTTCTCGACTTGGGGTTTCCCGCAGCGGTCGTTGCAGCGCTTGGATAGATCTTGTATTGCCCAGCTACCGGGGATTATGTTTGGGCACCTTGATTTTCCATTACTTACGGCGTTTGTAGAGCGTTAGCAGCCCGACACGAACACGTTTCACATGCCTTTTGGAGAGATGACGATCATGTTACATGACGTTTGGCGGATCCTACGTGTTCCTATTGAGGGTCGGACTGTTAGTGCCGTTTTGCCGACTTCCGAGTTGTATGTACGGTTTGAGGAGCTCCTCGGCTTGACTCGTGAGGAGTTATTATGTGAGGACTCACGGGTCTGGAGGAACGGTGGCGTTACCGTTCAGAAGATTTTCGATCACTACATGGATCAGGGCCGTCCGGCTGACGTGCGAGTTCGCGCATGGTTCCTCCCCGACACTTGGGTGTACCCTCTTCACCGATAAGAGTGGTTCCCGCCTCATGCCCCGGAACATAACCGAGCTGGATGACCTTGATCTCGGTTCATACTTACTCGTGGGGCTCATTGCTTTGGCGTACCTATACCGTCGCCTAGGGGTTGCGTCTAGAGCGGATAGCAAACAAGGTTGCCGGGTGTCCGACGCTCCTCCAGGTCTTGGATATACGAGTACTTCCCGTGTTTCCGACCACGGCGAGAGGGCTGGCCTTCGGTGATCATGATCCCCGGGCACGGAAGTGGGATTATCACATCGTCGGCAAGGATTTCGTCCGACCGGAGTCCATTTGTAGACGCTTGGACAACCTTCGGGTTTCGTAGGTACGAATATTTAATGCATTAGTAGAATATATATTATTATGTTCTCATATATTACTACTACGTTAGTAACATGAAATTATTACATTTATCCATTTTCGTGTCGATCGGACGCCATATGGGGAGGACCAGGCCGCCATGATTCCGAGGACGTTGTATGTCGGTTTCATACGTTATCGAGGTATCATTGAGCCGTACAACCCGGATCGTGTACTTGCGACAGTTGGGTTTTGTTCAGGTCATTCCTACCCCTCCTATTCAGCCTGATTTCGCATACGCACCGTGCAACCCGAAGAGGTATGAGGTTCCGTTCTCGGTCTCGCAGGCCGAGTCGCATGGCGGCGGTTCACGCCATATGCTGGGGGTCTCAACGTATCACAGTTATGACGGGTTACTCGTCGCGGAGAGTGTTCGAGGGAGTACATGGATTGGTTTTGTACATATTCCCATCCTACCCTCATTGCTTTGCGAGATAGGACGCATATTCCGCCCCCGGGCCAACACTTCAAACACCCACTATGTATGCAATATAATCATTTATTTGTTTACTATTTTATATGTTATATTATTGATACATAACATAACATAACTAATCGACTTTTTGCAGTGGATGGCCCGACATTTTGACGCCACGAGAGCGTTGACGGAGGATCGGCACAATGACCCGCCGACCCAACACTTCTTTGGCATATGAGATGTTGGCCGACCTCGCTCGGGATTGGGATGCTGCATTGCGTCTAGATCGGGCACGGGACGCTGCTGAGGACGAGCATCATCATGACATGTAGTCATTGCATTTCAGTGTTCTCATTCCATTAGTTATGTATGGGTGTATTATGTAGTTACATTTTTTGATGATATTACTTTGGTATATATGACTTTGGTTTTATGATGATATTTATTATTTCAATTTGAATCATTGCAACCTATTGTTTCAATTTGAATCATTGCAACATATTATTTCAATTTGAATCATTGCAACTTATTATGATCCAACATTATAAATTAATATGATCCAACATTATAAATTAATATCATATCAAATACTACTTATTCGGCTCAAATTCAATTATCAAATAGTATTAATAATTACAAATGCATTTATCAAATACATTACATAAAATATTACAATGAATAGATCGCACTATGTACTATATACTAAGAAGATAGTAACTCATCCCATAAAGCGCGTCGCACACCATACAACAGATCCCAACCATCAACACTATCTTCATGCATGTTATGCCACAAGTTATGAATAGGTGGTACCGGTGATCCGGGAAGTAACTCCAGTCTAATATAATGCTGAAAGGTACCAAGATGTGCAATTATGAGTTCGTTAGTTGGACCCACCGTGTATTCAGAAGCACGCCAAGGAAGGACAGTGATACACGGATATAGTTGTCCCTCTGGGCCAAGTCCTACTAAAATGAATGCGGCATTGAACAGCTGCGCAATAGGAAATAAGTCTTGCGAAGTAACCATCCAATGAGCCTCAGATGCTGCCCCCCCATTCCAAATAATGCGCCTTATTGCTGCGTCTATCCCATCATAATAAATACGTGTGTAAACATCCCGATGAGCAGCAATCTCATTTGCCATATTTTGGCGGATAAAACCCCAATGGTCTTCACTCCCTAAAAAACAATCTGCAACAGTTCGAAATCCACGATTACCGTCCTTTGGACATTAGTCCATCTAGTAATGAATGGGCGAAGAATCCCAGGAATCCTGCGGTAAAATGGAAATCCACTAACACCATCTTGTCCATCCACGCTTTCCCGACCTACAACAATCAAATTAATTAACATAAAATTTATCAGTACGTATCAAATAAATGTTATCAATAATCAATACATACAATTAACAAACATATTACCTGTAGAAGTTGACAAGCTCATAACTGAACCTGAAGATCTGCTTCTCTTTGAAGACGAACTGGATGTGTGCTCAAAACCACTCTTCTTTCGTTTTGTACTTGGGTGATTCTTTCGGCGTGGTCTCCCTTTGGGGTTCTCGACAATATCGGGCTCAAAAGCTGAATCGCCCGGATTACGCAGATGTTCCTCTAGAACCCGGGTAGCGCTCCGCAATACGGCAGGATCACTACTTTGAACCTGCTCAACCAACTCTAAGAAGTACTGAGAATCTTGTGCTGCCTCAGATACAAACACAGGGTTGTTGACACCATCACCAATGATCAAAGTAGTCCAATAAGGATGTAAGTCTGTCGGTACAAGACTCTCGTTCGCCTCCAATCGTCTCCGTATGGCGCATGCACAGGGGATTGCAAGTGTGGTTCTCAACGAGCAACCGCAACGCTGATATACCTCGTAGCCTAACTCCCGCATACGATTTTCCTCATGCAGTAACAGTTCTAAACAGTAATGCGAGACTCGACCATTTAATTGATACAATGCCTGAGTCTTGTACAATATTCCGTGCCGACGCCGACTTTCCTCCAAATCATTCTCAACCTTCTTCACCTGATTTTCTATCTCACTGTGAGCAATAGAAAAGATGGAGTCCAAGGCAGTTGTGCTACTAAAAACCCAAGACTTCAGTGCAGAGTGTGCACTTTCAACTCGGCTAGTGCAATGTTCCCAAGGTGAAGTACATTGTCCGTCCATGCCCGCACAAACTTCTCTTTGTACACAAGCCAAGTTGTTTCAACGTATTGGATTATTTTAGGCCACTTTCTGTACACATCTATCATATTATCAACCTCGGCCTCATAACTCCTCTCGTCGGTCGCGTTGACTATCCGATACCAAGTTCGGCTCACGAATCTCGGACCCGCATCGGTGTTGCCCATGATGTTACTCACTCTAGCCTGCACGTCTTTGTTGATATGCCATCTACATAGCAAATGTGCAGAGTTAGGAAACACTTCCCGGATCGCTTTCATAAGGCCCAAATCACGGTCAGTAATGAGTGTAACAGGGACAACATTCACTCCAATAAGCAACCTAAACTTGTCCAACACCCAATTATAACTATCAGCTGTTTCGTTGGCCATCAGAGCATACCCAACCATAAAATTCTTGTTGCACGGCGTCATCCCAATGAGCTCTAGAAAAGGCATGTTATATTTGTTGGTTTTATATGTTGCATCCATACCAACAACAAGTGGATAAGTTCGGAGGATATTTGCCGAACGAGGGTGCACCATGAATGCTTGCGGTCATTGCATTTGTCTCCTCGTCTTGCCTAATCCAAGTGAAGGTAGTCGCTCTCTCGAGCAAGGTGAAGGAAGTGTTGCATCACGTCTCTACCATCCATTGCTTCCCTTCTATCCTTTTCCTTCGGGATGTACAAGTGTCTCATATTTGGATGATCATCGGGAAATTTTTCATTCACAAGCTTTCATTATACTAGCAGGCTTAACGTGCGACTTTATCATATCGCGAGCGAATACCTTTGCCGCCGGACTAAGGCCGCTGATGGGTCGATGGCCCTCAGGGTAATGAATGAACTCATGATTGTGCATGCCCCTAATCCCCCGTTCTGCTTTGATCACCCATCCAGTTCGATCTGGGTACTCCAAATACTTAACCTTAACTCCCGCTCTACAGCCACAGGCTTTTGTCTTTGTAGCTACCCGGTATGCTACACTAAGATCTCTACCTTCACCCCTATATGGTGCGCCCCGGTTACATTTCATATATACATATTCTCGTCCACTAGGATCGTGTTTATGATTTGACATAATAATCATCACAAACCCGATTTCATTTGCCCTTTTCTTAACCCAATCTTGTAGTTCCTTTTTCTCAGCCCATAGTGTTTCATTATAAAACATGTGATTATAATCTATATAATCACCCCCAAAGTCCGGCAAATAAGCCTATAATGTTTAGCATTTTTTCAATTAGACAACATATAATCAATAATATTATTCACATATTTGAAAACAATATCAAAAAATATTAACTAAATATTCGTTAACAAAATTAACATAAACGGATGTACTATTATTTGCTAATTACAAAATCAATACTAATTATGACGGAAAATCAAATATTAACTAAATGGAACATATTAACTATTAACATTTAATTAATATATTCAAATTAACTATTCACATAAATTATAAAAACCCAAATAAACACAAATTATTATTTTTAATTCAAACAGAAATTATTAATAAATAAATTAGGAACAAATATAAAATATTTTAAATAAACATAAATATATAATTATTAAAAAACATAAATTACTACAAACATAAACAAAACATAAATTTTAAAAAAAAGAAAAAAAAAAAAAAAAAAACCCAAACTCCCTCCCCCCCAACCCCTCGCCGGAAAACACGAGGCTAAAAAAGATATTTTTTTTTTTCGAAAATGCGGGGCAACGGATAGGAAATCCGTTACCACCGCCTCCGGTAACGGATCACTTTTCCGTTACCACCACAGAGGTAACGGATCAGATCTACGTTACCTCTGTGGTGGTATCGGAAAAGTGATCTGTTACCATGGTAACGGATCACTTTTCCGTTGCTTCCACAGAGGCAACGGATTTTTGGTCCGTTGGTTCTGTGGAAGCAACGGGTTTTGCATCCGTTTCTTCCACTGGGGTAACGGATTTTCGATCCGTTACCCTGCTCCGGTGGCCAAAAAAAAATTTCCGGCAACTTAAAAAAAAAAAAAATCCAACTTACCACATTTCGTTCCGGCGGCGTTGACGGTCCTTCATCGGACATTTTGCGTCGGTGGTGCTCCGGTGGTGGGTGGTGGTCGGCCGGCGGTGGTGTTCGGAAGGTGGTGGTGGTGTTAGTGCTTGATGGTAGAGAGAGAGAGAGCTTAAGTTTGGTGAGAGTGGAGAGGGTAAAGTGAGGTGAAAGGGGGAGGGGCATGGGGGGTATATAATGAAAAAAATACGGACGATTTCAATTAAATACGGACGGTAAATAGCGATTCGGTTAATATACCCCTGACAAAAAAAATTGCACTATATACCCTTGTAAGTTTCCAAATTCATCATATACCCCAGAGGTTTTTTCCAAATACATCTGAATACCCTTATGACTAACGGAAATCTAACACCGTTAGTCATAATTCCTAGTTAACGTAATTAACCAACTAATCTTTAATTATCCCTCTTCTAAATGCTAATTAAATCCTAATTAACTCCAAATAAACACTAATTAACCCTAGTTGATTAAATCTCCACCGCTCTCCCGCCTTCTTTAAACCCCCACCAGAAGCCCCAACCCTCATCGGCGCCCGCCACCCCCTATCCCCGGCCCAGGCCCTCGGCGGCGCCCGGCCACCACTCATCCCCGCCCACGACCCTCGCCGGCGCAAAGCCACCCCCACCCCTAGTCTTAACCCTCGTAGTCGCCCAGCCGAACGCCACCCCGACCTAACCCTCGTTGTCACCCTGCCACCCCCTCCCCTTTCCCACCCCCCAAAACCACCCCCCACCACTTTCACCTCACCGTCGAAAACCACTCCTTCCCAGAAACCACCCACTCCCATTCCCCGCCCCCGAAAAGTAGCTCCTTCTCCTTCCCCACCTTCGAAATTCAGCCCCATAGGCCTGAACCCCACCTTTGAAAAGCACCTCCCATTCACCACCCCCTCCTCTTCCCCACTCCCGAAAACCCACATATAACCCTGCCCCTTCAAAAAAACCCTGCCACCTCGACCTATGGCCCCACCGGACAACAGTCGGCAAATAAAGAGCAACACTGGGTAGCAGAATAGTAGCACATAATAACAACACCAAGGACTGCGACAATTACATCGCCATCTTCCGGTGGCGGTGATTGAGGCGACTGGTGGTTGGCGGGTGTATTTTATTTAATGAGATGTAGACGGAGGTAATGAAGGTGGGTGGTAGAGGGGGAAGGGGAAAAGAGCTGGGTGGAGAGAGAAACATGAGGAAAGAGAGTTAGGATCATTTAGGGTTAGTTAGAGTTAGCTAACATAACTAGGGATTCAAACTTATGTTAGTCATAAGGGTATGTAAAAACCTCAGGGGTATATGTTGAATTTGGAAACTTGCAAGGGTATATGGTGCAAAAAAAAATTTATCGAGGGTATATAGTGAAAAAAACGTTGGTTTTAATCTTTTCCATCATTTTCGTCTGCTTTTACTCAAATAACGACCATAATTACTCATCTTCTTTTTAAAAAAATAAAGACCATAATTATTCTAGATATTTTGAAGCCAAAGGAGTTGTTTATACAACAATACCTTGAATACTTCTATAAGATAACTAATACTTCCTCCATTTTTTATTACTTG
The DNA here is from genome assembly GCA_947646795.1 of Beta lomatogona. Taxonomy (NCBI): domain Eukaryota; kingdom Viridiplantae; phylum Streptophyta; class Magnoliopsida; order Caryophyllales; family Amaranthaceae; genus Beta; species Beta lomatogona. The sequence continues at coordinate 1,103,097 of CANSNZ010001289.1, forward strand.
CATCATTTCCTTTTTACATAAGGATCAAGATGAGGAGAGAGATAGAGAGATAAACAAAGGAATCCTATGTGCTAGGAGAGAAAAAAAAATATATTGCCAAAAATAGAAATGATGCAAGTAATAGATAATTGCAAAAAATGGGAAATGATGCAAGTAACAAAAAATGAAGGAAGTAGAAGAGAAACATATCACGGTTGAAGAAACTTTTGGATAATTGATAACCTTGAGGAGAAAATGAGGAAAAAAAACCTCTAAATCTCTATCTTATCAATTTTAGGCAACCAAAAATAGTCCTCATTCTGTATTTTTTTAGTTTGCCTGTATTGACTGTGCGCGTTCACCAATGCATTTTTTACCATAAATATCTTTCATTACATATTAGTATTATAACGATTGAATATTAATAAAGTACTCATAGAGATGAATCAAACAAGACCACACATGACTTATCTAGTATGTAGGAAAACTTATAGTACTCAATTATATTATTGATTTGTAAATAAATTTACTGAAAATTAAACTCTATTATCTCTTAATAATTCTAAGCTCATGTTCTTACCATATTTCAGGTAGTACTTCTTACTATACTAAATTCATACTCTTCTTATAACTTCTTTCTTATAATATGATCCAACGCATGGGTTAAAAATAAAATATCCATCTAAATTGCAATGGTGTGAAAGTTATAGTTTTGTGAATTATATAGCAAAATTATACTTAATTTACATTGTATAATCTTTTTAGGTTGTTTAGTCAAAATCAAACTAAATTTTCACTATACAAAGTACTCCCTCTGTTTTTTTATAGTTCTTAATTTCCTATGCGCGTCTCCCAATGCACATCTTTGAACTTAAATATCTTTCATTATGTATTAGTAAAAACTATAACGATTGATTATTAATAAAGTACTAATTGAGACGAATCAAACAAGACCCCACATGACTGTGTTTTTTCTTATAAATTGAAAAAAATTGAGAAGATTCCCTCTAAGTATGAATAGTATCAAGATTCCAAGTGAGAACTATAAAAAAAACAGAGGGAGTAATAGATATGTATTTTTTATCTTTATATAACTCAATTTTTGAAAATATGATTTTGAAAGACATATTTTGTTTAATCCTGTACTACTCAAAGGCTATAATCACATATAGTACGATATTCTTATAATTATTTATATAGTACGATATTCTTATACTTCCTCCATTCTGTTTTAAATGAAACGTTTGCTTTTTCACGCAACCAACGTGCTTCTTTAATCACTAATTAATATCTTTAGTTGTGCACACGGAAAAATATAAAAAAGTTATAATTTGATAGTATGCATCGAGACGAATCTAACAAGATCCCACTTGATTATGTTTTTCTTTATATAATAGCGATACATTGGAGTCAAAATTGATTAATGAATAGTGTCATTTCACCCAATGTTTCATTTAAAACAGAACGGAGGAAGTAATTATTTTTATATGTATATAAAATATAGAATAAATAATACGTTATTATTAGAGCTGCCAAAAATTGATATGACATGACAACACAAAACGAACAAGATACGAAAAAATTTGGGTTAGTGTTGAGGGTTTCCAAGGGTCAACATTACACAACATGACACGTCTTACTAAATGGGTTGGGTTAGTGTTGAGGTTTCCAATACGAAGATAACACGCTTGAACCCGTTTAACACAATTGCTACAAAAATATAGGATATTAATGTAAAAATTTGGTTTAAATTTACCAAAAAGTAGCTTAACACGAATAGTGGTTTAGTGTAGAGATATCTCAACACGTTTAATTAAAGGGCCAACACGATACGTTAATTAAATGAGTTGAATTAGTGTCAAGCTTTTTTTATTCCATATATATATGACACGAACTTGGACATGACACGAACATAAACTTTTGCCAGTTCTGTTTATTATTCATCTAAATATATATTTTATTATGAGTTGTAAAACTATATTGAACTGGATCTTATTTTGAAGCATATTTTGAGCACTCTCCAATGATATAAAAATTATAATATTCCGATTTATGTAGCAAAATTTATAGAGTTTTTTGCGGGGATATACCAGGGTAATAGGGCATTTTGTGGGGATATACCTTACTAAATTTTTTTGTGACGATATACCAACCTAAATTTAAATTTTGTTAAAAGGTATCAAAAACACTATTTCCGGCGAGAAAGTCAAATTTTCGGCCTTTGACTTGGTAGGAACTCGCGAGTGAGCCACAAATGTTGTGTTTTACCCCCTCAACCGCGCGCATAATATTGAAATGTTTTTTTTTAACAATTTTTTAAAGAATTCCCTCCCTTAATAACCAACCCCCTCCCTTAAGATTTCCCTCTCCTTAAACCTTGAAAGAACGCTCTTCAATTCAGCAAGAAAAGGCAGCCCAAAATCATCAATTGCAAGGTATGATGTCTTATTTTAGCTTTAATCTCAATTCAATTTACTCTTATGTTCTTCAATTGTACTATGTGGTTTAAATTTGTGCTATAGGGTATAAATTAGGGTTAAGTTACCAAGTCAAATGCCGGAAATTTGACTTTCTCACCGGAAATAGTGCTTTTGGTACATTTTAACAAAACTTAAATTTAGGTTGGTATATCCCCACAAAAAAAAAATAGTGCGGTATATCCCCACAAAATGCCCTATTACCCTGGAATATCCCCGCAAAAAACTCAAATTTATATTCAATTTACATAGTACAATAATTTAGATTGTTTATTCAAAACCTTTATATGTATTTATATATATTTAGAACTCCATTTTTTAAAAATAAAAATAATGATGTAGCATGCTCAGGTGTCACTCTCTGTAATATTCTAAGGTTGTTTTCTAAAATAAAACTCTAGTTTTTAATCATCCAAAAATCTAATACATACATATGTAACTTTATCGCTATAGAACCTTATTTTGTTGTAACAACAAAGTTTCCTTAATGAATTTTGTTGCAATAATAATTTGTTTTGATTCAGTTCAGTAAGATTTTGAAATATAATTTGTTTAATTCTATAAATTGCACCTAATGTTCAAACTATAATCACATATAGTACACTATTCATATAGCTATTATTATATGTATCTAATATAAATACTAAATAATACATTACTATTCATCTAAGTAAAATATATTTTCTGAAACTGTAAAATTATATTTTAAATGGATCTTATTTCGTAGCATATTTCGAGCACTCTCCAATGGTGCAAAATTATAATATTCCGAATTAGAAGCAAAAGTATTATTCAATTTACACAATATAATAATTTAGATTGTTTATTACCAATCTCTATCTTTCCCTTATCCAAAACTCCTTATATATATTTAAATCTAGGTAGAACTCTATTATTAAGAAAAATAATGACAACGCAATCCTACGTAGTGCGCTCTATACTCTCGTAATCCTGAGTAGCACCCTATTCTCTCAAACAAATAATGACATGCCACTCCTACATGGCGATGCACGGGTTAATTATTATGTGGTAAAATTATTTTCATATGTCATTAGGTGTAATAATATTAAACGAGATATTTCTTCAATTTTGTTGTGTTATATAACCTTTCCTTTTTGTGATTTATTTGAGGCGTTTTCATGCATAAAATATTAAAGATTGATATGGAAATGACAAAATTATTTTAATTGGGATTATTAAATTAGGAGTTAATTTAGTAAATTCAAACTAGGCTTTTCTATTATCTTAACCATTACAATTCTACTTTTTTTTATTTAATTTAAAGTTTATTTGAGGATAAAGCATGTTACCCTAATACTTTTTAAGATTTTCTCTTATATATAAATAGTTGAATTATAGTCTTACTATTATATAAGATTTTGTTATTATTGGCTCCAATCCTATAATGGAAGTAATATACTCTTATTCGTACTATGGTTCATATTTCTTATAGTTTTACTCTTGTTATAATTCATAATTTTATTGTTTACAGGTTGTGTAAATAATTCATTATGTAACTTCTAATAATTTATATGATACTTCTTATTATATGAAATTCATACTCTTTTTATAACTTCTTTATTGTTATATTATCCAACGCAGATTGAAAACAAAATACAAATTATTCATATATTACCATTCATTCAAAAATTTATATTTTTATAGGTTGTAAGTACTTTCATATGGTATAAAAATTGTGATTTTTTTCGAATTATCTAGCAAAGATTATTCTTAATTTTTATTGTATCATCTTTTCAGGTTGTTGAAGGGTTTTAATATAGTATCGCAAGTGCACGGTAATTGTTAGCCAGAAACGATTCATGAAATTGTACACTAACATAAATCGCAGAATAAAAATAAATCACACTAGAATTGCTCTAACCACAACCTAAATATTAAAGGAATCAAGAACAATAAATCATGGCATAAACATGGCTTCCCTCACTAAGCCCTAGAGATGAATCTACTCACTCATGGCAAAGAAAGCACAAACAATAACTATTGAAATACTCATAGTTTGAAGCAATTAAAAATAATAAGAGACAAATACTTGAAAGTAAACAAGAACTATGAAAGAGACAATTACCAATTGAAAGGTAAAAGGAAGAATTTGAATTCAACTTGAATAATCTCCAATGTGCAATAATTAGGGGTAGAGAGAGAAAACTAGTGTTTAGGAAAACTAATCAATGTAAAAAATTAAAATCAGAAGAAAAAATAAAAAAGGTCCTTGCCAAATATTTCACAAAGCTATTTATACTAACTCCTAAAGAAGAACAAAAAAGGAAATAAAAAAGTCTGGATTTCAGCTTCCGGGTCAACCGCCTAGTCGGGCGGGCCTCGAGGGACGTAGTTCTTGAGCAGGCTTTAGGAGAGCATTTGGAGAAAGGTGACCGCCCAATCGGGCGGCTGTCGCCCTTCAAATGGAGCTCCCTTGGCAATTGACGCCAAGGCTTCAGATCTCTTCACACTCGAAGGCTTTGGGAAGCAGCTTCGGGCCTCGGGAACTCATACACGTGCCTCCTAACTCTCCCCAATCCATTGTGGCATCAAGAATAGCATAAAATAGGGAAATAATTCCCTAAAACCTGAAAACTATCGTAAAACACAAAACCACAACTAGATGGAAGATGTTAATATAAAATAGCTCCGAAGACCGTGGGAGATTTTAATGCTCTTAGTAGCATTGAATACAGGATTGGTGTAGTGGTTAGGCAGTCTGAGATTGCCCCCATGGTGGGATGTTTGGCATTTTGTAATCTGATGGATGTTAAGGCAACTGGTAGACACTTTACTTGGAATAATAAACAAGTTGGTGATCAAAGAGTCTTTTCTCGTATTGATAGAGTGCTGGCAAATGCAAAGTGGGTAGACTTATATAGTATGGCTTTGGTTGCTTTTTCACCCTGAAGGCAACTTTGATCATACCCCTATGATCATGAAGGCCTATCATGAAGTTAGCCAGAATAAGCCTTTTAGGTTTCAGAATATGTGGTGTACACATCCTTCTATGTTACATGATGTGAGTCAGGCTTGGACAACTCATGTTACTGGATGTGCAATGTACAAGGTCCATCAGAAAATGAAGTGCATTAGAGTGGCTATGAAGGAACTTAACAAAACAGACTTTGGTGATGTGGAGACAGCAATTATTCAAGCCAAGGTGGATCTTGATCAAGCTCAACATGCTTTACATCTTAGTCCTGGTGATGGAAGCCTTGCTAGTAGAGAGAAGGTTGCTCTGGCTCAGTATCAAGCTGCTAAGAAGAGTCAGGCCATCTTTTTGCAACAAAAATCAAAACTAGCCTGGTTGAAGGATGGTGATGACAATACAAAGGTTTTTTACCAGGCTATAAAAGCTCGAAGATATAGAAACAAGATTCATGCTATTCATAATGATGTTGGGGATTGGGTAAATGAGAAAAGTCAAGTTGAGAAGGCATTTCTTGATTACTATCAGGAGCTTTTATCCCACAAGCACCAGAAGCAAGTTGTGTTGAGTGTTATAATTGATAGAGGCAAGAAACTTTCTACTAATCATTTGAATATAATAAGAGCTGAGGTTACTAAGGAGGATCTGAAGAGAATGATTTTTAGCATTCCTGATGATAAGGCCCTTGGTACAGATGGTTACAACAGCAAATTTTTTAAACACAACTGGGATGTGATTGGTGATGAAGTCTCAGATGCAGTGATTGATTTTTTTAGAACTGGCATATTGTTGAAGGTTATAAATGTACAACATTAACTCTGGTGCCTAAGGTGGAATGCCCTGGCACAGTAGCTGATTTTCGTCCCATAGCTTGTTGCACAGTGATCTACAAATGCATGACTAAGATCCTCAGTGAGAGACTGAATAAGATATTGCCTGATATCATATCTCCCAGTCAGAGAGCATTTGTTGATGGTAGAAGCATCCTGAGTAATGTCTTGATTTGTCAAGACTTAGTGAGATTGTACAACATGAAGAGCACTAGGTCTAGCTGTCTGATGAAATTAGACCTAAGGAAGGCCTATGACACAGTGAACTAGGATTTTATTCAACAAATGCTTGAAGGTGATGGGTTTCCTAGGTATTTTGCGGACTTAATAATGACTTGCGTTAAGATGCCCAAGTTCTCTTGTATGTTGAATGGGATCCCTACTGGGTTTTTTAGTGCCCATAGAGGCTTAAGACAGGGAGACCCTATGTCTCTCCTTTTATTTGCTCTTGGGATGGACTATTTGGACAGAGTCTTGAACTATATTGGTGATTTAGATGGCTTCAAGTATAATGCCAGATGTAAAGAATTGAAGTTAGTGCACTTATGCTTCGCTGATGACTTGCTCCTCTTCTGTAATGGAGACTTTAAGTCAATTTATACAATGTTGCAAGGGTTTCAAATGTTTTCCAATGCTTCTGGCTTGGAGGTGAATAAACACAAATCTGAAGTTTATTATGCTGGAATGTCAGATATAGAAATCAAAAGGGTAACTGATGTGAGTGGCTTTACATGTGATTCTTTACCTTTCAAGTACCTAGGAGTGCCCCTTTTTACTTCTAAACTGAAAGCAAAGGATTGCCATGGTTTAATTGCTAAGATGGTTGGAAGTATTCGAACTTGGAACTCAAGGAATCTTTCCTTTATAGCAAGAGCACAACTGGTGAATAGTGTTTTATTGAGTATCCATGTCTATTGAGGGCAAATTTTCATCATTCCTAAATCTGTGTTGAAGGAGGTTAACTCAATTTGTAGGTGTTATCTCTGGTCAGGCACTCACAATGATACAAAGCTAGGTTCTGTTGCCTGGGCTAGTATTTGTACATTATAAGATACAGGGGGACTTGGTTTCAGGGATTTGATATATGGAACCTTGCTGTTGTCTGCAAGCTGGCTTGGCATATTGCTCAGGGCAAAGAAAATCTCTGGGTAAAATGGGCTAACAACATTTATATCAAGGGATCAAATTAGGGCTCTTATGAAGCTCCTAATGCTGCTAGCTGGGCATGGAGGTATGTGTGCAGAGCAAAAAAAGATATAAATCTGAGAATGCAAGGGAGTCAGTGGCTGCAAGAAGTGAACTTCAGTATCAAGAAGCTTTACAAGACCATGTGTGCAAGTACTAATCCAGTTCAGTGGAGTAGATATGTTTGGAATAGATACTCTATTCCCTACCATCGGCTTATTATGTGGTTGGCTCTTCAAGACAGGTTGAAGACAAAGAAGAGGCTGATGCAAATAGGTGTGTGTGCAGATGCAAGATGCTATCTCTGTATGCAGCAAGATGAAGATCTTAGTCACTTATTCTTTAGGTGTATATTCAGTAGCAGGTGCATCCAAGCTATTATGAGTTGGATTCAGCTTAATGCATATCTGCAGGTGGCTGAATAGTAGATATAAGGGCTCTAGATTAAGAAGGAAAGTGGGTACTGCTGCTGTGATGGCTATGGTGTATATGATTTGGAAAAACAGGAACTTAGCTTTTTGGGAAGGTAAAGTGCACACTATAGATCATACTATAGATAAGATCAAATATACTGTAAAACATAGGATTATACAAATCATTAGTGCAAAGATTAAAGATAGAGATAAATGTTGGTTTGAGATGTAATTCCTAGGCATGTCCAGGCGAGTTGTGGTGAGTGGCATTTGAGTTGACTTTAGGTGTATGTTTTTTTGGTGCTATCTTATTTCTCAATTACCCACAAAAAAAGTAGATATAAAACTATAACATCGAATTCCCCCAAGCTAAACCTTTGCTTGTCGAGCAAAGCATGACGTGAACATGCATATAATTGCTTCACCCCTTTAGATATGAAAACAGAGATCAAAACTTTTCAGAGCTCAAGATCATTCAAGCAGGCAAAATTCAAGTTCAACTGTTCAGATCACTCTAACCACCAATCGCCCAAGCAAGCAATCAAATGAGGCTGCCTTACGTGACATGCAAATCTCAAAAAGGTGCTCACCAGGGTGTCACTCCTCTCAATTTTTTGTGGAAGGCATAAAATGTGCCTGAACACTCACCAACCCAACCATAATAACCCTTCCCACTCACACTCTCATGTGTTTAGAAAGGTATCATGTCACTCATCCTATTCAGGTCGACTCAAGTATCGAATGCACATCTTTAACTTTGGTAATTTGACTCCGTATCAATTCAACAAACAAAGAACACATGCTCAAGAGGTCTTTTCTGGGTTGTAATGGGGCTTGGGTTAAGGTAGGGAAAACATTCAGGGAAGGTGTTGGTAAAGCCAAGAAGGGGAGCAATTAACTTTAGTAATCAAGACCAAGTGAGGTCTAAAACAACTCCCAAGACATTAACACACATCCAAAACATATAGAAAGTCACCAAACACACAACAAACTTTTGTTTTCAGCTCATTTTCTCATGATTTATATATATATATATATATATATATATATATATATATATATATATATATATATATATATATATATATATATATATATATATATTTCTCCTCTTTTCAGATCAATGTGAATGAAAGAATAAGGAATAAAAGTACTTTTCCAACTTTTCATACTTTTATCCGTTCCTTTGAACTAACAAATACAATTATTTTCTTTCTTTTTCTTTTTCTTCAAACCTTTGAACTTGCAATTAATATTTTTCCAACGAACCATCAATATCAACTTATCATCACAAAGTCATCCTAAGTTAATGCTCCCCCAAGCTAGGCTTGGGATAGTAATCAAACATAGGGCTCAAGGCTTGTAATGTGGTTTAGTAACTAGAAAAGTCATTAGGCTCAGCGGGGATAGAGTGGAAAAAGAATCATGAAAATCAAATTCAAGGCTTAAGAATCATTTCAAAGAAACGCCTCTATCACAGCATATGAAAAATGATGCCAAATGTCAACAAGTACCTTGCCAAAATCAAGATCGGAACGCTAGAGAGGAACTAACACACAAGAATAGACTGGATATAGAAATAAATCCATGGGCAAGAATGAATCCTCACAGTCTAACCAATTCAAGCATGCAGTAAAAGTAAGCGCGTTATTATCAAAACTCACTTAAGGTCAAGGTAGTTCAAGGTCATATTCCCGCATCACAATCTTAAGTGCCCAACTATCCAAATAAAGAGCTAAATTATACCTTCAAAGAACATTAAGGGGCACACGGAAGCAATTAATCCAATCCCGTCAAATTGTATTTTTGGTATATCTTTTTTCAGCAATATTTTTTTTTTGAAAGCAATGAAATTAAACTAACTACACTAGAAAGCAATTAAAGAGAGGAGAGTACTTACAAAGATCCTCCCCCAAGCTAAACTTGGCAATGGCCTCATTGCAGCAATGGAAAAGAGGAAGAACGTGGGAGTCAGCCGCCCAAGGAAGCATCAGTATCATCATCCTCCATGTCCTGTGCTCCACTGGTCCCTAGAACGCTATAGCTGGGGTTCCATGTATACCATGAGGGGTGGGGAAATCCTGACCCTGGATGAAGATGTGATAATGCGTCTGCCCAGGCCGCAGGCGAGCCAGGAGATCAGGAAGAATGATGGAACGTTGGGTGCCTACAAACCACTGATCACGACCCGGTCTAGCTCGCTCTATCCAATGAAGAGAGTCAAGATAATTAGAATTGATAAGGGTGTGGCCGGGGACTGGTTCACAGCGGGATTCGTCAAACCCCGCTATCTGTCGGGCAAAGAGGGTGATCAGCCCACCATTGACTATGGGGCTAGAAGAGAAAGTGTCATCAGCGTGGCGTTTGGGGAAGGTGGTAGCAGTCCGCTCAAACTGAAGAGAAACCTGATGGGGGATATTATATTGAAATGTTTTTTCTTTTCCCCTAGACAGGTAGCTACCTATTAGATAAAGTTCGTCCCCCTTCAAGTGGTTTCCCTCTACCCTCCCAAACAAAGTCCAGGCCATGAATCGTTGCCAAATTTTGAAGATAGGATGGTGAATGTAAGTGGCCCATGTTGACTAGGACCTCACTACCCGTAATGCTATAATAACATGAACCATGATTATACCCGTCCCGATAACCAATGTCCCCCCTATTGGCGATACTTAAAATGTTAGCAAATTGGGGTAGGGAAAGACAAAAGTCCTGGTTAAGTAATCTGTAAGAAACGTAAGAAATAGGACCAGACCTAGGTTTAGTAACTTCAAAGCTACTATAGAATTCAAACACTAGGCTCCTATAGGTATTCACATGAGCATTATAGAGGGTTTCTATTCCAATTATCTTTATAAAACTTTTAAAATCATTAGCAATTCCCAAACTGTTCAAAAATTCAAGATCTAGAAAGTGAGTAGGGAGTACCTCACGACCTTTCAATCGTTGGAAATTCTCCTTTTGCTGTTCAGACTTAAAAACCATCTCAGGGAAATCTTCATCCGGTGTAATTTGTGGTGGTGGTGATGGTGGTGGTGCCCTAGCCCTTGAAGGTTGCCCACGTTGAGATCTTTGTGTTTCTGCCATGGATGCCCTTTGAAACTTTTGGTGAAACCCATAAAAGAAGGGAAGTGGAAAGATGAAGGATGAGATGGGTATAGAAGAAAGGTGGGAAAATGGTGAGAGAAAAAGTAAAAGGTGAAGAAAGGAGGTGATTTCTTGAAGATGGGAGGTATTTTAATGGAGGTAGAAGATGAAGGATGGGAGGATTGAGGAAGAAGATGAAGTGGAAGGTTAGGGTTTTGGGAGAATTTTGAGAGGAGAGAGAGTGAGAAGTGGGGGATTGAAAGTGGAATGAGGAAGAAAAGTGAAGGGGCCCGATCATTTCACGCGGAAATCGCCACAGGCGCCCGATCAGGCGGAGTCACCCAGTCATATCGGGCGCATAAAACCTTTTTCGTGCCGTTCTGGAAAATGTTCCGGGCCTGATCGGGCGAAGGTACTTCCTTCGCAGTTTTCTGGAAAAAAATTGACGGACAGGACGCCCGATCGGGCGAAGGTCTTTTTCAGCTTTTTGTGCTCTGAACCATGTTTTAACTCGGGTCCGACCGGGCGGGACTTTCCCGACCAGATCGGGCGGTCTGCATAATTGCGTTTCACGCTTGCCTTGGTCTCGTTTTTGCTCAGGACAACTCATGGCTCATGGAAACTAACCACCCTACACTAAATAGGCTTCAAATGAAAATTAGTACCCTCTCACTCACTCACTAAGAATAAAAGAAAGAAAAAAAAGAAAAGGAAGAAATCTAAGTAAAAGGAAGAAAAGATACGGGTTGCATCCCGCAAAGCGCTGGTTTATGAAGGTCCCGCACGACCATGTTACCTCATCACTTATGTCTCAGAAAGAGTAGATTCAAAGCGAATCTCCTCTACAAGGCCTATGAAAGCACCCTCATGGTACAACTTCAAGCGTTTTCCATTCACCTTGAATTTCTCACCTCCATTCTTAGAAATTTCAACTGCTCCATGTGGCTTGACATTAGTCACCACGAATGGTCCCGACCATCGAGACTTAAGTTTTCCAGGAAAAAGTCTCAACCGCGAATTGAATAGTAAGACTTTGTCACCCACATGAAATTCCCTTTTCTATATCATCTTATAAGATGAAACTTCTTTGTTTGCTCTTTATAAAGCTTGTGATTCTCATAAGCTTCCATTCTAAGCTCATCCAGTTCATTCAATCGAAGAAGTCGTGCCTCACCTGCAGCTTGTAGGTCCAAGTTAATTTCTTTAGTAGCCCATGCACATAGATATTCCATTTCAACTGGTAGATGGCAAGCTTTGCCGTACACCATCCGATATGGAGTTGTCCCCAAAGGGGTCTTAAATGCAGTGCGCAGAGCCCAAAGAGTATCATCAAGCTTCAAGGATCAATCTTTCCTCGCTTTGGTGACTACTTTCTCCAAAATCCTCTTAATCTGTCTGATGGATATCTCTACTTGGCCACTGGTCTATGGGTGATAAACCAAGCCAACCTTGTGAGTGACCCCATGTTTTTTCAACAAAGCCTTAAAAGTGCTCTTATGGAAATGGGATCCTCCATCACTGATGACAACACTAGGCACACTAAAACGGGGGAAAATTATTTTCTTGAACATCTTCATCACTACTTGAGAGTCATTTGGTTGGTGATGCTATGGCTTCAATCCATTTTGTCATATAATCAACACCTACCAAAATGTACATGTTTCCACAAGAAGTAGGGAATGGTCCCATGAAATCGATTCCCCATACATCAAAAGGTTCAACCTCTAAAATACCTGTCTGTGGCATTTCCTGTCTCTTGGAAATATTACCGGTTCTTTGGCAAGCATCACAAGACACACAGAAGGCGCGAGCATCCTTGAAAATTATAGGCCAGTAAAATCCACTCTGAATGACTCTATGAGCTGTGGCTTGGGAGCCTAGGTGACCACTAGAGAGCATGCTATGACAATGTTGTAGCACTCCCTAAATCTCCCAATCTGCAGCACATCTACGAAACATCCCGTCAGCACATTTTTTATATAAAAAGGGATCCTCCTAGAAATAACTTTTAGCATCATGATAGAACTTTTTGCGCTGCTGATATGTAAGATCAGGGGGATGAGATCCGCTAACACAGTAATTAGCAAAATCAGCATACCAATGGGATTGGGTAGACACAGCAAGGAGATGATCACAAGGAAAAGAATCATCTATAGGGCACATCTGAGCGCGACTCAAACCTCAAACGAGAGATATGATCTGCAACAACGTTCTCAGCACCCTTCTTATCCTGTATCTCCAGATCAAACTCTTGAAGAAGAAGACTCCATCGAATGGGCCTCGGCTTCGCCTCTTTCTTGGCCAACAAATACTTGAGGGCGGCATGATCAGTATGAATAATGACTTTCGAACCAATGAGATAGGTTCGAAACTTATCAAGGGCATAAACAATCGCAAGGAGCTCCTTCTCAGTAGTATCATAACTCATTTGAGCTCCATCCAAGATTTTACTAGCATAGTACATGGCATGCAACACCTTATTCTTCCTTTGACCAAGCTGTGCTCCCACAGCATAGTCACTAGCATCACATATAATCTCGAACGACAAATCCCAGTCCGGAGGTTGTATGATTGGAGCAGTTATCGATGCTTTCTTATTCTTGTCAAAGGACTCCAAACAAGCATTAGTGAAATCAAAAGTGGCATCCTTAAGCAATAATTGAGTTAGGGGTTTCGCGACTTTAGAAAAATCTTTTATAAAACGACTATAGAAACCCGCATGACCAAGAAAACTCCTTACTCCCTTAACATTCACGGGAGGAGGAAGTTTCTCAATCACCTTAATTTTTGCTCGGTCAACTTGGATGCCACAATCAGAAACAAGATGATCAAGTACCACTCCTTCATTGACCATGAAGCAGCACTTTTCCCAATCAAGACCAAATTAACATCACAACAACACTGAAGGACCTTAGAAAGATTATGCAAACACATGTCAAAGTCAGAGCCATAAACACTAAAATCATCCATAAATACCTCCATGATATTCTCAATGTAATCAAAAACTATGGCCATCATACATGTTTGAAATGTGGCAGGGGCGTTACACAAACCAAATGGCATTCGGCGGTAAGCAAAAGTGCCATAAGGACATGTGAACATCGTCTTCTCCTGGTCTTCGAGATGAATAGGAATTTGAAAGAAACCATAATATCCATCCAAATAACATAAAAAGTTATGATTTGCTAATCTCTCAAGCATTTGATCAATAAAAGGGAGGGGGAAGTGATCCTTCAGGGTGGCCGTATTCAACCTGCGATAATCAATACACATACGCCATCCCGTGACAACACGAGTAGGAATAAGCTCATCCTTATCGTTCTTAAAAATTGTTGTCCCCCCTTTCTTAGGAACGATTTGTACCGGGCTCACCCAATTAGAATCAGAAATGGGATAGATGATGCCCGCGTCAAGTAGTTTCTTTACCTCTTTTTCACCACCTCATGCATATTTGGATTCAAACGACGGTGTGGTTGTATACAAGGACGGTGATTTTCTTCCAGATTTATTCTATGCATACAAAAGTTAGGGATAATGCCCTTGAGATCGTCAATGTTATACCCAATAGCTTTCGTATGCTTGCGAAGCACAGTGAGGAGCTTTAAAAGTTGGCTATCATTGAGTTTAACACTCACGATTACAGGACAATTCTCATTATCATCAAAAAATGCATATCTAAGGTGAGAGGGAAATGGTTTTAATTCTATCGTCTTTACATGTGGCTCAGAAGTGGAACAAGTGGTCTCCATTACCTTAAAACCATCGGCCTCATCAGCTTCAACGCCATCCAAGTCAGGGAGCAAAGAATTTACCTCATCATCAACTTCTCCTTTTGAGGCTCCAAAAGCAAGAATAGCCTCCAACGGATCATCTAACAAGGCTCGAGGAGCATCATATCCAGCAATCTCCTCTATGACATCAATACTGCAACAAGTGTTCTCAAGCATAGGCATAGGTGGGGAATCATATCCAGCGATCTCCTCTATGACATCAATGTCAGTTTTTGAGCTATTCTCACCTTCATTTTCATCCACTACATCATTCTGGACTGGAGGTGGTGAATCATCAGTAGGCATAGGTAGGGCATCATACTGTGTACCGCTTCGAAGAGTGATGACATTAGCAGTTTCTTTGGGAATTGGTTGCCCCGGCCACCTGAGCAAGTTGAGTCTCCCAATGATTGATAGTGTTCTTCAACTCTTTGATACTCTCATCATGACTCTTCTGCATAGAAATCATCATCATCATCAACTCAGACATAGTAGGCTCTTGAGAGCTGGCATTCTAAGAGGCTTGCTGCTGATAGCCTTGGTGTGAAGGCCTATTGAAACCCAGAGGAAAATTCTGAGGGGTCCCTTGGTAGTATTGTTGTCTAGCAGCATGTTGTGGTGGGTAGGATATTTGTGGCATAGGTTAAGGGTTCTGAACATTATTGTCTTTGTAGGAAAAGTTGGGATGATCACTCCAACCTGGGTTGAATGTGTTGGAGTATGGGTCGTATGGAGGTCACTGTTGAAAAGCATTTGCATGCTCCATCTTATTCGGGTCAAGTTGATTATAGGAACAATCATGACCAAAGTGGCCTTGAACACCACACACCTCAGAGTAAGAAGAGGTAATAGGAGCCATGGAAGACATCGCATTAATACTCATAGGAGGAGTATTAGACTGTGAAGATTTAAGTGAATCCATCTTCATACTCAATTGGGCAACTTGTGAAGACAATAGTGCATATGCATCAACATCCAACTTTTTCTTTGTAATATTCATAGAAGAATTGTGATCATTTGCTGCTAAGTTGGCCATAAATTGTACCCTTCATCCATCTCCTTATCTAGGAAAACATCCCTTGCAGATGAATCAATTGTACTCTTGATATGGGATTGTAGACCATTGTAGAATGCTTAGGTGATGAACCACTTGTCAAGATTGTGGTGTGGGAATTCTTTCTGCAGGTCCTTGAACCTGTTCCATGCTTCCTTCAATGTCTCATCAGGTTCTTGTTGGAAGGTAGCAAGTTTATGTCTGATTTCTGCAGTTTTGGTAGGAGGGTAGTACTCTTTCAGGAATGCTTCAGAAATAGCACTCCATTCCGTTGCTGTGACATCATTCAACCATTTTTGTGCTTTGCCTTTCAAAGAGAACTCAAATACCATGACCTTCAACTGATCAGGAGTGACCCCTTGATGTTTAACGGTACGAAAAAGTTGTTGAAACCGTTGTAAATAATTTGCAGGGACTTCAGATGGATGCCCTCTAAACTGGTTATGTTGGATCATATGAGTGAGGGCAGGCATGATCTCAAAGTTGACAGCTTGTATGTCAGGCATAGTAGGGCCTGTGGGAACATTGCCAGGAGAAGGTACCCTATAAGACTTTAATGACTTAGGAGGCATGATTGATTCTGTTGGTTCTTGCGTGGATTTTCCCTGATTAGCAGACTGCTTCTTCTTCTTTTGTTGTTTTTTGAGTTGATGGAGGGTTTTCTCAATATCGGGATCAGTTGGACTTGGAGTACCTGTTCTTTTAGACCTGGGCATAAAAGAAACAAAGAAAAAATGTGCAGTGAGATTACCTCAATTAGAACTTGAAGTTCCAATAAGACAGTAGGAATAGTTTAAATAAATAATCAAAAAGCTATAGAACTAGTCGTCTCCCCGGCAATGGCGCCAAAAACTTGATGGGTTTTAAAATAGTACTGCAAGTGCACGGTGTCTGTTGTTAGCAGCTACTTAGCAAATACGGGTCGATCCACAGGGAGAGGAATTCTACAGATTAATGCTCAATTACTTAATTATTCAGAGATAAAAGTTGTTGATTGATTAATAACTAAGCTAAAATAAACTAAATCACAAGACATGGAAATTTATCAAATAATTAAAGATCTAGGGCTTTCGATCGGTCCACCATGCTTATACCGATCATGAGGGTTCAGATAACTAGTAATACTTAGGTATAGGGTCGAGCAATTAGAGTAGGCGTTAATCCTATGATTGGGTCTTAACACTCTCAAGGCAACATATGCAGTATGGTCACATCACATAATCATACTCACTAGTGTGTTCTAGGCCTTTAAAAGTAGGATCTTGATCAATACAAACAATTATTAGCCATAAACGATTCATGAAATTGTACACTATCATAAACCGCGGATTAAAAATGAATCACACTAGAATTGCTCTAACCACAACCTAAATATTAAAGGAATCAAGAACAATAAATCATGGCATAAACATGGCTTCCCTCACTAAGCCCTAGAGATGAATCTACTCACTCATGGCAAAGAAAGCACAAACAATAACTATTGAAATACTCATATTTTGAAGCAATTAAAAGTAATAAGAGACAAATACTTGAAAGTAAACAAGAACTATGAAAGAGACAATTACCAATTGAAAGGAAAAAGGAAGAATTTGAATTCAACATGAATAATCTCCAATGTGCAATAATTAGGGCTAGAGAGAGAAAACTAGTGTTTAGGAAAACTAATCAATGTAAAAAATGAAAATCAGAAGGGAAAAAAAAAAGGTCCTTGCCAAATATTTCACAAAGCAATTTATACTAACTCCTAAAAAAGAACAAAAAAGGAAATAAAAAAGTCTGGATTTCAGCTTCCGGTCAGTCGCCCGATAGGCCGTCGGGGGCCCGATCCCATCGGGCGGGCCTCAAAGGACGTAGTTCTTCAGCAGGCTTTAGGAGAGCAGGGCGCCCGATCAGGCCGCGCGGGCACGCCCGATCGGGCGCCATCAGCGAATTGCGAGCGGGCGACATAAGCCCGATCGTGCCCGAAAGAAATAGCATTTGGAGAAAGGTGACCGCCCAATCGGGCGACCCTTCAAATGGAGCTCCCTTGGCAATTGACGCCAAGGCTTCACATCTCTTCACACCCGAAGGCTTTGGGAATCAGCTTCGGGCCTCGGGAACTCATACACGTGCCTCCTAACTCTCTCCAATCAATTGTGGCATCAAGAATAGCAGAATATAGGGAAATAATTCCCTAAAACCTGAAAACTATCGTAAAACACAAAACCACAACTAGATGGAAGATGTTAGTATAAAATATCTCCGAAGAGCACTATTAGGACGCACTTCAACAAAGTAGCAGGGAGAAAAGTAGATATAAAACTATAACATCAGTTGCTTAGTCAAAATCAAACCCTAACTTTTCACTATCCAAAATTATAGATATGTATTTTTATTTATATATACTTTATTTTTAAAAGTAATGACATGGCATAATTATGTGATAATTAGTGTGAAATTTTCACACTCTATTTTTCATTGTAAATAAAAGTCAATTTCTTCTTATCTGAAACTCTATATATGTATGTTTTAGGAAAAATTAACAATAGAGGTCTGAACTTTGAGCGATAATTTTTAAAAGGTCTGAACTATTGATTAACATGTGTAGGTCTCAACTTTAGGGGGTCTTAACTTTTAGCGGGCCTCGGTGACTTAAAACTGACGATTTTTTTTTAAATTTCACCTAGTTCCTAGTTCCCTCTTTCAATTAACCCTTCTGGTGTGACCCAAGTTTAACAAGTTATGACCTATTAAGCCAGTTTCAAGTCACTAAGACCCGCTCAAAGTTAAGACCCCCTAAAGTTGGGACCTACACAGGTTAATCAATAGTTCAGACCTTTTAAAAATTATCACCCAAAGTTGAGACCTCTATTGTCAATTTTTCCGTTTTTTTATTAATTTGAAACTTTATTCTTTTTTAAAATAATGGCATGACACTTAATAAACGCGACAAATGGCGTCTAATAAGGATGTCAGATGTCGCGACCTCATGTGTTACTTTAATACTATACTATAGTAAATATTTCTTCTTATTCACTACTTTAGTATAGAGTTGAAAAATATTATACTCCCTCCATTCCTTATTGATTTTCCTAATTGGAGATTTGCACTATTTGGAATAACATAGAATATTCGAATTTTTCTCAATACCTAAGAAAATATAGTCATGAGGAGTCTTGTTTGATTCGTCCCAATTAGTACTTTGATAATGATAATTTTTTATAATTTTTACAAATATGAAATTAAAGATGCTTAAAGTTAAAGATGTACATTGGCAAATGTGTAAAGTCAAACTAGGAACACCAATAACAAAAGGAAGGAGTAACCGGATCTTGTTTTAAAGTACTTTTTAATTACTTTCTAATAGTACAAAAATTATAATTTTTCGAAATATATATTAAAAGTTATAATCGATTTACTATAAAAAAAATTCATTGTAAGCCAGGCCGAACTCTATTTCTTCTTTGAACTCTATATATGCATTTTAATTAATTTAGAGTCGAGATACTATAAATTGATCTTGTTTTAAAGTATTTTCAAAATACTTTTCAATGGTACAAAATTATAGTTTTTCGAAATATATATTAAAGTTATAATCGATTTGCTATACTAAAATTTTTCATTATAAATGAAACTTTCTTTCTTTTTATCCTAAACTCTATATATGTATTTGTGTTGATTTGGAACTCTATTTATTTTTAAAAATGATGCAACACTTAATAAGCGCGACAAATTAGACGCCAATTGTGATGATGTCGTGCGCTAGCTATTGGACTGTACTTTATATATTAGTTATATGATATGATATTTGGATTATATTAGATTTGCTACATTCTGTTTTTTCCACTTTTCGAGACACAACTTCAAACCTTAATATCTTGATTTATATAAAAAAAAATTATAAAAGTTATTATTGTTTTTGGAAAGTACAAATTGAGAGTAATCAAACAAGATCTCGTATGACCATGTTTTTCCTTACCTATATAAAATTAAAGAAGGCCAAAATTATCATATAAATAGTACCACTAATGACATATAGCAAGTAAAAAAAAGACGGAGGGCGTAGTATCTTACAATAAAAATCACATGAATTATCTAATCTATAAATTCCTCGACTACAATCTTGCACGCATTCTCAAGAGACAATAATCCACCTCCTAAGAGCATGAACACTGATGAGGAAAACCCCGGCCTTATAGTGTTTATCTCTCCTTCTTACGCCTCACTTTCTCGTTCTCTATCCTTCTTACATCCTATTTCCTAAAGGATTTCCTTACCTTTTTTCCCTAACTATGGGGATCCTCAAAATTAATAATTAGGAATAAGTTATGATGGAAAATCATATTTTTCTTGCTTTGGGCCCACCAAATATGATAAGTGGAACTAAAAAAAAAAGAAAAATCACATTGTCCTCACCTTTTGGCACATTGGCCGAAATGGTGAATCCTCCATATTTGGATGATTCTTTTGTTTCTATCCTCCATCCTCATTACTTAAAGGCCCTCAAAGCTTTTTCCCCCATTTACGAGGAATTCCTTATAGAGGAGAGAGAGAGTGCCATGAAATAGTAAATCCTCATGGTTGTTGGTAGAGATGGCAATGGATCCTAGGTCCGACCCGGATCCATGGATCCAAATCCTTTTTTTAGGATCTGGATTCAAAGATCCCATACCCGTTGGATTCGGGTCCGAACTTCATATTGCTGATCCAGGTTTGGGTCTGGCCCCAAGACCCGGACCCGGATCCATAAATCCATTTTTTTAAAACTAGAAACTAGCTCAGCTGGGCTAAGTTCATGCAATCATAAGACTGTTTCTTTTGCCAAAATCCAAAAACCGTGTTTTATTGATTTGGAAGATATTTTAATATCAAAAAGTAGGTAAAATAACATAAATCATGGAGGACCCGTTTTGGATCCGTTTTAGACCCAGATCCGTAGAATCCGTCGGATCTGGGTCCAATTTTTTCAGACCCACTGGATTCGGGTCCACAAGGACCCGGTTCAGATCAGCCCATTGCCATCCCCTACATTTGTTGGTGCTCCTAATTATCAACGCAATATGCTCTCATTCTTTCATACACCTTGTCATAATTCGCAACAATGTTCATTTCATAATTCGTAACAACGAATACTGAGTTTGGGCTTGTAATTAAAATCTAACATTTATTTTGTGTCTTATAACAGCATGGCCAATGGATGATCCCAAATTTGGGATCTTCAATTACTTTATTAATTTCTCACTCTTCCACCTCATTTATGATCCACAATTGATTTTAATGATCTCTTCACCCCCAATGGATGATCTATAATTTTAGATCTTCACCTTCTCTTTCCTACTTTTTACCATACCCCACCATATACTCTCTTTCCTCAATCTCCTTTCCATCCCATCTTTTTTATTTATTATGGATTATTTAAGAATCAATTAATGATTATTGAATGTAAATAATTTTTATGTTTGTGATTAATAATTATTAGTAAAAAATAATTTCGTAATATTGTACACAATTAGATACGGTAATTAACTTAATACTATTGATTCAAATATATAATCAAAAAAATATAATAATAATAAAATATTACATTAAACAATAGAAATAACACATACATATAGAATTACATAACATATAATAATAATAAAAACGTAGCAGCTTAATTAACCCTTATGTTGCCCGAATTTAAGCCAAATATTTTCTACGAGGTCTGCTTTGAGACGTCTATGCACAACTTGGTCACGAACTCGACCCCTATTGTTCATATATATTTCTAGACTTGCTATGCGATTCTCACTAGTGCCGTATGCGAAAGGCTCATCAGAGGTCCCTACATTCCTTTGCGTTGAAGTAGTAGGGCGTGGAGGAAGGTCATAATCATTAGGATCAAAATCAAGGGAATATGAATCTCGTTCATCTTCAACTACCATATTGTGGATAATAATGCAGGCGATCATTATTTTCCCTAACATTTCTTTATCACGCGCTAGAGCTGGTTGTCGAATTATAGCAAAACGAGCTTGTAATACTCCAAATGCACGTTCCACGTCTTTTCGTTTGCTCTCTTGGTTTTGGGCAAATAGACTTTCTTTTTCATTTTGCGGAAGACTTATTGTTGGAATAAATGCAGCCCATTGAGGATATATACCATCTGCTAGGTAATATCCCATATAGTATTGGTGTCCGTTAACAACATAGTTAACTGCGGGTGCACGACCCTCAAAAACATCATTAAATATGGAGATCTATCAAGAACATTAATATCATTACACCTACCTAGCGTTCCAAAGAAAGCATGCCAGATCCATAGATCATACGAAGCAACAGCTTCTAAAACCAATGTTGGCTTATCCGATCTTCCCGAATAAAGTCCTTTAAGTTGAAATGGACAATTTTTCCATCTCCAGTGCATGCAATCGATGGAACCCATCATTCCTGGGAATCCTCGTTCTTCAGCTGCGTACAACAATCTTCTTAGATCTGCTTCATTGGGCTTTCTTAAGTATTCGTCCCCGAAGTGGGCGACCACCCCTTCTACAAAATGTCGTAGTGAATCTCTAGCAAGAGATGCACTAATTTTTAGATAATCGTCCATAAAATCCGCCGCTCCCCCGTACGCTAACAATCTCATAGCGGCAGTGCATTTTAATAATGATGATGCACCAAGTTTACCTGCAGCATCTCGCCTTTGTTGGAAGAATGAATTTTGCGAAGTCAAGACTTGTACTATGCGGAGGAAGACATGTTTTTGCATGCGAAATCTCCGCCGAAACATTTGTGGGGGATAAACGGGATTTTCGGCAAAGTAGTCATTCCATAACCGGTGGTGCCCCTCATCACGATCCCTTGGCACTACAGTTCTTGGTGCTCTTGGAACTTGAGTTACCATTGCATATAATTCAGCTGGATTGGCCATCACAAACCTTTCCATCATTTGATCCATCAACCGAGTTGTCTGTCTGCGCCTTTCCGAACGACGCCTGTACTCATTGTTACGAGTTATTTGAATGTGTGTGTAAGAATTTGGATCATCAGAATTCGAAGAACTAGAAGAAGAAATATTGCTATTGTAACTTGATTCTGATGACATGATTTCTATATTTTTGTAGGGGAAGAATGGGGTTGTAGGGTAGAATGGTTTTGTGTGAATGGTTGAGTAGTTAGCATTGTAAGGTATATATAGAGAGAAGGTAAATTGTCAGCAATATTACACTGATATTGGAGGGAATTTGTCAAGTCATCACATGGTTTCAGTGTCTTTATTATAGCAGTAATAATGCATTGATATATGTAGTGCATTGTCAAATCATGACATGGTTTCAATGTCTTTATTATTGCAGTAATAATGGACTGATATATGAAGTGAATTGTCAAATCAAGGTCTTTATTATTGCATTAATAATGGACTGATATATGAAGTGAATTGTCAAATCAATGTCTTCATTATTGCAGTAATAATGGACTGATATATGGAGTGAATTGTCAAATCAAGACATGGCTCATCAATAATATCATGATTTGAATCATTGGATACATATATTAAAACACTAAAAACATTTAGATTCATTAATTTGATAATTTCATACTACAGCCGAGTCTAAGACTAATTAAAGAACTAAAATAACATTACATTGGAAAGTAGGAAATACATTAAATAACATTAATCTTACTAAAGGAAAATCAGAAAATTACATTGGAAGTAAAACCTTAACTAGATCTCTCTTAAGTTGTTGTTCTTCCTCATTTAAATCATTCCTTGATGAAAGCACCTTGAATAACTCCAAGTTAATCTTCCTGTTTTTAATTACAATTTTCTCCTTTTCTAGCTGGACCATCTCACTGTTGCTTTCCTTTTCATGATTAATCCTTTGGATCTCGACTTGAAGTTCATTGTTTTTCTCCAAATTTAATTTTTAGACTTGATCCATCCACTCTTGAAAGGCTTCTGCAGGCATGTTCAAAACCTTTCCCTTGCCTTTATTTTTGGTGAATCCGTCATTTGGAGATTGGGTCTCCACTGCTTGGCGTATTTGGCTCACTTGAAGTGGAGTAGTTGCCAGCTTCATTGATCCTCCACCTCTTTGAGCCACTTTCATGATTAGCTCTCTTCTTTTTGCAAGCTTTGACAGTATCTCCCATAGGCTTCCATACATCATTATGCCTCAGAATTTCCCAACAATGAAGCTTATTGAAGTCTGTTTTATTATTCTTTTTGTAGATTGCAAATGCAGTTTTCATGACGTCGTCATCGGACTCACCACTTTTCCAACGAGCCTCTGCATGAGCATATGCACTAACAAATTTGGATACTTTTGCATGTATTCTTTTCCATTGACTTTGTAATTGACCCAACTCTCTGTCAAATGGTAAGATATCAGATTCCTTGAAACTTTCAACTCCTTCTTCCCAGCATCGATCTCGATAACACTTAACTTCCTTTAACATTCCAGTAATTTTTGTCCAGAAGATAATTGTTGTTTGTTTAGTATTACTACCTTTATTTTGACTTACCGTTAGCCAAGCCTTCACGAGAACCTCTTCTTCAGATGGCCTCCAGAATTTCCTCGACCCTTTATCTTCTTCTTCATTGTTGTCATCATCACGCTCAACCGATGCAGCTCGAGACCGATATGAACTACTGAAGTTCGGAAATGACCCTTCACCTTGTGATTGCTGGAAATGTTGAGACATAGGAAAGGATGCTTCATCTTGAAAATAACTATAATTCTCATTCGAATTGTACAGATTTTCTTGTGAATGTGGAGCAAATTGGGAGTAAGAAGGTGTATTTAAGAAACTCATATTATGTTGGGGGAGTTGTTGGTTAAGTTGAGTAGGATACATCATATTTTGTGAGTTGTATCCCATATCAAAATTTGGTTCAGTTTGAGAATTGAGATCAATTTGGGAACTAGACGATTGAAAACTTGGATTAATGTGAGGTTGTTGAGGTCTTTTGGATTTTGGAGGGTTTTTTTTTCTACCAGTTTTCGGATCCATAACTAATTTTTATTAGGAGATAATTTATTTTTGTGGGGTAGATAAATGAAGAAAGGAAACAAATATGACTTTCAATAACAAAATAAGCTCAAAAATAAGATGTGTAAAAATAGTTCAATATTGGTCTCTATTTATAGACAAAAAAAAATTATAGTTGTTGGTGTTTTTTTTTTAAAAAAAAAAATTAAAACTGACAATATGTATGTTGCAAAAATTTGCAACGTTAACAATTACAAATAATCCTAGTCGTTAGATTGGAGAAATGAGGGGCGTTGGATGTCTGCCATGCAGCAGCAGTGGGGCCCACTCCAATTTTTTCTTCCTCTCCCCTTGCGCCATGTGGCGATGAACTCATGTTTGCCAAATTTGTGTGAGATCGTTCCAACGATCTGACCATTGTTCTCTTTCCTCCTTTTTTTTCTCTCTCCTATTTCTTTATTCCTTTTTAATGCTTCTCTCCTCATTATCCAAATTTGGGATCAACCATTGGCTTTCCTCTAAAGTTGTGAGTTTTGTCGTTAGTCTACAAATTTCTATCCCTTAAGAGAATGACAATAATTAGGATTATTGCTGACAACTTTGTCATTTTTTCCCAGTCAAGAAAATAACCTAATACTAAGTTCATTTTGGTATGTGCTGCTAGAGTTGTTTGTGTTGGTTGTGAGTCTGCAGTGTGTTTTCAGTTAGTAGATTTTGATCTGCTAGTAGTTGTTCAGTTCCGCAAGGGTGGCTAGTAGTTGTCTAGTTCCGCAAGGGCGATTGTTCAGTCCCAATCAGCAGATTCTGATATGTTAGTAGCTGTTCAGATTCTGATATGCTGGTAGCTATTCAGTTCTGCAAGGGTTTGATCTGCAGGAGTTGTTTGTTCTGGTTGTCAGTCTGCTACAATCCTGCGATGGGAGTTGAGCTGCTCGTTTTGGTTTATTCCTATGCAACTGTGTAGTTGCTTTTAGCTGCTGCTTTACAAGATTGCAATAAGTTTTTTGCTCCTTGGAATTGTTTTGTTTTGTAAAGGCAGGGGTAGGTTTATGCCCTTGATGTAGTTGTGCTGCTCGTTTGTGTTTCTACTTGTGCAGATGTGTTGTGTGGCTTTCAGCTGTTGTGTCCAACTATTGATAATATTATTTCATTATAATTACCCTGCACTAATTTTTCAATTATAATGACTATTATTTTTCTGTTTACAGGATGGTAGATAGAAGAGGATTGGTAGATAAAAGGATGGCAGGAAAGGCATAGATTGAAGTTCTTTTGGACTAATTCTAGACTAATAAATTAAATACTAGATAGGTTCTAGATTGCTTAAACTATTAGTTTTTTTTCCCGGAGATTAATTAGTTTTTTGAATTGATGTATTTATATTATAACAATGGTTTTAATTATTAGAATGATTGTTATGGATATTTTATTTTAATAGTAAGTAAAATTTAATTTGAAATAAATGTTTTCCTTTTGTAGTAGTTGGATATTTTGGTATAATATTTTCATTTTGATGAGTTACTAAATAAACGCATATAAAATTGTTGTTATAAGCTTGTCAAAAAAAAAAGTGCCGCAATAGTTGTATCAAGAAACGTTGTTATAGACTCACATAAAAGTGTCGCAATAGTTGCAATATTATAGTAGTAAACGTTGTCATAGATTGTTGATAGTGTTGTTGTAGATAACAAAAGCGTTAGCCTAAACACTAAAAATGTTGCTTGAAATCCTAAATAATTGCTACTAAAACTTAATAACTGTTGACTTAGATATAATAAAACTATTGGCAAAAGTTAAAAATCGTTGCCTAAGAAAAAGGTTGCTAATGATAATTATGGCACTTGTTTATAAATTTGTTGCCATAGAGTTAAGCGTCACCTATTGGCAACGCCATATAAACTGCTGCTATAGGTCTATGGCAACATTTTAATGGATCTTTGCCAACACATTTAGGTCGTTGCTATGACCCTATTTTGTAGTAGTGAAATGATACCAAATTCCAATTCCCAATATCAAGTGAATTCCTATCAGTTAAGGCTCCATCGCAATTCCACCTGTATCATATTGAAATGCAATTTTTTGCTGCCACCAACGCGAATGTGACTATGGTGTGATTTCTAATTGTCGGATTCCTTTGCTACTCCAATAATAGGTTGGTATCAAGTAGATCTGTACGAAATGAACTATATTACAAAGTATTAAGAGAAATTTTGGTACCAACTTGACTTTGGTACCAACTTAGATTACCAAAAATGCTCTTGTTGGAGTCTTTCAAATCTTAGAAGGCACATCCTATAAAAAACTGAATGATATAAATATAAGGATAAATTTATAAGATTTGACTTTAAAAAAACATATAAAAAGTCTTTTAAGGAAGAGAGGGAGTACTAGGTATTGACGGGTGAACATGGAAAACTAACTAATAAATTTCTAGAACTACTTGCTCAATCGAAATTGAATATTTTTTTAAAAAAAAAAAGTTCTTTTTTTTATCTAAGGATTTGATGGGCTTAAATTTTAGAAGGCACATCTTGTAAGAAATGGAATGATATTTGAGGATCTATTTTCACAATTAGGAGACCCCAATTCAAATTGATAACCAAGCATTTACCCCAACTGAAAATTAATAACTACAATATAGGCAATTTCAAAGTTTGAGGTAATGAGAATCGAACCCCCAACTTTCTAGAAGATGAAATCTACCATTGATGAGCTCCCACTTAATTATTGTTTTGTTGTGCTTATTAACTATTCAATTGAACGCCCTTTTGTGTTGGTAGCAAGGGATAAATTTTTTGCACTTATCACAAAAATAGTGTTGGTGAAACAAGATATTTTTATTTTATAAATTGCCTCTTGTCCCATTTACAATTAAAAACATACTTTATTTGGCTGAATTGGACTTGTGAACTATTTTGAACTTATTAAAACTTATGGCGTTTGTGAGTTACAATTATTAGAATTCACCAAGATTTTTATTTTCTAAAATATGTTAAAATTAGTTAAAAATGACATATGATAAATGATAGTGAGCGTATCCTTTGAATTGATTTCTCCTTATCTGAATAAGTGACACACTTCTTCCAAAAAACTCTTATATAAGGGGAGAAGTGTGTCACTTATTTAGATACGGTGGTTAGTATATCTTGTGATGTTATTCATACTTTTGACCTCGGCCCTGTTCTTTTGGACTTATTTTATGTTCATTTATCTTCTATTCAGTTCAGTTCAGTTTCTCTCTGCAATTCAGTTTCTCTCAATTCAGTTCAGTGCAGTTTAGTTCAATTTCTCTCAGTCCAAAAGAACGGGGCCTTCTTTATTCTTCTGAATTAAAGCTTTTAAATGCAATATTCAAATGCACTTCTAAAAAGTGAATTCTCAAGTTTGTTGTAACAAAAGTTAATTAGTAAAAATAAAATAAAAAGGCTTTTTAATGGCCACTAGTCATTAAACAGCCTGATCGACATTTAGAGGGTGAGTAAGGCATCCCTTCAAGGTCTTTCTAGCTTTTTCCTATCGAGCATGTTGGACAAAATTGAGGCTAACCTTAAGGCTTAATCCATGTCTTCGTGCAATCCTGTAAAAAGAGAGTCTCCATATTATATGAAGTATGACATATCGATACGTAATTGCTACTCCCTTCGTCTGATATTAATTGCAATAGTTTGAGCGGTATACTTGTCAATGCACACTTGACCGTTAATTCCTCTAATCATCAAATGATAATAATAGTGAAAAGGTGATATGTTGAAAATACACATTGAGTTTAAGTTCTTATACATCTTACATACCATAATTTGGTTTTATATACTAATTAAAAATTATGATCAAAATGAAATAATGCAAAAATTACACTCTTTTGATTAATACTTCTTCCGTTCCATAATAAGTGAACCATAGGGAATTGGCATAAGATTTAATAAACATCACTTTCAAAAGCCAAAAAGTCATAAAATACTCTTTTTATTATTATAAGGAGGAGAGAGAAAAGCAAACCACACAAGTTTGTGATGGGTACTCTTGTCACTTTGTCACTTTCTTTTTTCCATTTAAGGTATGTTTCACTTATTTTGAAACGTTTTAAAATAGTAAGTGTTTCATTTATTATGAAACGAAGGAAGTATATAAAACAGAGGTAGTAATATAATTGCTAATTCAATTAGCCATTCATTCATACTTCTACTAAATTGTTCATGTCTTTTGAACTTTTGATATTGAACAAGATGTTGATGTCCTGCACCAACATGTGGGCTATAGTTCACCACCTTTCCCATGTAGCCTATGGTAAATTGGTAATAAGATATTGTGTTTTCAACTGAAATTCTATTTCTGCATGAAACCAAAGAAAAAGTCAAAGATCATATAAGTGAAAATTTGTCGATATGCAGAGGAAAAGAATAAGATTTAGGTAGGACTAGATTGATGAAAAGCCTAGTAGTGAGCCATTTTATGGTACGGCCCATGGCTAATGGCCCTATGGTTGGACATGTTGGCTTTGGCTTCACATTGGAAACGAAAGGAGTCATCACTCTCTTGGCTGTCTCGATTAGACAGCACTATTCAGTATTCAGTAATGTTGATATTTTTCACTCTTCCGACCAACATGTGACCTCTATTTTGGTGCTTCTTTTCAAGTGCTTTTATTTTGTTGAGAGTGACAACCTTTTTGGGTTTTGATTGATGGAAGAAACTCTAAAGCGGACCCCAATATACTTTGACCAACTTTCTTTCTTTATAAAGTAATGATTGTTAAGTTGGCAAGTTTTAAAAATTACTTTAAGTTCTGTTCTTTTGGACTAAATAAATAGAAATTTAGTTCAGTTTAGTTCAGATCATTTCAGTTCAATTCATTTCAGTTCATACTACAACTTATTGATTTTATTATTATTATTATTATTAATATTATTATTATTATTATTATAATTATTATTATTATTATTATTACTATTACTACTACTACTACTACTACTTCTTCCTCCATTTCAAAAAGAACTCCAAATAAATAAGTTTAAACAATGTAGCAATTAAAAAAAGAACATTTAAGGAAAATGTAGCAATTAAAAGAAACAAAAGGAGTATTCTAAATTTCCTAATAATCTTCTTCTATACGATCTCCAACCTCGTCATTTTCTTCCATCTCATCTTCATTATTATCTTGACCATCAGCTTCATGTGCATCATTCAGTTTAACATCTCTCCAAATTAGACAAACTTTTTTGATGTGTAATACTTTTATTAAGGTAAAAACATTCTCTTACCCCAATTCCATTGACATTGTTATTTCTATCCCCAATTCCTTGGACGTTTTTTTTTTGTAAAAACAACTTATTATGTCATAACGTCCATTTTCCAATTTCGCACTAAAAAGAAGAATTATGAAAAGCTAAAATCAATTAAGAAACATATGAATGATAATATATTTGATAATTTTAACTGCCCGGGGCATTGCCCGGGCCAAAAATACTAGTTCTACAGTATTAGGCGTGAAACATGCTATTGGTTTTGTACATATTGACTTGCGAATAGCAATCTTGGAGGAAAATATTATATTAACAATATTATTACTTCATATCATTATCATTCTACTTGCTAATACTCCCTCCGTTTCATTTTAATTTACTCACTTCACTTTGGGGGAGAACCAAGGAGAAAGTGCAAAAGTATGAGAGAGAAACTGAAAAGGTGGAGAGATAAATTGAAAAGTGAGAGAGAAAAATTAGAAAGTGGGTTAAAATATAAAAAAGTGGATAACATGAGTGGAAAAAGAGGAGAAAGTAGATGTGACATGTTACCAAAAATAGAAAAAACAACAGTGTGTAGATTAAAAAGAAACGGACCAAAAAGGAAAGTGTGGGCCGATCCCCGTGTGCTGGAGGGAGTATTAATATTACTCAATTCATAAGAGTATTATTATTATTATGCATATTATTAGTATTAGTATTAATATTATTATTATTATCATTATCATTAATATTATTAATTATGATCATTATCAATGATGATAAAAATATTACTCAATTTGTAATTATTAATAATACTCAATTCAGTTCAGATCAAATCAGTTCAGTTCAATTCAAACTTGTTCAGTTCAGACTTATTCATTTCATTTCAGTTCAGTTCAGACTTATTCATTTCAGTTCAGTTCAGTTCAGACTTATTCAGTCCAAAAGAACATAGCCTTATTCCTCAAAAAAAAAAATCGCCTTAACATCTCTGGTTTCCCTCTTTTATTTTAAACTAGTCTTTTATGCACGTGACGTGTAGGTCGATTGCTTAAGTATTCTTGAATTTCGTCTAAGGCCCCGTTATTTTGGAATGATAGAAACTGAACTAAACTAAACTGAACTGAAATAATAATAATAATAATTAAAAAAATAATGATAATATAATAATAATAATTAAAAATAGTAATAATAATAATGATAATAATAATAATAATAATAATAATAATAATAATAATAATAATAATAGTTAATATTAATATTAATAATTTTGATAATAATAATAAGTATTAAATAATAATATAATAATTATTATTATTATTATTATAATAATTAATATATAATAACAATAATTAATATTAATATTATAATAATAATAATTAGTAAATAATAATAGTAAATAATATAATAATAATTAACATAACAATAATTATTAATAATAATTACTATAATAATAATTGTAACTAAATATAATTATTTTAATAATTATGATTATTATTATAATTAATAATGTAATATTAATTAATTAATTAATAATAATAATAATATTAACTGAACTAAACTGAACTGAACTGGACTAAACTAAACTGAAAATAAGTCCAAAAGAACAGGGCCTAAGTACTTGTTTGGTTGCAATGAGAATTATTTTCCCATAGGAATTTACAACTTCTGGAAATTTAATTCCCTTATGAAATTCCTAGTAATTAGTCTAAGTTGTTTAGTAGTCATAAGGGAAGTTGTAATTCATAGGAATTAATGTAGGAATTGTAAGTGACCAAGGGGAGGGTAGATAAATCAATTCCTACATTTTGTGGGAATTTCAAATTCCCGTGAATTTTCCTTGCCCCTAATTTCCCCATTTACTGTCAACCAAACAACTACATAAATAAAAAAATCATGAAAATTTCTATTGCCTACATAAAAACTTGGGGTGAAGCGTGTTTTATTTTTGAGAGAAGAAAGTTTTAGTGAGAGAAAGAAGAGGGATGGTGAGAAGCTTGCTGATGCCCCTTAGCAGCATCAGGCATTTCTTATTTATAGACGAACTTGTTTAAGTGTTCGTACAAAATTACATACTATTACAAACACTATTGCTACAGCGAAAGTGCTACAATAAAAGTACTGTTCACAATATTCACTATTCATATATTTATCGTGCGCTAGCCGCCTAACTTTTGTCCTATCTTATTACAGCTGTAATACTTATCTTCTTTAACAGGTATTTCATACTTGTAAGTTGTGCTCTATCTCCGTGGTAGATGTTGATGTGCTAGATGATTCAGCTCTGTCTCCACATCTATCCATATCTTCAATTATTGGTACAGTCATTTGTTTAATTTCACACATTTGACATGAGTGGTTATTATTTTGCTGTATCCAACTGCAATATCTCTTCAAGGTATCTTGAGTCAAAAAATTTCTAGGTATATACCTTGTAACTGGTTCTTGATCTGGATGGAGCAGGCTCCATACCCATGATTGATAGTTTCGACCGTGTCATGGCCATATGCTTTGCTTTGGGATATAATTAACGTATTTAACTCTCTAGGATTTATCCAAACATGAGTCTTGACCACGGTAATCAAGGCTTCATAAATTGTCTTTATCTTGACTGCTCTTTTCTCGCGGAGGAGATCTGGTATCTCATTTCGGCTTAACTCTGGCTGAGCCTTAATTTCTTCTGGAAAGATAAAATTTGTTGTACAGCCCATTTTGACAACTCTAATACATTGTTTTATTTCAGAGAAAGTAACTTCGCCTGGGGCGGTATAGCATCTTACAAAAATCATAGGAGATTTTGAAATTTGCAAGTAACTTTTAGCTGCTTTATATAACTGAGGAATAGATGATAGCTCTTCTCCATTCATTGTATAAACTGAATTAAGAAGGCCATAATCGTATGCTGCTTTGATTAAATTTGCATTGCAACCAGGCAACGGTATTAACTCGTTTACCCTTTTTAAGGGGTTAGTAACATAACCTCCTTCTATCTCCTCGTGGTGGTCTTTAGTGGTTATTTCTAGGACGGTATTTAGTTTGTTGGCAATAAATAAGAAATTATCTATATATTGGCGAACCAAAGGAGACATAGTTTGTTTGGTTCCTAAGGTTAGCTTTTCTTTGAAGAATGTGGTATCTGGTACTAGCTGGGAAAATTTATTTCATTGATAACTAGTGTGGGGTTATTGGCTTGATTGGGGTAATAAGTTCGGCTTTTATATTTTTGGCTAGTGCCAATATCTGTTTGCTCCATATTAGGATTGCTGGAAGTGGCTTCCCTTTTCATAGAAGCGAGTTCTTCCATTAACTTTTTGAGTTGTATCTTGAGACCCTGATTTTCTAGAATCAATTATTGAGCTATTTCTTGAGAGATAGTCTGCAAAATAATTTTCGTTAGTTTTCAATAATTCAATAGAAAATTCATATTGATTGATGTCAGCTATTATTCAATTAATTTCTTTTTTTGTAATGGAATCTTGTAGTTTTTGAGTTAACCAACTTCTAACAGTTCTATTATCTGTCCTAATTATGAATTTACTATAAACTATGTAACATTCAAATTTTTTGATTCCATATTTTACTTGCTTTTAACTCTTTTTTATTTATATCCCAATTGATTTCATTTGCCTTAAATGTTCCTGAATGATATAGACAAACATATTCTTTTCTATCATTTTTATATCTGTATTTTAATACTGCTCCATAACCGTTATTGGTTTCACTAGCATCTGTTTCCACTATCCATGTAAATTCTTTGTCTTCATCGGGAAAACTTAGTTTTGGTAACTTTCTAACTAATTCCTTAATTTTTTCTAAAATCTTTGTGTCAGTATCTTCCCATCTAAAATCGTAATCTTTCTTTAGTTTTTTAGTTAATGGTTCGGTATATTGTGATAATTTAGGGATAAATTCTCTAACCTGATTTACTATTCCTAGGAATTTTTGTAATTCTTTCTTAATATTAATTTCCTTTTGGAACTCTATGATTTTTTGAGCTATATGATCTTGCATTTTTATTCCAGCTTTATCTATTTCAAATCCTAAGAATTCAATCTGTGTTTTAAATAATTCCATTTTCTTTTTACTTAAAACTATACCACTGGTTTTAATAATTTCTATAAACTGTTCTAATAACTTATAGTGTTCTTCTTGTGTTTTTGAATATATTAGTATATCATCAATATAAACTACACAATTTGATAATTGATTTAAATATTTATCCATAAATGCTTGGAATCTGCCTGGGGCATTTTTATATCCAAAGGGTAAGACGTTCCATTCATAAAATCCATTTGGGACTTTAAATGTTGTTAGTTGTTTGGAATCCTCGATTAACTTTAATTGGTGAAAGCCACTTTTACAATCAAATTTTGAAAAATAATTATATCCTTGTATTTGCCTCATTTTAAGTATCTTATTTGGTATGGGATAATTATATGTAATTGTTTTTTTTCGTTTAGAATTCTATAATCAATAACCATTCTTGTTTTTCCTCGTTTTTGTTCTGAATGGTTATTAAATATAAAAGCACTGCTACTATGTTTTGAATTACTTGGTCTAATTAGTTTTCCTGCTAATAGTTCTGTTATATGCATTTTAAATTCTTTTCATCTCTTTGGGTATTATTAAAAGGTTTTTGGGATATTATGCTATTTTGGTCTTTTAATGTTATTTGTATTTCTGTTTTATGCTTATGCCAATTTTCTAAAGGATTGTCGTTGCATAGTTTTTCTAACTTAGTTTTTAAAGGAGTAAGCTTATCTAGATGGAGTATTCCAATTTCTATAATTTCAAAGTTATTAATATCTTCATTCTTGGTTGTCAATTTTTGGACTAATTGAGCTTCTTCGCCTATTTTACATTTTTCCCATTCTATTGGCATTCGTTCTCTATTTTTGACTACTTTAGCACTTAAGTTATGTTTACAAGGAGTAAATAATGTAACGAACTCTTTACCTATACTAAATGGTTTATATTGGTTAAGAAAGTTAGTTCCTAGTATTATGTCTTTTCCTATTAATTCGAAACAGTATACTTTAGGTATGATTAATATTTTATTTCAAATTTGTATTTTTACATTTGTTTGATATAGGGTAATGTTACTACTATTGTTATTAAACCCATTGATTCTAAATGGTGTGTTTAATCTTTTCCATTCTGGTAAACAGTTTTCTTTCATAATTGTTGGTTGTGCTTCTGTATCTACCATTAGTGTATAATATCGACTTTTATATCCTTCAAAGATTATTTTTATAAGTATATAGGTTAAATTACTCATTTTTATTAAGAATTGCTAATTCATTTTTCATTTTATGTAAATTTTGTTCTAATATTTCTATGTCTCTTGTTTTCTTTTGTTCTTTTTCATATAATGTTCTTGTACTATCTCTATGACATCTTGCAAATATTAGGTATTGCAGTCTTTGAGTTATATGGGCCTTTTCTTCCTTTGCTATTTCTATCTGTTTTTGCAATTTTATTAATTCTATTAAACTAGGTATAGTGTTACTCATCTATTATTTTAGTTTTATATTGGTTTTGGTTATAGGTAAATTTAAAGTAATCTAGTTCTATTTTCCATGGTTTAACTTTTTCTAAGAAGTCTTTTCCTAATACTATCTTATTGTTTAAGGTTATAACATAGTCAATATTTATATCTTGTAGTGCAAATTTTGTTGTTAAGGTAATAATCTATTAAAATTTTCATTAATGTTAACTATTTGATTTGACAGTTTGTCTAATGGTATATAATTACTTTCAGTATTGATGTCTAATTGCGCTGTTAGGTTTTTTGTTCCTATTTGTATGGTTATATAATATTCGTGTGATTTTATTTGAATAGGTAGGTTGTCAGTTAAATCTCGTTTAGATCTAGAAACACTTAATCGTTTCTTCACTATTTCTAAGTCTTCATAGTTTGGTTTAGAATATAATTTTAATCCTATTTCTATAGGTAATACAAGATCTGTAAAAGGGTTATCTATAGTAATTGGTCTTAATTTATTTTTAGTATAAACCTGATGCTGATCGGTTAATATATAAGCATTCTTACATTGTACTGTCATGACTTTTGATCCATTGGTCATGTTTATTCCTCATAACATCCAATATAGGACTAATGATTTTTCTATATTTTGGTCAATTAAACTTATAGAATAAATTGGCTTAATTATGAATCTAACTTTTTGATAAATAAGATTTCCTTTAAGTTGTGCTATAATAGCTTGTTCTACTGGTTCTTTGATTCTATCATCAGCTAATTCTAATTCTAAGGGAGTATATATTCCTTCTTTAAAACAGGCTTTTATTATTATTTCTATGGCTGCTAATTCTACAAATCTAAATGTGATTGGTTTATTTTTTAATACGTTATTAATTTTGTTTATTTCTTCATTTAACACTTCTTGTGTTATTAATGGGACTCTAGTGTTACCTTGTACTTGTGTTATATCTATAACATGTTCTTTATCAGCTATAACTAAATATTCTTCCTTTTTCTTTTTGAAATACTTAGTTAAATTAGTTACGTCAATTTTTTTCTTTTCAATTATCTTCTCGGGGGACAACGTAAATCCTTCATACTTTAATGCATTATATTTTTGTAAGTAAAAAATGGCTCTTTGATTTTTATGTTGTACTGTAATATCTTCATCGTAATCAACTTCTTGTAACTCTTTATTCATTACTATCAGTTTCAGTATTATCTTCTTCTTCACTACTTTTATCATTACTTCTTATTTCATTAATTTCATCATTATCTGTTCATATTCGAACACATATATTTCTTCATCTGGTGGTATATTGGTTTTACCTAGTTCATATTCTGCTATATGGAGTTCAATGAAATTTACATTTTTTATATTTTTATTAATATTTCTATTTGCTTTAGTCTTACATTCCTTTGCTATGTGACCTATCTGTCCACAATTATAACATCTACATCTTTTTGGATTTTTCGCATATTTATAGATTTTTCTTTTAATAAAGTAATTTTTATTTGATCGTTTCTTATGTTTATATTTTCCATACTGTTTGAATCTTTTATATCGTCTTCGCATTAATTTGGGTCTTTTAGCTTTATATCTTTTGTTTGATTTGTGACATCCAAATTTGGGTATTTCATATTTTTCACAACTGTCACTTATTTTAGCTTGTTTTCTAAATGTCTTTTGGTTATTGACTTCAATACAATAATTTTTACACCATGTTTGTAAAAATGCTATTTGTTCTCCTAAAGTTCCTATTTTAGGTTCTGGATAATAAGCTTGTTGTACCATAGTATTTATAGGTATTGTTAATTTTTCAAAATATAATTTTCGAAATACAGCTAATTGTTCAGGTGGTTCAGTTCATAATTCATTTGAAAAGCACACGTATATTTATTTAAATCTTCTGGATACATGAAACATATTTGCATATTATATAATTGGGACTTACAATATTCTTTCTTAGCTACTGCATATTTTAAATCTGAATTTGTATTACCAAATTCTCTTCGAATTATTTTTTCGTATTTTTTCAACATTTGTGTTGAGTCTGTCATCTCAGTTCCTTCTATCTTAGTACTTCGCAGTTATGTTAATTCTTTTATTCCTATATTAATTAAGTAGCTTCTTGCTATTCCTGTTATAGTTGCTTCAATATGACTAGCCGCTGCACTAACTGGTATTTTAGCTTCTATTAATTTTGCATTTATTCTAGCTGTCCAGTTTTGTATATCTATTTCAGCATTTGTAGAACAATCTAGATTTAAAGTTTCTCCTGTTTGGTTATCTCTAGGTATATAATCATTTTCTAATTTTCTTCGATATTTCCATATATAGTCATTATTTTTATGATTATATTTTTTCTTTTTGAAGGTAGGTTTATAACTTCTACTGGTTTCCATGTAATCATAATCGTCATCTGTGTAGACCTTAGTAATTACGTTAATTTCTTCATCTTTTTCTGAATTAAAGTCTGATTCTAAATAATTTGAATATCTAAATTCTTGACTGGATTGTTCAGAATAAACTTCTTCATTATTTTCTTCTAGCTAGAGTATTTACCTCTATATTATTTACCTCAAGTCGTTCTATTTCAGTAGTTAAAGCTTCTATGATAGTATCATTTATTGTTTCGTTATCTGATTCATGGATTTCTAATATTTCAGTGTTGTCTTTGATATTACATATAAGTTGTTCTTCTATTTTATTAAACCTATTATTATATTCTATTTTAAGATTTTCTATCTCTTCATTAAAATTGTTTTCTACTCTGTAGACTTTGTCTAATATTTGTTTAGTATTAATATGGATTATTTTAATAGATTCTTCCATTTTTCGCATTCTTTCATCATATTTTCTTTCTATTTTTTCTAATTTCTTGTAGATGTCATTAATTGTTTTACTGTCTTGATAGCTACTTTCTATATTTGTTATTTGTACGAAATTATTTTCTAGTGCTAGTCTTCTTTCTCTATCAAATTCATTTTCTAGTATCATTTGTTTCCTATCTTTTATTAAATAAAATCTACCTTCACTAATTTCTGCAAATTGTCTATTTTGATTAGTCTTGTGTATTTTAAATGGACCATCAGGGTATCTAATAATTTCCTCTTCAATGATTTTTTCGTTTTTATTCATTATTCTGATTGTCAATTTATTCTTTCATATTCTATTTCTATTCTTTTTCTTAAAAGTAATTCTGGAAATAACTGTGAATATTCTTTAGTTATCTTCTTTTCTAAAATTTCATAACCTTGTTCTTCTAGTTCTATTGGTATTCTAGTATTACTAGACTCTGGTTTATATGAATCTTTCTTACTTTCTTTTAGTAATTGTATAATTAATAAAATATTTGTATTTATTATTTTTAGATTAGTTCCTAAATTTTCTTCCTTTTCTAGTTCACTCATAAGTATAAAGTTGGTTTTCTATCTAAAGTATAATTAATATAATCTTCTATTATTTTCTTAGCCATATCCTCCTGTTTTTTTATTTGTATATTTAGCAGTTCTATTTGATCATCAAAAGGTTTTAACTCTTTTTCAATTTCTTCATGATTATGATTATCACTTAATGTTGCTTGTTCTAATATTTGTAGTTTATTAATGATAGCTATTTGTTTTTGATTTCTTAATTCTAAATTTTTTATATCAGATTGCATAGTTGATATAAAATATTCCCAATTAGCTCTTCTCATAGCCTTTTTTACTTGTGATTTTGTACTCATGCGTATAATGAATTTTGTAACTCTAAGTTCTTGTTTAGCTGTTAAGTATCTATTTTTCTTGTTTTGTTGCTTAGTTAAATACTTTCTTAAAGCATTTTTTATTTCATTATCTTTTCTACGATAGGCTTCATATAAATGATTTTCAAATTCATCTATTTTATCCTGTACGATTCGGATTTGAACATTTAATATGTTATCTCTCATTTCTATATGATCTTTAACGTTTTTTATTTGTGTCTTAATAGTCATAACGAATTTATTAATTGTTCAAGTTATATTAATAATTGTCTAAGTTCTATTTGTTTTAATAGTTCTAGCAATTTTTTAAGTTCTATTTGAATTTTTGAAAGCTAGTCTATCTTATTTTGTTCTTCCTGTATTGATTTAAGTAAAGAATACCTTCTTTCAGTATCTTCTGCTTCAGATGCTTGAATATTATCAATAGTTATCTGATCTCTTACTCTATTAATTTTAAATAGTAAAGCATAATTTATCCATTCAACACTTAATTTAACAGTTTTTATTTGAGAATTCATAATATAATAAGCAAATAATCAAGTAAATATTTAAGCAAATAAACAAGTAAATAGGTAAATAGTCTGTTTCTTTATGAACTTTCTTTTAAGACTCAATCCCTTTTGCTCATAATAAACCTTAATCAGTTAATAACAATTCTACCATCTTTCATATAAGTACTGCTAATCCGCTTTGACAACCTTTAAGCACTTAAGCAGAATTAAATAAATTCATGTTTTTCAACCTCACCACATAGGTTTTATGCATCACACCCTCAACACCTTCTCATTCTCAACGGCTAAACGGGCTCCTACTACCAATTGTCTCTTGGTTTCTAAACATGATTTTACTTAATCGAGGAAAGCATAATTAAGATAGTATACATCTTCTATGAAATTATAGAATTATCTTAACAGATCTTAGTATTATTATAAAGTAGGGGATTGAATTTAAATTTAGTTCATAAGAAAAGGGATTACCTTATCTTCTTCCATACTTATTTGTAAAATATCTTGAGGAATTAGCTTTAAGTGAATAGCTCCGGTCTCTTGTGAATAGTAGCTCTGATACCAACTTGGGGTGAAGCGTGTTTTATTTTTTAGAGAAGAAAGTTTTAGTGAGAGAAAGAAGAGGGATGGTGAGAAGCTTGCTGATGCCCCTTAGCAACATCAGGCATTTCTTATTTAAAGACGAACTTGTTTAAGTGTTCGTACAAAATTA
This sequence comes from Beta lomatogona, assembly GCA_947646795.1. Taxonomy (NCBI): domain Eukaryota; kingdom Viridiplantae; phylum Streptophyta; class Magnoliopsida; order Caryophyllales; family Amaranthaceae; genus Beta; species Beta lomatogona. Next base: position 1,143,444 of record CANSNZ010001289.1, read on the forward strand.
CATACTATTACAAACACTATTGCTACAGTGAAAGTGCTACAGTAAAAGTACTGTTCACACTATTCACTATTCATATATTTATCGTGCGCTAGCCGCCTAACTTTTGTCCTATCTTATTACAGCTGTAATACTTATCTTCTTTAACAGGTATTTCATTCTTGTATGTTGTGCTCTATCTCCGTGGTAGATGCTGCTGTGCTAGATGATTTAGTTCTGTCTCCACAGCTATCCATATCTTTAATTATTGGTACAGTCATTTGTTTAATTCCACGCATTTGACATGAGTGGTTATTATTTTGCTGCATCCAACTGCAATATATCTTCAAGGTATCTTGAGTCAGAAAATTTCTAGGTATAAACAACAACTAAATATAAGTGTAATTTATAATCATTATAGTACAAACTAATGTAGTTTATAAAGTGTTTAGAAATTGTGATGAACATTTAGATGTAAAGTCTTATAGTCAAATTAAATTTGTAAAAGTTTTTTTTTATTGAGTAACCATATTTCTCATTATGTCAAGTTACTTTGTTAAGGCTTATTTAGTTGTTTATTATTGGAACTTTAAGGAGACAACAATGTACACCATTACCCCATCTTTAAATTAGGAAAGGATATTATTGTAGAAAATCTGAATATGCAATTATATATTTAGCTAAGGACAAAAACGACTTTTCATAGGGGGACACCATAACCCCCCCTTGGCTTTTACAATAGAGATAATATTTCCTCCGTTCTGAAATACTTGAAACATTTTGACTTTTACATTTTGTACCAACTCTCGTTTGACAATGTCTTGCGAGTTCAACATAAGAACAAATATAATTACGTGGAATCTTCTTATATTCATTTCGACATATAATTTTAGAATATCAACTTATTACAATTTGTTACTTATAAGGAATTAGAGATATTAATGATTAAAGTTATGCGTTGACAAATATCCCCGAAGAAAACCCAAGTTGTTTTTTATTCCAAGTTATAAAAAAAGACACAGGAAGTACTTCATCTGTTTTACAAAAAGGAAATGTAATAATAATAATTTCAACTATTATTACCTTCTTATATTAATCCTAATTAATGTTTAATTCAAAATAATACCAACAAATAATAACCCTACCATTCTCATAACAATGTTTCAGCATTATTGACATGTTAAACAAGTAACAATGACAATCTTTCATTTGCTAATGGCCCCCCTCTTTCCTTTATTTTTTACTCTATTTCCTCCCCAAGCTTAGTCATCCCTGCCTCACCCTTTGTCAGCCAGCAGACCCAACATCAGTCCATCGGAACGCCCTATTAAAAATGCTTTAATAAATCTTACGGTTTTTTCACCAAATGCCCCCAAGTTTTTAGTTTATTCACGAGGTACCCTCACACTTTTGAAAATACATAGGGTACCCCCTCAGTTTCACGATAATACATCCACATGCCCTTAGTGACTAACGGCGGTTAACGCCGTTAGTTTTAACCCTTATTAGACCCTAATTAACACTAATTAACCTAACTAACCAAACTAAACCCTAACATCTAACCCTACCCTAACCCTAACCTCTAATTTCAAACCCTAACCCTAACCTCACCACCACCTAACGACCACCCCCTCCCCCACCCCCCCTGCCGCCCCTACCCCCACCCCCCGCAGCGCCACCTCCCCCAACCCTCGGCTTTCGCACCCCTTCCCCCTACCCCTCCGGTTTCGACCCTCCCCCACCCCCCCTGATTCTCGCAACGCCCCCTCCCCCACGACCCCGCCACCCTTTAATTTTCCGCGAAAAAGCTGCTGGCCGGGTTAATTGGTTGCGGACGACGAGCGAGCGAGTTAATGACTCGGGTGAGTCGTCCCGAGAGATAGATCGGGATAAAGAGATGCCGGGGTGGGGGAGGGTTCAGCGGCTGCGGGGGGTGGGGGAGGGGGCTTTGGGGGTGCATGGGGGAGGGGGTGCATGGGGGGAGCTACGGGAGGGTGGGGGTGGGGAGGCTGCGGAAGGGGTGGGGTGGGGGAGGCTGTAGGGGTGGGGGGGAGGGTGGGGAGGGGGTGGTGGGAGGGTGGGTTAGGGTTAGGGTTAGGGGGTGAAGGTTTGAGGTAGGGGTTAGGATTAGGGTTAGAATTAGGGTTAATTAGGGTTTAAAACACAAAATTAGGGTTAATGAATAACGGCGTTAACCGCCATTAGTCACTAAGGGCATGTGGATGTATTATCGTGAAACTGAGGGGTACCGTGTGTATTTTCGAAAGTGCGAGGGTACCTCGCGAATAAACCGAAAACTCGGGGGCATTTGGTGAAGAATAAAAGAATAAAGTGAAACTTTTTTTTCGCCGATTAATCGGAACGCCCTCATTTAATTTCCTTTTTGAAATTGAACGGACCAATATTTTTATGGAAAAAAGCCCCTCGAAATATAATATTCACATTGACAAAGTTTTGGTTGCTCCAATTTAGTGTCGTTCCTGACATTTTAAGGGTCATGGGCAAATTATAAGATTGGGGCCCCTTATATAAATAGGGTACTTCTAAATTTTTTTGATATATTTTTTTGGTGGTATGATTTTATATAATATACTCCCTCTGTTTTATTTTGTTGTTCCTATTTGGAATCGGGGAAGAAACCAATGCAACTAAAAAATAGGCAATATTCTACTATTTTAAATAAATTAAATTAACTAAAAATAAAGATTCTTGCCCTTCTGAGTTATTATATGTTAGACAACTAATGATACAAAATGTTTGAGGGGTAAAAGAGCAAAGTACCTACAAACTAATGTGAACACATTTATTACTTTTTGAGTTACTCTATGTTAGACAACCAATTAGGCAAAAGTTTGAGGGGTTAAAAGGTAAAAAAAATGACTACTAAATAGTGTGAACACATTTATTGCAACATAAAACTAATGGAAAGATTCAAAATAGGAGCAACATATTGAAATTTTCCAATGGAGAATACAGGAACAACAAAATAAAACAGAGGGAGTATTATGATTGAATATTCACGACATTTTGTATTAAGCGTCATATATTTTACTTGCTTAATCAAAGAATAAAGTTTGACAAAAGTCAAAAAACTTGAATAACATACTTTTCATTTAATTTACTGCTACTATCTATCTTTGAAATTATCTCCTCTCACCTACACCAGACACCACACAAAAAAAAAAAAGAACTTATAAGTCAAGCATTTCTATAGAAATAATTTAATACTATTTTTTATTTTCTTATATCTTCTTTCTTAGGTTATTAGTAGTAATTTGGTACATAAATATTTTGAAAACTGTAATAATAGCATATTAGTTGATTTCAATTTTCAAGTAATTAAATAATCCCATAGCTGAATTTTTTATTTGTGCAAAATAAAATAAAAAAAATGAAATACAATTACTACCTTAGCTTAGCACTCTCCGTACCAGACAAATGTGTCATTTCCTATACTTGTGAAAATAAAAACTTTAAACAGTGCTCCATTCCTCCATTAGACAAAAAGTAAATTTCTCCACCAGACAAAGAGCATATTATAATTTAGAAATGAGGATGAGAGACCTCTTATAATTACCAAAATAAGCAAGCAAAGCCAAGAGATAGATTCGGACAGTCACCGGCTCGCCACCGCCAGTCCATCAAGCAAGGGCTTGTTCAGTCTTCAGATTTCAGATCTAGAAACAAATTATAGATAGAAATAAGTCCAATTCGAAGTTCCATGTGAGAAAATATGGAATGAAACTTGGACAATTTCAATTAAGTATTTGATAATGGTTGTGACTTGTGAGAATGGGGTTTACGTATACATTTAAATTATTTTTGGAGTTGTAAAAGTGAATTTTTTTTTTTTTTTGATAGGATAGTAAGGAGTTAAATATTCTCTGTTTGTTTTTTTTACATTCACATTGAAATCTTATTGGAAATATGGAAATTAGAGAATTAGGGAAGTAGGCAAGGAGTCTTTGAATAATTGAAGAAATAAACAGTCACAAAGTCGTAACTTTCGAAGTAATTGCATTTGCAGTGTATAATTTTGTTCTCACATTGAATTTTTTTTTTATATATTGGGCCCCTCCTTCCCTCTTCCAATGCTTCTTGTTAAATGGTTTGTACATTACCGGTGTTAATATTGATATAGTTAAATAATTAGCCTTTTAAACTATTCAATTGAACTGATAAATTCACTTTCAACCAGATGGAATATCTTGCTTCCCACATGAAATATGTAACCGAAGGTGATGGTCTGATGGAGTAAAAGAATCAAAAATGGGGATCGTTTGATAAGATAATATACAACATTTGCTCGAAACCCTCAAAACCTTTTTCGTTGCTTTATGACATTTTGTTATTTTTTTTATTAAACAATCTACTTCAAATCTAAACTTTGATGGAGTACCTAATTTTATATTAAGATATTTGGGTATCCACGTATTGATTACATTAGACGAGGTACAATCTCGAATAAATATAATTTAGTCTCTAGGTGTTATGTTGTCCATTCTAATTACAAGAATCAATGTCTTATGCCTTGTGCAAAGCATAAAAAGTCGTGACAATATATGCTGGATATCTTTGGAACTATACATTATTTTTTTTGCCATCTCCTCCTATAAGAATCAATTATTTGTCTCTTTCTAATAGCTCTAAAATTAGTAATAAATCCTCAAAATTGTTTATATATTTATAAGCTCAAGTCTCTAAGCCGTACATATCCTTGGGATTAAGGGACTGTCGATAATAGACAATTGCATGCAGCCATGCATGCACATACCAAATGATCATATTGCATGCAATAAATCAATTCCACATCCCAGCTGGCCGTTTATTATCTTTTAATAACTCATCGTGTGCTAACTTTGTATCGCATGGTTCAGAAATACGAACACAAACACTGAAGTTCAATTGGTTCCCCTCAAAAAAAAAAAAAGGTTCAATGGATTTTGGTAACTAAAAAGTCTGCCTGCTAAGAAATCAAAATTAAAAATGTTAAACCATGATTCCTTCGTTATTTTATAAAAAAACTAGTATTTAGGTCCGGTCCGGGCTATGCTCCGGGTTAGAAAAAATTTCAATTATTAATATAATACTTTAAGATGATAACACGCATGAATATCACTTGGTCTAGTGGTTAAGATTTTAGTATATAAACTTGAAGTTCCGGTCAAAAAAAAAACTTGAAGTCACGGGATCAAATCCTATACTATGCAATTTCTAAATTTTATTGTATGTGGATATATTAAATAAAATGCCCTTAGGGAGAGCACCACGTGCACCATTCATTTTTTAGGAACGGCTTTTTAATATATTAGTATAGATATAGATTTCTAGTAAACATTACATTCTCATTTTTTATAAAAAAATTCCCCCTCGTATATGTACTTTTCAAAACATGATTTTGATACCACTTCTTGCTTCTCGCATATCTCTACATTGCCTTATATATACACATAAACATGACAAGATAATTGGTTGGATTTTTTTGATAATTTTGTTTTTTTATTCATTTCAGAATCATCCCATGAAGAATGATTGATTACAAACTTACATTCCGCTTCATGAAATCATACATCCCCCTGACAATTCGAATGAAATAGAGAAACTTCACAACTACCAGAACATCATAGATACACAATACATTAGAACTCAGACCAAGGAGTCACAAAAATGAATTTTTGTCTAAAGCCAAGCTATGAAATCATTTCTTCTTTGAAGTCCTTGTTTTGCCAATGTGTCTGCCACAACATTTGATTCTCGAGTTCGATGGATGATTTGGATGCCATTCCCAACTGAAGTGGCTTTTTGGATGAAGTTTATGATGAAAGTGAGATTCCATGGGCCTTTGGAAATCCCTGTACACCAGTTTACAACATTTCTAGAATCCGATTCCACAATTAATCGATGGTCACGCAAGTGAGCTTGTGCTAGGAAAAGCTTAACTGCTCGATGGATTGCTAATGTCTCAGCATGATTGATTTCTACACAGGTGATGGGACTGGAGATAACGCATATGAAATGACCATTGTGATCTCTAAGTACTCCTCTAATGGCAGACTTAAGCAGAAGAGGGCTAAGGGAAGCGTCTACATTCCACTTTAGGTGAGGAGCCAGTGGAGGAGACCAAAGTTCAGCCGTGCGATGCTTTGGCACAATCTGCCCATATGATGAGTGAGGAGGTTTGAGACGTTGAGGATCCTGGACAACTTCATTTGGGTTATATGGAAATGATGAGTTCCACCCTTTAATCCACCAGCAAATTCGTAGGAGGACCATATCATGGAGTTGATCAATTGAACACGTTTTATTCTCGAAGCACCTTGAATTGCGCTCCTTCCATAGTGTCCAAAGAATGATGCAAAAACCCGATGCCCATACTTTTTCGAAGAAAATGTCACACTTCGGGTATGACCATAATTCAAAAGCTTCACGAATTGTTGATGGAGTGACCCAAGCCAGATTCCACAAGTTAAACCACCAATTCCATAAATTCCAAGAGAAGGAACAATGAAGTAAGTGATCACATGATTCTGGGAATAATCCACACAATACACAAAGGGACTGATCAAAAGGAATGACGCTAATCTTGGCCAACTTGGATTCAGTGTTTAATTTCCCACGTAACACAAGCCAAGTGAAGATTTATATGCGGTGATGGATTAGACCCCTCCAAATGCCTTTGATTGCATCGCAAGGTCGAAGAGGATCAGATTTTGCTAGCTCCACCGTGAGTGATTTGACAGAGAATTATCCCACATTGCTCGGAGTCCAGACCAGGTAATCTGAGTCATAAGGCGAAAGGGCAGCCCTTTCAAGAATCTGGAATAGAACATTTTTTTCGGATACATCTTGAGGTCGCAATTCTCTAGACCATTCAAGACACTAGTGCCATTCGCTGCCATCCCATAAGCCACATGAGGCAACCACCGCTTGCCTTAAGGTGCTAATGGAGAATAATCTGGGGCATACATATTTCAGAGGTGTTTCACCAATCCAGGTTTCGTGCCAAAAAGAAGTATTCTTCCCATCTCCAATCTTCTTTCTAATACACGATTTGATCAAGGCATTCACACATGGGTTTCGAAACAAGGATAGCAAAATGTTCCGCCAAGGACCTCCCCTGGATAGGATGGAGAGATCCCCAACAGTGGTATACACTCCATATTTGTATTTTTCTCGAATCAATTGACACCATAAGGGACGATTATCAGACAAAAATTGCCATAACCATTTGCATAGCAGCCTGACATTTTTGTGAAGTAAATCCCCAACTCCAAGCCCACCCAAAAGTTTTGAAAATTTTAAAAGATCCCATGAAGCAGGGGCAAGAAATTTCTGACCAAGAGTACCACACCAAAGAAATTGTCTTTGGATTCTAACAATCTTTTCCACTACTGCTTTTGGAATAGGGAGTATGGAGAGATAGTATAGAGGCAAATTAGTCAAAGAAGCTTTCAGTAATGTAAGGTGACCTCCAAGAGAGAGAAGGTTACCTTTCCACGTTGCTAGCTTTTTCTCCATTCTCTCAATGATCGGGTTCAACATATTGATTTTGTTGTTGGAGCCGCCGATTGGGAGACCTAAGTAGGTGATCGGGAGGGACCCTATGCGGCAAAGGAGAGATTTTGCAGCCATTTGTAACCATTCGTCATCAATATTGAGTCCCACAATTAAGCTTTTATGGAAATTCACTTGAAGTCCCGAAGCAAGATGAAATAGGACAAGCACTTTTTTGATGTTCAATAGAGACTCTATGTTGGGTGAACAAAACATGATTGTATCATCCGCATATTGAAGATGAGTGAGTCTAAAACCATTTCGGCAAACTTCAAGACCATTCCAAAGCTTCAAAGATGTTGCTTTTTGATCAGGGCTTAACGGAAGAACTGTATAAGTTTCCAAAAATTGAAGATACAGACCAAGAAATTGAATTTCAATTATTTGTGGAAACATATCAATTGGCCGAACCCTTGATAAAAGAAAAGGATGCTGTATACGAATCACTTGAATGAGAAGGCTAAGCGCCTCCACAACTAAGTCAAAGAGAAAAGGGGATAGGGGATCTCCTTGACGGAGACCCCTTTGAAGTTTGAACGGCAATGATGGAGATCCATTAACAAGGATAGATGCCGAGGACGACATCACACAAGACCGAATCCACTCACACCATTTTATAGGGAAATTCATTTGCTCCAATAACCAATCTAGAAAACCCCAAGAGACACTGTCGAATGCTTTATGGAAATCCAATTTTAGGATTGCTGCCTTGGTTTTATTTCTCTTGCATGAGTCTATGATTTCTCCGGCAATGAGGGCTTCATCTAGAATTTGCCGATCACTTATGAATGAGGATTGGTGTGGCCCAATTAGAGATCCCATGACTTGTTGAAGTCTTCTCGAAAGCAGTTTTGAGATGATCTTATAAAGGCATCCCACCATACTAATGGGACGGAAATCATGGAAACCGCAAGGATTGGCAACCTTGGGTATAAGAGCAACAAATGCCGTGTTGCATCCTTTAGGCAAGAGTGAGCTATTCCAGAATTCTTTCACCATCTTGTACACATTATCCTTTATTACCTCCCATGCCTCTTTAACAAATTTGAAATTGAAGCCATCCGGGCCGGGTGCTTTGGAGGGGTCACATGCTGCTACTGCTATATCGATCTCTTCGTGAGTGAATTCGGCAACAAGAATTGCTTCATGCTCTTGTGAAAGTGTCTTGAAGCCCAGATTTTTAAACACGGGTCTTTCAAGATGATCTTCTTTGAAGAGGTTTCTAAAGAACTCCACTGCCCCATTTTTTATTTCTCCTGGATCGTCTACTTTCACCCCGTTCTTCAAAATGTGATCAATACAGTTTATTCTCTTTCGAACAGTGGCTATTGCATGAAAATATTTTGTGTTCCGATCTCCTTCTTTAATCCACTTTGCACGTGATTGTTGCGCCCAATAGGTCTCTCTTTTCTTCATCCATTCCCAAAGTGAGGATTGAATTGATTTCCTCTCCAATATTTCCATCTCATTCAAATCACGATCATTGGCAATCTAATCGAATTCATGGAGATGATTTTCCAAAGCTTCGATTTTTTTGTCGATGTTGCCGAAGTCTTCAACATTCCAGGTTTTTAGGGCTTGTTTCACGTGCTTCAATTTGCATACCAACGGTTTATCAATAGCCAATTCCCACGATTTTTTGATGACCTTGAGGCAAGATGGGTTTGACAGCCAAGCATTCATGAAGCGGAATGGTCGAGGTCCCCAACTCTTTGATTTTGCATTGATAAGGAGCGGACAATGATCGGATAGATTCCTTTTGAGCAAAGTCAGTTTCAAATCTGGGTATGTTGTGATCCATTCGGGGGATACAAAGAGTCTATCGAGTTTGCTCTTGGAGCGCCCTTTAAACCATGTATATCTTCCTCTCTCTTCAGCCTCTAGCACCTCATTGAAATCCCCAACCAACAAACAAGGCACAACGGAATTTTGGCAGAAAGACTTTATTCTTTGCCACACTACTGCTCAGTCCTCAATTGAGCATAGACTGTATATATTGACTAGAGTGCATGTCATATTGATTGAAGGAATGCATCCAGTAAGTGCAATCCAGTTCTTTTCGCAGCATGAGGAATTCATTGTGAAAAAATCATCCTTCCAAAGGGAGATTAGACCTCCTGAGTTTCCGAGAGAAGGGTTATACATCCATTGCACATTTGATTCGCTCCATATGGAACCAATCATCTTTGGGCTGAAAGATTCCATTTTCGTCTCCTGTACAAAGACAAAATGTGGATGATGCTCGTTAATGAGACTTCTTACTGCACTTTTTTTTGATTTGGCACCAAGGCCACGAAGGTTCCACGAAACAATTATCATTAAGCTTAAATCAGATGAATTTTGATGATTGTAATCACTGTGCCGCATCCCAGTCTTTCTGCTGCTTGGATAGTATGTTGACTATTCTACAATGCAGCGATGATATAGGTCCATTGAACTGCATTTCAAGCTGATTTGCAAGAGCAGTTATTTCATGAGCTGCCAAATGCAACTGGGAAGAGGGTGGATCAGAGGGGATTAAAACCTCAACTGATGAGGAAGATTTTGATTTGGAGTTCTTTTTTGATTTGATTTGTGTTTTTTTCTTTTTTCGATTGGAGATGTGGATGGATTTTAGATTGTTTGGTATGACATCCTCGAAGCCCGGAGGAAAGAGGGGCCCAGAGGATAATGAGGAATTTGAGGGAATGGGCTTAGGCCTTAGAAGAGGAAAGAATCCGTTGGAGGTAGAAATGGGCGAAATTTGGAGATTTTGGTTTTCTTGTTGGATTTTGGCAGGGATACATTTTGCGTTTTGGGGGGAGAGGGCCCAGGAGGAGGGTCCTTTAAAGATAGGAGTTTCTGAGCTTTGGACTGGGAGGGATTAATATGTTTTGACTTGGAGCAAGATGGGCCTGGACTGAAGCCCATTAATATAGGGAGGATTAGAGATACGGTATGAGAGGAGTGGAATGATTGTTGTTGAGGGCTGAGGCTATTAATCAATGGGTTCATATTCCAAGGAGTGGGGGAGAGTAAAATGAGGCTGGTTTTGTTGTTGTTCTCAATGAAAGGCGGCTCAGCAAGATTACTGAGTGGGGTCTTCGAGGAGACAACCGGTGATTGGTTTTCGTCAGACTTTTGCATAGGTGACTCTTGGTTTGATTCATCTTCCTCGTTGCTTGACGCATCATTGGACATCTTCAAATGATTAGATGGGGGCCTTTTTTCATCTGAGATATAGCTGTAATCTTCAGAGATGCAAGTTTTATGACTTTTTCCCATGAGCTCGATTCCCATTTTGCAGTTTATTAAGAACAGACAATCTGTGATTATTTGGACTTTTGCACAACTGAATTCAGTATAGTCAACTAAAAGGACTCTTCCAAAAACACTGCCTATGTTATAAAAATTCTCGTAGCCCCATCCACCAAGAGGTACCCCAAAAATCTTCAGTTGTGTTTTTCTCCATAACGAGGGACATGCATTGTTTACATCGTGAATGTCAACGAACCACCTTTCAAGCCATTTACTTTCAATCATGGCTGTCTTATCCTCCATGCTTTCGAAGGTTACCAAGTGGAGCATTCCACCCATTGGTTTTATAGATAAACAATGAACACCTTCAGCAAGAATGTGTTCTAGTATTTGGTTAGACGACAATGATGAGGAGGCGAATGCGAGCACACTTCTATTGAACATTTCTTCATTGTCAGAGCAAGGTTGCCCTTTTATTGTGATCACTTCTTCACCCTCAATAACATTGACCGTTATATCATCTCACACCTTTTCTGTATTAACTCCTAAAGCTTTGGAACTCATTTTTTTGACAGAACATGGTTCTAGAATAAAGCAATCTGGTTGAGGCTCCTTTTTAAGCCCCGAAATTTTGTGGTTGTTTGGGGAGTCTAGATTGGAGGCGGGATTAGGGATGGGTATGTTAGAATCCGATTTCTTATTTTCATGCTGTTGTTTGGATTTGATTGGTTGCTCTTCTTGAAAGTTTTGGCAAACTTCTTTGTAGGTGCGGTGATCACGGGGCATTTTGGCAGTGGGTTTTGGTGGAGGGGGTGGTGGAGGGGGTTTTGGGGGATGATGGGATGGAGTCTGGGTGAATAGAGTTGATTTCTGGTTTGGGGCGGGTGATGGTGAGTCATGTTTTGCGGGGAAGATTCTAATGAGGTTTTTTCCAAACTTTCTACCATGTTCTCTTCTGATTGCATTGTAGAGGGATGAACTTGAGGCAAATTTTAAGAAGGCGTAGTGGAATTTACGGTTTGGGCGAGGCTGTTTAGGGATGAAGATGTTGGTAATGGGTCCATAGGGGTTGAAGATTTTCACAAGTTCATGGACTCGTATATCCATGGGAAGTGAATCCACAAAACATGTTTTTGATGCGACTGGGGTTCTGCTGTCTTTCTTCTTCCTTTGCACCTTAATCCATTGATTAGGGTTTCTCTCGCCATTTCTCCTTTCTCCCTCACGCTCTCTCACTCTAGTTTCTCTCGCCATTAGACTTACAGAACAGACCCTTAGTGCATTATTAGTAAAAAAACAATTGGTTGGATTAGTTTGGGGGATAACTTTTGGTTTCAGTCATTTGTGAGTCGGGTCGTGATTTTTGATATCAGGTCAATAATTGTTCGACCTTGACCTAGACAGCCAGACGGTTCAACTATGAGTGTTTGGCCGGGTCAAGGCGCGTTTCCATTGTTCCAAATAAAGTTTCTCTTCTAGACTAATGTAGTAAAATTATAATATTCAGTTTTATGTACAATGGTTTAAAATATGCGTATTATAACAAATGCATAGATGATACATATAACTAAAATAAATTTTCTGAAAAATAATACTTTGTAAATACCAAAATACTCAAGTTGTTTAAATACGAGGTAACTATGATGGGAACAAGTAAAAAAAATTAACATAATAGTCCATCTGAACTTATTAATTGCCAAGCCACATAAGTACTATATATACCAAAAGCAATTTTAAAATTAAAACCCAATATGCTTCATTGTTCAAACATAAAAATAACATAATATATAGTATATATCACTAGTAGAATAATTGCTTATTGCTGCGGTGATATTGCTGCGGTTTTACCCATACGCAGCAATATATCACGTCAAAAGAAAAGTTAAAATATAAAATAAAGATATTGCTGCGGTTTCGGCAAAAAACCGCAGCAATATAGTTTCAACAGAAAATTTTTGAAAAAAAATTGACTTTTGGACCAGATATATTGCTGCGGTTTCTGGCAAAAACCGCAGTAATATATTAAAATAATATTAAAAAAATAATATTTGAATATATTGCTGCGGTTTTTACAAAAAAACCGCAGCAATATCCCCAGTTTTTTTAATATAAGACACGTTGCAATTAGGGTTTAATTGATCCCCATTTTTTTTTTGTAACTAGCCGTTTTCACTCATTCTTCTCCCTCCCTCCTCACTCATTCCTCCTCACTTTTCAGATCTCATCTCTCGTCCTTCTCTCGTCCTCACCACCACCACCACTTCCACCTCTTTCGTCCTTCTCTCGTCCTCACCACCACCACCACCTCCACCTCTTTCGTCCTTCTCTACCACCATCTCTTTCGTCCTTCCTTCCAAACAACGAGAAACGCGTTGAAGACGAGTTTGTTCGACGTGGTCCTCTCTCCTTCACACGACCTTTCAAGCTTCGCCCGTCGCCGTCGCTCGTTCAAGCTTCGCTCGTCATGACAATGGTGATAGGATTTCGAAAAACGAGATCCGGTTCTCAAGGGTTGATTTTTTCTCGGTTTTTTTTTTAGTTTTTCTTTTTTTTCGTTCTTTAGATCTGTTTGTGATTTTTTGTTTTAGAATTTTTTTTTGATTTTTTTGGTCTTTTTAGATCTGTTTTTAGATTTTTTTGTGATTTTTTGTGATTTTTTTGTGATTTTTTCGGATTTTTTGTGATTTTTTTGTTTTAGGATTTTTTTTGATTTTTTTCGTTTTTTAGATCAGTTTCTTATTTTTTTTATTTTTATTACAATTTTTGTAATTAGTCATTAAGTTGTAATAGTTGTTTTGTAATTTTTGCTTTTTCATTTTACTTTTTGATCTTTTGTATTATTTATGTAATTAGTTTTTTTAGCTTTATATATTAATGAAATTCATGTTATTTAATCTTTAGTTTGTCTGCGAATTTGGTGGATAGTGGATGGGTTAGTTGCATGGTTTTAATCTTTCAAATTTAATTGCGAAATTCCAAAAAAAAAAATTTTTTTTTTACCTGTACCAGGACCTATTGCTGCGGTTTTGGGCAATAACCGCAGCAATAGGCCAAGCTATTGCTGCAGTTTCTAGCCAAAACCGCAGCAATACGTTGTACGTTTTTAATAAAAAATAAATATATTGCTGCTGTTTTGGCAAGAAACCGCAGCAATATGTTCAAATATTGCTGCGGTTTAAAACCACAGCAATATATTAATTACCTATTGCTGCGCCCTTTATTGCTGCGCAGCGAAAACCGCCGCAATAGGCCACTTAATGACCGCAGCAATAAATAATTATTCTACTAGTGTATAATATGCTTCATAGTTCAAACATCCTGGTTGCGTCAAACTTATTCAAGATACTTGGAAAGGAAGCTCTTGTTCCTCATTCACTGAAAAATTGAAAGAAGTTAAACTGTCACTGAAAGTTTGGAATAAACAAGTATTCGGGAATATTGAAGAAAAGATTGCAAATTGCGAATCTAGAATCCATGATGTAGACCTGACTACGAATGGAAGAGATCTTACAGATGTTGAAATTGGGGAACGAAAACTATTGCAACTTGAACTTTGGCGTGGGCTCCGCTGCAAAGAAGTCCATTGGGCTCAGAATTCCAGGATCAAATGGTTGAAGGAGGATGACAAAAACTCTAAGTTTTTTCACACCGTGGCCACTATCCGAAAAAGGCGCAATACAATCAATTCCCTTTCCATCAGGGGACTTCAAATTGACGAACCTGGAGCATTAAAAAAGGAAGCAGTTTCCTTTTTTAAGGAAATCTTCAAAGAGGATCTTAACTGCCGCCCGAAATTTCAGGATTTGGCTTCAAAAAACTGACCGAAGATCTGAGTTGTCTTCTCACTGCCCCCTTCTCATCCGATGAAATTGATGATGCAGTTCAATCTTGTGATGGTGATAAGAGCCCAGGGCCTGACGATTTCAATTTCAACTTCATAAACTCAGCGTGGCAGGTGATTAAAAAAGAGGTCTATGAAATTGTTAACAAGTTTTATGACTATGCAAAAATTCCAAAAGGGTGCAACACTTCATTCATTGCATTGATACCCAAGTCTGGAAATCCGGAAGGCTTAAAAGACTATCGTCCCATTAGCATGGTGGGATGTGTATACAAGATCATTGCTAAGCTATTGGCTCGTAGGTTGCAGAAAGCAATGGATCATCTTATTGAGAACACCCAATCTTCATTCATAAAAGGCCGTCAAATTCTCGATGGGGCACTTATTGCAAGTGAACTGATAAACTCTTGCAAGACATCCAAAACTAAAGCTGCCATCCTCAAGCTAGATTTCCACAAGGCCTTTGACTGTGTTTCATGGGATTTTCTTGACTGGGTCATGGAGCAGATGGAATTCCCTCTCAAATGGAGGGGATGTATTCGAGCTTGTGTCATGAATGCCTCCGCTTCTATTCTTATCAATGGTTCTCCATCCGAACCTTTCAAGATGCATCGAGGACTTCGCCAAGGTGACCCCCTCTCCCCTTTCTTATTTGACCTTGTGGTAGAGGCTCTAAACTTGGTGCTTTGCAAAGCTACATCATTGAATCTTTGGCATGGTATTGGAGTGGGAAAGGAAGGAACAAAAATTTCCCACTTGCAATATGCCGATGATACCGTTATATTTTGCACTCAAGACATTGTTGCTCTCCAAAATCTCAAGATGGTCCTTATTCTCTTCCAAATGGCCTCGGGTCTTCAAATAAACTTCCACAAATCCTCCCTTTATGCATTGAATGACCCGGTGAATTGGCTCCAAATGGCTGCGGACGCCCTACTTTGCAAATCCGGCTCATTCCCATTTACTTATCTTGGGTTGCCTATAGGTGGTAATGCTTCAAAGATTTGCTTATGGGATCCAATTATTGCGAAAATGAAAGATAAATTAGCCTCATGGAAAGGGAACCTATTGTCAATCGGAGGACGGCTCACTCTTATCAATGCATCTCTCTCAAGTCTCCCCTTATACTACATGTCCATGTTTCCCATCCCAAAAGGTGTAGTTGAGAAGATTATTGTCATCCAAAGGAATTTTTTTTGGAGTGGATCCTTGGAAAGGAAGTCTCTCCCACTCGTGGCCTGGGACAAGATTCAACTCCCAAAAAATCTTGGTGGAATTGGTGTTGAAAATTTACATCATCAAAATCTTGCCCTTCTTTTCAAGTGGATTTGGAGGTTCTTAACTGAACCAAAGGCCCTTTGGCGTCTGGTCATCAATGAGAAATATGCTTACGGGCCAAATTTCACTCCATCAAATCTCACAGTGCCACTGAAAGGTGGTCCTTGGAGGGTGCTATGTGCAGCCTTATTGAAAAACAAGTCCTCAAAAGAACTTGTTTCCTCATGTGTTAGGAAACGAATTGGCTCCGGATACAATACATACTTCTGGCACGATCTTTGGGTTAAGGAGGTGGTTCTCAAAGCCCTGTGCCCTCGCTTATTTCTGCTAAGCCCTCTGCCCAATGGGTCAGTATCCTCCTTCGGGTTTTGGGAAGGATGTAAATGGGAATGGTCCTTCTCATGGACTAGGAATCTTCGACCTCAAGATCTCATAGAATGGCAGGCTCTTTCTTTCGTTCTTGAGCGGGTTTGCTTTGACCCAAATGAACCTGATTCCTTTGTATGGACTCCTCACAAAAATGGGGAATTTTCAGTCAAATCGTTTAAGCATGAAATGGCGTTGAAACTGCAAAATCCTCCTACTCCTCCTCTCAAGAACTTGTGGAAAAATTTAGTTCCTCATCGTGTCTAGATATTCTCATGGTTTGATATTTTGGGAAAGTTAAATACTCATGCTAAGTTGGTCCGACTGGGTATTCTTTCGAATCAAGAAATCTCATGTGTCCTCTGTGGGGAATTGCCAGAATGCTCAAATCATCTATTCCCTCAATGTCGATTCTCGCGAACAATTTGGTCCTGGTGGCTTTCAATGTGGAATGTATGCTGGGTATTTCCTCTTGATTTGAGGGATGTATTCATTCAGTGGTGTTCTCCTATAACCAACTCTTTTTTCAAAAGGGTGTGGGCTGCTATATTTTTCATAATTCTATGGTCACTTTGGAAGGAAAGGAACAGTCGAATCTTTCAAAATATTTCCATGACTTGCGAGCAAATTGAAGATTTGATTCTTCTTCGAATCGGATGGTGGATTAAAGGATGGGATGTGCAATTTCCTTATAGTCCAGACGAAATATTAAGAAACCCTCAATGCCTAAGGTGGTCATGTCCGAAAGCAGGTATGAAGCTATCTCTTCCTGACCCTTCTGCCTCGTTGTGGATACCACCTCCGGAGAATTGGTTCAAGTGGAATGTAGATGCTTCCCTTCACCCTCATCTCATTAGTACCTCTATTGGAGGCGTGCTGAGAGACTCGAACGGCAAGTTCACTTGCCTCTTCTCCTCTCCAATTCCTTTCATGGAAATCAATATTGCGGAAGTTTTTGCAATCCATAAAGCCCTGAAGATCTGTCAAGGTTTCCCCAATCTCAAAGGCAAAAAATTCATTATTGAATCAGATTCCAAAAATGCGGTCGCATGGTGTAGGGACCAATCAGGGGGGGCCTTGGAATATTCAGTTTATACTGAATCACATTCGTAACATATCATCAGCTGGGATTCAGGTGGTTGTATGCTACCGAGGAAGAGAATTGAACTATGTAGCAGATGGACTGGCAAAACTTAGGCTATGTAGGCGAGATGATTTCATAGCTTGGTTGTAGGTCTCTTGGCCCAAACGATTTCATAGCCTGGTTGTAGGTCTCTTGGCCCAAATGTTTGTATTCTAGCTCTAATGACTTTAGCGTGTAAGATGGAGTTTGATGTGCTCCTCTATCTTGGGTGTGCTATCACTATAAAAGTTTTCTTCCTTTGAAGGAATACCTGGGATAGACTTGAGTTTATCTCTCTCCTGAATTTAATGAAATGAAATTAAATTTATCAAAAAAAATAAAATAATATATAGTATATATAACTTATGATCAAACATATCATTGACATTAAGGGTCTGTTCTATTCGGCATAAAACAACTGAACTAAATTGAACTTAATTGGACTGAACTGAACTGAACTGAACTAAACTGAACTGCATTAAATTATGACTACTTAATAATCTTGATAATAATTTAGGAACTGAATTAAACTGAACTGAACTGAACTGAATTGAAAATAAGTTGGGGAGAACAGGCCCTAAGGGACTTATAAATGAAGAAATTTAATTATTTAATGGATTGTGACTCAAATGATTTAACACAAATTGTAGTGAGAGTAGGAGAATGGTAAGGGCACTAGGAATGATCACACACTCAAATAGGATTTTGTTAGTGGAATTGGAGCATTTTTTTAATCTTTCAGAAATTTCGATCACTCAAACCAATGGATGGAATTGGGTTTAACTGGCTTGTCCTAAATTTTTAGGGTTTAGACATTTTTGGGTTATGGCAGCTGTAGATCTGACTCATCTGAGGAAACAATCCCAAATTCCCCACTCATGAATATACACACAAAAAAAAAAACACAAAATGTCATGTTCAAATTAAAACTCAGTTTTGAGAATGATTCCAGATTGGGTTATAAGCACCGCTTTTACTTGCTATGTGCAATATGTGTTCTACACCGGGTTTGAACTCATGTGGTTAGAATGCATTGCACATCCAAGTGCCAAAACATTAGTATTGTGATATTATTCGTGGTGTGAGTGTTGTGAAAACAATGATAAGATCTCTGGAACTCCCCAACAATTCCAGTATTCCTGATATGCAGTATTGGCCTTTGACAAGGTCGGGAGAATTTTCTACTACATCAGGTTATTTCTATCTTATTAACCAACAGCAAAATGAAACTTTACGCTTGATAGACCCAATGGATACGAAATTCTTTCGCACCATTTGGGGCTTGAACATCATGCCAAAATGGAGACTATTCCTATGGAAATTGTGGCACAATGCTATTGCCACAAACTTTAATCTCAGTAGGCGCAACATTGGGGATTCTTCCACATGCCCGATTTGCCTACATGATGAAGAAACTCTGTCGCATCAATTTCTGTTTTGCCCTTTAGCAAAGGAGGTGTGGCTCAACGCCGATTTGTTTCCGAATATGCCCTTTGACCCGAATATTAATTTTAGGAAATGGCTACGTGATAAAATTCTTCATTTTCTCACAGAGGATGGTTATCAAGGATCTCGCCTTCCCTAGTTTGTGGGTGTCCTCTGGCCCATTTGGATAACGAGAAATGAACAGGTTTTCCGCCATCAACGAGCCACCATAGAAGTCTTTCAGGTGCATCTGGATCGCGGAATGGCCTCTCACGCAACCTTTACCTCTTCAACAAGTCTGGATAATCCTCGCCATACAGAGGCCCCTATCCCTCCAGGTTTTAGTGTGGCAAACATTGGGCGCGCTAGGATTAATGTCCTAGACATCATCATCAAAACAGATGGCTCTTGGGACCATACCTCAGGTCGGGGAGGTGTTGCATGGGTTGCTGTCGACAACAACGGAAACACTAGAAACAGTGGAGGTATCACTTTGTGGGCGTGCTCAACTCTAGCTACTGAGGCTAATGCGTGTCTTCAAGGGCTCCTCTGGGCTCAACGAGAAGCTATTACTACCATAGCAATCCATACGGACTCGATGACTCTAGTTCAACTCCTACAGTCGCCTCGCTCTGTGGACATTTCTCTTAAGCATACAATTGATAACATCAAATCCATCGCAGCTAATCTCAACGACTGCACCATCACCAAGGTCCATTGAGAGTAAGTTTGGAGTGCACATGATCTACCTCTAGTACGTCGACAAGCTTCGTTTTTCGTTTTTTAGTTTTTTGTACGTTTTCGCGATGTCAAAAAAAAAAGAAAAAGAAAATAAGAAAACAATAAGGATACAAGTAAAATTAAATCACAATCTGCATTCAAACATAAATTGAGTGGACGGTTTGTACCATCAACTTATAAGTAGGATTAGTTTTACATGTTTTAATGCGATGGAAGAGAGCTCGTAATCAGATAAAAAAGATAGATGGTAATTTATAAGTAATCAGAATATAGAACGGTTCGTCTCTTGTAATTAGATTGTTTGTTTAGGCATTTTCATGACCTAGTTGTTTATTTTTGGGGTAAACGAGTCATTCCTTCACTCCCAATAATTCAGGTTAAAAAATGTCATAATATAAAATTAAAATAAGCCAAAAAATAAAATAAAATTTTAAAATTGATTATGACTGAAACATCAAATATTAAAAAAATCCCATAATATAAAGTACAATAAAAACATTATTTTTGAAAACAATTTTTTTGTTTTACTTTTTGTGATAGTGCCAATGTGTCGTTAATGTTTGGGTTGGGTCCATATTGGGTTGGTTTAGTTTTAAATCAAGTTAATTCTGAGTCAGATAATATTTGACCTAAGTCTATTTTGGTCAGATTTCTTTTAATAATTCTTTTTGTTTTAAAATACTTGCTACACTTCTCTAAAATGGAAATGTCATAACACTTGCTATATACTCCCTTCTTTTCTTTTTTATTCTACTTGTTTGTTTTTTTCACATTTGTCCGAAATATCATTAATATCTTTATATAGATATTAATAAAAATTTATAAAAATTAAATATGTTCTCGTATAATTCCTTTTTTTTTATATAGTTACACTATTTCACTTTGGGTAATACTCCCTCCGTTTCTTTTTAATGGTTACATTTTAACATTTTACACTATTCACAAATTTCACTTTGACCATCATTTGTCATTTTTACGTGAATAAAAACATAGTCATGTGAGATCTTGTTAGATTCGTCTTAACATATATTTTATTAAAATATACTTTTTTTTATAATTTTTACAAATACAAAACTAAAGCTATATGTCATCAAAGTTTTGCATTGGCATGCGTGAAAAGTGTAAATGTAACAATTAAAAAGAATCGGAGGGAGTACTATTTAACAATCAACTTTGATTGATATAGTCAAGTGATTGATTTATCAATCAACCATATTATTTCACTATTATATAAGATTAGATATAGTCAAGTGAGATAATATTACATTCATTTTGATGCGAGGATTTCAAATATCAACTTTTTATTATTTTTACTTATACTCAATTAGAGATATTAATGTTCAAAAAAATGTCTTGATGTACGTGAAAAAAAAACAAATAGTGCAACTAAAAAATGTAGAGGAAATATATTGGAAATAAATTAGAAGAATTTCTCAACTTTTGAATGATGCCAAGTTTCTAAATAGAAAAAATAAAAAGAAATGGAGGGAAACTACATTTGCATATCTAAAAGTACAAATCTAGCTTAATTTAATGTTAAAAAATATGTAGTGGAGACCATTTCTTTTGTTTTACAAGAGGATTTATTTAACCTTTTTTTTTTTTTTTTTTTTTTTTAGGAAATTAAGTTAGCCCGAGGGCTAACCCCTACAAGGCTACTAGCCTGTAGGAAACACCAACACATTGGTTGGTAAGGCATGCATAGCATGCTAAGGAAACACCCCAGCATAATGTTGGGGGTAAGGATCGAACCCCTGACCCCTGGGGCCAAGGGGGAGTGCTCTATCCACTTGAGCTAACTTTTATCCTTTTTTAACCTTCTTTTGTGTGTTTTCCTTCTTTATTTCTCTAACTTTCTTAAAAAGTGTGTATTTTCTCGTTTGAGCAAGGAAAAAAAAAGTAAGTAGTTGTTCCAAATCAAATTCAAATTTATTCGAGTTATACCATATTTCACACTAACTTTGAGTCCGAATTCAATCTAGATCCAATGGTTCACTTCAGATCATTTTTTCACATCTAGATAGTAGATGGAGGTAATGGAGCCATGGAGGTCGGTTTTCCATGCTTAATTATTGTCTTGATCAGTGGCGGATCCAGGATCCGAACCACGTGGGTTCGATATACTTCCCAAAAACCTGAGATAAACAAAAATTAAAATTGTTTATGCATTAGCAATTACTCCCTCTGTTTTTTGAAGTTCTACTCGTTTACTATAGATACATACTTTAAGGCAAATTAAATTGGAGAGAGAGTGTAAAAAGTGGGTCCACTTAGTTTCTTTACTTTTTTTTTTAATGAGGAGATAGTGTGGGTTTATTATATTTTAAGGGAGATAGAGAGCATGGAAGAGAGAGAATATGTGCCAAGGATGATTAAATTATTGTATATCTTTTGCTAAATGAGGAATAAATCATAGTGAGTAGAATTTTTAAAAAACAGATGAAAAATGAAAGCGAGTAGAACTTTAAAAAACGGAGGGAGTACATAACCCTTATTTAAGTATTCGAAAATATAGATGTGCAAAAGGATAATTAAATCCTCAATTTTTGGTATCTAAAAACAATTAAGAAAGAAAAATTTGATTTGAATAATCAATTTTTATTTTTCAACTTTTGGGATAGTTCTCAAAAAAATTCAAACTCTTATCATTTTTGTCGTCACAGCGTCACTAATATGTTTTTATATAGGAAATTGAAGAGCTCATATTATTTTGATAAGATAGTACTCGAAGTCAGGTATTTTCCAAAATAAGCAAAATTGGGATTATTATAACAAGATAGTTAAAAGTTGGATGTTATTTGGGATGAATTTTTCCAAAAGGGAAATGATAAAAAATGCTCTACAAAACTTTAAACCAAAAAAAAAAAAAAACCTAAAAAGCAAAAAATTAAAGACTAGCTCTATCTAATTAAAAAAAGAAAAAATAAGAGTAAAGTTGTAAAGAAAGAAACCAAAGAAAAAAGACGGTAAATGAAGGAAACAAAATGCTATCCGCCGAAGAGTCGAACCCGCGTCAAGTCAGTGAGGGCTATAGATTTGAGGCCCATGAAACCACTGAACCAAACACCAAAATGCTGATGTAACGCGGAGCATAAACAATATAAGTTTTTTCATTTCGATTTTTTTTGCCGATTCTCTTCTTTTTTCTCCAGATTTTTGTGGGTTCAGTTGAACCCACTGAACCCACGCTGGATCCGCCCCTGGTCTTGATAAGGTAAATGCCGTTAGCGCGTGGGAAAGGAATACACCACCAATGAGAATACTGCATAAACAAACCGTAAAAAAAAAAAAAAGGCTCAATCTTCAAAGACCAAAAACAAACCCACACTATCTATGTGAACATGGGAGAACAATAGTTGGATGAGTACATTTATCTCTTTTCCAAAAAAGATTTAATTATGGCAAAATCTCAAGTGAAACAATTTTACTGTAAGATTGTCATATTATTTAATTCTAAATAATAAGTCTTGCTGAAACCCATTTTTTATAATTTATTGTGAAATAACATTATATAAGATTTTTGTTAAAGGATCCAATCAACCAAAAATTTAAACGGGTGGTTATTGTCTCAAGATTAATTTTATTTGTATCACACCCCCTCGCATGAGATCCCATCGGGCTTGAAGAGTGGATGCAACATAGTCTCATCGGATATCAATACCATATCAGATGACCAACTTAACCAAAAGCTTATACCGAATACTTTATATTTTCTTTTCTCTATCTCTCTCCTATCACATGGTTCTTACTTTTTATCTATCTTTATATCGCTCCTCTTCGCATGAGTTTCTTAAAGAATGTGCCAATGAAATACTTCCTCCGTTCTTTTCATATTGCAACAATTGGTTTTTTACACTATTCATCCACCATCCTTTCACTACATATAGTAATTATTACGTGATGAAAGATACAATCATGTGGGGGTCTTATTAGATTCGTCTCGATATTAAAATTTTATAATTTTTAATAAAAAGTAATTAAAAATATTAAGAGTTAAAATTGTGCATTGACAGGGTGAAAACTCAATTGTTGCAATAGGAAAAGAACGAAGGAAGTATAATGTAATTTGTTGCAATTATCATACTTCATTCGTTTCAAATTAATCGCTACACTTTGAAAATTTTCACTAATCATCTGTGAGGTTTGACCATGCATTATTTGCTATTTGGTAAAATCAAATGTTATAATGTAAGGCCATATTCTTTTGGAATTATTTTCAATACGGTTCAATTTAGTTCAGTTCAGTTACTCTTTGCATTTCAGTTTCTCTCAGTTCAAGATTCTCTCAATCCAAAAGAATAGGGCCTAATATGTTGTTGGATTCGTCTCAATATATATTTTCATAAAATCAAATTTTTATACTAATTTTAATATATAATTAAAGATATTAATAGTTAAAGTAGTCTTTAATAAGTCTAAAAGTCAAAGTATAACTAGTAAAAAAAGAGGGGTAGAACAGAGGAAGCAAATAATCTCCACCTTGACATTTGTCTGAAGCGCCTCCCCACCTCTCCTATCACGTGACCCCTCTCTCTGGGTAAATGGTAAAGAGATGAGATGAGATGAGATGAGATGATGAGGGCCCCGCCTTCCTTCACACCCCCCATAAACAACATAAGCAAAACCCCAAAATTCTCTCTCTCCAAAATTCTCTCTCCTCTTTATATATCTCCCCCACACTGTCTTCTCAGTGTCATCCCTGTGTTCGTTTTTTTGAGACTTCCAGTAGAGAGAGAAACCAGCAGCAGCATCTCTTTCTACTGCTACTACTACTATTCATACAGTTTCAGTTTAGAGAGAGAAACTACAATATTTTTTTCTTTTTTTTTCCTAAAAAAAAAATAAAAGAGTTTTATTTTTTGCCCTCTCCTTTGAAAGTAGAATCAGAGAGATTGTGGGGGGATGCAGCAGCACCTGATGCAGATGCAGCCCATGATGGCAGCCTATTACACCAACAACGTCACTACTGATCACATTCAACAGGTTTTTTTTTTTTTTTTTTTCTCTCTCTTCTTTTTCTCTCTTTCTCTCTCTTCTTTTCTTGTTCATTTTTTTGCTTTGATGATTTTTCTTTCTTTCATATGGGTTTTTCATTTTTGTTTTAACCCAGAAATGAAATTCCCATTCCTGGAAATGAAGAAAAAAAAAATGTTTGTTTTTTTTGTTGTTGAAATTACTGCACTTGAGTTATAGAAGTTTAAATTGTTGTTTGTGAACTGTGAAGTGTGTATTTCATTACTTTTTCATTGATGTTAATCACTCTTTGAGTGCCTCTCAAGTTTTAGTACTACTCTTTAAGGTTTTTCATCATTATGATTATCTTTTTTTTTTTTTTATTTAATTTATTTTTTTAATTTGATATGTACTCTAAGAAAATCTCCATTTTCCTTTTTTTAAAAATATGTATATATGTCAAGGAACAATATTTTAGGGTCCAGATAATGTCATGAACACCCTAGCTACATCACAAGATCATAATATATAGGCAGTCTTTTAAATCCCTTTTTTTTTTGCTTAATTTTGTATTATCTCATGACCTCAAATGGGTGCTTTTCAATTTTTAATTTTTTTTGGGGTCATAATAAAAAATCTGATCGTGACTTTTATGTATAGTATCTTAATTCTTCTCCTAAACTTTATAATGTTTATTTTCTTTTTTCATTATTATTTGACCCTCTCTTTTTGAAAAATCTATTTTCTGTCACGGGTCATAGTCTATACCATGTGTGTTTTTCTTATAATAGCATGATAAATAGTAAGTACTTATATTGTTTATGCATTCCTCCTTTATGATTTGAGTAAGTTCCCCCATCTCTCCTTTTTCTTGTTTGTGACATTTTTGCCACTTCATCAAACTTTCAAAAAGGTTACGCTTCTTCATAAAAAAATAGAATCTAGTTTGCATGCGCCTTTTTGTGTGTGTGTGTTTTCCTAATTTACTTTACATGATAAAGTTGGAGAAATTGTAATATTAAGTTTGGTATGATCTATACTAATCATGTTCATGATGATATCTTAATGAAGTATTGGTTATAGCCGGAATCTTAACTCTTGAAGAACAAGAATCATAGGGTTATTGAAAGTTGTACTAATGTTTCTTTCTGGCATACTTTCAAGCAAACTTTTACCCTTTTTACATAATGTTATGTTTGATGACTTGATCCATCTTAGCTTAGCTTGTAGCTTCACTTGATGAGATTAGCTAGATATCTAAAATGTTGGAAACACGAGTCTAGGACATATATATTTGTAGCTTCCCGTGATGTGGGGTCCAACACTCTCTTGTTTCACATTTAGATATCTATAGTTAATTAATTTCGGGCTTTTAAGTTAGGTGATGAGTCAAGATCAAAGAGCTAGATTAGGGAAATAAAATGAGAGTATGAGTTACAAATTAGGACATGTGGACTTCTTTATTATAGCAAGATAGGCATTAGTTTTATGTAGCATTAATTTAACATATAATTCTTATTCATTATACTTGCAATCGGTTTTGGCTTTTGATGGCTTTAATATTTTCTAATCATTCCAATTGGTTGTTGATCTTAACATCTTTTTTTTTTCAGTTTTTTTTTATACCAAAGTACGTTGTTTAAAGCACTTTAAGTTTCATCCCACTCTTTATAAAACAACCTCTTTCTTGTTCCTTTTGAAGAATGAACCTAGAAAGTTACTTGTTCTAAGTATAATATAAAGTGTAATGACCTTTAACTTTATACTATATATGAAGTCTCATAGTAAAACATTTAGAGACCACAAATTAGGCATTTGTCACGTTATCTATCCCTTTTTTTTTTTATATTCGTACTCTTTTTGTTATTAAGTGTGATTTCGTTAGATTCATTTCAATATGTTTATTTAAGTATCGACTTCTATAATTTAACTGAGAAGAACACTATCATAAAGAACAAAAATATTATTTATTGACATCGTTCATGTTTTGTTGTGGAGGGAGACGTAGGCAATTAGGCATAGCATAGTAGATTAGTAGTGCAGTCTAGCACTAGAAGAGACTAGTCAATAGTTGCTTACTGAGTTACTGCTCAACATGTGTTCTATTTTAATGCAAGAAGACTCTAGTCAAATAAGCTGTATCTTCACGAGAGATACTCTCAGTAAATGCAATTTGTTATGGCAATTCACTTCCATTAAAATTCTGATGTTGAAGTAACAGGTTGAAGTACATGCCACGTGTATGGCTGGGGAGGGTGGAATATAATGGGTGTGGAAAGTAGAGTGATTTCTAGCACCAAGACAAGCTATAGTCTTTAGACTATAGGGATAAGAGGGGGGGAGAGTAGGACTGTAGGAGTAATATAGGTTGTATAAGGCTATAAATGCTTCTACATGAAGTTAACTAACTTGTAGCTATAAATGTAGATAGGAAATTCTATTTTAGGGTTTTGAAAGTAACCATATATGAACCAATGGTTCTTGGGAAAAAGATCGATTGGACTTTTCATGGAGTTTTAATTTGACAAGCAAATATGGGAAGTTTTCTTGTACTAAAATAAAATGGTTAAAGTTGTTGGTATTTGATAAACAGTTCTGTGAAAATTAATAGTAGTGGTTAATGTCTTAGAGTCAGAAGTTGTGTTGTACAAAAAGAAAAGGATACATGCTTTTGACCTACAGAAAGAAAAGAGAAACCTTGTTTTGGTTGGTGATTGACATGCCCTATTCGTTGGTGCAACTCTTCTGATTTATGCAAAAAGTCTTGGACTATTCAGATTTGTACAAAAAATTTTAAGAGTATGATAGTGCATTACATGAAAATTCTTATTACTTTCTTGTGTAAAAGATAAATTACATCTAAAGTTTTTAACCTTGTTTTGTCGTTGAAGCGTGCTATACTTTGAAGTGTAACATTGTGTATGTATTGTCTTATGTTGCGTGATTAATGATCCCAACACATTTGTTTCATATGGTGGAAGTTCAACAAGTTATGTTGTTCATCACAAAGTTTGGCTAATTGGTTAAATTTTAGTTAGCTAAAGTTTTGTGCCATGAGTTCAAAGGGGGCATTCTATAAATGCACGGGGATGAACTATATCACGTATGGCCAACTGAGATTTCGCTTTCTAGAATTTTTCTCCAACAAATGGAACTCTCTTTTAGTGGTGACCATCTTAATTCTGTATCTGTCATATTAATTGTCAGGCAGCAGCTTGATTATTGCTGGCATGCTACTCCATCTTAAGAGTATAAGTTCAATTCCTGGACTAAGATCCCTCCTTTTACTTCAGACTTGCCTTTTCCGGCAGGTGAAAAATGAACCTTTTTCTAAACCTGGACCACACAAAGAGATACAAGAAGAAAAAAAAATGAAGGGGAAAATGGGGGCAGGGAGTAGAGCTTGTCAGTGTAATCATTGAAGTTTAGGAAACTTAAATCTCACTGATATGAAGCTTTAAGTGGGCTCCTTAATGGTGGTCTTCACATAGTCATCAGATGTAAGATGTTTTTTTTGGTGCTCTTTGATTTCCAGTCAACCTTTTTTTGAAAAGGAGGCAATGTCAGTGTTAATCATCAAAATAGTAAGTACTCTCTTTTAGTGAAAAGTCCCATGACTAGTAGTTACTGGTTAAGGTGATAATGGTCTTGACTCTTGAGCTTATTTTTCAACCTAGTATGAAATTTTTGTGTTTCTTAAGTTACTTTTTGAAGGCTAAATCTGGATGAAGTTCTAATTTTTTTTTGTAGGTATTGTTTTAGGAGAGTATCCCATGTATGATAAATTGTCACCGCAAAATTTAAGGAACTGGAAAATTATTTTGAACAAGAAAGTAAACTATCTAATGTAGTTGGGATCCACTCTACTAGCATTTTTGTTACATGTGAGATTCTGATCCACTGCTACCACTCCTCTTAGTGATCCTGGTGCTCTAGAACCACATGAAATCTTGTCGAATTTGGTTATTTTCAATCCTTGATTTCATTAATGCATTGGATGATTCAAGTCTTTGAGTTACTTAATCTGGAAATATTGCTTTATTATATTTCATATGCTGTAGGCTGTAGCGTAGTGTACTTTGGTCCTGAGTTTTTTGTGTTCGAATGACTTTTACATTTGTGCTGTATTTTTATGATCTTGGTTCATTTTGATCTTGGCAGTACTTGGATGAGAACAAGTCGTTAATTCTGAAGATTGTGGAAAGCCAGAATTCAGGGAAGCTAAATGAGTGTGCAGAGTAAGCTTTACTTGCAATATTTGGCCGTTCCGACTTCCAACTATATTCATAATTCTGTCTCTGTTTGGTACTTCTGCTGGTTTATCGATATTAGTAAAAATTAGATTTTCTTTGAGAGTGTGATGTTGATCGATTTAGTAGAACTTCAGCTGTTGATATGCACGAGTTCATGACAGTGCATCCACTTTTCCTCTGAGAATTGAAATATGCTAATGCAAGTCAGATCTACATTTCCTTGGAGAGCTTAAAAAATGCTAATGCAGGTCTAGTTGTGACTTTAAGCTCTTTTGCGTGTTTGATTAATAGTGCGGATATCTGGTGATCTCAATATATTCTCGAAAAATTCACTATTATTAATCCGTCGTTGGCATTGTTTGGAACTAACTTCTTACTCTAGATTATGATACATAATTACAGGATTAGCACCTAAATTAGGAGTCTTCTATGGCTATTCAATGCTTTTTTATCTAACTTGTCTCAACCATTGCAGGAACCAAGCAAGGCTGCAGCGAAACCTCATGTATCTTGCAGCTATTGCTGATTCCCAACCTCAACCTGCTACCATGCATTCCCAGGTATAACTGGTCAGGGTGTGTCTTATCTATTGATGCTTGTCGAGAATCTGTTAGGAAATAGAACATACTTCATTCTTAGATAGTATCGTGCTAGATACTTTTGTCAATTTTGAGAAAAGATGAATTAAATATAAGTTCACTCATAACTACTCTAGAATGCAACAAGCCAAGATAAGCTAAGCTCATATAATTTGAAATGAGTTATCTAAGTTAAGATAATTTGTATGATTCTAAAATATGTATTTTTCTTGAATTAACTGCAGTATGCTCAAGGTGGGATGATGCAGTCAGGGGCACATTACATGCAGCAGCAGCAGCAGCAGCAGCAACAACAAGCTCAATCGATGTCACCACAAGCTATGATGGCAGCACGCTCTTCTATGCTTTACAGCCAGCAAGCATACCCAACCCTTCAACAGAGTCAATCCCTGCATGCTGGCCATATGGGAATGAGCTCTGCTGGTAGCTCAGGACTCAACATGCTGCAAGGCGAACCTCATAGTGCAGCCAGCAGTGGCATGCTTGGATATGCTGACTTTGGACGTCTCAAGCAAGAGATGGGCAGCTCGGAAGGGCGTGGTGGGACTTCAAGCGATGGCGGTGAGGCGCTCTACTTGAAGTCTGGTGAAGATGGAAACTGAGATTTGTAGTTGTAAGAGCAAGTTAGAAGAAGCTGGTAAGTTGGGCTTTAGGGCGTAGTATTAGTGAAGGAAGTAGTACTATGTAGGGAACATGGTATGGTTAAGGTCAAAAAAAAAAAAAAAAAAAAAAAAACAACAATGTCACTGCTTAAAGGGCTAAATTTTCTGTGGTGGAAAACAATATGTGACTTTTAACTCACAAAACCCATCTTGTTGGTTCTTTAAAGTGGTTAAACTCGGAATCTTATAAAGCAGTTTAATTATCATGTAAATTTGTAGGTTTCCTAAGTATTTACGCCTCTTTAGTTTGCTATTCATTGTCTATGATTGGCTTTGCCAGGACTGCACTCTCCACCAAATGAAGTTGCACGTATTTCATTTTAGTGGAAAGTTGATCTTAAATCTTAATCATGCTATCTAAATACATTACGTTTTGTTGTAGCCTAACATCTAGGGCTCCCTTAACGACACATAGGCTCATTAGAGCCGTACACGTGTCACCCTATTTAAATTGAAAAGAAGGCTTAATCTCTGGGCTATACTCAGTTGGGGTAAAAGGATTGAATTTCTGGCCCAACAGTCAGAATCCAGTACTACCAGGTGGTTGAAGGAGAGTGGTCAATAGACTTTCACCAGTCATGGTCTGCCATGTGTCATGATCAGATTCCTCAGCCAACCAGAAGCCACTATTCTAGGGCAGATTTTAAGGATAGCTGTCAATTTGCTATCACTATAAATACCCCTGAAATCAGGAGACACATTCATTCAATGCAAACAGTGTAAAGTTACTCTGTTAAAATACTCTTTCTCACTTTCTCTCTCTATCTATACTTTCTCTCACTACTCCTGATATCTGACTTAAGCATCGGAGGGGGAACCACCACCCAAACTTCCAGGGTGGGTCCCTTTTTGCAGGTTCGGGAGCAGAGCCCAGTCCAAGGACTAAGCGGATTCAGACATCGTTGCACAAGTCTCCAGCTGAAGAACACTCAAGATACTAATTTACTTGCTTGACAAGGAATCTAAGCCTACAGCTTACTTGTTGGACAAGTGGATAAAGCATTTGGCGCCGTCTGTGGGGAGACGCAACGATGACTGATTGTCAATCATCGAACATTGCCAGGAATCAAAGCCTTCAAGTTAATGTCGAAGATACGGTTGAGCATGAAAGACCACGTCGAGGAAGAGATAGACCTCCATCAATTGTCAATGTTCCTGGACCAAGCCAGCAACCCGTCATCCAAGTGAATCTAGATCGTCCAGTGACTGCCGCCCACCTGGAAATGTTTCGAATGACTTTCAGACTAAGATGGCAGCGGTCGTCCATGAACAGATTAAAAGCAATATGCTGTTTTTTCATCATAACTCGGAGCCAGCTGCTAACAATCCACTTCCTCCTAGGGGACGTTCCCAAGTAGATCGACCAGGCCCTAGTCGACCTGTTCGTCAGGAAATCTCTAGGAGGACGGCAAGAGGAAAGCAGCCAGAGGATAATGATCAGCGAAGAAAGATGGACTGGAACCTGGTGGTGAGGACCCGGGACCATGTTCGTCCAAGCGGGCACCGAATGGAAACAGATGCCGGGAGAATATCCAGAAGCAAAGAAAGCCGCTCGCATTACAACGATCGGCGACAGGGATCTACACCATACCTGAGAGACCCTCCTTTGAGGTTGTCGTCCAGAGGGGAGGGACGAAGTTTAAGTCACTCTCTTGTTCATCCACGACAGGAGAAGACAGTGGCTCAGTCCATGGTCTATAGGTTTCCAGTGCCTGCCAACACGTCGTCTGATCCGGTGTTAAAGGAATATCGTAAGGAGTACATACCCATTGAGGGACAGATGGGAGCCCTCCGGATTAACTGGCCCACTCCATTCTCGGCCAGGATCATGGAGGCGCCCCCCTTCCCAAAGCTAAAACTCCCAACCATTGAGCCTTTTGATGGAACAACTGATCCTGATGATCATCTGTCTGCGTACAAGCATCAGATGTACGTTCAAGGAGTAGATGATGCTACTTGGTGCAAGAACTTCCCAGCAACCTTGAAGGGAGTTGCTCAGAAATGGTTTAACAATCTTCCCCCCAATTCAGTCAACAATTTTACTGAACTTAGTTTCTTATTCACTAGTCACTTTGTTGCCAACAAGCAAGAGCAGAAAACAAGCATGCACCTAGGCAAGGTCGTCCAGGGACCTAAGGAGGCTATTAGAAGTTTCGTTAAGAGGTTCAACCTAGAAGCGCTTCAGATCCAAGATCTTAATGCTGGAGTGGTCTTTGACGCCTTCATCAGGGGTTTAAGGCCAGAAAGTTTCAAGTTTGATCTTGTTAAAAAGAAAATCTCCACTCTTGCTGAGGCTTTGAGGGAAGCTGAAGCGTTTATTCACGCTACTGAAGTGTGTGCAGAGGCGAAACATCCTGAGTCTAAGAAGCCTGATGAGGTTGCTCAGCCAAAGAAAAGCAACCCCAAGAAGGCTGAGACTTGGGCTATAACCTCCACCACCACTTCGACCAGAAAGAGCAAGAGGAAAGAGGCTGAACCTTCTTCATCCAATCCTATCGAATTCAGCAAGGACCAATACTCCATCCTCATGGAGATAAAGGATCAATATGAGTTGAAGGCTCCGGCTGAGATGAAGACTCCTTACAGAAACAGGGATAAGAGCAAGTATTGCCACTTTCACAAGGATTGTGGTCATGAGACTAATGAATGTAAGCACCTTAAGAGAGCTTTGGAGGATTTAGCTCGAAAAGGAAAGATGAACTCCTATTTGCCTCAAGGAGGAAGGAAGTTTCAGAGTAAAGATGATTGACATATTAAGAAGAAGGAGAGTGCAAGCACAGACGAAGATATTATTCTTGTAATGTCAGGAGGGTTTGCTGCCGGAGGACCAACCAATAGAGGACACAAAAACTACCTTAGGGAGCTTGGCCAAGTTTTGTTAGCTGACCAGACAAAGGCGGAGCCCTTCCCAAGGGTGGTAGTTAGTGAGCAAGATCGGGGCAGGTTGAGGACTCCCCATGATGATCCTTTGATGGTAGAAATGAAAATAGCAAACTTGAGAGTAAGAAGGATTCTGATCGACACCGGAAGCTCGACGGATATCATTAGTGCTGATTGCTTGTCCAGACTAAAGTTTGATGAGAAGAACATAGTTCCCGTTCACCATCCCATCATAGGGTGTGGGGGAGGAGTCATCCATCCAATTGGAACTGTTACTTTGCCCGTTCGAGTGGGAGAAAAGGATGCAGCTAGAACCCTGTTTATCAAGTTCTTGGTGGTCCGAGATTTGACAGCCTACAATGTCATTCTTGGACGACCAACTTTGAATCATGTCAAAGCAGTAATAGTAACTCACCTGATGTTGATGAAGTATGAGTGTGATGATGGCCAGATTGGCTCATTATATGGAGACCAGCAGGTGGCTAGGGAGTGCTATTTGACTACCCTCAGGCCGTCATCATGGAAGATAGGCAATGAAGATCAGACGAAGGTTGCTGGCGAAAGGAAAACGTCCGAAATAGAGAAAGATCAAACGAAGGTGACTAGCGAGAGGAAAACGTCTGGAATTGTCAATGACCAGGTCGCCTCGTTAAAGATGGCCATTGAGAGCCCTCAGACGCCTCTCGCTCCCTCAAGGAATGCGTCTAAGCATCTCCCCAGCAAGAAGAGAAAATATGAAATCATCAAGGAAGAACCTCCCTCGTCTGAAGAAGTCATGGCCATCATGGGACTGGCAGTAGAACGTCCAGAGCCGGTGGAAGCCCTTGAAGAGGTGCGTCTGGATGAAGCTCGTCCAGAAAGGACCCTCAAAATTGGATCTTCACTCAGTCCGGATTTGAAGGGTCATGTAATCCACTTGCTGAAAGAATTTCAAGATGTGTTTGCCTATTGCGTTGAATAGATGCCAGGAATTGATCCGGAGGTAGCCGTCCATCGATTGAATGTTGATCCCAATTTGAAACCTGTTCGTCAGAAGAAAAGGCACTTAGGACCGGCCAAAAACCAGGCGGTAGACCAAGAAGTTCAGAAGTTGTTGGAATCCAAATTTATCAAAGAAACCTATTATCCAGACTGGATAGCAAATGTGATCATGGTGCCAAAGCCCAATGGCACCTGGAGGATGTGTGTGGACTACACTGACCTCAACAAGGCTTGTCCTAAGAACAGTTTCCCTTTGCCTAAGTTGGATCGTTTGGTAGACTCCACAGCCGGTCATGCTTTGCTGAGCTTCATGGACGCCTATTCAGGTTTTCATCAAATCCCGATGTGGCCAGAGGATCAGGACAAAACGTCCTTCATTACTGAAAAAGGACTGTATGGCTGGGTGAGGATGTCATTCGGCCTACGCAATGCCCCGGCTACTTTTCAAAGATTGATAAATACCGTCTTTCAGCCGCAGTTGGGAAGAAACATGGAGGCATATATTGACGATATGATAGTCAAGAGTCGTCAAGAAGAAAGTCATGTTGGTGATTTGAGAGAAACTTTTGAAACTCTCAGGAAATACAAGTTGAAGCTGAACCCCAGCAAATGTGTCTTTGGGGTCTTGTCGGGGAAGTTCCTAGGTTTCTTAGTGGACCAGAGGGGAATAGAAGCTAATCCCGAAAAGATTCAAGCTGTTCTAGATATGAAGTCTCCTTCAAAGATAAAGGAAGTGCAGAGGCGACGGGTTGCTTGGTCGCCCTTGGACGTTTCTTGTCTAAGTCGGGCGACAAGTGCCATCACTTCTTTGCCACAATCAAGAAAAAGGCCAAGTTTGAATGGACAGCGAGAGGCGAAGCAAGCCCTTCAAGACGTCAAAGATCACCTTCGGCGGTTGCCTAGGTTGGTCGGCCCACCCGAGGGGGAAAAACTGTTTGTATACTTGGCTGTGTCCACTCAAGCTGTGAGTGTCGTCCTGTTGGCTGAAAGAGAGCCCGTCCAAATTCCCATATACTTTGTGAGTCATGTGCTCAAGGATGCGGAAAATAGGTATACTCCAGTTGAGAAGTTTGGATTGGCCCTCGTCATGGCCAGTAGAAAGTTAAGGCCTTATTTCTTGGCGCACAGTATAATCGTCTACACTGATCAACCTTTGAAGCAAGTTCTACAGAAGATGGAAGCCGCTGGGCGGATGCTAAAATGGGCGGCTGAGCTTAACATGTTTGATATATCATTTGAACCAAGGAGATCCATTAAGGGGCAAGCCTCGCGATTTTATAGTTGAGCTTACTCGGCCAACCATAGAGCCGATTCGATCCCGGCTAGAGGAAGGAAGCATTGGACGCTCATGGTTGATGGATCGTCCACAGTCAATGGATGTGGGGCAGGAATCATTTGTCAATCTCCCGAAGGGGACAAGTTTGAATATGCATTAAGATTCCAATTCAAAGCGTCCAATAACGAAGCTGAATATAGCTGGAATCAAAATGTGCAAGGCGGCTGGAGCTGTAGAGATTGAGGCCAAATCGGACTCTCTCTTAGTCGTCAGTCAGGTCAATGGAGATTTTGAATGCAAGGAAGCATCAATGAGCAAATACATGCGACTAATCAAGGATGAGATTGAGCCATTAAAACGATTTGTTCTCGGCCAAGTACCAAGGTCAGAAAATCATCAAGCAGATGCTCTCTCAAAATTGGCCGGCTAAATTTGAAGGTGATGTGCCAAGAACAGTTTTTTGGGAAGTCAAACCCAAAAAGAGCATTGACCAAGAGCAGATCATGTTTCTTAGTCGAGGAGCAGTCTAGATGGAGCCTATCATAAGATACAAGAAGACGGGATGGTTGCCTTCTGACCCTGTAGAGGCTAAGTATGTGAAGGCTAGAGACAAGTGGTTTGAACTATGGGACGAGACACTTTACAAGAAGTCATTCAACCGCCCTCTCCTCAAGTGCATCACTAGAGAATATGGTCTAGAGGTTCTGAAAGAACTCCATGAGAGAGCTTGTACTTCTCACATTGGGGGAAGAGCCTTGGGAGAGAAGGCTTTAAGGACGGGGTACTACTGGCCTACCTTAAAGGAGGATGCTTTAGCCTATGCAAAGAAGTGTGACAATTGTCAGAAGCATGAAAATGTGCATCAGAAGCCGTCCAACTACTTAACTCCCATCTTGTTCCCTCTACCTTTTGCCAAATGGGGCATGGATATTCTAGGACCTTTCCTTGTGGCCGCTGGGCAAAAGAAGTTTGTGATAGTGGCAGTTGGCTACTTCACTAAATGGATAGAGGCAGAAGCCATGCGAGGAATAACAACAAACGATGTCAAGGGCTTCATTTGGAAAAACATTATAACTCGTTTTGGCATGCCACAGTCCATCGTCTTTGATAATGGGCCACAGTTTGAAATGCCTAAATTGAAGGAATGGTTGGCGGAAAGAGAAATAAAAGCTCACTTCGCTGCAGTCGCCCACCCACAAGCCAATGGGCAAGTAGAGTCCTTCAACAAGATTCTATCAAATTGAATCAAAAGGAAGCTGGAGAACGCCAAGGGACAATGGGTTGAAGAGCTGCATTTGGTGTTATGGTCCATCAGAACAACTGCCAAAAACTCTACAGGGGAGACACCCTTCATGTTAGTATACGGCACTGAAGCCTTCTTGCCCATTGAGATTGAAGAACCCACCCTACGAGTCATGTTGTACACAGAAGATGCCAACTGGGCTGCATTACGCACGTCTTTGGACCATGTGCCAGAGGTCAGGGGCAATGCCTTGCTAAGAATGCAATTGTACAAACTGCGAATGGCTCGGGAATTTAACAAAAGAGTTGTTAGACGACCGCTCAAGGTGGGGGATCTTGTTCTAAGAAAGATGGAAGCGGTTGGACGAGCTAAAGAGTTAGGGAAGCTAACACCTAATTGGGAAGGACCTTATCTAATAATCCAAGAGCTACGCAGTGGGACTTTTCGTCTCCAAGATCTAGATGGACGACCCATACAGCGTACTTGGAATTCAGATAATTTGAAGAAGTACCACGTCTAGCTTAGTTCACTGTCAGATAACTATAAGGTAGTTTGTAGTTACTCCAAAGTGCCACGGCACATGTTAGGAAGAAGAATTGTATACATGCTTCTTGGCATTTAGTCAAGCAAAATCCATATAATACAATTCTTACTTTCTTATTTCTTTGTTTATTTTCACCAAGTTAATTCACTTTGGGGCATTAAATCAGTTACTCGTCTAAAAGTGACAATAATTTGGACAAAAATACAAACAACAACAGAACGTCAAAATTACTCACTTCTATGCCGAACATCACCCCCTCGAAGAGACCGGCCAAAAATATAACACATACATGGCCGTCAAACTGACAAAACCTCTAGTAAGAGTAACGTCAAAGTCTCTGAGAGAAAGCTGGCCTGAAATAAGACCTTAGTAAATGATACTTACTTTCAAAAGCACGGACAGCTAAGTAGTCCAGACCCTAGTAAGGGATCACTACTTAATGACGAGTGTTGCTCCCTCAAGGAAGCCAGCTAAAACTGCTTTGAACATGTATCTCAAGCTCGTCCATCAACTTCAGCAGGCTCGGCCAAGGATGGCCGCTCTCCTTCTTGGACTTTGGCTCGTCCACCATGTACGGTTGAGCTAAGCCAAAGAAGGGGGGGATGATAGAAGCCTATAGGACGAGTTAGAGAGAAAAAAGGTCGTCCAAAAATAAGAGGACCTAGGCAATAGATGCCCTTGTGCTGGTTTGATACTGCAGGACGAGTGTTAGTAGCTCGAGTAAAACGGCTACAACGTGGCTCGTCCACAAAAACAAACAAGTGTTAGCCGTTTTCCTCCTTTGGGCAAGACTCGTCTGAATAAGCAAACTGTGCAAATATCTAGGACGATTCCCACTAAATACATGGATACTTTATGGATGATTGGTAATCGTCCAAGGCCAAGGACGGCAATCTTCTCTTGCATACATTTTGTAAACGGCCCAAGACGAGTCTCTTTTGGCACTTGGTGCATTTTATAAACACTCTTGATCGTCAAAGGGTAAGGACCAGGTTTGACAAATCTGTGTCATTCATATTATGTAGACCGTCCAAAAATTCAGGACGAGTCTATTTTTGTACATGAGACAATTTTTAAAGATTGAAAATCGTCTAAAGACAAGCAAGCTGCTTTTTCCTTGAACATTTGTGCTGGACGTCCAACAATCATGACGAAGTAAATGTTATACTTGGTAAAATTGGAATTTGCGAAAATAAGAGACAATTAATTGGCAAAAAGTTCTTCATATATATCAATAGCAAAGATTTACAATTCAAGACTACTGAAGGGCTAAGACTACAGCAGCAGACAAGCCAAGAAACTTGGAAAAATAAACCTAAAGCTAGGCTTCGTCTTCAGCGCGTGTTTCTTGGTCGTCCTCAGGCTTCTCATCCTCGGCTTCGTCTTCAGGATTCCCATCCTCGGCTGCAGCCTCGTCGTCGGACTCTAAAAACTCCGGAGGTTCCTCGGCGCATACCATAGCCCGATGGATACTCTGTTGATATTCCAGACGTCGGACAAAGCTAGGGACCTCATCAGCCTCAGCCAGCATCTCGAAGGCTTTGACGGCCCAGCCTTTAGACGTTTCGATGACTTGCTCCAACCCTTCCTTGGCATCGTCAAAGGCCTTGGCCGCCTCACCTTCCAGACGGGCAGTCTTTGCCCTTAGGAGAATATTCTCCCTCCTCAGCTGGACAGCGGCAAGAAGAGCAGCATCTCTTTCACCCTTTAGATCAGCAGAGAGAGTATCAATGATCATTTTCAGACGGTCCTGCTCCTTGTACTGATCGTTGATTGTAACAAGATATTTCTTGTTCTTGGATTCCAGGTCTGCTGATCTCTTCTCCAAGGCGTCCAGTGACTGACGATGGAGGGTATTAGCCATCTCAATGTCATGGATCGCCTTGTCGCCTGCAGTAGTAGCCAGGTGGACGAGATGCTTATTCTCCTTTCTCAGCTCCCTTGCCCATTCTTCAGTTAGCATGCTGCGAGCAAGAAGCTGGAACAATGAAAAAAAACCAAGTCATTAGACGAGTTACAAAATCAAAATTTGTACCATGTATAAAACAAGGCAGGCATTAAACAATACCTCGGCAGCAAGCTGAGACATGTAGCCCACATGCCCGGCTGACGCTCCCCTCAATCCTTTGATATAGGATTCAGGGTAGCACTTTAAGAGCTCCTGCTTTAGCCGATCTTTTTCAGCCTTCGACATTTTGGCAAAAGCAGGAGAAGACTCCTCGTCCGAATCAACGGTGGGAGGAGTTGGGGGAATAGCAGGGCCTTTGCCCTTATCTGAAATAGGGGGAGAGTCAGTAATCTTGATAGGAAAGACGATAGCTTGTCTATTGGACGGAATCGTAGACCGTCCGCCGACCCGTATCGTCCTAACTATATTTGGGTAGTACGACTCACCAGACGAGATGAAGGCCCCCTAACAGCTAAAGGCATCCGCGGCACCAGCTTAGCCACCGAGCCGCTGAACCCTGGATAGTTCTCGGCAGCAGTCTCCGATTCTGGTGCAACCAAAGCTAAGGCGGACTTTGGGTTGATCTCAGCAGAGTTAGCCGACAAAACGCTCAGCGGAACAGCAAGATGCGCACCCTTTTCCCCCTCGGCAGGGGCAACAGTTGAAGGCTCCTTTTTAAGGGCCTTGACTTGTGGGGGAGGCATGTTTTTCTACCCAGCCTCGCCAGCGGGAGCCGTCTTCTTTGCTCTCTTCCTTGTAAAGCCCTTAGGCTTCTTCGCTGAAGGCTGGTCAGCTGCTGTGGTTGGCCTCTTTTTGGAAGAGGACGACTTCCCAGAGGGAAGTTTGTTTGTAGGAGCATTTTTCTGAAAACAAACAAAGAAGTTATCAAACTGGCTGACCAAAGGGAAAAAGTGCTAAGAAGCATTACAAAGCCTTAGACGAAAATCACCCAAAGAAGGAAGACGTCCCCTAGTGAACGCATGCTTTCCTAAGGGAACCCCGTCCGGCAAAATTGGGGGATTCAGGCAAAGAAGATATAAAAGAAGAAGCCGTCACAAAATTGGACGGGCAAAGATACTTTCGTCCAAGGACAAAATTAGATGATCTAAGAGACATTCGGAAACTCGTCAGAGTGCATTCTAAAAAAAATGCTTCAGACGAGAATAGCCCAAAGAAGGTGGCCGTCCAAGCTTGGACGCCCCTCCTTCTTCAGGAGATTCTCGTCCTGAGAAAAGCCACCAAGGTTTCAGACGAGAATAGCCCAAAGAAGGTGGCCGTCCAAGCTTGGACGTCCTCCTTCTTCAGGTGATTCTCGTCCTGAGAAAAGCCACTAAGGTTTCAGGCGAGAATAGCCCAAAGAAGGTGGCCGTCCAAGCTTGGACGCCCTCCTTCTTCAGGAGATTCTCGTCCTAAGAAAAGCCTCCAAGGCTTCAGACGAGAATAGCCCAAAAAAGGTGGCCGTCCAAGCTTGGACGCCCTCCTTCTTCAGGTGATTCTCGTCCTGAGTAAAGCCTCCAAGGCTTCAGACGAGAATAGCCCAAAGAAGGTGGTCGTCCAAGCTTGGACGCCCTCCTTCTTCAGGTGATTCTCGTCCTCAGTAAAGCCTCCAAGGCTTCAGACGAGAATAGCCCAAAGAAGGTGGCCGTCCAAGCTTGGACGCCCTTCTTCTTCAGGTGATCCTTGTCCAGTTTATTTCACACTAAAAAAAAAAAAAAAAATTTGCTCTTACCAACGTTTCCGTCCTTTTCTCGGCCTGCTCTTGGCATATTCTTTCCACAGGTTGTCTGTGAAATTAGACATGCTGATATCACCCGTCCAAGAAGCCTTGAGACGTTTCCTGGCCGAGTCTGCAGAAGAAACATAAAAGATGGTTAGCTCAATAGGCTATGGACGAAGAGGCTATACTTGGAAGAATTTGAAGGCATACCTCTGTCTTGGGCCAGCCGTAAGTTGGCGGCCACCAAGAAATCATCATTGTAAAACATTTCTTTAAAAGGTATCCAGTTAGTTGGACCCTTAAAAGATCGTTGGCCGGGTCTTGAGTACTCCGTTATTCTGAAGTACTCCAATACTTCTTCGTCAAAGCTGTCCTCCAATTCCAGCCAAGACTGCTTCCTTCCCGTATTTGTGACGGACCGGTTATAAGCTTTATAGCTCTCGGTAACAAAGTCGTTAGCCCCCCGTAGGAAAATGAAGTCAGCTTTCCACTCGTGCATCTTTGATGGCTTGCCCCAAGCCGTCATAAAGCCTGGACGGTTGCAAATGCTGAGCCATGCCCCGTCCACTACACCAGGTACCTTGGCCGCATAGTGCATATGAGTAAAGGCTTGAAGGGAAAGAGCAAGGCCTCGCAGTTCGCAGACGGTAATGAACGTCAGGACGTTGTGCCACGCGTTTGGGGCCAGTTGATTATGGCCGATGTTGTAGTGATTCAGCACATGCTCTATGAATTCGTGGAGAGGGAATCTCAGTCCCGCGTCCAAAGCCAGTTTATAGACGGCAAAATGGTTTTTTGGGGCACTCAGTATGGTCGCGTCTTTATTTGGTATGACGAAGGAGAAGCCTGGCATAGGCATATAGGACGCGAGATAGCTAGGGTCTGGTCCTATTTTCTCTAGCCATTTGCGATTAACTAAGATAAATCTAGGGTCAGAAAGGGGATCCAAGCGCCTTCTAATCTCCGACGAGGTAGTAGAGGCCTCATCCGACTCTTCGGCAGCATCAGATCCGCTGCCGTTATTCTCTTCGACGGTGTCCTCCATGTCGCCGTCCCTGCCAGACGGACTGGCCTCAGGGTTTATTTCGAATTCTTCTAAGTCATGGTCAAAGGAAGAAGGCCCGCCTAAAGCCTATGCACTTTGAACTTCTCTTGCCTCACCGGGAACCCGTCCAGTAGATTCTTCCATATCTGAACTATTTGACGGGTTGATAGCCTTTCGTCTTAGACGGGCCGTTTGCTTGACGCGCGCCAGATTACCCTGCACAGGTAAAGACTGGGTCGTCTGACTTTCTCGGCCAAAGGAATAAAAAAATATATATTCGGCCAGAAGAGGCCCAACTCTAGAATGCGCCGAAGAAGAAGTATCGGTTCTAGGGTCAAGACGAGCTCTTGGTCGACTAGGATTATTTGATGACGAAGATTCCATTTTATTGATTTTCTAAGAAAAAATAAAGAATAAAGGAGAATGAAAAGGACAAAGAGACGATACCTGCTAAGAACGTCTGGACGATTCGGTGAAGAACGCTGAGGCTGGACGATCTCTCTCTCTCTCTAGAAAAGTTTGCAGAGCTCCTCTCTCTAGGAAAATTCGCTCAAGGTGTGAAATGATTAAATGTCCTCACACCAAGAGTACTTATAGGGGGGTAAAAAACTTGTGGAGCCTGTCAGAAATGACCGAAAAAAGGAAGGTAACGGTCGGTTATGACCGGTAAAACCCTGGAAAGGGCGCGTCATTTCCCTCATTTTGAATACACTACCTTCTGTAAAACGGGCCTTAACCGTCAGACGGGCCAACAAAAAGCTACCTTGGGTAAAAGGGCATTAACCGTCAGATGGGCCAACAGTGAAAGCCCTTTTAGGGGCAAATGTTGTTGCCTAACATCTATGGCTCCCTTAACGACACATGGGCTCATTAGAGCCGTACACGTGTCACCCTTTATAAATTGAAAAGAAGGCTTAATCTCTGGGCTATACTCAGTTGGGGTAAAAGGATTGAATTTTTGGCCCAACAGTCAGAATCCAGTACTACCAGGTGGCTGAAGGAGAGTGGTCAATAGACTTTCACCAGTCATGGTCTGCCACGTGTCATGATCAGATTCCTCAGCCAATCAGAAGCCACTATTCTAGGGCAGATTTTAAGGATAGCTGTCAATTTGCTATCACTATAAATACCCCTGAAATTAGGAAACACATTCATTCAATGCAAACAGTGTAAAGTTACTCTGATAAAATACTATCTCTCTCTTTCTCTCTCTATCTCTACTTTCTCTCACTACTCCTGATATCTGACTTAAGCATCGGAGGGGGAACCACCACCCAAACCTCCAGGGTGGGTCCCTTTTTGCAGGTTCGGGAGCAGAGCCCAGTTCAAGGACTAAGCGGATTCAGACATCGTTGCATAAGTCTCCAGCTGAAGAACACTCAAGATACTAATTTACTTGCTCGACAAGGAAGCTAAGCCTACAGCCTACTTGTTGGACAAGTGGATAAAACACGTCTGGTCTGGAATTTTTCAGTTCCGGTCTGGTTTAGACCGGTTGGACCGGAATCTCTATTTTTTTAATAAAGAGTGATTCAGAGGAGATTGAAAGACCAAAGATAGATAAAGAGTGATTCAGAGGAGATTGAAGACCAAAGATAGATTGCATCAGCATGGTATGAGTGATAATGATAGATGCTCCATCTGTCAACGGCAAACTGAAGACACATAACACCTCTTTTTTGGTTGCGCTTTCAGCATTTGGTGCATTCAGAAGGTTATGGAGTGGATTGGTATAAGGTGGCATGGTAGGAACCTTTACCAATTCTGCAAATGGATGAAGGGGATAGATTCAAAATCTAAGAAACAAGTTGGGTTAGTTGCTTTAGTGGCTACTGTATATATATATGATTTGGAAGAATAGGAACTTAGCTTATTGGGAGTTCACTGTCCATACTATAGAGCATACAGTTAAAGAAATTAAATTTACAGTAAATCATAGGATTTTACAGATTATGAGCTTGAAGGTGAGGAGTTGTGACTTGTGAGAGAAGTTGGCTTGATAATTTGTAAGAGTTTGGCATGTCCAGCTGTGTTTTAGGGCTAGGTTTTTCTAGCTGCCATTAAGTGTTTGTTTTGTGTTCTTTTATGCTATCTCTTAATTACCAAAAAAAAAGGTAGATAAAGAGTTGACAAATGATAATGAAAGAGGCGAATATGATATAATTTTGCTGAAAAATAACATAAAAGTGAGTAATAAGGATATCATTTCTTTTATAACATATCCTTTATAAATGATATATCAGCTTATTGTGTAACAACGATAAGGCATAAAAAGTGTTGAAAATGATATTGAAAAGGAAAATTTATACAAGGTTGCTGAAAAATGACATAGAAGTGAATAATGATGATATCATTTCTCTTATAAATCATATTAGTTTGTGTAATAATGATAAGATATATAAAGAGTCAAAACATGATAATGGAATAAGGGGAGATGATAGAAGTTTGCTTAAAAATGACATAAAATTGAGTGATAATGATATCATTTCTTTTATAAATGATATCAGTTTGTGTGAAGATGATAAAGTATATAAAAAGTTATATCATGTTTGCTGAAAAATGATATCAGTTTGCTGAAAAATGACATAGAAGTTAGTAATAATGACATTAAAGCGTTTTTAAATGACATGGAACATACTAAAAATGACAGGAGTCGACTCCAAAATGATATGAAACACACTGATAATGACATGAAACAGTTATATCATGTGAGATGTTGTTACACAATAAGTTATGGTGTAACATGTTACACACAAAGCACATTCATCTTTATAAGGTTTCCCTTATACTTTCTTTAAAAAATGCTTAACTCCTATGATCATATTTGATCTTGAACCAAAGTGGTTTTGCGGATGAGATTACAAATGATGCCAAGAGCT
Source organism: Beta lomatogona (assembly GCA_947646795.1). NCBI lineage: Eukaryota > Viridiplantae > Streptophyta > Magnoliopsida > Caryophyllales > Amaranthaceae > Beta > Beta lomatogona. The sequence goes on from CANSNZ010001289.1 coordinate 1,187,965, forward strand.
AATATTCACCTATATATGGCCTCTACTCGATTCGATTGTCCAGCAATGATCACGCTTTAGTTGTAATCATAGTTATAAATTCCCAAATCAACGATCAAGCTTCCTCATGCCCTGCCTTGATTTGTGATATGTTTGGTTCTTTTGGATCGATCTAATCCTTAGTATATGTCATTATGTTTTGTTTTCACTAGTTATCATTCATTGAATTATATTAGGTAGTGTTTTGTAACTTGGATTTTATTTGAAATCCTTGAACTCAGATGTGAAAATTGAAATGCTAAAATTGAATTCCAAATCAAGTATTTGGCAAACACCAATAATTTCAATTTTACCATAGTGTTTGGGAAACAAGTGATATTCCAATTTTATAATTACAAAAAAAATGTACTTTTTTCAAAATAGAAAACCACCTAGTAGAAAAATGTAGTAATATATAGCTTACAATTAATCATCATAATGAGGTCTAAAAATCCAGTAAAAAAATTTAAAAAAAGAAAAGAAAAGAAGAGAGAGAAAGTGAGGTACAATAGATGGTTAGAGGTGGTTGTCGTGAGGGTGGAGGCGGTTGTTACGTAGGTGGATGGGGGTGGTTATGGAGGTGGCTGACATAAAGGCGTTGGTGGTTGCTTGCAAGAGAAGAAAGAGGGGTGGAGGAGTGGTGGTTGAGGCGATGGTAGGTTCGGGAGAGGAGAGGAAATGAGTTAGGAAATTTAGGCAAGGAGGAGAAATAGAGATGTGAGAGTCGTGAATACTAACATCATGTGAAATTGAGATGACAACATGTAACACGCCCCAATATCCATACACGTCTAAACTACGTTGCATCGACTTTGGGAGTGTTACCGCCGCGGTGAAACGCAAGTCATATTAAAATTAAAACGTTAACAACTCCTTATTAAGAAAACTACATTGCAGCGGAAATAAAATGTTTACTTTAAACTACAACTCGGGAATCACCATGGACCCCTTTTATTCAAAACATTAACTACGAATACTAATAATTCTATAAGTTCAACAAAAACACTTAATAGTTTATAAACCAGAAAATATCCCCCGTATGCCAAACTCAAGCAGCATCACCAGCATACCTAATCTGCTCCCCATTGAAATATCAATGGTTCATCACAGGTCAACAAACATCGCAAAATAACAAACAATCAGCTATGCTGAGTACGTACATAATCAGTTAAATAATACGTTAAACATAAACAAAATAATAATAATCATTCCTAGACATGATACTACAAGAATATTACAATTCATTTTTATAGTTTAATTGGCATCGAACGGGCACCGTCATCTTTCTAGAATCATACGGGCTACTTAATCCTTAATAGACAACTTGGTCAATTAGATGGAATGTAAATATAGTTTCGTTCCGTTCCACATCCATCACCTTAGTATGCATACCCCCAAGATCGTACGGAACCTTCCGCCTACTTGAGTTATCAAAATTTATAAGGACACTACTATCGTCATAGTAGGCCTGCGTAGGAGTGTTGAACAAATCCCACACTCCCCCCATTGTTCTTTACTTGTAGGGAATCCAACTACAAGTTTATTGCCAACAATCCTTTTTAGCGATACTCATTCATACAACATTAAGCGTATGATTTCTATAACATCATATAAAATCCTTTAGTTTAGGCAATCTCTTATAAATCCTTGCTACAATTATTAATCATAGCATTCCAATCCAACATCTCATTTCATGCTTGTGATACGATAGAATTACACATTCCAATAGCAATTCATTATTCTATTTCACAAGTCATACAACAAGGAAATACATACATATTTCCAATTGATTTCATGTTACCAAACAATCTCAACAATCATAAACATACAATTGTTCCCTATCATGATTCTAGGTTCCAATATAACAATCATAACCTAAACATGATACTAATATATCGAACTGAACTAGTACGCATACGTACCTTGTAACGGAGAATCTTTGCTGATTACTTAAAACGCTCCGCTTATGAAATTGGGGCCTAATCGAATAAAGAAAGTATTTTAGTGCTAAGTCCTTGATAATATTAAATAAAATCAGCTTATCTAACTATATAACACTAGTAGAATAAATGCTTATTGCTGCTGTCATCAAGTGGCCTATTGCGGAGGTTTTGGCCGCGCAGCAATTAAGAGCGCAACAATAGGTAATTAACCTATTGCTGCGGTTTCTAGCAAAAACCGCAGCAATAGGTTTATTTTTTATTAAAAAAATACAACGTATTGCTGCGGTTTTGGCTCGGAAACGCAGCAATATGTTTGACTTATTGCTGCGGTTGTTGCCAAAACCGCAGCATAGGTCCTGGTATAGGCAATTTTTTTTTTTTTTTTGCATTTTGCCATCAAATTTGAAAGACTAAAACCAGGCAACTAACCCTTCCACTATCCACCAAATTCGCAGACGAAGTGAAGATGAAATGAAAAATGAATCTCATTAATATATAAAGGTAAAAAAAGCTAGTTACATAGATAATACAAAAGATCAAAAATTAAAATGAAAAAGCATAAATAAAAAAAACAGTTACAGCTAATTACAAAAAGTATAATAAAAACAAAATATATATTAAAAATAAAAAAAAGAAACTGAAAATCAAAAAGAGATCCTAAAATAAAAAACAAGAAACTTAAAATCGAACAGTAAGAAACTGAAAATCTCCTTCGCCATATCTAAAAGGAGATTTCGACGGTGATGGCGACAAAGTACTCAGGTCGCCGGAGCTTGCTCGGGACGTCGGGAAACTTTCCGCCCAATCGACGGTGATGACGAGGATTTCGATTCTCCGCCGTTACTACTACTCCGATCATCCCCATTGATTCAAACCATTGCCGTCGTCGCCATTTCCGATCAAATCCAAAAAAAAATCAATTGCTTTCGCGAAATCATTGTTTTTTTAACTTTTACAGATTTCGCGAAACACAAATCATTGATTTCAGGAAAATTAATTTCAAGAATTTCGAGGGAGGATTTCTCGAGATATGAAGACAACCAACGTCGCGCTTAGTTGATTGGCGACTTGAAGACGACGAGGAGAAAAAAGATGACGAGATGAAATTCAGGAAGCCCGAGATTTGAAGGAGGAGAGAGAGAGAGATGAAGTGTTGAGGGAGGAAGCGTGATACTGTGAGGAGTGAGAGAGATGAAGTGTGAGGGAACGACGCCTACTAATATAAAAAACCCTAATGACCCTATTGCTGCGGTTTCTTCTAGAAACCACAGCAATAGATTAAAATATGATAAAAAAAAATAATATTTTAATCTATTGTTGCGGTTCTGAGTGAAAACCGCAGCAATAGATCTGGTCAAACTAGTCAACAAAATTTGAAAAATTCCCGTTGATATCTATTGCTGCGGTTTTTACTCAGTCTGCAGCAATAGGTTGATTTTCGATTTTTCCTTTTCTTTTGACGCGGTTTATTGCTGCGTATGGGTAAAACCGCAGCAATAAGCAAAAATTCTACTAGCGTAAAATATGATGTTTTGAATATTAAAGTACCCAATCTAGCTGCTTTAAACTTTCTTTACATAAACCTTATTGCACTAGCATATCTAAAGGTTAATAATAAGATGTAAATATGATTATTATTTGTTAACTTGCATTATACTTGCTCATAATAATAAAACTTAAACAACTATGTATATAAGTATACTAGTTTTTAACCCGTGCAAAAATGCACGGGAGGTTTTATGTAGATTGGATTTGGACTCGTGCATAATGAATGGGAATAGTTTTGTTTATTAAGTAGTTGTTTTAATTCCAAATTTATTGTATCCATAATTATTAGAACTCATGCATTAAAAGTTGAAAGAATATAAAATGTAAAATTATATTTCATGATATTTGTTACAATATTTTAAAATTTAAAAATCTTATAATTGTGATATATAAATTTATAAATAAGTAAATGAAACAAAAAAACACATTAAAATGCACGGGAAGTTTTTGTTTTACAAATTTAAGATTTTAGGATGTTTCTCATAAAATCATGGTTTGAAATATTAGCTCGTGATTTTAAACTTTTTTTATAATCATATCATGTATTAAGAATATATTTTAAACCCGTGCGTCTGATGTAGCTAATGTCGTGGTGGAATATGTGACTAAAAAAGGTTGACTGAAAAAGCTTTCGTTTTGTTTGTTGCTTCATTCAGAGGCTCATACTAAATCACAATTTGAACCACTATTGGCACTCAATCATGCAACCACTTTTGCTTCCCTTTTACGCAGTCCTGCTCAAACCCTTTCTATTGGGTTTTAATAAATAAATTTTGGCGTTAAATAATTTGAATAATAAAGTACCTCCTCGTTGTGGAAATTATATAGATGTTATGCGAAGGGCACATGCCATGATCATAAAACACCATGTATATTATTATCTCCTTTGCAAAATAAGATTCTCTTAAGAAAATATATTAAATACTTATGGTTGCACCAACCTTACCGTTGGCTCTGATTGTGCCGGAAAACACGCCTATATATGGTTTTATAAAAGTGAGAATTTAGAGGTTAAACTTATAAAAGATAAATCTATATAAGTTTGAGAAAGAAAATTTATCTATAAAGCACACCCATGTACAACTTTTCTAAAGCATGGGTCGTAATGAATTGGAAATCAGTGGTTGAATTGGAAATCAGTGGTTGAATGATTATTTACGTAATCAGAGAGATGGTGACTCGCTTCATTCTTTAAAGTTGTGTCTCTTTTCTTTATTAGGGTCTTTAACATACATTTGATCATTAATTTTTAGTTATACCTAACAAATGAATATATACATACCTTAAACAAGATTAAGATAAAATTATTTTAAAATTTTTAAAGTTATGACCTTAAAACAAAAGAAGTTTATGGCCTTGTGATATGAAATTTTAGAACCTGGTAATGATAATAGTTTGAACTGGCTTAGGACCCTTGTGCTGCACGATTATGACTTTTTAATTATCTATATACTATAATTAGTAATATTATTTTTATTATTTTCTTAGAGTAGTGAACCCTTACAAAACACGTGTACCTGCTTAGGGTCATTCATTTAACTTTAACTAACTTTTTAGCGGTCAAAATAGTCTTATACACACTTTAAATTCACGTAAATTTTATACCATTATTCCTTATAGTCAATTTAAATGTCTATATCAATTTTGTTACATATAAAAAAAATTATAGTTACTCAATACCATGGTTCTCATGTGTGGGTGGAAAAAATGTATGTTGATAATAAATTTGAACGGAAAATTTTTAGTATAGGTTTTTGACCCATGAAAATTGTACGCGATATTTTTAGTTTAATAAATTTAAGATTTTATGATAGTTTCTCCGAAACCATGGTGTAAAAGTTCATAGATATTTAACGAAATATTAAACACATTAAGCTTATGTGCTAAATATAATTTAATCAAAATAAAGAGAAAACACGTTTTCCATCATTTAAAATAATTAACATGTGAATTAACTTATTAAATAGACCTTAAATTTCATTTTTATATATTTCATTAAAATGCTCCTTATAAAATTGAGATCAAGATTTCGAGAACAGTGTAGTACGAACTTAATCTGTTTATTGAATACTGAAGAGTTTTACATGCATTGAATCGCTAGAATAAAAAATATACGGTCATTGCAAAGCACACAACCGAAGGGATCGGAACTGCCTCATTTGCAACTTGATGGGAAATCTTGTTCCATCCGATGGGGTGAGTGTCATTTGTGGAATAAAAATCTTATTACCCATGTTACTTCCAGATAAGACCGCACCTTCAACGACGCAATTACCAAGGTGCTTAACAACCAACCTCGTACTGTATACACAACCCAGAAGTTTGGTTGATATTCCTTAGTAGCATAACCGGTGGCCCAACTTTCAATCTAGCTTATATTTTCATTAGGTAATCCAGAGCATCTTTACGATGCACCTTTTTTCTCAATAAAAAGATTAATTGAATGCCATATTTATATAAGTTTTTATTATTTTTAAAGATTTCCGAAAATGAAAATTGTTTTTCTTTCTTTGTTTGTCATATATTTTTGTATTATCATAATATATAGTGTAACATATGATTTTAGTATCTATGTATATAATATTTGAATTTAATTTTTTTAAAAAAATTTGGTAAGATAAATTACACAAAACGCCCTCTCACAGGGCATCTAAATACAACCTACCCCAAATCCCCCTAATGAGAATCGAACCCACAACATGTGGGTGGAAGATGAAAGGGCTTACCACCCTTTCACTCCCTCGTTCTCAATATTTGAATTTAATTGATTCGAGTATAAAGATTAGGCCCAAACACCAATACCCTGGCACTTAGTTGTACAAATAAATGTATACATGAACGAAAGCTCCAAAATTAAGAGATCAACCTTAATAATTAAGCTGTACAAAATCTCAAAGATATTCATAGAAATATAGTGATCTCAATTGATAGATAAGCAAATGCTTGTAGTCAAAGATACACAAATAGATTTAATAAATTGTTTAGGACAATATCAAAATTACGAAATTAAACCTAATACATTAACCCAACCTACCTTATTCTAAAAGTAAATAAAAAATAGCTTCATATGTTATGTTTTTGGAAATTATAAAAACTTAAGTCAATTGAGATTAACTTGATTTAATATATTGGTTAATAGTATCTATCTTTTTCATGCACTTTACTCGCGTACAAACTTTTGTTTTCTTCTTCTGTTTTTTCACTCACAAATTAAGTGTCATTTTAAGTTAACTTGTCTAATTTAATATATTGGTTAATAGTATTTATCTTTTACGTGCACTTTAATTGGTACAAATGTTTGTTTACTTCTTCTGTTTTTTCACTCAAAAATTAACTCTGATTTTTAAGTTAACTTGTCTTATTCTCCAACTATGAGTTATTTTCTATCTATAACCAATACTTACATTGCCTAAATTCCAATTGTTATTATGGATAACTTCCAATATGTTCATACATTATGTAGTCTCTGTGATTTTTGGTTCCAATATTTTGTGTGAGCTTGTAATATTCCCTCTGTTTCTTTTTAATTGTTGAATTGTTTAGTCACAGTTTTCAAGACGTTTTTTTAACCCTTAATATCCATTATTCCTTTTAATTAAATTTTATGAGAATTTGATATTATGAATCTACACATCGAAACGAATCTAACAAACACATAACTATATTTACTTATAAAAAAAATCAAATAACCGGTCAAAGTTGGTAGTTTAATTTCCCAAAATATAAATGTAGTAATTAAAAACTAACGAAGGGAGTAACTCTTAGGGCATGTTCTCTTTGGCATAAAACAAATGAACTGAACTGAACTGAGTTGAATTGAACTGAACTGAATTGAATTGAACTGAATAAAATTATAACTAATTAATAGTAATAATAATAGATTAGGAACTGAACTGAATTACTGAACTGAACTGAAAATCAGCTGGGGAGAATAGACCCTAATAGTGAATGAGAAATGGACAACATACAACTCATATTTTCTAGCATATAAAAATTGAACATCTTTTTTTTTCTGATATTAAACCTTCTAGAATTAATAATCAATCAATCATCATATTAAGAAACCTTAAAATAGGAAAATTTGATCAAAACCTTATCAAGTAAACAAAAAAAGGCTCAACAAAACAATTGAAAAACTTTATCTTGGTACTCAAATTCTTACTTTTTTTCTAAACCCTCCACCCTCTCCATAGAATCATCATGAAAGGATACTTGAAGCAAAATCTAACATTAATATTGCAAATTTACATTTATTTCAGCGATGCTTAATAACAATACATACAGGTGCAATGTTACACATTCCACCCCATTTTCTTCCAAATATTAGATGATGTTGTTCGACCAAAGCACATGAACTCCAAGCAAATGTATGGTATGATCTCCAGAACAACAATAACTCTTCACATTTCAAAGAAGCATTGACCTTTTAAGCGATTCCTCCAAAGCCTACTAATTAGCAGCCAATGAAAATTCCTGCAAATTCCAAAATCAGCACCAACTAAAAGCAACTCACGACTTGAAGCAAAAATCTAGGCATATAATATAACATTCAACAAATAACATCATGTTATTCTTATCAATAGAGTAGAAATTTTCACATTATGTGCCATCACAACTGACTTTTAAAAAAAAAAAAAAAATTCACTGGACCGTAGAGGCAATGGCGATGGCATGCCATGTTCGTGTATTATAAAGTTACCAATACAAAGTCTTGGACAATAAAAAAGTTTTTGAAATATTCCAATCATGGAGATTATAGCAAGGACTTGATTTCATTTTATAATGGATCTCCAACTTACTTCCTTTGCACTGAAATGAATCAGTTGATTTGGCAAGTGCAAAGGAAAGTTTTATTTTGGGTAGAAGGAAAGTTTTGTTAAACATATTAAGCTATATCTGTGCTTGATTTTAGGAACAGTATTTCAATCAAGAGAACCAATTTATTATAATTGATTTGATTTAAGATATATTTCCTATTATGGATAGTAAGGGCACACGCATGGGATTAACATCCAATCGACACATAAGCGTAAGCCAAGCAAAAGGCTACATGTGGCAAACGAATTGTGAAGATTGATTAGAAGCTGACATTTGGCAAAGTGAATGAGGTTGCGACATGTAAGATTTATGTCCCCAGGTTTATATAGATATATAGATAAAATCAGAATTAAGAAATAAAATTATCATAAGAACTAAAACATAATTATAGATATGATTTTTATACTTTGTTCCTATACTTTATTTATAATTACAAAACTTAATCAAAGATACATAAGTATACCTAAATCAGATTTTACAATTAATTTAAAAGAAGAAAAGAGAGAATTTTAATTTTTATACCGGACCAACTCGCCGGCGACAACCACCGGCGACACGAGGAACTCCGGCAGCACCACCACCGCACTCGCAAGACTCGCCTCGCTCGCACAGCACTCGAGCCACTCACGCTCGCACGACCTTGGCTCGTCGCAACACACCACACACAACACCCCACTCGCTCACCGACACCGTCGAGCCACACTCGTACATCGCAGCACCCTCGACAGCATGCACACACGCCGCACTTTGACTCGCACCGCATGACCCTCGAGTGCTCACACTCGACGCACTTACCAGCAGCAGCGACGACTCGTCGCTCAACACACAGCAGCGAGCCTCGCACCACACTCGCTAGACCCCGCTCGCACACTCTCGACAACTCACGACTCGAACACTCGCACGTCGATGGTAGTCGACGCAAACACAGGGGAGAAGGAAAGAAGGTAGCGCCGAAGAGAGGGGAAAGGAAAGTGACGAGGAGGGAGAAGAAAAGAGGAGAGAGAGAAAAGATTTTGGGGGTAAAACTGCTTGTTAGAAACTTAGGGTTTTGATTTTTTTTTTCTTATAACTGTAGGCTTACCCAAACTATATATTTTTTTAAAATAATATTAAAAACACTTTCAACTTTATTCTTTATATTTTCTTATTTATAAAAGAATAACTCCCAAAAATACGGAGTATTACAGGCTTCCCCCTTAAAAGAAGTTTTGTCCCGAAACTTTGAGGTAGCCAGTCTTAACGATGAACTTTTAGCACTTCTAAGTCCCAATATTTCACAAGCGTTTTCTAGTTTTCGCAAGTCACATAAGCAATAATACACATAAATAACAGACTTAAGCAAACTTTAGGGGAAGCGCGAAATTCTATTGCATTCTTCCCCCCTTAAAAGAAAAGTTACGTCCCCGTAACTCGCCTACCTCTTGAAAAAGCTCAGGGTACTTCAGACGCATCGCATCTTCTGCTTCCCATGTGGCTTCTTCAGTATTTTGATTTCTCCACAACACCTTCACAATTTTGACGTTCTTATTTCTCATACTACGCACCTTGTGGTCTAGGATTTTGATGGGTTTCTCCTCATAGGACAAGGTTTCGTCTAACTCGGCGTTTTCAGGTTCTAGGACATGCGACTCGTCAGGTACGTATTTCCGGAGTTGGGATACGTGAAACACGTTGTGGACCCTTTCTAACTCGTTTGGCAATTCTAAGCGATAAGCCACTTTGCCTACTCGCGCCAAAATCTCATGTGGTCCTATGAACTTAGGGCTTAGTTTCCCTTTCTTCCCAAATCGCATCACTCCTTTCATTGGAGATACCTTAAGCAACACTTTTTCACCAACTTCATAATTCTCTTCCTTCGTTTCTGATCCGCATAGGACTTCTGCCTGTCCTGTGCAGCCCTAATCTTCTCTTGAATGACTCGCACTTGATCAACAATCTCTTGAATCATTTCAGGACCTAACACCACAGTCTCACTAATATCGTTCCAGCACAAAGGACTACGACACTTTCTCCCATACAACGCTTCAAATGGAGCCATTTTGATATTAGCATGATAACTGTTGTTGTATGAGAACTCTATGAGGTCCAAATGGTCTTCCCATGATCCCTGGTATTCTAAGGCACAAGCTCTTAACATGTCTTCCAAGGTTTGGACGGTTCTTTTTGTTTGACCGTCTGTAGCTGGGTGAAAGGCGGTACTCATCAATAGCTCACTGCCAAATGCTTCCTGGACCTTTTTCCAGAAATTCGAAAGGAAACGCGAATCCCTATCAGACACTATACTCGTGGGTACTCCGTGCAATCGAATAACTTGCTTAATGTATGCTTTGGCTAAGGCTTCCATACTCCACGTGTCTTTCATGGGTATGAACCTTGCAGTCTTGGTCAAGCGGTCCACTATCACCCATATTATGTTATTGCCTCCCCGACTCCTAGGTAAGGCTACGACGAAGTCCATGGATATCGAATCCCACTTCCATCTTGGGATGTCTAGAGGTTGGATTTTGCCTTGAGGTCTCTTGTGTTCACTTTTAACCTTCTGACACGTCAGACATTTGGAAACAAACTCGGCTACTGCCCTCTTCATTCCAGGCCACCAAAACATCTTTTTGAGGTCCTTATATAACTTATCCCCACTGGGTGGACGGAATAGCTCGTATTACGACCTTCACTCATTATCTTTTGCTTTAACTCCTCACATTTTTGCAGTACACACCACCGACCCTTGTAGCGTATACTCCCATCCCCATGGATATCAAACCCTTCTGCTTTTCCCTCCTTAAGTTTTGCTTTGACCCGCTCAAGTTTCACATCCCCAGGCTGACCCTCTCTTATTTCATCTAAGAAGTTGGGCTGGATGGTTAGGGCACTCAATAACTTTTCCACTTCCCCTTCATGAACCACTTCAATCTGGAGTTTAGAAAATTCTTCACAAATTTTGTCGGCGACTACCAAGGTGCTCATATGGTTAGACTTACGACTCAATGCATCAGCAACAACGTTTGCTTTACCCTCATGGTATTGAATGTCTAAGTCATAGTCCTTAATGAGCTCTAACCATCTGTGCTGTTGCATATTAAGGTCTTTCTGGGTGAAGATGTATTTGAGGCTTTTGTGATCAGTGAAAATTCGACAAGTCACCCCGTAAAGGTAATGTCTCCAGATTTTTAAGGCAAAGACAATTGCGGCCAACTCTAGGTCATGTGTAGGGTAATTAACCTCGTATGGTTTCAGTTGACGGGATGCATAAGCTATAACTTTCCCATTTTGCATAAGAACACAACCCAACCTATTCTTTGACGTATCACTATAGACATCATACCCCTCATCCCCGTTAGGCAAGGCTAGCACAGGTGCTGAGGTTAGTCTCTCTTTGAGTGTTTGAAAGGCTTTCTCACTATCTTCAGTCCAGTTAAACTTGCAATATTTCTTCATTAAGTTAGTCATGGGTTTTGCTATCTTCGAAAAGTCTTTCACAAACCTCCTATAATAATCGGCTAAACCCAAGAAACTCCTTATCTTTGGTGTAGGCCATTCACTCACAACTTTTATCTACTGACACACCCTCCTTAGAGACGAAATGACCCAAAAATGACACTTTTTCCAACTAAAACTCACACTTCGAAAACTTTGCATATAGTTGGTTCTCCCTAAGTTTCTGTAAAATAAGCCTCAAATGTCCCTCATGTTCCTCCTTGCTCCTTGAATAGATCAATATATCGTCTATGAACACGACTACGAATTTATCGAGGTAGGATCGAAACATCCTACTCATGAGGTCCATAAAAACAACAGGTGCATTGGTTAACCCAAAAGGCATGACGGTAAACTCATAGTGTCCATACCTAGTCCTGAAGGCAGTTTTAGGTATATCTTGGTCCGCAATCCTCAACTGATGGTAACCAGACCTTAAATCTATTTTGGAGAACATCCCTGCACCCTGAAGTTGGTCAAACAAGTCATCTATCCTAGGTAATGGATATTTGTTTTTCACAGTGACATTGTTCAACTCACGGTAGTCTATACACAACCTCAAACTACCATCCTGCTTCTTCACAAATAAGACAGGGGCTCCCCATGGTGACATACTAGGTCTAATGTACCCCTTCTCTAGTAGTTCTTCCAACTGGTTTTTCAACTCGTTCATTTCTGCTGGAGCCATTCGGTATGGGGCTTTTGAGATAGGTCCAGTTCCAGGTACTAAGTCAACAATGAACTCTACATCTCTCCTTGGCGGCATACCAGGTATTTCTTCAGGAAAAACATCCTGGAATTCACTGACTATAGGCACATTCTCAGGTTTCAATGGATCACCTTCAACCCTTCTCACAGAACACATAAATTGAGGCCATCCTTTGTCTATATAACCCTTAAGTTGCAAGGCATTGATTACCTTAATCCCTGGTTCTCGATGTATTCTCCTATATGACATCCTTTTTCCCGAAGGATCTCTCAGTTCCACCTTCTGTGCATCACAGTCTATCTTAGCCTTGTACTTCCCAAGCCAATCCATCCCCAAAACGACGTCTAGGTTCGATAAGTTAAACTCTATTAGATCGAAAGGAAAGAAGCCCTCCCCTATTTTCAGTGAGACATTCAGGAATTTCTTAGAGCAATTAACAGTATCTCCAGACGGAATAATTATAGGCATAGAAATTGACTCGGACTCAACCAGTGCTAGAGTTTTAACAACTGTATGGGCAATATAAGACAAAGATGCTCCAGAATCGAACAATACTTTAACAGGAATTGAGTTGATAGAGAAAATACCAGTGACAACATCTCTACGAACTTCCTCTTCACTAGCCGTCATCATATACAGCTTCCCTTTGCCCTTATTATCATTGTTGTTGGTCACATGGTTCCCAAATGGTGCCTGATTATTTGCATTAGTTGGTGGTTTGGAGTAATTAGAGTTCCCTAACCCATAATATGCATTTCCACCATTCCCATTCCCATTCCTATGCTTGTCTCCATAGTTCCCTTTCTTCTGACCATTGGGGTTAACCTTATTCTTTGAGTAGCACTCAAACTCCCTATGCCCCAGTTTCCCACATTCACAACACTCCACTTTGTTACCCTCGCAATCTCGCCCAGGATGGTTTTCTGGGCACTTCTTACACCTGTACACACGCTCAGATCTGCGGTTGTTGGTGTTATTGTTGCGGATATTGTTATTGTGTTGAGTGTTGTTGTTGTTGGGTCTCTTACCAAAGTTTCTTTGGGAGGTTTGATTGTTCTGGTTCCCATGCTGTTTCCTTTCAAATCTTTGAACTTCGGGGTTTGGATTCTCCTTTCGCTTCTCACCTTGTTTACCCCCTTCCTCTCGTTTCCTTATCGCATATAGGTGGGCAGCTTTGCCAAAGACATGGTCCAACGAGGTGAAAGTATCTCCCCTAGTCTCCCTTGTAGGTCAAGGGTGAGCCCTAATTCAAAACGTGAGGCCTTAGCTTCCTCAGTAGGGGCAATTTCAGGAACAAATCTCATCAACTCAATGAATTTGCGGTAATACTCCTCAACAAACAGGTTCCCTTGTTCTAGCATCATAAACTCTTGGGCTTTCTGCTTTTTGAGGTATGGTGGGTAATACTTATCCCTCAGGGCTTTCTTGAAGGTTTCCCACCCAAAGTCAGGTTGTTTGAGGAGGTTGTCCTTAGCTTGGGTCCACCAAAAGTGGCATCCCCCTGTAGGTAATAGCTTGCTAAGGGAACAGTCTTGTCATCTGGACAGGAGAGGGTAAAGAAAAGCTTATCAAACTCCCCAACCCAGTTTTCCAATTCTCCGGGTCCCCCTTTCCCATTCAGTACTGGTGGGTTCCTACGGGCAACCTTTTCAGACAAGTCCCCATCCCGGTTATGTCCTTGGGCTAGGTTAGCTGTGATCTGCATTAGATCACAAATCTATTGCTCGATATTCAAAGAGGTATCAGGCGTGCCGCCTTGACGAACCATTCTGCGCTGAAAAATGACACAACGGCTGTTTCAGCGACATGCACATAGTCGTTTATTTACATAACTACTACACATTGGCACGTTCATATAACACGTTTTTATTACAAATAATCATTAAGTCTTTATTGACTTGCAATAACATCTCAAATAAGACGTTACATCGAATAATAAAAGGAATAAAATATTGTATTAAAATTATTGAAAAGGGAAAATTTTATTGTTTCAAAGGAAAACATAATATGAATAAATAAAGGAATAAAAAGAATGTTAATTTGCTACTTGGCATGCAAGCCTTATTAAAACTGAAATAAACGAATAAAATAATATTCTAATCCTAATCATATAATCAAAAGAAGCTAGGGACTATAATGGTGAGCTTCGTCATCTGAATTAGGATTTTCTATTCCTTCTTCCATGTCAGCTTCGTCCTCAGAAGGCTCGTCATCCTCTATAGGTTCATCTTCCTCCAGAGGTTCTTCTTCTATAGGCTCTTCTTCTTCTTCTTCTTGGTCATTCTCCTCAATCGAATCTCCTTTAGTAGTCTCCTTTTCATTAGGATCTCCCTCTTGAGCAGACTCATTTTCATTAGGATCTCCCTCTTGAGCAGGCTCATTTTCATTAGGATCTCCCTCTTCCTCATTTTCTAAGTCAAGTATAGGTTCAACATTATCTTCCCCAATCACTGCGATGAATGTCCTATTATTCCCCTCATCATCGAAAATGTAGGTAACAGTTATGAGGTTTGACGCTGTGTGGTAGTCCCCGGGTATGAACTCATCCTCAAAAGTTTGATACCTAGCTCTTTTTGCAGCTTTAAATGACGTTTGCGGCTCAGATTTAACTCTAGGGTTCTCATAATTCACATTAGTTCCCGAGCTTTCCCCCGCATGATAGGTTCCTCTAACTAGAGGTGATGAGGTAGAGGGCTCCCAACTTCTTTTTTCACGAATTCTCCATTCATTTTCACAGTTAAGATCAGTAATGCAATGTCCTACAGTATGAAGGTATTGGTTCCAGTATGTGTGTTTGGCTCTATTAAAACCTTCATTTTTTGACCATATATCCCCATATCTATGGTGTACGAAAAGGTAGGGTTCCTTCCTAGGGACGTACTGCAGCATAAAATATATTTTCTCCATTTAAGTCCGTAGTCTGGTATCTCCCTGTAAGGTCCTATACTACATAGCAGCTTTCATCTTATGGGCCCAGATGTCCCAATCTTCCGCCATTCGGTGTTTCATCAGGTATTCCTTAGGACCTATGTCGTAAACCATCTACGAAATTAAAGAAAGAAAATAGTCTAAGTTTTGTGAATTTAAGGTTTTTAAGTATACATTATATATAAACATATATAAGAGGTAAAACGATTATGTTTAATTTTAGAACTCCAAGTTCAAAACATTTATAACAACTTAGATGGTTCTTTCCTAAAATATTCGAAATAATATTTTAGTTCAATACTCTTTTTGACACATCTTGGGAATATTATATTAATTCGAAATTTTAGGGAATAAAATATTTCACTATTGAATTAAGGCTCTATTCTTTTGGACTGAATAAGTCTGAACTGAACTGAACTGAAATGAATAAGTCTGATCTGAACTGAACTGAAATGAATAAGTTTGAACTGAACTGAACTGAACTGAACTGATCTGAACTGAACTGATCTGAACTGAACTGATCTGAATTGAGTATTATTAATAATTACAAGTAGAGTAATATTTTTATCATCATTGATAATGATAATAATTAATAATATTAATGATAATGATAATGATAATGATAATGATAATGATAATGATAATGATAATGATAATGATAATGATAATGATAATGATAATGATAATGATAATGATAATGATAATAATAATAATATTAATACTAATACTAATAATATGCATAATAATAATATTCTCTTTTTTTGACGCTATAATAATAATAATAAAATTTTATGAATTGAGTAATATTAATAATAACAAGTAGAATAATAATGATATGAAGTAATAATATTATTAATATAATATTTTCCTCCAAGATTGCTATTCGCAATTCAATATATACAAAGCCAATAGCATGTTTCACGCCTAATACTGTAGAATAGTAACAATAGCATGCATGACTCCTAATTCTAAGCAACAGAATATTGACTTGCCTAATTTACAAAATACAAAACTATATTTACATATATTTGACTACTCCTATATTTACAAAACTATATTTGACATACATTTACAAAAAAAATATTGCTACAATCAGGGAAGACTTGCTACAATCATGATAAAACTTGAATAATATCTTCAAACAAAAATCCCACTTTTTATTGATGAATTTGGGATTTTACCAGAATATGCTATTATATTGCTTGAAAATCGCACTTCCCTCCGGTGCTATTGCTTCTTCTCTTCCATGATATTCTAGGTTTTCTTTATGTCTCCTAAAAATAATATATATATATATATATATATATATATATATATATATATATATATATATATATAAAAGTTGTTTGGGAATTAAGCAGTGACTTCAGATTTCTTCCTCCAGGTTAATTTATAATTCCTCCTTCTCTCTCATTATATTTAACTTTATGACTGAGTTTTTTGCTCCTGTTTTTTTTTTAAGTATGAATTTTTCATTGTACAGATTCTCCCATTTGCAACTGAGTTCATAATTATCACCAGTGATTCAACGCCTGAAACGACGTATGTGATTTATCTCAGAAATTACAAGTATTACCTAATTGTGTTCCTCCTTATCTATCCCCTCCCTTTCTGATTTTTTCAAATTATGTATTGAGCTAGTTGATATTAAGCTGCTTTTTCTTAATTTATATCAGAAAGTAGGCTGATTTTTCTATATTTATCAAGTGCTATTACTTGCTAAGTAATGTAATTTGGCATGTTAGTGTTGTGAGTGATTGTTCCAAATTTGAGTAATTGTTCCAAACTATAATGTAAACACTAACTCCCAAATTTGATAGCTTATATTCTGCATACTAATAATCTCTAACTTGAGATTATCTCACCTGATAATACTACCCCTTATACATATATAACGATATCAAACCACATAAAATTGAAGATTGAAATCAAGTAGTTTTTAGCGATTTAGCATTTTAGGCTTTGTTAAATTGTATAATAAGGGAAAATTTCTTGAACTTTTGAAATGGCTAAGGGAAAAAAATGTGAGGATGTTAAAATATCACTTTTGAAAATGCAACCAAAAATAATCATATGACTTCCCTCCGATGAAGATGGCTCATAGGGTGCAAATGTAATCTGAACCATATGATTCTTTTTCCTTATTTTGGGTTGTAAAACTATGCATATTTTGGATATCTTGGTTATTGTAACACTTAGCATTAAACTATTTATGCAAACCTTAGGTTATTGATAATTGTCTGCTATTTATCGCTATTACATGTTTCCATATACGAGTTTATGGCTAATGATAATTGTCTGCTAGTTATTGCTATTGATTATTTTGTTGCTATTTAAACTAAAGATATTGGGTTGTTGGATTTGTATCAACATGTGATATTTGGATTCATGAATTAAAGATAATGCCAAGAATAATATGGTCGGACAAGATGTCAGGACAATTGCCGACTATTCTACTTGAGGAGAAAGAAAGAGGATGTAGCAAGTATAATTGGCCAAATATTTGCCAAGATTTTTAATTTACAAAAGGACTTAAAACTTAATGGAAAACAAGTGCAAAATCATCATTTTGACTTGAAGGATAAATATAAGGCTTGGATGGACTTAAAAAATATGAGTGGCATAGCATATAATCCTGAAACTAAAGAGGTGGATGTTCAACAAACGTGCCTAGAGAGGTGGGACGCATTCTTGGTGGCATGAATTTTCTCCCTATATTATTATACATCCTTAATGTTATTGATGATAATTCTAATACTCTACTTGGTTATTCATTGCAGAAGCATCCTAGGTATGGCTTAATTATAGCTAAGAAAGGATTACCCAATGTCGACAACATGAAAAAACTTTTCTCTGGTGTGTCAGCGCATGGTGTTGGTGGTTGTTTTACTCCAGGAATTGCTAAGGGAACAAACTTTTTGTCTAAAGAGACGGAGGCCGACTTGACTATCATAAATGAAGGGTTCGGGGATACTGACGAAGACTTGAGTGGATGTAGCGTACCTGTCATTTCGTGAAGAAAGTAAATCCCCTCCCCCATAATCAGTTGTGCGAAAAGTGACACCCACCACCTCCCGCAAACGGCAAAGTGAAGAGACCATTAATTCTTCTGAACTCAAAAGAAGGCAAACTAGTTTCGACAATGTTATTGAGTTACTATCGGGGGCTGGTATTGGTTCATCCACTGCTCTCGCGCCTTCAAAGGCTAATTGGTTAGTGATGCTCTATCAAATATGGATGTGGCTGAGGAGCGAGGCAATGAGTACTTTGTGGATGCTAGGAAGTACTTGAGTGATGATAAACATGCTGATAGTTTCTTAGCACTATAGAATGATGATCAGAGGTGGTATTTTCTAAAAGGAGGTTTGGACATGGCATATCGCTTTGATTAGCTTGTTGGTGGGTGGTTGGTCTTATGCTTGGATGTCTAATTTATTTTTATTTGAACATTGTTTTGTGTGTTTTAATTTATGTGACTTTGGTGCCAAACTTTGATAAAACATTGTGTGTGTCTTTTATGATATAATATGTATGCCATCTGGTTGGATGCGAAACTTATGTTTAAATGTTTTATCACATGTAGAATGGATGATCATATTAAACGTGCATCTATGATTGTTGCTTTAGAAGAATTAAGGAGATCACTTGAATCAAGTGAATCATCGGAATCATCAATAAGGCAACCGAGGAGAGAAATGGGGGAAAGTGGTGCTGAATATATTTTTAGATTGTTATATGAAAATGCCACGAATTGCAAAGTGCAATTGAGACTTGATAGGGATATGTTTTGTACAACTAGTGAACTTAATGCGTGAAAGAAATTTGTTAGTCGATGGCAAATACATAAGTGTAGCCGAGCAAGTAGGCATTTGTTTGTACATATTAGCCAAAGGACAATCGTACCGTGATACTGCAGATACATTCAAGCATTCCATATCTACAATATGCAAGTATTTTAGAGCGGTGTTGGATGCTTTGGTTGTATTGTCGTTTGAAATCATTAGACCGCATCGTGATCTATCAGAAGTGTCTCTAGAAGTAGCAGCTAGCTCAATCTATTGGCCTTATTTCAAGGTAAACATTCAAATAGTATCATCATTGTCAATGTAGATTTTCTAATTTATATGCATATTGCCTTAATAATAGTTATTATAATTATAATAGCATGTAATTTTTCAATCAATTTGAACAGGATGCTATTGGGGCTATAGATGGAACCCAGATAAAAGCTTGTATAAGTGATGCAGAGGGTGTACCATTTAGAAATCGCATGGGATCTAAAAGTTGGAATGTCATGGCATGTTGTTCGTTTGATAAAATTTTCACATTTATCCATGTGGGATGGGAAGGAAGTGCTCATGATATTACTGTATGGAGGGATGCTTTAACTAATACCAAATTCAATTTTCCGCATCCACCACTAGGTAAATGTATATATTTTCCTTCCATAGCTTAACAATTATGGATTCTAATGTGATTGTCGTTGCAATGATAGGAAAATATTATTTGGTGGATTCTGGATACTCGAATACTGTTGGGTACATGTCTCCGGTTCGCTTGATTAGATACCACATACCGGAATATAAGAAGAGCCCACCTAAAGGGATGCTAGAACATTTCAACTATCGACATTCATCACTGAGAATGTCCATTGAATGCGCATTTGGTCACTTAAAGAAAAGGTGGAAAGCGCTTCATAATATGCCACAAATGTCAGAAAAGTATCAGATGTCTATTATTGTTGCCACTTGCACACTTCATAATTTCATAAAAATGCACAAGCTTGGAATACCAATTGTGCAACATGAAGCAAGTGTTTGTGGAAGTGTTGATGTAGGGATGTTTGATGACCATCGAAAAGCTTCCATGTTTGAAAGACAAAAATCCTTAGCAAGACTCATTTGGATAGATGTTGAACTGAATGATGCACATGAAGCTGATGGTGAAGATAATAATGAAGATGAGGTGGAAGAAAACGACGAGGTTGGAGATCGTATGGAAGAAGATAATTAGGAAATTTAGAATACTCCTTTTGTTTCTTTTAAGAAAAAATTGACAACAGAGGTCTCAACTTTGGGTGATAATTTTTTAAAGGTCTGAACTATTAATTAACCTGTGTAGGTCCCAACTTTAGGGGGTCTTAACTTTTAGCGGGCCTCGGTGACTTAAAACTGGCGATTTTTTAAAAAATCTCACCTATTTTCTACATCCCTCCCTCAATTAACCCTTCTGGTGTGACCCAAGTTTTACAAATGATGACCTATTAAGCCAGTTTCAAGTCACTAAGGCCCGCTAAAAGTTAAGACCCCCTAAAGTTGGGACCTACACAGGTTAATCAATAGTTCAGACCTTTTAAAAATTATCACCCAAAGTTGAGACCTCTGTTGTCAATTTTTCAGTCTTTTAATTGCTACATTTCCCTTAAATGTTCTTTTTTTTAATTGCTACATTGTTTAAACTTATTTATTTGGAGTTCTTCACCCACCATAAAGTAATACTCCCTCCGTTTTCGAAAGTTCTTCCTACTTTAACCAATTTCCTCTCACAAAACTATTCAAAATAGGAACAACAAAATAAATCGGAGGGAGTATTACTTTTCTATCTTTCACTTCTTTCACCAAAAATTACTCATTTTATCACTTGGCTCGCTCCTTTATTTTATATTCAATGGGTTAAAAAATACCCTCCAAAAAGCTTAAAAGTGGCATTGCCAAAAATAATAATAATAATAATAATGATAATAATAATAATAATAATAATAATAATAATAATAATAATAATAATAATAATAATAATAATAATAATAATAATAATAATAAGGGATATTATCTCAGATAACCCTGACATATAGGCATTTTTCCCAAATAACCCTGACATATTTTTTTTTTCCTCAGATAACCCTAAACTTGTATTTTGTCATTAAACTTAACAGGATAATAATAATAATAATAATAATAATAATAATAATAATAATAATAATAATAATAATAATAATAATAATAATCAATAAGTTGTAGTGCTCGAATCGATCTCGAACCGAATCGAATAAGTCCCGAATCGAATCGATCTCGATTCGAACGGAACCGAACCGATTCGATCCGAACCGAACCGAATTTCCATTTATTCAGTCCAAAAGAACAGAGCCTTAGTGCTTCTAACCACTATCTACGTACCTATCTTTGTACATTCCCGAATCTATTCATACGTCGAAGATTTCAAAGAACCTTTCACAAATTCAATCAAGCAAACCACACCACATTTCATAAAATCAGAACATCTGATTAATTCCACAGGATTTGCATACTTTCTATAAACATATCAGACAAGTAAGGCAAGAAAGGCATTACAAATAAAATCATTCCTATGATTTAATGCACGCAAAAGTAATCTATATACTCTTATCCCATACTACCCATTTAATAAAAAATCTTTTAAAACATCTTTGAAAATAGGAACTTTTGGCTCTGATACCAGTTTTGTAACACCCCCAAAATCCATACACGTCTAAACTATGTTGCATCGACTTTAGGAGTGTTACCGCCGCGGTGAAACGCAAGGCATATTAAAATTAAAACGTTAACAACTCCTTATTAAGAAAACTACATTGCAGCGGAAATAAAATGTTTACTTTAAACTACAACTCGGGAATCACCATGGATCCCTTTTATTCAAAACATTAACTAAGAATACTAATAATTCTATAAGTTCAACAAAAACACTTAAGAGTTTATAAACCAGAAAATATCCCCCGTATGCCAAACTCATGCAGTATCACCAGCATACCTAATCTGCTCCCCATTGAAATATCAATGGTTCATCACAGGTTAACAAACATCGCAAATAACAAACAATCAGCTATGCTGAGTACGTACATAATCAGTTAAATAATACATTAAACATAAACAGAGTAATAATAACCATTCCTAGATATGATACTACAAGAATATTACAATTCATTTTTATAGTTTAATTGGCATCGAACGGGCACCGTCATCTTTCTAGAATCATACGGGCTACTTAATCCTTAATAGACAACTTGGTCTATTAGATGGAATGTAAATACGGTTTCGTTCCGTTCCACATCCATCACTTTAGTATGCATACCCCCAAGATCGTACGGTACCTTCCGTCTACTTGAGTTATCAAAATTTATAAGGACACTACTATCGTCATAGTAGGCCTGCGTAGGAGTGTAGAACAAATCCCATACTCCCCCCATTGTTCTTTACTTGTAGGGAATCCAACTACAAGTTTATTGCCAACAATCCTTTTTAGCGATACTCATTCATACAACATTAAACATATGATTTATATAACATCATATAAAATCCTTTAGTTTAGGCAATCTCTTATAAATCCTTGCTACAATTATTAATCATAGCATTCCAATCCAACATCTTATTTCATGCTTGTGATACGATAGAATTACACATTCCAATAGCAATTCATTATTCTATTTCACAAGTCATACAACAAGGAAATACATACAGATTTCCAA
Organism: Beta lomatogona; assembly: GCA_947646795.1. Lineage (NCBI taxonomy): Eukaryota > Viridiplantae > Streptophyta > Magnoliopsida > Caryophyllales > Amaranthaceae > Beta > Beta lomatogona. The sequence continues at coordinate 1,210,901 of CANSNZ010001289.1, forward strand.
TTGATTTCATGTTACCAAACAATCATAAACATACAATTGTTCCCTATCATGATTCTAGGTTCCAATATAACAATCATAACCAAAACATGATACTAATATATCGAACTGAACTAAAACGCGTACGTACCTTGTAACGAAGAATCTTTGCTGATTACTTAAAACGTCCCGCTTATGAAATTGGGGCCTAATCGAATAAAGAAAGTATTTTAGTGCTAAGTCCTTGATAATATTAAATAAAATCAGCTTATCTAACTATATAAAATATGATGTTTTGAATATTAAAGTACCCAATCTTGTTGCTTTAAACTTTCTTTACATAAACCTTATTGAACTAGCATATCTAGGGATTAATAATAAGATGTAAATCCGATTTTTATTTGTTAACTTACATTATACTTGCTCATCATAATAAAACTTAAACAACTATGTATATAAGTATATAAAATCAGAATTAAGAAATAAAATTATCATAAGAACTAAAACATACTTATAGATATGTTTTTTATACTTTGTTCCTATACTTTATTTATAATTACAAAACTTAATCAAAGATACATAAGTATACCTAAATCAGATTTTACAATTAATTTAAAAGAAGAAAAGAGAGAATTTTAATTTTTATACTGGACCAACTCGCCGGCGACGACCACCGACGACATGAGGAACTCCGGCAGCACCACCACCGCACTCGCAAGACTCGCCTCGCTCGCACAGCACTCGAGCCACTCACGCTCGCACGACCTCGACTCGTCGCAACACACCACACACAACACCCCACTCGCTCACCGACACCGTCGAGCCACACTCGTATAGCGCAGCACCCTCGACAGCCTGCACACACGCCGCACTTCGACTCGCACCTCACGACCCTCGAGTTCTCACACTCAACGCACTCACCAGCAGCAGCGACGACTCGTCGCTCGACACACAGCAGCGAGCCTCGCACCACACTCGCTAGACCCCGCTCGCACACTCTCGACAACTCACGACTCGAATACTCGCACATCGATGGTAGTCGACGCAAACACAGGGGAGAAGGAAAGAAGGTAGCGCCGGAGAGAGGGGAAAGGAAATTGACAAGGATGGAGAAGAAAAGAGGAGAGAGAGAAAAGATTTTGGGGTAAAACGGCTGGTTAGAAACTTAAGGTTTTAATTTCTTTTTTTTTCTTCTCCTATTTATAGCACGGTAAACCCTGGTTTAATAGGATTTGTTTTCAACTCAAACTCCGATTTCTTATTTTATTTGGAAAATAAAACGAGGCCAAGCTATAATATTATTAGGTACAACAGTAGGTTATATAGTTAACTTATAACTGTAGGCTTACCCAAACTATATATTTTTTTAAAATAATATTAAAAACACTTCAACTTTATATTTGTTATATTTTCTTATTTATAAAAGAATAACTCCCAAAAATACGGAGTATTACACAACATTTGAAGTGGCATTTCAAATTCTTAAAAATGGACTTATTTCTTTAAGGATTGGATTTGACCCAAGTCCAATTACAAATTTCAAGTTTTTCCAAACAAGTGAATTGAGCCAAATCCAGAGTTTCAAATTAGACACATATTCCCCAACGCAGACCATTAGCTAATTAAGTAGCAATTCATCCTTTAGCTGTAGCTCTAGTCCTAAATTCCTAAAGCAAATGTTGATCTTCTTATAAATAACTTGTTGCCAATCTTCGTACTTAGTGATGCTAGTGCACATGGAGGTAGACCCTTTCTTGCATTATCCTTGACATTTTTGGATAGGGATGTACCAAGGAAGATCTAGATCATTAACCACATAATCTTCAAAGTTGTTGCTTCCTATGATCGTTGGACCCAATTAACATGCATTTTTTTGAGACACCACTCAAAGTACTTAAAACTCATTGTGCAATAGTTCATAGATCAGCGCGGCATAGTTACAAACTCCAAGACATTATGGAAGCATGCATTATATTGTATAATATGATTTGTTGAAAATGAGCGACACACATACTCAAGGAACTTTCAACACAATGAAATTTCCTTGTAAGTTATTAAGAATATTTAACAAGGGTATGCATTAGATATTTAGATTGTCGGGCATCTTTTGCAAGTTGCAACCAATGCAAGTATGCAACTACTAGAGACAGACAAATACATCACCAACTGAAGGCAAACCTGGTGGAGAACAATTGGATATGTTTGGTATGCGAAAACTATATTGATCATTGTTTCATCTCTTTTACGCAATTTATTGAATCTTGTTCCTTTCGTTATGTATGATATGCAATATGATTGTTTTCTTGTAAGTTTTATGCATTGCGGTGAATTAATGAAATTGTATATTTACTTGTTTAAAATAAGATTAATATTTTTGTATAAATTTTAAGATTTTCTGATCATAAATTTATGACTTTAGATACCATTCTTTAATTAAATTAAAAGCAATGAAATTATTATCATCAATTGGAACCAAAACTACTTGTAATTTCAAAGATTAAATTTTGGTACGTAGAGAAAAATATATTCAAACATTTTTACTTGGCCAACATAATATAGCAAATCTCTAGCAGTCAGTCCCATGAGTAATTACATTTGTTTAGTATTAAGGTTGGAATGTTTATTGATATGTGAGTCTCATTCAAGATAAATGAGTAGTAGTCGTGTGGTTATCCATTGAAGCGTATGTAGCTTGAGAAGCTGATGTGACATGACAAGCTAAATTAGTACTTTGCTTACCACTAGAATTGGTTGAATGCCCCCCTCGCCATTAAATAGTCGTGACAAATAATTCTAAATTGTTTTCCCAAATCACTCGCATTGAGAACTCTCCCTCCATTTTGATGAATTCTTACTCTTTACAAGGTGAATTTTTTTAATTTATGTCACTTGCAAGGAAACTTGATCTTATCTTGATAAAAAAAAAGTCTCACATATCCTATAATATGTTAATTTTTTAGTAGATGCCTAGATGGTTTACACGGTACCACCATGTGCATAGGGCTGTTCAAAATTCAGTCCGGACCGGTAAATTGGACCGGACTTGTCCTGGAACCGGTCCGGTCTCCGGGTCAAGGATTTTAATTTTCCGGTCTTCGGTACGGTCCGGTCCAAAACCCTATAAAAACCGGTCTTGGACCGGATCGGTTTTTCATTCAAAAATATGAATATAGAAGATAAAAAATATAATTTTCTCCTTTAATATGTTTGAAAATCTATTTTATTAGTAACTAATTTACATTAAAGTCTCAAAAAAGACCTTGAACAATTAGTTTTCATTGTTTATTTTAATAATATTTCCTTATAATTATCAAACGTATTAAAAAAAGTGTGGAAAAGTGCAAAACCGGTCTAATTCGGTCAGGTCTAGGGTTTGGACCGGTTTTTCCGGTCCGGTCCGATCTCGGTCCAATAAAAAATCGGTCCGATCTCCGGGTCTTAAATTTAAGAATTCTGGTCTTCAGTCCGGTCTGGTTTTTTTCCGATCCGGTCCAAGTTTGGACCGGTGAACAGCCCTACTGATGTGCACGTGTAATGAATTTTTAAAAAAGAACTACTCCTTATTCCATAATGCTCATTGCTCACAGTTGAACGCATTTACGCGCCATAGCGAGCGAAAGAGAGAGAAACGACGATCATGAGCCATTAAGTTCCCTACAAATGGGGAGTGATGTGCAATGTTTGAGCAATTTCAAGAGAGAGAAAGCGAAAATTAAGCGAAGTTACAGGGCTAATTGCAGAATGTCACTCCCACAAACCACACCACTTCCTAAGCGAGGAGAGAGAAAATCACTCATCGCAACTCCACAACCAACGACAAAGAAGAAGAGAAGAAAAGTAACTGATTTTTGTTTCCTCTGATTTTTGCAATTGCTAACCCTAATTTGTGGAAACTGCGTAAGAAATTTTTGGTTAATATATTGAATTGCTGATGTTTCTGCAGCTTTTTTGCATTATGATCGTTGAACTTATAAAATCGAATTTTGGCGATGTTTAAATTGTGATTTCGCCGAGTTTGATTGATTACTTGAAATGGTAAGTGATCTTGTTCTCGGTTTACGTTCTTGAATTGCTTAATTCTTGTTTATTTTGGTTGTACAAAGTTGATGAATTGTTGCGAATTTATAAAAAAATTAATCTCAAATGTTACTTAGATGTTAGAGTTTGCGAAGTTGATGATTGTTTGGATGATTTAACATCATATGTTTTTATTTTTACATCTTAGATTTCAAAGTACCAAATATAATTAAGTATCTTTGTGAAAATTGACTTGCAACGTAGCCGATATGAGCTACAATTTTTAGATTACTGGCCTAGTTCGACAATTAGTTGTTAGCTGTAGTGAATTGTATTGATTACCCTAGCTGATTTGACCGCCTCATTATATCAGTGGTGGTTTGCATATAAAGTAGTTGGTAAAATTATTCAATACTCCTTCTGTCCCCATTTGTTTGCCCTGTAGAGAGTTGGTTACTTTTCTAATTTTAGGTTGGTTGGAGTTGACGAAAGACAAAAATGGTGGGGACTAATGTAATGAATGTGATAGTAAAGTGGTGTTGCTATGGTCAGCTTTAGTACGGGGTGATCTTTCGAAACATCCCAAAAAGGAAGATGGGGCCAACTAAAGGAAACGGAGAGAAGCAACTAGTGATTAGCTTATGATCTATACGAACTCACATAAAAGGCACTAGTATGCTTTTGATTTTATACAATTTGGGATAAGGTTGTGATTTGCAAACTGATTTCCGAACCTCCCTCCCAAAAACCTGCAGTAAGGTCGTAAGGACTCTCTTTCAAAATTAGTGGATCATGTCCAATTCTCTAAAGAAATAGCTGTTTGGTTGGTCAAACCTCTAATATACTTCCAGACCACTAAAAGCTGAGAGGAGAAAGAGGTTGTTATACTACTGGATCTTTTGTTTTGGCTTACATTGGACATAATACAGATGTTTAGTGTCTTTTGAAACTTAGATGGTTATGGAGCTTTATATTGGAATATGTAAGAAAAGAACAAAGGCTCCAATTAATGAGTGACTTGAAGCATATGAAACCATTCTTTCTGTCAAGAAATTTTTTGGTTGAGTGGCTGATGTATCAGTTAATAAAAGAGCCCAATGCAAAAAGGACTTGCTGTTGGTTATCTGAAAGAGACTAAATCATTTGCAAGGATATGTTCAAAACCAAGAAGGTTTTGGGTCTGATTCTGTATAATCTACTAGATTTATATAATGTCTGATTAATTATAATGTCATACTAAAGTGTCCGTGCTACTTTACTTTATGTGATATAGCATGCTAATTTATGCCATCTTAATAAAGGTTTCGACTTCTGATGAAATATCATGTTCCAAAATTTATGGCTCCATGTAAGTTCCCCATATATTTTCTTGGGAAGGAACCTCATTATAGAAATTGGGATAGTGGCATGTATATGTAAATATGGAAAAAAAATGCTAGAAGAGACAAAATTCATCTGGGTAGCAAACATCTAGTTAATACTCTTCCATGGCGTCAGGAGGGACAATTTGACTCTTATGTCATGCATGTGTACTTAGCAAGTAATCATGTAACCCTGAATTAGAGTTATAGCAAGTTCCATCACAATTACATAATTACCATTTTCTGATGAATCCTTTGTCAATGGGGAAGAGTAGAGTAAGGTGTAAAGAAGCCATGGATATCCTAACACATAGAGTGTAATAAGACTTGGACATTACTCACCCGCTACTCGATGATACTCTTTTGCACATAGAGTGTACCATATCCAGGTTCTGACGTTCTGTCTAATTGTGGTGCCTTATAGATGATCTGTTACATTGTTTTTATATGCTGCAGGGAACTCCAGTTAACATAATAGCTGGCTCTCATGTCTGGGTTGAAGACCCGGATTCAGCTTGGATTGATGGGCAAGTAGTAAAAATAAGTGGACAAGAAGCTGAAATTGAGGCCTCAGATGGGAAGAAGGTACCATGACGACATATAAATAGATCTGAACTATTCTTGATGTTAGCTTGGGGGTTGCCTTTTCTAATTTTAAGACTGCTAAAAGAGCCAGTGGCTAGTGACAACTACACTGCCTTCTAGCTCCACTCAAAATTATATGTACCTTTACTCTTTGGTCTTTTTTTTTTATTTTTCTTATTGTTTCCATAGTAACTTCTAGTTAATTTAACTTGATTTAAAAGTCTTCAAATATGGTTCCCTTCTGAAATTTATCCTGGCTATTTATGCTTGTAAACGGTTAGCTACCGAAGTTCAGTTTTACTTTGTAGGGAAACCAAATGCTAGCATATACCCTGGTGAGAGATCTTTTGTAAATCAGAGGGCCAATGCAATATGAGTAGGCCTTTATATCTTGTTTTCAATTCAGTCTGTTTAAGTTCTTATTGTCAAAAGCTAGGTGTACCCATATCGTTGTACGTGTTAAAGGCTTTGGGCTGATGGGCTCAGACATGTACATAGAATAGACAATGAAATTATGATTGTCTTAGAGCTTATTCTTTATCATTTCTGCACAACATGGTCTTACTCTCTCAGTCTCTCTCATCGCTTCGATATGATATAGAGAACTTGACTTTCGATTTCTTGTGTTAAGTTTATGCTCTCCATCACATGGGTATTGCACAGAATGTTTATCAGTTCTTCTTCAGAACATTGATTCCAGTAACAAACAACTTGAACCACTTCATCTTCAAAATTATCAAAATTAATGGCATGCTACTTTTAATTTACTGAGTTTTCTATCTGAATGCTGTAAAGGTTCTTGCAAAATTTTCAAACTTACACCCTAAAGATATGGAAGCTCCTCCAGCTGGGGTTGATGACATGACTAAGCTATCTTATTTGCATGAGCCAGGAGTTATACAGAACCTGCGCACTAGATTTGAGCTCAATGAAATCTATGTAAGTATTGCTATGTGTCTACAACACTACATCCCCCCTCCCCTCGATGTAAAAAAATTACTGCTCTGGAGACTCTGATGATAGTACAAGAGGGATAGTCATTGGACCCTGCTACTTTAGGGGACCATTTATGAGGGAGATAATATTAGTTTGGAAACAAGCAAGGATTACTCGATTTAGCGCAATGGTTTAGCCACTTATTCTTTTGGCACCTCAGATAGGAGAGGAATGCATATTCAGATAAGTCTACGGACCTGTGCTGTAGAGGTTTTAAGGAGATGTCACATACTTAGGATCATCTGTAAATATTTGATAAATCAGGAGGACACCATGTCTTCATTTTTCTTTTGTTATTTTCACTTTCCTCCTTAATGCTCCCACCATTTCACATAGATTTACTCACTTTCCTCTTTTATACGTTTCACAAAAATTTACTCATTTCAATTTTTTTATTATGGGGCATGAGGCCCACCACATCTGTTTACCTTAATACTTTTATCTCCTTACCCCACATTTTCTATTTCTCTTTCCAATCTTGCTCCCATCTCCTTGGTTCTGATGAAAGCTGAGTGAGTACATTAAAGTAAAGGGGAGATTCCACTTCTATCTCACGTTCTCCAATGCACACCTTTGGCAATTAATGTTTTGTTACCCGCTAAAAAAATTATATAAAAGGTCACCAACTTTGACCTTGGTAAAGAAATGGAAATTAGACGGAGGGAGTATGATATAAATGAGATCCAACTGAATTATTTAAAATTTTATATGATAAAGATTCATGCTGATATGTTTTTGCTAGACTTATACCGGAAATATACTCATCGCCATAAATCCATTTCAAAGACTGCCTCATCTCTATGATTCTCACATGATGCAACAATACAAAGGGGCACCACTGGGAGAGCTAAGCCCTCATGTTTTTGCAGTTGCTGATGTTGCTTATAGGTAATATTGATCCCTTTCCGCCACATAATATTTCATTTTATTATGTAAGTGCCTAACATGAATAATTTTTTTGATAGGGCTATGATAAACGAGGGGAAAAGCAACTCCATTCTTGTAAGTGGTGAAAGTGGAGCTGGTAAAACTGAGACTACCAAGATGCTGATGCGATACCTTGCTTATTTGGGAGGCCGTTCTTCAACTGAAGGACGCACAGTTGAGCAACAAGTTCTTGAAGTATGATTATACATATTTATGTTTTTATTTCTTTCGTTTTTTTCTTATAATTTCATATGAAGTTCATTTGTGGTAACTGATTGAAATGCAGTCGAATCCAGTTCTTGAAGCATTTGGAAATGCTAAAACAGTCAGAAATAATAACTCCAGGTGAAGAGTTCCTCCTTTATTATGAAGCAATGCAGTTATTAGTTCTCTCATCAGTTGAATTTGTATGATGTAACTCACTGGAACATAAGTTCTATGGACATTTGACTGCTAAAATATCAATATCGATCTATCTCTATTCTCTAAGCAGAGACTGCACTTATAATTGGGAGCTCTAAACTTCTTTACTGGACTTTCTAAACTATTTGTTATTGCAGCCGCTTTGGTAAATTCGTGGAGATCCAATTTGACAAGCGTGGAAGAATATCAGGGGCAGCCATAAGAACTTACCTTTTAGAAAGATCTCGTGTCTGCCAAGTCAGTGATCCTGAGCGTAATTACCATTGTTTTTATCTGCTTTGTGCAGCACCTCAGGAGGTATTGTTCTATTCAAGTTAATACTATTACTAGAAATGTATATGTTCCTGTTGCTTTTGAAGGGTTTTAACCACTGACACCTTTCGTGTGATGTTCTTCTGGAGAGCAGGAGCTTGAGAAATATAAACTAGGAAGCCCCAAAACATTCCATTATCTTAATCAGTCAAAATGCTTTGATTTGGTTGGTGTGAGTGATGCACATGACTATCTTGCCACTCGGAGAGCTATGGATATTGTTGGAATTAGTGAAAAGGAGCAGGTATTCTTTTAGCTACTTGTTGATGTACTTGAAGCTGTACACTCTCTTGTCCTCACTCTCTTTTCTTCAGGAGGCAATTTTTAGAGTAGTTGCTGCTATTCTTCATCTTGGCAATATCGATTTTGCTAAAGGGGAGGAGATAGATTCATCAGTTATAAAAGATGAAAAGTCAAGATTCCATCTCAACATCGTCTCAGAACTTCTCATGTACGAACTCCTTTTTGCATACCACCATTTTGTTGCACCATTTTCAAACTTTGAGAGTGAAATGACATTTTTATTTTATATATATTAGGTGTGATGCTCAGGCATTGGAAGATGCGTTACTAAAACGTGTCATGATTACACCTGAAGAAGTCATTAAAAAAAGTCTTGATCCCCTTAATGCTACAGTTAGCAGGGATGGGTTAGCTAAGACGATCTACTCTCGACTCTTTGACTGGTATGATTATTGTCTTAAAGACATTGCTATTGCAGCCACTTTATCTTTTAATCTCACTCTTGAAACGTCGCACTCATCTAAAGTCTAAACATGCATTTTTCCTTGGTGCAGGTTGGTTGATAAAATAAACGTATCAATTGGACAGGATCCGAACTCAAATTCTTTGATTGGCGTCCTTGATATATATGGTTTTGAAAGTTTTAAGCATAACAGGTATGAATATGCAAAGTTGACAAGAAAACTAGATGTGATTTAAAATGAAGGTGCTGGTACAAGGAGTGTCATGTTAATCTGACTACATTTTGTTCTATTAGAAGTTGGGTGTTTGCAGAGAATCTATTTTACTCGATAATCGAATTCCGTCAAACCAGTTTTCTTTGGCCTAGTATTTCATCTATTTATCATCTTTATTAAGTGTTTTCTAGTGATCCTTGGTAAAAAAATTGAAGAGAATTGTAAGGGTTTGGTTTAGGTTGAGGCATCAGTTGATCGTTCTAGAAGTTGTAATTTGATATGCGATTCTGACTTCTGATTTGTTTGTTTGGGGAGGGGGGGGGTTGTTTTGGTAGTGTGGTGGTGTTTGAAGTATTAGATTGCAAAAGTTCTGTTTGGATTCTTGTTGGAGCCTGTTTTCTTGTCTGGCCAGGTAATTAGATGGGCTGTTCTGGCAGGAGAAATAACTTATGCTGTTACATGAGCCTATGGGATTTCATGTGACATGTATCTTTGTTGTTTGTTCCATTGAAACAAAACCAATGTATACTAAGGTGGGTATTGCTTTTGGGAACATTACTGGGAGTGGGAAGCAACCTGTGTTGGGTTTTGTTAGCAAAAGTGAACTTTTGAGGATTATGCTGGTCTTTTGAAATTATTGTTCTCACCAAAGTAGAGTGCTAATTCTACTGAAGACTTGCTTTAGTGGATTGATATGCTCTTTTAAATCTGGTGGATCTCTTCTGATCGGCTATAATAGTATTTCATATGTCCACAAATAAGTCATGTGTACTATTTCGAGATGTGTGGAAAAAGTTCACATTTTCTAACGTAGAAATAGATTAAGATTGGATTTCTCAGGATATCTTCAAGTAAAGTGAATGGTAGAGACTAGAGAGAATGGGATGGACATAACTATCACAAAGGTTTGTTTGGTAAATTCATGGCGAGGTTTTCATTTTTATGGGTTAGGACAATGTGCAATTATGTTTAGATGGAGGAATCTTATTTTTTCAATTATTTTGGAACAATTTTTCCATCTTGATAGGACAGGAGAAACTCATATTATGAGATTCCCTTGTTCAGCTTTGAGCAGTTTTGCATCAACTTCACAAATGAAAAGCTTCAGCAACATTTCAACCAGGTGAGCTCTTTTGTATTAATCATGCATGGTAAAGTGCTGGTACTCGTTCAGTGCTCATTGATCTCGTTGGCTACTTGCAGCATGTTTTCAAGATGGAGCAAGAGGAGTACACAAAAGAGAAGATTGACTGGAGCTACATTCAGTTTGTCGACAATCAAGACGTTCTCGATCTTATAGAAAAGGTAACTTTTCTTTTTGGTTTTCTGCTCAGACCTATTCTTTCATTGCTAAATGATATGATATGTATGACTAAAGCCGTCTGGAAACCATTGGAATGCGAGTTTGTCTACTTAATATAGCTTCAGTTTAAAATAAAATTTTAATTCTTATTCATGGTTTGATTTGACCTGAAAAAATAAGGAATTGTAGAACTTGTAGTGCTCAGTAGTGAGTACATCAGAAGTAGCTGGTCCAGATCATTAAATTTCATAGTCATGAATTCTTAGCTAATAACCTCAAACATGAGGATGCCAGGTGAGCACAATGAACGATAAGTAGCATGCAGTATTTAACACTGGATACTGATAAAAGGAAACTTCAAGTGGAGGGTAAGAGCTGTAATCTTGTTTTCAGAGAACAAGTCAGTGTAATTGCAAAAGGTCTTGAGCCCTATTTTTGAGGAGGCTTATTTAGTGTGTTAGTTTTGGGAGAATATTTGGTCTTTTGATGTATTTGGACTAGAACTTGTTTTCTGTGCTTTTACCTTTCCCATATTCCCTCCTTAATTGTCATGCATTTGTCTCTCCTCTCCCCCCCCCCCCCAAAAAAAAGATAAAAAATAAATATAAAGAACAAAAGAAAAACACAACCCTTTTCTCCTTTAGAGCTGTGACTTGTGAGATACTCGCTTCATTTGTATTTTATTTAAAATCTATGCTTTTCATGGAGATCAAGGAGATTGAAGAGTAGAAAGAAAAAGTGGTAGGTGGGTGGGTGTACATCCCAGCTTAGAGAAAAAGTGGAAAGAAATAATTTAACAATAGTTGATGCTAACTTGAAACAGGGACATCCCAAAATCGAAAACTGTAACTCAAATCTAGGAGAGTTGGAGTACAAATTTTGTTTCCAAGTTCTTTTACTCTTTTGTTTGCTCTTACGAAGTTTAATGTCTAGAAAACAAAGTTATCGATAGTAGACTTTTGCAGTCATTTCCAAGAAAGATATGAGCTGTCATCTTGTTTCGCATCTAAGACTATTCTCTTCACCGGATTTTTGATGAACTGAATTTGTTTTTACTGATTAAATAGATATATATCGATTCACTAGTATTTTTTGTTATATGCATGTACTGGTTGTTACTGATTCAATCTTTTCTATTTTATATTTATTGATAGTTGAGTTTACTGTATATTATATCTTCTAAGTTGAAGAAAACAGGTCTGGGTAGGGACTGCAAACTAGCTCTGTTCGTAATTGCTTTTCCTGACTCTTTATAGTGTTCATTTGCAGAAACCAGGTGGAATCATTGCTCTTCTGGATGAGGCTTGGTAAATTTCTTTAAACTAAAGCATGTACTCACATGTACACAATAAAAAAAGGAAAAAATCTTTGTTCCTTTGCATTCTTAGAGGTTGTTTCTATCCTTGGAATAGTTGTTATGGGGTGGGCAGATTTTTTGTTATCTTTATCAGATGAGCTCATGTACAATTTTTCTTCATCTTTTCTTTGTCTTTAGTATGTTCCCCAAGTCAACTCCTGAGACATTTGCATCAAAGCTTTATCAAACTTACAAAAATCACAAGCGCCTTCTCAAGCCAAAGCTGTCAAGGACAGATTTTATCATTTCTCATTATGCTGGCGAGGTATGGTTCTGTAGACTACCTTTTATTGTGCTTTGTCATAGCAGCAACAATACTAATATGCATATATTAAACTTTCATCCAGGTCCTATACCAATCGGATCAATTTTTGGACAAAAATAAAGACTATATGGTAGCTGAGCATCAAGACCTGGTAACTTCTTCCAAATGTTCATTTGTAGCAGGCCTTTTCCCTCCAGTGGTGGAGGAGACAACAAAATCCTCAAACAAGTCCTCTAAGTTTTCATCAATAGGTTCTCGTTTTAAGGTAATTAGTTACATCGTTGGCTTTTAAGGAACTGCCTTCGTCTCCTGTGAACAAGCTTGCTAATCGTTATTATATGGTATATATTGTGGTAGTTACAACTGCAACAGCTGATGGAGATACTAAGCTCAACAGAACCTCACTACATAAGATGTATAAAGCCAAATAATCATCTAAAGCCTGCTATTTTTGAGAATGTTAACATCTTGCAACAATTGCGTTGTGGTGTGAGTGCATCCACTTTTCTATATTTGACTGCTACTTTTGTAGTATTGTACCACTTCATTTCTTATATTTCACTTTGACTTATCAATACTTTTTGTGTTTTTTAGGGAGTCCTAGAGGCAATCAGAATTAGCTGTGCAGGCTACCCCACTCGTCGTCTTTTCTTTGAGTTTTTAAATAGATTTGGACTTCTTGCACCGGAGGTCTTAGAAGGGAAGTATGTCTCATGTTCTTTCTCCTAAATATATAGCTGAAGGTTAAAACTTATCGTGTCTGTTTGATTTTTTGGACTAAGTCATGCCACTCCTCCCCTCCCCCCTGCCTTCCCAATTGTAAATTTTGGCCTTAACTGACCAAGTTCACGTGCAGCTATGATGAGAAGGTTGCATGTCAAAAAATATTGGATAAGAAAGGGCTAAAAGGGTACCAGGTACTTCTTTATTCTATTGTGAGATGATGACTGATGGATTCTTCACTGCATACTAATATCTGTGACATGGGACATTAGTGTGTCGAAGTGTATTTCTCTGCTTGAGTCCTCTTTAATTTTAGATGAAAATGCTTGTCCATTTGATGGATGTTTTCTTTAATCATTTCTTCAAACATTTATGCGTAAATTTTTTTGTTGCAGATAGGCAAAACTAAAGTCTTCCTGAGAGCTGGTCAGATGGCTGAACTGGATGCCAGAAGAGCTGAGGTACTCAGTGGCGCTGCAAAAATCATACAGAGACGTATGCGAACTCATTATGCTCGTAAACAGTTTATTGCATTACGTGAGGCAGCAGTTTGCATACAGGCATCCTTGCGAGGTGAATTCTCTAAACTAAACAATGTCCTTGCACATGAGTTATAATTTCAAAAGAAAAGGATGTTAGTCTCTTATTGTGTGTTTGGATGAAGGAGAGGGAGGGGTGAGATAGTGAGGGTTCCATTTTTCCTTGTTTAGTTAACTAATGGTGAAAGGAAGGGAAGGAAATTGAGGGCTCCAAATCCTTCGTTTTTTGATAATTGAAATCCTTCAGATGTTGGAAGATTTGGAAGGAAAAAGGCTACCCATCTCCTTCCCTCCCCTCTTTTTCCCACCATTGCGTTTCAAACATATTGTTAATCTGGTTAACTTGGAAGATTTTGCTGCACCTTTGCTAACTGATTATCTTCACATATTGGAACTTCTCTCTCCTTCTTACCCCCAATCTCCCTCACCTTTTTCTCTTCGTTCTTTGTGTCTTTGGGATGTGGTTGGGTTGGTTAGATTGAACATGACATCTTAGGTGAAAACTGCAGCTGTCATTCTGAGAACTCACTGCCCGTTTGGTAGGCGGTAATAAATCATCGTAATGAATATTAGTGTAGTTTTATAAGATCTCATGTCAATATCCAAAGTAATGAAATTTCATCCCGAAACATGGGTTTTTCTTCACAAGTTTCCATTACTACTCAATACCCCCTTCCGAAATGGTGATGGATGGTAACAATATTTTAGGAACAAAATAGATGTTTTTGAAAAGAAGTAGCATTACTATGAATATTGATGTGGGAATTGCTTTACAAGCTTACACTAAAATGCATTAAAATTACCATTATATATGACCGCTAACCAAATGGGCTGTAGGGAATAATTCCTTTACATTTTTGAATTGTGATTGATTCACATGCATACTTAATGTGGTTTTCTAGGAAACCTGGCTAGCAAACTGTTTGAGAAAATGAGAAAGGAGGCAGCAGCCATAAGAATTCAAAAATATGCACGTAAACATCAAGCAAGGAAGAAGTATAACAAACTTCGTGTGTCAGTTCTAGCCTTGCAAATGACTTTAAGGACAATGGCTGCTCGTAAAGAGTACCTCATTAGAAGGCGAAATAAAACGGCAACTCTTATACAGGTTCTTTTTCTGACATGTTACTGATCACAATTGGTTCTTTCTATCATGAGTTCATGCTCCTTTCTGAAGATAATCCTTCTGACACACTGATTATACTTGGGACAGAGCCGATGGCATTGCCATAGAGCTTCATCGTACTATAAAAAGCTTAGAAAAGCATCATTAGTTGCACAGTGCAGATGGAGGGGAAGACTTGCAAGGGGAGAACTAAGAAAGCTCAAGATGGTCAGTTATGCTTGATGTTGCTCATATTATATATCTTCATCTTCTTCTTACCTGGCAGTATTTCTTATTATTATAATTTTCTCAGCTGCATAAACAAAGTATTCTGCAATCTTATGGGTTCGCTTTGAGTTATTGCCAGGAACATGTGTGTACTTTGGGTCTTTAGTCGGTGAGTCTCGTATGTGATGTTATACCTGACTTTTCCATGGATTGGACACAAGTAGTGTTTCAGTATGAAAATTTTGAACCATAAGAGCAAGGAGACGATTGGTTTGATGAGATAAATGGGCCTTTCTCTAAATATCTCTGAATGTCCTGCATAAGTATTTGCATCAGACATTGCTTGACCCTGTGCCATAAGCAACCCAAACCCTCCTATCTTGGTTGTCCAAAATGATTTTTTTACTGGAGAATGATGAAAATCAATCCGCATTGCCCGGCACAGATAATCTACTTGAATATGAGCAACATAGAGCTGACTAATTTATTTGTTCAGAAAACTCCTAATTCTGAATAATAAATTCATTAAATGTTATGTGAATTTTGCATGACTGTGTATATATACTTGTCTTCCCACACCAAACAACTTGTTTGGAAGCAAGTGACCAGCGAAGCCGTACCATGACTTGCTGGTCAGTGCAATGGGTGCATAGACCTGTCTCCATATCCCGCCCCAAACAGATCAGCCAAATCTCCTCATAGATTGGCCAATGCTTAGAAAGTTATAGATCTATGGACGTGCAAAGTCTAGCCCTAAAGAAACCACTTTGTGTCTCCCATGTGTCCTACAGTAGGACAGATCATCAGATCTATCCATAACCCCCCCCCCTCTTCCCCCTCTCGTTTGCAAAATATATTTTTTATCCTGCTAAGGTACACTTTTCTTTTTCTGTACAGCTGACAACAGTGATCAGCCATCTAAAACACATACTTTGCAAAGTGGCTCTTTGGGGAGATACCATTTGGGTTGAAGTAGAGATGGCTCTCCAATGTGTGGGCCCACATACTATTGCAATTACTTAAATTTTCTTTTCTTCTTGCAACCATTTAATGATATTTTTTATAAAAATTAAAAAAAGAGATGGTAATAATTACTATCCCAACAACTATAATTTTTCTTTATCTATAAAAGGAGCCTAATATTGGATATATTACTATCCTTTTCATATCCCATCAATCTTTAATTTTTTTAATTGTTTAGGAAAAAAAAGGAAAATATTGTTTTTTAAAATATTCTACATTGCATAAATTATGAAAAAGATTAATCTTTTTGTAATTATATTTAATTTACATGAATAATTTTATTTATATAACTTTGATCATAATATGAAATGAAGTTCATTTATTGACATGGGGACCACCAAATAGTGAAAAGTTGAATGGAGAGCTCTTTAAAGAGTTTTAGGGGGCGTTTGGTTTGGGGTTTTCAGGAAAGGGTAAGAGAATCAAATAGGTTGATTCCCTTGTTGTTTGTTAACACATTTTAATCATTCCTTTTACCCATCCCCCCTAAGGTTTCACTTACCCTTTCCCTCCTCTACTCCATGGTCACCTTGACCAATAGTTGACCACTACTCCAACCACCACAACCACCACCCCAGGCACTGTACCACCACATCAACCAGCGACCCACCATCCTCGCCACCGTCACCACCACACCGACCACTGACCCACCATCCTAGCCACCATCACCACCTTCTCCGCCACCCTAACCACCGCGCTGCCGCCGTAAGCCATTGCCACCACCAAACCACCAGAAAAAATCCACCACCCATAAACCCATCCCCACTTCTTCCCAAACAACACAACCACCCAAAAATCCACCAACAACACTTGAAAACCCATAAGCCTAAAATTTTTAAAAAAATTCAAGAGTAAGAATGGATGTATACTTCTTATCAATAATTATGGCTTTAGTGGTCAAATTCGGCCATGAAAACTTCAGATCTGAAGTTTTTATGGTCGAATTTGACCTTTAAAATCTCAAATTTCACCTTCAATGGTGGTAGAGAAGAAAAGCAAGAAGGGAGGCGGCGGTTACTCGACGGCGGTGATGGGTGGCGATGACTTCGCGGTGGTGATGGCCGGTGGTTATGGACAGCAGTGAGGTGGCAGCAGCGAGGGAATGGGGCAATGTGAGGTGGAGGTGGTTCTTGGAGAGAGATGGAGGGAGAACATGGTGGAGGAATGGTGAGAAGATGAAGAGGAGTTTTTTTTCCAAACAACCTTTTTAATCAAAGGGTTTTCCTTCCATTCTCCTTGTTTCTCTTTCTTAAACCCTTTCCCTTTCCCCTAGTCCTAAACCAAACGCACCCTTATTGTTGTTGGGTGTTTTTAGACATAGTTCTTGAGAGTAGCTTGAAGAGAGAGAATAGATGAGAGAGAGTGGAGAACTAGTTGGAGAGCCATGTACCATTGTACATGCTCTTACTTAATCTAAAAGTGGAATTGCTTTTTGGTTTATATCATTCCATGATTTGCAGACCTTTACATTTTGCTCCTAAGGCGTTGTTTTTCACTTGTATATTTGTTAATCTTGTACTTTTTTTTATTTCTTTTCTTATGCTTATGCATGTTAGAAATGATAACCAAGTCAGCTTTTAGTTCGAGTGCAAAAGTAAAAATTGAGCCAAGACCAGTTATATCTAATATCTAGAAATTGACACATGGATCCTAATAAGCTTAGAGCTCAGCATAAAGTATCGGAGTTTTCCTAGTCTTCTTCCAGGTTTATAATTGGTTCTCCACTATGTAATATCGGACCTTCTTCGCAGTGTTTGGCTGATGATCTGCATGAATGAATATGAAAAAAGGGGCACGCAAGAGGAAACAGAAGTACCAAAAGAAATGAAACAGAAGAAAAAGAATAGAACAAACGAGTAAATGCATTACCTGGGTTTACAGTCTGGGCTAAGTATGGATGACCTTTAATTTTGAGATTGCTGTCAAAACACAGCTGTTATGTAATACAAGAATC
Source organism: Beta lomatogona (assembly GCA_947646795.1). Classification (NCBI taxonomy): domain Eukaryota; kingdom Viridiplantae; phylum Streptophyta; class Magnoliopsida; order Caryophyllales; family Amaranthaceae; genus Beta; species Beta lomatogona. The sequence goes on from CANSNZ010001289.1 coordinate 1,228,915, forward strand.
CTCCCTTATGTGAAGCTTTTCCTGCTACTTACAGAAGTGATAATATGACTCAAGCTGAACGAAGTCTTTCATCTTATGCATATCCTGTTGACTTTGTTGTCAAACCCCATTTGGAGGAATTGTTTTCCAGCTAAAAGTGCCTCATGAATACTCCAGTCTGTTAATTATCTTCATGCTTTCACCAATGGTGTCATCTGTATTGGCAGGCTTCAAGAGAAACAGGGGCCCTTAAGGAAGCAAAGGACAAGCTCCAAAAGCAAGTCGAGGACCTTTCGTTGCGTTTACAGCTGGAAAAACGGTTGCGGGTACTACATATATGCTTATCTGCAAGTTATGAAGTTGTGACTTTTTTGAGAAATAGGTTTTCACAGAATAGTGCTCCTAAGTCAGATATTTTGCTCCTTCGACGTTCTAATTATCAGATATGGTATTTTCTTGTAGACTGATTCAGAGGAAGCAAAAGCCCAGGAAATCGCAAAACTACAAAATACTGTGCAAACTATGCAGAGTAGAATAGATGAGACAACTTCTTTGCTTGAAAAGGAACGAGAAGCTGTGAAAAAGGCCATAGAAGAAGCACCTCCTGTTGTCAAAGAAACCCAAGTAATGGTTGAAGACACAGAAAAAATCAATCTTCTTAAAGCAGAAGTGGAAGGCTTTAAGGTTTGGATATACTCCCTCTGTCTTTTATAGTTATTAAGAGCTCTTAACTTTAACCTTCACTATATACAGTTGAAATTGTATTGGGATTATACATAGATATTGCATATATGAGTTGTTAATATGATATACAAAGCAAGGAATACATATTCTTTTTTTTGGCATTTATAAAGGACTACCAAATCTATTGGACTTAAAGTATCCTCTTGATCTGTCTCTGAAAGTGTAAATTTGTTGTTCTAATGTATTTGTCATATATGCCGATACTATCATAACCTTATATGAAAGTACTACTACCTCCTTCCCATTTTAGTTCGAACAAATGCGTTTTTGGATGTCCCATTTTGGTCGCAACATACCCTTTCCACTAAGCTTTTTCTCTAAAGTTGTGCTATACACCGACAAGAGTGCTTTATTCTCTCTATTCTATTTTCTTCTATGTGTGACAAAGTCATTTGTGGACACCAAATTGGGAAGGATTTTTTTTTTTTAAAGTGTGTTTGCACTCTTACCCTCTGCATGTAGCCATATATGTGGATCACACGATGCAAAGTTATTCTGTAATGAATTTCAGTTTGTTAATTTGACCATTGGTTTGTAGATCAACGATAGATTGTGTGAGTGTGAAAGGATCCCTCATGCGGGTATTTATGTAATGTGTCTTATATACTGAATAGGGATTACAATCTCATGAAGTAACTATAACAAGAGAAGTATATTTAATCACGCTCCAACAGTTGAAGCGGGAGGTGAACAAATGTGAGACTGGACCAAAATTCAAAAAGAACCCTTGTGGAAGATGTCAAAGTATTGCTAGGAAGAGGGGACATGAAGAACCCAAATGTGACCAAGAACAACCTTTTTAGGAAAAGAAGTGAATGTCCGTCTTGATATGCTTAGTATGTTGATAATATAGAGTTAAACAACTATTATGGTAAATCAGACTACCATGCTTTAGGGGACATCTCGAGAGTAAGTTTTGAAGTCAACAAGTCTCAACAACATTGGCCATCCCACAATATTTAGCTTCGATACTGAAAGCAGGGTGTGGGCGGGGCCTTGGAAGACCAAAAAATCAAGTTGGCACCATTGAACACATAGTAAAAGGTAAATTTAAACTTGTCAGGATAGCCACCCTGATCCCCATCTAACTAAGCCGACAGATAGGAGGTGAGTTGCATAAATGCCTGTAATGTAGCGCAAAAATGCACTTCAGAGTTCAGATCGTAATGTGGAATTTGCATTCACTGCATTTGGTGCACAACATCACTAATGTTCAGAAAGGTGAAAGTAAGGTATTAGAGAGCACGTCAAAGTTGTGAAATGAGGAAGGCAAATGTTCGTAGAGAAAAGCAAATTTCACAATGAATTGATGAATTCACCACTTATAAGACAAGGCAAGGCTAAGTACTATGAGATTGGTAGAGTGCTTGACCACTGGGTTGAAAGTTTCATCACAATGTACACTAACTTGTTGACTATTGAGACCTATGATTAACAACCAACCAAGCCTTATGGCATTCTAACAAACTGATAGATATGAACCTGTTTTGAACGCATACACTGAATTATATAAACACCGAGAGATCGAGGGATAATATCCCGAACGTCGTTTATAACCAAAGCACAATGTTGCTCTTGCAAGGCAACCTTTCACTATTTTAGTTAAGGATGGGATCTAGGACGGGGGGAAAATAGTGGGTGTATCAGTGTAAGGGAAGTTTGGTTCTCATAAAGTGACGCGGAGGAGGGGAGGGGGTGTTGAGGTGTAGAAGCATCTTGAGTATGTGATAAGTGGTTGTATGTCCTCTCCGACTCTAATCCGAGATAGGTGGAGTGGGATGACTTGTGTTGATTAAATTTAGAAATTTTGGCTAGGAAAGTACATGATCATGTACACGACTATACTCTTGCCGGTCTGGTCGTGTGTGTGGGAGGTGGGGGCTCATGAGGTAGGAGACTAGGAGGCGAGAGGGCTCGTCATTTGTGAGTTACTCATAGGCCGACATTGGTAATTGATGGAGCTGGTGGGACGGGAAGATGCGCTCCTCAAAAGTGACGTAGCAAGATATGATAGCTTTTTGGGAGGAAATGTCGAGACAAATACAACCTTGGTGATTGAAAAGGTAGCCAAAGAAGACATTGATCGGGGTGAGTGTATGTGCTCGGTCATGAGAGTAATGTCGGGGAGACGCAAGCACCCAAAAACTTTAATGCGAGAACGGAAGGGCTCATGAAGTTGAAAATTAAAGAGTAGAGAACTACAAATTAGAGAGTGGAAGCCTTTTGTTTTAGTGGGAAGAATGTTGTGTAGATGAATGGCCACATGAAGGGCTTTGACCCAAAATGGTGGAGTTAAATAGACACAACAAGTGATCGGGTGATATCATTGAGGGTTTGAACGCCGCTTTAGGTTTTTCTTTTTGGAGGAGATGTTTAAGGGCGGAAGAATCAGTATACCATCATATTGGCTTCAAACTCTTGTCCTGCTCCTAAGTCATATTGGAATGTTATACTTGCTCTTTGAAATTGGGCTTTCACAAAGGAGTGAACTTTAATAAATTTACCATGAAAAAAGCAAATGTGTGTTTAGGAGGCTATACAGACATACTTTGTAAAATCATTCAAAATAATAAGATGATCACGGAAACAATTGATTCTTGATAGGAGGGTTCCGCAAATCACTATGGATTTCATTAATATGAATGATACAAGAAGTTGACATTGGAAATGGTAAATGCTTGTTCTTTGCAGTTTGACAAGAAGAGAATAGATTGGAACTAGTCTCCTTATTACAAGAAAGGTAGTTGTTGGATGTGAGAATGCTAAAAACTTGATTTCTTAGATGTCCTAGGAGATCATGCTGTAGTCCAGGAGATACTGCTGAAAGAGAGATGAAAAAGAGGTAACACGAGTCAGCAAGGTGAAGGTGAAGGGATATGAGGTGTTAGAACTATTGCATTTCATTATCCCCCCTCCCCCAGGGAACGAAAATCCTTCACTTCTACGAATAGGGTAAAGTTGAGCAGAAACAGTATCATCTGTTATGAATTGACGATTGACAAACATAAACTAAGTTTTGAGGGTTTGATGTGTGTGAAGGACATTTGAGAGAGTGAGATGAGGGGTGGTGAAGGAAAGGTGTGCCATACCAGAACCTTTCATAGGAATATACTGACCAACTGACCATTGCCAACTAAAACAAAAGGAATTTTGCTTGAATTCGAATAATGTATGGAATTTATCGCGGGTATGATTTATACTTCCTCGGTTTCTTAATACTTGCAATATATTCCTTTCTGGGTGTTTCACAATACTTACAACATAACTCTTTTTGGTAAATTGTTATACAAATTAAGCCTTATTTTATTATATAAGCACATGGGTCATGTTTCACTCTCTCTCATTCTCTTTGGTTCATGTGCTATTTACAAATGTTCAAGGATTAAGAAACGGAGGAAGTATGAGATAAAGTGCCGGAATCCATGTACCAAGCGCCGTTGGCAGGTTGTAGGCTTATGTTGCTGAAAGCATTGATTAAGTCAATAGGTTGCACATGTGATCCCATTGTTGGTACCATGTCAGCTTGTGCGGGTTATGGGGGAGTGCCTAAGATGCTGAAAATATGGAATAGGGAATCGGGTGCGGGTAGCATGCTGTGGGATATAGACATGGCGGAAAAGCTATGGCTAGGGCCAACAGGGCAATAATATCGCTGGTATGCTTGTGCTTTAGGGGGGGGGGTATCATGTGGCGCTAGGGGGAACAGTGGGCCACGGCTTGTCCTTGTTGTTGGTGCTGGTCACGTTGATATGCACCATTCTGTTTGTTGTTTTTATTGTGTTGCCTGTTCTTGTTGCTTTTACCCACCTTTTTTTTTCCTTGTTGCGCTAGTTGTTACTAAAGGGAGGAGCTTGTGGAGCAGAAGTGACAAGTGTCACAAATTTGCAATCACAGGCAGTATTTTCAAATGAAGGACCGTGATTTCCCTTATGAAGCTTCGTGCTCCAAGCTGAGGAAAGATGGGAGAGGATTTATTTAAGTAGTTATGTCACTAGAGTGTCAAATTTAGTGGTCTTACCCTTAATCAACTGAAGGATTAACCTTTGATCACTGTCAGATTGATCAGTATCAAAATGTTAATCAGAGTGAAGTTTAATATGCTGATCTCAAAACTGACATGGTTGAATCAATTTTCAAGTTCTGAAGTTGGTGTTTAAGCGATTTCCAAGATCTGAAGTTGCATCTAACTAATCCCAATTGGCTTTGGGATTGGCCGGATTAGGAGAGGTGCCATCAATGTAGTTGATGACACATTATGCGCGTGCTGCGGCCTGGCTGCCCATGAGTGGTATTTGAACCCTTTGACGATTAAGAGTGAGAGGGATGAGGTTTTTGACATTACTTAGGCAGGGTGGAAGAGAGGAGGAGGAGGAGGAGGAGGAGTCTCCTTGTTTTGCTTGTTCTTTCCCATGGAGGAAAAATTAAGGGGCAGCATTGAGAGGGAAACAATATATAGGTCAGGAATGGTGGTTGTGGCATAATGTGAGAGAGTGAAAGAATTCCTCATGAGGCTATCTGTGCATTGTGTATCATACTCTTATTTGAGTTACAACCCAATAAGAAAACTATAACATGAGAATTTTGCAGAGAATATTAACATATCTGCGTATACTATAAGATTGGAAAATCTAGTTGGTTTGCGAAGATCAAAGGTGGATTGAGTGTGAGAAAATTTTGATTGCTTTAGATGGCTTAACGTGTATCTTTTGAAAGTAGAAGCCGTGGATGGATGGTTTTGTCATGTAAAAATGCTCGTGTGAACTCCTCAACTTTCTTTAAGCTACATTTTTTGTCTTCCCTGTTTAATAGCAGAATTCTGTAAAGAAGTAAATTATCGGGTTTTATCTTGCTTTGTGAACAACATTGTGAAATTCTCCTATAACTTAAAACTCAAGGTCATAAAAAGAAAAGGAAATTTGGTTATATTTTATTTCATGCAAGTATGCAACAGCCAACAGGGATGTGGAGATACTATGTATAAGAAAAAGATTTGTGGAAATTATGGATTACATTGGAGTAATTAGCGTGGAATGTGCCCTCTGGAGATAATCTTATGGTAGTGTCAATTGTAACATAATTTCATTTGATAGCTCTCTTCCTTTTGCTTTTACTTTTTATTTAACATCGGCCACCTATTTGAGGGTTATGTTCAAGTCTAACAAGTTTGCTGTTCCCCGGAGCAGATTATCCACATTCTTTTCCATCTCCATTACATGTATATGTGTGTGTGTGTGTGCACGCGTTACTTTTTCACCGATTGACTTCCCATGTTTTATGCGCTTCAGGCTTCATTTGAAGCAGAGAAACAAAGAGCTGATGAATCTGATAGGAAACTTGCTGAAGCCTTAGAATTGAGTGAACAGAGGTGCAAAAAATCAGATGACTCAGATAGAAAGATCCTACTACTCCAAGAATCGCTTAATAGGTAATATCAAAATTATTGCTTGCATATCCCAATTTTTCCTTCAGTACATCGTAAAATAAAGATGACACATGCCTCTTCCTATAATTACATAGAAGTACATTACAGATACAGTTGTTCTTTACAAGAGTTCTATTATGTCTATAATAGAAGGTTGTTAGATCTTTCACTCACTGGTAACGAATCTTCGCATTGCATTTTCTGTTCTGGTACCTTGGTGAACGGGGCTGGTTTCTTTGGTCATTTATGCGTAGATTCTAAGCTCTGAAGACAGTGGGTTCTTCGTTCACTAGTGGGTACTTAAATAGAGATGCTAACTTTTTACTTTTTACCTCATTGGCAAAGTATGTGCATCTAGTTCAGATATGTGGCAGGAACATTATCTGTAATTTTTGTACAGTACTTCTAGAAATTCATATACTAGTTGCCAAAATCTTCCAGATGATGTATTCCATCAATTGCATATAATAAGCTTTGATGATATGTTCAAACTACCAAGTATTTTGGTTGCTTATATTCTAATTGAAGGAAACTCCCAATCTTAAATGGTAACATGTGGGTTATGAGAGGAAAGATAGAGTGTGCGTGCAGTGAAGGAGCAAGCTCTGCAATTTCAGAAGGTTTACATTCAAGATACCCATTTATAATGCCTAAGGCCCTGTGAGCCTTAAGCAGTGAGGAATCCCCTGAAGTATTTTTTATTGGAACTTGGGCTGGCTAGAACTTGTTTATTCAGACCTCAGGAGGTTTACGCCTTTCAGTCCTTATTGGATACCACTTCTGAAAGGGTGTATGGGCTTTCTTTGTTTATATCAGGTTCAGCTAGTAGTCAGTTTGATTAAAGATAAGAAAGTGAAATCGAATTCTACATACTTGCACTGCCGATCGACATATCCTGTGAGAGCGCAATCAAATATAAGTCATTATTCTGGCATGTTCAATAATATGCTTCTGGCACACTTAAATATTTTCAACTCATTTCTTAAACACGAGATTTTGGCTAAACTAGAGATGATGGAGTTAGACTGCACATTGTTACACATGCTTTTAATCTTTCCAATCAGGTTAGAAGAGAAGATCGCCAATTTGGAATCAGAGAATCAAGTTCTTCGCCAACAAGCTGTTTCGATGGCATCCAATAAGTTTGGGTCAGGTCGCCAAAGGTCGATTCTTCAGGTATAGCCAGTGTAGAGATTAAGTGCTTCCTCCATCCCAAAGATGGTTATAAATTGAACTTATTTGAACTTGATAGAAGTTATAACTGATTGTTTTCTGGAAATTAGTTACAATGAGTTCACAGAACACACCCTTAATTAACTACGACAATATTCAATGTGCATGTTCTCTAATGTTGTTTTTTTCCTGTATAATTGGCAGAGGGGATCTGAGAGTGGTCATTTTGCAGATACGCATCTTCGGGTATTCTATTTCAAAATTTTCATGTCAGCCCATGTTGCTTCATGTTTACTGCAATTTGTTCTTTCGTTTACTCCTTCCTCGAAATACTGCAGGATTTGCATAGCCCTTCCATGAATCATAGAGAAGCCGAAGTAGAAGAGAAACCACAAAAATCTCTGAACGAGAAACAGCAGGAGAATCAGGAATTGCTTATTCGATGTGTAGCGCAACCTCTGGGTTTTGCAGGGAACAGACCTATAGCTGCCTGCATAATATACAAGTGCCTTCTTCACTGGAGATCATTTGAAGTGGAACGGACTAGTATCTTTGACCGAATAATACAGACAATTGGTCATGCTATTGAGGTTTGTAATCTTAGCTACACTCTCTTTGTCCCTACTTGTGTACCTCATGGGAGTATGCACAGCTTTGTATACATGGTTGAGTGGATTTGATGAAGAAGTGAAGTGGTAGCACCATATATACTTGATGAGAGAGTAAAGTGGTGGGTCCATATGATCATATTTGTTATGAGGGATATACTTAGGAACATCCTTAAATGGATCATGGTGCATACAAATAGGGATGGAGGGAGTATTTTAGTAAGATAAGGGTGTAGGTGTCAGTATGGGGACATATCCAAGTGTTAATTTTGGGCATAGGGACATATCCAAGTGTTAATTTTGGGCATAGGGACACTATCCTAGTAGTGGACACGAGTGTGAATATGTGGACTGAGGACACTACATTTATGAAACATATCTTAATTTGGGCACCGGGACTTTTTCATGTGCTCTCTCTAGCTCGAACACATGCTATACTTGTACTTGTTCGCTAGTTCTTTATGGAATTGGGGTTGAGATTAAAATTTCAGCAAATACTAGCAAACATGTGGTTCAAGATAATATGTGGTTCAAATCTTTCCATTTTTCCTTTACAAATATGTGGTTCAAGACAACTGTGGTCTCTGGATGAAAACAGAAGTATGGGGTAAGGTTTTTAAATTGTTTTCGGACTGTCGTGTGTCTAACACGAGCACGTAGATATAGTGAAGAATCTGGGTAACATAGCTTAATTATCATACTTTACGAGTCTTCTAACTGAAGATTTCAAACTAAATCTTGTTTTCTTTGAGAAGAAGGCGCAGGATAACAATGATATCTTGGCATATTGGCTGTCTAATGCCTCAACTCTTCTTCTGCTGCTGCAACGCACTCTGAAAGCAAGTAGCGCAGCTGGAATGGCACCACAACGCCGCAGAACATCATCAGCCACTCTTTTTGGGAGGATGAGCCAGGTATAGAAAGCTTTCTTTTTCCAAGTTATGTCATTTTAAGTAGTTACAGGTGCTTGAAAGATTTCATTTTTTATAGTAACAGAAACATTTCCTCCCTATCTTTACGTAGAGTTTCCGAGGAACTCCACATGGAGTAAGTCTTGCCTTTGTCAATAATGGCATGACGGGTGGTACAGATTCTTTGCGCCAAGTTGAAGCCAAGTACCCAGCTTTGCTTTTTAAGCAACAACTTACCGCATATGTTGAAAAGATTTATGGACTGATTCGAGACAATCTTAAGAAAGAAATTTCGCCACTGCTTGGATTGTGCATCCAGGTTTTGCAGTTTGCCTCTTTTTCCTTGAATTGACATAGAGTCATTACTCCTGGATTCATTTCTAATTTGAAAGTCATCTTTTGAAACAGGCTCCACGAACATCGAGAGCAAGTATAGTCAAGGGTTCATCACGTTCAGTGGCAAACACTGCAGCCCAGCAAGCGCTGATTGCTCACTGGCAATCAATTGTTAGAAGTCTCGCGAACTTTTTGGACACATTGAAAGGAAATCATGTTGGTTTTAACCTCTTTATTTCTCAGTGCTCTATTTGTTTCTTCTTAGCTTATGCCATAATTTTTAACCTCCATCCCTGGAAAGAAGAGAAGAAGGGAAACCGCATGAAAGTAACAGAAATGAAATTATAGATAAAGTGAAATAAGATCAGAGAGGGAGGAAAAAGATCAATAGGAATAGCAATATGTATCAAGGGGCTGGTGCTAACTGTACTGGGATATGAATCCGTCTGTTTTAGAGCCATCTAATGTGGACATTAGTCGTTTCGTACTTTCCTTTTGTTGTCTTTTTAAGTAAGCATTCATCCTGATTCAGGTTCATATGCTTGTCTTTGCAACCTTACTCTTTTTCTTTCTACTTGCTCTTTCTTGTCCCTGTTTCAGGTGCCTCCATTTTTGGCTCGGAAGGTATTCACACAAATATTCTCATTCATCAATGTTCAACTATTCAACAGGTATTCTGTTTTATTGATACTATGGGCTGTTTACTCTTGATGGAAAATGAAAACTTATGGTTCCTTCACTTCTTTATGCAGTCTTCTTTTAAGGCGTGAATGCTGTTCATTTAGTAATGGTGAATATGTTAAGGCAGGTCTGTCTGAGCTTGAACATTGGTGCTACCTTGCAACTGAAGAGGTAGCGGTTTCTAGAATTACATGATTTTGGAAAACATGTATTTTATCCACTTTATTAATCTGGAAAAAAATGCAGTATGCAGGTTCAGCATGGGATGAACTGAAGCATATTAGGCAGGCCATCGGTTTTCTGGTAATATGCCTCCTTTTATTACTTTTGGTTCATCAATAACAGTCAGTATTTTGATAATGTGGGAGTAGAGTGGCAATGCGTATTTACTATTGTTTCTTGATTCAGGTCGTACATCAGAAGCCAAAGAAATCTTTGGATGAAATAAGCCATCACCTTTGCCCTGTGAGTGGAAAACATAAATTGCCAAGAGTTGATCACCGTAGTTCCATCTTTTAAAAAGTTTTAACCTCTGTTTATGTCCACTTGTAGGTTCTTAGTATACAACAGCTGTACCGGATTGGCACAATGTACTGGGATGACAGGTATGGCACCCATAGTGTGAGTCCAGAGGTAAGCCTTACTGCCAACTTTTACCTCCATGAAATTGAAAGCTGTAGAGTTCACTTAGCTTGGAATTGGCTTGCTCCATTTCTAGCTTAACTTTATGGTTTTCCACCAGGTTATATCTAGCATGAGGGTGCTAATGACAGAAGACCCGTCAGTTAGCAATTCTTTCCTCTTGGATGATGATTCGAGGTCTGCTCCTATTTCTGGCTTTTCTTAGAGAATATAGTGAACCAAATTGATCTCACTTTGTCTTGTCTCAGTGAGGACCATATTTCTGATACTCCTTTCAAACTCTTTATCCCTGGTTTTCTGGAAACATAACTGAGAGAACAGTAATGTCTCAGCAAACATGCTTCCATTCTGCTTGCTAGAGACTAATCTTTGTTCATCTGTTGCAGCATTCCATTTTCTGTTGACGACATATCGAAGTCAATGGATAATACGGACATCTCAGACGTTGAACCGCCGCTTCTTATCCGTGAAAACTCGGGCTTCAGCTTCTTATTGCCTCGTGCTGACTAAATTACTCACACCTGTTTGAGATGGCACTGATTTTTTAACATATTGTTTGTGAGTCTCACCTGAAGTTCACTTTGCTCTAAAGAAAGAAATAGGTAGGTTGATGTCTTATCTTTTGCTCTTTAATTTTTAGACAGCAATAGTAGAAGAATGTATAGTTCCTCAATGTTACGGGGATTCAGTTAGTTTAGGGATGTCAATGTTATCCAAATATTGTCCTTCCTGGTTTTCATTGCATAAGCAAGTTAAAGTGCAAAAATGAAGAGCGTGCGGAGTCTTGCCTTGCTGCACTTTGTACATGGAAACTTTTGTTCAGTATAGAGAAGTACTCCTGATGAGTTTCTTCTCTCTTTCTTTCTTCTCTACCTAGTCCCCAATTTTAAGGGATTCATATGAAAAGTGTAACTTTTAGGAGGTATCTCTATTAATTAGGAAAGGAAAACTTAGACTGAATCTCTAATAAAAAGTGAATCTAGACATGTGTGAATGATAGAAATAATGTGTGTTCTATGTTAAAAACCAAATAAAGAGAGCACGAGAATTATGCTCATGAATGTTCTATATATATATATATATATATATATATATATATATATATATATATATATTTGATAAAGGCTGCATCTAAGAACTACAAAACATAAATTAAGGAAAGCAACGATGAAATTGAGCTAGATCATGTACCTGCTGAACTTGATGGCGTGCGACTTTACGAATAGAGCAATATGAAAATAAAGAACCCATATGAACAATATGCTAAGCAGTCCAACGCAACGAGAAATTGTAGCTTCCTTGTGACTTGTGAATAATCGCCATAGAATCAGTTAGTAATTGAATAGAATTAAGACCATCAGACCATGCTCGCGAGCCCATTGAAGACAATACAATGAAGCAAGTAATTACGCTTGCAGAGCTAATTTACTAATAAAAATTAGTCAAAAGTGAATGAAGAAAAGGATTGAAGATTTGATAATAAAATCACCAATGATTTTTCTAATTTGCCTAGGCATTTTCTATTCTTTGTGGATTGACATAATAATATAATGATTGTCACCTGCAATAACAAATTGTAAACTTTACGAAACTTCATATCATTGGGGGCTCCTTTCACATTAAAATCTTCCACTGTTTGGTCTCAATTGATCAGCGGCCCAATAAATGCATAAAAGCCTCTTAAGACCCTGGACAGGTGGCAACTGTGGGTCCCACTTGTGAGTTGACCTAATCTCAGGAGTCTGGGGATCTACTAAAGGGCTGAAATGATTGTTGCCTGAAAAGGCAATGTAGCCATTGATCCCAAGAAGGCCCATCCCATCAATGTTTCCTGTTTGAGAATTCTCATCACTATAAATACCGCCAGTATCATCAATGAACAAGTATTCAATTCTCACCTAACGAACTATAGCATCTTTCTCTAGACTTTCTCTCTCTACCTCAATCATCTACTGACTTGAGCGTCGGAGGGGCGATCCCGGAAACACCCCCCGGGGTAGTCTAGCCTTCTTTTTCAAAATTCCGGCGTACGGATAACAGAGCTCAAGCGAACGTTCTTGGGGCCGTCTGTGGGGAAGTTACAAACAAAATTGCTTTGCCACCACTCAGTAAGTATCACATCATTGTTACTTAGCAATGGCCCTAGCCAAGAGCACTCGCAATAAACAGTCTTCAGCACAGGCTCAAAGATCCGAACGGGCACCCTCGCCCACCCTCCAACAGAGGTCCGAGAGAGTACCTTCACCTCTCCCTCGTCAAACTCCCACAGTCGAGACTATCGATCCTAATGAAGAACAATCCAATGGGGATCGGCCTACCCCTTCGCAACAATTGCAGCCGGTCGACCCTCAACCTTTACATGCAGCAGATATTGCCCTGATAGCCACTCAACTTCAACAAACCTTGCAGCAAAGCATCATGGACATGTTGACCACCCTACAACAGGGACGCGCTTTGCCTAACCCTAGGGAACAAGCTTTGGTACTCTCCCAAAGAGAAGAACACAACCCCCGCTCGGCCCATGGTCAGCTTACCCGGCAACGATCTGAGGCGCAAGAACCTAGCCAGCATAATCAGCAGAGGTCTAGGCAAGGAGAAGACGAGCAGCATCCACCTAAGGGGAGATCCGCTCGGCGTGGAGAAGATACTCATGTCTCCAAATTCCCTAGAGGTGACGTCGAACGCAAACCCGAGGATGCCCGACACTTCCTCAACCAGAAGCACCTCAGCCAAGGGTATGACGCCAGATACATCCTAAACAAGAAAGCTGCTCAGCGAGAAGGTCATGGAGACTCAGCTGAGTCTAGACCCCCTCGGATTAACAACGGAGCACTAAAATTCATGTTCCCGTTCTGCAAAAAAATCCTGGAACCATTGAACCGTTTGCTGGCCTAACCGACCCGGACGATCACATGGTCACATACAAGGCTCAGATGAGCATCCAGACCAGCTGTGAAGCCACTTGGTGCCGTTTCTTCCCTACTACACTCAAGGGCTCGCCCTAATTTGGTTCCAAGAGTTGCCTGCAGGAATCATAACCGACTTTTCAGTGATTGAGTACCGGTTCATCCATCAATTCGTGGCGGGGAAGAGGCAGAAGAAAACGAGTCTCCATCTAGTGGCGGTCAGACAGGAGAAGAACGAGAGTTTAGCCGACTACATCAAAAGGTTCAATGAAGAGTCGTTGAAAGTCTCAGACCTCCAGTACGCGGTAGCGTTTGCCGCTCTGATGTCCGGACTTCAACTCGGTCGGTTGAGATGGTCCTTGGCGAAAAACGAAGTAAAAGCCTTCTCCGAAGCAATGAGCAGGGCTTAGAGATACATCCAGGCGGCGGACATATGCCGTCACTCGGATGATGGAAGCAAGAAAAGGAAGGAGGAAGGAAATCACAAGGACCAATCGAAACAGCAAAAAAGGGCGGTCGGTCAGATAGGTTCAGTGACCATGGCCATGACCCCCGATTCTCAAAAAACAGAATAGAAATCTACTTGGACATAAAAGACAAGTCCATGCTTCCTTGCCCGCCTCCCATCGGGACATCATCCACTTGGAGGGATAAGAGTCAGTGGTGTGAGTACCACAAGGAGTGTGGACACACCACTAAGGACTTCAGAGAACTCAAGAAATCCCTTGATATTAGAGGTGATCATTTGCGGGCTTGGGCGGGTTGCAGGCCGGGCCTAATCAAAAAAATTTGTCCAACGAGCCTAATATGTCTAGTCCAAGCCCTTTTATGCGAGCTTAACTACTTGTCCATGACCCGCCCTAATAAACGGGCGGGCTTGCCCGCGGGCCTAACGGGCCTATTAATACTTTTATTTTTTTCCAAGTACTCTAGTTAATTTCCTTTAATATTTATAGATTAAAACATAATTTTTGTTAAAATAGAAAAAAAGTTGATAATCACAACATAATAGAGAAAGTTAAAAATATTCGTAACAAAAATATTGGAGGACGACAAATTATTAAGAAATTAACTTAGTAAAGGTAAGAATAAAGACAATTATGTGTTACCAAAGCTATATTAGTGCAAATAAACCATATATTCCAAAAGATAAATCAACACTAATTTAGTTAGATAAAAAATAATATTTCTTAGAAAATAGATATTATGATAAACGGGCCGGGCGGGCTTGCCCGCGGTATATTTGAGGTTGCCCATATCCGCCCATTAAAATTAGCGGGCCGGGCTTGGCCCGCCCATTTAGAAATTTTTTTCAAAGTTTGTTGTCCAAGCCCGCAACTTTAGCGGGCCGAGTTGGGCGGGCTTAGCGGGCCGTCCCGTCCGTGAACAGCTCTACTTGATAACTTGGCAGACCAGGGCAAGTTGAACCGCTACCTGAAGCACACAAGCGAAGAGAATAACAAACAAAAGGTGGGTTAGTCGAACAATGGTGATACAGAAGGCTTCATCGGGGTCATAGCTGGTGGCTTTGCGTCGGGAGGCCTAACCGGCCGATCGCGCAAGGCCTACCTACTGAGTCTCAAGCACCAGGTGCTTGACGTCCACTAACCCCTCCCCGACTGTCCCATAATAACCTTCGGGGAGTCCAGTCGAATCCTCCACACACCCCATGACGACCCCCTAGTAATTGAACTGAAAGTGGCTAACACAATAGTGAATAGGGTGTTAGTGGATAGTGGGTCATCGGCTAATATCATCACCCTGGAATGCCTCCAGAAGCTGAAGTATAGCGAGAAAGATGTCACCCCCCTGAATCAGCCACTCATAGGCTTCGGGGGAAACTCGGTGCTGCTAGTCGGATCGATTAAGCTACCCACTCGGATGAAGCCTGCTGATTGACTTCCTAGTGGTGGACATCCCTCTACCATACAATATCATAATGGGAAGACCAACCCTAAACAAGGTTAAAGCCGCAATCTCCATCTATCAACTCCTTATGCAATTCGAAACCGACGAGGGTAAGGTTGAAAAGATCCAAGGGGATCAGCAAGCAGCTATAGAGTGTTATGTTAACAGTTTGAAAAACAAAGTCGACGTCCAAGAGGACTCGAAAAAGAGAAAGCGAGAAGAGAGTCAGCCCTCAAGTGGCCTCGGGGTTTACATCACTGAAAACCCCAAGCTGTACGAGCGCCCTCAGCCAGCCAAGGACGATCAAGAAGTTATCATTGACGAAAAGCTCGGTCGGAGTTTGAGAGTAGGCAAAGCCATGGACCCTCAAATAAGAAAAGAAATCATTCAGGTACTCACGGAGTATAAGGATGTCTTTGCCTATGAGGCGTCGGAAATGCCCGGACTCGACCCCAAAATTATGTGCCACGAGCTCAACATCAAAGAGGGGTTCAAGCCAATCAAGCAAAAGTTGAGGCATCAGGGTCCCAAAAGGAATGCCGCAGCAGCTATCGAAGTCAAAAATTTGCTTGAAGCGGGTTTCATAGAAGAGTGTCAATACTCAGAATGGTTGGCCAATGTTGTGTTGGTCAAAAAGTCGAGCGAGGCCTGGAGAATGTGTGTGGATTTTGCAGACCTGAACAAGGCATGTCCAAAAGATAACCACCCTCTTCCTAAGATTGACAGGGTGGTCGACTCAACAACGGGTCACGCTCTCTTAAGCTTCATAGATGCAAATGTGGGGTACCACCAGATCCCAATGGCCGAACACGATCGAGTCCACATTGCCTTCGCCACGAACCAAGGGGTATACTGCTACAAAATGATGCCATTCGGACTAAAAAATGCAGGGACTACGTATCATCGAGCAGTTAACAAAATCTTCAACGACCAACTGGGTCGGAACATTGAGGTATATGTTGACGACATGATAGTCAAAAGCAAGGCCAAGGGGGATCACCCCTCAGACTTAAGGGAGACCCTCAGCACGTGAAGCGGTTCTGCATGATGTTAAACCCGAAGAAGTGCGTGTTTGGAGTGAAGGGAGGGAAGTGCCTCAGGTTCCTGGTGGACGAGAGAAGAATCGAGGCCAACCTCGATAAAATCAAAGCAGTAATGGAGATGAAATCCCCTCGGAACGTACGAGAGGTGCAACGCCTAACCGGCTGTTTGGCTGCCCTCGGACGCTTCCTCTCCAGGTCAGCAGACAAAAGCTTGTACTTCTTTAAAACTTTGAAGAGAAATGAGTTCAGCTGGGATGACGAAGCCGAACAAGCCTTCGCCTCCCTCAAAACACATATATTAACCATCCCCAAGTTGATATCCCCCTTGCCGGAGGAAACATTGTTAATTTACTTAGCTGTCTCAGAATACGCACTCAGCGTTGTTCAGATAGCTGAAAGAGAAGAAAAGCAACACCTAGTCTACTTCATCAGCCATGCTTTTCGAGGAGCGGAAGCCAATTATAGTGAAGTAGAAAAAATGGTCTTTGCCCTAGTGATGGCGAGTCGGAAGCTGAAACCTTACTTCCAGGCTCACCCAATCAAGGTCCTCACCGGACAGCCACTCAGAAAGTTGATCGAGAGCAGGAACCACTCCAGTCGGATGACTGATTGGGCAGATCAACTATCGGACTTTGGATTGGAGTATGACCCAAGGAGGGCCATCAAAGCCCAGGCCTTGGTAGATTTCATAACTCAGTGCACCACCAGGCCCACAGTCGGCGAGCAAGATAGTTGGGAGCTGCAGGTGGACGGCTCTTCCACAAAAACTGGGTGTGGAGCCGGTCTGGTAATCAAGCCTCCAGTCGGAGAAAAAATGGAATATGCCATCAAGTTTGAGTTCTTGGGATCGAACAATGAAGCGGAATACGAAGCACTCATACTCGGACTTCAACTATGCATCCTAGCCGGGGCCACTGTAGTGAAGGCTAAATACGACTCACAGCTCATAGTGGGTCATGTATCAGGTGAATATGAGGCCAAAGAGGATAACATGAGAATGTACTTGGCCAAAACTCAAGAAACCATAAAAAATCTATCCCAATTCAGCATCACCCACATCCAGATCGGAAAATCAACAAGCTGATGCCTTGGCTCGGATGGCCAGTTTAGCGGAGGGATCGGCTCCTTGGACCATTATGTGGGAATTACTACGCCAACCAAGTATCAGTGCTAAGGAGCAACTGGTACTAAATCGGACATCCACCTGGATGGAAGAGGTGGTCAAGTACCTAAGAGATGGAATATTACCCGAGGACCACTAAGAAGCCGAGCGAGTCAGGCACAAATCCGGATGGCTCCTATGGCACGAAGACCAGCTTTACAAGAAGTCCTTCACCCACCCTCTGCTCAAATGTGTGACCCTCGAAGAAGGGGACTACATCCTGAGGGAAATCCACCAAGGAGCCTATGGAAGTCACCAAGGGGGAAGGACCACAGTCGGAATAGCTCTCAGAGCGGGTTACTACTGGCCCACTCTGAAGTCGGATGCCCAAGAGCTGGTCAAGAGATGTCCATCGTGCCAGATCCACTCGGATATCCCTAGAGCACCAACCATTCCGTTGACAACAATTCAGGCAGTCCTGCCATTCGACAAGTGGGGCATGGACCTCCTCGGATTCTTCCCCCTAGCTTCTGGTCAACGGAAGTTCTTAATAGTCGCCATCGACTATTTTACTAAGTGGACACAGGCCGAGCCACTCTCTTCTATAACAGACAAGCAAGTTCAGGCGTTCATTTGGAGGAACATCATCACCAGGTTTGGAGTACCAAGGGCGTTGGTGTCCGACAATGGACGACAATTCAATAGTGGCCCCACTCGGGATTACTGTGCTCGGTTCGGGATACAGACCAAGTTCTCCGTGGTATCAATGGATTACTGGGCAAGCCGAGTTGGCTAACAAAGTGATCCTCAAGGGAATCAAAAAATCCTTGGAAGATGCAAAAGGAGCGTAGGTCGATGACCTACCCGGGGTCCTATGATCAGCTCGGACTACCACCAAAGAGGCAACAGGGCATTCTCCATTCAGTCTAGTATATGGAAGTGAGGCGGTCCTCCCAGTGGTGGTCAGCATCCCCTCACCCCCAATGACCTTCTATGAATTTGAGAAAAACGAAGAAGAGAAACCCGTCAACTTGGATCTGCTGCTAGAAACAAGGGGCAATGCACTACTAATGTCCATTCGGTATAAACAACGAATCATTCGGCAATTCAATCGCCGAGTGAAGGCCAGACCAATACAACTCGGCGATTGGGTCGTTCGGAAAGTAGAAGCTACTGGACTTTCACACCTAAAAGGGAAGTTGGGACCTAACTGGGGCGGCCCTTTCAAGGTGACAGAAGTAGTCAAAACAGGCACATTCCGACTGGAATCCACGGAAGGTGTTCCCCTGGCCCGACCCCGAAATGCAGACAATCTCAAAAGATTCTATGTATAATGTTCGTTAATTGCAATAGGTGCATATGTAATAGTTGAACAGCAGATTGTAGCCAGTCGGCACATTTTGTAACAGGTCGGACTACTAGACTTAACCAGTCGAAATAGTTCGACATTTTTGTAATAAAAAAGACTTAACCAGTCAAAAGATTATCAATTCGGTAAAAAAAATCAATCAGTCGGACAGCCATGACTTAACCAGTCAAAGTAGTATCAATTCGGCAAAGACTTAACCAGTCGAAAATGAACTCAACCAAGTTCGAAAGTATTGATAACTTAACTAGTTATTCAAACAAATGTTCATAACTCAACCGGTTAGTCGGATAAAACAAGTTAATCGGACAAGAGGCAAGTCAACTGGAAATCCAAAAGAAAAGAGACAGTATTGCAAATAACAAACACCGGTAAATGCAAAAGTTTCATTTCATTGATCAGAAGATTACAGAACAAGGCAAGCCACAACAAGATTTGGCATAGGAAATGAAGCTAAAACTAAGTACATAGAGAAAAAGCCTAAGAGGCAGGGGAAGATCGGATGCATTGCTAGCATTAGCTGCGGTGTTGTCGGCATTAGCCGCAGCGTCCTCGGCACTTAGCTCGCCCTCTGGGGCAACATCAACAGACCCTTCGACTACCTGGTCCTCCACCTCAACATCCTCCTCATCGTCTTCCTCCTCATCCAGGCCCATCTTGGCCAGAATTTCAGCTGCCTCGGCCTCATAGGCCTCCTAGTACTTAGACCAGATGTCATTCCACTCCACCGAGGGACGGGACTCGGCTATCACGCCCTTCAGCCGCTCAAGGGCTTCATCCTCACCCATCTTATGAGACCTATGGCCTACCTCGGCGTAGTAGTCTTCACAAGCTTGGGTAGTCTGCCACTCGACAAACCACTCATCTTTAGATTGAGCGGCCCTCTCCTCAGCTCGGGCCGCTTTCTCCTCAACCACCTCCAGCTTGCCTCGAACATCGGCTAAATCCAATTCGGCTTTGGCCAACATAGCCTCGGCATCATTTTTAGCAGTAAGAGCTGAGACACGAGCTAGGACAAGGTCGGCTCTCTCCTTCTTCCAGCCCTCCCGCTCGGCCTCAAAGTCCTTCTGATTTTTCTCTATGGCCTTCTCCGCATCATCAAGCTTGGACTCAACAATTCGCTTGGCCTCCTTTGCGTTATAAACCTCGGTGTAGTGCTTCTTCGCGTTCTCCCTCAGCGGATCCACCTCCTCTTGCAGATACAGTCGGTTTTGGGTGATGCTGGTCATCCGAATGGAGAACTGCCAAATGGAAAAGAGTTAATCACAAAAGCAACAAAAACAAAAACAAAAACAAAAGAAGATAGAAGTAGTTACTCACGTCAAGCCAGGAGCGATACAGCTCATTAGTTTCATTCGTCCCGAGGGAGGCAAGGTACTCCCGGTCGGCCAGAGTGCATATCACCTCCAAAGCCTTGCCGGCTCGCTTGTTCTTCTCCGAACGGCCAAGCTCGGTAAAAGGGACCAAGGGGACCGCCTCGTCCGCAGGGGCTACTTGCTCGGAACCAGGAGAGAAGGGAGTATACTCCGGGCTCCGCATTGGCTCGAAGTCAGAAGAATGGAGTGGGATGTTGGAAGTTGGAACCCCCATCCCGCTCAGACGAGTCCGCCACAGCGTTTTGAGAATTCCCCACCTCAGTGGCCTCAAATGACTCGGCCAATTTCGCCCTCTTGGCCTCTTCACGTTCAGCCTTGGCCTTAGCCTCGGCCTTCTCGGTCTGGGCCACCTTATCTGCCGAGAGCTCCTTCCTCTTTGTCAGCTTTGGTTTGGCAGGATCCTGAAAAGATGAAAAAGTTGGTTAAATCCAGCTGGAAGAAAATACGGCTCAAGATGTCAATCAGGTCAGCATGGCATACCTTAGGAGCTGCAGGCTTCTTCATGGTTTTGACCACTAGTTCGACTCTAATCCGAGCCGCCTTGAGAGCTGCAGAAGTTATTCGCTTGGCCATCTCTGGATCTGGCTCGGTGATGTAGGCACGCGAAGGTTCTACAAAATAAAAAAAAAAAGAGAGAAGTCAGAAAAACACCAAGGCAAAACAAAAATTGTTACGTCTAAAAACCGGACCCCCTCGGCCTATTACCCTTGGGAAAGGCCGGACTCAATCCCATTGCAGCCAGGAAGTGTTCGTTCTTGAATAAGCAACAACTAGGCAACCAATTGTCAGCCACGAAAACTTCTCCCCCATTTACAATTTTAGACTCGAGGTGCATGTAACAAGCCGCCACAGCGTCTTCATTATCCAGCTCAGGGACTCGGATGATTCGGCTCAGGCGTCGGTCGGACAGTTGGTATCCCCCAGTCTCCGCCATAATAAACGAAGCAAAATTTCCTTCGGAATCCTTTCTGCGAGGTGGGTAGATTTAACAATGTCCGATAACCCCTTCGGACCTAGAAGCACCACCAACCCGGACCATTTTCCCCGGCCATCATTTCCACCAACTTACATATGGCGCCATAATTTCACGGTCGACCTCACTCCGATTATCTCACAAATGGTTTGCACCGCGAGGATGCCTCCCTAAGAGTTGGGCGAAATTTGACCCAAGGAAAGACTGTAGGCATTCAGAAGATCCTTGACGAAGGGATTCAAGGGAAAACGGAGCCCCATCTCCATCGCCTTATAATACATGGTTGTGCAACCGGGAGGCGGAGTCAGAATTGTGTGGTGTGCCTCCGGTCGGACCAGGTGGAAGGGGTCCTTTATTTGGAATCTCGCACTCATACCCTGAAGATCCTCCTTTAGGGCCTTCATCAAAGAAGGCAATGGGAAGCAAGTGTGAGGACCTTCCTTCAGATCTAAGTCCGGAAACTCCGGTTGGCCTGAAGTTGATGCCTCGCCTTCCTCCGTCGGCATGGCAACCATAACTACACTATCAGACAAGTATCGTTCTAAGTAACTCCTCGAAGAGGGATAGGCTAGGGACACCTCCCAAGGGTAGGGAACGATGCCCTCGACCTCCTCTTTCACTTGTGATGGAGAACTCGTGAGAGAGACCATGTCGGGTACAACCTAGGGGTCGGGGAAACTTATCAAAGTCGACACCAACGTTATTCCCATCCCCCTCACCTCGTCGGACAAGTTATAGGGATGTGAGGCAAAGGGGGTGACCGACTCGGACGAACTCCCCATTATTTATAAACTAGGGGGTCGACAGAGATTTATTGAAAGGAAAAAGAAAGGAACTTAAAGAGAATCCAGGAGCATACCTGGTCGGACGAAGAAGACTGGAAAAACCGGACTTGAAAATTGAGAGAATTCGGAAATTTTGAGAGAAGAGAATTTGAGAAATGAAGCAAATGATTCAAAATTCTCTCTCCTCCCTGATATATATTGGAACTCCTCGGGGAAAGCGCAATGCAAACCTCCCCGCGTTGCCTTAATGGGCTTTTTAAGCGGCCCAAATGGACCAACTCAGCCCTAGGGCCATAGCCCAAGGAAGATGAAACGTCAAAACTTCTTAACAGTGTCCCGTCAGCTCAGCCGTCATGAGAGGCCCCAAAATCCCAAGTATCCAAGATCGCCATGTGGCATCCGGGGTTGGACATACCCGCTCGGACCAAATAACCGCACCTCTCTTATGAAGATGCAAGCCTGAATTGGCACCCACTCGGACAGCTTGGGGCTCACTAGCCCCTCATCTGAGTGGCGTCCAACCCACTCGGCCAGTAGGAGGTCTCCCCTCCTCTGCCAAGCCACACTCATACTTAGCCAAATAAGCCTAAGTACTAATTGGCACCCAGTCGTACAGCTTAGGGATCATTAGCCCCTCATCCGAGTGGCGTCCAACCCACTTGGCTAGTAGGAGGTCTCCCCTCCTCTGCCGAGCCACTCTCATACTTAGCCAAATAAGGCTAAGTACCAATTGGCACCCACTCGGACAGCTTGGGGCTCATTAGCCCCTCATCCGAGTGGCATCCTACCCACTCGGCCAAGTAGGAGGTCTCTCCTCCCCTGCCGAGTCACTCTCATACTTAACTAAATAAAGCTGAGTGGGCTCATTAGCCCCTCATCCGAGTGGTGTCAAACCCACTTGGCCAGTAGGAGGCCTCTCTTCCTCTGCCGAGCCACTCTCATACCTAGCCAATATAGCTAAGTATCAATTGGCACCCACTCGGACAGCCTGGGGCTCATTAGCCCCTCATCCGAATGGCGTCCAACCTACTCGGCCAATCGGAGGAACTCCCCCTCCGCCGAGCTAGTCATATTCTTAGCCAAATACGGCCAAGTAATAGTCAATACCCACTCGGTGAGCTCCCGTCTCCATCAACTGGGGATGACCCGGTCGGCTTCTAAACTCTCAAAGAGAAGTGAGTCGGTCGGCAACGAAAATCTCAGTGAGAAGATGACCCGGTCGGCAGTGGCGTATCCAGGAATCCAATCATATGGGTTCGGAGCCAGTAAAAAAAAACATAAAATTCATAAAGCAACTCCACAATCCACATATTCAATATCCTCTACCTGCGCATACCCATAAACCAAAACAGTCCAAGACACAACACTTCTCTCAGACATTTCATCAAACATCTTCCTTGCAGAAACCATATCACACATCTTCCCATACATATCAACCATCAATGTAGAAACAAACAAATTCAACCTAAACCCACATTTAATTACATGATTATGAAGCTGTTGACCTTCACAATAATACAAATTTGAGCTACAACACTTAGATAAGAACAAATATGTATAATTATCAGGAACAAATAGACCCATTCTCTTCAAATCTCTAAAAAGAATCAAAGTGTCAGTAAACTGTTGATTATCAATATGGGATTTAATCATGACATTAACAAATAACAAATTTCAACTCCATGAGTCAGTGAGTCTAAGTAACACTAACAAGTAACAACTCCACAATCCACATTCATTCATTCAACATTATAATGATTAACAAAATTACATAATTACAATTACATATTCTAATGTCTAAAAGACTAAAATTCTAAAATTCATATTTAAATTAAAGAGATAAAAAGTTACCGTTGACGTTGGCTAATTGACTGTGAGGCTGTCACTGTGCCGATGCCGCGGTGGCCGGTGGGTTAGTCACCGGTAGTACGTCTTCAAGGACTGCAGCAGCCAACAGGGATCCGGCGGTGAGTTGGCTTGGCAATGAACATGAAGTGGTGATGGTGTTCTTCGTTGCTTAGGGAGTTAAGGTATTGGAGAAAAAAATTCAAAAATGTCGACTTTGTTGAGGTGGAGGCACAATTGGGCTTTCAGTTTTATGTTTAGAATTTAAATAAAAGGAAAAGAGAAGAAAAAAAAAGGGTGCTTTGCTGAATTCGAACCCCAGACCTCACTCCCAATCTCGCGCGCACGAAGTTTATGGAGAGACAAAACACTGTGACACCTGCTTCATTCTTGTTTTACTTTGCACGCAAATAGTATATATCTAATAGCTAAAATATTTTTAATTTAAAAAAAAAAAAAAAAGAAAAACTGGGCAATTTTTTTCCAAAAATCATTGGGTTCACCTGAACTCAGTGAACCCATAGTAAATCCGCCCCTGCCGGTGAGCATCAAAACCCACATTGGGAAGACGGCCCGGTCGGTAGCTAAGCTCTCAAGAAGAAGCGAGTCGGTCGGCATCGAAAACCTACAATAGGACGATGACCCGGTCGGCATCTAAGCTCTCAAAGGGAAGCGACTCGGTCAAAGCCATTATTCACTCGGTCTACCTACCATGGACAGGCGGTGGGTCGCTTGGAACCGGGTCGGTCTCAGAAACTCCCACTCTTTTGTCGGACCTTCTATGAAAAGATAGCTATCATTCTGCCAAGGATGGGCGCCACCCAGTCGGACTTCCATGATCCCCCATCCCTGGCGCGGGGCTAATTGTTTGGGCTCAATTGATCAGCGGCCTAATAAATGCATAAAAGCCTCCTAAGACCCTGGACAAGTGGCAGCAGTGGGTCCCACTTGTGACTTGACCTAATCTCAAGAGTCTGGGGATTCGCTAAATGGCTTAAATGATTGTTTCCTAAAAAGGCAATGTAGCCATTGATCCCAGGAAGGCCCATCCCATCAATGTTTCCTGTCTGGGAATTCCCAACACTATAAATACCACCAGTCTCATCAATGAACGAGTATTCAGTTCTTAGCTAACGAACTAGAGCATCTCTCTCTAGACTTTCTCTCTCTACCTCAATCATCTACTGACTTGAGCGTCGGAGGGGCGATCCCGGAAACACCCCCGGGGTAGTCTAGCATTCTTTTTCAGGAATTCTGGCGTACAGATAACAGAGCTCAACGCGAACGTTCTTGGGGCCCACATCAAGTCTCTCAACCTATTACAATCCTTAATTTCTTAGCAGAAACATCCACCATTAATGATAATTACATCAGGATTGGTCGTAACTCGTAACTAATTCATAAAAGCTTATGGGAGGGTTTTTCTAGTTTGACTTTTGTCGACTGCCTATCATTTTCTCGTTGAAGTCCTAACGCAAACACCACCATGAGAGGAGCTCATGCTTACAGATCTGAAATTATCCTAGTATTATACTCCCTCCGTCCCATGATATAAATCCTCTTTCCTTATAAGGTGTCCCAAAATATAAGTTCTATTTATATTTTCAATCAATAATTATGCCCAAAATACCCTCATGAAAATAATTTAATTCCCAAAATGTCCTCATTATTTCAGCTCCCAATGCACCATTATTAATGACAAAATGGGATCTTTTACCCCATTGAACTTCTCTAAGCATTTAACCATGCAACATTAAATGTTCATTTTTTTTTTGTTCAAAAGAAAAAAACAATGTAAGTGTTTACCAATAAAAATGAATATATCTATCCAAATAAAACAAGATTCCACTTACCTTAATTCCCGTATAAAAACAGAATCATGACTTATATTATGGAACAAAGGGAGTAGTATCGTAAGATAAACATGTTCATTACAATTTTCTCACTGAAAAAAATCTTCTTTTTTCGAAAAAAATAAACCATTTTATTTACCAAAAAGTATATATTTTCTCAAATTGATTCTTAACGAACAAAGAAGAATTTCCTTTGAAAGGTGAAATACCCATCGGGAATTCTATATGTACATTATTATGTTATCCCTCATATTAGAGCACTAAAAAAGAATTTTTTAACTTTAAGTATCTTATGAAGTCAACTTTTTTAGAATTACCACCTTTTATTTTTTATTTTAAATAACCAACCTTTTAAATAGATTTTTTTAAAATAACCACCTTATATAATTTTTTTTAGATTGTCACCATTTGATAAATTCCATCGAAGAAATCGTCAATTTTCACGTGGAATATTACATTTTTTTTCACAGAATCCGTCAATTGGTGGTAATCTAAAACAAAAAGATTCATCTAAGATGACCTTTTAAAAAAAAGTGTCTATAAGGTGATAATTGAAATTAGTCGATTATATAAGATGATTAAAGTCAAATAAAATAAAATAAATAATATACAATGAATATCCTCATGATAGAATATATATTTTTGAGGACCTCCAACAATGCTTTTGTCTGCTAGCTAAACTATTTTTACAAAGGAGATTGTCATGGCATGCATCATACAGGCTTCCACAAATTAGGGGTATTTTTTAAAATTTTGGCAATTGGATTATACAAAAGAGTCCAATTGTCTAATTCTTTTCTTTTAAAAATGGTTTTAGACTTTTAGCTCGTAAATGGGTTGAGTCGTGTCAGATTTGTGATGTGTTCACTGGTTATGGGTTGAACTTCTTTAACCCTAACAAGACCTCTTCATCAAGCACGCACATATGCATAAACCAAACTATTAACCTCATATATTACCTTAACCCACTTCTTATATACTAATATCTTAATGAAGTAAACCAAATCGGACAACCAAAGTATAAATCTTATATAGTTAAGAAATATTTTCAAATTATTTCAAACCAAAGCAGTAACATTGATAGTAGCATCGCAGTTAAGCGAGTTAACATGTCGGATTTGGGTCAGAAAGTTCAAACCTAAACCAACTCATTTAATAAAATGGTTGTGTTGGGTCAATTTGCTTATTTAAACGGGTTGAGAACTTTAATTCAAAAAAATATAGCTGGACAATGTCGTAATCTTTTAACTATTTCTCTTATATGGGTTTTACCCATATATTATCAAGATAGTTAAATAGCCTCATCGCTAAATTTGGAAACTGGACGTCCAACCTAAACTTCAAATCTTTCTAACAAATTTGTCATAACAGTCTAAAGGTTCGAGGCATCATGCGCAAAAGAAAAATTATCCCAATCGATTTATTTGCTCTCTACAATTAGTTAATTGAATAAATCGACCATCTATCTTGCCTGTGTGAAAAAACCAGAGACTATGTGCTTCATGCACTTTTTAATCTCTTCAACACCCGCCGGAGAAAAACCCTCTAGAAAATCAACTTCATTATTTGGAGTCTTTAGAAAGAGCGAAATGATATAGTTTTCAATAATGGAAAACTTAATATCCATATAGTTTTACATAGAGTGCAGTTTAGCCATAGGGAATGGTCTCTTCGAAACATGATCCTTATTCTCCATGCAATCGGATCTCCCATAAGGGGACCCCCTCCCCCCTCCAACCTTCCACACTCCATCCTTTGTTATGACAGATGTGAGAAAGAACAAATATTGAATGCAAAACAAAGAATAATCACACATAGATTTAACGTGGTTCACCAACGAAGTGTTGGCTACGTCCAAGGGCAGAGAGAGAATAATATTATTGATGAGAAGGATAACCTATTTATACTTAAATTCAGAAAACGCGTTTCCGCGTCAAACTGCACACCACCAGATCGGGTCGGGCTGTACTCGCCAAGCCAAAAGTAGTCTCGAGCCCGATCGGGCGACCATCGCCCGAGTTGTAGTTCGCAACGACCGCCCAATGCCATCGGGCGCTCCACTCCTTGAGCTACTGCTGAGACGCTGACCCCGCCCGGTCGGGCGAGCCTGCCCGATCCGGTCGGGCGAGCCAACAAACATCCCCTCTGACCAGATTCAAGGCACAAAATCCTACAAATCTCCACCTTGACTTGAATTCTCTCACAATGAACCAGATAAACAGATAACAGACGCATTGAACACAATGCCTAGATTCTCCCAGCAACCAGATATGCCCCGAAAGACAACCAGACCAGATTTGTCCCTTAAGGACACCAGATTAGTCCCTAAAGCCCCTAGACTTGCCCCAAAGGGCAATTAACAATCACGAACATTGAGCAAATTCAAGCAATTTTGAAATTTACTCTGTGGAACAGGTTTAGTGAACATATCAGCAGGATTATCAGCAATACCTACTTTCTTCACCTTAACCCTCTTCTCACTCCTCAGAAAATGATATCTCACATCAATGTGCTTAGTCCTCTCATGATGGACTTGATCCTTGGCTAAGCATATTGCACTCAAACTGTCACAATACACAATGGCCTGATCGTGATGCAAACCAAGATCCCTGACTAGCCCCTTTAACCATATTCCCTCTTTAGCAGCTGCTGTCAATGCCATGTACTCTGCTTCAGTAGTAGACAAAGTAATTGTAGCCTGCAAAGTTGCCTTCCAACTAACAACAGAGCCACCAAGAGTAAATACATAACCAGTCATAGACCTTCTACTGTCTACATCTCCAGCATAATCAGAATCAGAATAACCAGTAACTAAACACTAAGTATCATTCCCATAAATGAGACCAACATCAGACGTACCTCGAAGGTAACGAAAAATCCTCTTGACTGCCTGTCAATGTTCCTTACCAGGATCACCCATGAACTTACTAACAACACTGACTGCATGTGCAAGATCCGGCCTAGTGCAGACCATAGCATACATCAGACTCCCTACTGCACTAGCATAGGGAACCCTACACATGTATTCCTTCTCCTCAGCAGACTTGGGTGCAAAAGCAACAGACAAATGATTGTTGGAGGCACTTGGAGTATCTATAGGCTTAGCTGTTGACATGCCAAACCTTAACAAAATCTTCTGAATGTAGCCTTTCTATGACAAGAAAAGCTTCCTCTGATCTCTTTCCCTATAAATCTCCATCCCCAAAATCTTTTTCGCCGCACCCAAATCCTTCATCTCAAACTCAGCACTGAGAAGACCCTTCAACCTCTGAATATTTGACTTGGACTTTGCAGCTATAAGCATATCATCTACATACAGGACCAAATAAATCCATGATTCATCATCCAGCTTGTTGTGGTACACACAACAATCATACAGACTCTTGTTGTAACCCAATTCAATCATATAGCTGTCAAACCTTTTATACCACAGCCTAGGAGATTGCTTTAGCCCATACAAGGACTTCTTCAGTCTACAAACATAGTCTTCTTTATTAGGAACTTGGAACCCATTGGACTGAGTCATATAAATCTCTACTTCCAACTCCCTATGTAGGAAAGCTGTTTTCACATCTAGTTGCTTAAGTTCAAGATCCTGATGTGCAACTATTGCTAGTAGCACCCTGATGGAAGTGTGTCTAACCACTGGTGAAAAAATCTCATTATAGTCAACCCCTTCCCTTTGAGTGAACCCTCTTGCAACAACCCGAGCTTTATACTTGACCCCCTCAGAAGGTGAGGTCCCTTCCTTCTTCTTGAAAACCCATTTGCAGGTGACAATTTTTCTCTCCTTAGGACACTTGACTAGCTCCCAAGTCTGATTCTTATCCAGAGACTTCATTTCATCTCCCATAGCAGCGAGCCATTGAGCAGACTCACTACCTGAGACAGCTTCTTTGTAGGTGGATGGTTCATGAGTATCTACCTCCACCTCCTCAGCAACCTGCAGTGCATAAGCAACCACGTCCTCAAAACCATACATCTTAGGAGGTCCCACACCAACTCTTCTAGCTCTATCAAGTACTATACTAGTTCGATGTGCTTCAGATGAGGCAGATGGATGACTAGAAGATTCAGATTCAGTAGCACCATGTTGATCTTCTCCACCTTGGTGCTGTGATTCACTCCCATCATAAGTGACTTCTAGCTCCACCTGCTTATCAACATCACTACCAAGAGACACCACCATAGACTTCACAGTGGGGTTAAGCATAGATTTTTCATCAAATCTTACACTTCTACTGAGTATAGCTCGACTCTCATAAGGTGACCAGATTTTATAGCCCTTAACTCCACTCCCAAAACCCACAAATACACCCTTCCTAGCTCTAGGTTCTAATTTACCCTCACTTACATGATAATAAACAGTAGAACCAAAAACTCTCAACAAAGAGTAATTTGTAGACTTACCAGACCACACCTCATAAGGTGTTTTACAGTTAATACCAGTGTGAGGTCCACGGTTGATCAGATAGCAAGCTGTACTTACAGCTTCTGCCCAAAATCTTCTAGGTAACCCAGCATTAGAGAGCATGCACCTCGCTCTCTCCAACAATGTCTGATTCATGCGTTCTGCTACCCCGTTCTGTTGTGGAGTATTCCTGACAGTATGATGGCGTGCAATCCCTTCATTCTTGTAGAACTCATTAAACTCAGACCAACAAAATTCCAGACCATTATCAGGTCGCAGTCTTTTGATCTTCCTTCCAGCTTGATTTTCCACCAAAGCCTTCCACTGCTTGAAGTTCATGAAAGCCTCACTTTTATGCTTCATTACAATTACCCAAGTCATCCTTGAATAATCATCGATCATGGACACAAAGTACCTGTGACGTCCAATAGACTCAACACGGGAAGGACCCCAACAATCAGAGTGAATATAATCAAGTTTGCCCTTTGTAGTATGCACAGCCTTTGGAAACTTGCTGCGACGAAGCTTCCCAAACACACAATGCTCACAGAACTCTCAGTCCTGCACCTTGTGCCCACACAGAAGATCCTTTTTTGACAGAATTTGCATCCCCCTTTCACCCATATGTCCAAGTCTCCTATGCCATAACTTGGTCATATCCTCCGTGGGAACCTCATATGATGCAACAGCAGCAGAACCTGTCACAGTAGAACCTTGAAGAAAATATAAAGTACCCTTTTTAATACCATTCAGAACTACCTTCGAACCCTTGTAGACATTCATAACTCCACCTTCACCTTGAAAACTGAAACCTCTACTGTCAAGAAGACTCAAAGATATCAGATTCTTTGTCATCAGTGGAACATGCCTAACTTCGTTCAAGGTACAGAATGTACCATCATGAGTCCTCAATCTGATGGAGCCTATTCCAACTACTTTGCAGGCAGCACTGTTGGCCATAAAAACACTGCCCCCATCTATCTGTTCATAAGATGAAAACCACTCCTTGCAGGGACTAATATGATACGATGCCCCAGAATCAAGAACCCACACATCCCTATAATGTGACTGGTTATTAACAACTAGGGCCAGATCTTCCTCAGAATTACCATCAGTTTCTGCCAGAGCAGCAGAACCTTCATTCTTGTCCTGCTGCTTCTTTTTCTTTGGACACTCATTTTCCCAATGCCCCTTTTCTTTACAGTAATTACAGACATCATTAGGTTTAGGACCCTTAGAATTTGAATTTTTATGGTTCGATTTCTTTTTACCAGATTTTCCCTGTCCCTTACCCCCAGTGACAACTAATCCAGATGTCTGATTTTCTGTACTAGAATCAGATGCCTGATGACGGACTTCTCTAGTATGAAGAGCATATCTTACTTCTTCTAATGACAGACTATCTTTCCCAACAATAAAGGAATCCACAAAATTCTCATACGATAAGGGCAAAGATACCAACAGAATTAAAGCAGTATCCTCATCATCTACTTTAACATCAATATTACGAAGATCTAGCAAGATAGTATTCAATTTATCTAGATGGTCCCTCAGAGACATACCTTCCTGCATACGCAGACTGAACAGACGTTGCTTCAAAAGCAACTTGTTAGTCAGAGACTTTGTCATATACAAACTCTCAAGCTTCAACCACAGACTGGCGGCGGTTTCCTGCTCCGCAACCTCAGTAATTACGTCGTCAGAAAGACACAACATAATCGTTGAATGTGCCTTCTCCTCCAGAAAGGCCATCTCAGCGGTTTCTGAATCCGATGACTTCTTTGCCAACTGTGCCAACAACCCTTGTTGCTTCACTAAAGCCCACATCTTGATCTACCACAGACTGAAACTGTTTCTCCTAGTGAATTTATCGATTTTTACATTCATCCCATACATCTTTCTCACCCGGATCGAACACAAAGCTCTTGATACCAATTTGTTATGACAGATGTGAGAAAGAACAAATATTGAATGCAAAACAAAGAATAATCACACACAGATTTAACGTAGTTCACCAACGGAGTGTTGGCTACGTCCACGGGCAGAGAGAGAATAATATTATTGATGAGAAGGATAACCAGAATTACAGAGGTGAATAGTGACTTAATCATCAATTAAATAAACTAGGTTCAAAACCTATTTTTACTTAAATTCGGAAAACACGTTTTCGCGTCAAACTGCACACCGCCCGATCGGGTCGGGCGGTACTTGCCAAGCCAAAAGTAGTCTCAGGCCCGATCGGGCGACCATCGCCCGAGTCGTAGTTCTCTACGACCGCCCGATCGGGCGAACACGCCCGATACCATCGGGCGCTCCACTCCTTGAGCTGCTGCTGAGACGCTGACCCCGCCCGGTCGGGCGAGCCTGCTCGATCCGGTCGGGCGAGCCAACGAACATCCCCTCTGACCAGATTCAAGGCACAAATTCCTGCATCCTTGTAGTGTGGGAACCTCATACCTCGCCTTTCCACAAACTAAATTTCGACGGGTCCTTCCGGTGTTCCTCATTAGCTGCTGTTGGAGCCATCTTACGCAATTTTACTGGCTATGTCACTAAATCTTATGCCCTCTACCTAGCCATGACTAGCATACATAGCAGAAGCAACAACTCTTCGTTAAGGAATTCTCATAGCCATCGAAAATGGGAT
This sequence comes from Beta lomatogona, assembly GCA_947646795.1. Classification (NCBI taxonomy): domain Eukaryota; kingdom Viridiplantae; phylum Streptophyta; class Magnoliopsida; order Caryophyllales; family Amaranthaceae; genus Beta; species Beta lomatogona. Next base: position 1,261,626 of record CANSNZ010001289.1, read on the forward strand.
TTATAACCTCAATACTGAAGGTGATAATCTGCTAGTAATCAATGCTATAAAAGGAATATGCATTCTTTCATGGCAAATTGCCGATATTATTGAAGACATCCACATATTGTTGTAGTCTTTTACTAGTTGGAGCATCAATCATGTTTACAGGGAAGCCAATAGAGCCGTAAATTGGATAGCTTATATTGGTCATTTAGTTGATTCTTCTTTGATACTTATCCTGTCAATAATTTTGCTTAGATTCCATTTTTGTAACGACACATTAGATTTTCTTCTCGTGAGCAAAATTTCTATGTTTTTTCTCCTTGCCTTATTTAAGAAAAAAGAGAAAAAAAGTAGTAGAATATAAAAAAAAGATTATCATTCTCATCATTTTAACTTGGTGGACATTTATCCGACTCCCAAATTTTGCATATATATATAGTAGTTGTCGCATTGCATGCTAATGTGCGCAGTACCCCAAAAAAGCTTAATTAAGATATTGAAACAAAGATAATCGTATTTAGAACATTGAAGGCAAGATATTGTATTAAGATGTTGAATGTATGAGCTCTCGATTCATATCTTTTTTTGAGAATATTAAGTGAGGATTTGTATGCGATTCGTAATTTTTTTTTGAGGATGCATAATGACAAACCAAGAATAAACGGTGATGCTTTATATGAAGTTAAATTAGTAAATTAAAATGTTTGTGATTCAAAAATGTTTGTGGGTGAGGCTTTTGAATAGTATATAGCGGGTTGTGGTTATTAAGTAAAAATATAGCTTAATTAAATTACTTATAAGGTAAGTCATTATGAAACAATGACCATGGAAAAAAAATATAGATTAGAGAAATTGTATGTAGTATGTAATTCCAAATAGGAAGCAACGACTTACAATTGAAGTGAAGGAAAGGAAAATGTACTTAAAATTTAAAAACTGAAAACAACACACATAATATGATTAAAGTCTTATTGGAAGAATGATGGGCAGTTTAGAATATTAACTCAAGACAAGAACAATAATGCTACTGATAGTTAATGATTCTCATATATTCTCCTTCCCTGGTTTTTCTAAAAACAAGAGTAAATATATAACACTAGTGAAAGGGAATGACACATCTCCCGTTGAAAAGCTTGTTTTTATTCTTAGAATATGTGATTTGTCATGCTTGTCTAAAAATAACTAACCCACAACACTAAGAATTACCATAGAATTTAAGGATTATATGATTTTTAAGATATGGTTTTAAGCCCGGGAGATGTGTCATTCCACCCATTACATTTCAAATTCATTCAATAAAAGGGGTGTAATTCTTATACTATAGATTCGTTCGCATACACACGCCATCATGTGAATTTTTTTTTACTCTAATTCTTGTAATTATTTAGATGATATGGATTCAGTCTATAATTTGTATTAACTTATTGTTTTAATTGGAAAATTTCCTTACAATCAGAGGTTGTAGTAAGATATACATAGGTTTAAAGATATGCATACTTTCAAAAGACTTTTAGTGCTTGAACTTTTACAAAAATAACTCATGTATGAAAAATATGGCAGATTCCTTGAAAAAGATGTGGCGGAATAATTTTATAATAACCAATTAATACACACAATCTCTCTTAGCAATCAATCCTTGTCTAGTTACTGTTGTATTGGAGGAAATTTTGTTACACCTTTCTTCTAAAATATTGTATCTTTCGAATTCCAAGTACACAAGAAAGTTTTGTTGCTTTGCTACAGAGATATAGAATGGTTATATTAATAGTACACGACAATTATTAAGCACACATTTGGTATCAAACTGTTCTACATCAGATCGTCACTTCTTTTTTACATAAATGGTTCTGGATATACAAACCCAAGACAAGATCAGTCATTTCAGAATATTGATTGTTAGCATCAACTCGAACTCGCCTTCCTACATAACATAACAAGATAGTATAAAATAATTTGTTCCGCTTGAGTCCATGGAATATTCCGCCTCTTCGTATATTAAAGAGCTTCATATTGCTCTGCCAATTAATAACATAACAACATAGTATAAATTTCCAAAATAATTCGTTCAACTTGAGTCCATGGAATATCCCGCCTCTTCGTATTTTTAAGAGCTTCATATTGCTCTGCCAATTGATAAGAATTAGCAGAATGTCTTGCAAAACAGAACTAAAAGTAACTACCAGAGACATGCCATAAATATTGATAATCCTAGGAAACCCGACAATAATAGATTAAAGAAGTTCTTAAAAAACCTCATTAGCAACTTAGTTGTATTGCTAACAACTAAAAGCCAACACTCTTGGTTTACAAACCACTAAAAAAAAAAATCTAATTCTCAACCTAGCTAACTATTTAAGAGTAGTAGGTCACTCTTCTTGACATTATCTATAAGACAATGAAGGAAATTCTGAAAAATTTACCTTAGCTTTTCTTATTTTTTGAAAAGGGAACACTCTTTGTATTAAATAGACTAACACGTGCATGGAAAATGAATGCTCCCTGCACAACTTTGAGAATACGAAAAAAACAAGCTAAGGGAAATGCATCTATTTCTAATCCACTATGTATATGCACCTATCTGTATATGATTGATGGGTAAAAGTCCAAATGAAAAGATTACGAGAAATGGTAAATCCTTTTTTTTTTTTTTTTTTGACAAAAAGATCATTATTTTATTAATTGCATAGGCATTTATTACAAAGTATGAGTTAATCTAGCCTCTACTGCTAGATTATGAGCCATATTTACTACGTTTCTATCTACTTTTACAATGCTCCATTGATTACAATTTTGAAGGATACAAATTATATCATTAATTATACTATCTATTTCTGTAGGGCCTTTATTTATTTTAATACAATTTACAAGCTCAGTTGAATCTGAGAGAATTATAAAATTACCTATGCCAATTTGTGATGTTGTTGTTACTGCTTCTAGCATTGCAAGAGCCTCTGCCTGGAGCGCTGATTTAGCCCTTATTCGTTTATTATTTTTGAACACTTCCTGATTATTAATATATCCCACCCAACCAATTCCTGCTGAATGGATTCCTGCTTTATCTGTTTTCCATGATCCATCGACTTGGATAGTGCAGATGTCCTGTTCATTGCTTATACTCTGGTGTAAATTATCATAACATGGTCCTCTATTTTCTCTTCTTCTATTTATCTTGGAGTACCGACAATGATTGTCACTTATAAGTTGTTCAGCCTTTTTTAGTATCTTTAGTGGACACACTCTCTCGGACCTAAAGGTAATCTCATTTCTGTGTATCCAGATAGCCCATAGAATTGCAACGAAGGTTGTACCATATTTGTATTCATCTGAATCATGCTTCCAAAAGTACTGAAGATAATTTATAATCCAACTTCTAATTTGTATGGTATTCTGTATTTCTACTTGTAAGCCTAATGTGGATCCTTTCCATACTCTTCTGATGATATCACAGTCTCTAAATAGATGACTTTCAGTCTTGTCTGCATCTCCACATAAACAACATTTCCTTTGTACTTGTATTTGCCGTAGTCTAAGATTATTATTTGTGGCTAAGGCTTTATTTAGTAACCTCCATATAAATATCTTCCATTTGGGAAATATATTCATTGCCCAAAATTTACTCCAGAATTTGGATTCCTCTATGTGGGGCTCGAGGTTATGTTTAGCTTTGATTAAATAAGCATAAACATCCTTAACTCGTATCTCACCATCTCTATTGTGTTCCCATATAAATGTATCTTTTTTTGAAAATTTTGGGATATATGTGGATAGAATATCATATGTTGTGCGATCTTCAAAGTTGGCTTTTATAAACTCCGAGTCCCAAGCTTTGCCATTACCAGTCATCAAGTCTCTAACTGAATTAAATCTATGGTTTTGTCGACTTGCATGTGCCTTTAGTTCAATCTTTCTTCCTTTTATCCATTTATCGTCTAGAACATGAATGTCTTTTCCTTCACCTAGTTTTCTCATTAAACCTGTCCCCGCAGCCTTGACTGCAGTGACTAAGCCCCTAAATCCCCATGAAGCCACTTGTATGCTTTGACCTGACAGTCCGTAGTGTACAGGGGAACCTTTATATTTAGAACATAAAATTTTCCCAATTAAAGAGTTTTCATTATTATGTATCCTCATGGCTTGTTTAAAAACCATGGCTTGGTTGAATAGATGTACATTTCTAATCCCAAGGCCACCCAAGCCTTTTGGTCTCTCAATTAAGTCCTTACTTTTCCAATATATTGGTTTACGGTCATTTGAGTTCTTCCATAAAAATGATGCAAATAGTGAGTTCATCTTATCCGCTATTCCTTTTGGTATAATGAAGGTAGACAAAATATGATTACATAATGAAGTAAGAATGCAGTTTATATATAAGAGTCTACCTGCATATGATAGAGCTAAATTCTTCCAGCTACTAATTTTCTTCCTGATTTTCTCTAGTAATATCTCAAATTGCTTCAAGTTTCTACCATTTAACTCCACATTGCAACCCAAATATTTACCTAGATGGTCAGAAGAGGACGTACCTATAATACTTCTCATGAACCGCTTGAACTTTGGAGGCAGGTTTGGGCTGAAAGTGATGTGTGATTTCTTGTAATTAATTACTTCTCCTGATATGTTGCTGAAAGTGGTAATTAGCTCTTTTACTGCTGCACAACTTTGCGGTGAAGCCTTAAAAAATATGAGTGAGTCATCCGCAAAAAACAAATGAGATATTGGTGGACTATTTCTGGAGACTTTGATTCCCTGAATTAAGCCTTGCCTTTCCGCATTATGGAGCATTAATGAAAAATGACAAGAATAAATAAATACGGTGATAATGGATCCCCTTGTCTAAGTCCGCATGATGGAGTAAATTTCTGGGATGGTTCACCATTAATAACAATAGAGTATGTCACTGTGGTGACACATTGCATGATCCAGTGGATGAAGTTACTTGGTAGTCCTATTTTTATGAGTACCCATTTCAAAAAATTCCAGTTTACTTTGTCATAAGCTTTGAACATGTCATGTTTCAAAGCAGCAAAATATTTTTGACTTTTCTTCTGTCTTCGGATGCGATACATTACTTCATGGGCAATGAGACAGTTATCAGTGATTATTCGTCCAGGCACGAATGCATTTTGTGAGGTGGATATTAGAGTAGATAGGAATGGTTTGAGTCTATTTGTAATTATTTTTGAGATGAGCTTATATATGACATTACACAGGCTAATGGGTCTGAACTGGCTTGCTTCTTCTGGTATTTCGACTTTTGGTATTAGACAAATATGGGTGTAATTCCATTCTTTTAACATAAACCCCCTTTTTAAAAAATATATTATTGCATTGAAGACATCCTCTTCTATGATAGCCCATGTTTTTTGATAGAAGGCTGCCGGGATTCCATCAGGTCCCGGTGCTTTAAGGGGCTGCATTTGAAATAGTGCTTTTTTAACTTCATCTTTAGTGACATCTCGTATCAAGGCTTGAGTGTCAGAACTATTTAATTTAGGTAGAAGATGTTCAATTTTCGAAAGATGATGTGCCATCTCATTATTTAAATTAGAATTATTCTTAGTGAAAATATTTGTGAAATATTTTAATATTACCTCTGTTATGTGATGTCGTTCTGTCACCCATTCTCCATGTGCAGCTTTGAGCATATGAATCTCATTTCGTTTTTTCCGTGCCTTGGCTTTTCGAAAAAACCATTTTGTGTTTGTATCCTCCGCAGCAATCCATTTACCTTTAGCTCGTTGTCGCCAAAAGTGAAGTTGAGTGAGTACATTTTGTTGTTGTTCCCGGCGCAGATGCTTTTCTTCTTCACTTGATAGGATCCAGTCATCAGACGACGTATCCAGATTTGCTTAGGCTTGCGCGCAGGTTTCTGTAATTCTTTCCCAATCTATGTTGTTCTCTTGTTTATATTGTTTGCACCATTTGAATACAGCGTATCGCAGTTTGGAACATTTGCTTGCTAATGAGTACATAGGTGAACCATCAACTTTCATTTTCCAGTTGGCATATATCAATTCTTTCACCTCCTTAAACTCTAGGCACCAAGTGTCCATTTTGATCGGGGTTCTATGAGTGATATTTTCGGATTCGGTATTCAACATGATGGGACTATGATCCGAAAAAAGAATGGGAAAGTTCAAAACAAAGGCTTCGGAGAACATATCCATCCAAGATTCTGATCCATAAACTCTATCTAATCTCTCATAGATACAGTCTTTCCCTTGTCTGTTATTACACCAGGTGTAGGGAGCCCCATGAGTGGTTATCTCATTCATCTTTAAATCCGCTTTCCACTGACTGAAAAATTCTTTACCGTATATTTTTCCTGACCCCCCTTGTTTTTGGTTACTATTTTCTAATTGATTAAAGTCGCCCATAATTACAAATTTATCGGTACCTTTAGATAATTCTTTTGTTATAGTTTCCCAAACAGATTTCCTCATCATAGTATACGGGGAGCCATACAACAAAACGAGCCTCCATTCTTTCATTGCACCTTCCTTTACATTGGTAATATTACAGACAAAAAAAATTCTAGAGGCTAATTGAACTATATACAGACACTTGGTAGCCACATTACAGCACTGCTGCAAGTATTATTGTCAGATTCATTACATACTACATTACAAAAGCCTAAAGTAGCTGCTAAAGCATCTATTTTATTCTTGTTAGATTTTGTTTCCATCAGATAGAGGACATGAGGCCGGTATTTGCGGACAAGCCAGGACAGATATGGAATTGCAGGATTGTCCGCAGAGTGTAAACCCCTGCAATTCCAAGCCAAAATTCTCATTTTGCCCAGGGAGACTGATGAGGCTCAGTCTCCGAAGCCTCGATTATGATGAACTCATATGACTTAAACCTTTTAACCCTTTGTGCTAACTCTTTCCTCCTTTCTAACATCCACACATCATACTTTGCCATCAGCTCATCTGCATAAGCTTCCACTTCCTGCTTGATCTCTTCATATTTGCGTTTTTTGGCTATAGCTTCAGGGTGCTCGAATTCTTGTCTTGTCTTCGACGGCCTCCCAACTGGTTTCCTGCCTAGCATCACTTCACAAAATAGTTCATCTAGTTTTTTACGCCTTTTCCCTTTTTTTTTTTTTACCAGATTTCTGCACCAGTGCTTCTATTTCCGCAGTGTTATAAACCATGCTAGCATTAAAATCTAACAGTTTTTCCATTTCTTCTTCATTAGTGGCAGTGAATGGGTCGAAACCAATTAATTCAGTTTGAGAATTTTCTCCATACAGGTTGCCACCCATGATGTTAGAATTAGACATATTCACTAAGAAGTCATTGGCTATAAATTCGGATTCTGTAGTATCGTTAACGTTTGCGGAATTTTCCATGATTGTGGATAGCTCATTAAATCCATGACACGGGAAAATACGTAAATTGTGGAATTCTTAGGCAGGAATATCACTTACCTGAGAGTGATAAGAACTTGATGAGCCACTTTGAAGAGATGAGTGGGAGCCCGGAAACTCAAGAGCAGATGGGGGTGAAAGCCGTCCTTCATTCTCATCAAAAAATTTTTGGATTTCAGCCTCCCAATTCTCTGACCAATCCGTTGATGAGTGCCAATCCTGAGATAATAAATCCCCACTACCCGAGCCACCTTCACTGCATGGAAAACGTTCAGCTCATTCTGGCCCAATTCTTGACCCATCATACGGTGATTGAAAGGCGGTAAATCTGGTGGGCTAGTAGACATGGCCCAATCCTGAAAATCAGTAGCATGGTGGACCATGTCACATGGGTTATGTGAGATGTTTTTTGGAATGTCGGTTTCAACCTCTTCAAAGAAAGAGGGAGACAAAGGTAATTCTTGTATAGGAGGGGTAGTGGGCTGAAAGGGGAAGTCTGCCATTTTGAGTGTGGATTTGGAACCACGTGCGGATAGTGGGTTATTTATAATAGAAAATTGATCCTCCAAAAATTTCTCTAAGGAGTCAAAATTGTCAGAGAAACTCCCTCCTAATTTTCCTTGGAAGATATCCTCCCCCAATTTTCTAGAGCCATCCTGTATATCTTCCATAGTACCACACGTGGTGAGAGCTGTATGGGTCCTCAGGGAGTCTTGATTATCCTTTCCCCTTGTGCTGAATATTTTATAATTTTTGGGGTAAAACCCTTTCCCAATTAGTACATTTTTTAAATCACTAATTCTCTCCCTTGACTTTTTCATCTTAATCTGACCAACTGAAAGGACTGATTTGCCCTTACTAACCCAGGATGAAGGCCTTTGACGGGAACATAACATAGGTTGTGAGGGCCCACCTGATGCGCCGAACTCAGCCCATTTACTGCATTCCCCGTGTTCAAATTTTGACCCGCCGGAGTGACCCAGACACAATTTCTTATTGGAGCCTCCATCCGCCGGTCCATGACGATCGTCATTATGCGGGGTGGTTGCTGATGGACTGGACTGATCCATAGGACCCGTCCACTATTTCCTGGATCATCATCATCGCCACTGCCCCATGGACTGCTTTCCGACGACCAATCTTCCGGCGGAGTTGTACAGCGGTCCAGCCGAACTTTTGTTGTAAGAAAAGCGTCTGTTCTAGGCAGACCAATAATCTTGTTTGTAAATAATGATGAACACTCTTTCCCCACCATTAGAGGCGATGTAGGAGTATAGGCGTTTTGAAGAACACGATCTATATCACGTTTAATTTTAGTCCAGTTGTCGGCACAGGATGAGCTCTTGTGTCCGATACGTCCACATCGCTTACATAGAACAAAAACGCACTCATATCGAAAATCGACCCATACAGATTTCCCAGGTTGGTATTCTAAGAATACCCCCGGTAGCAGCGGACCTTTTAAGCGGAGCCATAAAAGTGCACGATAATATTTTTTTGGCCCCGGTGCAAGGGAGTTAACATCAAATCTGAGAACTGTGCCGACCTTTGATAATAGGAACTCAGCCACATTAACTGAGCCTACAATCAAAGGGATGCCTTCCACTTTAACCCAAAGAGCAATCTCCGTGAAGTTGAGAGACCGAAGGGAATAAGACATTCGCCATGATTTGATGATACACATAGCTCCATGGTAATTGATGGCGCCGTAGAGACCCAATAAGTCCTCCTTATCATCCATGCTATGGCAATACAGCAAGAACAGTTTGCCTTCTTTGTGGACTTTGATTTTTTGTCTGGTGATCCAAGTATCGACCCACTTTTGAATTTCTTCCTCCTGAAAATTACGATCATCCAGGAATTTCCCCACCACTAAACTTTGTAATTCAGGAGTAGATACTGCCGCACATTCTTCGGGCAGTTTTAAATGTGGTCCTTGTTTTCGATGGAAAATAACAAATTGGGCTGTGGATTGAGTGTCCTCCGACTCCATGGAGGTTGAAATAAAGAAAGAAGAGGGTGAGAAGGAAAAGAGTGGTGAAGTGAAAAAAGTGATGAAAATCAGAAGCAGAGAAAAGAAATTTAAGAGGGATGGAGGGGGGAAAGTCTGGGAAAATAGATGTAGGATGTGAGATAATTGTGTTGGAACTAGGATTTGTTAGATGGATGAAAGATTAATGTGGAATATGGTCGAGTGTTTAACATGAGAAATTGCAGTGTGGGAAAGTTTAGAGAGAGAATTTTTAGAGAGAGAACCTCTCGGATTGCTGAGCTTTTGTTAATCTCTTAAAATGGTAAATCCTTGTGCTATACTCGATGAGAAATGATAAACCGTTATTGGATATATGTTTTGCAACCCAATATCCATGGCAAAATGGTAATTTCCGCAAAGAAAAAGTACAAAGTTGAAAGACTGCCAACTTGAACATTTTCGGTGAGCTACAGTACGCTGCAGTAGCAGTACTCTACTTTACCATTTAAAAAACTATTGGACCCCACTGTCATAAAGAATACAAAAACTTTCTTATGTACAAAAAATCTTGTGAAAAAATAAAAGGTGAAAAATGAGTAGTTGAAATTTGATGTACAAGAAAAATATTCAAATTTACGGTGTAAAAGGTGAAAAATGAGTAGGTGAAATTTTATGTGCAAGAAAAATATTCAAATTTACGGTGTAAAAATAGGGAGTGAAAAATCAAGAAAAATCCAAAAAAAATCAAGAACAATCAAGGAAACAAAAAATAAGGGTGAGAAAGTGGAATTGAAAGTGAAGGTGAAAAAATTTATCTCTGGGATGTTCCTGTTCTTGAAGATGAAAATATAGAGTCGTCGTGAGTCGTGACTCAGTTTGGAAGTATTCGATAAAAAAGTAGGTATTAGTTATGATTTCGTTTTGATGTAATTTTGATGTAATTTTGTGATATAGAAAAAGTGGAAATTGGGAGTGAAAAATAAAAAATAAGTGTAATTTTGTCATACCAATAGCATTTAATTTAGGTCATATGAATTTGTTTAAAGTAACTATATATATTGAATGGCAGTTGAATTGCTGTGTAACTATATATATGGCGTAATTGTTAATTGGCGAGGAATGGAGCAAGGACAAAGGAGAAAGAAAAAGGTAAGCCACTATGTATATAGTGAATTATTTTGGCCTTGTTCTTGTGGACTTATTTTCAGTTGTTGTTCTCCCCAGCTTATTTCAGTTCAATTCAGTTGCAATTAGTTCTTCAATTTAATTCAGTTGATAACTAAATTATTAGCATTACTATTAGTTATAATTTAATTCAGTTCAGTTCAGACCAGTTGGAATCAGTTCAGTTTAGTTCAGTTGTTTTATACCGAAGAGAACAGACGCCAGCTTATATATATCAGTTCAGTTCAATATATATAGTTGCATTTAATCCTGGAGCATTTAATCTTTAGTTGCAATTGCGTAGCTACAATGCCAAATTTATATCCTCATATCAGTCGTATGCAATTGTCCAGTATAGGTAAACAACATGTTTATATATTTATTATTTTACCTTACATTGTACAAATGGCATATATATTCTTTAGTTGCAATTTTGTAGCTATGTCAATGACACTTGTAGTTTGGTGGCATATATATAATTTACTATCAAATTTGCAGCAACAAAATCACTATCCATGTATGCAAAGGTACTATTTCTGTAAACAAAAAGTTTATATAGTCAATAATTTACGTGTTCCAGTTGTACATACCACTATTGGCACTGCACTAGTAGGTTACTGCATAGACATCTTGTTTTCCTGTATATAATTTCTGCTAATATGGATAGTGGTTTTGTAGCTACAAACATGCAACTAAAGAATACTCCCTCAGTTTTTTTTAGTTTACTCACTTCACTTTAGGAGAGAACCAAGGATGAAGAACAAAAGTATGCGAGAGAAACTGAAAATATGGAGAGAGAAACCGGAAAGTGAGAGAGAGAAATTATAAAGTGGGATAAAATATTAAAAAGTGGATGACATGGATGGAAAAAGAGGAGAAATTTGATGTGACATGTTACCAGAAATAGAAAAAGTAACAATGTGTAGATTAAAAAGTAACGGAAGGAGTATATAATATAGAAGCCACGTGTGGTGGCATATATATAATTTACTATCAAATTTGCAGCTAAAAACCATTGTCCATGTATGCGAAAGTACCATTTATGTAAACAAAAAGTTTATATAGTCAATTATTTACCGTGTTCCAGTTGTACATACCACTGTTGACACTGCACTGGTAGGGTGTACAATTGGAATCTTGTTAAGAAATTACTGTACAAACATCTTGTCTTGCTGTATATATTTCTTCTAACATGGATAGTGGTTTTGTAGCTGCTAACATGCAACTGAAGAATATATAATATAGAAGCCACGTGTGGTGGCATATATATTTTGTACTTGCAATTTCATAGCTCCAAAACCACTATCCACGTATGTAAGTAGACTGTATCGTATTATGTTTATCGTGTTATAAAAATGAGTAACAACTATTTGAGTGGTAACAGTGTACATCGTCAACAATGACTTATCCGTATAAGGTTAGCATCGACAATGTCAATAGTCGGTTTGTACGTGCATCATGTTACTAGACGACCATTATTTCTCATACGAAGGTTAGTAATAACTATTTAAGTGATAACAATGTACATTGTGAACGACTACTTGTGTCCTTAAAAGGTTGGAATCGACTTATCAATATTCGGTTTATACGTGCATCGTGTTACTACACGACCATTAATTCTCATATGAAGGTTAGCAACAAAGTAGATCGTGAACGATCACTTTTCCTCATAAGGTTAGAATTGACTTATCAATATTCGGTTTGTATGTGCATCGTATTACTACACGCCCATTAATTCTCATATGAAGGTTAGTAATAAAGTAGATCGTGAACGATTAGTCATCCTCATAAGATTAGAATCCACTTTTCAATATCTACGTTGTTACTATACGACAATTAATTCCATTCCATATGAAGGTTAGTAACATCTCTTTCAATTATATATCGTACTACCTTAATAGTCTTATGAAGGTTACTTGGGACAACTATTTCAGTAGTAACAACATACATCGTGGAAGATTGATTATCCTACATATGAAGGTTTGTAACATCTTTTTCAATTGTAACAACGTACTTCCTTTATTAATAACGTACATCTTAAAGATTGATTATCCTAAGAATGTGGGTATCGAGTTGTATGATTAAGTATATTGTGAAATATTATCCCACCATAATAACGTTTAGTTGTATGATTAAGTATCCTATAAAGGAACGTTACTACTGTTGGAATATTGCTTCAAAATTGAGTTAGTAGTTATTCTAATTTTCAGGGTCAATTAGCAAGTTAGTCAAATAAATATGTGTGTGATATGTTAGTTCCTAAATTATAGTAGGAAGTAAATTAGTGGAGTTATGGTTAGAGTAGAACGTGGCTTTTGCTAGTTAGAAAGTAGTGGTGTATTTGCCTATTTAAAGGAATTATTCTCTTGATTAATTATTGAAGTAGTATGAGAATATTTCCTAAGTTGTCTTCTCTATCTCCTCTTTATATATTCTACAACTACCACGACTGTTAATAATAATAGGGTGCCGTGAACACCTGTTTATGCAGTTACAACAACGGTTTGCACATGCGAAACCATATACCATACTTATGTTGTAACTACTGTTTGAGTTGATTTAAAACAACAATTGACTATCAAGTGTTAAACTTTAAAATTCATTGTTACATAGTAACTTTGATAACATTACCATTATATTTTTGGCCGAATTAGTTAGTATTTTTGGTGAAATTATGGGAGGAAATTTGATTTGATAACTAATTCGCCATATTAACTTTAATAACTTTGTTAAGCTATCTCGCACCATTATATAAGAAAAAATATTGTCAAGTGGGGTCTTGTTAGATTTGTCTCAATTCGAGGATTCCAAATATCAAATTTTTATAATGTTTACTTACACCCAATAAGAAATATTAACGTTCAAAGAAGCGTCTCCGCAAATGTGAAAAAGCAAATGGTGCAACTGAAAAAACACAGAGGTAGTATAATAGACCTTAGAGTTATGCGTTGATAAACAATAAATTGTAATTATAACAATTTTTTTGTGCACATAACAAATATTATAGCAACCAAGTTATGACAAACAATTTGGGACGTCCAAAAAAGGAATATGTAGCTAGTAAATTGACAATAATATAGTATTGCCTTTGTTTTTTACTTAATAAAAAATACGACCTTCACCCTCCCTAACAAACAACTTTAGTTACTCATTTCTTTAAGAAGTTAATAATCTAATAAAATATTGAGATAAATCTATCTATAACACGTACTTGCTTCGTTCCAAAATAATCACAATATTTATTGTATTCGAGTGTCTGAAGTAAGTATAACACTTTTTAAAATGGATGACCCACTAAAATTCAATTGATTTGTCTTCGTTGGTTGTCTCACTATTTCTTTTACTATATAGTATTTTATTTTTTTGAAGGGACTATATAGTATTTTTCTAATAAAATACATTACAAATGGGTCAATTCCTATTCCTTAAAAAAAAGAGTACAACTTTTTATTTATTGAAATTTTGATTTGATAGCTAATTCGCCTTGCTCAACTTTACCATTTGCTGAAATTTTTCACCCCAACTGTTTTTTATACGTCACTGTCAACTTTTTCTTTTCACTAAAATAATATGCTACTTTACACTTTCCAAGTTCCATGAATTAAGGAAGAGTACAATAGGGGAGCTCAGTGGCAGTCTTTTTTCTCCCGAAAATTACCATTTTGCCCTGGATATTGGGTTGCAAAACATATATCAATAGTGGTTTATCATTTCTCAATACTCGATAGCATCCTAAAAAAAGGCCTCCAAAAACCAAGCAAGAGAATAGAAAGATTCGACAAAAAGGAGAAATGGTAGCCCATATGGCTGCATGAATTATGCTTGATGTAACCCTCACGTTTCCAAAAGAAAACCAAGATGTTTAGTCTTCAGTTAGGGATTCTTCAAAAAAAATGAGCTCGATCTTGCTATCATGATGAAATTTTGTGCATCATAGATACAACACTAATATTTGTGGTACCCGATTTTTTACTGTCTTAATTAACGGTCTGAATCCCACAAAAGTCTCTCATTGGACTATGAGTTTTAGAAAACTTTGTAGTCGCCACCCTATTAATATCTGAATAGGGACATATTATTTAATAAATCATTTTAACATCAATTTCAAGAAATATCATTTAAAATATGATGACTTCATATGGATAAGACTTTTTGAAAATTGGTCTTTCATACCATGAGATAGGGTTCGGGGTTTAGGTTAAGAGGTGCGAACGGCTGGAACGTCTTGTACAGAACGGGCTCTTACTAAATGCATTATTTTCCATTTTAAAGTAATCATGGTTATTAAAAAGAAAGAAAATCACATAATTTACACATATACACATCAACCATTTTTATTTAGGACCAATATACCATTTGTACATGATAGGTTTGAGCACCGAAGTTGCACTACATACCAATCATTGTGGGATTAGAATCCACTCATGGATCAAAATCATCGTAGTTCGATCTTATGTCTCACCCTAAATGGCCAATTCCATTGGGGATGAAAAGAAAATATATTATGAATAACTCACCTTTTAAACAAATCTACTTAGAAATGAGGTAATCACTCCAATTAGTGATGTAAACGAGATTAAGATAATCACCTTAATTATTGAATAAAAATGAAGGTAAAGATAATCACCTTAATTAGCGATTAAAATGAAGGTCAAGATAACCACCCTAGTTAGTGATTAACTAAGGTTTAAGATAATCACTTTAATTAGTGATTAAACAAGAAGAAAAGTTAATGTAATTACCCAAATTAGTGATTAACCAATGTTTAAGATAATCACCCTAATTAGTGATTAAATATGATGAAAGGTTAAGATAATCACCCAAATTAGTGATTAACCAAGGTTTAAAATAATCACCCTAATTAGTGATTAAACTTAGGAGGAAAATAATCACCCTAATTAGTGATTGAATGAGAATTGAAATAATTACCTTGATTAGTGATTAAAATTAGGATTTTTTAAAAGAGATCTTTAAAAAGAAGATTTGCTTCCTAATTGAAGGCTTTTGGATGGACGAGAAATAATCTTAATTAAAGATTATTAAGTCATTTTTTGAGAAAAATGATCAATTTGAGATCGAATTTGGAGATTGTGCTTGACTAATTGGAATTTGGCCATTTAAAGTGAGACACGTGAAATGACCTAAAATTAATTCGGAGATCATAATTACCAATCTAATTATGTCAAATTATATGATTGATCCATTTGAATATGGCGACCAATTTTAAAATATAAGATGGATTATCATACAACTTAACTTAGTTAGATTTGCAATTTTTCCTCTTAATTGAGATTGGGTCATTCAATTCATATACTATAATATATTAGGCCCAACATGCAAAATTTATAACGTTGGTTGCTCATTTTATTCAAAAAGAAATTGTTGAATTATTTATGAAAATTATGTACAAACATCTCCATATTTTTTCATTAATGAGTGATGTGATAACTATTTACAAAGAAACTATTATTACAGCAATATGTACAAATTCTATGATCTATACAAGTCTTTAATCTTGATCTTCACCATGATGCTCCTTGATCTTCATCTCCTTGAATGGGCTTTGGAATTCATTCTTATTTGTAAACTTATGAAAGTTAAACATATAACTTCTTTAATTTGATTTTTTTTGATGATTTTTTTTTATTTTTAATTTACATAATAAAAATGAATCATTGTAATAGAAACTTAAAATTTCATGACTTTTAATTAACATTTTCGTATTGAAAAGAAAACATTTTTTTGTGAAACTTGAGTTAATAACTTTATTTCATTTTTTATATTGCACTTTTGTTCTTATGCTGACTTCCAAAAATAATAACTTTATGTCAAAAGCGTGAAATTGAGCATGTAATACATCTATGGATAGGTCAGTGAGTTTTTTATGTTGTGTCAAAATTTTGTAAGCTTTTAATGAATACTCAAATTACAGTGGATTTTATACTAAAACCGGTCAAAACAGGACCTTTATTCAATGGATTCTTTGAAATACAACTTTCTTAACTTAGTTTGAAGTGAATTGTGGTATGAACATTCTAGACACTTTGTAGGACTAGACTGGAAATTTTCACTTGAATTAGATCTTTTTAAGACCTTTATTTATTTATTTTCTTAATTGGAGATAAAATCAATATTCTAGAATTTAGTGATGTGCATGAACGTTTTTGTAAAAATGAGATAAAATTGTATAAAATTCATATGAACATGATTATTATGTTTTTGGAAAGCTACTGATGTATACTTTCAAGTTGATGCTTTTAGTTTTCTCTAAATGGGATTATTTTAAACTTTATTGTAAGAACAAGCTTATGTGGTACTAGACAAAATCAGTTTTTCACAACAATTTTGTATGATTTTTAATTAACTATATAAAAACTTTTTTTAGAGATTCTAAAGCCCAGTTACTGGAAACATCTTGAACTTCATAGGAAAAATATTACATCCTATAAAATATTTACATAATACAAACGAAAAATGAGATTAAGTACGAAATTAAAACTGACCATAATTACAGCATCACATTTTCTTTTTATGGATATGTTTATGCACAACTCTACTTGAATTTTTTTTTTATGAAAACATGTTTTTGGTGATGAACAACAACCTTATTTAGAAGAATCACATAATCACATATTTCCTAAGAGTCTCCCCCATTAGAGTTGACTATTCTAGGTGGGGTGATTTAAGGTTGGGAACCTATTAGGACTTCCACAAACCCAAATCACTCCAAAGATCAAAAAATGATAAGAGAAAACAAAGAGAAAGTTAGTATGTGATTAAGAAGATAATTAAGAAAAATAACAAGAACTTAATTTTACCTTGCTAACTCAATGATGCACTTCCTTTGCAAAGTTTTCTATTTTTTTGTGTGATTTTCTTAATTTCTTAGTGAGTTTCTAAATTCACTTAATTACTAACTAAACCCTTTTTTTGTGTTTTTCTTTAATGCACTTCTTACTTACTAATTACTTTCCTAACTTTTACTTTATTTTTCTTGAATGAGATTTTTTAGATGGGGGAAGTATGGAGAATGAGGGTAGTATTAAAGTTGTGAAGTTTGAGATTTTCAAGTTGTTAGAAGTTGGTTCTTTGAAGTAAAAAGAAGGGGGATATTTATAGGAAAATGAGGTGATGAATTAGAGTTTGAAGAAGATAGAAAATCTGATTTTTCACCCAAAAATCTGATTTTAACATCCTATATTATCCTAATGACATCACCCCAATGACATCACCTTAATGACATCCTAAATTCCCTTAAATCTTCTTACATCATCAAATTTATTGGAAATACCAATGCTAATGAGGCAAAATCCGAGTTTTAGCTCGTCCTTAATATGTAGAAATGCATCGAAAAACGTGAAAGAAAAGTTGAATGGGCCACTGCGCGCAGGGCGGGACCCTGCGCTTGACACAACCCTGTATGCTTGGCGCACTAGTATGCGTCTGGTGCATAAAGTTGTTGTGCGCTGGAAGCATGATCGTGTGCCTGGCGCACAGCTCGAATCTTCCCGAAAAAAAATCGGATTCTTGGCTCTTACACTTTGGATTTGATTCTGATTCTTATTTCTTTTTATGATTTTTATTCCTTAACTAATGGATAAAAGTAGAGGTTATCAAGGGCCGGGCCGGGCCGGGCGGTTTGGCCCAAAAAAGTGGCTCATGTCGGGCCAAAGCCGCGGGGCGGGCCAAGGTTCGGGCCAAAAAAATCCGCTCCAAAGCCCGTTATTTTGGGTCGGGCCGAGCGGGCTTTTCGGGCCGGGCCGAAATTTGGCCTATTTTTCCAAAACTAGGTTTCCCGTGGGCTGGAATTTTTGCCCAAAAAATCGGGTCGGGCTGGGCCGGGCCCGATCGTGGGCCGAAAAATCGTGCCCAAACCCGGCCCATTTCTAGTCGGGCTCAACTTGATCACCTCTAGATAAAAGGATGTGATTGGTGGTTAAAGAATATATTCTTATTCTTTATCCAATAGACAATGACTTGATCATCAAGAAAATTGATTCTTACCGGTTTTGAAAGACGATTAAAATTCCGGCGCCTAATTGCGACTCGTTTTTCTATTTTTCGAAAAACAAACTTAGAACAATTAACGAAAAACTCATCAAATTAGTAAAGACGAGCGTGATTATACTACAAATCATTTTATTAAACCAGTGGTTGTGGTTACTGACTACGACATACGGAAAATTATTTTGTTAAGCCGGAATTGTATGACTAAAACGCAAAAAAAAAAATAGAAAACCATACGACGGAATAAAACTCGCGCTTCGAGACGAACATGCCTTTGACGGGGTGCGCACTCCACAATACATGATGGTTTTCGTTATTTTTATTTCTTTTCAAAATCTTTATTAAAATTTTATACTTAACATGGGTTCAAAATTTGGTGTCTACAATATTAAGGATAGACATCATTACTTTAAGGCAATGATGATTCATATACTAATGATTTATATACTAATTGTCAATGAGAAAAATTAAGAAATACTTTATCTCACTGCAACATAACATCTAGTTTGGGCTTGAATCTTCAGCATAGAAAACCATCTCTTGTTAAATTAGATACAGAGGTTAGAACCACATAGCAAACATATAGCATCGCAATTCTCAAGACAGAGGAGAGAAATTATGAGATAAAAAAATGCTAGTGCTCCTGTTTATATAGGACACCTAAGAAAGTATCCATAATCCCTGTAAACTTTAATTGTATGCGTTGAAAGATAGCTCATTTGGGGTTAAGAGATTTCGAGAGAGAAAAGCTAACTTTCTTGGTTAGAGAAAGGCTTTCATGACTATATTAAGAGTCGTATTAATTTATTAATACAAATATCATTGTCACTTAACAATACCAAATGTAATATTGACCAAAAATATGAGGGATTAGTATATGTGCAAGTTGATTTAAAGATTCACACTTCTGATGAAAGTGAGAAGTACTCCATCAAATACGTTACTTTGTTTATATTCTTCTCGTAAATTAAGCAATGCAACCATCCGATCCTAACTAAATGCCATGTATTATGTCGTATTTTATTGTCCAAACAAGCACACTCAAATTCTAACTCACCACATACTAATTTATCACATATTCTATTTAGTTTCAAAAATATGTATCAAAGTTCCAAACTTACAATCACAAACTGACTATTGGGGTTCAAAAAAGTAAATCCCAAACTAATGGAAAAAAAACACACATTGATATAATATATTAGAATAGAAATAACAACCCATTCATATAACCTTCCCAAATTCCAAACTTTAGGAGATTAGAACTTCCAATTAAAAATTCAAAACCCCACTTCATATTTGTTGAGTTACGTAGAGTTTTGATGATTGTAACCAAATGATGATTATCTAACTAATATGTGTGTTTGAGATGTGCATACTACATTAACATAGACCAAGTCATGGAAGATTAAATATATCACATCATGAAGGAATTCCAACAAGTAAAGTTCCTGAGGAAGAAATCCAAAGAGAGAAGAAGTTTGATTATACAGATGTGCTGCTAAACTCTATATAAGTTCCTAAGCTGGAGCCAAATATGAAGAGTTCAAGAAAAATGATACAGAAGCAAGCAGCAATAAAGTTCCTAGAAGAGTTCCTAGAAGGAACACAAATGAAGCGGTTCCTAGGTATATCCTAAGAGGAACATTGAATTTGAAGTTCCGAAGCAGTTCCTGAATGGGAGCAGCAAGTTGAAGTTTCAGAGTTGAAAAAAGAAGTTCCTTAAAGGAACTAGCACATCGAGACTTGAGGTGGAGTTATCAACATGCGGTTCTTGAGTTGGAGCAGCATGGAACATGAAGGTAGAAAATATGAGCTTATTTTCTAGGATTCATGTAAGTATGTGGAAACGTGAAAGGTAATGGAACAAGGTCAAAAGGAACTCATGGAACTTAGAATCAAAAGATAAGTGGGCAAGCGGTTGAGATAAATAAGGAATATATATCTAAAAGATATGATTTAAATTAAGAATAATATATTTTTAGAACTAGTTTAGGAATAATATTCTAAGTTGTTAGGAGTCTCAGATTAATTAGATTGATTCAAAGATCACGTTAACCAAGCAGTAGGTTCATTTGGTTAGTTTAACAAATCATTCTTTGGTTGTTTCCAACGTCTGAGTGTGTTCCTAAGCAAAGGAACTGGTCACTTTGGAACAACGAAAGATAGGAACAATGACAAGTGAATCTGATGTAATAACTAAATATAACGTGACATGTTTTAAAGAGTTAGTGGTTAATTAGTTAATAAATTATTTTAAATAAAATACAAGGTAGTTAGAGTGTTTTTAGGGATTAGTTTAATTGATAATTCTATTTAAAATAATGTTGCTTTAATTAATTATATTTTACGATTTTAATGTTGCTTTAATTAATTATATTTTACGATTTTATTTAAAATACCTTTTGGTAATAATCTTCTTGAGTTAATTTAGGACTTATATTAGGAGTCTTCTTTAGTTAAGAGTCTTTAATTTATTAATTAATTAAATTAATCACATGTTTTCTTTTCTCCATCATCAACACAATTCCACGTTCAGTGAGTGGGTTGTTAATTAGTTTTATCTTGTTCCTCAAGTTAAGGAACATGCGTGTAAATAAAGAACATGGGTGTAAATGTCTAGTTCATGGAGATCATGGGTGTTAATGGAAAGAGTTTTAGTTGTCTATACAATAGTGCATCTATAACCAGTTGAAAAAGTGTCTTACTTGTGTCATTCCATAAGATCTGGCTTTAGGAATAATGTTACAAAATAATTCTATTTTTCTATTCCTCGTTTTGAGTCATTTCCTATGAGTTCCAAGTTCCTATGAGTGCCATGTCCCTTTAAAGTTCTTCAGTTTCTATATACTAGTGTTAAACAAAGTTATCAAATGTTTGTATCTGAGTTTGGGGTTAAAGGTTTTTAAGTGAACTCTTGTAATGAGGACTTGGTGAAGAGTTTGAGTGAATTCTTGTATTAAGTTCGAGTTAGGAACTTGAGTAAGTTCTTGTTTTTTATGCGTAGATTTGGGGTGAAATCTATCCAGGGGTAAAGGGTTTGAGTAACCTGTTGTAAAGAGTTGTGGGAACTCTTGAGAGACTTTAAGTTAAGTCTAGAGTTCCTAGTGAAACTTGTGAGAGAGTTAGAGTTCCGAGTGGAATTTGTAAGAGATCAGTTGGAGTTTCGAGTGGAACTTTGGTATGTAATAATAGGATGTAACAGAGGAGGTTCCCTATTATCGTGTTTAAATCCGGAGGTGGTCGTGGTTTTTCTTCTTGTATTGAGACAAGAAGTTTCCACGTAAAAATCTCTCTTGCACTTTCAGTTCCTTATTGCTTATGTTTTAAATTCCGCATTATTTGGGCAATAAGTTCCACACTACAATTCACCCCTCCCCCTTTGTAGTGTTCCTTCCGAATTAACAATTGGTATTAGAGCCAGAACTCAGTTATATGCAGGAAACCATGTTGAGTTAAGTTCCTGGAAGGAGGAACAATTACAAGAAACTTGACGAAAGAAACTCTACCCTACACCATTCAGAGGAACAAGTGCAATCTGACTTCTTATTGTTAATTAAAAGTCAGTCAAGGATTAACAACGACCCTTTTGAAGTAAGTGTCTCTTCCTTGATATTTTATTTGTATGCACACATTAATTTAGAACTTGTTCCTATAATATTTCTAGTAAAATTGTTTTATTTTCCTTTGATATTTTTATATCAATTTCGTATAACCTTAAAGTTGTTTTTAGAGACAAATTTCAGATTTTCAAATTGATTTTTAAATATCAAATATTTTACATAATAGAAATAGGTTTGAGGAACAAGTCATATGGAACAATGCATACATGCACTTTAGGAACTTCAAAATTTTTATTCTTTAGGCAAGGTAATATTTGTATATTTATTTTTCTTCCTAAGAATTATTTTTTTATGCATTATGAGTACATTAGATATTTATTATATGAATGCATGATTGTTCTTGTTAGTAGTAGAAGATATGTGAATCCTATTTGGATGAAATATGGATACTTTATGCTGCTCTTACTAACAAGAAAAGGACTCAACATATATTTGGGTACCAAAAATCAAGAACTTGCTTATTTTACAGGTGATGTGAAAGGAACCTACATCTCTTGATGTAGATGTTGTTTCTAGAAAGTAGTTCTAGACATAAGTTCCTCTCACTAGAAAAGTTGGAAAAAGTATGTAAAAGGTGAAATATATTTCTTAGGAAATTGGGTAATAATCTTTACATACTACTCTATATCTTGGTCATTATTATTCTCAAATATGATTTTTTATATCCCTTATTAATACATGACTGTAGAAGGTTATGAAAGAGAAGTTGTTTTATGAGTTTTACATATAAATGAAATATTTCAATCTAACTTCTCTTCAAGTTTTGTGCAAATATAATTATGTTTTGTAGGTTTAACTATGGAGATAATTATAATTGGTAAAGGAACATGCGGATGTAATAAGAGAATGATCGTTTGTTCCTTTCAGAGGAACTGACGTATTGGCACAACTAAAAACAAACCAAAGGAACTCTAATATAGTCATAGGAACATAGTAATTAAGCATGATTTAACAGATCTATTAATTGATATTCACGTGCTAATGATAATAGAAGTTTTAGGCTAAAATTTAATAAGGTTTTAAGGAAAAAGATTTTGACTAAGTTAAAACATATTAAGAAAATCTTATTTGGTTATGGAAATATTTTATTTTATTTGTTTGAAAAATTAAATCTTTCATATTTAAAGAAAAATCTTCTTAGATATTATTAAAAAGAATTGAAATTAAAATTTATTTAGGATAAGAGAAGATAATAAGAGATCATGCTTAATGAATTCCTAGAATTTAGGAAAGTGGGAAAGTGGGTATAACACGTTCAATTGAACGTGTACAAAGTGGCGCATGATGTGCTTGTTCCTCAAGCAAAGGAACGACGTGGTCTAAAGCCACTAATCCATGATCCTATGATCTAATCTCACGTTAAATCCAAATGATTATTATATAAGAACTTAATTAATGAAGTTCTAAGTGTGCCTGACTAATTGATTAAGTGAGTTAAGTAATTAAAGTATCAGTGCCTTCATTCTCTTATAATAGCCAATTGTTCCTATTGTCTACTTATTCTATTTTCACTAAATTAAATGCATAAAATCAGTTTCTCAAATCAAGAAACATTGACCATTGATTTGAAGGAAGCGGTGGTAAACTAAGATTAGTGGAACTATTAAATGGTATAGGAACATTCCAACATTTGGCACAAGTTCCTAATTCATTTGATATTAATCTTAGTTCACTTAAATAAAGCAGAAGTTCCTTTTCATATGAGATTATATTTTTTTAGGAACTTTATTTCATTTTATGCTTTATTTATAAAGACTAATCTGCTAACATTAAAATGCATAAAGTATTTTTTTGGGTTTATTTTACAGAGCATATTTTCTTATTATGATCATCCAAAATGAAGGAACAAGTTCATGTTCTTCCATTTTAGGAACGAACACATTAGGAACAAGTTTCTGATATTGAAAAAGGGAGTTCTAGAGATAATATATATTTCCAGCTCAACAGAAGATTCATATGATGGAAATGCCAAATAATCTAAGTAGCCTCAACTAGAAAGATTGGATCTGAATTCCGATAATGGAACTCAGGCTAAATGGACACATGAAGGAAGAAACAACACCTAGTGAGCGGGAACAACTCGTAATAGCTCGAAAACGAGTGTTCCAAGCATATGATAGAATAATCAATATTACTCTCGCTATATGCTTATGATGAAGGAACTATAAATTTACAAGACAACAATAAGGTAAAATTGATGCATAATCAAATGTTGGTAAGTTAAGTTTATGTTCCATTGTACATATCTTTATTGTCGAGTTAAGTAAGCACATTTTGTTTTAAGTTTTTAGAAGTTCACTAACTCTGGTTGTTTTGCAATTAAATTGCATCATCAATAAAAACTAGAATTTTCATACTTGAAGGAAATAAAAAAGGGAACACATACTTTGTGGATTTCAATTTGGTTCCTAACAACAACATGACATAACTAGTTGTTATTAAAGATGATTTACTTATGTCTCTCAAAATGATAACATTCTAACTTCATCGTGATTGACAAACTTAGGCCAAGGAACTTGATTATTATAGGTATATCTCATATCTAGTTCCTAAATGATAGAGTTTGTAAACCATGTGCATGAAGAAAGTATGTGATCTGATCTTCTTTCAAAATCATAAAATTTGGTGTGCACCATAAATTCTTTAGAACGTACTTTGTCATGAGAATTTTTGTGGCATTTTAAGTGTTTAGATTAGAATTTTGAAAGAGATTTGTCTTGATTATAGTTGATGGTTATTTAAGAAACACTTGATTCTTTTCTTTAATAGCAAAGATGAATATTCCACATAATGTGTTATCATTGCTAAGAAGATTAAAAGTTTAAGTGGTCACTAATTATTATATTCGAGATCTAACAATGGAACCAAGTTCCAAACAAGTTTGATTATTTTGCAGGAAACAAGGTGTTGACTACAAGCTTTCAAAGTGAACAAAATTATAACCAGAAAGTAAATTCTGGACAAAAATCGTCAATACTATTTCCAAATCATCAACAAGGATATGGTTACATCTTTGATCAACAAGACAGCCTATGAACTCAAAGATTACAAGATTCTACTACGGAAATTTGATGATGTAAGTGAAGAGGCGATGTTCCTATGATGCGCCTTCAATTGCAAACCATACCAAGTTTACATCAAAGAAAACAATGTGCACAGTAATGAGTGAGGATATTACATTGATTGAAACTACCTTGTTTATTCCCAGTAAACTGGTTAAAGATGGTTTTTGTGTTGAACTCACAAGTTCCTATGGAGCTAGAGTTCCTAACATGAAATATGTCACTCTCAAAAGCAACAATATCCAACTATATGACCTCATGGAGAAGAGCTTAAAATATGAAGATCAAGTTATAAATCCTGAAATAGAAGTTCAACTCAATCAATATGTGGAAGCGAGTTCTTATGCAATTAGTAGGAACATGCAGTTCCATACTTCCAGTAATCTAGTTTCTTGCCTCTAACTGGAAGATAAGAAGTATTCATGTCACAGTGACATTGAATAAGGAATTCTATACAGGTTAGTTGTTAAGAGGAACAACTAAACAAAGGTATTGACTTTGAGTAAACTTTTATTCATGTAGCTAGGTCATGAGATAATTGTATATTATTTTTTTCTTGTTGCTTACATGGGATTTATATTGTTCCAAATAGATTTTCAATGTGTTCAAAATAATTTTTTTGTTGGAAATCTATGAGGAACAACATCAAGTTTCTTCTTGAAAAATGATTTCAAAATTCACAATAATTTTTGTTTTCAAGAGGATTTGACTTAGTAGTTGTACATAGTTATATGGATAACATTTTTAGTACAACTAACTATATTATGCAAGGGTTCTTGCTAACCTTATAAGCAATGTACGCGCGCATGAAAACAATTACTCTCTTAGAATATAATGATGCGAGGACAAAAACATATCAATGAACTTTTGAAGAATGATGAGTATGAGTCGAGTTAAAATGAAAGTTTCCATCAGATGTGAAGACATCAAAATGATGGAACTAGCAGTTCAGGAACTCAAAAGTAAGTCATCAAAATCAGTCCAGTACTTGAAGGAAATTGTATATGCATGGTGAAATATGACTTAAGGTATGTTGTACGTATTCACATTGTATCATAATTAATAAATTACATTGTTAAATTATTAATATGAATGAATATATGTTCTTTATAATTTCACCTATTCATGGACTGTTTAGAGGAACAAGACTTGATGAAGTATGCTTGAGTGTAAACATGTTCTTTTCCAAAAGTTTTGTCGAATGGACTCTTACACATATTAAAATTGAAGTCATTATATGCACACTAGTGTAAATATGTTACACTTAATTTTTGTGTCGTAAAGGCATACTCACTTGCCTAATAATGTTAGAGGTCTCATAATAGAACTGTGAATGCTGTAAAACAAAGAAACCTTGATGGAACAAGACAGGTTAAATCCCATACTATATTTCAATTAACTTTTAGAGGGAAAAAGTTGTTGCATTTATACTAGACAAATTCAATGGCTCACATTCCTGAATCAACAACACCAAGCACGTAGTAAAACAGATTTTTGTCCTAGAACCTAAATGAACCCCAATCTTATTACATCTACAATAAATTGAAGAAGTCCTACAACCTAAAAAGCATTGGTCCTATTTACATATATAAAAATATAGAGACACATGTCATTAAATAAACAAGGCTAGGACCAGTGATGGCAACAATCAGTATATAAGCCTTTAGCATAATAGATTACCCGTAAATTTGCCAAATTGTAGACAGTTCGGAACGAATCGACACTCATGGTGGAGCTGAAAGTGACGACATAAACAAAAGCTGCCAGCTAAAAATACGAATTACCTACAAACAAAACTGATCAACCCGAAAATTTCCCAAGCTTTACCAAATAAAATGGCACAAACACCTAAGAATCATGTAATTTGTTCGAAGAAAGCTTAAAGTAAAAGCTACCCAGTTAAAAAAAAAAATTAGATCACCGCCGTATCCTAATTGAAGGTTCAATGAAGATAATCGCCTCTACTATACGATGAGATAGCACAAAAGCGGTAATTAGAAAATAATATACAAAGTGGAAAATTGTCACGATATACAATCTGGAGTGTCAGGTAATTAATTCAACTACTGTTAGTAAACTTCACGCGCACATGTCATTTGGGTTTATGTGATGTGGGAAAACGAAATCACTTGAACTTAGATTTCTCATATGTGCTAAACTTCAATTTTTTAAATTGTAAATGATAATAAAATGAACAAAAGAATCAATCTGAAAAAAATAAAACCGAAGAACTTGGAATCAAATTGATAAAGGGAAGTAGAGCATAGCTGAACTTGAAAAGTTACAGAAATTGAGGTATGGAGACTGAATTTGGTAAAGGGAAGCTTATATGAACCACTACAACTTCAAATCAAAATCGAAGGACTTACAATTGTAATCGATAAAGGAAAGCAAAAAGAAGATAAACTTGAAAATGTGTTATTTCTATTGTATAATGAGTATAACGTATTTCATGAGAAGTAAAGTTTTTGATAGAATAGAATATTCTGCGAATATATTTTGTAAATAAATATCTAATATAGTTTGGATTTCTAACACTGTTAGGACTATCATTAGTTTGTAAACTATAAATATTGAAAGCAGTCCAATTTGGGAGTTTACATTATCTAGCATGCTGAAATCAAAACTTTGGGTTTTAGATTTTGCCTCCCACAATTTTTTTCTTTTCTTTCCTTCAACTGGGACGTGCGCCCCCTCACTAGTAAAATAATTGCTTATTGCTGCGGTGGTATTGCTGCGGTTTTACCCATACGCAGCAATATATCACGTAAAAAGAAAGATAAAATATAAAATAAAGATATTGCTGCGGTTTCGGCCTAAAACCGCAGCAATATGGTATCAACAGGAAATTTTTTGAAAAAAAGTTGACTATTTGACCAGATATATTGCTGCGGTTTTTGTCAAGAACCGCAGCAATATATTAAAATAATATTAAAAAAATAATATTTTAATATATTGTTGCGGTTCTTGCCAGAAACCGCAGCAATATCATTAAAAAAAAAAGTATAAAACACATCAGTTAGGGTTTTTACCTCACTTTTCCCTCTCTCAAACTCACATGCCGGCTCTATTTTCTTCTCTTCCTCTCACGCGGTTCCTCTCAACCTCTCATCTCCTTCCTCTCTCTTCCTCTCTCTTCACTTTCTCCTTCCTCTCGCACCTAACACCAACACCGATTCCCTAACTCCCTCACTCAATTCCTCCTCACCTGAACCCTAAAATTTCAAATTCAGCAGCCTTGGGTGAGCCTCCCCAGTCCCCCCTCAAATTCTCCTTTCTCTCTCCTCCCGTCATGCCTTCTTCGCGACTAGATGTTTTCAAAGATCTATTCTCCTCCCGTCTCTCATCGCCATGAATGATTCGCGTCGCTCATCGCCATGAACAAACACGACAGAAGCAACGAAGACCGAGTTCGTCGGCCGCTCGACTCGAGTTCTCCTTCGCTCGTTGAGTTCGTCGGCCTCTCGAGTTCTCCTTCGCTCGTTCGCTCTCAGATCCTTCGTCGGCCGATTCTCGCCTCTCTCTCCTCATCGACAATTTCTCTCCTCGGCCTATCTTCTTCTCCGTTCACTTTGATCGTCGGCCGTTAGCAACCGCCGGATGTTAGTGTTTAATTTGTGTAGTTCAACCGCCGGTTTTAGATTTTTTAGTTTTGATTTGTTTTTTAATTTTTTTTTATATAGGTTTTATTTTTAGATCTGATGTTAGTGTTTACTTTTTTGTATTTTTTTACTTTTATGTTTTGGAATGAATGTGATGTTATGTTAGTTTCAACTTTTGGAATAAAATTTTCTTAGATGAATATACATGAATGTATGTCTGGTTTTATTTTCGTTTTTGGACTGAATGTGCAGGGAGTATTTCGTGTTTGTGAATAGTTTGATCCATCAAACTTTTGAATAATTTGCAAAAAAAAAAAAAAAAAAAAAAAAAAACAATACATATTGTTGCTGTTTCTGTCAAAAACAGCAGCAATATGTTTGCTTTTTATTAAAAAATTCAATGTATTGCTGCAGTTTGCAACAGAAACCGCAGCAATATATTGTATTTTTTTAATAAAAAAATAACCATATTGCTGCGGTTTTTGACAGAAACCGCAGCAATATCTTGACATATTGATGCGGTTAAAAACCGCAGCAATAGGTTAATTACCTATTGCTGCGCCCTTAATTGCTGCGCAGTCAAAACCGCCGCAATAGGCCACTTAATGACCGCAGCAATAAGCATTTATTCTACTAGTGCCTCCTAGCTTCCGCCCCTTAGCCACTGTGCGCCACCCACTATCGGTGTTTCCTTCCCCATGCCACCCCTATGGAACCTGAAACTTCCCAACCATCCAACCCACAACCCAATAATGGATATCTCCCTTCCCTTTCCGTCAACATTATTCACAATTGCATCCCTTTAATTCTATATCACGAAAAGGTTTAGTATTCCAATTGGGTTGAATTATTTGAGTGCCATGCCCATGCTTTTAGTGTTCAAGACCACATAAATCCCAAGAAACCTCGTTCCTCTACTACCTCTGACGAGTTATGGGATCGACTCAATTCTATAGTCATATAATGGATTTATGGCACCATCTCTTCTGATCTCCTACACCGCGTGCTTTAATGTAGGGATACTACACAACAACTTTGGGATAATTGAAGGTAATTTTTCAAGATAATAAACATATTCGGGCCGTCTATCTTGAAAATCAATTCAACGCCCTTCATATCTCAGATATATCGTCCTATTGCACGAAATTAAAGAGTTTGAAAGATCAATGAGCCAATGTTAA
The DNA here is from genome assembly GCA_947646795.1 of Beta lomatogona. Lineage (NCBI taxonomy): Eukaryota > Viridiplantae > Streptophyta > Magnoliopsida > Caryophyllales > Amaranthaceae > Beta > Beta lomatogona. The sequence goes on from CANSNZ010001289.1 coordinate 1,291,591, forward strand.
TCAACCTATTTCAGAGCAAAAATTGGTATTACGTCTTGCTTTTAGTTTTATTAATACTGATCTTGATGTGGATGCTACTATGATTCAACAAACAGAGCCCTTGCCTTCTTTTGAATCCGCCTGATTGCGCCTCTTACTGGAAGAAATGCGCCGTGCTCAAGACACTAGTGCTCCCAGTGGCTTCCTAGCCTAGACACCGCCGACAACACAATCGGCCACTGCTGCGCGGCCACAACAACATCCACTCGTCAACCCGCAACGTGGTGGTGGTGGAAATCGAGGTCGTGGGTGTGGTGGGGGTAGGGGCTTGACAAAGGTCGTGGCTGTGGGTAACCCTCTCAGTAGCACCACAATAAACCAACCACCAGCAACATATTGGCCAGTGGGCCAGGTCACCTACTCCGTGGCCTCAACAACCTTCTTTGGGCTTCTCAGTGGACCATGCCTGCTCACTCACAACCATAGCAGGCCCAACACTTTTACCCAGCTAAGCAACGGGCCCAAGCGTCTGTCTATTTTGGCCCTCTCCAACTCCACGTGTTGCACAACGTGGCCCACAAGCTTACCAGGTCCAATTCCCGGATTATGGACCAGTCACGACGCCAACAGAATTAGCCAATTCTTTTGCTACTATGTCTCTTCTGCTAGATGGATCTTGGTACATGGATTCTGATGAAAATGATTTCAGGTACTCTCATGCCCTTATTTAATTTAAGCATAAATAGTCATATTCTTGTTGGTAATGGCCATCGCATTCCGGTAACGGGTTATGCTCAATTCCACCTCCCCTCCCCTACCACCTTATTTCCGTTCGTGAATTTAATTCTGACAATCAAATTTCAATAGAATTTGACCCATATGATTTTTCTGTGAAGGACCTTTACACAAAGAATATAACAACGGTATTCGGGAGACCTTTATCTAGTCACCACCACTCCCCCTTCCACATGCCTTGCCACCGCTCTCACGGTCTCATCTCCAACAACCTGGCAAAGTCGTCTTGGCCATCCAGGCCCTCAAGTTTTAAGCTTTCTTAGGCTTAGAGATTTAATACATTGTAATAAGGAGTCTGCCTCCACTTTTTGTAAATCCTGTCAAGTAGAAAAACATATATGTTTGTCGTTTCATTCTTCTAATAGTACTACTTCTTCAGCCTTTGATATTATTTATGCTGATTTATGGACCTCTCCTTTTCGTAGTTCTCAAGGTCATAAATATTATTTAGTCCTTTTTAGATGATTTTATTCACTTTATGTGGACTATCCCTCTCAAATACAAATCTGAAACTTACCAAACTTTTTTTCATTTTCGCCAACATATTCATACTCAATTTGAACGTTCTATAAAGGCTTTCCAATGTGATCACGTACGGGAACTTGATAATACACCTTAGAGTTAGAGCGTGTCAGGTTTAGATGAGTTAATTAGGGTTAGAGGGTGTAATTAGGGGTTAATGACTAACGGAGTTAACGTTCGTTAGTCATTAAGGGCATGCTGTGGATTTTTTGAAAAGTGGAGAGTTTATGGTGAATTTCGAAACTTGCAAGGGTATATGGTGCAAAAAAAAATTGTCAGGGGTATATGGTGAAAAAACAATTTTCCTATATGTTTAAGTTAAACGTGTAAAGTCGTGTTAGTTTAGGGTTGAAAATCTCAACACTAACCTAACGCATTTATCAAATGATAAAACACATGTTGACTCGTTTATATAAACGTGTCGAAAAAGCTTGACATTAACCCTTTCGTATCCGATTTATGTCGTCTTGTCGTGTCGTGTCAGCTTTTGACAGCTCTAGATGGCCCAAAGAACCTTAGAATTAGGGAAAATGACAAGGAAAAATTGAGAAATTAGGAGAGAGAAAATGAAGCACAAGAAGAAGAAGAAGAAGAAGAAGAAGAAGAAGAAGAAGAAGAAGAAGAAACGGACGGATGCTGGAGCAAGGGAAAGTTATAGCCCTTAGGGTTTCAGTTCTTGTCGAGGAGGAGAGAGAGGCACGAGGGTCTTGGACTCTTGAGGGCTTTGCTGAAGGCTGAAGCAAGTGGACAATAAAAAATGGTAGAATTTCCTTATCTACAAAGAATTTCATACTTTAATTTTATCACCCATATTACTATTCTTTTAAACAATAGAGGAGAGTGATACTTTTAATAGGGTAATAGATAAGTGAATGAGACAGTTTGAAATAGAAACCCATGACACAAAATGTAGAAGGCTTTGAACCTTTCATCATATTACAACAACAGAAAATCTTGGGTGTAATTGTTATGCCATAACTTATAGTGTAACAACCCATAATATACTACTTATCCTCTCTTCCTCTCTCTCCTTTGGTTCGTTGCTCCTCAAGTTTAAGAGGATTGGTGCCACCACACGCCAACACTCCAGCGCAGATCTTCGATCCGCCACTGCTACTCTTCATTTCTAGCAACAATCTCAACGGACTAGTGGAAAAAACTTCTTTTGCTACTTTACAAATGCTTGGGTTATTTAAACAACCCGAGCATTTGACAGCCTTTCTAATTTTTTTTAAAAAATAAATAACTAATGCTTGGGTTTTTAAAAACAATCGGAGCATTTGACTATTTTAATAAAACTTTCTATTTATTTATTCTCTTTTTCCCCCTATTTGCTCATTGGAATTAGAAACCCCATAACCCCTTTCTCTCTATCCTCTTTTCCTCTCTGCCTCCTATTTTCATTTCTCTTCATCGACTTTTCTCTGTTTCTTCCTCTCCCTTGTAAAGCAAGTTATCAGTTTCTTCAAATTGAGCGTCATATATTTTCAGCTTTCCGCGAACAACAACCAGCAGTTTTTTTTATGGAAGACGCTGCTGCAATTGTTGCTACAACGACTTCAGAGGCCTCAGTTCGCCATTCGATCAGTAAGTTTCAACACTTCTTCTCTCTATCTCTCATCTCTTTCTCTCTCTTCTCTGCTTCAATCATGTCGATAATGGTGGATTTTTGTGCGTAGAAAAGAAATAGAGGTGCGAAGTTGAATCCTAACCTAGTGAACAAAACCCCCAGAGAAGATTCTGACGACGTTCTTGAGGATGTTCGCCCGATAGTTAAGCGCAATCGTGTTGTTGGAGCTGCAACCGCTGTTAAATTTGACCAAATTAACTTGATTGGTGAGTTAAATTCGATTTAGGGTTTTGATTTTCGATTATTATGATTCGATGTTGAAAAATTAGTGCCAAATTAGCCGAATTCATGATCTCTTATCTGTAATGTGGTTGTTTTGGACTTCTAGTGTGGCTTTGTTATCTGTTTAATCGAATTTATCTGTAATATGCTTGATTTAGTTAGACATAGAATTTAAAATTATAATTTTAGTCCATAGATTTTTGAGCATTCTCAACGTTAAGGTTTTCATCTAGGTTTCAGTAATGACTTGGTTTTAATTATGTATTTGTTTGAAATTCTGTTTTTTTTTTTTATCGTATGGCTTGGTTTCACCTATTACTTCTACGTTAGCTCTTGTCCTGTCTGATGTTAATTTCTCTCTGAAATATCATTTACCTGGGTTATTCTTCTGTTTTAGTTTCTTTTGGTCAAGTGTGATGTAAGCGATATCCTTAGAGCTATAGCTTCATAATGAAAACAGTAAATCAAATTGAATGCAGGAGATGGTTTACAAGAAAGAAGCAAAAATGGACTAAAATTTAGGTGAGTGAGCTATTTATGTTTAAAGGGTTGTTGCTTGTCCAGATCTTCCGAGGTTATTTTGGCAAGCAATATGCTTGATACCGATAATCTTTTTTTAGTGCAATGTATCTCTGTGAAATCTGTAATTATCGATGTTTTCTTGTCTTGCTCTTAGTCTGCATTATATGCATTATGCTACTTAGAACTCTTAAGATGCAAATTCGCTTAAGATATTTATGGGCTTGAAAACGACATAATCCTTCAAAGTGTTGGTTTCTTATTAAGTTTATCTGTTTTTTAATTCTAGGCAGCACAGTTGCTTTGGTGTTGGTATATGTTGTTATTATTGTTGTGAGCTGTTATTACTGTTGTGATTGTAAATTTTTTTTGTAATATAGTTCTTTTGGACTCCTCTATAAATTATGGGTGACATGAGTAGGACAGGTCACTTGTACAGAATCTTGGTCATGGTTTAAAGTTATTTAGGAGGCTAATAGGAGTCCATTATGTGAGAAGTCAAATTCTTCATGTACCTTGTAAATGCAAGCTGATTTTCTTGATTACATGTTCTTTGATTAAGCCCTAGTATACAGCAAGTTATGATGGACTTGGTGTCTTTTTGTCTTTCATCCTCATGCACTCTAAGTCAAGGTCTCAGTCGTCAATCTCATTCATATGTGTCGTCAATCAGATTGATATAGAAAATTGGAAATACTCTTTCTAATCTTTCAAACTTCTTTAGTTTTTGGAAAGACTGGAACCATAAAATGATCTGATTATTACCTGCTTATACCTTTTTTTTCTTCTTCTTTTCTTTCTTTTTGTGCTGACTTCTCTACCTTGACTCTTTCAGGATGCCTCTAAAGGGTACTTGGAACTTTTGCTTCTACCTTTAACCGTGAATTTTTATCTTCCCAATTTCTTCTCTCATACCTCACTATACATCTTAGATTAGGTGACATTTTATTTACTAACTATTTTTTTAAATTAACTACGCATGTTCTTATTGGAGCTTGATTTCCCTTTTTCTTTTATGTAATTGCATTGAATTGCTATGAACTATGTTTGTTCTTCTATATTGAGACATCTTTAATTTTGATGATATGTTTCTTCCATGGAGTTCTGTCACGGATGTGCTTTTGAGTTCTGAACATTTGATTTACGGGACACATAGCAGTGGTGATTTCAAGGCTCTTTGTTTGAGATACATAGATTGCTTTTGCTCATGAATTTGAATTCATTATAGTTTGTGTTTAGTACATGTGCCTTGAAATTGAATGTGTTGGTGCTTTGTGATGGAGAGTTTAAGTTCTGATGCAGATATCTTGTGTGCCTGATATTAAAGATTTCACCTTTCAAAAGGGAAATCCATTATCATCTACAAAAGGTAAGTGCCTAAGTGTTGCACAAGAGTCAGTTTGTTGCTTGCGTTTCATATATGTTAAAATTTGACTCTTCATTTTGCTGTCATATTCTTTATATTCTTGAATCCTCTTGAAAACGATGTTTATTTATTTTATTTTCAATTTTTTTGATAAGGAGGGAGTAATGGACTTTAGGAATGTATAATAATAACTGTTCTATTAGATGATCTCATGCTTTATGCAATCATAGGTTGCAAGTGTTGATGTGTTGCACTACTACTATGCCCATGGTGAAGACAATGAATTTTTTCAGAGGCACATCTATTGGTTGCTAGAAGAGTATGTATTATCAATTTGAATTACTTTTTTTTAAAAGATATTTGTACTAAATACTGCAATATCGTGAGAACTAATGCATTAAAGTTAGGTACATTTCTGACTTCTTTACTAAGCCCCACATAATGCTGTAGGGAGTTCATGCATATTGTGTTTGTGCATTACTTGGAGATGAAGGTATGTTTTTGTCCATCTTTCGTTTAGTTTGATGCAATATCAAGGCTTTTTGCTATATTATCTCCCTATATTCTGTTGCTATAATCACTAATGTTACTTTGTTGAGGCAAAGTCCCCTTTTCCCTTCTCTGGTGTCACTTCTAATCGGTCACCAATCTTATTAAGAAGCAATCTCAGGATTAATGAAGCCTGAGTATATGATGATAAATTATAGTCAGATAGTTTGTACTCTGTATTATCTTTCTGTTCACTTTTAGTAAAATGTTCTGCAGCTGCTACTCTATCTTATGAATGTCATCATCCTTTTTGATATTGTCCTTGAGATGCTACTAACCCTTGTCCTTGCTGTGTTCTACCCCCTGAACCGATTCAAATTGTCTTCCTTTTAATATTTTCTTTAATTATGTGCCTTCAGTTTTGAAAGTGTTCTGTAAGAAGTGTAAGAGAATTACTTAAATGGAAACACATTTTGTTAATTTTCTGATCCATGCCATCCCGGCATTGAGCATTCCTGCCACAATATTGGCTGATAGATCACCTGTTGTAGACTTGTCACTTCACTTTCTATTATTATGTTTTTGCAGCTGGTAAGGACACTTTGTAGGTTGACTTTCCTCTGATTCTGTAGAGCATGAAGTTAAAGTGCCTTTATAGTAGTTTAAAACAAGCTAATAAAATTTAATTTTCTGATGTAGGAAGCTGTATGTTCTTGACTGTGTATCTTTTAGATGTAAAATTCTCAGAGATTTAAAGACGGGCCTAAGTTATTTGTCGATTGGTAGCTTTGAGATCCTTCCTCTCTACTGCCCTTTTATCTTATTGATAAAATAGTTCCTCTTTTTTTTTATACTTGCAATTTTGCATCATGTAGTAGGGGCGCAATTATTTAGGGAAGCGGAGGGATAGATAGAGATGAGAAGGGGACCCCATGTGCTAGGTTGGAGATAGAGAGAATATATTGCAATATTAGGAAATGATGCAAGTTATATGTAATTTCCATATTAAGTGATGCTAGTATAGGAAGAGGACAAGGGAAACTTTGAAACATCTCTTTGCAAGAAATTTCCTGAGCATATTCTCTTCACACCTTCTCTTCTCTGTTCATTCTTTCCCCATTGCCCTTCTCTGTATCATCTGCAATTTTGACCTTCTTGAAGCCGTTGTTCATGACTAATTAATGAATTCGGATTCGTATCAATTTTGGATAAGTTTTGCATCAAAATTTGGATTAAGTGAGCGGGATTGCGAGTTCCTTGAAGCAGAGAGAATTATGGATTACAGTCTTTTGGTCGGGTTCATTTTCGTAATGACAATACCGTGGATAAGATGGGCCTTTCTCCATTCGTCCTCCGTGGTACTAAATCCATCCTTCACGCATTGAATTTGCATGTACTTGAGTATATATATGAAATAACTAAAACTGAGTCATTTTCCTTTCCAGGTAAGAGGGATTCATATAAGAATGAAAAGTACTTGTGTGGACGTCGTCCTCGAAGCTGAACTACAAGATATGGATCGTGTTCTTGCTGGCAGGTGTGCTTTCTCGTCCTTGATTATTCAACTGTCATCATTGAATTGTTAAAGTGATTAATGATATGAGGCTCAAGAAGAAAAGTGTTATGGTCTTTTTGAGCTGATTATATAATCTTGTGATTAGTTTCTATGGACACTTGATAGCCAGCAAGTTCTCTAAGATCAATTTGTCTTACTCACATTACTAGTATGCTTGATAAATGTGATTTAGTGACAGCTTCATCTTATTAAGGATATCCAATTATCTCAGCAATTGAATGTGACCATGCTGGAATGCATTATTAGGAGTGGCATTGTCTGTGTTTGATTTGGTGTAGGTAGTTTGGTAAACGGATGTTTTAGTTAGGTTCAAATATGGATATAGTTTTATTATTTCCACAGATAAGGTTCACAGTATGAATTGTATTTTTTCAATGTCAAGGATTAAATAAGTTTAAATTACAGAACTGCTCTAATAACTTCTTTGTTTTTCTAAATGCGACTTTTTATCAATCTATGCACCTTATTCTCTCCTCCCACACTGTTGGTTGTAGTTTATGTCAATTGAGTTCTTACTTTTCATTGGTTTTTTTGAGAGGAGAAAAACATGAAATGCCTCTGATATTTTACCTTTGTTTTTTTTATTTTTCCTTCTGTTTGGATTCTAAGATAAAGGTGCTTTAGTGCTAGGATTGAGGGGTTATGGAAGTGGCAATGGGGATTATTATACGGAGCAGTCTAAGCAGCCGATGAATTCGTCTCAGATTTCAAGAAAGATCAGCCAGGGCCAGATTTCGGAAAGCGAATTCAGCCTAGATGCGTGCTGACAGTGGATATGCTGCTTATTTGGTTGCTCTTTTAGCTTCTTTCTACAAACGTCCTGGTATAGTTAATTGTCTTGGTGGTCTAGAGCATAATGGCAGCGACTAATTAAGCTTCCCATGAACTTCTGCAGTGACAAATCGCTAAAACCTACACATGAAATTCTCAAAAAAGGTCAGGATTGCCAAGCTTTAGCATGAATTTGTTTATGATATAAGCATAATATGCATGTAATACTGCATGAGAGTAGCAAAGTTGGAGGATTTGGTTTAATACTCTTACATGCCATCTGAAAAGTTGGGTTGTTGACGTTGTTTATAATGCGAATGTTGTAATACATAAGTTGCTTATTTTAGAGATTACTTTGGACAGCTAAGGTTAAAATTAAGCATCTTCTACTTGATAGATTTTACCAGAGTTATACTTTCGAGCCATTGTTATTAGAGAAATTACTTTCGTTAATGTTTGATAATTTCCTCTGCTTTTTTATTCTGTTCTTTTTTTTTTTTTGAAAATTCAAAGTGATAGAGCTCCAGAATTCACTATGACATACTACTGTACTAGGTTTGGATGTGAGTACCTTGGGAACTATGCAAAATCATAGAAACAATCACTTGAACTTGTAAAAAGAGGGGTGTAAAAGAAGAAGAAAAGACTTTTTTTTCATGTTTAGGTGGCATGCAAGCCTAATTGATACGCTGTTTTTGATTCGTGGATTTATTAATTTGTGATAATCTTGATTTGTTTTCTTTCCTCAGCTTGACATTAGAGGAGACCCCTATGGTTTCCTGGCTGCACATCCTGTGGCTCCCTTGGTGTCTCTCCATCATCTTGTTAGTGCGAAGCCATTGTTTCCGAGTGAAAATCAGTTGGACTCCTTGAGAAGACTGTTGGTGTGCATACCATGTTGACCGGGCTTCACCATCCAGCAAAGTATCTGACACGATCACAGCCCTAGATGGTTGGTATCCGTATCTTGGGGGTATACCGTGCAACTATATCCATCCCTTATCTCATCCAAAGTCCTCGGTATTCCTTTGCAGACATTCGTGCCTGGCGTAGCAGTAGTGAGGGGCCTTTCGTGTTCAATACCCGTCCTACGAGGGATGATCCTTACGAGAGGCCCATCATCTATTACCTGGACCAAGTTAAGGAGACTGGTGATGGTAAAACCATAAGCACTTACATGAGGGCTGCTGCTGCCAATGGGAAAGAATGTATGCAAGAAGCTTACAAGGATGCAGGTGTTAGTGGAGAATATTATCGTGCTTCAAAAAAAGGGACCCTGAGAAGTGGACCAAGGTTTGGTTCTTCACTCTTTTATCCATTATATACAAGGAAAAAAAAAGCTCTTTATTGAGTATTATTGTGGAATTTACGATGAATGAATCAATCATCTGTTGTATAGCTAGTAAAATTGTTAATATTCTGGTTAGTTTTTGGTCCTCAACTCTTGCCTATTGGTTATTTACACTTGGTACTTCAAATCAGACCAAAAGATTTGGAAATTTTCTGTGCAATATACTCTAGTATGTGAGTCCAACTTGACTATGCAACTGTGAAATTGCTAATGAGCAGCTTCAATAAAACCAGTCTATGTACTATTCCCTCCGTCTACATTACTTGCTACATTTCCTTTTGCACAAAATTTACTTGCTACATTTCCTACTCGTCAATTACTGTTTGTTGGTTCATCAAATGTAGCAAGTAAATATAGACGTTTTATGTTTGCTTTTTTGATTTGAATAGTGAAATTATGTTTTCCAATCACTAGTTCACCACCCACCATGGTTTAAGTTATTAACAGGTTTGATGTGATTGCATGAACAGGCATCGCGAAGGGAGTGCTGCAACATTAAAGAAAGCCAGACTAGGAACAGTAACATGAGAATACAGATTAGAAGCTGTACACCGAGGGAGACCATTACCATGTAAAGGTTAGCTAATAGTTTTTTCTTACCTTTCTTTACTCCCTAATTTATAAATACTTGTATTTAGTAGATTACGGTTTGTAGAATAATTTTGTATTCCCTAAAATATGGTTTGTAACTGATTAGGCTCATTTGGTTATTTATATTTCCAAGTCCTGGAGTTATTAGTGCTATTCTTCTGTTATAATGGCAGTTTTAGCTTCAATGAATGGCATGTTAACAATGAGAGTAAAGGTGAGTGCAAGCATGCATGTTCTCATTAATTTTATTTCTCATATCTAATTGTATTTCTCCAACCCTAATTTTATTGTTTCTTTCTTTTAACAGTCACTTCTTGCAGCTCTTTTCTATTTTTTATGCAGATTTCACTTGGGCAACTTATTCTTTTGCAAGCTAATTTTGTTAGTGGGCTGTCTCATGTATCCATAAGGCATATAAATCCCAAGTCCATCACGATTCTATCAGATGTATGTGTGTGGTTTACCTTCTTTTAATAATTATCTTCTGATTTTGTTTTCGAGTTTTGAATCATTAATTAGTCTTTTGTTTCTCTGATGGTTAGATAATTTGTTGGATACGTAAACCCATGACAATTTTCTACTTAAATTTATTGTTTTGTGCTGGTAATTCTGTTATAATATGCTGTTAATCATGGAATTTTGTAGTAGTACTACCTTCTCCTTATATTTGGATGGATGTTTTGCAATCTATACGAGATCGATTTATGATTACTTTTTAGTTTATGAAATTAAAGGTTTTCTTCTTGGAAGTAATGAAGGGTATATAATGATCATTATTATATTATTTGGTTTGTCTCATTAGGTGCAGAGGTTGTGGTTGTGGTGTTATGAGGAGCAGGTTTTGAATCACTCTGATGGTGGTGATGTTTTAGCGTGTGAGAATGATGATGAAGAAGTTGTTGCAATGATTGAGGAATCACCATCACGCAAAAGGGTGACAACTTTCCTTGGTTTAGATTTAGAATTCTTGCCTGTTTTTCGTGGAACTTTTTTTAGAATACTAATTATGGTGTCCTAGAGGCATAATGAGATTTTTTTTTGCAATTATTAGCTAGTTGTTTATACTTGTGTCATGGCATATTAATTGTTTATTTGATTAATGAAATTTCAGTTTATATCCTTCTTATATATATTCTTTTGATTTTTATAAGAGTATAAGTAGTCTTTACCTTCTGTGGGGACAGTGGGGTATGAGTTGTATGTATGCTTGGCATGATAGGGCCGCCACTAAAAGGTACTAGTACTTGAGTACCTAACCGGTATGTAGAACTTTTTACTCCTCGTTGGTGTGTGCTGGCGGTGTACAGCTTCAAAGAAGTCGTACTTTTTTTTTAAAATAAAAAACTAGCAAATGCTCCGGTTGTTAATAAAAAACTGGAGCATTTGTGCTACACATGCTTCGGTTTTGTCTTAACAACCGAAGCATTTGACAATCAAATGCTTCCGGTTATTCAAACAACCGGAGCATTTGAGACACCAAATGCTCCGGTTGAAACCGGAGCATTTGTAAAATGCTCAAATGCTCGTATGACGTCTGCTACGGGTCAAATACGGAGCATTTGTGGGCTTTTTAACCGGAGCAATTGATGTTTTTTCCACTGCAGATCTTCATCTTCCGACAAAATATCTTCATAAAAACCTTCGATCCTTCCTCCTTCAACGACTTCTCCGTGATGAGGTGACCATTGAGAATCAGGCGGAAGACGAACCTTAACTCCACCGTCGCCTTCATCATCACCATTTTCTTTCACCACCACCCATTTCCCTCCGCATTTCGGATTTTTTTTTCAAAAGTTTGGTCGTTTTCTCCCTCCTCTCTCTTCTCCAAACCGTCTACCTCTATTTTCTTCATCAATCTTTAATGAAACCTCACATATTGTTCAAAATATAGTTAAGGATTTTTCCAGTTCTGATTTTTGGGAGATATTTTGCTCGTTTTTCTTTTCCTTTTCGGAGATTTTTGTGGCAGTTCTTGTTTTGTGTAGATTTAATTGCTTTTCAATTGGATTTTCTGGTTTTTGGCAATTATCTACTTCTCTTCTTCTGATGATTTTAAGGTGGAGGAAACTCCAACGAATTTGCCGCCGACAAAGGTTTCTACATCGTTGTTGCTGAAGAGGAGAGCACATCGAAATTGTGAGTTCGCTGAAAAATGACATAAAAGTGAGAAATAATGATATATAAAATGTTGAAAAATGATAATGAAACAAGGAAAAATGATACAATCAAACAAGTATGATGAAAAAATGGCATAAAAGTGAGTAATAATGATATCATGTTTCAGATAAATGATATTAGTTTGTGTAATAATGATAAGGTATATAGAAATTAAAGTTGAAAATTGATAATGAAATAAGGGAGAATGATATGAAACAGCTTAATAATGATACAAGTTTGCTGAAAAATGACATAGAAGTTAGTAATAATGACATGAAAGAGTTTTATAAATGACATGAAACATATATTAAAAAATGACATGAAACAACTTCAAAATGATACAAGATTGCTGAAAAATGACATATTAGTCAATAATATGACATGAAAGAGTTTTATAAATGACATGAAACAAATTAAAAAAAATGACATGAAACAACTCCAAAATGATACAAGTTTGTTGAAAAATAATATAGAAGCTGTAATAATGACATGAAAGAGTTTTATAAATGACATGAAACATATGTAAAAAATGACATGAGACAACTCTAATATGATATGAAGTACGCCAGTAATGACATAAAATAGTTTTACAATATAATAACATGAAAAACTATTATAATTTAACATTTGTGAGATGTTGTTACACAATAAGTTATGGTGTTACATGTTACACCAAAGACGGACTTTTACAACAACTATAAATAATATCTTACTTGGCCAAGCTACTAAGGTATGAAAAACTCTAGCTAGTATTATACACTCTTAAGTTAATAATGAAGTATATAAACTTAACAATAAACAATAAAGACTAAGTTTACATATATGAGATGATTCAAACACTAAGTAAACAAAGAGCCCAAGCCACGTGCAGTGCTGAGTCGAACGTATAACCCCAGGAGGATTTAACAATTTTTTTCCTTTTTAGTTGAAAAATAAATGGGCCGACAAACGAATTGGCCTAGGTTCATTTTTATTTTCAAATATACTGACCGTAAACTTTTAATAACCAACTACCAAATCAGGTCGAACCCACATGCTCAATTGTAAAAATATAGTCTCTTCTGTTTTTTTAAGGGAAAAAATATAGTCTCCTCAAACCATAATAATTTACTTCATTTCTTTTGGATTAAAGTTACTTTCCTAATATGAACTATTTTGTCCATAATTACTCCAACCATCAAACCAAAAAAAACGAGATTGAAGGAAGAGGAAATCACACAGCTAGATCTAAGTAGCGAAAGATAAGGCACCATTTCATCTTCAATAAATCATTTTTTCTCAAAATTTCTGTCGACTAAGTGCACTCCCCCAGGCCCCAACTCTATACTCATTCCCGTGTATCTGTAGCTCATTTACAAATTTACATAGAATAGATGCTGTCAAGTCAACTCTCTCTCCTCTCACATTAACCCCATCAAAGCTTTCTTCCATATGGTTAGGTTAGGTTTTGCTTAAGTTTCGCAACCCAAGTCAAGAACTCAATTTCTCTCTCTCAGAATTCAATTCACAAATTTGTTTTCTCTCTCCTCTCTTACTGCTGCTCTGCTGTCTCTGCTACTGCCGCCGCCGCCGCCGCCGCCGGGATCTGTAGTGCTTTGTGCTACTATTGGACCAATTCTCTATTTTGATCTTGTGATATGAGGTAATATATAAAAATCTAAGTATGCCCTTTTCATTTTTCTTCCTTGATTAGAAAAACCCATATTTTAGATTGAACAAATTTGATCTGGGTATTTGAGTTTGGGTTAGTGGGTCTTTTGTATTATGTTTATTATGTTTTGATTTTTTTTTATGAGATTGTTTATGTGATTATAGCTAGAAATTATTGGCAGAGCAGTATATATAAAGTTGCGTGAATTATTGTTTATTTCTGTGCGGATTAAGAGGGTGATTAATTAATGGAACAAGCGCGTCGGTTCCATGCCTTAGGCCCCTCTGATATGAGGGGTATGGGGAAGAGGGGTTCAGAATGGGATTTGAATGATTGGAAATGGGATGGAGATTTGTTTATTGCCACCCCGTCAGGTGGCGCGCTGCCGTCTAATTATCAAGGTCAGCAATTTATTCCTGTTTCCGGAAACTCGTCGAACAGTTCCACGTCGTGCTCTGATGATGTTCAGTCTTCTATTGATGATGGGAGGAGGGAGTCAGAGAGGAAAAGGAGGGTTATTGTTGTGGAAGAGGATAGTTTGGAGGAAGCTGGTTCCTTGACTTTAAAACTTGGTGGGAACTGTTTTCCTGTATCCGAGAGCGAAAGGGAGGTGGGTAATTGGGAGGGGACCAGTGGGAAGAAGATGGCTAAGTTGGCTGGGGGTTCTTCGAATCGTGCTGTTTGCCAAGTTGAGGATTGTGGAGCTGATCTCACTAAGGCTAAGGACTATCATAGGCGTCACAAAGTCTGTGAGATGCATTCTAAAGCCAGTAAAGCCCTTGTGGGAAATGTCATGCAGCGATTTTGCCAGCAGTGTAGTAGGTCAGTCTCTATTCCTTTGCGATCATAACATGTTCTTTTGGAATGAAATATGCTTTTTGGCATAACTTGAATCTTAGAAATGACATGTACCTGCTCCTGCTATATCATCATTGTTTCTTTCGCAGGTTTCATGTTCTTCAGGAATTTGATGAAGGCAAGCGAAGTTGTAGACGACGTTTAGCTGGCCATAATAAGCGACGGAGGAAAACTCAACCTGACACTGCTGTTCATGGAAATTCCATAAATGATGAACAAACAAATAATGTTCTGTTGATGAGCTTACCGAGGATACTTTCCGACATGCATGGTAAATCACTTCTGTTATTGCTGACAAAAAGTCATTTCATACCGGTATTTAGGTTACACCTGTGGGCATTTTATATGGTATATAGTGTTAGCAGATTCTGATACATACATATATACATATACATATACATACATATATACATATACATATACATATACATATACATATACATATATATATATATATATATATGTACATATGTACTATATATATATATATACATATGCAACTAGATGAACTCTTTAATAAAGCGTATGTGTATTTCCTTGATCACAACCAAAAATTGTTGTTGGCTGCATTTACTTCTGCATGGCAAGGAAGTTTGAAAAAGTATATGCTATTATATACTTAGATGGAAAGTTAGGTCTTCAGATGGTTTTTAGTGTAAGAATCATTTCACCTGTATGTTTCTCTGTGTAAATGAGTTAACTACATTATATAATATATATGTACTAGGGCCTTATGTTCAAACATCTAAGAGATATTATCATATTACTACTTTTCTTTTGTCACTGCTCTCTTTTGTATGATCTATTTGCTTAAGAAGTATGGACCGTTTGCCGTTCGATTTGTGCTCTCACTTTGTCAACTATTTGCTTATAAATGATGAGATTGTGAACATTGCAGCTAATAACAAATCAGACCAGAATACAGATCAAGATCTTGTTGCTCAGCTTCTGAGAAGCCTTGCCAATCCTTCTGGGTTGCATGTGGCGAAAGGCTTGCATGGACTCTTGCATGAGTCACATAAGTTACTAAATGGTGGAATGGCCAATGGTAACGGGCATTCAGAAAAGATGTCAGATTGTCTCTCTAATGATCATCTAAATTCTCCGCAAGTCATCGACCAACATGATGCACTACCTGATTCAGCAATTCCAAGAAAGGAATTATATGAAGCTAATAGCAGGAGCAGTGAAATGCAGGCTGTGTCCTCACACGATCCTGGAAATTTGTTTCCTATAAAAGATAGCCCTCCAGCTTACTCTGAAACTACAGCTGGGAGGATGAAGTTAAACAATTTTGACCTGAATGATGCATATGTAGATTCAGATGATGGTATAGAAGATTTGGAAAGGTCACCTGTTAATGGACACTGTACAACTGGCTCTGTTGATTTCCCTTCATGGGCTGGACATGGTTCACATCAATCAAGTCCGCCACAGACTAATTCTGACTCAGCTTCGGCTCAATCACCTTCTAGTTCTAGTGGAGAACCTCAGGTAGTTAGTTGTCCTTCCTATAGTGATGTATGGGTGTACTGTGTAGTTGTAGAGTGTTAACACCTTTTCTAGATATTCCCATGTTAATTTTTTTGGCCTTGCAAGGTGTCTCAATACTATCCAATTGCTTGTGTATATGATGCATCTATCTTCTTTGGATGAGTTTATTAGGAACTAAAACATGACTCTCACCTTCCCTTAAATATATGTTTTAGTGTCGCACGGATCGGATTGTTTTTAAGCTATTTGGTAAAGAACCAGGTGACTTCCCTATGGTACTGCGGGGTCAGGTAATATGAATCTAAAGTACTTATATTCTACTCTTTAACTTATTATTGTGTCTAAAGATATACTATTATACTAAACATGAAATTTTTGTAGATCCTTGACTGGCTTGCTCATAGTCCTACTGACATCGAGAGCTACATCAGACCTGGTTGTATAATTTTAACAATTTACCTTCGCTTGGCTGAGTCCTCGTGGGAGGAGGTAGGATTTTGCCAGACCTTAGTAGCTCAGGTGGTTCTAATGTTTGACGACAATAACTTTTCTCGTTACTTCTGTGTATAGCTCTGCTCTGATCTTTCATCCTGCTTAACTCGACTCTTTGACATATCTGACGACACATTTTGGAGGAGTGGATGGGTTTATGTGCGAGTGCAGAATCAAATAGCATGTTTTCACAATGGTTAGTTATCATCTGCATATGTTACTTAGCTTGGGATCTGTCCTCTTATGCTTCAGTGATTTATAGAATGACATACTATTGCTTTTCTGTTCTGGCATGTGCTGCAGGTCAGGTTATCCTGGATACAACATTATCTCTTCAAAATAGTAATTCTGGTCAAATTTTGAGTATCATGCCTATTGCTGTTTCTATGGATGAACGAGCTCAATTTGAAGTTAGAGGTTTCAACCTGTCCGGTTCTACAACAAGGTAAATAAATGCTGCATTTAGCTGCTCCATTCTGTTTTGCAGTTGTTACAACTATATACCAAACATAATTGCAAAGTTTTCCTCCCACCCAATTTGTTTTTCACCAGATTACTGTGTGCACTAGAAGGAAAATATCTTGATCAAGAAGCAACTCAAGAATCAAAAGAGGATGGTGAATCTGTTGAGGAGGATGATGAAACCGAGCATGCCAGTATGTCTTGCGTTATTCCCAAAATAACTGGTAGAGGGTATATTGAGGTATTGTTCTTGTAGCTGAAGGTCTTCTGCTTTTCTTTCCCTTTTTCGTGTATCATCATGTCATGCTAAGATATTTTTATTAAAAAAAAAATGAGTGAAATTATTATTTTTCTTTTTCTCGTCTTTGTTTTTGTGGCAAATATCTCCAACTTGATGTGTTTACGTCTGTGAGTGTATCTGAGTTTCTATGGTTACTTCCGTTCTCAATCTAGTTGTTAAATTCAAGGTTTCTTAAAAATTAATCCTCATATAAGTTTCAAGTGTTTGTTTGATTGCTGTCCCTACTCCGATCAATATGCTAGTCTTCAAAAAACTCGGCTGATGAATTGTGCCTTTACAATGCTTGTGTTCCAACATATCTTTGTTGAGATGCTAGGGTGAGATGGTTATTTCCTGTCAAACTTTGGGCTGTATATGACTTCCGGTTTTTTTTTCTAAGTTCATGTACTTCGGTTAGAAGGAACATGAATTATATGTCTTTTGGCATGTATTCTAACCATCGAGCAAAAATGATCCTTTAGTTCTTTTGATCTTTTGCGATGTGACTCCAAAAAGTCTTTCCCTTCAGAAAGAAGAAATTGATTAGGTAGTCTAATGCCTGTGTCCATTCCATTGTAGAAGATTGAGGAATTGTCATACTTTGTGAAAAGAGCTATGTCTAGCCCATGCTTCTTTTACTTCTCACGAGATCGGTCTAGGAAATAGAGAAGATCTTGAGAGAAAGTATACAAAATTCCTCTTGTGCCTCATGATGATGATGCTATTGCTTTTGGATTCTGCCACATGACCATTAATGATGCACTAGCTGTTACTTTTGTTCATTTTCTGTAAATCGTAATTTTCACTGTGTAGTACTTAGATTTATCATTTTGACCATGCTACATATGAGAATGCTAAAGTCAAGGCATAAGAATTTATCTGTAGTTCGAGGTATATTAGGATGTATACGACAATATATACTTGTGGGATGGTGAAGAATATATCTATAAGATAGCTATAAGGAGACAAGTGTGATGAATACAAACCTTTTGTGTGTTGAAGTGTGGGAAGGATATAAAGCACAAGAACTAAAACACTCATTAGAAATAAATGGTGAAAACTGAAAAGGGGTCTTTGAGGATGACCACAAGAACTGATCTATTGGTTTATGCAGCCTACCCGATCTTCTGGGAGCAAGGCTTTGGCATTGTTTTTGTTTCTATACTAAATATGAACCTTTTCCTTGACCACCTTACTAATAAAGGAAACCAATTAGTGTTTTCTTGCTGGAATTATATTAGGCTTATTGGGTCAACATATATGATTTCAATCAATAAAGAATTTTGTAAGTTTCTAGACCCCTCCTATTTTTCAGGGATTGTGACTGTTGACATGATGCAACTATTGATAAGAAACCTCCCTTTTTTTTGCCTTGGAGATGTGTGCTTTATAGCTTGTTTTCTCTATTGAGGCTCTATTGAAGTAAATAATAATTCACTTGATTAATGTTGCTGTGCATTCAGCAAGAAAGTGCACGTTTATTGCTTTATTACTCGCAGAAGAGCAGCGTGAAGACTTCCTCCATTCAGTTTGGGATTTGGATTGTTGCTTTTCGTTGCTTTCTGGTATATATGAGGTCAAGTTGCTTGCACCTTTTGCCTTGACAAGTGGCTATTGTCAGAGGACCTCATGAGTAAAGTAGTGGAAGTATTACTGGATAATGGACAAATTCTCGTTTAGTATCCATATCAGGTGGCTGATTTTGTATGCAATATAGAACTAATTCTGTCCCATGTGATATGAAATTCATCCAGACTGATGGTCCACCATCTTGCCTTCTGCCTGCCTTCTTACTACTATTATGTTTCATTGATGCTTGAATTTTTCACTTTTGGAGAAAAATATAGTTCATTAGCTCCATGAATAGGTTTTTGTTGGAGAGGAGGTGGGTTAAACTTGATTCCCCTAATATTATGTAAGATATAACTTTCAGCTACTTCGTAAAGGTCTTACCTTTGACGCTTCTGTACATTTTTGTCTTCAATGGGAATCATGTAAAGAGGGTGATCGGTATAGCATAGTTCGTCTTTTTTTGCATGAAAAGGGGTTAATGCTGTGAGGCGAGTTAACTTTGTTTGACAAGGAAATTTGTTGCTCTATGTGGTACTTTTAGATCAATCTTCATAATTGTGTTATTTCTTGATGTTTCGTTTTAATAATTCTATGAAAACAGTAATCTTGCTTCCGAGAACCAACAACTTCTAATTGTCCAGGTTGAAGATCATGGTCTCAGCAGCAGTTTCTTCCCTTTCATAGTTGCAGAAAAGAATGTTTGCTCTGAGATACGGACATTGGAGAGTGTTCTGGAACTGAAGAAAGCCGATGAAGATGCATATGAAGTAAAAGGAACATTTGAATCCAGATGTCTAGCCTTAGATTTCATAAATGAAATGGGCTGGCTGCTTCACAGAAGCCACTTGAAATCTAGATTGGCTGACCTAGATCCTAACACTGTCATTTTCTCATTTAGACGATTTACATGGCTCATGGACTTCTCTATAGACCATGATTGGTGTGCTGTTGTCAGGAAACTCTTGGACGTTTTGGTTGATGGAACTGTAGGATCAGGCGAACATCCATCCTTGAAGGTGGCTTTGTCACAAATGGGCCTCCTCCACAAAGCTGTTCGTAAAAATTCTAGGTCTATGGTGGAGCTGCTTTTAAAATATGTCCCAGACAATTTAGCAGAAGATTTCATATCAACTGCTGATGGTGGCCAAGTAAGGTTTATGTTTAGGCCTGACGCCCAAGGACCTGCTGGTTTGACCCCACTTCATGTTGCAGCTGGTAGAGATGGCTCGGAAGATGTACTGGATGCTCTAATTGATGATCCTGGAAAGGCATGCACTATATTTTGTGGCTTTTGTCGACTTTAATGCGAAATTTTCTTCTTTTTTAAATACTATGGTTTTATTATTTATTTTGTTATTCTAAACGGGCTTGTGTGGTGGTATGGTTTGGTTTGTTTCAGATTGGAATTGACGCATGGAAGAATGCTCGAGATAGCACAGGGGCCACGCCTGAGGATTATGCTCGTATGCGAGGCCAATATGCTTACATACATATGGTCCAGAGGAAGATCCAACGTAGTTCAGCTTCAAAGCATGTGGTGCTAGACATCCCAGTAGAATCATCTGTTTCTGTTTCCCTAAGGCATGATGGGGCTGTGAGCTTCGAGGTTGGAAGAAATGTAAATCAGAGTTGCAAGTTATGTGATCAGAAGATGTCCGTGTATTACAGAAGTAGTGCAAGGACATCTCTAGTGTACAGGCCGGCCATGCTCTCCATGGTTGCTATTGCTGCAGTGTGCATGTGTGTGGCTCTTCTCTTCAAGAGCATGCCTAATGTTGTCTGTCTCTTCCAGCCCTTCCGTTGGGAGTCGCTCAATTATGGCCCCAGCTGATTTTACATTTGGGATCTGTCAATTACAGTATAATAAAAGATAATTTGAAGGTATATGTATCAATTGCATTTGTGTGTTGTATTTTGTATTTGTATCTACATTTCTTAAATTATATTCTGTAGTATTATGTTTCTATGAAAGCCAAGGATTTTCTAATACTATAAGTCAGTGCTAGAAGCCTAGAACTGAGATGCTGTATAAGTAGTAACGACTAAAATACTAAATATCATGTATCGAGATGTGACTATGATAAGCTATATTTTGTTTAGACTTTTTAAGTACGTTCTTGCCAAGGATTTTGTTTCTATGAAAGCCAAGGATTTTCTAATACTATAAGTCAGTGCTAGAAGCCTAGAACTGAGATGCTGTATAAGTAGTAACGACTAAAATACTAAATATCATGTATCGAGATGTGACTATGATAAGCTATATTTTGTTTAGACTTTTTAAGTACGTTCTTGCCATTATCGCTGTTCGCGGTCTAGCAACATGCATTTGATTCCCCTCGTTTTATTTTAGAATTCTGGAATATATCAAATGAGATGAATGTCTTTAAGAAGCTCAATCATGGACAAGAATTGTGACTACTGAATGTTTCCCAACAATGCGACTCTTATCATGCCCCATGTGCAATGATCACTACGAAGAAGGAAAAAAAGACCACTTTTAAGTTTTGAACAAGCATATCAAAGTCACATTAAAAAACAACATATTCGGAGAGCGCTTAAACGTGTGTGTACGCGACCACATACTCTTTAGCTCCAAATCAGCTTTCGATAATCTATTACATTAAGGCCCTGTTTGGCACACGCTTTTTAAGTAGCTTTTAGTGTCTTGACTCGGTCAAAAAACACTAATTAAAAAGAATAGTAGTGTTTGGTAAGGTAGTGGTGCAAGTAGCTTTTAGTGGTATAAGTAGTGTTTGAGTAGTGTTTGTCAAAAGCTACAATTTGTAGCTTTTGGGAGTAGCGTTTAGTGGTGTATAAATTACTCCCTCCATCTTTTTTTAGTTGCTACATTTTATCATTTTTTGGTGTCTCAATTTATTTGCTACCTTTGCTAAGTATTTCTACTTTTAGTATGTGGTACCCACATATTATGTACCTTTATAACCTTATTTTTGTCTTCATTACACAAAAAGACAATTACTTTATGATTTATTGCTATTCTTTTCAATGATCCTCACATATTTCCTTGGCAATTGTGCAAAAGTAAATGTAGCAACTAAAAAAAGACTGAGGGAGTATATATTAAAGTTTAGGTTGAGTTTTTAACTATTTATTTATAAACAGCTACTTTAATAACTTCTTTTACCGAACATCAACATCTTATACCGTTACTTGGACAGCTAACTACTAATAGCTACCCACCAACCACTAGTAGTTACCAGCACAACTAACAACTACTCTCACAGCTAAAAGCTACTACCACAACTATTGTTGCCAAACACGCCCTAAACAAAAAAGGACAAGTGTTATGCTCTCATTGAAAAAATTTATGCCTAGATATTTTGTGCAATATTTTGGGAAATAAACTTATTCTATTTACAAAATATCTTCTTTAACGAGAAATATTCGATAATATTCTCAAAAATTATATTACGCAAATTAATTTCGTTAAGATTTTAACTTTGATGGTTTTAAACTCAATAATGATAAAGTAGCATTTGGGTTTGTTATTAGGATTCATGTGGGGGAGGCTATCTTAGCTGGAGCCAATTTCCTTGCCCCCCCTCTTGTTCTATCATTCAAGTTGAAGCTTGGGAATTAAGAGAAGGCCTCAATGCAGCTTATCTTAGCGTTTAGTGGGGTTATCAATGTCATTTCCAACATTTGGAAACCTCCATGGACCAGTAACTCTTTAATTATTGATGCAGGTTGCTCTTTGGAGAGCACAGTACGATGAAAGTTGTAAGCTGTGTTCGGGGGGGAGTTATTGTCTATCGTTGGCCTCTATGGTAGAATCAGTCAGTCGGGGGCCTGAGAGACGGTGGTTTACCCTGTGGCGGATGTCAGCGGTTCGAGTCCGCTTATCTCCAACTCGTGAACTTAGCCGATACATTTTGAGTCGAAGAAGTTCTACAATATCTAATTCTCTCACTGTTTCCAGGAAGCAAATCAAGCAACAGATTTCATGGCTTATAAAGGACACGACTCCCCCAATTTGGTCTATTGTTTTCCCCCGTTTTCTATGGATTTTTCTCTTATCATCTGAAAGGATGTTTTAGGGTGGCATTCTGATTAGTCCATGTCCTAGTTTTTCTTTCCGTATAAAAAAAATTTCATTAAGATTTTGAATTAAAATCAAAGATTCAAATTTAATTCATAAAATGGTATGTACTTATATATAATACATGACGAGCTTAGCTTGGACCAAAAACTAGTAGGAAACTAAGAAAACATTATCCCAATGAAATTATATTTTACTATGAATGATAGGACAAACAATTTTCCAATGAAAATGGAAAAATTAGTACAAATGTTTTAATCATGACATGTTGTCTCATAATAATCTCATATTCCCTCTGGTTTTTTAAAATGCAACATTTGACTTTTTAGTGAATAGATAAAATAATCAAATATATTCATTACCCGTTTCGAAATGTTTCAATTAGGACAAATAAGAATTACATCCAACAAAAATTTAAAGGCATATACCATCTTAGCTATTCTAAACCAATTTATCAAAAACCCTAATTTTTTATACCAATATGTCATCGTTGAATTTTTTTTATACCAATTTTTTAAATTTCAATTCTTTAAGTATTAATTCTTTGGAAAAATTGACAACATAGGTCTCAACTTTGGGTGATAATTTTTAAAATGTCTGAACTATCGATTAACCTGTGTAGGTCCCAACTTTAAGGGGTCTTAACTTTTAGCAGGCCTCGGTGACTTAAAACTGACGATTTTTAAAAATCTCACCTAGTTCATACATCCATCCCCTCAATTAACCCTTCTGGTGTGACCCAAGTTTTACAAGTGATGACCTATTAAGCCAATTTCAAGTCACTAAGACCCGTTAAAAGTTAAGACCCCCTAAAGTTGGGACCTACACAGGTTAATCAATAGTTCAGACCTTTTAAAAATTATCACCCAAAGTTGAGACATCTGTTGTCAATTTTTCCTAATTCTTTTGTCCAACCATTTAAAAAAAGTTTTCTTTTGTCCATTATTTCTCCTTCATTTGATTTGGTCTCTCTCAACAAGTCTCAACTTACAAGTCTCCATTCACTTCAACTCCGCAACTACTCCACGAGAAAAAGAAAACAGGAAGAAAATTAAGAAAACGAGAGAGGAGGAGAATATTACATCGCTGGAACTTACTAATGATGGTAAGCATCCTCGCTGCGACAGATAACGCACCTTCATTTTTCATAATTTTTTGTTGGGTTCACATGCAAATCCAATATTGTTAATTTCTTATTGGTTAACTTTGCAAATTAACCAACTTTAATTTGTCAGTAACTGTGATTTTCTAATTATGTTGCTTGATATTGTCTGCATTTTATTTCATATTCTTCTATTGTCTAGAATTATGAAAAGCTGATTGGTGGTGTAAAGATTTTAATGGTTAGCAAGTAATGAATTATGGGTTTTTTATAAGATAAAGATTTACCTGGTTTCTTGCTATGGATGCTTTTTCAAATGTAACCCTATAATTGTAAATTCAACCTGAAATTTCATAAATTGAGAAAATAAATACTATTGCATTTTATGAACTAATGATAGTATTGGGTGATCCATCGAAGAGGAGTATATAAGATGGATGATACCCATGAAAGCAGAAAATTTAAGCCAGATTTGTATGTTTAGGATATGTGGATCGTTTTATGTATGGAAGAAAGGATATAATTAGTGGGGTTAGAGGGAATTCTGCTTAGAGCTTAATCTTATTTTGGACATGATCATGCTTCCTTGAACACTACTTCTATAGAAGATATTGGACTAGGAATCCGTAGGTGGCAATTGTGGTGAGGGATCCACACAACCTACGGCGAATCCTGCATAGCATGAACGATAAGATGTTGGGGAAACCTTTCATTTGTTAATCGTTGGGTTGAGGTTTGATCTGTATGAATAGGTACAAATGTATGCTAAGCGTTTCGCGTGAAAGCCGCCATTGTGGCATTGTTCAAATGTGCTTATGTGGCTATACTATAGATGGAGCTCAATTGTAAAATAAATATGAAAGTAATACACGAATACTTATTGCCTTACCAATCAGATTGATCTCTATGCCTTCTTTCCAGGAACCACCCCACTCTCATTATATTCGTCCTTACTGATGGCAGTTAGCACTTAGCACAATACTAGATTCTTGAAGTTTAATACTTCTAGTGTGATGATCTTAGTTGCTAAGTTGTGATCCCTTACACTAGTTTCACCCTTGTTTATTAATGGTTTTCAGCTTCTACTTTCAAATTCACAACGTGCAAAATCATCCTAAGAACATCTGCTATCATACATCCGTCAATGTGATTAGTTTTGTACCCCCTAAAGCTGCTTGCAAATTCTTCCCATGATCTCTACTTCCTTCACAAACATCTAAAAGATAAAATGGGTTGAGAAAAGCCTTATAAAATTTAGTTTATTAATTGTTCCATATGTGCATGAGTACATGTGAGTCATCCTATATAGGAAAGAGGGAAGAAGATGAAAATTTTGTAAGTATTAGGAGTTACACTTTCCAATTCCAATTAGTTTGAGGATAGAATTTCCACTTGGACTTTTTGATGGTTTGACTCACATCTTCCTTCTTGGGCAAAAATAAGAAAATTGCGGTTGCCGTCTCGTTCGCGGTATCGGTTGCGATGATGCGAAGCGGCTTGTATTGGATGGATGGAATGGAACGAAATTAATAAGGCGTCATTTTAAAAAAATAAATTTACATAAAAGATTTTAACGTGAATTTCGCATTCGAAAACCTATCATATGCTTGGATTATGTATATGGTGAATGAATAATTAATTAAAACATGAGTGCTTTATCCTATTATTCAATATTCATATAAATAAACGCTAACTCATATACATCATCCAACTTGAAAGGCTAAGTCACTTTCTTCTCCCTTCTATCTTGTATGGACATTTTTTTTCTAGTTGCAATATATGTTTTCCCTTTCTCTACATCCGCCTTCTAGATTATAAATTTTGCCTTAGTTGTACCTTGAAGGCTAGGATTATTAAATTTTCTCTACATTTTCTGAACTTTTGTGGATATAGTTTGAGGAACGTTCTGTATGGTTTGTAGTCATCCTTATAATAACATATATGGCTCTGTTCTTGTCAAACTAAAAATAGATGAAATTACTTAGTGAATACCCTAAAAATAAAGATAGATTACTTAGTCGAACGCTGTATTATCCAATTGACTCCAACCATACATGCTCTTTGCAGGAAAAAGAAGCAAAAAGGGAAGCCTTTAGGAAGTACTTAGAATCAAGCGGCGTTGTTGATGCTCTAACCAAAGGTTCTTATTGCTACCTATGCATCTATGATTTACCTGCATTCACTCAAAAGACGGACATACATGTATGTATATATACAATGTATATACATAATATATATGTACACTCGGAAGCAAACACACAAGATCCTTAGCCAACAGTTGGCTAAGCTAATGATTTTCATGCCTAAAAGTTTATTATGCTAACTTCTCCTCTTACCATTTTTGTAGTTCTTGTTGCATTGTATGAGCAAAATAACAAGCCTAGCTCTGCTGTCGAGTAAGCATCTCCTATTTCTTTGTCTTAGTTTGCTTATTGATTATTGTCGACTTTAGGGATCATTATATATAGTAATCCTTGCCCTTTGTTGTGGTATCTGCATTTACTTTGAACTTTTGACTTCCACCATAAGTTTTTATGGAAGAATAATGGTATACAATGTGGTCCCTTCCAAGCTAAACATCAAATAAGCAAGGTAGTGATGGGTTCTCTTCTGATAACATGGTGCTATCAGTTTGGCACCTTTTGGCAACTATTCTTTTGAATAGGAAAGAAGTATGTTGGAAGTCCCACATAAATGTGCTTTTCTCCTTATCAGGCTACATAAACTAAGACCAAAAATACATTTACCTGAGTGGAAGATGATGAATTTTCTGCTAGAGGAAAAATAGGCCATGTCAGTCTTTTGTTTTTTTTTTTTGTGGCTGGTTTATGGGTCTCGGTTTGGGGGGTGTAATTATTATCTGCATAACTCTGTGACAACAGGAACTTGCCACCAACTCAATCTGCGATCTGCTGATGGATTAAGATAGAAGGTTGAAGCTGTTATGATACTGAATCAATAGACCATGCTATCATTACGTGTTGTGTCACGAATCTTGATTCTAAATTCTGACCAACTTCATATGAAGCATTGGTCTATCTGTTAATGCTAAAAAGCTCCATAAGCTTTTGATCACAATTTCACTTCATTTTAGAACAATTCCAATTTTTCTTTTCTTGTCATTATTGTTAAGGGGTAAATGCAACAACCACAATTTTGAAGTCTCTATCCCAAAGGATGGAGTCTGCTGTTTGAACCAAAAGTATATCGCTTGTGATAGTCCACAATTACAAATATACTCATCCTCAGTTTGCTTCCATCTAGTGCTATTAGGGGTGAATGGCAAGATACGTATTAGATGCTCAGATTGGGTTCAAAATCTGAGTTGTGTGGGAAAGACACCTAGGTGCCAACAACATGAGCCCTCTTCGGAGCTATACATATGTATGTCATTGATCACCTGTTTGATTTTTTTTTTTTTTTTGACACCTATGAAGTGATATAATTTCTTGTAGATGAGATTGAAATCTCTACTCTAAGTCTATAACATGCCTAGACTTTTCAGACAATGTCCTTTCATATGTATAAGCAATTAAGGCAGTTTTTCTGTCTAATTATTTTTTATACATATTTTTTTGGACAAGCATGTACCCTAATGTTTCATAAATTTGATTTCACAGATTCGTACAACAAAAATTGGGGGGCCCTACTGTTGCTGAATATGAGAAGCTTAAAGCTGAGATGTCTGACCTACAGGCAAAATACAATGATCTTCTTGCCACTCATCAAGAGACTTGTAAGCAGGTATTGCCCTCTCTGTAAGAAAATCTCTAATTTACTGAATTTTAGCTAGCTAAATGTGAGGTAAGAAGGTTTAGGGCCTACACGGAGTACAGTTACAAATATGCCTGCAGTAGACTCATGAGATAAAACTTGAGTTCGCTACAATTTTGCCAAATACCCTCACTTTGTTTTTAATTATTGTAATTGTATCAGCTCTACTGGCAGAATGCATGCGAGTCTCTAGTTCTAGATCTGTCAATCTGTCATAGTTTACTCTGGTTCCTTCTCTTCTCCAGTCCTCAGCCTTATAAATGCTGACTCCGCGGGAAAGCAAGTATATGACTTTTTATGGCTTACATGGCAATTCATCTACTTTGGCGCACCCATCTAGTAGCATAATCTTGATGTCAAACTCTAGAGATAGACGAATTTCCAATCTGGTTATATACGGATTCCATGCTTTTTTTCCCCTCTCATTATAATTAGTTCATCCTAGTCTGAAGATTAATTATCATGGAGGGAAGCATTAGATGATAATGAAGATTTTCTTTTCTTTTCTTTTTCAAGGGAGGTGTGGGGTGGAGATGCATAACATGCATTACTTTAGATTCTTGGAAGTATTGTATCTAACATACTCCTTTTTTCTTTTACTTCTACCATTTGCTTTTTCACAATTGTACTCTTGAATTCATACTTTTGACTGTCAAATATCTTAAATTATGTACTACAATTTTTTTTTAAAAGTTTATACATTAAAAAATACACATTGTATGAATCTAACAATAACCTACGTGATAGTGCTTTCTTATACTCTGTTTGTAAATAATTGTTCCATTTAGACTTTCATGTTTGCCTACACATACAACTAGTATCTTTAACTATCTATTAGCAGTAAAAATTACGAACGGTTGACATTATGAAAGCATAAATTAATAATACTTGAATAGCCTTTTTATGTAATAACATTTGTTTTACTGTATTAAGTGAAAAAAAAAAATGATCAAAGTGGGGTATGTGAAACTGTTTGACCTTAAAGAAGAGATTACAGGAAGTAGTTTATCAGGTTTCCCTCAATTTATACTTACGACCCAAATAAAGGCCATCAGCATATAGCGGAAATCAGCTACTGATGGAGAATAATGTTCTGTTTTCTGCAGTTGGAGCAACTCAAAATTTCTTCCGCTGTGACCACTTCAGAAGAGACCATTGAAGATAATACCCATCAGGTATGTCATGAAGGTGACAAGGAAGAACGAGTACACTAGATTAAAATTTGGCTTAACAAGATATTGCCAATCATACGGATTTATGTGAAGGCTGATTTAGCTGATCTCTGAAATCATATGTAAAGTTGTGGCTTTTTTTCTTTACTTCTCATCTATTTTGCTTAGTTATTTTGGTTTTTATTCATAAAGATATACTTGAATTTCTTTATCTTTATGGAGTACATACATTTGATTTGTAACAACAATGATGGAGTTATGTATAGAATGTGAAGTTCTGATGTAGATATACTGCTTTCATCAGGCTTTCTTTTTGAACTTTGATGCTATGTTCTCTTTTACTTGATTCGTCTAGCAAGTTTCCTGCAAAACTGTCATAGTATAAAAATACAAAGTTGAAGTATATCCTAACAAAGTTAAAGTAGAGTACGTAATAGTATAAACCCAAGTGTTCAGATTAAAAGAAAACGGAAAAATAGCTACTTTTTCATAATTGAATATACAAAGTTAAAGCACGATGTTTTGTACTCTAAAATTAAGTTTGCAATGCAATGTTGCTACCGGATTAGTCCGTCGTACAACCACCATTTCCACGATTTAGTTGTATCTGTAGTCAGAACAGTTTGCTATTAGTAACGAAATCAAGAAGTAGACACAGTAGAGTAGAACATTTTATGATTGTGTTTATGTTTAGCTGATGCATAGCAGGGAACAATAAGACGCACCTTATAGTTTTGGTTAAAGCATTGATTCAAGTATGGGTAGATTGTTGCACGGCCATGAGAACAAATGGACGACAGAGACAAGAGATCGACAAGGCGGAAAAATTGGATGTAAATTCTTCTCTTCCATTTATGGCGTAATATACTTCACTCTACCAAAATTGCATTCCTGATCGGATGCAGGTTGTGAATGATTGTAAAAAAAATAAAAAAAACAAGTTTAGGGGTGTTATTGTAGAGAAAATGTCCATGGATTTTAAGGATACTCCTTAATTTCTTATTTTTTTTTTTTTTACCGCGTTCAATATACTTCTACAAATTGATTTTGTGATATTGTACTTGGTCTACAATTCTGAGTATTTAGTCTGTCTTCCTTAAATAAAGATTATCATGATCTAATATTTGTGTGCGTAGCGAATTTCGGGGCTTATAATTTGCAGCTGAGTAGAATTTAGTATGAGCAAATAATGAACGATGTCAGGTATTTCTCTGGAGTTCTGTTAAACACCACTTCAATGGAGACACATAACCTCCCTCTTCAGGGGTAGCCGTAGCACGCTCTTTTCTACTAAAGTCTCTGGGTGAAGTCTAGGTAGTGCTTGACATAGTAGAGCTTCTTTTGGAGATTTAATTTTCATCTCAGGGTAGAGTGGCTATTTATTTTGTTGTGACTCTAAGTCTCTAACCAACTTTGATGCATATTCAGCAAAATTTACTCCATGTACAATGGTGGACAAGTTTAGATCAAGTGTTTACTTCTCTCTCCTCTCCTCCTAACTAAAGGCCAACACTTGCCTTAACCCTCTTTTTAGACCCCCTAATGATGAGCTTGGTTCACCTATTTCCCTCATACCTAATCTTATTTTATATTCTCAAAATTCATATTTAATGTTTAAATTGGGTATGTGCAAACATTAAATATGAATTTTGAGAATATAAAATAAGATTAGGTATGAGGGAAATAGGTGAACCAAGCTCATCATTAGGGGGTCTAAAAAGAGGGTTAAGGCAAGTATTGGCCTTTAGTTAGGAGGAGAGGAGAGAGAAGTAAACACTTGATCTAAACTTGTCCACCATTGTACATGGAGTAAATTTTGCTGAATATGCATCAAAGTTGGTTAGAGACTTAGAGTCACAACAAAATAAATAGCCACTCTACCCTGAGATGAAAATTAAATCTCCAAAAGAAGCTCTACTATGTCAAGCACTACCTAGACTTCACCCAGAGACTTTAGTAGAAAAGAGCGTGCTACGGCTACCCCTGAAGAGGGAGGTTATGTGTCTCCATTGAAGTGGTTTTTAATTGAGTGGTGCAACAACTATTGTTTGTTCATACATTGGGTATGAACAAACAATAGTTGTTGCACCACTCAATTAATGAAATGTATAGAGATTTTTATGCATGATTTTGATAAATATTCTCACACAAGTCACTTACGTAAATAAAATGGGCAACCAATATTAGAATATTGCATGTTTATTATGGGCCAGATATATCATTGTATATAACTAATATGATTCAATCATAATTAGAAGAGAAAATTGCAAATCTAGCTAAGTTAGTTTGTATGATGATCCGTCCTGCATTTATAACAATTCTATGTTAATAATCTTCAAATATATCCATTATACAATTTGACATAATTAGTTGAGTAATTATGTACATCTTTTTAGATTTTGGGCCATTAATAAGTGTCTCATTTTATATGGCCAAATTCCACTAAGTCGTACACATAACCTTTAAAGCCTAAACCCTACTTCAAATTAACCATTCTACTCCAAATGAATTGATAATCTTGAAAAAAAGATTATTAATAGTTTCATTAATAGAATTTATTGGTTGTAACTATTACACCATAATATATGGTGTAACAACCCACAATCTACTTACTCTTTTGTAAAAAAAAACCCAAATGACATAAAATAAATGACAAAATGATATTTGATTCATGTTATTATTTGTATAGTTTATGTCATTCATGTTGAAATCTATGTCATTATGCATGTTACACAGTAAGCTATGGTGTAACATGTTACACCAAAGACACATTCTTTCATTAAAAAAATACTTTTTACAAATCATATTGATCCAAAAGTCCTCAATTGGGAGGCAAATTTCTTTTTCTGATTAAGACCTTATTCAAAAGGCAAATCAGTATCACTAATTATAGTGATTACCTCAATCCAAATAAAAGTGATTACCTCAATTTAAATGAATCTCTTATTTTAATTCCTTGTGTAAAAGGCAAATTAGTATCACTAATTGGAGTGGTACCTCAACCCAAATAGATAGGTTTGGCTCTAAAGAGTTAATCATATCTTATCTTTCTTTTTTCCATCCCTAGTGGAATTTGCCATTTAAGAGGAGATACTTATTGAACTACGAAGGTTTTGATCCATGAGTGGATTCCAATCCTGCAATGACTGGTACATAGTGCAACTTCAATGCTCAAACCAATGTTATCAGAATCGGGATCCTACTTTGGATCGTAATGGTTGATGGTATCGAATCGGCATGATCGAATCGTAGAATCGTAAGATCTTATAATATAGGGTAAATTAGTGATAATTATGCTATAATGTGGTCAAAAGACACGTAGAACTTTACACACATTAATAATGACGTTTCATTCCCAAATGGTGATAGTAGTTCAATACTCTAAGATTGGAGTAACATGTGACCAAAAGCTAATAGGAGAAAGATAATATTTGGAATTATTGTGTGAAATTTTATAAGCAATCATGGTTATTTACAAAAAAGAAAACATGAAATTTGCACACCATTCACATTCAATCATTCTTATTTAGGAGGAATAACTCAAACATAAGAGTTTATAAGATATAATAATATTCACTTGGTTTTTTTCTTCTCTTGATTTTCGGGTATATTCACCACTGAAGGATAAAATAATCAGAGATATGGGAAAAAGAAATTAGAGATTGAAAGACAAGACTGATGCAAGATTAACAAAAAAATTACAAGAATAAGAAAATCCAGAGAAAGAAAAAAAAAAGACTCATTATTGGTTAGGGCCGGGGTACCTTTGTAAGGATAGTAATTTTGCAAAATTTTAGGATATAAATGTAGTTTCCCCACTCGATCTTAAACCTCTAATATCAAAAAATTCCTCCCCCAAAGTTTTTCAAAAAGAGTTTTTTGAGCCCAAAAACTATTTCAAACATCTCTTTACCAAACACCCATATTAAAGGATTGACTTGTCAAATCCTTTAATATGAGTTCAAACCACTCTTTACCAAACGGGACCATTTTTTCCTTTTGATCAGGATTGTATTCATCTTGTAATATATGAAACTAGTTTGTAGGCCCGGGCTATGCCCTGGGTACTTATAATTTTCATTATTAATATTTTACTTTAAAATGATATCTCAAACGCAAAAAGTAATATTAGCTTAGATTTAACTTTATTAGTTCGCATGCCCATTAATTACGAAATAGAAGAGTCTACCGTTCATGGTGAATTTCGAAAGGGTAGATGGAGCAAGGGGATGAGTTAATGTACAAAAGTAACTAATGACGTTTGTGGCTGAAAGTAGGTCTTGACTGCCATATTACTAATTACAAAGATATCTGTAATTTTGTGGAAACATGGATCACTAAAAAATGTTAGATCAGATGGTAATTCATTGGAAATCCTTACATAAGGTCAGGGGTTCGAGCCTAGGCTTCCGTATATTTATTTTTTAAATAAAGACTACTTGACTTTGTTGGTTAATAGACATGTGGCAAAATTATGGTAGCAGAGGGAGGGTGTCACGTGGCACATAGACGTTGTTAAGCACGCTTTTTAATATATTTGTATAGATTCTTCAATATTAAGAGGACAAAAAGGATGTGACGTTTACCTTTCATATGTGATGCACCTTGAAAACTTAACATAATCTGAACTTTCGTTTATGATAATTGATACATATATGGCGATCATCCAGCTTAAGCTGACTTTATTTTATATCAGCTATATAACGATATATTTAGATATTTTGGTTAGCCCTAAGCATAGATCATACGACAAAGATTTTGGATATCATCATTATTATTCCGTTTGGTTTAACTAACTTCATTGAGTTCAATTCAATTCAATTGAGTATTATAACAAAACTTTAACATATGAAATTAAATTAATCCTTAAACTACAAATATCTTTTAAATAGAGTCCTAACGTATTTCACACTCTCTAAAATAACTGCATGCTTTAAGAAACATCTTTATTATACTTCTATGGCAATACATGGGGGACACCACAAAACAGAAAAAGGAAAAAAAGAAAAAAATTGGGGAATAACTAATTGCTTCATTTAAACAAAAAATAAGTTTTATTTACCGTAACCACAAAGTGTTAACGTCCGACGTTCACAAGGCACTAGTACTTGAAAGAAATATCTCCGTTACTTTCCCCTCAAATTTCAAATCTTTCTTTAGGAATCTCTTGAGATATTTGCTCCAGTTGATGCTCTTATGACTGAAACCAAATTAACATTGGACCACAATGAGACAGTGAGTTATCACTTATCAGGAGATCAATGGAAGATTATTCCTATAATTGGCTGAATTTAATGTCTTAATCATTAGGATTATAATCTGTGTGGTGACTGGTGATGGTGTGAGCTTGATGGTACTGTTATAAAGTTACGTGGCAGTTATGCTAAACAATGAGATTGGTAGTGATGGACATGGTACACAGTAGACTTTTACGAAAGTTACGAGGAAGAGAGGAGATTGTTATCAAATTAAATTGTTATCAACTTATTAAAGATAATCCTAATATATTATTAAAAAGAACCATCAATCATTTGTTTTATTTGACTTTTCAGTTTTCACCCCTTTCAAAACAAATGCTAAACTAAATATTAAGACAATTAATATTTAAAAAAGAAATTAATAAAACAAACATTTTGACATGGAACCAACAAAAGTTTCACTTATACTATTTTTTCCTATATAAAGGTTTTTTAGTTAATGCATCACCCCTTTCCTTTTAATTACATAACTTATTTTGACCATCGTTTGTAACTTATACATAATAGCTTGTACTTCAAAAGTTTTCACACATAATTACATATGTTAGTTTGACCATCGTTGGCAATTTATGCATAAGGAAAAATATAGTTGCTTCCTACGTTTCTTTTTTAATCTGCACACTTTCCTTTTTGATATGTTTCTTTTTAATTTACACGCTGTTGCTTTTTCTATTCTTGGTAACACGTCTCATCTCGTTCCCTTTTTAATATTCTAACCCACTTTTTAATTTCTCTATTTCACACTTTTCAATTTCTCTCTCATACTTTTAAATTTCCTACTTGGTTCCACCCCAAATTGAATTGAGTCAACTAAAAAGATACGAAGAGAGTGTGTGAGTATCTTGTTAGACTCATCCCTATGTATAATTTCAAATAGCAACTCTTTACAATTTTATTTGTTTGTAAATAAAGATATAAATAGCCAAAATTCTTCATTGGCAAATGTAAATATCAAACCTTGTATATTAAAAAGAAACAATTTTAAGGTAAAATGAAGATTTATTACAAGTTGAGTAAATATAAGGATCCCACATTGCAAGGGGAAAATTAAATGGGCTACACAATCCTAGAGTAAGAAGTTTTTGTGCATGCATGTGGGCTATATGGAGGCATCAGAATCATATTGTATTCCGTAATTGTAACCCAAATTCGTTGGAAATTCTGCGTATGGCAGATGAATTTTGCAAGGAGTAGGAAGGGAGGATCAATTACCATGATGAGCAAAATACAAAGAAGGATCAGCACTGTAAATCTCAAAAAGATCTAGTGGTTGCTTTCGGAAGGCAGCAGGATAGGATGTGTAGGATCAAAGTGGATGGAGCTTGGAAGAGGAATGTCAGGAAGGAATGTCCGTCAGCAGGGATCAGATGGATGGGTGTGTTGGAGGATGGCCAAGAATTTAGGGGGAATGACCAAGTTAAAGCTACATCAGCAATTCAATGTGAAGGACTGGCAGTGCTAAGAGGATTGCGTGAAGGTTTGAAACGAGGTAGCCCGGCCATTAGTGTGCTGACTGATTCCAGTACGGTAGTATGTATGATAAGAAGGAATCAATTCCCATTCCACTTATGTAGCTTAGGGTATGACATACTTACTGTCTGTAATAGATTTAGGTTTTGTGAAATTAAGAAAGTTGATAGGAAAGTAGTTCAAGTCAGTCATGATTTAACTCAAATTAAGACAGAGTATAATACTTCATTCATTTTATAGTACTACTTTGCAATAGATTTCTGCACTATTAACATACAAAATGTAAAGATTGTTATTTTTATTGTTAAGATATTAATTTTCTTATATTTTATACTAATAAATGATGAAGGAAATTAATGGTGAAAATTGCGTTTGACAAAAATGGAAATTAGATGGTTGCAAGTAATAAAGAAAATAACGGTCAAAACCAGCTAATGAGAACTGAGATGATTCTCGAAGTTGCAGAACATTCCAGTCCACCAAAGAAAAGTTGCAGTGAATCACATGAAACCTGGATAAATTACAACTCTGCAAAGTTCAAACTGTACAAAAGACACAGATTACTTGGTAATCACATAAATTATCAACCATTTATATGAATCTCAAAGTTGCATTACATTACATGAAAAGTTGATAACTCGATAAATTACAATTCACAACTCCGCGAACTGTACAAAATTGGCGAAAAAAGAAGATCGTCAGTAAATCAAAACAGAGGGTAGAACAAAAAAACGAAGTCGTCCAAATTACAATGGCCTAGCAAACCCGAACCCCGCCGACCCATATTCAATTAGTGAAGAGAACGAGCAGAAGCAGGGGGTGGTGGAGGAAGGAGAGAGGGATTAAGAGGGAAAGATGCAAAAGGCAGATGTCTAAGGATTAGAAATCGTATCCGACGTGGCAAAGGCGCTTCATTAAAGAGGTGTTCCAACACTCGAGTTAGCACCACCGTGTACTCCTCTAACATCTCCGCCACGACTGAAACAAGCATCATCTTTTTTTTTTTTTTTTTTTTTGTTTATATCGTGAAAGGATATTTGAATAAATGTGACACTATTTGCCGCCTGTATTCTAGTAAAGTTGGCTAAGTGTATAATTGAGTTGTGAGGATTATCAAGCAAGGGTCTTATATGAATAAGAAGGAAGGAATAAGCCCGGCCCCCAGGTTTGATTATGAGTGGAGAGTTGAGAGTTGATGGTATATAAGTTGAAAGAAGATTCTTGGGGGCACTTTAATGAATGAATAATTGTCTCATTGATTGATTATGGGTAAAAAAAGTGATGGGGAGTTAGGAGTGGGGGCTCACAAACTCACGTGGAATCTGCCCAACTTTGTCTTTTTAACTAACTAGTTGTTGTTCGACGCGCGATGCGCGCCGAACCCCAAGAAAGCGACAATTAGTATGAATAGTTCTATGGCAATCTTAGTTTTAAAAGGCACAAGGCGCACCAAGGCGCAAGGTGCAAAGCGCACAGAGGCGCAAGG
The DNA here is from genome assembly GCA_947646795.1 of Beta lomatogona. Taxonomy (NCBI): domain Eukaryota; kingdom Viridiplantae; phylum Streptophyta; class Magnoliopsida; order Caryophyllales; family Amaranthaceae; genus Beta; species Beta lomatogona. Next base: position 1,328,690 of record CANSNZ010001289.1, read on the forward strand.
CGAAGGCGCACGCCTCTCGTATGTGAGACGCACTTTTAATAATTATTATTTTTGTTTTTACTATTTTTATATTTAATCTGTTTTTCTATTTTTTTTTAATTTTTTTCTGGATATTATTTTTATTTAAAAGAAACTAAAACTCACATGGCATAAAAAAAAGAGTAAACATATCACAAAAACTGCAGCCTTCCAAAAAGAAAAAGGGCAATAGAAGAAGTTGGCAGTTTTTTAAAAAGAAATAGTGTTAAAAGAAAGAGGAAAGTATTAGAGAGAAAGAATAAAGTATCAGAGAGACGTTTCAAAAAACAAAAAAAAAGAGTATAAGAGAGAAAGAAATACATGAAGATGATCGAAGAAGATTGAAGAGAGAGAAAAGGAAAGAAGAGTAGATTAGAAGATCGAAAAGAGAGAAAAGTAAAGAAGAGTAGATCGAAGAGAAAGAAAGCCAAACAAACCTGAAAATCTCTGCCGCCGGCTGCCGTTCACCCATAAAGTGTCGTTGGCCACCGGAGATGGCTCGCCGGCAACTTCTGTCGAATCTACAACCACCAATTTGGGTATGGGTTCATAGTCCGCGAATTAGGGTTTCACAATTAGGGATTTCAATTTGTGGGTTGAAATGAAGTAAATTTGTGTAATCAAACGAGGGCTTTTGCTCGATTTTGTAGAATAAAGACTGGGTAAGTTTTAGTTTTTTAAAAAATTTTGCTTTATTAAAAGTTTTTAGCAAGATCTTCTTCCCTTCTCACGCATCTAGCCTGAAAGCGACTGAGGCGCGCGCCCTGCGCCTCTCAAAAAGCTCCCTAAGGCGCGTGCCTAGCTGCGCCCAACGTAGATCGCTGCGCCCAACAATTTCTACTCATTTTCACCCTCACTAAACTCTTTTTCTGAGTCCATCTAAGAAATCTTTGGAGCCCACAAACACATTTTTTCTATTGTACAAAAAGGATGGAAATATAGACAACAAAAAGTTAAGATGGACAATTAAGTAAAGGGTTGAACTGGATAGAGAAGATGAAAGCAGTTTGAAGTAACCACAACAACCAGCACCCAAAATTGATTTCATTGAGCCAACCTTTCAAATTCCAGATGCACACACCATTATTCTAAATAGTTAGCAAAATGTTTACAAACATCACGATTGCATAAGCAGATTATAGTCACAAATTACGATGATGAAATTTCAAAAAGTGCATCATAGATCCAATAATAATTTCAAAGAAAGGCGACACTACTTAAAGGCAATGATAATCAATATACTAATTGTCAATAGGGAAATTTGAGACGAATAATCTACCTCACTGCAACACAACATCTGGTTTGGGCTTGAATCTCCAGCATAGGACAAACAATCCCCTGTTAAATTAGATACAAAGGTTAGAACCACATAGCAAACATCCAGGATAGCAAGACTGAGAACTTTCAGATATATCTACAAATATTTGAAAGGTTGTAAACTTGAAATCACAGTTACATCATGAATTTGGTTCATCTATATTGAAAACTTTATTTACCTTGGTTTTCGCTTTGCCAAGATCCACTTTCTGGAGCCGCGAGCCCTCCATATATATGATTGACCTGCCAATAGTTAAGAATGACTGAAGTTCAGTAGAGGAATTAGCATCAGACGATCAAAATTTTGGAAGTTACATCAATAATGGGCATAAAGGCTTTAGGGAAAGCAATTCATATTATCTCTATATAGCATCAAGTATACTTTTCTCAAAAATGTATTTATAGGACCTAATATGTTGACACCAACAAATCCATGATTTCATCCCCGTCTCCAAATTCTACACTCCCCTCTTCACTTCTTCCTTTTCTATCATAGGATAGTATTTTTCTAGGAATATTCTTTGAAATCGTCCATTATTCTATTGTATTACAGCTCGAAGAGAACCCCATAAAGAATAAGGATCACCTCAAGCAAACTCAAAACTGTCGAGCATCTCCTTTACTTAAAAAAAAAATCCAAAAATAAAGTAGTTGCAATTAAGAATGTGATCATCAGTCCATCACACAGAGACATGGTTATGAAGGAGAAATAAATTGACCGGAAAGTGAGACAGATTTATGGATGAAGCTTCTGTCTCAAATAGACACATTCTTTAGACTTTAGTTGATAGTATTTTGTAAGACATCCTTCTAATAATTGAACATGGAACCATTATCATAGGCTTTAGCAAAATATGAAATGAGTATCGTTTTTAAATGGAAGATAACAAAAGAGAAAACACACTTGCACAAGAGGAGCAACCGTTTTAATTTTGATGGATGAAGGCACTGAGAATCTGAGATACAGTTGCTCATACTCATAGCCTTTCATGACATTTATGAAACCTAAATATGAGAGGTACACATTGTTGGAAGTCTTAGAATACACAATCATTGAAAAGAGAGCAATGTGCATCAATTTCCTTTTCTTATTCATCCTTGTATATTAATCTCCATAGTTTAGCATTTTCTATATCAGTTCAAGAAATGAAAAATATAAATCCATAGCTAAAGCTTGAAAACAGAAAGATAATTGAAACAAAAATCAGTAGAGTAGCAAACGGAAGCTAAAGATTAGGCTATTGCAAACAAAATTATATGTCAATATATAATCATTCCCAAAGATTAGCCACTCGGAAACCCTACAAAACATCTCTACATTTGAAATGTACAATGTTAGCGTGAAGTATGTATTAACAAAATCAAAAGCAAAAAAGAGCAATACCTGTTCGGAAGCATCTGTAACAAAATGAAAGGGCTTCTTAGCTCCGAAAATTCACTGCATCATTTGATCTCTATCTGTCTTCCGTCTGTTCTTTGCAAAAAACAGAGAAAATTTGAAAAAAGTATCTTGGACAAAATATGAAGAAAACAAGCAAAATAAGGAAAGCAATACCGGACCTTACAAGTGCCAAAGCACAACCTTTTTTCCCTCAAAATCCAGCCTTCTAAACCCTGAGTCACCCAAAATGCAAAGAGGATAAATTGAGGATTTCATGGAATTACAATTTAGAAAACGGGAAGCGAGGAAATTAGGAAAAATAAGATTAAAAAATTCATAAAAGGGAAGAGAAAAATGAGAGGAACAATTAGGTATTTCATGGAATTTAAAAAAGGAAGAATCAATTAACAAATTGACGAAAATCTTTAACAAAACAGATAAAATCAGAACCAATTGTGATAAAATCGAAACCCCAAAATCATCCATTACATGATGTTTGTTGAGATAAAAAAAAAAAAAAAAAAAGAGACAGGAAATGAGAGTAAGTTAGGTGCAATTGCAGCTTATCTTTGGTGTTCAAATCTGAAGCGAGGTAGGGAACTAACCAGAGGACCCAAAAAGGTCTGCTGGGCAGGATAAGCTTGAGCTACTGCACCATAGTGATAAGTCATATTGCTCAATATGCTCCAGTGGATGGTGTGCAAAAGTGGTGCTGAGTGTTGAAGCAATCTCCAAAAGTGAGTGCAGAATATAGAAAACCACATGTTTGCTTGACTATGTGCCACTTTGAAATCAATACCCTGATAAGCAGGCCATCTAGTTGTAGTTAAATATGAAAAGGACTGTAGAATTTATATATATTTCTAGACATTGGTATTTAGTTTAAGAAACTCATATGAAATACAGGCAAAAATCATCTAAATAGAAGATCATTTAATAAGCAAAAAAGAGTGAAATAATAACCAATGCATGAAGAAACAAAGGCCTAAGCTAAAGAGTGAGTCTAGAAATAGATAAATTTGCATATTCAAGGCATTTGAAGAGTTTATCGCCTTTCCTTGAAAATTAAAGAGATAATCATCTGAACTACTCACCTCAAAAAAATGTAGTTACTCAAATTTTGATGGGTCATTTGCTATTCTGCGGAGTTCTCTGCTAGGCATAACCAAAAGGAAAGGAAACAGAAATAAATGTGGCAGCTATTCCACCCGCTGTAGCATAGAAGGTAACAGGCGATGTGATCTTCCCAGTGACTACAATGGAAAATGAAAGAATCACGGCAGCAACAATGGTGCACACTAACTGCGCCCAGAAACAGAAAGTGCCCAACCTTTTAAAATATCTGGCAATGCTCTCTAGTCTTTTAGCTACCTATGCCAAAATACAGATATCAACGATGAAAATAACAGTAAAGGTATAGGCATAACATAGAAACAGAGGAAAAAAACAGATATAGATTAATAGGCAAGTGACATTATCATGGGAAAGACATGGAATTTACATCAGGTTGTTCATTTGAGAAATGAGACTAATACCCTATTGAATCTAATCCATTAAGGAAAGGCACAGAACATGCGAAAGGATCGGAGAAACTCATTAAATAATCTCTTGAAATCAAATATAATTGAGATGCAATATTGAATAAACTCGACACGGAAATGAAATCAAATAAATTGACACTATAGATCGAAAATTTACACAAACCCACTTAACAAAATCAATCACATTACTCAAAGATTGAATCTTTTCAAACACCCACTAATCAAAAACCATCTAATTCCTCAAATATTGAAACTATTGAGATACCCACTAAGTTTTTTGGTCAACATCATTTTAGATTTCAACTTGCTTTACAAGATCAAACACCAAAAAGGAAATAAGACAGAAAATGGAAAGAAATAAAAACCTTATTGTGCTGATGATCTTGCTGCATCTTGTTGTAGGAGAAGAAACCTAACTTAGAAATCGCAAAAAAAAAATGTATCACAAACTGGAATTTAGCAAACACGTGGTCCATTCTTTCAATTCGAATTAGAGCAAAGTCTTTGAAAAAATAAAAGAGTGAAAATCTGAAACACAAAATCAAGAACTCATACCTCCGTGATTGAACTTAACGGCGCTTTGAAGCTTGACGACGAAAAGTGATGGCGTCATAGATGATGTTTCTGGTGATGAAACTGCATGATTTCGCCGCTAATGGCGAGCTCAAGAGCCCCATAAATTCGAAGACAAATTCATTCTGTACTCTTTGTCAACAATAGTTGCATAACAATTTTAGCTATTGAAATCAACTTGCCATCATAAATATACCTTTGTTTGTATGAGAATCCTTTGTTTGTGTTGTTGGGTCTTGGTGTTATAGAAGGTAAGTCCATCCATCCAATAGACACATAAAACATTCACACTGATGTTTTGGACCCACAATAAGCTAAGCAACAGGTAAAAACACTTGATTGGACATGGCAAAAAGGATTTCTTTAAAATCATACACAAATATGAAGAAATTTTGTAGAAAACATGCTGCATTACAAACTAAATGCAGCAGCAAAGGCTCAAAGACTGAGACAATACCGGAAACTGATGGGTTCAGCTCCATTTCATCATTAGGTTATTAGTATAATGATAAGAATGCAATCAAGAGTATAAAAAAACAGCAAGCACACTGAATTACCATGTTGAGGAAGTGATCGTAATGACATGGTATCACCATGATGACACTTAGCTTTTAACTTAGAGCTGCCTCGCTTCAATGTCGCTATTTTGGGATGGATAAGCATTACTTCGGATATAGCAAAGGAAATAAGTGAATAGTATAGTATAGTCAACTAAGAAAATAGGCAACAATGAATCAGAGAAGATTATGAGAAGAAAGAGAGACTTACTTTGCGACATTTGCAGACCACCAAAACAAATTTGAGTTTTTAGAATTTTGCTGTTGTTTGCTGATTTGCTGATTTGCTGATTGCATACCTTGGAATCATCCAATTAGTTTCTGATTTGCTGTGCCAAAAGGTAATTTTTTAAATAAAAAATTGGGTAGGATGGAAAACTTAACAGAAGTTAGTATGAGTACCTTATTTGCAACTTTTAAAAGTAGAGTACCTTATTTGAAACTTTGTTGAAATTTTAGTACCCAAGTGTGTACTTAACACACCAAATATGATCAAAGATCAACTAAATCTAGGACTAATGCTCCTAAGTCCTAACATTTTCCATCCTAAACTACTTCTTCAACAACTTGCAAAAACAATTCATAAGTTCTATGAATATTAACTTTAATTCAAGCAACAATATCCAACTAACATATAGAGTCAAGCACGAATTACTACGTGCGCTTCCATGTAAGCGCCCCAACATCCTATTTCTCTAGCAGTGTACTACGCTCATCCAATATCCCAAATCAAGTACGAGATAATGATGTTTTATTGATAACTATAATCCAATATGAGTTCCTCATGCTAGTTTTAGTATTACAAACCAAGTATTGCATAAGGTAAGCTCTGGTTCATGGATTGGCAGATCCCAACCTCAAGGGTAAAAGGATCAAATAGATGAAAGTTTGGGGGTAAAATAATCGAAAGTATAAGAAATGAGACACAAAGATGATCCCCAAAAAAAAAAAAAAAGACCTTTCCAATATCTGTCACTAAAGACTGAAAAATAAAACATAACACAAGTAAGACCAATCCAACTTCAAAGTTCCCTCAAACAGCACAAAATCAAAGTAGCAAATACTTCTAATATGAATCAAGATCCAAAAATATAATATATAATAAATTCAGAAACAAATCATAGACCAAAAAAAAAGATTAAATTATAAGAGGGTTGATGAATTCATACGTCCAGACATTGAGAGTCTCATTATGAAGAGAAAAGATGCTGAAAAAGGCTTGCTTTATCGGCCAATTAGCTCTGTAATGATCCTTAATATACTAATTATCTCTTAAATAGCCTGGCAAAGAATGATACTCCACTAATTGATACTTCACTTTCTTCCATAATCTTTTCCCTTTCCTTTGTTTGTTACAACTTGATGAAGATTGAAACTCGAATTACTCATCTTCCTTTGATTTTTTCACTGAAATAAAATGTACCCAAGTTCTGAATCACAAAAAAAAAAACTTACCCAGAAAGTATTTTACTGGAAAAAATTGATAGCAATAAATCAGAGGAGAGAGAATATGGGCAGCTGAGAATGAAAACCAAGAAAGCAAGGGTTTAAGTTGAAAGAGTAAAGATGGGTGAAATAGTTAGGTGATGGAAGAAACTACTCAGATTAGAGGGCAAAAACGAATTTGGGAGCGCTATTAATTTGGGCAGATTAAAATGATGAACTCTTACTTTAAATTACAGAACTTTATATCTCAAATTGCATCATAATCACTCAAATTTCATGAAATCTAACCCACACAAAAAAAATGAAGAGAAAGGAAATGGAAAGTAATTATAATTAAAATTAAACCTTTATATTATCCTGTTAACCAAAGAACAAAACGATAGAAAAAACATTAACATTTGCAAAAGACAATTGAAAGCAATATGAATTCACGATCATCATGCGAGTAAAATTCAACAATTTAAAAAAATAAAAAACTGACAAAATCAAGTGAGAACCTGCTCTTGGATCTTGGCTAACTCAGCTGGAGACATGCGATTCATCTGCTCTTGCGTAAAGTTCGATTAATTAGGGTTTCCAATTCAAGGAAATTGCAATTGAGATCAAATCGAAATAGCAATTCGATCATTATGGGGTAAATTACGACGAACACAAAGTTAGCAAGCGAAAAAAAGCAGAGAAAAAAGAAAAATGGATGATTCGAAAAAGATTGTGAGGAACAGGAAAAAGAGGAGAGAGACGAAGAAGATTGAGAAAGTGAGAATGGAGGTGCTGCTGTTCGAAAATGGAGGGGAATTATCTAGGTTAAGGAGGATTGACTATTGAGGAGGATGAAGATGGAGGGTGCAGAGGAAAAACGGGAGGAAAAGAAAGAACGTGGCAAATGGATGGCACGGAGGTATTTTTATCAAGTTATGAGGGCATAAACGTCTCGTCACTATTGATAAGCATAGTAACCTCAACTCCTTGCTTTTTAATGGGTATTGATTCTTAATATTATCTAGAATCTAGATGCGACTATGCGAGCGTTTCGTCTGTGGACTGTGGGCGTGTCGCCTTTTCTGCTCTAATACTACTGCCGGAGGAATTTTGATTTCGTCCAACACTAGGCATAAATTATATCCAAACATGCAATTCTATTAGGAGGATTTTGCATATGGATCAAAACATGGGAAAATAAAATAGAAACAAGTGGGTCAATATAGTAGGCAAAATAAAAGAATGAAATGGGATTTTGCAAGAGACACCAACTTTACCAGGAGACAATTTTGGGAAAGGAGCTAATACAAGAGCTTTCCCTCATACTTCCTCCCTTTTTTTTAGATAACCCGTTTTGACTTTTGATACTATTCACATGTGTAACTTTGACTATATTTTATGATTTGTACTTAAGGAAAAATATAATCATGTGGGATCTTGTTAGATTCGTCTCAATGTACATTTTTATAATATCGACTTTTTGTAATTTTTGCTTATTGATAATTAGAGATATAAAGGTTTAAAAAAGTGCATTGGCATGTGTGCCCAAGGGACTGCTTATTGATAATTAGAGATATAAAGGTTTAAAAAAGTGCATTGGCATGTGTGCCCAAGGGAAACGGGTGAACTAAAAAAAACAGAGGTAATAGATAACTAGCATTTTTTGCATGCTATGCGTGCTTGTCATATTAACGTTTTTTTTTCCTCATTTAGTTATTCATCAGTATTATCCGTCCCAGATTAATCTGAACACTTTCCTTTTATGTTTGTCCCAAATTAGTTTGAACACATCCATTTTCGGCATGGTCCCACCATTAATATTTTATTTCTTTTACACATCTTTGGCCCACACTCTACCTTTTATCAATAAAAAGTTACCAACTTTCTCTCTCCTCTAATAAAAAACACCCACAAACTCCTATCACATCTACTTTGAAATAAAATAACATTTGATAACCACACCACAACTTATCACCTTAAACTACGTGTCCCAACAAGTGTTCAGATCTTTCTGGGACGGAGGGAGTAATTATTTAATATGTTTTCCTTAAATCAATATTTCGTTGGTTTTTTTAGTTATTTATTCATCATTATTCAAATATAGTATTGGCAGAAGGAAATATAAAGCAGAAGCAAACTTGTGCTCAAATAAAGTAGAAGAATTTGTGTATCAGGTTCAATCGTTGAATATTAATAAAGTGGAAGAGTTTGATTTATGTGATAAAAAATACTGATCAATATTTAGGTTTAAAAACTAGTATTTTGGGACCGGGAGATGCCCCGGCCAGTTACATTTATCAAATATAATATCATTCATAAGTTTCATAATTTATTCATTAGCTTTTCGTAATTTTTTTTCTAATGCGAAATTGGAAAATGGACGTTATGACATGATAAGTTGAAGTTAAAAAAAAAACTTCCAAGAAATTGGGGATAAAAATAACAATGTCAATGGAATTGGGGTAAGGTAATGTTCTTACCCTAATAAAAGTGTTAGAGATCAAAAAGTTTGTCTATGTCTTTATAGTTAAGTACATTTAATTATAGGACTTTATTATGTTTTACTTTGAAATATTAAACATAGACATTATGGTGGATTGATGGTTAAACTCTCACATTTCATTTCACAGGTCATGAGATCGATTTCTAGTAGCTACACATTGTTAATATTTCTTAATGAGATCATAAACATGTGTATTAGGAGCTTGAGAAGAGTGACACGTGGCACCGTTCCGTTAATATGAACGCCTTTTAATATATTTGTATAGATATTATCAGTATTATATTAATATGAGATTCAAGTTTTTACTTTTTCTTCATATTATGTCATTCAAGTCATATTGTCAATTCAATATTTTATCGGAGTTTATCACACATATGTAAGAAGAGGAAATCATTTTCCTTAATTTAATATTTAATTGAAATTTCAAATTCAATTCCATTGTTAACTTGTTCAACATATATGGCAACTTGGCAAGTATATATATGGCAATTTAAATTCATTAAGGGTATATCAGACTTCTTGTAAAAGACACCATCTTTCTCACCCATTCACTTATATAATAGAGATACTTCATCCGTTCTGTTTTAAATGAAACGTTTGCTTTTTCACGCAACCCAATGCGCTTCTTTAATCATTAATATCTTTAATTGTGCACACGTAAAAAATATAAAAAAGTTATAATTTGATAGTATGCATCGAGACGAATCTAACAAGTAACAAGATCCCATATGTTCTAGTAGTATTATTTTTGCAAAATTAGGTTTGACTAATGTTACTCCAAACATACTTCCTCGGCTCCAAAATTATTGCAGCACTTGCTTTTGGCACGGGGATTTAGAAGAAACTTAAAAGTAAGATATTGTATTAATATTTACGTTAAAATATGAGAGAAAAGTTGTTCAGTATAACTGTATAAGTTGTCCCATGTGGGTATATTTTTTTCCATATATAAAAGTGTTGCATTAATTAAAGAACTACTAAAAGAGACAAGTGTTGTAGTAATTTTGAAGAGAATGAAGTATTATTTTGTACATTATTGATAGTTTGTATTCTTCTATTACTTTATGTTATTCAACTTTATGTTATCCAAGAATGTGAGCGTGACGAGCTTCAAGCTTGAGCCAAGCTTCGCCTCAAATTTATTGAGTGGAGGCTAATATGTGCATAATTAAGCTTGTTTCGAATTGCTATTACTTATCATTAGACAGTAGGTTCCTGAAATTATTCAAAATTTTCAAAATGACTTACCACTTAAACTGACCCAAGTGAAAGTTAACTATGAAGTGATTTTACTCTTTTAATTGCCACCAGGCTCTACTATCATTGACGATGAATTAAATGTAGGATCGATGGTAACGGAGTAACAGTGATCATCTAAAAGTGTTGTCGTTATATGACAGATTGATCATCATACTCATATGGATATATACTAGTTTTACAGCTCATAAGGATGGGGAAGACATGTAACAGTTTAATTGTCCATGATCTGCTCTCTGATTTTGTTGATTTTACTCAGGGAAATTATCTGCATCTGAAACTAGAAGATGGTGAAATAAGATTCAGAACCTTTGCACGCAACTAATGCAAGGTAAAAGCATGAAGTCAAAGGCTCAAACATTCAAGCAAGAGGCTAATTAATTCATGACAGCAACAAATTTGAAATGTCACGCGCTACTAGGCTTAGGAGGTAAGCACTTCTCAAAGAACGCACTGTACCGCTACAGCATTTGTCATTTCAGAACCATATCAAATGACTTCATAACAGCATTCATATTCACACCCGTAGATAGTAGATACAGCCATTAGCCCATTGCCTTCTGCTTAAATGGACAACCCAGAGAAAAGCAACTCCAACTCCTCGTCTTCTGATACAGATCTCTGAAAGAAAAACCATTAGCAACTAAGTTAGGCACCTGAAACTTCAAAGTTTCTCACAGGCCCAAGGGACTATAAGCATATAATGGAACATGAAGTATAAACAAAAAGAGAATCACAGCATGTTTTTGCTACCATATAATACTGAAGAAGTTGGGGAAAATGTCATGAAGCCATTTTCAACACTATTCTCATGCTATCTTCGTTTATAGTAACATAATGGTATCTACATTTGCCTCCAGCAAAAATGAATGTTTATCACTCACAGACCAAGCAACAAAAGCTAAGCATTATAACAAACGTAAAATACAACTGCTATTGACTCAGCCTACCAACCTACTCCCTCTCTTTCCACAATTTACAGTAACACAATCTCTCCATTATTTCACCATCCATCAAGGCCATCTGAAAATTCTTGCACCACTAGCTTTCCTCTAAAAAGACCATTTTGCTCAAGACCACCAATCCTCACTAAAAGAACACTGAAGATCTACCATCCTTGTATATTGGTACAGCTATTGCCAGGAGCACATCTGTTCTATGCAAAATAGTGGTGGGTTTCCAAACACCTTTAGACAATTAGACTAGGAAGCATATATTACCAAAGCCAAAATGAACCTCCTCAACAACATAAGTATGATATTCATATCCCCAATCATCAAATTTAGAGGAGCTCTCGTACTGTCGTACAGACCTCCAAAAATCCTTCAGATAATCAGAGTATGTTTCACTAATAATAATCATGAAAGGTAAACAGAAGCCATACTAAGAGGAAAGATGACCGTATTAGTTTCAATCTAATTACATAGGCCCCTGCCAACTAGCAATTACCTATAATATAGGCTTATAGCAACATAAAATAAATCCTCTTCTGGTTTTCCCTCTTTTCTCTCTCTCTATATGAAGAAGATGTACAAGCTATTCTCATACTAATTAAAAGCATCATTGACTAATGTCAAAGACGACGTTTATAGACAAACTCACATACACATACCTGGATAGACATAAGCTGCAATATTTTGTTAAGAACACGGAGACGATGAGTGACATAAGTACTATTCGCAGGCAATTGATGCATCCTCTTCATCTCTTCCTGGACTGCCATTTTTTTCTCGTCTTCCCCCTTATGCTTCCATTGATTTTTGGAGTCAGCACTCGTTCCTCCGCAATCAAGCATAGCGGGAGATTTTTAATCAGTGAAGTGAATTGTGATTTGATGATCCACTTCTTTCTTTTAATGATGACAAATGAGTTGACTACAGAAAGGGAATAGCAAACGTAATGGATGAAAATGCAGCATAATGACACAGCATAAGATGCCATAACTAGAATCTTAAGCGTCCTATTACATAACATAGAGCCTATAAGACTATAACAAGTATTTCCAATAATGTTGTTGAGGTAAATACTAGGGCTGTGAAAAACTGACGCAACCCGTTTACCGAACCCGAATCCAACCTCAAATAAGCGGGTTTGGGTAGAGATTTTTGACCCATTTAAGGAAATGGGTTGACATGACTTACCCAATTAATTAAATGGGTTAGGTTAAGGTTGATATTTTCAACCCGAAATTCACCTGCTTTGACCTGTTTAACTCATTAAAATATAAATTTCCTAAAAAATTGTGTTAAAGTTGGTGAAAATTTTAAAAATGCTTATTGTAGAATGCAAATACTGAAAAGAAAATCTAATCATGCATACTTTATGTGAATTTATTGTTGAAAACTAATAAGTTTTAATAAAAATTTAATAGTAATGAATATGTAAATGGGTTAACCGGGTTATATGGGTAACCCGTTTAATAAACAGGTTGGGTCAAGGTTGAATATTTCATCCCGTTTATTAAACGAGTTAGGTTTTGGATTGGGACATGTTCAACCCGTTTATTATTAACCCGAACACGACCCGATCTGATCTGTTAATAGTAAATACACCTCTTGCGTATTCAAGTGACAAGAACAAACACCCTAGCAAGTTCTTACTTCTAGTATGTTCAAAGTCACACCAAAATCACCAAAAATATAATCCATCTCCCAAACACAGAATTCTCCAATAATATCAACCAATAACCACAACGAGATAAGAAATTCAACAATATAAGCAATCAACTAATGACACAAAATAGTTAGAAAACCCCTTCCATATGAAGAGTAAAACCCACGGTACAGTTAGGAGTCCACCCAATTGATATGATTATGATAAAAGGACGATTACACAAACCTACTTCCAAGTCTCAAATGGGTACTCAAATTACCCAACAAAGACGCCATAATAGCAACTTACAAAAGAGAATGTTTGAGAAATATCACCAGAAAACCGAGATCAGTACAGCATGTCTCACAAACCAGAGCACTAGATGACAATCGCACCCTCTAGAATACAGCCCAAGATGTCTCGGATAAGCTGCCAAAGTTTCAGCTAAATCGGACCACAAACGACCTTCAATCGAAGGTGTTTTGTGAAGCTGTGCCCAGAAAAACGTCAAGGGGTTGCTCTCTTTTTCTTTCTGTTTTCTTCCCTCGACAATAACAGGAAAAACGCATCTATTTCTCGACTTTCTTATGCTAGAGGAACCACTTAAGTTGCCCAGATATAGAACATAGAAATATGGGTTTTCTGACTTTTCTCCACATTGAAAGGGACCTAGCCCAACAAATACAAAAACTTCCCATGTTTAATGCAGTCGTTAAGGCAATATTTTAAACGGTTTTTTCACCATATACCCTTTGACAAATTTTTTTATTCACCAGATACCCCTACTTTTTTCAGTATTCAACATATACCCCTGAGTTTTTGAAATATACATCAAAATACCTTTACTACTAACAGACGTTTGATTTCGTTAACTAATTAACCCAAATAGGAAAAAAATTTCTAGAGAGATGGGCTCTCCCTTCTCTCTAGAAATCCCAAAGCCCCAAATTTTAGAAACCCTAAAGCCCCAAATCTCAGAAATTTTCTAAGCCGCCGCTCTCTTCTTCCTTTTTCCCATGAGATCTAGCTACTTCCATCCTCTTTCATGGCTATCTAGTCCTTTGCTGATCATTTCTTCTTGTCCTCAGTCGGACTTCTTCCTCTAGTCTCTCCATTTCTTCTTAGTTTTTCGTCCTTGATGGGCCTGCGATTCGTTGGTGATTTCCTTGGGTTTGCGAAGCCAGCGTCTTCAGCGTCAAGGCTTTCTTTGGGCAGCGCTGGCGGTGGAGGTTTGTTCGCCGGTTTCGGCTGAGGGTTCGCCTGGGTTGCGGGCTTCAAGCTTCGGGCTTCGGGTTCGGGTTCGGGCTCCTCTCCTGAATATTCCCTTTCCAGTTCGGGCTTCATTGCTCGTGTTCAGTTTTGTTCCCGCGGTGGTTCGTGGTCGCCGGTGTTTCATTGGCGGTGTTCGCGTTTTAGTTGGTTGCTGTGTTCTATTTCTTTTCATGTTTTATGTATTTTTCTGTTTTATTTAGTTCTTGTTTTTTAGTTGGTTAGCTTGTGGATGATCTTATGGCCTCAAGTAATTGTGCTTTTCTTGTGAAGATTTGGGAGCTTATTTATTTTCGGTGGTGTTTGTCTTCTTGCCCGTGAAGGGTTCGACGTCGATTTGGGCTCGGGGAGATGGCGTGAGGCCGCGGCGGAACATTTACTCGAGTTCCTTAGTGCTCCTTTTTCTTCGTTATTTCGTACTTGATGCTTATTAGAACCACCCTTTGGGGCTAGGTGTATAAGGGGTGTCTCTTGTGTACACCTCCTAGTTTTTCTCTCCTTATCAAAAAAAAAAAAAAAAAAAAAAAAAACTAATTAACCCAAATATGTTAATTAGCCATTAAACCCCCTTTTATCCTCCTCTTTCTTCCTTCTCTATCCTCTTCCATGGTAAAATTGAAATTTCATCTCTCCCACCATTAGCTCTCTTATTTTATCATCCAAATTCAATCAAATTCACATATTCAATCTACATTTTTTCATTTGATTTCCAAATTACTCATTTTTATTTTATACATTTGAAATTTGAAAACATGAATTTCTCTCACCTCAAACTCAAGGACCCTCCTAACCTCATCTTCTATTTCTCCCCATAGCTGCTAGTTCTCCTATGAGCCACCAACGCCACCCTCCTGCCACCATAAACAATGGGCACTACCTCCTTCTCCACCTCTGCCTCCTACATTACTCCTCTCACATCTCCTCCTAACCTCGCCATTCATGCCTCTTCTTCACCCTTTTGTCGACATTTGCCTTTTCGAGAACCCCCGACACTGCCGCATCAAACTGTCGGCGACCTAGACCTGTGGCTAATGCGGAGTTGACGACAATGATCCCAAGCAGAGAACTACCATCGTTGGAGGCGGCGCTGAGCGACTCCCGGGAGGAAGGCGGGGGAGTGGAGAAGATCGGCGACGATTGACTCATTTTTTCTGTCGGCAAAACAACTTTTTCATTGGTGATTGTGATCAACATTTTTGGGCTGCGCGTGGTTGTGATGGTAGTGAATTGGGATAGTCCTTTAAAAGGTTTCTATAAAATTGAAATTGCAATGACTTAATTTCTGTAATCGAATTTGGGGTTTAATCTGCAGTGAATTTGAAGATGAAGGAATGAAAGTGATATCATATGGTGAACTGTTGAACTTGAAGAAGGCAGATGGAGAGAGAGAGAAAGAGAGAGGGGGGATGCAAAGGGGGAATCCAAGTGAAGTACACAAACTAGGTGTTGGAATCCAAGTGAAGTACCGCCATTGTTGATATGTTGTTTTTATTTTTTGAGGTTTTATGAGTTTGAAGTGAAATTTTTGTGATGGTTGGTGCAAGTGGTTGTGGTGTTCGGGGTAGTGGAAGTGGTGGGGTTTTGGTGCTTGGTGCAGATGCAGGTGATTGTGGTGGACAGGGTGGCCGAAGGGGAAGAGGATGGGTGGGAGGAGAAAGAAGGAGGAAAGTTATGGAGGAAGAGAGATAAAAGGGTAAAATAATGGGTTTAATTAGAGGTTAATTAGGGATTAAAAGCTGATTAGGATTTAATGACGAATGGAGTTAGGCGTCGTTAGTCATTAAGGGCATTGTAATGTATTTCAAGAAACTCAGGGGTATATGGTGAATTTTGAAAAAAGTTGGGGTATCTAGTGAATAAAAAAATTTGCCAAAGGGTATATAGTGAAAAAACCGTATTTTAAATTTTTACCCTCCTCGTCTCCCACCATCACCGCTAGGGGTACTAATCGAGCGATTCGATAGCAAGCATAGGTCTGCTTTATTCGACTCAACAAATTTTCAATCCTACTCGACTCGTGTTCGTTGCACGTTAAGCTCGCCAAACCCCTGCTCGACTTGTGCAGTTTAAGATTTATTGTAGCTCAACTCGAAACTCAACTCGACTCTTCCACCCAAATCTTTAAGCTCAACTCGAGCTCGTGAGGCTTAAGTATTCAAACCTAATCGAGCTAATGACAAAATCAGTCCAAAGATTTAAACCAATGTCATCATTTAAGTTCATACCTTAGTAAGGTCCATATGCAATAGTAGTATATCTGGCCTATAAGGTGACTTGAATAAATTGCTTGGGTAAGAGTAATGTATTATAGACCTTGATAGCTCCCACCTCATGATAATCAATCAATGTGGGAAGATGCTTCCCTACTTTTAACCTTTCCCACAATTTTGCTGCTTCTTTCATCTCTCCTTTTTTCTTTTATTTTTCCAATTTGTTGCTTCTTTTGTTAATAAGTCACCTAATTTCATTCTAATTTGGATTAAAAAAAAATAGACTTATTTGATTCATATTTTCGATTTTGTGATCGAATGCCACTAGATAAATTTTCTCAATATGAGCGAACCATTCCAAATAGTGTTAAACAATTATTATTAGAATCCCTTAAGGGGGGTGAATAACGTCCAATCTTGTTTTCTGAATTGAGTAGAAAAGGGATATATGAAGTTCGTTTTGTTCTTGGTGTGCATCTTTATGATGGGTAAATTCCCATGAAAAGGGGACATCTTTTTACCTTTTTGGGGAGGGTTCTCTGAGTAGTGGGTACCTTGTAGGACCTCGATTCGTCTACTCGGGTCTTGTAAGAGTTCCATCACCTGTTCATCAATTTGCACATCAAATATACAAAGGCGCATCATTACCTTGGTTGCTAAAACGGGGTATATAGGTATGGAAGGACTTTATTTTTCTACTTGTAATTTGACCTGGTTATTGGGCGGGTCGGGCCAGGGTCGTGCGAGTCGATATCGGGTCGGGTCATAATGGGTCACTAGCGGGTCGGGTCAATGCAGGTCGATAATGGGAGGGTCGACAACGGTGTAACAGTCTGAATTTTTAAGAAGGTTCAATTATTTTGTTAGCTATATTAAGTCTTCATCAGGCTTTGGTCCTTTAAGTAGTTAGAATTCTCTCCAACATCATACTAGGACAAAAGTGGATAAGAACCATCATTCTTAATTGTTAAGAAAGCAAGTGGATAAGCTCTAACATTTTTAGTGGTTAAGAAAGCTTGTGGATAAGCACTATCATTCTTAGAGGTGAAGAAAGCCTTGAGAACCAATAGATAAGTTAGAAAGCCTTTGAGAGCCTTATTCTTTAAGATTATGAAAATCGCATAGAGACTGTTTTATCGGGTAACAATGAACCTCCAGTTAAAGAGCCTTTTAGGGTTGAATCCGAGCTCATAACCTAATCAAACTTGATATATGTTATGTTTGGTATGTTTTAAGGTTAAAATGGTCATTTGTTCCCAAAATATACGTGGCTTAATATGGTAAGTTCCTTACATAGTAAAATCAGGCCAGCTAAAATATCAGTTCGTACCTATCCTCAAAGAAAGCTTCTTAGTAGCTGCTTGAGTGTCGGCCTCTTATAGATCTTTGCATGCATGAAAGCCAACACATTAAGCTAACACCTCCAACAAGAATCACCCAGAAACTCCAAGAAACCGACCTCACCCAGAAGAGGTTTCCCTCCCCCATGGGTACCGCCAGAACAGGCCCTATAAAAGGGTGTCATGGTTTTTCGTCCTTTTCTCCTAAATCTTCTTCTTCAACACCTACTTATCTTTACATACAACACTTCTAGAAATAATTCCCTAGTGTTTCAAGCTTTTGGTAAAGTTTTCAAGCCTTGGAAAGTTGTAGAAAACTCCATAGAAACATCAAGCAAACTGATGTAAGCACAACTTTGCATCTCTATTGTACTTAATTAGCTTAGTTATTTATGTTCTAAAACTTGTGTAAACTAATCCCTAGCACTTTACATACTCAGGGGAAGCTGTATGAAGGGTAAACCACTTGGAATAAGGAGCTTAAGTGCATTAAGCAGCCTAAGTGAAGGTACACACTTAGTTTGGATTGTAAACTAGAGATTTTCCTACCTATGGTTAGATGATTGTTTCTTTCTATTTTGAAGCATGATTGTGAAATGAAATCTCTTTTGATATGCATATTAGTATGTGTGCATTGAATATATGACATGGATTTGGCATGCTATGGTTCACTGCAGATGTTTTACTTATCCTAAGCTAGGCTCAAACACTAAATTGCCATGTTTATGCTTTTAAATGGAATTTGTTAAGTATATGGAATTGTATGGTAATGAAACACTATATGTATTGGTTTTAATCACGGAAGCGAGGCGTGAGCATACACCCGGGTTAGGGCGGGTATTCCCTAACTGTTACCCAACCAGGAGGGGGAAATCCTAGCGGAAGTAGGACATGTCCGGGTTAAGTCTTGCAAGCAGAACAGTAAAAGGTGAGGTGACGACCCTCAACAGTTTGCTACGCTTGCGGTCATATCATAAGATTGATCTTTTGAAATCTCTAAGTAATTAAAGTGATTACGACTACTTGCTATTATGACTATGTGTTATCAATTAGTTTTCAAAATACACCTAAACTTGTATTTCTCTATTATACAGTGTGTACTCAGCTCTGCTGATAGTGTTGTCATTTCTGTGGCCTGTCACTTGGTAGGTGGCAGGGTCAAACTTTGTTGCAGGATTGTGTTGGAAGCCAGAATCGAGTTGAGAGCAAAGTTATGATTCGAATTGTGTTTTGTGGGTTATAGTCCAAGATTTAAGTTTGTATATAGAGGAGTTTGTTTAGAATTACTTACAATATAGATTATTCTTTTGCCATGGAAATTGAGATTGAATGACTATGTAATTGATGTCTTATTTAAAGGATATTGTTTTGTGGGCCCATAACCCACAGGTCCAGGATCGTATATTTCAGGGTTGTTTCGCTGCGAATGTTATCTAATTTATAAGTGATTAGTATTATTTTGGTGCTAATTGAGATTTGTGATTGCTAAGCGAGTTAAGCTAGCAGCTCGGGAATCGGGTTGTTACAGTTTCTTTCTATTTTGAAGCATGATTGTGAAATGAAATCTCTTTTGAGTATGTGTGATTTGAATATATGACATGGATTTGGCATGCTATGGTTCACTGCAGATGTTTTACTTATCCTAAGCTAGGCTCAAAAACTAAATTGCCATGTTTATGCTTTTAAATGGAATTTGTTAAGTATATGGAATTGTATGGTAATGAAACACTAAATGTATTGGTTTTAATCACGGAAGCGAGGCGTGAGCATACACCCGGTTTAGGGCGGGTATTCCCTAACTGTTACACAACCAGGAGGGGGAAATCCTGGCGGAAGTAGGACATGTCCGGGTTAAGTCTTGCAAGCAGAACAGTAAAAGGTGGGGTGACGACCCTTAATAGTTTGCTACGCTTGCGGTCATATCATAAGATTGATCTTTTGAAATCTTTAAGTAATTGAAGTGATTATGACTACTTGCTATTATGACTATGTGTTATCAATTAGTTTTCAAAATACACCTAAACTTATATTTTCTATTATATAGTGTGTACTCAGCTTTGCTGATAGTGTTGTCATTTCTGTGGCCTGTCACTTGGTGGGTGGCAGAGTTAAACTTTGTTGCACGATTGTGTTGGAAGCCAGAATCGAGTTGAGAGCAAAGTTATGATTCGAATTGTGTATTGTGGGTTATAGTCCGAGATTTAAGTTTGTATATAGAGGAGTTTATTTAGAATTACTTACAATATAGATTATTCTTTTGCCATGGAATTTGAGATTGAATGACTATGTAATTGAAGTCTTATCTAAAGGATATTGTTTTGTGGGCCCATAACCCATAGATCCAGGATCGTATATATCAGGTTGTTTCCGCTGCGAATGTTATCTAATTCATAAGTGATTAGTATTATTTTGGTGCTAATTGAGATTTGTGATTGCTAAGCGAGTTAAGCTAGCATCTCGGGAATCGGGCTGTTACAAATGGTATCAGAGCAACCCTGCGACCGTGTGCTGAGTTAGCCACATAGCGGGGGTAAAAGATCATTGGGAATGTGTGTCTGTTACTTGGGAAATTAGATATTCAAGTTTTGAGCAATAGAATAAGAATAAGAGTCTAGATTTGTGTAAAACTTAGGGAATAAGAGTATGGAATTCAAAGTTGTAATTTGAGGATATTTGAAATCTATTTGTAGGTAATATTGAGGAATTTTTCATGGAAATTTAGTAAGGACTATCGGAGGCTTTAGTGCTTGGTATCTAGATACTTAAGGTTGATCTATGAGTTTATATTTTGAAGTTTCGAGGACGAAACTTATTTTAAGGGTGGTAGGGTGTAACAGTCTGAATTTTTAAGTAGGTTCAATTATTTTGTTAGCTATATTAAGTCTTCATCAGGCTTTGGTCCTTTAAGTAGTTAGAATTCTCTCCAACATCATACTAGGACAAAAGTGGATAAGAACCATCATTCTTAATTGTTAAGAAAGCAAGTGGATAAGCTCTAACGTTCTTAGTGGTTAAGAAAGCAAGTGGATAAGCTCTAACATTCTTAGTGGATAAGAAAGCTTGTGGATAAGCATTATCATTCTTAATGGTTAAGAAAGGTCAAAGAGGATAAGCACTATCATTCTTAGAGGTGAAGAAAGCCTTGAGAACCAATAGATAAGTTAGAAAGCCTTTGAGAGCCTTATTTTTTAAGATTATGAAAATCGCATAGAGACCGTTTTATCGGGTAACAATGAACCTCCAGTTAAAGAGCCTTTTAGGGTTGAATCCGAGCTCATAACCTAATCAAACTTGATATATGTTATGTTTGGGATGTCTTAAGGTTAAAATGGTCATTTGTTCCCAAAATATACGTGGCTTAATATGGTAAATTCCTTACATAGTAAAATCAGGCCAGCTAAAATATCAGTTTGTACCTATCCTCAAAGAAAGCTTCTTAGTAGCTGCTTGAGTGTCGGCCTCTTATAGATCTTTGCATGCATGAAAGCCAACACATTAAGCTAACACCTCCAATAAGAATCACCCATAAACTCCAAGAAACCGACCTCACCCAGAAGAGGTTTCCCTCCCCCATGGGTACCGGCAGAACAGGCCCTATAAAAGGGTGTCATGATTTTTCATCCTTTTCTCCTAAATCTTCTTCTTCAACACCTACTTATCTTTACATACAACTCTTCTAGAAATAATTCCCTAGTGTTTCAAGCTTTTGGTAGAGTTTTCAAGCCTTGGAAAGTTGTAGAAAACACCTTAGAAACATCAAGCAAACTGCTGTAAGCACAGCTTTGCATCTCTCTTGTACTTAGCTTAGTTATTAATGTTCTAAAATGTAACACCTCGATAATTCTCTCTTTTCAGAAATACCTTTATAATATAAAACTTAGAGAATTACCCAAGTATTATCGTCCGTGTGATAACGTATCGGCTTATTCAGAATTTTGCAGCGGAAAACATCAAACTAAACTTTATAAATATATAATTAAATAAGTACTTCATAAATAAACCACTCTATAAAAGTCTATCAAACCAACCTATAATAATAAGTTCCTACTGATGCAGAAAACATGATATAAATTTACACAAGCTCTCCATTCCCAGATTCCCCAATGATGCTACATCTGCGAACCTGTAAATGTCAATGCTCTAGAGAATCTGCTCACCAAAATTGGGTCATCACAGGATCAATAAGGCAAAGCCATTATCAACACATACAAACAAAGCACGTAATCAGCAAAGCTGAGTACTACATAATAATACATAAACAATCCTAATCATGATACTAAGAAATAATAAACAAGGATAAATAATAACACAACAATATAACATTCTGCAGATAACTTCTACTGAACTAAACTTTAATCATCTTTTATTATTTAAAATGGAATAGTTATTGGACCGAGTTGTCTAACTAAAAACCAGCCTTCACCTAGGAAGACGAAATACGGGCGCGACTCCGTATTCCATAATGACCTGCGATATCGAGGAACCTTTGAATAAAAAGAGGAACGGTGATCAATCCAATTCCCAGAAAAAGCCATGGCACGCTCACCATGTACCCCAACTCTTGATTGTCCAACTTCAGACGTGCACCAGTCTAAAGTTTATTACTATCCAAGTTACACTTTACGTGATTTACAATTTATTACTTGTTATGACACACATACAAGCAACACAGAATATAATTCAAACATTCACAACTGAACTTCTTTTATCTTAGGATTTAATAAGTGATTACAACTTACAACCCAAGACATACTTTCTTTTAATCTCAACTTTCTTATTTGTTGAACCTAGCCAACAATCAAACTTACCTTTAAAAAGGCATACTTATCAACTTACCAAATAAGGCCCACGGTCCTCATAAAAGTAGTGAAAATAATACTTGTAAGGGAACACATGAATAATCATGAATCAATCTTAACAACATATTAATTCCCCCATGTGAATTAATAATTAAAGTTCCCATCCACATGCTTGCATCAATAATCCATACAAACATGACAATTCTTTACTCACAATAAATCTAATAATTAACATGCTTGCTCACAGGCATAAAACATGTAGAAATCAATCATACTAGAAATCACATATGAACTTATAAAGTTCCTATACATGATACTACAACTTCTTTTCTCCTTAAATCATGATACTAATCATACAATCACACAAGTATATACGTACCTTGTGTAAACTAGTCGACAGGCCACTTTTAATCCTTTAAAAGTCTCCTACGGAATACTCTCCGCCTAGAAATCAAATATAACTAAAATCAATACTCTTAAATAAAAAGACAGCAACTTTAAATATTTAAAATCCCCTTTAAACATATTCAAAAGTTGATTTTACTATCAAAACTTCCATTACTTTTAATTCCTAGCATAGTACTACCATACTAGTAATTAAAATTCTTAAAACTCCCAAAATAAAATACTTTCTGAAATTCCAGCAACTTATAAAATCATAAAACCCTCTTTAAACCCACTTAAACATGCTTAAAATCATAAATTAAATCAATCTCATAGTATATAATATGCTACTATGGTTTTCTAATAATTAACACCCTAAAAATCCATGCTTTAATTATTAAAACTTCAATCTAACAATAATAAACAAATTTGAATTTTTATTCTTATAATATAATATATATATGAATCAAGATTATTCATTAAAACAGTAAATCAACATTGATAATCATGATTAACATTTAAATAAAGCATAAAAACATAGTCTTTAATGGAAACTTGAGGAAAAAGAAAAGAATTAAACCAATACAAGAGGAGAGTGATGATGCGCCGAAACAAGGAACACCCAACAGCAATTCGGTGCACAAGACTTGTGATTTTGAAGGTTTTGTAACGTTTCTTGTCGAAGAAGAAAGCGTTACTTGAAGAAGAAGAAAGAAACTTGAGAGGAAGAAAAAGAAAAACGGTGAGGAGAGAAGAACAAGTGTGCCGTGAGTTTTGAGGGAGGAGAGTGAAAAATAATCTTGGTGTGGTAAAAATAATTGGGCTTAAGGTATTTATAAGTAGGGTTTCCTTTTGGGCTTAGGAAAAGGAGATTGAATTTAAATAGAATTCGATGACAACTAGGATTGATAAATGAGGACTCCTAGCATCAATATAACTCCTCTTTCCTAATCTACTGAGAATTTAGGTTCCTCAAGTCCATTAGACTTCTTTTCTAAATCAAATTCATATTTCAAACCTTTTTCAAAGCATGCCTAATTAAAATATTTTCAACTTCCTTAAATCCTTAAAATAATTTCATTTGACTTTTAAAATAGTCAACCTGCTTTAAATAATAAAATCATTTCAACTAAAATATAGGTATATAAATACTAAAATATATTTATAAAATCCTTTAAAATTATGGGGGATTACATAAAACTTGTGTAAACTAATCCCTAGCACTTTACATACTCAGGGGAAGCTGTAAGAAGGGTAAACCACTTGGAATAAGGAGTTTAAGTGCATTAAGCAGCCTAAGTGAAGGTATACACTTAGTTTGGATTGTTAACTAGAGATTTTCCTACCTATGGTTAGATGATTGTTTCTTTCTATTTTGAAGCATGATATGCATATTAGTATGTGTGCTTTGAATATATGACATGGATTTGGCATGCTATGGTTCACTGCAGATGTTTTACTTATCCTAAGCTAGGCTCAAACACTAAATTGCCATGTTTATGCTTTTAAATGGAATTTGTTAAGTATATGAAATTGTATGGTAATGAAACACTAAATGTATTAGTTTTAATCACGGAAGCGAGGCGTGAGCATACACCCAGATAGGGCGGGTATTCCCTAACTGTTACCCAACCATGAGGGGGAAATCCTGGCGGAAGTAGGACATGTCCGGGTTAAGTCTTGCAAAAGGTGGGGTGACGACCCTCAACAGTTTGCTACGCTTGCGGTCATATCATAAGGTTGATCTTTTGAAATCTCTAAGTAATTGAAGTGATTATGACTACTTGCTATTATGACTATGTGTTATCAATTAGTTTTCAAAATACACCTAAACTTATATTTTCTATTATACAGTGTGTACTCAGCTTTGCTGATAGTGTTGTCATTTGTGGCCTGTCACTTGGTGGGTGGCAGAGTCAAACTTTGTTGCAGGATTGTGTTGGAAGCCAGAATCGAGTTGAGAGCAAAGTTATGATTCGAATTGTGTATTGTGGGTTATAGTCCGAGATTTAAGTTTGTATATAGAGGAATTTATTTAGAATTACTTACAATATAGATTATTCTTTTGCCATGGAATTTGAGATTGAATGACTATGTAATTGAAGTCTTATTTAAAGGATATTGTTTTGTGGGCCCATAACCCACAGGTCCAGGATCGTATATTTCAGGTTGTTTCCGCTGCGAATGTTATCTAATTCATAAGTGATTAGTATTATTTTGGTGCTAATTGAGATTTGTGATTGCTAAGCGAGTTAAGCTAGCAGCTCGGGAATCGGGTTGTTACAAACGGGGTAAGAAAAATAATGAAAGGAGAAAGACAAAAGTGAGTATAATTGAATAGGAATCCATACATGTAATTATTTTTACAATATCTAATATATTTTTCAAAATTATTGGGATATTTTATCGGCCCTGTAATGACCATGTCCATTAAAGCCCTATCTGATAAAAGACCTATAAATTTGACCCTAACCCTTTAGCCATTGGGCTACCCTATCCAATAACCAGGTCTACTTGTAATATTTAGCTTATATGGATATTTTTTCCATATAAAATAAAATAAATTCCTAGCAAAAACAAAGTATAAAAAATTATCGAGCTGTTGTGAGCTTATCAAGTCGAGCAGGGTTATGTTCAACTCGTGCTCATTGAGGTTTGAAGTCGAGTTGAGTTCGAGTTAGGCCAACCTCAAGTCGAGTTTTGACCAAGTATTGATTGAGTCGAATTCGAGTTGCTCGCGAGCTGTTCAATTCAATTAGCACCCCTAATCACTTCACAATGTAATGTTAAAAACGATTCACTATCGATTGACCTTCTCTTTCTCTATGTTTAGTGTTTTTTAAGTTGAACACTATACATTGTGAAACAAAGACAATATAATTAAAGAATTTTGCCTCTACAACACATATTTAAATACGAATTCAAAAATTAATACAAGTACGCAACCATATATTCACACCCTTATTCATTCAGCAATTTGTTGGTCTAAAGCGATCAATAATGGGTGAGAATATGTCCCTCTTGATCTCCCACGAAACCATGAAACCCACCACCACGGGGCTAGGGTGAGGGCAGTGGCGAAAGGGGGTTGGATGTACCAGGTGGGGTGGGGGTGGCAGGGTGAGGGCAATGGGTTGTGGGTGTGGGGGTTAGTGGAACGGGAAGGATTTGCTGCAGCCCCATTCATTCTCAGTCACCTTAATTCTGCCGATGTTGTCATTCTTGTTTAATTTATAATTGAATAATTAAATTTAGGTGATTAATTAAGGATTTAATTTTGAAACACATTAAATTAGTTCTTAATCACACAACTAGGGTATTAAACCTGTATTTGCAGGCTACCAACAGGTATTGACCCATTTTAAGTAGACATACCTCAAAGATAGGATTATTTCCAAAATTTCAAAAGTTGGGACTATTTTGAGCACACCGAACAAATGAGGGATTATTCATATCAATTTTTTCTAAAGTAGATGTATTTTGGGTTTAAGCATCCAAAATTTTTTTAGGCCTTGTTTGTATTAGCTGATAGCTGATTGTATTAACTGATTTGACTAGCTGGTTGTATTAACTGTTTGTATAAAGGTGTTTGGTAAGTAGCTGATAGCTGATTGCTACATAATTGTGTAAAATGACCAATAAGGACATGTGCATAATCTATTGTTGTACCTTTTATTATTTATTAATGTAATTTTCAACAACTTTAGGACATAAATGTAATTGATCCACTCATTCCCAAACCTCTAATGTCAAAAAGCTCCACACCCTAATTTTTTTTTTTAAAAAAAAGAGCTTTTTGGACTCAATAAGCTAATTGAAACTTTTCTTTATCAAAAACTCAAATTAGAGGATTGACTAGTCAAATCCTCTAACATGAGTTCAAAAATCTAATATTACACCAAACCTCTCTTTACCAAACCAGGCCTTAGTATTTGCCAAAAAAGGAAACCCAAATCTCTAATCTTTCCCTTTGTGGGTTATTTTTGGAAATTAAATGCCCCCTTGCCTAGAGCAACTCCAGTGGATGGGGAGAGGTCCCAGCTTGCAATTTGTTAAAAGGTGGAGCTAGTTGCTTTGTTATTGGAGTGGAAACGAGGTTGTAGCTCCACAAAGCAAGTACCTCCACGAAGCAAGTAGCTTTGTTTAACTTTTTGTGGGCCCTACTTGTACCTTATGTCATTGGAGTGGAAAAAAGGTTGTAGCTTTCCATTGGGAGAGGTTGTAGCTTGGAAATGTTGTAGTTTGGAAATCTGATGTGGCACACAAAGCTACAAGTGGTTAGGGCTGGCAAAGGGTAGGGTTAGGTCAAGATCAGGTTGGGTTGGCGGGTTGACGGGTTGAGAACCCCTTGACCTAACCCGACCTGTTAACTTAAACGGGTTGGGAATTACAACACAACCCAACCTTATGATAAACGGGTCAACCTTCAAGTTGACCCATTTAATGTACGTTACAAAGCAACTATAGGCAATAACTTAGCATTAAGCCATTACATAACCATATGCTAGATATTGTTCAAAATCAACCCAACTGTTGTTCAAAATCAACACCATTACCACTCCACAATCAATTGTTCAACATTAACTGTAATAAGATTTTTTACTTTTTAACTTTCTATATGGGCTAGCCCAATTTTTTTTAGCTGTGAAATTAGTTAGGGTTTTAGGTTGTTTCCATAAATGAGTTAAACGGGTTAAAATCAGGTCGAGATTTTCAACCTGACCCAACCCATTTAATTAAACGGGTTGGGTCAGGTCGGCCCATTTAATTTAACGGGTTGAAAATTTCGACCTAACCCATTATTAATGGGTTGGGTTAATGGGTTGGATTCGGGTCGGATTGACGGGTTGGATAATATTTTGCCAGCTCTACAAGTGGTTGTAGCTTGCCATTGAAGTTGCTCTTAAACCCTCTTTCTCTCTCCCGATTCTTCCTATATCAATCTGACAATCTCAAACCATAAACTATTCTCTCTCTCTCTCTCCCTGAAACCCCTTTTCCCTGAGCTCGTCGCCGTGTCGTCCTCTCTCTCTCATCATCTTGCTGCGGTGTTGCGGTGTTTCTGCTTGCTGCTTTGTTCTCTCTCTTGCCTTGCGGCTGCTGCGTGGCTGTGGTGGTGCTGCCACAGTCTCTCCTCACATTGTTGCCGTCTCTTGTGGTGGTTGCTCAAGGTACTAAACTCAGCTTCCCTTCATCCTTCCTTTACTAATCAATTCGAGTTTATTGTAAATTGGAAGTTCTGTTGTGAATTTTATGCTGTTGATTTAATTCTGCATTCTTTTGCAAAGAATGAGTTTGCAATCTGGATTCTAATTGGTATGGTGGTTGTTGTGATGATATTTTGGATGTCAATTGTTGAAAAAGGATGATGATGGTAAAGGAATTAAGTTAATAATGAAGTTTTGATTACAGGAGTTGGGTTGGTCGTATGAAAGTATTGTTCTAATTGTTGGTGTTGGTGTTGAAGTAGCCTTTGAGTTAATGATAATCTTAGTTCTTATTTTGTTGATTTTGGAAATAATTTTTCAACATAATTTAGTAGAACTTGCTAGTATAGTGTGATTTATGGTTGCCTTACTAACGCGAATCATTAGGGGATAAATAATAGTTAATTGCTATGTGGTTAGCAAGATTGTTCAATTGTGTTAACTTAGGGAACGTTAGCATTTACTAAGTACTACTGTTTGCTCAACCATTAACTATAATACTTGGAGAAAATGACACTGCAGCAAAATATGTCTTATTACCAACACGTGGTTGAACTACAACAGCTCTAGGTACCCACCATTGGACCACTCACCGCTTTACACACTGCTATCTCCTTCACCCCTCCAGAACCTCCTTTCTTCTTAGAGCAATCATGCCCTATGGATTGGCATTTCTGATAATAAGGAGGTGCCCACTCAAACTGAACCTTTTGATCAATGATCCTTCCAGATGAATCCTCAATGGACACCACTTCTGGAAGATCTTTAGTTAAATCCACCTCAATAACCATTTTGGCAAATGAAACTCTCTTTTGCTGAGTTGTACACTCGTCTGCATATTAAGGCATACCCAACATACTCTCAATTCTACAATGGCCCCCAATAGTTAAGAGGCAAATTAGGTAACTTAACTCATAGTGGAATTATTCTCAGAATCTCATCCTGAAAATTAAGATCATGTGTCCAGGCTTTAAGCACCATAGGTCTACTATTTATCATGTGAGGTCTTGAAAATAATATTTTAGTTTTGTCTTCTACATTAGCAAATTTAACAATGAAATATCCCTTTTCATGTAAAAAGACCCGAGGCTTGGAGACATTGTTCTAGTCTTTCTCAATGTATCTAATCAAAGCCCCAATTGAAGGAGTTTGACCCACCACATATAGTATAACAACTGATGACCATACCTCAGATAATTTTTCAACTTCAGCTTTACGTAGTTGGGCAACAGGTTTACCTTCTTTCATAGTAGGAGGCACAAATATGAGTGAAGCTCCTTTGGCCGTCATGGGTTTATCAGCAGCTACAAAGGACCATGAAACCCTTGGTGTCATGTCCAGTCTCCTTGCTGCCCCTGCACCATGTTCAGACACACCTGCAATCCTGCATCAGGGACTCCTCCTACTTTCTCCGTAATCAGAATTCTAACTTGCTCCGGAACTTCCATAGACATTGTAGGTGTAACCCTCTCCTGTAGTCCTTGCAAACCCATCCCGACATTGCTTCGTGAAGCGTGATTGTTAGCTCTGAATGCTTCAGTCCTCGCTTCAATCGTCGCTTGAATCGAGGGTTTAACATGGCCAACACTAGGTTGGAGGGTTCGAGCTACTGTTCATTGCTCGAGTGAATCCTTTGTTAGGTTATTACTACCACCTACTTGTTCTTTAACTTTACTACTAATCTGCAATTCAACTGGTTGAGGAGATTGTTGTTTTTTCCGGCGACCCATTGGAGCCGGCGAAGGTTAGCGGAACACCTAAGCAGTCGCCCTGCTACCCATGGAGAAGAAACTTGAATTAATGTTCATTTTTTTCCTTTTCTTTGTACTTCTCTTGAAGCGTTTTTTGGGACCCCCTGTAACACCCCCAAAATCCATACAAGTCTTAACTACGTCGCATCGACTTTGGGAGTGTTACCGCTGCAGTGAAACGCAAGGCTTATTGAAATTAAAACACTAACTTACTCTCTACTATGAAAACTAAATTGCAGCGGAAATAAAATGTTAACTTAACTACAACTTGAGAATCACCATTGACCCCGTTTTATTTAAACCATTAACTAAGTAAATCATAAACAAATTCTAGAAGGTTCAACCAAGTTCATAATCAAAAGTATTCCCTGTATGCCCAAACTCATGCAGCATCACCAGCATACCTAATCTGCTCCCCATTGAAATATCGATGGTTCATCACACGTCAACAAACATCACAAATAACAAACAATCAGCTATGCTCAGTACGTACATAATCATTTAAATAATACACTAAGCATAATCAGAATAATAATAATCATTCCTGGACATGATACTACAAGAATATTACATTTCATTTTTATAGTTTAGTTGTCATCGAACGGACACCGTCATCTTTCTAGAATCATACGGGCTGCTTAATCCTTAATAGACAACTTGGTCTATTAGATGGAATATAAATACGGTTTCGTTGCGTTCCACATCCATCACCTTAGTATGCATACCCCTAAGATCGTACGGAACCTTCCGCCTACTTGAGTTATCAAAATTTATAAGGACATTACTGTCGTCACAGTAGGCCTGTATAGGAGTGTAAAACAAGTCCCACACTTCCCCTTATTGTTCACTACTTGTAGGGATTCCAACTACAAGTTTATCGCCAAATATCATTTTTAGTGATATTCATTCATACAACATGATGCATATAATCATTTAATTTTCCTTCTTAGGTACATTGCTCAATTCTTTAGTTTAAGCAACTTCTTGTAACATCTTTGCTACAACAATAAATCATAGGATTCCAATCCAATTCTCATTTCATGCTTGTGATACGATAGAATTACGCATACCAATAATAATCCATTCCAACTCACAAGTCATACAACAAGGAAATACATACAGATTTCCAATCGATTTCATGTTACCAAACAATCTCATCAATCATAACCATACAATTGTTCCCTATCATGATTCTAGGTTCCAATGAAAGAATTCATAACCTAAACATGATGCTAACATATCCAATTGAACTAGTACGCGTACGTACCTTGTAACGGAGAATCTTCGCTGACTACTTAAAACGTTCCGCTTATGAAATTAGGACCTAATCGAATAATAAAAGTGTTTCAGTGCTAAGTTCTTGATAATAATAAATAAAATCAGCTTATCTAACTATATAAAATATGACGTTTTGAATATTAAAATAATCAAACTTGTTGTTTAAACTTTCCTTTCATAAACTTTATTGAAACTAACATATTTAGGACTTTAATAATATGTTTGCCAATATGATTTCTTCTAACTTATATTATACTTTATATACAAGACCAACTTAAACCATTATATACACAAGTATTATAAAATCAGATTTGAGAAATATAATTATCATAAGAACTACAAATATAATTATAAATCTGATTTCTATACTTTATTCTATACTTTATTTCTAATTACAAAACTTTATTAAAGATACATAAGAATTACGAAATCAGATTTTACAATTAATTCAAATAGGAAAGAAGAGAAATCCTTTTTTTTATAGTATACCGGTGTGCTTGTTGTCTCCGGCGACAACAATCGCGCCGCTCGACCTGCGAACTCCGGCAACAACCACCGCGCGCGACCTACGAACTATGGCAGCAACCACCGCGCGGCTCGCGAACCTCGACTGGACGTGCAGCACCGCCGCGCGACTCGCAAACCTTGACTAGACGTGCAGCACTGCCCACGCGAACTCCGCCTTCTGTCACTGCACGAACCACAACCTTCGGCAGACGTGAAGAGGAAAGCAGAGTAGTGCAGGAGAGAGAAGAGGAGAAAAGAAAAAGAAACGCTGGAGAATAAAAGAGGAAGAGAGAGAAAAATTTCTTTTGGGATAAAAATCACGGCTGACTTGAAGTAATGAATAGGATTTTCTTTTATTTTATCTTATTTTATTTTCTTCTCTTATTTATAGCATGAGAAACCTATGTTTACTAGGATTTGTTTTCCCAACCAAATTCCTATTTCTTATTTTTTTTATTTGGAAAAACAAAACAAAACCAAATTATAATATAACTAGGTTTGAAGCCCGTGCGTTGCACGGGTTGCTGTTTATTTTATTTTATTCCAATCTTTTTGTTAATATTATTGTTGATTTTGTGTTGCTGTGAAGTAAGATTTTTCAACACCATTGTATTTACATACTTCCTCCGTTCTTTTTCTATTACAACAATTACCGCTTTAGATAGTTTCATCTTTTGGAACCATTCCACTTTTGGTAAAAAAAAGTAACTATAGTTGATAATATTACCTTTACTTTATGCTAATAAAACCATCATTAATTACCCAAATTGCTTTATAAAGTTGTGTTTAATTTATTAAGGATTTATTTATCCCCCTACTCTAGTTAACTAAAGAGGTACCTCTATGCTAAACGAACTATTTTTTATTTCCTTAAAAATCATGCCCAAACCAATTGTTGAAGTAGAAAAAAAATGGAGAAAGTATTTGTCATTATATGTACACCTTATATGTAACTTTATCTATGTAACACCTTATATGTACTTATATCTATGTTGAACACCATTTTCTTTCAAAAATAATAATTGTTGAACACTATTTTCTTAAAAAAAATTAAAAGTTAATAAGAATGACATGGCATGCTCAGGTGGAGCTCTTTATAATATTCTAAGATTGTTTTATTTAAATCAAATTCTAATTTTTACATAATCCAAAACTCTAATATATATATATGTAACTTTATCGCTATAGATTTTAGTTTTTGTTGTAACAACAAAGTTTCCTTAATAAATTTTGTTGCAATACTATATTGTTTTGGTTTAGTTGAGTAAGGTTGAGGTTGTAAAAGATAATATGTTTAATCCTGTAAATTGGACCTATAATTAAATGTTATAATCACATGTAATACACTATACTTAATACTTATAGCTATTATTATATTTATCTAAAAAAAGACTAAATAATGTCTTACAATTCATCTAATTTAATATATTTTCATGAGTTATAAAACTATATTGTAAATAGATCCTATTTTGAAGCATATTTCAAGCACTCTCCACCGATAAAAGAAATTATAATATTTTGAATTAGGTAGCAAAAGTGACACTCTCTATTTCATAAATTATAGAACTATATTGTAAATGGATCTTATTTCGAAGCATATTTCGAGCACTATCTAATGGTACAAAAATTGTAATATTCTGGATTAGGTAGCAAAAGTTATACACAATTTACATAATATAATAATTTAGATTGTTCATTCAAAACGAAACTCTAAATTCTGCTTATCCAAGAATCTATGTAGAACTCTATTTTTAGAAAAAAAAATTGATGACATGACAATTCTACATGGCACTCTATATTTCATAAGTTGTAGAACTATATTGTAAATGGATCTTATTTCGAAGCATATTCTGAATGCTCTCCAATGGTACAAAAATTATAATATTCCGAATTTTGTAGCAAAAGTTATACACAATTTTCATAATATAATAATTTAAGTTGTTGATTCAAATACAAACTCTAATTTTCGCTTATCCAAATCTCCTTTTATGTATTTAAATCATGTAGAACTCTATTTTTTTACTCCCTCCGTCCCAAAAAGATCTGAACACTTGTTGGGACACGTTGTTTAAGGTGATAAGTTGTGGTATGGTTTTCAAATGTTATTTTATTTAAAAAGTAGATGTGATAGGAGTTGGTGGGGTATTTTTTATTAGAGGAGAAAGTTGGGTAACTTTTTATTGATAAAAGGTAGAGTGTGGGCCAAAGATGTGTAAAAGAAATAATATATTAATGGTGGGACCATGCCAAGAATGGAAATGTTCAAACTAATTTGGGACAAACATAAAAGGAAAGTATTCAGACTATTCTGGGACGGAGGTAGTTAAAAATAAAAATATAAATTGATGACATGTCAATCCTACGTGGCGCGCTCTATGAGCTCGAAATCTTGAGGAGCTCTCTATGCTCCCGAAAAGTTCCTCCTTTATATATATATATATATATATATTGATTAGGTACCAAAAAGTAGGTTGTATAGTTAAATTATAACTGTAGGCTTACCCAAACTATATTTTTCTGTAAATAATATTAAAAATACTTTCAACTTTATTCTTTATGTTTTCTTATTTATAAAATTAACTCCCAAAAATACGGTGTATTACAGGCTTCCCCCTTTAAAGGAAGTTTCGTCCCGAAACTTTGAGGTAGCCAGTCTTAACGACAATCTTTTTGCACTTCTAAGTCCCAATATTTCACAAGCGTTTTCTAATTTTCGCAAGTCACATAAGCGATAAATACACATAAAATAACAGACTTAACATACTTTAGTAAACTCTAGGGTAGAAGCGCGAAATTCTATCGCATTCTTCCCCCCTTAAAAGAAAAGTTACGTCCCCGTAACTCACCTTTCCCTTGAAAGAGCTCGGGGTACTTCATGCAATTGAATGACATGTTTAACGTATGCTTTGGCTAGGGCTTCCATACTCCACGTGTCTTTCATGGGTATGAACCTCGCAGTCTTGGTCAATCTGTCCACTATCACCCATATTGTGCTATTGCCTTCCCGACTCCTAGGTAAGGCTACGACGAAGTCCATGGATATCGAATCTCACTTCCATGTTGGAATGTCTAGAGGTTGGATTTTACCTTGAGGTCTCCTGGTTTCACTCTTAACCTTCTGACACGTTAGGCATTTGGAAACAAACTCAGCTACTGCCCTCTTCATCCCAGGCCACAAAACATCTTTTTGAGGTCCTTATATAACTTATCCCTCCTGGGTGGACAGGATGCATAAGATATGACTTTCCCATTTTGCATAAAAACACAACCCCACCCATTCTTTGATGCATCACTATAGACATCATACCCCTTATTTTCGTTAGGCAAGTTTAGGACAAGTGCTGAAGTTAATCTCTGTTTGAGTGTTTGAAAGACTTTCTCACTGTCCTCATTCCAGTTAAACTTACAATCTTTCTTCGTTAAGTTAGTCATATGCTTTGCTATTTTCGAGAAGTCCTTAACAAACCTCTTATAATAAGCGGCTAAACCCAAGAAACTCCTTACATCTGTGACATTCTTTGGTGTAGGCCATACTCACAGCTTTTATCTTTGCAGGATCTACTGACACACCCTCCTTAGAGACGAAATGACCCAAAAATGACACTTTTTCTAACCAAAATTCACACTTAGAAAACTTCACATACAGTTGGTTCTCCCTAAGTGTCTGTAATATAAGTCTCAAATGTCCCTCATGTTATCGTCTATGAACACGACTACGAATTTATCGAGGTAGGGTCGAAAAATCCTATTCATGAGGTCCATGAATACAGTAGGTGCATTGGTTAACCCAAAAGGCATGACGGTAAACTCATAATGTCCATACCTAGTCCTGAAGGCAGTTTTAGGTATATCTTGATCAGCAATCCTGAATTGATGGTAACCAGACCTTAAGTCTAATTTTAGAGAACATCCCCGCACCCTGAAGTTGGTCAAACAAGTCAATCTATCCTAGGTAATGGATATTTCTTTTTCACAGTGACATTGTTCAACTCACGGTAGTCTATACACAACTTTAAACTACCATCCTTTTTCTTCACAAATAAGACAGGGGCTTCCCATGGTAACATACTAGATCTTATGTACTAGGGGTGTGCAAAAAGATCTGATCTGATTATCCGTTGATCCGATCCGAAATTTCTGATATCCGATCTGGTTTTTGGTTTTCGTATATTTCGGATCGGATATCCGAAAAAATATTGGGTTTTTGGATCGGATACATATCGGATTTTTTTCATTTCGGATATCCGAAAACCCGAAATTTTTTTACCCAAAAAAATATCCAAATGAGCTGCACAGTCCATGAGTCCACATTACAGTTTACTAGCTTAGTGAGTTTACACTTTACAGTTAACTCAATCTCAAAACATCCCAAAACCCTAGCTTTATCTGCTTATCGAGCTGCAGCTAAATTAAAAATAAAATGTCTCACTTCGCTTGATTGTGATGCGAAGTCGACCAAGAAGTTGTTGATGGGACTCTTGCATTGATGATAGATGCTACGGAAGCCTGTCTACTTTCTGTTTGGAGGAAGTTGAGAATTTGTGAAGAGATTTTTAGTCATTTTCTCTCTGGAGTTGTTCAGATAGCAATTGAAGAGCTTTGTGCAACAGTGCAAGTCTGAACTTTGAATAATGGCCATTTATAACTCATGGGACGAAGTGGCAGCAAACTTGAAACTACTATATAATATTATCATTTATCATTATGACATTATGTATGTAATATCAAAGGGCCATAGGCCCATATGGGCTGCCTCCTGCCAGTTCTAGCAAAATGACAGTAGAACTCAGCCATATGATTATGAATAATGGGCTTGTGGCTTCGAATCAAATGAAAATAAAGTTTCGGATCAATTTTTCGGATATCGAATCCGATCCGAAATATTCGGATCGGATTTTTGGCGATCCGAAATTTCGGATATCGGATTTTGCACACCCCTATTATGTACCCCTTCTCTAGTAGTTCTTCCAACTGGTTTTTCAATTCGTTCATTTCTGCTGGAGCCATTCAGTATGGGGCTTTTGAGATAGATCCAGTTTCAGGTACTAGGTCAGCAGTGAACTCTACCTCTCTCCTTGGCGGCATACCAGGTATTTCTTCAGGAAAAACATCATGGAATTTCTCGACTATAGGCACATCATCAGGTCTCAATGGATCATCCTCAACCCTTCTCACATAGATAGAGGTCATCCTTTGTGTATATAACTCTTAGTTGCAAGGCATTGATTACTTTAATCCCTGGTTCTCGAGGTATTCTCCTATATGACACCCTTTTTCCCGAAGGATTTCTCAGTTCCACCGTCTGTGCATCACAGTCTATCTTAGCCTTGTACTTCCCAAGCCAATCCATTCCTAAAATGACGTTTAGGTTCGATAAGTTAAATTGTATTAGATCGGAAGGAAAGAAGCCATCCCCTATTTTCAGTGAGACATTCAGGAATTTCTTAGAGCAATTAACAGTATCCCCGGACGGAATAACTTATTGGTACAAAAATTGACTCGGACTCAATAAGTTCTAGAGTTCTAACAGTTGTATGGACAATAAAAGAAAAAGATGCTCCAGAATCGAACAATACTTTAATAGGAATTGAGTTGATAGAGAAAGTACTCGTGACAACATCTCTACGAGCTTCCTCCTCGCTAGCCGTCATCATATACAATTTCCCTTTGCCCTTATTATCATTGTTGTTGGTCACATGGTTCCCATTTGGTGCCTGATTATTTGCATTGGTTGGTGGTTTGGAGTAATTGAAGTTCCCTGACCCATTGGATGCATTTCCACCATTCACATTCCCATTCCCAGGCTTGTCTCCATAGTTCCCTTTCTTTTGACCATTGGGGTTATTCTTATTCGTTGAGTAGCACTCGTACGCTCTATGCCCCATTTTCCCACATTCACGACACTCCACCTTGTTACCCTCGCAATCCTTCCCAGGATGGTTGTATGGGCACTTCTTACACCTGTACACACGCTCAGGTCTGCGGTTGTTGGTGTTATTGTTGCGGTTATTGTTATCGTCGTTGGGTCCCTTACCGAAGTTTCCTTGGGAGGTTTGGTTGTTCTGGTTCCCATGGTGTTTCTTTTCAAATCTTTGAACCTCGGGGTTTGGATTCTCCTTTCGCTTCTTACCTTTTTTACTTCCTTCCTCTCGTTTCCTTATTGCATATAAGTGGGCAGCTTTGCCAAAAACGTGGTCCAACGAGGTGAAAGTATCTCCCCCCAGTCTCCCTTATAGGTCAAGGGTGAGCCCTAATTCAAAGCGTGATGCCTTAGCTTCCTTAGTAGGGGCAATTTCAGAAGCAAATCTCACCAGCTCAATGAATTTGCGGTAATATTCCTCAACAGACAGGTCCCCTAGTTCTAACATCATAAACTCTTGGGCTTTCTGCTTTTTGAGGTATGGTGGGTAATACTTATCCCTCAGAGCTTTCTTAAAAGTTTCCCACCCAAAGTCAGGCTATTTTAGGAGGTTGCCTTAGCTTTGGTCCACCAAAAGTGGGCATCCCCTGTAGGAAATAACTTGCTAAGGGCACAATCTTCTCATCTGGACAGGTGAGGGTAAGGAAAAGCTTATCAAACTCCCCAACCCAATTTTCCAATTCTTCTGGCCCCCCTTTCCCATTCAATACTGGTGGGTTCCTACGGGAAACCTTTTCAGATAAGTCCCCATCCCGGTTATGCTCTTGGGCTAGGTTAGCTATAATCTGCACTAAGTCACGGATTGATTGTTCGACATTCAGAGAGGTATCAGACGTACCGCCCTAACGAAACTTTTGCGCTGAAAAATGATACAACGATTGTTTCAGTGACATAGACATAGTCGCTCATTCACTTAACTATTATACATTTGCACGTTCTTACAACACGTCCTTATTACGATCAATCATTAAGTCTGTATTGACTTGCAATATAAACATCTCAAAATAAGACGTTACACCAAATAATTAAAGAACGAAAATAGTGTATTATTACTGAAAAAGGAAAAATCATTGTTTCAAAGAAAACATAATATGAATAAAATAAAGGAATCACACATGCTAATTCTGCTACTTGGCATGCAAGCCTCACGAAAACTGATATAAACAACTAAAATAATATCCTTAATCTTAGTTACACTATCAAAAGAAAAAAACTAAGGACTAGGATGGTGAGCTTAGTCATGAGTCAGAGTGTTGCTCCACGACAATAGGATTTTCTATTCCTTTCCATGTCGACTTCGTCCTCAAAAGGCGCCTCATCCTTTATAGGTTCATCTTCCTCCATGGGTTCTTCCTCTTCTATGGGTTCGTCTTCGTGGTCATTTTCCTTTATCGAATCTTCTTCAACAGGCTCATTTTCATTAGGATCTTCCTCATCCTCATTTTCTAAGTCAAGTGTAGGTGCAACATGATCTTCCCCAATCACAGCGATGAATGTCCTATTATTCCCTTCATCATCGGAAATGTAGGTAACAATTCTAAGGTTTGACCCTATTTGGTTGTCCTCGAGTATGAACTCATCCTCAAAAGTCTGATATCTTGCTCTTTTTACAGCTCTAGATGGTGTTTGTGGCTCGATTTTAACTCTAGGGTTCTCAGAATTCACATCTACAACCTTAGTTCCCGAGCTTTCTCCAACATGATGGGTTCCCTTAAGTGGAGGTTGATGAGCTAGAGGACTCCCGACTTCTTTTCTCACGAATTCTCCATACATTTTCGCAAAATCTAAGGTCAGTGACAAAATGCCCCGCTGTAGGAAGGTATTGGTTCCAGTAAGTGTGTTTGACTGTATTAAAACCACCATTTTCTGACCATATATCCCCATATTTACGGTGTACGAAAAGGTAGGGTTCCTCCTTAGGGACATATCGAAGCATAAAATTTATTTTCTCCAATTCAGTCCTGAGTCTAGTATCTCCCTGTAGGATCGTATACACCATAGCAGCTTTCATATTATAGGCCCAGATGTCCCAATCTTTCGCTATTCGGTGCTCATCAAATACTCCTAAGAACCTATGTCGTAAACCATCCGCGAATTAAAAGAAGAAAATATTCTAAGTTTTAGAGAAGTAAAAGTTTTAAATATACATTATATATATATGTATATATAAGAGGTAAACCGATTATTTTAAATTTTAGAACTCCTTAAACAAGTTCATAATATTTACAACAATTAAATAGTTCTTTCTTAAAATATTTGAAATAAGGTTTTAGTTCAATACCTCTTTTGAAACATATTTGGAACAAATATACTAATTCGAAATTTTAGTGAATAAAATATTTCATTATTTTTTTTTTCTCAAAAAGAAGTCGAGCAATTCTTCATTCATTTTCGCAATATCTAATGTCAGTGACAAAATGCCCTACGGTAGGAAGGTATTGGTTCCAGTAAGTATGTTTGGCTGCATTAAAACCTCCATTTTCTGACCATATATCCCCATATCTACGGTGTACGAAAAGGTAGGGTTCCTCCTTAGGGACATATCGAAGCATAAAATCTATTTTTTCCAATTCAGTCCTGAGTCTAGTATCTCCCTGTAGGGTCGTATAATCCATTGTAGCTTTCATATTATAGGCCCAGATGTCCCAATCTTCCGCTATTCGGTGCTCATCAAATACTCCTAAGAACCTATGTCGTAAACCAGGCCATCCTCGAATTAAAAGAAGAAAATATTCTAAGTTTTAGAGAAGTAAAAGTTTTAAATATACATTATATATATGTATATATAAGAGGTAAAACGATTATTTTAAATTTTAGAACTCCTTAAACAAGTTCAAAATATTTACAATAATTAAATGGTTCTTTCCTGAAATATTCGAAATAAGGTTTTAGTTCAATACCTTCTTTGAAACATCTTTGGAACAAATATACTAATTCGAAATTTTAGTGAATAAAATATTTCATAGTTTTTTTTCTCAAAAAGAAGTCGAGCAATTTCAATATCTAACTTAGTGCTTCTATAAAATATCACTATCGATGTACCTATCCTTGTATATCTTCCTAATCTATTCATTCTTTGAAGATTTCTTAGAACCTTTCACAAATTCAATCAAGCAACCAACACAACATTTCATATAATCAAAATGTAACACCCCCAAAATCCATACACGTCTAAACTACTTTGCATCGAATTTGGGAGTGTTACCACCGCGGTGCAACGCAAGGCATATTAAAATCAAAACGTTAACATCTCCTTAATAAGAAAACTACATTGCAGCGGAAATAAAATGTTTACTTTAAACTACAACTCGGGAATCACCATGGACCCCTTTTTTTCAAACCATTAACTACGGATACTAATTAATCTATAAGTTCAACAAAAAAACTTAAAAGTTTATAAACCAGAAGATATCCCCCGTATGCCAAACTCATACAGCATCACCAGCATAAATATCAATGGTTCATCACAGGTAAACAAACATTACAAATAACAAACAATCAGCTATGTTGAGTACGTACATAATCAGTTAAATAATACATCAAACATAAACAGAATAATAAAAATCATTCCTAGACATGATATTACAAGAATACTACAAATCGTTTTTGTAGTTTAGTTGGCATCGAACGGGCACCGTCATCATTCTAGAATCATACGGGCTACTTAATCCTTAATAGACAACTTAGTCTATTAGATGGAATGTAAATACGGTTTCATTCCGTTGCACATCCATCACCTTAGTATGCATACCCCCAAGATCGTACTGAACCTTCCGCCTACTTGAGTTATCAAAATTTATAAGGACACTATTGTCGTCACAGTAGGCCTGCGTAGGAGTGTAGCACAAGTCCCACACTCCCCCCATTGTTCATACTTGTAGGGATTCCAACTACAAGTTTATCGCCAAAGATCCTTCTTAGTGATATTCATTCATACAACATTATGCATGTAATCATTTAATTTTCCTTCTTAGGTACATTGCTCAATTCTTTAGTTTAAACACTTTCTTGTAACATCCTTGCTACAACAATAAATCATTAGATTCCAATCCAATTCTCATTTAATGCTTGTGATACGATAGAATTACGCATACCACTAATAATGCATTCCAACTCACAAGTCATACAACAAGGAAATACATACAGATTTCCAATCGATTTCATGTTACCAAACAATCTCATCAATTATAACCATACAATTGTTCCCTATCATGATTCTAGGTTCCAATGAAAGAATCCATAACCTAAATATGATACTAACATACCAATTGAACTAGTACGCGTACGTACCTTGTAACGGAGAATTTTCGCTGACTACTTAAAACGTTTCGCTTATGAAATTGGGACC
This sequence comes from Beta lomatogona, assembly GCA_947646795.1. Taxonomy (NCBI): domain Eukaryota; kingdom Viridiplantae; phylum Streptophyta; class Magnoliopsida; order Caryophyllales; family Amaranthaceae; genus Beta; species Beta lomatogona. The sequence goes on from CANSNZ010001289.1 coordinate 1,370,867, forward strand.
TAATTGAATAATAAAAGTATTTCAGTACTAAGTCCTTGATATTATTAAAATAAAAATCACCTTAACTAACTATGTAAAATTTAGTGTTTTGAATATTAAAATAATCAAACTTATTGTTTAAACTTTCTTTTCATAAACTTTATCGAAACTAACATATTTAGGAACAAATAATAAAGTGTTTGCAACTCTGATTTCCTTTAACTTATTTAATACTAGTTCATAACCATGAAAACCTAAACTAGTATATGCAAGTATTATAAATCAGAGTTAAGAATAAACCATCCTAAGAACTAGTAGTAATAATCAAGAATCTGATTGCTTTTAACTTATAACATGCTTTGTTTACAACCACATAACTTAAACATTTATATAAGTATTATAATAAAATAAGAATTGTGAAATAAAATCGTCATAAGAACTAATAAAACAATTGTAAATATGATTTTTGTTAACTTTTACTACACTTTATTTAGAATACAACTTAATCCAAGATCTGAATAAGAATTACAAAATCAAAATTTACAATTTGACTAAAGTATAAAAGAAAGAGTTTTTTTTTATATACCGGACCGACTCGCCGGCGACAACTACCGGCGACGCGAGGAGCTCCGGCAATAGCACCAACCACACGCACAGCACACACACCATACGGCACCCCACATCACACAAACCTCGCACACACCGCACGACCCACCGATGACTCGCACAACAGCGACACACAAACCCTCGCCACACACACGTGAAGCCTTGCCTCGCACACACCCTCGACTCGCCCAGCACACACTTCGCTCGCACGACCCTCGAGCGGTGGCTCGCACACACTTCGCTCGCACAACAGCAGTGACGACTCACCCTCGCTTGCCTCGCACGACCCAACGACGACTCGCACAGTAGCACTCCCACACCACACACACAGACGACTCGACTCACACTCACGTCGCACCCTCGACTCGCACGCAACACCCACAGCACGATTCGCAGTCCGACGAAGACTCAGGGGAGGGGAGGAGAAGTAGTGCGAAAGAGGAGGGAGAAGAAGGAAGGAGTGAGAAATTTTTTTTTTTGGGGTGAAGGAAGAAAAACTGCTGATGGAAAAAGTGAAGAGGGTTTTGTTTCCTTTTTCCTTTTTTTTTCTTTTCTCTTATTTATAGCATGTGAAACCTATGTACACTAGGGCTTGTTTTCCAAATCAAATTCTCATTTCTTATTTTATTTATTTGGAAAACAAAACAAAACCGAATTATAATATAATTATAAAAATACTTTCAATTTTATTCTTTATATTTTCTTATTTATAAAACTAACTCCTAAAAAAAGGGAGTACTACACAAAACATCTGATTCATTCCACAGTATTTGTATACTTTCTATAAACATATCAGATAAGTAAGGCAAGAAAAGAATTACAAATAAAATCATTTCTATGATTTAATGCAGGTAAAAGTAAACTATATGCACTTATCCCAAACTACCCATTTTAAAAATCATTTGAAACATCTTTAAAAATAGGAACTTTTGGCTCTGATACCAGTTTTGTAACAACCCCAAAATCCATACAAGTCTAAACTACGTTGCATCGACTTTGAGAGTGTTACCGCCGTGGTGAAACGCAAGGCTTATTGAAATTAAAACACTAACTTACTCTCTACTATGAAAACTAAATTGCAGCGAAAATAAATGATAACTTAACTACAACTCGGGAATCACCATTGATCCCTTTTTATTTAAACCATTAACTAAGTAAATCATAAACAAATTTTAGAAGGTTCAACCAAAACAATTTACAAAAGTTCATAATCAAAAGTATCCTGTCTATGCCCAAACTGATGCATCATCACCAGCATACCTCATCTGTTCCCCATTAAAATATCAATGGTTCATCACAGGTCAACAAACATCACAAATAACAAACAATCAGCTATGCTGAGTACGTACATAATCATTTAAATAATACACTAAGCATAATCAGAATAATAATAATCATTCCTAGACATGATACTACAAGAATATTACATTTCATTTTTATAATTTAGTTGGCATCGAACGAGCACCGTCATTTTTCTAGAATCATAGGGCCTACTTAATCCTTAATAGACAACTTGGTCTATTAGATGGAATGTAAATACAGTTTCGTTGCGTTCCACATCCATCACCTTAGTATGCATACCCCCAAGATCGTACAGAACCTTCCGCCTACTTGAGTTATCAAAATTTATAAGGACACTATTGTCGTCACAGTAGGCCTGCGTACGAGTGTAGAACAAGTCCCATACTTCCCCCCATTGTTCACTACTTGTAGGGATTCCAACTACAAGTTTATCGCCAAATATCATTTTTAGTGATGTTCATTCATATAACATTATGCATATAAATCATTTAATTTTCCTTCTTAGGTACATTGCTCAATTCTTTAGTTTAAGCAACTTCTTGTAACATCCTTGCTACGACAATAAATCATAGGATTCCAATCCAATTCTCATTTCATGTTTGTGATACGATAGAATTACGCATACCAATAATAATTCATTCCAACTCACAAGTCATACAACAAGGAAATACGTACATATTTCCAATCGATTTCATGTTACCAAACAATCTCATAAATCATAACCATACAATTGTTCCTTATCATGATTCTAGGTTCCAATGAAATAATTCATAACCTAAACATGATACTAACATATCTAATTGAACTAGTACGCGTATGTTCCTTGTAACGGAGAATCTTCGCTGACTACTTAAAACGTTCTGCTTATGAAATTGGGACCTAATCGAATAATAAAAGTATTTCAGTGCTAAGTCCTTGATAATAATAAATAATATCAGCTTATCTAACTATATAAAATATGACGTTTTGAATATTAAAATAATTAAACTTGTTGTTCAAATTTTCCTTTCATAAACTTTATTGAAACTAACATATTTAGGACTTCAATAATATGTTTGCAAATCTGATTTCTTCTAACTTATATTATACTTTATATACAAAACCAACTTAAACCATTATATACACAAGTATTATAAAAATCAGATTTGAGAAATAGAATTATCATAAGAACTACAAATATAATTATAAATCTGATTTCTATACTTTATTCTATACTTTATTTATAATTACAAAACTTAATTAAAGATACATAAGAATTACGAAATCAGATTTTACAATTAATTTAGATAGGATAGAAGATAGATCTTTTTTTTTTAGTATATCGTAGTGCTTGTTGTCTCCGGCGACAACCACCGCGCTGCTCGACCTGCTAACTCCAGCAACAACCACCGCGCGCGACCTACGAACTTTGGCAGCAACCACCTCGCGACTCGCGAACCTTGACTGGACGTGCAACACCGCCGCGCGACTCGCGAACCTCGACTAGACGTGCAGCACTGCCCACGCGAACTCCGCCTTCTGTCACCGCACGAACCACAACCTTCGGCATACGTGAAGAGGAAAGGAGAATAGTGCAGGAGAGAGAAGAGGAGAAAAGAAAAAGAAACACTGGAAAAGAAAAGAGGAAGAGAGAAAAAAAAAATTTGGGGGTAAAAATTACGGCTGACTTGAAGTAGTGAATAGGGTTTTATTTTATTTTATTTCATTTCATTTTCTTCTCTTATTTATAGCATGAGAAACCTATGTTTACTAGGATTTGTTTTCCAAACCAAATTCCTATTTCCTATTTTATTTATTTGGAAAAACAAAACAAAACCGAATTATAATGTAATTAGGTACCAAAAAGTAGGTTGTAGTTGTATAGTTAAATTATAACTGTAGGCTTACCCAAACTATATTTTTCTGTAAATAATATTAAATATACTTTCAGCTTTATTCTTTATATTTTCTTATTTATAAAACTAACTCCCAAAAATACGGAGTATTACACCCCCCATTGTGAACCCCATGGTAAGACGAAAGCCCCTGCTATATCGGAATCTCTCGCAGGTTAACCCGCCCTTGGTTTTCGGGCAGACACTTTGAGAGTGAGGGGATGGTAAGGGGAAACCTCTCCCAAAGTTCCCCTAGTGGGGATTGAACCCCCAACCTTGAGGTTAGAAGGTTCTTTCTTACCATTAGGCCAAGATTAGCTTGGTAAAGATTGAGTACTTTTCTTGAAACTTACGTGGATAATGTTACACATAATCCAAAAGCTAATTATAAATACTATTAATTTTTTCTTAATATAGTATTAATTTTAAGATTGATAACAAAAAATGGTTTAGTTTCCTTTTTTAACTTAAAAAAAAGAAAATAAAATTTTAAATAAAATTTTTATTTAGAGTATGAGTTAAACCTAGGGATTCAGAATGAAGCTTCTCCGACAAAATAAAATTGGTACCACTTAGGTGGTCTAGCAAATCTTTTGTGAATTGATCTATGTGTTTGTTTCTCCGACAAAATTGATCTACAAATATTGACAAAATTGTTTCCTAGCATACATTGAAGTTCCTTTCTCTTCCTGTTTCTTTTGTCTCGTCTCTTTTCACAGCAAACCTTAAACCTAGGGATTCAGAATTCAAATTACTCCCTCCTGCCGACCGGCGACCACTAGTGTTGTGCTGACCTCCGCCCACGCCGCCGCCGCCGACGCACCCGCACCCGGCAACTCTCTCCCTCTACTGTGAGATTGCAGCTCTTGAAGAGTGTAGATAATTTTTTTTGTTTCCATTTCCAATTTATCTCTTAATGTTAGGATTAATTACAAATTGAATTATTGGAAATTTGGAATGCTTAGATAAACTGAAATTATTGAAGTGCTATGAGATTAATTGGGTGAATTTGCTTATTGAAGTTTAATTTGTTTTATTTGGGGTAATGGTTACTGAAGTTGAATTTGTTTAATTATTATTCATCATTATGTTCTAGAATTTGTTATCGTTTGTGATTCCAAACTTGAATTGATGTATTTTATTTTTAAATCAATTTAATTTGGGTTTTTTGTTTAACTTCTCATCGATTCCAAACCCACATGGGTGAAATCCTAGATCAGCCTTTACACCATTCGTGCAGGTCGCTTTGATTGGGGGGTGATGGCAGAGGAGAGGGGCGTGCCACAGTTATTGATCCTTGTACATCTATGAACTATGTCATTTAGCTGCGCCACATTGCCCATCTAGGTTAAAGTTGCTCTAAAATATTGAACGAAGGTATAGGCAAGCGTACACCGCTGTTCATGGGAAGTTGAAAAGGGTCTAGGATGTGTGTTTGTGTGTGTGTATGTGTGAGAGAGAGAGAGAGAAAGAAGTAGAGTGTGAGCGGAAGATAGTTGGGCAGTGGGCTGGCGGGGGTTTAGGAAATTAAAATTCATGATTATTAAGGCATTAAGGATATGGTCTTTCATTAAAAAATTCTGATTTGAAATGGATACCGTCAAGATATGGCTTATAGTGAATTTTGTGCATAAAACAAAATCATCAATGCTCACCGTGGATAGCTTGGTGACTCTGGCGTTCTTTCATGATTTCTTGCATCTGGTTATTTGGAATCATGCATTTGACATGTTAACTTTGCTGTCGTCAATATGATTTAAAGAAATTGGGTTCTATTGCAGCAGATGAGTACGAAGGAGGAGCCACCACCGTCGCTGCCTAAACTGATGACACTTAATAAGGGTCTTAAGTTGGTAGGGTTTTTTGATGGTTTCTTCTAATCTTTTCTGTGAAATTAAACAAAGAGAAGCTTCATTTTGCTTAATACTGTCACTTTGCGGCTTATATGTAGGCTGAGCAGTGGGTTAAAAATATGCCTGGAGATGTGGAGGAGGTAGAGGATGTAGAAGTAGAAGGCAGGACTTCTAGGTTAGTGTTTCTTCCTCTGTATTAATTTGCAATTCCTTAGATTGTTGCCTATTAAAGAGAAAAGTACAGGAGCATAGCTGTAGCGACAACTTGTCGGCAGTTTGGAAAATCTTATCACAGGATTTTTATGTGTGTGTAGGCTTGGTCTTGGAGCAAAAGTTCCACGTAAATCTCATGTTGGACCTTTTAATGATCCTGTTGAAAGAAGATTGCATAAGAAGTTCGGTGCAGGGAGAAAGAGATCTGCTGATGATGACAATTCCGTTCTGTCTGCAAAGAATGAAATAGATAATGATGATGAGGACGACGATGAAAATTTAGACAGTAGAACTAATGCTTTTGCCAAAAAAAGAGCTGCTCCTCTCAATCCAACACCCCAAGCAAAGAAGAAATTTAAGTAACTTATAATATATGTTAGCATCATGCTCTATCGTTAATTTCTTTTTTTTTTAATGTATTTCTCCAATGATAATTCTTGATGCTAACTCTTTGGTCAACTTGCATGACCCTCCGGCCTGCGTGTTGGAGGTGAACCTAAGGAAAGTTTCCTGATTACCCATTTGTATGTGATAATGAGTGGTGATAAGAGTCATGAATTTATCGGTAGATTTATGAAGTAATTTTTACTAATGGTTGTCCATTCCCATTACTCCTCAATACCACCTCTTAAGAATTTATTATCTTCACCACCATCTGTTATACAGGCTATGGAACGAGAACGAGTTGTGAGAGATCTTATGCTCTTCAAGGTGCTTTCTTGCCCTCTCCTTGTGTCTCCATTTCGTGCACAAAAAGCATTGTCGATGGCTAAACTTCATGTCTGAAATTGGACTGAAGTTCACATTCCTCCCTATACCTGTCGTCGTACCTGAGTCAAGCTGTTTCTCTGATTCAATGGTAGAGAAGTGATTGATGGTTACAAATTTACAATGCTAGAAATGGCTGCGAAGCACCAATATCTGTTTATGTAGATTTTTGCATTAGCGACACAAATCAACATCGGGATGTCACCAACTAGATTGGAACGATTTTGCGAATGAAAATGATAGGGGAATCAATAGGGAATGACACAAGGAAATAGTGACGCGGAAAAACCCCAATAAAGGTGAGTAAATAACCGCGGTTGGATATGAGTCCACCAATCCACTATATGCAACAGGATGATGAATCTAACTATCTAAGTACAAGAATCAAAGTATAAATGTAAATAATTGTAGTCTAGAATTGAAATGCTAAGTATTGTAAAAACTGATTGAACAAGGATGCTTTGGTGCGTAGGAGTATTGTATGTGGCTTGTAACCCCTTTTCTCTTGGCCTTGTGCGCTTTATATATGCCAATGACCTTCCGTGCAATCTCATGAATATCGGAAATAGTTAGCTGAAACCTCGACGTGATTCTCCTGCTCTCTTGGCACGTTCGTTGACCACTTCCTTGAACATTTGAACTAACTGAAGATGCAGAGACTTAGGCTTCCTTATTCCTCGCTAGTCCGTTGACCATTGACTGAGTCTCAACTCTCAACGTCAACCTGGAAAATTTAGTCATAACAGTTTGCCCTCAATTGTTGAAATGGGGATAACATCAAGAGTCATGAAACAATTGTAATAGCTTCAAGAAGTACCCTGCGCGGTCAAAACACTTGTTACAACTAATTGCCATCCGCTAGGACAATTGTCATAAGGTAAAAAATAAAAAACCGAGTGATTTAACTAAGGATAACTCAAGGGTCACTGAAAGATAATAATCTGTACAAGATAATTCACAAATCGGCAATTAATTTATATCCGTTAACTAATAATCACAGCGGTATAAAGAGGTGTGCCATCTTTGATCATTGTCACACGCCAAGTAATTTTATTTTCTCTCCAAAAATCTCTTAGAGCTCCATCCTCTCTAGAACTCTCCGGCGATTCCTATCAGAAGGTGTTTGTTTCACCAGGTAATTTTCGAAATCTTTTGCTTTAATTCTTGAGAATTTCGTTTAGCTTGAACCAATGGCTCCAAGTAGACGAAGTGTTAGAAACGTTCTTAAAGCTCATGAAAAAGCTAAACTTAAGAAAGTGAAACAAAAGGTAGTAGAGGAAAGACAGGTGATTGACGATGAGCAATCCACCATGTCCGAAGAGGATTTAATGAAATTTCTAGACTAGGGAACCTACCCACTAACACCGTATTGAGAAACGCTGAACCGGATGAACGTCCGGAGGATTGTCCCGACGATTGGGTGGTTTTCTATGAATACCCTTTTAAGATTGGGTTTAGGCTATTTTTTTCCCCGTAGTCAGAGATCTGTTGCAAGTCTTTGGAATATGTCCTGGGCAACTAATTCCCTAAGTGTGGAGAGTCCTAAGCGTGGTAGACAGAGTCACTGCTGAGTGGGATGACCCCTTCACCCTTCAAGACTTGCTTTACTACTATTGAGTCAAGACTAGGAATCGTCTGGCGCTCCACGTTAAGGCAAAGATGAATGCGTTGGTTGAGGGTATGCAAGCAAATGACAGAGGCTGGAAAAATCGATATATTTTCGTGAAGAAATCGTCTTTAGGGGACCTAGGAAAGTTCATGAAAGGAGGATGGAATATAGAAGGTTCGTAAAATTTCTTTTGAATTCTTTTAGCGTCTTGTCGTTAACGTTATCCTTACGTCGCTTCACTTGCAGAATTGAATCCAAAGCTGCTGGGACATCGCGATATTTCTGAGCAGAAGTGTGAAGAGTTTGCTGATTGACGCAGAGGAGCGGACATACAAGAAAGTCACCAACACTGATCAAGGGAGCTGTTCAACGATGGTATCAGGTAATCGCGTCGCTTAGTGTTCTTCATACATACTGTTTTTGACATCTTTATAACATTCTTATCCTCATTGCGACAGATTCTACTCTATCAAAGCAAAGAGGGTCTATGGACAACACAACCATCACTGAGGCTTTAAAAAAGAGGAAGAGAGAAAAAGAACGCGATGCGACAGTAAAGGCAGCGCTGTCGTCTCCGACAGCGTCTGAGATAGAACAGCTGGTCGTGAATGTCGAGGATGATAAGACTGAAGCTCCTCACGCGAAGATACAGAAGTCCGAGTTTCTTGCTCCTCCTCCCAAAGAGGGTCCATCTTACAGCGTTACAGTCCCTAAAGAGATTTGGAAGTTCGAAAGGCCAATCTAAAGGCCATTACTGCTGAGGAGGGCTCAAAGAAGAAAGAGGAGGAACTGCGGACGCTAAGGGAGAAGGCTAAAGAAACCGAGGGAGATTTGACGGCTTGGGCTGGAGAGGTAGAGACGCTGTAGGCACAAGTATGAAGGACGAAATCGATGGTGTGGAGGCTGAGATAACGACCCGCGTGAGGGCCAAGCTGATGTACCAGTTCATGATGGGCCACACTTCGGCCTGGAACCCTAACAAGGACATTAATCTCTACCTACAGTGGATCGGTCCCATGAAGTTTCTGATCGACGCAGACATCTAAAGCGGCGACTGAATCTGCCTTAGCCACTACTCCCAAGGATGGAGACGCTGGCGTTTCTTGCGCTGCTTTCATTGCGTCTGACACTCAGGAGGACAATTCCTCTAATAAAGAAAGATAATGACTGAGACGTCGACCTCCGACAAGCCTGCTGATACTTCTACTATATTAATACATGCGTTACTTTGGTATTTTATCCATGCCGTTTTTTTGGCGTTAAACAGGTGTTTTGAAACCTTTCTATGTCGTGTGACTTCGGTATCGTTAGAATAAAAATTAAATAGTCGTAAAAAATGTTCACTTACTTGATTGATTTCCACAGATCTTATGCTAATGACGTTATTGCTTACTTATGAATGACATTGAAACTAATCCCATCACGTTTATTACAGTATGCGGTGTCTAAGTGATCCGACGTTATTACAATATGCGGTGTCTAAGTGATCCGACGTTATTGATGTCGTGTTCAGAACTTTATCAATCCGATTGACTTATTATTAAAATAAGGGAAATTTCCTCAGGTACCCCGAGGTTTGGCGTAATTCCCAAGATACCCCCCACATTTGGGGAATTCCTCAGATACCCCTGAGGCTTGTGTTTGGGCTCAAGATACCCTTACTATGGATGGAAACCTAACGCCGTTAGGTTTTCCTCTCCTTCTTCCCAATTTTCTTTCTCTCTCTCCACCCATCATCCTCCATTGATGAACATGTAAGCTTTCTCTCTCCTCCCACCCCACTCTAAAGCCCTAACCACCCAACCCCCACCACCTCCCCTTCCCCCCCTCTCCCCACCCCCGCGGCCCCCATTTTCGCAATCTCTCTTTCTCCTCTGTTTTACCATGAGTAGGAACAAATGATGATGGACCAATTTCATAGGAACTCGCTTTCCGAAACTTCGACAATCAAGCTTTTGCTTCGAAAATTCGGGATCCATAGTGTTAACTATAGTACATGATTGGAAGCGCGGGGTTTTTGCCACTCGGCGCAGGTGCGACAATTTCTTCATCGTCACTCGGAATTTCGATGACATTGAGTTGATTGTTAGCAGAGAGAGAGAGAGATTGCGAAAATGGGGGCTGCGGGGGTGGGGAAGGGGGGGAAGGGGAGGTGGTGGGGGTTGGGTGGTTAGGGCTTTAGAGTGGGGTGGGAGGAGAGAGAAAGTTTACATGTTCATCAATGGAGGATGATGGGTGGAGAGAGAGAAAGAAAATTGGGAAGAAGGAGAGGAAAACCTAACGGCGTTAGGTTTCCATCCATAGTAAGGGTATCTTGAGCCCAAACACAAACCTCAGGGGTATCTGAGGAATTCCCCAAATGTGGGGGGTATCTTGGGAATTACGCCAAACCTCAGGGGTACCTGAGGAAATTTCCCTTAAAATAATCGTTGGTCGCCACGTCTAGACATTGCGAAGTTATTGATTGCCTAAAATAGGAAAAACCTTGAAAAAGAAACACACAATAATGTTCCGTTGTTGACACTTCATCGACTTTGCGACGACATGTTCATCACTTATTGGAAAAGAAAAGTGCCACATGTACTTAGCTAGAAATGATATTTTTTGAGGTGAACAGCGTTCCAACTGCGTGGGATCATAATTTCGTCACGTCAGACCAACTGGTATGCGCCATTGCCAACGACCTTGCTGATTTGGTAGGGACCTTCCCATTTTGGACCTAATTTACACGCGTTTGGCTCTTGTGTGTTTTGGAAGACCTCACTCAACACCCAATCTCCTTCAATGAATGCTTTAGCATGCACATTCTTATTGGAACTCCTTGCGACAATCTGTTGTTGTGCTGCCATGCGTACCAACGCTGCGTCTCACAACTATTCTACGGTGTCTAGATCGCTGATCAGTTCGTCACGGTTCTGCTGCTCCATCATCAAACCATACCTGGCAGTTGGAATGCTTACCTTGGATGGTAGGACCGCTTCACAGCCATACACCAGTGAGAAGGGTGTTTGTCCGGTCGCAGTGCGTGGCATTGTGCGGTTTGCCCATAGGATGGCAGGTTACGCTTCAGCCCACTTACCTTTCTTAGCTGTGAGACGCTTCTTCAATGTGTCGATGACAATTTTGTTACTAGACTAAGCTTGTCTGTTGGCTTGAGGATATCTGGGCGTTGACGTTAGTAATGTGATGTTTCATTCGTCACAATATCGTTTGGTTTTATCACTTATGATCTGCGACCCATTGTCGCATATAAATTCTGACGATACTCCAAAACGTGCAAATAATGGTAGTGTGTATAAAAGAGATTAATTCCTTATCACGTACCTATTGGAACGAGTCTGCCTCTATCCATTTAGAGAAATAATCTGTTAGTGCCAACATAAAGACCTTTTGTCCTAGGGCTGGAGGTAGTTTACCAACTATGTCCATTCCCCATTTCATGAAAGGCTAAGGGGTTAAAGTTGGATGTAAAACTTCACAAGGTTTGTGCGTCATACCTGCGTGTCACTGACAATTGTCACACTTTGTGACGTACCTGGTTGCGTCTTGCTTCATCGAAGGCCAATAGTAGCCTATTCTCAATGCTCTGTTGGATAAGCTACGTCCACTGGAATGATTTCAACATGTCCCTTCATGGAGATCTTGTAGGACTTACCCCCACTGATGTTTCTCGAAACATCGCAAATATGGCCCTACGACAGATTTTTTGAACAACACTCCTTGGATGACAACATACCTGGACGCTTTGAAGTGTATTCTCCTTGAATCTGCTCTATCGTCTGGAAGCACATCGTTAAGTAAATAGTTCAAAATAGGTTGCATCCAATTATTACTTACCTCAGCGTCCTCAGGAATAGTGTCGTTCGTCTGATCGATATTGTCGCTCGTAGTGTGGTCGTCGTCGTCATCGTAAACTGTGACGACATAATTCCTTCACACTTACTTATTGCTAGCATCATGAGGTGAATGATGAGGACGAAAGTGAACGTTGCGCCTCTTAGGGATGATCCTAAGTTTGCTAGTGCGTCTGCTTGGGTGTTTTGGTCTCTTGGTACCTGCATTATGTCAAAAGGGTTAAATGTCTTACTTTTCTTTCGTGCGACCTCTGAGTATAACGTCATTTTTGAATCTTTGGCGACGACTTCTCCTTTGAGCTGACTGACTATCAACAACGAGTCATTGTAAACCTTTAGTGCTTTTGCCCCCAAGTCATTGGCTAGGGTCATTCCTGCAATTAACGCTTCGTATTCAGCTTCGTTGTTGGTCGCTTTGAAGTCGCAACATATGGCTTGTACTATCTTGTCCCCTTGTGGTGACTTCAGTACAACACCTAAACTTGCACCACGAAAATTAGAAGATCCCTCAACGAATAATGTCCAAGTGTCATTTGACGTTACTGATGCGAGCGACTTCGTCGTCTGCTATCTTTTCGAGCTCTGGACTGAAGTCTGCCACAATGTCTGCTAGGGCTTGCGACTTGATTGTTGTCCTGGGTTAATACTTGATGTCATAGCCACTGAGCGCAATAGCCCACTTTCCCATGCGACCCGTTAATTCGGGTCTACGGAAAATGCTTTTAATGGGATAGTTAGTCATGACAACGACATTATAAGTTTCAAAGTAATGTCTTAATTTCTTAACAGCAGTAACTAAAGCCAACACAAGTTTTCCAAGGGAAGAATACATGGTCTCTGCGTCTAACAGAGACTTACTGACATAATAAATTGGGAGTTGTTGATTTTTGGCTTCTCTTGTCAAGACGACGCTGACTGACGCGTTGCTGATGGCGAGATAAAGTTGGAGCGTCTCTCCGTCGCTTGGTTTGGAAAGCAAAGGTGGAGTAGCTAAGTATTGCTTGAGTGCTTGCAAAGCGTGTTCGTGCTCTTGCAACCAATCGAAGCCTTTGTTTTTTCTTAGGATGTCATAAAATAGATGGCATTTGTCGGACGATCTTGATATAAAACGATTGAGTGCAGCGACGTGTCCTGTTAACTTTTGCACTTCCTTGACTTTCCTTAGCGATTGGATATTTATCAGTGCCTTGATTTGGTCAGGACTGGCTTTGATCCCTCTTTGCGTCACAACATATTTAGTTGGGTTTAGTTTCATACCATATTTTCGGAGGACGTCGAATGCTTCCGACAGATGTTGTATATGGTCGTTCGCCCTTTTCGACTTCACCAGCATGTCATCGATGTAAACTTCCATCGTGTCACCAAGTTGGTCTTTGAACATTTGATTGACCAAGCGCTGATACGTCGCACCTGCATTTTTTTAGTCCAAAGGGCATAACCTTGTAACAATAAATACCTTTGTCGGTGACGAACACAATTTTTTCCTGGTCTTCAGGATGCATGAGGATCTGATTGTAACCGAAGTACGCATCCATGATCGTCAAGAGCTCGTGTCCTGCTATCGCATTGACCATGCATCTATGTGTTAGAGCGGGAACGGATGTTTAGGATCGGCCTTGTTGAGATCTGCGAAGTCGATGCAGACTCTCCATTTACCATTTTTCTTGTTAACAACGACAACGTTAGCTAACCAATCAAGATATTTAACTTCTCGTATTTTACCTGTGTCAATCAATTTCTGAACCTCGTCGTTTATGATTTGGTTACGCTTAGGAGCGAACTTGCGTCGTTTCTGCTTGACGGGTTTGTGGTCTGGATCGACGTTTAACTTATGGGTGATGACTTCTGGACTTATACCTTTCATGTCCTCATGGGACCATGCAAAAAAGTCTTGCTTAGTTTTTAAGAAGTCGATTACCTCGTTTCGAAGTTCAGGTGACAGGGTCGCTCCAATGCGAATGACGCGATCTAGGAAGGCTGCATCAAGCACCACTTCATCTATTTGTTGCTCGTCGGGCTCACCTGGTACTGATCCGCCTGTGAATTGCTAGATTGAGGCTTTGGAGGGTTTAAAAGACGAAATATAACATTCTCTAGCAGCCTTTTGCTCTCCTTTGATCTCTTGGACGCCCCACTTGGTTGGGAACTTGAGCGTCTGATGGTATGTTGATGGGACTGCTTTCATCTTATGAATCCAAGGCGTGTCGAGGATGACGTTGTATGCGCAGTCGACGATGTTGAATCATGTTTGCAAATTGACTCCTTTGGCGAAAGTTGGTAAGGTGATTTCACCGACAGTTTGTTGCGCTTCTCCACTTAATCCGACTAGGACTGTTGATTTCTTCGTTATGTCCCAGTCATCAAGACGCATACCTTCTAAGGCGCTTTTGAACAAGATGTCGGCTGAGCTTTCGCCATCGACCAACACGCGTTGCAGCGGGCAATTGTTGATGGTTAAGGAAATGACTAGTTTGTCATGATGCTCTTCGTCGCATACGTCATAATCATCAAAGGTGATGGACATTGCCTCTTACTTTCTTTCGTCATCTGACCCGCAAGACTTAGGAACTTTGGACGAGGGAAGACCCTCTCTTGTTAGCCAGTTTGGCTGCTGAATATGTTAGCCGGCAAATGTCAGATCCATCAAAAATAACATTAATTACCTTAACATGCGTGGGGGACGCAAGTGGATTTGGCTTGGAGGGGCTTTTGTCGAAGGACGATTTCCCTTTGTCGCTGAGGAGGTCTTGCAGGTGTCCTTTGTTCAGCATGACAACGACCTCTATTATGAGCGCTATGCAGTCTTCGGTTCTATGACCATGGTCGTGATGGAATTGACACCATTTGGTTTGATCCTTTTGAGTGTCTGGTCGGTCGCTCTTCCTTGGCTACCGGATGGGTGCACCAATCTTAGTCAGAGTGTTGACGACGCCTCCAATGTCAACCTAAAAACTGTACGACTCGACGTCACGATAGGCGTTGGGATCGGCCTTAGCTTCAGTACCTGCACATTCCGACGCATCGTTAACATTGTGTACCTGGTTTTGTCTGCTATATGGATGAGGTCTTCAGTCGTGCTTTTTGGGTGTGAACGTCTTGCGATCACTGGAGCTTTCTGATACATGACGCGTATATATAGTGTTGAGGATCGCGTCGTCTTCTTCTAACCTCGTTTGGGCCAAAGCTCTGGATTTGACTTCTTCAAACATCGCACAAGGATACTTGGTGAAACGGTTGTACAAGTTGGACAGCTTGGATATGAGAATGAGTCCTTTCCTGAAACATCTAATAGCAATTATAGTATCTTAATCTTTAATTCCCATCATTTCTTTATTAAAAAGGTTATAATAATCGCGAATAGGTTCTCATGGCTTCTGAACGATGCCATGTAGGTCACTAGTCTGCTTCTCAAGGCTGTGACTGCCTTCAAATTTGTTGTAGAACTTGTTCACCAAAGTTGAGAAGTTGCCAATGCTTCCTGGCTTGAGGGATTTGAGCCATTTGAGGCAGGTCCGGTCAGCGTCGCTCCAAAGGATTTGCACATGCATGTTTCAACTAGATGCCTTGGAATGGACGCTTGCCACATCCGCTGCTTATACACGGCAACGTGCTCCGTCGTGTCGGTGGATCCATCATAGGTTGCCGTCAGGATAGGAATATTGAGTTTCTTCGGCAAGGATGCTTTAGCGATCTCTTCCACGAACGGGGACGCTGCATATCCGTCGCGATGCTCGACGATGCTTGGGGTTGGAGCTCCGGGAAGTTGAGAGAGGAGACGCATCATCTGGCGATTCCGCTTCTCGATCATAGCCATTCTTTTAGCCATAACGTCGCCTTCTTTGGGTGGTTCACCTTCTGGGGTGTCACCGTCTTTCAATTCGGCATCATCTTCAAGATCTTCAGATTCGGAGCTTTCCTCGTTGCTCAGGCGGTGCATTGACGAGATGTGTCCAATGTTCTTGAGACGTCGGTGCTTGGACGCCTTAGTCGAGGCCAACTCTTCTTGTAGCTTTTGGACTTGCTCTGTTGACGAAGTGAATTCAGAGGACAGACGATTGTTGTCCTTTTTCATATGCTCCATTTCAGCTTTCAGTTTTTCATAAGCGGCTTGCATTTCAGATGGATCCATTGATATGGAGAATGATGATGCTTGATCGGTAACAAGAGTTGATGAAAGATCTGGCTGCTGGCCCCACAGTGGCCGCCAAATTGTTCATGCAGATTTTTGCCTTAGCGACACAAATCAATAACGGGACGTCAACAACCAGATTGGAACAATTTTTGCGAATGAAAATGATAGGGGAATCAATGGAGAATGACACAAGGAAATGGTGACGCGGAAAAACCCCAATGAAGGTGGGTAAAAAACCACGGGTGGATATGAGTCCACCAATCCACTATATGCAACTGACGCTATGGATGAATGACAGTGAATACATCCAAGGATGATTAATCTAAGTACAAGAATCAAAGTGTAAATGTAAATAATTGTAGTCTAGAATTGAAATGCTAAGTATTGTAAAAACTGATTGAACAAGGATGCTTTTGTGCGTAGGAATATTGTATGTAGCTTGTAAACCCTTTTATCTTGGCCTTGTGCACTTTATATACGCCCATAACCTTCCGTGTAATCCCATGAATATCAGAAATAGTTAGCTGAAACCTCGACGTGATTCTCCTGCTCTCTTGGTACGTTCTTTAACCATGTCCTTGAACATTTCAACTAACTGAAGATATAGAGACTTAGTCTTCCTTATTCCTCGCTAGTCCGTTAACCATTGATTGAGTCTCAACGTCATGTCACAACAGCTTGCGTCAACGTCAACCTGGAAAATTTAGGCATAACAATATCTAAGAGTGATATCTTCTGATCATTGTTGAGTTAGTGAGTCAAGTTAAATTCCTTTTTCGTCGATCCTGGTGTCTTTTTTATTTGTTAATGCTTCTTGTTTATACAGTTCCACCCCCTCCCTGAAATAAAAAGGAAAAATTAAGGATTCTGCTAATGTGTTTCTTTGCAACTCTGGTGTTGCCTTAGTTTTCGTGTGTAAAATAAAGTAGCATGAACCCGCCTTCAATCACCTATACTGGTAGTCTATTATTTGTATTGCTAAAAGTTTCTTTTTCTTCATCATCAATTCATCACTTAGTCTTTCCTAGTAAAATTTCGAGCATCATCAATTTTAAGTATGATCATGCAGCCTAGTTCGTTTAATTTTGAACGACATTCACCTTATCAGGGCCGGGGCTAGCATATTGGAGGCCCTGTGCGTATTCTTTTTAATGGGCCCTTAAATCCTCTCTTTTTTTTACAAAAAGATCATTTTATTTACTCAAAATATTTCACTCATGGTAGAAAGTGTCAAATTACATAATATCTACCAGGAAAAAAATACTCCGTAATATATACTTGAAAAGGGATGCTCGTCTCGTCTTGCGGTTTATGCTCCATCCTGGTAGTATGAAGAAGAGAGGTATGGAACAAAGTCCTTAACATATATTCTGCCATGTTCAGCAAGCAATGGATAGTTAACTCCCGCAATCAAACATTTCCTAACGATAATGTGTGGAGGTTCCAGATAACGCATGCCAATTAAAGATATCATACGATCAAAATGATAAACCTCTGGAACATGAGCAGGACACAAACTACCATGTTTCATTAATGTCATCGCCTCAAAATATGCGCAATCTTTAGTCATTGGCCATGATTCCCCAATGCAACGCAGAAGAGCCTACACCGTAAATTGGAAGATGAAGTATTTATGGTTGTCGTGGGAATTGCTGAGTAAAGGTGAAAGGTTGAAGTGAGGAAAACTGAGAAACGTGAAGTGGAATAATGTGGAAAGTTGTGAATTATAACCCTTTTATATAAAAAAATCAAAAAACACATTAATAATTACTAAAAGATTCGAACCCTTGACCTCATCAATGTTGGGCCCTTTCATTTACTAGTTAAATACCACTGATCCAACCTACTTCTTCTGTTTGCATATCATAACAACAAATACATAAGCAGCAATTTTGGGGCCCTTATTATTTCGGGGCCCTGCGCGGTCGCGCGCGCCGAGCAGGCTGAGCCCCACCCTTGCACCTAACTCAGTGAAAGTATCCCTTTGTATAAGTGGATCCTTATATTCTCATACCCTTAAAAGGAGCTTCATTTATTACTTAATGGTTGCCAACTTGCCATCTCTATTGTATAGCTTCTCTCTTATGTTTCCTGGGAATTATGCTTGGCGTGAGTGAGTGGAGTTTCGAGATCTTATGTCAATTGCTTCTTTCTTATTGCTGGAAAGGCTAGAAGACGTTGCTTTCTTGATGTTGTATAATGAACAACAGTAAGTTTAGTGTAACACCTCTTTACAATAAAGGTATTGTAAGACTGCTTCAATTTTTATCCTAAGAAGGTTACTTTTTACATTTTAGGAATCACTATTTGAGTTAGAGTTACTCTTAAACAAGATCACATTCTAACTAAAATGAATTACTTCTCCTAAAAGTGAATCCTTTTATGGTAGAAAGGTAACCTGCCTTATCATGTATACAAATATATTAAAAACGTTCTCAAGGAAGCCTATATGCCACGTGGTACTCTTCCCAAACTTCTCATGCAAATGCTTTATTTCCATGTGAACTAATTAATTAAAAAATGAGTTTTCTGTTAGAAACAACCTTTTATAATCACTTTTTTTTTGTGAAAAATAACCTTCAAATTTTTTTTTGCAACTAAAAACCTTAAACACAAAAAAAATTGCGAAATGAAACCTTTTCCATTTTTCCGTCATTAACTGTTAACTTTTTGCCTTTGACTGTGAGTTGGTTTACTTCCAACATTCTTAAAATTCATTTCCCTTCATTTCTCTTCATTTTCATTGTTTCATTTCCCTCAATTTCTTAAAATTCTCTCTTTCCTCTCATTTTCTCTCTACAATGTCGACGATTGATGAGCCACTATATCCAATTATTGTTTTAATAGATGAGCTGAAAAATGATGATATACAACTGAGATTGTATTCTATAAGAAGGCTGTCTAAAATCAGTGGCGGATCTAGGAATTTATGGATGGTGGGTCACTACCGACTACTGACCATGTAATTGTCAAATACATGAATTTTGAAAAAAAAAAACTAATTCAAATAAAATCATTTCATGACTAATAATAGTTCATATTACAATATAATAGTACCTAAAAATTGTTACAATTGTTCTCGGCAAGTTTTCATGTTTTGATACCGATTTACAATATCATTCATGCTCACCCTTAAAAATAAATCTCTTTCTAGATAAGTAATCAAGCAATCATTTAACATTTGATCTCCCATGCTATTACGCAATTTATCTTTCACTTGTGTCATGCCAGAAAATGCTCTTTCTACAGTTGTTGTTGCAACAGGAAGAAGCAATACCAACTTCAAAAGCAAGTAAACCCAATCATGAGTTCAAATTTTCCCGTCTCAACCAATTTCATAGAAAGCTCATTAAGACTTTTAAATTCCAAAATCTTTCATTCTCTGTTAAAGAGACTATGAAATTCTCAAGTAAAAATTCAAAAAAACATCAATTCAGTACTTGAAAATTCATTAGGATAGAATTTGGCAAGTTGAATCAATTTTCTCTTGTCGAAGAGAGAAAACCAGTTACGAGGATTAAAGCAAGACATACACAAAAGTAGTTCCTTACTTATCTCCGAAAATCGCCTTTCAAGTTCTTGTAATTGTAGATCAATGACGCTTAGAAAAACTTCAACTCGAAAATGATGAAGATTTGTGACTTGTGGAGTCTTACCTCTAAACATCCTTCTTCCAGGGACAAGATATCTCTCCTTGAGTCATTTGTTGCTTATCAGATACATCGGCAGACTCATCAGCGAGAATAGAAAAAAAAAAACACCATTAAGATCTTCAAGTACAGCTTTAGTGGTCTCTTTTGCACAAGCGCTGATAATATCTTTTTGAACAATCGGAGTAGTGAGTTGACAATTACCAGGGGCCATTTGAAAACAACTTTAGAATATTCAGCATCATGATGTGAAAGAAGAGTCGATAGTGCAATAAATTACCCTCATTCAATGAACTTTCTTTTTCATCATGACCACGAAAAGGCAACCCTTGGAGTAAAATCCATTTAATGGTTTCAATTGAATCCTCTAATCACTTTCGATTAGTAGTCATGGTCTCAATCATGATGAGGTTAATGATGATGAGGTTAATCTGTCAATGGCAGATGAATTGGGAGTCTTTATACCCTACGTTGGTGGTGTTGAATATGCCCATGGTTTGCTTCCACCCCTCAAAACGCTTTGCACGGTGGAGGAAACTTGTGTGAGGGACAAAGCGGTTGAGTCATTGTGTAGAATTGGATCCCAAGTGTGGGAAAGTGATTTGGTTCATTATTTCATTCCTTTGGTGAAGGTGAGTTCTCCTAGTCTATCATTGTTGCATTATAGGTGCTGACTTATGTTTTCCTTTTTGGATCGATGCTATTTGTTATGGCAATCTTTCATTGTTATAGTCTAGCTCTTGGAGATTAATGTTGGAATTTGATAGGCATGTATAGGTGTGGAGCATATTCCATTGAGTGATAAACATTTTTTTTTGAGGGGCCACTGAGTGATGAACTTGGTGCTGAGTTGTTGGGTTTTTGCTTCTTCAGTCTCATAGCTATGATTACCTAAAATATCTAGAGGCCATTAGTCTAGAATGATAATAAGAAGAAATGTAAAAGAAAAATGTAGAGAGAAAATGAGAGGAAAGAGAAAGATTTTTAAGAAATGGAGGGAAATGAATCAATGAAAAGGAAGAGAAATGGAGGGAAATAAATTCTAAGAAAGTTAGAAGTAAACCAACTCACAGTCAAATGCAAAAAGTTAACAGTCAATGACGGAAAAATAGATAAGATTTCATCTCGCAAATTTTTTTTCGTTTAAGGTTGTAAATTGCGAAATAAAAAAATTGAAAAGGTTATTCTTTGCAAAAAAGTGACTATAAAAGGTTGTTTCTGACAAAAAAATCTTAATATATATATATATATATATATATATATATATATATATATATA
Organism: Beta lomatogona; assembly: GCA_947646795.1. Lineage (NCBI taxonomy): Eukaryota > Viridiplantae > Streptophyta > Magnoliopsida > Caryophyllales > Amaranthaceae > Beta > Beta lomatogona. The sequence continues at coordinate 1,391,985 of CANSNZ010001289.1, forward strand.
TATATATATATATATTGTGTAACTGCAAAGTGTGGAATACGTGACCTTTAAATTGAAAATCTAGCCATCAATATAATATAACTTTATTGTCTAATGGTCAAATAAAATATGATGAAGTCATATAATAATTTAATTTAACTAAAAAGACTTAAACAAGTATTTAGATCTCTAACACTCTTATTACGATACTATCAAGCGACTATTGATGACATATTCTTTTACCCTAATTTCTTGTAAGCTATTATTTTCAAACTCAAACCATTAAGGTTTTTTTACTTATCACATTATGACACCAATTTTTCCATTTTTTATTGGACAAAAGAATACGAAAAGTAACAAATGAATTATGAAATTTATGACTAATAACATGTTTGTTTATTGTAATTGACCCGAGGCATCGATGGGGCCAAAGTACTAGTAACTTATTCGTTCTAAGACGGTCTTATATGAGATTTTGTAAATGAACAATTTGTAATTTTGACTCAACGAATATAGTCGCTCAAAGCAATCATAGTTTTCATTTTCAAATATGGCAGGCATAGGCTACTAGCTTACATTCTTATCTTAGGTCCAATTCTTTTGGATTTTTATTTTTTTAATTTTTTCAGTTCACTTTAAGTCAATCGATTACCCCTCAATTTTTTTAGTTTGGTCTAGTTCGTTTCAGATCCATACAGTTCAATTTGGTTTAGTTCAACGAAAATCAATCCAAAAGAATAGTATTAGGAATGCCCATTAGGAAGGGGTTATGTTTTGTTTCAGCTTTTTTTTAATTAGGGACAAAGTCCAACACAACAAATGCCTAAATATCAAAGGTCACTAGTTATTTTTTCTTCAAATGAAGGGTTACTTTGTAACTGTTTATGTAGTTGGTGCTAGATAAACATAGTCGTTTTGTACTAAGATATATTGAAAGGAAAGTAGAAAGACAGACAGAGCGAGAGTGGGACAATGACCTTTTCTCTCTATCGAAACCCTAGGTCCCCCCTTTATTTGTCGCCACATCCCTGTTTCGTGGGCGCAAATAGGAACATGCACCCAAGTGCATGTAAAGGATGGTGCACCCCTCTCCTAAACGACGTAGTTTTAACATTTTAAGAGCCCATGATTTTGGGAAACATGTTGTTATTTATTTTCTTAAATCTTGCAACTTGTTTCACCTTTTCAAATATGATTGTTAGCGAGATTCCTTTTTTTAAAATTTGAATTTTAAAGGAATGTCTTTTAGTTTAGACTTGATGTTCATTTACTATATGTTCTTTTCATTGTGACCTAAGTTCTTTTGTAATTGGAGATTGATAAATGCATATTTATAATATATGTATATCCCTTATTTTAATATTATATGTGTGTTTATATTATTATTTTGATGTATTTTATATAGTTTTAATACTATTAGATATAATTTACTATGTTTTTATTTTTATTACTAATATTACTTAACTATACTATTTTTGTTTAATGAGTACATTGGTCCAAGAACTCCAAGGCAAGCCCATTCATATTCAAAATCAGCCCACAAAAAAAAAGAAAAGAAAAAAAAAAAAAAGAAAAAAAAATGAAAATGAAAGACAACAAAAAGAAAGAAAAAACGTGAGAAATTAGAAGAAGGAAAAGGAAGAAAGAACAGAACACCACACTCGTTCTTCCTTCGTCCTTCTTCGTCGTTTATCATCATCTCATTCACTGCCATCATCATCCACCGTCATCATCCTTCGAACCACCATCATCATTCACCGCCACATCATCTCCACCAATCACAAACACAGCCGCAATATTGCGCCGCAAAACACAGTCGAATTCGGCGCCGCATTCAACGACCAACAAAGGCGGTTCAGGGCCGAATTCTTGTTACCCACTCCTCCACTCTAATTGGTCCGAAAATCATGGTTAGGGCGGCGAAAATTGGGTATAAATACCCAATTAAGGGTTCCGAAAAAAAAGAGGCAACAATTCCACCGAAAAATTGAGTGACAAAAATCAGAAAATTAGTGAAGTTTCGAGGCTGATTTGGGGTGCGCGAGGTCGAAGGAAGATAGCCTTGGGTTGGAGTTCTAGCACACAACCGGGGAGGGTGAAGTTCAAGCTCGATTGTAGGTGCGAAATCCGAAAATCGAAGGCGAATTTCCGCGCAAATACCTAAGTCTTCTCTCTTTCTCTTGTACTTTCATATTAGTCTTGAAATTTCCCGATTATACTTTTGAATTTCATATTATGTTTGGATTGTATTGTTGAATTATATTGGATTATATGGTTTGAATTCAAAAATTAGTTTGTGATGTTTGAATCAAATTTGAGTTGTATTGTTTGATGTTGCTTGGATTGTGGTGTTGAATCTTGAATTGAATTCAAGATGGTTTGTTGTTAGATACTCAAGTTATATTTGATTGTAATGATCATATTTCAATGTTACACTTAATTTGCTATCTTATTAGGTATAAAATTGAGATTATCGCTAGTTATGTGATTTAGCCTAGTCTAGATTATATAGCAACAAGTAGTAACTAGTTTAATTTAGGCCTGCAAAGATGGTTTTAAGTTCAAACTAGAATATAACTTGGTCTAGTTATTTAAACATAAAGATATGATATGTTTAGATTAACTAGGGATTAATGATGTACTTCTAGTTCTATAATGCTTCTAGTTTAACCGTCGGAAGTTGCGAAATACTTGTGGTGATTAGATTAGTTTAGAATCGATAGTCGGCCTAGTTCACTGTTGATTAAAAGTATGGAAGTATAGGGGAGTTTGGCTACTTGAATTCCTACAATTAATCTATCTAATTAATCTTGGATTTATGAAATTGGAAGTATAATCAAGGTTAGAAATTTATAATTCTCTGAAAGTATTAAAGAGCCTAAAAATGGGATTGTTTGTCATCACTTGTAAATATTAGGTTAGATTTATCTTTAGTAGTTTTTAAATTTATATAAACGTTTTCCAATCCCCCCAAAACAATGTGAATATGTACATATTAGTCAATGACATGTATATACTAGTTAGATTATCCTAATTAGTTGAACTTGGATTTTAGGAATATATAAACCTCTCCGTGGGATCGACCCTTATTTATCACTAAACTAAATTTAAATAATACTAATGTGGATGAAATAAGGTTTTTAATTTGTACGCATAACGACACGTACCAATTTTCGCCGCCCTAACCATGATTTTCGGACCAATTAGAGTGGAGGAGTGGGCAACAAGAATTCGGCCCTGAACCGCCTTTGTTGGTCGTTGATTGCGGCGCCGAATTCGACTGTGTTTTGCGGCGCAATATTGCGGCTGTGTTTGTGATTGGTGGAGATGATGTGGCGGTGAATGATGATGGTGGTTCGAAGGATGATGACGGTGGATGATGATGGCAGTGAATGAGATGATGATGAACGACGAAGAAGGACGAAGGAAGAACGAGTGTGGTCTTCTGTTCTTGTAGGAACATATAGATGCATATAGCGGAATTTCAGGAAACAAATTTCCTAACATCTATCACAAGATCGCATGCATAACATAAACATGAATCATATTATAAGGGAAAATAATGTACAACCTTTGTAGCGTGTTTTCCACCGGATTGCATGTACTAGAGATCAATGAACAGCAATTGATGTCCCTCTACTTAGTCCACGAGCACCAATTGATTCCCACGTTTGCTAGAACGGAAGAGGATGAACAGATTTCACTCTCTTACTTTTTAGGGAGGGTGGCCGGATTTTCCAAAGGGAAACAATAGGGTTTTTTCTCTCTCTTTTCAGTTTGAATGTTACTGTCAAATTGAACGTTCTTTTTCTCTCTGCTATTATAACCTTTTATAATAGTAGGAGAATAAAAGAAGAGAGAGACCTAACCTAACCCTACTTTCTCCTATTGGCCGGTTTCCTTATTTCAATTAGTTACTACAATGTGTGACCTCATAGGATTAGGTTAACTTAGTTGTAGGTACAATCAATATTGTTCTACTAACCAACATTTATTCTCTAGCAAGTAAATGTGATTACTAAACTAACGTAATTAATTATCTCTATAATAATTCCTTTTATATTTAGTAATTGTCGGGATGTCTAAGGACATATTCCTTCAATCTCCCACTTGTCCGAAGACAAGAGCACAAAGCTAAATTCCTTAAGTCACTTAATGCCAAATTTGATAACACCATGTTATTCTCAAATTTATGTTCCTTGATCGCCGAGTTCGAATCGCTCAAATAAGGATTAACTCTTTAATCCTATTCCGCATGGCCATGCAATTTTCCAGTTCTTGCTCATCAAGAGGCCCAGACACCATTCCTATTTAATAGGAGGACTTATCCACTCTTGTATGACCATAACTCCCACTCAATTCTTAGCCCACCTGATCACCTTGCCTTTATAACCTCCTTTTACGGCGCGGCGTTTAACAGGTGTCAAAGTTAAACTAATTATGTTGTGGTTATTAAGACATACTCATGTCTAAGGAATCCACTAAATATAGTAGTTCGATTCTACTTTTAGAATCTAATTAGGTCAAGTCTCAATGTATCAACTATACATCTATATAATCAATTAGACATCTCTATGTCTCCATAGCCCATGGAACTGCGCTATCAATTAATTATACACTAGTCTTTTAAATAAATCACTTATGTCCAATTTAGTGATTTAGACTAGGGACTTTAAATAAATTGTGATTTTCAGTTCACTTTATAGGGTTCCAATATCAAAACGTTTTCGATAATCCTATTTAGAAACACAAATTATTTGGACATTTTATTTAATACTAAACCAAACAATTAAATAAGAACGAAATTTTTATTGATAAACATTTCAAAGCATAATAAATGTCTTTACAATTGTAAACATGAAGTAAACAACCTAAAGCCATTCTCCTATATGCTTAAGCCCCATAGACCTAGTATGACACTCATGCTTAGGTTGAGCAAGCGGTTTAGTCAGAGGATCTGCTACGTTATCCTCAGTATGAACCTTGCTTACTTTCACATCCTCTCTACCAACGATTTCTCGAATGAGATGGAATTTCCCGAGCACATGTTTAGACCTTTGATGCGATCCGGGTTCCTTAGGCGAGCAATGGCACCATTGTTGTCACAATACAACTCAATGCCATTCTCAATGCTAGGAACTACATCAAGCTCACCAATGAACTTTTTGATCCAAACGGCTTCCTTTCTTTGCATCGCCCGCCGCAATATACTCGGCCTCTCGTTGTAGAATCCGCGATGGTACTCTGCTTAGAACTCTTCCAAGCTCACGGCTCCTCCATTGAGACAAAATATGAAACCAGATCGAGATCGGAAATCATCTTTGTCACTCGGAAGCTTGCATCGGTGTATCCAAAGAACAACCAACTCACTATCTCCACCATAAACCAAAAAATTATCCTTAGTCCTTCGCAAGTACTTAAGGATGTTTTTTGCTGCAATCCAGTGCGCATCTCCTCGGATTTTGATCGGTATCTCGCTGCATATACTCAAAGCATATGCAACATCCGGTCGAGTGCATATCATGGCATACATAATGGATCCTACAGCCGAAGCATAGGGAACATTACTCATGCGCTTGACCTCATCGGGACTCGAAGGACACCGAGTCTTGCTAAGTGCAATGCCATGTTGCATGGGAATGAAACCTCTTTTGGAGTTTTCCGGCTTGAACCTTGCAAGAACCTTATCAATATAAGTTTCCCGACTTAGCCCAATTAGCCTTTTCGATCTATCTCTATAGATCTTTATTCCCAATATGTACTCGCCTCTCCTAGGTCTTTCATAGAGAAACAATTCTTAAGCCATTCCTTGATCGACTCAAGCATGGTCTTATCATTTCCTATGAGAAGTATGTCATCCACATACAAGACCGGAAAAGTAATACTACTCCCACTTAACTTCTTGTATACACAAGATTCTTCTTCATTTTCGAGAAAGCCAAATTTCTTGATCGCCTCATCAAATCTCGAGGTTCCAACTCCTTGATGCTTGCTTTAGTCCATAAATGGACTTCTTAAGCTTCGCATACCCTCCCCTGGATTTTCTAGATCTTCAAAACCTTGAGGTTGTGTCATGTACACATCCTCTTTCAAGAATCCATTCAAGAAAGCGGTTTTGACATCCATCTCGCCATATTTCATAGTCATGAAAGGCAAGCAATCGCAAGGATTATCCTAATGGACTTCAAGCATGGCTCTTGGTGAGAAGGTTTCATCATAGTCAATACCATGAATTTGTTTGAAACCTTTCGCCACCAACCTTGCTTTGAAAACACTAATGTTTCCATCCTTGTCTGTTTTCAACTTGAAAATCCATTTGCATCCAATGGGTTTTACCCCATCAGGCAAATCAACCAAGTCCCATACTTGATTTTCAGACATGGAATCCATTTCAGATTTCATGGCCTCAAGCCATCTTTCGGAGTCGTGACTCTCCAAAGCATCTTTGTAGCTAGTAGGTTCTTCCGATTCTAAAATCGTTATTTCGGAACTTTCGGTCAAAAGGAAATCAATATATCTCTTTGACGGAATGATGGTCCTACTAGACCTACGTTGGGGAACAAGGAAGAAGTTTCTACCTCATTAGGTTGAGTGACTTCACACGGAGTATCTCCAAGTGGGACGGTAGGAGGTACGTGAATTGAATGCACCGCCTCCCGAGCATTTTCATGCCGGGCCGCCTCGATGAGGTGTTAACCTCATCCATTTGTTGCTCATCTCGAATTTCTTCGAGATATACATTTCTCCCACTTGTTTTTCGGAAATAAACTCCTTTTCCAGAAAGACACCATTACGAGCAACAAACACTTTGTTTTCGTTTTGGTTGTAGAAGTAGTATCCCTTAGTCTCTTTTGGGTAACCGACAAAGAGACATTTATCGGATTTGGGTGAAAGCTTATCAGAAAGTAAACGTTTTACATAGGCTTCACAACCCCATATCCTTAGAAAAGACAATTTTGGAACGTTTCCGATCCACATTTCATATGGTGTCTTTTCCACTTGCTTTGGATGGTGCTCTGTTAAGTGTGAATGCCGTTGTTTCAAGCGCAAATCCCCGGAATGAAATAGGAAGATCAAGAAGACTCATCATGGATCGAACCATATCAAGTAGAGTTCGATTCCTTCTTTCAGAAACGCCATTCAACTGCGGTGTTCCTGGTGGAGTCCATTGTGAAAGTATTCCACAATCCTTCAAATGATCACCAAATTCTTGCGATAAATATTCACCACCACGATCGGATCGTAATGCCTTAATTTTCTTCCCAAGTTGGTTTTGGACTTCATTCGGAATTCCTTAAATTTTTCAAAGGATTCCGACTTATGCCGCATGAGGTAAACAAATCCAAATCTGCTCACATCATCGGTAAAAGTAATGAAGTAACCGTACCCTCCCCTAGCCAACGTACTCATGGGTCCGCACACATCCGTATGTATGAGGGCCAAAAGGTCATTGGCCCTTTCACTTGAACTCCGTGAAAGGTGACTTTGTCATTTTCCCCATTAAGCAAAACTCACAAGTATCAAATGATTCGAAATCAAATGATTTGAGAATTCCATCTTTATGAAGCTTCTCAATACGCTTTGAACTTATGTGGCCTAATCGACAATGCCATAGGTATGTCGGGTTTGAATCATTTGTTTTAGGTTTCTTCTTTGTCTATGTTATAGATGTGGGTTTCTAAGTCTAGCACATATAAACCATTTGATAACTTAGCTGAGACATAGAATAAATCATTCAAATAAGCATAACAACAATTATTCTTAATTTGAAATGAAAAACCTTCCGAATCCAAAACCGGAATCGAAACAATATTCTTGGTAATAGTCGGAACATAATAACAATTATAAAGTTCTAAAACTAAACCGAAGGTAAAAGTAGACTACAATCTCCCACGGCTAAAGCAAAGAACTCGTGCTCCATTGCCCACGCGGAGGTCCACTTCTCCTTTGCTCAATGATCTACTTCTTTTTAGTGCCCGCACATTACAAATAATGTGAGATCCACACGCAGTATCAAATACCCATGAAGTAGAAGTAGATAAGTTAATCTCTATAACATAAATACCGAAGTTGAAGCACCACTCTTCTTATCCTCCGGATACTTGGGGCAATTCCTCTTCCAAGGGCCAATCTTATGGCAGTGGAAGCACTCATGTAGTGCTGCTACTTTTGCCTTAGGAGTGGCCTTTGGCTTTGAAGTATCATCAGTGGCAACAACCTTGCCCTTGTTCTTCTTCTGAGGTGCCCCCTTTTTCTTGAATTGCTTGCCTTTCCTAACCATTAGAACATCCCTATGTTCGGGTTCAGCCAAGCAAGCTCCTTTCACTGAGTAAGCATACCATGCAGCTCTTGCAAGGTAGCCTCCCCTCCTTGCATGTAAAAATTCAACCGAAAATTTTGAAAATTTTCGGGCAAGGATTTGATCACAATATCGGTTGCTAGTTCGGGGGATAAGGGAAGCCCAATTTTTCCATGATCCGAAAGTGTCCAATCATATTGAACACATGCGGACCAACAAGGTTTTCCTTTTCCTAACTTGCATTCCAAAGAACTTACAATGAGCTTCAAACCTCTCCGGCCTCGCGTTCTTCAAACATAGTTTTCGTTTGTTGGAGGATGGAATAGGCGTCCAGACCATCAAAACGTTTTTGAAATTCTGGTTCCATGCAAGCAAGCATCAAACATGTTACTTGCACAGAATTTGCCTCAATGGTTTGTCTTGCTCTCCTTTCAGCTGGAGTAGCAGTGTCTAGCAGGGGTGCAGGGAGAGGATTATCAAGAACACTTTCCCTTCCTTCGGCTACGAGAACGATTCTCACGACCATTTCCCATTCTAGGAAGTTATGAGCAGTTAGTTTGTCCTTTTCGAGTAAATAGCGCAAATTAAAACCGGGGTGGTTGTTGTTGTTTGAACCAGACATGATAACTACAACAAAAGAATAATAAAGCAAGATTCAATCAATGTTTATCAAGAAAGCAGCAATTAAACAATTTTAATTAACTACTACCCTGTATTCAAATTAGAGTCCCCTATTGAATAAAGAAATACCAAGATCCCCTCCCACTACAATTAAACGGACTTTGGCCCTGCCTTCAATTTATAGTAGTTGAGGTAAGTAAACATTTTACTAATTATAACTAATTATAATTCCTGGTAGACAGGTTAACAACTCCTTGTTTACTCCTATCTCTTTGCTTCAAAACCCAAAACTTTGTCTTTTGATGATTTTGTTGAGTTAAACCAAACATTAACTTGTAAGTTTCAAAACCCACCCTACTATCCCCGGATAAAATGAGCAACACCCTGCTTTGGCAGAACCTATTACTCACTATCTAAGGCGTTATAGGTGTTGTTTGGAAAAGCAATTAAACTCAATATTACATGTTGGGGACCTAAGTTTACTATGTTGGTTAATTTAAAGTGAACACATGAATCAATTAACCACAAACAAACTTAGAAGCAAGCATTTAAATAAAATAAATGCAAGAGAATTACTATAAGCAATAACTAAATGATCTAGTATGGCCCCTATACTTAGGAAAATAACTAATCTTCATGAATCCTCCCTTGAATCTCCATGGATCACCATCCTTGAAACTCCTTGGATCCTCATGCTTTGATTACATAATTTGAATTTAAATAAATAACTAAAATTTAAAGTTACAAAAATACAAACGATTCGCAGATCGTATTTAATTTACATTCAAATATAACGATTCGCAGATCGTAATTACTATCCTAATTTGGGCCATACTAGTCATAATATGCAAAATATAATATCACATATATTATATTAAACATTCACGCATTTATAATATCAAAATAAAATAAACACAAACGATTTACTTATTAACAATTAATAAGCAAATAAAACTTTCCATAATGATCATAAAACTTAACAATTTTAAGCTAGTAATTTTTTTAGGAAACTTTATCATTTTAATTCAATTACTCATTATGGCAATAATCATTATTATTCACAAATTTGCAAAATAGGAAACTTTTGGATTTATGCTCAACTTAGGAAAATCAGATTTTCCTTAAAATAATTTTTTTTTTTTTTTTTTTTTTTTTTTAAATATTATGGGTTGACCGTTGACCAGCAGCACAAGGCTGCCAGTCAACAGCCAAACCACAACACCCACAAAGCTTCACGCAGAACCCGCTGGAAAACTAAAACCAGCCACGACGCGAACTAACCCAGCAACACGTCAGTCAGCCCACCAGCCAGCAGCTGAGTTCGCGCATCCTCTTCGCCGTCCTCGACGGACACGCCTGTATTCCAGCCGCCAGCAGACGACCGACCAGCACCGCCGGAAGCGTGCGAGGAAAGCTGAGCTCCGCACGTCGAACGCGCGCCGCCCACCTTGTCCCACCAGCGCCGCCCCTTTCCGCCTCTTGTCCGGTTCCCCTTCCGCCAGCCACCGTGGCACCACCTTCACCGGTGGTCCACCCAGCCATGGTTGGCTTCCTCTTTAATTTTTGTAACAATTACATTTAAATTAAAGATATCTTTATTTAACAATTAATTAAAGATTTAAGGGTTTTAATAATCCGAAAATTATGGCAAAAATTTTGAATTCATCAACAAATCTTAAACAAATTTTTAGGTTTGTTGAAATTAGATCTGAATGAATAATCTCTATTAAACATTAATTCTAACAAGAATTCAAAATTAAGGCAAAATCTCCAATTATATCCAAAAAATCAGAAAATTAACAATTAAATTCTGAAAAATTCGAAAATAATTTTTAGGGTGATCTACTGAATTATCTTAACAAATAAAATCAAATATTTTAATTGTTATCCTTAAATTATATGAATAATCAAATTAAACATAAAATTTAACCAAAATTCATAAATAATATGATAAAATTCGAAAATTTGTGGGAAAAATAATCAAATTATTTTCAGCCATCACATTATTCTAGATCTATGTGGGCGATGAACATTAGATTTATTTAACAAATTAAAAATCAAATCTTTAATTGTTAACAAATTATTTCAATGATTAATCAAATTAAACATAAATAATTTTAAATCTAACAAATATATTTATAAAAATCCGAAAATTTTAGAGTGAATTAACCAATTTATTTCGTCCAAAATATAAAAAATTCGGAACTTTATAAAATTATTTGAGCATAAATCACAAATAAATCAATTATTTATAATTTCCAATCAATTAATATCAAATATCAATTATGCAAATTTAAACCATAAATAAATCTTCCCTTAATTGAATAAAAATAATAACTTTACATACAATTATATGATCATATTAATATTATGAATTAGGCAAAACTGATACCACTGTAGGAACATATAGATGCATATAGCGGAATTTCAGGAAACAAATTTCCTAACATCTATCACAAGATCGCATGCATAACATAAACATGAATCATATTATAAGGGAAAATAATGTACAACCTTTGTAGCGTGTTTTCCACCGGATTGCAAGTACTAGAGATCAATGAACAGCAATTGATGTCCCTCTACTTAGTCCACGAGCACCAATTGATTCCCACGTTTGCTAGAACGGAAGAGGATGAACAGATTTCACTCTCTTACTTTTTAGGGAGGGTGGCCGGATTTTCCAAAGGGAAACAATAGGGTTTTTTCTCTCTCTTTTCAGTTTGAATGTTACTGTCAAATTGAACGTTCTTTTTCTCTCTGCTATTATAACCTTTTATAATAGTAGGAGAATAAAAGAAGAGAGAGACCTAACCTAACCCTACTTTCTCCTATTGGCCGGTTTCCTTATTTCAATTAGTTACTACAATGTGTGACCTCATAGGATTAGGTTAACTTAGTTGTAGGTACAATCAATATTGTTCTACTAACCAACATTTATTCTCTAGCAAGTAAATGTGATTACTAAACTAACGTAATTAATTATCTCTATAATAATTCCTTTTATATTTAGTAATTGTCGGGATGTCTAAGGACATATTCCTTCAGTTCTTTCTTCCTTTTCCTTCTTCTAATTTCTCACGTTTTTTTCTTTCTTTTTGTTGTCTTTCATTTTCATTTTTTTTTTCTTTTTTTTTTTTTTCTTTTCTTTTCTTTGTGGGCTGATTTTGAATATGAATGGGCTTGCCTTGGAGTTCTTGGACCAATGTACTCATTAAACAAAAATAGTATAGTTAAGTAATATTAGTAATAAAAATAAAAACATAGTAAATTATATCTAATAGTATTAAAAGTATATAAAATACATCAAAATAATAATATAAACACACATATAATATTAAAATAAGGGATATAAATATATTATAAATATGCATTTATCAAATTCCCCCACACTTAGCTCTTGATCGTCCTCGATCAAATTCTAACTACATGCAACTATAACACATAATACCACCTCTATTTGTTTCTTAACTTTAAAACTGAATCAATGAAAAGTCGAACAAGAAACTAAAACGTTTTATATTAGTTAGTAAAAACTCAAGTAAGATGTTAACAGGAATGTCACATTATCAATTTAGAACAATCAAATAATCAAAACTCATAAACCATCATAGATATACTTCTCTCGACATTTGATAAGAATCAGCGAGTATTCACTTGATAGAACTATGATTTTAATAAATAGACCCTCACAGGATATATAATCACTCGTCACTCATGTGTTTGAAAGGGTTTATGTATTTCACTCAAGGTTCAATTCCGATGGCCAAAACTCTGCCATAAGCTTGCATATCTTCTCGATTCTCCACTATTATTAGACAACATGCCAGACATAAATCAAAAGGACTTTTTAGGTTATATGAGGGCTATGGTTTAAATGTAGGAAATTTTAAAGATATGTGGACTAGATGGCTTTGAACTGAGCAAAAACTTAATAACTCCTCCCTTTCCGGACAAGAGGAAGCAAAAATAACTCTCATATAGTACTTCAACCTTCTGTCATTGCGAATCAGCACAACTTCCTGTATTTTGACTTTGATATACAAAACCGCCCATTTACATCATCTTTTGTAGCTACATATCACACTTGGTACATATTTTTTATCATTACTCATTTCATTTTTTTCTTCTTTTTTTTTTTTTTCACTTTCTCTTTTTCACTTTTCATCTCATTTTTATAGAATATCAAGATTACAATCAACTCTTCAACTGCCATAACCACACCTTTTTATAGAAGCACCCCATACATAGCTTGTACTCTATCAACAACCATGCTCCATCAGCTCAAAATATTAGGTCATGAATGTATTTAATGTCTTTTTTTTATGGTTTATAATGAAGGCTAAGCAAAAGAATAGTCTATTAGGCTCAAAAGGATTCAGAAAGGATGTAATATAATGTAGGGTGGTTATTTGGTTATGTAGTTTATAACAAAAGAAATACCTTTCTCTTCATGTCAACATGAGTCAATATAATTTTGAAGAGTATCAATGCAAGTTCTAGAGAGAAATTACCATGGAAGAACATCACACATGAAAGAAAAATATGAGATTGATATGTATATCTCATTTTATTAGGCTCAGAATCTCACAGGTTATTTTGGTCTATCCATCTAGTCATAGTTACAACCAAGGGAATGACTACACTAACTAGCTATAAACATGAGATTGTTTATCTAATCGTGTTATGAATCCTTCAAACTTGACTATTCTTGAACTAAAAATGTTAACAATTCCCAAAACTTTTTATTTTCGAAAACATATTTTATTTCAAAACATAGTTAGATTAGAGTTTCTTGACGAACTTCTTCATTTATTCAATTTTTTCAAAAAGAAACTAAGAAGTTGGTTTTATTTACTAGAAACTAATGCAAACACATAAACAACTATAATGCACCTATAAACTACATGCTCATGATTTTTTATATATAACGCAAACAACAATTTAATAATTATTTTGGTCCAAAGTCAGAAATTTCTACAGAAATTTCGGCAGCATTTCCCCTATAATATGGACAAATCAAAAAATTTCACGCATCTCATTCAACCTGTTTCAATACAATATACTATCCATATAATATTCCAGCACCAACATTCACAATTTCTCCTCAAAAATACAAACGTTCAACTCCAGCTACAATATTCTCCATCATCCATATCAATTCAATTCGAAAAAATTTCATCAAATTCCACATACTTCATGTAACAGGAAACAATAACCTCTCCTCCACACTTAAACCTTACATTGTCCTCAATGTAACATTGAAAATGTGGAAGATATCATGAAAATTCTCAAAAACAATTCATAAGTTCAAAACAAAATGAAAAAAAAACACACTCTAAACAAAAGCAAACTAAACAAAGAGGTTAAGAAAGCAAATCTGAAATTGTCTTGGGTTGCCTCCCAAGCAGCGCCTTGGTTTACGTCGTTGGCTCGACATTTCCACTTCTAGATCAAGATTCATGTAGCTCCTCATAATATATTCTTTAAACTGCAATATATTAGCTTGATCACAGAATACGAAAACACAGTTGCATATAAAAAAATCCAAACATTAAGTGATTCTTCTATTTCTGAGCAAGAGTGGATTTTGTATACTTTTTAGAAGATGTTATTAGTCATTTAAATTCTCAATAAAGCATAACAGCAGTCACTTAAAAACTACTTTAGCTATAAAAACCATCTAACTTGAAGCTTAAAATTCAAATAGTGTAATGCATGGTTTGTTCACCGTGACTCACTCAAGTATATTTCTTCTTTCCAAATTTGACATCTCATAATAATCGTCTTGTTCTTTTTTTTATAATTATGATCTGACAAAAACTCAAACTATTTTTAGCACATAATAGAATTGTAAGAAGTTGATCACTCTTCTCATACATAAATTCCGAAAAATTAAAAGTGTTAAATCAGATCATGACAAGTGAAAACATTTCAATAACTTAACAATGTAGAACCATACTGGTAACATAGAACAAAGAAATTCAGAAACAAGAACTTAGAACAGAAACTCTAACATGAAGTGTTACTTATAGTCCATAAGAATATGGTTCTAACTAATCATTTTCATCCCATGAGATGTGTATATAAATCAAAGTGTATAAAATATGAGATCATATTACTCGTTTATTATATTAGTCATCCTTAGCATAAGAAAATGCAAATCTATGATACCGTGAAGCTAATTATATATATCAGACAACTTGTCATATATTCTTTAGCTCCTCTTTCTTTAAAGTCAATAATTTCAATAGCATATCTATGTTCAAAGTACATTATTCACACAACTTAAGCACACAATCTATCTTTTTAGGTTCAGTTGGTTGTCAGAATCAAGAGAAAACATAGTTGGAGTTTACTAAAAAAAACTCAACTTGAATCCATTATAGAGTATTTGCACAAATTATAGTAAAAATAGGTTATGGGAAGAACGTATTGCAATTGTGCAATCATACATGTTTCTTTTGTTATTTTAAAGTTTAGAACAAAAGTTCAACAACAACAGTTCATACCTTGGCTTTCACTATAATACAAAGTGCATATGAAGTATCTAGATTAAACTCCTAAAATATATCACATATATATCTGGGCATATCTATGTCCCTTCTCCAATTCATGCTTTTGATCTTAATTTTAGCAGTACATAAACATGTTCAAATTAAAACAGAAACTTGCAACAGTAACTTAAATCCAAGCCGCTAGTTGACTTACAAGTTACAAGACACATATCAGCACACATTTTTAACATAAACAAAGCATGGCCATGACTAAGTTAGACGGTATAAATTAAGTTAGGAATTATCCTTGCCACCTTGATTAATCCAAATAAGAGTTAACTAGAAGTAATTAACGAAGCACATAGTATGCAAAAAGAAGTTAAGAAACATACTATAAGCTAAAAAAATCCCAACCTAGTCAAGCTTTCTTTAGAAAACCAAGATAATAGGTAATCATTTTATCATCTAAATTCTATAACAAAAATTAGTATCTTAGTTAAACTTTAATGGAAAGAATATCATAAACATCCCCAGAACGGCGCCAAAATTTGGTACGTGTCGTTATGCGTACAAATTTAAAACCTTATTTCATCCACATTAGTATTATTTAAATTTAGTTTAGTGATAAATAAGGGTCGATCCCACGGAGAGGTTTATATATTCCTAAAATCCAAGTTCAACTAATTAGGATAATCTAACTAGTATATACATGTCATTGACTAATATGTACATATTCACATTGTTTTGGGGGGGGATTGGAAAACGTTTATATAAATTTAAAAACTACTAAAGATAAATCTAACCTAATATTTACAAGTGATGACAAAGAATCCCATTTTTAGGCTCTTTAATACTTTCAGAGAATTATAAATTTCTAACCTTGATTATACTTCCAATTTCATAAATCCAAGATTAATTAGATAGATTAATTGTAGGAATTCAAGTAGCCAAACTCCCCTATACTTCCATACTTTTAATCAACAAGTGAACTAGGCCGACTATCGATTCTAAACTAATCTAATCACCACAAGTATTTCGCAACTTCCGACGGTTAAACTAGAAGCATTATAGAACTAGAAGTACATCATTAATCCCTAGTTAATCTAAACATATCATATCTTTATGTTTAAATAACTAGACCAAGTTATATTCTAGTTTGAACTTAAAACCATCTTTGCAGGCCTAAATTAAACTAGTTACTACTTGTTGCTATATAATCTAGACTAGGCTAAATCACATAACTAGCGATAATCTCAATTTTATACCTAATAAGATAGCAAATTAAGTGTAACATTGAAATATGATCATTACAATCAAATATAACTTGATTATCTAACAACAAACCATCTTGAATTCAATTCAATTCAAGATTCAACACCACAATCCAAGCAACATCAAACAATTCAACTCAAATTTGATTCAAACATCACAAACTAATTTTTGAATTCAAACCATATAATCCAATATAATTCAACAATACAATCCAAACATAATATGAAATTCAAAAGTATAATCGGGAAATTTCAAGACTAATATGAAAGTACAAGAGAAAGAGAGAAGACTTAGGTATTTGCACGGAAATTCGCCTTCGATTTTCGGATTTCGCACCTACAATCGAGCTTGAACTTCACCCTCCCCGGTTGTGTGCTAGAACTCCAACCCAAGGCTATCTTCCTTCGACCTCGCACACCCCAAATCAGCCTCGAAACTTCACTAATTTTCTGATTTTTGTCACTCAATTTTTCGGTGGAATTGTTGCCTCCCAAGCAGCGCCTTGGTTTACGTCGTTGGCTCGACATTTCCACTTCTAGATCAAGATTCATGTAGCTCCTCATAATATATTCTTTAAACTGCAATATATTAGCTTGATCACAGAATACGAAAACACAGTTGCATATAAAAAATCCAAACATTATTGATTCTTCTATTTCTGAGCAAGAGTGGATTTTGTATACTTTTTAGAAGATGTTATTAGTCATTTAAATTCTCAAATAAAGCATAAGAGCAGTCACTTAAAAACTACTTTAGCTATAAAAACCATCTAACTTGAAGCTTAAAATTCAAATAGTGTAATGCATGGTTTGTTCACCGTGACTCACTCAATTATATTTCTTCTTTCCAAATTTGACATCTCATAATAATCGTCTTGTTCTTTTTTTTATAATTATGATCTGACAAAAACTCAAACTATTTTTAGCACATAATAGAATTGTAAGAAGTTGATCACTCTTCTTATACATAAATTCCGAAGAATTAAAAGTGTTTAATCAGATCATGACAAGTGAAAACATGTCAATAACTTAACAATGTAGAACCATACTGGTAACATAGAACAAAGAAATTCAGAAACAAGAACTTAGAACAGAAACTCTAACATGAAGTGTTACTTATAGTCCATAAGAATATGGTTCTAACTAATCATTTTCATCCCATGAGATGTGTATATAAATCAAAGTGTATAAAATATGAGATCATATTACTCGTTTATTATATTAGTCATCCTTAGCATAAGAAAATGCAAATCTATGATACCGTGAAGCTAATTATATATATCAGACAACTTGTCATATATTCTTTAGCTCCTCTTTCTTTAAAGTCAATAATTTCAATAGCATATCTATGTTCAAAGTACATTATTCACACAACTTAAGCACACAATCTATCTTTTTAGGTTCAGTTGGTTGTCAGAATCAAGAGAAAACATAGATGGAGTTTACTAAAAAAAACTCAACTTGAATCCATTATAGAGTATTTGCACAAATTATAGTAAAAATAGGTTATGGGAAGAACGTACTGCAATTGTGCAATCATACATGTTTCTTTTGTTATTTTAAAGTTTAGAACAAAAGTTCAACAACAACAGTTCATACCTTGGCTTTCACTATAATACAAAGTGCATATGAAGTATCTAGATTAAACTCCTAAAATATATCACATATATATCTGGGCATATCTATGTCCCTTCTCCAATTCATGCTTTTGATCTTAATTTTAGCAAGTACATAAACATGTTCAAATTAAAACAGAAACTTGCAACAAGTAACTTAAATCCAAGCCGCTAGTTGACTTACAAGTTACAAGACACATATCAGCACACATTTTTAACATAAACAAAGCATGGCCATGACTAAGTTAGACGGTATAAATTAAGTTAGGAATTATCCTTGCCACCTTGATTAATCCAAATAAGAGTTAACTAGAAGTAATTAACGAAGCACATAGTATGCAAAAAGAAGTTAAGAAACATACTATAAGCTAAAAAAATCTCAACCTAGTCAAGCTTTCTTTAGAAAACCAAGATAATAGGTAATCATTTTATCATCTAAATTCTATAACAAAAATTAGTATCTTAGTTAAACTTTAATGGAAAGAATATCATAAACATCCCCGGCAACGGCGCCAAAATTTGGTACGTGTCGTTATGCGTACAAATTTAAAACCTTATTTCATCCACATTAGTATTATTTAAATTTAGTTTAGTGATAAATAAGGGTCGATCCCACGGAGAGGTTTATATATTCCTAAAATCCAAGTTCAACTAATTAGGATAATCTAACTAGTATATACATGTCATTGACTAATATGTACATATTCACATTGTTTTGGGGGGATTGGAAAACGTTTATATAAATTTAAAAACTACTAAAGATAAATCTAACCTAATATTTACAAGTGATGACAAAGAATCCCATTTTTAGGCTCTTTAATACTTTCAGAGAATTATAAATTTCTAACCTTGATTATACTTCCAATTTCATAAATCCAAGATTAATTAGATAGATTAATTGTAGGAATTCAAGTAGCCAAACTCCCCTATACTTCCATACTTTTAATCAACAGTGAACTAGGCCGACTATCGATTCTAAACTAATCTAATCACCACAAGTATTTCGCAACTTCCGACGGTTAAACTAGAAGCATTATAGAACTAGAAGTACATCATTAATCCCTAGTTAATCTAAACATATCATATCTTTATGTTTAAATAACTAGACCAAGTTATATTCTAGTTTGAACTTAAAACCATCTTTTGAGGCCTAAATTAAACTAGTTACTACTTGTTGCTATATAATCTAGACTAGGCTAAATCACATAACTAGCGATAATCTCAATTTTATACCTAATAAGATAGCAAATTAAGTGTAACATTGAAATATGATCATTACAATCAAATATAACTTGATTATCTAACAACAAACCATCTTGAATTCAATTCAATTCAAGATTCAACACCACAATCCAAGCAACATCAAACAATTCAACTCAAATTTGATTCAAACATCACAAACTAATTTTTGAATTCAAACCATATAATCCAATATAATTCAACAATACAATCCAAACATAATATGAAATTCAAAAGTATAATCGGGAAATTTCAAGACTAATATGAAAGTACAAGAGAAAGAGAGAAGACTTAGGTATTTGCACGGAAATTCGCCTTCGATTTTCGGATTTCGCACCTACAATCGAGCTTGAACTTCACCCTCCCCGGTTGTGTGCTAGAACTCCAACCCAAGGCTATCTTCCTTCGACCTCGCGCACCCCAAATCAGCCTCGAAACTTCACTAATTTTCTGATTTTTGTCACTCAATTTTTCGGTGGAATTGTTGCCTCCCAAGCAGCGCCTTGGTTTACGTCGTTGGCTCGACATTTCCACTTCTAGATCAAGATTCATGTAGCTCCTCATAATATATTCTTTAAACTGCAATATATTAGCTTGATCACAGAATACGAAAACACAGTTGCATATAAAAAATCCAAACATTATTGATTCTTCTATTTCTGAGCAAGAGTGGATTTTGTATACTTTTTAGAAGATGTTATTAGTCATTTAAATTCTCAAATAAAGCATAAGAGCAGTCACTTAAAAACTACTTTAGCTATAAAAACCATCTAACTTGAAGCTTAAAATTCAAATAGTGTAATGCATGGTTTGTTCACCGTGACTCACTCAATTATATTTCTTCTTTCCAAATTTGACATCTCATAATAATCGTCTTGTTCTTTTTTTTTTATAATTATGATCGACAAAAACTCAAACTATTTTTAGCACATAATAGAATTGTAAGAAGTTGATCACTCTTCTTATACATAAATTACGAAGAATTAAAAGTGTTTAATCAGATCATGACAAGTGAAAACATGTCAATAACTTAACAATGTAGAACCATACTGGTAACATAGAACAAAGAAATTCAGAAACAAGAACTTAGAACAGAAACTCTAACATGAAGTGTTACTTATAGTCCATAAGAATATGGTTCTAACTAATCATTTTCATCCCATGAGATGTGTATATAAATCAAAGTGTATAAAATATGAGATCATATTACTCGTTTATTATATTAGTCATCCTTAGCATAAGAAAATGCAAATCTATGATACCGTGAAGCTAATTATATATATCAGACAACTTGTCATATATTCTTTAGCTCCTCTTTCTTTAAAGTCAATAATTTCAATAGCATATCTATGTTCAAAGTACATTATTCACACAACTTAAGCACACAATCTATCTTTTTAGGTTCAGTTGGTTGTCAGAATCAAGAGAAAACATAGTTGGAGTTTACTAAAAAAAACTCAACTTGAATCCATTATAGAGTATTTGCACAAATTATAGTAAAAATAGGTTATGGGAAGAACGTACTGCAATTGTGCAATCATACATGTTTCTTTTGTTATTTTAAAGTTTAGAACAAAAGTTCAACAACAACAGTTCATACCTTGGCTTTCACTATAATACAAAGTGCATATGAAGTATCTAGATTAAACTCCTAAAATATATCACATATATATCTGGGCATATCTATGTCCCTTCTCCAATTCATGCTTTTGATCTTAATTTTAGCAGTACATAAACATGTTCAAATTAAAACAGAAACTTGCAACAGTAACTTAAATCCAAGCCGCTAGTTGACTTACAAGTTACAAGACACATATCAGCACACATTTTTAACATAAACAAAGCATGGCCATGACTAAGTTAGACGGTATAAATTAAGTTAGGAATTATCCTTGCCACCTTGATTAATCCAAATAAGAGTTAACTAGAAGTAATTAACGAAGCACATAGTATGCAAAAAGAAGTTAAGAAACATACTATAAGCTAAAAAAAATCTCAACCTAGTCAAGCTTTCTTTAGAAAACCAAGATAATAGGTAATCATTTTATCATCTAAATTCTATAACAAAAATTAGTATCTTAGTTAAACTTTAATGGAAAGAATATCATAAACATCCCCGGCAACGGCGCCAAAATTTGGTACGTGTCGTTATGCGTACAAATTTAAAAACTTATTTCATCCACATTAGTATTATTTAAATTTAGTTTAGTGATAAATAAGGGTCGATCCCACGGAGAGGTTTATATATTCCTAAAATCCAAGTTCAACTAATTAGGATAATCTAACTAGTATATACATGTCATTGACTAATATGTACATATTCACATTGTTTTGGGGGGATTGGAAAACGTTTATATAAATTTAAAAACTACTAAAGATAAATCTAACCTAATATTTACAAGTGATGACAAAGAATCCCATTTTTAGGCTCTTTAATACTTTCAGAGAATTATAAATTTCTAACCTTGATTATACTTCCAATTTCATAAATCCAAGATTAATTAGATAGATTAATTGTAGGAATTCAAGTAGCCAAACTCCCCTATACTTCCATACTTTTAATCAACAGTGAACTAGGCCGACTATCGATTCTAAACTAATCTAATCACCACAAGTATTTCGCAACTTCCGATGGTTAAACTAGAAGCATTATAGAACTAGAAGTACATCATTAATCCCTAGTTAATCTAAACATATCATATCTTTATGTTTAAATAACTAGACCAAGTTATATTCTAGTTTGAACTTAAAACCATCTTTGCAGGCCTAAATTAAACTAGTTACTACTTGTTGCTATATAATCTAGACTAGGCTAAATCACATAACTAGCGATAATCTCAATTTTATACCTAATAAGATAGCAAATTAAGTGTAACATTGAAATATGATCATTACAATCAAATATAACTTGATTATCTAACAACAAACCATCTTGAATTCAATTCAATTCAAGATTCAACACCACAATCCAAGCAACATCAAACAATTCAACTCAAATTTGATTCAAACATCACAAACTAATTTTTGAATTCAAACCATATAATCCAATATAATTCAACAATACAATCCAAACATAATATGAAATTCAAAAGTATAATCGGGAAATTTCAAGACTAATATGAAAGTACAAGAGAAAGAGAGAAGACTTAGGTATTTGCACGGAAATTCGCCTTCGATTTTCGGATTTCGCACCTACAATCGAGCTTGAACTTCACCCTCCCCGGTTGTGTGCTAGAACTCCAACCCAAGGCTATCTTCCTTCGACCTCGCGCACCCCAAATCAGCCTCGAAACTTCACTAATTTTTCGATTTTTGTCACTCAATTTTTCGGTGGAATTGTTGCCTCCCAAGCGGCGCCTTGGTTTACGTCGTTGGCTCGACATTTCCACTTCTAGATCAAGATTCATGTAGCTCCTCATAATATATTCTTTAAACTGCAATATATTAGCTTGATCACAGAATACGAAAACACAGTTGCATATAAAAAATCCAAACATTATTGATTCTTCTATTTCTGAGCAAGAGTGGATTTTGTATACTTTTTAGAAGATGTTATTAGTCATTTAAATTCTCAAATAAAGCATAAGAGCAGTCACTTAAAAACTACTTTAGCTATAAAAACCATCTAACTTGAAGCTTAAAATTCAAATAGTGTAATGCATGGTTTGTTCACCGTGACTCACTCAATTATATTTCTTCTTTCCAAATTTGACATCTCATAATAATCGTCTTGTTCTTTTTTTTATAATTATGATCTGACAAAAACTCAAACTATTTTTAGCACATAATAGAATTGTAAGAAGTTGATCACTCTTCTCATACATAAATTCCGAAGAATTAAAAGTGTTTAATCAGATCATGACAAGTGAAAACATTTCAATAACTTAACAATGTAGAACCATACTGGTAACATAGAACAAAGAAATTCAGAAACAAGAACTTAGAACAGAAACTCTAACATGAAGTGTTACTTATAGTCCATAAGAATATGGTTCTAACTAATCATTTTCATCCCATGAGATGTGTATATAAATCAAAGTGTATAAAATATGAGATCATATTACTCGTTTATTATATTAGTCATCCTTAGCATAAGAAAATGCAAATCTATGATACCGTGAAGCTAATTATATATATCAGACAACTTGTCATATATTCTTTAGCTCCTCTTTCTTTAAAGTCAATAATTTCAATAGCATATCTATGTTCAAAGTACATTATTCACACAACTTAAGCACACAATCTATCTTTTTAGGTTCAGTTGGTTGTCAGAATCAAGAGAAAACATAGTTGGAGTTTACTAAAAAAAACTCAACTTGAATCCATTATAGAGTATTTGCACAAATTATAGTAAAAATAGGTTATGGGAAGAACGTACTGCAATTGTGCAATCATACATGTTTCTTTTGTTATTTTAAAGTTTAGAACAAAAGTTCAACAACAACAGTTCATACCTTGGCTTTCACTATAATACAAAGTGCATATGAAGTATCTAGATTAAACTCCTAAAATATATCACATATATATCTGGGCATATCTATGTCCCTTCTCCAATTCATGCTTTTGATCTTAATTTTAGCAGTACATAAACATGTTCAAATTAAAACAGAAACTTGCAACAGTAACTTAAATCCAAGCCGCTAGTTGACTTACAAGTTACAAGACACATATCAGCACACATTTTTAACATAAACAAAGCATGGCCATGACTAAGTTAGACGGTATAAATTAAGTTAGGAATTATCCTTGCCACCTTGATTAATCCAAATAAGAGTTAACTAGAAGTAATTAACGAAGCACATAGTATGCAAAAAGAAGTTAAGAAACATACTATAAGCTAAAAAAAATCTCAACCTAGTCAAGCTTTCTTTAGAAAACCAAGATAATAGGTAATCATTTTATCATCTAAATTCTATAACAAAAATTAGTATCTTAGTTAAACTTTAATGGAAAGAATATCATAAACATCCCCGGCAACGGCGCCAAAACATGTTCTTTAATTTTAAATATATGTGTTATTTTATAGGAATGATATGTTCTTTAGGGTGCACAATGAGCATTGTGCACCCTAGTGCATAATCCACGCTTTGTTTCGTGGGAAGATCGCTTGTGGCCAGGGGTTTCGGTCGGCTATTTTCGGTCGCCAACGAGCTTTTGTTCCCTCTCCACCAAGATTTTCTCTAGAGACCGCGACCATCCTTTCCTTCGGCAAGTGAGGCGTTGTTCTCCATGCTCCTACCAGTGCATTTTGCCTATTCACCGGTGGCCAGAACTGGACGTATGCCTTCATCAACACAGTTTAAATCTCTTACCTTGGTCCGGCCATAATATTTGTGAGCTTAAAGAAAGAAAATTGCATCGTGGTTAGCTGTGCCACAATTTGGAGACTAGGATCTTTCCGGGTGATTTTCCGGCTTTAGTACACCTAATCTCTCAGCACATGGTTGTGAGTTGCGAGTTGTGTTGCATTGTTTTCCTCTGTTTATAGTGTTTAGTTTTCATGTAGTTCCTGTTTCTGGTTTTGGTTTGTATTTCTAGTAGTAGTTCTATTTTTGAGTTGGTTCTAATTTCAATGGTTCATTTGGAGGGAATGGAGGAGGATCCTAATTTAGTTTTAATCCTGTTGCACCACATGGATTTCTTGCAAGAGGAAGATTGAGTTATAGAGGAATTATTTGAGAAAACTGCTGGACTTAATAAGGCCATTCAGTTGTGACCTCATTAAAGAAGAATGGTAATTCTCTTTTCAAACTGATTTTCGCAAATCTTATGAGACGTATAGGACTGCTATGAAATGCCTTTGTTTTACCATTTCTGCCATTTGTGAAGATTGTTGTGCACATAATATTGATCTTGAAATTAGAGAGTTGGTTATTTCTCTGCAATCGAATATTCCTTGGTGTTAGGGGTTGACAAGAGCAATGTGAAAGCTCTTTTTAGGAAGCCCTCATTTCATATTCCTTGGTGTTAGGGGTTGACAAGAGCAATGTGAAAGCTCTTTTTAGGAGAGGTGTGGCCCTAACAAAAATTGAAACTTTGGAAAATGGTTACGCTCACTTCAGGGTAGCGAGAGGAGTTTACCAAAAAATAAGGCGATTGCTCAAGAGATTGCAAGTCTCGAGGTTGTCATCTTTCAAGTTCCTAGGGTTGATGATATTGTAGATCCAGACCCCGTGTTTAGCGGCGTAGCACCACATGATGCTAAAGGTACCCCATCTTTGACCTCTGGATTCCATGAAATGGATTTGGATGTCCATGAAGAGGTCAAGAGCAGTTTCTCTTTGGAGACCAACAATGAAGATGAGGTCATAGCCAACCAGGAAATGGAGTGGGTAGAGGAGGCTCCTTCATATTGCTCGCGGTGTACGGGGCCTCTTTGTGAACAAAATCTTGGAAAGATTCCCTTCATCAACAAAAGAAAACCATCCTCGCTCCCGATGATTTCACAATCAGATTTAGAAAAGTGAAGGATAAAGGAAAAGTAATCCAATTATGTCAACCCCATTCTCTGTCAATTTTGAAGGTCCACACCGTCACTTCAAAAAATGAATCTTGAAGGAGGCCACCCGCAACTCCAAATTACGGGTCGCAGAGGTCTCTAATCCGACTCTCATTGAGATTGAGGGCCATCCGACTGATATCTCACATATACCATTGAGTCCGAAGGATGACAATTGGACCTCTACGGCTCTTCAGGAAATGCAACACCGTGAGGTAAGTATAGATAGCTCAACTAACACACTTTTAAGTGCAGGTATCCAAGTGCTAGACAAACTCAACCTATCAAGTTTGTCTCAAAGAACCACCCAAATTTGGGCTATGGACTCATTAAGAGTATAACTCAACCTCACATAGTAGCAACATGAATGCCATCAGAATCTCACATGGGTTTTCAACCCCATTCTTTTCGACGACTCAAGTACTAAGTTTCTACTTAGCCCTTTAGTTAAAGAATATGCTAAATTCTTCTCAGTTCTCAAATACTCTAAAGAGAGTACCTGATTCGTGTCTCACTCGAATGTGTTTTTTTTACCATTATATACATTGTTCTTGGCAACATAAATAGCATATTGTGAGTCACTAAGTAGAGAAACAGGTTAAGCAGGCTTTCTCAACAAAGGAATATCAGCTAGTAAATTCCTCAACCAATTTGCCTCTTAGCTAGCAAGGTCGAAAGCTAACTCAGATTCCATAGTGGACTTAGCAATGCAAGTCTACTTAGAAGACTTCCAAAAAATATCACTACCACACAATGTGAATACATATCCATTAGTATTAGAGCTAATCTCATCACTATACGTAATCTAATTGGCATTACAATATCCCTTAAAAAAGGGAAGAAAACCCACAAATTTAATCTATCATCTATGGTACCTCTAAGATATCTCAAAAAGTGCCTAAGTGCACTCAAGTGCTCTCCACTTGGGTCATGGGTATACCAACTCAGTCTACTAACAGCATAAGAATGTCTGGTGAAGTACAATTCATCAAAAATATTAGACTCCCAATTATCTCAGCATATTCATCCTAATAAACACTATTCATTTGTAAAGATTGAATGTTAGAATCATATGGGGTCCTAATTGGCGTCTCATCAAAACAATTTGATTTCCTCAACACTTTCTGCACATATGAGATTGGGATAAGGAATAACATCTAGCTGTTCTAGTGACTTTGACACCTAAAATCACATCAATATCATCCAAATCTTTTATCCCAAACCGAGAAGATAGATTCTTCTTAGTCTCATATATTGCATTCAAACATGTAAAAAAAAACAACACATCATCAATACAAAGGTAAATGAGCTGAAAATCATACCCTATTATTTAAGAGTAGACACATGCATCAGATCCATTCACAATAAAACCAAAACCGAGAATAATTTTATGAAATTTCTGATATCACTACTTTGGTGACCGCTTTAGACCACTCCTAAAGGTTGATCCATATAGATCTCCCTATTTAAGTCATCGTTCGGAACTGCAGTTTAACATCCATTTGAAGTGCAATCAAATTATGAGTAGCTTCCAATTCAAATAACCCACAAATGATGGCAATCGTAGCCACATGTGAGTAGGTATAAAAAAAGTCAACACCAAATGTTTGAGTGAATCCTCTCACTAGCCTTGTATTAAAACTCTCAACAGAACCCTCAATTTTAATTTCCTTTTGGAAATGCACTTACAACCAACAAACCTATTGCCTATAAGCAAGTCTATAAATTCTCATGTTTAATTATTAGTCATGATATACTCAAGTTATCTATTCACAACTTCTTTATGGAAACTTGCATAAACTAAACTCATGGCTTGTCAGATGTTTTAGGATCTCCATCCATCAAACGAAGACATACCATGTTCTCATCCAACCCATCAACCAATTCAAATGAAAAAAACCAGTTACAAATGCTAGACTAGAATTAGTTTCCGTTCTTTATCTTTTACTTCTCCTAGTTTGATATAACTCACTAACCTCATTAATAGGAAGACGCAACTACAAGACCATCATTAGATTTAAAATTCTTTTTCATGGGAAATACATGCTCAAAAAATTCAGCATCTATATATATACACACCTAGTGTGGTTATTTAAGCAAATGAATCTGTAAGCATCAACATTATTTGCAGCATAACCAGCAAAAACAACAATAAAGTTTCTCGAACCTATGGTGGAATGCTTAGAGGAAGGATATCCCACCTTAGCCAAACATCCCCACGCTATCAAGTAATCACTCAAGTTAAGCTCAAAGCCTCTCCATAACTAAAAAGATGTCTTTGTGTAGCTTTTCATGCCCACTCCCCCACATTACCAAGAAAATCACATAAGTATAACATTCGTCACCTCTCTACTATCCTATTATAGAGAGGCTTATAGGGTGTTGAAATTTCATCAATAATACCTTAATACTCACATAGTTCTGTCGGAAAAGTAGTTAAATATTCCCCATCATGGTTTGTAAACAGATGAATTTGTCTCCCCTTTTAACACCTAATGATGGAACATACTGTCGTCCTAATTAATCCGGATTGAAGAGGAGCAATCAAAAGCCTAATTCTAAGTGTGTTTTTGATGCCTATGTAGGGTGAGCGCGTATTTGACTATCTCATTGTAATGGTTTGGTTTTGAAATACGTTTTGAAAAGATGAAGCCGCCAATTAGTTTTTAAAAGAAGACTCACAAACCTAATTGGATTTTGGGAAACCATAGGGACAACTTAGGGGCTTATCCAATAATGTAGATTTTCCCGTCATGACTCCATAATTGATCAATTAACCAAATATTGTGTTCGGAGGGTGAGAGGTACGAATATGATCAAGAATCAAATTCGTCCAATGTTGGCCTCTACTTAATACGATTCATGTTTGAGTGTTATGCAATTAAACAACCACGTAATATGTTTAAGCAATCTAAACATTAATCTATGTCGGTTCATTAAACATAAGCCTAATTTTTGGTGACATGTTATTATGCAATCAAATTACAGGGAACCTAATCCAATTGTCCAAATTATCTGAATTTAGCATTGGAACATTTATTTAGGTCTTTGATTAACAAAAATAAGCATGTGCTGTGATGAAAGCGTTAAAGCATATTGGCATGCATATGAATAATAATGTATAGAATAATAAAAGAAATATAAAAAGAGAAATTAAAGAAGAATGTACAAGAAAGCGTTAATTCCTTTAAGGATCTATATCATGACAAATAGATTTTTAGTAAAACAAGAATTAAATTAGAATTGATCCTCAGGAATTAAGCCTTTGTTGCTTGGGTACTTATGTAACGATCTGTATGAGGAGCAATCTTGAAATTTTAATGGAGTTTGATTGTGAATAAATGGAATTTGATTGTATTCAAATGTGTTTGAATGTAAGTTTGTATGTAAGTGTATGTGAAATTGGAAAGAAGTATGTTAAATTCGTATACAAGCATATTATTAATGTTTGTCGAAGCAAAGTTATTTATAGGAGAAAGAAAGCCGAACACAACGCGCATGAGATTAGAATAATTGCCATGCATTTGGCGCACGGAGCGAGCTCTCCGCTAACGGTCATGTGCACCGCGCATGGGACCATGCGTCCAGCGCATGGTTCATGCGTTAGCACAGGCTTCAATGTGTTCCTTCTTTTCGTAAACTGCTTTTGTGTTGCGTCAACGCATCCTAATGCGCTTGACTCAACGCAGATCTGAGCCGTGTTCGTTTGTTCAAAGATTCCTTTTTATCTTTGATAAAATATTATTTTTTGAAATCCGAAATCAACTATCTTTAGGAATAAAAATATAATTTTTTATAATGTCTTTTAGAGAATAATTATCGAGAATAATTAATATTTATTGAAAATTAAATTAATTATCAAGAATAATAAATTGGTCTTTATCAAATGGGCTCGAAAATTCAATTAATTATCATCAATAATTAATTAGGCTCTAAAATGTGGGATTAGAATTGTTTTACACAAATAAATAGACTTTAGTTTCCTAAAACGATTTTGGGCTCCTTTTTCATATCGATCTTCCTTTGGACCGGACTTATTAGGACGACGGTATGTTTCAATCGGATACTAAATGGAGAAACATGATTTTGTGTATACACTAATGCAAAACCTTATTGAGTCTAGAATATGTTTTAAAGTCCATTGGAAGAAAATCCAATGTTAAATCCCAAGTAATTATTCATGATAATTAATTGAATTTAAAAAAAAAAAAATCATTTGATTACATTCATGAAATTAGATTGTATGATTTAAATTCGTTACTCAACGATAACTATCGGTAAAAGATAAGTCAAAACCATTGCAAAAAGATAAAATTCGTATTCGACTAAACTTAGAAAGCTGCACCACACACACGACTTCGTATCGACGCAAACCATAAGCAGTTTAAAAAACAGAGTCGTTGCAAAACTGACCACGCTGACGTAAGAATCATGTGTACATGCAAGCTTCGTGCGCCAGGCGCATGATGCCTGCGCTTGGCGCAACCCCCCATGTCAAGTGCACGATTCATTTTGTTCCGTGGTATTATGTGGTCGTTTTCCAAAACCTAGTAGAGCCTCTCCCTATAAATACCCAACTTCAATGCGAATTTTTAAAAGGGGATTTTCATCAATATGTCAACATATCTTCAACTTAGAAAGCCTCTCATACCATATTCAAACTACATTTAAATATTTAAACTACATTCAAATATTCAAACACTCAAATATTCAGACACATTCAAACAAGAATCTTCATTCTTCTTGTTCCTTGAATCTTCATTCAAGCTCTTCCTTCTTCAAAGTTAAAGATTGATTTGCCAATGTCCATAGGGTCAGACCTAGGCGACAAAGGTAAAAATCCTGAGGGTCAATTCCAATTTATTCTTTTTTTATTGTAACAATTTCATTGTCATGATGTAGGAATTAAATTCATAATCGCGCTCATGTAAATCTTGTGCATTTGTATATTCTTTCTAATCTCTAGTCATGATTGCTTCTAATGCTATAATTGCCTTTATGCTTCTTTTTTGCTATTGCATTATCATCTATATCTATTTGCTAAATTAGACAGGCAAATTAGTTAAATCACGCCTTATAAGATAACTTGGGTAACTGATCTAGGTACACATTAATCTTGTAATATAATTGAGTGATAATTAAAACTAGATCTTATGTGTTAAAAAACAACCTTGACCATGTTTGTCTTTTCCTGCCATTGTAGACACATAATCGTGTCTCCCCATTTAAGGATCCGATGATGAAACATACCGTGGTCTTAATTGGTCCGACCCAAGGGAAGAGCAGTCTGAAAAGCCATTCCAAACTATTTCGAAAAGTGTTAAAGTCCTATTTTAAATCCCAATTAAATATTCATGATAATTAATTGTATTTGAGCCCAATTCTTTAAAAAGCCCAATTAATTGATTTATTTTAATAAATGAATATTTTCAAAAGATACTTTTTAATAAGTTAAAATCATATTTTATCCCGTAAAATCAGACATCCGTATTTAAGGGATAAAAGAAAATCTTTTAGAACATGTTTTTATCAAAAAACTATCAAAACGTGTCAAAAACAAGGTGGTGCGCTGAGCGCAGCTGACTGTGCTGAGCGCACGGACTGCGCCGAGCGCAAGTGCCCTGACACATGGGCTTCCACGTAAGCTACGCCAAGCGCACCAGAACTGCCACGTAGACTTCTGTTTCATGTAGAGTCCTGCGTCAAGCGCAGTTCTCTGCTTGAGACGCGGATTTTCTTTCTTATCTTTTATAAAAAGCGCGTACCACGTGTACGCTTTTTACTGGTCATAGTGCGTGAGGCGCAATGCTGTTTTCCTTATAAATAGGCCTGATTTCCATACAGATTAAAGAACGGATTTTTTCACATAACACTCGACGAATACTTTACGAAGCTCTCAACGAACCACAAAATCTCCCTACAAAATTCATACTTTCAAACACAAAACACATTCAATCTACATACTTTCATACATTCAGAATTTCAGGCTTCACGATTGCTCATCCCGGAGGTTGTCAATCTCTCAGATCCAAGCCACGGTATAATCATGAGGGTCCTTTAATAAATTATTTATATATTGAAGTTACTAACAGTTTTCTTTCCTGATGTAGATCTTTAATATAAAATCGCTCTACGGTATACTCTAAACCTTTTTCCTTTCTTTTTATTTGTTTTTGTACATTATTATATGCCTGCCTGATCATTCTATACATATTATGATTGTCCTACTTTACTGCTTTTATCACCCACATGTTATAATTGCTAATCAAAGACCTAAAGAATTGTTCTAATATTAATCAGATTAATTTGAACAACCTGCTAGGTTCCTTGTAATATTGATTGCTAAATAACTTTTCACTAAAAAATAGTCTTTTTATGTGTTTCCTGAACCAACTTAGACTAAATATTTTTTATGGTATTTAAAACATTATTTGATTATTCTTTGGCATAAAATCTGCAATGAATCGACATTTAGTATAGGCCAACTTTGGGCGAATGTGGTTCATTATGACTATATTCATACCCTCACCCCCGAACTCAATCTTTGGTTCATTTTTACCATCTATGGAGTCAGGACGGGGAAATCTACATTGGATAATTTGTCCCTATGGTTTTCCCATATCCAATTAGGTTTATGATTCTTCCTAAAACGAATCGTTGGCGACTTCTTTCAAAACAATTTTCAATAAAACCTTTACAGTGGGGTAGTCAAATCTAATACGTGCTCACACCACGTAGGCGAAATAAAAACACGCCTATAATTTGGCGACTTCACTGGGGAGGAGTTTTAAAAATATATATATTTTTAAAAAAATGAGTGGGTGAAACTTAAAAAATACAATTCATTCTTATTTTTATGCCTTATAATAATATATACAATTTTGCATATGCATGGCTACTGTTCAGTCACCATAAGGACAATCTACCTTGCCTCATTAGCACATGTTCTATGTGTGTGGTCACCTCTGGGGGGTTTTGCGCTTTGTCCTTCCAAAAACCTTCCTGAGCGATAGTGTTGGATCTTAGTTATAAGCAAACCTACCCAACCATGGCATTATTCTCTTGACCCTGACTTGAGACTGGAGTACGTCTTACACGTGGCCACGTCTTTAAGCAGGGGTACGAAGCGTGGGATCAATCTCTTAGTCATGGACCCTTTTCAGACTGAACCTAAACCTGACCAATAGTTTCAAACATAGAACTGGACTTTAGGTGGGAACTTTTGCATCCATGTTATATGACATTTGCCTGTGATTGCAATTTTTGCCTGCTATTATTTTGTCAAATTGTCATTATTATGCGTCGTTCCTAAAATCGCGTCTAACAAACAAAAGAAATCGGTAATTGGCCAATTCGTCGCCTAAATCCCCGAAAAACGTGTCGGGGAGTAGTGCGCCAAGCGCATTAAGTTGCGCCTGATGCACCACTGTCGCACCAGACGCACGGTTGTGTGCCACACGCTTTTCGTCGATTTAGTCGCCGTAATGGTTGATCCTACGTTCAGTCCTATGCTTGTCTATCTGCATCCGCATAATACATGGTCATTCTCGAAGTCTCACCTAATCAAACATTCAAAAATCAGTCTTTTCCTACAAGGTCGAGTCTATCCTAAAAAATGCATCTAAACAGGTCTATGTAGATTTAGAGTTGTCATGCATGTCTACCTCTTCCCATTTTCTCCCTGTTGTTCGACAAATCTTCCCTATCAATCTTACCTTACCATATTCAACAATTTCAAAAACATACATATTTTTAAAATCAATCTTGTACCCTCTTCTATTCTACCTTTTTCAAAAAGCATTTACTAATCATCATCATACCACAACATTTCAAAAAAAAAATATTTTCAAAATTAATTCATCATCTTTTCCTAATAAAAGATAAAAACAAGGGGTTCCTTTCGAAAATGAATTTCAAAAAATTCTAAGCCCAGCCCATACACCTTCATTCAATCCAATCCAATCAATCCAATCCACTTGCATTCATTTTAGGCCCATATGCATTAGAGTCCATTTTGCATTCATTCTAGGCCCATATGCATTAGAGTCCATTTTGCATTCATAGTAGGTCCTTCTAAATTTGAGTCCATGCATTCATATAAGGCCCGCTAGCATTAGAGTCCATCTTAGGCCCATATAAGTCTAATTCATGTCAAATCTAGGCCCATTTGTATCTTTATGTAAAGCCAAGTCTAAGTCTAATCCTAGTCTATTCCATTCTAAGTCCAATCCTAGTCCATCTCCAATGTCAAGCCCATGTGCATCTCCTAGTCCAAGTTAAACCTATATGTCAATTCATATCCTAGGTCTAGTTTGCATCTCCATGTAAGCTCTAGTCAGTCTTCAGACTATAAAAATCCAATCTTAGGACTATAAAAGTTCATGCTTTTAAGTCTAGCCTGCTTGCTCACCCGTAAGTTCAAGGTCTAGCATTCCTTAAGTCTATAGGCAATTGTTATGTCTAGCCTGCTTGCTCACCCGTAAGTTCAAGGTCTAGCATTCCTTAAGTCGATTGACAATTTTTGTGTCTAGCCTGCTTGCTCACCCGTAAGTTCAAGGTCTAGCATTCCTTAAGTCCATAGACAATTTCTGAGTCTAGCCTGCTTAGTTTAATGCAAGTTTAGAAGTCTAGTTGTCTAGCCTGCTTGCTCACCCGTAAGTTCAAAGTCTAGTTGCCTAGCCTGCTTGCCTTAAGTGAAGAGTTTGGTCTCGTTATTGTCTAGCCTTCCTTAATGTCTAGCCTACTTGCTCACCCGTAAGTTCAAAGTCTAGCATTCCATAAGTCCACATAGGCAATTTTTGATTCTAGCCTGCTTAGTTTAATGTAAGTTTCGAAGTCTAGTTGTCTAGCCTGCTTACTCACCCGTAAGTTCAAAGTCTAGTTGCCTAGCCTGCTTGCCTTAAGTTAAGAGTCTAGTCTCCCTTATTATCCAGTCTTCCTAAAAGCCTAGCCTACTTGCTCACCCTTAAGTTCAAAGTATAGTCTCTCCTAAACCCAATTGTGGAGTCCAGTCTGCTTGCATAGTCCAGTCCAGTCCATGTTTGCATTTGCATATAGTTAGGCCCATGTCTCCATCATGGTCAAGCCCATCATAACCATAATCATACCAATTTATAATCATTTCCCATCCCCATTTCCACTTTCATCTTCATTTCTCACCTCTCATTTCCATTTTCATTTCTCAATCCCTGATTTCCATTTCTCGTTTCGAAAGCATCATTTCTTAAAATTTACCAGGTCCATTCGATTTCTGTTCAGGACAGGTCGTGAGATTATATCTTGGGAACGCCCGACAGAGAGGATACAAGGTTAACCTACTCCTAGACTCGTAAACGCATCCTCACATTTTTAGACGAATCCTCCAATTCTTCCGAATCATCATCTGAAATAGGGGACACTAATGAACAGCTCAGTGCCATTATGGCTCAACTCACACTGATGAACTCTCGTCTTGAGGAGCAAGACAAAGAGATTAAGGCACTGAGGGAGAAACTAACTGAAGAAGACGAGCAAGGAGACACTCCGCCACCAATCAAAACCAACACAGAACTGAGCTTTGAAAAAATCGAGCAATTGATCCAATCAATTCCTGCACTCAAGAGTCAGGCGCATGGCCATGACATCATCGATCCTGAACTGAGGGACAAACTTCCCAAAAAGGTAACATTGGGTGACCTCCTAAAATCCAAGGGGGTCGAAGACCCAAAAGATCATCTAACAGCTTTTTCCATCTATATGGCTCTCAAGGCCATGAGCAAGGACATGTTTGCTTATGTCTTTCCTTTAACCTTGTTATCCATCCAAGTGGTTCTGATCACTAAATAAAGCCAAGCTGAATGATTGGGACTACATCAGAGAATAGTTCCATAAACAATACATATACAACAATGAGCTTCCCATTGGCCTTCGTGAGTTGGAATTAACTAAGAAGGATTCCAACGAAGATTTTGTCACCTTCCTTAACAGATGGAGGGAAAAGGCTGCACAAATGACTAACAGGCCATCCCAAGATGATCAAGTCCGATTGGTGATCCGTAACCTGCAGCCTAAGTATTAGGATCATATTAAGTTCCAAGCTATAGAGTCCTTCACGAAGCTCTATAAGGTAGGCCTGCTGATTGAAGAAGAGGTACAGGCCAACAAGAACAAGAGTTCCAACAACAACAACTCTTTCAAGAAGACTAATAATAACCCTTCTACCTCTAAAGGCAACGACATCAATGCCCTTACTACTGACAAGAGAGGTTATCAAGGACTTCAAAGGACATTCACTCCTTTAGACATGTCTCTAGAGGAAGCCTTCACTAGGGGTGTTCAGGAAAACCCGCCCCGAACTACCCGCCCCGAAAACCCGATGACCCGGCAAAAAAAACCGGGTCAAAATCTTTTTTTTTGGTTTTTATCGGGCCGGGTACCCGACCCGTTAAAAACAAGAAAATCCGGGTCGGGTACTGGGCCGCACCTAATATACATGCGGGTACCCGGTACCCGGTTGTATCAGATTTTTTTGGATTTTTTTGGACCAACCAGCGCTGCTTTTTAATTTTTAGCCCAAATTACCTTTGTTGTCCAGCAGCCTCACTCGCACAAATTGAAACCAACTGCTGCCTGCAAATTGAAAAAACCCTAAAAGGCTAAAACATCACCCGCGGTTCGCACTCCGTCAGTCCTCCCTACACCACCAGTCCTTGCTTTCTTTCGAATACCCACCATTCTCTTTCTGTTTCGCCTTGGATTTTATATATTTATGGCTTTGTGTGATTACCTTCAAACTAGAAGACAATTCTTTTGTGCAATTCTCTAGTTGTACTTTTGATATTCTCTAGTAATATCTTGGTCAACTCTGATTTGCTGTTTCTTAGAAACATATGTAACCATAATTTTTTGGCAGTGTAAATGTTTTGAGCTTTACACAGCAGTCCACATTTTCTTAGAAGCATATGGACTTTGGGCTTTAATACTTTAATTGGCAGTATGCTCGTCGCTAGCTTAAAAAAAGGAAAAACGAGCCGGGTACCCTATGACCCGACCCGTTAAAATCGGGTACCCGATTACCGGGTACCCGGTTTTTCCGGGTCGGGTCATGGGCCGCCTTTTCAAGTACCCGACTATGCGGGTACCCGCATATCCGGGTACCCGAAAAGTCGGGTACCCGGTTATGAACACCCCTAGCCTTCACTAGGCTTCATGCAAAGGGAGCACTTTAGCCTCCTGGCCCTATTCCAGACCCTGCTCCTGAGAAGAGATCTAGTAGATGGAATCCTAATTCCTACTGCAAGTACCACCAAGGAAATGGGCATCTGACATCATAATGCTGGAGTTTGAAGCATCATCCGCGGGATATGGTTGAAGACGATAGATTGCCAATTCCGCCTGCTGCAAAAGTCAGCAATAGCGGCAACCCCTTGGGAAATGCCTAAATAACGCAGGGGGCTTAGTCATTTAGCGTTGGTTTTCTTGGTTGACAGGGATAGTAGGGATGAAATGGTAAGAGGTAGACATGCATGACAACTCTAACTCTACAATGACCCTTTAGATGCATTTTTTTTAGGACAGACTTGATCTTGCATGAAAAGACTGACTCCTTTTTTTTTTAATATTATACTGATGCAAACTTGTTATCTTAGACTCGAACAAAGGTCAAAAGATCAATAAGCATGGGACGAATAGGCGCAACTTAATGCGTTTGGCGCAATGCTCTGCGGCACGCGTTTTGATAAATTAACGAAGGTTCGGGCGAAAACGACGATTTGTTTTAGACGCGATTTGCAATAATTTCGGGCGTAAAGCATATTAGCAGGCAAAAATTGCAATCACACATAAATGTCAGGTAACATGGATGCAAAAGTTCTCAACCTAAAGTCCAGTTCTACACTCAACTATTGGTAAGGTTTAGGTTAAGGCGAAAAGGGTCCATGACTAAGAGATTGATCCCACGCTTCGTACCCCTGCTTAAAGAGGTGACCACGTGTAAGACGCACTCCAGTCTCAAGTCAGGAACAAGAGAACAATGTCATGGTTGGGTAGGTTTGCTTATGACTAAGATCCAACGCTTTCGCTCAGGAAGCTTTTTGGAAGGACAAAGCGCAAAACCCCACGGGGTGACCTCACACATAGAACATGTGCTAATGAGGCAAGGTAGATTGTCCTTATGGTGGCTGAACAGTAGCCATGCATATGCAAAACTGTATATTATTCTAAGGCATAAAAATAAGAATGAATCGTATTTTTCAAGTTTCACCCACTCATTTAAAAAAATTAATTTTTTAAAATCCTCCCCAGTGAAGT
The DNA here is from genome assembly GCA_947646795.1 of Beta lomatogona. Classification (NCBI taxonomy): domain Eukaryota; kingdom Viridiplantae; phylum Streptophyta; class Magnoliopsida; order Caryophyllales; family Amaranthaceae; genus Beta; species Beta lomatogona. Next base: position 1,430,291 of record CANSNZ010001289.1, read on the forward strand.
CGCCAAATTGTAGGCGTGTTTTTATTTCGCCTACACGGTGTAAGCGCGTATTAGATTTGACTACCCCACTGTTAAGGTTTTATTGAAAATTGTTTTGTATTGAAAGAAGTCGCCAACAATTCTTTTTAGGAAGAATCATAAACCTAATTGGATATAGGAAAATCATAGGTACAAATTATCCAATGTAGATTTCCCCGTTCTGGCTGCATAGATGGTCAAAATGAACCAAAAATTGAGTTCAGGGGTGAGAGGTACGAATATAATCATAATGAACCACATTCGTCCAAAGTTGGCCTCTAATAAATATCAATTCATTTGCAGATTTTATGCCAAAGAATAATCATATAACGTTTTTATACACCCTAAAAATATTTAGTCTAAATTGGTTCAGGAAACACATAAAAAGACTAATTTTTGGTGATATGTTATTAGGCAATCAATATTACAGGGAACCTAGCAAGTTGTCCAAATTAATCTGATTAATATTAGAACAGTTCTTTAGGTCTTTGATTAGGAAAAATAACATGTGGGTGATAAAAGCATTAAATCAGGACAATCATATAATATGCATATAATGATCAGGCAAGTATAATAATGTACAAAAATAAAGAGAGAGGAAGTTTAGAATATATAGCAGAGCGATTTTATATTAAAGATCTACATCATAAAAGAAATAGTTAGTAACTTCAATATAAAAATAATTGATTCAAGGATCCTCAGGTATTATACCTATGCGACTTAGATTGAGGAGCGCAACGATTTTTAGGCGGAACAATCGTGGAACCAAGAACGCAGTATGAAGAATTGATTGAAAGTATTGGAGGTATTGAAAGTATTTGAATGTTGAATGTTCGAAGTGTATTTCAGAGTATTCGAGAGAATTTGTGTACGTGAAATAATAATATGAAAAGCCGTCCTTGATTCGGGGAATCACGGGAGTATTTATAGGGAAAACAAACCTTGCGCCTCACGCAAGCCTTGCGCCAGGCGCACGCCTCCGTGGCAGGCACAATGCCACGCGTCAGGCGCACTTTGGTGTGCCTGACGCAGCCAGCCCAATCAGTTTTAGGCACGTGTAAACGCGTTTTTGAAAAGATAGAAAAGAAAGTAGCGTCTCACACAAGACTTGCGTCAGACGCATTACTATGTGTGAGTCACAAAATCTACGTGTCAGGCGCTTATTGGCATGCCTGACGCGATATGGCCAATGTGCTGGACGCAAGTGGCGCGCTGAGCGCAGCCGTCGTGTCCGGCGCATACTCGGGGATACTCGAGCATTTCCTTTGCGCGTCTTTTGAAGATACTTTTCTATCCCTAAAATTCCGGAGATGGAATTTTACGGATCAAAAATCAGATTTTTTATTGAAGATGATGAAAAAGATTATGAAAGATAATAAATATTTGATTGGCCTTTTAAAATGGATTTAAAACATTTTATGGGGTTAAAATACAATTAATCATCATGAACAATTAATTGGGCTTTAGAATATCATTTCAAAACATATTTTGGATTGGTTCTTTAGATTACTCTTCCGTTGGGTCGCGCCAACTAATGTCGCGGTATGTTTTATCATTGGATCCTTAAATGGGAGAACACAATTATGTGTCTACACTATGTGTGGTGGTTCCTCCGATTCAAATCAAACTCCCTAAAAGTTGTAATCCGCAGACATCGTTTACGGACCCCGATCATTTACTAAAAAACAGTTTTCGAAAATCATTCTATTCATTTCATTCTATCATTCTATATATCCACATCCTCTAGCCTTGGAAAATCCTGACCTTGCATTGCAGCCTTGCAAAACCCTGACCTTGCATTGCATTTCATACGTTCTAGTCTTGCATAACCCTGATCTTGCATGACGTGTCATCCCTTAGCTTTGCATAACCTTAATCCTTGCATTGCGTCTCATGCATCCTTAGAGAGTCTAAGTTTGCATTTTTGCATCGTTATGTGCTTTATGTGAGTTGTTTGCACCTATCTGCTAACATCTTCTTCTGCAGGTAATCAGATTGCTTGTAGTTGTTATCCTGCATACTAACTTTGTTTTGCAGAGACCGGCGTATATAGATCAGTTCTAAACTGCAGAGCGTTTAGAATTGTTCTCCGTCCCGACACCGTATACTTTGACTTTCGCTTTCCTGAACCTCAGTCAAAGTGGGCGCTTCTGTAGACACAATCGTGTCTCCCCATTTAAGGATCTGATGATGAAACATACCGTGGTCTTAATTGGTCCGACCCAAGTGCAGAGTAGTCTGAAAAGCCATTCAAAACTATTTCGAAAAATATTAAAGTCCTATTTTAAAGCCCAATTAATTATTCATGATAATTAATTGTATTTGAGCCCAATTCTTTGAAAAGCCCAATTAATTGATAATTAATTTATTTATTTTAATAAATAAATATTTTCAAAAGATATTTTTTTTAAGTTAACATCAAATTTTATCCCCTAAATCAGACATCCGTAGTTAAAAGATAAAAGAAAATCTTTTAGAACGTTTTTTTATCAAAAAACTTCCAAAACGTGTTAAAAATAAGGCAATGTGCTGAGCGCAACTGACTGTGCTGAGCGCAAGTGTCCTGACACATGGGCTTCCACGTAAGCTGCCCCTAGCGCACAGGCTGTGCCAAGCGCACCAGAATTGCCACGTAGACATCAGTTTCATGTAGAGTCCTGCGTCAAGCGCAGTTCTCTGCTTGAGACGAGGATTTTCTTTCTTATCTTTTTTAAAAAGTGCGTACCACGTGTACGCTTTTTAACTGGTCATGCCGCGTCATGCGCTTGCCACGTCAGCTGCGCCAGAAGCAGCTGGCGCGTGAGCCGCAGTGTTGTTTTCACTATAAATAGGCCTGATTTCCGTACAGATTAAAGAACGGATTTTTTCACATAACACTCGACGAATACTTTACGAACCTCTCGACGAACCACAAAATCTCCCTACAAAATTCATACTTTCAAAACAAAACACATTCAATCTACATACTTTCATACATTCAGAATTTCAGGCTTCACGATTGCTCCTCCCGAAGGTTGTCAATCTCTCGTAACCAAGCCACGGTATAATCCTGAGGGTCCTTAAATAAATTATTTTTATATTGAGGTTACTAACAGTTTTCTTTCCTGATGTAGATCTTTAATATAAAATCGTTATACTGTATATTCTAAACCTTTTTCCTTTCTTTTTTATTTGTTTTTGTACATTATTATATGCCTGCCTGATCATTCTATACATATTATAGGATTGTCCTGCTTTACTACTTTTATCACCCACATGTTTTAATTGCTAATCAAAGACCTAAAGAATTGTTCTAATATTAATAAGATTAATTTGAACAACCTGCTAGGTTCCTTGTAATATTGATTGCTAAATAACTTGTCACTAAAAATTAGTCTTTTTATGTATTTCCAGAACCAACTTAGACTAAATATTTTTTAGGGTGTTTAAAACATTATTTGATTATTCTTTGGCATAAAATCTGCAATGAATCGATATTTAGTAGAGGCCAACTTTGGGAGACTGTGGTTCATTATGACTTTATTCGTATTCTCACCCCCGAACTCAATCTTTGGTTCATTTTGACCATCTATGGAGTCAGGACGAGGAAATCTACATTGGATAATTTGTCCCTATGGTTTTCCCATATCCAATTAGGTTTATGATTCTTCCTAAAAAGAATAGTTGGCAACTTCTTTCAAAACAATTTTCAATAAAACATTTTCTATACCCAGAATGATCATCAATAGATAAAATTAATAGAATTTACCACCCCTACTTTCCAAACTCTTAAAGTCATCTAAGCATATATGGATTAACTCTGATAAACCATATTCCCTTTTAGTCATAGACTTATAGAGTTCTTCACAAAGTTAAAGACAACATAAAGTTTAGATTTTACAAGTCCATGATCATATCATAACTTTTATTTCTTTATAGATAACTTAACAGCCGTATACTGAGGCGAGACTGGAGATGTTACCTGCAATATGTCAATCTGATCGACATGTAAGGCACACACTGGCTCCACTTATTTGTTTCGACATTGTGGAGTGTCATTTTTCTGATCGAGTTATGCGCCAATTTGGATTCGAGCAGACGATTCCATCACCTATACGAGCACAACCATTCATGGCATAGATAGGCGGTCGAAGAACAAGAACTATTCACTCAGACATCGACCTTACATAGTGCAGTGGGGTGAGCGCGAGACACATGTTGTTCAGGGTACTCCATTCAGTGAACGTACTCATGCCATGGAGGAGTATGTGATATGGTATTGTCGCATCACAAGGTTGTGCATTACGGATCCCATGAGACGACCGCTTTCTAGACATTATCAGCATGCGTCTGCAGATATAGTCCTGGTACGTGGCATGACTTGTAATTTATACTTTTATTTATTTTTGAAACTATATAATGTATCTTTTTCTTTGTATGCATGCACATACTTTATCTAATGTTGCTCACAGGTGCGGGACTGTACTAGAGGCTGTTGAGTCAATTGCCTCCAGATGTGGGGCGCCAGCTGTATGCACAGACATTGCAGACCATGAGGGGGCTGTGTATTGACGCTGTTGGACGAGTCGGACATGGCCACATCTTACAGGGCGTGCCAACTTCTGCTGCCCATACATCGACTTCTACATCTTATACGCCCGCTGCCCATACATCTATGACGACACCTTTGTTTTCGGCTCCAATCTGTCAAAGGACCTACCGATGATGTTCGACCACCACTCTCTGTCTTCTCTTGACGCCATTGCGGAGTTTGATGAGTCAACGCCTAGTTCATCTAGACCTACAAAAAAGAAGAAGAGGGGGGATTAGCACTTTCGCTTTTTGTTTGTATAGTTAGTTAGTTAACACAATGTTATATTTTATACTATGTTATTTGAAATTTTTTATGTCATTTTCTTAATCTCGCTGAATCATTACGAAATTCTTGGATTCATCATTTGTTTGGATGAATTTGGTGTTGGATGAACTTGGTGTTTGTGATTGATGTTTGGATAAATTTGGATTTGGATGAACTTGGTGTTTGGTGATTGATGTGTGGATAAATTTCGTGTTGTTGGATGAAATTGGAGATTGGGTGATTTGGTGTTGAAATTGCAGTTTGGATGATGTTTCTAGCGTTTCGGCCAGTTATGGGAAAGCAAAACTGGATGGTTTGGCTGATCACATAAACCGCTACTCCAGATAGCGGTTTATAGAATTCCCAAAACTGGGCAGCAGCTAATACCCCATAGGAAACCGATATACCAAGTGGCGATTTACGTAGATAAACTGCCATTGTGGATAGCTTTTTTCCCTTTTAAACCGCTTCTTTGAGTAACAGTTTAACTTAAAATCAACTGCTACTTACTATGCCGAAAATATAAAAAAAAATATTTTTCTGGTGTACTGTCCTATGTGGACGGTATGAAGGGTATTAATTTGAAGTTTGGCGTATAGAGGGAATTAAAACTCCCTTTGACATTATCTAGGGAAAATATTCATAAAATTTTCTATAAAAGAATTTTAATCTTTGATTAAATATAAATTTTACAAATTCTTTAATTAAACTAATCAATACGATTGATAACTTGTAGGAGGGGAATACCCATTAGTCGTCCCCGCATATACCATTTTCAAGCGCGAAAGTGGTGATTAACCCCCCTAAGTTTGTTCAAAAGTGAGATTAGGCCCCTCAAGTTTCACTTGTGGTGATTAACCTGACAAGCTAAAGTCGTATCACCTAATCAAAAGTAATCCTAAAGTCCTCTAACAAATAGTAGTCAGGGAAGTAGAGTTGAATCCACAGGGAAAACAGTGTTCTTTTCCTAATCGTCGATCAAATCTAGATTATAGGGAACGAGTGTTTGGTTGTAATTATACTAAACTAGACAATAACTATATCGAGAATATCAATAATATAAAGCCTAGGGCATAGGTTCACCAATGAACAATATTCCAGGATCAAACACAATAATCAATAATGAATAACGCAGTCAAACAGGTTGATTTCCTCTCTCGAGTCGAAATTAACCATATAATGATATTAACAGGCTCTCGCAATTTATTAATACCAATTCTACCTATTGAAACTAGCCTTAATATCAAGTTTATACCTCTCGGCGCATAACCTAATATTGCAATACTATAACAATCAAATCTGGCCAAATTGGATTGAATAGAGATAATACATTCAATAGGAATCAACATAAATTATCAAAAATCGATACTTTATAAACATTCCTTCATAAATATTCATGGATCCCCTTAACCCTAGAAATAAACTACTCAATCATAATTAAAGGAAACATATTCATGATGAAACAAGTAAACATGGTGAATTAATAATCAAAGATTGAATAAGAATAACAAGAGAGGAAGAAATACCAATGTAGAACAATCTTGTAAAATCCCAACTTCTATTCAAAATCCAATGTAAAAATGGTAAAGAGTAATACTATGGTTCTTGAGTAATTAAAATGTGCGTAGGAAAACTAAAGCTGAAACTATAATGTAAAAACGTCGTTTTTCAACCCTAAAAGAATAAGTATCTATATCAAAATAAAAGCCAGCACAACACGCGCTTAAAATCCTTAAAAATCCGATCCGCCCGACCAACCCGGGCGGAATCCGCTTGGTCGGGCGGTCGCCAGGTATCATGTTTGCTCGTCACGCCCGGTTGGGCGTTCTTCAACTACATCCTTCAAAGTTGACTCGCCTCGCCCGACCAACCTGGGCAGATATCGCCCGGTCAAGCCCGCAAGGGTTTTTTCTTGCTTTCTTTCTAATCTGAAAATGTGGCTAAGGCAAAGTCGCCCGGCTGGGCGGTCTTCAGGTCCTTGACGCCCAACTTCCAATCTTCAAAGTGTCATAACTTTTGCGTTAATTGTCGAAATTAAGCAAATGACCACTTGTTGGAAAGCTCTTGAATTATAGAATCCAACCCAAAAAAAATGCTCGAGATCTCGAAAGTGCATCATCTCTTGTAGGGGTATAAATGAGTAGGAAATGCATCAAACATGCTAATTCCTACAATAATCGTCCTGAAACTACAAACATACTACAAGAAACACATTAGTGAGGGTTTGGAGTTTAGAGAAAAGAGGTTGGTAGGGTTTGGTGTTTGGTTTTGAGGACAGAGAAGGAGTGAGAGGAAGAAGATGAATGAGTTGTGAGGGAGGAAAAGAGATTCGGGGGTTTAATGAAAAAAACTGTGTTTCCTGTTCGTCGCCCGACCGGGCGGATTTCGCCCGAACCGCCCGGACGAGTTTGTGTCTTGGGAATTTCGTGTTTTGCGTTTTGTTTTTTTTTTCCTCTTTGAGTTGAGACTTGCTGGCCCGACCGGGTGAGATGCGCCCGACCCACCCGGACGGTGCCCAATACACCCTTTCCTTAGTATTTTTTTTCGTTTTTGTGATGTGTGCCCAGGAATTGTGCTTGCAGGCCCGTCCGGGTGAGGTGCGCCCGACCCACCCGGGCAGTGCCCAGCGAGTTTGATTCTTTGCGTTTTCGCCTTTTTTTTTCATGGTGAAGCTGCGGATTGTCACCCTTGACACACATTCCTGCACGATAAAGTTCTAAAATATGAAAGTTTTCTCTCATTATGCTAAAAATAAAAAAAATAAAAAGAAAAACAACAAGAAAAAGGAAGAGAGAAAAAGCCAAAAATCGGGTTGCCTCCATTCATCAAGTGGTGAGGGTGCTTGGAGGTAAAGTTCCTTAACTAGACCCACAGTAGCACCTGTGTGGTACAACTTCAAACGTTGCCCATTAACCTTGAACACTTCACCTTTTTCATTCATAACCTCTACAGAACCTAACTTGTTCACTCTAGTAACTGTGAAAGGGCCTGACCATCTAGATTTCAACTTTCCAAGGAAGAGTTTGAGCCTAGAATTGTACAATAAGACTTTGTCTCCCACGGCGAACTCCCTTAGTAGGATCTTTTAATCATGCCACTTCTTCGTTTTCTCCTTGTATACTCGTGCACTATTATAAGCCAACAATTGAAACTCATCAAGTTAATTGAGTTGTAGAAGTCTTTTCTCCTCTGCAAGCTTTTGATCCATATTAAGCTCTTTGATCGCCCAAAAAGCCTTATATTCTAATTCGACGGGGAGGTGACATGTTTTCCCATACACGAGCCTATACGGTGAAGTATCAATGGGTGTCTTGAATGCGGTTAGGTAGGCCCAAAGTGTGTCATCCAACTTTGTACTCCAATCCTTCCTAGACCTTGCAACTACCTTCTCAAGAATGGATTTAACTTCTCGATTTGAGACCTCTACTTGCCCACTCGTTTGAGGATGGTACGCTAAGCCAGTATGGTGGTAGACTCCATATATCTTCAAGAGGGTATCCAAATGTCGTTCATGAAAATGGGAGCCTCCATCACTGATCACGGCTCGTGGGACTCCAAACCGGGGGAATATGATTTTCTTGAACAAAGTCATCACTACCTTAGAGTCATTAGTAGGAGATGCCACGACTTCAACGCACTTAGAGACATAATCGACCGCAACCAAAATGTAACAGTTCCCATTAGAAGATAGGAACGGTCCCATAAAATCAATACCCCAAACATCAAAGATTTCAACTTCTAAAATACCTGTTTGGGGCATCTCATGCCGTCTCGAAATGTTGTCGGTCCTCTGGCAAGCGTCACATGACATGATGAAAGATTGTGCGTCCTTAAACATTGTGGGCCAAAAGAAACCCGACTCATGGAGCTTTGCCATAGTTCGCGAAGGGCCATGGTGCCCACCATAAGGTAAATTATGACAGCAATTCAGAATGCCTTTGACCTCCCACTCAGGAACACATTTGCGGAAAAGACCATTTGAACATTCACGAAACAAGAAAGGATCATCCCAAAAGTAGAATTTAACATCATGGAGAAACCGTTTCTTTTGTTGGTAGGACAAATCAAGAGGTAGTATACCGCCGACCAAGTAATTGGCATAATCAGCAAACCAAGGGATCTGTGAGGAGACTGCATATAGATGATCGTCAGGAAAAGAATCATCTATAGGAGTTGAGTTCATACCATCGTCATGCCGGATCCGTGACAAGTGGTCGGAAACTACGTGCTCTGCTCCTTTCTTATCACGAATTTCTATGTCGAACTCTTGGAGCAAGAGAATCCATCGAATGAGCCTAGGCTTAGCTTCCTTCTTAGAGCTGCGTGATCAGTGTAGATAATAACTTTGGAGCCAATGAGATAAGATCTGAACTTCTCTAAAGCATAGACAATAGCCAAAAGATCTTTTTCCGTAGTGGCATAGTTGACTTGAGCCTCATCCAATGTCTTGCTAGCATAATAGATAGCATGCAAGACCTTATCCGTGTGTTGACCGAGCACGGCTCCAACTGCGTAATCACTTGCATCGCACATTATCTCGAAAGGGAGTTCCCAATCGGGGGCTCGGATAATAGGTGCAGTTATCAAAGCTTGCTTGATCTTGTCAAAAGACTAAAGACATTCATCAGTAAAATCAAATTGAGCATCCTTAAGAAGGAGGTGGGTCAGTGGTTTAACAATTTTGGAAAAATCCTTGATAAAGCGGCGATAAAACCCCGCATGACCAAGGAAACTTCGTACTCCTTTAACATTAGTGGGTGGGGGTAATTGCTCAATCACTTGGACCTTAGCTCGATCCACTTGGATGCCCCTATCAGAAACAATGTGGCCTAAAACAACTCCTTCAGTCACCATAAAATGGCACTTTTCCCAGTTCAAAACCAAATTACATTCTTCACATCTTTTCATGACTTTAGTGAGATTAACTAAGAATGTATCAAAAGTAGAACCATACACACTAAAATCATCCATAAAGACATCCATGATAGACTCTATGAACTCAGAAAAGATACTCATCATGCATCGTTGAAAGGTGGCGGGGGCATTAAACAAACCAAAGGGCATTCTACGATATGCCATAAGGGCAGGTACATGTTGTCATTTCTTGATCATCAGGATGAATGGGGATTTGGAAAAAACCTGAATACCCATCCAAATAGCAGAAATATTTACGACAAGCCAACCTTTCAAGCATTTGGTCAATAAAAGGTAAAGGAAAATGGTCCTTTTTAGTGGCCATGTTGAGTCTCCTATAGTCTATACACATAGGCCATCCAGTCACAGTTCTAGTAGGAATTAACTCATTCTTTTCATTTTTCATAACAGTCATACCACCTTTTTTTGGTACTACTTGTACAGGACTTACCCACTTAGAATCAGCAATAGGGGTAGATAATACCTGCATCAAGTAGTTTCATCACTTCTTTCTTAACCACTTCTTGCATGTTTGGATTCAGTCTCCTTTGTGGTTGAATGCACGACTTATGATCATCCTCAAGGTGTATCCTGTGCATACAAAAATCGGGGTTTATACCCTTCAAATCGTTAATACTGTAACCGATAGCCTTCTTATGATTTTTCAAAACATTCAAAAGTTGTGAGAGTTGGCTGTCATCAAGTGCAACACTGACAATTACAGGATTTAACTCATGCTCATCTAAAAACATATACTTCAAGTGAGAGTGGAGAGGTTTAAGTTCAGGTTTCTTTACCTCAAGATTGCACGCGGATTGAACTAACCTCTTTACCTTTTGGCATTCACCAAGGTCAAGCTCTTCACTTGCTAGAGCCTTCTCAATAGCATCGACCTCATTGCTCCAAATACTGCTATCACCTGTGGAAGAATCAAGACAAAGTACTGCCTCCAAGGCATCTCCATAGAGAGCTTGGGGCATGTTATCATGGCAAATCACTTCAACGACATCAATACTATAGCATTTTTCCTCTAGCATAGGACTTTTCAAAGCGGTGCTCAGATTAAAGGTGACCTCATCATCTCCTACAGATAGTGTAAGTTTACCATTTTTCACATCAATTACTGCACCTGCAGTATGAAGGAATGGCCTACCCAAAATAATTGGAATTTGCTTGTCTTCCTCCATGTCAAGCACAACAAAATCAACGGGAATAAAAAATTTTCCTACTCTAACAGGCACATCTTCTAGAATACCTAGGGGGTATTTAACAGAACGATCAGCCATTTGCAGAGTAATATTGGTAACTTTCAGACTTCCCATATTTAATTTTAAGGAAACAGATAATGGCATAACACTCACACTAGCATCCAAGTCACACAATGCTTTATCAATGAATAGTCTACCAATGTGACAGGGAATAGAGAAACTACCAGGATCTTTTAATTTTGGTGGAGATTTATTTTGTAAAAAGGCACTACATTCCTCAGTAAATGCAACTGTCTCCACCTCATTAAAAGCCCTTTTTCTAGTCAAGATATCTTTCGTGAATTTTGCATAAGCAGGCACTTGAGTAATTAATTATGTGAAAGGAACAGTTATCTGAAGATTCTTGACGACTTCCAAAAACTTACCAAATTGTTGGTCCAGCTTACTCTTGAGTTGACGATTTGGAAAAGGAAGTTTGATAGGAGGAACCTCAATGGCAGGCTTCTTGGCTGCATTTGTCTCTCCATGCTCAATCACATGCTTAGAGTTCTCCTTGTCTGTTTCAGGTTGATCTTGGACTCGTTCCCCATCATTCCTCACACTCCCGGTATCATCAGTAGGCATGGGTGGTCCATCATAATGAGAACCACTACGGAGAGTGATGGCATTTGCCGAGTCGGTTGGCTGAACAGATTGTGCTGGAAGAGCAACTTGTTGTCGAGTAGAGTTCGAAGTAGCCAACTGTGCCAACTGGTTCTCCAACATCTTGTTGTGAGCTAGAATTGACTCAATTTGTGCCTTGTCAGTTTGTCTGTCTTTTTGTATCTGCAGCATCATATTTCTCATCTCAATCATCATGGGGTCAGCAGGAGGTGCTTGTTGAGATGGATTGAATGGTGGTCTAGAGAAACCAGGAGGATGTTGAGAAGGTTGTTGGTAGTACCTCTGGTTCAATTGTTGGGCCTATGGTTGTGGTGCAGGAGGATTTAGGACATTAGTGCTCTTGTATGACAGATTCGGATTATTTCTCAATCCTGGATTGTATGTGTTGGAGTATGGATTGTTCTGCCGATATGATTGGAAGGCATTAACTTGTTCAAGCGAACTCCGACACTCCTGTGACCAGTGTCCAACTATACCACAATTTTCACACAAGATGTCAGATGTAGTACCTAAAGCAGCAACACTCGCGGGAGAGACAGTTGCATGTTATCCAGCTTATTATTGATGGCATTCATTTGTGCAGCCAGTAGGGATATAGAATCAATCTCATGCTTGCCTCCCTTGTTAGCTAGTCCTCGAGGGTTGCCATATTGAGAGTTGTGGATAGCCATCTCCACGATTAAGTCATGTGCGGCATCAATTTCTAGTTTCATGAATCTCCCATTTGCCGCAGAGTCTAGAATAAGTCTTGAGTTGTTCCCTAAAGCATTGTAAAATCCCTAAACTACGAACCATTTTTGTAGACCATGATGGGGACATTCTCTCTGGAGGTCCTTGAATCTTTCCCAAGCCTCATACAAAGATTCGTCATTACCTTGGATGAAATTTGTGATCTGACTACGTAGCCTGTCAGTTTTCTCTGGAGGGTAGTACTTCATGTAGAAAGCTAAGGCCAAGGTATTCCGGTCTGTGATCCCAAGAGTGGTGCGATTAATCCCATTGTACCACATCTTTGCCTTGTCTCGAAGTGAAAATGGGAAAAGAATCTCCCGAATTTGATCTTGTGTTACTCCCTGCTGCTTAATAGTAGAACAATATTGGCAGAAGTCCTAATAATGTAGATTAGGGTCTTCATTAGGTCCACCACCAAATTGTTTCCTTTCGATCATATTCAGCAATGCAGGTTTGATCTCGAAATTGACAGCTTCGATTTCGGGCATTTGATTGCTCTTGCGAAGTTCAGCCAAGGAGGGCTGGGAAAAGTCAGTAAGTCTCCGAGCCATTTCTGATTCTCTTGGAGTAGTAGGAACAATGCGTCTAGAATCAGAATAAGAATCAGAATCCAAAGGGTTATCTCCCCCTGAATTATCTCGCAACTGTCTGAAGAAGTTCTTCTGTCTATGAAAGGATCTTTCAATTTCAGGATCAAATGGGAAGCCACCTGAACTCAAACTCCTGCGCATAGACGAACTAAAGAACAAACAATTAAGAGACTTTGTCCCAAAGAACAAGTGTTCTCTGAGACGAGAATGAATAATCTAGACTCTAAGACAATTAAAGGAAATGAAACAAAACCGTTTCCCCGGCAACGGCGCCAAATTTTGACAGGCTAAAGTCGTATCACCTAATCAAAAGTAATCCTAAAGTCCTCTAACAAATAGTAGTCAGGGAAGTAGGGTCGAATCCACAGGGAAAACAGTGTTCTTTTCCTAATCGTCGATCAAATCTAGATTGTAGGGAACGAGTGTTTGGTTGTCATTATACTAAACTAGACAATAACTATATCGAGAATATCAATAATATAAAGCCTAGGGCATAGGTTCACCAGTGAACAATATTCCAGGATGAAACACAATAATCAATAATGAATAACGCAGTCAAACAGGTTGATTTCCTCTCTCGAGTCGAAATTAACATAGAATGATATTAAGAGGCTCTCGCAATTTATTAATACCAATTCTACCTATTGAAACTAGCCTTAATATCAAGTTTATACCTCCCGGCGCATAACCTAATATTGCAATACTATAACAATCAAATCTGGCCAAATCGGATTGAATAGAGATAATACATTCAATAGGAATCAACATAAATAATCAAAAATCAATACTTTATAAACATCCCTTCATAAATATTCATGGATCCCCTTAACCCTAGAAATAAACTACTCAATCATAATTAAAGGAAACATATTCATGATGAAACAAGTAAACATGGTGAATTAATAATCAAAGATTGAATAAGAATAACAAGAGAGGAGAAGAAATACCAATGTAGAACAATCTTGCAAAATCCCAACTTCTATTCAAAATCCAATGTAAAAATGGTAAAGAGTAATACTATGCTTCTTGAGTAATTAAAATGTGCTTAGGAAAATTAAAGCTGAAACTATAATGTACATACGTCGTTTTTCAACCCTAAAAGAATAAGTATTTATATCAAAATAAAAGGCAGCGCAACACGCGCTTAAAATCCTTAAAAATTCGATCCGCCCGACCAACCCGGGGGGAATACGCCCGGTCAGGCGGTCGCCAGGTGTCATGTTTGCTCGTCACGCCCGGTCGGGCGTTCTTCAACTGCATCCTTCAAAGTTGGCTCGCCTCGCCTGACCAACCCGGGCGGATATCGTCCGGTCGGGCCCACAAGGCACTAGTGGAAAAAAATGGAAGGGCTGCGGTCAAAACAGCCCTAAGGGCTGCGTTTTAGGCCAGCAGCCCTTTTCGTAGCAGCCCTTCACTAAAAGTGAAGGGCTGCGTTTTTAAACCGCAGCCCTTCACAACGAAGGGCTGCGGTTGAGGCCCAAAACCGCAGCCCTTCTATATTAGAAGGGCTGCAATTTTAGGCCTCACACGCAGCCCTTCTTTGTACAAAGGGCTGCGGTTTTGACCATAACCGCAGCCCTTTTGACCCAAAAAAATAAAAAAAAAATTTTTTTTTTTTTTTGCATTTTTTACTCCTAAATATATCAAGAAAATCAACAAGAACAGTCGAAATTTACAACAGGGAAAATCAACAACAACAATCGAAATTTACGGTAAAAAAGAGGAACGAAAATGAAAAAAAAAGGAACGAAAATTAAAAAAACAAACGAACCGAAATGAAAAAAAAGGAACGAAAATGAACAAAAATTTAAAAAATGAACGAAAATGAAAAAAATGAATGAAAATGAACAAAAATGAACAAAAATGAACAAAAATGAACAAAAATGAACTTATAGATCTGAAATTGAACAAAAAAGGAACGAAAATAAAAAAAAACGAATGGAAATTGAAAAAAAAAAGGAACGAAAATGAAAAAATATGAACGAAAATGAACAAAAACCAACGAAAATGAAAAAAAAATGAACTTATAGATCTGAAATTGAACAAAAAAAGAGCGAAAATAAAAAAAAATACGAACGGAAATTGAAAAAAAAGGAACGAAAATGAACAAAAATGAAAATACAAAAGAGAAAAATTATAGATCTGAAATTACATGAATTAATCAAAACAAAGATCAAGAAATTATACATCTGAAAAATGAAAAATCATCACTTGTTGAGAGGAGTTCGACGACGACGAAAAGATGGCCGGAGAAAAGGACGAACGAAGAGGAACGAGGCGCGGCAAGGCGGCGCTTGTTGTCGTGTTGATGTGGAAGGAACGGCGATGCGCGGCAATTGCTGCGACCGGAGGGTTGTTGTCGTGGAAGGAGGGAGGAGGAAGGAGGGTGAGAGAGAAGGGAGAAGGAAGGACGTGAGAGAAGGGTGAGAGGAGAGAGAGGACGTGAGAGAGGAGAGAGAATGAGGGAGAGGAGAATTAAAGGAGAATGAGCCCGCTTAATATTTTAAGCCCGCGATTAATTGCTTTCAAACTTTTTTTAAAAAAAAACCCATAAAGGGCTGCGTTTTTTAAAAAACGCAGCCCTTTATGGGCTTATAGGGCTGCGGTTTTTAAAAAACCGCAGCCCTTCACTAAAAGGGCTGCGGTTTTTGCATTAACCGCAGCCCTTCGTAAGTGAAGGGCTGCGGTTTTTGGACTAACCGCAGCCCTTCACTAAGAAGGGCTGCGTTTTTCAAAAAACGCAGCCCTTGCAGCAGCCCTTCCGTTTTTTTCCAGTAGTGAGGGGTTTTTCTTGCTTTCTTTCCAATCTGAAAATGTGGCTAAGGCAAAGCCACCCCACCGGCTGGGGCGGATATCGCCAGACCGGGCGGTCTTCAGGTCCTTGACGCCCAACTTTCAATCTTCAAAGTGTCTTTTGCGTTAATTGTCGGAATTAAGCAAATGACCACTTGTTGGAAAGCTCTTGAATTGTAGAATCCAACCCAAATGAAATGCTCGAGCTCTCGACAGTGCATCATCTCTTGTAGGGGTATAAATGAGTAGGAAATGCATCAAACATGCTAATTCCTACAATAATCGTCCTGAAACTACAAACATACTACAAGAAACACATTAGTACTAAAAATGGCTCCGAAGAGAGCAATTAAGACCAATAATCAATGAGGGACGGGGGAAAAACTCTATATAAAATAGACATATCATAACCCCCACAACTTCACCCAAAAGTGAGATTACACACTTATTAGTATATTTAGCCATTTTCTTTTTAGTAAGTATTTTTTTTGGAGGGGAGTATGTATTTTTCAATAAAAAAAAATTCATATACTTATGTGTGCAAAATTAAATATATCACCGAGTATGAAGATTTGTATTGATTTTTTATCAATCTTATCTAGATTTTAGGTGTTACTTTGTATTTAATTACAATTGCTCAATTTCAATGAATTACTTATACTTTGTGCTTGGGTGGATTTTGTCTTCATGGTATACTCTTTGAGCCCTTTGATTGTAGCAGTAAAATGTTAAAATACGTCATCAAACCCTAATGAATTCATTATTGGTACTTGTTAGGTCGTGTTAAATTTTTAATACAAATTTTGATTAAATCTTTCCCTTTTACTGGTTGTATCACACAAAAACGATTACTGCAGATTAGGAATTGGGATGTATAATTGATGGACCCAATAAAAGTGATATACAACCAATCAACAACAAAGAATTGCATTGATTATAAAAAGTTTGGCCACCAAATCATAATTTATACAACAGCTTTGACGTTTGACAACAATTTGAGTATGAAGAGAGAATACTACTAGTATATCTGTTTGAGTTGAGTCAGAAGCCAGGGAAGATGAGAATTGTAGAGTGATAAAGCAGAATCTGGCAAAAGCTATGAGGAAGAATAGATGCCGCACGTATAGAGAATAGACTAGTTTTTTTTAAAAAAAAATTATGTATGTTTCTACTTAATATGTATAATTTATGTATTTAAGCTATTTAAAATCTTCATAAATGATTTTCAGATTTTTATCCAATGTATTTTTCCTAAAAATATACTTTAGTAAAAAAAAATTGGTTAAATATACTAATAAGTATGTAATCTCATATTTATGTGAAGTTGTGGGGGTTAATCACCAGGGCCGTCCCAGACATTTTTGGGGCCCGGAGCGAAACTTTAAAAAGAGGCCCCCTAAAGTTAAGTAATATTTCATAAATATTTTCTTATAAAAATTCTATGAATTTTCAAATTCAACCAAAATAAAAAGTTACCAAAATTACTAATTACATAATAATCACTTGAAATAGGGAAGTTATTGAAGTGAGAGAAGAGAGGAAAGAGTTATGGGAATTGGAGAAGGAAACTAAACGCTGCTATACTTCGGAAGAAAGGAATTGATTTTTTATTTTTTTAATAACAAAGATCATATATATTTTTCAGGGGGGCCCTATAATTTGGGGGCCCCTGAGCATGGGCTCACGTTGCTCATGCTAAGGGTCAACCCTGTTAATCACCACAAGTGAAACTTGAGGGGATTAATCTCAATTTTCAAGCATGCTTAGTTTGGAGCTTTGAGGACATTGTCCCAACACAATCTCATTTGATTTCCCGCGTCTTATTCTTTGTCATCTTTGTTTTCGCCAACTAAACACCATATAACTTAAAATATACACCTGATTGGAAGCAGACGGACACATGTGTTTTTTTTTTATGTGAGGATGGACACATGTTGAAGTAGACTAGTACAAGTTATTGCAGAATTATTTTGTTCAGATAAATTCATATTAATAATAACACAAATTAATAGAAGCAAATTCCCGCCGATTCTATCTTTGAATAAAATGGTAATAAGTCATATTATATAGAATCAATAAGTTCCATAAGAATAGTAGAATATCTCTCCGTGTTACATTTATTACTTTAAGTACTATAACTGATAGAGGGATCAAATGGTATAGTTCGTTTGTTGGTAGCTTAGAGGACTAGACGTATGACTATAGCTTTCCAGGCCAATTGGCTGTTTTGTATTAATTGCTACTTCATCAATCTTATTGATCAGCGTACCCATTGTATTTGTTTCATCCGATAACTAATTTGAATGAAACTTGACTTCGTAGTTCTTTATCAATGATTGAAAGATGGAAAGAAAAATAGGATTCAAATGTCGTTTATTAACTGACATGAGCATGTAGAATCCGTAATCTTCGATGAGAATAGATAGTATGCTAGAAATTCATATGCTCTACGTTCTCCTAACAAGCTCATTTCATCTCACTCTAACCCAACACTATCCCAAAATATATCGCACCAACCTAGTCGTCCCTTCTCCTTTCCTTCCTTTATTTCCCTTTGAATCTCGAACTACAATAGACAATTCCAAAAAAAATACTATGGTGGGCTTGCGGAATGGATTAAACTAGTCACTAAATGGATTAAAGAATGTAATTACTGAGTGGATTAAAATTGTCATTAAAATAGATTAAACTAGTCACTATATAAAAAAAAAGGTGGTCAGTTCTCTTGTCAATATTGGGCTTGGGCTATGGCCTAATTTTAAGTTAAGAGTAAGGCCCTGTTCTTTTGGACTTATTTTCAGCAAAAATAAGTAAAAATAAGTTCAGTTCAGCAAAAATAAGTTCAGTTCAGCAAAAATAAGTAAAAATAAGTTCAGTTCAGCAAAAATAAGTAAAAATAAATTCAGTTCAGCAAAAATAAGTTCAGTTCAGCCAAAATAAGTTCAGTTCAGCAAAAATAAGTTCAGTTCAGCCAAAATAAATTCAGTTCAGCAAAAATAAGTTTAGTCTTGTCTAATGTTGTAATTATTATTTTTGTTTTCAATATTACTATTACTATTGTTATTATTATTATTAATATTATAATTAAAATAACGACGAATTTGTATTTTTTATTTTTTTATTTATTATTTATTATTTAGTATTTATTATTTATTAATTATTATTATTATTATTATTTATTATTATTTATTATTTATTATTTATTATTTATTATTTGTTATTTATTATTTATTATTTATTATTTATTATTTATTATTCATTATTTATTATTATTTATTTATTATTTATTATTATTTATTATTTATTATTATTTATTATTTATTATTTTATTATTTATTATTTATTATTTATTATTTATTATTTATTATTTATTATTTATTATTTATTATTTACTATTTATTATTTATTATTTACTATTTATTATTTATTATTTATTATTTATTATTTATTATTCATTATTTATTATTATTATTTATTATTTATTATTATTTATTATTTTATTTATTATTTATTATTTATTATTTATTATTTATTATTTATTATTTATTATTTATAATTTATTATTTATTATTTATTATTTATTATTTATTATTTATTATTTATTATTTATTATTTATTATTTATTATTTATTATTTATTATTTATTATTTATTATTTATTATTTATTATTTATTATTAATTATTTATTATTTATTATTATTATTTTTTTATTATTATTTATTATTTATTATTTATTATTATTATTACTTATTATTTATTATTATTATTATTATTTATCATTTATCATTATTATTATTATTTGTTATTATTATTATTATTATTATTTATTATTATTATTATTTATTATTAATTATCTATTATTTAATTATTATTATTATTATTATTATTATTATTATTTATTATTTATTATTTGTTATTATTATTATTTATTATTTATTATTTTTTATTTATTATTTATTATTTATTATTTATTATTTATAATTTATTATTTATAATTTATTATTTATAATTTATTATTTATAATTATTTATTATTATTATTATTATTATTATTTATTATTTATTATATATTATTTAATTATTATTATTATTATTATTATTTATTATTTATTATTTTTTATTATTATTATTTATTATTTATTATTATTATTATTTATTATTATTATTTTTTATTATTATTTTTTATTTTTTATTTTTTTATTATTATTATTTATTTTTTATTATTTATTATTATTAATATTATTTATTATTATTTTTTATTTATTATTTGTTATATTATTTATTATTTATTATTATTATTATTTATTATTTATTATTATTTATTATTTATTATTTTATTATTTATTATTTATTATTTATTATTTATTATTTATTATTTATTATTTATTATTTATTATTTATTATTTATTTTTTATTATTATGAAATAATAAAATAATAATAATGAGTATTGATAATACCCCTGACAAATAAATTTATTCACCAAATACCCCCACTTTTTTCAAAATTCACCAAATACCCCTGACCATTAAAATAATTCACCAGATACCCCTGACATTTCAAAAAATACCCAAAATGCCCTTTTTGGCTAACGGACGTTAGTGCTCCGTTAACTAATTAACTAATTAACCTAAAAACACTAATTGAACCCTAATTAAATCTAATTAAATCGAAAAACCCTAAAACTCTAACTAACCCTAAAACCCTAACTAACCCTAACCCCACCCCCAAGCCCACCCCACCCCCACCCCCCCACAACTCCAACCCCACCAGCCCCCCTCCCCTCCCCCGTCGCGCCTCCCCCCCCCCCCACCACCCCTAGCCCTTTCCCCGCAAAATCAATCGTTCCCCCCTCCCCGAATTCGGTCGCTCCCCTCCCCCTCCCTTCCCCCGTGAACTCGGTCGCTCCCCCCTCCCCGTCAACTCATTCGCTCCCCAATAGCTCGGATTTCTTCGACAATAATGGCGGCCTGAAGTTTCGAAGGGGCGGGGAGATCACTATGAATTTTTTCGAAGGGGTGGGGGATGCGGATAAGGGTGGTGGGAAAGGGGGCACGGCAGCAGGTGGTGGTGGTGGGAGGCGCGGCGGCGGGGAGGGTCTTGGGGTTAATGGGGGCTAATGGGGCTGGGGTTGTTGGTGGTGGGGGCTGGTGGGGTGGGGTTGGTTTGGGGGTGGGTTAGGGAGAGAGTTAGGTTGACTTAGGGCTAATTATGTTGACTTAGGACAAAATTGTAAATAAAAGCTAACGGAGGACTAACGTCTGTCAACAAAAGGGTATCTGGTGAATTTTTTTAAAGGTCAGGGGTATCTGGTAAATTTTGAAAAAAGTGGGGGTATTTGGTGAATAAATTTATTTGTCAGGGGTAACTGGTGGAAAAAACCGTTTATTATTTATTATTTATTATTATTAATATTATTTTTTATTATTTATTATTTATTATTTATTATTATTATTATTATTTATTACTATTATTTATTATTATTTATTATTATTATTATTATTTTTTATTATTTATTATTTTTTATTATTAATATTATTTTTTATTATTTTTTATTTTTTATTTTTTATTTATTATTATTATTTATTATTATTTATTATTATTATTATTTATTATTATTTATTATTTTATTATTATTTATTATTTATTATTTATTATTATAAAATAATAATAATAATAAGTATTGATAATATTATGTTAATATTTATTGATTATTCTAATAATAAGTATTGATAATATTATGTTAATACAGTTTAGTTCAGCAAAAATAAGTTCAGTTCAGCAAAAATAAGTTCAGATCAGCAAAAATAAGTTCAGTTCAGCCAAAATAAGTTCAGTTCAGCAAAAATAAGTTCAGTTCAGCCAAAATAAAATAAGTTCAGTTCAGTTCAGCCAAAATAAGTTCAAAAGAACAGGGCCTAAGTTGTCTCTTGAAAGACCACTTGTAGTGATTATAAGTTTCAATAAGCTCGTATAAAATTCATATTAATAGTAATAACACTACTACAAAAAATACCTAACACAACATGCTTATTGCGTCGCCTCTATGAAATGTATGACGCATAAAGCTAACGTGTTGCATTTATGTATAAAGTTGGATGCGATAGGTTTGGGAAAAATTCTGAAATGGCCTATCGCCTCCCCTTAACATAATAGGTGACGTGTAAAGTTTTCGTGTCAGGTTATATTATATGTTTGACGCGGTAGGAGTGTGACTATTGCGTCGCCTCTAAAATAGCAGTGATGCAAAAAGCTATTGCGTCGCCACTGAAGTAACTGGCGACGCGTTAGGTGATATGCGTCTAGTAATAGTTATAGGCGACACCTTATGATTATTGCAGATATTACTTGGAAAGTACCTATCGCGTCTGCTAATAATTATAGTTACTTGGAAAGTACCTATCGCGTCTGCTAATAATTATAGGGAGTTTTTTGCGGGGATATACCAGGGTAATAAGGCATTTTGTGGGGATATACTAGGGTAATAAGGCATTTTGTGGGGATATAGCTCATTAATTTTTTTTTGTGAAGATATACCAACCTAAATTTAAGTTTTGTTAAAAGGTACCAAAAAAACGATTTCCGGCGAGAAAGTCAAATTTACGGCCTTTGACTTGGTAGGAACTCGCGAGTGAGCCACAAATGTTGTGTTTTACCCCCTCAATCACGTGCATACTATTGAAATATTTAATTTTTTAACAATTTTTTTAAGAATTCCCTCTCTTAATAACCAACCCACTCCCTTAACATTTCCATCTCCTTAAACCTTAAAAAATAACGCTCTTCAATTCAGCATGAAAGGGCAGTTCAAAATCATCAATTGCAAGGTATGATGTCTTATTTTAGATTTAATCTCAATTCAAATTACTTATTGTGTTCTTCAATTATACTAGAGTTGATCAAATCAGCCCGGCCCGGCCTGACCTGATTTTTGGGCGGGTTTGGGAAAATTTTTCCCTGTTTTTTTTGGGCGGGCTTTGGGCAAGCCAAAACAGACTTTTTAGTCTAATTTTTGGCCCGGCCAGTTTTTGGCCAGAAATGCCCGCTCGGCCCCGCCCGAAATAACGGGCTTTGGACACAATTTTTTGGCCCGGATTTGGGCCCGGCCCGGTCAATGGGCAAATTTTTTTTTGGCGCAGCCCGGCCCATGATCACCTCTAAATTATACTATGTGGTTTGAATTTGTGCTATAGGGTATAAATTAGGGTTAAGTTACCAAGTCAAAGGCCGAAAATTTGACTTTCCCACAAAACTTAAATTTAGATTGGTATATTCCCAAAAAAAAAATTTGTAAAGTATATCCCCAGAAAATACGTGTTTGGATCCTCTAGAGTTCTAAAATAACTCTACAATGTAGAGTTTGAGCAATATCAATGGCTCATATATTATCTTTCCAAAATTCCTCCTATTTTTTCTCATCAAAATCCACCCCCTAATATTCTCTTTCCACCAATATGAACCCTTAATCTTGCAATGTATGGTTCAGATACAACTCTACCTTGTAGAGTTTTATTAAAACTCTAGAGGATTCAGACTCAGAAAATACCCTAATTATAGGCGACATATTAGGTTCCATGTGTCTACTTTTTATCTAAAACCCTTGCTACCTCAAACTCCTTCTCCCTCTCTCACCCCCACCCCCGCCTCTCTATCTCTCTATCTCTCACTCGTTAATGGCGAAAACTCAGGTATCTTTATTGTTTTTCTCTCTCTATCTTTTTCGCTCCTCTTAATTTTGTATATCTATATTGTTTCAATTTTAATTTTACGCTGTTTTTTCGGCAACTAGGGATTGCTAATTCGATCATTTGGTTTTTAGGCCAATTTAATTGACGATTTGGAACGATCATACTATGTCCTTTCGGAAATTCAGCTAAATGAGAGTCGAATTCGGCGCAATTTTGAGTTTCTACTCTGGTAATGGTTTAAATTTGTGGTAATTTGAGTTTGATTTTCGTTACTTTTCGGTTTAGGCTAAATTGCTGAAAGTAGAAACTGAAGGAATTTCATTAATTGCAGTATGATATGAGAGATATTTGAAAAGTTATTGCCTCCTTGTTTGGCCTTGAAGAGGCTGTACTTCGATTTTAATTCCGTCTCAGCCAACCACCACTAACACGCATCAGCATCTCTAGGGTTAGTTTCATTTCTTTTTCGTTTTAGTTTCTTATTTTTTCATTAACTAATTTATGGTCTGTAATTTCATTTTCGTTAATTAATTAATGTTTCGTAATTCATGTCATTTACATAATGTTTTCGTAATTTATCTTTCATTTTCGTTGTTTTAGTTTAATTCACGTAATTCATGTTATGCATTCTCTCTCTAATCGAGTCATTCGTGTTCATTTTTGTCTTAATCTACAAGGATGTGAGTCTGTGACTATTTTTAAGTATTATTATTATGCTTGTTTGCGTTCTGTGCGTTTAATTCTTACTTAGGTAATGATAGTTTATGTACGGAAAGTGCCTCTTGAACTCAAATTAAGGCTTCAGCAATTAATGGGTGAAGAACAGGTCAGCTCACCTCACCTTCTTTTTCTCGCTTGTTTTTCTGGAATTGTTTTTAAATTGAATAGGAAGAAATTTAGGGGTTTTCTGGGGGATCTTCTTAAGAATCAATTTAGAGGTAATGTTTTTTTTTTTGCCTTGGAGGGTGTCGGTGATTGATGATAGTGACTTTTGGAGTATAATTTTTGGATTCGGTTTTTTTGTGGGTTCCAGACTATTTGAGTGATCCAGAGGAATTTGTAGTGTTATCATCATTCACATTCAAATTCAAATTCTTCACGAGAGTATATTTGGTGAACTACTATCTACCTAACTCGTCTTCAACTTTGTGGCCTTTTAATTAACGAGAGTATATTCAGTAAGATGGTTTTGTGTTGGCACATGAGATAGATATGTCACCAGTCTCATGCTGTAAAAACAAGTTCTTCTTCCTATGCTGTGTTTAGCATCAATGATTGCAACCTACTGTCTAATGTATATTGTGTGAACCTTGCCTTTTTGTCCTTTTAATTTCTATAGACGTTTCAAAACATTTGCTTGAATATGCTAGAATCGAATTCTAGCGAAGCTTGTTATGTTTTACACGTGATTTGCATTTTTGGTTGGTATTTTCTTCTGCTGATTAAGACTTGCAATAAAAGTGACCCCTTTTCTTTTTACTGTCTTTTGGTTACCTCAGGTATTTGTCTTTCAGGTGTGAAGCCTAATGAGTTTGTACAGTATGGATTGGCTTGCCTTGAGCAGTTGGCCACTGTGGGTGATCTTTGTGCGAAAGAGATTCGGGATAGAATGAGAGTAGTGGTATGTTTACCCTTAAAGCTTTCCTCATCTCAATATCCTTGCCTTCCTTGGATATGTAGACTCTTTTACTTTCTCTACTCTGTACTACAACGACTCCAGTTTTGCTCAGAGTTGGAGCTATTGGGGGGGGTTGTCATGGACAAATGTTACCAAATAAAGTGTTTTATTATGTAACTATTGAGTTTACTTGAAGAGTTGATGAATCGATAAAATTAGAATGATCAACAATTTCAACTTAACTCCTCACATTTTGTTTTTGTTTCTGTAATAAGAGTTCTCTGTAGTATAGTTAATGTCTGTTTGTAGAGACTAGTTTATGAGGTAAGATCTGAGCTATTTCCCCCAAGGACTGTGGATTACATAAAGAGACGTGGCACAAGTATTAATTGGTATCGGTTTTGACTGCATCCTGCTCCATTGTCCTTCTAAATGTGTTCTAGTTGTTTTTTTCATCATCTGAAACTAATAGCCTATGAAATGGCAGCTTCGTTTAAATGTGTGTACACAAATTTGGGAAAGGGTGTTGTTTCCATGGCCTCATCTATATTGTAAACGATAATCCATGTAGGCTATTAGGGGGCTCAAATAAGTAAATGTCCTTAACTGCTTACACAATTTCGGGGAGGGGCGTTGTTTTTACGGCCACGTCTCTGTTGTTGAAAGTATCTCATGGATGCCACATGCTTGCATTTTTGTAGCTTTGGTTGCTCAACTGAGTTTGGTTGTTTGGCAGGTTGCTGGGGGAGATGGTACAGTTGGTGGGGTACTTGGATGACTGGGTGAACTTCATAAAGATGCTAGAACTCCGGTGCCTCCTGTAGCAATCATTCCCCTTGGCAAAGGGAATGATTTGTCCAGGAATTTTGGCTGGGTAGATTCTCTCTTCTTTTCCATTTTCTTGTTGTTTGTGGTGGCACCAATCTATTTACATAATCGTTTTTGAATAATTCAATACTATTAAGAGCAGGACCTTATCAACTTTGCCCACGTTTTTTTTCTTCTTTTGTGGTTTTGAATCGACTGCTAACAGGGTGGTTCCTTTCCATTTGCTTGGAAGTCAGCTATCAAAAGGTCTCTTCATAAGGCTATTACGGGCTCTATATGCCGTTTAGATAGGTAATTGTTTTTCCACTTTGGATTGCTCGCATATGGTTTAATATCAATCAGTTATGCGTGCCTTCTGCACCTCACTCTCTCTCGTTGTTCTATACTTTTCCCTACTTATAAGTTATATATTTTCAGATGTTTTCTTGATGAACTTGCTCAGCCATCTTTCTGGCATGTCATGTGCCTTTTGTTTTGTATTTATATTATTTGTATGTGTGATACATAAGGAAGATCTTCATTTTTTTTGAAGAATGGCCAAGGAAGATTTTTATTTTGTGGTTTTTTTTGGCTCCATCATTTTTGTTGGGTTTTAATTATTTGTGATTTCCACTTCTGTCACAAGGTTGTCGTTAACAAGTTGAGTTTTTCCCTGTATTTGATTGTCAGCCTTTGCTTGGATCCAGCTTGTAGTTTCGCCTGTTCCTGTCTGCAACCTAGTTTAAACATGAAAGTGAAAACTTTAGTTCCCTGTGAGTGTTTATTGTTGAATTGGACTAAGTGGAGCCGTTCAGAATCCACAAATCAAAAATTACTGAATAAGACATTATGTACCATCTATTATTGTACTGTGAAGTACTTTCTGCTGGTAAGCTTGGAATGCCATTAATATGCTATTCTGAGATGATCATTGTCATATGATCCAAACAATTAACTGAGAACCTGCATCTTAGTTCTTCTGCAATTAAATGCTACAAAGTTGATCGGTTCTTGAGGAACATCTATTACTAAGGTACAAAGATACTATTATTGAGGAATTCAATAAAAAATTTGGACGAATTGATTGTTAGGCCTTTATCTATATATTGTGTTTAGTGAGTCGACAAAAGAGCAGACAACTGGTAAATTGCTGTTTGAAATTTAGGATGTTATCATCTTTTTGGATAATGGATATACCTGAAATAAGGGACCAATGTGCACCTCTGCTGGGATAGGTACTGCTCCAGGAACATGGGTGAATTTGAGTCATGGGTTTGAAATAATGGCCTTATTCCTTGTAATCTTTGCAATCCTTTAATTTGTGATAAAGCTACGACTCTTTTGGTGGCTTTTTTATTTGTTTAAACAATAAAGCTCTCTGGGCTTGCATTTTCTCTTTCAATTGTTCAATACTTCAATAGGTATTTTGGTTTTTATTTTGCTATTCTTTCTTATATATTTATTTTCCTTTTTTTTTTTTCTCCTTTTTTACGCCATAGTTGGCATGTATCAATAACAATGCCAGTTGGAGAAGTTATGGAGCTACCTCATTCATTGAAGTCAACAGGAGAATGCACTCTTGATCAGGTTTTTAAACCATCTTTGTATCACAGGGCTTGCAATTCTCTAATGTGAATACAGGTACCGTTCACTAATCCTTTCAAGTTGATGTTTTAATTATTTCAGGTTACAACAGGGTACACTTTGCAAAGTTAGTGGTCAGGTGCAAGATTCATATATGCAGGAGGATTTGGCGGTGTTTAAGGTGCAGGACCAAGTAGAAGTAAGAGATATTTTTCTTTTTCCACGTGTATATGTATGTAGATCCGTATATATTTTGTAATTATTTGAAATTTTTATTTCTAATAAAGAATGATCAAAATATGTACATTAGACCATTTAATTCAAATGATTTTTTTTTGTTTCTAATCACACCTAATGCGTCGCCTCCTATGAATCAGGCGATTCGTTAGGCTGTTTTTTTTTTTATGAAGAAAATTAACCTATCGCGTCGCCTTTTATGATAGAGGCGACACATTAGAGGGTCTATCACGTCCCTTTTTATGATGGAGGCGACACATTAGAGGGTCTATCACGTCCTCTTTTATGATGGAGGCGATACATTAGAGGATCTATCGCGTCTCCTTTTATGTTAGAGGCGACACGTTAGAGAGGCTATCGCGTCCCCTCTTATCATAGAGGTGACGGATAAATCTACCTAACACGTCGCCTATTATATAGTAGATGATGCGTTAGTTTAATATGAAAGCTCAAATTGAAGCTAACGCATTAGTTTTTTTGTTTTAGGCGACGCATAAACCAACCTAATGCGTCGCCTATTACATAATTCCTGATGCATTAGCATGAGGCTATCACGTCCCCTCTTATGTCTCAGCCGACGCATAACATACCTAATGTGTCGCCTGATTGGCTACATGTTAGGTATGGCACCAATCGTGTCGACAGCTATCGTGACGGGCCAAATGTGACGCGATAGGTCTTCTAGAGGGGACACGATAGGGGTTTTTTTGTAGTAGTGTAAGTTTCAATAAAACTCGTATGAGCTAGATAAATCTCAAAAAGAATTTAATTTACAAGTATATTGTAACAGCTCAAAACCCGTAGCCTAGTGAAGACACTTCTATCACTTTATATGTGTGCATAAAAATATTACCTGTAGGTATTTTTATTATTATTATTGTAGACATCGTTTTTTAATAAGAAATCTACTTGCATATCAACTATAGTCGTGCAATGGTTCGTTTAGGATCAAAGTTATCATATAACCATAGTAGGCCCAAAGAAGAGTGAGGGACTATCAAAGTTATGAAGTAGTTAAATTGCTTGAATTATATATAAGGGAAATAAGGGGAAAAGAGCAAACTTTGGAAGGAAACTTAGAAGACCACATTCATGAAAACAAGTACTACTTTAGAGTTGAAATCTTGAACTAAAACCCTTATAAGGCCCAAGGATTAAGGGGAGAAAAAAAAATATATTGTATAAATATCATTTAATTGTGTTAGAAAGGGATATTGGAGCCCAAATATGAAATGAAGTTGGGTTAGGGGCTGCTGGACAACATTTCAAAGAAGGGAGATTATCCCATTCAAAATCAAAAGGAAAGTCAAATTTAATTTGGGAATTGAAATAGGTATTAAACATCCCTAGGTTGACAACACAACTCTCAACATTCTTAAATACTACTGTTTGGGAATTACCCACTCTCACTCCTCTCTTCCTTGCTGCTCGCCGACCAGGAGGTCATCCTCCCTCTCTCGTTTTTTTTTTTTTGTTTTCTTCTTCTTCCATGTTCAATCTCTTAAACCACTTTGAGGAAATTTAACCTAGTTCTTGTATATAATTTTCTCCAGAAAAATAAGACTTGGAGTAAAGCTTTTGAGAGGATATAAAAAGTTCTAGAGGAATCAATCTCCATACTAAGGTAAGACGGCCAAAAGAAGCAAAAGAACATGTTTCAAGTTGAGATTTAAGCTTAGATCGTGAATCTAATGACATGCATTGATGAATTCGTGTAGGTACTTGAGAATCTATGCCTTTGAAGACTAAAGAAGCTAGGAAAAGGTTCAAGTGAAAACTAGGGAGATTAAGATACATAAGAACACCCTTTTTCTATTAAACCTCTTTTTATTTTGGTGAAAAGATGATGTATTGTATCTAAAATGTGTATTCATAAACCAAATTGTTAAGATTAGTTCATGCATGTAAGATTTTGAACCATGGCTATAGGTGCATGTCATTGATTTTGGCTTTTAACTGATAATTGTTATACATCTATCCAAGAGAGGAAGAAATTCACGCTAATATAGCAAAATTGAAGATTGGTTAAATGTGTGGTTTGAAAATATGTTTATATGTATATAAATGAAAGCATGCATGTTTATAAATGGTAGAATTGTTGTCATGTTAGAAAGATCTTTACTCCTACTTGAGTTTTTATGAAGAAGATCTCTTAGAAAAGTCTCTTTAAAATTGGGGCAAATTGATGAACACTATTCTTGGTTTTGATATGACCTGTTTCTGTAAATCGCATTTTTGGCCCCTGAATCTTGATTTTTAGCCCTTTCCTGTTTCACGAGAAAATGTGCGTAACGAAAAACTCTTAAGGTTAGGCTTTGGAATTTACCGATTTGGAGTACTGAGCAGAAAGTTATTCTCATTTTAAATTCACTGTATGTGCTGGAATTTTTCTAACAAATGTTTCACATGTTCAAACCAATTCAATCTTTTATATAAGGTTTAAAAGAGCATGCTAAGTGCTTATATGTCTTTCAAGCAGTAAAGATTTGATCATTTCCTTATAACTTTATACCTCACTAATATGTGAAATTGTTGATGCTAAACAAAAGTTTTCAAGAGAAGATTTAAGTCTTGCGATCACTAACAATACTATAGTAGTTGTGATTCTATTTCCTCTCCATGGATGAATATGTATTCTTTGGAACATGTGTGGTATTGATAAACTGTACATTTGTAAATAAACTATGGATACAAGTGGGTAAAGGCCGATAGCAAATAAGGTACGGTATGAACAACAACAAAAGCCCTTGGGGGATGGGTGATCTCCTTCCGAACCCTCGCTGGGTGGGTGAAGTCCAGCAGATATTAAAAATGGGACATGTCCTAATTAAGGCTTGCAAGCATAAATATTTAAAAGGTGGGGTGACTACCTCCATTAGTTTAGAGACAGTCGGTTCCTTGTGTAAGGAGCCTCTCTCTATTCGTGTTCACTTTACCCAAGTAATTAAATACTATAGACCTAAATGGTTTTGAATGATTAAGTGGTGATCTTTATGATATAAATTATTATTTTAAAGCGATTGTGCATGGATAGTAATCCTGATATTATAGCAAGCACTTTACTTGTGAAGCATATTGATTTTAGCATGAATTGCATATAATTGGTTAAAGCCACCAAAAATGAGTTTAGGGGTGGACTTTTGTACTCAATTGTTGTTGATATTTGTTCTTGAACCCGACCTGGTGGGGGCAGGGTTGTGATTGATTGCAGGAAGAACCAAGAAGGTGGGATGAATGCTTCCCTGTTACTATGGTCGTGTTGGGGCAATGTTTCTGTGTGGAGTCCTTTTGTTGTGTGTGTCTTCTAGATGATCATCATCTTTTTGGAAAGTAATTTAATATATGTAGTAGTTGTGTGTGTACTCTTTAATGGATTTTAAAGTTGAAGGTTGATGGTGTTGTAATAAATACAACTTTAACTACTTGATCTTAAGAAATTTTGTTGCAACTTAGCACCTGTACCACGTAACAGCTCCAAAGGACTTAAGTATGTCTCAGCGATGCGCTTAAGGGCTATTATGATGTTAGAAATTTTTGGGCTGTTACATATATAAATCCTACTAATTATTATAAATGTAAATTACTTAAGATAATTTTAATTAAGTCAAATTCCGTTAGATAGAACATCCCCTCAAACAATCATATTACCTTATAAATTGAATACAATAACTGTATTTCTTTCTCCGTGTCTTAATATTTGCAACATCTTGACTTTTAAAATATTCATCTACTAACTTTAACCAGTTTTTAGGAAAAATTGACAGGAGAGGTATGAACTTTGGCCGATAATTTTTAAAAGGTACCAACTTCAAATTAACCTGTACAGGTCCCAATTATGGGGGTCTTAACTTTGAGAGGGCCATAGTGACTTGATACCTGCTTAATATGTCAAAAAAAAATTAAACGTAGGTCCCATTTGATTTCCAACCCTCCATTCGACATATGATGATAATCTTCATCATCATCATGAACACCATAATCAACATCATCATCATGAACACCATCATTATCATCATCAAAAACAACCCAGAAATTTCTCTTTCCTCTTTGAGAAGTAAAATCATCAAATGAAATTTTCTGGGTGAGTAATTTTTTACCCACATTCAAACCCATGACAGAACTCTCATCCAAGTTAGGCTGAACTAACCCATTTTCTTTCTTACTACCAAAGAAACTTTTAACAGAATCATTACTTGGAAAAACCATTGTTACGTCTTCATCACTTTTGTTATCAACCTGAAAATTTAACCAAATAATACCCACATTAGAAAATCAAACAAAGAACAAAACTCAGCTCATAATAATCCAAATAATTCAACCATAAATGAGATTAATTAACATGTAATTTTTTTCTAAAAAATTTACCAAAACAGCTTTAATTGAGCTCAATGAAGCTGGAAATTACCATAAATTTTACCAGAAAAGAGAGAGAAAGAATACATGGACTTTACGGGTTTTCGCCTCGAATACATGGACTTTACCCGAATTGCACCCAGCAGCTTTGAGCCTACCATCGGACCTAAATGAAGCAGAAAAGGAGAGGTCTTTTAACGAATGGATGGTGGAAAGAGGCTCAGAAGGGGAAAAGGGGTTGAAGAAGGACAGAGAAGAACCGTATGTAGCTCTGAAGTTGTGAGGAAATTGAGGGGAGAAATCAATGAGGTGACTGAATAAATAAGGCCTGAGATTTCGTTGGTTTTGAAGGATATCTAGTATTTTGATTCTGGGGATTTGTTGGGTGTTTTTGAGGTGGGTTTCAGGCGGGGTTTTGTGGGGAAGATTTGAAGCTCTGACATAGCTGCTATGGCGGATGCAGGATGAGGAGAGAAAGATAGAAGGAGAGGATAGAGGAAGAAAAAGATAGAGGGGTGTCACGTGATTTTTAATGGAGTCACGTGACACATAACCTGCTAGAGCAGGTTAGTAACCTAGAGGGTCCAATAAAAGACAACGCCCCCCAAAGTTAGGACCTCCACAGGTTAATCTAAAGTTGGTACCTTTTAAAAATTATCGGCTAAAGTTCAGGCCTCTCCTGTCAATTTTTCCCAGTTTTTATTTTATTTGCAATCTAATTGTCTTAAAATATTTTCTAAATTTGTAATTTCACACTTTTCAACAAGGGCTATAAAGTAGAGTAAACTAAGTCGTTGTGTAGATGTTGGCCGAAACTTAATAGAAAAAGTAATAGAGGAGAGCAAAGAGTTCGGATGGTTTAAAATGGAAAAAGGAGTCAAAATTTGAGCAAAATTTGTTGTGCATTTTCAAATTAATATAATTTGCATAAATACTCCATTTACTTATAGATAAAAATATTCACGATTAAATTTGTAGGTCAGCAAGTGTGAAGATCAAAGAAATATAATAAAAAAAACAGATGATAGCAATGGACATTCTAATTTTTACAGATTCATATTTTTAATCGCCTTTAAAATACCTCAAAAAGTCTGAGAATGACGAAACTAAGAGAACTCTCCTCAGCTGCCAAACCCTAGGGCTCGACGACCGCCTCCCCACCCCCTGTTTCTTTTCCTTTGTTTGTTTCGTCGGTTTTCCCCCCTCCCCCGTAGTTGAGTCGGTTTCAGTAACCTAGATGTGCGTTGGGCTTCCCCCTCCCCCTCCCTTAGTTGCGCGTCGGGCTTCCCCCTCCCCCTCCGCTAGTTGTGTGTCGGGCTTCCCCCTCCCCATCCCCATTTTTTCGTTTGTTTGGGCCTCCCCTTCCCCTCCCATCCCCTGTTTTTGCATGGTGTATTGGGCCTCCCCTCCCCCTCCCCTAGTTCTGCGTCGGTTCCCCCCCTCCCCGTTTTTTTGGCTAGTTGGGCATCCCCTTCCCTTCCCCTGTTCGTATTAGTTTATCGAGTCTCCTTCCCCCTTAGTTGGTCGAGTGTTGTTATCCTTAACCCCGTGGTGGTTAATTCTAACCCCCTGGTTGTTATCCTTTCCCTCCCCCCTAGTTGTTAGGCCCCCTCCCCGCTATGTTAGCTATAACTGTGTTGGGTCTTTGGTAAGTCGTGAAACAGTTGTAAGTTGGTTATTTCGAGTTGATAAGGCTGGGATTCGTAATTGGTTATGGCAATTAATAAATGTTTTCCAGTTGCATAAGAGATGGTGGTGTAATATTATAGTAGTAGAATATGTAGTTCTTTTGGACTCTTTGATGAAGGAACAAGTGAATCGAGAGGATGAGAAGTGTGACCATGTTCGAGGCGATGATCGGTATCTATGGTTCGGATATGTGTTTTCTGGTTTCCAAAGCCGGAGGTATTTTCGAGAGCTCACAATGTTTAGCTTTCATTTTAGCTTGGCAATGATCTTAATGATCATTGCCTTGAAAAATTCAAATCTGCAGGCGGCACCCCAGTAACATCTGGTGGTCAGCACGCCCCGTTTCTCCTACCTAAAGGAGAAACCTCAAATACTCTCGAGAGAGAGTCATGAGTCACCTAAGAATGTGACTCTTCAACAGAGCATGAGCCAAGAATCCCAAACGATAGATGCTCGTTGGGATTGCTCATGCGGCGAGATGCGAAGCTCGCCATTGGTTGTTCGTTGTCCAAATCGTGATCGACATTCGCTTCTCCTACCACTTCCATCATTTATCAGGTTTTTGACTCCACCAACACAATCATCGACCAGCGACTCCTTCCTTAATCTGCGACTCTCTGTCGGTTTTATTTGTTTATGTTTTTTAGGGCATGTAAGAGCTACTAAAGCTCCTTTAAGGTTTTCTTTGTTTTAGGTTTGGTTGTACGAGCAATAGGTTGTACTTTGTTGTTTAATTAATGTAAGCTTTCTCGATGTAAAAAAAAAGTCTGAGAATTAAATGAAGTATTTTTTAACTAGAATAATACAAACTTTTGGCGCTCACTATAATACAAACTTTAGATTATTTTTGAATAATACAAACTTCACACGAAAATTCCTACAGCTGGTTAAGTTGATCTGTGACTTGTAAAACATGTAATTTTTTTTTTAAAAAAAAATTCTTCTATTCCCCCTTCTCCCCCACCCTTGCCAACCCGAAAATACCCCACCATCAGTCCTGCCTTGCCCCTACCTCCACCCTCACCGACAAAACCGCCGTCACCTCCTCCATCACCAGGAAACCACCCTCATAGCCCCGAAATGTTCCCCACCTGAACCACTCCTCCACCAAACTCGAAGAAGACCCTGCCACCCCTATCCCGAGCAACACCCTACCCCCACCACACCACCACCACCAAAACAGCACACCAGAAACACCCTGCCATCACCATCTGTAACAGCCCGCTCCAAATAGCAGCTTAATTAAGACCTAATACTGCTAATTACGAAGTTAAACTGCTAATTAGAGTGACTGTTAGGGAGGACTTCGACACCTTCCCTCCCAAGGAAAGGTAGGAAGTCTCATACTAGTATCCAAGCATAATACGGAAATAAGTTATAATAAAATAGTTATTACAATAAGTTTTGAGTACCAAGATTTCAAATTGGAAACCCACGTTTAACTTGCTAAGAATCATCATATAAAACAGATTATTTCATAGCAGCGGACTAAACACATAGATCATGACTTCACGTTTGCACACAGGAGCTAATCCGATCATTTTTTCTAATCCTGCAAAACAAATGAATCTGCCCCCACCAGGACAGGTTCAAAGAACAAAACAGGTCACCTTACACTGGTACACAAGTCTCACCGATTCCAGAAATAATATGGTGGCTGAAATTACGCAATCATTTCTTATACTCAAAGCATAAACTCATAATTTACGAGATACTTTTATTCTTATTCAGAAATACGCTAACACTTGCTCAGGAATACATTGGTTCTTTCCTGTAAACTTCCATAGAAATACTTTTGCATATACTGGAGAAATTTCCAAGAATTTATCTCAAGATATCACACATCATTCTCCATATATAACATAAATAATAATCTTATACTTATCACAAACAAAGCATAACTCCAGGGAAGGAACACGAATGGATTTTGAGGGACGTCTCCCCACCTTTCTAATTTCCGCTTGCAAGACTTCTAGGTCATGACCCTACATAACGGAGCAATACCCGCTCCAAACACATAATGAGAAAACCTGCTCTATAAATGTTGTTCACTTCCCCTTATAAAACAAAACTTGTAATCATACAAAAATATTTATACTCAACACTTGTACTTAAATACTTATGCTGAAATACTTATACTTAAACATTTATTCTGAAATACTTATACTTTTATAACTATACTCAAATAACTTACTTAAATACTTATCCATAATCATTATTTCAACCATCATAACAAACTTTAACTTATCCAAATAAGTTTCGTAAAACAAGCTTGCTATGTCAAGTTCCACTACTTTTGGAGAAATGACTTAATAACAAGGTTTCGGAAACGACTTCATGGTTATCCAAAATGGTTAATGAGGTGGTCGACATGATATGGAAGCCTGAATAGGTTTCACAAAGAGGTTCTCTAATATATGAGAAGGCGACGCCACACAAGTACTCAAATGATCAATTTCATAGTTTCGGTGTTAATATCAAAATATGGGGCTTAGGTGTGAATTTATATCGAAACTTTTATGTTTGGATAAGGTTTAGGTAGATAAACAAATAAGTGGATACATTCAGTAGGTACTCAACATTTAAAGGTAATTAATGAACCAAAGAAACATGGTTATTTAACCCGAAAAACAACTAGGCAAAAATAGAGTTTTAGGTGTTCTTTTACTCCATAAATTGAGGTTGTGTGTTTAATGAGGTAAATGAAGCAAAGGTGTATTTGATAATCAAGACATAAATGTTCCAAGGAATTACCATGAAAGTTTAGCCACAACAAGATCTTTAATCAAAACGCAATCGAGATATAGCAAGGATTGATAAATTTTTGAGGGAACTTGTTATGCACACAACAACTTCCGGACAACATAACTTTTGATGTACAACTCCAAATGGAGTGATTTTTGGGTCTAAATTCAATAACTTTTCAAGATCTCCCATTTCCAAGAGACACCAAGGCTAAAACAGAGTGGAAAAGGAAGATATTTGGCAGGAAAAGTCACGGCAGCATAGCTCAAGAGAATGAATAATCACTTTCTTACTCGGTTATTCAGAGAGTCTTAGGGAACTTGACATGCAAGAGATTTTTAACACAATATCTTCCATAAGAAAACACATGCAAATCAATTTTTATACACATTCAAACATAATCCAAGTATTAACAATTCCACAAACAAATTCCATGATCAAAGCTAGAAACAATGTTTAGGTGGTGGAGCTTGTGTACCTTAATATGGTGTTTAGGATTTAAATAACCTCTAACCACTTTTAGATCTCCTCCAGCAACCTTATAAGGCCTTAAATACAACATCCATAACTTAAATTCAGCAATGAACCCAAAGTAATCAAGTTTACAATCTACTAAACCTCATAAGTGTTACAATTCAGCCACATCTTACCTTTCCTGCTTTTCTTGATGCTATTGATGTGATAACTTAAAACTAATACTTACCCAGTATGGAGAACATATTGGAGTTCCTAGGACAAGAATTGCATGCAAGTTTTAGAGCAAGAATCCAAGAGAAACAAGCTGCAAAACAGCAGCCCTGCTTCACGCAGGAATGGCGTGAATGAAGAGGAGAGAAAATGATGAGTGATTTTGATGATTTTTGTGGAATGAATCAACTGAATAAGTTACGATCCTTGGCTACTTATATATGTACAATGGGTAATGGCAAGCTAGAGGTTTTGAAGTACTAATGGGGGTAAAATCGTCTTTTTATAACTTAGGAGCATTCTGGAATGTTCTGGTTTTACTTAGTCCTTAACCTTCTTTAATTAAGCTATAATACTTCATTATACTTAAACTAAATCCTCCAAATACTTTTAACTTAATAAAGATATTATGGCTCATTTAGCCCTTAACTCATAATTACAGAGTATCTCAAACACAATATCGATAATAGCTCGAAGTCTCAAAATTCAGAATGATGCTCAACGTTCTTAAAGTAATTCGTAAATAACTTATCTTAACTCATTATTTGTATTAATAATCACATAACAACATATAATATTCACATTCACACACAAACTTCGCATAGGGACTATTCACAATTTTCTTACTCCTAAACCGCAATTGATCAAGTACTGATTAGTATGTTAACATATCTCGTTTATCTTAATGATCTCGTCTTAAAAAAATGAGGCAATTACACCATCAGTTCCAAACCCATAAACAACAGATTCTACCTCCTCCCTCCATCTATCTCCTCCACCGCCACCTATAACCACCGGATTCTACCTCCTCCCCTCCATCTCTCTCCTCCCTCTGCACTGCCATGGCTGCTAAGCCATTTCTCTCTCCTCCTCCCTAATTCATCATTCCCCCCCAAAATTTTATTTGTTCGAAATTTACTGAATTCAAGCTCGAAATTGAGAAATCAGAGCGCTTGTCTTCTAATTTCATTGACAAATTGTCTTTCGAACCTTGAATCAAACAATTGTTGATTCTTGAATTTTTTTTATAGCAAATTTCTAGGGTTTCTGCGTGAATGTTCTGGTGGTTTTGCTCGCGATTTCCGCTGCTATTTCCTCTTCAAACTACCAAATTCTTCTCTTATTTTAAGATTTAGTGGTGTTAACATCATGATTCTGGAGTTCCTTTGGGTGCTTCACTCACAATTCTTCGCCTCTGGTTGATGTTCTTCGACATCAGTCTTTCTCACATTATGCTCTTCAATTTGGTCGACTAATTTCTGGGCTTCAGTATTTGTGGGTATTCTTCCTCAAGCTTTCCACAAATTAGTCTGTGACAAATGGGTTATGCTTCTCTCTCCATAAAAGTGGGTTACAGTTCTTAAAGATGAATTTTGGTGTTACAAGAAATAGATTTTGTTGATGATTTTGGCCTTCAATCTTCAACACAAGACAAGTCGTCGACGAAGGTGGGGTTAAGGTGGTGGTTTTCAGGGATGGAGTGCAGGGGGGTTTTAGTTGGGGGGGGAGGGGACTGGGGGTGGTCTCTGGTGGCAGGAATGGGAGAAAATTGTTTTTTTATTTATTTGAACAAATTTTAAAAAAACAACCAATAAGATGGTGACATCAGTCTTTCTCACATTATGCTCTTCAATTTGGTCAACTAATTTTTGGGCTTCAATATTTGTGGGTATTCTTCCTCAAGCTTTCCACATATTAGTCTGTGACAAATGGGCTTATGGTTCTCTCTTCATAAAAATGGGTTACAGTTCTTAAAGATGAATTTTGGTGTTCCAAGAAATAGATTTTGTTGATGATTCTGGCCTTCAATCTTCAACACAAGACAAGTCGTCGACGAAGGTGGGGTTAAGGTGGTGGTTTTCAAGGATGGAGTGCAGGGGGTTTTAGTTTTGTGGGGGGGGGGACTGGGGGTGGTCTCTGGTGGCAGGAGTAGGAGAAAATTGTTTTTTTTTTTAATGTGAACAAATTTAAAAAAACAACCAATAAGATGGTGACAAGTGTCTCATTTGACCTATTTACCAGGTTACATCCGGTTTTGTCTTGCTCTAGGAATTCTGGTGTAAAGTTTATAATTCAAAAATAATCCAAAGTTTGTATTATTGCGAGTGAACCGCTGAAAGTTTGTATTCTTCTAGTTAAAAAATCCTTAAATGAAAGGATTTATGTAATTTTTTTTTTAAGATGAATAACCTCTGAGCTGCCCTTGCACAAGACCCAACGCAAAGGCCCAGGCACTTGAAAGGAGGGGGAGTTGTAAGTAGAGGTGTCAATTCAGTTCAACAGTTCAGTTATGGTTATATCCAAACAGTTCAGTTCATATCAGTTCAGTTTGCAACAATTAAATTTTTTAACAGTTCAGTTAACAAACTTTTCAGTTCAGATTAATTCAGTTTTTTCCTTTCCATTTTCAGTTCAGTTCAGTTGCAGTTTAAACAAGTTTTACCCGAGCAGTTAAACCAACCAACGGTTGAATCTACAGCAGTTAAAATACGCTGCAGTTATTTTCAGTTTCGTTTCAGTTTATTTCAGTTATTGACGAAAATCACATAAGTTCGACAATAATCGCATCAGTTCGGGTAGAAGTTAATCGCATTCTTGCATTGGTTCGGGAAAAATGGAACTTCGTGTCGGGTTTTGGCCAATTGTTTTTCCAGGCCCGGGTAAAAAGTAATGCAGCAAATAAGTGTAGTCGGCACTTGCCTCGAAAAATCGGTTGTACTTCATAAAAATGTGTATCAAAGTGACATCGGTAAATGTGTATTTTACTAATATATTCGATAATTTGGAATAAGAGAAATTTATATAAGTCGATATTCAAACTTTTAGTTGTATGCAAATCACATCATGTTTGGTTAAAAAGGACGTCTCATCATATCAGTATAAATTCTTATAAACTTTCTCGAAAGACGAGTTAGACATTTTTAAAAAGCCGATTAGATCAATGTCTTACTCTAACTATATTAGATCAATGGATTAATATAAATATACTAGTCATTAAGCTATATGCATTTGAAAACTAAAAACATATAATCGACGTAAAATAAGTTAATATTGGATCAGATCAAGGTATCTATGTGAATCGATAAGTTAAATCAAGATAACAATATTCCATTTAAGTTAATCGTGAACAAGTTACATTCAATCTGAAAATCATACATCTTAGCCAAACTAAAAGAATTTGATATCAGATTAGATGAATGTATCAACACAAGTCGGTAAAGTAATTGAAAATAATTGTGCTCCATTTAAAGTAAGATTAAGTTGTGTCAATTTTGATTTTAAAACATAATATTGGAGTGAAACAAATTGATATTAAATTATTAAATCAATGTATCAATGTAAATCAATAAGCTAAATCAAGATAAGAATACCCCAATTAAGTTAATCGTTAACAAGTTATAATCATTTTTTTAGACTCATACATCTAAGCCAAACTGAAAGACATTGATATTAAACTAAATGAATATATCAATATAAGCCGGTAAGATAATTGAAGATAATAATGCTCCATTTTGAATCCGAAACATAATATTAAAGTGAAACAAGTTAGTCCCGGATTATTAGATTATTGTATCAATGTGAATTGCCAACCTAAATCAAAATAAGAACACTCTAATTTAGTTAATCGTTTATAAGTTACATTTATTTTGAAACTCAAATATCTAGCTAATTGAGCATAAACAAGGTGATACTGGATTATATAATGTATCAATGTAAGCTGATAAGGTAATTGAAAATAGCAATAATCCTTCCAAGTGAACATTGATTAAGCTTAAACTTATAATTAAGAAGTGCCAAGAGTTGCTTAAAATTTATAGTAAGTAATATGGTGTTAGTAGCTATGAAAATTTATAGTAAGTAATATGGTGTTAGTAGCTATGAAAGAAACAAATTTATAACTGAAGTAATTTATATGTCATACTTTTGTAAAAGTTTGATGGATTTGATATTATCAATATACCATGAAATAAAGCTATAAATTTCATAAATTAATTTATTCAGGTGTGTTAATGAGCCAGGGTGGTTCACAAACTATTCGAGCTCGGCTCAAGAGGGTTCGGCTTAAGTTCGAGACCGGCTCGAGATCTAATTGAGCCAAACATGAGCCTCCTTGAGTTCGCCTTGAAAGTTCGTGAACAAGCTCGAAACCATTCTAGGTAATTTTTATGTACAATATTAATGTCCCACATGGATATAAAATGTAAACAACAATCTTATTTTCTCTCTATAAAAATCTTATTACCCTTTTTCTATACTTCTTAATTGATTTGTCTTATTTTATATTATTGGACTATTTATAAATTCCTTCATTTGTTTATATAAAATTTGCCTTCACTTAACTAATTCAATCACTTTGTGAATTATATATATATATATATATATATATATATATATATATATATATATATATATATATATATATATATATATATATATATAGACACATGGTACTATGGCAGATTGGCAGCTACATTAATTACATATATTTTACATATTGTAAAAAAAAAAAAATAAAGTTAGAACTTACAGCCTATGCTTCCTAAAGTCCTCCGTTTGCTATGCACCTATGCCAAACTGTATTGTGGAGATTTCCAATCCCACATCGAAGAGGAAACAAGGGGAGAGGTGAATGCATTGTTATAAAAAGGCATATTGACACGGTGAAAATAAATGAAAGTTGGGCCTAGCTTATTTGGTGGGTTTGACTCTGTACATCCATATCAATTAACAATTTAGCAAAATTTCATTAGGCTTTACTTTTATAAAAAGCCTGATGATTGAAAGGTTATGTTGACTTTTTTGTTTAAT
This sequence comes from Beta lomatogona, assembly GCA_947646795.1. Lineage (NCBI taxonomy): Eukaryota > Viridiplantae > Streptophyta > Magnoliopsida > Caryophyllales > Amaranthaceae > Beta > Beta lomatogona. Next base: position 1,472,260 of record CANSNZ010001289.1, read on the forward strand.
ATGTAAAAATTCTAAGTATATGAGCCGAGTTTGGATTTCATCCTCTTGAGTTGAGTTTGGGTAAAATGTAAATTCGGTTTGGAGTGTAATATAAGTGAACTTGACATAGTTGAAAATTGTGAATAGTGTTATAACTCAAAGTGTAACCATTGTATGAAATATATCATAAATTCAAGTACTAATAAAAATTATCATAATAGAATTTGTATGTGAATTTGAGTACTATCATGAATTTCAGAAATATGTGAATTCAGTTCGGGTGTTTAAAAATCAGTTTAAAACAATTTCAATGAAAATCGGTTTCTGTTCAGTTCAGTTTCAGTTTGAATCAGTTCAGTTAATTCAGTTAGATATTCAGACCAGTTCAGTCCAGTTGATCGATCAACTTTTTAGTTTTTCACGGTTATTTTCAGTTACAGTTTGTTTCAATTCAGTTGCAGTTCAGTTTTGGTTTTTCATTTACTGTTTATTTCAGTTTCAGTTCAATACTTTTCAGTTTATTTCAGTTACAACTACAGTTACTCCCAGTTCAGTTTAATTCAGTTTAAATTTTAGTTTGTTCAGTTCAACCAGCAGTTCATTAACCAAACTGACAGCTCTAGTTGTAAGGGGAATTCTCCTCCAAATATCCCTCACTTGGTGGTAGAAAGTCATCCCATACTAGAATTCTACAGTCTACAACGTAAAAGTATAAGTTTTGATTCCTCTTTGCCATCTTCCGCTCCCCTTTATCACGTTCTTGTCTTCACAGCTTGCTTTCACCCATAACCTTTTCTTTTATTTTTTTAACAATGGAACTCTAAGTCTCTTAATTAACATTAAAATTTGACTTCATGTCACTCAATGATGAACAGTTTGAAATTTGGATCTTTCATAGAATTACATCAAACAAATTAAAGAAAATGGGACTGAATAACTTTAAATTCTCTTGATTGTTATTTCTGACCAGTTCAATGATCAAGTCTACAATATCTCAAATCTAATAGGGGTTAAACAAATTAAAAATGCAGAAAACCACCAATAAGAGGTTTAACACAATAAATTAAAATTAGGACTTCTTCTATTCCCCAAAATTTTGCTCAATAAAATTTATCTGAATCTATTAGAATTTATCTAACTTATTTGAATTTCTTTTTATAAATTATTAAAAATTATAAAACTTATTAAAGCTTGTTGTATTTGAATTCTTTGTTTTAAAACTTTGAGTTATAAGGTGAAGAAAACGTACCCTAATTTTAAAATTTATCTTCCAAGTAAATAAAATACAGTATATTGCAAGCTTTTTAACTTATGATCCGTACATAATAGTAACTAAGATTAATGATAAGTTTATTAACACTGACTACTACTTCAGAGTTCAGATAACGTGTATTCCACGGACCAATATACACAAAACCAATTGGGAAAAGCCTTCGCATCAATTCAACTACTGAAGGATGACTTTGAAAGCGAACATGCACCTCAAAATTTCTATGGCTGGTGAAATGATTCCCCCACCACTAATAATGTCAGTAATATTTATTAATTAAATTAGGAACCAACTTTTGTACTTTACTTAATAGTGAGAATTATTGTATATTTTGCTTTTAAGCTTGTGGTCCACATTTTCTTAATGCAAGTTTTACGGATTCCTTTTCAACAAGCCTTTCAATGATGACAAACAAGGATTATTAATATACTGTTGCATTAAAGTAAAAGCTTATTTGTTGTTTAGTCATAAGCATAAGGCATAATATATTAGCATTTCTTGAAAATTTTGTGGGCCATGAATGATATCTAACCCAACTTAAATCAATATTAGGATGCTAAGACTTGCCTTTGAGGCTTTGATTAGGTAATGGAAAATAGGGGATAATTAAATGAACACTGACACGTGAATCCATGTGAAGAGGGACCAAGTGTTTTCCTAAGACGTTGTTAAGATTAATTAAAATAATCATAGTAGGATATCACACTAGATAGAGTTCAAATTAACTTCCTATTCCTTACCTTGATTGAGTGAGAAAAAGAAAGGCAAAAGTCTAGCAAATGGTACTAATTGATGCAGAAAAATTAAGCAATGCTTATAAGTAGATATGGAAAATATAATTTTTGGAATCGGGTTATATTTGGATCATATGCTGTAGTCATACAGGTGATGAATTGTTTTGTTTGAAACTGAATTTCGACCTAGTTAAAATTGGGCCTATTATTATAACTTATTGGTTTAAAAATTATTGTAAAATTATTGGTTTTAGCCATATTAATTTTCATGTTTCGTGTTAAAAAATATTAATTTTCATATCTGGTGACCTTCGATTTAATTAGCAAAAACGAGTTATCCAATTTTGGATGCATTTTGAGCTGCTTAGATCGAGTTACTTTATGTTGGGTTAGTTTTGACACAAGTCTACTTATATGGTGCACCTAAGACTAACATGAATAGTTTCATGCATAAATTCATTATACTAAGACTCAACTAAACTTCAATAAATAAGCTAATGTCTTTATTTACATTATTTATCATCTCGACAGGAATTTCTTTTTATCTATACTTAACCTTGTTAGAATATAACACATACATAAAATATTAGTGAAAACAATCTAATTTGAAAGATGGAGAAAGTAGGTGAAGACGATTGTTTTTTTTGTGTTGTTCTTGTAAAGCACATTGAATTAGACGGGATTTGATCCCAAGTCTTAGGTACTACTCGCACAAGGCATTACCAACTACACTAGATGACATCCACATAGTTGAAGACGATTGTTGTAACACAGAAGAGCTCTTTGGCCCACGAGTTGATCTATAGCTCCACAATTAGTATGATATTGTTCCCTTTATTTGGCCAAACCTGTAAGGATACCAAGAACATGCATACAACGGTGGATCCCATGTGTGACTTGCTGGAGCACCTGGGTGTAGAACAATGTTAGCTCAAGGGCATGGGTGCAAGTCTTTGGTGGTAAAGTATATGGTTCTTTAAGATGCGTGACTCAGTTGATGCATGAACATGCAGATAAAGAGTGGGAATATGTAAGGGGCGCAACCTAAAATAGGTCTTATGGTTTGGAATGATTTTGGATTTCAAGATTTGGCTCCATAATTATTCTAAATTATTCAATTATCATAATCATATTCCTTATAACTAACTGAAAATTATCCCTTTCTCCTTTTTTTATATACGTGTAAACAAGACTCAATGCTATGTGTTGTACCTTCTATAGGTTAAATCAAGGCCCGATCACTGGTATAACGAATATTATAGGAGGGGGAGGGGGGTTAAGTTTGGTCTTGGATAGAACCTTGAGAGGGGATAAGTTTGGACGAATCTTTGTACAATACTATAAAAATCTAGATGCTTTTTCATGCCAAGAACTTTTGCTTAACAAATATTAGATTTTCCAACAAACTTTTCTTTTCCAAAGTCAAAAAGCGTCCTAGATTATGAGGTCGAAAAAAAGCATCTAGAATTTGAGGGCTTTAAGGAGTCCACAAAGTTGTACATGGCACCCCAAACCATGTAGCGACACCCATCCTGAATATGTCGACTCTGTAAGTTGTCGCGAATGGAAACGCTTTTAGGTGTTGAGAAATTTTATAAGAGTGTGGTTAAGGCACCAAAAAAATCGCTTTTCAAACTATATTTATACTCCTAACAAGCAATTACTAAAAACGTAGTAAAGGCAAGTGAAGGGTCGATCCACAGGGAAACAGGGATTAATCGAAGTCTAACAAGTTTAAATTGTCTAATTGAAGGGTAATTTGGGGTTTTGAAAAGTGTTTTGTAAAGTATTATTAGCTAAACAAGAGTAAATGAAACTAGCAAAAAAACATATGAGTGAAAGTATCAATAAGTAGTAGCTTTCCTCTAAAACACTCGAGTTCTCTCTTAAAATGGTCCTCAAGATTAATCGCTTAATCAATCAACTAAATCCTCTCTCGAATGGTTTTTAGTTAATTGATCAAGAGATCAAATAAACACGAAAAACCACTAATAGAAGGATCCCCTTAATTTTTACCAAATATCTTTGCCTAGAAATTAAGTTGCTTTTATGAACTAAGAAATGGGTTCAAAGTTCGACTAAGAATGTTTGTAACCAAAACAGCAAAGCAATTATGTGATCAATATTTATCCTAAGGCCTCAAAACACCAAGATCGATGCATAATCATCATTAGATAACCACAATTATATTAAGAATCAAGGTAAGACCTAATTCATACTTTCACCCAAACCCAATATAGGAGACTACTCACTAATCATGGAATCTAGGCATAAAAATTTGGAATTATAGATAAACTGGCGCTAAACATGATTAAAGGTTGATTAATAGAATAACAATAAGCAATTATGAATCTCTAAACTATAAGATCTATAATTATGGAAGAAGAGGGAATAACAAATAAAAGAATGAATAAAAACTAAAAAAATTTGCAATTAAATTAAACACAGGTAACTTGGAGATGTAGAAATAACCAATTTTTAATGTAGGATCCTAATATCTAAGAGTTTTCAAAAAAAAATTCTCTCTCTAAGCAAAACCCCTATAACTCTCTAATAAAACTAGAATAAAAGCATCTCGAAAGCAAAGTCTTAAATATTGTTTTTTAAAACAACTCAAAGCCTTGCAAAAGTTCCGAAAAAATGATAGGTGCGAGCGCACCTAGCCTACTGCATTTAGGATGTTCGGCTCAACTTAAAACACTCATATTTACTTCGTTTTAGATCCAAATCAAACTTATAACCAGTCGTTCAAAAGCTATTGAAATTAGCTTTCATCTCAAACTTGAATTACTTTCGTCTGATTAGTAGTTTGGGATATATGTGCATTTGAAGTTCCCCTTACGAGATTATATTATGTTATGTGTTTCTTTGTGTGTGTGTGGGACACGGGGAATGGTGTGACACATCATTTCTCAACTTAGGCTCTATTTTCATTGCTTTTTGCCGACTCTTGAACATGTATTCGTCTTAGATGGTCCCTCCTACATTAAGAACATGGCAAAACAGAGTGAAATCAATTGTGCTAGAAAATCAATCATAAATGACCGAAAATCTAGCAAAATGTCACTATGTTCAAGAATGATCAAGTGAATGATATAGAAGGGGAAAGGGGAAGAGGGAAGAAAGGAAGAAAGAGGATCAAAATGAGCAAAAAGGAGTCCATTAAGTATGTTAAAAAATCACACTTATTAGAATTTCCGACTCAATTGACTAGACGCTTGTTGACAACATCAGGAGCAAATTCCTCAATATTTTTTGGCTTCTAAAAATGGGTGCAAAAAGCATCCAAAAGACACTCTTTTTCTAGTAGTGTTAGTCCAAAAAAAAATTTGTGTAACCAAAAAGGTTGTCACACGATATCTGATGATTTCTTATTCAAGATTTATTAGAAAGAGGAAAGAGAAAGGGTAAGCTAGGAGAAAGTATGTGTTATGTCTCGTTCTATTTTCTCTGATCTATTAGTTAAATTACTTTAAAATATTTTCGTTGAGTGGAGTTGATAGATTAGAAAAAATAAAAATGGTGGGACCAAATATAGTGACTGTAAGCTCAAGTAATTTGAAGAAATCTCAAGGCGGACAAATCTTTTAGGGACGTCCCAAATATGAAAATGAGGCAAACAAAATGGAATAGAAAGAGTGTATAATATATGGCATGCTTGTAAGTATTTGGACATTTCCATTTAAGGGAAGTGTTGCGAGGCTTGTACGTTTTTCGGATAAAATACAACGTATATTTCGGTCTAATTATAACCGAATTACAATTTTGGATTGGATTTGGACTCTTTTTTATTTTTGAAAATCATATTTTCTAATTAAATTTGGATTGAAGATATTGTTTAGATACAAGAAGAAAAACAAAACTACAATTTTATAATAGCTAGTCTTTCGTAAGATGGTCTGATGTTAAGGCTTGACGTCAAACCATTAGTTAAGTGCTGCAAATCTTGAAAAAAAAAAGACTCTCTATCTATTAGTTAAGCGCTACACCTAATTAGTGAAGCCAAAAATCATAATTATTAAGCCCAAAATTATAACTATTAACCAGAAAACCATAACTATGAGCTCGAAACCATAAATTTCAACCAAAATACCATAACTATTAACCCAAAATCATAAATGAACCATACTTATTAACCCAAAAAATAACTATTAACCTAACAACCAGATCTATATCTAAAAACCATAAGTATTAACCAATAACCATAACTATTAACCTAATGTCATAAGTACTTTTACAGAAAACCATAAGCTTTTGTGGTCGAATTGGACTGCAAAAAAGCCTATTGACAGTGACGAATTAATCAAGTTAAGATTGTGTTTAAAATCTTGAGAAGCAACAATGGTTTTGCATTAATAGTTATGATTTTATAGTTTGATAATTATGGTATTGTATTAATAGTTACAACTTTCAGGTTATTAGTTATGGTTTTCAAACTAATGGTTATGTTTATGGATCAATAGTGATGGAATCTTGATTATGATTTTAATTTTTAATAGTTATTTCTCTGGTTAATATTTATGGCATTTGGTTATTACCTATGGTTTTCGGGTTAATAAGCATTGCTTTTTGTAAATAGTTCAAATAGTTAGGTTAATAAATATGTTTTGGTTAATAGTTTAATTGATTATGGTATTTAGATAAATAGTTATTATTTTTAGGTTAATAGTTATAGTTTTCGGGTTAATGATTATTATTCTGGATTGATAGTTATGATTTTAGGTAAGCAATTATAGTTTATTTAAATTTTAAGCTTTGGGTTGATAGTAATGATTTTCTAGATGAAAAATATGATTTTTGGGTGAAAAGTTATGGCTAGTCAATAATTATGATTATTGCTCTTACTAGTTAGTTAAAGCGCGCAACTAATAGATGCAATGAGAATTTTTGCTAAGCTTAATTGTTGGACTAACGTTAAGTTTAATATCAGACCGTCTTTTTGAAGAATTTGTGAATTTATAAATATAATTTTTTAGGTTAAAATATATCTTTAAAACCTCATTTAGAATAATTAATTGTCTTTACCATAAACCACATATCTCCTTAATATAATTTTCTATTGCTATAGTGGTTGTATGTTGTGATTTTATTCTATTAGTTTTGAATTTTGATTGAGTTTATGGATATTTAATTCTCTTCAAAACTTGTATTAGGGTAATTATAAGTTTGTGACTATTAAATATCTTTAAGACTTTTGATATTGTTTTCTTTGAAAATTTGAAGTAAAACTTTTATTAGGTCTTGTGGCTTCGTGTTTGGGCTTTTAAGGGTTGATTTTACCTAAAAAGTTTTGTCTGTTGTGAGATAATAAATAGTTGAGACTTTTTATAGGATGACCATAGTTATGGCCATTCTTGTCAATTTGTCCTTCTTATTTTCAGGTTCTACTTTAAATTTTATTTTATCAATATTTTTTATAGTAAAATCAGCAAATAGTACTCATGTATTACATTTAAGCTAAGGAACTATCTATTTTCCTTTTTTCTCCCGATTGGTTGTCTCTTAGGGGTAGTCATTGGAATAATAATGATCTTATTACTTACAAGGTAATTGTTATAGTAAAAGTTCTACATGTGAAAAAAAATTAGTTAATTTTCTTATAAAGAAAAAATATTGTAAAGTAGATATGGGTGGTTATACGAATTAAAAAATATAGTGGCAGTTATAGTTTTTTCTTAGCAATGGGTGTTTTTTAGAATGATTTCAATATATCTATCATTAAGAGTTAAGTATAATTATCAATTAAGTAGTACTCCATCCGGTCCTATTTGGTCTTTCTACTTTGAATTTTTTTTCTCTCAAAAAGTAATTAAATAGGAAGAACAAATAGGAATGAAGGACATATAAAGTATATTATTATTTTTTATAAAAAAAAGCACACCGATCAATATTATCAAAGACTAATTACATGATATTTCTGTAAGGACTAACTTAAACAAGTTATATTTAAGAATACTACCCAACTATAATATAATTTCGCCCAAAAACTTCTCTCTAGAAAGTCTTCCAACCCTAACCCTAAAACACACTCTCAACACCGCCTACCTTCCTATGCTCGTCGGTGGCTGGCATCTCAGCCTCGTCGCCGGTGAGCCTAGCCCGTCTTCGTTCGTCGGCTTCACTTCCCCTCCCCCATTCGTCTCGTCGGGTCCCTATTTCAGTTCGTGTCTTCCGTCGAGTCCCTCCTCCTCAGGTAGTTCGTTGCGTCGAGTCCCCTGTTTCAGTGCGTGTTTCTCCTCGACACCCGCCTTCCCCTGCTTTAGTTCGTGTCTTCTGTCGAGTCCCCCCTCCCCCTGTAGTTCGTCGCGTTGGGTCCCCATCCTCCGTCTTCTAGTTCGTTAGGTCTCCTCCTTTTCCCCTGTTCCTCAGCCCCGTCTCTCGTGTTGTGCGTCTCCCCATCTTCCTCCCCCTAGTGTTCGCGAGTCTCCCCTCCCCCTCCCCGCCCCGTTACCCCGTTTGGTCGTGTCCCTCACTTGTGTCTTTCCTCCCCTTCCCCTGTTTTGTGGTAGTGATTTCCCATCCCAATCCCCTGTTTTAGTTCGAGTTTCCCCTTCCCCCTCCCCTGTTTGTGTCATCGTCTGAGTGCTAGTATGAAGCTAGTAATCGGGTTGTTAGTTGGTTTAATGTTTGTTTTATATTTTCGCCTTAGTTCAGTTTCTTCCAGATCCAATAACCCTTGCCTTTTTGTGTATGCTTGTGCTTGGGTGTTAGGTAGTGGTGATCGGTGGGCAGTACAAGGTTCTTGGTTTCCTATGACAAAGGAAGATCTAAGAAACCTGGTTAATAGAGCTAATGATCATGTAGTTGGCCATGGGGTTTATGCCGCTGTAGGAATTATAATGTTGGGTAAGATGAGACGAGAATCTCATTCTAGATCTGTTTTGCGTCGTTATTTTAGTTTCGTGATTGCGATGTTGGATCTTCGGATCTGTAAATGGGGTTAATTCCATCAGTCTAATTCGCCCCAAGTTCTTGTGATGGCTTCAGGCGTCATCACATCTAAAAAATGCATCTTGTGGGAGGCCCTCCAATTTGATTTGCGGCAAGTTTCGACTTCTACGCATTTCGAGTTTTAGTCTAGTGAGATCAAGACTAAACTCTGGGTACCCTTGCAGCAGGGTATGAAGTCACCAAAGGACGTGACTTTTTTTATTAAATGCTTCAGTAGAATTTCAGGAGGATGTTTATCTTCAAAGACCTTAGGTTTTAGCGTCTAGTGGACATTGGAATCTACTAAATGTCATGCGGCGATCTCTCTCTGAAGATCGTCAGGGTTTTGTATCTCAACAGGTTCCCTTCTGATATAAAGTCTTTTTCATCAAGACATACAACCCAACCCCACCCAACATCGCTCAAAACAAGCTTCATTTGGACTAGACACGTAATAGTTAGTTTTTTCTTCATTAAGCATGTATGAGCAAAGGAAGCTCATGTTAGTTTTAGTTTGTTTTTATTTGGTTGTATTAGCATTAGGTTGTACTTCCCTTTTTAATTAATGCAAATTCTCTCAATATTATTAAAAAAAAAAAATATTGTGATCAAGAAATAAAGTGAGGCCTGCTAGTTACTCTAAATTATCTCTCGATCATTGAGATGAACTCGAGTATTATTCGATCATGAGCAAAACGAGCAAATTCGGAGTCGGCAGCTCAACAATTGGATTGTTATTCCTCTTAAATAGGTTCACCGTTGACGTCACTATCATCTGAAGCCTAAGATTAGTGGACATGGGGAAAAATAAAGAATTAAACTTGCAACTTGTAAAGATAATTGGGAAGGAAAAATACATTGATTATAGTCCTCCATGACTTCATGCAGCTGACAACGTTTAAAAATTAGCAACTGTAATTCATGTACCAAAAATTTAAATACAATTGCATTCAGTTTAATTGATGAGACGCGTGCTCCAATCGGTATACGAGGTTGAGGTTCTATAGCAGTAGTATTCTTACCACTCCTCAAAATTGTTGCATGAAAATCATCATAATCATCACCATCATCATCTGCCCGGTACCTATTAAATTATTAACTTAAATTGTAAATTGGTTGACATGACAATAGGGGTTAAAATCATATTAAAATCAATTATATGTGATTAACAACTAGTATAAGATAGTTTATTACAGGTCAACAATAGATCAATAAATAATACTATTACCTAATATCTATGTTTTGTATCATTATTAAATGGATGCAATTATTAGGGCAGACAAAAGAGCATTATATCAAAACTGCAGCTTATGTATTAACTACTCCCTCCGTCCCATAATATAGTACCCATTTCCATTTTGGGAGTCAAAGTTTAAAATCTTTGACCAAATATTCTCATTAATGTATACAAAAAAATATACTCATGTGGGGTCTTGTTAGATTCGTCTCAATGTCTACATTTATATTATCAACTTTTTATATTTTTTACTAATACAAAATAGAAGATATTGTAGGTCAAAGGTACGTCTTGGAGACAGTGCAAAAAGAAATGTGAACTATATTATGGGACGGAGGGAGTATATTTTTTTTTGATAATTTATGTATTAACTATTAATCCTACAGCTACCAGTAACCAAACGTTTTTGTCAATCCATTTTAACTTTTAATGCATTTTTTTTTTATTTTTTTCGAATATTTGTATAATGAGTTTTGATATATACAGTCCTTAGGAATTTAACTATATTTTTGAGTATTTTTTTAACCATATTTTCTATAATAGTTATTAATTTAGAAATTTATTATGACATAATCACACGTCAATCTATGTAATTAATAGTTATTTATTGCTTAACATTTCCAGTTTAACTTCTTAGTATATGTTAGGGGGTTGTATATATCATTTCCCGAAATTATATTCCCTCTATCTCAAATATATAATTTTTGATTTTCATTTTTGGTGTCGCAAAATATAGTGCTTATTTCTATTTAAAACATGACTTTTTCCTAAAATACCCTCGTTGCCATAATTTATTCTTATCATGTCCTCATTTTCCCATAAAGACTATACTCATATTAATGAAATTTTCACTTACCTTAATTCTCGTGAAAAAAATGCAAACAAACATTATATTTTACGACAGAGGGAGCTTTTAAATATTTCTATGACTTTTAAGTTTTTAACTTTTTACATATTTATTGTAACTACTGCTGCCTTTTGTTTTGCTGTCTTTTACAAGACATTGTTGTAGTCTTATCCGTTGAGTGGGAGGGTGAATAATTTACAGAATCACAAATAAAAGGTTAAGCTGAAAGTGCATAAGATAAAAGATGAAAGTGAGCAACTATTGTATGTTGCGGGACTAATTTCATTTATCAAAACATAAAGTGGTTAACAAATTTCTAAAGATGGATAGTTACTAATTATTGCGGGGATTGGGATTTGGGACCAATAATCGGACCAATTCAATAATTTTTCCAACATAAAGTAGAAAGGTTATAATAAGGAGAGCTATCTTAACTACTGTTAAAAACTTTTAATTTGTGTGGATCATATGCCAGATTAGCTAAATGTGGTCTACAATCATGGTCTACCTGTTCACGATTTATATGTTACCAAAAATGTCGAGTCATCGAATTTAGTTTATAATTGGAATATTACGTACCATATTAAAGAAGCGGTTCTTTAGCATTTATATTAGTAAATCAGATGAACAATTTCATATTAATGTTTTAGATTATGTTTTACCTGAAATTTTTTATTGTTGTAGATATCATATGATGAATGATTAATATTAATAATAATTTTCCTAGTTCCTTCCAAAAAAAAATCGATCAAAGTGATATGGCATGTGCTACAAGCTAAGTAGTAGTATTAATGAGTAGCAATAGTTTTCCCCTGCCAAAGAAAAAGCAATAGTTTTCTCTGATTATGCTTCACTCTATTTAATCATACCAATCTAATACATAGCTTTCACAAGTTGGTTGGTTAGCATTCCTTAATTTTGTTTGTTTTTGGCAAAAACCTTGCATATCTTAATATAGAATTCAAGATGTGGGGGCAATATGCCCCTTTCCCCTCAAAAGTAGTCAAGTATACAATCGAAGAAAAGCTGAAAAAGAGAAAACATAATTTATTTACTAATTAACTACTTTTTTTTAAGGAAATTACTTAATTGGCTTTGATCATCCTTGTAAATAGACCCGTCAAAAAATAATCCGACGCGAAAAATTAATTCCAACTCAATTTGATTTTCAGTTTTTGAAAAAAAAAAATTTAACTCAAAATTCGATTTGACTCAAATAAATACCCTATTAAATAGCGTGTCAGAATGAGTTTACTTAGGGTTGACTCATCGAGTCAAAAGTGAAATTAAAATTAATAATCTATTTTTGAAATGCTTGAATAAGTGGGAAGCAATGAATGAAAAAAGGCTAAAAAATAATCTTCACAATACAAAATAATAACCATAAAGTCTTAGGTGTAACCGTCCATTTACATTTGTGAATCAGAATATTAATCAAACAAACCCAAGAATTATTCTGCTTCCCTCTCACTCCTCTTCCTTCTTCCCCCCAATTTTCTATCATCCTCAGATCAGCCATTGTTGTTTATCTCGAGTTTCAAACTTTTTCATTCGAAGATGCTCTCTCCAATCTTATAAATCTAAAGACCACCTCTCTCTTTGTCCTAACTCCTCAACAAGTCTCTTTCCTTGTTCGCCAACCCAAAGAAAACTCCAAAATTCTCACAATTGCTCAGGCTTCGTGGTTTTGGCGTCGAGGCAACGAAATCAGTGCGACGCGTCGCCAGTGAAGAGCATGCGCTAGTTTGAGGCGACACTTGAGCAGTGAAACTTCGTACTAGCGGGAGCAGCAGTGCAGAGCACTTGAGCTCATCGCATTTTGCTTTTTCACCACCGGAAATAGTTGTCGAGCAGTGTCGTTCGGCATCGGGTAGGCAATATCTCGCCGCCTTTTCTTCTTCTCCACCGAATATTGTTGTCGGAATCCGCCATTAAAGAGTGTTACGTTGTGGATTCATGAGTTAGGGTTCCTGATTTTATCACCATTGTTGAGTTGCTGTTTCTATTTTCTTTTTTCAGTTGTTGGTGAATGGGGAATTCTGGATTTTTTTCTGGAGTTTTATCATAATTGAGAAGCATAGGTATATTTGAACAACTTTCTCCGTAACAAAATAAGTGCAACAAACTGCCTTGGCACGGACTCCTAGAGAGAATTGGGTAATTGTATTTTAGGTGGTGTATTAGGGAAAAAGGAGGAGAGAGAAGATTACATAATCAAACACCACCTTCCTCACCGACCACAACACCAACCACCACCCTCACCACCGACAACCGTACCAACCACCACCTTCACCACCGACAACCACACCAACCACCACCTTCACCACCGACAACCGACAATCGCTGACCACCATACCAACCACCTTCGCCGACGCCAACCACCATCATCTCGTCATCACAACGTCGTCACCACCACACCAACCACCTTCACCACCGCCAATTTACCCCAAACTTTCGAACCCAAAATTCAACCCCAAAAATCGAACCCATAATGCAACCCCAAAATTCAACCAAGCAAATCTGAACACAGAATTCAAGCCCCGCACCAAGACACCCAGAATTAGAACCAAAAAACCCAGAATTCGAGCCAAAACACCAAATTTGAAAACCCATAAATTCGAAAACTCCAAATTCGAAACCTCAAATTTGAAAACCCAGATTCGAAAACCCCAAATTCAAAACCCACGAATTCATATCAAAGAAAAAAACGCAAATTCATGAACTCGAACGCAAACGAAGTAAGGCTGAGAAACGGTGTTCGAGAGGCGGCGAGTAGGACTGAGAAACGGTGTTCGAGAGGTGGCGAGTAGGACTGAGAAACGAAGTAAGAGAGGAAGACGAAGACCGAAGGAGGTTGAAAGGAGTGAGCGAGAGAGAAGAGAGAGGCAGCGAAGGCTAGGGATGGCAACAGGTCGGACTTGGACCGGATTATGCATAATCCGACTCCGACCCTGATTAGAAGTCGGATTTTAAATCCGACTCCGACTATGAAAATCCGACTTGAAATCCGAAAATCCGATCCGACTTAAAATCCGAACATCCGATCCGACTTATTTTTCCACCCATTTTTTATAATCGAAACGTCTTCTATAATACAATAATCTAATCATTACAATTTTTTCTAATAATCATATGGAAATCTTATATAGTACAAATAATCTAAATATTGCTATTATTTTTAACAATCATTTCTTCAATGGGAAAATCTTATATAATACAATTGGCTGAAAGTCGAAGTCAGTTTATGCATAAATAATACATTAACATAAATAAGAAAAAAGGATTAATTGACTTAAAGTCGGAGTCAGATTCGAATGTCGGATTATTTTATGAGATCCGACTCCGACCCTCTTCCGACTCGGAGTCGGACTTTTTAAACGCAGTCGGATTTGGATTATTTTTTTGTCGGAGTTGGCTCGGATTTTTTCCTTCGGATCGGAGCGGACTAGGGTCGGGTCCGGACTGGATCGCCATCCTTAGCGAAGGCTGGTGGTGGTGAGAAAGGCGAAGGTTGGGAGAAGACCGAAGTGAAGAGAGATAGAGGCGAAGGTTGGTGGTGGTGATGAAAACAAGATGGGTGGTGATGATGAGTGGGGATGGTGATGACGAGTGGGGGTGGGGATGGAGTGTGGAATCATTAAGTTTAATGAATTTGTGTTTAAAATGTAATGAAAATTAGGATGTTATAATCAGATTATTTTTTATTTAAATAATGGCATTTTGTAGTTTCTTTGAAAAAAACTTACTACAACAAGTAAGTTTCAACTTGTTGCATTTTTTTGTTACATCCCAAAATGGCAAAGGTTGCATTTATTTCGTTATGGAGGAAGTATCTCAATTAAACCAATTGTAATCCGTAGCTTAAGAATAGTAAAACGTTGTTTACATTCATTGTGGATATACCTACATGATGACAGTAGCAAAGTATTCAAATGAGTTTTTTTTTGTGACAATATTTAAATGCGATCATACTATCGTTGTGGATTGGTGAATGAATTAATTTGATGTTGAGGAAAATGATACAAATTAGTTTACAAATGACATAGGTTTCTTGATTAATGATACACGTCTAAAGTTGAAAATCATAGAGCAAATAAAAAGTTGACAAAATTATAAGAGAATGACTTTAAATGATGCGAAAAATAGACAATAATGATACATAACTCAACAAAAAAAAAAAAAAGTTGATATAGATTGATATCATTTTTGTTAATGATATAAGTCTATGATATATGAATAGGTATAAATGGCATGTAATAAATTTAAAATGACTTGAAATAGTTCTAAAATGATATGAAATGAACCAATAATGACATTATAATATTAGTTCGCACATGTGAGCTTTTGTTACACAATAAGTTATGGTGTAACATGTTAGACCCAACACGCACTCAATAATAACTCATGTATCTTTTATGCGTATTTCGATTCATTTGACTTGCTTAATCAAGGAAATGTTTCATATCATTGCTCTTGGTTGCCGAACTTTTGACTATTATTGCACTTGTCGACATACAAAACAGGTTAAGCATAATCCAACCCAACTCGATAGGTGCGACCGTCCGAGTTTGGGTAGCCTTGACTGGATAATTTATTTGTGGCCTGGCAATTATGTACCTATTGAAACCATTATTAATTATGGGTTGATTTCCCTCTTGGCTCAAATGATACTTTGATCCATTTGCATCACTTTGTAATGATCTAATGGATAGTAGATTTTTTCTCTTTGACATATTGGAAAAAAAAGAGCGTAAAATAGCTTGAAAACTCAATTATAGATTAGTTTCTAGGAGAAAAAACAATTGCAGATTAGCTTTTTTTTTTTTTTTTTTTTTTTTTTTTTGCATACAAGATAAGTTAGAGTGAAAATGAAGATTGACAAGGAAGGAGGACGATATATAGAAAGAGGGAAGTAAGGAATAGGATGCAAATGTGGCATTGTTTCCTTTGGGAGGAAATTGTTTTCAATCCTTTTTACAAACCAAATAAAGAAACTCTGAAACCAAATTTTCTTGAATTTGAAAGAATGCTAATAAACCAGTAACTATGTTCTAAACTGAAGGCGCGCCCATGGTCAATAATATATATTGTGAAAATGGTAATAAATTGTGAACTATATGTATGGAATATGCTAGAATGAAAATCACTACAAGAAAAACTGGATTTAGCGACTAACTTCAATGTTAGATGCAGAAATCAGTCGGATCTTTCTTGTAGTGAATGAAAATATGAGAAAAATTAATCATAAGTTGCTGTCAATACGAGATTACGGATAATTAGAATGGAAAGGAAGTTGAATCTTGGTGGATTGTGTTAGACAAATGTGGACATGATAATATCCAAAATTTAGGTAAAATTTAGGAATTTAGGGTTGCTATTCTTGATGGGTTTTAATCTGCAAAATTACTTGATATTAGGAATGTATAACTGAAGCCATAATTTCTTGATAGAGGGTCATCGGTCATCATAGGGCGCACCTTTCCTTTAGTGCACTGTGATCTTTATTATTGAGGTATAGGAATATAGGATTGAACCTTCTACTACTATCATTTCGTATTTCAAGGGCTTGTATGCTATAGAAACCCCGCCTCAACTTTTTTCTCAACAACATGGGGAATCTATTGACTTAGTCCTTCGAGAGCTTAACCTCCCTAGCCTTAATAAAGCACAACGTCAAACTCTAGGTACACCTTTTTCGAATTCAGAGATTGAGGATGCGATGTTTGATATCAACAATTCAAAGTCCCCGAGACTCGATGGCTCCTCTGCTGAACTATTTAAATTACACTGGTCCACACTTGGCTCCCATGTGATTCAAGTTGTTAGACACTTTCTCTCATCTGGTTTCTTGCTCAAAGAATGGAACCAATCACTCATTATGCTCATTCCTAAAGTTGCAGCTCCCGAAGAGGTTACCCAATTCCAGCCGATTAGTCTTTGTAATACCATTTACAAATGTGCTTCCAATTGCATGGTCAATAGATTGAAACCCCTTCTGCCTCACATGATTGCTGACTACTAGAATGCATTTATTCCGGGTCGGCATATGAATGACAATATCCTGCTTAGTCACGAGCTAACTCACATCATTAATAAGCGACGACATACTCAAAGACATCTTGCAGCTTTTAAAAATGATATGAACAAGGCTTATGATCGTGTTAGTTGGTTGTTCAGTCTCAAAGTTCTCACGGCTTATGGGTTCCCGGCACATTGGATCCAGCTAGTGAGTCAGTGTGTGACCACATTTACATACCGCATTATTATTAATGGTCAGGTCACAACGCACTTTACTCCTCAATGTGGGCTGCGACAAGGTGACCCTTTGTCACCATATCTGTTCTTGTTTAGTATGGATATTTGTTCCAGAATGACCACTCTCGCCACAGATATTCGACTACTTCAGGGCATTCGCACCCATAGAGGTGTTCCGCCTTTATCACATGATATGTTCTTTGCAGATGATTCCATGTTCTTCTTCTCGGTATCACCTGACTCCTGTTCGACAGTCTCGGGTTTACTGAAAGGATTTTGTGATATTTTTGGTCAAGTGCTCAACCTCAACAAATCTTATGTCAAGTTTAGTCTTAATATTCCAGCTTCAGACGCGACTTTTTATAAGCAGCTTCTACGTTTGGAGTCCACTTCTTCTGTGGGTACTTACCTTGACACTCCTATTGATATCCAAGGCACCAAAAGGCAGCACTTCAATTTCTTATTGGATACAGTCTCCACTCGTATTTCAGCTTGGAGCCAAAGACCCCTTTCTCAATCAGCTAAGATCATTTTAATCAACTTGGTGCTTGTTGTTTCTATAGCACATATCTTGTCGGTTTTCCTCATGCCAGTTGGCATTTCTAATAAATTAGACGCTATGATTTCCCGTTTCTTTTGGGCTAATCATTAATCGAGAGGGATTGCATGGAGAAAACAGGATAGTTTGCATTTGCCTAAAGGTATGGGTGGCTTAGTGTAGATACATAATCGTGTCTCCCCATTTAAGGATCCGATGGTGAAACATACCGTGGTCTTAATTGGTCCGATCCAAGGGCAGAGCAGTCCGAAGAGCCATTCAAAACCATTTCGAAAAGTGTTAAAGTACTATTTTAAAGCCCAATTAATTATTCATGATAATTAATTGTATTTGAGCCCAATCCTTTGAAAAGTCCAATTAGTTGATAATTAATTGATTTATTTTAATAAATAAATATTTTCAAAAGATATATTTTTAAAAGTCAAAATCAGATTTTATCCCGTAAAATCAGATTCCAGAATTAAAAGATAAAAGAAAATATTTTAAAACGCGTTTTAAAAAAGACTGGCAAAGGCGTGTCAAAAGCCAGGCTAGTGCGCCTGGCGCACCATGCTGCGTCAAGCGCAGCTTTTCCATACACGTGGCACTGTGCCGTGCGATTGGCGCACAGCTCTGCGCGAGGCGCATGTTTCTTTCTTACCTTTTTCAAAGCGCGTACCACGTGTACACTTTTTATTGGTCATGCTGTGTCATACGCTTGCCACGTCAGCTGCGCCAGACGTAGCCAGCACGTGAGGCGCAGTGCCGTTTTCCCTATAAATAGGCCTGATTTCCGAA
The DNA here is from genome assembly GCA_947646795.1 of Beta lomatogona. NCBI lineage: Eukaryota > Viridiplantae > Streptophyta > Magnoliopsida > Caryophyllales > Amaranthaceae > Beta > Beta lomatogona. The sequence continues at coordinate 1,490,848 of CANSNZ010001289.1, forward strand.
CAGATTTAAGAACGATTTTTTTACACATTAACACACTTCGAACTCGACGAATATATTGCAAATTCCTCTCTACAAACTACAAAACTTCTCTACAAAACTCATACTTTCAAACATAAACACATTCAATCTACATACTTTCAGACATTCAGATTTTCAGGCTTCACAATTGCTCGTCCCGAAGGTAGTCAATCTCGCAGACCCAAGCCACGGTATAATCCTGAGGGTCCTTAAATAAATTTTGCTTATATTGAAGTTACTAACAGTTTTCTTTCCTGATGTAGATCTTTAATATAAAATCGCTCTACTGTATATTCTAAACCTTTTTTCCTTCTTTTGATTTATTTTCATATATTATTATATGCCTGCCTGATCATTATATGCATATTATATAATTGTCCTGCTTTATTGCTTTTATCACCCCACATGTTATTTTTGCTAATCAATGACCTAAAGAACTGTTCTAATATTAATTAGATTAATTTGGACAACCTGCTAGGTTCCCTGTAATATTGATTGCATAATAACATGTCACTAAAAATTAGTCTTTTTATGTGTTTCCTGAACCAATTTATACTAAATATTTTTAAAGTGTATAAAACATTATTTGTTTATTCTTTGACATAAAATCTGTAATAAATCGATATCTAGTAGAGGTCAACTTTGGGCGAATGTGGTTCATTATGACTATATTCGTATCCTCACCCCCGAACTCAATCTTTGGTCACTTTGACCATCTATGGAGTCAGGACGGGGAAATCTACATTAGATAATTTGTCCCTATGATTTTCCTATATCCAATTAGGTTTATGATTCTTCCTAAAAAGAATTGTTGGCGACTTCTTTCAATACAATACAATTTTAAATAAAACCTTAACAGTGGGGCCGGTAGTCAAATCTAATACGCGCTCACACCGCGTAGGCGAAATAAAAACACGCCTACACTTAGGTATTCGCTGCATTAGCACACATAACCAAGCTATCTTAACAAAGCAAGTGTGGCGTATTCATAACAACCCGCAACTATTACTTACACGGGCATTCGCTTCGGTCAAGATCATGGAAGGGGTATGATTGGAAGGTTGGTTCACACTCTCAACTTCTGGCCTACAAGCATGGATGGATCTCGGGTCAGGTACATCTCTTTAATGATCATATATCTCTGCGTGAGATCACTTCCTTGAAAGTTAGTGACCTTTTGCTACCTACTGGCCGAGGATGGGACGCCCGACGCCTCCATCATTTCTTCTCTTCAGAAAGTGCCAATGCTATCAAGAAATTGGAAAAACCAATGAATTCCGACGCGCGAGATTACCAATATTGGCCTTTCACATCCTCATGTAAGTATACTACCAAATATGGTTATTATGTTTTTTTCACAGCAACATGAAATCTGCAGCATGAACCCCCCAACGGATTTGCGGTTCTTTCGCATATTATGGGGGCTGAACATCATGCCTCATTGGAAACTTTTTTTATGCAAATTATTCCATAATAGTTTAGGCGTTGCTCAAAATCTCCGGCAACGTGGAATTGATATTTCTGTGACTTGTACATTGTGTCTGAGTGCGGAAGAAGATTGTCAACATCTATTCCGCCTCTACTCCATGGCTTCTGCAGTCTGGCAGACAGGTCAGTTTGGCATTCTGTCTCAAACGGATGCTTTTATTCCCTTCAAAGATTGGCTGATAGCTTGGATTCTCTTCTTTCGGAATGAAGATGGCATGACAGGGCAACGCCTTCCTGGTTTCATTGCCACCCTGTGGGCCTTTGTGCAGTCGTGACCAACATTCAACTACTCCCCGGTTATCCTGGTGTTCGCCAACAGGTGCAGCAACTACTGAACCAACACCTATCTTTCTCTTCTAACTTGACGCCACTACATGAACCCTTAAGAGATCCGCACTTAACCCCGGGATTTCTCATTGCTGACATTGGCACTTCCACAAAAGGTACCCCAGAGGTTCATATACAAATTGATGGCTCCTGGAAGAAGATCACTCCTTTGGCTGCTATCGCCTGGGTTGCTCAGGCCCCACCATCCGTTCAGGTCTTTGTATTTTGGATTGTGCACTTTGACTAAGCCGCTTTTGCCGCCTTCGTGGGCACATGTGGGTCGACGCGTTCTGTCCTACAGACTCCGCCCTTGTCCCTCCTTAATGGCCGGCTCCATTTTATCCCTGACATCAAATTTTGATTGCGGGTAGTCGGCTTGATGGGTGCCGAATCCTTAAGGTTGCAAGATCACAAGTCTGCAAGGCCCATGCTCTTGCCACTTCTCTTTGCTCACATCAAATTCCCTCTTTCAGTTGTTAAGTTTAGTTTGGTTTTGATGCTTTCCTCTTTACATTTCAGTCCGTTTTTCTCGATGTCATAAAAAAAATGAACCTTCGCATTAGATCATACTAGTGGGTATAACTTTGGATGCCTTTATTAATTACCGATCTTCATATATTTAATCTAATCTAGGTTTTACTTAAAATTTCATCATTTCATCATTATTAACTAGTATTTTGGCCCGGGGATGCCTCGGGTCAGTTGCAATTATCAAATGTATTATTATTCATAAATTTCATAATTGATTTTATAAGTTTTTCGTAATATTCAGTATAGTGCGAAATTAGAAATTGGACCATATGGGATATGGCATGATGAGTTGTTTAAAAAAAACTTCTAAGGAGTTGGGGATAAAAATAACAATCTCAATAGAATTCGGGTAAAAGAATGTTATTACTTGATAAAAGTGTTAGGGATCAAAAAGTTTGTCTATGTTTTTATAATTACATATAATTATAAGCCTTTATTATGTTTTACTTTGAAACATTAAGCATTATAATTGTAGTGAATTAGTGGTTAAACACTCACATTTCATTTCAAAGGTCTTGTGTTCGAATCCTAGTAACTACGCATTATTAATATCTTTTAGATGAGTTTATAAACATGTGTATTACAAGCTTGAGAAGAGTGCCATGTGGCACTGTTCCTTTGATGGGAACGTCTTTTAATATATTTGTATAGATTGCCAAGCCGTTATGAATATAAGAATGGAGTTATCTATATGCGTAAACAAATAATAGTTTACATATCACATAAAAATTCTTAGGTAATATGAGTAAAAGTGTTCATCGATATTGTCTTATATAAGAAAATAGTATGAGTAAGTTTCACCCCATAATATAACAAGGGAAATTCTCATTGGTAGCCACGTATTTTTGAAAATTCTCATTGGTAGCCATGAGTTTATTAAATTATAAAAAATGGCAATTAACTATTGTTTATTTTGCAAATGTAACATGATGAACTAAAAAATTGTTAGTTTCGTTAACTTTCAGTTAAAATTAGTGTTCGACATGCAAAACGAGGTGTTTTTCGATTCTTTTTTCCAGTATAGACCTCAGATGTGACCCATAATGGTCAAAATGACCCTTAAACCTCAATCAAATAATTTTCTCGGCACACAAATCGAGACACGTAAATTGAGGCATTTTTCAGTTTTTCTTTTTGCCCTGATCTTTTGGATTTATTTTATGTTCAGTTAAGTTCAGTTCAGCTCTGTTCAATTCAGTTTAGTTCAGCTCTCTGCAATACAGCTTTGCACTGCATTTCAGTTTAGTTCAGCTCAGTTCAGTCTAGTTCAGTTAAAATATGTCCAAAAGAATATGGCATGACCCCCGAAACCTTATTCGAGCGATTTTCTCAGCACTCAAGCCGAGATATGAAAATCGAGGCATTTTTGTTCTTTTTTGTCAGGTTCGACTTCAAAATTGTCCCTAAAGAGCTAAAATGACCCCAAAACCCTAATCGAGTGATTTTTTCCGGCACAAATAGTGACAAAATTTTCGAGCACAAAAACCGAGGCATTATTTAACGGAAAGTTAACGGAAGAATGGTTCATAAGGTTACATGTGCACCATACACAATTGTTTAGGGCCATTTTTGATAATCTAAAAAGCTCATGGTACCAATAAGAATTTTTTAAAGTACATGGCTACCAATGAGAATTTCCCATATAACAATTTGGCCCTTATATAGCATAAAATTCTATACACTCAGATCGGAAAGTGTGCAAAGTGATTCGTAACTTTGATATGTTCATAATAATATGCATATCTTATTGTCATATGTGTATGAATATTAGGTACTTTAAGATATGAACTTTTATAACCTTTAATCAAACTGGTTTTAGAGAATTTGATAGGAAATTTTTACATGATGGGATGAGGGACTAGGAAGAGTAACTGCTGTTCATGAGCTCTCTATCTCAAGTAGAATCAACAAATGTTTTATATGCTAAGCATTAAAAGACAAATTGTGAATCCATTCGGCAAAGTAGCTACTAGCCTATTAGCGACCATAACATTTGTTAGCTTTTTTTTTTTTAAACTAATTATTAGTGATCAATTGGATGGCATCTATTCGAGATTACATGTCAAATTGCTTTTTATTGCTATCTATTAATAGTTATTAGTTACTGAATTGCTGAAAGAATAGATATGATCTAAACTCTAACATCAAAGTTCCTCCAAATGCTACCGCTAACACTCAGAAGATAATTTTGTTGTTTAGCTTTTACAAAATGCTATCTCAAGTGCGCAAAACTACCTTAATACCCTATTCAACCAAACACTATATCTTTTACATGTAGGATGTAGCTACTAGAGTTTTGACTCCAAACACACCCTATAAGTAGGGAAGGGTATGCAAAATTTACCAATGTCATTTGGCAAGAGTGTACATAATTAAAATATATATGGTTGGGTTTTAATAAGAACCCTCTTATGGTGAGAACCATTTAAAATGAGCAAAAACTTCATAAAATGAGCAAAAAAAAAGTAAAAAGTGAGCAAATATAAAATAAGTAGAAAACATTAAATGAACAAAAATGTAAAGTGAGCAAAAATGTAAAATGAGAAAAACATAAAATGAGCATAAAAAGTTGAATGAGAAAAAACGTAAAATGATCACAACGTAAAATGACCAAAAACATTGCGAAATGAGCTTAAATATCTAGAATGAGTAAAAAGTAAAAACATAAAATGAGCAAAAACGCTGCGAAATGAGCAAAATCTTCGTAAATAAGGAAAAATTGGTGATTCTCACGGTTCTCGCTATAAGGGTGGTTCTCATATGAACTTAAACCTATATATATGTGTTGTATACTTGTATCACTGATCCCTCCAACCTAAAAAGAAGAAAACTTATCAAGGTTTGGTTAGTTGCTATCAACTCTTCATGTTCCCTACATGAATCTGTCATATACTATAAGATTTCAATTCTTAAATAAATATATAATGTAGAAATTATTATCAAGTATACTTCAGTTTAAAAAAAACTATTGAGTACACATGTCTATTATTTTCAAATTAGGACCATTTCAATTCCTTTTTTCCCCTCTCATTCCTTCAATCTTCAGATTAGAAGAACTTCACTAGCTAGAAGAAGGAAAAATAATAAAGGCTTATACCCTCTTTTTTCGACATTATTCCGACTATTGTTTTAACAACTAGAGCAAGGAACGGAGAAACTTGGCTACGTAATAAGAACAGTCGAATGTATGTAAGAAAGGAATCAATCGGCAATTTCAAGCAAGGTGACAAGGTGCCAAAAAAATTACACAAAAAGAATCAAGAATGAGAATAAGAATATCCTATTGCTTAGAAAACTACTGCAATTAGCTAACCTTCAATGAAACAAGCTTGGAAAAACTTACAAGTACATAGAAGTATTACATAAATTCAATGTGGATTACTAATCACGTAGAACTAGAAGGAAAACATACGGAATCCTGAGACAATCATTTCCAATGCAAGATAAAAAAAGAGATTAAACCAATTGTAATACTCCTATATAATATAGGAGAAAACAGAAAGAGGCTGCATTTATACAATAACAATTGGACTAAAAAAGCCATACATAGTGAGTTAGGTTTGTGACTTACATTAAAAAGTCAAAATCATGTAGTATTATTTTGAGATATTCATGGAGTAATAAAGATTGTGGATGATGAAGTATATAATTTGATTAAATAATAGCTTATTTTAAGGTAATGTTTATGGGGAAGTAAATAAAGAAAGAAAAGAATAAGAAACAATCACGCAAAAAAGAAGCATCAGCAAAAACATATTTAAAAAGGATGAGAAAAAGATGATGCAGATCATCTAAATAATACCATTAACATTACTCACTAAACAAGAAAGGCATGAAAATAAGTGCAGAAGAATTAATAATAATTTTTATGAGCATCAAAGCTACAGATTTTCAGGAAAAATTTCAAATTAAACCAGCAAATGAAAAAACAAGAAGACAAGCATTTAAGAATTTTGAGCACTCCCACGCTAATATTGCTCCTATCTATGAAGGATTCTCTCTCTCTACTTCATTCAACTCTTTTCATCAGTCAAATTGTTATTCAAAAGAGATGCGAGTTTTCATACACAAAAATAAAAGACATGTTTTTGTTTTGTGAGATCAGTACATGTAAAGCTGAACCCTAGACTATATAGAGAGAAACATAAAAATTTACAAGAAAAAACCCATCATTTATCATATCTAAAACCTCTCTTCTCTTTCTCTCAACTACAAATTAACACCAACAAAATACAAGTAGTACATCATATATATTATATGATCATTAAGATGACTAATTTACCTGAAAATTAATCCATCTTTTGATCAATTTATATTCTTGTTCTTGTTAGAAAGGAGGGCGACCACCATGATTCCAACCATAAGCTTCATGACTAATTTGGCCTCCACCACCACCACTACTTCCTCCACCATTTGGGAGTAAATTAGGGGGTAAATTGTACATTCCTAGGGCAGAAGAAGGATCTCCACCCATACTATGTTGTTGTTGTTGTTGTTGTTGTTGTTGTTGTTGTCGTCCTGGAGGTGACCCGGACGCGCCACCAACTTGCCCTGGTTGCTCGTCTTCCTGATCCTCCAACGGCAGGCGCTCATAGGTTGCGTTGGAGAACGTAGCGGCAATAACCATAACAGGGCCGGATGCAATAAGCGGCCCTACTACGCTTCCACCGACTACCTGGCCTTGTCCCCCAGCCAGGTAGACGGTAAGCCCTGTGGAGCCAGGTGGGGCCGGCCCGGGAAGAAAAGCTCCCGTAAGGGACAAGATCTCAAACCGGCCATGTAAGGCTACTACAGTTGCCCCACCTGGCCCCGCCGAGGGTTGGCGTATAGTGACGCCAGTGACGGCGCCTGCAGCTGAAATCACGCAGACGCCTCGCTGGCGTCTACGGGCGAAGTTGGCGATGCTATCCGCAACGTCAGCTCCGCCCGCCACCTCCATAACATGAGAACGCAACGCGTTCGGACTATCCCTAGTCACAAATATTGGTGGCTTTGGCTTATTTTTCGACCCCGGTGGACGACCTCTAGGCCGTCTAGACGGTGCCTCCACCGCCCCTTCCTTCGGCTCATCGCTGTTTTCTCTCTCCTCCTCCTCATCCTCCACCTGCTGGTGTTGGTGGTGGTAATGATCAGCTCCCATAGATATACCTAGATCTGGCTTCACTTTCATCCCAGATGAAGTTGACTCCAAACCCTGCAAACCTACTTGTCCTGTCCACCATGGATTCGCCATCTCTCCCACTAAATCAACCTAAATAATACTCAATATATAATTTAAACACCTCAAACTAGCTAGATCACCTTTTAGATCTTCTCAACTAGCCAAAAAAAAAAAAGCTAGCTAAATTCACCACTTAATCAAAATAATCTTCTTCCTTTGTTTTTTGTTTTTTGCTACTTTTTTCTATGTAGTATAGGGTGACAAGCAAATATATGATAGGATCAGTTACAAAGTCTTCCTGCTTATCAGGTGGGTAGGAGTACTATACTTTGGCGATTTTATTTTTTTCTCTTTCTCTCTCTTAATATGGTAAATACTAAAACCTTATAGTATATGGATAATTGTCTAATTTGTGTAACAGGCCAAGCTAGCAGGAAATATGGTTGTTATATGTCAAGGTTATGGGAAACCTTGATATGAAGACATTTATGTGTTAGAAATATTCTTTTGTTTTTTCTCCGACTTTTGGTAGAACAACTGTTTGTGTTTGTCTAGCTAAAAATTAGGGTTATTGTTTTTGTGAGAGAAAGAAAAGACATAGAAATGGAGAAAAGGAGAGAAATAATTAATATTGCGAGTGGACCAAATTTTAGAGAATAGGGTCGCGTGCGCGTGAGGAAGTGGAGAGCACGTCGTTTTCTCGCGCCCCGACATCTCAACGGATGGGGGCTTATTGGATTAATTTATTTATGTGTTATGTAGTTGGATGTGTAAGAATTTAAGAAATACTAGGAGTATAATGGTACTTGTTAATGGTACTAATAATTGTTTCAATAGGTCTCATGATGAATTGGGCAGTTATGTGTACAATAAGGTTGTATTTCACCTTTTTTTACTGATTTCCGTGGGATCAAGACTTGGAAATTCATTATTGTGGATATATAAATTAATTGAGAAATAACATAATTAATATATAGTTATTTGGTGTTACATTTATATTTTAAATATTGTACTTTATATCTACGTTAATTTGTTTAAGATTTCATTTATGTGCATGGTAGAAGCTGTGGAGGATGTTCTATTTATTCTAGCTAGATTGGTACGTTCATGAATGGGAATAGAAAATTCTAGTACTCCAATTTTTTTTGAAAAAAACATAGTTTTAATTTATTAGGATTGATGTAAAGAGTACTTGTTAATGGTACTATTAAGTAATTTGTCTGATGATGAATTGGGCATTTAATAAGTTGTACATCAAAGTTATATTACATATTACCCTTTTTTTATTTTATTTCCAAGGGATCATGACTTCAAACATCATAATATATATATACTGGAGATAATTAATTGAGAAATAAAATTTTTAATATGAGTACATGCAATCTAAGATATTGAATTGTGTTTGTTATATATATTTTTTTTTGTGATTTAAGTTGTATAAGTCTTCATATTTGTGCGTTTTGAATCTCAATGTTATCAGGATTAGGATCCTACTTTGGATAGTAAATGGCTGGTGGATTCGAATCGGTAGGATCGGATTGTAGGATCATAAGATCCTACAAAATTGGGTAAATAGTGATAATTGAGCTACAATATGGTAAAAGATTTATGATAAAACTTTACACACATTAATAATGACATTTTCCATTCGCAAATAGTGATAATAGTAGTTGAATATTCTAAGATTGAAGTAATATGCACCCAGAATCTAATAGGAGAAAGATAACATGTAAAATTACTTTATGAATACTTCATAATAGGATCAATCGTAGGATCGTAGAATTGCAAAATCGTATTAAGATCCTATCATGTGAATTATTGTAGTTGTGTATAACCGAAAGATCCTACAAAAAGATTCTATATGTAAGATCGGGATCAATGAGGTCCTTTGGAATCGTAAGATCGGAATCGGGATTTTAATAACAATGGTTAATCTATCTATATATATATATATATATATGTATATATATATATATGTATATATATATATATGTATATATATGTATATGTATATATATATGTATATATATATATGTATATATGTATATATGTATGTATATATGTATATATGTATATATATATGTATATATGTATATATATATGTATATATAAGAACTTTTGTCGGATAAGTCCTATTAAAATAGTTATTTTGTCGGAAAATACTTAATAAAAAATATACTTTTATCTATGGGTAAAAATAATGTTTCGTTTATGGGTAATAATAATGTTTCGTTGATGGTTATGCTTGAGACTAGAGTTAAGAGTCATAAGTTATGAAGAAGTTTGGGAATCAATGGAAATGGGATAATAATTATGGGGAATTTGATAGGGGAAGGATCCGGCTAGCTTGAAATCCTTCTAGTACTGTTATGCAAACTTTAAACAAGACTGACCAGTTGATGCATTGTTACTTAGATGACAAAGTTACATGAGAGCATATATATCTAATTGTAGTGTATAGGCTCCATGCAATCAAACATAGGAGATCTCTCTAGCATGATTTGATAATTGTTAATACTAGTATGATTGAACCTTGGTGTATTATGGGAGATTTTAATGCAGTAGCTTCAACTGAAGGCAGAATTAATGAAGCTGCAGTAACAACCTATGAGACTCAGGACTTTGTGTAGCTGTTGAGCAACACTGACCTAAGTGAATACAAAATTTGTGGGCATTTTTACTCATGGTCTAATAAAGGCACTGAGGATGCAATAATTAATATCAGGATTGATAGGTACGGTGTTTGGTTAACTCAGCTTGGCTAGCCAAATATCCTAATCTTACTGTGGAGTATTTGAACCCTAGATTATTTTATCATTCTCCTTTGTTACTTCAATACACCATGAGAAATCACAGCAAAGATAGGCTTTTCAAATTCTTTAAATACACGGCAAATCATGATACTTTCTTATCTCTTGTTAAGGAGCAGTGGAGGAGTAGTAGTTGAGGGAATTTCATGATGCAAAGTAGTTGGGCTAGACTTAAAGATGTGAAGCCTCAGTTGAAACAGTTGCATAAGAAAGATTTTACTGATCTTGAGGAAAGAATTAATTAAGCTAGAGCTGATCTAAATGATGTGCAATCTCAATTACAACCTAATCCTAGCTGTGCTGTTCTTACTTTGGCTGAAAAATATTGTACTCAGGCTTTGCATAGACTTTTAGCTGTTGAAGAGTCATCTATTAAGCAGAAGTCTAGAATTATGTGGCTTAAGCATGGAAATGACAATACACATTTCTTTTTTCATGCTATGAAGGAGAGATATCTACAAAACAATATTGATATCTATATAATGAGAATGGTGATAAACTTACCAAGTTGGAAGAAATTCAAAATTAAGTAATTGGATTCTATCAAAAGCTCTTTGGCTCATCTGCTACTACTTTACCAATGGATATTTCTCTTCTTCCATCAAGTGCTCAGGTGACTCAAACTGATGCTGCTATGTTGATTCAAGTTGTTACTCATCAGGAAATTGATGATGCTCTCTGGTCTATAGATAATTCCAAAGCTCCAAGTATAGATGGTTTTAATAGCCTAATTTTTAAGAAGACTTGGCAAATCATTAAACATACATGATGTGTACATTGTTGTCACTGACTTCTTTACATTGGAAATATGTTGCCTACTATTAATTTTACTTTGGTTACCCTAGTGGCCAAAATATATAATCATTCATTGGTGAAAGACTGGAGACTTATTGCTTGTTCTACGTGTTCTTTAATTACAAGGTTATAGGTAAGATAATGACTAGAAGAATGCAACAGATTATTGGAGGTGTTGTGGATTTTGCTCAATCAGGGTTTATGCCATGAGGGACATATATGATAACTAGCCTTTTATGCACACAATGCGTGCAAAATCGTTATTGGAATTAAATTAGTTGTTGAATTACATCTAGTATTAATTTATAAAAAAATTATTTACAAAATTTACCCAAGAAAAAAATAGTCATAATGTAACAATATAATAACCCCATTTTTCCCTCTCTAAATCTATGTCTCTCTCTTCCCTTCACCTCCCACCACCTCACGCCATCCAGTTGAACTTGAACCCTTTGTCTAGCACCACCATAAAATACCCATTTCCCTTCAAAGCCCCAATCTCTAAAAATTGTTCGAACTACCCCCCTGATATCTTTCTCTAACATCATTCTCCAATCTCCTTCTATACAAATGCCAAAAAGAAAAAAAGCATCCCAAATCTCCAATCTCCTCATTTTCTGGGTGTCTCTGCTACATCCTCATCCATCTCTCCATCTCTCGGACCTTCCTTCCACAGCCATAAAAAAAAGCCTATGCTGGACTTTAATTCCTAGCGCCATTTCGATTATTTTCCATGCCAGTCGAAACTTTGAAATTCCATTCGAAATTGGTAGCCTCTATTATATTTTCTCCTTGTAACAACCTATACTACTATTTGGTATCATATCCTATTTCTATTACATTCTCTTTTTATATCATACTTCTACTATAATATTATTTGATATGATATCCTCACACATTTTTAGCTTCCAAAACTTCATCACTCATTAGCATCTTCATTTTCTCTCCCTAAAACCCCTGCCTCTTTCTCCTCCCACCACATCACAACCTCCAAAACAACGTTCTCCCACTAGGCACACTCTCTCTCCTCCCACTCCACGACCATCACTAATCACAACCACCGCTGTTGTTTGCGCCAGGATAACTCATCCGCCTCTATCAACTCCATTCGACCACCACAATCACCACATACTGCCACCGTAAGTTCTCTCAAGTTTAATTCCTATCAACTCTTTCTCTCTATGTTTGATAAAGGTTGTTTTTTTTTATCTCCCATTAGAGAAAGATAGAATTGTGCGTTAGAGAAGAAATACCTTGTAGTTTGAGTGCTCCTTCATCAATTGTTTGGCTTCTCTTGGATTACAGCGTTTTCTGTGAAGTACCCTGAATAAAATTTACACCGAAAAATTATTGATGTATATTGTATAAAAAATTATAGACAAATCATCGTTTATATGCTTTGTAATTACCTTTTGATCTTCAATTATGATTGTGAAGGGCTTCGAAGAGGGAGAAATGAAGAGGAAGAACTGAGAATTTGCAGTTAATTGAAGAAGAAATAGAGAAGAATAATGGAGGATTTACAGTTAATTGAAGGTTGAAGAGAGAAAGAAGAATATGTCGTCTGTCAAGTGAAGCGTAATTTTCTTTTTTTGGTCAAGTGGTTACAGTGTGAAAGACTGAAGTAACTGCTTAGTGCTTGGCAGTTTCAAGGATCCCTTTTCCACTTTTTTTAAAATTAGTGACTGGTATATTTTGTAATTATGTTTGTAGGTGGGGGTAATATGGGTAAAGAGGGTGGACACCAAAAGGTCAAGAGTTGCCTTATATAATAGAGATATTCTTCTAGCTAGGTGTATGTTGAAGGTTGACTTAAAGAAAGCCTTTGAGTCTATTGAATGGTCTTTCCTTAAGACTGTTATGAATGAAATGGGGTTTCCTACCAAATTTGTGCATTGTATTATGACTTGTGTTTCCTCTATTTATTTCTCTATCCTTGTTAATGGCCTCTTTTGTAAGCCATTTCAAGCTAGAAGAGGGTTAAGACAAGGAGATCTAATGTCTTCCTTTTTTATTGATTTGGGTATGGAATACTTGTCTAGATGCTTGGTTCAATTAAAACACATTCCAAATTTCAACTTTCACCCTAGATGTGAAAGATTAAGTATTACTCATTTGATGTTTGCTGATAATTTATTGATGTTTGCTAGGGTTTATCAAAGCTCCCTCCAGTTACAACTTTTTTATGCTTTTAATCAAGTTTCAAAAGGGTTATGGACTTGAAGAAAATTTGGAAAAGAGTAATCTATATATAGCTGGGGTGAATGATGATGAAAAAAACTACTACCTCCGTTTCGTTTTAAATGCAACAGTTTCTTTTTTTGGCAGTTTCAAATTAAATGCAACAATTGAGTTCTTTCCATTTATGGCATAATTTTTCACCATAAAATTACCCAAATACCCCTTATTAAAAATTAAAACCTAGTGTTACATTCTCTAATCAATTATTAACTAAGCTAATCTAACCTGTAAGTAACCTACCGCCTCTCTCTCATCTAGCCTCCTCCACCTTTGTACTCTCTCCTCCTCTACCACCTCCCTCTTTTAAATCTTCAACCACCACCATTCCGCCTAACAACTTCCACCATCGCCCAAGCGCTGCCACCACCGGCGAAAGCCGCCGCCGCCACCACCACCACCCAAAACCGCGCCTTTCGCTTCTCCTTTCTTCTTCTCTTTCATTTTCTACTTTTTTCTTTTAATTTAAGATTTTTGTTTTTTTTTCTTGTATCGTTATGCTTTTTTGTTTTGTTTGTTTTATTTGGTAGTCGATTCGGATTTGGTAGGATTTAGGTGGTGTTGGCGGTGGATTTGTGGTGTTGGTTGGGGTGTGGAGTTGACGGTGATGGGTTTTGGACTTCGTCGCGATTGTGGTGTGGTGGTTTTCAATTGGGGTTTTGTTGTGGTGGTGGTTGTTTTTGTGGGTGGATGTACGTGGTGGTTGACGGTGGTTTGTTGTCGTCTGTATGTGGTTTGGTGGCCTGGAGGTGTGTGGAAGTGGTGTGGGTGGCGGTCGGTTAGTGGTGGTTTTGTTTTTTTTTTTTTTGCCCCCTTTTCCTTAAATTTAATATGCCTTCCTTTTCTAATCCCCCTTAAAAATTTCAACTAGGGTTGCCACTCAATTGTTGCTTTAAATGAGGAAGTATGTTTCATCAGATTGTGAGTATTCCTCTAGGTACTTTCCCCTTTATTTATCTAGGTGTCTCTATTACTAATAGGAAGCTGCTTTATCAAGAGTGCAAGCCATTGATTGAGAAGACAGTGGCTAGGGTGAGATTATGGTCAGTTAAGAAGCTCACTTATGCCGCTAGAATTCAATTAGTCAACTCATTTCTGCATGGGTTTCAACTATATTGGTGCCAAATTTTTATCATGCCTAAGAGGGTGATAGAAGAAATTCAGAGCATCTGCAGGATTTATCTTTGGACAGCCTGGGGGATTAATTCTAAGAAGGCTCTAGTTGCTTGGGAGACTTTCAAAAACCTTATTGTATGGAATAAGGTTGTTGTGGCTAAGCATTACTGAATTGTCTCTCAAAAGCAAGATAGGCTTTGGATCAAGTGGATTCATGTCTAGTATATAGCAAAATGTGTTCATTGTGGCCATTCCTTACAGGCAATCTTGGCCCATGAAGAAGATTTTGGCTAGTAGATAACTTTTTAATGAGTAAAAAAATTTAGGCTGCGTGTAGATGTCTCGAGAATATTAGAAATTTGTTGTTGTAGACACATAATCGTATCTCCCCATTTGAGTACTCGATGATGATACATACCGCGGTCTTAATTGGTCCGATCCAAGAGAGAGCAATATGAAGAGTCAGGCCCGAAACTGTTTTTTAAAGTCATAAAGTCTATTTATTTGTTTTAAAGATCAAAAATCCAATTTTAAAGCCCAATTAATTAAACCTGATAATTATCTACATTTGGAGCCCATAAATTATTTATTTTAAGCCAATTTTTCAAAAATCCTAATTAATTTTTCATGATAATTAATTGTAATTTGAGACCACAACTTATTTATTTTGATCTCAATTCTTCGAAAAGCCCAATTAATTATTCATGATGATTAATTGTATTTATAAATTATTTTAATGAATATTATTTTCAAGAGTAAATAAATATTTTCAAGGATATTATAAAAATAATGGATTTTATTAAAATCGTATTTTATCTATTTAAAATAGCTGATTTTTGGATTTAAAAAAAATATTATTTGATAAAGATAAGAGGAATCTTTAAAAGACCGAATTAAATAAAAAAAACCCCGCCAGATTACAGTTGCATCTTACGCAAAACATGCGTGCGCGCAATGACAATGTGGTACACAAAGTTGAAAAACGCACAACCATGCACGAGACGCATAGCCTGTGCGCTGCCGCGCAGAGTCCTTGCGTGCCATGCAACATTTATTCGTATCTTTTTTTAAAATATTTTCCTATATATAGGCCAAAATTTTTCGAATTTCATTCACGGTTTTCACGCATGCTTACGATCTATCAAGGCACTTTACAATCTCATACTCTCATATACAAACACATACACACATAAACACACCAATTACATTCAACTTTGTTCGATCTTTATATGTTTTCATTGAAGGCTCCACGATTGCTCCTCCCGAAGATTGTTATTCTCTCATACCCAAGCCACATCATTATATTTCTTAGGGTCCTTAATAAATTCTTTTCTTATTTATTTACTTGAACTAAGTAACAATCTTTTCATGTTGTAGATCTTTAAGTAAAAACTCGTTCTTTGTACATTCATAATTTCTACTCCTCTTTTGTTCCTATATATACATATACATATATATATATATATATATATATATATATATACATATACATATACATATATACATATACATATACATATATATATATATATATATATATATGTACATATACACATATATACATATACATATATACACCTATATACACCTATATACATATATACATATATATACACACACACATATATATATACACACACATGTATGTACATATACATATATATACATATATATATATATATATATATATATATATATATATATATATATATATATATACATATATATATTGTTCATGATATTAGTATATTTGAAGATTTTTTCTTTTGAGAAACATGATCAAACCTTCATTATTCAAAAGTGGGTTCAGAAACATCATTTGGAGGTGGCTGCAAAGCCAAGTAATGCAGTTGAGCAGATTGTCCCATAAGCTGGTGATCCCATCTTGACAGTATATCTTAGGCCTCCTAATGATCCTGTTCTAGTGGTAGATCTAAGAACTGAGACTTTAAATACTGCAACTCTAGCTGCTACTCCAGAGAGACATCAACAACATAATCATAAAGAGGAAGAGGTGTGGAAGGTTGTTACTAGGAAGTCAAAAGACAAGGGTAAATAAGTTGCCTTTCAAAATGCAAAAGTTGTGAATTACTCTATTCAGAGTGGAGGTAGAGACTCAGGAAGACCTGGGGGTGCTAAGGGACCAAACCCTTATTTGTCTTAATGATTCTCACAACATGGGATTTAAGAGGCATGAATGATCCCTTTAAAATAAAAGAAATCAAGAATTTCTTACAGCAGGAAAATGTAGTTGTGTGTGCTTTGTTTGAAACAAGAGTGATGAGTCATAATGTAGCTAAAGTCCAAAAGAGATTTGGTAATATTTGGTCTTGGAGTTTAATTATTCTTCCTCTCCTAGGGGAAGGATTTGGCTTGGGTGGAAACCAGGGCTGATTAAAGTTCAGTTGATGAGACAGACAGAGCAATTGACGGTGGCTAATATTAGTAATGATGTTGAAAGCTTGGAGTTTATGTTGATTGTTGTGTATGCTGCCTACAATCAATGAAAGGAAACAATTGTGGAGAGATCTTCATGAGATAATTGTTGGTATGACTATTCCCTACATCATCATAGGAGATTTGAATGCAGTGTATCAATAACTTGATAGAATTAATGGAAATCTTGTAAGTGATGCTGAAAACACAGGATTTAGCAAACTTTATATTTGAGGCTAATATAATTGAAGCTCCTAACTCTGGCTTGTTCTACTCTTGGAACAATAAAGGTGTAGGGCATGAGAGAATTGCTAGCAGAATAGATAAAGCCTTTTAATCACTTGTGGGTTGAGAGGATTAGTGGTATTGTGGTGAATTATCTTGCAAATGAGGTCTCTGATCATACCCCTCTAGTGTTGAATATGGCTCCTGAGATTGTGGAGGGTGGAAGACCTTTCAAGTTTATGAATATTCTTTGTGAGCATGATTATTTTGATAACATAGTGCAAGAAGCTTGGAAGAGTATTGATGATAGTTATAAGATGAAGAGTGTATGGCTTAAACTAAAATGTGTTAAGCATGCTCTTAAAGGGTTGCATTGTAACCACTTATCTAAAGTTCATCATAAAATGGAGGAGTTTAGAAGAAAGTTGGCTGCAATCCAAGCTTTACCTTGCATTAATAGTGATGATAGAATACAATAGGAAGAGAAAGAGTATGCAGAGAAGCTAAGATTCTGGTCTAAAGTAGATGAGAGTATTTTAATAGTGATAACCACTTCTCTAAAGTTCATCATAAAATGGAGGAGTTTAGAAGAAAGTTGGCTGCCATCCAAGCTTTACCTTGCATTAATAGTGATGACAGAATACAACAGGAAGAGAAAGAGTATGCAGAGAAGCTAAGATTCTGGTCTAAAGTAGATGAGAGTATTTTAAGATAGAAATCTAGAGTGACTTGGCTTTCTCAAGGAGATTCAAACACAAAAAAATTTCTTCACTGCTGTCAAAGTGAGGAAAGCTAAAAATAAGATTGCTATTCTTCATAATTCAAATGGTGAGACATTAACTAAGCCAGAAGATATTCAGAAGGAGATAGTTGGGTTTTATAAAAATTCAAATGGTGAGACATTAACTAAGCCAAAAGATATTCAGAAGGAGATAGTTGGGCTTTATAAAAGTTTACTAGGTTTATGTGCTAGTGAACTACCTCCTATTGATTTGCATACTGTGAGGCATGTGAATAATACTGCAGTTAGTTTGATCCCTAAAAAAGATAATGTTGTTCATGCCAAAGATTACAGGCCAATAGCCTATTGCACAGTTTTTTGTACAATCATTTCTAAAGTGCTAACTCAGAGATTACATCTAGTTATAAATGAAGTTGTGAGTTCTTCCTTGTCTGGGTTTATACCAAGAAGGCACATTGCTGATAATATCTTGCTGGCTACAAAGCTTATTAGGGGCTATAATAGAAATCATATGTCTCCTAGATGTTTGATTAAGGTTGATATCAAGAAGGCATATGACTCAGTGGAATGGGTATTCTTAGAGCACATGATGCAGGAATTGGGATCTCCAGTTCAGTTCATAAAGTGGATAATGGCTTATGTGAAAAGTGTGAGTTATTCCATTTTTCTAAATGGAATTCCAGCTGCTCCATTTAATGCAAAAAGAGGAGTGAGGAAAAGAGACACTCTCTCTCCATTTTTGTTTGCTATAAGTATGGAGTACTTGAGTAGGTGCCTTGGGGAGCTTCATTTGAATCTGGATTTTGATTTTCACCCAAAGTGTGAAAAATTATAACTTACTCATCTGATGTTTGCAAATGACTTACTGCTATTTACAAGAGCATATGTTAGTTCTGTAACCAAAATAATGGCAGCATTTCAGAAGTTTTCTCATGTCTTTAGGCTTGAAGCTAGTGTGGAGAAGAGTTGCATTTACTTTGCTGGTGTTACAGCTGAAGAAAGTAATCAACTAGCTGATCTTATTAGCATGCCAGTGGGGAATTTGCCTTTCAAATATCTTGGGTTGCCTCTTTCTTCAAAAAAAATTAAATTTTTCTCAATGTAAACTCCTTGTAGAGAATATTACAGAAAGAGCACAAGGTTTAATGGCTCATATGTTGTCCTATGCTGGTAGATTACAGCTCATTAGAAGCATATTGAGTAGTTTGCAAAAATTTTAGGCTCACATCTTCCCTTTGTCAAAGAAAGTGATTAAGGCTGTTGAGAGTGTTTGTAGGAAATTCCTATGGACGGGTTCTATTATGCCTTCAAAGAAAGCTTCTATATATAGCTTGGTCAAATTTCCATAAGAGTAAAGCTGCAGGAGGTTGGAACTTGATTGATATGAAAATTTGTATCATGAAGTTTCTTTGGGCCTTAGCTTTCAAAAGTGACATGCTTTGGGTTCAATGGGTTATAAAAAGAAGCACACTGGATACAATTGCTATAACAAGCAACACTTCTTGGATTTTGAGAAAGATAATGGCTACCAGAGAGCAGTTACATGTTTTTGGAGATTGGCGAACTTTTATGGCAAATGGCAAATTTCGCATTCACAAAGCTTACTCTCTGATGATGGAATAGGGTCCCTTGGAGGAGAATAATAAGGAATAATAGATCTTCTCCTAAAAGTATTTTTGTTCTTTGGATGGCTGTTCAAAATCGTTTAGCTACAACTGACAGAATTTAGCAGTGGAATAGTTCTTGTAATCTAACTTGTTGTCTTTGTGGTAATGCTGCTGAATCATTGGAGCATCTGTTTTTTGAATGTGGTTACTCTGCTGATATTTGGACTGCTCTCCTGAATATTGTTCAATGCAGCAGATCATGTCAAGGGTTTGCTTTGGAAAGTAGCAAAGCTTGTGTGACAGTGTGAAAGCTCATAGCAAAACAAGAACTGCTCGAATGTATGTGATGTTGTTTACTGAGACAGTTTATGCAATTTGGATGCAAAGGAATAGCAAGAATTTTAAGAGTCTGTTGATCCATCCTAGGCAAGTAGTTAAAGATGTAATCTTCAGAGTTGCATCTAGATGTAATGATAAGTGTCAAACATGTTATATTCTAATACCCTTATTTATGCTTGTTAGGCCTCTAAATGATATTAAAAGGTCATAATACTTGCTTTATAATATAAAGTGAACTAAGGATATTATTGTTACACTCCATATTTAATTGTTAAATTGTTATTGTTATATATTTAAAATATACTATTGATGTGTACTTAATATGTGGCAGGTATTAATATGAATTGTAGGCAAAGAGGAAAAGCCCATGCTTCCAAGTTACACGCCTAATAGCCTATGTACAAGACTAACATCATGCATGATATGATGCTTGGATGATAAGTGGGCTTTGACTTTCAAATGGTGGAATAAGCTTTAAGGGCATAAGCCCATACTCTTAAAAGGCAAAAAAATACCTCACGCACAATGAAGGGGGGATAGGAAGCAGCCACGCATCAATATAAAAACAGAAGAAGGGAAATAAAAGGGGGGTGGCAGACGCAACACGGGAGAACAGAAGCCAGCAGCAGCAGCGACGAAGCAATACGGAGCAGTGACAAAGCAATACGGAGCAGCCAATCAGATCTTTCGGCCATGAATATCAGTATTTGGGTGATGTTTTCTCTAATTATGAGTAGCTAATTTCTTAATTCTAGGGCTTAGATGAAACCTTATTAGTATGAATTGATTGTTTAGTTTTGTTTGAGAATTAATCTATGGTTTATGATTGCATAACTTTTAAGATTATTATTGGGTTTCCCATTGTTTGCAATTTAGATTGGTAATTGTTCTTGTAGAATAATTTATTAGTTTATATTGTTATTAGATTTACACACTTTGTTCTTGTAGTTCAAAGGGTGATGTTATGCAATGGTATTTCATGATTTGTGATTGAAAAATTGAATAATTTATGCTTTGGTTAGATAGGTTATGTCACCTAGTTGATCACAATACTATTTTTGTTATAAGTAATCCCGGCTTGTAGTTTAGGGAGCTTGATAAACCAATTAAATCTCACTCAAACTAAGTTGTTAATCATATTAATAGTGGTGGATTCGAATGTCCTGGAAGTTCCTCCGTACTATTTGTCGTCCGTGAATTTTAGTAATTTTTTATCTTAGTATTACAATTTATTTTAAGTCTAATTAGTTTAATAGTCATAACCCAATCAATCAATTTATTTTCTTAGGATTAAATTAGTAGACGTTGAATTTAATTTTAATCAACTGTTCCCTGTGGATACGATACCCTGTTATTTATCACTTACTACTAAGTCTTGTTCACTTGCAAGAATAGGGTTTTATAACTTGTTTAAAATCGCTACCAAGTTTTTGGCGCCGTTGCCGGGGAACGGTGTTTGGTTAATGTAATTTATTGTCTGCTAGTTTATTTCTTATTATAATATGTTTTTCTTATTTGCTTTTCTTTATTAATTTCTTAGATACTTTCGCATTTTACAAGTATTGAAGGTTGGAGAGAAGTTGTCGAATTAATTTCTTAAAGATCAGGTGCTTTCTTTCCACTTTATACTTCTATTTTGTGTGTGTTTTGTATTTTTAGTTAATGTTAGGTCGTAGATCATTATCGTTTGATTTAAATCCCTATAATCCTGAAATTGAACGCACACTTAGAGAACTAAGGGCTTTACGTCAAGTTAATAACTGTGATTCTGAGACTGAGACTGAATCTAATTCAATGGGTGATCCAGAACCTAGACAACTTAGTGACTATTTCACTCCTGGTACTTACACTTCTCCTGTAGGTAGTCGAATGCCCACTATAACTAGGAGATTTGAAATTAAACCTCAGACTATTCAATTGCTTCCTTCTTTTTATGGTCTTGAATCTGAAAATCCATATAAGCATATTGACGAGTTTCTAGAGGTATCTTCAACTTTTAATCAACCTGATGTGCCAAATGAAGAAATTTATTTCTTACTTTTTCCTTTCTCACTAAAAGATAAAGCGAAACATTGGTGGACTACAAAAGAGAACATTACTAATTGGCAAAATCTAGTTACTCAATTTATGAAGAAGTATTTTCCAATTGGTAAATTAACTAAGATTAGACGCGAAATTACAACATTTTCTCAATTACCTAGTGAACAATTCCATGAGTGTTGGGAGAGATCTAGGGATCTTTTACGTAGTTGTCCACACCATGAAGTCCCTAAATGGCAACAAGTGCAAAGTTTTTATTCTGGTTTAGATGAGCGTAATCAACAAATGATTGATGCTTCTTGTGGTGGTACCTTTTTCATAAAAACTCCTAATGAAGCATGGGAACTATTTGAGCATTTAAGTGATAATTCTCTACAACATGCTAATTCTTCACGTATGGGAGTTTCTAGATCACTAGGAAGTAAAGGTGGTATTTATGAAATTTCTCATTCTCCTGATCTGTCAAGCAAGGTAGAGGTTCTCACTAAAAAGTTGGATCAATTAATGGCTATTAACAACATGAATATGAACCCCACTACTTCTCATGATGTATGTTCAATATGTGCGAATCCTAGTCATTTGTCTCACAATTGTCCTACTATATACTCTGAAGTATCACATGAACAGGTGAATGCAGCACAAGGATACCCTCCGCACAATAATCCATATTCAAATACATACAATCAGGGTTGGAGAAATCATCCGAACTTCTCCTGGAAGCAAAATTCTGGTGAGGTACAACAAGGGCAGCGAGTTACTCAAGTTAATCAACCTGGTATGAGTAACATTCCTCCTGGTTTTCAAGCTCAAAGGTATGCCACACCTATTGTACCTGCTGCACAACCTGCTCCTAATTCTGAATATGACAAAATCATGTCTTCATTGGGGACTGTAACTTCTACATTAGGTACTATTACTTCTTCGATTAAAGCTTTGGAAAATAAGATGCATATAGTTGATTCTCATACCCAGTCTATAGCTAAGCTTGAAACGCAAATAGGTCAACTAGCTAATACAATGAGTAAAAGAGACGATGGCAAGTTACCTAGTAATTCAGTTGAAAATCCTAAGAGCCATAATTATGAACAGGTTAAGGCTGTTATGACCCTTAGAAATGGCAGAGATGTAGATAACTTAGTAGAGGAAAAGAAAAAGTATGATAAATCTGATGAGTTGGAAACTAAGGAAAATGACATTGAAAAAGGGAATGATAACTCCCTTTCCCCTATTGTTTCTAAATCTTCACATTCTATTCCTTACGAACCTAGAGTTCCTTATCCTCAAGCTTTGGATGCACCTTTACCTTATGGTAAGAACAAGCAAAAAGAAGATATTTTAGAGACTTTCAAACAAGTTAAAATTAATCTTCCTCTCTTGGATGCAATAAAACAAATTCCTGCCTATGCTAAATTCCTTAAAGATATGTGCACGTTTAAAAGAAAATCAAAGGCACATTGTTCTAAAAAAGTTGTCCTAAGTGAACAAGTAAGCTCTATTTTGCAGTTTAACAACACACCTAAGTTTAAAGATCCTGGTGTCCCCACTATTTCTTGTTATATTGGTGATCATAAAATTGAAAAGGCACTTTTAGATTTAGGTTCAAGTGTTAATCTGATCCCTTATTCTGTGTATGAGCAACTAGGCTTAGGTGAGCTACAACCTTCTAATTGTACCTTGCAATTAGCTGATAGGTCTGTCAGAGTTCCTAGAGGTAGGATTGATGACGTTTTAGTTAAAATTGACAAAGGTTTCTTTCCTGTAGACTTTGTAGTATTAGATATGGAGTCTTGGGCTCCATTCTTGATCAAACTTCTATCTTAGAAACTTCTTCTTGGGTGTCTAGAAATGAGCCTTTACCACCGCTCTCCGAGTCTCCAGCCCCATCATCTATAGATTCTCCACCTAAACTTGAGTTAAAACCTCTTCCATCTACCCTCAAGTATGCATATCTAGGATCTAACGAGACTTTACCAGTTATAATTTCATCTGAATTATCTAGCGAGCAGAATCAAACGCGATTAAGGTTTTAGCAGAGCATAAGAGAGCTATAGGATGGTCTGTAGCAGATTTAAGAGGAATTAGTCCTTCTATTTGTATGCATAGGATCTTTTTAGAAGAAAATGCTAAACCTACTAGAGAGATGCAACGAAGGTTAAACCCACACATGAAAGAAGTAGTCATGAAAGAGGTCGTGAAACTTTTAGATGCTGGTATCATATACCCTATTTCTGACAGTCAATGGGTTAGTCCTGTGCAAGTTGTCCCTAAAAAGTCTGGTATTACAGTTGTGAAAAATAGTGAAGGAGAGCTTGTTCCTACCAGGGAAACCACAGGTTGACGAGTATGTATTGATTATAGGAAGCTGAATTCCGTGACTAGGAAAGATCTTTTATTGATCAAATCTTAGAAAAGTTAGCTGGTCAAAGTTATTATTGCTTTCTTGATGGCTATTCTAGTTACAATCAATTGGCTATTTATCCTGAAGATCAAGAGAAAACTACTTTTACATGTCCTGCAGGTACTTTTGCATTTAGAAGGATGCCTTTTGGGTTATGTAATGCACCTTCTACTTTCCAAAGATGTATGATGTCGATCTTTTGTGATATGGTTGACAAATTTTTAGAGGTTTTTATGGATGATTTCTCTATTTTTGGGTCTTCATTTGACGAGTGTTTAGGTAACTTGACTGCTGTTTTAAAGAGATGTGAAGAGGTAAATCTTATTCTGAGTTGGGAAAAGAGCCATTTTATGGTTAAGGAAGGTATTGTTTTGGGTCATAGGATTTCAGAGAAGGGTATTGAAGTCGATAAAGCTAAAGTTGATATCATCTCCAATCTTCCTATTCCTACTTCTGTTAAGCATGTTAGATCCTTTCTAGGCCATGTAGGTTTTTATAGGAGATTCATTAAAGACTTCAGTAAGCTTGTTAGGCCCCTCACCAATCTTCTTGCTAAAGATACCACCTTTTTTTTCGATCAATCATGTGTTGAGTCTTTTGAAAAGATAAAATTGTTGCTTGTGTCAGCACCTATAGTGCAGCCCCCTAATTTTTCCTTGCCTTTTGAAATTATGTGTGATGCATCTGACTATGCTGTAGGTGCAGTACTTGGTCAAAAGGTAAATAAAGCAACTCATGTAATTTATTATGCTAGCCGAACTCTTACGGATGCTCAGAAAAATTACTCTACCACTGAAAAAGAGTTACTAGCCATTGTGTTTGCACTTGATAAGTTCCGCTCATATCTTCTATGCTCGAAAGTCATAATATATTCTGATCATGCAGCTTTAAGATACTTATTGTCTAAGAAAGAGTCAAAGCCTAGACTAATTAGGTGGATTCTCCTGTTACAAGAATTTGATATTGAAATTAAAGATAAAAGGGGATCCGAAAATTCAGTCGCTGATCATCTATCTAGGCTTATCCTTGAACATACTAATGATGTAGCTGTGCATGACAAGTTTCCTGATGAACAATTGTTTGCAGTTTCACATACACGTCTTCCTTGGTTTGTGCATTTTGTTAACTATCTTGCTTCTGGACAGATACCGTCACAGTGGTCAAAACAAGAGAAAGACAGGTTCTTTTCACAGGTTAAACATTATTATTGGGAAGATCCTTATTTGTTTAAGCATTGTTCAGACCAAGTAATTAGAAGATGTGTACCTGAATCTGAATATCATGATATTCTATCATTTTGTCATTCTTATTCTTGTGGTGGACACTTTGGAGGTAAGAGAACAGCTGCTAAAGTACTCCAAAGTGGATTTTATTGGCCCACGTTATTTAAAGATGCACATCAATTTTGTCTAGCTTGTGATAGATGTCAGAAAACAGGTGCTATATCTCGTCGTAACATGATGCCTCTCACCCCTATTTTGATTGTTGAGATTTTTGATGTATGGGGTATAGATTTTATGGGCCCTTTTCCACCATCTTTTGGCTTTTTATACATATTAGTTGCTGTTGATTACGTATCCAAATGGGTTGAAGCCCAAGCCACTAGGACTAATGATCATAAAGTAGTTATGGAATTTGTTAAAGATCATATATTCTGTCGATTTGGGGTACCTAGAACGCTCATTAGTGATGGGGGCAGCCATTTTCTTCATCGTTCTTTTGAGTCTTTGCTTAGAAAGTATCATGTCACACATAAAGTAGCTACTCCTTATCACCCTCAAACTAGTGGTCAAGTAGAGGTGTCGAATCATGAAATAAAATCTATTTTGGAGGAAACAGTTAAACCTGATAGAAAAGATTGGTCTTTAAGGTTAAATGATGCACTTTGGGCTTATCGTACTGCATTTAGGACCCCAATAGGAATGTCACCATATAGACTAGTTTTTGGAAAAGCATGTCATCTTCCCGTTGAGTTAGAACATATGGCTTTTTGGGCTACTAAAGCTTTTAATTTTGATATGAAATTAGCTGGTTCTAACCGTCGTCTTCAATTGAGTGAGTTAGATGAATTACGTAATGATGCTTATGAGAATGCTAAGATATACAAGGCTAAAACTAAAGCTTTTCATGATAAACATATTGTTAGAAAAACTTTTGAACCTCATCAGCACGTTTGGCTTTATAATTCTAAGCTCAAATTTTATCCTGGCAAAATACGTTCTAGGTGGGATGGTCCTTTTGTTGTTGAGCAGGTTTTTCCTTCAGGTGCTATACAGATTTTAGACCCACGAGATGGACGTCTTCTTATGGTAAATGGACAACGATTGAAACATGCCGTGTCTCATGATGTTGAGGAAGGTCTGATTGAGTCCATTAACCTGGTAGACCCTATTTACATTGATTGATGCATATGGTTACGTCTGGATGAAGACTTAAACTTAGCGCTAACTGGGAGGCAACCCAGGATTCTATTTTACTTTTATTACTTTTCATGTAGGATTTTTTTTTTAATTAGATTTATGTTTCTGCATTCCTAACACTTGGCTAGTATAGAACTTGTTGTGTTTTGCAAGATCTTGCTCCTGCCTACTACTAGACACAAGTGTGCGCGCATCATCATGGACTTGGAGTATCGCACACCACACGTGGGCAACTTTGCACAATTCAACAATACATCCCCCATCCACCAGGTTGTGTTGTTCCTTCCTCTTCTTTTCTTTTTATAATTCTTGCATTGAGGACATTGCAAAAATTAAGTGTGGGGGGAGAATGGATGCAGCTGGTATATTCAGATGGTTTGGTGATGTGTAGTGTGTTTTGCGGATGCTAGAAAGTGTTATTTGAGTGAATTACAGGTTTAAATAAGTGGCACATATTGCCTTTTGTCCTGTTTATGGGGACATGCTGCCCAAATTTTTACAAAAATGTTGAGTTTTATATGCTACTATGTGTCTAATTAAGGGTAGATGTGCATCATTTATTGTCATCACTTAGAGGAGCAACTAGTTCATGAGAATAATTGATAATGGGCTCTAATCTAACAAAGTTTTACTCAAATTCCATTTGATTACTTTAAAAAAAAAAAAAATTGTTTTTGAAGCTATGAATGTGAAGACTTTACTCTTGCAACTTATTAAATATACATTAACAATGCTTATGCTTATTTGTAATCTAGCACACTTTCTTCATTGGCTTAGATGCGGGGTATGGAGGAAAGAATTTTATACTTTAATCAACCTAATTAGTACCTATGCTTTTCTTGGTGATCTTTCACTGCTCTTGGTTACTGGAGAATTATTTGACTTTGTTAAAAAACAGAGAGAATCATGGTTCAGAAAAAAGTAATGGATTAGTAATCCAAATTATATCAAAATTGTGAGAATGTGAACCATTGAAGAAAAAAGGAGTGAAAAATTTGTATTTCCAAAAAGGAAATCAAAAATAAAAAAAAACACATAGAAAAAGCCTCAAAAGTAATGCAAACAACAAAGTATCGAGTACTCCTTTGAGATCATTGGGTGGCAAGTGCAATGTCATATGAAAGAGACGATCCATGTACAGGTACTAAGTGCCTCTTGTACGGAAAAGTATGTGGGAATCAACTGAAACAATAATCAAGTCCGACTAAAGTACCTCGTATTCGAATGTCAATACACTTGCACATGAGCACCTAGATTACTTATGAGATCAAATAAATTTATTACAAAGGTTGCTTGAGAATAAAAGTTCAATAGCGTTCATAGCTTGCTAACCTAAAAAAAAAAAATGTTTTATGACTAACTTTTAAGTTCTTTTAAAACAACAGTGGTTTAGCCTATTGTTAACTCTTATTAGTTTGGTTTCTTCCTTGAGAGATGGCGGAATGATATGACCCAAGTTAGTCTTGAGTGTTATTGGATGTGCTTTGATATTTTCTTTGCTCGAGGACTAGCAAAGTTATAGTGTGGGGGAGTTGATAAGTGTCAAACATGTTATATTCTAATACCCTTATTTATGCTTGTTAGGCCTCTAAATCAGTGGCGGAGCCAGGATTTTAAAATCGAGGGGTCACAAAATAAGACAAAAGATATTCAATATTAAAAAGTTTACAACGCAAAAATTAGGAGGAGAAAGAGAGCCTAACATACATAGTAATGGGTGGATCTAGGATTTTAATTAAACTATTAAGTCAACTATTAATATGTACATTCATATTTTTAATTATGTATTACTAAAAAAATATAAAAGTTTAATTTTTGCAATGCAACGAATAAAACAAGATCCAATATTTTGAAGAGTCCACATGACTTGGCTATGTTTTTTTTTATTTGGGGAATTGAAGAATTTTTTTTACTTATAAATATTGCCAAGTTTAGCGTTTAACAGATGGAGGAAGTAGAGTACAACAATGAACAATTACCATAAAATCTTCCATAAAACATCAAATAAAACAATAAAAGATTAAATAGACTGACTTTGGTGTTGAGTCCGTAGACATAGGCCTACACGTGTCGTCTCGGGAGTGGATACAAGGACTTGCGCCATGTGGCGGCGAAGAGTGGGCCGAATCGGTGTTGCGGTGCATCTACAATACATGCTGCAATCTTTGATAGGTTTTCAACATGTGCTTTCAACATAGCTTTTTTCTTTTTTTTTGTCGACTATTACTTTGTGGAGTTAGTTTTTTGTTTGCGAATGTTGCTTGTGGCTCACTTTTGTTTTTTTTTTTTTTGTTTTTTGTTTTTTAACAAAAATCCTTAAAAATAATTTTTAAATTCGGGGTCACGCTTCTGCTGCTCTAAATGATATTAAAAGGTCATAATACTTGCTTTATAATATAAAGTGAACTAAGGATATTATTGTTACACTCCATATTTAATTGTTAAATTGTTATTGTTATATATTTAAAATATACTATTGATGTGTACTTAATATGTGGCAGGTATTAATATGAATTGTAGGCAAAGAGGAAAAACCCATGCTTCCAAGTTACACGCCTAATAGCCTATGTACAAGACTAACATCATGCATGATATGATGCTTGGATGATAAGTGGGCTTTGACTTTCAAATGGTGGAATAAGCTTTAAGGGCATAAGCCCATACTCTTAAAAGGCAAAAAAAATACCTCACGCACAATGAAGGGGGGATAGGAAGCAGCCACACATCAATATAAAAACAGAAGAAGGGAAATAAAAGGGGGGTGGCAGACGCAGCACGGGAGAACAGAAGCTAGCAGCAGCAGCGACGAAGCAATACGGAGCAGCGACAATGCAATACGGAGCAGCCAATCAGATCTTTCGGCCATGAATATCAGTATTTGGGTGATGTTTTCTCTAATTATGAGTAGCTAATTTCTTAATTCTAGGGCTTAGATGAAACCTTATTAGTATGAATTGATTGTTTAGTTTTGTTTGAGAATTAATCTATGGTTTATGATTGCATAACTTTTAAGATTATTATTGGGATGCCCATTGTTTGCAATTTAGATTGGTAATTGTTCTTGTAGAATAATTTATTAGTTTATATTGTTATTAGATTTACACACTTTGTTCTTGTAGTTCAAAGGGTGATGTTATGCAATGGTATTTCATGATTTGTGATTGAAAAGTTGAATAATTTATGCTTTGGTTAGATAAGTTATGTCACTTAGTTGATCACAATACTATTTTTGTTATAAGTAATCCCGGCTTGTAATTTAGGGAGCTTGATAAACTAATTAAATCTCACTCAAACTAAGTTGTTAATCATATTAATAGTGGTGGATTCGAATGTCCTGGAAGTTCCTCCGTACTATTTGTCGTCCGTGAATTTTAGTAATTTTTTATCTTAGTATTACAATTTATTTTAAGTCTAATTAGTTTAATAGTCATAACCCAATCAATCAATTTATTTTCTTAGGATTAAATTAGTAGACGTTGAATTTAATTTTAATCAACTGTTCCCTGTGGATACGATATCCTATTATTTATCACTTACTACTAAGTCTTGTTCACTTGCAAGAATAGGGTTTTATAACTTGTTTAAAATCGCTACCATGTAAGGATGAGGATAGAGAATTGTTGTTAGCTTAATTCTTGTTGTTTTAGCTTTTGTGCTAAGGTGCCATGAGTCTTTTCTTCATGTTGGTTGAGGAGACCTTGGTATGCCTTTAGTTTGTGGTGGTGTGTTTTTTCACCTTTTTTTGGTTGTCAATAATAATTTTGAATTGCCAAAACAAATGAGTCCATAAGCACATAAGGAGCCACCTTCATAGGATAGTGGTTTTCCCAACATTGTTGAACACCAAGATGAATAATCTTAGCAAGATCGTGAGCAACATAGTTTCCGTCTCTTTCACATGAGAATAAGAAATGGATTAAAAGAAGAACTAACAAATAGAATATCTTCTAGGATACTATCTAAGTCCGATAAATAGCAAACCGTCTTTTCTAAATGGAGATTACAACTTGACAATTGGATTCAAGAATTATATTATGAAGGCCATTACAACCTTCGTAGAGCAATCCTTGGAGCTTGAAATATGAAATCAATGGAGTTTGAGTGTTTTACGTGTGTTTAGGTGTTGAATATTTGGTGAGAATATGGTGCATAATAAGTGGAGAAAGTTATGTGAAGTCGTGTGTAAGTTCCCTCCCAAAATAGGATGGTAGAGGTTTATTTATAGGGAAAAAGGAAACACTAGATAAGAACTGAGGATGTGTCGCGCACAAGCCTGATGCGCGGCACGCATCAACTCCTAAATTTTGCTGATTGTCTCGATGTTGTGCGTGCGCACTGTTGACGCGCCTGGCGCATTGCATCCTTAGATCTGGTCGGGTTTTATTATTTCTCCAATCTTTAAAAGATTCTTGATCATTTCAAATTCAAAAATCAATTATCTAAGAGGATAAAATCTGATTTTCCTAAAATCCTTTATCTTATAAAATATTTATTTATAATAAATACAATTAATCATTGAGAATAATTAATTGAGCTTTAAAAATACAATTAATTATCAAGAATAATTATTTGGGCTTTTAAAATAAATAAATAGACTTTACGCTCTTAAAACGATTTTGCACTTAAGCTCTTTGGATTGCTCTCCTTTGGGTCGGACCGATTAGGACGATGGTATGTATAATCATTTGGTACTTAATTGTGGAGACAGAGTTATGTGTCTATAGAAGCCCCCACTTTAACTGAGGTTTGTAAAATCGAAAGTTAAAGTGTTTTGTGTTGGGGCGGAGAAAATTCTAGATGTTTCGCAATCTAAAACTACCCTTTATGACATTGGTACCTGCAAAACAAGCATAAGTTTGCAAGAAAAAGATATATAATAAGTAGTACATGAAAGGACATATTGAGCGTTGACCACCTCAAGATTAACATTGAATTTGACACTGTTGTTGTCTTTAGAATAACGTTGGATCAAGACTAACGTTGGATTTAACGTTGTTGTTGTCTTTGACGCTGGATTTAATGTTGTCAATGTCTTTGGAATGCGCAAATGATCCCTCTGACTGGATTTGGCGGAATATAACCCATATAGAGTTGTTTAATGCTGAATTTTGGCGTTGTCAATGAAATGATCATACCCATAAAATACAAAGAATACAAATATCCTAATAAAAAGTCGTGGGGCATGCATATGCCCCGTGATGTGAGTGATAGTGTATGAAAATGAATGCTTTGTTTGAAAGGAGTAACTTAAGAAAAGTTCATTCGCTTAAAAGTGAGAGAGAAAAGAATAACTTATAAAAAGTTTAATTTATATGCTTGAAATGGATGGTTTAAGATGAATTATGTGTTTGAGAGATAAATAATTAACTTACAAAAATTTCAATCGTTCAATGCGAGAGAGAAATAAATAACTTACGAAAAGTTCATTCGCCCGAAAGCGAGAAGAAATAAATTACAAAAATTTCATTCGCTAAAAAGCGAGAAAAGAAGAAGATTAAGGAGTAAAACTGATATTTGATTGATAGTTTTACTACTTCATCTTCTTCTTTTATCTACCTTAGTGATGCTAGTTTATACAAAACTCCTCTTTTTCTCGTGGTTGAGAGTATGTCTGATAAGATAGTTGACATGGTTATCGGGAGAATTCCATCATTAGACCATAGTCATCGATGTTTAGGGTGCGTACTACATGCAGCCAATTCACAAAGATTTCTAGGGTTTGTGAAGAAGATTATATGATGGATCCAAAACTTATACTTTTTTTAAAGAGCAAAGGTCAAACCCCCCCCCCCATTGTGCTGCTGCAAAATGGTGGGATTTTTAAATTTTTTTTATTGGAGTATAATTGTTCAGTTGAGGCAGTCTATTTGAAAGACAATGAAGGACGATCGACTGCTCACATTGTTGTTTTACATGACAACTTTAAGGCTTTGCAACAACTCGTCAGTTGTTGTCCAGAAATCTGTGAAGTTGTGGACTTGAGAGGGAGGAACTTTGTGCATTATGCAGCCTCTCAAGGCCAATCAAAACTATCAAGGTATTTCTTTCGAAGTAGCAAGTTCAGACATCTCCTCTATAAGAAATACAACTTTGGTGATACTCCTCTACATCTTTTGGAGCTCTCTCTCACGACATTGCCAATGAAGTCAGTAACTTGCATACGACGAGATTCAGTTTCTCGATGGAACGTGATAATCATTGGTCAAGTCTATTGGATATAATCCAAAGAACGCGAAGCCAAATCTGCGTATCGCCTGATGTAGAACACAGAAATCTAACTGTGTGAAGAATAGAAAGTAGCTTCGAGAATTCAACATTCAACCATGGAACCCACAATAGAGATAAAGAGAGAAGGATAGAGAGAGATAAGAGGGAATGATTGTGTTTGATTGTTATTATTTTCAGAATGAATCTGTAAAATGGGTAATTACAACTATTAATAGGTAACTTATAACTTGTAACTAACAGCTTTAACAACTTATTTAACAAACTCAACATTATGTTGTTCAACAAACTTTCCCACCTAAAAATGGGTTCAACCAACCCTTTACATTTTACACTATATCATATCTCCTCCCTCAAGGTTGTACAGGAAAATATGGAAACTGAGCTTCAAATGCAGTAGCAAGGACCCAATTGGTATCATAGGTTGTCCTCCCCATTGAAATAAGTATTGAATTTCAGCAACATTGTGTCGTTTAACAACTCTTCTATCAAGAATGGCCAAAGGTAGGAGCATTTGGTCAGCAGATGCGCCTTGTAACCAGATAGGAATGTGAGCAGTAGTAGGGAGGATTCCTTTAAAAGCTTTGAGATGTGAAACATGAAACACATTATGAATTTTCACTGAAGTAGGAAATGTTAACTTGTAAGCAGCTGCCATAATAGTATCCTCCACTTGAAATAGACCATAGTACATATGAGCAAGCTTTTGATTGGCTCTAACATGAACTGAAGTCTACCTATAAGGTTGCAATTTGAGCCACACCAAGTCACCAATGGCAAAGCTTCTTTCAGGTCTGCCTTTATCAGCTAAAATCTTCTTTCTGTTTTGAGCTCTATATAGGTGTTGTTTCAAACTAGCCAACATAGCAGTCCTCCTTTGCATTGTCCTATCTACCACATCATTGTTAGACTCCCCAGGTAGATATGGCAAATAAACTGGTGTTGGTTGGTTATAGACCACCTCATAGGGTGTCATGTGAGTAGTTGTATGGTAGGTGGTATCGTACCACTATTCTGCTAATGGTAACCAGATGGACCATTCCTTAGGATGAGCCCCACACATGCAACGCAAATAAGCTTCTAGGCACCTAATTAAGACTTCAGTTTGACCATCTGTCTGTGGATGGTAGGCTGAAGAGAGCAGTATTTGAGTGCCTTGCAAGGTAAAAAGAGCTTGCCAGAACTGATTGATAAAGATCGCATCTCTATCACTCACAATACTCTTAGGCCAGCCATGGAGTTTAAACACTCCATCTAAATAAACCTGAGCAACTTCTACTACAGTAAAGAGATGTCCAAGGGAAAAGAAGTGAGCATACTTGCTCAGTCTGTCAACAACAACAAAAATCACTTCTTTTCCTTAAGACTTAGGAAGTTCAGTGATAAAATCCATTGAGATGTCAGACCAAACCTCCTGAGGAATAGGAAGAGGTTGAAGAAGGCCAGTATAGGCTGAAGAATCATACTTGCTAGCCGGACAAGTGGTACAATTTCTCACAAAAGAGCTAACATCCTTAATGGAGACATTTCCAAGTAAAGAAAGATTTAACTCTCCTTGTGTAGCATCCCTCCCAGAATGTCTACATTCTGCTGAACTATGCATCCAAGAAAGCAAAGTATGTTTCTTATGTATCATGACCAACTAAAATCTCACCTTTTTTTCTAAGTAAACCATGGTGCAAAGAGTACTTAGTATTTACTGATTGCTGAGTTTGCAAAGCTTGAATTAAGTCAGTAAGAGAAGGGTCCAACAAATAGCTGTTTTGTATTAAAGCAGGAAGTTCAGATTGAATAGTAGATAATGTCATACACATTAACTCACTACCAGGTACCCTTGACAAAGCATCTGCTACAAGATTTTCTTTACCAGACTTATAGTGGATTTCATAATCAAATCCTATAAGCTTAGATAGCCAAAATTGCTAAAAAGGGGTGCTGATCTTTTTGCTGCAACAACCACTTCAAACTCTTCTGATCAGTGTTGATAAAAAAATTATGTCCAATGAGATAATGTTCCCATTTTTGCACAGTGAAAACAATAGCAAGGAGTTCTTTTTCATAAACAGATAGCTTCTGCCACTTAGGACCCAAGGCCCTACTAATGAAGGCTAATGGATGTTGGTCCTGCATAAGAACTGCTCCAATACCTGCATTGGAAGCATCAGTTTCCAAAACAAATGTCTTGGAAAAATCTGGAACTCCCAGCACTGGTGCTGACACCATTGCCATTTTCAAAGCTTCGGAAGCTATTTGAGCATCTTCTATCCACATAAACTCTCCTCTTTTAAGCAATTGAGTCAAAGGTTTACTAATTACAGCATAATTTCTCACAAACTTCCTGTAATAGCCAGATAAACCCAAGAAATTCCCTAATTCTTTGACAATTTTAGGAGTAGGCCATTTTTGAATTGCAGCAATCTTTATTAGAAGGAGCTTAGGAACTGCAAATGCACACTTACTTGGTTTAGCAAATAAGTGGTGATGATCCATTAACTGAAATACAACCTCCAAGTGTTTCCGGTGAAGTTCCAAACTAGAACTATACACTAAAATATCATCAAAGAAGACCAAAACACGCTTTCTCAAAAGTGGTTTAAAAACATGATTCATCCAAGATTGAAATGAAGCATGAGCATTTGTTAGGCCAAAAGGCATCACAAGGAACTCAAAATGCCCATAATGTGTTTTAAAAGTTGTTTTATGTATATCATCAGCATGCATCCTTAGTTGATCATAGCCAGACCTTAAATCCAACTTAGTAAACACCAATGCACCTGCCAATTCATCATCAATTAACTCTTCTACTATTGGAAAAGGGAATTTAATCCTTAACAATTCTGTTGTTAAGTTCCCTATAATCAACTCAAAGTCTCCATGTTCCATCTTTCTTCCCCACCAAAACTATTGGACTAGCAAAAGGACTTGAACTGTCCTGTATTATACCATTGTCTAACATCTTGACAATATTTTTAATCACATCTTTTTGTTTAAGTGGGTATCTATAAGGCCTAATATGCACAGGTTGTACATTAGGCAACAGAGAGATTTTGTGATCAAAGAGAGGTCTGCTAAGAGGGAGTGTTTTAGGTTTAGCAAAAAGAGTTTGATATTTATCCAAGAGTGCCACTAATTCAGGTGGTTTAGATGAGTCTACATTATGAGCTGAGCAGGAAATGACTGAAGAAGAATGTACTGATTCAAGAATGTCAGTAGAAGGACTAACCATCTGCAAGAAGCGGAGATGAATTGAACTTACTCTTACCTGCATAAGCTTAGCAACAGATGATTTTGAAACTGTAGAAGGCTTTTTAGGATGAATTCCCCTTAATACATGAAGTACTCCATTGTGTGTAAACTCCATCCTTAATTTCTGAAAATAACATTTAACAGTCCTTAAAGACTGTATCCATTGCATACCCAATACCATGTCACACCCTCCCAAAGGATCAACAAGGCATCAGTTTCAAAAATTGCGTTCTGCAACCTCCAATTAAATCCTCTACATATGGACTTACAAGAAAGAGTATTACCATCTGCAACTGAAACTGATTGACAAGGTACTTGAGCAACTTCACAACCTAACTTCATTGCTAGTGATACATCCAAGAAATTGTGTGTACTGCCTGAGTCAATAAGGATATGAAGTGGGTTTTACCCAATATAACCAGTGACTCTCATTGTATTATATGCAGCATTCCCAAACAAAGCACTCACATAAATGTAAGGTTCTTTTTGAAACATCTCTAATTCATCCTCTACTGAATTAGAAAGATTTGAAAGTCCTTCTTCTTCTTCTGATCCAGGTATTTCAATAGCAAACAATTGAATTTGCTTCAACTGGCATTCGTGACCTCTTTCATAAGGAGCATCATAAAAATAGCACAAACCCTTAGCTTGTTTTTCAGCCCTCTCTGCTGGTGTAAGATACCTAGTGGGCCTGTAATTCCTAGTAGAAGGTCGATTATTGTGGCTTGGAAAGGAAGGGTTTGGAAGCAAGGCTGCTTTGTTTTGAGTGGAGGAAGTAGGTAAGGTTAAGGGTTTTTTAGGCTGAAAATTGGACTTAGGTTGGAATCTAGTAGCTTGTATTGTTTCATTTTGTAATCTAGCATACTCAACAACAGCATTCAAACTAATAGTTTTAAAAGCTTTAACAAAAGGTTTCAAATTAGGCTTTAATCCTCCAATAAAGCTATCAAGAAAATATTGTTCAGGAAGCAAGGGATTTCTCTGCAACATTAATCCTTTCAGATTCTCTAAGGCATCCAAATAATCATCAATAGTCCCAGCTTGATTCAGCTTGTTAAATTCTTTTACCACACTACTACCAATTTCCTCCTTAAATCTAGAACACAAATCCACAACAAAATCCTCCCAAACTACACTTTTTCTAACATCAATGTAACTGTTAAACCATGATTCAGCTTTTCCCACCAAATACAAACTAGCCAAACCAACTTTCTAGTTATCTAGAATCTTGCATAATGAAAAATATTTCATGCGTTTCTTAATCCAAATGCGAGGGTTTGAACCATCAAAAACAGGAAATTCTATTTTAGGAACAAATCCTAACGATTTACCTCCATGAGAAGCAGCTGAATCTACTGAATCTTCTTTCTCTTTTTCTCGTTCTTGTAATAATTTCAGCATTTCTTCCAGCTGAGAAGATTGAGTAGCCATCCTTTTTTCCAATTCAAGAAGACGAGTTTCCATTATAGATGCAACTGAGTTACTGTAAGATTCTTGTGTCTCGCCAGATTATCTCACATGTTGAGATATAGTTTGCCAGAACAAAATCAAAGGAAATGGTTGAGGTTAGGAGCGAGATTGCTCTGATACCAATGATGATGAACACAGGAAGCTAACCGTGTGAAGAATAGAAAGTAGCTTCAAGGATTCAACCTTCAACCATGGAACCCACAATAGAGATATAGAGAGAATGATAGAGAAAGATAAGAGGAAATGATTGTGTTTGATTGTTATTATTTTCAGAAGGAATTCGTAAAATGGGTAATTACAACTATTAATAGGTAACTTGTAGCAACTTGTAACTAACAGCTTTAACAACTTATTTACCAAACTCAACAATAAGTTGTTTAACAAACTTTCCCGCCTAAAAAATGGGTTTAACCAATCCTTTACATTTTACACTATATCATCGCCCGACTGGGCGAGCCAAGTTCTTCTTTTCTCTCCAGAAATTTGTTTGCGGGCCTGGCCAGCCGAGATCCGCCCGGGCGAGCCTAATTTTAGGCGCGTTTTGGATTTTCGCGATTTTTATTGTTTATTCTATCTCTCATATAAATAGCTTTTCCCAAAAATCCGAATTCATTATTCAGAAACCCTAAAATACATAGCCTACCCTATTCTCTCTAAGTCTTGAGCAGTTTTTGAGAAATTCCAATCTCTGATCCGGGTGCACGGAATCAGGGATAGTTGTGTTAACCTTGGGGGCGATCGTCATCGTGAATCCACACCGGAGGTGGCGAAATTTGTTTCTAAGTCAGTGGCCATCATACCACGGCGCAACTAATTCTTTGTAATTCAGGTTTAGTTATTTTGATTTCTGCAGATTTATTTCCTACAAAGTCTGAACCCAAAATTGGAACCGATTCTGAGTCCAAAAATTGGGATTATGGTTTTTATAATCTATGGCCTCGTACCCACTAAGTATCCAGTGGAATTTTTTTTTGACAGAATAGAAATGAACGGAAAAAATACAGCAAACAAACTACTGAACAATCGTCATAGCCGTCACACATTACTTGGCAATGTTATGTACTTGTTGCACATCTCTTCTAAGTACCCAGTGGAATTGTTCCCAAGCAAATTCTTTATAGAACAAAGTATTTCTTTATTGGAGTCTGTGTCCACCAAATTGTTACAGTTATTTCGTTACGGAGGAAGTATAACAAATACATCGAGCAATGAACCAATGATAATATTTTTAATATAATTCTAATGAGATTGATATTTTTAAAATATTGTAATAGTATTTAATAACTACTTTACTTTTTTATACTATATATTTTGCATATATTTATCTAAAAATTATTTTTTTGATACTTAAATTATAACATAATTTATTTTAAATTACTTTCTAAACTTGATCTGGTACCCGATATAGGAATCTGTCCCTACTAATTCCGAATCTAGGCATTAATGCAGAGCAATTATTTTGAGCAATTATTTTTTCCCTTCGGTAATAAGTAGAACTTTTGTGGACATGCAATTCAAGAGAAGTAAAATGGAATTGGATAACATAAATTAGAGCATATAAAAGAAAATGTGGAGCAGCTTGGCGCACGTGACATCAAAATTGCAGAAGAACTAAACATGTAAATGAAAGACGAATACAAGAATGTTTATGTAGGTAGAAGCCTAAGACCTAGAATAAAACAAAAATAGAGCATTACATTGTCAACTTATCATCGTATGAATCATTAATGGAGAACATAATGGAAATGTTAAGGACAAATCATATCAAGTCAACATATAACTTAGTCAATAAGCACCTTGTTCTTCGAGTTTAGTCAGTAAGCACCTTGCTAGTTGCTACCCAATTCCATCAAGTCACTGTCATATAAATCATTTGATCAACGCAGAGCGTTATAATATATCTGTGACATAGAAAAAATGTGGATAAGTTGTACATATACGGCAAGCTTGGATTAAGAATAATGCATTAAGGAGTAATAAAAGTCAAATTAAGACAAATTAAAATGATTCGAGATGATTATGAAGGGGAAGAAACGGCGATAAAGCGGATAAGCTGATGTTGGTAAAAAGAAAAGGAAACAAATGGGGGAATTATTACCCTCCTTATGGGCTAGGTGCAATAGATACCAAACACCCCCAGGGTAATTGTTACCCTCACTCTGAGGATAATAGCTCATTTGTCCCCCTCCCTTCTCATCACAACAATACCATATTATCCCCTTGAGACCATCTCGATTCACCTTTACTTTCCCTTTATTATGGTGGTTCACTAGTTTGACTTTTACTACTGCCCTAATCTTTTCCGCCAACCCAAGCAATGCCCATAGAAGTAAGGCTATTTCGCTAAATTTAAGTCAGAGTCTGGTGAGGGTAATTTGGTGACTTCACTTCTCATGGATGCTAGGCTACTCCTATCTCTTGTTTAGCTAACTAAAATATAGTCAAATACTTTATGATTTTTTTTAGGACTGTACAATGAACTGGGAAAAGATTCATTATCACAGCCGGTATTTTCACTGAAAGACTACTAGTATATTGAGTTTCACTAAGCCATAGATAAGACTAATTATGGGGTCTAAACTAGAAATTGAGTGGAGCAGCAGAAGTACCGGCAAGTTTTTCTGATCTCCCATAGCATTAACTTTGCAGAATAATAAAATTAAGATAAAAAATTGTCAGTACAGACTGCTGTTGAAAACCTATGAGAGGAAAGGGAAAACTTAGTGCACTAGTGCGAGGACCACTAATAACACAAGAAAGTGGATCATTAACAATGAGATGAGATAACATACTTGATTCAAAAGAGGAGTCAGAAAAACCCATAGTTTAAGCAGAATATCCCTTATGGCCCATTTAGTGAGCAGTAATAATGAGGCTAATGCTAATGAATTTTAGAGTACTTTTATAAGAAAAACCTCAGTCCTCGTGTCAATGTCCTCCTCGTGATTTGTGAAATTTAAATCTCCAAATATGAGTTCTTCAGACATTGCCATTACCACTCAATACCACCTTCCAAAGGGGTAATAGATGATAATGAAATGTTACGAGATAATAGATAGTAATGAGATGTTTGGGAATGGCTAAGTATCACCGTGGATCTTGACATGGGAATACTCATAACAAAACTATACAACAATTCATTACCACACCATCATTTATCATCACTTTACTCCAAACAGGTTGTTAGAGAAGTGACATTTAGACTTCAAAGATACGATCATATTTTCGTAGTTGAAACTTGGAAGTTCCTATGGCATGTTTTATTTTCTTGAAAAAAGTTAAATAAAACAGAAATGCATTAAACTTCAGAACTTTCTATGCACATGTATTGTCTCTGTCAAACTAATGCTGCACAACGGGTATCTCCAATGACTTCATGTAATAATACCTTTGAACAGAAGTCCCAGATGCAAAATCACAAGGGCTTCTGAAACTTCCCATGAATCCACACTCTCTTCATGCTCTTTCCTTTCCGTCGATTGACCGACTTGATGCAGCAATATTCTAGTTCAAGCTGTAAAACATACGAGTCATTGACAGCCAAAAATTAGAAAAGAACAAGGATCGATAGATGGAGCACCAAGGTTACAGCTTTATGAAATAGCCAAACAATTTTTAGATCAGAAAAACAAATATTAACTTGTCTGTCCCAGTAAGCAGATCTAAGTTGCTTTTTGTTCAGACAGTTCCAGTTGTTGACAACAGGGACTACAATACTATATGCTATAATCATACTGGACATATACGATGAATCCAACGGAAAACTTCATTACCTCAATGAAGCCAACACCAACAAATAGATTTCTCGCACCATCCAAATCAAAGAAATAAGAATATGTCCCATCAGCACGCATATAATGCCTAAAACCCAATCTTTTATCTGGCTCAAATCTAAGCATGGTCATGTCATAAAGACCTGCAAACATCATCAACTGTCACCGGCTATGTCACCAATTTTAGAATATTAGTACAATTGACAAGCAAGATGAAGCTTAATTACTAAGACAAAGAAGCTTAATACAGGGAAGTTTGTTATAAGCAGCATATATATAATTATGGAACGCTTACAAAGAAGCAGTACCGTAATCCCTGAAAAAGAGCAAGCCACCTGGCTTTAACACAGAAAAACATTCCATGACTGCTGTCACCATCCTCTCAGGTGGAATGGCAGATAACGTAAATACCTAATCGACACAGTCAAACAAGATTTTGTAAACATTGGAATTCCAAAAGGCACCAAGTTTATTAAAGAGTGTAACTGTGTAAGAGTACAGATCATGACTTTCAAAGATGGTATAACAAAACCTAAATTCATGCTGCAGATATAGCTCTTTCAGACTCCTTTTTTCTGAGAGAACTAATTTTTTTGCCTTTCTATTTTCTACACTATTCAAAGTGAGTACCATTTAGCAAAAATAACAAAATAAAGGTGGAAGCTACTTTCTATCATTAAAATAATAAGTGTCAATTTCTGTCAGAGGCCTAGGTTAACTTTATCTGTAATCTGTACCACCAGAACTGATGACAATATACCATATAATTATCTGTTTGGTGTTACAGACCCGATGATGAGAATGATGGGGTTGTTCTTGCACAGGAAAGGAAGCTCTACCAGGGGCAATAAAGTATATGAAGTTTTTTAGTCACTGAGTTAATTCAATAAGTAGCACTGCCACACAGATAGATTAGCATGTTGGCCCTTGGCTTAGCATGATAGTATTTGTTTAATCAATTATTGCATTCAAGAACTAGGAGTAGCCAGCATCTCCACTGAAATTTCGGAATATCACTCTCATAGAGGACAAAGAAAATTTACTGCTTAGTGATCCAAAAATATTATTTCACCATTTCCTGAAACACCTTTTCTCACTTCTTATGTGGTCAGAGGAAGAGAAGAGTGCATAAAAGAATTTCCTAGGAAGTTACTAACTTTGTACGTTTAATGCTTGTTATATACTCCTAGCACTCTTCTCGTCAAGAAATTTCCCAGTAACAGCCCAATTTTGGGGTCAACCATCTTTGTCTAGCCAGACTTCTGACCACATATGTAGAAGAGACCACGCAAAGATGAAGTTATGAGTTGGAGGTAGGTGAAAATTTTGCTCATTCAACATTAAAATACAAGAAAATGGAACATGAATTTAAAATAATGCACCTCACATCTAGAAAATGGAAAAGAGACAACAAGAATGGACTTTCATATCATATAACTTGGTGCATGAGGTGCGATCAAGATTGGAGACAATTAACTGATCAATTTAGTTATTTTCTATTTCTATTTGTTTTCGCATGACAATGCAGTCTCCTCGGCACAGACCACACATTCTGCTATTATCAGCAACTCCTTTCCATCTGTAAAACATCCATTAAGAAGTTGAATGATGGGATAATAGCTGTATTAGCTATGAACGACCCAGTTCAGGCCCTCATAAGTCATAAGTCTGAAAAAGATTCGTCCTTGACACCATTGCAGTGCCGCAATAGCATATGAACCGAATTGCACAAACACTAAGCCACATTATTATGCACCAGACAACCAAGTAATCACTGTAAAATGATCCATATTCTCTAACGCCTGCTGTTTGCAACTTCAAACGAGATATAGCACTTTGCTTTCATTCAGTAGTTCTCTGTTCAAGTCAGACTTCCTTGTAATGATACCATCCTATACAAAACATTAGATACCCCGAAAGGCCGAAACAGATACATTTTATATTTTAATGAACTCCAAGGGTCAAGCAGACAATAAAAATTGAGGGGAGAACAACTTTAAAAGACAATGTTATCCTGAAAATAGAATTATAAACTTTTCTCAAGCCATTTACAACAGCCTATGAAAGCTGAGTTTGAAGAGCTGTACGTTGTATCATCAAAAGCAGAGAGCTATTACCACTAGTTTTGAGGCAAAACTACGTAAGGATCGCAAGATATATAGAAATACTATATGAGTCATGAAAGTACCACAACTGATCAACTCTCTCTGTCTCCCCTGAAACAGCAACAGGCCCTACAACACCCTGACATGAATTTTGTACCCAATTAACTGTCATCCGAACCACTTTGATTCGACATTGTAGCTTCTCCATGGACACCTCAATAAGAAGATCAACATCCTCAGCCCTGGAAAACCTTCAACTGCAGCTGGCTTATCGCCAATGGACATCAGTGAGGCTGCCGCAATGTAAATTTTGGAAGAGGGGAGATCCCTCATCCCTTATCCACCCAAATTCTCCACCAAGTAGGATGATCAGCTTTTACCAGCACCAGTACGATGATTGTCGACCACAAATCCTTTGCTGGCAGAAAGCCTAGCAGGCTGTGATGTTATGGTTTTATATCTAGTTTTTTCCCCCTTCTTCTTAGTTGAAATGCGTGCTAATGGTGCTCTTAGGAGCACTTTTATACTAATATTTTTCATCTAGTTGTGGTTTTGTGTTTTATGATAGTTTACAGGTTTTAGGGAATTATTTCCCTATTTTCTACTATTTTTGATGCCACATTGCATTGGAGGAGTTAGGAGACGTGTGTACGAGTTCCCGAGGCCCGAGGCTGAAAGCCTTCAAACATGAAGAGAATTGAAGACTTGGCGTCAAATGCCAAGAAAACCATGTTTGGTTCCTCAATTTCCACTTTCGTCTCGCGCACGATCGGGCGCTGCTCGCCCGGTCGTAATTCGCTGAGGGCGCCCGATTGGGAGTGTCCGCCCAGTCTGATCAGGCGCCTTGCTTTGCTGAGCTGCTAAAGATTCGTGTTGCTGGAGACCCGCCGAGATGGGATCGGGCGCCCGTCGCCCAATCGGGCGGGTGGCACGGAAACCTAAATCCGGACTTTTAATTTCCTAATTAGTTCGTTTTTAGGTGTTAGTATAAATAGCTTAGTAAATTATTTCGCAAGGGACCTTTT
Source organism: Beta lomatogona (assembly GCA_947646795.1). Lineage (NCBI taxonomy): Eukaryota > Viridiplantae > Streptophyta > Magnoliopsida > Caryophyllales > Amaranthaceae > Beta > Beta lomatogona. The sequence continues at coordinate 1,535,383 of CANSNZ010001289.1, forward strand.
TCCTGATTTTTATTTTTCATTTCATTAGTTTTCCTAAACACTAGTTTTCTCTCTCGAGACCTAATTAGCATACTTTGGAGATTATTCACGTTTAATTCAAGTTCTTCCTTTTTCCTTTCAATTGGTAATTTATTCTTTTATTGTTCTTTATTGCTTTCAAGTATTTGTGTCTTTATTATTTTTAATTGCTTCAAAGTATGAATCTTTCAATAGTTATTGCTTTTGTTACTTTTGCCATGAGTGAGTAGTTTCGTTTCTAGGGGTTAGTGAGGGAAGCTATGCTTATGCCATGATTTATTGTTCCTGTCTTCTTTTAGTATTTAGGTTATGATTAGAGCAATTCTAGTGTGATTTATTTTAATCTGCGATTTATGTTAGTGTACAATTTCATGAATTATAACCTGTCTAATAATTGTTTGTATTGACCAAGATCTTACTTTTAGAGGCCTAGAACACACTGTTGAGTCTGATTATGTGAAGTGGCTATACTGCATATGTTGGCTTGAGAGCGTTAAGACCCAACCATACGATTAACACCTGCTCTAATTGCTTGACTTTATATCTAAGTATTATTAGTTGTCTGAATGTCCCTGATTGGTATAAGCATGGTGGACCGATCGAATGCCCTAAATTTTTAGTTATTTGATAAATATCCATCCCCTGTGATCTAGTTTATTCTAGTTTAGTTATTAATCATTCAACAACTTTTCTCTCATAATGCTTAAGTAATTGAACATCAATCGGTAGAACTCCAACTCATCTCCCTGTGGATCGATCCGTATTTGCTAAGTATCTGCTAACAACAGACACCGTGCACTTGCGGTACTATTTTAAATCCCATCAAATTTTTGACGCCATTGTCGGGTAGACGGCTAGTTTCTGTAGCTTTTTTGATTAATTATTTGAACTATTTCTACTGTCTCATTGGAACTTCAAGTTCCGATTGAGGCAATCTCACGGCACATTTTTCTTTGTTTCTTTAATGCCCAGGGCCGCAGGCGAGCCTGGGCATCAGGAAAAAAAAATGAAGCGCTCGGTGTCTACCAATGAAGGGTGTCAATATAAGCATAATCAATAAGGGTGGGGCCGGGGACTGGGGCATAGCGGGATTCGTCGAACCCCGCTATCTTTTGGGCAAAGAGGGTGATAAGCCCACCATTAACAATGGGGCGGGAAGAAATAGTGCCGTCAGCGCGGCGCTTAGGGAAAGTAGTAGCAATCCGCTCAAATTGGAGAGCAACATGATGGGGGATATTATATAGAACGTTTTTTCTTTACCTTTAGACATGTAGCTCCCTATGAGGTAAAGTTCGTCCCCTCTCAAGTTATTACCCTACACCCTTCCAAACAAGGTTCAAGCCATGAATCTCTGCCAGATTTCAAAAATAGGCTGGTGAATGTATCGGGCCTTACAGTGTTGTAAGTTAACAGGGGCCCAGTAATGTTGTAATATGCTATGCGATGATTGTACCTATCAGGGTGACCGATTTCCCCCCTATTGGTGATTCTAAGGATGCTAGCAAATTGGGGCAGGGTAAGGCGAAAGTCTTGGTTCAGCAGTCTATAAGATATGTAGGAAACACGGCCGATCTGGGTTAGTAACCTCCAAGCTACTATAAAATTCATAAGTTAAACTCTTGTAGGTGTTTACATGAACAAAAAAGAAAGACTCCATGCCAATTATTTTTCATTAAACCCTTGAAATCAGAAGTAAGCCCTAAACTATTCAAAAATTAAATATCTAAGAAACAAGTAGGGAGTACCTCACGACCCTTCAGTCGTTGGAAGTTTTCCTTTTGCTGCTTAGATTTGAAAATTATCTCGGGGAAGTCCTCATCCGGGGGAATCTGTGGTGGAGGTGATGGTGGTGCTTGCCCCTTAGATATGGAGCTTTGACCACGTTGAGCCCTTCTTCAATCTCCCCCACCTTTCTTCTTCACCCAATCCTCCTTCATCTTTCCTCTTTCCACCTTTTGTGGGTTTAACCAAAGGTCTACTAGAGCATCCATGGCAGATTCAAGAAGGGCTCAACGTGGTCAAAGCTCTAGATCTAAGGGCAAGCACCACCATCACCTCCACCACAGATTCCCTCAGATGAGGACTTCCCCGAGATAATTTTCATATCTGAGCAGCAAAAGGGAAACTTCCAACGACTGAAAGGTCGTGAGGTACTCCCTACTCATTTCTTAGATATTGAATTTTTGAACATTTTAAGTCTTAAAACTGATTTCAAGAGTTTTATGAAAATAATTGACATGGAGTCTTTCTTTTCTGTTCATGTAAACACCTACGGAAGCTTAGCTTATGAATTCATGAATTTTATAGTAGCTTGGAGGTTACTAAAACCCAGATGTGGTCTTGTTTCCTACATATCTTATAGACTGCTGAACCAAGACTTTCGCCTTACCCTGCCCCAATTTGCTAGCATCCTTAGAATCACCAATAGGGGGGAAATCGGTCACCATGATAGGTACAATCATGGCATAGCATATTACAACATTACTGAAAGTGAGGCTCCGATTAACCTACAACACTGTAAGGCCCGATACATTCACCACCCTAAAGATTTATGGCTTGGACCTTGTTTGGAAGGGTGGAGGGTAATAACTTGAGAGGGGACGAACTTTACCTCCTAGGGAGCTACATGTCTAAAGGTAAAGAAAAAGCATTCCAATATAATATCCCCCATCATGTTGCTCTCCAGTTTGAGCGGATTGCTACCACTTTCCCTAAGCGCCACGCTGACGGCACTATCACTTCTCGCCCCATTGTTAATTGTAGACTTATCACCCTCTTTGCCCGAAAGATAGCGGGGTTCGACGAATCCAACTATGCCCGAGTCCCCGACCCCACCCTTATTGATTATGCTTATCTTGACACCCTTCATTGGTTGGAGCGATCGGGGCCGGGTCGTTATTAGTGGTAGGTAGACACCCAACGCTCCATTTTTCTTCCTGATGCCCAGGCGAGAGCCTGCGGCCCGGGCAGACCCATTACCACCTTCCCATTCAGGGCCAGGATTTCCCCACCCCCACTCCTGAAATCCCACAGCGCAAATATAGTAGGCGCCCGCCTACTGATGATGACGTTGGTCCTTCCACCTCTGCCCCCCTCCTTCATATGGTGGTGATTTTGATTTTCAGGGCATGATGAGCACCCTCCAGAGAATGGAGTTTGGCATTACTGCTAATTCCCCTCGGCCAACAAGTTGCTACATAGCAGAATGATCAACACCTGGCCATGCACCCCATGTATGATGAGTATTGTAAGATCCGTCGGATTGCTGAGGGAGGTCCACACCCATCATGGTATACGTGGAACCCCAGCTACAACGTTCCAGGGACTAGTGGTGCGAGAGCCATGAAGGAGGACAGTGAGGACGATGATGGTGATGATTCTGATGATGATTACTTGGGCAATTGACGCCCATGTCCTTTCCCTTTTCACTTACTGCATTGAGGCCATTGCCAAGTTCTCTGTAAGTACTCTTCTCTCTTTAATTGCTTTCTAGTTTAGTTAGACTAGTTTAATTGCTTATAAAAAAATAAAAATAAAAAAAATTGCTAAAAAATACCAAAAATACGAATTGACTGGATTGAATTGATTGCTTCCCTGTGCCCCGTAATGTTCTTTAAAAGTGTAGTTTAGCTCTTTATTTGGATAGCTTGACACTTGAGATTGTGATGCTGGAATGTGACCTCAAATTGCCTTGACTCTGAGTAATTTTTGATAATAAAGCGCTTGCATAGACATCATGCTTGAACTGGTTAAACTGTGAGGTTTGCCTATTGGATTCATACATATATCCAGTGTGTTCTTATGCGTCAGTTTCTCTCTAGCGTTCAAATCTCAATTTTGGCAAGGTACTTGTTGACATGCTGTGATAGAGGCGTTCTTTTGAATTGATTCTTGAGCCTTGAATTTGATTTTCATGAGATTTTTTCCACTCTAGCCCTGCTGGGCCTAATGACATTTTCTGGTTACTAAACCACATTACAAGCTTTAGCCTTATGTTTGATTATTATCCCAAGCCTAGCTTGGAGGAGCATTAGCTTAGGATGGCATTGTGATGATAAGTTGATTACGATGGTACGTTGGAAAAAATTTAACGGTATTTTAAATGTTTGAGAAAAAGAAAAGAAAACAAAAAAATATATAAAGAAAAAAAGGGAAAATTCCTTAGGTACCCCTGAGGTTTGGCGTAATTCCCAAATTACCCCTCACATTTGGGGAATTCCTCATATACTCTTGAGGTTTGTGTTTGGGTCTAAAATACCCTTACTATGGATGGAACCCTAACGCCGTTAGGCTTTCCCCTCTCTCTCCCCAATTTTCTCTCTATTCTCCCACTATCCTCCATTAATGAACCTCCAAGATTTCTCTTTCCTCCCACCATCCTCCATTTGACATTCTAAACCTCAGAATTTTCTCTCTCTCCTCCCACCATCCTACCTCTCTGTTTTTCGGTACCCAAAACCACCCCATTCACCACCTGCACCGCCACCTGACTGCCGCCCCACCGGCAAACACCACCTGCACTGCCACAGTGCCACCAAGTCGCAGCACCACCACCCCACCTCAGAATGGCATTGTGATAATAAGTTGATTACGGTGGTTCGTTGGAAAAATTTTAACGGCAGTTTAAAGGTTTGAGAAAAAGAAAAGAAAACAAAAAAATATATAAAGAAAAAAAAAAGATATTTGAGAAATTGTGCTGAAAATAGAGTTTTTTTGGTTGTTTGGCGCCTCCCCATAGTTGGATGATATTTTGGTTATGATGTTGTTGCCACGGGAGTTGAATAAATCTCGTTTGGTCTTGCTATTAGTGTTATTTGCTCCCCTTTCTTGGTTTTATCACCACATTCCCTAAATGTTTTCCCTACCTTTACCCAAGCCTCATTACAACCCCTAAAAGTCCTCTTGAGCATGTGTTCTTTGTTTACTGGATTGATAAGGAGTCAAATTGCCAAAGTTAAAGAGTGCGTTCGTTACATGAGTCGGCCTGAATAGGATGAGTGACATTATACCTTTCCAAACACATGAGAGTGTGAATGGGAAGGGATATTACGGTTGGTTCAGTTAGTGTTCGGGCATATTTATGCCTGCCACAAAAATTGAGAAGAGTGACACCTTGGTGAGCACCATTTTGAGATTTGCATGTCATGTAAAGCAGCATTTGATTGTTTGCTTGGGAGATTGGTGGTTAGAGTGATCTCAGTTGAACTTGAATTTTGCCTGCTTGAATGATTTTGAGCTTTGAAAAAAAAATTATATGTGTTTTCATATCTAAAGGGGTGAAGCAATTGTATTCATGCTCATGTCATGCTTTGCTTAAGGACAAGCAAAGATTTAGCTTGGGGGAATTTGATGTTATGGTTTTATATCTAGTTTTTTCCCCTTCTTCGTAGTTGAAATGCATGCTAATGGTGCTCTTAGTAGCTCTTTTATACTAATATTTTCCATCTAGTTGTGGTTTTGTGTTTTATGATAGTTTACAGGTTTTAGGGAATTATTTCCCTATTTTCTGCTATTCTTGATGCCACATTGGATTGGAGGAGTTAGGAGGCGCATGTACGAGTTCCCGAGGCCCGAGGCTGCTCCTCAAAGCCTTCGGGTATGAAGAGAATTGAAGACTTGGCGTCAAATGCCAAGAAAGCCATGTTTGGAGGGCCGCCCGATCTCATCGGGCGGTCGTTTTCCCCAATTCCCACTTTTGTCTCGCGCACGATCGGGCGCTCGCCCGGTCGTAATTCGTTGAGGGTGCGTCCGCCCGGTCTGATCGGGTGCCTTGCTTTGCTGAGTGATAACAAAGAGTATCAAATTGTTTCCCTGCCGATTTAATTCCAGAATCCAACAAAGACCCCCATGAGCAATAAAACACCCGAAGCAAGAATACTTAAAGTTGGCTAGAAGTGAAAGAATATTCATTGTAACACAACTAAATATTAAGAAATGCTTCGTATAAGCCAAATCCTAAATAAAATTGGTTGAAATCGCAAAGGGATAAGAGAAGAAAGGAGCAGAGGGAAAATCTATCCCATAATATTACACAAGTGAAGTCATCCCAAACACATTTATCTCCAAGAAAACATGCCCATATATCTCCAAGACAAATACAAATGTCATTTAGAAAAAGAGATAGATTCCAAAAGTAACTCAAAGAAAGCTCAAAACTTCTTAACTTGTCTACATGAACTAAGGGAAAAAAATCATGTAATCAACAAACTACAATGGAGACACCCAGGATTTTAGAACTTGGTTGTGGTTGCAACCACAATTATGATAGCCGAACCACTTTTGCAAGAAATTTGGATAGTGTTGCAGCCTGAGATCATGGTTGCAATAATCTCAAAAGGCTTTATAATGCAATCACAACTCAGTAACGCAGCTGTTATATAATACTTTCATATTTTACAACCTCCTTCCTTTTCCCAAGAAAGATAGAAAAATAGTCATTCTCCTCCCCTCTTGGAATCATCTAAAACAAAGTATTTTTGCAACCAAACAAAAATAAAAGAGGCAATTGATCGTCTTACCTCATATCTTGTGAAGACTGAAACTAAAAGCTATGATATTTATTAACTAACACCTTAATGCATGTTTGAATTGACCTTCTTCACCTTTGCCAAATCTATCTTCTCAAAACCTCATCAATACAGTTCCGACACTCTATCACAAGATTTGTCAAAGTCCAACTTGAACTGTTGAACACGACCCTAGATAATCCCTCTTTCAAAATCATCAGCTACCTTATTAGCCACATGCATTATATCTCCAACTCTACTTTCCTTTGATAAATGCATCATGATGCAAAGAAATCACACCCAAAATTATCTTCTATGAAGTTCTATAACATAAAAATAAATTACAACATTACAGTCTTTCACTGAGTTATATTTCACCAAAAACATTAGCAAACAGGACTCCTAACCAAAAACTCTAAATAGAAGTAGGTTGGTTTATTTTCATTCCCAGATGGAACCAGAAGTATCTTCCATAAATCAAATATATTGCCTCATCTCTATATCATATATGTCAATGAGCTAAACTTGGTTTTTATTTCAAAATTATTCCCAAGAGACCCAACAAAATGAAAATTTCATTAACTTCCTCTGTGTTTAGGAGATGAGGGGGGTGTCGGGTAATTTAGGATATCCATGTGTTAGGAGAGTGATAAAGTGATGAAGAAGGTGCTCAAGTGATGAGGAGAGAGAGAGAAACCATATGCCAAGAAAGGTATTTGCAAAATTTCCCAAACCACCAAAAGTGAAAAGTGTTGCAACCAATAATAAAGGAAGAACTATTAATCTTTTATTTGGTAGGCTTGGCCCAGCTACCCAAGTGCACTAACCCCAAAACTAGTTTAGTTTAAGTCCTGACTACCAAGCTTCTCACACCCTCAAAAATTGTTCGAAGTAAGGCACCAAGTTTTGAACTCAAGGCATGGCTATAACAAGCCAACTTATCAATAAGTACCATAAAAGCTCTTAAACATTGAGACAAATCGGTAATGGATCTCAAATATAGTAGTCTAAATTTTGTCTTCCACTCATAACATACTCTCATTTCCTTAATAATGACATCTACATGTCAATGAAAATTGGAAGACTAAAAAGTCAAAGCATATGTCTACAGGTTTCTCTAATTCTCAAGTGCATATAGGAATAATATGTGAGACTTTCCTTCTTATATGCAAGAACCAGAAGAATAAGAGATATATAATATAAATACCCTAAAAACAAGTTGGTAAAGACAACACATACCAAAGTGACGAAGTCCACTCCACCAAGGCAGCAGGCACTATCTTTCGTGGAAGGCAAATTACTTGGTGTTTTTTCATTCTCCTTGACTTCTGTAATACCAGATATAGGGGCATGAGCTTCGCGCAAAAAAATGTACAATACCTGATGGATATGATAGATAAAAAGATTAAATGGGAACTTCACTAGATTTTCTACCAGAGTTGCAATGTAGCACCCTTTCTTGGTGCTTGTTCCGACATGAATCACACGCCAACCACTTAGGAAATTGAGTTGCAGAACAATCACAGCAGAAAGGATGAAAACGGTCCATCACGTATTCTATATCAGCATTTTCTAAATTCTGCTTAGCTCTCTCAAGCGCCTCAACACTACAGTCACAAGCATAAACACTGGTCCGCTCCTTTAAACTATAAAGAGAAAGAAAAAAATAAGATTAACACAGCTGCTGGAGATAATTAATATTTGAGTATACTAGAAAGAATTGAACCAAATCAATCACGTCAAATTAGGAGGGACTGGACAGACAAATACTACAAAATAAAGCCTCAAAGGGGACTTGGAGAATAAACAGCAAGTAAAAAAGTGGGACTTTGGCAACATTCGAATGTCCGTGCATGTGTATAGCATTGACAATGTTCTTGGTCAAAAGATCAAAGTGTATACAATTGCTATTATTACAAGCAAATGGGCAATACAAGTCCTGGACATTTTCCTAATCCTTTCACAGAAACAAGCTGGCCATAACTTTTTGCTATATTTATTGTAAGAGGAAAGGGAAGAAAAACAAGAGAAATGGATCACATAAATTATTTCCACATGTTTATAAATATTAACATGGTATACAATAACCCACTAATTATGCAAGTTATTAACGGATTATGTGATTAACATGACCAAAATATTCTCGTCTTGAACGGCTTGTGAATTGTGACGCTTATCTTATAATATTTGGTGATTTCATTCTACAGATTCTCTTGATATTTAATAGCAAATGCTTCTTCCTGAAGTAAGGAACTTTACAGTAATTAGAGATCAATATATCAAATCAAACTGCCGTGACTTTCTTTTGTTCACACTTCACAGTGATAATTGGTAAACATATAGAGAAGCTATAGCAATGGTCAAAAGTGATAAACCTTCCAACGGAAGACTAAAAGTTCAATTTCTCATGAAAGAGACATAATTTTTTGCTGCCAATCTATTCGAAAAAGACCAACAAGATTTTTATCGTTCACTTATGAACAAAAGAGATACGTTTTTTATATTCATAAACACTACCTTTCACTCTTCTACCATAAACACTACCTTTACCTTGGTCAGCTACTCCAATCGGCATTATTCATTGAGATAGATGATAGAAAACACTTCTCATTTATGTCAACATCAATATTTTGTCCTCCTATATTTGTTCCAACATTGGGCCATTGTTTAAGCTTTATTGAATGTGTTTGGAGGTTTACTCCTCTAGAAGACGAATGATAATTCATATCAATAACTTCAAGTTGTTGTAATTCTATTGTCAATTTGTCATAACAAATATCATAAAAAAATTCTTTCATACACGCACATATCATTTCTAATGTAAAGGTGAATCACATTAAGCAGGTTTTAGATCTTGGATGCGGTTGCGATTGCCATAACTGTTCGCGGGCAATACGGATGGTTTGTGACTGTTGTGTCCTTATATCTCGGTGTCGTTAAGCTCAAAAACCTTCACAACGTGGCTGAGATTTAATACCATTTTACCTTACTTGGGTTATTACCATGTTACCTAGTATCAATATAATAAGGAAAATATTTGAGAGCCAAATTTTTGTTCTTACCACCTTGAAAAAACACAGTTCTAGGTAAAATAAGCTCACATAATAAGTTCCAGAAAGTTATAATATAGGGAATTTAAATGAAAAGAACCACCTAAGTTGGAAAGTCTAAGGTGAAAAATGTCATTTATGCATGATAGATTGAAAAACAATAGTGTACTAAGTACTAACCATTGCACACTTAATGTGATTCTTTTCTTGAACTCCATGTTATTTAGCACAGACATTATACAGCCCATTAATCCAACAATTCCATGTAAAATCTAGTCCTAATAGGCTAAGATCAAAGGTTCATATATGCATTTTGTGCAGCTTAACAAGAAGTTGGCCAGAGAAGCATAAAAGGCTTGATGCTTGATACATCACAATGATACAGAAACTCTAACAATGGGCTCTTCTGGAAAATGCAATAATAAACTAGAAAATAGGAATATACATTCAAAATCACATACAAGTGGACATCTTGATCAACAGAAAGGTATATCTTTAGCCAAGTCAATAATCAATGTGGCAAACATGATCATGAACCAGTGGAGCAACAACTATTACAAACTGTAACACCTGCATCTAATCAGATGAGGTTACTAGATCACATTCATATCTCCCTTCATCTCTTAAACTAGAGTACACCTTACACTTTCCAGAAACTAAAGCCACTAAAACAGGTTTAAATTCAACCCTGCAGTCTTGTTTGCTAGCCCTAAAAGCAGCTATGTAACATATGAGTCTTGAACACATCATAAATATATCACATCAGAACACTTTACAACCTCAAACATAATTTTTTTGGATACATACTTCCGATTTACAAGAGCATTGGGCAATGTCAAAGTTCATTGTGTTGGACATATATACGCAAGAAATGACAATGCTTCACAATCACAGCAGCTGTCACCAATAAACTTGAGTATAAAGAAGTGCCAATCAAAAACAAAAGCTGTCATTACCGCAATATTGGAAGAATTGTACTTCCATTACCACATCCCACCTCCAAAACTTTGGAGTATCCTTCACTAGAAAGAAGCTCGGGAAATTCCTTTAGTAAATACCTTCTTTCCTGGAAGCACAAAAAAATGCCTTGGCAATAAATACAATAAGCATGCCGCATGCTAAACAACATAAGCCAGCTACTTCAATCTAAGGGGAGACTATTCGATCATAATAATAAGAAAAATTATTTAATTAAACTATAACATCCCATGTCAAACCCAAAAGAAATACTACATCCATTTCTTTTATATCTTTAACAGTTTGATTTGCATGCTTGCCAACACACAACTTTCACTATTGATTTTATTATGAATAAGTAAAAGTTATAAAAAGTTGATATTTCAATATATATATATGTTGAGACATATCTAACCAGATCCCACATGACTATGTTTTTCCTTGTGTATAAACCACAAACAATGGTCAAAGTGAAGTATGTCTACAGTGTCAAAGTACAAAGTTCGTAGACTTAAAAGAAACGGAGGGAGTACAATACAGCATCACGAAATCCAGATACCACACATTGTGAAGTTATGATGACTCTATTCCGTCATTAAGTTCAATCCAAAGAACAAATGTCTACCCAAGCCTCCATTTCATAAACCTTCCGTCTCATTCCTAAAAGAAATCCTTTCTCCCTAAACTGTTTAATTCCAACCAAAATCAAAATTTTCAAAGGGGCATCATTTGACAGAAAATAAAATACCCCAAACACCCAGTATATTAATGCAAGAACAAGAAAACCCACAAAACATAACCCAATTAAAATTCCAAAACAGCAATTCCCATAAAAAAAATCAGTCATTTTTACATGTGTAAGATTAAAATTCACAAAATGCCGTTAAAAAAATTGAGGAATTGATGTATTGTAATAGTCTGCTAAGTGGGTATAATATACCTTGAAGAATTTGCCAGAGGAATGACGAGAGTGGAAGTGAGACCATGCGTGAGAATCCGCAGAAGAAGAGGAAGATAGAGAAGGTTCAAAAGGAGAAAGATGGTAGGGGAGAGAAACATCACTCTCTACCTCTTGTCTCAGTTCTTCCCATTCGAAGTCTTTGGAGTGGTATTCATCTGCTGCTGCTGCTTTACTCATTGCCCTCTCTTTTACATTTGCTGATGATTTGAGTTAATAGTTATGACTATGGTCTATGGTGCTTTGCCGGATTCCTCCTCGGACAAACAAAGAGTTGTTCATATCGTATTTGTTACTTCTTATGTCACATTAGTAATTTTTTATAGTAGAATATACTATAAGGTATATCATTGGAAAAATAGATCTCTATTATGGAGTATATGTATTAATGTATTAACTGTGATGGTAACTCACCTTATAACTTTGGCGTTCAAGCTCGAACCCCACTACCTACTAAATGGGAGTAAGGGATTCCTCTTTCAACTCACGCGACTTTGAGGTCTGACCCGTGATAGGTCGATAGGTCCGTGGGGCCCAAAAAAAAAAATGTATTAATGTATATGGCAAGAGGAGTGAAACACGAAAAAATAGGGAAAAAAAAAAAGTATTACCCTTCCCACTCCAAACAACCACATGTAACCACGTCCACAACCGCAATCAAACCACCCAAAAACCACCACAATACACTACACCAATCAAAACGTAAACCAACCTACCACCCCAAACCAACCTTCTGAAACCACCTCTACCATCCCAAACTAACTGCCCACAAATCACCCTACCTACCAAACCATCTCGAAAATCACCCACCTACTTGAAACCAACCGAAAACCAGCAACAAAGAGAAAGAGAGAGAGAAAGTGAGTGATGCATACATGCCCCTCACCTGATTTTCTATTCGGTATTGTCTTAATATGAAATGGGATCTAAATGGTCAAATTCAACAATCAAAGCTTTAGATGGACTGATTTCGGGGGTTGGAGGAGGAAGAGGAAGGGGAGGGGGCTGGTGGTTGAGTAGGGGAAGGAAGGGGAGGGGTGGTAGGGTGGGGGAGGAAAAGGATAACGGTGGGGACACAAAAAAGCGAAAAAAAAGAGTAAACGACCAATAAGAGCACGATACGTGGCATTTTTCACTTGCTAAATCGGTTCTTTCAGATCATGGTTCATTTTTGGAAGACCCCAACATAGTTGGGATTATCCAAAAATAACCCATAGTTGGGATCAATAAAAGCGGATGGCCCATAGTTGGGATTATTGTCATTCATTCTTCCTATGTTGTATGAATTATTTATTTTAGTAGCCATAAATATTTTAGTAGCCATTATCTATAACATTATGTAATTTTGTCTAATGTAGTCATTATAACTTGTTTGATCTAAACCATTCATTTTTAATCTAAAGTCTACACCATTCATTTAATTAACTTTTATAATTAAACTAAATCTAACAGTTATACATCAATACAAATTTACAATTAACAATTCACCTGGTTTTTGGCAATTTTTTAAATGTTTTAAAGGTCAACGAAATCGATAGACAAGAAGAGTCACTAAAAAGCTTCCTTAAATTAGTTTGTAATTTTCACTCTTTTTGCTTATGTGAAAGTAAATAATGTTTTCCATCAAAAAGAAAGTAATTACTCCATATTTTGCTATCTTCTCTCCTTGCTATATCCTCTAATGTTTTACCCATAATTCCATCAGTAATTTTGGTGATTGTGCTAGATGAAAATGATTATATACATAATACAATGTTTAAAAAGTTATAATCATAAAAGCTAGTCAGCTTTGCTAGTTCATTATTCTAACATAAACTTCCTCATCATCTCCGATCCTAAAAATCAAAACTAGTTTATGGTGTTCTTACATCCTACTTGACATATAATAACATTACTAAATAAAATAATTGTCTTGAATCTTCTATTTCTTGCTACGTATATCATGTATAAATCACAGTAGACACTTGACATTATGTTAATGTAACGTCGTGTCAGTCATATTACACTGAATTTCCAACAAAGTCTAGAAAATCAGCTAATGTTAGCTAACAAGGTACCTGAACTTCTAATGCTGTAATGGACATTCCTAATCCCCCAGACGAGGGTAAATAATGAATCACATTGACCTGTCTGACTATGTTCTAAAAACCCTAATTCCTCAGGACACTCTCATTTGATCACCTGACAACCCTCCGGAGCTCGTCAACCATTCCCTGTAGAACCACAGGTTTCCTTATTAGACCATTCATCCCAATCTGTAAGCATCTCTCCCATATGTTATCCTCTGCACTTGCTGTTAGGGCTATAATAGACGGACCGCCCCGGCTATACAATTTCTGTATTCTCTTTGCAACTTCAAAGCCATCCATTTCAGGCATATGAAGGTCAAGTAGCACAACCCTAAAATTGTTTGGTGATGCTGCCAAGGCACTTAGGCACTCATAACCAGAAGAACTGGAAGAAACTTCACAGCCTAACTTCTCAAGCAGCCTCTTCGTCACTGTCCGATTTACATTATCGTCGTCAGAAATCAAGACTTTCAGGCCTCTGAACAGAGAGTTATGATATGTATTTTCCGTCGTTGCATACACATTTCCCTCAGGAAGATATTTTAGTTGTTGAAATCGAAGAAGAAGAGTCATGTTCTGTGGCAGTCCATATGAATTCAGAGATATCCAGATATCACCTTGCATCATCTGTAAATGGATTAAAGAAGTTAGAGATTGGTAAGATAAGATCATAAGAACCATGTCATGCCAAAGAATATTGCCAGGAAAAATAAAATCAATAGCATAAAAGTTGCAAGTGGTTCATAAAGTCACATCTACGATCTACCAATTCACAAGATTTAACTCCAGACAGCACAAACAGAGGATTTCAGCCAGATTTGTTGAAATGATAGAAACGAGCCTAAAGCACCATGTGTCTGCCATTCTTAAGGCTGGTACTGGCTGTGCTGAACCTGCCTCTGAGACGAGTCAGCAGGCTGAGGGAAGCAGCAGCCCAACCCATGGAACAGCATGGTATAGGGTCAAAGCAGGTTGTGCCACAGGCTACCCACGGGTAAGATGGTGCAATTTGGAACCTTTTCATATACAAAACATAAATTATTGTTCTCATAAGTCTGTGCAAGACCCATCGTCCTAGGAAGGCTTGTGCTACCTCTAACAAAATTATGTCTTAAATTTGCATAACAACCTGAGCATGCTAGTTCGTATTCATGCTGGACCTCAAGCTAGTTATGCCAGTTTTAAATATACTATACCATACGAATATAGTTCAATGTGTCCCACTACCTTTCACATGTACTGCTTAGACAATTTACCACAAACTAACGTGTATATTGTCTACCCGTGCTCCAGAAACTTTCAAATAGTTAATTAATTCTAACGAAGTGCAAAGCTATCAAGGGAAAGAAAGGGGGGCCTACCCAACTCCACCGTCCAATTATTTCTTAGCCCCCCCTTTCCTTTTGAGAATGGTTAGAGAAAGCATATGAATCCAAAAACAATCTAAAGCTTGTCACATTGGTAGGATACTCAGTTTAGTCTTATAGAGTGTGTTGCATGTATGCCTGTAGTCCCAGCTTAAGACTTGCTGAAAAGCTTTTTTTTCTTTTTCTGCCCCTTTTCTTGTCTCTGCAAGACTTGGCATCACCGTGTTAGCTTGTCAATTGGATTTTGCTTATGCCTTTTTATTCTTTACAAGTCTCTTAAAGAAGCGTCTAAAACTTATTAAAGAAGCAGCCAACATTTCTTTCATTAAGATATGTGGAGTAATTATTTTTCTAAAAATTCATTCACAAAATTACTTTAAATTATTATCTTGTTAATTATTTCATTTGATGTTAATTATTAAAATTCTAATTTTCTAGAATAAGCTAATACCGAAAGTGAATTTTACATAAATTTATGATAATCGTATACATAAACAATTACAATTATTTTTATTATTAATATATTGTTGTCTGGAATCGGTTGGTTAAATCATTAGCTATTTCTTTAACACCAACATATAATAGTTAAGAGCCAACACATACATTTTAGCAATGAGCTAATACTAGCGCTCAACCAACATCTATTTTCTATATGTAAGTACTGCCCACTTTGTTTCTGAAATCCTCGCATCACCCCTGATCCCAACACTAAGCTACAGTAATAAATATAGTGGTCAATGGGTTGATATGGAAAAACATACTGATACTTCTCAAAGAATACAAGACTAAAAACTTACGACTATAATTCCTAGAAAGTCAGAAGTACCAATTCTCGCAGAATTTGGAACTTGTTACCCAATTATCCCAACTAATTACACCTATTATCAACCAAAGAGTTTTGGCACTTCTTGTGAAACTACAGCTCTTAAGAATTACAAATTACAGTGCAATGCTAATAAGATCCAGACGTGGTTAGATCTTACTGTCAAATTACCTATCACTAGGTTAAAAGAAATCTATGATATTAGCACGACCCGACAACCAAATTTTTGGTGGAAATCATAAGGGACTTAATTTGATTATACGGTTTTTTCACCAAATGCCCCCGAGTTTTCACGAAATTCACCGGGTACCCTCGCACTTTTGAAAATACACCTGGTACCCCTCAGTTTCAATATAATAACACCCAAATGCCGGGGTGGGGGCTGCGGGGGGTGGGGGCTGCGAGGGGGTGGGAGGAGGGCTGCGGGGGGGGGGAGGGGGGTGTTGGGACGGTGGGGGGAAAGGGTGGTGGGAGGGTGGGGGAGGGTTAGGTTAGGGTTAGGGTTTAGGGTTAAGGTTAGGGTTAGGGTTTAGGGTTTAGGGTTAAAAATTAGGGTTTAGTTAGGTTAATTAAGGCTAATTAGGATTTAATTAGAGTTAAGACTAACGGCGGTTAACGCCGTTAGTGACTAGGGGCATTTGGGTGTATTATGTTGAAATTGAGGGGTACCAGGTGTATTTTCAAAAGTGCGAGAGTACCCGGTGAATTTCGTGAAAACTCGTGGGCATTTGGTGAAAAAACAGTTGATTATAAGGCTTCACCACCTAACTCGAATAAAGAAAAGGGTTTAGATTATGTATATTAGCTTCACCACCTAACTAACTAACCAAACTTGATCAAGATTTAACACCCTAATACAAGGATCTTTAATTTGATTACACACCAAAATTTAATAATTTCAAGTTTAGAGTCCTGCTCTTCCATAGGATTTCTGGGAATAATCAACTTTCTCATGAGCTCATTAGAATGAAATAAGGCTTACATCCTAATAGGATTGAATACTCAAAATATCAAAACTAGAATATTTCTAACAGCAATATATATGAAAAGAAAAGAAAAACCCTTGTTATGCATGATACAACGTGCATAAAACAAACTAATCGAGAACTATCCGGTTTTTAGAACATACTTCTAACTAAAACTCCTAATCGACCAAAACACACGGACCAAGACTAAAAGTTTTACCCGATGGGAATGAGACAAATTAGCAACCAACCATTAGCCCATCTTTTACAATTCCTTCCAATTATTAGCAATGATCCCCAATCAACCTAAATTCCAAACACTGGTACGCAAAGACCAAAATCAAAGACCAACTTCCTATTCTCACAACACTTTTGTTGACCGAATATGCAAATAATAAGATATAGGCACATTAAATTTTTAACCCATGCACACTTAAGACACATGCAACTTCCAATATTTGTTACTCAATCATCCTCACATTCCAATAACAATAATGCCACGAAAAGAAATAAAGAGTCAATAGCAAATTAACCAATTGAGAACTGTTGATTGAATAAGATGGACCAAAGTATTGTGAAGGAACTCAAATCAATATCGTAAAAGCCAAGGATGCGTGACCAGGAAACACGACAAGTGGCAGACAAAAAACCACTTAAGCTAAAATTTCCTAGCACTTCTCAACGCACCTATGTTACCTAATTCACAGGGCCTCCCTCAAATCACGATTTGGAACGTGAGAATTGGTACATGGAACATGGTGCACTAGCACACTTGTAAATTAATTTAACAAAGTTGAGTAATAAACTATATTCCCGTATCTAATCAGTGTGCCAAAACATATAGGTAAGACTTCACCGATCATATAAGTTCTAGGGAGACCCCCCCAAAAAAAAAAAAACCAAAAAAAAAAAAAAACAAATACAGAAAGCAATACTTAGTCCCTTGATAGAGTTGCACTGAAGAGAACAAAAAGGTTGCTAGGGTAGGTTAGAGTCTAAATCTCTATCCACCAATTTATTAATAAGCTACTCACCCTGTTCTTTTTCACTTCTACCATTTTTAACTTGTCATGTTTGTTGTTTGCCAATGCACAACTTTGACTATTAATATCTTCAACAATTGATTAGTAAATATACAAAAAGTTGATTTGTTTGTAAATATACATCAAAAGTCATGTTTGATAATAGTTTACATGATCAACTGTGCTTTAAAATAGTGTTGTGTAAAAATGGTTGTGTAAAAATGTGGTCAAAGTGGGGTATGTGAATAGTGCAAAAAGTCAAAATGGTAGAAAAAGAAAGAACGGAGGAAGTATAAACTAACGACAACGTCAAATATCTGGTAAGTGTAGGATAATCCAGCATCTGAGAACAGTTGTACAAGTCAAAATCCAAAAACACAGTGGGAAAAAAATCCCTGGTCACTGAGAAAAAGGCCCCTAAATTGACTCAATAAAGACAAATCAACTGTGAGAGCACACAAAAATTTGTAATCATCACCAGAAGCAATTAGAACTGAGATAAGCAGATTAAAATACCACCAATATACTAAGAGTACAAGAATGATTTAAGCATACACACAATTATATGGTCTCTAAAGGAATCAATCAGCAGGGCCAACTGTCACACATAAATCACACAGTTTTAATTCCATCATATTATCAACATCACAACCATCATCATACAGTTTCAGTTCCATCATATGACCAACATCACAACGAGAACTGGGCTAAACCATTCCCACGGAAATTGATAAGAGTATCAGAAGACAACCATGCAATGTCATGTAAAGAAATCATTGAGAGATTAATTTGAAATAAGAATACTAAAGTGAAGGATTTATAATAATATGCAAGAGACCAGCTAAAAGAAGGGAGTTATGAAGCAGTGACCTGAGCTAGCCTTTTGCACATGCTGAAGCTCAACACTTCCTTATTTGCATCACCGTGGGTTCTCCTGATAGTCTCTGTTGGATAACCTCCACTTATGTCAAACTCAAACTTTATTTTAATGAAATCATCGACGGTAACTGACGATCTCCACATCCCCCACTTATCATTCTTTCCCTCACTGCCCTTTTCCTCAGAAACCTGAAAATTGATAGAATCTCCTTTTCTAGAAATATGCAGTAGGTGTCCTACCATGTGTAGCAGGACCTGGAAAGTTCTTTTCTCATCACCGATCACCTGAGCAGGCAAAGTACTCTGAACATCAGGTGAAAAAGTGGACCCGTGGTAGACAAATAAACATTTGGCCAAGCACGAAGCTTCTTTAATCATGGAATGCAGGTGGAATGGTCTCATCTCCAATTGGAACCTTCCATTGTCTTTTGCTGATATCTCTGTCACATCGTTTAATAAAGTTGAGATAACATTACCAGTTCTCACCATGGTGTCAACCATAATCCGTTGATCAAAATCCATATTATCTTCAAACATCGAAAGAAGACCAAGAATTGAATGCATTGGTCTCCTCATTCCACGGCTCATAACCTTCTGGAATGAATCTCTTGCTTGATTTGCCATGACTGCGTCCTTCTTAGCCTGCTGCAGAACGCGATTTCGCTCCTTTAGCTGATCTCGCATCATCTGAGACTCTTCAAGAACATTCGCATGAGAAAGGGCCACAGCCACTTGATCAGCAACCACTTCCACTATCTCTAACTCATGATGGTTCCAAACTCTAGCAGTTGAGCTCGGAAGAACCAAAACTAATATGGCATAAGATGTCTTGATGAATTCAGGAGTACCACCTTTAAAATTAGAGACATTCAGCAACGGCATCCGAATCGCTGCCACAGAACCAGGGTCTTCCAAACCACCACTACTTGCCATTCCCAGCGCCGAATCCGGTCTTAGAATCTTCACTCCCTCGCTACCACAGATCTCCTGAACATCTTGATCATCCATCGGGGTATTTCTAGGAAATGTATTTGAGGGGTTAGACTTCAGCTCATGGGTCAAGCTCATTCCAGTCTTATTATTATATGGCATCCAAACAGCACAATTCTGCAGGTCCAAAATATTGGAAAGTTCAACCAAAGTAGTATCTAATATAGTAAGCTTATCGAGTGATTTTCTTATTTCTCGAGTAAGCATTCGAACGTGCCAACTAGCTTCCTTCTTTTTCTTCATCATCCCAACCTCTTGGTCTAATTCCAAGACATTTTGTGTCAAAAACACCTCTCTAACTTTCAATTTAAGTAGAAGAGGGATCAAAGTTAAAAGCGTTATTGCAGTGGCACATGAAACCAAAGCTGTTAGGAATTTAAATATTGTAAGTGACATCATGAGCTGGAATGAGTGAGGACCATAGTAAGTCCATCCATTGAGCAAATGGGTCATTCCACAAAGGACAATGAAAGCGATGAATTCAACGAGGACCCATTTGAAGGGAAGATTTGCGCAGCTAATGAAGTAAATCAACTCAATGGGTATGGAGAAATAGGCAATGGCAATCAAGAAATCACTCACTTTTTGGCATTCCATAATGCTATGAATGCTCCAAAACCCCTCATCGTCGCAATTACAATTCGAGTATCCAGTAACAATGGTGGATATAGAGAGTATGAGACTGCAAACCAACAATCCAACCACTACCACTTTCAACATTGCACCAACAATACACTTCCCCTCAATCCATCAACCAATAATAAACACTTTATCCGTTGTCAAAAAGCCTCAACAAAATCTAATTCCCAACATTTACGCCTTAAATTGTCAGGGCAAACTTTAAAACCATAAGCAATGATATTGGGTGGGAAAAACACTCATTTTCACTATTCAAACTTCACATCTGCTGGAAATTGACTACAAAAAGAAACCCTCTTTTATTAATTCTATATGTCTGATTGATACCAATCTTACCAGCTGAATCTCTCCCCCTTTCAAGACAAGATTGAAGCATTAAATTCTTATTTCATTTGATCAAATCCACTGCTTTAACAAATCTTCAAGTCACCAAATAAGCTCCTCCGCAATTTTCTGAATTTAAATGAAAATCCAGAATAGATAACAAGCTAAAATAAGATTAAAAAAAACTTGGACAATCTGCAGAAATATTCACAAAAAAAAAAAAAAAAAAAAAGCTAACCTGGATTATTTTTCAGCAAGAACACCAAGAATCCAGCAACAATGAAATACCCACTTCCAAAATGCAAAAAATCATAACAAGATTACACCAAAACAGCTGAGAAATGAGTGAACTTTCAAGAAATCTAAAGACCCAGAAACAGGAAATTTGAGAGAATCAATTTGGTGGATCCAATTTTGCTGGCGTTTAGCTTTTAGATGGCAGCTTTCCCCCTCTTACTCATTGGAAAAAAAATCCAGCTTGCTTTGAAATTTGAACAATGGAAAAATAAGAGAGTGAGAAAGCGGTGTGGCAGGTGACAAGAGGCCCACCAGGATTTACATGAAGCGAACCTAGACAGTTCCCTCCTTTTGCTGCTTACCTCGACGGAAACGAGTAGTAGTATCATATTTGCGAAATTCTCTCTAGTAATCCCTGTACTTTAGCTTATTGTTTATGGTAGATTAAAAAAAACTTAATGTTGCAAATGACCCTGTAATTAATGACACTGTTCACATGTGACATTAATGATGTTTTGTTGTTAATTTTAGGTTTAAACGTTAAACCTAGGGCTACGCCTCCAAACAGCAGCTCGGTAATGGTGGCACCACCACCACGAACCGAATGGGATGAAGATACGAGGGGAGGATTTCAGGGTTGGGGAAAGGGAGGGGGCAGTTTTGGGGCTGGGGAAGGGGAGTGGAGAGGATTTCGGGGTTGGGGAAGGGGAGGGGGCGGTTTTCGGGTGGGGAAGGGGAGTGGAGAGGATTTCGGGCGGGGAAAGGGAGGGGGGCGGTTTTCGGGAAGGGGAAGGGGAGGGGAGGGGGAGGTTTTCTGAGTCGGGGAAGGGGAGGGGGGAGGTTTTCGGGGTGGTTGTGTCGGTGGTTATGGCCGGGTTGACGATACTTGGATTGCGGTGCTGGGTTGACGGTGAGGTGGGGTCGGGTTGGCGGCTACCGCTGTTGGGTAGGGGCTGCAAGGGTGGAGTGAAGGGAGGTGGTGAGGTTTGGGTGGTTAGCTTTAACGTTTTAATCCTAGATATTAACGGAAACTCATCATTAATGTCACGTGTTAACAGTGTCACTAATTATAGGGTCATTTGCAACATTAAGTTTTTTTTTTTGGTCTACCATAAACAATGAGCTAAAGTATAGGGTTACTAGAGAGAATTTTCCATCATTTTTTTCATGAAAAATATGTGAAAAGTTTGGCTACAAATGTAGAGTATAAACGACTCCCTCCCTCCCATAATATAGTGCTTACTTCTTAATTTTCACGGGAATTAAGAAAAAATGAAGGAGTAGTAGGATTTCCCAAAAAACTATATTCAGGGAAGTGCTTTTGTCTTGGAACTAGTTCCTTATATTTTTTTTTTTCCTTTAAAAGAAATTCAAAAAGCAATAAATGTTTCTTAGAATGGTGTAAAACAAATAGGAGCACAAATTTTAAAAGAAATGTAGGGGTATTTTGGAAAGTTTGTGTAGGAATTAAGGATAATTTAGTCAAAACAAATTGATAAAAAAGGAAATAGGCACAATATTTTGGGACACTAAAAAAAGAATATGAACACTATATTATGGGACAGAATGAGTATAAAGTATCACCCATATGTGCAAGATAATTATGATATGAGCTATCTAAATGGGTAATAAGAATCTTTATACAACTTCTTCAATATAAAAAAAAGGTAAGAGGTACAAAATCTCGTATTAACTTTCTTACAATTGGGTGGATATGATCACAATAAATATCCCTTTCTAACTTAATCGTATGTTGAGTAGTGCATGCACATAGAAATATGTGTGTCGCTAGATTGTTCCCTATTTTATTCATGTGTTCTTATTCTATGTAGCAAAGTCAACAATGTGATGAAACATGATCGTTTGGATGTTGATATGGCATCCTTACTGTTTCGGGTAAAAACTTGTGAGATGGGGGAGTTAGTCAAGATGAGGGGCCGATGACCGTTGAGAATAGCCGAATACTCGAATGGTACCGCTGAGACCTGCAAGAATGAAGGTTAGACTACCCCGGGGGTGTTTCCGGAATCGCCCCTTCGACGCTCAAGTCTGTTAGGATGTTTAACTGTAAGTATTGAGCAGTTGGTCTAGAATTTTTTTTTGTTCATTGATGAGACATTGGGTATATATAGTGTTGTGGATTCCCATAAAGGGAACATTGATAGGATGGGCCTTAGGGAGATTGTTGGCTATGTTGTCTTTTCAGGCAATAAGCCTTTTTGCCCCTTTCCTGGGATCCCTAGGCACCCTTGGATTAGGATAACAATCCTGTGGGACCCATTGTGCCCCTTGTCCGAGGTTTGGTGGTCCTTCCCATAAGGACCGGACCTAGAGAATATTGGGCCCAAACATTAGCCCCACGCGAGATGTGTGAGAGAGGGCTTCCCGAAAATCGCATGTCTCGCGGAAAGTTGAATTTGTACTTGGTTGGGGTTGGACCCATGCATCCTGAGGGGTATCTTAAAGTGCGTTAGAGATGTTCCGGCGATCAACGAATTCTATATGCCTCGAGGGATGTATTTGTCCTTGACCCTGCTCGAAGTGTCTCAGGGGCCAATGAGCCCCCATGCATCTCGAGGGGCGTCTTTGACCTCGCTCGAGATGTCTCAGGGGCTAATGAGCCCCATGTATCTCGAGGGGCGTCTTTGGCCTCGCTCGAGATGTCTCGGGGGCTAATGAGCCCCCATGTATCTCGAGGGGCGTCTTTGGCCTCGCTCGAGATGTCTCGGAGGCTAATGAGCCCCATGTATCTCGAGGGGAGGCTTTGACCTCGCTCGAGATGTCTCGGGGCTAATGAGCCCCATGTATCTCGAGGGGCGTCTTTCACCGAGGGGCGTCATTGACCTCGCTCGAGATGTCTCAGGGGCTAATGAGCCCCATGTATCTCGAGGGACGTCTTGATGCCGTAGCGCTTGACGGGCACCGACTCCAGTAGTCGGGGTGACTCGGAGTATCCCTCGCTCGATCTGGGCGAGGTGCCTAATTGTAGGTCTTTTAGGCTTAGCTGGACCTAATCAACCCGGTGAGCTGGGGTGGACTGATCGGGCAGCTAAGGCTAGTAGTTCCGGTTAGGGTGACTGTTGGACCTGGTTTAGGGCCCAATGTTAACCTCGTTGCTTCTGGGAGTTTCCCAAGCCCGCGAGATACCAACCTTTTCATACGGTGTTTGTTTATAAATAGGGAGGGGGGACCGTGTCATTTGTCTCATTCACTTTATTTGGATTTTGCTGCGTAAAAGATTCCCTCGAGGCTGCTCAAGTCGACCGGCGTCATTTGTCAAGGTGCAGGATCTCGAAGGTGCTTTGGATAAGGTACGACCCACTTCCTTCCCTCTCTTTTTATTAATAAATGGACCTTTCCGGACATGATCCCCTTTTGATAAGTAATGGGGGTTCTTTGTCTGGCTCGGATACCCCCTCGGCACCACTCGAGCCCTTGTTCGATGGAGTGTTAATAAATGGGGTGCCCGTGGTGTCCGTAGCATTCGACTGCCCCGATCCCACAAGGGTGCTCGACGCCTTACCGTGCTTGAGCGATGGGGTTTCAATAATGTCTGATGGGGGAGAGGAGATAAATAATCCCCCATACGAGGTGACCGTTGCTCGCCCTCGGGCAATTAGGAGTTACTTAGACCATCTTCTCGATGGCCAGGTTGTTCGAGTGATGGAGGGCAGCAGTGAAGACCTTTCCCACGAGCTGAGCATTAGTAGTGGAGAGGGGGAGACCCGGACTCAGGGCAAGGGCATCGCGTATTTCTTCGTTCGGGGACCTTTCATGCAGTTCCTAATGGACAACTTGCGCTTTCTCGAGACGTCGTACTAGATTCGACATCCATACGCACTGTACATCCCTGAGCCCGACGAAACCGTATGCACACCTCCGACGGGCTGCGTGGCTCTTTATAAGGCTTATCTTGAGTTGGGGTTAAGGTTCCCCGTCCATCCCTTCATCGTCGAGGTGTTATGCTCTTATAACCTGGCTCTCTGTCAGTTGATGCCTAACAGCGTAGGCTCGATGGTTGGGTTCCTGGCCATATGCGATATGATGGCGGTCGAGCCATCCTTGGTCCTCTGGCGGAACTTGATGAAATTGGTCGTGATGTCTGCGACATCGAATGGTGAAGGTTGGTATACCTTCCAGGCTCGCTTCCCTTACAAGATCGTGGGGACCATGCCTTCGAACCAACAGAATTTCCGTACGGAGTTCATGTACGTATATCGAGCTGAGCAGTGGGACTTTCTAGTTGTTCCCTGTCTCGAGGGCCCGAACATGACTTTAAATAGGTCGGTTCCCAGAATGTCGGAAGACGAGGCCATAGTTGCCATCTACTGCCAGACCATCACTTCGATAGTCAATGGCGATCGAAAGCAGGTCCCCACCCATTGGAATCCTAGCGTAGAGGATTTGAGTGACGAGCACTTCCTTTCTTCGATGGGATTGTGCCCGGCTTATCCCAAGGGTAGGGCCTCCGCTGCTAGGTGTCTACTTGTCTTGATTAATATGTATCATGGGCTAACCTTTATTTTTTTTGTGCAGTTATTGCCCGTCGAGAACTCAGTGAAGCCATGCAGAAACGGCTGACGGCTAACCAGAGGGTGCAGGAGCAGATACGCTCAAAGGTCTCGAGGGGGGAAACTCGAGTTCCTCGCCCTCCCAAGGTAGCTTACGCCTCTCGATCTGATCATCACGCTCTCTGTTTTGTGTTCTAACTTCTGTTAGTCTGATGGGGAGAGGGGGAAGACAGCGACCCTCGAACCTCCCTCTAGATCCACGACGGCTTCCTCGAGGGCTGTGGAGGTACAAGGAGAGCCCCCTCGCCACGAGGAGGCCCCTGGCCGGAAGAGGGCTAGGACGGAAGACTCGGACCAGACCTCGAAGCCCTTCACCGAGCTTTCTGGGGTCGAAAAGGCGCTTCCTGACCAAGGCGGATGTCGAGGCCTGCCGAGCTCTAAACGAGGAAGAGGAGGTCGAAGGGCTTCATGCCTCCTGGATTGATGTAAGTTTTCTTTTTATTAAGCTTTCACTCTGTTGTTGCTTTCTTACATTTACTGCTTTGCTTGTTCTCAGTGTTCAGTTCGAATGGCCGTCATGAGCCATCGACATACTATCGGCTTTTGTCGACTCCGGGAGGATCTCGCTCAGCCAAAGGAGCTTGCTTTGAACTTCAAGCTCGAGCTGGAGGCCGCCCAAAAGGACCTCGAAGAGAAGGAGAACAACTTCACAGTTCGGGAGGAAGGATGGAGGAAGAAGATCCAAGATGCCTAGAGCCAGGGGGATTCGATCAAGAGGCAGTTCGACTCATCGAAAGGCGAGTCCTCGACTTCCAGGGAAAAGATCATCCTTGAGTGGCAGAGTTCTCAAGATGGTAGGGACTTTGTCGCCGACATGGGGCTCGAGGGGGCCGAGGTAGCGACAAGAGTCACTCTTGCCAAGCTGCGGGAGGCCTTGGCCAAGGTCTCTCCCTCGACCAACTGGGCCCTAGTCGAGAAGGAGTATGAAGCCATCGTGGCCGCTGAATTGGAGGCTGACTCTCCACCGACTTTTGAGGCTCCTGTGGAGGGCGTCGATGGCTCTGGTTCCGAGGTCGGAGTTCGTGTTGAGAACGAAGATGCCTCGGGCAAAGAGGATGAGGGTGGTGAGGATGAGCTCGATGACTCCTCCAGTTCGACCTCTCTCGTCTCCTCGAGTAGCCGATGATCATCCCCGAGGCCCTTCGAGCGGCAAACGCCGTCAGTTGGCGAAGGCTGGTTCGAACCCCGCCTCTGCTGCCTCGAGGTTACCTGATACCTCGAAGGCTGTTAAGCTGGAGGTCGCGGCCTTGACTGAGGACGTGGCTTTGGCTTCGGGCGCTAAGGCCCTTCCTCCCTTAGCTCCTGTGAAGCAGAAGACCCTCGAGGCCAAGCTCGAGGGAAAACTTCCTTTTCCGCTTTCCTTTCTCATTACTTCGTCTTGGGTGCAGCAGGCCCCAGGGGACTGGGGGTTTGGCAGGGAGGCAGCAAGGGGACGGGGATCTGCAGGGGGGATGGCAGCAAGCGGAGGAAAAACAAATTATTGCAATTACTTACAACGGCATTTGCTATCTTCAAGGTCCCCGGATCTGAAATGGTCATTTTATTGTTTGAATCACGCCTATGCATGAAGCACCACCAATCAGCGACACGGTCAACTTTGACAGATGCGATGTTGGAGGCAGAAGATGTCGTTGTAGATGCATCGATAGAAGGGTAAAATTTGTCGTCAATCCACACCTGTCTCGCCCTCGCATAAGTGTAGGAACCCATATGATGGTAGTGGTTCCTCTGTTTTGAACTGTGTGCATGTTTCTCACGCTTAGCCTATAAAATCACATGGTTAGTTTGAAAACACATCTAATTGTATTAAAAGTAAATATACAAAGTCGAATATGCGATAAACAGCACAATACTTACCACCATCTCTAGCGTAGTATTTTTTGGCAACAAATGCCTCCCAATCTTCTCGTTTTATATGGCCCCAAATCTCATAAGGCATGTTATCCGGTTGTCGTGGCTCTTCCTCTCCCCCGTCCTTTTCTGTTTCTTCTGTCTCATTTTGCTTTGATTTTACAATTTTCCTCCTCTTTACTTTCCTCTTTACATTCCTCTTTCTTCGTTTCGTGATCCACCCACTAACTAGTTTGCTTTTCCAAGCTCTAAATCTTTCGGCCACCGTGGATAGGAACAACGCCTTTTTGGCTTCATTAAGAGTAATATGGAACAAATTCTATAAAAACAAGAAACCAACAAATAGTTAATTTCCATATACATATATATCAATGAAAACATGTTGTTATTAGAGCTATATATGTCCTAACATGTGGCTAAATGCGGGAAACTAAGTACATTGAACATGAAAAGCAAAAACCGACCCGAAATGGCCTTCATTTACCCAAAATGGGTTTCAAAGCATAAGAAGTGATTTTTCTTAACTCTAATGGTTGTATATGTTGTTATTACAACTAAATATGTCCTAACATGTGGCTAAATGCGAGAAACTAAGTACATTGAACATGAAAAGCAAAAACCGGCCCAAAATGGCCTTCATTTACCCAAAATGGGTTTCAAAGCTTAAGAAGTGACTTTTATTAACTTTAATGGTTGTATATGTTGTTATTACAACAAAATATTTCCTAACATGTGGCTAAATGCGAGAAACTAAGTACATTGAACATGAAAAGCAAAAACCGGCCCGAAATGGCCTTCATTTACCCAAAATGGGTTTGATCTACCCAAAATGGGTTTCAAAGCATGTGAATGTATTTTAGTTAACTATAATGGTTGTATATGTTGTTATAAGAGCTATATATGTCCTAACATGTGGCTAAATGCGAGAAACTAAGTACATTGAACATGAAAAGCAAAAATCGGCCCGAAATGGCGTTCATTTACCCAAAATGGGTTTCAAAGCATGTGAAGTGATTTTTCTTGATTCTAATGGTTGTATATGTTGTTATTACAACTATATATGTCCTAACATGTGGCTAAATGCGAGAAATTAAGTACATTGAACATGAAAAGCAAAAACTGGCCCGAAATGGCATTCATTTACCCAAAATGGGTTTCATATACCCAAAATGGGTTTCAAAGCATGTGAATAGATTTTAGTTAACTGTAATGGTTGTATATGTTTTTATAAGATCTATATATGTCCTAACATGTGGCTAAATGCGAGAAACTAAGTACATTGAACATGAAAAGCAAAAATCGGCCCGAAATGGCCTTCATTTACCCAAAATGGGTTTCAAAGCATGTGAAGTGATTTTTGTTGACTCTAATGGTTGTATATGTTGTTATTACAACTATATATGTCCTAACATGTGGCTAAATGCAAGAACGTAAACTAATTGAGTTGAAAATTAAACTTACACAAGTGTCTTCCCATAATGATTTCTTCATTCCCTCGGGCACATCTTTCCATTTGACCAAAATGTTGAGTTTGCGCATACAAAACCCAATATGCTGCCCATACTTTGCACGCCACTTACCACAAGGTTGACCCAAATCATCATACTCGAGGGTCATATGGATCTTTCTATCAAC
Organism: Beta lomatogona; assembly: GCA_947646795.1. NCBI lineage: Eukaryota > Viridiplantae > Streptophyta > Magnoliopsida > Caryophyllales > Amaranthaceae > Beta > Beta lomatogona. The sequence continues at coordinate 1,564,244 of CANSNZ010001289.1, forward strand.
ATTCAAACCCTTAGTCGCACCCCTTCCTTTTCGCTTCTTTGTTGCAACGATGGTTGGAGTTTTAGTGGTCCTATGCAATTCTTTCCCCGCATTATTGTGTGGCACAACGATGGATGAAATACATGGATAATCTTCCCTAGCATTGTCGTCAATGGGGGAGCATTATCGGCTAGCTCCTCATTTATTTCAGCCAAGTGAAATTTCCCTATCACGCAAGCGCTTCTCCTCATCATGCGCTATGTCTTCCGGTTCACCTTTATCCTCCTCCTTGTCCTCATCATATTCATCATCATCATCCAATGACTTATCATAATCATCATCGGTTTCTTCCTCCACAATCACATCATCTCGGACCATGTTTGAAAGTCCTAAAATAATGTAAAAAAAGAAATTAGAAACGCGTAAGAGTTAACAAAAAAACAATGGTATCAAACAAACATCAAACAAATATAACCATTAGAAACGAACATCAAACGAATAGCAAATGAACATAAAAAACAAAGCAAACATCCTGCTTGCCCCCCTGTTGCCCCCACCGTAGGCCCCCACCCCGTTGTCCCCCTATAGACCCCCACCCTCGCTTCCCCCCCCTGCAGACCTCGCTACACCCCCTTGCATCGCCCACCCCCGCTTGCCCCCCCCCCCTGCTTGCCCCCCACCGCAGCCCCCCCCCCGTTGCCCCCTACGGACCCCCCACCCCGCTTCCCCCCGCACCCTGCTACACCCCCCGTGCACGCCCACCCCCTCGCTGTCCCCCGCACACCCCACCCCCCGAGACCCCCCAGCCTCGCTGCCCCCCCTTGCGGACCCCCAGCCTGCCGCCCCCGGCACCCCCCCACCTTTGCCGCCCCCCGTAGACCCCCCACCTTTACTGCCCCCTGCGGACCCCCTCGCCGCCCACCCCCGCGTAACCCACCCCCCCTTGCACAACCCCCCCACCCCGCTTCCCCCCCCTTGCGGACCCCCTTGCTGCCCCACCCCCGCGTAACCCACCCCACTGGCCACCCCCTTCGCACAGCCCCCATCCCGCACAAGCCATAATTCGATCGGAAAGACGGAAACGACATTCATCTACCCGAAATAACTTTAAAATCATCGGACCTGACTTATAGTGACTCTAATGGTGATACATATACGAAAAAGAACTATGAATGACCTAAAATGAGGCTACAAGCGAGAAATTAAAGAAATTGAGCTCGAAAAGCCGAAATCGGCCTGAAATGACGTTCACTTACCCAAAATGGGTTTCAAACATGTGAAGCGAATTTAGTTGATTGTAATACATATATACATACCAATAAGAACTATACATGACCTAAAATGAGGCTAAAAGCGATAAATTAAGTTAATTGAGCACGAAAAGCATAAATCGGCCCGAAATGACATTCACCTACCCAAAATGGGTTTCAAACATGTGAAGCGAGTTTAGTTGATTGTAATACATATATACATACCAATAAGAACTATACATGACCTAAAATGAGGCTAAAAGCGATAAATTAAAGAAATTGAGCTCGAAAAGCCGAAATCAGCCCGAAATAACATTCACTTGCCCAAAATCGGTTTCAAAACATGTGAAGCGAGTTTAGTTGATTGTAATACATACATACCAATAAGAACTATACATGACCTAAAATGTGGCTAAAAGCAATAAATTAAAGAAATTGAGCTCGAAAAGCCGAAATTGGCCCGAAATGACATTCACTTACCCAAAATGGGTTTCAAAACATGTGAAGCGATTTTAGTTGATTGTAATACATATATACATACCAATAAGAACTATACATGACCTAAAATGAGGCTAAAAGCGATAAATTAAAGAAATTGAGCTCGAAAAGCCGAAATCGGCCCGAAATGACATTCACTTACTCAAAATGGGTTTCAAAACATGTGAAGCAAGTTTAGTTGATTGTAATACATATATACATACCAATAAGAACTATACATGACCTAAAATGAGGCTAAAAGCGATAAATTAAAGAAATTGAGCTCGAAAAGCCGAAATCGGCCCAAAATGACATTCACTTACCCAAAATGGGTTTCAAAACATGTGAAGCGAGTTTAGTTGATTGTAATACATATATACATATACCAATAAGAACTATACATGACCTAAAATGAGGCTGAAAGCGTTAAACTAAAGAAATTGAGCTCGAAAAGCCAAAATCGGCCCGAAATGACATTCAATTACCCAAAATGAGTTTCAAAACATGTCAAGCGAGTTTAGTTGATTGTAATACATATATACATACCAATAAGAACTATTCATGACATTACAAGCGACAAAATGTGAGAAATTAAGTCAAATGACCTTGAAAAGCCGAAAGCCGGAATTTGAACTTGAGAAGTTGAGCCTATTGTTTACTTTTGCCACCTTCCTATGAAGTTTCAACCATTATCCCTTCCCCGTGATCTGCACGCATGTAATTTGTCGCTAACTCGACATTAGTGACATCGGACTTGGGAATGGTGAAAGGCGGGGTGTCTTCAAACGCATCATACTCCTCCTCATCCTCAACATCACCAACTCCAAGTATACTTCTTTTTCCAGGGACAACAATTGACCACTTGTTATCAGAAGGGTCAGTTACGTAGAATACTTGCTTAACTTGTGACGCAAGCACAAATGGCTCTTCACTATAACGCAACCGACCCAAGTCTACAAGAGTAAATCCACAAGGGTCATCTTTTCTTATGTAGCGCCGGTTATAATCAAACCACTTGCATCGAAATAAGCAGACCGTGAAACCAGAGTAGTCAAGCTCCCATATATCTTGAACCCGCCCATAGTATAACAATTTAGCATCAATAGGAGACTTGTCTTTGGCACTTGCATACTGTGTAGATGATGCCTCTACTGAAACGCCACTATTCTGCAGAGATCTCGACTTTTGATCTTGATGATCGGTCCAAAATGTAAATCCGTTAACATCATAACCCTCATAGGAGTGCACAGCTTTTCGAGGACCAAATGCTAGCCACTTCAGAGTTTCAGGAACATTGGAATCTACTTCACGCATTAATCGGTTATGGAACCAATCAATAAACGTCTTATTATGCAACTGCATCAATGCTCTAGTCCCTTTACCTGGATTATGATCGCGTAACTCCTCCATATGCTCATCCAAGTAGGGATGGACCTGTACCATATGCTGCAATACAAATAAGTGTGCTTGTATGCTCCTTTCAACATAAGGTACGATCATTTTGGAGCCAAGTGTACCTTTACCCTCGAGTCTGCCCTCGTGTCGAGATGTAGGAAGTCCAATAGGATCAACATTAGGTAAGAACTCAGCCACAAAATTACTGACCTCTTCACTCACAATCCCCTGAATTATACTTCCTTCTGGTTGCGCAGGATTCCTTACTTTATCTTTCAAAGAGCCCATATGCCTCTCAAAGGGATAGCACCACCTCAAAAACACCGGACCACATAGCTTAATTTCTCGAACTAGATGTACAGCCAAATGGACCATAATGTCGAAGAAAGCGGGTGGGAAATACCTCTCAAACTTGCACAAAGTCTCTATCACACCAGCCTGGAGAGCATCAAGCTTCGACGGTTGTAACTTTTTGCTACATATAATATTAAAAAACGATCATAGCTCAGTTATGGTGTGTCTCACGTGTTTCGGTAATATCCCTCGAATTGCAATCGGTAAGAATACTTGCATCATTACATGACAATCGTGAGACTTCATACTCGATAACTTCAACTCGTCGTCTAAGGCAACAAATCTTTTCATGTTCGATGAGTACCCTGATGGAACCTTAATGCCGTACAAAGACTCGCAAAAAAGTCGCTTATCTGCTCTAGATAGAGTGTAGCAAGCCGGAGGCAAATAGTTCCTATCATCATCCTTCACCGTTTTCTTTCCTTTTCCTTCAATTCCTGCAGGCAACCCTTCTTTGTTTTCCTTTTCTTTTCCCTTTTCTTTTCCCTTTCCTTTTCCTTTGCCAAGCACTTTCTATTTTTTCTTTCTTTCTTAGTGTCCCTCTTTTGAGCCCATAGCTCTGGTCGAAGCCCCTCGCTTTCCAGATACAGTGGCACCCCTTTGCTATCCTTTGTCTTATGTGGAATATTCATAAGCGTCCCCAGAATGGCGTCACATACATTTTTCTCTATGTGCATGACGTCGAGACAATGTCTAACCTCTAGATCTCTCCAATATGGAAGTTTCCACATAATAGACTCCTTTTTCCAAAGTTCCTTATCACCAACACTCGCTCCTTTGCCGAATATCGTTTCAATACCCTTGGCTTGATCATAAACTTCAATACCAGTCAATGGTCTACGAGCAACCCCTTCCTCAACTGTTCCATCGAATGCCTTCTTCTTATTACGATAAGGATGGTCGCGTCGAAGGAACATTCGGGTGCGCATATAAACATCTTTGTGACAAGTAGTAATGTATTTGATGTTGTGTCGTACATGCAAATCGGACATGCTTTTTTCCCTTTGTTCTTGTACCCGGATAAGTTCCCATAAGCAGGATAGTCATTAAGAGTGAATAAAAGCATGGCACGCAATGTGAATACCTCATCAGCATGTGCATCATACACAAAAACCCCTTCATCCCACATTTTTCTCAAATCATCAACAAGTGGCTGGAGGTAGACATCTATGTCGTTTCCAGGTTGTTTCGGCCCTGAAATAAGAATCGACAACATGATGTACTTGCGTTTCATGCATAACCAAGGAGGCAAGTTGTATATAACTAGAAGAACCGGCCATGTACTATGTTGAGAACTAAGAGTGCCAAATGGGTTCATCCCATCCGTGCATAGGCCAAGCCTCAAATTTCTGGCCTCGGCACCAAAGGGCTTATGCATCCGATCGATACCTTCCCACTCAGGAGAATCAGCAGGATGTTTGATAAAACCGTCCTTCTTCCTTCGTTCTGCATGCCACCTCAAGTTCTTAGCATCTTTTTTAATTGAAATCGGAAGATACCACATCACCTTTGCTGAAGGCCCTTTCTTATCATTAACCCCTGCGCGCCTGTAACGCGACTTCCCACATCGAGGACACTCATCCTTATATTCATATTCATTTCGATATAGCACACAATCGTTTGGACAAGCATGTATCCTCTGGTACTCTAAACCGAAGGGACACATCAGCTTCTTAGCATAGTAGTTCGACTTAGGTAGTTCATGGTCGTCCGGCAACATATCACCAAAGGTTTGCAACAAGGAATTGAAACAAGAGTCACTTATACCGGCTTTCGTCTTGATATTAAAGAGTGTTATCACGGCTGTTAGCTTCGTGTACCTCGTACAACCGGGATACAACGGTTTCCGAGATGCCTCGGTCATGTACTAAAAAATACGAGGTCGTTTGCTAGCATAATCATCCACCCCCTCCACCATCTCCTCTATATAGTCCCCTTCATCATCATCATCCTCTACTTCATTATCTTCATATTCGTCCTCGATGTTCTTGTCATTCTCAATGACATCAAACTCACCTCCTTCATGCACATCATTAACAATGGCATTCCCACCATCATATATACCCTCCTCATAGTGCCAAACCCATACATGGTAGTCTTGCCTAAACCCGCGACGAAATATATGCTCCCTAAGCAACCCAATGCTACTAACCATGCCCACATTACTACAATCAACACAAGGATAATAAAACCCCTCGGTTCCCGTTGCAGCCTGATGACTTAATGCAGCATCACAAAATTCATAGACCCCATCCACGAATTCACATGTGTCGCGACTACCGTATATCCATGCACGATTCATTTCAATCAGACCTCTAATTAAGCACAAGCAACAAGTACCTCATGTCAATGACGAACTTTATTACATGATTAGAGTTTATGAACCATATATATTTAATGAAATTAGGCATGCTTTCCAAGGGTCCTTATCACTCCAACCTAACCCATCCTTAGATGTCTAATCTCACTAGTGAATGTATGCCTTCTTTTCGATTCTACGGAAAACCCGGTAGCATTTCCCTACAGTTCTCCAAGTATACGATGTAGATATATAGTTACTTATATCTACATATGTACCCAAAGAACAAAAGTAGGGAAACAACGAGCCAAGATTTTCCTCTAGAATCGAAATAAAGACATACATTCACCACCTAAGTGAGATTAAACATCTAAGAACAGTCCCAAACCGGGGACTATTCAAGACTTACTCCTAATGAGTAAGTCTCGAACGGGTATCTAGGCATATGATATGATGATGCATACATAGGTTTTCAAACAACAAAACATTTTACATCTAATCTCAATTCAACGATAAATATATACATATTTTCACATATAAACCAATTTACTATGAAAGAAAGTTAAATATGAATGATAACATACCAATATCAAGGTTGTAAATATGAAAATCGAACTCAACACTCCGTCACTAGCTAGCTTCAATCAACAACAAAGTTAAAGTTAACATTAGTATAAATTAGCAAATCAAACAAAACTAAACTAAACTAAACTAAAGTAAACAAAACAAAACTAAACTAAACTAAACAAAACCAAACTAAACTAAACTAAACTAAACTAAACTAAACTAAACTAAACTAAACTAAACTAAACTAAACTAAACTAAACCAAACCAAACTAAACTAAACTAAACTAAACTAAACAAAACCAAACTAAACTAAACTAAACTAAACTAAACTAAACTAAACTAATTAAGTACAACAACAACAACAACAACAACAACAACAACAACAACAACCACAAAAATAACAAGCACGACTACAACAACCACAACAACAACAACCCCACCAAAGCCCAAGTTTTTTAACCTAAAAATCAAACTAACTACTTAAACTAAAATCAAATTAACTCAAATCAATCAACTTTGAACCCTTTAACTATTATACAACCTAATTTCACTAACAATTATTCATAAAACTACAATGAATTATAAACTTGAAGTTTCAAATATGAGATTATAATAAAAGTTATGAACTTTTAGTTACCTAGGAAGAGGTGGAGGAGGAATGTAGTTGTTTAGGGTGGGGTAGAGGACGAATGTAGTTGTTTAGGAGGAGGAAGGTGGAGGTGCGCCGAAAATCATAGAGTAGTCGAGTGGTGGTGCGCAAACTAGGGCAGCAGTAGTGGTGCGCAACCTAGGGCGCCCAGCTGGTGGTGGAAGCTTCGGGTGGTGGCGATGAGGTGTGGCGGTGCGTCGTCGTACCCAGTGTGACGGCGCTCAGGTGTGGAGACTTGAACTCACTAAAGGAGGGATGAATTGAAAATGGTGGAGGGAACTGAAATTGGGTGAAATAAGCGAGGGAAAAACACGGGATTTTATGGCAGGAAAAAAAACCAGAAAATCTGATGCGGTCCTAAGAACCGGATTAGATTATTGAAAACCGCAGCAAATTATATAATCTGATCCGCTTCACTAAAAGACCGGATCAGATTTTTTGCCCAGATTTCCCTCCCATTTTTCCATTGATTTTCGGATGCGGTTTTCTAAAAACCAAATCTCTTACTAAGTGACGTATAAGGTTTTTTCCACTAGTATAATGTCCTAATAATTACATTTACAATTTGACTTATGTCTTATTGTTGATACTTGTTATTGTGTTAACTTTGTAATATCACTTATATGTTATCACTTTATCAATTAATTAGTATTTTTGTACTTAGTAACAATTAACAATTAACAACTAACAAGTTAGTGAATTACTGTGTTAATAGGTCTAAGTGAGCAACTAACTAAGTGCTAAGTTACTATGTGGTTGTTAACAGGTTATTATGTAGTAAGTACTTATTCACTTATTAGCTTATGGTAGATTAACCTTGTTATTAAAATATTAACTTCTTGATTTTGATTTTTAACAAGTTAGGATTTTAGAAAGAATTGGAGAAGTTGGGATTTTAGTAAGATAAACTTGTAACCGAATGTTCACACAAGTTGATTTGACTTAATCGTTTGATGACTGATCATTAGTGACTTTAATGTATATTGTTTAATTATATAATTCGTTGGAGTAACACACAAATGCAATAAGCCATTAACCAATAATCTAAGTATTAGTTTAGTAACTTTACTCATTTATATAAACTGTGTTGTTATGTTTGATTTATTATTATTGTACAACATATGAACCATCGTTATAATCAATTAGTCCTCATATGAACCGTAGTTATAAACATATAATTTTGTCATTTGGTGTAATGTTATAACATATCAAGAGTTGTTATACTAATTTATAATCAATAGAGCATTAGAGTGGTTTTACAATTATTTTGATACCAATGTAGTACTAAAATGTTTAAACATATCGATAAAATAGTTTATTTATACTTTATCATATATAGTCACAACATAATACATATATATATATATACCGCGTTATATTTGTTATTATTATTGCTATTATTAGCATTGTTGCTACTATTAGTGTTAGTATTTATATTGTTATTGTTATTGTTAGTATTCATGTTCTTATTTGTATTACTATTGCTATTATTAGCATTGTTACTAATATTGTTATAAGGAACTGAAAGTGCAAGAGAGATTTTTACGTGGAAACTTCTTGTCTCAATACAAGAAGAAAAACCACGACCTCCTCAAGATTTAAACTCTTCACTATAATAGGAAACCTCCTCTGTTTCAACCTATTACATACGCAAATTCCCCTCAGAACTCCAACTCTCTCATAAGTTCCACTAGGAACTCTAACTCTCTCACAATCTCCACTCTAAACTCTAGACTTAACTTTAAGTCTTTCAAGAGTTCCCCAACTCTTTACAAAAGGTTTACTCAAACCCTTCACCCCTAGATAGACTTCACCCTAAGTCTACGCAAACACACAAGAACTTACTTACGTTCCTGACTCGAACTTGATACAATAATTCATTCAAACTCTTAACCAAGTCCTCATTACAAGAGTTCACTCAAACCCTTTAACCCCAAACTCAAATAAAGACACTTGATAATTTGGTTTAACTCTAGTATATAGAAACTGAAGAACTGTAAAGGAACATGGCACTCGTAGGAACTTGGAACTCATAGGAACTGACTCAAAACAAGGAATAGAAAATATAATTCTTTTGGTAACATTATTCCTAAAGCGATACCTTATGGAATGACACCAGTCAGACAATTTGAAACTTAATTGAACTTGTCTATCTATAGCAGTCATTTAGAATGAACATGGGATTAATCATGTGTTATTGGTTAAACCATTTTCCCATGATGTTCATCAACTAGAGGAACACGTTCCTTTTGTTACCCATGATCTCCACGATCTCAGTTGAACGTGGGAGATGGAAATGTTACTGTTTCCTATAATCTAGCATTTACTTATGCAACAATATTTTAAATTTGGTTTTTAATTAAAAACTATTTTAATTAATAACACCAAAATTAAATATTTTTATCAAATAATATCTTTAAAGGATTTTCTTTAACTTAGATTAATAGTACCAGCACGTCTGTTCCTTAGAGAGGAACAGACAGAAATTTTTTTCAACAAAACTCATTATACGTATTATAAATCTAGGCCTTTTATTTTCCAAAAACTGATAAGATAAATATAAATAAATGATATTAAAATGAGAATCCTAAATTAAAACCGATTTTATTTAAAATTATTTTATTTAGAACTTATCTTTTATTTAAAAACTAAATCTTATCCTAAAACAACTAATGCATATTATCTATAAATAATTAACTAAGTAGAGATTTATTAAGAAACAAACTCTAAATAAATTCTATAGATAATTAAGATAATAATATGCATCGGACTTATTGACTCTTAAATACTTTTGACTCTAAGTTCCACGAGTTCCTTTTGACCTTGTTCCATTACCTTGCATGTTTCCACATACTTACAAGAATCCTAGAAAATAAACTCATATTTCCTGCCTTCATGCGCCATGCTGCTCCAACTCAAGAATCGCATGTTGATAGCTTCATCTATGGAACTTCGGTGTGCTAGTTCCTTTAAGGAACTTCACACTCATAGTTCCTACTCAGGAACTTCTCCGCAACTTCATATTCAACGTTCCTATTAGGATGTACCTAGGAATCGTTCTGTTTGTGTTCCTTATAGGAGCTCTTTTAGGAACTTCACTTGTTGGAGTCCTTCATGATGTGATATATTCAACCTTCCATGACTTGTTTCATGTTAATGTAATATGCACATCTCAAACACACATGTTAGTTAGATAATCATCATTTGTTTACAATCATCAAAACACTACAGGTCTCAACAATTTCCTCCGTTTTGATGATGACAAACAAATGATGCTTATCACAAATTAAACATTAAACGATGTGCATTAATCCCCCTTAACTAACAAGTCATGCATGCATATGAAGGAAATATCAATATAGATAAACACATCATACAAAGAAATTTCATCATATAAGGATTTAGACTTAACTATACTTGACCATAAGCATCATACATATTCTTCCCCCTTTTGTCATTATCGAAAAGGATCATCTTACACACATTTGTTTTAGCTAGATCATATACACTTATTGTTATATGCTACACTTACCACCATAATGGTTAAACAATTGTTAGTCCCAAAAGCCTCAAGAATCTCAATTTTTCAAACTTAGGATGCATGTTCCTATACACGAATTTCCAACTCACAATCCAAAGACCCAACTTCAAAAACCATCGAAGGATGACAAATAAGAAAATAAAAGTCAAGCAAAAGTCAGATGTGAAAGTCAAGAATGGATTAAGAAATAGGACATTGTAATATCCGGCTCAAAAAAATATGAAAGAAGTTTATGGAACAATTTGTGTAGAGGGAACTTGAGATATATAGTGTGCTATATAGTTTAGACTTTTAATAAGAGGTTCTCAACAATAATTAGAGTTGATCACTTCACATCACACGTTGAAATCTCTGCCAAACCTCACACACATTCACCTTGATATATATATAGCTATCAAATTCACTTTTACTCAACCAACGAACCGTGAGGAACTCATTGCACGAAGAAACTTTAACGAATTCATCTTTGTAATCAAGTTCTTTATCTGTCGCTTATGTTCCTCTTCTCAAATAATCAAATCAATGAGTAAGCATTTTCACAACCATATCAAATATTGACTTCTTGGAAATAATAAAGATTTAATCACCCTTGTTTATCTCTTTTTATTTATTTATTTTTTTAAACAAGGGTGTCGTTACAAGTTATTGCATTTTTCCTAGAATGTCACATTTATATTGATTTCTTCCTTATTCCCCCTGAGTTCCTTACCATTCTTTCATCATTAGGAACTTATATGATTAGTTCCATCTAATAATATATCCTTCTGAGCATCAATTGATAAATCACAAAATACTTGCTTCTCACTTCTTTCATAGCTTCCCCCTTAAAAAGTATTTATCATTTATCACTTTTTATGCATCGTTGAACCATAAAAAGTCATGAATTTAATTTAGAGCACAAATGAATTTAATTTAGAGCACAAAGGGTATTTGAAGAAATGTGGTGTGAACTGATAATAGTTGGCTAAGAATAGGTTTGTTCCCTCAAAAATTTAAAGAAATACATTATGGGAATTTACATGTCTTGTTCCATCAAGGTTTCTTTCATTGTACCTTTGGCAACTTAGGATTTTCATGTTTGATAGCATCTATAGTTCTATTATGAGACCTCTAACACTCTTAGGCAAGTGTGTATGCCTTTACAACACAAAAATTAAGTGTAACATATTTATGCTAGTGTGCATATAATCACTTCAATTTTAATATGTGTAAGAGCCCAATTCGACAAAACTTTTGGAAAAGAACGTGTTTACACTCAAGTAATACTTCATCAAGTCTTGTTCCTCTAAATAGTCTAAAAATAGGTGAAATTATAAAGAACAAATATTCACATAATGTAAAGCAAGACTTATAAAAGTTATGCATTCATATTAATAATTTAACAATGTAATTTATTAATCATGATACAATGTGAATAGGAATATCATAACTTAAGTCACATTTCACCATGAATATAAAATTACCTCAAGTACTGGACTGATTTTGATGACTTACTTTTGAGTTCCTGAATTACTAGTTCCATCATTTTGATATCTTCACATCTGATGGAAACTTTCATTTCAACTCGACTCATTCTCGTCATTCTTCAAAAGTTACTTGACATGTCATTGCATCATTATGTTCCGAGAGAGTAGTTGTGCTCCCTTATCATGCTCGTGTACGCATTTGCTTATAAGATTAGCAAAAACCCTTGCATAAAATAGTTAGTTGTACCAAAAATTTTATCCATATTATGATGTACAACTTACTAAGTCAATTCCTCTTGAAAACAAAAATTATTGTCAATTTTGAAATCATTTTTCAAGAAGAAACTTGATGTTGCTCATCATAGATTTCCAAGAAATATTTATTTTGAACACATTGAAAATCTATTTGGAACAATCTAAATCCCATGTAAGCAACAAAAGAAAATAATAGACAATGATCTTATAACCTAGCTACATGAATAAAAGTTACCTCAAAGTCAATACCTTTGTTTAGTTGCTCCTCTTAACAACTAACCTTTATAGAGTTCCTTAGTCAATGTCACTGTAAATGAATCGCATGAATACTTCTTATCTTCCAGTTAGAGGCAAGGAACTCGATTACTGGAAGTATGGAACTGCCTGTTCCTACTAATTGTATAGGAACTCGCTTTCACATATTGATTGAGTTGAACTTCTATTTCAGGATTTTGAACTTGATCTTTATTTTTAAGCTCTTCTTTATCAGGTCATATAGTTGGCCATTGTTGCTTTTCAGAGTGACATATTTCATGTTAGGAACTCATAGCTCCATAGGAGCTTGTGAGTTCAACATAAAAACTATCTTTAACCTGTTTACTGGGAACAAACAAGTTAGTTCCAATCAAAATAATATGCTCACTCATTACTGTGCACATTGTTTTCTTTGTTGTAAACTTGATATATTTTGCAATTGAAGGCGCATCACGAGAACATCGCCTCTTCACTTATATCATCAAACTTTCCTAATACTTCTATTTTTTTTGAGTTCGTAGGGTGTCTTGTTGATCAAACATGTGATCATATCCTTGTTGATGATTTGGAAGTAGTATTGATGACTTTTGTCCGGAAGTTCCTTCCTGATTATAATTTTCTTCATTTTGAAAGCTTATAGTGATCAGTACCTTGTTTCCTGCAAAATCATCAAACTTGTTTGGAATTTGGTTCTATGGTTAGATTTCGAATATAATAATTTATGACCACTTAAACTTTTAATCTTCTTAGCAATGATTACATATTCTGTGGATATTCATCTTTGCTATTAAAGAAAAGAATCAAGTGTTGCTTAACTAACCATCAACTATAATCAAGACAAATCTCTTTCAAAATTATAATCTAAACACTTAAGATGCCACAAAAATTCTCATGAAAAAGTTCTAAAGAATTTATGGTGCACACCAAATTTTATGATTTTGAAAAAAGATAAGATCACATACTATCTTCATGGACATAGTTAACAAACTTTATCCTTTAGGAACTAGATATAAGATATACCTATAATCAAGTTCCTTGGTCTAAGTTTGTCAACCACGATGAAGTTAGAATATTATCATTTTGAAAGATATAAGTAGATCATCTTCAATAATGACTAGTCATGTCATGTTGTTGTTAGGAACCAAATAGAGATCCACAAAGTATGTGTTCCCTACTTGATTCCCTTCAAGTATGACATTTCTAGCTTTTATTGATGACGCAATTTAATTGCAAAACAACCAGAGTTCGTGAAATTTTAAACTTTAAACTAAATGTGCTTCATTAACTCGACAATAAAAATATATACAATGGAACGGGAACTTAACTTACCAACATTTGATTATTAAACAATCTTACCATTTTACGTTGGTTTATGAAGCTAAAGTTCCTTCATCATAAGCATATAGCGAGAGTAATATTGATTTGTCTATCATCATAGGCTTGGAACACTCGTTGGCGAGCTATATCTTACGAGTTGTTCCCCCTCACTAAACATTGTTTGTTCCTTCATTTTGGGTTGTCATAAACTAAGAAATATAATATGTAAAGCAAACCCAAAAAGAAATACTTTGTGCATTTTAATATTAGTAGGTTAGTCAAAAGAGATAATATAGTTAAAGCATAAAATGAAATAAAGTTCCTTAAAAAATATAGTCTCATATGAAAAGGAACTTCTTCTTTGTTCAAGTGAACTAAGATTAATTTCAAAAGAATTAGGAACTTGTGCCAAATATGGGAATGTTCCTATACCATTCATAGTTCCACTAATCTTAGTTTACCATTGCTTCCTTCAAATCAATAGTCAATGTTTATTGATTTGAGGAACTGGTTTTATGCATTTAATTTACTGGAAATACAATAAATAGACAATAGGAACATTTGGATATTATAAGAGAATACAGACACTGATACTTTAATTACGTAACTCACTTAATCACTTAGTTGGGCACACTTAGAACTTCATTAATTAAGTTCTTATATAATACTCCCTTCGTTTCTTTTTAATCTACACACTTTCATTTTTGGTTTGTTTCTTTTTAATCTACACAATGTTGCTTTTTCTATTTTTGGTAACATGTCACATCTACTTTATCCTCTTTTTCCACCCATGTCATCCACTTTTTGATATTTTAACCCATCTTTTAGTTTCTCTCTCTCACTTTTCAATTTCTCTCTCCACCTTTTTAGTTTCTCTCTCATACTTTTGCACTTTCTCCTTGGTTTTCCCCCAAAGTGAAGTGAGTAAATTAAAATGAAACGGAGGGAGTAGTCATTTGGATTAACCGTGACATTAGATCATAGGATCATGGATTTGTGGCTTTAGAAAACATTGTTCCTTTGCTTGAGGAACAAGCACATCATGCTCCATTTTATATACGTTCAATTGAACGTGTTATATCCAGTATCCCACTTTCCTAATTTCTAGGAATTTGTTAAGCATAATCTCTTATTATTTTCTCTTATACTAAATCAAAGTTTAAATTTCAATTATTTTTAATAATATCTAAGAAGATTTTTCTTTAAATATGAAAGATTTACTTTTTTTTAAACAAAATAAAATATTTCCATAACCAAAAAGATTTTCTTAAAATGTTTCAACTTAGTCAAAATCTTTTTCCCTAAAACCTTCCTAAATTTTAGCCTTCAACTTCTATTTTCATTTGGACGTGAATATCAGTTAATAGATCTGTTGATTCATGCTTAATTACTATGTGCCTATGACTACATTAGAGTTTCTTTTGTTCATTTTAGTTATGCCACTACGTCTGTTCCTTTCAGAGGAACTGACAATCATTATTTTATTGCATCAGCAAGTTCTTTTGCCAATATTAATTATCTCCATAATAAACCTACAAAACATAATTGTACTTGCACAAAACTTGAAGAGAAGTTAGATTGAAATAATTCATTTATATGTAAAACTCATAAAACAACTTCTCTTTCATAACCTTCTACAATCCTGTATTAATAAGGGATATTAAAAAGCATATTTGAGAATAATAATGACCAAGATATATAGTAGTATGTAAAGATTATTACCCAATTTTCTAAGAAATATATTTTACCTTTTAAATACTTTTTCCAGCTTTTCTAGTGAGAGGAACTCATGTCTAGATCTACTTTCTAGAAACAACCTCTACATCAAGAGATGTAGATTCCTTTCACATGACCTGCAAAATAAGCAAGTTCTTGGTTTTTGGTACCCAAATATATGTTTGGTCCTTTCTTGTTAGTAAGAGCAACATAAAATATCCATATTCATGATGCACATATCTACTACTAACAAGGAACATCATGTATCGACATAAGATATTTTTCAAATATTCATGATGCATAATAACACTATCATTTGGCAAATGAAGAATGATATAAGCGCAATATAACATGCCAAAGATAATGGATTTCCCTAAAGATGGGAAACCAAGTTCTAAGAGTGACAATATGCATTGTTCCATACGAATTGTTCCTTGAACCATTTCTAGTATCCTGATTCTTTGATATAAAAAAAATTATTTGGAAATCTTAATTTTGTCTTTAAAAAACAGTTTTTAAGTTATCCAAAATTGCCAAAAAAAAATCAAAGACATACAGAATGATTTACTATAAATAATATAAGGAACAAGTTATAATTTAATGTATGCGTATAAAGAATATCTCAAGTAAGAGATACTTACATCAAAGGGGTCGTTGATAATCCTTGAGTGACTTTTAATTGATAATAAAAAGTCAGCCTCCACTTGTTCCTTTGAATGTCGTAGGGTGAAGTTCCTTTTCTCATACGGGTTCCTTCTTCTTGCAGGAACTTAACTCAGCAGGGTTTCCTGCTTATCATTGAGTTCTGGCTCTGGTATCAATTGTTATTTCTATAGGAACACTACAAGAGGGGGTGAATTGTAGTGTGGAACTTATTGCCCAAATAATGCGGAATTTAAAACATAAGCAATAAGGAACTGAAAGTGCAAGAGAGGTTTTTACGTGGAAACTTCTTGTCTCAATACAAGAAGAAAAACCACGACCTCATCAGATTTTAAACTATTCACTATAATAGGAAACCTCCTCTGTTTCAACCTATTACATACGCAAATTCCCCTTGAAACTCCAACTCTCTCATAAGTTCCACTAGGAATTCTAACTCTCTCACAATCTCCACTCTATACTTTAGACTTAACTCTAAGTCTTTCAAGACTTCACCCTCAGTCTACGCAAACACACAAGAACTTACTCACGTTCCTAATTCGAACTTGATACAAGAATTCACTCAAACTCTTAACCAAGTCCCCATTACAAGAGTTCACTCAAACCTTTTAACCCCAAACTCAAATACAAACACTTGATAATTTGGTTTAACTCTTGTATATAGAAACTGAAGAACTGTAAAGGAACATGGCACTCGTAGGAACTTGGAACTCATAGGAACTGACTCAAAACAAGGAATAGAAAATATAATTCTTACTGTAACATTATCTCTAAAGCCATACCTTATGAAATGACACCAATCAGACAATTTGAAACATAATTGAACTTGTCTATTTATAGCAGTCATTTAGAATGAACGTTGGATTAATCATGTGTTAGTGGTTAAACCATTTTCACATGATGTTCATCAACTAGAGGAACACGTTCCTTTTGTTACCCATGATCTGCACGATCTCAATTGAAGGTTGGAGATGGAAATATTACTGTTTCCTAAAGTCTAGCATTTACTTATGCAACAGTATTTTAAATTTGGTTTTTAATTAAAAACTATTTTAATTAATAACACCAAAATTAAATATTTTTATCAAATAATATCTTTAAAGGATTTTCTTTTAAATCCAAAAATGATTTTATTTTGGAATAAAGATAAAATCTTTTCCATAAAAGATCTTTCCTTTAATATCATATTTGAACCACATAAAATCATTTTCCTAAAATATAGCCTTTAAAAACTCAACAGATTCCTTTTAAGCGTTGCACAATATTTTACATGCCTAGCTTCTTTAACTGCTACTTCGTTCCTTTAACTTAGATTAATAGTACCAGCACGTCTGTTCCTTAGAGAGGAACAGACAGACAATTTCTTCAACAAAACTCATTATACGTATTATAAATCTAGGTTTTTTATTTTCCAAAAACTGATAAGATAAAATATAAATAAAAGATATTAAAATCAGAATCCTAAATTAAAACCAATTTTATTTAAAACTATTTTATTTAAAACTTATCTTTTATTTAAAAACTAAATCTTATCCTAAAATAACTAATGCATATTATCTATAAATAATTAACTAAGTAGAGATTTATTAAGAAATAAACTCTAAATAAATTCTATAGATAATTAAGACAATAATATGCATCAGACTTATTGACTCTTAAATACTTTTGACTCTAAGTTCCACGAGTTCTTTTGACTTTACGAGTTCCTTTTGACCTTGTTACATTACCTTGCATATTTCCATATACTTACAAGAATCCTAGAAAATAAACTTATATTTCCTGCCTTCATGCGCCATGCTGCTCCAACTCAAGAACCGCATGTTGATAGCTCCATCTATGGAACTTTGGTGTGCTAGTTCCTTTAAGGAACTTCGCACTCATTGTTCCTACTCAGGAACTTCTCCGCAACTTCATTTTCAAGGTTCCTCTTAGGATGTACCTAGGAATCGTTCTGTTTGTGTTTCTTATAGGAGCTCTTTTAGGAACTTCACTTGTTGGAAGTCCTTCATGATGTGATATATTCAACCTTCCATGACTTGCTTCATGTTAATGTAATATGCACATCTCAAACACACATGTTAGTTAGATAATCATCATTTGCTTACAATCATCAAAACACTACAGGACTCAACAGGTTATAATATATAATATTAGAACTTATGAAGATTCGTTTTACTCCTTTACTTATTAGAGTGGTTTTACGCAGTTGACTAAGAGAATACACTAAACATTACGGTAAACAATATAGGGTTTTATTAGTTTTTCATTAGCATCCATATATTTATCTCACACACACATATGTATATATATGTCGATCTTAATACTTTTAATAATATAATTCGTTCACAAAATCCATAACAAAACCAAAATGTCCCGATCAGAAGTTAACCGAAGTTGAATTGACGTTCAACAGCGAATGGACCCGATGCTTCACAATGATCGAACTAAGGTCATTAGTGATTCAACCCAAGTACACTTGACTCTAATCAAGCGTACATGAAACCCAAATACGACTTGCGCAAACCCGGCAAAAAAATATCCACGGCGCGATCATATCCGGGAATGGATCGACTTGTAAATAAAACGCTCGGACCTGTCCGGCACCCAACAATCCCATGATTCAAATGTGATCGACCCAGATGAACAAAAACTGACCAATCACGACCTGGGGCACTGACTGACGAAATCCAAACCTGTCCGGGTCTGACCTGGTTCGCCGTGGGTATACCCAGAACCTGTTCGAGAACCTGTTTTGACACCACTAATTATATGTATATACTAGTGGACCTTATTTGTTAATACAATTAATAATTAAAGTGACCCACAAGTTACCAAAAAGATTTTGCTTCTCATTTCAGTTGCTTACACTCCCTTTGCGTGATAAGCCCAAGGTGTATTCAAATACGTAAATATATCCCCAAAAATAATGTTGTGTATGGAGACACTCACAAATAGCCTATTTCAAAATCCTTTGTATATTAAAACTGTCCTATTTCAAAATGCTTTGCATGACAAAGTCTATAAACAATTAATTAAATGAACAAGGTACCATACTCAAAGGCGTACAACTCAAGAGTATTATTATTACAGATCAGACAAACAAATGAATAAATTAAAAGTGAGAGCCATCAAATTATTCACAATTTCAGCAAAACCAACCCCCCCCAACCCAAAAAACCAAAAAAAAGGGAAAAAAGCAAAAAAAAAAAGACAATGCTGGGTTAGTTGGAAAATAATAACAGGCTATTAAAAGTATATAAAAAAATACAGAAGGGTTTATCCTGCTTATATGGAAAATGCACAGGCATAAAAATGTGAATGGCTTTAACAATCACTAATGTTGTAATCAAATCTACGGCAGCGCAAGCTGCAGAAGTCAAGAATAAGAAGAGTGACAGACTATTAGTCACCTGTACATGTATCTAATTGGAGTTCATGTGAATAGGAGATATATATCTAATTTGACCTAAAAAAAAAACTCATATAATCATGGAAAAGCCTGTGATTAAATGACTCCGGCAACGAAATATATTAAAGAAATTTTAGTCAGGCATCTGCTCGTAATCTCCATTTTCGGGCGAATCACGTGAACTGTGACCAGTATTACCTGCAAATGGCATCAATTTTTCAGTCTATTAACCCTCAGCATTCATATAATAAAGTACTGTTATTGGAATACTGGTGTACGCCTAATGGATGAACCTAAGAGGACATTGATGTATCTAAAACATAGAAAAGTTACCTCCTCCCAAATCATAATTGATTCCACTTCTCCATTGAGTTTGCATCATAAAAGGATTTCCATCCATATTCTGATGATCATCACCTCCTGTGGACACTGTAAATCCTCCAGAAGATTCAACTACTGGTCTGTAAACTGCAGTTGACGCCGAAACTGGTGAAGGTATTGTACTTGCAGAAGCATCCCCTTTGTAGCCAGCACTGCCATCTTTCTTGGGGTCAATCAGAAAGGTCGCTACAATTACCTGTGAATACCATCAATCAGATATAGTTAAGATTTCAGTATCACTCCCGTCAAAAAAAAAAAAGATTTCAGTATCACTTAATTGTGGGGGAAAATACATCATCTGCCCTATCAATACAAACAACTGAAAGGTACAAGAAAGTTGTGTCATTTAAATATCAAGTAATATATGGTACCTCCACAGGGCCTGCAGCAATAAGAGGACCACCTACGCCACCTCCAACAATTTGCCCATTCGTGTTGAGAAGGCATGCACTTAGGCCCCCTGCCTTTCCTCCAAGATCTGAGCGTACATAAGATCCAGTAAGCGAAATGATGTCAAAACGTCCCTGGGGTAAAACAGAAAACACAATGTAAGCTGTCCCATGCAATCTACAAGAGACGAGCACATGTCTATAACCTCAAAACTAAGTAATCTGAAGGTATACAGCAAACTGAAACAACACGAGACCTAGAATCAAGGCATACAGACATAAAAGAGAAAAAAAAGGCTGCAGAATCCCAGGCAAAGTGAGACATATTGATACGGGGTATCAAACAGCCAATAAGCTGATTGAATCTTCGGAAAAATGCATCACAACACTATAATAAAATTTTGTATAAAACTTCAAAGCAACGGTATATTAGTTAGGTACCCAAAAGCGAACTTCTTGCAGCACATGCTTCTACACTCTACATAACTTCAGGATTCCCAACTGCACCTTAGTAAAAATAGCCTGACCTAGTGCTAGGTGCAATCAACCTCTGGTGCACTTATAATGGTTACTAGAATCCAACTGCTTTTTACTGTGCCTACGGGAGCACAAAAACTTTTTACATATCCAACAATTTCACTAAATAGCTCATAGGCGCAACTTTGCAAATTTAGTGGACCTTAACTGTACTTTGCTTGATAGCCTTGACCCCCTTTCCTATGTGGGATAAATCAGACTTGGATTTCTAGGCTTCTTTCAAGCCCTCAGCGCAACTGTCGACTTGGATTTCTGGGAGCCGATCAGAGGCATTGATCAGTAGTTCTGGCATTTCTAGGGGGCTCTTTGGAACTTTTCTGACTAGATAGGGGGGCAAATTGGAATAAAGACCCTAAGAGTCCTCTCTCAGAGATGATAGTATCTTTCCTCTTCACCTACCAATGTCCTTAGTTATCTACCTAATGAACTTGCAGCCTTTCAATTGTCAACCATTTTGCCACACCTAAACAGCAAAGATAAGATTATCATTTGGCTTGCCCTTCTAAGGATACTTTTCAAGGTTCAGGAGCATTACATAGTAACAATTTTTTCACCATCTTTGCTTGCCTAATAATTCCAGGATACTTTACGGTCTTGAAACTCTAGTCTACTATTTCCATGTAATTAAATAACAGGAAGCAGATGAAGTTCACAGACTTGACGAGAATTCTCCACCATGAACAAAAAAAGTGAACAACTAGAGGCTCGTTGCCATAGCACAGTTGCATGATTGCTCTACAAAATGCGGGACATTAGTCGAAGTGGAATACAACAAACACGGACAGCTATACAAGAACAGCAAAATTATGCTCCAAGAAGCAAAATCAACTGTATAAAGTTCACATGACAGCTGAGACGATATCAGCAAGCAATATTTTTATCAATAAAAGATCAAAGCAAAGGGGAAATGAAGTAAAACAGAATACAATTGTATGGAATCTCAAACAAAAGGGTCTCAGTTGAGTACCCATTTTGCACTGATTCAAAAATCTAAAGGCAGAATCAAAGTCAAGAGGAATGCAGATCACAGAAAATTGTACCTCATATGCAATACTGCCTCCAGATATAGCTGGCTGTCGAAGAGATGCATTAGCAATAGAACCAGAAGCTGACAAGATGCATAATTCCCGTCTAGCTTGTTGCATGAATAACATAATTTTCTGTCCCACATCCTGCGTTTGAAAATCAACCAAGTTAAAGACAGATCCAGTATCCTATTTCAAATGATAGAACTAAGGATATAAGCGTGCACAATTGCACATTATATATGTATGGTCATACACAATAAAAGAATAAATTAGTCTATTTACATGTCGTGGTCATGACAAATATCATCATGGGCGTCAAATATCACCATCATCAACAAGAGAAACATTATTGAAATATAATCACTGAAAAGAACAATTATTAGCAATCTCAAACATGAACGCCATCATCAATATACTATCTCCTTCACCCATGAATTCCCTTTCCCCATGTATGCCCCCAACATTCCTCCACCTCTCCCACCATTATCTAGTGATAGGGAGACAAACAAATCCCTCTTCCTCCTCTACATCCATTGTGGGTTTGCAAAATTGATCTTTGGTGGTTGATTTGTCGGTTTGTCCAGCAAAGGTTCAAATTATAATTGGTGGCCACAAAGAACCACAAGAGGTCATAGAAAGAGGCTAATGGTGTTGATGCTTTCTAATTTTTTCTACTTAATTAAAAGGTAGAATTACTCTGAAAACATAACCAACATTTCATATCATTCAATTTTCCCTATAAAATTACAGAGAAAAAAATGGACACTGTCACACTTGTCATCCAAAGAAGTGAAGATTGCAATATGCACCTTCAAGTGAAAGTGCACTTTGGGACCTCGTTATTGAAAAGCATCAACATGCACTCCAGGAACCAGCCATGGAACATCACGTCAGACATAGGACTACCAAGAGATCTAAGCAACCAGTGTTGTATAGCGACTCAACACAGTGAAAGAACTCCAATCATATTTGGAAAGGTAATATACATGTCTTTACTTTAGCTTTAGGCATATCTACCCTAAACGACTCCAATAATTTGCTCTATAAAGATGCTGAAGCAGCAAATGTTACACTATCCTCGACAAAATCAAAGCGCGGCAGTCTTGTACCAAAAAGTCTATAAGCCAAGAGACAACCACTCCTTCAGAATGACCTCCTGGCATTTCAACTACATCAGTATATACTTCCAGGCTATGTTACCTGGACTCGGCTAGGAGTGTCGAGTATGGGTACGGATCCGAGTGTCGGGTACGGCTCCCAAAAAATCAGGACACGGGGACTCTGTCCGGATTTTGGACACGGGTACGGGTATGGCAAAATTAATATTTTATAATATAAAATTCAATAATTAATCCAGTAATTTAGATTTTATAATTGTCTATTTGTAATATACTAATAAAATTAAGGTATTTGTTTAAAAAGAATAACAACCTAGCCATAGGATAAGAAGAAAAAAATGATTTTAAAAAAAAAACACAAGGAAATAAAAAGAAAAAAGAAAAGAAAAAGAAGAAATCACGTGAAAATAGAACAAAAGAAGGAGAGAAAGAAAAAAGAAAAGAAAAAGAAGAAATGTCACGTGAAAACAGAACAGAAGGAGAGAAAGAAAAAGAAAAGAAAAAAGAAAAGAAAAAGAGTCACGTGGACTCATAAAGGAAAAGGAAAAGAAAAACAAAAGAAAAACAAAGAGAAGGTGAGGCTCAGGCGACAGAAGTTCGAAGAGAGAGAAGAGAAGTGAAGAAAGATGAAACATACCGGCGAGTTCGAAGCTCCGGCGGTGAGTTTGAAGCTCCGGTCGGCGAGTCAAGGTGAGTTATCGTCTTTTCCTCTTCTCCTCTTCTCCTCTTCGAACTCTAGGGTTTAGAGCCGCCGTGTCCGAGTGAACTTTGCCGGATTTGACACGTATTTCGTACCGGTGTCGGTGTCGTGTCGTACCGACACCGGTATATGGCAAAATTTGCCGAGTCCGGGTAACAGAGCTTCCAGGACAACAACCTTACTCACTAAGGGCCAATCAAGTTGAATACAAGCCAGATTCCTTTTAGGGCCTTTAAGAGAAGCATAGATCTAACACCAAATACATCATTCTAGAATAACAAACTTTTCAAAGCTACCACATCACAAATTTACAGCTACAACGAAGTATAAGTAGATCGTATGCGACAATAACCTCCCATATATTAAAGTACATTACTTGTTCAAGTCGAGGTTCACCTAATTTCGCAATCAAGTTGATGAAATGAGCCCTCCAAAAAAAGAACATCTTAGGACTTATGACAATAGATTTACCATCAAAGTAGCTTTAACAATAGCTAAAATCAACCAATAGTATCGTGTTAAACATAAACTACACCACCAAGAGTCCTCTCATAAACCATTTTCTTATATTTTTTTGTTTGGGGGGAGGGGGGGAGTTGTGAACCACCTTTTAAAAATTAACTTATGATCTGCTACACTCTCCCCTTCAGTTTACGATATATATTCATTCAGTCCTTCTGTCCTAATTCTACATTCCACTTAGCCATTTGATCCATCCCAACTTAATCTTCTTGCTATATAAATTGAAAAAATACCCACTATCCCAAGCGGAGTCGGGTCTCACTTTCTCTTACCATTTTTCTTGTCCATCACATCAACCTTTGATCTCTCACAATTCCAAAACTTTCTCTTACTCATTTCACCTTCTCCAATTAATGTGTTATCTATAAACAATCTCCCCTCTCCGAATGCCATAAAAGTAGAAATCAGGAGTTCCCTAATAAATGATAAAAGTTTATTGCTGGAGGAAGCTCTTCATCTACCAAAATTGCACTAACTTTTTCATATCAACATCAATACAAAAGCAATGAGAATACCTTCTATCTTCATGTAAATCTTTTAGGAAAATAAAAATCCAAAAAAGGCACCTAAACCATCAATGACAGCAGGCCCGGCTAAGGCCCTGTGCAGGGTGAGCAACTGCACATGGCCCCCTAAAATATAAGGGCACAATTTTTTGGGTGGGCCGCCCAATGTAAAAGAAAAAAAAAATCAGATAAATTAACAGAAGAACACGCGTGCTGTTGGTGAGTTTTTGACAGCAAACTTCACGCTTCTCTATTCTCCCCTCATTTACTCCACCTCTTCGTCTCTTTCAATTCTCCATAACACCATTAATGGCTCCTCCTCTAAAACACCATTCATGGCTCCATCTCTTCCACAATTCCACGCCGGCAAATCTAAATTCAATTTTATTTTCAACAACTTAATTCTCGAATTCCAAAGAAAAAAAAATCCGTTAATCCTTAATTGTAAATTTCTGAGTTTAGTTGATGTTTGATATTCCTTAATCCTTCTCTTTGATTTTCAGTTTATAAATATATAATAGTTCCAATTATTCAACCATGTGTAACCATCTTCTTCAAACAACTCTCATATTCACATCTACAACAACTCTCTCCGATCTTGAAGGTAATTTCTTAAATCTGAACATTTTGTTATTTTGTTGTTTTTTAATTTGATAATCTGAATTTATGGGTTACTATTTTCTGGTTATTTCATAGTTCTTACTTTCTTAGGGCTTAGAATCGTTCAATTAACAAATTGAATTTTTTTACATATATTGATATTGTATATCCACTTTCTTGAGATATTGTAAATTGAAGAGATTATGAAGACTTTTAATTTCTTAGTTTTTCTTTTTGCTATTTTTGTTTGTTTGGTGGTAGTGGTTGGGACATGGGGTGAGGGGTAGCTGGTGAAGATGTCTCACATTGTTGTCAATGACAATTATATTTGGGTTGATTCGACGGAATATCTAGGTTAGCAGTTGTTTAGGATGGGGCAAAGATATGAAGCTTGGATATACTGAGGTTTAGCATACAGCGATTAATGGCATTGTTAGCCTTATGGCTTGGCAGCAATCTAATTAACAAATTGAAATTTTTTTACTTTTCATCTATAATCAGCAGGCAGCGAATTTTTAATCTGCCGGACTGCCGCGAACATACTAATCTGCCGTCACTCGCTGCCAATCTGCTACTGTGCACAAAATAAAGGCCAGGCTACAATGAATTAGAGTGTCCAGCGAATTATATGATTCTTATCTGCTACAAATTACAAAATATAATGCTGCCAATCTGGAAAGCTCTCTTGATAACTCAACTTTGTTTTTGCTTTTCTCAATCGCAAATTATATGATTTGTTTCCTGATTCTTGCAATTTTCAAGTAGAATTTGTATGTAGTATACTAGTATATGTTGAATTTTGTTTGGAAAAAGAACAAATTTTATTAGTTGTATCAACTTTTACTTTTTGATATTTATATAACGTCGTCTTAATTTACCCTTTTGGCCTCATTTTTAATTTAGCACAGGGCCCCTAAATTATACGAGACGGCCCTGAATGACAGTACGAGTAAATCATAAAGCTTCGCTCAACAAGTACCAATGACAGTTTTAACATCCCTGGAAGATTCGCAGGGAAAGGCCACAGACCCACAACAGTTCTCAAGTTTCAACAACACAATAATGCTAAAGCCTTAATCATATACAGTGGCAAGCGAAAATCTGAACTCACCGTAGTCATCCATATAAACTTTTATGCCTCCATTCTATTATGGGGTAAACCACGATGGAAGTCACCCATCCTAGAAATAGTCTTGCGCGAGCACACTAAGTTGTGGAGTTCTAACACTATACCATGCATTTATGCTCTCAGTTTCAGCATTAACTAAAATCAAATTGTGTAGATTGCAGATAATGGTAGATGGATTAAGCTCTTCCTTGACCAAAATAGTCTTTCTATCTTATGCAAATATATATATATATATATATATATATATATATATATATATATATATATATATATATATATATATATATATATATATATATATATATAAAAGAAAACTTCCAAAATGGCACCTAATCCATCATCAATGTTTGCTCAAAGCAAAGCTGTTACATAAAGCTTAGGTCAACCGTACAAGTAGTCAAGTAATAATTTTAAAAGCCCCTAGCTCACCCAAGGGCGGCAAAAGGCCCAAATTCACTCACAATTTCAACAGCTGACAACAATTCCAAAGCCTTAATCCTAGTACAATAGCAAGGCAAGATTTTTTCTCCATGTTCGTCAACATAAAATCCTTCCCCTCCATTCTAATATGGGTTACAGGCTTACAGCACAATGACTTCCTAGTAGGAAGTCATCCATCCAAGTAGTAGTCTCGCCCAAGCACGTTTAGGTGTGGAATTCTAATGGGATCCAATACATAATTTAAAATCAGATTGTCCTGGTATTGATTCAGCATAAGATACAGCCTATACCCGGCTTCCCAGAGTTGCTAATAAAACACCCTTCACAACCATGAACCACAATTAACTCAAAATAGCATTAACTCGCAGCAGAAACAAAAAAAAAAAAAAACCTTAATTTACATAATAAATTTGACTAAATTCCTAAAACTCGATAAGAACTATTCTCGATAAAAGCATCTAATTGCAATCTCAATCCACAATACACACTAGAATCATAATATTGCTCCACTTTCAATTCCGAGCTAAACGTGGTTTATGGTTGTGAAGAGTGTTCTATTAAAGGCTCCGGGAAGCCGGGCTGTTACAGATTGTATACATACCTAAAACCGATAAAGTTTACTGGACCAACTTAGAATAACAATTCATCTCTTAACACTCGATCCATCTAGAGCTGCACTGAGATGAGTGCATGAAGAATGATTCTGTCTCAGAATTTTGGTTGATTGTGAAAAGTGGTCCTCTAAATATAAACTGTAATGAATCATATTTATCAGCTCATGGATCAATGACTCCTACAATGACCGTGCAACAAATTTGAGTTCAAATGCAGATAGAGAAAACGGTTACCAGGGTCTATCTGTCATCCTTAATATAAACAGCTATAAAAACTTGACAGTGAAAGAAAAGCCAAAATTGCAATTGTGTTCAACCCGCTAATAGCAAGTGACTCGACTGCCTAAGGGTAACTCCATATCACACAAAATTAAAGCCTTGCTATGTTTTCTTAGCAAGAAGCTCTCAGGAAAATATAACGATACCACTAAATTAAGTCAAGAACTAGCAAAAGGTCTCGCATTATACTCTATAGAATGCGGAGTATACTTATCATCCTTGACATCCTGCCATTCCCCATTTTTAAGATGGCAAAACCTTGTCTTACAACCATTTCCGTGCCGAGCCAAGCCCACTTTCTTGTAAAATCTATTTCAGCAAGGCATTCAGCTCTAACTCAAAGTTCTAGTCTCCACACATAAGCATCAACTCTATATACATTGCTTCAATTAACAATGATAACTATTAACAATACGGAATGAAAAAAAGGATGAACCATCTTTAAGTACTTCAATCTGGTAATTCACTTAACCATTCATTTGTGGACTTATGTAATTTTAGGACAAAGTCCATACATTACTTACTTAAATATCCAGCTCAAAGCATAGATACTAGAAAGAAGATTGGTCTTTTCTATATACAATGTACCAAGACAAGAAAAACATACAATCATTAGATATTGCCACAGCACACGGTATCAGAACTGATATTCAGAAAACAAACCATAAGAAAACTGGCCCAATATATACCCCCCATACTTTTTTCAATCTGGTTAAATTAAAACTATGTTCTTCTCAACTTATGATGATAAGTTTCTGCAGAAATAAGTTAAGTTCATCAAAATATAATTTAAATTAAGCAAAAAAAAAGTTAGTTCAACAAAAGAAAAAGTCAAGTTCAGCAAAATAAAAAAGTTAAATACAGAAAAAATAAATTAGAACATTTGCTGGTCAACAATCCATTTTTTTTTTTTAAATCTGAATTTCTCTCTCCCTTTCTCCTGTTTCTATTTTTCTACTTTATCAGGGGAGCAAGGGGGGGGGAGCCAATATTTTGTTTATATTTTTACATTATATTGAAGTCAGATCACTTGTACACAGTATAACATCATACAACAGCTCTTAAAAGTCCACCACTTTGTATAAGTCAAATGATACAATAGGTGACCACAAATTTAAAGATGTAAAACTGCATGCTGAGAAACAGTACAACAGAAGGTCAATCGGTCCATTTAAAAGAATACATGGTAAAAATTTGGGAAAAAATCACCACATAAATCCTTGACAAAACAAAAACATAAATGAGGCAAGCATGATTTTTGCCCAAAAAATAAGTAAATTATGTCAATGACTGAATATGTCACAATTGGATTGTTTCAGCTTCAATCCCTTGATTAAGGCTGAGAGGGTTGCTGATTTCAAAAAGTTTACACTGAGGACTATATGGTGCACTTTGTTAAAGTAAAAAAGATAGGAAAAAAAGATACTAAAAGTGTAAAACTGTTAAAACATCAACCATATGGTAGAATATGAAGCAAAGTACGCAGTTTGATTCGATTTTCATCCCCCATCAGTCACCAACATTACGCTAACATCAAAATCAGCATCACGCCATCATCTAAGAAGCTTCCACCCATGGCAAAACAGGGGAACTGGGTGTAAACTTGTAACAGCCTTATCCATACAGTAACAAAGAGAATAATTTAAATGGCCCATTGGCCCTGAATTCAAAATGCGAGACCGGCCACTACTTAATAAATAAGAGAAGAGCCGAATATGAGCCTCATCATAATCCAAATCCGAAAGAGGATAGGGGTTGAAGGTGGTGGTCGGGCAACATCCTTCCACTCTCCCCACCAGGGTTCGATCCTGCCTCACTTCCCACCCGGGTTCGATCCTCATACCCCCTTTCCCAAAAAACCACCCCAGCAAGAACTCTCCTAAGATGGGGACCCTTGTTGTACATAAAAGAACATAATAATAAACCCAAAGCCAAAAATGTAGTGACTCCTTAAGCTCCATTAAGATACTAAAATTTTAAAAAGTTCCCACGTGCTTCACCAAATGTTTCCTAGTGCCTTTGATCTTTAAAGTTATTTTACTAATTAGCCATAAGAACACAAGTCATCTCTTCTATAGCAAATCAATCACTTTTCTCATGAGCGTACTGATTCAGCAAAGCTACAGCCTACGAGCGATAAATGCCTGTTACTAATATATTTTATCAAATCAATATAATAAATCATTCATTTCCTAACATTCAAGTCCATCTAAAGCCGGATCGTGATGGATGGATGGGCAACAATTTTGTCCCAAGCTTTAGTTAATTATGAGAAGTGTCCCTCTAAACATAGATGTATGTTGTTTGAAGAGATAATGTTGATGGATAAGACTAAAGATGGGGTAATGCCAAACTAGAGTTATAAAGACAATACTTAATATCTTGAGCACTTAGTCTTAGTTGGAGTAGAAATGAGTATACAAAGTGTCAATTTAGTACTAAAAGGCAGTCAAACATGGATGTGGTGACCTTAGATGGAGAAAAGGTACCCCTAAGTGAGTGTTTTAACTATTGAGTCAATTTTCAAGAAGATTGGATATAATGACCAAAATGAGACTCACATGATTAAGTTTCATTGGCTCAAATGAAGAGCAACAACTAGAGTATGGTAACTCTACGGTTAAAGGGCAAATTCTGTAGGAGTGTAAACTAGTGTTATTATAAGGGCCAGCACGTTTGACATTTAAAGATAATCAAATTAAGAAGATGGATGTGTGGCAGTGTGGGAACACGCTACGGTATAAAGTTCAGAATAAATCTATTACGAGGAAAGTTGTAATTGTAGATATTGAGGATAAGATACAAACATAAGAGAGAACCAACTACGTTAGTTTGGGAACCTCCAACCACAAGATACACCAGTAAGGAAAGTAAAGAGTTGGTATTATGAGGGTTTTAGAAGAAAATAGAGGGAGACCAAAGATGACTTGGATAGAGGGAGGAACAATTTCAAGGATTAAGTTTGCAAAAGCATATAGCACTAGATAGAAATGAATGTAGGAAGACAATATTTGTAGACGTTCAAGAGATCATCATATCTCTTGGTTCATAAAGTTGACCACACCTTTTGGGATCACAACTTTGGCATTATTGTTTTTTCTGTAAATATAGAAAGTGTGATAAATCGTTTATAGCAACTCAATGGATCACAGACTCCTATGATGACCATGCAATGTAGGACATATTAAAGTTCAAAGTTAGAGGAAACAAATACCTTCAACCTTTCTATATACAGCCATTAACACTATTCAGAGAGCCAAAATTGCAAACGTGTTCATACTGCAGCAGCAAATGACTAATAATAGACTGCCAAAGACCAACTTTGAATCAAAAAAAAGATATATATATTTTATTTAACATAAAGCTCTAGGAGCAAAATATAAAGATACCACAAATTTCTGTCAAGAATAAGCCAAACGCCTCACATTTTATTCTAATGGATGTAAAAGTAAACTTGCCAGTGTGCTCTGTTGAACTTCCCTTTCTACTCAACCAATATATTCAATAGACAAAGAGCATAAAATTCACACTAAATTATGTTCGCTTATCATCTCTAATGTAAAAGGCCTCTTTGGGGATCCAAACACGGATCTAATAACAGACAACAATTACACTGAAACACTTCATATCCCAAAAGGGAAGGAGTAAATGAGTCATCTGCTTATCACTGCCTTCTCAAGTTCATGCTTTGAACTTCTCGTAATGTATGATTTATCCATATCATCAACACACCATTAACCCCTCGGGTCCCCCCCCCTTTCATGTGGCAAATCAATCATGTTTACCACTCTTCTACTCACTTCATAGAAATCTAGTTTATTTCACCACCCATAACTCTTGCTACCTTGGAAGTTTTCAGAATTACAAAAAAAAATTGACTACATTATCATATCACCACCGAGTTGATGACACATTAAAAGGCTTATCATCTCTAATGTAAATTCTTTGGGGATCTAAACACGGATCTAAGTGTAGACAACAATTAAATTGAAACACTTATGTCCCCAAAGGGAAGGAGTAAATGAGTCATCTGATTATCACTGCCTTCTCCAAGTTCATGCTTTGAACTTCTTGTAATGTATAATTTCTCCACAACATCAGCACACGATTACCCCCTCCCCCTCAGCTAACTGAGGCATGCGGCAAATCAATCCTGTTTACCACTCTTTCTACTCACTATGTAGAAAACTAGTTCATTTCACCCCCATAACTCTTGCTAGCTTGGAAGTTTTCAGAATTATAAATAAACTAGACTAAATTACCACATCTGAAAGTAATAACATATGATATATGACAATGTAGAATGTAGATAGTTCTAAAAGACAACATTCAACAACTGAATTAAACCAGGCACAATACGCGTGCATTTGGACGGAAGCTCCTACCTCTCCAGCAGCGACATTGATGACATGAGGCGTAAATCCCTGACCACCTGCATATAACAATCACAATTGATTTAGAAAGAGCACCTAAACACCATAAAGCAAGAAAGAACACCGTTTTTCACATGTGAGTTGTGACAAAAGGCATAAAGCAATTCACTCAATAATGTCTAGGACAAATTGGTCCAAATTCCAAAGAACCCAGCCATTAAAATCTTCATAAGCGCGCTTTATCGAACGAATTTCCTAATAATCATCGTTCCCATATCCCAAGCGAGCCAAATCAATATACAGAAAGCTTAGGCAAATCAAATTATACGAATCGCAAGAATAAAACTCAAAGCACATGCTCCATTTATAAGACATATCATCAGACAATCTCAGACATTTGAACAAACAAAGAATAAACAATTCATATAAAGATAACTTGTCTGAACAAATGAAACATACTTTCAACAAAATCTTAGTTTACTTCACTGCAACTTCAGAAAAGAATCCCAAATATAAATTTCAACTTAGTCTAAAAGACTCAGGGTCATAAGAAATCGTTTCCGTCACTCCGAAACATAATAAAGAACAAAAAGAATAAACCTAATTCTCACCAACAGAATTCAAATTGGACTTCTTAGAAGAAGCAGAAGAGGAGTGAGAAGAAGAGCCAGGAACAAAGTGATGATGTTGTTCCTTCCGCTTAATCGAAGAAGGAACCGCAGCTCGTTTAGCAGCAGCAGCAGCTTCAGGTGTGCCGTACTTTCTTGGACGCCCTCTTTTTCGACGCTGTGGCTCGGAAGTCGCCGGCGCTTTTCCGGCCACAGATTGCGGGTAAAGTGCGCCGGCGGAACCGTCGGAAATTCCGTTTGTCGCCGGAGAATTTGCGCCGGCGGTGGTGGTTGTGGTGGTTGGAGGAGAGAGAGTGGAAGAAGGTTGTTGGTGTTGGTGTTGGTGTTGGTGTGGGTGGTAGTAAGAGGTTAGTCCGCTTTCATTAGGTTCCATTAGAGGGGGAGGAGAGAGAATAAGAGGAAAAAGATTTGGGGATTTTTTTTTTTGGGGAAGAATTGAATAAATAAATTGGGGAAATTGGAATTTAGGTTTTTTTTTGGATTTGGGGGATTTTTTGTGTGACGTGGAGGATTGTGGGCCGTTGGATTGGGGTTAATGTTGATTTATATGGACTTTTAGTGGATTTTTTTTGGGGAGAGAGAGAAGAGGATTATGGGTTTTATTGGAGAAGGTGAGTAAAAGCGATTACTTGGGAGTTATGTGAGATTTTGACTTTTTTTTATTTTTTTAGTGATAGCTAAAAGTAAGAGGCTTATCTAATGTGTGACAGTGTGAGTACATGTGTCCCACAAATTGAAGGGATGCGATACAGACTATGATAACATATGTTGAAGGGATAGGATTTGGATCTTCAAATTCAAAAGCATCCTCAACCTTGTTGCATACTCTCTCTTTATAATTTTTTTTATCTTTTCTACTTTAATTATAAGCATTTGTTATTGCATTTTTTTAACTATAAATATATTTTATTATGTATTAGTTAAATTAGAACAATTGAATATTTGGCCCTATTATTTTGGCCACAGTTTCAGTTCAGTTCATTTCAGCAACTACTTTCCTCTCAAGGTTTTACTTCAATTCAGTTCAGTTTAGTTCAACTCAAAAGAACAATGCCTTAATAGTGCATGTTCGGCAATAGCTTTTAGTGTTTGGGCTAAGTGAAAATTGTAATAACGGTGAAAAGTAGTGTTTCGTGAATTAGTGTTTGAAGTATTTTTTGGTGCTTGAAGTAGTGTTTTGATAGAAGCTACTAATATTAACTTTTGAGGCAGAGGTAGCCTTTGGATAAACTTTTGAAAGTTGAACATTGTTTATTTTTGTTATATTTCTAAACTAGCAGCTAGTTTTACCGAATACTACTTATCATGAAAACAATTTTCATAGTCAAACTCTAACAACTAATATATGATAGCTAACAGCTGACAGTTCGTCCAATCGGATGACCGGTGGAGGTTAGTGTTACCAGCACAAGGGTTTCATTAGAGCATATGAGGATACGATACGGGAAGCAGATCGAGTAGGGTCAAGGGAAAGGAAAAAGGACATAGAGCAATCTACTTCCCCCAAAAATACAATCGACGGCTAAGCATCAGTCGTCATCGTCGGTGCAAGGTAAATGAATCCTTCCGTGGGGATGGGGGACAAGGGATGTGGGGAGGAAATGGAAGAATGAACAATTGGGAAAGAGGAACCACTGGAAGTCGAAGGAAGAAGAGAGAACCCCCCAAAAGAAAGTGTTGTAAATATTTGGAAAATTTGTCAAGGATAAGCTAACCTTTGGACAGTTTGCTTAAATAAGTGATATGAACACCAAGCTAAGTAAGCCAAGTATTCAATGAGAACGTCCCTTTTATGCAACAATCACAACAAGTTCGAAAGTTAACAGGTAACATTTTAAGTAATCACTCCTAATTACTCAACCAAAAATTCTACACACACTCAAACCACTCCTGGAATTAAGTTGTTTAGGCACTAACTAATAATCACTCCTGAAAATTAAGTTCATGGACGTTTAGGTTTATGAAAGCAATCACAAACTTAACACAATTTTTAATCATAAAATCACTCTAACCTTCTAACATGGTTAGGCGTGTTATTTATAAAGAAATAAGCAATAAAACCTTGCTTCTCAAGCACACTATGTGCCTTGACTAAGCATAGAGAAAATAAGGAAAGTTTTCCCCCCTAATTCAAGCCTATAATCTAGCTAGAACTTAAAGGAAACACAAGCATAAAGAAAGATGTGCAAATCTTTCCTAAAATACTCTAGAAGACAAGGCAACAAGGAGAATAGCTCACTCCTTGCTTGCACGCCACTTACAACTCAAAACAGGGATATTTTCCTAAAATACAAGCCATGACAACTAATACTCTAGAGGACCGATTTTATATAGATATTTCAGACCTTTTGACAACTAATACTCTAGAGGACCGATTTTACATAGATATTTCATACCTTTTGACAACTAAAACAACTCAACTACTTTAACTAACATTTTAACTAATTAAGACACTTAATTAAAATGCTAAGTAGCGTCTTGTTCAATTCAAGTAACATAAGTGACAAAAGTTTGTCTTTGAACCATCAAGTGAACCCCATATGCTCCGTGATAAGTGTAATTGGTTTATCCTGACATTGTGCCTTTGAATCCGCATCAATAAGTCAGACTTTGGATTAACTTTGAATAAGCAAACATGTGCACGTGTCTTATTTTTATTAATTTAGATTTTTCAATTCAAATTTTATTTAAATTCTAAATATTAATTAAATTAAAAATAAAAAAACAAAAAGCCATCTACTCTTTTCCCACCCAAAACCCCTCCCCACCCCTTCCCCCCACCCCCGTGAACACCCCTTCCTCCTCTTCCCACCCCCCTACAAACACCTCCCCCCATCTTCCCACGACCACCTCTTCGCCACCCCCTTTGCCCGCAACCACCCCCCCCCCCCCTGCGAACACCTCCCCCATCCCTTTCCCTACCCCTTGCGAACACCACTACTCCTGAAACCACCTTTTAAGACCCCCATGCGTCCATCCCCACCTGCAGAACAGCTCTCCCGCCGCTCTCCCCACCTCTTCGAAAACCCATATTCGCATTCCTTGCTCTCTCTCAGACTTTACCTCTATCTTCAAGGTTAGTGTTGGGTGGTGGTGGATTGCGAAGTAGGGAGAAAGTGGTGTTTTACGAAGGAGGGAGAAATAGGTGGTGGTAACTTGTGAAGGAGGGAGAAAGAGTTGGAGATGTTGGGTGGTGATACTACTGAGCAATTTCGATGAAATTCTAGCTATTGGGTGGTAGTGAGGGTTTCGGGTTGGTTTTAGTGGGGGTGCTGGAGCTAGGGTGGGTCTGGGGCGTCGTTAACGTTGGTTAGGGTAGGGATGAGGGAGAAAGAGAGGTTGGAGAAGATGGTGGAGTGAGAGAGGGATAAAGAAGGGAGAAAATGGGTTGGAGGAAAGAGATTAGTCAAAGAAAAAGAAAAACAAATTACCCATTTTTCATCTCACCGGTTACCTGAACCTATTAAAAGATATACCGGCATAAGCTTTGCTTATTCAAAGTTAATCCAAAGACTGACTTAGTTTGAGCAGACCGGCCAAATGTTGGCTTATTCTTGATAATTTTTCCTAAAATTTATCCAAAAAATTAAAATTTCAAAATTACTTATTATTTTTGTGAATTTTTAAGTAATTATAATTTTGTATTTTCATAAATTAATTTAAAATATTTTCATAAATGTTACAAATGTTTTTAAGGAAAATAAATTAAAAGTAGGTCACATGTATTTAGACCCCACATTTTCGGTGGTCCTAGTGAACACGTTTGAATTTTCCATCAGATCGGTGGTGTTAGTAACCATAAAACATCGGATTTTTTTGGTAAAAACTACCTTTATTTTTACAAGTTATTGAAATTACTACCTTTGTTTTTTTTTTCAATTTAACTACCTCTATTATTTCCAAACTCAGATTATTGCTACCTTTTAACGAAATCCGTCAAGTTTTCTGTAACACCCCCAAAATCCATACACGTCTACGACTACGTCGCATCGACTTTGGGAGTGTTACCGCCGCGGTGAAACGCAAGGCATAATAAAATCAAAACGTTACAACTCCTTATTAAGAAAACTACATTGCAGCGGAAATAAAATGATTAATTTAACTACAACTCGGGAATCACCAAGGACCCCTTTTTATTCAAACCACAAACCAACTAAGTAAATCATAATAGTCTTATAATGCTTAATTTAAAACACTTTAAAGTTTCAAGACCAAGATCTATCCCCCATATGCTCAACATCATGCAGCAACTCCAGCACACCTAGTCTGTTCCCCATTGTAGCATCAATGGTTCATCACAGGTCAACAAACAATACAATAACACAATCAGCTATGCTGAGTACATAGTAAAGCATTGAGTGCATACAAAGCATAAACAGAGCAATAAGGATAATTCTTAGACATGATACTACCATAGCATTATATTCTTTACTTTTCATTTAGTTGGCAGTGAACGGGCACCGTCATCTTACTAGAATCATACGGGCTACTTAATTCTTAATAGACAACTTGGTCTATTAGATGGAATGTAAATACGATTTCGTTCCGTTCCACATCCATCACCTTAGTATGCATACCCCCAAGATCGTACGGAACCTTCCGCCTACACTTGAGTTATCAAAAATTTATAAGGACACTACTGTCGTCACAGTAGGCCTGCGTAGGAGTGTAGAACAAGTCTCACACTCCCCCCATTGTTCATTACTTGTAGGGAGTCCAACTACAAGTTTATTGCCAAAATCCTTTCTTAGTATTGTCCATTCATACCACATTAAACATGTAATCATTTAACATTCCTTTTTAGATATAACACTCAAATCTTTACTTCTTGTAACATCCTTGTTACACCATAGATCAAAGAATACAATCCAGTTGTTACACCATAGATCAAAGAATACAAATCCAATAATCATGCTTATGATACCATAGAATTTCGCATTACCATGCTACATATCGATTTTCAATCACAATCATGTTACCAACACAATCTCGGCAATCACAATTGTTCCCTATCATGGTTCTAGGTTCCAATAGAATAAATCACAACCTAACATGATACTAGTAACTGCAACTGAACTGGTACGCGTACGTACCTTGTAACGAAGAATCTTTGTTGCTTACTTAAACGTTCCACTTATGAAATTGGGACCTAATCGAATAATAGAAATACTTTAGTGCTAAGTCCTTGATATTATTAAAGTAAAAACCAGCTTATCCAACTATGTAAGATATGGTGTTTTGAATATTAACATTAGCCAAACTTATTGTTTTAAATTTCTTTTCATGAACTCTATTAAACTAATATATATTTAGGACTTAATAATAAGTTTGCGAACTTGATTTCCTCTAACTTATTTTATACTTGATCATGACAACAAAACTTAAACTTAACTTTTACACTACTTTGTTTATAATAACAAACTTAACTAGATACTTATATAAGAACTATAAAATCAGAATTGAAGAAATAAGATCAAAGTAGGAACTAGTAGTGTAATATAAATCTGATTTCTTTTAGTTCATAATATGTACCTTTATTTACAATTATAACTTAACCCACTATACATAAGTATAATAAAAACAGAATTGAGAATTAAACATCCTCCTAAGAACTACTAATATAATCAAGAATTTGATTTTCCTTTAACCTTTATTATACTTAGTTTACAAAACTAAGTCAAACCATTATACCCAAGTATTATAAAATCAGATTTGAGGAACAAAGTTATCTCAAGAATTAAAGCATAATTATAATTCTGATTTGTTTTACTAATTCTATGTTTTATTAATAATTACAAAACTTAATCAAAATACATAACAAAATCAGATTATATAAATTGATTTGAAGAAGAAAAGAGGGAGGAAAAACCACTGGAAACCGTCGACGACCGACGCCGACTCAG
Organism: Beta lomatogona; assembly: GCA_947646795.1. Classification (NCBI taxonomy): domain Eukaryota; kingdom Viridiplantae; phylum Streptophyta; class Magnoliopsida; order Caryophyllales; family Amaranthaceae; genus Beta; species Beta lomatogona. The sequence continues at coordinate 1,602,985 of CANSNZ010001289.1, forward strand.
CACCGGCGAGCCACGAACTTCCCTCCGGCTAGGTGACGACCTCACGCGAGCAGTATCGCGACTGATTGATGCGAGCCAACCACCCTCGAACGACCCAGCCACTCGCACGACACTTGCACAACCACGACGCTCGAACCTGCCACGCGAATCTCCGACAGCAGCGACACACACCACACTCGCACCTCACCACGCTCGCACACACAGCCTCGCACACGACTCGAAGCTGACGAACTCAGAAGGATTGGAGAAAACGAACGAAGGAGGAGGAGGAGAAAAGAGGAGAGAGAAAAGATCTTGAGAGTGAAGAGAGGAAAAGAAAAAAAAACGGCTGACCTATCAATAGGGTTTTCTAAATATTTTTTTTTCTTCCTTTTCTTTTTTATAGTATGAGCAACCTTAGTTTATTAGGATTTATTTCCAAATCGAACTCTGATTTATTATTTAACAAAACCGAATATAATTAGGTACGAAAGTAGGTTGTATATTTAAATTATAACTGTAGGCTTACCTAAACTATTTTACAAAATACTTTCACTTTTACTTTATATTTTCTTATTTATAAGAACATAACTCCCAAAATACGGAGTATTACAGGCTTCCCCCCTTAAAGGAAGTTTCGTCCCGAAACTTTGAGGTAGTCAGTCTTAACGACGAGCTTTTGCACTTCTACGTCCCAAAATTTCACAAGCGTTTTCTAGTTTTCGCAAGTCACATAAACAATAATGCACATATATTACAAACTTAAGAACACTTTTAGGGGAAGCGCGAAATTCTATTGCATTCTCCCCCCCTTAAAAGAAAAGTTACGTCCTCGTAACTCGCCTACCTCTTGAAAAAGCTCAGGGTACTTCAGACGCATCACATCCTCTGCTTCCCAAGTGGCTTCTTCAGTAATTTGATTCATCCACAACACCTTCATGATTTTGACGTCCTTATTTCTCGTACTACGCACCTTGTGGTCTAGGATCTTGATGGGTTTCTCCTCATAGGACAAGGTTTCGTCTAACTCGACGTTTTCAGGTTCTAGGACATGCGACTCGTCAGGTACGTATTTCCGAAGTTGGGATACGTGAAACACGTTGTGAACCCTTTCTAACTCGTTTGGCAAATCTAAGCGATAAGCCACTTTGCCTACTCTCGCCAAAATCTCATATGGCCCTATGAACTTAGGGCTTAGTTTCCCTTTCTTCCCAAATCGCATCACTCCTTTCATTGGAGACACCTTAAGCAGCACTTTTTCACCAACTTCATAGTTCTCTTCTCTTCGCTTCTGATCCGCATAGGACTTCTGCCTGTCCTGTGCAGCCCAAATCTTCTCTTGTATGACTCGCACTTGATCAACAGTCTCTTGAATCATTTCAGGACCTAACACCACCGTCTCACTAATATCGTTCCAGCATAAAGGACTGCGACACTTTCTCCCATACAACACTTCAAATGGAGCCATTTTGATACTAGCATGATAATTGTTGTTGTATGAGAACTCTATTAGGTCTAAATGGTCTTCCCATGATCCCTGGTATTCTAAGGCACAAGCTCTTAACATGTCTTCCAAGGTCTGGATTGTTCTTTCTATTTGACCATCTGTAGCTGGGTGAAAGGCGGTACTCATTAATAGCTCTGATACCCGTTTTGTAACACCCCCAAAATCCATGCACGTCTACGACTACGTCGCATCGACTTTGGGAGTGTTACCGCCGCGGTGAAACGCAAGGCATAATAAAATCAAAACGTTACAACTCCTTATTAAGAAAACTACATTGCAGCGGAAATAAAATGTTTAATTTAACTACAACTCGGGAATCACCAAGGACCCCTTTTTATTCAAACCACAAACCAACTAAGTAAATCATAATAGTCTTATAATGCTTAATTTAAAACACTTTAAAGTTTCAAGACCAAGATCTATCCCCCATATGCTCAACATCATGCAGCAACTCCAGCACACCTAGTCTGTTCCCCATTGTAGCATCAATGGTTCATCACAGGTCAACAAACAATACAATAACACACAATCAGCTATGCTGAGTACATTAGGGGTGCTAATGAGCCAGGGTGGCTCGCAAACTATTCGAGCTCGGCTCGGTCAAAGCTCGGTCAAAGCTCGGCTCGAGATGGCTCGATTCGAGTTCGAGATCGGCTCGAGACCCTAACGAGTCGAGCCTGAGTTACCTTAAGCTCGGCTTGAAAGCTCGCGAGCAGGCTCGATAGTTTTTAAATTACTAAAAATATTACATTAATATTTAATATAGGATAAAAAATTAATTAATAATTATGGTTAAAAGCAACCATTTAATTAGTAGTCATAATATTTTCTAAGTCATGATTTTTGGTTTGAATAACAAAGTTGAGATAGCCACCAAAAGCCAACTTGTATACTTTTTCGCTTCATGTTTTGGGAAAACTAGGGGTTAAGGCGGATGCAAGATTTTAAGTTTGGGGCGTCTTGAATGAGTATATAAAGAAATTGAACAATAATTTTATGACACATATCGGCAACTAGAACCAATTAAGCTCAAAGTTTATGTTATTCATGTTAGCTATTAGAAATTGCTTTCATTATATTCTTTTTTCACAGACCACCTATCTTTTCGATATATGTAGCACTTTAATTTTTTTTGGAAACGGGAAAATTTAACTAAAATACCTCCAACTCACAATTTTGCCATTAATTTCTTAATTATTTATTCATTAACTAAAAAAGATAAGGAGTTGATAATTAGATAGTATTCATAGAGGTTAACCAGTAGTTCAACATCTGACACAATATTTTTTTTTACTTAGTCAAAATTAGTATATAAAAAGTGAATGTAGTCGAATTATTGCATTTATTTGAGAGCAAATAAATTACTTGTTAGAAATGTATGGTTGAAAAATCCTTTGTTAAAGACTTTGGAGCACATAAAAACAAATGAATTTGGAGTCTTTAGAAAATATGTTTTAAAAAAATGGACAAAAATCATAAAGAAGAAAAAGGAAAAGAAATATTGGAAATCAATTGTTACTCTCTCTTCCTATTTCGTTGTTGGTCATCAAAATCATCAGGTGATGAATTCACATGGTTTTCAAGCCATCAATTACTCATTTTTGTAAAGATCTTATTATGTTGAATTCATTTACTTTGTAAAGAAATAGCAAAGTTCACGTGGCTTGGATTGGAGTAGAGGACCAAAACATAAAAGAAGAAAATTTGGCAGATTGAGCGTCCCACATCGGTGGAATAACTTGAGGATGTGGTAACAAGTGCTTATAAAAGAAACCCTTCACCTCTTAATCCCTTACAGTAGGTTACATCAGGCTAGCTATTTGCGGGCCTTGCTAATAACTAATGCTTAGAAATTGGGCCCTTCAATTATTAAATGCTTGGGCTCAAGAAACTAACATTGGTTGAAAGTTGATTCGAGCTTTTCGAGCCTGTCGAACTCGAGCCGAATTGCAAGTTCTGGACTCGAGCTCGAGCCGAGCTTAATATTTCAAGCTCGACGAGCTTCGAGCTCGAGCCGAGCCTAATAAAATATGTTTTCGAGCCGAGCCGAGCCGAGCCGAGCCTAGTTAAGTTCGGTCTCGGTTCGGCTCGTTAACACCCCTAGAGTACATAGTAAAACATTGAGTGCATACAAAGCATAAACAGAGCAATAAGGATAATTTTTAGACATGATACTACCATAGCATTATATTCTTTACTTTTCATTTAGTTGGCAGCGAACGGGCACCGTCATCTTACTAGAATCATACGGGCTACTTAATTCTTAATAGACAACTTGGTCTATTAGATGGAATGTAAATACGGTTTCGTTCCGTTCCACATCCATCACCTTAGTATGCATACCCCCAAGATCGTACGGAACCTTCCGCCTACTTGAGTTATCAAAAATTTATAAGGACACTACTGTCGTCACAGTATGCCTGCGTAGGAGTGTAGAACAAGTCTCACACTCCCCCCATTGTTCATCACTTGTAGGGAGTCCAACTACAAGTTTATTGCCAAAATCCTTTCTTAGTATTGTCCATTCATACCACATTAAACATGTAATCATTTAACATTCCTTTTTAGATATAACACTCAACTCTTTACTTCTTGTAACATCCTTGTTACACCATAGATCAAAGAATACAATCCAATTGTTACACCATAGATCAAAGGATACAAATTCAATAATCATGCTTATAATACCATAGAATTTCGCATTACCATGCTACATATCGATTTTCAATCACAATCATGTTACCAAACAATCTCAGCAATCACAATTGTTCCCTATCATGGTTCTAGGTTCCAATAGAATAAATCACAACCTAACATGATACTAGTAACTGCAACTGAACTGGTACGCGTACGTACCTTGTAACGAAGCATCTTTGCTGCTTACTTACACGTTCCACTTATGAAATTGGGACCTAATCGAATAATAGAAATACTTTAGTGCTAAGTCCTTGATATTATTAAAGTAAAAACCAGCTTATCCAACTATGTTAGATATGGTGTTTTGAATATTAACATTAGCCAAACTTATTTTTTTATATCTCTTTTCATGAACTCCATTAAACTAATATATATTTAGGACTTAATAATAAGTTTGCGAACTTGATTTCCTCTAACTTATTTTATACTTGATCATGACAGCAAAACTTAAACTTAACTTTTACACTACTTTGTTTATAATAACAAACTTAACTAGATACTTATATAAGAACTATAAAATCAGAATTGAAGAAATAAGATCAAAGTAGGAACTAGTAGTGTAATATAAATCTGATTTCTTTTAGTTCATAATATGTACCTTTATTTACAATTATAACTTAACCCACTATACATAAGTATAATAAAAATAGAATTGAGAATTAAACATCCTCCTAAGAACTACTAATATAATCAAGAATTTGATTTTCCTTTAACCTTTATTATACTTAGTTTACAAAACTAATTCAAACCATTATACCCAAGTATTATAAAATCAGATTTGAGGAACAAAGTTATCTCAAGAATTAAAGCATAATTATAATTCTGATTTGTTTTACTAATTCTATGCTTTATTAATAATTACAAAACTTAATCAAAATACATAACAAAATTAGATTATATAAATTGATTTGAAGAAGAAAAGAGGGAGGAAAAACCACCGGAAACCGTCGACGACCGATGCCGACTGAGCACCGGCGAGCCACGAACTTCCCTCCGGCTAGGTGACGACCTCACGCGAGCAGTATCGCGACTGATTGACGTGAGCCAACCACCCTCAAACGACCCAGCCACTCGCACGACACTCGCACAACCACGACGCTCGAACCTGCCACACGAATCTCCGGCAGCAGCGACACGCACCGCACTCGCACCTCACCAAGCTCGCACACACAGCCTCGCACACGACTCGAAGCTGACGAACTCAGAAGGATTGGAGAAAATGAGCGATGGAGGAGGAGCAGCGTGAGGAGGAGGAGAAAAGAGGAGAGAGAAAAGATCTTGAGAGTGAAGAGAGGAAAAGAAAAAAAACGGCTGACCTATCAATAGGGTTTTCTAAATTTTTTTTTTCTTCCTTTTCTTATTTATAGTATGAGCAACCTTAGTTTATAAGGATTTGTTTCCAAATCGAACTCTGATTTATTATTTAACAAAACCGAATATAATTAGGTACGAAAGTAGGTTGTATATTTAAATTATAAATGTAGGCTTACCTAAACTATATTACAAAATACTTTCACTTTTACTTTATATTTTCTTATTTATAAGAACATAACTCCCAAAATACGGAGTATTACATTTTCCATCCACTGGGCCCATTTTATGTTTCTCCCCCTCAATTTTTCATCCTTTCCCAAGTTTTTTTTTGGCTCTTTGTAACCTGTATAACAACCACATTGTCTTCATTCCCCAAATTCATCAAAATTTCCCATAATGCCTTAGGGTTTATCAATTAAAGTTGTGTGCTGCAGTTGCAATCAATTGATTAGGGGATATTGCTTGCTTCATCAATACTACTGCCACAAAGTGAAGGTAAGTTCTGTAATCACAAAAATTAGGGTTTGTAATTTGGGGAAATTGGAAATTTTTGGGTAAATTAGGGTTCGCTAATTAAGTATTTTGCAATTGCAATGTGTAGGTTAAAATGTCTTCCTCCTCTCACTCTTTTGATCAAAAGCCAAAGGCAAAATGCAATTGTGGTGTTCCAGCAGCCATTAAGAAGGCTGGGACCACTGATAATCCTGGAAGGAGATTCCTTACATGTAAGTTTTATGAGCCTATAACTGAATGGCGTGGCTGCAATTATTTCGAGTGGTATGATAAAGACCAACTGCAATGGCAAAAGGAGGTGATAAAGCAACTTGTCCTGGACAAAAAGTTACTCACCCTTGAAGTTGGCAACTTGAAGACTGAATTGGCAGATGTTTGTGGGCAAAGAAGATGCCTCCTAGCAGAGAAAGACTCCCTTAGGGTGAAGTGCAAGGTTCTAAGCTCTGAACTGAAGCATGTGATGAAGGACAACAGGAAGAAGAAAAGGAACATGATGCCCACTTTTGGTTGTATTGATGGTAGTTATATGTTTGATAGGTTTAGTGGCTATGTTAATCTAGAGTTAGTAGTAGGTAGCTTAAGAATGATGGATGTATGATTTTGTTGTAGTTGCACTCCAAATGTTCTAATGAACTTGTGACTTTTATCATCTTTATGTAACCAACTATCTATCAATGAAAAAGATGTTTGAACATTATCTTTGCATTCCAATTCAATGTGTAAACATTGTCTTCATTCCAAATACAAAGTACTTGTTTGTTGAACACAAAAACAAAAAATGCAATGAACTTAAATATAATGTTGATTACATCAAATCAAAGTGGAAGTCTGATTCCCCTGTTCAAACATCACTAAACTATTACTAAGGGCGCCTTAGAGGCAACTTGGGCAACTTGGTCTTCTTACTTTGCTGAGTTGCACCACTTGTTTGTTGTGTGGTTGTGCTTCCACCACTCCCTAGTGTATGCAACATCCACATAATGTTCTGGATTGGCTCTCCTCTTCCTTATGCAAGCAAATGCATGCACACATGGGATCCCACACAACTCCCAAGAGAAACAAGTGCATTTCTTATCAATTAAGTTGACAACAAACTGGTCTCCTCTGTAATGGACCTCATAGACATCAACCCTAGAGTTTAACAACTCAACAAACCTAGCCTGAACTTCAAATCCATCAAACACCTTCTTAACATAAGGCATTAATCTCCCCTTTTCATTGTTAGTCATCTCCCACTTTTCAAAACACCTCTTCATCACGTACCTCCTCATCCATTCCATACATGTTAGAATAGGCTTATCTCTAGCCTCTTTCAACACTACATTAAATGTCTCACACATGTTATTCAATAACATGTTGGACTTAGAAGCAGTGGAAAAGGCATGCCTAGACCAATGTTATGCAGGAATGTCATTGAGGTACTTATGAGCATCTTCATCCAATAACTTAATATATTCCATTCCACATTCAAAATCATACTGCAGCATTACATTAAAACATGCAGACATTTAAATAAATTAAGATAGAAGTTGGACATTAAGTGAAATAAACTTGTGTACATTTGAATCTTCTGAATGCACTGATAGATTCCATACCTTGGTTGTAGCCGTAGCAGCATTCTAGAAGAGATCTTTGAATGATTAACCACTGAAATGCAACTTGAAATTTGCCCAGATGTGTCTTATATAAAATCTGATCTCAGCTTTGGGATAGAGGACTCTTTGGGCTTCAAGTAAACCCTACAAGCAATAAAAGAAAAGTTGTTAGAAGATATTAAAAATCAAAACATGTAGATTAACTAAACCACTAATCTTTTGTCTGTCACTCATGATAGTGAGTCCCTCTCCATTATTGCTTCCCAAATCTCTTAGCAATAGCTCAAAAAATCACATCCAAGTTTTAGTGCATTCCACTTCCACCACTGCCCAACATATAGGATAAATATTATTATTACCATCCTTTCCCACAACAACCAATATTTGCCCGGGATATGCCCCTTTCAAATGACACCCATCTACCCCAACAATGCGCCTACATCCAGCCTTAAACCCCTCTTTTAGTGCTTTGAGATTTATGTACATACTCTGGAATGTAGGAGATGGTCTTTCAATTCCTTCCACAACAATGTTGACTGAGCTTCCTGGATTATGTTTGAATATAGCATGACCATACTCCCACATTTTTGCATATTGCTCAGCTGCATCTCTATAAATAATCAGTTTTACTCTTGCCCTAGACTCCCACAATTTGTAATACTTCACATCAACCCCAATATCTTCAAAAACCAAAGACTTATACCTTTTCAAACTCATGTTTGGATCCATCCTCCACACCTCAATTACATATTTGTCAGCTAACCACTTAGCAGTTACCCTAAAATTGAGGTTACATCCCACACATTTGTGGTCTAACCTTAATGACTTGATCTGCCACATGTCCTCCAACCTTAGTCTTTTTATATGAACTTTGAAGAGACACTTATCTTCAGATTTGCATCCACATCCAACCCTTTTAGCATTACCTTTGTCCCATGGACAGTCACACCTGTTTTTGCAGTAAATGCTTATCCTATCCTTTCCATTGTGAAGAAAGTAAAAGTCATAATTGTTCTTAATAGCATGACATCTAAGTGCCTTCCTAGCAACCTCTCTAGAATTAAACTTTAGCCCCCTAACAAGTGAAATTGGTTTTTTAAAATCTGTCTCATAATTGAAAACAGGACCTTGATCTACCTCTTCACTGACCCACATAAAAATCTGAGCTCATCATAATCACCCTTAATTTGCTCCTGGATGTTCACTTCAGTAGACTCAAGCTCCATATCCAGCCTACTCTTTCTACCAGTAGCCTTAGCTTGAGGTTGTACTTCCTCAACATGATTATGTTTAGGTTGGTCCTGATTGAGACTAGCTTCTACAGCAGCAAACAATCCCCCACCATTAGTTTGCTTGAAAAGCTCTTCCTCAACTGCATCCTCTTTCTCTTCTTCCCCAACCTCCCATTTAATATCTAAATCACTCCTCTTTGAGCTTGATGAGCCACTCAGATCTAGCTTCTTATACCTTGCCCTATTTCCCTTTTTTGGTTTTAACCTGTTCTTTTCCCTTCACTTTCTCTTTCTCCTTCACTTTCTCTTTCTCCTTCCCTTTTCCTTTCAATCCCTTCCCTTTTTGAGCCACATGCTTCACTATCTTAGGGGTCAATGAATCAGATGCAGATTTTTGTGGAGTTTAGGCAAGTCTTTGGGAGGGGAATCAATTAACATAGGGTGCTCTAACTGTAATACCCCGATTCTTGAGCCATTTTATTTAGTGTTAATTATAGTTATTAAGTTAATTATATTATATAAAAAATTCTTATTTTATTTAAGTTGACATATGAGTTTTAAATTAAAATGTTGTAATGTGATTATTAATTCGATTTTTATTTAAGATAAGAATAATATATTTTGGATTTTAAATAACCAAATGAATTTTTAATTCTTTCTCTCTCTTGTTATATTCTCACCCAAACACCCCAAAAACCCATTTCTCTCTCTCTTACCGTGAGAAACCCCAAACCCCAAATTCTTCTTTCCTCTCCCTGACCCAGTTCTCGCTCGCCCCTTCCTCCCAGCTCACCGGCGTCCCCAAGCTCGCCGGAGTTTTATCTCTCCTCTGTCGTGCGGCCTCGTGCAGCCACCGCAGCCGCATCCTTGGTTCTTCTCTCTTTGATCTCCCTCCTCTCGTTCGTTCTGCCTAGCTGTTGTGCATCGCTGCCCTCTGCCTTGTTGCTGCTCCGAGACCGTGGATCGACGAGCACCGTCTTCTGCCGTCGTGCCACGCTGCTGTTCTCGTCGGATTACGCCGCCGCTGCCCGGAGGTTGGCTCCCCTCCCTTGTTGTTCGTCCCTGCTCAATTGAGCAGAGGTAATAATATTACCTCAACCCTTGTTTTCCTATATCTGATTTTCAGCTAAGTAGTTAAGCCCATTTAATAATGAATAATTATATTATGTTGGGCATAAAAATTGCTTCACATCTCTTAGTTATTGATTGGGCTGAATTAATATTATGGACTAAACTAATTTGCTTAATTAAACCGCTAGATCTTTTGATACTTCTATTGGACTCATCTCTTCACCATCTTCCTTGATTTGCAAAGATGAAAATTAGATTTTACTAAGTTTACTTGAAGGATTATTTGCAACAATATTTGAGATTAAATTTAGATTAGTTATTGTTATTATTGTGGGCTAATTTGAGCTAGCTTATGGAACTCATGTTGATTAGTAGATGTTATTCAAAGAATTGCAATGAAGTAAGATTTGTGAATGGGATTATATCAGGAGGAGTAAGTTAGACTAGTTTTCGAGTACAAAGATCCGTGAGTGGATTCTAATTCTCATTGTTGTTTATATTGTGGTTATGGACGTTGATTTGTGGATCTCAAAGGAAATAAGAAAGCTTGTAAGAAGTTTATTCTCGGAAAAGGAATAGCGTATAAGGTAATGTTCATGTCCAGCAAATATATGTATGCCCGTATGTGTTATATGTGATGTTTTACATGTACTCAAATGCGTGAATACAATTATATGATGTTGATTATGATGATATGATTATGTGTTATAATCTGTTATGTGGCATGATAAGATACGTTATGATGTGACGATGCTTACGTATGTTATGAAATGTCCTGTTATGATTCTGTTTACGATTTATGGATGATTCCGAATTAAGAATATATGATGTCTGATAAGTGATGATAATGAAAGTGGATGGTTCTGTTGGCTTGGAGTCATGAACTGATTTGGTAAATGGACGAGTTACAGGTGGAGGAATTCTGTTTACGATGTACTATACGGACCAAAAGGGTCTTCTGTTAATGTTACGAATTATGAAAGTTATGCTATGTCCAAAACCTGTACTTGCCAATGAACTAAAGTCACGTAAATGGTCCTTGCCAGCAGACTATTCAAGGCTAATGATAAAGCTCTCTGTTAATGATTACTAAAGTGTTACTATATATGCTTATATGTGAAAACGTTTACGAACTAAAACCATTTTTACGGGCTGGAGTGAAATTGCTGAGTTTTCAACTCATTTTAGGTTATTTTCTGTGTTTTCTCTTTTCTCTATTTTATGAAATTATTCAGGTATTACGAAGATAGGCGCATGATCAATTATGTCAAGGATGCTCCGGAAAGATTGAGTTGAAGTAACTCTGTATATTTGGGATATTTAGAATACTCTGTATTTATGGGTAATTATTATAGCTTAAAGACGATCATTTGTATGTTTAAGAGGCCATTTTAGGCTATTATCTTATTAGTGGGCCATAACCCACAGGCTTAAGTTGTGCTTCTGCGATTAAGCCTATGTATCTTTTCGGGGCGTTACACTAAAAGTCTAGGACTCCTCCTAGTAGGACTGACTGTTTGTGAAAGGAAGATACCATGTTGTTGTGATTTTGTCCTGTTGTTTGACTGTCTTGGAGGCTTGAATCTAGGGCTCCTAAACTCATACTTCACTTTTTTATCTCCTGTTTAGGCACTCCACTATGGCTTTCCTGGGTTAATTGGGCTGGATTTTTTGGGCTTGATGTGTTGGGCTTTTCAGGGCTTCTCAAACTCCTATGATAATCTCTTATTATCTCAGGAAACCCAGGGCATTTGGACCTAAATAAGTAATCAGGGGCTGGTATTTATGCATTAATTTTTGGTGTTGGAGGGCCATCATCAGTTACATATACATCAACATTCCCAAACCTATCTCTTGTTTTCAAAATATCAACCACATTTTCAGAGTTTATCCTAACCTTCCCTTCCTTATTTTGAAACCACAGGTAGTAACTTTCTAGCATTGGGTCATCCTCAAACTTATAACCTTGCACCACATATTCCTTAATTAATTTCAGATTAAAGTCACAAGATTTTATCTTGCTACACAACAAAATCATCCCACCAATGCAACAAATTCCTCAATTTCTTTTCCTTTCAATTTTCTTACAGTTGACAAGGGTCTTACATGTAATCTCATGTCAACATATTGAGTATCAAAATATGCCATGCTGTAAAGACAAAGAGAAATGATAAAGTGCCAATTAACAATTGTTATTCATATGGGGAGGGGGAACTTCAGTCAAAGGGAGCAGCAAAGGGAATAACTTTATGCTAAATAAAGCATGATAGAAGATAGAAGATTCCAAGCAATGCAATTACCAATGTTAATTACCAATTAACTAATCCCTAATTTTGTAATGCACTAATAAGCCCTAATTTTTAAATTCAATTACACATTTGCAGTTAAACACACTTAAATTTACCTTTCAGAGCTGGACAATTACGAAAAACCCTATTTTTTTCAAGATGGCAGTGACAGGTCAAATGTTGTTGTGGTCCATCCCTTCTTTCTTCTGTTCAGTTATGTGGTGATAAAGATGACAGTGACAGCTCAGATAGAGAGAGAAAATGAAATGGGGAAAAGGAGATGGAGGTGGGCAAGGCCGGCCAATAGCTTGTGCAAACAGACCATCAGCACAGGGCCTCGAAATTTTGAGGGCCCAAATATTGAAGCCCAGCCTTTTACAAAAAAAACAAAAAAGCGTCTTCTTCTCATTTCTCAACTGATACAACGCACCACTTCAGCAATTCAGTATCAACTCTCTTAGTGCCCCTAATTTCTCGGTCGAATTTCCAAAATTTGTTATCTTTTTAAAATCTTCCATATTTTTAATTTCTCACTTTCTCTTAACTTCCCAAAATTCTCTCATTCATTCCTTATCAGTTATCAACATTTACGCAGAATATGAAAATATTAATTCGGATTTCTCCATTCAATCTTCAACCTTCAAATTTTTGTCATATTTTGATTTATGGGAATTTGAGGAAGAAGAAACCAGAAGACTGAAGAGCGAAGAGTGAAGATACTGTTTCTCCATTGTCAATCTCGGCGTGCATATTTTTGAGTGACAAAGGTTGACGATCAAAGAAAGCAGAGAGTGAGAGACAAAGGTAAATTCTAAATACCTACACTAATACATTATCATTTACCGATTATTCAATTGGGTTTATCAATTAATCAATTTTTTTTCTTTAATTTTTGGTTTGAAATTGTTGGAATGTTGGTAGTAGTCTAATTGCTCCATATGAGTGTATGACGAAGAAGATGATTAGATGGCAGCATGTACTCACTAACTAACTTGCAAATTGCAATATGTAATGTTGTAATATGAAGTAATATTATAAGGCTTAGTGGCATCGTGTATATTTTAATGAGATTTATTTCTTTAATTTTTTAGGTTGAAATCATTGGTTAATTAGCAATTGATTAATTGGGGGCCAATTTAGAAAATGTTTAATACATTTTTTTTATTATGAAAATTTCATTTTTTCTTAATATTAGGGGCCCAATTTTTAAGATTAGAACAGAGCCTCTAAAATGTTTAAGACGGCCCTGGAGGTGGGTTAGAGAATTGAATAGCAGTAAAGATGAAGAAGAGTGAAGTGTGAAATGAGTTCGAGCTGTTGGGGTAAATTCAAAATGGGGAAATATAAAGTGGGCCCCAGTGGATGGAAAACTTGACGAATTTCGTGAAAATGTAGCAATAATCTGAGTTTGGGAATAATAAAGGTACTTCCTCCGTTTTTTTTTTACTTGCAACACTTTTTTTTTCATCAACTCCAATGCAAAATTTGGGTAGGAGAGAGGTAGAGAGGAAAAAAAGAGAGGGTCCCATGTGATTGGAGAGAGATAGAGAGATAGGAAAAGCAAAAGTAGAAAGTGTTGCAAGTAATTAATTATTTCCCTTTTAGGAAAGTGTTGCAAGTAAAAAAAAAAAAAACGGAGGAAGTAGTTAAAAAAAAAATTAACAAAGGTAGTAATTTCAATAACTTGTAAAAAGAAAGGTAGTTTTTTAAAAAAAAAAAAAAATCAAGTCGAGGCATGGAGCCCGTAAAATGATCGAGTTGATATAGGTCGATTACAGATCACTAGTCTACCGGTCACAACTCACAGGCTCACAACAGTGATTCCTTTTTGAAAGCTCCTCAAAACAAATTCGACTCCAGAGTCCAGACTGTGGCTGCGACAACCTGATAGCGGGAGGAGAGAGAAAGTTTAACAGAGAAAGAATGGCGGGGGATTTGTTCGGTGACTTACCACCTCCTTCATACCACTCATCTCCTCCTCAAGAAGATCAACAACCTCTACAACTTCGCAAATCCATCAAATTCAACGAAAATAATACCACAAATGACCCGAATTTACTCCCTCCTCCCCTCAAAAGCGCCCTCAAACGACCCAAACCTCTGGAATTTACCTCCCCTCTTGGTAATTTATACTTCTTTTCTCTCTCTTAATTGCTCCTACTATCTAATTTAATTCTGTATATTTTCAATTTCGTGTTATAGAGTGAGATTGAGGTCGGTTATTATGCAATTTGATTGTTAGTTAGAAATTTAGAATAGAAATTCTGCACTATTTCTCTTAAAGGGTTCACTTTTCATTTACGCTACTTTTTAAGAGACCCCTTTCAGTTTAAATAGTAAGGTAAGGCAGTATTTTTGTAAACCAACTGTAGTTAAAATGATGTAGGTTGTTGGTTGATACACTTGAGTATGGAGTTTGGTAACTATGAATTATTGCAATATTGCTTGACTTAGAGTCAGTGGCGGATCCAGAAATTTGATGGTTCAAACATAAGCAAATCACCATTCACCAGGCCTGTATAAGATTACAGGTGCTGAAAGACAATATGCCCCTTAAACACTTCATTTTGGAACAAAATAATGGAGAAGTTTCACTAAATTTTTGAATCCGACTCTTGAACATGTATACTTGCCGAGCACGAGCGTTCACCGTCGAATAACAAAGAATTTTAATATATATGTAATGTAAAACATTATTTATTTGTGTAACGATCCTGAGATAATAGGATGAAATAGCGAAATAATATAACATCTGGTATTATAGTAGTACAATCTTCTTCTTCTAAGCCTTATTCCCAAAATGATTTGGGGTCGGCTAACATGAAGCATGTCATGATATGGGGCTATGTTTTACGCTGGCCACCCCAAACCTACCGCAACTCTCCTCCTTTATCCGGGCTTGAGACCGGCAGTGAATGTCACACAGACAATGAACGTTAAAATTTGAAAGTAGATAGAACATAGCTTATATGATTTCAATAAAAAATAATTGCGGAAGGGAGGAGCACTTTTCGCTCTGCAAGTACATAAAACATAGCTTATATGATTTCAATTAAAAATAATTGCAAAAGGGAGGAGTTTTTGCTAGCAAAATAATTGATCCCGAGACATTCCACAAGCTACAAACTTCTAACTTGGGCTTATCACCACCAAGGCAAAGCTCCTTATTTGATACAACAAAGCGAGAATAGAAATTTATCTGATCCACTATGGGTTCAGCTGAACCAGTGAACCCATAGTGGATCCGCCCCTGCTTAGAGTCAAGGGTTTGGTCATTTTAGGGTTTCTAGATAGGGAGTGTTGGTTCTAAGAATGAATAATTCTGGGGAAGAAGTTCAAAATTGGAAAATTTGGAGGTTTGATTGTTGGTTTGAATGATTTCGAATCGCTTATGGATTATGTTTTGGTGGTTAAGGGTTGTTGCGGACTTAAATACATAGGTCTGGTTAAGGTATCAGTGTAGTGTTTTTTTATGAACCATTTTTATCAAGATTTAGTTAAAGTATCAATGTATGGTCTGGAAATGTGAAGCGACTGATAAAATTCCAAACCTCTGGTGTTAAAAAATTCACGGGCAGCTGTAAGTTATCATATATTTGTTATTAACAATTTCTTGTTCTAGTTGGGTAGACAATGACACTACTGAGTTGGTCTCGTCAAATTAGTATCCAGGATTGGTAATTTGATTTCGTTATTGGCCTAGGTGGCACCATTGATTCGTGACTTTAGTATGTCAGATTGTATCTACACGGGTCTGATTCTTCCAAGATGCAAATGTTTCAACTTCTCTTTGTCTTTGATTTCAGGATGTTAAGGAGTTTCATGGTTCTGCAGGATTTGACCCTTGCATGTCATTTATATAGGTGATTGATAATTTTCTCTAGTTTCTAACATTTTTTCCGAAGTTTTGGACTCATTTGTGTCTCAAGGATTTTAATAGCAATAAGTCAATGATTTTTTTTTTTTGTTGTCTTGGTTAATTTTTATTTCAAACATGGACTGGTGTGGTGGGAGTCTTCAGGATATTGTTGTAGCATTGTATTTGTTATGTGAGACCACTATAGTTATATTATTCACCGCTTTTTTTTTATTTTTTATAATCAGCTTGCATAAACATTTCATAATGTTGTTAGAAAGAGAAAGACATATCGGACAGTTATAACATTGAAAAAGCATTGACAGTATACAGTAGAGTATATCTGCCACGTGGTGCTCCCCCCCACCCCATGGGATAGATCTCACGCCATGTCTTCTGCATACAAATGAAAAGTATCATGCATTGCTGTTGCTATCCTCAAATTCACGACCTCAGAAATGTGGCAAGTCACAATAGGGGAATGAGATAAAAGAACAATCATATACAGAGCTTCCAAATTCAATTTGCTTCTCAGTTTACACAAAGTAGAATACTTCCTTTCTTCTATTTTAATTGCAACATTGGACTTCTTTGGGAATTCTGTAAACTTTGACTGATATGTAAATGACATTATCATGGGGGGTCTTTTAGATATGTTTCGATGTTAATTTAAAATATCCAAATTTGATAGAATTGTATATATATGATGGTGAAAGACATGTATTTAGAGATTGTGAAACATGTTTACAATTAAAAAAGAATGTAATAAAAAGTACTCAATTATGTGCTGTGGGAAATGCTCAGCGCTAAAAACAATGTTATACTCCCTCTGTTTTTATTTAATTTTTACACTTCATTTTGGGGGGAGAACCAAGGAAATTGTGCAAAAAATAAGGAAGAAGTACAAAAAAAGAATGTTTGGTTTTGGGATTGGAAAAGAAGCATTAAAATAATGTAGGAGAGAGAAAAATAGGGTAGGTGGGAAGGTTTTAGGTGGATTAATAAAATGGATGGTGGGGTATATGAGGAAGCAAAGTGTAAAAAGTTGATGGGATAGGTTACCATATAAGAAAAAAGTGAAAGTGTAACAATTAAACAACAACGGCCAAGAAAAGGAAAACGTAACAATTTAAAAAATAAAGAGAGGGAGTAATGTCTTGGTTATTCATAGACAATGTTTGGATCCAATCCGAATAGAGTGTTATAATCCAAACATACAAGTATAGGTATCATCTTGCATCAATTATTCTTTCATAATCACAATGTTTGAACTCTACATTTCCCAAAAAGGGACATGGTGTTGAGGGAATGCAGTGTCACACTATTATGTGCACTGCATTAAACTATTGATGCACATTTCTTTTTGGGATAGATGTACGACGACAATGTATTCTTATATATCAAATAATGATATGACCACATCATTGTAAGTACAAACAATGATCGCCAAAAAAGAAAAATGATTAATCACGGCGAGTATGGAACATCATGACAACGCAAATATGTGATGCTCAATAAGTTGGGGCATTGCCCCGGCTATTAACACGCGTACTGTAAGACCATAATAATTAGTCAGAAAGACAGAAACTACAACACTAGCACATCAATTTTCCAGCATTAGCAAAATATAAGACACGCAACAATCCTTGACGTCACTTGTGCACTTACTACTTATACTGTTACAGTATTAAAAAATTGTTGATTATGTATCTCTAAGCATAGTACCAAAAATTTATTAAGGTGCTGATTTTTTTTGTAAATCTTGTCAGATAGTGGATCTGAAAAGAAACTGCGGTTTAAAACCACTACCGATGCGTCGGTATCACAAATTGTAGAGGCCATGCAGAAGATAGCCTCGCACATAGGTAACCCTGCGAAGTTCAGCAAAGCTTCGAAGTTGGCTGTACAGTTGATTGAGGCTGGAAGTGTCAAACCTGAAACAGCTGATCACTTCTGTGGCATACTGGAAGCAGCAATGCTTTCGCCTACTTTGTGTAATGATGCTTCTGTACGATCTGATTATCATGCATTGTTTTCTGCAGCACAAGATGCAAAAGAAGTAAGTTTTTCAACGTTCTTTATTGTGTAGGTTTCTTTGCTGTTTGTGATGGTTGTCTTCAGAATTAATATCCTTTTCTTGTAGATTAACTCTCTTTGTGTTGTATCCCTGCAGTGTCTGAATAAAATGCAGAAGAATCGGCTAACTGCGTGGACTATCCGGGCTGTGGTGGCAAATGACTTGTATACTGATGACAGCTTTGTGGTAAGAATTTATGATATATGGACTTACACCAAGTTGCTATGCTTCTGATATGTACATTGTACTGGGTTATTTATTCAAGCGCTTGCATTGTTAGTTTGTAACTGGTATTCTGCTATGCATATGGTCTGTTGGATTGAAAATGTATTTAGCTAACTGCTAGATATTCCTGCAAAGACAATTTAAAAGGCTGCGTTTCATTTTCTTATTTCATTTTTTCAATCTCATCTCTATTCTTGTTTCCACCAAACTCTGTTGACTTTTTTTTTGCATTCTGTGCGAATAATCTGTCTGGATTTCTCATGGCTAGAAACAAGGAGCCGCTTGAGGGCTATTTTCTTTAATATTCCTTGATTAGAGGATCTCAATTAAGACTCAGCTGTGGACAGTTACAGTGTTTGAAGTCATGCAGTGAAATGTGGAATTTGGAGGAAACTGTGCTGATAGAATAGAATCTTCATGGAAGTGGATTTTGCCGAATGTCAGTGTGTCCATCCATGTGATATGATGTCTACTCAGGGATGGATGGATGGGATCTTCCAATACCATTCCAGTAAGGTAGTAGCTTTTGGTCAGAGTAGCCCCATGATTAATTCTTTTTGTTTCGTAGTGGTATGACTGCTGGATAATAATTCACCATGGAAAAGAAAGGTTATATCTATGGTTATTTGGAAGATTTTGCATCTGAGTTAGGACCTAGTTGAGGACTTGAGGAGTGAATTTTGTGTCTTTAATTGTAGAATGTAGATCAATACGATTAGGAAAGATTTTCCTTACAATCAACATCTTTATTAAGATGATGGCACTCTAATGTTGTCAAGTTTGATTGTGCTTGGAATTTTTTTATGAATAAAGGATTCATGGTGGACGTTCGTAATTCTTGATGGCGACATGTAGATGTAGTATGTAGTGCTGCTGGCGATGATTGCTTCATTATTGATTTGCATGATAATGGAATTGGCAATTCTCAGTAAGTATGAAATGAGTAAATGACATATGATATACAATGTTTACAATAATAAGTGGAATGAGTAATTTATTGATGTTGAAAATACTGAAGCAAAAGAGGCCCAACTGCCCAAGACAAAATTATTTTTTCCTTCATTTTTTAAGAACTAATATAAGTCCCAGTTTATAAGGTCAAAGTATCAAAGTCCCATTTTGGTCATCCTTACTTTATTATTTCTTATACTATTCACTGCAAGGACTCCATCTGGGCTAGCCTAACACCATTACACTTCAAAACTTTAGCCAGTATTGATTTTGCTTTAGCAATATTCCTCATTTCATGCTGCCACACTTTGCTAAGAAGAGATAGTGCTGTAAGATTTTTATCCATGGTGACTCCAAGTGTTCGACACTTATTGTGTTAGTCCAGGTATTCATGAGGAAGAAGGCAATTTCACACATTTGCTTAGATATTGCAACTTTTTGTTTTTCTGAATTTTCAGGCTACAGATATTCCAGAAACTTGCTTGTGAGCTACTCGCTCTTTCAGATACATTGCCTTTTCATGTTTTGCTGGGTTTTGTGTGGATGCAAGGTTCTTTGCAAGTCTGCTAAAGTTTTCATACTAATTCTTTTTGTGCGCATCTCTACATGTTTCCATTTCCGGAAACCTTGCAGTAAAGCTAACCTCCACCCTGCAGCTTTTCTATACTTTTTTTTGCCTGTTCTGTCTGTGCCTCCGTCCGTGGCTTCTTGGATTAAATTGTTAGGTGGTTCAGAGATGCGGAAGTTGGGGGTAGTTGGGACTTGGGTCAACTTTATGTTTCACAAACAGGATCAGGATATTCTTGCTGCTTTAAGTAGATACATTATTATATCTTACATGATTCCTGTCAACATGTATTCTTTAGAAGGCGAAAAACAGAGACATGGTGATGGAAATTGCGTCTTAGTGCATACAGAGCATTTTAGCTGTCTACTACATTTTTACATTATGTTGGGACAAGATTATAACCCAAAACCACTTCATGCTTGTGCTTGTGTATGGGTTTATATCCCCACAGCCACTTCTTTCTCTTGGATTACTATGCTCTGACCTTGAGTACTTGACGCAGTTTGCATAACCTCACCCTCCAGCTTATTCGACAAATTAATGAAGGTATCTTTCAGGGAAGTGATTCCCAAGCTTATGCAGCTTTACTGGCATGCAAATGGCAAATTCATGTTTGTGACTTGTGAGTCTACGTTTAGGTGCTGGTTCTTTACTGGCCCATAGGCTGCATATTACTCGGATATTTATCAAGTCCCATAATGTGTGAAATTTATCACATGTAGTGATGTAGAAAGGAATATTCTGCTGCTTTGTAAGATTGAGAGCATGGGAAGAATGTCAAATAAAAGAAAGGTTCCAGGTTTTCTAGGAATCATGTTCTTGCGATGAATACTTGGAATTCCATATACAGCTTTTGATCTGTTTCTAGGTGCTTGATGTCATTCTATAGGGATTTTTCTTTCCCTTCTTTATGTGTTCTTTGGAAAACACTGAACCTTATATAGTGGCAGTTATATTTGTTCTCCTTAATCCATCTCCCCCAAGTTGCCATATAGATAATTAGCTTTAACGTTTCAACTTAGGTAATTGGCATAAATTATTATTCAAGTTTGAGTTAGATGTGTATCGAGCTTATCTAGGGTTTTGTCAAAAAATTCCTGGGTTTATCTAAAGATGGTGATGTGTAAAGAGCTAAAGATGACAAGGATAGGATTGAAGTTTGAGTTACCATTTACCAAACGAAAGAAGAGATCAGAAGTAGATATTAGAGGAAAGGAAAAATAAGTATGGGTAAACTACAGAGAATAAATTATTCAGTACTTTTGTATCTTGTCTGCTAGATACTCAGTCCTTACTGTTTACTTTTTTTTTAAATATTTGTCGAATGTTACTATTTGATTGGGTTTTCAGCTTCATTAGGTTAACTTACGTTATAATATTCCTTATTCACAAATTTAAGGTTTCTTCCTTTTTATTTTCTCTTGACTGCAGGTAAGTTTAAGTTCAGGTTCCAATCTCTTTTCAGAACCGTAATTTTGAGTTGTTTCATGTTTGGTGCACAAGTCTGTAAGCTCTAATTTAGAAAGCAGTTTTGCTAAAGTCATCACTAATGTGGTATAACCCGAATCTTTTGGCGAGGCTCAAAATGAGAGTTACACTGAAGATGCATGGGTTTGGTAAGCTTTTTCTGTATCACTTCTATACACCTGCTCACTAGGGGGGGTCTTTTAAAGAACTATTGATTCACCTTTCATTTTTCTGTGGTCTCTTTTTTCCCCTGTAGTAGCTGAAAATTCCGATCCCTTCGACAGTTCATAGTTCTGAATTCTTTGTATGCTAGTTCCTATTCAAGTCGTGTTTCCTTTTTGCTTTGGTTGATGCAATTGCAGTTGCGAAATGTTTCATGATCTAGCTTCTTGAATTTGTGATGCATGTGTGGTGACTTGCTGGTTAACTTTTCATCTGGGCTTCATTTAGTTCTCAAAAGCTGCTGGACACATCAAAGAGTTGATATCTAATCTTCCTGTTGCAACCAAGGAAGATGATGCTGCGGAAGCTGCAGCGCTTCGAGATGAGAAAGAAATGACAAGTAAAGAGGTTCAGTCAAACCAAGATGTGATTTCTTCTGCGGGTACCACTGAAGAAGAGTCTGATCCTTTTGGGCTTGATGCTCTTATCTCAAATAAACCGAATAAAGACGAGAAAGGAAAGGACAATAAAGGGAAGGAAGAAGAGGAGATGATGAGATTCCTGAAGTTACAAAGAGAAGCCCTAATCAATTGTTTGGAAATAGCTGCAAAGCGCTATAAAATCCCATGGTTAGTTTTTTGCCCCCTTTGCAATATTAAACAATATTTCAGTTCATTTCGGATTCTGGTCCTCACAACAATGAACATCTTCTTTGCAGGTGTCAGACTGTTATTGACATACTGGTGAAGCATGCCTTTGATAACGTATCAAGGTTCACCTCTCAACAAAGGCATGCAATCGAGAAACTGTGGGCTTCAATACGGGATCAACAGACTCGTCGAAAACAAGGGAAGTCAGTTTCGGGTAAGCTTGATGTGACTGCTTTTGAATCTCTTCAGGAGAAGTACTCAAATGAGATTATCAGCATTCGTCGTGCTGTTGGGGGAGCCGGGGATCGTCGTTGTCAGCAGTGGCTTGGTTGATTGGCTTTATTTTCTTTAGTTTGTACTATTTACCATCTTTTACACTTAACCATGAATTGGTGTTTGAATATCTGGGAGAACGCCAGTTACATTAAGAGGAGAAATATGATTCACAATTGTAAGCTGCAACTGCATATATTGTACTCTTCAGTTGTATTACATTTCTGTTTTTTCCCCTTTTGATTCTTGCATAAGCATTTATGCTTTACCAATAGTCACCACAAGAACAAGATCCTTCTAAGAAATGGTGGAAACGGTTACGATCCCTAACTACAATCTTTCTGCTATAGATCTTGGAGAGGAGTTTTGTGGCTGTATGACAATCATCACAAACCCTAAGATTTTTCACAATCCTAACAGGAGTTCCAGGAGCTGTGCTAATGAGACCAAATGCCATGGCAATCTTTTCACTGTGATACTTTAGTGACTTCTCTTTTTCTTTCTTTTTAATGTTCAGCAGCACTACAGATGTATCTGGCTCGTAGCCAGAGGCCTTCAGCTTGTAGATCATCTGGTCAAGCATACCATCAATTTCTACAAATCTTGGGTGTGCCTGAACTCCTGTGGTAAATTCATGAACTGAACCATTTACCTCAATACAACTGAATCCTGGTTCCTTCTTCATCCCTCGGTTTCTCATTTCTTTTCTTACACTCACTACATCCTTCCATCTGTTCTCTGTTGCATAGAAATTGGACACGAGAACATTATGACCACAACTATCAGGATCTATTTCAAGCAACTTTTTAGCGGCTAATTTCCCCAGCTTAGGGTTCTTATGAACCTTGCAAGCGGCAAGTAAGGCACCCCATACTATTGTATTAGGTTTCATTGGCATGCTTTGTACTACATCATAGGCTTCATGAAGCAAGCCAGCTCTCCCTAGAAGGTCCACCATGCAACCATAGTGCTCAATCTTTGGCGAGAAGTCATACTTATTCTTCATGTTTTCAAAAACCCTCTTTCCTTCTGTTACCATCCCTGCATGACTACAAGCATTGAGCAATCCGATAAATGTAATATCATTCGGTTCGATACGCGATCTTTCCATTTCAGTGAAGAGCTCCAAAGCTTCCTTACCAAAACCGTGCATACCAAACCCCATTATCATACAGTTCCACATGCATATATCCCTATTCATAGCTTCATCAAACAACGTATAGGATGTGGTTATGTCCCCACATTTAGCATACAAATCAATAAGAGCAGTATCAAGTACTGTGTCTTTTTCTATCCCTTGTTTGTCTATGAATGCATGAATCCATTTTCCCATATCAAGTGCACCTGATTCTGCACACCACGATATAAGGCTAACCATAGTTACCTGGTTAGGCCTTATGCCGTTTTTCCTCATTAGAATAAGGAGATCAAATGCCTTTCCAATGCAATTTCCTTGTGTATAAGCTGAGATGAGAGCCGTCCAAGTCATAATATCCCGTCTCTCCATTGTATCAAAAATCGCTCGTGCACTACTGATTTCACAACATTTACCATACATGTCTACCAGAGAAGTAGCCAGTGGTAATGTCATGGCAAACCCTTTTCTCAGTACATATGCATGTAGCTGCTTTCCTAAATTCAGAGCCTCAACTGCTCCACATTCCGCGATTAAAGTCAGCAGAGTGACTTCATTCGGCAGAACTCCATCTTCTAACATCTGCCCAAAAAGTTTCACAGCCTCCTCTAAAGCATTGCAATGAATGTAGCCTGCAACCATTGCTGTATAAGAATGAATGCTCTTTCCTGCTAATCTATCAAAGAGGGAGTGCGCAACAGCTATATTCCCACTCTTAGCATGCATGTTTATCAGAGAAGTTGTCAGATTAGCTCCCAAGTGATTCATGTAGCTATTCTTGATCACGTAAGCGAGCATGATCTTTGTCACTTTCTTGTTTGAAACATCTGCCAGAAGATTTATTATGCTAATCATTGTACTCTCACTAGGCTTCACTAAGTTGTACTGCATTTCTTCGACCATTCTCAGCGCTTCATCAAACATTCCTTGCTTAATATATCCCCTAATCATTGTATTCCAAGAAACAACATCTCTTTTAATCATTTTATCGAAGATAAGGCGTGCAGACCCGAAAAAAGAACATTCACTGTACATTTGAATCAAAGTATTACCCACAAAAACATCAAAATCTAACCCATATTTCAATGCAAACCCATGAATCTCCCTCCCTAGAAGTACCCAACCAATCTGTGCACAGGATTTTAGGACAGAAGAAACTATAAAGTTGTCACTTTCAATGTCCATCGCTCTCATTTGGGCATATACGTTTAGTGCAAATTTTGGTTGGTTATTCTTGTTATACGATGTAATGAGGAAATTATAGCGAGCAGCAGCAGTTGAATGCAGTTGAAAAATAGGACGAATTTCATGAGGATTTTGGAAGTGGGTTTTTAGCAAGTGGGCATGAATTTGCTTTGTTTCATCAATGGTGATTTTATCATGGTTTGGTGGTTGTTTATGTGAGTCTTGAAAGTTGAGTTTATATGAAGGAAGATTAGATTGTGGGAGTGTTTGGGTTGTGAAAGGAGTTAAGGAAGGAGGAAGATAGGGTTTTGTTGTTGCCATAATCTTGGCGGACGGATAGATGCGTAAGGTGGCATTACTTTATTGAGATGTAGCCACACATTACATCTTCTCGTCCACACATTACATGATCAGATTATTTGCATTTGAACTATGTCCAATTGTCCACCTAAGAGTGGCATTCTAATATTTACCAACTAAATCTTGAGGGTTATCTTATAATTTTTTTTTGACAATGGAGGAATGCAAAGACAAATTAAACAACATCATAGGTGAATTGTGAACAAGTTTGAACACATTTCTTGGCCAAAACATGGGCCTCGTGCACTTGTTGACGATTCACCTATAACAGAAAACAATAATCTAAACTCATAGCTAGTTATATAATATGGTCGATTGTCCACTTGATAGACATTGGGCCAGAACGTGGAGCCTGCAAGCAAGAAACTAGGTTAGCACAATCATTATAGATAGTGATTCTGCGAAGATGTTGTGATGTTGCCCAGATGACAGCTTTGAGGCAAGCCTAAGCTTCGGCGTGAATGGCAGAGATAGCACAACCATAAGTACCCCCGCTTTGCAGAACAGTAGGAGAAGGATTATGAAAAACCCAATCAAACCCAGCTGCTGTTGTAAGTTTGTTCTAGGCAACATCAATAAGGATCTTATAAGGAGAAGCACCT
This sequence comes from Beta lomatogona, assembly GCA_947646795.1. Lineage (NCBI taxonomy): Eukaryota > Viridiplantae > Streptophyta > Magnoliopsida > Caryophyllales > Amaranthaceae > Beta > Beta lomatogona. The sequence continues at coordinate 1,628,692 of CANSNZ010001289.1, forward strand.
TCCTTAGTGATGCCTAAGTGAATACCAGGGAAACCAGGGGGAAAAGGAGTATTGCATTCAAGTGGATGAAGGAATCTAAGATTTGTAAAGAACGAGAAATGCTGAAGACGATCATCATCACTGGCAAAGGAGTTAGCAAGACTAATTACAATAGCATGTTTGGAAGGAGTAGCATGGAAAATTCTGTCATTTCTATGCAACCAGAGGCTCCAAAGTATCCAGACAAACTTTTTTAAACGTTGACTAGCATGTCCATCCTCGCTATTAAACAGCAAGATGTTAGTAATGATCTAGTCATGGCAAAGATCATTATGTTGAGGTTGAAGGGTGAAATTAAAATGTTGCCAAACATGAGCTGCCAGAGGACAATTAATGAAGAGATGGTAAGCTGATTCCGGGTGCAAACGACAAGCATCACAAACTTGATCCACCGGAATACCTCTCTTTAATAGCTGTTCTTTTGTAGGTAACCTATCATATAACAATTTCAAAGAAAAAACTTCCACTTTGGGATAATGGGCAGATGCCAGAGGATCTTGAAGACTCTCAACTTAGGCATAGTAAAAGGAGAAAGAGAATGGTCTGCTTGGAGGAAGGCATACGCAGATTTGGTAGAAAAGTTACTAGAAATATGGTTATCTTATAATGTTAAGGTAGATTTGTCAGATGCAACACTTTAAAGTGTCCAATTTGCTAATAGTAGCATTTTAATTCAAAATTGTAAATTGCAGTACGAAAAGTATTAATCTACTTAAACTTAGACCTGGCAAAACTGACCTCACCTGAATGACGCAACTCGAGAGCTAAATTAGACCTAAAAATGGCAATCCGAAATGGACCCAAGGCCTAAAATGACACAAACCGACCCAAACCCGAACTTGACCAGTCACGAATCAACTCGACCTATACCTCAACTTTGATTTGACTCTATAATGAATCAAATTCTAATTTTTAATATTTTCATACTATGTTATTTACTTGGAAAATTTGCCAAAAAAAAGCTTCTAAAAGTTCAATTTTGCGGAAGAAACCTTTTAAAGCATTCTTTGTAAAAAAAACCACAAACTTAATTTCTTTTGCAAGACAAAACCTATTCTTATTTTCTGGTGTGGTTTTTGAGATGCATATGAGTGGTGCGGTTAATGATAGGGGGTTAAAGGAAGGCAGAAGCACGAACTTACGCTATCACGAATCAACTCGACCTATACCGGCAACTATAACTTGATTCTATAAAGTGAACGAAATTCTAACTTTTGTTATTTTAATACTGTGCTATTTACTTTAATATTATCTTATATTCCTGTTATTTGTACTTATTGACTTAAAATACCATTTTGTTATTATTATATTTTTTAATTATATATTTAATTCAATTATTAATTTGACCTTGACTCAAAGCAAACCCGACCCGAAGCCAAACCCAAAAATAAGAAGACTCGAAACAGACTCATTTGCCGCCTATACAGTGAAACTCAATTTCCGACCAACCAACTGAAAATATCTGTCATGTTTCACCCAAAGATCATCTAAGTAACCCCAAGTAAAACCCAAGTAAAAAATACGGGATATTCCAAAAGACCCTAAAAAGAAAATGAGAGTAGTTCAGATATTTAACCCAATCATCATCCCTTCCCACACCTTCACTCTTCACTCTTCACTCTTCACTCTCCCCTGCAACCTGCAAAACAATAAGATAAGGCCATCATCTCATCTCCCTCCATTTCCCAACCCCACAAAAAATAAAAAACCATGCTTTCCCTCTCCTCCCCAAAACCCCCATCTCTCTCTTCCTCCACTACCCTCTTCTCCACCACAAAACTCCCTCTCATCCCCACCACACCCTCTTCTCTCCGCCAACCCATCAAACCCACTTCCAAACTATACTCCGCCAACTCCCCCCCACCTATAGTCCCCAACCTCATAATCCCCTCTTCCCCATCTCCACAACCTCAAAACCTCTACCAACCTTTCCGTCCTCCCCCCAATCCCCTCCCTCAAAAATACAAAAACCTCGACACCGCCTCCATCATCGACGTTCTCGCTAACCGTCTCGGCTTATGGTATGAATACGCCCCTTTAATCTCATCCCTCTTTCGAGACGGCTTCACCCCTCCTTCTATCGAAGAATTAACTGGCATTACTGGCGTCGACCAAAACCGACTTGTTGTTGCTGCTCAAGTGCGTGAGACTATTGCTGATTCCCCTGAGCTTGATCCTGAAACTCGCGCGTATTTCGACTCTGGTGGGTCTGAGCTCTTGTATGAGATTCGATTACTCTCGACGTCGCAGCGTGCTGCTACGGCGAATTATATTGTTAGGAATAGGTTGGATGGGGAGAAGACTAGGGAGGTTGCAAGGGCTATTAAGGATTTCCCTCGTGGGAAGGAGGAACCTGGGTGGAGGTGTTTTGATTATACTAAGCCTGGGGATTGTTGGGCTTTTTGGTTGTTCCGGCTTTCCAGGGAGTTTATTAATAATGCTGATAAGAGGAGCTCGGTTTTGACGGCTGCGTTGGAGGCTGCGGAGACGGATAAGGCGAGGGGGGCGATTAAGGAGGAGATTGAAGGGAAGGTTGAGGAGATTGTTGAGGAGATATTGAAGGAGGCTGTGAAGGTGCCGGTTGTTAGGTTGAGGATGGGGGAGGTGGCGGAGGCTACAAGTGTTGTTGTTTTGCCGGTTTGTGAGGCGGTTGAGGGGAAGAGTGGGGTTGGGAGGGTGCCTGTGGAGTGTAGGAGTCATGGACATTTTGGGGTTGTGAAGGCGGAGAAGGGGTGGGATAGGTGGGTTGTGCTTCCTAGGTGGGCGCCTGTGGCGGAGATTGGGGGTGGTGGGGTGGTTGTGTCGTTTAGTAATGCAAAGGTGTTGCCATGGAAGGTGAATAGGACGTATGTGGAGGAGCCGATTTTGGTGGTGGCGGATAGGGAGAGGAGGGAAATCGAGCATGATGATGGGTTTTATTTGGTGGCTGGGATTGGTGATGATGGTTATGAGGGAGGGTTGAAATTGGAGAGGGGTTCTGCTTTGAAGAAAATTGGGGTGAGTCAGAGTTTAGGGACGGTTGTTATTGTGGTTAGGCCACCTAGAGATGAGGGTGATGATCAGTTAATAAGTGATGAAGATTGGGATTAAGTGGTTAGTTTTAGACGTTTCTTGTGGTGACTGTTTTTGTGCATTGTTAGCTTTGCATAGATGGACAAGAGACCAAAAAAGTGTTATGTCGATGTAGCAATGTTGTATGATGATGCCTGTTGTTAGAGTACAGAGCTTGTAATTTTTTGTTTTGTTTTGGAAATGGATACATATGTTATGGTCTTTTACACAGACATGAATATGTAGTGTACTTGCAAAACAATTGTTTGATTGAGCAGTGGAAGAATATACTTCTATGAAGGGTCAAATTTTGCTGAATCATTTCTATTTTGGCAATGCAATGACCTTTAATTCATCAAGCAGCACTGTCGCTCTTGATTTTAGGCACCTCTATGGTTCTTTATGATTTACTGTAAATCTGAAAGCCAGGTTCAGAAGCTAAAATGAGCTGATCTAATGCAAGTCACGACACTGGCTGAATATTGCTGAACCATCAAGTGTATCAGAGCACGTAAAAGGAGATCACAGTACAAATTTAGGAAAACAATGACAATAATTTGTAACCTGAAGCACATAAAACGGCGCCGCAATTTGCAAAATTCCATTTATAATCTTGATCAGTCTGCAAAGTTCATCTATTCCTGAAACAGAGCCATAAAAAGCTAGCACTGTAATGCAAGTACATACATATATCCAGCACCAAATTCCTTGTATCTAGAAGCACATGCTTGAAAATAATGCTAAAGCACATTTATTTTCTCAAGCTCTTTAGATGTCTTCTGCTCAATTAACAATCAGGTAGCTGACCACAGTCTTCTATGACCACTGATGTAGTAGTCCTTCCACTTTCAGTGCCTACTCCCTCCATCTGTTCGACCACATTATAACCATCGACTACTTTACCGAAAACCACATGCTTCCCGTCCAGCCAAGATGTCTTCACAGTGCAAATAAAGAACTGCGAGCCATTAGTATTGGGTCCAGAATTTGCCATGGAGAGGATACCAGGTCCTGTATGCTTCAACTTGAAATTCTCATCATCAAACTTCGACCCATAAATAGATTCTCCTCCTGTTCCATTACCCCTGGTGAAATCCCCACCTTGGCACATAAAGTTTGGAATGATTCTGTGAAATGCCGATCCCTTGTAGTGCAGAGGCTTCCCAAGTTTTCCAATTCCCTTCTCTCCAGTGCACAGAGCGCGGAAGTTGTCAGCAGTTTTGGGGGTAACATCTGCAAAAAGCTCCATAACAACTCGCCCAGCCTTCGACTTTCCAATCAATATGTCGAAAAAGACCTTGGGATTTGGCTTGGCCATCTTTGCTCTTCAAAGTGTTGCTACTGAATCCAAATTAAGGGTCTCTTCAGTTACAAGAAATCACTTACAAAGAAGACACAAGTAAATTAACATAACAATGTCACGTGACCTGAACATTCTGATACATATGAGACAATTAGCTGAGCACATTCTAATCAATGACTGATTACTGACCAGTTTCAAGAGACGTAAAGACAAGCAACCTACAAACAAGAATAAAGAAGGCGTGGTTTCACAAAAACAATAACTAGGAAACCATCGAGGTCTAATATCAGATGGCAAAAGCTATGTAGCACAGAAACAGCTGGGGTTTTGGAAACGGAAGTGGGGAAACCTCAAGTATCAGAGAAAGGAAACGTTTCAGAAAAGTGGAAACCCAAGGTCCTAGAAGTTCCGTGCTCCACAGGGAAAAAAAGAGAATATCACATAAGATGGCACCTCTGATTACTAAATGGAAATCTTGCTATCAACCAGATAAACTCAGAAAAAGAACACAGGGCAACACGTCATGTGTATGAGTCTACAGTCTACAGTTTGTGTTGGAGTACAAGGTGACACTCAAGAAGGGGGGGGGTTTGAATTGAGTGACAAAATCTAATCGATTTTCGCCAAAACAGTCCTATGCTCGTTTGATGTTTTTGCTCGAACGAAATTGTATCAAAACAAGAAAACAATAAAATCAAATAATAAGACACATGAATTTAACGTGATTCAATCTCACCTCTGAGATCTACGTCCACACACTACCTACTCTATTATTTGAATCTTATAATACCAAACTCTTGATACAATACAATTCCCCCACTACTAACTTTGGTACAGCTCCCCGACACTTAACCCTAAGTGTTGCTACTCTCTATAATATGAAAATTGAAAATTACAGAAAGAATAAGTCCTCACAAGTGTGCTTCTTATTCAAGCAAATCGAGGAATGTTACAATCGTTATTTAGAAACCTTAACTTACTAGAACTCTGTGCTATACTCTGCGCTGTAGGAGTTCGTTTTCAGCTCTCAAAATCTTAATCTCACCAATTCTGAAAACGTGTGATATTATGCTGATTTCTATCCCTTACATAATTTTATCAACTTAATAAGAATTATTCTCCAAGATATAATTATCTTCTTGAATAATTTTTATTCCTAAAATAAAGGAATAAAATCTTTTCCTTTCCAAAATCAAATTTTATCTTTTATAAAAATTGATTTTTTTCTTTCCTTATAAGATAAGGATTCCTCCATATCTTATGCCATCTATTAAATAGATTTTAAATCAATATCTTTATCAAAATATTTTTCTTTAGAAATCAGTTTTCCTTTTTACAAATACCTTTTTTCCCGAAAATCTTTTTAAAACATTTTACTTGAATGTATTTCGAAGATTAAAACCTTATCTTTTTAAAGCTGATTTTCGAAATCCTTGTTTTATAAAAACTCCCCTTTTTTTATTTCTTAATCATACAAACATGAAATTAATATAATCACCTATTTTCTTAACTCTGAGAAAATAGTTAATCATCCTAATTTCATATTTCTAATTGTAGCACAAAGTTCTAATATGTTAATTACATTGCATACACATGAAATTAATATAACTACACCTAAACTTCCATATCTTCTAAGTCATCCAATCTTAATAACACGATCACTGTTACATATATTCATGTTAATGTTATAGCATAGAGTGTATATCATCATCAATATATAATCATCAAAATATTCAAAGTTCAAAACACAACAAATTCCCCCTTTTTGATAATGACAAACACATAGGGGGTATTTGGCAATTAGAGTTTTGGAGCAAAAATAGAGTTTTTGACTAATTTTAGAGTTTTGACTAGTCAAAAACTCTAAAAGGGGTGTTTGGTAAAAGAGAGTTTTGGAATAAAAACTCTCAAAATAGAAAAGCTCCTAATAGGAGCTTTTTCTTTAGAGGATTAGGTAAAAATGCGTTCAATGACTTTTTTGCCTCTAATAATATTACAACACATATGTATTAAAATGTTTATAAATGTCATTTCACACAAATGAATGGCAATAAGCTTTTAGCAATCAGTTAAATGTTACCAAACACATTTATAAAAAAAGGTTGTCAAATCAGTAGTCAAATTTGCTGAACAAAAAGTTAAAACTCTAACATCAAACTCTAAACTCTATTTGCTAAACAAGGCCATAATATTTCCTCCTCAGATAACGCATCATTAATCATTGTAGAGAGACAAAATCGTAACATCATTCACAATATCATTCACCATAACCAAATAGCCAAAATACGTGCACATGAGTTAAGTTCATTCAAAAAGCGCATACGAGATAGTTTCATTTCTAAGTTTAAGCATTATACCCATCTTCCCCCTTTTGTCATTATCAAAAAGAAAATCAAGCACAATTAGCTACACAAAATGAGATAGTCTTAGCAAAATAGTTCAGTAGCTCAAACAAGTAAGCTAGTGATACTGGTGCTACAGTTTTAACCAATTCACAATCCACATTAATAACCAATAATCATCCACAATCCATAGGGTAGAAAAGTTGGGGAGGAAGGCAGATGGCACATGTAATGAATCATTAGGTGGGAGAGGCTAATGGGATGCCCGTGGCCAAGTAACCACAGCAATACTTGGTCCATTATCAAGCAGTCCCTACGATTTTCAACGCGAGGGAGGAGTGTATTAGTGATTAAGTTGCGGGCTAGCTTGTATTTAGGAGGGAGAAGGGAAGCAATGAATGTTTGGGCATGGAGGAAGGGTTGATCAGATATAGTACGAGTAATGGTGGCGTTATCTACCCCCGCAAGGAATGACCAATGTTTAGTGTTATAGTCATAGAACCCTGCATAAGGGATGCCTAAAACATGGGCTAGGGTAGTGACATCCACAGACAATGCAACACCATTAACAGTTGAAGAAAGACACAGTTCATCATTAATATTCAAATTTTGGTAAAATTCTCAATTCATTATCATATATAGTATCATTATAATCCAGCAACGAAATCCAACCTTGCATACTAAGTGAATCAGAGAAAAACGCAAATTCTCGTCGGGACAACCAAGAAGCCGAAAAATTTGGCCCTGTAAAGGGTGCGGAAATTTTCGACGAACCTTGGTGTTTTTGGAAGTGGAAGGACGAGAAAAGGTGTTACCTAGCAGCAGAGAATCGGCGAGATGTAAGCGGCGCTTCCGTTAGGAGGCGACTCGTCGGGGCACACGAGCGGAGCGACCAGGACCGGGTGCAACAACAATGGTGGTGGAGGGGTTTTCAAGAGGCTCGGTGGTGGGATGTTTGGTGGGGATAGGAGATTCGGTGGTGGTGGAGTTGTTTAGTGGTGGTGGAGGTGGAGGAGGGTTCGAAGGTGGATTTTCGTGAGAGGAAGAAGGCAGTGGTGAAGGAGGGTTGGTTTTCTTGGCTGGAGATTTTTTCTTCGCCAGAATTTTTCGGGCAGATTTCTTGGCCGCGGATATCGAACCCTCCCTCACCTCCCCCACCTCCTCCACCACCGAATCTCCTATCCCCTCCAAACGACCCCACCACCGAGCCTCTTGAAAACCCCTCCACCACTACTGGTGCAGCACCCGGTCATCGTCGCTCCGCTCGTCTTGCAGCTCACCCCGCTCGTGGCCCCGACGATACGCCGCCGCCTAAACGAAAGCGCCGCTTACATCTCGTCGATTCTCCGCTGCCAAGAAACGCCTCTTCTCGTCCTTTAACTTCCAAAAACACCAAGAGGCCGAAAATTTCCGCACCCTCTACAGGCCCAAATTTTTTCAGGCTTCTTGGTTGTCCTTAAGATAATTTGCGTTTCTCTCTGATTCACTTAGTATGCAAGGTTGGATTTCGTTGTTGGATTATAATGATGCTATATATGAGAATGAATTGAGAGAATTTTACCAAAATTTGAACATTGATGATGAACTGTGCCTTTCTTCAACTGTTAAGGGTGTTGCATTGTTTGTTGATGTCACTGCCCTAGCCCATGTTTTAGGCATCCCTTGTGCAGGGTTTTATGACTATAACACTAAACATTGGTCATTCCTTGCGGGGTTTACCCTCAAACATTCCCTGCTTCCCTTCTCCCTGCTAAATACAAGCTAGCCAGCAGCTTAATCACTAAAACTCCCATCCCTCGCGTTGAAAATCGTGGGGACTACTTGATAATGGACCAAGTATTGTTGTGGTTACTTGACCACGGGCATCCCATCAACCTCCCCCACCTAATGATTCATCACATGCACCATCTGCCTTCCTCCCCAACTTTTCTACGCTATGAATTGTGGCTTACTAAATTGTTTAGGGCATATGAAGTTTTAGGTGAGACCTCCAAAGGGGTGAGTTGTAGGGATATTATGAGTGACGGAGTTCTGAGCAAAATGGAGTTGTGCTTGCTGGGTGGCGAGCTCCTGAAGAAGGATTTCTTGGGTTTTCAGCCCAAAGAGGCTTGTGTTGGCTGCCTTGATCCCTCTTGCTACTTGATGCTTCTTTTTGGGTTCTGTTTTCTGTGTCTAAACTCATTCTAAAACTGTTTTTTGGTGATGTATTGTGAATGATTATTAGTTATTAATGCGGATTGTGAATTGGTTAAAACTGTAGCACCAGCATCACTAGCTTACTTGTTTGAGCTACTGAACTATTTTGCTAAGACTATCTCATTTTTATAGCTACTTGTGCTTGATTTCCTTTTTGATAATGTCAAAAGGGGGAAGATAGGTATAATGCTTAAACTTAGAAATAAAACTATCTCGTATGCGCTTTTTGAATGAACTTAACTCATGTGCACATATTTTGGTATTTTGGCTATTTGGTTATGGTGAATGATGTTGTGAATGATGTTACGATTTTGTCTCTGTACAATGATTAATGATGCATTATTTGAGGGGGAAATATTATGTATTTGTCATCATCAAAATATTCAAAGTTCATACAAGGACTTACTCTCAATACTAGCAAGTTTAGTACAATTTAAATGCTTCATATCAAATTTTCTCTCCAATTCATATTATGGTTACCCACACAATTTAGGGAAAAAAAGGAAAGTAGAAAAGCACCCAAGGGGTGTTTGGTTGGGAGGAAAGTGTTTTTTGGGAAAACTATTTTCCTTACTTTCCTCTGTTTGGTTTGGGCTAGATCAAGGAGGGAGAATTATGGGTTGATCTTCATTTCCCAAGGGTGAAAAATTACTTTCCCTTGTGAGGCAAGGGAAGCTACATTTTCCCTTACTCTATTGAACGACACACAACACAAACAAAGGAATATGGGATCAAAGGATGGTTACTTTCATTGCAACCAACTAAAGGAAAATCAATCTAGAATTGAGATTTCTCTAGAAAATGATTTTCATGGAAAACCACTTTCCATTGAATATATTTTCCATTCAACCAAACACACCTTAACTCCACCAATCAAAACTACCAATAAAAATGTGTAAACTTTATATCATTAAAAAAGCAAAACCCTTCTTCCTCCAACAATTTATGTTTGAAATCTGTAAATCAGGTATCTAATTCTCACTCAATGTTCGTCACTCGGCACAGATCCTCTACAGATTTAGAGGATAACATAAGCTAAGTGATGAGATTTATGATATTGCACAGTTTTTGAGCTCAACAGGCTTTCATATCATATCACCTGCAAACCTTCGATATGTGCTTCACTCTCAAACAAAATCAATACACATTAAAACCCTAACTTCAATTGAATCTGAAAATCAAACACATCTCACATAAATTTCAACTCTTTGTTCCTTCATTGTACCCTCCACCACTTAATTCTTGGGGCTTGGAATTTAAAGGGGAAATGACGAAAATTAACATAAGAAAACAAAATTGCAGCAGAATTTATTAAATCAGACATAAATTTCAACTCTTTGTTCCTTCATTGTGTCCTCCACCACTTAATTCTTGGGGCTTGGAATTTAAAGGGGAAATGAAGAAAATTAACATAAGAAAACAAAATTGCAGCAGAATTTATTAAATCAGACATAAATTTCAACTCTTTGTTCCTTCATTGTGCCCTCCACCACTTAATTCTTGGGGCTTGGAATTTAAAGGGGAAATGACGAAAATTAACATAAGAAAACAAAATTGCAGCAGAATTTATTAAATCAGATATGAGTATATAGAAGGTGATTAGCAGGAAAATGAACAAAACAAGGATTAAAATGGATAAAAGTGTACCTCTTAGTTTGAAGACCACTGTTGAGTTTTGGGCGCTCTGCAAGCCTTACTGTGATGAGGTTTAGGGTTTTAGAAGATATGTCGATTTTGAAAGAGTTATAAATTACCCTGCTCATTTCTTTTCTTTATTATTTTTTTTTTCGTTTCTCAATAATATAAGCTTCACTCCAGCTTTGCTCAATTCGAAACCGTTCGTTCTATACAGTTTTTGTTCAAATTATTTAACAAAACAGTATATCAAGTAAAATAAGTAACACATTTAATCAATAAAGTAGTATATTTGAGCTAAAAATATCACTGTAATATACCAATAAGCAAGTCATATATTGGGTTCTTATATACTCCATCCGTTTCATTTTAATCTACACACTTTGACATTTTACACTATTCACAAATTTCACTTTGACCATCATTTGTGATTTATACGCGGATGAAAATATAGTCATGTGGGATCTTGTTAGATTCATCATAACATGTATTTTATTAATATGTACTTTTTATAATTTTTACAAATACAAAACTAAAGATATATGTCCTCAAAGTTTTGCATTGGCATGCGTGAAAAGTGAGAGTGTAGATTAAAATGAAACGGAGGGAGTAGTACTTATTTTAAATAAATATACAATCTTTTGTAATGAATTTACAATTTTTTTTGTTGTATATATCACTAAAGAATGTTTTGAACGAGAAATGTTCAAAAGGTTCAGTCTCTCCATAGCACTCGTCATAAATGAATGTTTTATAGAGAACTCACAATTTCTAACAATTAGAACTTATAACTCATAAAAGCGTTACATTTATTTTCCCCTTGGTTTTCCCTAAACCCCATATTATAACTTTTTTTAGGGGAGCCATATTATAGCTTATAATAGTTAGAAACTCGGAACACCTTTGTTTTTTAAGGCTTTTTTTTTGTTGCAAAATGAATATTTCATAATTATACTTGCTTCTTTACTTTTATTTGTAGTTTGTTTTATTTCTTTGTCTCTCCCATAGTCCCATCTCATAGATACTTTTTCTTTCGATACATAATCTCTCTTCTGTACTTGTATTTTTTGACAAGAAAAATGTTGGCATTATTGTAAAACAAATGAAGTTGTAACACCCCTAAATTTCTCTCTTTTTGGAAAACTTATTTTAATATAAAACTCCTTGAGAAACTTGAGAGTATTACCGCCACGTGATAACGTTAAAGGCTTTAATACTAACTACTAACTGAACTTGAAACTAATGCAGCGGAAATAACTAAAATAACTTATCTTTATTGATATAAACTTTATTATTCAACAATAACAATGGAAGTAATTAAAATAACAACTCCTGGACTAATTATTATTCCTCACTAGCTCCCCCATTTGAAGTATGCAGCATATCAACCTGTAAAGTATTAACACTTTATTTAATTTAACATTTGAAATATTTAATTTCGAAGAACCTTTCTGGATACTTGATAATACTTGTATAATATAAAGTATATAACCTTGATAAAAATCCTTTTTCCTTGCCTAGATACCTTTCCTAAAGTGTGCACACCCCCCAAGTTTAGTATTCCTTACCGAGTCTATTACGAGGGGTTACTACCTTGTCCACATGACTTATACAAAAAGTACATGGGTAAATAATATAATGGCTACCGTTCTTGCTAATAAATAACAAGCCGTTGCCTGGGTAAATAATGTTAATAGCTACCGTTCTTGCTAATAAATAACAAGCCGTTGCCTCTTTATTATTGTGATCATAAAAGATCATATATCTAATAAAAATCCTTCTGAAATAATCCTCCTTTAAAAAGAATAGTACTACTCATAAATTTAGCCATATAAAGGCATAAGTAAAATAACTTGCTTAAGAGGTAACTTTTGAAAAATAATAGTAATTCAAAAACACTCCTTTTTAAATATTTAAACATGCATTTAAATATCAAACTCCTTGTAAATTATAAGAATACAGATTCAAAGATCAAACTTTATAATAATATTGAACTATAATTCAAGTGCATAATAAAATTAATAAACATTCAAACATGTTCATACAAAACACATGTAGTTCATAATAAAACTTATAAAAACATGACTTCAATCCAAAATATTTTCCTAAAAACATGATACTAAGGTTGCAAAAATAATTATTAAAGATCTACATATACACGCACTTTGAAAATTAATAACTACTAGGGAGAAGAGAAAGGTAGGCTAAAAGAGAGAGAGTTTAAACTTGAGAAAAGAGATGTATTTCTCAAATTTGGTGTGAAGAATATGATGGGTGGAGACCCCTATTTATACTAGTCGAATAGGAAGAATCGGAATAAGACTAGGAAACTAAAAGATGGATTTAAGATAAAAGATAAACAAATCTTGCTAAGATCTAACAAATTTTTACGATCATCCAACTAAAATTCGGAAAAGATATAAATTATCCCACAAAACAAAATTCTATAAGCTTAAATAAATAAATAAAAAAAATAACCAAAACTTTGCTCACGGCATGAATTTGCCGCGCGGATTTTTTTTTTTTTTTTTTTTTTGAAATTTCTTTAAATCTTTTTCCTTTTTTTTTTTTTTTTTTTGTAAATTTTTTATGATTTTCTTTTAAGAAATACTTCAACTACAAAACTAACTACTTGGATTATAATTTGTAAACTTAGGCCCAATATAGAATTTGGGCTAGAATTTATTTGAAAACCCCATAATATATCATAAAAGCCTATTTAAAACCTTTATAATTAATAATAAACCTCTTTAATAATTAAAATCCTTTTAAAAATTATAATTAATAACTTACGAAAAATACGGAGTATTACAGAAGTATTTGCAAGTTTTATTTCAAACGTTTAATGTTAGACAGAGGAGAAAGGCTCGCTCTCCCTTTTCTATCCTATGAGATAATTATATTTATATTCGATTTTTTTTTTGTCATTGTTAATATAATCTTCCTTCTCTCCTTTTTAGCGTATTCTACTTGATTATTGGAACTTTTGTCTACTCTATGGAATTACTTTTGGAGTTTTAGGTTATATCTCTAACGTTATATAATTTATTTGAAAGATGTATTTCTTTGACTATTTGGTATACAAATTTGCAATAGGTTTGGATTTTTGTGTGCGGTCAACATGGTCAAATAAAAAAAGTTCATCTTAAAACTATGTTAGAATAATGATGGACGCTCTCATAAATGCTGCACAATTCAGCGAACAAACGGGGAGTATGCTTTATTGTCAAATATGGTTCATCATCAACATCATAGTTACAAGAAACAATAATATTTCTTGATTAAGTTATATTATGTTTCGATTGTCTTAAATACCTGATGTAAATGCTATTTGCCTTTCAATTAATGGAATCTATCCTTCCCTTCAAAAAAGATAAAATAAGAAAGACTCGAGCAATCGATCTAAATCTGCCGGTTCGACTCTTTGCAAGTAAGAGGAAAGGATAAGGAAGTCCTTATGCAATAACCCCAAAGAGACTTTTTGGGGATGACTTTAATCAAATGACCTCAAAATTATAATTATTATTCCTTACTACTAGATTAAGTCTTAGCTATATATTTCGTATTTGTTTTTATGTGCTTAAATACTCGATGGGGTAGTTTTTTATTTTATTTTACCAGTGTACACTTTTAGAAAATTATTTTGACCATTTTCTAATTTCATGACTACTTCCCATGGGTATAAATAAATATAATTTGACGAGAAAAAGTGGCTCAATAGCAAATATCTAAAATTTGTTAGTTGGAAGTTTAAGGACGAACGTGATTGGGATTTTCAACCACCAGACACTCAATCTATAAATAAAAAGGTTGAGGATTCAACAACAACAAACAATCATCAACACGACAACTTATCTTTTATCCTAATTTCTTTAACCTAGTTAGAATTAGTATGCTGCCTTAGTTCCCAAGTTTGAAGGGTGTTCTAATCTAGTTTTGAATTGCAATGGAGGTACTTTTATTCTATGCAATGAGAATCTATACATGACTTTGTTATTGTTTCTCGTTCTTTGAGTTTCTGAGATCATCTAGCTTATTAATTGTTGTTTTGCCTTGCTAAAACTAGACAATTCTATGATTCATTTTCAGATAATATTTCCATAAATAGATTACTTATGTGTTACTTAGGAACCCTTTGTTAAAGTATAACCCATATATGAGTTAGGACTAGTTGTCACACAATGAAGAAATAGAGAGAGAATGACTAACATATAGATTGGTAAGTTAATCACCTATTACCAATTAGTTCTAGGATGAAACCCTGTCAACCTTGTATGCGATCAAACTCTTCTCCAGCATGGGCTTGTTTTAGGCCCAAAATGCAAGATTGAAGGTGTTAAAGATCTGTTTGGGGCAAATAAGTCAAACGGAATTGTAATTGCCCCAAGTAAGGGCCCAATTGACCTTATGTTGCAAGTCTAGAGAGGGCCCATCGAGAATGTTGTCGCCTATTGAGATTGCAAAATTAAAGGTGCTCACATGTGAGAGGGAGTGTTAAGACTACAACCCACATATGAGTTGGGACTAGCTAGTTGTTTCACATTGAAGAAGGAGATAGAGAATAACGAACCTACAGGTTGGTGGGTTATTCCACTTGTTACCAATTGGTTTTGGGATGAAACTTGTCAACCTTTTATGTGGTCAAACTTTGTTTCGGCATGAACTTATATTAGGCCCAATGAAGTTTAACACCCTTGATTCTAAGATCTAACATGGCCCACTGTAGGCGTGTTTTTATTTCGCCTACACGGCGTGAGCGCGTATTAGATTTGATTACCCCACTATAAAGGTTTTATTGGAAATTGTTTTGTATTGAAAGAAGTCGCCAACAATTCTTTTTAGGAAGAATCATAAACCTAATTGGATATAGGAAAATCATAGGGACAAATTGTCCAACGTAGATTTCCCCGTCCTGACTCCATAGATGGTCAAAGTGAACCAAAGATTGAGTTCGGTGGTGAGGGTACAAATATGGTCAGGAACCATATTGCCCATTGTTGGCCTCTACTAAATATCGATTCATTACAGATTTTATGTCAAAGAATAATCAAATAATGTTTTACACACCCTAAAAATATTTATTCTAAATTGGTTCAGGATACACATAAAAAGACTAATTTTAAGTGACGTGTTATTAGGCAATCAATATTACAGGGAACCTAGCAGGTTGTCCAAATTAATCTGATTAATGTTAGAACAATTCTTTAGGTCTTTGATTAGCAAAAATAACATGTGGGTGATAAAAGCAATAAAGCAGGGACAATCATATAATATGCATAGAACAATCAGGCAGGCATATAATATATGAAAAAAAAAATTAAAAAAGAAAGAAGAAGGTTTAGAATATACAGTAGAGCGATTTTATATTAAAGATCTACATCAGGAAAGAAAACTGTTAGTAACTTCAATATAAAAATAATTTATTCAAGGACCCTCAGGATTATACCGTGGCCTGGGTCTGCGAGATTGACAATCTTCGGGATGAGCAATCCTGAAGCCTGAAAATCTGAGTGTCTAAAAGTATGTAGATTGAATGTATTTGTGTTTGAAAGTATGAGTTTTTGTAGGGAGGTTTTGTAGTTCGTAGAGAGAATCGTAAAGTATTCGTCGAGTTCGAAGTGTGTTAATGTGAAAATCCGTCCTCCAATCTGTACGGAAATCAGGCCTATTTATAGGGGAAACGGTACTGCGCCTTACGCGCTAGCTGCGTCTGGCGCAGCTGACGTGGCAAGCGTATGACGTGGCAAGCGTATGACGTGGCATGACCAATAAAAAGTGTACACGTGGTACGCGCTTTGAAAAAGATAAGAAAGAAACCTGCACTTCACGCAGAGCTGTGCGCCAGGCGCACGACACAGTGTGTGGCACAGTGCCACGTGTCTGGAAAAGTCGCGCCTGACGCAGCAAGGTGCGCCAAGCACACGGTGGTGCGCCAGGCGCAAGGCCGTGCACCAAGCACACGGTGGTGCGCCAGGCGCACCAGCTTGGCTTTTAACACGCCTTTGCCAGCCTTTTGTAAACCGCATTTTAAAAGATTTTCTTTTATCCTTTAATTTCGAAATCTGATTCTACGGGATAAAATATGATTTTAACTATAAAAATTATCTTTGAAAATATTTATTTATTAAAAAAAATCAATTAATTATCAATTAATTGGGCTTTTCAAAGAATTGGGCTCAAACACAATTATTTATGATGAATAATTAATTGGGCTTTAAAATAGGACTTTAACACTTTTCGAAATGGTTTTGAATGGCTCTTCAGACTATTCTGCCCTTGGATGGGATCAATTAAGACCACGGTATGTTTTATCATCGGATCCTTAAATGGGGAGACACGATTATGTGTCTACAGAAGCCCCCACTTTGACTGAGGTTCAGGAAACCGATAGTCAAAGTATACGGTGTCGGGACCGAGAACGATTCTAAACGCTCTGCAGTTTAGAATTGATCTGTAACCGCCGGTCTCTGCAAAACAAAGTTAGTATGCAGGACAATAACTACAAGTAATCTGATTACCTACAGGGAAAGATGTTAGCAGATAGATGCAAACAACTCACATAAGCACATAGTGATGTAATAATGCAAACTTAGAGTCTCTAAGGATGCATGAGACGCTATGCAAGGATTAAGGTTATGCAAAGCTAAGGGATGACTCATCATGCAAGGTCAGGGTTATGCAAGACTATAATGTATGAAATGCAATGCAAGGTTAGGGTTTTGCAAGGCTGCAATGCAAGGTCAAGATTTTGCAAGGCTAGAAGATGTGGATATGTACAATGATAGAGTGATCAGGATTGAATAAAATGATTTTCGAAAATCGTTTTTGATAAATGATCAGGGTCCGTAACGAGGTCCGCGGATTACAACTTTTCGGGAGTTTGATTTGAATTGGAGGAACCACCACACATAGGAAGCCCCCACTTTGGGTGAGCTTGCCTTGAATTAGGCATGAGCCTTTATCGAAATGTACTTGTCTGATGTTGCAATATAGTTGATCTGCCTCGAATGTTGAAAGTTGTCATTGGGGATTGTACTGGGGATTCTTCTTTGGGAAGTTGATATAGGCAAAGTCAAATATCGCCAGAAACCATGGAATTGTCGGAGAGTCCTTCAGGGAAAAGGAGAGCTTGGATTGAAAAATAAAAGGTTTAAATTTGTGACTTAGACGAATGTAGGTGGGAAAAGGTTTTAACGAGGCTAGGTGCAGACTCGAGTCTATGTCGGGATCTAGAAAGAGTATGCTCCTAAATTCTAGAAAGTCAAATCATTAGACCATGACTAATTTTATTTTATTGAAGCGGTTGGACCTCGAGATGAGGATTCCTACATGTCCTTGTGGAATCAGACCATTCGTAGTTCCGGATCTGATTTTTTTATTATATATATATATATATATATATATATATATATATATATATATATATATATATATATATATATATATATATATATATATTTTTATGTGCCCTAACTTTTGCCTAGGCCACCCTTTCGGGTTTTCAACCTAGCGGGCTTAGACTTACCTTGAAGAAGGAGTTAAGGTTGATGACAAGGTTGAAAAGTTTAAGGCTTAGATGTTTTGATGAAGGTTTAATTGGTTTGAGGAATGAAGGGTCATGGATTTGGATTATAAGTTAAGGGTTTTGATGGATTGAAGGATTTGAATGAGGGGTAGAACTTGTGTGCAAGCCCACTAGCTTGATCTTTTATTTTGCCTTTGGTTCTTTCGTTTTTTCATTTTTTCTTTTTGTCATATGCGTTTCTTTTGTTTTTTTTTTCGCACTTTGATTTTTTTTTTTTTCACTTTTTTGTTTTTTTATTTGCCTGGCATTGATATTTTTTGTGTAGCAAGACTTGCGCACAAGTTATTAGTTGAGGGTAGTGGAAGGCTTGAAGGTTATTTGCGGAGCTTTGATTTTGAAAGGTTATTTGGTTAATGGAGATGATGGTTCAAAGGATTTTTGATTGGGTTGCATGGATGACTTATGGAAGGTAATAGAAGGGAAGGGGGAATAACTCTTGATCCAAAGTATGTCCTCTTTTTTTATTCTTCTCTTTTTTTTATTTCAGATCTTCTTTATTATTAGGAAAAATTGTCAAATAATCCCTTGGTCTTCCCAATTAATCCCACTTTGTATTTTTAAATAATATAGTTTGTTAGTCTCCTTTCAACTTTTAAGGTATACGTCGCGGAAACATTCTCTTTTTTTAATAGTGGTGGTGAGGGGATTTTTTAAATAATGGTGTCTTATCAACTTTTTAAAGTTGTTCATGATTATAGGTCTTTACATATGGAGTGACTCCAACTTTATTCAAAAAAATTTAACTGTTTTTTTACAATTTTTCCTTATTATTATTGTTAGTCAAGTTTATTATGTGATTTAAGTTTCATCATTGAATTAGAAGCATAAATAAAATAATAGAAGGCCAATGAAAATGAAAAATAAAATTAAATGAAAATGGAAAGGCTATAATAGATGAAGTCCTAAAGCGACATAAACTCGATGGGAAAGGACAGAAATGGCTTAGGGTGAGGACTCTCTGACTCATCCTAGGAAACCAGAAACAAAAGACTAAGCCTGTTGAATTGTTGACGCACTGCCTCAGGGGTTGTCGATGATGTTGATTCTCGTTGCAACAAGTAATAGAAGTCTGTTGTCATCGATCATGTTTTGCAGCGCATTTGATGGTTTTCGACACTAGATGTCAGATGTTCATTGTTCTGTTGGAATTCGCAGTAGAAATGTAGGTTACACCTTTTGAATTTTCTTTTAAGTGCAGGGTTCAGATTAGACCCTATGAAAGTGATCGCGCCTCTAATGTGAAGGCGGTAGACCCTATGGAATTGATCGCACCTCTATTGTAAAGGCGATCAAAAGTAATCTTCATGACTCTAAATGAAGTCAGGGTGGTGATAGTGCAATTGATGAGCTTTAGAGTAGGCTCACATTTTGTTTCTTCTTTAGTCATCCTTAAGTTGTAATTTCTCGACTGGTCATGAACGGAATCGAGTGGACCTCATAAATTTTTAAGAAATGATGCTTTCGAAATGAGAAATGAAAATGAGGGATGGAGAAATGGAAACGAGAGATGAGAAATGAGAAGTCGAAGTGGAAATGAAAATGAAAATGCAAAGGGATTTTGAAATGGAAATGGTTATAGGTTTTGGACTGGTATAAACTTGACCATGATGAAGACATGGGCCTAACTATATGCAAATGCAGACATGGACTGGACTGGACTGTGCAACCAGACTGTACTCTACGATTGGGTTTAGGAGTGACTAAACTTTGAACTTACGGGTGAGCAAGTAGGCTAGACTTTAAGGAAGGTTTGACAATAAGGGAGACTATACTCTTAACTTAAGGCAAGCAGGCTAGGCACCTAGACTTTGAACTTACGGGTGAGCAAGCAGGCTAGACAACTAGACTTCGGAACTTACATTAGACTAAGCGGGCTAGACTCAAAAATTGCCTATGGATTTATGGGATGCTAGACTTTGAACTTACGGGTGAGCAAGCAAGCTAGACAACTAGGAAGGCCAAACTCTTAACTTAAGGCAAGCAGGCTAGGCAATTAGACTTTGAACTTACAGGTGAGCAAGCAAGCTAGACAACTAGATTTCGGAACTTACATTAAACTAAGCAGGCTAGACTCAAAAATTGCCTATGGAATTAAGGAATGCTAGACCTTGAACTTATGGGCGAGCAAGCAGGCTAGACACAACAATTGCCTATAGACTTAAGGAATGCTAGACCTTGAACTTAAGGGTGAGCAAGCAGGCTAAGTTTTAAGGGATGAACTTTTATAGTCCTAAGACTGGATTTTTATAGTCCGAAGACTGACTAGGGCCTACATGGAGATGCAAACTAGACCTAGGATATGAATTGGGCCTAAATGGACCTAAGATTTGGATTGGACTATACTTAGACTTAGATTGGAATTGATTAGGGATAGACTTAGACTGAGCTTGACATAGGATGCAAATGGGCCTCTATTTTGAGGTGAACTAGATTTATATGGGCATACGATCGACTCAATGCTAGTGAATGTATGGACTGAAATGCACATGGGCCTAAATGAATGCAAACATGGATTCTCATGCATATGTGCCTAGAATGAATGCAAATGAATTGGATTGATTGGTTCGGATTGGATTGAAGGTGCTTGGAATGGGCTTAGAATTTATTTTTTTGAAATTCATTTTTGAAAGGAACCCCATGTTTTATCTTTTGTTAGGAAAAGATGATGGATTGATTTGAAAAATATTATTTTTTTCTGGAAATGTCGTGATATGATGATGATTAGTAAATATTTTTGAAAAAAAGTAGAATAGAAGGAGGTGTAGGATTGATTTTGAAAAATATAAGTTTTTGAAATTGATGAACATGGTAAGGTAGAATTGATAGGGAAGATTAGTTGAACAACAGGGAGAAAATGGGAAGAGGTAGACATGCATGACAACACTAAGTCAACGATGACCCTTTAGATGCATATTTTTTTTTAGGACAGACTTGACCTTGCATGAAAAGACTGATTTTTTTTATGTTGAATTAGGTGATAAGACAAAATGACCAAAGTACGTGAATGCAGACAGACAGACGCACATAGGACTGAACGTAGGATCGACAATTACGACGACTAAATTGACGAAAAGCGTGCGAGGCACAGACTGCGTGCGCCGCGCGTCTGGCGCGGGAGTGGTGCGCCAGGCGCAACTTAATGCGTTTGGTGCACTACTCCCCGACACGTTTTTCGGGGATTTAGGCGACGAATTTGTCGATTGACGAATTTGCTTGTTTATATAGACGCGATTTTAGGCACAACGCATAATAATGACAATTTGAAAAAATAATAGCAGGCAAGAATTGCAATCACAAGAAAATGTCATATAACATGGATGTGAAAGTTCTCAACCTAAAGTCCAGTTCTACGTTCAACTATGGGTCAGGTTTAGGTTCAGTCTGATAGGGTCCATGACTAAGAGATTGATTCCACGCTTCGTACCCATGTTTAAAGAGGTGGCCACGTGTAAGACGCACTCCAGTCTCAAGTCAGGAACAAGAGAACAATGCCATGGTTGGGTAGGTTTGCTTATGACTAAGATCCAACACTATCGCTCAGGAAGCTTTTTGGAAGGACAAAGCGCAAACCCCCCGGGGGTGACCTCACACATAGAACATGTGTTAATGAGGCAAGGTAGATTGTCCTTACGGTGGCAAGGCGTAAAAGGAGAATGAATCGTATTTTTCAAGTTTCACCTACTCATTTATTTTTTTTTTTTTAAAACCTCCCCAGTGGAGTCGCCAAATTGTAGGCGTGTTTTTATTTCGCCTACACGGTGTGAGCGCGTATCAGATTTGACTACCCCATTGTAAAGGTTTTATTGGAAATTGTTTTGTATTGAAAGAAGTCACCAACAATTCTTTTTAGGAAGAATCATAAACCTAATTGGATATAGGAAAATCATAGGGACAAATTATCCAATGTAGATTTTCCCGTCCTGACTCCTTAGATGGTCAAAGTGAACCAAAAATTGAGTTCAGGGGTGAGGGTACGTACAAATATGGTCAGGAACCATATTGCCCATTGCTGGCCTCTACTAAATATAGATTCATTACAAATTTTATGTCATAGAATAATCAAATGATGTTTTATACACCCTAAAAATATTTAGTCTACATTGGTTCAGGAAACACATAAAAAGACTAATTTTTAGTGACGTGTTATTAAGCAACCAATATTACAGGGAACCTAGTAGGTTTTCCAAATTAATCAGATTAATGTTAGAACAATTCTTTAGGTCTTTGTTTAGCAAACATAACATGTGGGTGATAAAAGCAATAAAGCCGGGACAATCATATAATATGCATAGAACAATCAGGCAGGCATATAATATATGAAAAGAAAAATAAAAAAAGAAAGAAGAAGGTTTAGAATATACAATAGAGCGATTTTATATTAAAGATCTACATCAGGAAAGAAAACTGTTAGTAACTTCAATATAAAAATAATTTATTCAAGGGCCCTCAAGATTATACCGTGGCTTGGGTCTGCGAGATTGACAATCTTCGGGACGAGCAATCGTGAAGCCTGAAAATATGAGTTTCTGAAAGTATGTAGATTGAATGTGTTTGTGTTTGAAAGTACGAGTTTTTGTAGGAAGGTTTTGTAGTTCGTAGAGAGAATCGTAAAGTATTCGTCGAGTTCGAAGTGTGTTAATATGAAAATCCGTCCTCCAATCTGTACGGAAATCAGGCCTATTTATAGGGGAAACGGTATTGCGCCTCACGCGCTAACCGCGTTTGACGCAGCTTACGTGGCAAGCGTATGACGCGGCATGACCAATAAAAAGTGTACACGTGGTACACGCTTTGAAAAAGATAAGAAAGAAACCTGCGCTTCACGCAGAGCCGTGCGCCAGGCGCACGGCACAGTGTGTGGCGCAGTGCGTGGCACAGTGTGTGGCACAGTGCCACGTGTCTGGAAACGCTGCGCCTAACGCAGCAAGGTGCGCCAGGCACACAGCCTGGCTTTTGACACGCCTTTGCCAGCCTTTTTTAAACCGCGTTTTAAAAGATTTTCTTTTATCCTTTAATTCCGGAATCTGATTCTACGGGATAAAATCTGATTTTAACTATAAAAATTATCTTTGAAAATATTAATTTATTAAAATAAATCAATTAATTATCAATTTATTGGGCTGTTCAAAGAATTGGGCTCAAACACAATTAATTATCATGAATAATTAATTGGGCTTTAATATAGGACTTTAACACTTTTCGAAATGGTTTTGAATGACTCTTTAGACTGCTCTGCCCTTGGATCAGACCAATTAAGACCACGATATGTTTCATCATCGGATCCTTAAAGTGGGAGACACGATTATGTATCTACACCCACCATAGTAATTCCCCCACTTCATGTTGGAACATTTATAGTTAAATGTGTCTGTAAGGTGTGTGTGTATTGGTTGTTGTACTTAGGAGTTGTGGAGTTTAAGTATAACCTGATTCTAGAGGTTGTTTGAGAGTAAGGGAACAAAATTGTGTCGCACCTTGCGACGTACTTCGCACTTCGTAAAAAGTTCCTGTATGCAAATCCAGAAATGCAACAATGCAAAGTCTTATTGGACAGAATTAGGTCACACATAGCGACGGTGGGTCACTAGTCGTGACACTGGTCTACGAAGCTGTTTTCTAATGCGTTTTTCTTTCTCTCTGGTGACGTTTTGAGCGAAACAATGCAATGTTTTGGGCATGTAATCTCTGATTTTCCTAATATACATATATAAGGAGACTACACACATTGAAAATCATTAACATCATTCTTATACTTGGATTTGGAGAATTTACTCCATATTTCTTCTCCTTGTTATTGAGAAAACACAACCTTCAAACACATTGTAGTGTATAGAGTTTGTCACCAACCAAACTCTTTTTTTTCTTCTTCGTATCTTATAGGTATTTATCATGAGCTCGTTGATCCTAGTGGGTCGGTAAAATACTTATAGGAAAGCGTATAAGTACGTGCTTGGAAGAACCATCATGTTACCCACAAAGTACATACACATAAATCACAATTAGGGATGATAAACGGGTCGAAGCTGGACCTGGATCTAGATCCGACCCGGATCCAATGGGTCTGAGAAAATAAGATCCGGATCAAGATATTGCGGATCCGGGTCCGAAACGGGCTCAAAATGGATCCGTCTATAATTTATACTATTATGCCTACTTTTTCATATCGATAATTTTCGGAATAATAAATAATTTTTTTTCACATATCCAATGGGGTAAATAACAATTTCAGATTTTCTTCAAAAAAAAAAAATTCTGATTGACATTTTTTTTTGAATAGCTACCCTCCTCTTGTAGATGGGCAATTCTGATTAACAGTAAAGATGCTAAAATTACACATTATTACGAGACGATTTTAATAAAAAGAATTGAATTCTAACCTCTGAGATCTTCTCTTAGCAATTATATATCCTATCAGAAGATTAACAAATTCTTATAAATAAAAAACTGAAAATCCATTAACAAATAGATAAAAATTCTCGAGAGAAAAGCAAGAGAGTGAAGTCAAGACCCTAAATCCCGCACTTAACCTATATCGACTAGTGGGCTGCTAGTTTGTTCATGGCTGGCGAGAGAAAAGCCGTCGAGAAGCAAGAGAGATGCCGGCGAGCCGCAAGAGATATGTCGACGAGACGCTTAGGGGAGAAGCTAGCGGCCGCTCGCGCGAGAGATAAGCTGTCGAGTCGACGAGCTGCGAGAGAGAAGATGGAGATTGGACATAGATGCTGGCGGTTGCCGCCGCGTGCTGGTGAGGTAGTGATGGCTAGAAGATGGGAGGGAGAAGCTAAGAGGTGTCAAAGTGAGGAAGTAGCTAGGGTTTAGGGAGTCAACCGTTAGAATTAGAAGAAAATGTTTAGAGTTAGAATGAGAGAGTTAGAGGCTTAGTGGCCCAGCCTAGCCAGTTTTTTAAAAAAAGGGTATGTGGATCCAGGTCTGGGTCTTGGATTAGATCCGGACCTGGATCTGCAATGTGACAACAAGACCCAGATCCAACCTGAATCCAATGTGTCTTAAAATTTTAGGATCCAGATCCGTAAAAACGGATCGAGGTCATTAGAAGAAAAAAGGCCAAGGGCAGTGGTTAAAAGTGGCTCAAGGGCTGCGTTTTTTGACCGCATCCCTTGACATAGCAGCCCTTGAAGGTTTTGAAACGAATATTTAAAAAGCAACTAAACGAAATGGCATAGAAAACGAAATCAACAAAATACTAGAGTCCATCAAAACGAAATGAAATCAACAAGATACTACAAGAAACGAAATTATAAATTCATGATTCAACAACAAACCCTAACATAAAATTAATTCTACAAATTAAAATGAAAAAATATAAAATAAGAAACAAAAATAGTCACAGAAAAACAAATGATGAGCAACTAAACCTAAAATATCACAAGTACAAAATAAATTAAAAATGATAAAAACTAAAGCTCGGACGAACCCCTAGATCTGGATACGCGACGCGTGGAGAGTTGGTGTACGCGTCGAACCCTAGATTCCGGCGACAAGGGGAGAGCTGGTGTGCACGACGAGAGGAGTGCTGGTGTGCCCGACGAGAGACGACTGTTGTTGTGATGGTGGTGGTGGTGAGTAAAGGCGCGAGGAGATGAGAGAGGAGAGACGAGAGAAGAAGAAGGAGAGGGGTTGTGTTCGTTGGTGGTGTGAAGAGGACAGACGAGGGAGGAGAGGGGTTGTGGTGAGGAGAGAGGAAACCTTAGCTGTAACACCCCGATTTTTGAAACAGTTTATATTTATTTTATTAAATATTTTAGTTTATTTAATAATTAAATTCATTTATCTTTAGGAATTACTTTGTAAATAATTTATATGGTTATAGTGGGACAAGTTTAGTAAGTAATTTGACTAATAATAGTAATAAGAGGAAATATACTCACACATATGTAAGAAGGGGAAAAAGGGAAAAAATAAAACAAGAAAAGAAAAGAAAAAAAAAAGGGACGAAACAGAAGGAACGAAAGAAAAGAAAGAAGAACGACGTTTCTTCTTCTTCTCTCACACCATCTTCTTCTTCCTCTCTCAAAGTCTTCAACCTTCTTCCTTCACCACACAACCACCACCGTTGCCGACGATCGCAACCAAAACCGCCACTAGAAGTGCCACAGTAGACGTGGGCGGCGCAAGGGAGAGCAAAGGGGGTCGTTGCTGCTGTAATTTGCTCGTATTAGGGGGATTTTGCAAGTTATTTTTCATTCCCAATCATCTATATTATTGGGTAAGATGAATTCCTCAACTAATTTAAGTTTTCTTTTCAAATTATGAAGTTAGGGTTTATGTTTATGAAATTGAATTGGGGGTTTTGATTTTTAATTGTTTGGGTGTGGAATTGAATGAATAAAATGTGTATTTAGTTGGTTAGTAGTTAGTTTAGATTAATAGAAGGTAAGTAAACTTGTTGTTCAAAGAGAATTGTGGTGTAATTCGTATAAATTACTGGCAGTTTCGTAAAACGCAATTTTAAGCAGTTTATGGGCATTTTTAGCAAAAATACGATTTCACAAAAGTTGTTCGTATTGAAATTTTATCCAAGATAGGCTCAAGAAACGCTTGATTTGGATCTCGAATGAGGAAGTTATGTCCATTTTAAGTTTCTGTTGAAAGTGATAAAAAGTATAGTTAGTTTCGAATGTTTTAAGTTTCAATGTTTTCTTATGAATGTTTTCTAATGAACTTTGAGTGTCTAAAGTATAATAGGAATATTAATGTTGATTTAGTATAAACAAAGAGAGATTTTAGTATTGTTGGTATTAATTATCTTGATAATCAAAGGTAGATCACGGTTTAAGTAAATAAGTTATGAGAATTAGTTATACTTACTTGAACATAAAAGAAGGGGTTGGAGTTTTATAAAACTAAAGTTAAAAAAAAAAAAAAACTCATTAACTATATTAGCCAAATCTATTAATAATTATTAAGTACATGTATGTTATATTGTAGATCCCGGTTTCATTGAGGAGCCGTATTGATCGAGCTAGTTGGTTTGATATATTTTAAAAGGTAAGATTCTTTACTCAAATCTTTAATAGTTATGAGAAAAGTTTACAAAAGATAACTTTCGTTGCTACGAAAAGATTATAAAGGTATGTATCTCTCCCGAGTTGAGATTGGTTTTGAATAGGAGGATGTTCCTCCTAATACGGATAGTTGATTTTGAATAGGAGGATGTTCCTCCTAATACGAGATAGTTGATTTTGAATAGGAGGATGTTCCTCCTAATACAGATAGTTGGTTTTGAATAGGAGGATGTTCCTCCTAATACAAACAGTTTGTTTTCAAACCCTGAATTATAGACTAGTTACAGAAAGAGATTTATGGATAGTTTTATGTTTTTGAAACGGTTGGGATTGCCCTTGGGGCGTCTCAAGGAATTGGAACCTTGTCGAGATGTTCTCGACATTTCAGAATAGTTGGGGGGTATGTTGATCAGTACCTCGGACTTAGATCTTCTGCTACGGTTTGGCCGTATGTAGGGTGTGCACACTAGGGGTCTTTGTCTAATAGTTATCCCAGGAGGGCCTAGCTAGCCCAAAGGCAAGGAAAGTTTGTTCCATTCCATAGATTTATAACTCCCTCTTTGTGAGGGTAAAGGAAGGAAATGATTTGTTTTAAGGAAAATAAAGAAAGGATTTTATTTAGAAAGGAATACAAGAAAAGGTTTGGAAAGAAAGGATTTGTTTTAAGAAAAATAAAGAAAGGATTTGATTTAGAAAGGAATACAAGAAAAGGTTTTATAAAGCTTGCTATTTATTATTTTGATTTAAAAAAAAAAAAGATGATTTGTAGGATATATTATTATCCTACTCCGCATATATGTTTGGCTTTATTGTATGAATCTTGCTCGGCCAGGTTTGGGCGATACTACATGCCCGATATGTGCGGGTACATGAAGATCTTACATGTTGGGTGTGGGGTGTGGGGTTGAGAGCGACGTTTCACCAAGCTGTTACTAGTTAAAGTTATAGTATTCTTTATCCATTGCACTCTTTATCATTTTGGGATTTAAGGTTGTAATAGTTTAAATTAAGTTTTATTTTTAGTTATGGTGCGGGTAGTTCTTCCTAGCGATTATTCTCGTAATAATCGTGGAATAACACGTTTGGATTTCGAGTAGTTAAACAGAATTTCACCGGTTTTGAGTTGGGTGGAGTTGTTGAGAATTTGGAATATGGATTGTTGTTTTGTTGAAACAGGTTTATAATAATTCGGACGCCGAGTCCTAAATTAAATTTTAGGCAGTCCATATTTCAAACGAAGCTCTGCCGAATTTTCTGTAGAATTTTAATATCATTTAGTTTAGATGGTAACTCGAAATTCAGGGGTGTTATAGTTGGTATCAGAGCCAACGGTTCGAGGTTATGGCTAGAGCCTAGAGTTGAGCTTAGAATGGCCTAGAGGATGAGCCACCAGTTTAGAGCCCAAGGTGTGGGTCCTTAGGTTGGCCCTAGATGTTATTCTTGAGTTGTGGCCTAGGAATGAGACCTAGAGTTGTGACCATCGGTTTAGAACCTGTCGGGATCTCCAAATTTCCTTTGTTATTTTGAAAATATGTTTTTAGGAGAAACTACTTCTCCCTACATGAATTGTTCATCATCATTAAGACCACCAGCGGCCGGGGTGCGTGTTAATGATGAAGAATAACGTACGAAAGTTTTAATTATTGTTTTGGATTGGAAGTTGGATCCATCCCTACCTTGAGGTAGATTTTTGTGGTCTAGTAAGATGTGCCTAGAGTTGTAACCTTGTGGTTGTAACCTTAAGTAAGACTAAATCAATGAGGTATTAAAATTTGAAAAGCCGAGGTAAGATTGAGATATGGGAAGTAAGGGATTACATATGGTTGTTGTGTATGGTAGTTATTGTAGATCCCTCCTATGTGGATGTTTGACTTGATAACGTCAATGAGTTTGGTAAGTGTGGAACTAGTTGAGTTTTATGTTTGATTCAAGTTTGGTTGTGCTTGCTTCCATGTTTGGAATGATTGACTAGTAATGATAAGTCATTTCAAGTATATCCTTGTTTGGTTGTGATTTTAAGCTGGTGCATAGCCGAGAATGTGCTATAAGTTCAAGTTTGAGTCGCATAATGCGAAATTTAGTTCCATTTGTTTACGGGAACTCTGGGGTGACATTCCGTCTTGATGTTAATTTTATCGTCACCTATTTCATTGAAGTATCTAGCTTGTTGGTTTTTATGTTCGCATTAGGACGAACTATTATTGTGGATAAGAGTGAGCCTTATTCCATTCAAAGTGGCACTTCCTTTTATTTTTGCCCTTGTGTGTGTTGTGGTGTTAGACTCACCCACCTCCCATACTTTGTCCATCTTTTGGCCTTGAGAATGTTTAGTGATTAGCTACTTGATTCTTGAATTGCAAACTGATTGAGTTACGTGATGGTATATACGAATTGTAGTTGGTGTAAATTGTTAATTGAGAACCTTATAGGGAATGGTTTGGTTATATCTTGGATATGCTAGTCTTGTTGACTAAGTGCTATGAATTGATTTGTTAGTGTATGATTGTGCGTTGAGGCTATAACAAGAGTTGAAACTCAAGTTACTAGCTCTCTTGGTCATGCATGTAGACCTTGTTACGTGAGGTTAAAGTAGGTTAGCGAGTCATGAGATGACTATATATTGTAAGTTGACGTGTTCGATTGACTTTCATGGAGAATTCATGGTGTATAGCTAAAGGAAAAAGGAATTAGTCCAAGTGGGTTGGTTTCTCGTAGCAAACCTGTGTCTAGTCAAAGTCAGCTCATATCAAGTTAAGGGTCAACCGTTTGACCCTGTTAAAGTATTACTGTTTATTTTTCTGTGTTAAGGAATCGGTGAGACCATTATAGAACAACTAGCAACTGCCATGTATCCAGAAGGGCTATGGAGTGGTGACATATGCAAGGCATAATGTCAAATCGAGTTATGTCGATGGTGGGACGCGTAGCTCCCCGTTATGTGATTTGTTTGGTAGTGCTCAAGGTCTAACAACACTAAAATGGTTAGCGAGGCTAATGTATATTGGTTTAATGAAGAGGGTCTCTTCTCATTGAGTTTAGTGTTAGAAGTACAAGTTGAAGTAATCTACTCTTTTGATTGGTAGTCACTAATCTTTAATGGCAAGCTACAGGTCCCACAGTTTCTTGCACTTGTTTGTAGTTGTGGAGTTATAGTTGTACCATGTTAATTGGTTGAGAACCTCGAGATAACTTGGTTATAACTTATAACAAGCTTTTCTTTGTGTCGTCCTGGGGCATTAGACGCCCACTTAAAGTTAAACAAATCGTCGTTAATGACCTAGATGCTATTAGGAATGGTTAAATGTGCTCAAATTCAATTTACTTAAGTCTTGTCCGACGAATGATACTAAGTCATTATAGTGGTCCAAGTGTATAATTGATTAATTTGATTAAGTTTTAAGCGAGTAAGGGTTAATGTTATTAGGATGCAAGTCTATGACTAGTTGGTTGAGTTGAAACTAATGAATTTAATATAAACTAAGGAAGTATACTGGACCATATCTATTTCGTGCACCTTGAGAAGTGAGTTTAAGTTAACTCTTGATTGCTATGCTTGGAATGTTGAGTATCGGTATGCAAGGGTACACTATTATTGTTGATGGAGTCGTTAGTTTATGTGATTCATGTATCCTTGCATGACTTGAAATTTTATTTCGTGGAACTATAGTGTGTGAACGGGTTATGATTTGTTATGAATGTGTGTTAGTTTTGAGACATGGTCTAAAAAAGGAGTTTCATATAAAGTAAGTTTTAGTTTCATGTGAATAGAGCATATCATTTTCTGTAAGTACCTTAGTAGCTCGAATTGGCCCTGTTTGGTCAACGAGTAAGTTACCCTACCAAAGACTATGTGATATTATTCAATTTGTTTGTGTAGCATGTTAAAGTGATTTAGAAACGTTTCAATTAAGGTTGTGGATTCATTCTCGAATAGATCTAGATATGGTTTTCTACAACGATTTGAGTGAATTTTGGAAGAGTTACGAACACGTTTTTGAAAAGTTTTGAAAGGGGGCAAGTCTTTCACGGGTTGTGAGCCTTGAAGGTCTCTAAATGGAGCTTTCTACCATTCTATGATGTATTTTGAGTGTTACCAAGTAATAGGAGATTTGGTGTTTAGTAAAGAATATTTGAAATCGTGATATGTGCTTTAAACTTGTCGGATTTCGATCCAAGTAAAGGGAATAGTTGGATGGCCGGCCCCATCGTGGAGGTTTCAAGTCCCCATGCCTCCCACCTTGTCGGGACTATAAGTCAAACCAATGCCGGAGTTTTTAAACTTTAGGGTTATGTTCGACCCCATTGTCCAAGGTTTCAAGCCTCATCACCCTAGTAGCGGACATATATGCTTTACTATTTGGATTGATTGGATTTCGTCAAGAAATTGTTTCAGAGCGATAAAGTTTAGCATGTTGTTACTTCGTGTCTAAGAGACTATTGTGATAGTACGAATGATTGAGCAAAGTTTCTGCAAAACAAGAGTTCTGTACAAGGGTTATTTATTGTTGGATTTCCAATAAAGAATCATTTTAAAAGCAAGAAAATTGGTTGTGTCCATATTCAAGCATAAGGCTATTTAAGTACTCTTGGATGAAAGTGCTTAGTGTGTTTTGATGTGATTGTCGTAGTGTCATTGATTACGTGAGGGTCATAAACTCCAAAAATACGTGCTATGAATGTTTATGGGTTAGGACTCAGCCCAATGTTGATGCGACCGTTACAGTATTTTGTTTTGCCAATTGTGGTGGGCACTGCTGATTGTGAGTGTTATAATAACTTGAAGTTGAAGTTTTAGACGTCAAGTTGTGAATTGTTTTACGTTTTTAGGCGAGTACGCCCAACCATGTAATGGGGAGTTCATATGGTATGAGTCTTTACTTCTATTTTTAGAAAAGAGTTGGTACTCTCGGTTCGGGTGAGTTGTTGCTCCGCAAAAGCCATCGCTTCTTGGATTTGGAACTGCTTTTATGTATTGTGATTGTAACAGGTTTAGAACACCTTTTCTCATTTCGAGTTGTCCACTTTACAAAGGAAACTCTGCCTGATTTTTGCGGAAATCCTAGGATATTATTTCAAAAGCTTGTGAATCATAGTGTACCGGTAAGAGAGTTGATTCTCAAGTTTATCGGTCCATAGGTGATTATTGAAAGGATAATTGATTGTATTTGTAATGTGTTCCATGTTTCTTAGTTACGATTTCGTATTAGTAACTCTTTACATGGTGCTAGTTGGCGTTCTAATTGCGACTCTAGACCAATAGATATGTAAGCCCCGTAGGGTTGAGAAGTGGATAGTAAGGGTTTTGTAGTCAAACCCCAACACCGAGGCACTACTCGTAAGCACGAGGAAGCCTTGTGTGTTATATGTCCCCATCTCTTGTCCATGTTATTGTTAGTTACGAGGGCGTAACTTCCTTTTTAGGGGGGTAGATTTCGTGCCAGTTGGGTGTTTGGTGCTAAAAGTTGTTATGATTTCATATGTGATGTATACCTTAATGTCTAAGGTATACATAATTCGTGTATGATTAGAAATTTTATGGTAAAGTTTTATGGTAAACCTTGTAATATGTTGAATTGATCTATGAGGTGTTGGTTCTCATTATTATGGTATGAATATATTAGTTGGAGTGATTGTTTGGATATAAAGGTGATCAATTGACTTGATTTATGAGGAAGTGAATTAGTTGTCGGAGATGTTCTCCGAAATGATTTGGTTGTTGGAGATTTTATCCAGAGTAATAGTAGCTGGCTAACTTATAGAGTTAATGAGCTAAAGTAAGTGATAGGATTTTCGCTACGAGTTTAAGAATTATTTCAAGTTTCGAGGACGAAACTTATTTTAAGGGGGGTAGATTGTAACACCCGATTTTTGGAAACTTGATTTATATTTATTTTATTGAATATTTTAGTTTATTTAATAATTAAATTCATTTATCTTTAGGAATTACTTTGTAAATAATTTATATGGTTATAGTGGGACAAGTTTAGTAAGTAATTTGACTAATAATAGTAATAAGAGGAAATATACTCACACATATGTAAGAAGGGGAAAAAGGGAAAAAATAAAACAAGAAAAGAAAAGAAAAAAAAAAGGGACGAAACAGAAGGAACGAAAGAAAAGAAAGAAGAACGACGTTTCTTCTTCTTCTCTCACACCATCTTCTTCTTCCTCTCTCAAAGTCTTCAACCTTCTTCCTTCACCACACAACCACCACCGTTGCCGACGATCGCAACCAAAACCGCCACTAGAAGTGCCACAGTAGACGTGGGCGGCACAAGGGAGAGCAAAGGGGGTCGTTGCTGCTGTAATTTGCTCGTATTAGGGGGATTTTGCAAGTTATTTTTCATTCCCAATCATCTATATTAGTGGGTAAGATGAATTCCTCAACTAATTTAAGTTTTCTTTTCAAATTATGAAGTTAGGGTTTATGTTTATGAAATTGAATTGGGGGTTTTGATTTTTAATTGTTTGGGTGTGGAATTGAATGAATAAAATGTGTATTTAGTTGGTTAGTAGTTAGTTTAGATTAATAGAAGGTAAGTAAACTTGTTGTTCAAAGAGAATTGTGGTGTAATTCGTATAAATTACTGGCAGTTTCGTAAAACGCAATTTTAAGCAGTTTCTGGGCATTTTTAGCAAAAATACGATTTCACAAAAGTTGTTCGTATTGAAATTTTATCCAAGATAGGCTCAAGAAACGCTTGATTTGGATCTCGAATGAGGAAGTTATGTCCATTTTAAGTTTCTGTTGAAAGTGATAAAAAGTATAGTTAGTTTCGAATGTTTTAAGTTTCAATGTTTTCTTATGAATGTTTTCTAATGAACTTTGAGTGTCTAAAGTATAATAGGAATATTAATGTTGATTTAGTATAAACAAAGAGAGATTTTAGTATTGTTGGTATTAATTATCTTGATAATCAAAGGTAGATCACGGTTTAAGTAAATAAGTTATGAGAATTAGTTATACTTACTTGAACATAAAAGAAGGGGTTGGAGTTTTATAAAACTAAAGTTAAAAAAAAAAAAAACTCATTAACTATATTAGCCAAATCTATTAATAATTATTAAGTACATGTATGTTATATTGTAGATCCCGGTTTCATTGAGGAGCCGTATTGACTGAGCTAGTTGGTTTGATATAGTTTAAAAGGTAAGATTCTTTACTCAAATCTTTAATAGTTATGAGAAAAGTTTACAAAAGATAACTTTCGTTGCTACGAGAAAAGATTATAAAGGTATGTATCTCTCCTGAGTTGAGATTGGTTTTGAATAGGAGGATGTTCCTCCTAATACAGATAGTTGATTTTGAATAGGAGGATGTTCCTCCTAATACAGATAGTTGATTTTGAATAGGAGGATGTTCCTCCTAATACAGATAGTTGGTTTTGAATAGGAGGATGTTCCTCCTAATACAAACAGTTTGTTTTCAAACCCTGAATTATAGACTAGTTACAGAAAGAGATTTATGGTTTTATGTTTTTGAAATGGTTGGGATTGCCCTTGGGGCGTCTCAAGGAATTGGAACCTTGTCGAGATGTTCTCGACATTTCAGAATAGTTGGGGGGTATGTTGATCAGTACCTCGGACTTAGATCTTCTGCTACGGTTTGGCCGTATGTAGGGTGTGCACACTAGGGGTCTTTGTCTAATAGTTATCCGGAGGGCCTAGCTAGCCCAAAGGCAAGGAAAGTTTGTTCCATTCCATAGATTTATAACTCCCTCTTTGTGAGGGTAAAGGAAGGAAAGGATTTGTTTTAAGGAAAATAAAGAAAGGATTTTATTTAGAAAGGAATACAAGAAAAGGTTTGGAAAGAAAGGATTTGTTTTAAGAAAAATAAAGAAAGGATTTGATTTAGAAAGGAATACAAGAAAAGGTTTTATAAAGCTTGCTATTTATTATTTTGATTTAAAAAAAAAAAAAGATGATTTGTAGGATATATTATTATCCTACCTGCATATATGTTTGGCTTTATTGTATGAATCTTGCTCAGCCAGTTTGGCTGATACTACATGCCCGATATGTGCAGGTACATGAAGATCTTACATGTTGGGTGTGGGGTGTGGGCTGAGAGCGACGTTTCACCAACTGTTACTAGTTAAAGTTATAGTATTCTTTATCCGCTGCACTCTTTATCATTTTAGGATTTAAGGTTGTAATAGTTTAAATTAAGTTTTATTTTTAGTTATGGTGCAGGTAGTTCTTCCTAGCGATTATTCTCGTAATAATCGTGGAATAACACGTTTGGATTTCGAGTAGTTAAACAGGAATTTCACTGGTTTTGAGTTGGGTGGAGTTGTTGAGAATTTGGAATATGGATTGTTGTTTTGTTGAAACAGGTTTATAATAATTCGGACGCCAGTCCTAAATTAAATTTTAGGCAGTCCATATTTCAAACGAAGCTCTGCCGAATTTTCTGTAGAATTTTAATATCATTTAGTTTAGATGGTAACTCGAAATTCAGGGGTGTTATATTAGCCCCCTTTGGTAGAGAGGAGAGAGAATGAGAGAGAGAGAGAGAAGAGGTTAGTGTTTATCGTTGTTGAAGTTCGTGTTTCATTTAAAAGCGCAACCCATCTGATTAGTGATAAAAGGCTGCGGTTAGTCTAAAAACCACAACCCTTAATTCTTAGTCTTGTTTTTTTTTAGTTGGTGGATTAAAGGTCTGCGGTTTTTAGGCTAACCGCAACCCTTAACTACGAAGGGTTGCGTTTTTGATAACTCGCAACCCTTGACCATTTTTCCTCTAGTGAGGTCCACGGATCCGGGCCGGGTCCAAGATTCATTGCCATCCCTAATCACAATCTATAAATATTTTAATCCTTTGTGATGGCTTCTTCCTTGAAAAAGATGACTACTAATTTCCAAAAGTGGATAAGTTTGAAGGTGTTGGATATCGGCGTTGGCAAAAGAAGATGCACTTTTTGTTACAACTTTGAATTTCTTTTATGTCCTAAGCATCCCCATGCCACCATTGCCGAGGGAAAGGAAAGAAGAGACCCCGAAGGAGGCACGTGGGAGAACAAAGTGGGAAAATAATGATGATTATTTTTGCCAAGGCCATATCTTGAATGCAATGTTGGATACTCTTTTGGATCTTTATCAAAACATGCAGAGAGCCAAAGAACTTTGGGATGCTCTTGAATCGAAGTACATTAAGTAAGAAATTTTTAATTAGCAATTTTAATTCTTACAAGATGATTGATGGTTGTTCCGTAATGGAACAATTTCACGAGGTTCAACATATGTTGGACCAAATAAGACAATAAGGTATGTTGATAAATGAATTTTTTTTCGGTGGCATCCATCGTTGACAAATTATCCCCATCTTGGAAGTACTGTTGAAATTATTTGAAACACAAGAAGGTCATCTCCGCATTGAGGAGGGCATCTGGTCTCAAGATGTCTCTAAGGACTCGAAAAGCAGTCGGGTTTGTTCTATCAATGTGATAGGATAAGGGCAATTAAGCAGGACTAATAAGTCCAAGGAATGCCCATGGAGTCCAATAAAAATCCCCCTCGAGAATGACGAAGAAGAATGGCAAGGCCATGTCTTGTTGGGGTTGTGGTGGTTCCTCACTTGAAGAGGAATTGTCCCTCTCTGGAAAAGAAGAACCAACAAAAGGATCAATCTTTGCACATGATGTTTCTTTGAAAGAATAGATGAACTTTATTGCAATGAATTCTGAAATCAATGTGGTGCAGGTTGATGATTCTTGGTGGGTGGACTGCGGGGCATTAAGGCATGTATGTAAGGATTGTCATTACTTCAAGACTTATCAAATTTGGAGGATGGACCGGTCTTGTACATGGGAAATGACTCTATGTTCAAGGCAAAAGGAGTAGGCCAAGAAAGCTACTCCTCACTTTCGGGAAGACTTTGACTGTTAAAGAAGTTGTATATGTTCCCGAAGTTAGGAAGAGTTTGATGTCCGGAGGTTTACTTAATAAGTACGGTTTCAAAATGGTATTTGAAGCCGATAAGTTTATTTTAAGTTAAGGGAGTGTATTTGTAGGACAAGGATATTATTGTAACAATATGTTTAAACTATCTATTGATAATATACGTGTGAATTATATTAACATGGTGGATGTTTCTTCTCTATGGCACAATCGTTTATGTCATGTTATGTCTAAAAGTGGTTTAATACCTAAAGTTGACATGAATTTAGAGAAGCGTAAAACATGCATGCTAAACAAAATTACAAAAAATCCTTTTCCTAGTGTTGAAAGACAATCAAACAAGCTTCAATTGGTGCATAGTAATTCGTGTAACTTTTCTTAGCACACCATCTTTGGGAAATAAGAAGTATTTAATAGCTTTTCTCGATATTGTTACAGGTACTTGTTGTTTTCTAAAGATGTGGCACTTGATAAGTTTAAGATTTATATGATCAAAGTGGAATTGCAAACTAATTTGTTTCTTAAGCGATTTCGGACTGATAAGGGTGGGCAATATTATGATCCAAATTATTTTTCATCAATTGGAGTCATTCATAAAACAACCGCTCCGTATTCCCCACAAAAAAGGGTATTACGGAACGGAAAAATAGGACCTTAAACGAAATGGTTAGTTTCATGTAGTCTAACTCGGGCTTGAGCAATGGGTTTTCGGGTGAAGCCAAGTTAACGACTTGCTATGTTTTGAATAGAGTTCCAAATAAAAGGAACAAAGTTACTCTATATGAACTTTGGTTTGGTAAGAGGCCTAATCTCAATTACCTTCGGGTTTGAGGTTGTAGGGTAATTGTTAGGTTATCGGAACCTAAAAGAAAGGCATTGGGTGAGAAATGAATTGATTCAAAAAAAATTCATAGGTTATGCGGAGCATTGTAAATCCGATAAGTTTTATGTCTTAGAACATAATGATTTTGTCCCAATTCACACAGTGATTGAGTCAAGGGATGCAATTTTTCATGAAACTCGTTTTTCATCAATTCCTAGACCAAGGGACCTACTAAGCACAAGTTCAACAGTTGAAATTGATCTACCTAGTACTAGCTCAACTAATGTTGTTGATCCTAATGAAGATCATGAAGCTCCTCCTATTCTAGAGATTAAGAAGGGCAAGAGAGTTAGGAAAGAGAAGGATTTTGGCCCAGATTTCCAACTTTATTTAGTGGAAGGGTCAAGGGATTCTCTTTGTTCTCAAACACTTCATTGCTTTAATGTTGAGGAGGATCCTGAAACATTTGGTGAGGCTATGAAGTCTCATGATTCAGCCTTTTGGAAAGAAGTTGTGAATGATGAAATGTACTCTATAATGAGAAATAATACTTGGGTCTTGGAGAATTTGCCGCCCGGTTGCACACCATTCGGCTATAAGTGAATTTTAAAGAGGAAAATGAGAATCGATATAACCATTGAAAAGTATAAAGCAATACTTGTTGTTCAAGGCTTTAAACAAACTTACGGTGTCGATTACTGTTATACATATGCTCCGGTGCTACGAATTACCAGCATTAGGTTATTGTGTCCCTAGCGGCTATTCATAATCTAGTAATTCACCTAATGAATGTCAAAACGACATTCCTAAATGGTGAATTGGAGGAGGAGGTATATATGAAACAATCAGAGGGATTTGTTGTCCAATGACAAGAAAAGAAGGTGTTTAACCTTATTAAATCTTTATATGGACTTAAAGAAGTACCAAAATAGTGGCATCAAAAGTTTGATGATGTTGTCTTGGCTAACGGTTATAAAATAAATCAATTCGATAAGTGTGTTTATAGCAAATTTGATAATAACAGTAAAGGAGTTATGATTTGTCTATATGTGGATGACATGCTTATCTTTAACTTGGAACTGATTTGGAGCAAGTCATTAAGACTAAGTAATTTCTCTCTCTAGTTTCTCCATTAAAGATATGGGATAAGCGGATGTTATTCTTGAGTTTAGAATAAGGAGAGAGAATGGGTCACTTTCTTTAACATAATCTCATTATCTTGAGAAGGTGATAAAGAAGTTTAATGAAGCAAATAGTGCACCATGTGCTACTCTGATAGAACCAAACATCAAGTTGGTTCGGAATGATGGTAATCAGTTTCTCAATTGGATTACGCTAGTTTGGTTGGATGCTTGATGTATGCTATGACGAGTACTCGGACGGATACAACATTCGTGGTTGGCAAGCTAAGTAGTTACACTAGTAACCTTAGTGTGGAACATTGGCAAGCCTTAAGGCGAGTATTGAGATATTTGAATAAAACTATTCATTTTAGTTTGACATTCAAAGGAGATCATTCGGTTTTAGAAGGTTACTCGAATGCTAGTTGGATCACCAATAAGGAAGACTATTAGTCTACTGGTGGTTGGGTGTTTCATGTTGGAAGAGGTGCCATATCTTGGGCTAGAAGCAAATATGTATTACCTATTCAACTATGGCATCGGAATTCATAGCATTAGCCTAAGCTTATAAGGAGGCGGAGTGGCTAAGGAAATTAATGAGTGAAGTGGATCTATGGCCTAAACCCATGTCTCCTATTGCAATTCATTGTGATAGTACTTCAACTATTTCAAAAGCTTATAGCCAAGTGTATAACGGCAAATCTCAACATATTGGTGTGAGGCACAATTATGCACGTGAGATGATTCATGATGGAGTCGTGACCATTAATTTTGTATGGTCTAATGTGAACTTGACGGATCCATTCACTAAACCATTGCCAAGGGAGTTGGTGTACAAAAGTTGTAAAGGGATGGGGATAAAGCCCATGATTAAGTCACAAGTGGAGAAAACTCAATTCACGTCTTGTACACGCAAGATTTTAAATTCAATGACTATCAAACTTGATTTGTGGCTTGTAGCACTCAAAGAGATACATCCCAAGGTGAGTGCTTGTATCTACAATGTCAGAGGATGATTAATATCTTAATAAACCTTTGATTAGTTGCTCATATTATAGGAGCATATATGTTTTATATGGTTTACCTATATGAGTAAGAAGCTTGACCGCTTCACAAACACTAGTAGAAAAATGCTAATTTGCGTCCCTTGATTTGCGCCGAACATTTACGAAGCCGATTTAAATTATAATATGAATTTAAATTCAGTTTTCTCAAAGTTTATGAAGTTAGAGTTTTTAGATTGAAATTAAATTGGAGGTTTTTCATTATGAGTGTTGGGTGTAGCTTGATCGAATGGAATTTTGCATATTAATAATAAGTTTATCAACAAGAATTGTAACTCATAGGAATTACAAGTCAGTTTCGTAATTGGTGTTTGTCGACAGTTTATGGGCGTTTTCAGCCAAAATACTATTTCACAAAAGTTGTTCGTATCGAAAGTTCACCCAAGATAGGCTCAAGAAACGTTTCATTTTCGTGTAAAATTAGTTGGGGTAAAACTCTAGACTTTCATATATATGTTTTGTAATGAGATTCTGAGTATTATACATTATAAATCTTAATGTTGATTTTATATAAACTAAGAGAGTGTTTTAGTATTGTTAGTATTAGTTAGTTATGTCATTTGAAATAAGAGGTTGATATTTTATAAAACCAGAGTTAATCAAAGCTCATTCACCAGTTAAGCCAAGTCTATTATTACTTATTGAATACATATATGTTTATATTGTAGATTTTGGCTTCATTGAGGAGCCGTATCGATTAAGATAATCGATGTACTTGTGCATTTGGAAAAGGTAATATTCTTATTTAAACATTCTATAGCTATGAGAAAAGTTTTAAAAGGTATGTATCTCATTTTGGTTAAGATTGGTTTGAATGGAAGGAAGTTCCTCCAAGGTAGAAAGTTTGGTTTTCGAACCACAGATACAAGGAGTTACAATAGGTTTTGTGTTTTCAAGTTGTTGAGATTGCCTATGTGGTATCTCAAAGAAATAATTTTGTGATTCAAAATGGTTGAGATTACCTGAGTGATATCTCAAGGAAATGGAACTTTATCGGGTTTGTCTCGCCATTACAGATTAGTTGGAGGCACGTTGATCAGTGCCTCGGACTTAGATCTTCTGCTATGCACTAGTGGAAAAAAACACAAGGGCTGCGATGTAAGGGTTGCGGTTAATTATAAAACGCAGCCCTTAATAGTGAAGGGCTGCGGTTAGCCCAAAACCGCAGCCCTTTATTGATAAAAGGGCTGCGGTTAATTCAAAAACCGCAGCCCTTAAATAAAGGGCTGCGGTTTTTGGGCTAACCGCAACCCTTAAAAATGAAATAACCCGCTAAATCGAGTTACTCCCTTCGCTGAACCCATTTCTCTCTCTCTCCTAATTCCCATTAACCCATCTCTCCTCCTCTCACCGCATATTCTCTCCCCTCTCACCGTATAATCTCACCCCTCTCATCCTTCTTCGCCGGCGGTTTAGGGTTCTCTGTCGAGGGTTTGCAAGGGTTTAGGGCTCTCCGGCGAGGGCTCGCAAGGGTTTAGGGTTTGCAAGGGTTTAGGGTACGCCGGCGAGGGCTCGCAAAGGTTTAGGGTTCGCAAGAGCTGTCTGTCTCGCACCTCTTTTCCTCTCGCCGGTGAATCCACACTAGGTTTTGCTGCTGCCACCACCGGTCCTCCTGCAGCACTGTCGAATCGCGTCTCCCTCGTCGGAGCTCTGCTTTCCCAAATGTCGAATCGCTGCCCCTGCCTCTTTTGCTCTCTCCTCTGATTCGTTCTGCTGCTACACTCGAGCAACCTCACCGCACCTGCATCGGAGCCGCGCAGCCTTGCCGGAGCTTTCCTCCCTTGCCGGATGTCGTCACCAGGTTGGTTTCTAATTCTCGTCCTTTTTGCTGCTGCTGCGTGGTTGTATCATGTTGTTTTGTTGTTTGACTTATCGACGAAGCTTCATCAATTTGCTCTTTTTACAACACTTTTTTTTATCGATCTTATATTTTCACTGATTTTTTTTTGCGAAAAGAATTAGGCTGTGATACTAATCTTGTTAAGTACCAAGATCTGAATTTTCAGACCCATAGAGCTGCTGGAGCGACTGATTGTTGAGAAATTTCTTGTCAATTTACCCAATTTGTGTGTTAAATTGTTGAAATTCGATGAAAATGGTGGGTGGGGTGCAGAAATTTGGGGGTTTTAAGGTAGTGAAATGGCAAGCTTTTAATGACAGTCTTAGTTTACTCTAACTTCAATGCATATGATTTTTGATGTCTTGTTTGTTTTTAATCTGTTGGTTTGTGTTCTGGTACTATCTATGATGGCTTTAGTTTGCATTTAATTAGATGCTTATGTTTTGAGCAATGCTCGAGACGTGTGGATGACGATCGAGTTTGATGCTTGGACATGTATCTCTGCTGGATAGATAAAGTGTAACTCTATTAGGAGTATGGTAGGATGTGTAGTCACAAAAGAATCACCGAGTCTTCAAGGCTCAATCATATTCTTTATGAAATTGTTTGAATGGGATAAGTAATCTTTGCTTTAATCAAGGTTGTTAAGCATGCAACAATATTCAGTTTCTGGCAGACCTGGAGAATGGGGATAGTCAGCAGTAGCTAGTCTTCATTACAATGCTTTGTTCTCTTGCATGTTCTACTAAGATTATATGTCAGACTGAGAAATATTTGGTGCAATGCTTAAACACCAGAAATCCTAAATTTTGTATATAAAATGATGAGTGCAAACTTTAAATTGGACTATGTCAATTTTTTTTATAATAGCTAAGGAGTTGTTGATTTGGTGATGCCTCATTGAAAGCCTTTTTATGCCAGTCCGTACCCAGTAGTTGTTGATTTGGCGATCCTCTTTTTCTCTTTCGTTCTCTGATCAGGATTTTCGTCCTTCTGATATATATCGCATTGTAAGTTGTGGGATGGAGAACACTATTAAGATTTGGTCAATGAAAGGTAATGGTCTTTCTTTCTTGATATAGTCTGTTTATGAAATAAGTTATGGATGCAAATTGATTTGGTTTTATTATATTTTTTTAACCAACATCTTCAAAATGGTACTGAAGCTCTTTTGCACTCCTTTCTTGGAATCCACTGCCTCCTTAAATTTCATTTTCTTTTGTTGACATTTACAGAAGATTACTCCTTTATGTAGATCTATGTTCAAGTGATTGGACATGTTAAGATTGATGCTCGGTGAAACGAAAGTACTATGCAAGTAAGTACCAGGAATTTATGTTGCTTATTTTTCAGTTATGTTTTAGAAATTAGAACCCTTTTATCCGAAGTTGATTGTTCGAGGATGAACCTTATTTATCCCCCTTCCCTCTTAGTTGAAAATGATTGTTCGAGGAATTAGTATGGGCCTTGTAGCCCCCTTTGGGATTATGATGTTGGCTCTGTTGAACTGTTTTTTTTTGCCTTTATTGCTTGTTTCATTTTTAAGTTGGTTAATTTAGTTAGTTATTGATTTTATGGGATCGCTTAGCCTAATATGTACTTAAGTGGTTGTTTTTTTTGCCTTTATGGATTTTTGTGGGATTTGCTACCCTAATGTGCATATGAGTGGTTGTTTTCATGACTTTTATCGCTTAATTCATACAAAAACACGTGTCTCAACTTTGCTGTTATAATTACTTTAGAGAAACTATTGGTCATAAAAATTGTGAAATCTTACAAATTTATGGTATCACCATTCTTTAAATGGACCCAATTCATTCTAAAACTAGTGTATAGTTGTGCAAACAAATTAATGAATGGTTAGTTGTTGCTTTGGCATGGAGTGCTATGTGATTTCTCAAGTGAAAAGTGTCAAACCCTTTAACTCGTAATTACTGTGAGAATTCTGTTTGAGTCGAATGGATCAGAATCCAGGTACATTTATATGAATCCGAATACTAACATGTGTTGTATGAATTGGGATCCCGTCTGTGTAGTATGAATTGGAACCACGTATGCGTTTTAAGAATCGGAATCCTGTTTGAGTTATATGAATCATAATCGTTTGGTTTTATACTTTTGGAGTTGGATGGTTGCTTTACTTTTATGTCCTTGTGTGCATCCTGTTTTAGAAGTATTACGTTTGTGAGGGCTTACATTTATGTCTTTTTTTTAGAGTGGTAATAATATTTATAGTACTTCGATTTAAAAGATGCTGTTATTGGATTTGTTTTTGAATGAATACCACGAAGTCCTGTCTACACTTGGTTCATCTTGATGACTACACTCCACCAAACTCAAGGGGTCCGAACTTTAACGGGCTGCTAACTCTCGCAAATCGGGCTTGATGGACAACCACAATTTCAGGCC
This sequence comes from Beta lomatogona, assembly GCA_947646795.1. Classification (NCBI taxonomy): domain Eukaryota; kingdom Viridiplantae; phylum Streptophyta; class Magnoliopsida; order Caryophyllales; family Amaranthaceae; genus Beta; species Beta lomatogona. The sequence goes on from CANSNZ010001289.1 coordinate 1,673,026, forward strand.
TGTAAAATTGGAGTATGTTGAAGAAGGGAGTGAGGATGAAAAGAGGGGTAATCTATTTTTGGAGTATATCCTCTACACATGTAATGTATTGTATAATTGTGTAAAAAACATAATTTGCAATGAAAAATGATACTTTTATATATATATAACTGTTTGGGAACATAATTTGCAATGCAAGGGCTGCGGTTTTTGCCCTTAACCGCAGCCCTTAACCCAACAAGGGCTGCGGTTTTTGCCTTGACCGCAGCCCTTAACGCGCTAAGGGCTGCGGTTAACAACCGCAACCCTTCCTAAATACCAAGGGCTGCTAGTCTAATGGCTGCGGTCAAAATACGTAGCCCTTGGGCCCCTTTTGACCGCAGCCCTTGGGCTTTTTTCCTATAGTGATGGTTTGGCCATTTGTGGGGGTGTGCACACTAGGGGTCTTTGTCTATAAGTTATCCGGAGGGCCTAGCTTGCCTAAAGGCAAGGAAAGTTTGTATCATTCCATAGGTTTATAACTCTCTCTTTGTGAAAGTAAAAGAAAGAAAGGATTTGTTTTAAGGAAAAGAAAGAAAAGATTTGATTTGGAAAAAGAATACAAGAAAAGGTTTTATAAAGTTTGCTACTTATTATTTTGATTCAAAAGAAGATAATTTGTAGGATATAATATTATCCTACCTCCATATATGTTTGGCTTTACAATATGAGTCTTGCTCAGCCAGTTTGGCTGACACTACGTGCCCGATATATGCAGGCACATAAAGATCTTACAGGTTGGGAGTGGGGTGTGGGCTGAGAGCAACGTTCCACCAGCTTTGCTAGTTAAAGTTATAGTAGTTCTTTATCCGCTGCACTATATATGTATATATATTATCATTTTGGGACTTAAGGTTATAAATATTAATTCACTTAAACCTTTACTTGTCTGGACTGTAATAGTTTAGTTAAGTTTTGCATTGATTTAGATTCAGTCTACGTAGCTTATCCTTAACGGTTATTCTCGCAATAACCGTGGAATAACACTTTTGGGATTTCGGGTAATTAAGCATGGACATATTGGCTTTTGAGCTGGATGAGGATTATTGAGAATTTGGTTTGCTGGTTTTATTGAAAGAAGTTTATAATTGGACGCAAGTCCTAAATTAAATTTTAGGCAGTCCATTTTTCAGACGGAGCTCTGCCGATCTTTCTATAGAATTTTAATATAGATAGTAACTCTTTCCTAATACTTCCCTTCCTGCTTGGTTTTTGAATCCCTCCAGCTTGTTTTGGAGTTGCTTAACTCTTTCTTATTATTAGCCATAATATAATTCTTGTCATAGTTTCAAAACATGTTTCAATAGGGATGACAATTGGGCGTAGCGGGTGCGGAGGATGGTACCTCCACACCCGCACCCGCACCCGCATAAAATTCCCATCCCCATCCCCGCCCCACCACCCATTGCGGGGGAAAATTCCAGACCCATCCCCGCCCCACCAAATACGTATTTAAACCCATCCCCACCCCACCAGTCGTATGGGTACCCCCACCCGCACCCGCGTCGTACCCACTTCATCCCCGCGCCCACCACCCGTATAGGTACCCACACTCGCTTCGTATCCGCGTCATACCCCCATATTTATATTTTTGCAAGATAAAACTATTAATAATATAAGTATATAAATAGAATATTAATAACAAATATGCGGGGCGGGGCGGGGTTGGGGCGGCTATAGCATAAAATCCACACCCGCTCCACCACGCATTGCGGGTACCATTTTAATCCCCATCCCCGCCAAACCAAGACCCATCCCCGCCCCACTTAGGCGGGGATGGAGCGGGTCTCCTACTTAACCCGCCCCACTGCCATCCCTATGTTTCAACCCCCTGGCTAAGGATCTCTTTAGCTTAAAGGTGCAATGAAGAAATCGCATTTTCGCGACCTCAATTGCGGTATACGTTATGCGAGACTCTATTTATATACGAACAAGAGTTATACATATTCGCTTTAATTTCTATTTCGGGAGGAGCCACTTACGCCTATTTCTTAGGCGTAAAGGCGCAGGGAACTATAATTTGTGGAGCTTAGCGTTGCCAGAAAGGCCTGCCTCCACCCCTCCTCCATTTTTTGGATTTTCCCCTGATGAGCTTTTCATCTCATCATAGAACGTCTTAGTCCTGGAAGAGAAGTAGGAGCATCCCTAAGAGCTAGAATGAATCAAAGTATGAACTCGAAACTAAGCGATTGGCAGCTACTTCTTATATTGAAGAATGTAAAACTAGGAATCAAATTGCATGAACTCATAACTTCCCTAATACTAGACTAAGACCTCTCTATTGCGTTCTGTTAGGCTATGGATTAGAGGAACAAATGTCTCAAAGTCTTCTTTCTCGAACTCATCAGAAAACGTCGGCGAAATCATCGTAAAACCTACTGCTCACCTTCTTCGTTTGATTATTCTCGAATATTCTATTTTTCAGCTTTCATTTTACATTTTTTTTTTACATATTTGCAATGTAATTTGTTTAGATCTATATTACATATTTTTTTCTCTCATTGTAAATTGATGATAGTGTTGGATCTATTTGTAATGAAATTTGTTTAATTTCGATAGTTTGTAATACAATTTTGACATTGTGAACACATAAATGCGTGTTATTTACGTTGCCTCCACGAATAAATTCTCTGCTATTCTGTGACTGCATATTTTTTTTTATAAAATAATTGCTATTTGCATCAGATTATGGACATTGTCCGACACAAATCATAAGGGAATTGACCTGGGCATGGAGCTGGTATGCAAGAGACATTTGCGTCGAATCACGCTGTACATTCGATGCAAATGCTGTATAAATTGCGTCGCGTCACCAACCGATGTAGATAGTATTTGTTAAATTTGCGTCGAGACCTGTAGTGTGGGGTCCGGAACCGACGCAAATGAGGGTCCTGGAACTGATGCAAATCATCTTATCTGTACTAGTGAAAGTTTGGGGCTTGATTTGGAACACTCATGAAGCGGATATGGACTCAAAGCCTTTAAAGGAGTTGTTATTTACATATTTGTTTGTGTAAGCTTGTGTGTATAGCATCTTCAAAATTTCGTATGGTTAAGTGATTCAATGCTTAGTCAATCACTTTAATTAAAAGCTTGTAAAGAATGTTGTACTAAGTCGAAATTCAATCTTTAAGACATGTTTATTTATGCACAAGTTTAGTTGTTTTATATTGCTTGAAAGTGTACAAACAACATATCATTTATACTATAAATGGAGGAGGATTATTGGAACAACATTTATAGTTAAATGTGTCTGTAAGGTGTGTGTATTGTTAGTTATACTTAGGAGTTGTGGAGTTTAAGTTTAACATGATTGTAGAGGTTGTTTGAGAGTAAGGGACAGACTTGTGTTGCACCTTGCGATGTACTTTACACTTCGCGAAAGTTCATGTCTGCAAATCAAGAAATGCAACAAATCAAAGTTGTTGGACAGAACTGGGTCGCACCTCGCGACTTGGGTCACAGAGCGCGACGGATCGTCACTGATCGTGACGTGGGTCACCGGTCATGATGCTGGTCTGCGAACCTGTTATCTGGTGCAGTTTTCCTTATCTCTAGTGACTTTTCGAGCGAAACAATGCAATGTTTTGGGCATGTAATATCTGATTTTCCTAAGATACATTTATAAAGAGACTACACACATAGAGAATAATTAACATCATTCTTATACTTGCATTTGGAGAATTTACTCTAGATTTCTTCTCCTTGTTATTTCGAAAACACAACCTTCTTGAAACACATTGTAGTGTATAGAGTTTGTCATCAACCAAACTCTATTGTTTTCTTCTTCGTATCTCATAGGTATTTATCGTGAACTCGTTGACCCTAGTGGGTCGGTAAAATACTTAAAGGAAAGCGTATAAGTACGTGCTTGGAAGAACATCCGGTTACCCACGAAGCTCATATACATCTATAAGACTTCCTTAATCACATTTCATGCTCGATTCAACTACATTTTCAAAACTCTTTTGTTACCTATTTGTTGCAGGAGAAGAGGTCAACTCCATCAATTGAAGTAAATATATTAACCTCACATATTTCAAAAATGAGGGTTCTATAAATTTTATGTTCTTAAAAGGCGGGTGTATTTCAAATCTTGTTTATCAATTAATTAGTGCGCGCAATTCAAATTATGTTACGACTAATTGGATGAGTATTGAGATAAATTCAAGTTATAATTGTAATTTGTGCAATTCTGTCTTCAATTCCTAATACACCCCTTCCCATTGAAAGTGGCAACACATTTCCTGGTACATTCTTCTTCTGGTCCAGCTTTCCCGACCTTTTATTTACACCAGTCAAAGATCATAGATAGTATTGGGGTGAGAACTACGGACGAGAGGGAGTGAATGAATGGAGCTAATAAGATGATCATGCTATTAGTATATGAAGAAGATGAAGTAAATGAATACAATAGTACAGAATCAATGATTTGCGTCGGACTTAGGACCCCCATTTGTGTCGGACATTGGTCCGACGCCACAGGTCTCGAGGTAAATTTGGGAGACATGATCTGCGTCGTATACGGATCCGACGCAAATTTGAACTATTTGCGTCGGATGTAACGTTACGTCCGACGCACATGACGCCTCGCTAGCACCAGACAACACCATACATTAGTCATCTGCGTCTGCCATCAGCGTCGGACTCTAAGCTATGTGCGACGCTGATGATATGCCATTTGCGTCGCTTATGGTTCAGCATTCGACGCAAATGGCCTCGCCAGGCCCACGCACCAGCAGCTGGCAAGCTCACGCACCATGGCATTTGCATTGCACATAGTGTAACATGCAATGCAAATGCTTGTCATCTGCGTCGCATGTTGCACTATGTGCGACGTAAATGATAGGGTTTTGGTTTTTTTTTTCGAGTTTTTTTGCATATGCTAAACGTCAAACATCAAATCTAAACGAACACATATTAATAATTATGAGCAGAAATTTCGGCAGAGTCTTCTTTGTATTTTGGACAACCCAATAAATCGTTGGGAAAATTTTCATAAATAACCAAAACCTGTTCCAGTACATCTCAATAAAGCAACTAATATTGCAACCAAGCAACCAACCAAGGTTCAATCAACAAAATATTATTCAACCTACAAATACATATACTAACTAGGTAGTTTATTCGACGACCCGTACAAAGTGTTGCACACAAAGTTCTTTAAGTCCGATGATCTCTTCTAAGGAGTATGGTTTGGTACTTGGTGGAAAATCCTAGAAATATATTAAATTAGTTAATATACTAAAAAATTCTATAATTATCAAACTTTATTACAAATAACGAATTTACAACATATATATACCACCTGTAAGTTATTTGAATCATGGTAGATACGGATGATGTCAAGCATGTATTTCATCACGAAATAGCCGCATTCAGTTCCTTGCGAATGTTGAGCACATTACACCAGATTTAATATATATATTAGAATCGGAAATAAAATCCTAAATATAATTATAAAATGTGTATCAAATACAAAACCATAAGAGTTTTACCGGCATAGTTATCCAAAACAATTTAGTTCCACTATTAGATCCTTGAAGGCGCTTGAAACTTGTATATGCACTAAGTATAGAAAATTTGTAACAATTAATTACTATAAACAATTATAGTTTATTTAAAATATCATAAAATGCATGTAAAAATTCATTAACATGTATTATAATTATAAACTTACACATTCAGCAGTATCTTGATAGCTAAGGATCTATCTCTCTGGAGCGAATCGAATTGATATACATCTTTCTTAGATAGACAAATGACAAGAAGAATCCAATGTTCCCTAAGGCATGAAGCAAAATGTGATGTTCATATAACCACAAGTTCATAAAGATTAATGAAAGTAAAGATTAGTTTAACTTACATACTTCTCAATATACAGACATAGGATGTAATGCATATATTGATTCGCTTTCATTGAACTTGCGATGTAGTTGATCACGACATCTGGATGATTGCGTATCATGGTCGCCGAAATGATACTTGGACACATGAAACCAATATTACCATCTCCATGCTCCTAAGACAAGTCTTGCAATTACCTACACTCCAAATACTTATACTTAGGAGAAACAATAAAAATAAATATCAATGTTAATTAGTTTAGAGTTTGAGAAATCTCACATCATAAATAGTTACAAAATGGATACATTAAGCCATGCTCCCGTGAGAAGCCGAAAAACATCTTGTCGCGAGATAATAATCATCTGATCACTATCATAGTCGAAGATGGTACCCTTCATAACTTGTATACTAAAAGGCTGATATGAGGGTTGGTTACAAAATAATGGGTGCATATCCTTGCAATGATCATTCAAACCCTCCAGTGATAAGTCAATAAAAGGATCTACATGCCTATGTGTAGACTCATCGGTGCAAGGATCACTACCAACTGGTTTTTTCTTCTTCTTCTTCTTCATCGCACCTTTTTTAGGTATATGTTCCTAATTCAATTCGACTTCTTTTTAATTCATATTATATATGGATATAGATTATTTCATATATAAACAAAGATTACTTAGTATATAAATCAAGGTTACTTAGTATATAAACAAAGATTTCTTAGTATATAGGAAAAATTGACAATAGCGGTCTCAACTTTGGTTGATAATTTTTAAAAGGTCTGAACTATTGATTAACCTGTGTAGGTCCCAACTTTATGGGGGCTTAACTTTTGGCGGGCCTTAGTGACTTGAAAATTGGCTTAATAAGTCATAACTTGTAAAACTTGGGTCACACCAAAAGGGTTAATTGAGGGATGGAAGTAGGAACTAGGTGAGATTTTAAAAATTATCGCCAGTTTAAAGTCATTGAGGCCCGCTAAAAGTTAAGACCTTCTAAAGTTGGGACCTACACAGGTTAATCAATAGTTCAAACCTTTTAAAAATTATCGCCCAAAGTTCAGACCTCGATTGTCAATTTTTCCTAGTATATAAATCAAAATATTAACATAAGTTACCTGATTATCTGAGACTAAAATTACAAACTCTTTCGGCCATTGTATGAATGCACCGTGAGCTTGATTAAGTTTCGTGATGAATGAAGTAGGTAGTAGAGCTGGAGCATCTGCATAATCCAGAAAATAATCATCAACACTCACTTTCATGACCCTAGGATGTGATGATGACTCCATTTGTGGATGAACGGTACCCTCAGCTACAATGATCGGCTCCGAGCCATCCGTTAATGCCAAACGACATGAAACTGGACTCTTAACATCCAATGAGAACATAATGTCATTAAATATGTGTTTTTAGAAGCATAATATCATAATCTTAGAAGATATGAAATAAATATATACCTGCAAGTTCACAAATGAATCATTGCCTCCCCCGAGTGACAACTATTAGGATCAACTTGAGTGTGAGGACTTCGGACCAACGCATCTTCCCTTGTTTGATTTGGTATTTAAAGACCTAATTGTGCTGCAACAACCATGAACTTTTCTTGAACTAATGCATCTATCTTTGAGTTAGTCTCTTCCATCGTCTGATCTCTAACTCTTTGGCTCACTGTACCCTCGAACTCCTGCATCTCCTAATCATCCATTCCCCTACTCTTTCGAGTAGTACTACTCCGATCAGGATCTCCCCAAATAGATGTAATCCCAACGCTACGCCCAGTTGTTAACACACGCCTAGGACGGTCTTTCCTTTGTAGAGCACGTGATCGACCTGGAACAAACTCTCCTTCCTTTTCTTTCCTTTTCCACTTATCTTGTGTCCAATTAAAAAAATCCATATGATTAGTAGAATACGAGTAATTAGGCAAGAAAACACCCTAAAATTTGAAGAATGCTTACAATGGATTCTTTTATCTTTTGTGTTTCGTTAGTAGGCAAGAAAAGATTTCCTTGCTTATCTTTTTTTCGTTCTCGCGAGATGCCATGGCAAAGTTCGTTCCGGCAAGGAGGAAACTACTAATGATGTAGAGGAGTCAACAGATGATGATGTAGAGGATGAGGGGATATACCCTTCCCTTTTCCAAAAAGGAATCATCTCCGCATATGATTTATGACCCAAAAAATGAGGATGCTTGTTGGAAGTATGACACTGTCTTCCTATATCACTTTTAGCCTTATATAAAAATAAGTAACTAGTCAATATTCAAAAAAAGAAATTGGAAAATATAATTACATATGATTGTAATGTACATATTACATACCTTAAACTCCTTAGAGCTACACTTTGTCACAAATTGGTTCCAGATCTCTTCGGTGATGAAAGGATATATCTCGTATGGTTGCCTTGAATTGTTAGGCCACTTCCTCGTTTTTGTGATCCATCGACTCACCACTTTTGTCTTGAAATCTCTCCACCGCCTATCACAAGTAGTTAGGACCTCTCGTTTCTTCCTCGCATCTTCTTGTATTCCAAACTCTATCTTCAATATACAAAATGTACCAATAATACAAGATTAGTATAATAAACGTGATCCCAATTATATTAAAAGAATAGCTTTTAAAATACATAAGTTACTTACTTTAAGATCTTCCCATAAAGTTTTTTTTATGCCTTCTGGAACATCATCCCAACTCTCGTACAAGATAGATACTTTGCTTCTACTGATTTAGCTGCAATGTGTCTTATACTCACCAGCATGATCCCCAATCGGACGTATCAAATCATCCCACTGAAGTACTTTTTGAACTACGGGTTTGGAACTTATCCCTTTTGAAGGACCTCTTGGCTTGCTCACTTTTTTCTTCCTATTAGCTCCATCAGTAATCTCGGGCTCAGAACGTGGTTGCTGATAATCATCGGATGCATCATGCATTATCTCATCCTCCATCACTTCACCTGAAATAAAGCAAATACAAATACTGACCAAAGACATGTTAGATTCGTAAATGAAGTACTACAAAATTATTTTAACAAAGCATAAAGTATATAATTGAAGATTATAAACAATAGTAGTTGTAAAAATATTACATAAGTTACCTATTAATCATTTTTTTCTTTGATAAAGTAAAGTCCCTCATTATGGTCTCGACGAATGTAATTTGTGTCCAGTTCTTCCCCTAATGTACTTGGAATGACTGCTGACGAAGCAATGACTTCATTGAATTGTGCATCGTATTCTTCTTCATCGTGTACATCATCAATTCCAAGTATTCTCCTTTTTCCTTCAATGACAACAGATAATTTTGAATCGGCAGGGTCAACCATATAGAAAACTTATTTTGCTTGTGATGCCAATATGAAAGTTTCTTCATGATGCCCTAACCGGCTGAAATTGACTAATGTAAAAAATCCATATTCATCCTTCTTTACACCACGACAAATATCAATCCACTTGCATTGGAAGAGCGGAATCTTGAAGTCAACATAGTCAAGTTCATTGTCTCAACAATCGTTCTATCACTTCCAGTTTTAGACTCTGATGACAAAGCCCCCCAACGTAATACCACTGCTTTGCATCGTGGATTTGTCATCTTATCGCTTAGTGTAAAAATGAATAACAATTGATATCATACCCTTCATACGAACTTGCATCTTTGACCCATATGCCAACCATCTCAACATATCCGATACGTCATTAGGAGTGTTAGATAATTGGGTCATAACTCGTTCTTTAAACCAATCGACGAATGACCGATTATGCTCAATCATCAACTCACGTTCATTCTTCAATGGATACTGAACACTAAGAACAGTCATGTGCTCATCTAAGTAAGGATGAACTTGTGTCAGATTTTGTAACACAAACAATTATGCTTTTTTTCAACTCGCCATCAAGGCACAATCTTTTTCTCCCAATGGTACCATAACCATCAAGCCTTCATTCATGTCTAGATTTTGGCAAGCAATTGGATAATGCAGGTATACATTCTTCCCACAATGATGTAACCGCTCATCAATCACATCCTCATCACAAATAGGGCATGCCTTTGCTCCTTTAATAGTATATCATGACAAATTCCCATAAGCTGGGACATCATTAATCGTGCAAAATATCAGGGCACATAATATGAAGTCAATTTTCGCATACCCATCGAATATCGAAACACCTTCATCCCGCAACAATTTCAGATCTTGAAGGAGTGGGTCAAGATACACATCTATGTCGTTTTCGGTTTGCTTAGGACCTGAAATAAGAAGCGATAACAGAATAACTTTACGCTTCATGCATAATCATGGGGGCAGATTATAAAGGTCAGTAGAACCGGCTAAGTGCTATGATGGGTACCTAGTGTGCCAAATGGGTTCATCCCATCTGTACAAAGTCCAAGCCTAAGATTTCTAGGCTCTTTACCAAAACCGGAAAACTTTCGGTCGATATTTCTCTATTGCGGAGAATTGCCGGATGTCTAAGCATCCCATCTTTCTTCCTCTCATCCGCATTCCACCTTAATAATTTAGCATTATTCTCATCTGAAAATAAACGCCTAAATCTCGGAATGATTGGAAGATACCAAGGAACCTTCCCCGGAGTGTCTTTCTTTCTCACCCCCTCATCATCCTCTTTTATCTTGTAACGAGACAATCCACACCTTGGACACTCAGGCAAATCCTTGTACTCATTTCGATACAACACATAATCATTTTGACATACATGTATCTTCTCATATTCCATACCTAAGGGACACACCAATTTCTTTGCCTCATAGGTAGAGTGGAGAATTTCATTCCTTCAGGTAGCAATTCTTGTAAGAAAGTGAACAACTCACTTAGACTTTTATCTGTCCAACTATGCTTGATTTCATATTGAATAATGTGAGTATGCCAGAAAATTTAGTGAAATATTTACGCTCCCGATACATAGGTATGTCAACGACACTTAATATACTATCATACATATGAGGACGATCGGTTCCTTCATCCTCCAAATTATGCAACATCTCATCTACCCTATCATTCTCATTATCTACCTTATCAATCTCATTATCATCCGTTCCTTTTTCGATATCAACCTCGACTTCATCATCAATGGGATCAACATGCAAATCATCACAGAAGCTAGTGGAGCTCATACGCTGATTGTAAAACTCTCCATGCCATGTCCACCTAGTATAATTACTGTTAAACCCACGATGAATCAAATGATCCTTAATTTGATCCACATCACGATACCCCTTAGAGTTGTTGCAATCATAACAAGGACACAAGACTAACTTTGACTCATTCTGCGATTGATGTTCTAACGCAACCCTGATAAATTCATCAACCCCTTGTAGAAATGTCGCCGAAATCCGATTACCATACATCCAGTTTCGATCCATATTCATACACTAGAGACATAAAACAAGAACATAATTGATCACATCATTCAAAGTGTCTTATCAAATGCAATCATGAACATTTGGGTCCTTATCACTCCAACCTAACCCATCCTTGAGTTTCTCATCTCACTAGTGAATGAACTTCTGGTTTTCAATTCTAAGAAAAATCTGGCAGCACTTCCCTACAGTTCTCTAAGTACACGATGAAGATAGTGGGTAAACTATCAACATATGTACCTAGAGAACGCTTAGGGAAATGAGCTAGATCTTTCTTAGAATTGAAAATCAAACATTCATTCACGTCCTAAGTGAGATAAGAAACTCAAAGACAAGCCCAAATCGGGGACTATTCAAGACTTACTCCTAATGAGTAAGCCTCGAACGGGTATATAGGCCTATGATGCACATTGCAATTAAAGAGCACAAACCAATCCATTCATTAGATTTCCCTCCCCAACCCATCAAGGTATGTCAATATGTCAATGAGAAACTAATTAACACAACAATCCACAAATTCATAATTCATATATAACAAGACAATAATTTCATAAAAAATCCATCAATTAATATACTTTCCTAATCAATTCAAACAATTCCTTAGATTTCTCGACCCCCCATATAGGTTTGGTCATAATTCAACATTATAGGGACAAATAAAACAAATCCACATAAAGCAAAAGGTATAATATATACCTCTGCTATCAAGGAGCAGCGAAGACAAGCACGTCGAAGTGAGCTTGGAGCACCGGCAAGCCGATAAGTAGAAGATGTTGTGGCAACTACAGTTGGGCATTAACCAACCCACAAATCAAATAGTGATCAAAAGTCATAACTCATAAACATCAATTATCTAATATTAAGAAATTAAAAAATTAGAGATCAAGAAACAACATTAAGATTAAAGTAGATTTGCTAAGATAAATGGTAAAAAACAACAAAAATGACTTGTGAAAATATTTATAAAGTAGCAAGGAAGTATTTTACAGCACTACAAACTATACAAATTCATGAGCATTTGATAAGAAGTTTTTAGTGTGTCGTTAAGGCACCAAAAATCGCTTTTCAAACAATTTTTATAAAACCTAACAAGCAATTACTAAGAACGTAGTAAAGGCAAGTCAAGGGTCAATCCACAGGGAAAATAGGATTAATTAAAGTCTATCAAGTCTAAATTACTTAATTGAAGGGTTTTTGGGGGTTTAAAATGATTTAGTATCAACTAATGACTAACTACTGTCAAAGTACTAGCAAGTAATATGAGAAGAAAATATGAATAAGGAAAAGACTAGATTTAAGGTTACTAGTATGGATCAAAGCGGACAACAATTATTAATGCAATTATGATTCAAAGGCAACGATTACGCAAGGTTTAGTTTTCCTCTAAAATACTCGAGTCCTCTCTCGAATGGTACTCGAGAATGATCGCTTAATTAATCAACTAAATCCTCTCTCGAATGGTCTTTAGTCAATTGATTAAGAGATCCAATGAATTTGGAAAACCCCTAATATAGGATCCCCTTAATTTCTACCCAATATCTTGGCCTAGAAATTAAGTTGATTCATGGGGATGATAAATGAATTCGTAATTCAATTAAGAACATTTGAAATCAATATACCAAAGCACAAATGTGATCAATATCTATCCTAAGGCCTCAAAACACCAAGATGAATGCATAAACGTCTTTAAATCATCACACATTAACAATACATTTAAACCCTAATCCATACTTTCACCCTAACCCTAGATAGGGAGCTATTCACTAATCATGGATTCTAAGCAATAAAAGATGAATTTTATAACTAATCTAGGGCTAAACATGATTAAGAGATAATTAATCTAATGAAAATAACAAATATGAAACTATAACAAAAGAGAATAAATACTATGGAAAAGGAGAGATTGATAATCTAAAAGAATGAATAAAACTGAAACTTTGAAATTAAATTAATGAAAGTTACCTTGAAAGTGTAGATAATCAACAACTTTAATCTATGAATCTCAAATCTAAGAATAAGCAAAGTGTTTTTCTCTCTAATGTAAGCCCTAGTAATCATCTCTAAACTCTAGGAATAAGCATAAGTCGAAAATAACATAACCCCTATTGTTTTTAATGCCCACGAGAATTATAATTTTCTCGCGGAAATAGGTGGTGTGGGCGCACCATGAAATTGGTGCGGGCGCACCAAGGCCACTGATTCAGATGGCCAATCTTCGCTGGAATGGTGCGGGCGCACCATGAAAATAGTGCGGGCGCACATGATTGGTGCGGGCGCACCTCTGAGCTGGTGTGGGTGCACCTAGCTAAGCGATAATAGGGATGCCCAATCGTAGGGCGGTGTGGGCGCACCCCGTTGTGCAGGGCGCCCGGTTCAGTGCGGGTGCACCAGTGTGTGCGGGCAGTGCTAAGGGGGTGGGGGCACACCATGGAGCTCAACTCAAGCTTCCTTTATTCCATTTTCGCGCGTGTAAACTCCTCGAAACTCCCACCTATTACCGTATCTCCCAACTCTTAACCTTATAAAAGATCATACCTGCAATCAAAGCACGGGAAAACACGGTGAAAGCAAATGTACTAGAAATCCAGTCAAAGTTGACCGAAAATCTAGCGAAATGTCACAATGATCAACAATGATCAAGTGAAGGAAATAGAGAGAGAAATGAGGAAGAAAGAGGGAAGAAAAGGGTATAAAGAGGATCAAACCAAACCGAAAAGAGCTCATAAAGTACGTTCGAAACGCATTTATCAAACTCCCCCAAGCTTAGCATTTTGCTTGTCCTCAAGTAAACCAAGAGTGAGAAAGAAAGAAGAGAGGTGGTGAAAAAGAGGAAAAAGAAAAAACATGCAACAAACTAATCTAAATGCTCTAAAAGCAAAGCTACAAATATGACATGCAAGCTAAATGAGTTCATAACAAGATTTAGGAGACCAACCAAACACAACAGGGAAGATGATTAGGAAGCACAAGAGTGACTTAAGGGATCTAATCCACCGATCAACCGAGTCCCCTTGAAAATAGGCTTTCTAAAAGTGATTTCTCACTCTTCTACACTTCCAAGTCCCGAGTTTGACTCCCCCTAGGGATGCTTAACCATAATAGCTCGCCTCTACCACATTTTGATGACCCTCATCATGACTTGCACAAAATCTCACCCACCACTATTGAACTGACCAAGACTAATCTAGAAGTCAAAAGGGACTTTATCAAGGTTGTAACGAGGCTAGGTTAGGGGTGAGGATATCGATATGGGAGTGTGGTGCAAAAAGGGTAAAGCGGAGTACAATCTAGGGGAAGAGACTCCCCCAAGCTAGTCCTAACACCAACTCAAATTGAAAGCTCACACACAACTTTGATTCTCACTTTGACTTTCACTTTTTGAACATATTTTTTCATTTTTCTCATCAATTTACTCTCTCTTTATTTTCTTTCAATAGAAATCCAAATGAAACAATAAGAACTTTGTTTCTTTCTTTTATTTCTTTTGCCTTTCCTTTCTCGTAATTTTCTTCAACTTTTGCAATTATACATGCACATTAAATTACTTTCAACCAAAGACTTAGTATCAAAATAACTCAACTCAACAAAAACTAGACATGTACTCCACTTTGGGGAAAGTTTGGCCATAACTTATTATGAGGGTTAAGCAAAAAAAGGATAGAAAGGCTCAAATGGGTTGAGAAGCGAACAAATATGCTGGTATAAAAGCTTTTTGGCTTTTGAGCCCCTATATCTAGCAAAAAGAAACGCCCTAAATCATTCTTCTATTTAGTTCGGTCATACGCAATCTTGGGGAGCTAAAATGCAAGTCAAAAGTTAGGCGATCAACGGTGAGGGTTGTAAATGAGTCTTACAAGGTTCGTGGCCCTCCTTCGAGGTTCATCGCACAAGGGATAAGGCAATCCAAGCAACCAACTCGCCTAATTTCAAAAAGACTCTACCAAAAGTTACCTATCTCAAAGATCACCTAAAGTCACAGCAAGGCTTCCAAAATCATCAAGTCAAATGCAAAGAAGGTCTTCTAATCAAGTTATGAACACTCTTAGCCACAAATCATACATGCAACTAAGCTTCCCTAAATGCAAAAAATAAAACATTTTTATTATGCAATGCAAAAATACCAAAAACAAACTACCAAAACTAAGCTAAAAACAAACTTCTAAAAACAAGCTAATAATAAACTGCAAAAAACAAGCTATACAAGGGTGATTTGGATGAAACGGGGGTAGGGGAAAAAAAAAACCAAGTAGAATAACCAATCACCAAGTCAAACCCACAACCAATAGAACCCTGCCTAAATAACCACCTAAGACCCCAAACTCCCAAAAACATAGGCATGCATGCAAGGGCCCCCACGCTTAAGCGAAACTCCGCGCTCGGAGTTGCGAAAGGTGGGAGGGGGTGGGGGGTCAAAAGGAGCACCTAAGAGTTCCCATCATTGGCCCCATCGGAAGGGGGTTAGAATGGAAGAACGCACCTGGGTACCCATCTGGATAGTAAGACGGGTAGTGGGGATAGGGGCGGAAAGGTACCTCCTCAAATGGCCCATCATGAGGGTCAAAGGCAGGAGGGTAGTAGGGGTTGTTAGGGAAGGGAGCCTCATGTCCGGAGTGGACATTGGCGATATGAGTTCGCCAAGCCACTCGAGACACATGGTCAAGGTCGGTGCGGATACCATCAAGGGTATCAGTGACCGCACAGTGGTTGGCCGCTTGAGTGGCCTGCATCTGGGTTATGGCCGCCATGACGGAGGCCATATCAAAGGACTGGGAGGAAGAGGTCTCGGCCGCATCACTCACGGGAATACGGTGCTCGGACCTCGGAACCTTGGGAACCCTCGGTACCGTCTCCACAGCGGTGGACTGAAGCTAGGTCATATCAGTGCAATAATCTGGGTCAATAGGGAAGGGGGAACCCGCCATCGGTTACATTCAGCCGGGGGGTTCCAAATGAACTTAGTGTCCATATAACAGTAGGGTCTCCCTCCCACTAGCCAAATGCAACTGGTCTTCAGAAAACCACGCAGAAATTTCATCTGCTGAAGGGCCGCACCATCCAATAAGTTGGACTGACCAACAGGTGGCACGCTTTCTTCTAAGCAGGCTAGGTCATCGTCCAACGAGAGGTAACACGCTAGCCGGGTGATCATTCCACCACAAATGATCTCCCTAGCTAGCGTAGTACCCCCCTAATCTCTTGCAATCGATTAAGGAAGATAGCTGCAAAGTTGATTCGGGCTTTATGGTGGGCCCCATTAGTGGCCAACCACAAAACCAACAACTCTTCCTTTCTTAATTGCCCGACTTCTTGCTTAGGAAAGAAGGTGTAAACCAACATCCTATGGAAGTAGCGGAGAGCAGGATGGATAATCTCAGAAGCCTTGAACGAATTCGTCCGAAACTGAGTGGTGCCATCAGTGATCTTGGCCCACCACTCTTGTTCATTGTACCCCTCCCAGATTATTGAATAGGGGGCATCACATGGGGCAGTAGAGTCCGTCCCAAATGCTTCACATAACTCGTCAAAAGACAGTGTTCTGACTTGATTAAATAGACGAGCTTGAATAGTCAGAGCACCAGATTCTTGCTCCCTACTTATGTTCAGCGAACTCAAGAACTCAAGAGTTAGTTGGTCATAAGTGGGTTCCCGAACTTGAAGGAAGTTCGACAACCCCAGATTTCCTGCCATCTCCCTTACTATCGTGTCGATTTTAAGGTGCTGGCCGGTACCAGAGTCATAGAACTTCGTGGGTCGCAGAGTTCGGTTCGAAAGCTGAGTAAAAATTTGACAGTGTGCAGCATTTGAGAATTTGAGAGGGTAGATAGGAGGGGGATTAGAGCTAGAAGAGGGTCCTTACGAGGAGGACCCTGTTTTAGCTCTCTTAATTCTGGAGGAGGATCCTTTGCCACTTTTTTTTTTTTTTTCCCATGGTGTTGTTTTAAAAACAATGTGAGAAATATTTTCTTTGAAACGGGGAAAAACAAAGGGTGTGGCCGTAACAAAGGGACTCTTCAAAACCTTTGGTCAAACAAATCACCACACTAATAACACACAAAAACCTAAAAAGAAAAAAAAAACTACCAGCACATAAATCCCACAATCAATAGCAACGAAGTTGCTAACAAGCAAGAATTTGATTCTAATATGAAAACTCAATCAAACTCACAAAATTCCCCAACTCACACAATCACAATCCAACAACATGTTTATCAGTACTTTCTCAACAAATCACTTCAAATAGTTCAATGTAGTTCACAAAAATCTCATAGACTACGAAATTTCCACAAAGAACAAACAATTAAACTAGTTCATCACAACATCAATCACAAATTTGGGCAAAATTCATGAACAAACCAAAGCTAGAAGAATAACAAGCATGCAATCAAAAAGAAAACAAACTTGTAGTCCAAATAACAAAATTATCAATGAAAAACAAGAGGTTGGAAGGAGATTACCAACTTGGAGATGAAAATCCCCAATTTTGAAACCCTAGAAATCCAAGTCTTGCAAAAGCCCCAAATTTGATGCACTTGAGTGTTGTAGAGAGGAAAGAGGTGATTTTTCCGGTGAGAATGTGGCCGGAGGTCGCCAGAAGTCGCGTGGTTCGCCAGATCTATAGTTGTGGAAGTGAGAGAAAGTGAGTGTGAGAGAGAGAGAGTTCGAAATATGAGAGAGGAGGAGTGAATGGCCGAAAAAAATAATTTTACGATTTTGATGTGCGGCTGGGGTTGGTACGGACGCACCTATAAGTGGTGCGGGCGCACCAAACTGCTGCAGTTGAAGCATACGGGGAATTTGGTGCGGGCGCACCTCTATTAGGTGCGGGCTCACCAATGTTTCTGTTTTTTGTCCCTCACTGCAGATAGAATGGTGCGGGAGCACCTCTACGTGGTGCGGGCGCATCGTTCAAAATTTCCAAATTTTTTTTTGAACGGTGCGGGCGCACCTCATAGGGGCTGCGGGAGCACCATTTCATCTGCCAACATTTTACACATTCGAGCTGTTTGGTGCGGGCGCACCTCTGTTTGGTGCGAGCGCACCTGTATCTGGTGCGGGCGCACCAAACAGACTGCCCAACAACTTAATTATGTTAAATATCGACTTCTCAAATGAATCAAATCCTCTTAAGCTCAATCCAATGCTCATGGTTAGCCAGTAAAACAAAAATCTAGAGCAAAAATAAAAATAGAAAAAAGCAAAAGAAGAAGAGAAACGGGTTGCCTCCCGTGTAGCGCTTGTTTTAAGTCATTAGCTTGACTGAAAGTATATGTTCTTCAAGAGAAGCGCTCGGGCGAGCGAAGGATCAAGCAACCAACAGAACCGATGGCTTGATTATCATGGTAGATCTTCAATCTTTGACCGTTCACCAAAAACGGACCATTGTCGCCCAAAATCTCATAGGCTCCATAAGGAGTAGTCTTCAACACTTGGAAGGGTCCCGACTACTTGGACTTTAAAAATCTGGGGAAAAGCTTTAGCCTTCAGTTAAACAACAAGACTTTGTCTCCAACCCGGAAGTCTCTTTGCTGAATTCGGTGATCGTGCCATTTCTTTGTTTGCTACTTGTACAGTCTCGAGCTCTCATATGCATCTAACCGGAGTTCTTCAAGCTCAACTAGCTTTTCTTTTTGAGCATCTGCCGTCAAGTGAAGATCCATGTTGAGCTCTTTGATTGCCCACTAAGCTTTGTGCTCGAGTTCCACCGGCAAATGACAAGCCTTGTGGTCATTGGTGGGGGAGGCAATGGCTTCAACCCACTTAGTTACATAGTCAACCACAACAAGGATGTACATGTTGCCCAAAGAAGGGACAAAAGGGCCCATAAAGTCAACTCCCCATACATCAAATGGCTCAACCTCCAGAATGTTTTGTTGAGGCATCTCATGTCTCTTCGTGATGCCGCCACTCCTTTGACATCTATCACATCTCAAAATCAACTCACGAGCATCTTTCTGCAATGATGGCCAAAACATACCACATTGGAGCACCTTAGCAACAGTTTTGCTTGCTCCACCATGCCCTCCACATGCCAAAGTATGGCAATGATTCAACACCGAACTGATCTCATAATTGGGCACACACCGTCTAAAAACACCATCGGCGCCCTTTTTAAACAAGAGAGGGCCATCCCAATAGAACCTCGAAGCCTCCTTGAAAAATCGCTCCCTTTGTTGAGAATTGAAACCATGAGGTTCAATCCCACAAGCCAAGTAGTTCGCATAGTCTGCGAACCATGGAATCTCATTATTCAGAATGACGAATAGTGCTTCTTCTCTCAAATATTCTTCAATAGGGGTCTCGTCAGGATCCGAGACCTTCTCATCAAGAGGGAGACGAGAAAGGTGATCAGCTACTACATTCTCCGTCCCCTTTTTCTCCTTCATCTCAAAATCAAACTCTTGAAGTAATAGCACCCACCTAATGAGCTGAGGCTTTGCATCTTTCTTACTCATCAAATAACGGACCGCAGAATGATCCGTATACACAATAGCCTTATTGCAGGTTAAGTAAGACCGGAATTTATCAAATGCAAAAACTACGGCCAACATTTCCTTCTCCGTAGTTGCATAATTCTGTTGAGCATCATCCAAGGTCCTACTTGCATATGCTATGACATGTAGCCTTCCGTCCTTGCGTTGCCCAAGAACAACGCCCACTACAAAGTCACTAGCATCGCACATCAGTTCAAAAGGCAAGCTTCAATTCGGAGCTTGCACAATGGGAGCGGAAGTGAGGGCCTTTTTCAAAGTTTCAAAAGCCTTAATACAAGACTCATCAAACTCAAAATCTACATCCTTTTGAAGTAGATTCGTCAATGGTTTGGCTATCTGTGAAAAATCCTTGATGAAACGTCGGTAAAAACCCGCATGTCCAAGGAAAGCACGAACTCCCGTCACCGAGTTCGGTGGCGGAAGCTTCTCAATAACCGAAACCTTTGTCTGATCCACTTCAATGCCCTTCTTTGACACTTTATGCCCAAGGACAATGCCTTCCTCGACCATAAAGTGACACTTCTCCCAATTCAGGACGAGGTTCGTGTCTTGACATCTTTTCAATACACACTCAAGATTAACCAGACATGTGTCAAAAGACGAACCACACACACTAAAATCGTCCATGAACACCTCAATAGAATCTTCTAGCATGTCAGAGAAGATTGTTGTCATACACCTTTGAAAGTAGATGGGGCATTACACAAAGCAAAGAGCATCCTTCGATATGCGAATGTCCCATACGAACAAGTAAAAGTGGTTTTCTCTTAGTCATCCGGATGAATAGGGATTTGAAAGAATCCAGAATAACCATCGAGAAAACAAAAGTGCGAATGACGAGCAAGCCTCTCCAACATTTGGTCAATGAAGGGGAGATGGAAATGGTCCTTGCAGGTGGATTTGTTTAACTTTCGATAATCAATACAAACCCTCCACCCGGTAACAGTTCTAGTTGAGATAGTTTCTCCTTTTTCATTCTCAACAATAGTCATGCCTCTATTTTTTGGAACCACGTGGATCGGGCTCACCCACTTGCTATCGGAGATAGCGTAGATGATTCCCGCGTCACGTAATTTTATAATCTCTTTTTTTACAACCTCTTTGAGCTTAGGATTGAGCCTTATCTGATGCTCTATGGATGAGGCATTACTATCGATGAGATGGATACGATGCATAGCAAGAGAAGGGCTTATCCCCTTAAGGTCATCAATCGAGTACCCAATGACATCTTTATATTTTTGTAATATCTCAATCAATTTTGATATAGAGATGTCATCAAGACTCGAAATTACAATAACTGGATAAGTACATGCATCATCAATAGGGATGGCAATGGGTCGGGTCCACCCAGACCCAGACCCAGACCCAGGCCCGCTTATTTTTTACAGACCCAGACCCGCCCCAGACCCGATGGGTCTAGATTTTTCAGACCCAGACCCAGACCCGCTGGGTCAAGTGGGTCCATAGGTCCTAACTGGGTCCTTAATGGGTCCTTCTTAGTTTTTAGTTGTCATCACATTTTTGAATCTATGTAATTAAAAAATTTTGCACTAATATATATAGATCATGCATCCATGGGTAAAGCATTATCTAAATAAAATTTTAAAAAATAACTCATAAAATCTTAAAATGTTACAACTTACAAAGTTACAAGTCTTAGATGGAGTTACAACACTAACGAGTTCACAAAATCACAACTCATAAAACCTTAAAGTTTAGGTATAATTTTTTTTTAAATATGTAAATGGGTCTGCGGGGCGGGTCTGGGTCTGGCATATGTGGACCCGGACCCGCACCCGACCCATGCTCTTCGGGACCCGGGCAGACCCGGACCCGTTGGGTCTAAAATTTCTGGACCCAGACCCTTATAAATGGGTCGGGTCCTAGCGGGTCTGGGGTAGGTCCAGGACCCATTGCCATCTCTAATCATCAAGAAAAACATATTTAAGGGAAGAGGGAAGTGGTTTGAACTCTACCTTGGGAGGAGGCTTAGAACACTCCTCTTTGTCAGTGGATGTCGCGAGAACCTCAAATGCTTCATCTTTTGTCTCCTCAATAGTAGTGTCAAGAAAGAATGAGAATTCTTTCACCTCTTCCATGTCCAAGCTCGGGGCTTCGGTAAGAGAAGCATACAACTCATCCCCGGTGTGAACCACACTCGCAGCATCCTCTATCTCATTCTCCACTAGGTTGACCCGACAAATTCTCTCTATCATGGGCCTCTTCAAAGTCATAGAGAACTCAAATACAACCCGCTCATTGGCTACCTCAACCGTGATAGTATCATTCTTACAATTGATCACGACTCCCAATGTCTTTATAGCCCCTCTTCCAAGAATAAGAGGAGTCTCTGGATCTTCCTCCATATCCATGACCACAGAATCACAAGGCACAAATACATGCCCAACTTTAATTGGTGCATCCACCAACTCACCATGGGGGACTCTCACAGTGTGGTCCGCCAATTGAATAGTTTTCCATGTCGGATGAAGAGGAAAATTTAGGTGCTTAGCAATGGACAGTGGCATCAAACTCACACTTGCTCCTAAGTCGGCCAATGCACCCTTTGGCTCTAGATCACCTATCTTCATCGGCAAGGTGAAACTCCCGGGGTCTCTTTGCTTCTTAGGCATAGTACGTTGCACAGGAGCACTCACTTGGTAGGGTAAAGTGATAAGCTCATCTTCAAGCTTCCGTTTGTTGGAGAGGATCTCCTTCAAAAATTTAGCATATTCCGGCATTTGAGACATAGCCTCAAGGAAGAGTATGTTGATATGAAGGCTCTTCATCACATTGAGAAATTTGGTGAACTTGTCAGTTAATTTTCTCTCGACCAACCGTTGAGGATAAGGAGCCGGAGGCACATAGGTCTTAGTTGGTGGAGATGATGGCATTGGCGCTTTATCACCAACTTGGACTTGTGTCTCATCTCTTCCCACATTCTCTTCTCTCTCACCTTCTTCAACTTTAACTTCTTTCTCAACAACCTCAACTTCTTCATCCTTCTCTACCTCCTCGGTTGGCATCTTGGGACCCTCGTAACTTGTTCCCGACCTCAAATGAATGGCTTTGGCTTGGTGGAGGTTGGGGTTAGGAATAGGTTGGCCCGGAAGTTGATTTGTGGGAGTAGAAGGGTTTTTTTCGGCTACTTGGGCAATTTGGGTTTCAAGCATTTTGTTGTGGGCTTGTAGCTCTTGAAACCTTTGCTCATGGTTTTGGAGAATTTGGTTCATGGATTGGAGTTGTTGGAGAATTTGGAGAGAGGTTGGATCGGGAGATGGAGTGGGTTCAGGATTTTGTTTGGGGAACGGAGGGTTAGAGGGAGGTTTTTGGGTATTGGCTCTCTGATGTTGAGCTTGGTAGACATGAGACCCTTGTGAGAATGAACCACCTTGATTATAGTTAGGGTTATACCCTTGCACATACCCTTGGTGTTGACCTTGGTTGTACCCTTGTTGAGGTTGATTCCATCCTTGTTGAGGTTGGTTGAAGCCTTGATTCTAGTTTTGTTGGGGTTGTTTCCAACCTCCTTGTTGATTGCTTCTATACCCTTGGTTTCCTTGGTAACCATCTCCTCGAGAGTTGATTGCCGCCACATGCTCTGAATTTGTACCTCCACAATAAGATGCATCATGATTAGTACCTCTACAAATATCACAAGAAAAAGAATTTACCTGTGATGGATTAGATGATGCGAGGTTGATCTTGGAGAGCTTCTTGTCAAGTTGATCCATCTTAGCTTGAATTTGATCCATGGGATCTAATTCAAACTTTCCACTCTTCTTAGGTTGAGCCCCTCTTCGACGTCCACCCCATGAATAGTTCTTAATTACTTCTTCAATGGTGGACTCAAGTTGATCTTGCGGGATCTAAGAAAGTTGACCTCCCGCTCCAGCATCAAGGTTGGCACGTGATATAGGATCAAGGCCATCATAGAAGAATCGCATGAGTAGATTCTTGGTGAACTCATGAACGTATCATCTCCTTGAACCGCTCCCAAGCTTCTGAAAGTGTCCCATCGTTCTCTTGCTCAAATGAGGAGATCTTCCTCCTTATGTCTGCCGTCTTCCACTCCGGGACGTACTTCTTCGGAAAAGCCATTGTGACTTCCTCCCATGTAGTGAGGGAGTTAGCAGGTAAACTCTTGAGCCATGATTTTGCTTTTCCGGTAAGAGAAGACCGGAACAAATGCATCTTGATGTAGTCTGGAGATACGTCATTTGTGGTTATCATGGCACATATCTCAAGAAACCTGTCAAGATGGTCCACAGGATCTTCATCCGACCCTCCACAAAATTGTTCTGCCTTCGCCATCAGAGTGAACTGAGGGTGAATGCTGAAATTTGTAGTAGTAGTGGGGAGTCGAATACCCCCTTGAAGAACATAGGAGCCCGGATTTTCAAAATCCATAAAGAGTTGTGGATTTGCTTCACCTATTTCTGACTGAACTTCACTTGTACTTGAGGCTGGTGAAGATGGTTCGGAACCCAAAGACAAATCTTCCAATTTTTTCCTAAGCTTTCGCAAGGTACGGTCGATTTCTGGATCTAGAGGAAAGGTGGGTGAACCGTGAGCTCTTCTTCTCATGTAACAACAACAAAGCTAAGTAGAGGATTAGCAAATAACAACCACAATCAAAAATAAAATAAAAGATAAATCAATTAAGCAAAGCTAAACTAAAATGAACTTCAATTAATAGCACACTTTCCCCGGCAACAGCGCCATTTTGATAAGAGGTTTTTAGTGTGTCGCTAAGGCACCAAAAATCGCTTTTCAAACAATATTTATAAAACCTAACAAGCAATTACTAAGAACGTAGTAAAGGCAAGTCAAGGGTCAATCCACAGGGAAAATGGGATTAATTAAAGTCTATCAAGTTTAAATTACTTAATTGAAGGGTTTTTGGGGGTTTAAAATGATTTAGTATCAACTAATGACTAACTACTATCAAAGTACTACCAAGTAATATGAGAAGAAAATATGAATAAGGAAAACACTAGAGTTAAGGTTACTAGTATGAATCAAAGCGGACAACAATTATTAATGCAATTGTGATTCATAGGCAACGATTACGCAAGGTTTAGTTTTCCTCTAAAATACTCGAGTCCTCTCTCGAATGGTACTCGAGAATGATCGCTTAATCAATCAACTAAATCCTCCCTCGAATGGTCTTTAGTCAATTGATTAAGAGATCCAATGAATTTGGAAAATCCCTAATATAGGATCCCCTTAATTTCTACCCAATATCTTGGCCTAGAAATTAAGTTGATTCATGGGGATGATAAAAGAATTCGTAATTCAATTAAGAACATTTGAAATCAAAATACCAAAGCAAAAATGTGATCATTATCTATCCTAAGGCCTCAAAACACCAATATCAATGCATAAACGTCTTTAAATCATCCCAATCACATTAACAATACATTTAAACCTTAATCCATACTTTCGCCCTAACCCTAGATAGGGAACTACTCATTAATCATGGATTCTAAGCAATAAAACATGAATTTTATAACTAATCTAGGGCTAAACATGATTAAGAGATAATTAATCTAATGAAAATAACAAATATGAAACTATAACAAAAGAGAATTAATACTATGGAAAAGGAGAGATTGATAATCTAAAAGAATGAATAAAACTAAAAACTTTGAAATTAAATTAATGAAAGTTACCTTGAAAGTGTAGATAATCAACAAATTTAATCTATGAATCTCAAATCTAAGAATAAGCAAAGTGTTTTTCTCTCTAAAGTAAGCCCTAGTAATCTTCTCTAAACTCTAGAAAAAAGCATAAGTCAAAAATACCATAACCCCTATTGTTTTTAATGCCCACGAGAATTATAATTTTCTCGCGGAAACAGGTGGTGCGGGCGCACCAAGGCCACTGATTCAGATGGCCAATCTTCGCTGGAATGGTGCGGGCGCACCATGAAAATAGTGCGGGCGCACCTGATTGTTGTGGACGCACCTCTGAGCTGGTGCGGGCGCACCTAGCTGACTGATAATAGGGATGGCCAATCTGTGGGGCGGTGCGGGCGCACCGGTTCCAGGTGCGGGCGCACCAGTGTGTGCGGGCAGTGCTAAGGCGGTGCGGGCACACCATGGAGCTCAACTCAAGCTTCCTTTATTCCATTTTCGCGCGTGCAAACTCCTCGAAACTCCCGCCTATTACCGTATCTCCCAACTTTTGACCTTATAAAAGATCATACCTGCAATCAAAGCACGGGAAAACACGGTGAAAGCAAATGTACTAGAAATCCAGTCAAAATTGACAGAAAATCTAGCGAAATGTCACAATGATCAACAATGATCAAGTGAAGGAAATAGAGAGAGAAAAATGAGGAAGAAAGAGGGAAGAAAAAGGTATAAAGAGGATCAAACTAAAACGAGCTCATAAAATACGTTAGAAACGCACTTATCAGCACTACAAACTATAAACTAAAAACTGCAAACGACAAACATCCTAAATAAGATCTCAAAATTCATTTCACTCATATTTATCATGAGTTGAATTCTAATTTTAAACCCTTACTAAAAATTAGAACTAAAATCAATCAAAGAAACCCAAAAAAAAAAAAATTAAGGGAATTGAAAATACAAGATTATTGTAAATTGATACAAGCAAATTTAATTTGGAGTGAATTTTTTATATTTTAAAAACAACAGGACTGACTTACATTACCGGCAAAGGCGGCGAGACGGAGTCAGTGCGGCGGCAAGTCCGTGAGTTCATGGCGGCGGCTAGACGAGGGAGAAAGAGAGTGCGCCGGCGAGTGAGAGAGAAAGAGTGAGCGAGTTAGTGCTTCGCCGGTGAGAGAGTGAGTGCAAAGTGCAAACCACCGGTGCAAAGTGCAAATTGAGCGAAGAGAGCGACGCGAAAATGGGCAGTAGACAAATTCGCCGGCGAGAGGAGATTGCCGGAGAATTTGAAGGCAAGAGTAGATTCGCCGGAGAAGATTGGGTACAAAGACAAATTCGCAGGAGAGAGAGAGAGAGTGTGTGAGTGGGAGGAACTTAGGGCTCGCGAAGAAAGAAAGACTGGGCCAGGCATGTGCGTCGGATGGGCCATAAAGTCCGACGCAGATCATTTATGAATTCTAATTCTTCAGTTTTTGTCATATGCATCACACATAGGTAGGGTATGACGCAGATGATTTGGCACAAAGATGTGCGTCGCACATGAGGCACATTCGACGCACATTGTTTGTGAATCTGGTTCTTTGGGTTTT
Organism: Beta lomatogona; assembly: GCA_947646795.1. Lineage (NCBI taxonomy): Eukaryota > Viridiplantae > Streptophyta > Magnoliopsida > Caryophyllales > Amaranthaceae > Beta > Beta lomatogona. Next base: position 1,699,988 of record CANSNZ010001289.1, read on the forward strand.
GTTATTTGCGTTGCACGTTGGGACATCCGACGCAGATGAAAATATTACCCATTTGCTATGATTTTTTTCTTCGCATGCTTGGCAAATTCGACGCACATAGTGCATCATTTGCGTTGAATTCTCTTGCATCCGATGCAAATGATTTCCCCTTGGACTTTTGCGTCGTTTTTCCTGTTGTGCGACGCATTTTAGGAGATGCAAATCACCGTTTTTCTACTACTCGATTGACCCGTGGGTGGGGGGGGTGAATGGACTTGGGGGAAAAATAATGAAATGGGTGATTGCAATGGTAGTTAGGTTAACGTCGATTACAAGATTACATCAAGGGTTTGACAATTACTACATCACTTATTTGTACGATTGATGTTCATAGGGAGCTAAAGCAAAATAACTAAATCCAAAAATAATCATGAAAGGTAGTTATTCTAAAATAGTGATATAAGAAAGGTAGTTAAAAGGTTAAAACCCAACAACAAAAATATCTATATTTTTACTTCAAATTTGCGGTGGTGGAGGGCATCGGATGATGTCGCGTGGCGGTTTGGGAATGGCAGTGTTGGCACAATGGCACTATTCTTGGACGTCTTGATCTGACCCACCTATGGCTGGTCATGGTTTTTCTGGATGAACTAACTAGTACTTACCATATCATATTGATCATTATGTGCTTCTAATAAAATACCATGTTCAGCTCCTTGTTTAACTTTGTAATCAATCGCAAATAATGAACTACATACTAGTAGTCAATAGAGATGCAAGTAGTAGAACTAGAAAGAGAAATGCTGAAATTTTCATCGTGCAAGGGGAGAAATCAATATATATGATCAGAAAACTTTAGTGGCATAATTGTGTGCATGCATTCGAAATATAAAAGCACAAGTTATGTCATTGTGTGTCATGAGGAACTCCATTACAGGCTTGCAGAATTAAATTCGTCAAGTAGTCAACTAAAAGGACAAATTTTGTAATTAGAGAGACATCAATAGCTACTTGGGAGTAGTGACGATTATATTGGACCACAAACAATTATATCGAGTAACTCATCCCTACCTACCACTTTAAGACTTAACACACAATGACATAACTTGTGCCATACCATAACATTTTTGTAAAGTAAAGATATAATATAATAGTCACTCGATATGATAAGATGGTGTCAAGATATGATATATTAGTCATTAAATATATGAACTATATTTTAAGTAACAAACTCCAAACAAAAATATAAATAATTCCTTTTTATAATTTATAATTTTTTCATATTAATTTTTATCATAAAAATTACAGAAATGCCATGGTATTGGACAATTTGTCCAATATCTGATATGGGAATATTAGTGCTCTAACCACACCATGGTTATCTGTCGATTGCTTGCTGCGGTTAGCTATTGGATATTTTATTATTAGATGATTTGACCAACTGTATGGATTAGAATTTTATGCTTTTTTTTTTGTTTGTTGGCTGTTTATAAAAGTATATGGTAAAACCAATTGTCGGTGTTGGCTATTTAGTTTAAATGCATGTAAAATCCTAAAGCCAATAGAAAAAAGCTACTAAAAAGTTGGCTTTTCAACTATTTACCAAACACTTTTTGTTGGCTGTTTGACCACATAAAAAAAGCCAAATAAAAACAAAAGCCATTCACTAAATACCCTAAATAAGTATCTAAATATAGAAATTTCTTAGTGTCAACGAATTAATGTTTTAAAAGTTACCGTCAAGGCCTCAAATTGAATTTGTATATTAATAATAGAAGAATTATTTGTGATCAAGATAATTGTTGACAAGCTTGGGTGCCTTATATAGTTATATTTTGACATGGAGAAATAATGCTCAATAAAAATCATAAAGAGTTAATATTTTAATATATATGCTTTATGATGAATCTAACAAGACCCTACATGCTAATACATTTTCTACCTATCAATCTATACTAATATATTAAAAAGCGTGTCTAAGAAAGTCTGTGTGCCATGTGGCACTCTCCTATAAAGCTCTAATGCAAGTGCTTTATTTCCATGTCATTCCTCAATTAAAAAATTAATGTTGTGTAGTTACAAGGTATTGAACCCGCAACTTTTGAGACGGAAAATGAGACCTTAACCACCAATCCAATGTAACATCATTGTTTAGTATTTCAAAATAAAATATAATTAGGTCTTATAATTATATCTCATTGAGAGTCTTAAGCAAGTAATTAAATCTCTAATACTTTCATGAAAATAACAAAAGACTATTGTAGATATATTATCTTACCCCAATTCCTTATAAAAAGTTGAGCTATTGCTTTCCTTCCAAAAATTTTAAGCTATTGCAATTACTTATCATATCATGACGTCAATATTTTTCTCACTAGACGAAAATTTTGAAAAGTGACAACCCGGAGCATCGCCCGGGACACTCACTAGTTAGAGTTACAATCAAAGTTTGTAAATTTAACCCCATAAAAGAAAATGAAGCATTAATTGTTGCAATGCAAGGACCGAGGACGACATACATATGAACCAGAACAAGCTATTCGACGAATTCCAGGCTCAAAAATTAGAAGAGGGCGGTGGTGGTGGTGGTTGAGACTTGAGATGCATTTTTGAGTTGTGAGCTAGGAAAGCGAGGTGCTGGAGGCGGCGGTGGAAAAGCATAGCTGTATCCATGTGCTCCACTTCGAAAAGGTGGCTGCTGTGAAGGCACTCTATGTCTGCGTGGTCGTCGTGCCTCCCCTTTTAGCTGCCACTTAAGCTGCATAAACTGGGCCTTGAGTTGAGGAATGCTACTCTTTGAAGGCGGGCCATCTTGGCGCATTTGTGCTGTTACGATGTTAAGACAAAGGCCATTTAGCGCTAATAAAACTAAAATTATCAGTGTGTATGTGTAGTGTAACTTCATTCTTCCGACTGTTGTACAACTAATCTTATGTAAACGTAAAACAAAAAGGTTTTCTTTTGGAAAGAGTTTATAGCATCTTGAGTTCTGTAGTGTACAGCCATTTTTTCAACATAAGTTTTTCTCTTTTATAAGACTAGTGGTTTGGGCGCGCGCTACGCGCGCGTATAGCTAGTAGTAGCTAGATTAGCACCAATAACATCGGTCAAATGGCCTATAATTTATTGTTATTATAAGACTATCGATCAATTGTCACGTGAAGCACACTTTTTTTTTTTTTTTTCTTCTGGTGACCCTTTTTCATATAGTACTCCATATATTGCTACTTTTAGTTTTAACCAAAAAAAAATCATTTCCCCCTATAGTTTTCACTTTATATTGCCATATTTCCACATGTTATTTTATCTTACAAGTGAATCTTCCTTATACTATCAAGGGAGCAATTGGCAAATTATTATATTTAGAAAAACTTAATCCCTCCATATGTAATACCAAAGTTTCACTAAATAGCATTTCCAAATGGAACGTACAAAACAATCCCCACGTAAGTACAAATCTGATATTTGAACATTTCAATTTTTACACTAAGACACATGACTTACATCTCTATATTATAATAATTTCAGGGTACAATATTACATGATCATTGATATAAATATAGTATACAAAGATAAATCATTCATCCATATAAGCTAGTAATCTACAACACAGTACAATAGTTTTAACACCCTTGTAATTTTGGCGAGACAATTATCCACAGAACTTGAAATAGGTAGGTATCATAGAGGACATCCAAGCTTAATCCTCTGTAACTTGCACAAGAAAGAAATTCCAAAGAAGTATTAGTACTAAAATGTTTGAGCTAGGATGTTAAATATAACATGAACAGTATAATAATAAATTTATCCTTAAAAAAAGCGTACTTGTAGTTAAGGAGGGAGTAGTGAATACAAGTATAAACTTCAAACCCAGGTAAATTGCGGCCTGGGCACATCCTACTTCCTGCTCCGAAAGGTAAATACTTTTGTTTTCGAATCCTACATCAACGTTACAATCTTAAAAATTGACTTTGAGAATTCAGAGTGTGAGTCAATAATAGTAGCACTTACATCCCATCTGGAAGGATTATATACTTTAGAATTCAGGTACTTGTCTGAATCACGGTGAGCACTTCTAAGCCATAGCAAAATCAGCCATCCTTTAGGCAAAATAAAACCTTCAACAAAAAGGGGGACAAAAATCAGCTCTGCTGTGTTTGGTTTCATCTGATGTATATCTGATATATTTGAAAAGTAAATAGCATAGAGATCGCAAAACAATTAAGTCCGGGAATGAAATTGTAAAATACAATAAGATCCAACATTAAGATATGAGAAGTATCATATAGACATAGAGAAAATGTTAGGGATTACCCCCATCTCCTTGGTTTTGATGAAAAGCAAAGTGAGTAGTTAAAGTGAAACGAAGGGAATGACAGGTAAATATAGATAACTTGGATTGGGATAGATAGAAGTTTTCATGTCCTAATTGAAGTCATAGTCTCACTTCAACCTATAAAGGTCCTATCTCTCCATTCAAATAGTTATACGAGAACTTGGTACAGAAAAAAAGAAAAAGAACCTCTACTCACCAGTTCTTACTATTGAACACCACAACTCAAAATTGAAATATGGAACTAACACAAGATCTAGGACTTTATCTCCAACCAAAAGGCCCACTTCTCATTGTTGGCGCCACTAAGTGTGTTGCTTACCAAGACATCTGTGCCAAGTACACCTAACCTTAAAGGGGTGGTTGTATGTTGCTGTTAACCTTAGTAAGCCTCATATTAATACACTTTGCAAACAGAGCTGATCTTCTTCTCACTTTGCCAACATTGTTAGAAGTGGATATAAAGCAATTGAAATTCAACATGCTCAAGTACAATGTGCCATTTGGACCCTCACTAACAGAGGCCAATACTACAAGATGATTCTTATTGGAATTTGTATGTAACAATGAAATCTGATACTCACCCCGTCCCTGCATTAGTTTACACAATTTGAATTTTCTACTCCAACTTCACAAACTTTGACTAATAAAACTCTCCCAATATAAAAAAAAGGTTAGGTGGGACCTTCTTAGATTCATTTCATGTGTATTTCACAATTTTTATTCAGGCATAAATAATAATATAGATGTTCAAATGGAGTAAGCTAATCTGGACAGAAAGAGTAGTAGTTAAGTGTATTATGAGTAGCTCTGCACTTACCCTATATTGAGTTCTAGATAAGAAGGCCATCAGAGAACTATTCTCGCTCAACAATTGACAAATAGGGAAAAGAACTGAACTGCTTCAAGATTTCTTAATCATGTCGGACAGGCAACTTCAAGCTTCTTGAAAATAAAGACACAGGGAAAAGAGCCTGCAAATAAATAGCATGGTTCATAACATCCACATAACACAATGATAAAGATAGAAAGGCAAGGACGACAGGCACCTCATGCATAATGATCAAACTCCAAAAGTCAAACTAAGGTAATAGAGAAGTGAAAGTTTCCCGACTTGCTGCCTTCTGAATTTTATAAAGATCCCAAGAAGGTCTCATAATTTAACCACATCAGCAAGGAAGGAAACTGCTTATTGTACAAAATTCAATATTTGTGTATTGACAAATATGCAATCATGTTTTGCATGAAGCCAGCAACAGATTGTACATCAAAATCGCTGTAGAAAAGCGGATGTATATAATGCTCCAAATTAAAGTTGTTGTCAAGAGGCTCCATGGAGATACGCAAATATCTATTCCGCTTAAACCAAATAAAATAAATATCTACCTACGTACATTGCCCGACTCATCTTCTCCTAACTCCTCTCAAAACCCTATAGCCTTGTTATGAACATCTTTTCTTATTATTGATACTGAAACAACCACTTAACCACAACATCATTGAGATCAGTTTCCTGCTTTCGTCCGCTTTCTAACTACGTATCATAAGACTTAAGGTGTGAGTCACAATACAATACAATATAATACAAGTATGATGCAGGTGCATACCTCGCACAAAAGACACAATCTTCTACTTTTACCAATGCAATATATGAAAATTCAAGGAACGACACGAACCAAAGCTTCTCTTGCCCCAGCAATAACATCATAGTTAGAAAGGTCCATAATCGATGAAAACAAAGAAATAGAAAAATATTAACAACTTCTTGAATTGCAACTTGCCAGCAACACAATTACTTAATTCCCTAGAAGATCTAACCACCAAGTAGTACTAATGTACTACCACTTCTTCTTTAGTATAGTTGCTAGGTTGGGTTTTTTTTATGCAGGTATTTTTATGCAGGTTGTGCTCATTGGTACAAGAAAGATATTTTCAGTTACCCCAACCAAACCCCATTAATTGTTCACTTCAATAAACTACTTTTTCAAAAGAAAGCATGGCAGGTACCCATTTTGAAATATAAATCAACATACCAAGTCCAAGATTTATAAGATGTAGCTTCTTTTCGTCAGCGATACTCAGTTGATTGAAAAAGAGAACTTCCCAGTTTGATGTCTGCATCCACAGAATTCCCACACAAAAAAGGAACACTAATTCAATAACATGAAATACTTTATAAATGCACAAAGATATTTAAAGAGCCTTTACCATTGCAATGACCGAAATTTCAAAGCAACCTGGCACAAAGAAATAACCAACATTTATTCCTCGCTTGAACGATATATAATGCAAGATAATAACAGGAATTACATAAACCACTCTTCTACAACATAAACCCAGACAAACTTGCCCATATTAACCATACACCAACTGGCATGACTAAAATATATATCTAATTGAAAGAACATAATTGGAATATAACTAAAAGAACGGCTGAAAAATAAGAAAATAGGGGGAAGAGCTGCTCACCAATCAGACAAATATTATACCAAAATCCCTAACTTCATCTTCAATTGCATTCCAATAACAAGTTATGCAAATTACAATGAACTGAAAAGGTCAATAAATAAATTCCCTAATTTTTGACTTGTCATTGCTACGTTATCAAGGGTCACCGGTCATGTCCTCTATAAGCTTTAACAAAGCCCCTTTATAGTTTCTTCCCATTTTTGGGTGTATCAAAGTACCATTCATCTTGCAAACCATTTAATGAAATCTGATTATATCTAATGAGAAATCCATTGACCTTCAAAACTATATTCTAAACAAAGAACTCCTTAAACGCTCTAATTTAAGCCACCCAACATTTATACAGTTAACTATCTCCTCATTACCTTAAGTGAACCCAATTACTTAGAACACTCCACTTTTAGTAGAGAATCAATACCAAATTTGAGTTCAAAGTCCAAAACCAAGATTTACATTCTAAGTACTACATTTAAATTCTACTCCACTCGAAACCCTTTTGCCTCTAAGATTTCTCTTCAAAGTAATATTCTAGTTGTTAGAACTTCCTACACTCAGATCCATCAAAACTGTCATCAGCAAATAGTATTAATAAAGGTACTCCCCCTTAATTGTTTTATTACACTCATCCATTACTAAGGCCAAAAAGAAGGGTTTCAATTTAGATCCTTCATAAAGCCCTATCTTGAAAGCGAACAACTTCACTTTACCATTTGATGTTCTCATTTCAGTTTCAAATCCTTGGTGCATTTTAATAGCTTAAATATACGCAGTACGGGTCCTTTTTCCACAATTGCCTAAGCACTTCTCTTAGTACTTGAGGTATTTCCAAATCAATAAGCACCGTATGAAAATCCTTTTCCCTATCTCTATAATATGTCAGAAACTAACTGATCATATAGCTATATGTACATCATTAATAGCTTCAGTGCTTCACTATGTAAAGTTAATTAGGTTCACAACAATTCAACTTAAAAGGAGGATTCATATTAGATGCCTAGCTGACATATAGCAATGTCACTAACGGCATAAAGAAGATTCCATAAGAGAATTGTCTCCTTACTCAGTATACCCAAGAGTAGTTTCTTTATTGGCTTGTACGATTCCATCTGCATGTTACATAACGGAGTGTTATAGATAGGTTAGACTGATAACAAAAGGCAGAACACTTCAAAGTTCAAACCCACCAGGTCATCAACTAAATACTTGGTAGTCAAAGGTCAATATTCACCCATTGAAAGCATTTAAGTTTAACTTCTTTGACCTAAGTTTACAAGCAATCCCACCATAGTTTAAGGCAATTGCATGACATATAGGATAGTATAATACTGTCCAAGAGAAGAAAGACAAAAAGAAGAGTGAAAGATGAAAAGAGGTGAAACCTGTACGGGGGATGCTGCAGTTAAGAGACCAGCGACACCACCTCCTAAGACAAGCCCATCAGGCCCAGCTAAGGAAACACTGGAACCACCAGTCCTGCTTCGTGGACCACCGTTATCTGAAATCATGAATGAACATGAGAGTGACAAAATTTCAAAAACGCCTGCAGTTGAGAACAGGAGGAAACAAGAGAACCACTATGCGGAATTAAGTTAGAAACTTTGATGTAGCGCACTTACCATCTTCGGTCTACTTGTCACAACTGCTAACATAAAACCAAAATACCACATTAACAAACACTAATGCTGGAACATGGAGTGCTAAACAGAAGGAATACCATGGATGGACCCATACGGAATGCAGAACGCCAAGTATAAATAAGTAACCACAATTATTTCGTGAGAGGAAAATATGCACTTCACATTTTAGTCAAATGACATAAAACTGTAAACCTAGTCTATTAAAATTGAATGGCAATCACATTCCTTATCCAGATTATGGTGATTTAAGATTAGATCAACAAATCTGATTTAACAGCACTATCCTGCTATGGAGTTGCATCAGTAAGCACTTACAGCAGCAATCTACTACAAATCAAACATATATGAATATAATAGGGACTAAGATGAGCAATTTTGCTTTATTTCACAGAACATTACTTATGAGTAAAGACAACTAAATTTTCTTTGATCTCTCTCCCTGTTAACAATTTTGGGAAAAAAGTTCAACCATAGTTTGAAAAATGAGGATCTTGTATCGAAACCTAAAATTATACTTGACACCTACCAGTGTCACGAACAGTTAATCTTAAGAAGCAAGACACCAAATATAATTTTAGAAAAGCAATTAAAATTTAGATAATCCCTAAAAATTTTAACTGATTGAAGGAAAGAGATGGGTATTGGTACCAAATATCGTCGACCATCCCGTGACTAATTCCATGGCGCTTTTGTGGTGGAAGACATAACAGTTGACAGAAGTGAGTTCTCAATCTTAACCCTAACATCATTCTCAAAACAAGCTAATAAAATATCCACATTCTTAACATCGACAAGCAATCACGAGTAATCTAACAACCCTAACTTCATCAAACCAAAAAAAAAAAAATTCTGAAAGTTCAGGAAACCAAAACAAAAATCTGGAACACCCTAACTCACGCAATTTCCAACAACTGGAAAACAAAAAATAGGTAAAATTCAGACAAAACAGAAGATCATATCTAATGGAAACACACTTAAACGAAAAAAAATACCTTCGCTTTCATCATTTTCGGTGAATTCTTTTCAAAGCGCGATTGAACATGTCGAGAGGGCAATTTGATTCGAATATTCAGATCATCTCAGTGAAGGATTGGGAGAAGGGGTGAGAGGCTGCAAGATGGGGAAAACTTCATGGTAACGCCAAAAGAGGAGAGGAGAGAGAAGCAACGCAAAAGACGAAAGACAGAGAAAGAGGAAGAAGAGAATATCAACGGCTGAGATCAGGTTGTAGATGAAGGGCTCAGATTGGCCATTTCTTATATACAGTAAACTTCAAACTTTTATCACCCATTTCACTATTGCAGTGAATAGTTGATAATTCCTATTTTTTCCATCAATAATGCTAAAATGAGTATTAATTCCTGAAATGTGCCCAAGTTCAAATTAATTCCATGGATACCATACACGTAGGACGGCACGCCATAAAATTGTTTTTTTCAAAGCAAACCGCTACTTGAAGTAGCGGTTAACTTCAAGTTATTTGAAAACAGTATATGGGGTAAAACCGCTACCGGGAGTAGCGGTTTACTAGGCAAAACCGCTACTTGAAGTAGCGGTTTACAAAAAAAAAAAAATTTTTTTTTTTTTTTTTTTTTTTTGTTTCATAGTAAACCGCTACTTCAAGTAGCGGTTTATATACATCCCTTTTATAACTTGTCCTGGGGACATCATATAACCTATTATTTGAAGTAGCGGTCAACTTTACATTATTGGTATTAACCGCTACTTGAAGTAGCGGTTTATATGCATGCCTTTTATAACTTGTCTTAGGGACATCATTTAACCGCTATTTGAAGTAGCGGTCAACTTTACATTATTGGTATTAACCGCTACTTGGAAGTAGCGGTTTTGTTAAAAAACAAAATTTCGCGCGTGCGTCCTACGTGGACGGACCTGCGAATTAATTTAAACTTCGGCACATTTCAGGAATTAATACCCATTTTAGCATTATTGAAGGAAAAAATTCGATAATTCCTACTTTTAAAAGGGTTGGATATAGACGTAAACTCAAAAATAGGTGGCCTTGATTTTGAGGGCATTAATGACTGTAGGTACGTAGAATAAAATAGTGATAGTGTTGGAAAACTCTTGGTAAATGGTAACTCGTTGTTGCAATCTTTTAATGAATCGAATAAAGATATTTTGGTAATTCTACACGCTGGAGGAACCAATTTAGAGTTAAGTTGGTACCAAAATTTATACTTTGGCACCAAGTTAGATTTTGGTAATGAAGTAAGAGTCAATTTCTTACTTCTTCTATTTTTTTATCTTTCCTACTTGAACTCTGCGCCTTTGTCAATGCACTTCTTTGACCTTAAATATCTTTCACCACATATTAGTAATAATTATAACGATTGAATATAAATGAAATACTCATTGAGACAAACAAAACAAGACCCTACATTACTATTTTTTTCTTATATATTGAGAAGTATTTGGAATATTCTCTCTAATTGTAAATAGTGTCAAGAGTACAAAGGAGAAAGATTAAAAAATACGGAGGGAGTACCAAGCTAACTTGGTACCAACTTGATTCTGATTTACTATCAGCTTAACTCCGAATTGGTACCAACTTATTGTTGGAGTCTTTAAAGAACTTCTACAAGACGCCAAACAAAACTCGTTATTGTTGGGGGTTCCCCCACTAGTACAAAGTTGGTCTTAGGTAACATGTATGAGGTAACACTTTTCAATATTCAAGTTTGTCGAATATATATGTAACACCTTGGTAACACTTAATCAATATGTAACACTTAATGTAACACATTTTTATAAGTAACATTTTGATGTAACACTTTTTCAATTGAGTAACATTTTGATGTAACACTTTCAGATAGGTAACACGTAATAGCCCTATTTTTTAAAAGCGTTTATTAAATGTTAATTATATTTATTAAGTTAATTATGTTTCGGATTTTCTTATTTTATTTGGGTTAGAATATGAATTTTTATATGACGTATTTGTGATATATTTATTTATTCAAATTTATGAAGTTGTTATTATATTTATTATTATTAAATTATTTTGGGTTTCAGTTATTGACTGGTATTTAACCAAATAGGAAAATGAAGTCGGATTTCCTCCTTGCCTTTAGCCTATTTGTCGGTTTTGTTTTAAAACCATAAACTCGTCTTCATTTCTCAAACCTCCTCGTCGTTTCTCACCCAAAACCCCCACTCCTCGTGGCTTCTCTCTCTCACCCGAAAACCTCAATCCTCCTTCCCCTCTCTCTCCTCGCATCTCACGCTCTCCTCCCCCTGTTCGGCGCCGCCGCCTTTTGCTTGCGGTGATTCTGCTGCCGTTGCTGTTGTTGGTGCGGTGGTGCGACGTTTTGCACCCTAAATCTGAAATCATCTCTTTCTCTCTCCTGCTAGTCAAGTTCCCTAATTTCAGTAATCGCGAAGATATAAAGATTCGAAGCTATCTTGTTGTTACTAAATGGTCTTTATCTTGAGATGGTATAATTTGTCCTCCTAATTCTTAGTTTTCTCTGTTCACAGCATGAATTTTTGTGATTGAGTTGTGCGATTTCAATTTGTGTGACCTATTGGAAATTCTAAAATTTCAATTGCTTGGTTAGCTTTTTATTTTCTTTGTTGCCTAAATTTTCTTACTTCTTTTTTCATGTAAATTTAGTTGTTCATTTATAGAATGGACTTATGAATGATCTACGAATTTGTGGGATTTATAGTTTGAATTATTATTTTGTTGCTTTTGATTTGTGAGTTCACTTAAGCCAAACTCCAATGTATATAGGACAAGGGAAGGTTGAAAGTGTTTTGGGTCACTGGAACACCTTGGTTCTGATATTTTAAATCATATGGATCATTCTAGCTTCCTGCAGATAATTAGAATTGGATATAGTAGCACATAATTGAGTTTTCCTTATATCACATAAACAATAATAGGAAGATATTGGTAGTAAAGACAAGACCTTAATTTTCGATAAACGTATCCTATAGCTTTGTTACATATACGTATACTCTGAGGGTGTGGTTTCATTGTCAGTTTGGAGGTGCATCTTTGTTGTCAACAATATATAAGCTCATCTTAACCTTGTTTTTTTGTTCCTAATGGTCTAGCAGATTTTAGTATCATTCCACCACCAATGGTGGAACCATTGAACTACTTACATGCAGGTTAGTTGCATTTGTTAGTGTATCGACCATTCTGGCTTGAATTTTTTTTTTTTTTTTTTTTTGCTTTAGTCTCATGGTTAGTTGTTCCTCATAGTGGTTGGTGCTTTCAACTCTATGCTCCAACAACTTTAGCGCATACCCATGATGTCAGAAAGTACCCTTTTGAAAGGAACTTTCTAACTGGTGTTTATTTTATTCTTAACATGCAGGAAGAAAGCAAGAAGAAAAACCTAAGCGGTACCAAGTAAAAAGATAGGCACATTATGGGTTCTATGAGCTTTGCAAGGAAGGAACATGAATTGGTAAATTAATTACAATGAATAATAATCACTTTGTTTTATTTTTTCTTATCATCCCTTGGTACGATCATGTAACTTATATGTATCTTGAATTCTCTTATATTATTTCCATGCTAGCAAGAACAAGATAATGAGAAGAAATGACCATCCCAAGTACAGTTGTACAATGAATCTCAAAAGAGGAAAGTGGACAAAATATACAAAACAGCTTAGGAGCCTATTAAATATAATGTTGTATGTTTGGCTGCCTTTACATTTATTTAGGCTAAGTTTTTCGATCGCAACTTCAATTAGGTAGATATTGATATTGCTTCCACTATTTCTAATGTAAGATAAGATGGAGGAAGTTTATTATGACGTAATGAAGATTGATTTGCTTTCTTTTTACAACAGGTATGCCATAACTAATCCTCTTATCATATAAGACTTTGAAAATTCTTATATTTTTTGTTCATATTGCAGGATGATGAAGACAGTAGATTAGAGTTCCAAGTAGGCATGATGCTTCGGGAAATATGCATGCATAGGTAGAGCGACGAAATTGAAGACGAAAGAAATGACCATAAGATTGATTTAGGTTTATTTTGGGAGTTATATATATCATGACTGGATTTTCATATAAATTATATGTATTTTGAACGCAATAGTATATTTTCAATTGATGAATACTACTTTTCTGGCTCATTCTTTACAATAACCGTCGAGTATTTGTACTCATTTATATTATAATATCATTTCATTATTTCCTCTTCGTTATTACGTTTATAAGTTTTAGTATTATAATAACTGTATATGAGTCGATAAATGTAAAAATGTTACTATAAGACAAGTGAAATAGAAGTGTTATTATAAAGCTTGCTAACAAAAATGTTCTTTAATATTTAATAAAGTATTACTATAATTCAAGAGATGAAATAGAAAATGTTACTATAGATGAAAAAGTGTTACATAAAAATTTATAAGTAACACTACAAAAATGCTACATTAGTAAAAAAAAAAAAAAAGGTGTTACATTAGAGAATTTTAAGTAATACTTGAGAAAGTGAAATATTAACATTGGAAAGTGTTACCTTAGAGAATATGTAGCACGGGCAGATGTTTCACTTATAAAAGTGTTACCTATTGTCTAGAGTAACACTTTTAGGCCTTTAGGTAACACTTTTGGGGTGATACTTTAGGGCAATTATGCAGTAGTGCCCCCAGAATAGAGCCATGTGATGTATATTATTAATTAGATATATGCAATGATAGGGAGGTATAATATGAACACAAGTTTTGCAATAAAAAACAATTACTCCCTAGATGGTAATGGGGTACACAATTCTGAAGAAAAGACCGTCTATAAGGACATGCAAAGAGATATACAACATATATGATCCTTTAATTAAGAGGGTTCTAGATTTTGAAATTTATTGTTTGTTTATTTTAGTCACATTAACCTTACTCATGCTTTAGGTACTTCTTTTTATAAAGATTAGTATTATATTGTAATTTTATGAAAATTTCATTAATAAATATATTTTGTAATTATGCATAATCATTTTAATTTTAAGAACTAATGTCAATGATTAGGACTAACACCCCAACCTATTCAAGACAACCCTGTATAATGTCATAACTTGAACCTTGCCCTAATTAATATTTGATGACTCCATACCTTTTGTTGAAATTAGAGACCGACTTTTGCAACTAGTATGGTAATTATTTGAATCGCAACTAAGATAACCTATCACAAAAATTAAACTAGAGACAAGAGGGAAAACCCCAAATAAAAGTAAAAAGATTATTATGTGAATTACTTATGTTATTCAACTTGGAATACTACGAGAGGGGGAAGGGGGTTTGAAATGTAGTGATAGGAACTATGAGAATTTTTTACAGAATTTAAAGAATGAAAGAAACAAATCAAAGACATTATAGGAGATTTTACGAGGAAAACTTCCTAAGCCAATAGGAAGTAAAAATCTCGATCACAAGATATTTTAGACTAAACTCTTTCACTAATAATAGGCCAACCCCTAAGTACAACCTATTACACTTGAGTCACCACCCGTGCTCCTCTGGGAACACCAATCCCAACAGTTCCAACAACTATTCTTCCTCTCTTTACTTCACTCAAAGTCCTTTATCTTGCTTCACTCAAAGCTGACCCAGATACATGATTTTACTCAACATCCCAACCACAAAGCAAATACATAATATAGATAATTCACTACAGGAACAAGTACTGAGAAGCATAGGACCAATATCACTAAAAGGAACTTGATATGGCATTGACTTCAATATTTGCATTTGTTTACTGATTTCTTTAAACACTTTGTTCGCTCAAGTCAGACACACTTATATGATGAAAGTGATCTATTTATAGACTTAAGTAACAAAAGATACTCTTCTTTGTTATTAACTCAAATCCTGAAAAATAGAACCACTTAATAACTAGATAAGTTTAAGAACGGATTATAAAGATAAAACATGATTTTAAGAAATTGAAGATAAGCTAAGAAAATCAGCGTTTTACCCGAAAAGATAATTTTCCAAAAGATAAGTTATTATCCTAAATAAAACTAACTATCAGATAAAAGATAAGATGTTATTTTATTCATTCACAACAGTAAAATCTTGACTTATTCCATACTTATCACGCTTCACTTAATCCTTAAAAAAAAAATTACTTTTAACCGTTTCTTTTAGACTTGTGTTAGATACAGTTCCTAAAAGGTCGTTCTTGTTTTTTGATCTGAGAAACTGCTTTGTTCCTCATCAACTCAAAAAACAAACCAAGTGTTCCATGTTATTGCTTGCTTGTTCCTTAAAACATGAAGCCTAACTGTAAACTCATATACATAGACTTATTCTCTTCTAGAATTCTCCCTCAAGAACTTCTCATCTTCTATCTTGGAGCTCCTAGTCAAGAACTTCAACTCCTTATATAATTTCCATTTATTTTAAGCACCATTATTGATGTATGAATCTTGCTCTTATAAGACTCAACATAATTTTAGTTAATTACTTTGTTAGTTTGTCATCATCAAAATTATGTGGGTCAACAAGAAGTTACCATCTAGCTTGTGACACTTAGGTTAGAAAAAATAAATCTAAATCCTCATATGTACTCCTACTTTGTGCAATCTTGACCATTCAGTATGATAAATTCTTGGTTATAACTGTTACACCATAAGAGATGATGTTACAACCCACTTACAAGTGTGAAACCCCAACCCAAAACCTCCCTCATTTTTTCTCTTTCCTCCTCGTCTCCCTCACCCTCTCCTCCCACCTCTATCTCCCCTTCCATGGTCGCCATCGCCAGCATTTCCGGAGGGATTCCTCTTACCAGCTTTGGTGCTATCTGGCTTCGACACCGATCTGAGAATAAGTCATTGTACGACCTCTTTCATGGTGAACTATGGAATTTTCCTAATCAAATCATCAATCATTGATCAAAATCAACTCAAAACTCTAAATTCAAGCAATAATCATCAACAATCAATACCTCAAGTGTTCCTTGAGTGAACCAGTGAGGAAATTTTTGTGGAATATGATGACACTGGCACACACTTATGAGAAATGGTCGCACGATGCCAAATGTTGGAGAAAGATCCCCAAAAATGAAATGAATCGGAGATTTATGATGTGGAGTGTAATCCCCACAATTTTATGAATTTTATAAATATATTTAAAGTATATTTATAAATGTTTTAATATTTAAATTATTAATTTCTTAAAATTGTTGACTATTTTGAAAGTCAAAGGATTATTTAATGTTTTAAATAATCAAATTTTTTATTGAGTCATACTTATTTTATAATTTAATTAGTTTGAGTTGTGGTATAAAAGATTTTAATATTGGGTTAGAGGAACCCAAACCTTTATAGATTTTCATATGAGCATCTTTCATTAAACTAACCCATCAAGCCCAAGTTTCTTTTGGACCCTAATGGGTAACCTATAAATACTCTCCTACTTCACAATTTTGCCACATCACACAACCTAATTTCTCTCCTCCTCTATCTCTTACTCACGGCACTCTTCATTCTCTCCTCCCCACCGGTTTTCTTCCTCTCTTTACTTCGTCCTCTGACTGCCGCCGCCAGCTGCGCACCACCGCCCAGCCGCGCCAGCCCTCATCCTCTTCTCGGCCGTCGGTTTCTCCTTCTTCCTTTTGGGTTATTTTCTTCCTCCTGTGTATTGTTTTAATGAGTAGTTTAATGTTTTAAGTATTGTTTTGATGAATTAATAATTAAAGTTTGTATCTTTAATTATTTAAATATTAATTTCAGATTATATAATTAGTTTAGTGAAAGAATTAAATTTAAGATTTAATATATATGTTTAAATTAGGTTTTAAGCATGAAAGCATGGATTTTTAATGTTTTTAAGAGTTAGAACTATAGTACTATATTATAGTTTATGAAAATTACGTACTTTAATCTTTATAACTATGTTAGAGTAAGTTTAAAAGAATTTTAAAGATGTTATATGTTGCTGGAATTTTTATTAGCACACTTATGTTGGATTTTTAAATATCAAAGTATTGATTTTTAAGGGTTTTAATGACTAGTATGGTAGTACTATACTAAGGGGCATTAAAGGTTGAAGTTTTAATGTTTAAGAGGATTTTAAAACACTTTTTAAGAGGGTCTAAAGTACTTTAGAGTTGCTGTAATTTTTATTAGAGTATTAACACTTGGATGTTTTGGTATTTGATAGGTGGAGACTTTACCTTGAGTGATTTCTAAGGTTGAGAAAGTGGCCTATCATATTTTCTACACACGGTACGTACATACCTATGTGTTATTAGACTAGTATCATGTCCTAAGGATAGAATTGTTGTAGTATCATGCATAGGGAACTTAATAGCTCATATGTGGCTTATATTCACGTGAATTTGCATGTTTTATGCCGTTATGTGAAGCATGTTGTCTATGATCAATATGATATGTTTGTATGAATGATTGATACAAGCATATGAGTGGGGAACGTTTATTTTATTAATTCACATGAGTGATTAATAATTACATCAAGTTTGAAATCTTTTGTTTGAAGATTTAAAACATTTTTCTCAAGTTCTTTAATCTGAGATTTAATTTGATTAACATTGTTTATTGGATCATGAATTGTATCATGTTGTTCCCTTGGATTTATTATTTTATTTACTTTATAAGGACAGTGGGCCTTGTTTAGTAAAGTTGGATATTCACCTATTGACAGGTTGGTTGATTGTTGATTAAAGTCAACAAATAAAGGATGGTTGGTTATTAGTTAAGGAATGTGATTTATTATTGGATTGATTGAGTTGTTTGATCACAATATTTAATCCTAAGATAAAAATGGGAATTTTGTGTATCCATGATATTTATGTTGGTTGTCTTATTTTGTCAGTCTCAACATTGAATAATTTATTAATACTTAAAGTGGAAAGTGAATAGCAAAAAGCTTTAGACTTGTGCACGTCTGAAGTGTTGGACTAGTATGAGTTGGAGTATGGTAGTCCATGGCTTTTCTTGGGACCGGATTGATCACCGTGTCCTATTTTATTTAATTATTAGTACCTCGATATCATAGGTCGCAGGAGTACGGAGTCGCGCCCGTACTTCGTCTTCTATATTGAAGACAAGTTTGGTTTGTAAAACTCTATCCATTGACTATTTAATTTAGTTACAATTAATCTATTGGTTGTGAAGTCTAGTGAGTCTGTTATTTCGTTATATTATTATTTATATCTGAGTTAAAGTTTATTAGTATCATATTAGGTTTTATGTTTTGTTTACTATGTAGTACTTAGATTGCTGATTACGTGCTTTTCTGTGGGTCGATCATAATTGTGCCTTATTGATCCTGTGATGACCCATTTGGTGAGCAGTCTTTCAGGATCAATAGAGCATCGACCATTTCAGATCTGAAGATGATGCATTATTGGGTTTTGGGATTTCGTCTGGAGAGCTTGTGTTTTAGTTTCATTAATACTTTCATAATTTTGGTTTAGTTATGGTTTTAAATTTTTTACTTTTATGTTAGTTTGACTATGGTTTGGTTTTGGAGTTGACTTATGGTTGAAAAGGTTAATTATGTTTTTCAAAGTTATTTATTTATTTCCGCTGCAAAAGTCTGAATAAGCCGATACGTTATCACACGGGGGATAATACTTTGGTAATTCTCAATTTATATCTGCTGCAAAATTTTGAATAAGCCGAATTGTCGGGGTGTTACAAAGTGGTATCTTGGAGCTTAGGTCTTTATTGGCCTTTCGTGCCAATCTTTTTTTAGGCGCCTAGTTATTTGAAAAGAATTTCCAAAGAAAACAAGTTCTTACTTATTGGTTGTGCTTAAATCACTTTTAATAAATTCGAAACATGTCTCAAAAAGGGTTAAATTTTTTTTTAAGTTCAAAATTTTTTTAGTCGAATTTTTTTATTTTATTTTTCGATATTCCTATTTTTTTGGAAATCATTAAGTTAATTTTTAGTTGTTTAGTATTGGTACTCTTAGTTTTATTTTATTTACTTTATTAATTTTGTGATAGATGGGTAGAATAGGAAGGGCATATAGGATAGAAATATTATATGTCTGCTTTTAAATGTTTAGTTCAGCGTGTTTAGTGTTTTTCTACCCTGCTTAATTGTATGATGTTATTCTTGGCTTTAAATTATTCCTTATTTGATGTTATTTTTTGCTGGGAATACACGCTAAGTGAAAGTATTATTCTTTTTAGATGTCGTGTTCAACTATAAACGGACCTCTAGACATGACTGATAGTGAAGCTGCCCGAGTAGGAAGCTACTCCAACCCTATTGTGCTTAGTGATGATGAGTCTGATATGGAGTCTGATATGGAGTCTGATACTGAGAGCTACACCAGTTTAGACCTTGTTTTGCGTCGTATCTTAAAAGTAGGCATCCCTGATAGCGATGATGAGGTAATCCAGGAGTTTGACCGTGCTAGAGGGCAGACCCGAAAGGACATCTACAATGTTACTTGGAGATCTTATCTGAGCAGTGATAGTGATTCAGAGTTGGAAGAGGATGGACCTCAACCCAAAAGGATTCGAAGATCAACTAGAGCTAAAAACACAGGTTATTATTATTACGAGACTTTGAAGATGAAATGTTTACGCCAGAGAAATACGAGGAAAAGAAGGATAGAAAGGATGATGTAACTCCATAGAATATTTATTCATGTTCTAAGATTAGTTAGTTGAATAAGTAGCTAAGCTACAATGATTTAAATTTCTTTCGTTAGCACCTTTATATTGTTGAGGAATAAGTTTGGCTATTTTGGATTGGAAAAATATTCTTATTATCGTTTTGAGGAATAAAATAATTATTTAATTATTCGAGTTGAGTAAGAATTTATTTTAATACACGAAAGGGAAAATATTTTATTTAATTATTGTGATTGGTTTCATTTGATCCTTATGTGATTATTAATGTGAATAATTATTCATGCGTGAATATATGATTGTTATAGTGATTGAACTTAGTTATATTATAATTCCATAAAAAATTATTTTTGATGTGATCTTGTATGATCAAATCGATTGATGCCTTCGTAGAGAATGGCAAGTAGTTCTAAATCGAAACGTAAATTAGACCTACGTTAAATATCAGGTCGCGAAGTAGAATGACAAACACCAATACAGCCATAGCCTCTGATATTCGCCTTTTGGCTGAGAAACTGACTCAAGAAAGGATTGAGCGTCCTGATCCCGCGGGGGATATGTTTGAGAGGTTAGCTAAGATTAAGTCGCCATTCTTTAAAGGGCAGGCTTACCCTACGTTCTTAGAGAGCTGGATTAGGGAGTTCGATAAGATTTTTGGGGCTGTGAACTGTCCTGAGGCAATGAAAGTGGGTCAGGCTATGTTGCATTTGAAGGATGAGGCTGATTTATGGTGGAAGGAAAATGGAGATAGGATTAGTGCTGTGGAAGGGTTTAATTGGGATTCCTTTATTCCTGCTTTGAGAGGAAAATTTTACCCTACTTTTATGAGGAAGCAAAAGGCTCAGGAGTTCATAAAACTTAGGATGGAGAGTATGACCATTTCTGAGTATTATAGCAAGTTTATAGTGTTGTATAGATTTGCACCTGAGGTTGTAGCGATCGAAGAGCTGAAAGCTCAGAGGTTTGAGCAATGGCTGACTGAAGAGATTCAATTGGGATTAGGTGGTGAGACCTTTGCGTCCCTAGATGTTGTTTATGGGAGAGCTGCCCATATTTATGGACTTCAATCAGGGCGAGACAAGAAGAATGTTGTAGTAGGTGAGAAGAGAAAGGATTTCAATGCTGGTGGAAATCAGGGGAATTTTAAGAGGAATAGGAATGGCAATGGACATTTCCAAGGAAGGAATGACCAAGGTTTTAATGGTAAGGAATGACAAGAACCATCCTGGTAGAGACTGCAAAGGTGAGCTAATCACCTGTCATTACTGCCAGAATAAGGGGCATAGAGAATTTGAGTGCTTCACCAAGCAGAAGAAAATGCAGAATAGTAATGAAGGACGGCCTGGGTACAACCAAGCAAACAACCAAGGGCCGAAGCCTACGGGATCGCTGAATGGTCAAGGAAGCTACGGAAAGCCTGCTAATGAGAACAACAACAACTAGAGCAAAGCTCCCGGAAAGCTGTTCGTGATGAATCGCAATGAAGCTGAAAAGTCTGCTGATGTAGTTTCTGGTACTTCTTCTATTAACTCCGTTCTAGTTAAAGCGTTATTTGATTCTGGAGCAACCTATTCGTTTATTTCGTCGTCCATTATAAAAAGTTTGGGGTTAGTAGACTTTGAAATAACTGACTTGCCTATAAATATACCTACTGGAGAAGTTATAAGGTGCACTAAAATGTATAGAGACTTACCTTTGGTCAAGATAGGGGAATGTGTTTTTCCTTCGAATCTGATAGAGTTCAATCTGGGAGACCTAGACGTTACTTTGGGGATGAATTGGTTAGGTTTCTATAAGGCCAACATAGATTGTGAAGCTAAGAAGGTAGTACTGAGAAGCCCTTTAGGGAAGTTAACTTCATACCGACAATTTGGAAACCCTAAGAGTTTTGGGATCATTTCCGCAATGCAAGTGAAGAAGTTGGTAAAGAATGGGTGTGAGTTGTTCTTCTATAGTGTGTGAGATATGAGCAAAGAGGTCGAGCTAAATACTGAGGATGTACCGATCGTGAATGAGTTTATGGATGTGTTTCCAAGCGAGATTTCTATTAGGCCGCCTAAGAGAGCCGTTGAGTTCACCATAGACTTAGTTCCTGGCACTTTACCTATTTCTAAGGCACCGTATAGAATGGCACCTCTTGAGATGAGCGAGTTGAAGACACAATTGCAATAATTGTTGGAGAATGGATATATTAGGCCTAGTGCGTCACCTTGGGGAGCTCATGTGTTATTTGCGAAGAAGAAAGATGGAAGTATGACGTTGTGCATTAATTATAGGGAGTTGAACAATGTGACCATTAAGAACAAGTATCCTTTGCCTAGGATAGATGACCTGTTCGATCATTTGAATGGAACAAGTGTGTTTTCGAAGATCGATTTGCGTTCAGGGTATCACCAATTGAAGGTAGTTGAAAAGAATATACTTAAGACTGCGTTTAGGACGCGTTATGGTCACTATGAGTTTACAGTGATGCCGTTTGGATTGACCAATGCTCCGGCTATATTCATGGACTTGATGAATATGATATTTCATGAGTTTTTGGATAAGTTCGTCGTAATGTTTATTGATGATATTTTGATCTATTCAAAGAGCGAAGAAGAGCATGATGAACAGTTGAGGATAGTTTTGGAGACGCTTAGGAAGAACCAATTGTATGCGAAGTTCGCTAAGTGTGAGTTCCAATTGGAGAAAGTAGCATTTTTGGGTTATTATGTATCTAAGGAAGGAGTTTATGTGGATCCTGCGAAGATTCCCCCTATTAGTGAGTGGCCTACACCGAAGAATGTGTCTAATATAAGGAGTTTTCTGGGATTAGCTGGCTATTATAGGAGATTTGTGAGAGATTTCTCGAAGATAGCAAGGCCGATGGCCAATCCGATGAAGAAAGAGTCAAAGTTTGAGTGGCGTGAGAAATGCGAGGAAGTCTTTCAGGCTTTGAAGGAGCGTCTGACCTCTGCACCTGTTTTAACCCTGCCTGACGGAAATGAAGGATTCGAGGTGCATAGTGATGCTTCAAAGAATAGATTGGGATGTATTCTGCAGCAAAATGGGAAGGTGATCGCGTATGCATCGCGTCAGTTGAAACCGTATGAGTCGAATTATCCTACCCATGACTTAGAGCTCGTTGCTATTGTGTTTGCATTGAAAATTTGGAGACATTATCTGTATGGAGCGACTTGCAAGATCTTTACTGATCATAAGAGTTTTGAAGTATCTTTTTCACCCAAAAGGATCTTAATATGAGACAGAGGAGATGGTTGGAATTGATTAAGGACTATGACCTAGACATTCAGTACCATGAGGGGAAGGCGAATGTAGTTGCTGATGCCTTGAGTACAAAGTCGAGATATAGTATGAATGCGTTGGTAGTTCCTGAGGAATTGTACCGAGATATGCAAAGGCTTAGCTTGAAATTTTGAACCCTGGGGAGATTGACGCGAGATTGAGTGCTTTGTCATTGGGATCGTTAATTTTAATTGAGATCAAAGAGAGTCAAGTTGGAGACGAGCACCTAGATAAGATTAAGGAGAAGATGAAGCAAGGCAATGAAGTTGACTTTAAGGTTAAGAGGAAGCTTATGGAAGAGGGGCATAATACTCCATATTCTGTGCACCCTGGTGGTGATAAGTTGTATAAAGACCTTAAGGAGATTTATTAGTGGCCGAATATGAAGCGTGAAGTTGCCGAGTTCGTGTCAAAGTGTCT
This sequence comes from Beta lomatogona, assembly GCA_947646795.1. Lineage (NCBI taxonomy): Eukaryota > Viridiplantae > Streptophyta > Magnoliopsida > Caryophyllales > Amaranthaceae > Beta > Beta lomatogona. The sequence continues at coordinate 1,723,709 of CANSNZ010001289.1, forward strand.
GACCTGTCAGAAAGTAAAGATCGACCATAAGAGACCAATGGAGGTTCAATCATTAGAGGTTCCTGGATGGAAGTGGGACTTGATATCAATAGACTTTGTGACTTCTTTGCTAAAGTCAAGAAATGGCAATAATACTATTTGGGTTATCGTGGACTGTCTGACGAAGTCTGCTGTAACACCCAGACAATTCTCTCTGTTGTAAAATACTATTTTAATATAAAACATAGAGAATCATCAAAGTATTATCACCCATGTGAAAACGTATCGGCTTATTCAGAATTTTGCAGCAGAAAACAGAATAAATAACTTTATAAATAAAAACTTAGTCAACTACAAAGTCAACTCCATAACCAACCAACAAAAGTCAAAGTCAAACTTAAAACCAAAGTCAACTATGAAAAGTGTAAACTCAAAAGTATTATCAATAAACTACACAAGCTCTCCAATCCCAAACCCAATGATGCATCATCTTCAAACCCGTAGATGGACAACGTACTATTGATCCCTAGAGATTGCTCACCAAAATGGGCCATCACAGGATCAATAAGGCATAGCCATGATCAACATACACAAACAAAAGCACGTAATCAGCAAAGCTGAGTACTACATACTAACTAAATAAACAATCCTAACATGATACTAATAAATAGTAAGCACGAATAGATAAAAACATAATAACTTGCAGATAACTTTTACTGAACTAAACTTTAACAACATTCTTATTACTTCAATGAAATAGTCAATGGACCGAGTTGTCTAACTAAAACCAGCCTTCGCTTTGGAAGACGAAATACGGGCGCGACTCCGGCCGTATTCCTATGACCTACCATATCAAGGAACCTATTAAATAAAAATAGGACACTGTGATCAATCCGGTCCCAGAAAAAGCCATGGGCTACCACCATGTACTCCAACTCCAAATTGTCCAACACTTCAGACGTGCACCAGTCTAAAGCTATTGCTATCCAATTTCACTTTACATGATTTACCAGTTATTACTTGTTATGACTCATAAGCAACACAAATAGCGCAATCAACAAACAATCACAACTTTGTTTTTATCTTAAGATTAGATAAGTGATCACACAACTTAACAACCCAAGATTAATTCCAACTTTAATGCAATCTTCCTTTATTTGTTGAACCTAGCCAACAACCAAACTACCTTTCATATGTATAAAACATAAACTTATCAAATAAGGCCCTCGGTCCTTATAAAGTAGTAAAATACTCAAAAGGGAACAAATGATCAATCTTGATACAAACTAATATATATATTAATTCCCCCATGTGAATTAATAAAATAAAGTTACCAACCAATATGCTTGCATCAACATTCCACACAAACATAATATAAATCTCAATATAAATCTCATGCTCAACATGTTTACACAACGGCATAAAACATGCAAAATCCAACATAATAGAAATCATATACGAACTCAACATAGTTCCTATACATGATACTACATAATTCTCCTTCTTAACATCATGATACTAATCAAATCAACACATAAGTATGTACGTACCTTGTGTAGACAAATTAAGAGGCCATCTTGACAGTCTTAAAAGTCGTCTAAAGAGAATTCTCCGCTTAAACACAACCAATATAAATTCATAATCAATCCTTTATGAATTCACAACAATAATAAAATACTTTAAACCCTTCTTAAACATGTTTAAAAACATTTCCCATAATAAAACTTGATTATTAAACCTCCTAGCGTAGTACTTACTACACTAGTGGTTAAAATCCATCATAAAACTCCATAATAATACTCCCTTTTAATTTCCAGCAATATATCATAAATTAAAACTCCCCTAGAACATATTCAAACATATTTAAAATCATAAAGATAATTAATTTCATAACTTATAATAAACTACTATGATTTTCCAACTTGCAAAACCCTAAAAATTCATGCTTTGATAATTAAAAATCCAATTCAAATCTAATATGCAAATCTGAATTTTATTTCTTCAATACATAACTTATATAAACTTAGATTCAATATTAAATCATCAAACTATAACTTTTTAAACATAAACAAATTAAAACAAATCTTAAAAATATTAACTTTGAATAAAACTTGAGGAGGAAGGAAAGTAATCAAACCAAATCAAAGGAAAGAGGAGAAGGAAACCCGCGGCAGCCAAGAAGCAGCAGCAGCAGCGGCGCACGGCCGATGGTTGGCAGTCGCCGGCGAGCAGTGGTGGTCGGCGGTGGGGCACCGAACCGGAGGAGAAGAAAACCGAAGGAACAGGAAGAAGGAAGAAGGAAGAAAGAAGAAAAGAAAAAGAGAGAAAAATAAATAGGCGCCGAAAATATGGGAGGAAGGAGGAGAGAGAAAATACTTGTGTGGGAAAATTTGGGGTTTATGGTGGTTTTTATAGGTTCCCCTTGTGGGCTTCGGAAAAGGTAATTGGCCTCAAAGTAGAAATCCTTTTCCAAGCCTAAGAGTGTTTGGGTTACTCAAACCCATTTAGGAGTCCTTTTCCAAATCCGAAAAGCGTTTCAAACATTTTAAATATTTTTCAAAGCATGACTTAATAAAACATTTGACTTCTTTAAATCATTAAAATAATTTCTTTGATTTTCAAATAGTCAACTTTTGAAGAAATAAATCATTTAAATATTAAAATATATGTAAATATAAATAACTATATATTAAAATATATTCATACAATTCATAAATTTACGGGGGATTACATCTGCCGTGTTCGTTCCGATCAAAGAAACATGGAAGAAGAAGGAACTTGCCAAGACGTATATCAAGCACGTGGTGAGACTACATGGAGTCCCTAAGGACATCATTTCAGATCGTGATTCGAGATTCTTCACGAATTTTGGGCAAAAGGTCCAGTTGGATCTTGGAACAACGTTGAAGATAAGTATTGCGTTTCATCCTGCGACCGATGGTCAGACTGAAAGGACCAATCAGACTATGGAAGACATGTTTAAAGCGTGTGCGATTGATTTCCAAGGAAGTTAGGAAATTATCATATAACAATAGTTACCATGCAAGCATCAAGATGGCTCCATTTGAGGCGTTGTATGGAAGAAAGTATAGAAGTCCCATTTGTTAGAATGATTTTAGTGAAAATGTAGTGTTGGGGACTGAATTTTTTGAGGAGACTGTTAAGAATGTAATGTTGATTCAAGCTAGAATTCAAGCTGCTCAAGATAGGCAGAAAATTTATGTTGATTTGAAGCGAAGGGAAGATGAATTCGCTGTTGGTGATAAGGTGTTTTGGAGGTGTCACCGACATAAGGAGTAATGAGATTTGGTAGGAAGGGCAAGTTAAGTGCTAAGTATGTTGGCCCATATGAGATTTTGCAAAGAATTGGGAAGGTAGCCTATAAGTTGGCTTTACCAATGGAATTTGAGAAGATGCATGATATATTTCTCATTTCTCAGCTTAAGAGATATATCCCTGATAAGAATCATGTTCTGGAACCCGAAAGAATCTAGATAAATAGTAGCCTCATGTATGAGAAAAGACCTATGAAAATCTTGGATAGAAAGGTGCGTAGTACATGCAATAAGGATGTGAGTATTGTGAAAGTGCTTTGGTCTAACCATGAGTCCGAATAGACAACGTGGGAAGTCAAAGATGAAATGAAGAAGAAGTATCCTGATTTGTTCATTGAGGTGAGTTATGAGGGCGTAACACATTTTCTTTAAGAGGGGTAGAATGCGATAGAATTTCGCGCTTTTTGCCTTATTTTATGGTATTTTAACGCATTTTATGCTTATTTTGGCGATTTGCACATATTGGTGCGAAATATATTGGTTCTCCGCATCAAAAAATGTGTTCATGAGTAACACAAGTGGTTTTTAAAATTGGTTAAAGTGTGCACACGTTGTGACACAAGTATTTCCAAAGGGAAGATTTGAGTAGAAATTTTGAAACTGTGAGGATTTTCGTGTCAAGTTTCAGGATGAAACTTCTTTTAAGAGGGGTAGACTGTAATCCCCCACAATTTTATGAATTTTATAAATATATTTAAAGTATATTTATAACTGTTTTAGTATTTAAATTATTAATTTCTTAAAGTGTTGACTATTTTGAAAGTCAAAGGAATATTTAATGTTTTAAATAATCAAATATTTTATTGAGTCATACTGTGAAAGTTATTTTATAATTTAATTAGTTTGAGTTGTGGTATAAAAGATTTTACTATTGGGTTAGAGGAGCCCAAACCTTTATAGTTTTTCATATGAGCATCTTTCATTAAACTAACCCATCAAGCCCAAGTTTCTTTTGCACCCTAATGGCCTAATGGGGAACCTATAAATACTCTCCTACTTCACAATTTTGCAACATTACACAAAGCCTAATTTCTCTCCTCCTCTCTCTCTTTCTCACGACACTTTTCCCTCTCTCCTTCGTCCTGCGGCAGCCACAACAGCCACTGCAGCCACCGCCGGCGACGCCACTGCTGCCAGCCGCTGCTGCCAGCCGCGCACCACCGCCTAACCGCTTCAGCCCTCCTTCTCTTCTCGACTGCCGATTTCTCCACCCTCCTCTTTGGTTATTTTCTTCCTCTATATTATTTTAATGAGTAGTTTAATGTTTTAAGTATTGTTTTGATGAATTAATAATTAAAGTTTGTATCTTTGATTATTTAAACATTAATTTCAGATTATATAGTTAGTTAAGTGAAGGAATTATATTCCATATTTAATATATATGCTTAAATTAGGTTTTAAGCATGAAAGGATGGATTTTTAATGTTTTTAAGAGTTTGAACTACAGTAATATGTTATAGTTTATGAAAATTAAGTACATTAATCTTTATAACTATGTTAGAGTAAGTTTAAAAGAGTTTTAAAGATGTTATATGTTGCTGGAATTTTTATTAGCACACTTATGTTGGATTTTTAAATATCAAAGTATTGATTTTTAAGGGTTTTAATGACTAGTATGGTAGTACTATAAAATGGGGCATTAAAGGTTGAAGTTTTAATGTTTAAGAGGGTTTTAAAACACTTTTTAAGAGGGTTTAAATTACTTTAGTGTTGCTGTAATTTTTATTAGAGTATTAATACTTGGATGTTTTGGTACTTGATAGGTGGAAACTGTACTTCTAAGGTTTAGAAAGTGGCCTCTCATACGGTCTACACAAGGTATGTACATACCTATGTGTTATTAGACTAGTATCATGTCCTAAGGATAGGATTGATGTAGTACATGCATAGGGAACTTTTATAGTTCATATGTGGCTTATATTTAAGTGAATTTGAATGTTTTATGCCGTTGTGTGAAGCATGTTCTCTATGATGAATATGATATGTTTGTATGGATGATTGATGCAAGCATATGGGTTGAGAACGTTTATTTTATTAATTCACATGAGGGATTAATAATTATATTGTTTATTGGATCATGAATTGTATCTTGTTGTTTCCTTGGATTTATTATATTATTTACTTTATAAGGACCGTGGGCCTTGTTTAGTAATGTTGGATATTCACCTTTTGACAGGTTGGTTGATTGATGATTTAAGTCAACAAATAAAGGATGGTTGATTATTAATTAAGGAATGGGATTTATTATTGGATTGATTGAGTTGTTCGATTACAATATTTAATTCTAAAATAAAAATGGGAATTTTGTGTATCCATGATATTTATGTTGGTTGTCTTATTTTGTGAGTTTCAACATTGAATAATTTATTAATACTTAAAGTGGAAAGTGAATAGCAATAAGCTTTAGACTTGTGCAAGTCTGAAGTGTTGGACTAGTATGAGTTGGAGTATGGTAGTCCATGGCTTTTCTTGGGATTGGATTGATCACCGTGTCATATTTTATTTAATTATTAGAACCTCGATATCGTTGGTCGCGGGAGTACGGAGTCGCGCCCGTACTTCGTCTTCTATATTGAAGAGAAGTTCGGTTTGGAAAACCTTAATCATTGATTATGCAATTTAATTATATTTAATCTATTGGTTGTAAAGTCTAGTGAGTCTGTTATTTCGTTATATTATTATTTATCTTTGAGTTAATGTTTTTTTGTATCATATTAGGTTTTATGTTTTGTTTACTATGTAGTACTCAGCTTTGCTGATTACGTGCTTTTCTGTGTGTCGATCATGGCTGTGCCTTATTGATCTTGTGATGACCCATTTGGTGAGCAGTCTTTCACGATCAATAAAGCATCGACCATTTCAGGTCTGAAGATGATGCATCATTGGGTTTTAGGATTTCGTCTGGAGAGCTTGTGTTTTAGTTTCATTAATACTTTCATAATTTTGGTTTAGTTATGGTTTTAATAGTTTGACTTTTATGTTGGTTTGACTATGGTTTATTTGGTTTTGGAGTTGACTTATGGTTGACTGGGTTTAATTATGTTTTCTAAAGTTATTTATTTATTTCTGCTGCAAAATTCTGAATAATCCGATACGTTATCACACGGGCAATAATACTTTGATAATTCTCGATGTTTTGTGGGAAAAAGGTATTTTATAAAATAGAGAATTGTCGGGGTGTTACATGGAGCTTGTGGGAAATAAGCTTCAAGAGTTAAGGCACCTTCGCCAAGAAGGGTCATTGAGGGAGATTATCTTTTGTATGAGGGCTGATTGTTTTGGATAAATTTCACCAAAGAGGATTAATCTATCAACAAAGTTAGGCAATCAATCTAAGTGATAGAATAAAATTGAGAAGGACGTTGCTCGTTCTATTATTGCTTGTATAGCTTATAAGAATACATAAATATTGAGATGAGAAGAGAAGAAGTAGAGTTGATTGTAATCAGATGCCTTATACTTGGCTACATATTGTTCTATTTATAATGAAATAAACCAAGCTAAGTTACCGTTATTGGTTGTTGGGAATGATAGATATTCCAGCTGAAGATCCCTTGAAATATGACGAGCTTCTTCCTCTACTATCTCAACTGCACAACGGGTGCTGACTTTATTCAATCCGGAATACTACCACTTGCTTAACGGTCATGTGGACGAATTCTGGACATGTCCTTATCTCTGGACACGTCGCTAAAACTGGTCAGGTACAATCTGAATTTTACCGCACATCAATTACCCCTAATTTTGCTTGAGAATTGCGCTAGAAATTTCAAAAAGTAAAATTACAACTTCCCACTACGCACATGATTGAATACCGGGCCTTGAAACGAGCCCAATAACTGCTGCAAGTCATTTATTTTAAAAAAGTAACCATCTCCCATCATTACACTTCTCCCCAACAGCTCGTTTTTACAGCGCATTTATTAACTCACATACACCACCTTTTCAAACGCATTTTTCTTCTTCCATCTTCCGAGTTCTCCAAGTAAGAATTCTTTTTGTATCTTGTCCTTTTCGCCATTTTTTTTATAGTTCTTCCTTAGTCCTTTTCGTTCTTTTTCACAATGGGAAAGAAAAGCACTTCCATTTTCTATCTTCTTTGAGCCTAGTGAAAATGAAAGGGATGACCAGACTAAACCAGGGTGGTTCTGCTTCTATGAATACCCATTCTTGAATAGGGCTTCTATTCCCTTTTCTCCCTTTAACAAAGCTTTCCTTGCCCACCTAGGGGTCGCTCCATGTCAATTAATGCCCATGGTTTGGAGAGTTCTAGTTTCCGCTGATATCTTGGCTGAAAGAGTAGGGTTTCATTCCACTTTGGAAGTTTTGGCTTACACATATGCTGTAAATATGTGGGGAAAATGCAAGGTTAGCCTGTCCACAAAGACCAAATGTTATCCTCTCATCTTGAAGGTGGACCGGCAGAATAAAGGGTGGATGACTATATACTTTTTTGTGAAGATAGATTCGTTGGGAGAAGAAATTGGGTAGCTTCTTTCTAACTGGAAGGTTAAGGGTAAGAATTGTGAATTTGTGTTTTGAATCTTGATGTTTGATTAACTTCTCACTACTTTTTTTCTGCAGGAATTTCCCTTGAAGACGTTGAGATTGATGAAGAATCAGCCAAATAAAAGATTTAGGATTTCCTGGATCTTGGTGAGGAGGCGAGAGAATATCCTTTGACACCAATCACTCCAATTGAAGTAGAGGACACCCAGATCAGCGATCCATCCATTGGCAACATGTCTTCAGGTAACCATACTTCGCACTTGTCCTCGAGACAAAAAGTTAACATGACATAAAGAACCTGACTTCCTATGTTTTCTTGAACAAACACCTCCAAAAGTGCTAAAAGTCTCAAGGAATTGTCCACCACATACATGATCAATCTTGGGGCCGTCAAGAAGGCTAAGATTGCGCATGATGCTCCTACTGCAAAGGATGTAAAACCTGCTGACTCTAGATTCACTCCAAAGAGCATGCCTCCTCCGTCAAGTTCTGCGACTCCTTCTCCTCAGACCTCCACTGCTGCCACTGGTTAGAGGCTTCCTGTGCTCAACATGACATTCCCCGGAGAATATTGCAACGAATTAAAGCATGTCACTACTCTGTGGCCTTATATAGACCAACTCTGGTTTCCTACGAGCGCACGCCACAACAAGGCCAAACCAGAAAGTACTGCTGGCGAAGCTGTCCATTGCGCTTTCCAGGCACTACTTCCCTGTACATTCATGAAACACAATTTGGTCAAGTAGCACCGTTCTTAATTTTTACTTACCTGTCGCTTTTTCCTGGCACATACTCTTCAGGCCACTTTAGGCAATGTGAAGAACATCCTCTCCTATCACAAGGAACTCGAGAGGATGGCTGGGGAGTTGTCCAACGCCCAGAACAAACTGAAGGACCAGGAGAAAAGGAAAGATAACAAGGGGCTGCCAAAGAAGAGGAGCTGCAGAAGAAAGAGGAGGAGCTGGTTGATAGTGCCGTCTACTATGCCATGAAGACCACCGCAGAGCTGATGAAGGAGTACAAAGATGGCAAGGCCGCGACTTGGGAGCCTGACCAAGCCATTAAGGACTTCGCTCAAGCCTATCCTGAGGAAGGAGAGGTCACCTCGAAGAAGACTGAGGATAAGCAGTTTAACCAGGGTGGTCAGCTTGCTGGAAAAGGTGACCAAGGGGCCTCTGTGGCGGACCAGGCGATGGCAGAAGCTAATCTTGAAGAGAAATCGGAAAATGTAATCGTCATTTAAATAATTTCAAACCAATAGTTACCTTTTAATTTCTGTCGTGTGTTGAGTTATGGTTTTACTGTCCTCTTCATGGGAACAAACATGTTTGAATGTTGCTTTGAATACTTCTTTGCATGCCCACTGTTTTGAGGGGTTTATCAAATTAATTTTTGTTGTGTGCTGAATTGCTTCGATAATTGCTGAGTTTATGATCTGTCTGCTAGACTTTCGATTTGCAATATGCGTAACTTTGTTGATTTGTTAAGTTGCAAAGGTACAGAGTTGTCAACTGATAAATTTGTAGAGTTGTCAAATTGTAGTCAAGTTGTGTAGTTGTCAATTTGTAGATTTGTAGATTTGTTGAGTTGTAAAAATTGTCTAGTTTTAAATTTGTAGAGTTGTCATTTAGACCTTATCCTATGCAAGGACTGGTTTGACATCTTCTGAGTACCTGATGTAGGGGGGGGGTGAAACTGGTGTCTTGTGCTGGTTTGATTGTTGTTCCGTTGTCTGACTTGTTGTTCATAATAATTCTGCAAAACAAAGGGTTAGAAGCGTTGGCCGTTGGCGCGGCCAAAGGCCCTCCGATGCTTGAGTCAGTAATAGTTTTGAAAAGAAATAATGGGTATGAACAAAAGTTCAGGCTAAGAAAACATACCTACCTGACGCGTCATCTTTGATGGTCAAGTGACAAGTAGAATATAGATTTAGATGTAATACCTTTTCAGATGCTTGGAATTTCAGCTTCTTGGGACAGGTGTCTCATCATGCTTGACAAGGGAAAATGCCCCCTGCCCAACGACCTTGCTGATTTCATAAGACCCTTCCTAGGTAGGGCCTAACTTACCGTCATTGGGATCCTTTGTGTTCTGGAAGACTTTTTTGAGGACCTAGTCACCTACCTGAAACATCTTAATCCTTACATTTTTGTTGTAGCTATGTGCCACACCTTGTTGGTAGGTATCTATATCATGGGTTAGTTCGTCATTATCTCTATCTTCAGTCATTAAATCATACCTGGTAGAGAAGACATAGACTTATGTTGGAATGACAGCTTCGCATCCGTTAATGATGGAGAAACGAGTATGGCCAGTGGCGTTTTTAGGAGTAGTTCGACCTGCCCACAGGACAAGTGGAAGTTGTTTAGCCCACTTCCCTTTGGCAGCTTCTAGGTGACGCTTCAACTGGTTTACTACCATTTTATTGCTGGACTATGCTTGACCATTGCTTGAGAGTACCTAGGAGTTGATGTGTGCAGCCTAATTTTCCATCTGGCACAGAAAGCTTTCTTCTTATCGCTTATGAACTGTGAGACATTATCACATACTATTTCCGCGTGGACACCGTACCCGCACAATATGTTACGTTTTATAAACGGAATCACTTCTTTGTCTCTTACCTGTTTGAAAGTTTATGCTTCTATCCACTTTGAGAATTAGTCCGTCACGGCTAGCAAGAAGACTTTTTGGCCAAGTGCCTGAGGTAGCTTTCTTACTATATCCATGCCCCACTTCATGAATGCCATGGCGTCAAAATGGGATGTAAGGTTTCCGAAGGTTGGTGCTAGATAGGTGCATGTCATTGGCATGCATCACATCTTTTTGCGACATCTACGACATCTTGGCGCATTGTGGGCCATTAGTATCCCATCAAGTGGACTTTGGTGGATAGGCTTCGTCCTGCAACATGGTTGCCCCAGTATAGCAATGAGTTTCCTCGAGAACTTGTCGTGCTTCCTCGGTTTCTAGACACCCGAGATAAACACCTGAAACAGATATTTCTAACGTAACATCTTGAATTAGTATATAGCGGGATTTTTTCATGCGAAATGCCCTGGCATCTTTTCCAGGAGGGAATGATGCCATTCTTGAGCCAAGCGATGAATGGTGAAGTCCATCCTTCAGCGCCAGGCACTAGTGCTGATGATGTCGAAGCTCATTCATGTCCACTTTGGATCATAAAGACGTCTTGTTCAATAGCTGGGTAAGCTAGATGGACAATAGGCACGCTGGTTAACTTAGATCCTTTGAGTGAAGATCCTAAGCTGGCCAAGGCATCAGCTTGAGAATTCTGCTCTCTGGGTACTTTTCTTATGTTACAGTACTCGAAATTTTTTGTTAGTCGATGAACGACGTCTAAATAGGAACCTATTTTTGCGTCTTTGGCGGCATAATCGCCGTTAATTTGACTAACAATAAGTAAAGAATCACATCTTACCTCGAGACGTCTTACTTTCAGGTCTCTGGCTGCCATGAGTCCGATAAGTAATGCTTCATACTCAAATCCGTTGTTGGTGGCTCAAAAATCACACTGGACAACTTGTACAATTTCATCACCTTCTGGGGATACAAGCATAATACCCAAGCCAATGCCCCGGATGTTGGATGCCCCATCAATATAAAGCGTCCAGGTCCGGTCAGAACCGTCATCTTGAAGCATGTTGACCTCTTTGTCAGCAAAGGGTTGAAGCTCAGGTGTAAAATCGGATACGAAGTCAGCCAAATTAAAGCTTGTGATTTGATAGCTGTCCTCGGTTCATATTGGATGTCGTAGGCACTTAGTTGGATGGACCACTTCGCCATCCGCCCTGTTAGTTTTGGCTTTCGCAATACAGTCTTAATGGGATAACTAGTTCTTACGACTATGGGATGAGATTCGAAGTAAGGGTGTAATTTCGTAGAAGACATTACTAATGCGAGTATTAACTTTTCCAAATAAGCGTACCTGGTTTCAGCGTCAAGTAGGGATTTACTAACGTAGTTGTAGACACATAATCATGTCTCCCCATTTAGTACCCTACGATGACTAATATCCCGCTCTAATTGGTCCGGATCGAGGAAAGAATAAAGAACGAGTCTAAAATAAAATGTTTTAAGCGCAAAATAATATTCTAACTCTTTTTATTAACCCATTTTGGAAAACCTTTTTTGTAAATAATTTTACTAAGGCCACTTTCTAAACATGTTTTAAAATAGCTTTATAAAAACCCGTCTTCGAAAACCTTTTAAAAATAGTTTTTATGAAAGCCCAATTTCTAAAATCCATTTTCTAAGCCCATTTTAATTAATAGAATTAATTAATCATATTAATTAGCTCTATTAGTAAAAATTTCTTTTATAAAAATAATCTTTCTCCAATGTGTTTTTGAATAATTTTTTAACTAACTCTTTTCTAAAATCTTTTTTAAATAATCTTTTTAGAAACCTAGTTATTTTCGGCAATCTATTGCATCCAGCCTACCTAGCCTATATATATCGCTACCTCCTAACAATCTACAACACCATAAAATAACACACCGCCAAATATCAAAACTCATATCTTTGCCTTAAAAATGCATCTATTAAAAAAGATGTTAGAGAGAGAAAGAAAGAACGAAACAATAGGCGAAAATAAAAACCCTAGAAATCAGCCCCAAATCAATTACTATAGCCTTCCCTGCCATAAATTTCCCCCTGCAAATCTCTGCGCTACCTCTCTTCCTTAACAATAAGTTGAAAATTTTAGCTTTTCTGATTCTCTTAACCACCCTCTTCAAGTACAGTTATGATGAGTTTAGTTTTCCCCCAAATCAATTTAGTAGGGATGCGCCTACTTCTTCTCTAATTAAAGCTTCACGCTTAGTTACTCGGAGTAATGATGGCTATAATTACTCTTCGTTCTATCCCAACGTTCTGATTAGAGCCACAAAGAGAGCTCGAAATTGGATTAAAGGGTTTCACCTACTCCAATTTAAGTACAACCTAGCTGGGGTTTCTAGGGTTTCCTGTTTCGTCGCATTAAATGTGAGTGAGTTTTCTTTTCCCTATCTTCTTAAGGAGGGATGTTGTGGCATGTTTTCTTCGTTTTCGCGTGTATTGATGGTGCCAGGAGGAGTAAATGATGGTAAGCTGCTTGCTACAATAAAAACTTGTAGGTTTTAATTGTAGCATAAGAACATTACATGCGATGGAATGCTTCAAGGAAGAAAGAGATTTCTCTCCCTTGAATAATTCTTTTGCGAGAGGTAATTAAATTTGCCTATAAAAGGCAAATTCGGGTAAAAATTGTTATCACATATCCCTTTCAATCTCTCCCTATATTCTCTCTCGTCTGTCTTTAAGTTTTTTCGCTTCAAATTCGTTTTCATTTACTATGGTGCTTGCCTAACTCCTTTAAAGAAGCTATTTTATCGAACCCTATCTCTCAAAATAGTAATGTTGAGGGTATTCTTGCTGATAATATTCCTTCCGAGAATGTTTTTAGTGCCATTCCTCAAAGTCCACCCTTTCCGTTATTCCTCCTGTTGCTTTAAATGAGAATGATCCCCCTCCCCCTGTTGTTCTTGCCAGCCCTGTGGTCTTAGATGACCTTCCTCAGGTTAAGCATGATATTGATGAACTTACCAAAACTTGTCTTTTTGGTAAGATGATGTCTGCCCCTCTTGATATACGTACCATTATGGCTTGCACAAAGTCTGATTGGAAGTTCATAAAGGGTGAAATAGACTACCTTGATATGGGGAACAATTGGATTCTTTTGAGGTTTTCTAACCCTCGTGATCTTGCTCTTGTTTGGAGTGAGAGGCCTTGGCATATCCAAGGTGATCTCTTCGTTATTTGTCCATGGAAGCCTTTCTTTGATCCTTACATTGAAGAAATTCAATGGGTGGATCTTTGGTTAGAATTCCCCGCTTGCCTACTGGGCTTCTAAACTTTGATTCTATTGCTAACCTGCTAGCTGTTAATGAGATTGGTACTCTAGTCAAACTGGATCAAAGGTCTCTTTTGAGAAATAAGATCCGGTTTGCTAGGGTTTGTGTTAGGGTGAACATTCAAGGTCCCCTCCTTAGATTTGCTGAAGTCTGTAGAGTTGGTGATTAGTGCATGGCTATGTGGTTTGGTATGAGGATTTTTCCTTTGGTTGCTCATTTTGTGGTGAAAGTGCTCATATCATTGATGTTTGCCCCCTGTTAACTTCTCCTAAGAAAGCTGTTACTATTCAACTGATGAAAATCCTAAACAGAAACACTATTTCAGTCTATGGCTAAAGCTGCTGGGCAAGAAATTCATGATACCATTGCTGAGCCTGCAAGTGTGGTTCATGTTCAGTCCAAGCATTTTCAAAAAAAAAGTTTTCAAAAGTCCCTTTTTCCAAGAATAAGAATGGTGGTAAGGATGCTGCTGGTCTCTTACATACACCTTTTGTCAAAGGTATAGTTATTAAAGAGCCCTCTCAAAATGTTGATTTTAAAGTTGCTGAAGGTAAGAACACCCCTACTCTCTTGTCTGATAAAGGGAAAGGTAAGCTGGTGATTGCTCACCCTTATATTTCTGATGATGTATCCTCTGATGATGAGGCTTACTTGCTGCCACCTCTAGTCCCTCTCCCATTTGCTGAGCCTATGGCTAAGGAGTCTGTTGATACTGGTGAAAATCAGTCCCCCCTTTGCTCTCCTATGCCATTCAGAGTGTTTTGTCCTGCTAAGCTCATTAGTGATTCTCTCCTGCTCCCCCCCTCTAAGTTTAATGCTCAGTTTGAGTATTCTTCTGCTGATGGTAAGCCCGCCGATGATACCTTTCGTTGGAAAATGATGTTGATGATAAGCTGGATGAGCTTGATTCATATGGTGACAAATCTTTCCAGTCTCTTACTTCATAACACTCTATGGTGTGGCAAATTGAGCATTGGGGATGGACCCCTCCTTCCCCGTTATCCTTTCTTCTCAATCTGGGTTAGCAAAGAGGAGATTTGATGACATGGAGAGTGATGATGCCTCTTCAACCCTGAAGAGGAAGAGAAACTAATCTTTTCAGTCCTCCCTTTTATGATGTGGCATTTTGGTATTTTTATAATATTATCATGTCTATAGCATGTTGGAATATTCGTGGTGTGATTAGGAAAAATGCCTTGGTATAGGTTAAAGACTTTTTCTCTAGTAATAATGTTAAGATTATGATGCTTTGTGAAGTGAAATCCCAAACCCCCCTACCCAGATTACTGATGTTCAATGTGGGTTCCAGTTTTTGGATTTTGTTCCTACCCAAGGATTAGCGGGAGGTATTTGGTTGCTATGGAAAAGTTGTAATCTTAATCCCTTTAATCTCGTTGTTATATATAATTCATCAAGGTTTATAGCTTGCAATCTTTCTCTTCTTAATTTAAGTCTTTCTTTTGTGGTTATTTTTATCTATGCTCTGGCAAGACAAGCTCAAAAACCTGAATTTTGGGCTGAACTTATTGAGTATGTGAATAACTTGCAATCCCCTTTTTTGATAATTGGTGATTTTAATGAAATCACAAATTCCTTAGATAAGCTTAGTGGAGTTCCTTTTAATCAAAATAGAGCTTTAACTTTATCTAATCTATTATCTAGAACTTGTTCTACAGAACTACCTTTTTCTGGCTCGCGTTTTACTTGGAGAAAGAAAAGGTTTGGATCCAATAACTTGTTGGAACGCTTAGATAGAGCAGTTGCATGCATTCCATGGATTCCTAATTTTCCGGAAACTAAGGTGAAACATCATAATTTCACCAGTTCATATCATTGTATTATTACTCTTGACTATTGGTCTTCGGTTACCTCAAAAGCTCCTCCTTTCCGTTTTGAAAAGATGTGGTGCTTACAAAAGGATTGTGATAATTTAGTTAAAAAAACTTGGTGTCATAGATTTCAAGGTTCCTATATGTTTTGTTTAGTCAAAAAGTGTATACTTTTATAAGACAAATCTAAAGTTTAGAATAAATCCCAGTTCGGGAACATTTTCCGTCAAATTCGAATAGTAGACAAAAAATTAACTTCTTTACAAGCAGCTTTACTTTTGAATCAAGATGATGTTAGTTTACAACAAAAACAAGAGATTTTTTTTTGCTAAGCGCTCTAAGCTCCTTACCTTTAGTCATGAGTATTGGAAACAAAAACGTAAGACAAATTATTTAACTAAAGGAGATGCAAATACTAGCTATTTTCATGCGCATGCTTCAATTTACCGAAACCGAAACCAATTAAAGGAATTTACGACATCTGAGAATGTTATCATTACCACTCCTTCTGTCATCTCCGAGGAGATTACAAAAGAACTCCGTTCTAGATTTATCTCTAATCCGTTGTGTAATTTCAATGAATGAGTAGATTTCTCTTTAATCTCCCCTATTATTTCAGATGAGGACAATGTTTTTCTTATTAGCCCAGTTTTGGGTGAGGAAATTAAAGTCGCCACTTTTAATTTGGCCCAGGACAAATCCCCAAGTCCTGATGGGTATCCCCCGTTCTTTTTTCAAAAATATTGGACTTTAGTTGGTAATTCAGTCATTCGTGCAGTTCAGGCTTTTTTTCATTCTGGGAAAATTTTAAAAGAAATTAATCACATCTTCCTTGCGTTAATCCCTAAAAAAGATAGTCCAACTTGGGCTAATCATTTTAGACCTATCAGTTTATGCTCTACCATTTATAAAATCATCTCGAAGATCATCACTAATAGGCTAAAAATTGTCATGGGAAAAATCATTCACCCTCTTCAAGGGGCGTTTGTTCAAGACAGATTAATTCAGGATAATATTCTTATAGAGCATGAAGTTTTTCACTCTTTTAGGAAGAAATCAGGTCAGACTGCTTGGATAGCTATTAAGTTAGATATGAAAAAAAGCTTATGATAGATTAGAATGAAATTTCATTTTTAAAATGCTTAAAGAGCTTGGATTTGATGAAAAGAGAATTAATTGGGTCAAAGTTTGTATCTCCACTCCTTCTTTTTCAGTTCTAGTTAATGGTATCCAGGGCCCTTCGTTTATTTCTTCGTGAGGTATTCGCCAAGGAGACCCTCTTTCTCTGTATTTATTTATTCTCTGTGCTGAGCTCCTTGCCCGTAAGTTTGCGGACTGCTCCCAAAGAGATTGACTTGTCGGTGTCTCAGTTGGAAATTCTGGTGTCAGAATTCCTTTTTTAACTTTTGCTGATGACACAATGATTTTTGCTAAAGCCAATGATCATTGTTGTTATGCTATCCGTCAAATTTTAGATAAATATTGTTCTATGTCAGGTTAGCTGGTCAATTACCATAAGTTAGCCTTTTAAGTTTCGCCGAATGTCTCTGAGGAGGCGAAAGCTAATTTTGCTTCTATTTTGGGCATGGAGGAAACTCAAGACTTGGGGGAGTATATGGGATGCCCGATTATTAGTTCTAGAGTCACAAAGAGACTTTTGGGAAGGTTTTATCTTCTGTTAGCTCTCAGCTTCCTAAATGGGAAGCTAATTCTTTATCTCAAGCTGGCAGAACGGTTCTAATTCAATCGAATCTTGCAACAAAGGCAAATTTTTAAATGCAAAGTTTTTATCTGCCTAAAAGTGTTCTTTATAGGTTAGATAAATCTTACAGAAACTTCTTTTGGAATAAGGACTCTCTCAACTCTTCTTCGAATCTAGTGGGGTGGGATAAAATATGCAAGCCTAAAGTCTTTAGTGGCCTTGGTTTGCAAAAAGCTGAAACCAATAATGTAGCTTTACAAATGAAACTTCTGTGGAACATATGAAGGATCCGAATAATCTTTGGGTTCAGTTGGTGAGAAAAAAGTATATTAAGTCTAACAATATTTTATCGTGTAAAGTTTCAAGTCTTGCTTCTTGGCAATGGAGGAACCTGATGAAGTTGGGCTCTTTATTTTGCCAAGGCCTTCGGTGGCAAATAGGTAATGGTCAACATGTGAGAATCTGGAATGATAATTGGATTTTCAATTTCCTCTAAGTTCCATTATTCAGCCTCCGTCTCATTCTCTCTTGATCAGAGTCAGTGAATTTATTACTCCCTATGGTTGTTTGGGTTCCTTGAAACTTTCCGTCTATCTCCCTCCTACAGTGGTTAAGCAAGTGTGTGCGCTCTTCCTGCCCTCAAATCCCAAAGAAGATATATTTGTTTAGGGCTTAGCAGTTGATGGTGAGTATTCAGTTAAATCAGGTGCTCTGCTAGCCCTAGGTCTTTTAAATCCTACCAATTCACATGTGGAGTATGCCTGAATTTGGAAGCTTCATGTTCCGCCTAAGATTAAAAACTTTTTGTGGAAAGCTTGTAATAATGGTCTCCCTACTAAGGAAAGATTGGAAAAGAGTCACATCTTCCTTCCTCAAGAGTGTGTGTTTTGTAATTTCCATTCTGAGTCTACTTCCCATATATGTTTCCATTGTCCTTTTGTCACTAATGTCCTTTCCATTTTACATGATAATTACAAATGGCCTGCCTTCCCCCTGCTCTTTCTGTGTGTTCTTCTGAGCCTTTTCGTTCGATTCTCCAGGCTTGCCATTCTCTCTCTTCATTAGAGGATTTATGTTTCTTTTCTATTGTTTGGTGGTTTATCTGGTTCTTTAGAAACAAAATTATTTTTAATGAGGATAGCTTCTCCCCTTTCTAGGCAGCTTTAATTATTAATAAGTTTGCTACTAATTGGTCAAAGACCTCTAGTGTTATTTTTGGAGCCTCGATTCCCCTTCCGCTTCCCGGGAGGGTCAAGGGCCCTAAGATTCCTAGATCGGGGACTAATCTTGTTTGGTCCCTGCCTCCTAAGAATTTATGTAAGCTTAACTTTGATGGTTCTAAACTTGATAATGGTCAATCGTCTTTTGGTTTTGTTATTAGGGATGATAATGGGTTAGTTCTGCTCTCTGGAGCTAAGTCGCTGGGTCCCTCCTTGTCTATTCTTCAAGCTAAAGCCTAGGGTTTAAGGGAGGGTATTCGGGGTTCTCTCCTTATAAAAATAACATAAAAACTCATCTGCTAACCTCCAAACTGGACCGATCCACTAATATTCAACGCCTAATCTAACAACGCAAGACACAAAACTCACCTCCTAACAATTCTCACGCCTATACCTGATACTACTCCATAATATCAATCACAACATTCATCACCAATTCAACTCCTCATAATCCATCTTCCTAAACCTGCGCCTAAGACTTTCATACTAATTCATCATCAACAATTATCATCATAATCCTTTGATAATCATCATCACAAACCCCCTAAGCCAAATACGTACAACCCAGTGACCTACAATACTCATCCTACACATATTCATCTACTATAAATTAATCCCCATACCAAAAACCTACAGCACCTATACTTTTTTTTTGGCCCCCAACTGGGAACCTCTTGGTAAGAAGAAGGACCCTACTAGACGAGCATCTCTCGCAGGTCAGCCAGCCCAACTACACAGGTAAACGCTTATAGTAAGGGGGGATAAAGGGAATCCCGACTCCCAAGCACAAGTAGGTAGTGGGGCTCGAATTTGTGACCTTAAAGTCATAAGTTGAGTTTCCCACCACCTCCACCAAGTAAGCTTGGTTACAACACCTATATATATACTACCTCACTACAGCATCATATCTCAAACATAATACTATACGCAACATATGACACCAAACATTACATATTTTTTAAGGCTTGTTCGATATTCAATTTTCCAAGATCTGTACAAATCAACGACCCCATACGGTGGTATAATTTCTGAGGGTCAACTAAATTAACAAACTTTATTTTTATTTCTTGATTTAATATTTATTATTATTTTATTGAAGTTACTAACATTCTATTCATGATGTAGATTGTTAACGTATTCCTGCGACTGTATATTACACTAACTCCCTCCAATATTTTCTTTTCTTATATTTATTTCTTTTCATGGACATTATTATTTTTATGCCTGATTGCAATATTTATCACATTGTATATTATTGCTAATCAAAGACCTAAAGAATTGTTCTAATATTTATCAGATAATTTGGAAAACCTGTTAGGTTCCCTGTAATTTTGATTGCCTAACAACATATCACTAAAAAAATAGTCTTTTATGAGTTTCAAGAACCAACCTATACTATATTATTTTTAGGGTGCATGAAAATATTATTTGGTTATTCTATTGCATAAAAATTGACATGAATCGATATTTAGTAAAGGCCATCAATGGGCGAATGTGGTTCATTATGACCGTGTTCGTACCCTCACCCCCGAACACAAAATGTGGTTCATTGACCATCTATGAAGTCAGGACGGGGAAATCTACATTGGATATTTCCCTAATTTGTTCCTACGGTTTCCCAATATCCAATTAGGTTTATGAGTCTTCCTTTAAAGACTTGTTGGCGACTTCAAAACATTTTTCAATAAAACCTTAACAATGGGGTAGTCAAATATGCTCTCACACCGTGTAGGCGAAATAAAAACACGCCTAAAGTAGTAAAGGGGTAGTTGCTTACCATCTTCTTCCTTTACTAGAACTGCACTGACTGTCGTTTCTGACACCGAAAGGTAGAGCTGCAACTTCTCTTGTGGTTTTGGTTTGGACAACAAGGGAGGATGAGTCAAGCATGACTTTAGGTCTTGCAGTGCTTGCTCATGCTTTGTGGTCCACTCGAATTTGGTATTTTTCCTGAGTATATCTTAAAAGAGATGGCATTTATCTGATGATTCAGAAATGAACCTGTTTATGGCGGCGACTTGTCCAGTCAGCTTATGACGTCTTTGGGACATCGTGGTGACTGGAGAGTGAGGACTGCTCGGATGTGCTCGGGGCTTGCTTCAATCCCTTTTTGGGTCACTATGTAACCCAAGAATTTACCTGATGAAACACCGAAGGAAAATTTGGAGGGATTCAGCTTCATGTTGTATTTTCGGAGGACTTGGAAGGTTTCCTCGAGATGTCCAACATGATCAGTTGCCTTCACAGACTTGACTAGCATGTCATCTATGTAGACTTCCATGGTTTGTCCTATTTGCTTTTCAAACATTTTGTTGACTAGCCTCTGGTACGTTGCCCCTACATTTTTCAATCCAATAGGCATAACCTTATAACAATAGATACCCCTGTCGGTGATGAACGTTGTTTTCTCTTGGTCCTCTGGATGCATTAAGATTTGATTATAACCGCTAAAGGCATCCAGCATGGTCAGCGTTTCATGGCCAGCAGTAGCATCAATCATGACAACAATAATATGGGGGACAGGGAAAGGGTCTTTAGGGCATGCTTTATTTAAATCTGTAAAATTGATGCATACCCTCCACTTACTTAATGGATGCATTAGGGTCAGGGTAATGTACCTCTCTAATCTTACCTGCCTTGCGTAATTTCTCGACTTCTTCATTTATAGCTTGGTTACGCTCTGGTGCGAATTTTCGCCGCTTCTGCCTGACCGGTGGATGCTTAGGGTCTATTCGTAGTTTGTGAGTGACGAAGTCTGGGCTTATTACCATCTTGTCGTCGTGTTTCAAGGCAAAGTAATCACGGTTACCACGTAAAAAAGATTATGATGTCAGTCCTTACCTCATTAGGCAGGTCAGAGCGAGCCAATTTGTACCACCACTTGGTCAAGGAGCAATGGGTCAAGGGATACTTCATCCATCAATTCAGATTCTAGCTCTACATAGCCGAATGGTTCGGACTGCTCCTGTAATTGCTATGCAACCTCTTTCCCGGTGCTAGAGGGTTTGACAACGATCTTGTAACACTCCTTGGCAACTCTCTGGGTCGCCTCTGATTTTTTGAATTCCCCAAGAGTGGGGAATTTCACCTTTTGATGGTAAGTTGACGAAATAGCCTTCATTTCATGGATCCAGGGCCTGCCTAGAATAATGTTATAAGTAAAAACGCATTCTATGACCAAGAATTTTACATGTAGGTTGATGCCTCCTGCATAGACAGTCAATATGATTTCTCCTATGGTGTTTTTGGCTTTCCACTAAAGCAGTCGAGAACCGTGGATTTTTTGACCACATCATCTTTGCTCAGACCTATCGGGACGAGCGTGTATTGCATTATTATGTTGGCTGAGCTTCCATTATCCACCACGATTCTTTTGATCAGGCAGTTGCCAATGGAGAGAGAGATGACTAGACCAACGTGATGTAATTCTGAGGCATCTACCGCATCCACGTCATCAAAAGTGATTCCAAGTCGAGGATGAACGACTCGTCTCAAAGAGGGCTTGTACGTACTGCATTCCTTGTCATGTCATTTAGCTGCATAATAGGTCAAACCACAAACGTCAGATCTAACATTAATAACTTTAACATGAGAAGGAGGGTTAGGAGGTTTTTGAGGAGTGGATGCAGGCTTCTCTTTCTGGATGGTGGTCTTGGCTTTCTCGGACATGATTTCTTTGAGATGTCCATTTTTCAAAAGGTACGAGATTTCTCTTTGGAGAGCGATGCAGTCATCAGTGACATGACAGATACCTCCATGATAATCACACCATTTGGATGAATCTTTTCTGTCTCTTGGGCGAGATGACTTGGGTGGCCACTTGACTGCATCTCCTAGCTTCGTCAGATGGTTGATGAGTCCTCCCGTGCTCACCCAGAAGTTGTATTCATCTATCTTTGGGTGATGCTCGTACTCGTCCTTTCATTCTGGTTCGTCTTCTTCTACTGCAGCAACATAGTGATCATTGCTTGGTCGGTCATATGACTTTGGTCTGCTATCACGTTGCCGATTCCAAGTATATTTTTTCGTTGGGCCGTTCGGGCTCGAAGGGCTCCTTTCTCGGCATCCATATCTTCTTCCGCATCGAACTTGGGCAAGGGCTTTGTTTAATGCATCTTCGAACTCGTGCATGGATACTTGGTAAGATCTTTGTAGAGGTTAGAGTCTCCGTACAATCCTTGCTTGAATGCTTCGATGGCTGTAGGTATGTCACAATTAGGAATGTACACCTTCTCTCTATTGAAACGATGGATGTATTCTCTAAGACTCACTCCATAGCACTCGACGACGGTGCACAGTGTCGCCGGGTTTGCTTCGGACCATCCGACAACCGGCGAACCGCTGGTTGAACATATTCTCGGAGCTCTACGAAGGAGGTGATGCATCCATTTAGCAGATTAGTTAACCAATCTAGGGAAGGACTAGATAGAGTGGACCCGAATCCTTTACACGTACTAGCTTCTCTCATATAATGAGGAATAGGGATAGTCATCATCCTTTGCTTATACCTTGCTTGATGTGCTCACTAGGATCAGTGGTCCCGTCATATAGCTGAATGTTTTGCGCACCAAATTGCTTGGGGATGTCGATGTTATCAATATCATCTCGCATAAGGCGAGTCCGCATAACTATTTGGTTTGGCCTCTGCTATGGCGGGAGTCATCCCCGGGATTTTATTAATCATTTATTGCAGGATGGCAAATTTATGGTCCATGGCCTCGGTCATGCTACCGAGGACAAGGTTGGAGAAAGTCCATCCCCGGCGGCCGATTAGGGATAGATTGGACATGCGACGTTGAAACACCTATTCGTGAGTGACAAGCACACTAACAAATTGACTTATAGGGGGTAAATTTTGAGTGAAGGTGACTGATGGAACTTTAGGAGGCGATGGAGGCGTAACTTTTGGGAAGGTAACACGGGTTCGATGGGGAGTATTGGACACGGTGACATTTCTAGAGGAATTTGGACGAGGAGGCGTGTTTGGCACTGATCGAGATGACGAACCAAAAGTTGGAAAGGTTGAGGGAGTTTGAAAATGATTCGAACCAAGTAGGTGAATCTCAGACTTGACCATTACGAAATCACTGGTCAAAGGGGTTGAAGCAGGGCGTGACACTTGAGGTGTCATGATTTGTGAAATAACTGCGGTGAAGACCGGAGCATTTTGTAGGACAGGCTGGCTTCGAGGAGGAGTCACGGTATCCATATCCAGGCGGGTTGTCGCGCCTTCGAGGTTACGATGTGCCTGGTGGCGAGAGGATGATGTCGCCATGGAAACAATGGATTGCACTTGGCCACGCAGGGAATCGTTCTCTTTTGGGAGAATATCAATTTTTTTCATTGAGGCGCTTTCGCATTTCTTCCACAAATGAAAGGATGTTTCCAGCCATGGTTATTTTTCTTTTAACAATGGGATATGCTAAAGCACTTTTTAGACTGAATGCCCCACGGTGGGCGCTAAATTGTTTTGGATAAATTTCACTAAAGAGGATTAATCTATCAAGAAAAGTTAGGCAATCAATATATGTACTAGAATAAAATTGAGAAGGAATGTTGCTCATTGTATTATTGCTTGTATAGCTTATAAGAGTACAAAAATATTGAGAAGACAAGAAGTAGAGTTGATTGTAATCAGATTCCTTATACTTGGCTACATATTGTTCTATTTATAATGAAATAAACCTAGCTAAGTTACCGTTATTGGTTGTTGGGAGTGATAGATATTCCAACTGAAGATCCCTTGAAATATGGCAAGCTTCTTCCTCTATTATCTCAACTGCACAACGGTTGTTGACTTATTCAACGCGGAATACTAACATGTGCTTGACAGTCTTGTAGACAAAATCTGGACATGTCCTTATCTCTGGACACGTTGCTAAAACTGGTCAGGTACAATCCGAATTTTACCGCACAACACTGATCATTTTAGGAATCTCGGTAATATATATGTGTAACCCGAAGCTTCATAATGGGAGGCTTCAGGTCCTTAAACTTAAGGAGGATATTGATGAAGTTACGACTCAATTGACATGAATTAATTCTAAAATGACATGAAGCATAACTCTAAATAATACTACATAAAAAAAAACAATGATATAAAACATTTAAAAATGATATAACATAGTTCCAAAATAGCATGAAACATACCAATAATGACATAAAATAGTTTATAAATGACATGAAACAGACTTAAAAATGACACGAAACAGTTCAAAAATGACATAAAACACACCAATAATGACATGAAAGAGTTCTATAATGACATGAAACAATTATATTAGTTGGCATATGTGACATTTTGTTACACAATAGGTTATGGTGTAACATGTTACACCCAAGACACACTCTTTAATATAGAAATGGACTAACCATTTCCTAGTGGAAATGGAGAAATATCTCGACTAGATATTCATTCATGGAGAGAACATTATCGGTAAGAGCCTAACTAATTAGTACTGCAAAAACACCACGTCGCCTCTAAATTGTCTTTAGTGTGACCTAAGAGGCGACTCTAAAGCTACTGACTCTAGAACTATGTGGAGTTTTAGAGTCGCCCCTTTGAGGCGACACGTATGCTATTATACGAGCCGCCTATTATCTAAGAAGCAACAAACAAGATATTTTTTTAGAATCACCGCTTTGAGGCAACACAAAAATATTTCGTTTGATTTTTAAGAAATAATATGAAATAAAAAGTAAGGAGGGATAGGTGTCCTTTGTTTTAAATGTGCTATACGAAAACTTTTCGAGTCCCATTTTATAAAACAGGCGACACGATAGTCTTTTTTGAAATATCTACTAGCAACTTTCTATGTCACCCCTGTTATTCAATGGGACTTTGAATGTTTTGGTGACACACATTAAAAAGAGGTGACTCTAAAAGAGTGACTTATAAAGGTCTTTTATAGTATTTGTAAGTCTAATTATACCTAACATGCTCATAAAAGTCAATTGAACATGTAAAACAGGGACAGAAGTTTTGAACTAGATAAGGATTACCTCCAGCCATTGCTAATATTTTTGTCTCCTTTCTCTACTGCGATCTAGTGTACCCGATTAATCTTGGTTTCTGAATTATGGTGCCAAAGCCTCACTCTCCTGTATAGATGGCGTTTTTTTAAAGCAAATTCATTGACCTTTTCAGTATGAAAACACCTATTCTTATATCAGAGTCTTGCCATCAAAGAGTCCTAATAAAATGGTGAATGTTGTGAGTGGTTTTAGAAGTGGGAAGAGGATCATGGATTGTTCCTTGATCTGGGTAACTACCCACATAAAAATGGACCATATTCTTTTAGCTGACTATATATTTTTTAGTAATTAATTAATTATATAGTTAAAAATTCCAACATTCTTTCACTTGGTCCATTTTAACAAGAAAAACTTCATATACGAATCATAGTGATAAATTCTCTTAGAATGAGAATCTTTCTTCCATGTATCACGATATACTCAGTTTTTCACCATTCATACGACTATATGAGTAAATCCTATGTTTAATTTAGGCTAAACATAATGACATTTCTCAATAAAATAACAAGGTGCACGTACACAAAATCAAAAGAGAAATATCCAACTCACTGAAATGTTTCAATACAACACAAATAATGTATTACACGATAGAACCAAGTCCCATCTTTTCCACATGACCCTTGAAAACTTTAATTTGCATGCCTTTGGTCAAGGGATCAGTAAGCATGAGTTCAGTGCTTATGTGTTCTATAACCACTTTCTTTTCCTGAACACGTTCGTTGATGTCTCAAAATATTATGTCGATGTGTCTTCTTCGAGTTCCACTCTTATTATTCTTAGCCATAAATACAGCAACTAAATTATCACAATACATTCTAATCGGCCGACAGATAGAATCAATGACTCTTAGCCCTGATCTAAAGACTGAAACTCTTCATCCAAACACCATGTGAGGTAGCCTCAAAGCAAGAAACAAACTCAGCCGTCATAGTGGAAGTAGCGGTTATGGTCTGTTTCACACTCCTCCAAGATACAACACCATCATCTAGTATAAACACATATAATGAGGTGGATTTTTGTGAGTCTATGTAGCCACCAAAGTTAGAGTCACAATAACTAATCCTTGGTACCCTGAAGATATCTCACAATTTTCTTTGCATCCTTCCAGTGATTAGGACCTAGATTACTCTGATATCTTCCTAACACTCCAACAATATATGGTATATTAGGTCTTGTACAAACATAAGCATATATAATGTATTCAACAGCTGAAGCATAAGGAACATTTTCATTTGTTCCCTCTCAATATCATTCCTAGGGCACAAGTCCAAACTGACCCCGTAACCTTTCACATTGGGCACTATACTTCGTGAACAATCTTTTATACCGAATCTTTCAAGTACTTTAGTGATATAGGCTTCTTGAGACAAACCCAAAATGACATAAGATGCCTCACCCATATCCTTCATATCAAAATTACTTGAAAGAAATTGTTTCACTTCATATAGTAACCCTTTATCATTGGTTGCTAGGAAAATATCGTCCACATATAACACAAGGAAACAAATCCTACTCCCACTGACCTTGTGGTATATACATTGATGCATGATATTTTCTTCAAAACTAAACGAAGTTATCACTTTATGGATGTAACAGCCCGCACTCCCGAGCTGCTAGCTAATCATACTTAATATTCACAAATTCCAATTATCATTAGTAACCCGCGATTAGACATTTACTTGCAGCAAAAATATAAACGCAAATACAATCCTCAAAACAAAAACCTCTAAGTGCTCTTGAAACAATTTATCTTATACTAGGTCTCCAGAGTACACGATATGAGAACATAAGAACCATTCTCCATTAACCATCACATTCTTCCAGGCATCTTACTTATGGCTTTACCCTTTTGTGCTCCTGGTCCTTGAACTTACTCTTCCAAGATCCTTATACCTGCAAAATCACTTAATTATGAACTCTGCCCCCACCAAGACAGGTTCCATAAACAAAATCAGCGAGACTGAGTACACACTGTCCAACCATAAAATCTTTTTGGTGGCTTAAAACCTATTTACAGATTTAAATTTATCTTACAAAATATTAGAAATCAAGGTATAGAGAAATCATAATGACAGAATAATATAATAAATACTTATAGACAATTTTCAATGTTACTCGTTTTAAATAATAATAAGAGTATCTCACAAAATGAATAATATACACTTTCAATTAGAGGGGCCTCATAAGGATTCCATAGAATCTAATACGCTATTCCAAACCAATTCTATCGGACATGCTTTATGACATAACAATATTCCCCACTTCTCTGTTTCTAAAGAGTAACTTCTAATCCAAATATGTGCAACATAGCTAATACCCTTCATAAATTTTCTAACAAGTTTCTTAGTATTTCATTCCCATATTCCGCACATGAACTTCATAGTATTGGGAGAGTAAATATTACTTCAAAATAAAGTTTAACTTCCCACAAAACCACTTGTATATTCAAATAATATTATACTTTCTTTTTAGAAATCATATTTTCGGAAATCATATCACTAGGAAGAGAACACGAATAGAGATGCCTTCGGCAGCGAAGTCTCTATGCTTTTAAAAGGGGCGTCTCCCTCTTCCGTTATGTACTCGCTTGCAAGACTTTTAGGACATGTCCCCACAATACATAATACATAATATACATAACACATAATGTTGTTCATCACTGCTATGGCAGCTTCTTCCCCTTGCCAAACCAGAATCAAAATACATAACTCATGATTCAAATTCTATCAAAATCTCATAGTATAATCGCATTTGGGTATTCTATATACAAATTCAAATTATTCAATAAACACCATATACTTGAGTTTTCAATAACTTAACATAAATTAACCTTTTATAAAATCCATTTGGCAAAAATTACTTACATACAAACTTTGACATAAATATAGTCCAAATTCTATGACTTTATTATAATTATAGCCTAAAACATAGTTTATCGATCAGAATTTCATAATAGAATATAAGTCTTACATAAACGTTATATCTTAGTTACAAAAGTTCTTTACTCAGAAATATAGTCCCATTTAATCTTATATAACAACCTTTACATCATATAACTTAGTGTACCTCGATTTATACTTATGCTAATCATACTAAATATAATTATCTTGTTAAATCTCAAGTAGAACTTCTGTTATCCTTTCTGAGTAATTCTTCCGATAAGCAGAGCGTAATAATACTAATAAACTATACATCACTTATAACAATATATCTCAATGTTTGTATCACTATACCTAAACCTCATAATATAAATCGTCGCATAACCTAACTCTGAAATTCAGATACATGAAAACTTATGACTTCTAGGATTCAGACTTATATTTATAATTATCGCTGCTTCCTCCAAACAACTTGACAATTAATCTCATATCCCAATGATTCGACACTTTATACTTGAACTTCTGAGTGTCTACTAACTCAGCTACTATGATACCCGAAAACAACTTTATGACTCCAACTTCCATATTACACATATATTATTTTATATCCCCAACTTTCCTCCCTTTTCTTGTCTCGATTATTTGTTTGAACATTGTAATACTAAAATAAATATAAATTTACGTCCATCTTAACCTTATATTCATGTTTTCATCATTAGTAACTCATATCATTGGTTTCCAACACTTGCACTATCAATATATATATTCCGCGAACCTTCCTTTTATATTCTTTACCCCTTTCAATTAGAAAATAGGGCATTAGCCTTTCCATTTTAGCCTAGTTTGATACTCATATTATAAGATTCTAAGTTCGGATGTAGTTCCTCACAAACCTAGTATGATAATTTTATTATACCGTTCACTACCCCTTGGTTCATTACTCCCTTTCGAGCTATTGTATCCATTATAAGCTTCACCTATTACATTCTTATTTACATATCACACTTTAATTGCCCATCTTATCTTTCTCACATGCCATCTGACATTCCAAAATAGAACTCCTCAAACGCAATTTATGCTACAACTATTGTAACATAGATTTTCAATCTTATAAACCTGATTCCACATACTCTTCACAGATTCCCATAATATAATTTAACTTTTGATATAACCTTCTTTTCTTCACAAAAACATAATCAAAAGCTTACTTATACTTTAGCATTTCACACCCATCTAATATCCTAAAGGACTTATGGTTAACTCCTGTAATGATCATACATCCAAATTTATAACTAATTTTTCCCCTGAATCATATTCTGTACTATACCTGACATCTCCAAATAAAAATTTAGTTTTCTAACTTCTATCCTCGAACTTCTCATAATACAAGTAATCCCAAGTATGCAAAACTCGTAATGAGATATATTTCAGAATCTTGTATTATAGTGAGGCTTTCAAACTCATATCTTCCAAATGTCAAGTCCACATTCCTCAAAGTTGATAACCAATGTACATAAAATCTTTTTATGTGAATGTACTTCAGAATTTGTGTAACGAACCTGAATTTAAAGACACTTAATCTTTACAATATACTCGGATTCTTAATAATATTTTATCAATGAAACTCTTGATACATTTATACACCCCAGACAATATATACGTAAATTTCAACTAAAACATAATGAGGTTCCATAGCTTATCAATCACGTTGATTGCAAAGCATATGATATTGCTTGGAATATCTCACTTATAAACACACTTTAAATACACTAAAAATTATACCGACATTACTTAAATACTTATAATCATACGTCCATAACTTTTTCATATAATATTTAAAAACGTATGTCACAATTAACTTATATTATTAGGTCTCAGAAACCAAAATATTCTTCAAAACATAACAGTATTGACTTAGTATAGCATAAGTTGATATCACTGGGTAACTTTTACTTACTTTAAAATATTCGAATAAAACTATCTTCTATATCCTTATTAATATATCTCAAATCATGATCAGTAAATCAATGCGAAACTCGATATAATCAAATATTTTGACGTTAAATCATTTATTCCGAAAATCAGACAAACTTGGTAATTAAGAATCACACTTCTAAACAAGTTGAACTTATAATCATAAATCCACAATAAATCCAAGTCAGAACCCAAATTCCTTTTCGGAAAGTCATGAAATTCATACAACTTGCAATAACGCAAATACAGTATAGTTATAAAGTGGAGGGACAATGTGTACCTTAGGGTCTCCGAATATCACACCCCATAAGCGATACCAAATCCAAGAGTCTAATTCCCTTGATTGCCAATCAATGCATGAATTACGAAATAGTTCACCTCATATAAAAGAACATTAGTCAATATGGATATATTTTTAAATTCTTTGTTAGAGAACTACTCTAAGCACCCTTTTCTTACTCAAATCCTTCCCCGTCTAACACCATGGTTCTTTTCAAATTTAAAACTAAGAACTACTTAGCTTAACTATAAATTTACTTTCGAATCTACTTCAATAACAACACTAATATATCATCCTCAATTCAACCGCAATACTACGAGCCAGCCTCTCTAAACATTTAATTTTGAAAACTAATATTTATTCTAATTTAGAAATCGTTTGACAAAATGAATACAAAACTTGTTGTAGAACTGTTTACATAGTTTAAGAAGATCACAAAACAACATAGTATTTGTTACTTGAGGTGATTGATTACTTTTAACAAAAAGGTACTAATTTATAAACATATAATCAAAACCACCCATTCATAATCATCAATACACTTACAAATAACACTAATTATGTTTTATTCCACAAAGTAGTTTTTGTAAACTATAGAAATGAGAACTAACCCAACGGTGAGTCATTATAATAGAACTAGGGCCATCTAAATATGAAAATTTGGACTTGTAAATTAAGAATAAAGAAAAAGGAGCTGGGTTTTGTACCTGTACATAAAAGTGAAGAAACTGGAAAACAAAAACACCATTAATGTCGCCACCAATAGCAACACACACGATAGAGAAAAGCAGGTACAACAGCGAAACAGATTAGGGAATGAAGTAGCACACACCCACATGAGGTGGAACCATGTGGTGAGCCGAACCACCAGTGATACAACGCCAACGTCAAACGCGCGGCAGTAGCGACACCCAAGCAGAACAGGACCAGATTCAAAATCAAGTAATCACACGCGGAAAGAATAGAGAGAACACACTTGGGTCTTTGGAGTATTTTCTTCTCCTTTACCCTTATTTCAGGCTTGAACAACAAATCTATGGAATTTAGATGCTAAAGATTGAATCTTTGATTTCAAAATAGAAACACTCGAATCATTACACAAGAAGAAAAACAAAACAGAGAAGCAACACGATAATCCTAGCCGTCGAGTGAAACGAAAGCTAGTGGTGGCAAGGGTGGCGGCTAAACACCAGTCGCGAACAGCAAGTAGAGGAGAGAGATTAGGGAGCATGAGAGAGATAGGTGAGTGTTGGTTTCCCTGATTAAAGGAACAAATAGAGGAATAAGAATTCTCTAGAATTTCCCAAATATCTTTAACTCATATGCCATGATATGATGATCACGACAACTCTCAAACAACCTTGCTCTGATACCACCTGTAACAGCCCGCACTCCCGAGCTGCTAGCTAATCATACTTAACATTCACAAATTTCAATTATCATTAGTAACCCACGATTAAACATTTACTTGCAGCAAAAATATAAACGCAAATACAATCCTCAAAACAAAAACCTCTAAGTGCTCTTGAAACAATTTATCTTATACTAGGTCTCCAGAGTACACGATATGAAAAAATAAGAACCATTCTCCATTAACCATCACATTCTTCCGGGCATCTTACTTATGGCTTTACCCTTTTATGCTCCTGGTCCTTGAACTTACTCTTACAGGATCCTTATACCTGCAAAATCACTTAATTATGAACTCTGCCCCCACCAGGATAAGTTTTATGAACAAAATCAGCTAGACTGAGTACACACTGTCCAACCACAAAATCTTTTTGGTGGCTTAAAACCTATTTACAGATTTAAATTTATCTTACGAAATATTAGAAATCAAGGTATAGAGAAATCATAATGACAGAATAATATAACAAATACTTATAGACAATTTTCAATGTTACTCGTTTTAAATAATAATAAGAGTATGTCACAAAATGAATAATATACACTTTCAATTAGAGGGGCCTCATAAGGATTCCACAGAATCTAAGACGCTATTCCAAACCAATTCTATCGGACATGCTTTATGACATAACAATATTCCCCACTTCTCTGTTTCAAAAGAGTAACATCTAATCCAAATATGTGCAACATAGTTAATACCTTTCCTAAATTCCTAACAAGTTTCTTAGTAGTTCACTCCCATATCTCGCACATGAACTCCATAGTATTAGGAGAGTAAATCATTACTTCGGAAATAAAGTTTAACTTCCCACGAAACCACTTGCATATTCAAATAATATTATACTTTCTTTTAGAAATCATATTTTCAGAAAATCATATCACTGGGAAAAGAACATGAATAGAGATGCCTTGCAGGCGAAGTCTCTAAGATTTTACAAGGGACATCTCCCTCTTCCGTTATGTACTGCTTGCAAGACTTTTAGGACATTTAATCTTATATAACAACCTTTACGGCATATAACTTAGTGTACCTCGATTTATACTTATGCTAATCATACTAAATATAATTATCGTGTTAAATCACAAGTAGAACTTATGTTATCCTTTCTAAGTAGTTCTTCCGATAATCAGAGCGTAATAATACTAATAAACTATACATCATTTATAACAATAGATCTCAATGTTTGTATCACTATACCTAAACCTCATAATATAAAATGTCGCATAACCTAACTCTGAAATTCAGATACATGAAAACTTATGACTTCTAGGATTCACACTTATATTTATAATTATCGCTGCTTCCTCCAAACAACTTGATAATTAATCTCATATCCCAATGATTCGACACTTCATACTTGAACTTTTGAGTGTCTAGTAACTCAGCTACTATGATACCCGAAAACAACTTGATGACTCCAACTTCCATATTACACATATGTTATTTTATATCCCCAACTTTTCTCCCATTTCTTGTCTCGATTATTTGGTTGAAACTTTGTAATACTAAAATAAATATAAATTTACATCCATCTTAACCTCATATACATGTTTTCATCATTAGTAACTCATATCATTGGTTTCCAACACTTGCACTATCAATATATATATATTCCCCGAACCTTCCTTTTATATTCTTTACCCCTTTTAATTAGAAAATAGGACATTAGCCTTTTCATTTTAGGCTAGTTAGATACTCATAGTATAAGATTCCTAGTTCAGATGTAGTCCCTCACAAACCTAGTATGATAATTTTATTATACCGTTCACTACCCCTTGGTTCATTACTCCCTTCCGAGCTATTGTATCCATTATAAGCTTCACCTATTACATTCTTATTTACATATCACACCCTAATTGTCCATCTAATCTTTCTCACATGCCATTTGACATTAAAAAATAGAACTCCTCAAACGCAATTTATGCTACAACTATTGTAACATAGATTTTCAATCTTATAAACCTGATTCCACATACTCTTCACAAATTCCCATAATATAATTTAACTTTTGATATAACCTTTTATTCTTCACAAAAACATAATCAAAAGCTTACTTATACTTTAGCATTTCACACCCATCTAATATCCTAAAGGACTTATGGTTAGCTCTTGTAATGATCATACATCCAAACTTATAACTAAATTTTACCCTGAATCATATTTTGTACTAAACCTGACATCTCCAAACAAAAATTTACTTTAAAACTAAGAACTACTTAGCTTAACTATAAATTTACTTCCAAATCTACTTCAACAACAACACTAATATATCATCCTTAAGTCAACCGTAATACTACGAGCCAACCTCTCCAAACATTAAATGTAGAAAACTAATATTTATTCTAATTTAGAAATCTTTTGACAAAATAGTTTCAGTGGCTCCAAAATGAATACAAAACTTGTTGTAGAACTGTTTACATATTTTAAGAAGATCACAAAACAACATAGTATTTGTTCCCTGAGGTGATTTATTACTTTCAACAAAAAGGTACTAATTTATAAACCTATAATCAAAACCACCCATTCATAATCATCAATACACTTACAAATAACACTAATTATGTTATTTTTCACAAAGTAGTTTTTGTAAACTATAGAAATTAGAACTAACCCAACGGTGAGTCATCATAATAGAACTAGGGCCATCTAAATATGAAAATCTGGACTTATAAATTAAGAATAAAGAAAAAGGAGCTGGGTTTTGTACCTGTACAGAAGTGTGAAGAAACTGGAAAACAGAAACACCATTAATGTTGCCACCAATAGCAACACACACGATAGAGAAAAGCAGGTACATCATCGAAACAGATTAGGGAATGAAGTAGCGCACACCCACATGAGGTGGAACCATGTGGTGAGCCAAACCACCAGTGATACAACGCCGACGCCAAACGCGCGGCAGCAGCGACACCCAAGCAGAACAGGTTCA
This sequence comes from Beta lomatogona, assembly GCA_947646795.1. Lineage (NCBI taxonomy): Eukaryota > Viridiplantae > Streptophyta > Magnoliopsida > Caryophyllales > Amaranthaceae > Beta > Beta lomatogona. Next base: position 1,758,700 of record CANSNZ010001289.1, read on the forward strand.
GATTCAAAATCAAGTAATCACACGCGGAAAGAATAGAGAGAATACACTTGGGTCTTTTGGAGTATTTTCTTCTCTTTTACCCTTATTTCAAGCTTGAACAACAAATCTATGGAATTTAGATGCTAAAGATTGATTCTTTGATTTCAAAATAGAAACACTCGAATCATTACACAAGAAGAAAAAAAAAAGGGAGAAGCAACACGATAATCCTTGCCGTCGAGTGAAACGAAAGCTAGTGGTGGCAATGTTGGCGGCTAAACACCAGCCGCGGTGGTCGAACAGCAAGTAGAGGAGAGAGATCAGGGAGCATTAGAGAGATAGGTGAGTGTTGGTTTCCCTGATTAAAGGAACAAATAGAGGAATAAAAATTCTCTAGAATTTCCTTAAAAATTCACTAAACAATAGGGTGTTTAATTGTTTTCTTAAATATATATATAATTAGAACATATGACTAAGATATCTCATATCAATAAAATCCCCTAAATATAAATCTATTTAATGAGTTATAATTCTCAAAGTTATCTCCTTAAAACATAATGACATAATTAAGTTAATAAATTATAATCCATCTCGTAAGTAAAGCTGCTTAAAATTCGGGCTATTACAATGGAACTTCATATACATTGACGAGAAGCTTGTTTGAGACCGTCTATGGATTTATTCAGATTACAAACCAATTGCTCGCCTATTCCAGAGGTGAATCCTTCAGGTTGTTTCATGTAAACCTCTACCTCAAAATCACTATAAGAAAGGTTGTTTGCACATCAATTTGATGTAACTTATCTTTGATACGGGAGAGAAAGTCTCTGTGTAGTCGATACCTTCTCTTTGAGTGAATCCTTTGGCAACGAGTCTAGCCTTATGTCTCTCGATGTTGCCTAATGTGTCTTTGTTTGTCTTATAGACCCACCTACATCCAATGGCTTCTACACCATCTGGCAACTCGATGAGATCCCAAACTCCATTTGATGCCATAGAGTCCATGTCATCTTTCATGGCATTCGTCCACAATTCAGAATCTCTCGAACTTGTGGCTTATGAAAACGTAATTGGATCATTGTCAGCTTCACCACTACAATCCAATTTTTGTAAATACACCTCATAATCATCAGAAAAAACTGATCTCCTTATATGTTTCTCATTTTCTTCATGATCTATTAAACTGTTAGCATCATTATGTGGAACTTCAGTCGATGCGTGCCAAAAACATCCATTTGTGCTTGAGGGGCGTGAATGAAAATCAGCCTATCACTTGAATCAAGGGGTGGAATCTTATCGTAATCCTCTTCACAAACAATGTCCCGAATTGGATCACTCCCACTAACTAAGTCATGCTCAAGAAATTTGGCGTTTCTTGATTCCACAATTCTGGTGTTGTGAGATAGACCATAGAATCTATAACCCTTATATTTGTCGGGATATCTGATGAAATACCCACTAATTGTCCACGGATCAAGCTTCTTTTCTTGTGGGTTGTAAACACTTACAGCTGACAGGCATCCCCAAATACGCATATGGCGCAAACAGTATCAGGAAAACTAATTATTTATCTTCCTAAAATAAATAACATCTTTTTAGGAAGTAAATAATCTTTGAGGAATCTAACATAATAAGACGTTGAAATTAAGTAATAAAGAAGCAATAAAAAGAACATGGAAACTTGTCGCGCAAAACCAAAAGAGCGAACAATCCTCTTAGGTGAGTGGGCGATCCTCAGGCGCGCCAAACTTTTTGCTCGATTTAGCTTCTTCGCCTAATATTGCTCCTCAAACAGTACCCCCGAACACACAACATGTCTCCTTGGCCTACGAACCGCGTGTTGGACTATTAGCATTACATAGCTGTAGACACATAATCATGTCTTCCCATTTAGCACCCAATTATGTCATAACGTCGTCCTCATTGGTCCAATCCAAAGGAGCGGAATCAAACAAGGTAAGCCCAAAATCGTTTTGAAAACATAAAGTCTAATTATATATTCCAAACCCAGTCTTAAATGCCCAATGAATTATTCATGATAATTAATCGCATTTTTAAAGCCCGTTTTCGAAAAGCCCAATTAATTATTCCTGATAATTAATTATATTTTTAATAAATATTAATTATTCCTGATAATTTTATTACATTTTAATAAATATTTTCTAAGTTAAAAAATATTATGAAAATCAGATTTTTATTGCTTAAGATAACTGATTTTCGAATCCAAAAGATAATATTTAATGACGATAAAAAGAATCTTTTAAATATTGGACATAAAGCAAAATTCGGTCAGATCTGCGGATGCACTTCACACTCCCGGATGCATCTGGCACGCCGACATTGCTCACGCGCGACATCTAGATAGTCAGCAAAACTCAGAAATGTAGAAGCAGATGCGCTCTGTGCGACGTGACGCGCCACGCATCGTGATGTATTCTGCACAACACTAATGCGCATAGCTGATGCGTCAAGCGCAACAGCCCCGCGCGCCGCAAATTCTCAAAACTTATCCGGCCTCTTCTGTTTTGCCTATATAAATAGACCTTGTTTTCACTCTATTTTTAGCACACTTCCTACAAACTTTTCCTACGCTTCCAAGTAAGAAAATTACTCCAAAAACTCTCTCAAACACTTCAAAGACATATTATTAAATAATCCAACTTCTATTAATTTCATATTTCAAGTTTCAAGATGCTCCTCTTACGGAATGTTATACAAGACCCAGTACAAATGTATAATTCCTGAGGGTCAATTCCAATTTATTTCTTATTTTACTACCAACCTACTTTTCATGATGTAGATCTTCATGTAATTCATGCTTTTGTACATTCTACATCTCTAATCTTCTCTTTTTATATATTACATTATATTATTCATCTGCATGTTGTACGCTTTATCGCTTTATTTGGTCATCACACATGTTTATATTGCTAATGAAAGATCTAAATAAATATTCTAATGCTAAATTTATACTATTTGGCCAACTGGATTAGGTTCCCCTGTAATTTTGATTGCATAATAACATATCACCAAAATTAGTCTTTTGTGTTTAATGAACCAACATATATTAATTTTAGATTGCATAAACATATTATATTACTTGGTTGTTTAATTGCATAAATCTAGACATGAATCGTATTAAGTAGAGGCTAGCGACAAATGGGCGAATATGATTCGGCGAATATGATTCCTAATCATATTCGTACCGTCATCCCCGAACTCCTTCTTTGGTTCATTGACTAATCATGAAGTCATGACAGGGAAATCTATATTGGATAAGTTCGTATATTGTCCATATGGTTTTCTAAAATATCAAATTAGGTTTAGGAGTCTTCCTTTAAAGACTTGTTGGCGACTTCTTTATTACAAAACATTTTCAAAACAATTAAAATCTTAACAATGAGGTAGTCAAATTCCCGTTCATCCCACGTAGGCAATAAAAATCGCCTATAATAGTAACACTTGTTGGACAATTGGAGGTTAAATGTTAGTTGATAGCTTTTGGCTGATTGTATTAATATAATCTGACTAGATAGCTGGTTGTATTAGCTATATGTAAATGGCAAAGATTAGTTAGCTAATTGGTACTTTATTAGGTGATTAAATCTTGTGTCTGTTTTATAATAACTTTAATGTAAATATGTTGTTTGAAAGAGAGGTTTATGAATTGAGTGGTGAAACTTCTATTCTGTCTTAAAGTTGATTAAAATTACTACCCTTTACCAAGTATTCTATAAAAATATTACCAATAAATTATTCCAATCCTAATTGGTTATTTTACGTAATTATAAAATTTTATATAAGACCACCTTACTAGGGTAACTTTTAGCTCTAAAGGGGTCGCTTGGAGTAGAAATGACCCTTTTAAAGTAAGAGGTGACCCATTATCTAAGTGACACTTTTAACTTAAAAAGTGACCCTTATTATATGACAAAAACTAAGGTGGAATATTGCATTTGGTTGAGAGAGATTTAGTGCAAAATAAGAGATTTGATTAGACAAATAAAGCTCTAATTGGAGTGTCTAGTTAAAGGATGATTGATAGAGAGGTTGAGGTAATTGAAAGCTAATTTTGAAAAAGCTAATAATAGGAGTTATCATTGACAAAAAAGAAGGAATGACACAACAATACTACTACAAAATTATAATAATAAAACATTATGTTTGGTAGCTGTTTGCATTAGCTGTTAGGTATTAGGTGGTTTTATAAGCTGGTTTGACTAGCTGTTTGTATTAGCTGTTTGTAGTTGTGTTTGATAAATAACTATTTGCTGATTGATACTTTATTAAGTGAAATGACTAATAAGGATATTGAATTATTTAAATGGTGGGGGTTTGTTTTGTTAAAGGTAGTAAAATTTGACCAACTTTTGGATATATTAGTCACACTAAATTCATTAAACTCTCTTCCAAAAAGCTCCTACTAGCTAGTAGCTTTTTCAAAATCAGTCTTTTGGGCTCAAACCTTTCTTTTAATCCTCTTTCAACCAAACTCACATTAGAGATTTGGACTAGTCCAACATATCTATTCATCTCAAACCTCTCTTTTCCTCTAAAAAAAAAAAAAACCTATCTTTTGACCCCAAACTCTCTCAACCAAACACCCTTTAGATACTTAGAATGAAGAGAATGCAGTAGAAAAATAATATTGGAAATAAGAAAGGAAAATTGAAAAAAACTTGGGGCACACCATCTTTCTTTCTCGTGTTCTGTTGAAACTTAGCACTAGGCATGGGAAAAACCAACTGAGCTACTTGTTCTAATGTCATAACTTGGAATGTATGGTGTAGTTCTTGGCCTAGATAGGCGCCCCTTAGATTCGCCATTCGAGTTCGTTCTACTTCCAATTCGCTCTTGGTACAAGCTTATTTACGTATGTCAAATTAATACTACGAACATTCAACAAAAAGCATATAACAGAGGATTTAGAAGCACATCTTGCGAAATCATATTGTCACTTTAGATGATGCAAGTACAAAAATTAATTGTTCCGGTATGGAATAAGTGGTAGGAATGAACCGATATCTCCTTTGCGTAGCGAGCCGGTTTGAGATCCTGCAAAACAGGTAAACTAACCTCGGGGGTTGATCCGAGGAACACCCCTCCGATGCCTAAGTTAGTAAAGGATAAAGACGGGATGTCTCAAGTATAATGTGTTGGTGTTTGTGAACGTACCTTATGACTCAGGTCAGGGGGTATTTATAGGAGCCGGCAGTGTCCTTAGCGAGGTAGGACTCTGCTTCCATTGGTTAGATGCGTTTCTATCCTCTTATGATACTTATCTTTAGGCCCAGAGGCGCATTAAGTCAATACTGGATCAATCCAGGCCCATTCAGCCAATGGCCCATGTGATGAATACCGATAAGGTCTACTGATGTAGCCGATATGTCGGATACGGCCGGTATCCGATACGATTATTCCCCACTAAGGGGTTCTTCAGACTGAGTTGACCATAACGGTCAAGAGCGGTTGGAACAGACCGGTAAGGACTGGTTCAGCCCCCATACAACTAGCCCCCAAGCCGGTATGCCTGGTACGGGGATATCCAGCTTAATCAGAGTTGAGCCGTTATGGATGATGAAAATCACATTTCCATCCTGAAGCCGCCTAGAGACATCCGGATAATAGAGTCAGCTAGCGGAAAATGAATCGTCACCTCGAGCCCTGTGCTGATTTGACTAGGGTGTCAGTAGCTGATCACAGCTGTTTCTGAGCTCAGGGTACACGTGGCATGATCGGGACGGGAAGACGAAACGTCGCCTAATCCGAGCCATGAAGCTAAGTATAAATAGTGCTTCTCTTCGCACAGTTTCACATTACTTTCAAACCTTCAAGCAATCAGTCCACCCGAGACCTAGCGTTCATTCAGTTGCCGGTCTTTCGTCGTGACATTCCAAGCTGTGGCCGAACTCTCTTACCGGCTATTTTCAGCGCCAGCTATCACTCTTTTCCTTCTTTCCAGGTATTTTACCAGACTTCTTCTTAATTTCTTCAAGTAATCATGTCTTCTCAATCTGACTCACAAAACCTTTCTGAAAGTCCCCACTCTGTGACCGATAGCGACTTTAACTTTGATAGTAAATCTGCCAGTAGTACCATGTCTAGTAATTCACCGGTAGTAAATCGCCCTTATGAACATAGGAGTAAGTCTGGCCATGACTGTAGTACTTTCGGTAGGGCCCCTGAGGACTCAACACTACATGCCTCCCCCCTAACGGCCATTAGGGCCTTCGGAGAAGCCGTAGGGGTACCAGTATCAGGTCAATACGGGACCATGCTGGGAATAGCAGAACGGTCCTCAATACTTTTCCCCCCTGTGGCCGGCACGTCAGCGGGTCCTCCTTCTGGAACCTCCTCTGTTGCTTCAGAAGACGTTGATAGCGTCTTACGCGACATGATGTTGGACGAGGACGAGGAGTCGGCATCTTTGGAAGCTGACTCCGACGAAGAGCGGGCAAAAATCATCCCCGAGGACGACGACGAAACGTTGGAGGACTTGTACATGCCTCCTTGCGAGGCCGGCAGCCCGTCATTCATTCAGATCGACAAGAACTCGAGAAGAACGGCACTGAGTAACAATTTTTGCCGGAAAGGCGCTGAGTATTTTACCTTCCCCGAAGGGTATGGACTGGTCATGCCGTCTGAGGGATGCCGGGTAACAGATTGCCCGCCTGGGCACGTAGCAGTCTATGCCCATATGCTAGACTTTGGGTTGAGATTTCCCTTGGACCCCTTCATAGTAAAGATTTTCATCGCCTGGAATATCTGCTTATCCCAGCTAACGCCGCTATCCTGGCGTAATTTAATATGCTATGCCTGGACCATCCGATTCAAGAGGTTTCCGGAGACTCTGAATCTGTTCCGGAAGTTACATTGGATTAAAGAGGATGGCTCCGCGAAGGGTAAAGGGAAGGGTAAAAGGAAACAGTCACAGGCCGAGGGGGAACTCGGCCAAGGTGGCTGGATGTCTATGTACACCCGGCCCAAGAAGCCGACGGTGTATCCGAAGCCGACATCCCCGAAGAACGCGGCCCCGCTTCTTCGGGTACGGGTGCCGGCCGACTTTCCCCGCGCCTGCACCGGACGAAGCCTCGTCCAAGGATGGAACACATCCCTGACAGGCGGTTAACCCGCCGGGAAGTGGAGGCTTTCAATTTCTTTGAGGCCTCTTCCCAACCAGGCCCCAAAGGAGGGAAGCACGTTCCCGTGCCCCTCAATTGGTTACCTCATGCCGGTTATATTTTAGGCAACGCCCCACTTTCCGCTTTGGGCTTTTGTCAGTCTGAACCCACTGGTAATTAAGTCTGATGTCGGTATATATTTTATATTCTACCATTTTGTTTGTTGCTAACGTTCTTTTACTCCCTCCGAATGTAGGTCGGGAGCACTTGATCCGGCAAGCTCTTCACCTCAATTCAAACTACATTCCAATCAGCAACATGCCTCCGGCTTCGGCCAGGAAATTTACGTCAATTCCCCCAGCGTTGGAGGCCGGGGTGGTAAGACTCGCGGCGCTGGCCGTGCCTCCTCCCAAAAAGGTTACCTCAGCCCCTGTCAAGAGGAAGGCCGAGGGGGAAGCTGAGACATCCAAACGGCCCCAATCTAAGGCTCCCGGGGAAGGAGCGGTCTTTGAAGAGATTGCTTGCCGGTGAGAGGGAGCCAAAAAGACTACTATCCGGGAGGGTATCTCGAGGTCGGCACCTCCTCCCCGAGGCCCAAAATTTACAAACAACCGACTTTTACCGGCTATGATTCCTGAGCTAGAACATTTTGCTCGGCCGCGCAAGTCGAGCTTCATAGAGGAGGCCGAGATCGAGGTGCCGGAGATCCTCCGGAAACGATGGACCCGGTCTCCGGTTCGAGATGGGGCTCACTTCCAGCCCAAGCTTAACGTCCTGGATGATGAGTCTCTGCTGCTGGACCGTCCTCTCAATGGCGGTAAACTGGGGTACCGGCTCCTGAAAGGGCTCCAGCTGAAGTATGACATGCTCGTAGATCGATACAGGGCTCCCGCTGCTTGTTCACGCGCATAATTTGGCCGTGGTAAGTTTTTCGAATTGACGGTGTAATTGCACGTTCCTTCCGTTTACCACCTTTGTCTAACTTTTTATTTTTCATCTCGTTGCGGGCGGCTCATTCCGGTAAAGAACTCTGCGATCTTTACCGGGTACTTCCATGGCGCCTATTACGGCGAAGTGAAAGATCACCCAAGACCAACTTACCGCGAAGAATGCGGAGTTGGTAAATGTCGGCAATGAGCAGAAGAAGCTGAAGACTGCTCTGGATAAGGCCAACTCAGACCTTCGAGCGCTAAGACGGTAGCCTCCCAGCGGTAAGCTTTTTACCGAAAAATAAGGAAGTCGAGCCGACGAAAGTAAAGGAGGAGCCGATCGCCGCAAAGGGCCGGGATACCAACGTCGTGGCCGAGTACCGGCGGTCCATCGACTTTGTACACCGGTTAGCAAATCGGTACAATGGAGGTTGGGCCGCCGCTATGCAAGTGCACCGTGCACACTTTCCCCGACTCCGGACCGGAGTCGTGTGGAAGATGCCCACAGTCGACGAGCATTCGAGGTCCCGGTGGAGGGCGAGGATCTCGGACCTTGGGGTGATCAAGCCGACATCGCCAATGCCGATCCTCGAGTCGAGTTCGAGGAAGCCGAGCCTGGAGGCCGCGGCGAACGAGCCGATCCCGGAGTTACCGATGCCCCAACCGATGGCGCTGCTGCCCCGACCGACAGCGTGGTCATTTTGGACAAGAGTCCTACCGGCCCGCGCTCCCGAATCGGCCTTGGATGGCGGCAGAGCTCCTACCTCCGATGCTGCCGAGGTTGCTTAGTTTAGGTCTTCCTTTTCCTTCTTCTCGTTTCGATCCGCGACTTGTCGCCGGCCCGACTTTTTTGTTAGAATAGGATGTAACCCATTTTATTATTAATGGAATATATTTTCTTACACCTGTGTCGGTTTTTTCTTTTTTAAGTGCTTTTCCATTCTATTGTTTCCGTCATTCCGGCAGATCCGCTACGGCTCATAGACCGGCAAATAGTTTTAAATTACTATTTCATTCCGGCAGATCCTATAGGGTCATTGACCGGTTATGAGGTGGGGTGTTCCCGCCGGCATTGGACTCGTTGGGTTGGCAGATCCTCTTGGGTCATTGACCATCCCCAGTCCTCGAACAGTTAGTTCCTCTTGACGGCAGATCCACGCAGGTCATTGACCGTCAAGAGACCCTCTTCCCTTGTGACAGCAGATCCTCGTAGGTCATTGACTGTCTTTAAACAAGAGATTCTTTGGTCGTATTATAGACCGTTATGAATACAGAAACAATTTGTATAAGTAATACCGGAAATTGATCTTATTAGAAATAGGCAATTATTTGTTCCAATAATTACGAAATCGGCAACAATGCCCTGCAACTATTGCTAGTACTTTAAAATTAATTAACATTAAACAAAATACTTCTTAAGTACGCTAGCGTTCCAGCTGTTCTTAAGTTGTTTGCCGGCCATGTCTTCCAGCCGATAAGCACCTGGGACTATTTCTTCCTTTACAAGGTATGGTCCCTCCCAATTCGCCGTAAGCTTGCCATCTGTATGAGCTTTACCGGTAGCAGCGGTGCGCCTAAGTACCAGGTCGCCTTTCTCGATTGGCCGGCTTCTTACCTGCTTGTTGTAGGCTTTGCTTATCCGATCCTTGTATGCTGCTGATCGTAATTCCGCCGCTAGCCTGATTTCCGGCAAAAGATTAAGTTCTTCTCTGTGCAAACTATTGTTCAACTCAGGGTCGTAGTTTAGAATCCGCCAGTTCGGCAGTCCAACTTCGACCGGTAGCACTGCCTCTGCCCCGAATGCCAATCTGAAAGGAGTCTCTCCTGTCGCCTCCTTCTCAGTGGTTCTATTAGACCACAATACCTCGGGAACCATATCGGCCCAGGCGCCTTTCAAGTCATCTAGCTTCTTTTTAAGAGCGTTGAGAATTTGTTTGTTGGCGGCCTCGGCCTGACCATTGCTCTGGGGGTGGCACACAGAGGAGTATGCAAATTTGATGCCGTATGGGCTTAAGAAGTTCTTTATCGGCCCGCAATCGAACTGTACGCCGTGATCCATGACAATCCCCATAGGAATCCCAAACCTTGTGATGAGGTTTTGCCAGATGAACTTCCTAACCTGATTAGCCGTTATTTTTGCAGTCGGCTCAGCTTCAATCCACTTCGTGAAGTAATCTAATCCTACTATCAGGAACTTCCTTCCTCCTGATGCCGGCGCGAATGGCCCAATAATATCCATCCCCCACTGAGCGAAGGGGATTGGATTCAGGATCGGCCGCAAATCATTTGCCGGCCGATGGATGACCCGGTGCAAACCTCGGCACTTGTCGCATTTCTTGACGTATGCCCGTGCGTCCATTAACATTGTCGGCCAAGCAGAAACCGGCCCTTAAAGCTTTTAAAGCCGCGTTTTCCCACCAATATGATTTCCACATACTCCTTCGTGTATTTCCTCTATTATTTTTGTGGCCTCATGGGCCGTTACACATCTCAGGAGTGGCAGTGAAAAACTCTTCTTGTACAGTTGGCCTTGGAAAACACAATACCAGGGAGCTTCTCACTTCAGCTTTCTTGCCGCCATCTTATCAATGGGCAAGTTTCCCGTCATCTTGAATGCCGGTATGCCGTCGTACCATTCGCTCTTTTGAGCGACTTCGTTCACCTCTCGCCCTGGGCAACCTCTATACTTCTCTCCAAGTAATGTTTCTACCATCACACTCCGTTTGATATCTCGTTGTGCTTAAACTTGCCAACTTTGACGGGCGTCGGCCGCCATGTTCTCCACGCGAGGGACCAAGCACTATTTCGAAGCTCGCAGGAGCCGTTATCCGCTTCACCTTCTGCAGTACTTCGCATTACCGGTTCCCCGGCTTCGTAGGTACCCTCGATCCGGCTTGATATAAGCCGGGAATCTCGTTGTCATGCGTATTTTCTTTGCTCCAGACGCTATGCACAGACTTATTCCCGCTATTGCAGCTTCATACTCAGCCTCGTTGTTGGATGTTTTGAACCCAAATCGGACGGCATACTAAAAAATGTCCCCTTCGGGAGATGTCATGACCACTCCTGCGCCCTTTGCCGGGTTTGGGCCGCCGAGCCGTCTCGCCGATATTTGCCAAGTGCCGGGCCGATCCTTCGACTTCCTCGCAGGTGGTCTCGACTATGAAGTCGGCCAGAGCCTGCGCCTTGATAGCTGTTCTTGGCCGATATTCTATGTCGAACTCGGACAATTCTATCGCCCATTTGAGCGACGCTCGGCCGTATCTAGCTTATGCGGCGCTTTCTCCAAAGGCCGGTTCGTGAGTACTGGATGGTGTGCGAATCGAAATATGGCCGCAACTTCCCCGGCCGCTATCAGCACGGCATAAGCCATTTTCTCCAGCAACTCGTACCTCTGTTCAGCTCCAGCCAAGACATGGCTCACAAAGTAGATAGGATGCTGCTGCTTGCTCTTTTCTACTAGCAGTACCGCCGCTACCGTCTTGGCCGACACCGAGACGTATAATTGCAGCTTATCTCCCACCTCGGGTCGGGTAATAGTTGGTAGCCTCTTGAAATGTTCCTTAACGGCCTCAAAGGCCTGTTTCTGCTCATCTCCCCATTCGAACTTCTTGTTTCCCGTTAGAACTTTGAAGAACGGCAATGCTTTTTCCGCTGACTTGGAGACAAATCTCGTTAACGCCGCCATCTTGCCGGTCAGCTTCTGGATATCTCGGATACTCTTTGGTTCCGGCAGATCGTTTATTGCCTTGATTTTGTCAGGATTGGCGTCTATTCCCCTCTCGCTGACCATGAAACCAAGGAATTTTCCAGATCTTACCCCAAATACGCACTTTTTGGGGTTAAGCTTCATTCGATATTCTCGCAAAGTTGCAAAGGTTTCTTCAAGGTCCGTGATGTGGGCCTCTTCCGTCAAGCTTTTAACGATGTTGTCGTCAACATAGACCTCCACATTCCGGCCTTTTTGCTTCGCGAATATTTTGTCCACCAGTTTTTTGTAAGTGGCTCCTGCATTCTTTAGGCCGAACGGCATGGCCTTGTATGCGTACACCCCGGCCTCTGTGATGAAGGCCGCCTTGTTCCTGTCCGCCTCCAGGAGGCTGATTTGATGGTACCCAGAGAAGGCGTCCATGAAACTCAGCAGCGCATGGCCGCTGGTGGAGTCAACCAGCTGATCGATCCTGGGCAACGGGTAGCAATCTTTCGGGCAGGCTTTGTTGAGGTCAGTGAAATCTACACACATCCGCCAAGTCCCATTAGCTTTTTTAACCATTACCACGTTTGCCAGCCATTCCGGATAATCACATGGTTCGATAAAGTCCGCTGCTAGCAATTTGCTCACTTCCTCCTTGATGGCTGCGTTTTTGTCGGAAGAGAAATTTCGCTTCTTCTGCTTTACCGGCCTTACATCTTCATTCACGTTCAGCCGGTGCACCATGAACGCGGGATCTATTCCCGGCATCTCATCCGCTGAGAAGGCAAAGACGTCAGCAATGCTCCGCAGCAGGCTAATCAAGTTCACTTTGACGTTGTCGGCCGGGTCGCCCTATTTTGACCTGTCCTTTCGGGCCTTTCTAGCTCTAGGCTAACTTCCTCAGTTTCTCCTTCTGGGCTAGGTCTCGGGAAATCTGCCGGTCTTCCCTCAAAGTTCTCCATCGATAAATCCCGGTTTGCCTTGTTCTCAATCCGTCTCCTTTTTCGCTCCGATGGCGGAGATTCTCGCCGGCCTTTTGTGATCGAGTTCTTCGAGCCGTCGATAACAAGCTCTTGCCGACTCTTGGTTCCCTTTTAGCCTCTCTGGCCTTCCACTATTTGATGTATAGATCATCGTCAAATGATAGGTTGATACCACGGCCTGAGCGTCGTGGATCAATGGCCTTCCAATGATGGCATTATTAGCCGCGGGGACATCGACCACCAGGAATTCCACCATGAGATCTCGTGACCGAGATCCTTCTCCCAACTTCACCGGTAGCTTAATGGTACCTTCGAGAACGACCGATGCTCCGGTAAAAACGGATTATCGGATATGAAACCGGCTTCGAGACAAGATCTTCCTAGCCCCATCTTCTCGAATGTAGGCATGAAGAGTATGTTAGCAGAGCTACCGCCATCCACCAGGATGCGGTGGACCATTCTTTGTTGAAATTTGTAGAGATACTACCAGGGGATCATCGTGGGGGTAGATAATTCCCCTAGCGTCCTCCGCTGTGAATGAGACGGATGGCATAATTGGTGGTGCCGGCCACTTGCCGGTATTGTGATAATTTACTTGGTGCCTTACCTCTTTAAGGCTTGCTTTGGCACCGTGAATACTGCCGCCATGAACTGGACCGCTTGATATAACGTGTATCTCCGTTATTCTTTCTTTAACGGGTTTTCTCTTCCCGTCCTCTTCTCTGGGGACCCTTCACGGCGATCCGTCCTCGCCTGATACTGCTTGAAATAGCCCCTTCGTATCAGATCTTCAATGCCGTCCCTCAAGTCCTTACAGTCTTCGATTATATGACCGTGATCCTTGTGGAAGTCACACCACTTGGACTGTCCGGCCTTTATAAAACATCTTTCCGGGCCGTTGCCACTTATCATCTTGCTTGTGCAACTCATATATTTCGGCCCTGGATTTCGTTAAGGGAGTGTAGTTGTGATAGCGGTCTGGCCGTCTTTCCTGGCCCTTCTTGACCTCGTTGCTTTCCTCCCGTCTTGCGGAGTTATCGGACCTTCTGTCCTTCCGGCTCTTATCCTTCTCTTTCTCCTTTTCCCTTTCTTTCTCCTTGCCATCTCCATCAGACCTCTTCGAGGTTGCCGCCTTATCAAACTCTTTTCCTCGAATAAACTCGTTAGCTTTTCCAAGGACTTCAGTTAGGCTAGTCAGTTTCTTACGACCCAGGTAACTTCGAAGGCCGTTCCTTCCTTCAAACCGGTCATCGGTGCCAACACTTGCGACCTCTTGCTGCAGCCGGGGATTGTAACGGCTTCGGTGTTAAAACGGCCGATGTAATCCCTCGGGCTCTCCTCCTTCTCCCCCCGCTTGATCGACATCGGCTCACCGGTGGTCTTTTCCCTTCGCTTATTACTAACGAAGTGTGTAACGAACATGGATGTGAGCTGGCGGAAGTCAAAAATTGTTGCCGGGGGTATGCTTTTGTACCATGTTTGCGCCAAACCGGCCAAAGTTGAAGGGAACACCTTACACCACACCGAATCGGTTTCGGTGTATAGCAAAGATATGTCCCTCGTAGGCGGAGATGTGGTCTTCGTGGTCGACCTCCCGTCATACTTGCAAGTTGGCATTTTAATCTTCTCCATAGGCTCTTGCAGGTATGGCGGTGGAGAAAGGAGAGTTCCGAAGCGATACCGGTGCTCGCGCCGGACGATCCACTCTCTCTCTGTATCGGGATGACTGTTGAATCTCAGTCTCTTGGCGATCTTTTAAACCTTCTTCCTCCACTGGCTCTGTCGGAGTCCTTGAGTTCTCCTCCTGATCCTGATCATGCCGGCTTGGAGCACCCTGTCGGCCAGTCGTGAGAGAACGCATCTTTCTCATCGGACTGTGTGGCCTGCTCAGGGGGAGCTTACCAGCATGACCGGTCGGTGGAGTCTGATTCGCCATAGCCTGGAAGACTTCGGCAGCACTCCGAAGTTGCTCAGGACTGAACATATTTTGCAACGCTGCAAATACATTATGCTGAGGGGTTTCAGTGGTCCCCTTCCCCTTGTCAGCTAGTGGTTGGGAGGACCCAATCACCGGTTGAAGAGTGTTAAAACCGGGAGGCTCGCCTCCCACAGGTACGTTATTTTCGTTTGTTTCCGGCATCCCGAAGGTCTGCTTAGGATCCATGAGGCGAATGAGTAGGCTGGATCGATTACGGCTTAAGACCAAAGTAGAGTTCACCCCTCCGTCTAGCGCCAATTGTTCCGGTATGGAATAAGTGGTAGGAATGAACCGATATCTCCTTTGCGTAGCGAGCCGGTTTGAGATCCTGCAAAACAGGTAAACTAACCTCGGGGGTTGATCCGGGGAACGGCCCTCCGATGCCTAAGTTAGTAAAGGATAAAGACGGGATGTCTCAAGTATAATGTGTTGGTGTTTGTGAACGTACCTTATGACTCAGGTCAGGGGGGTATTTATAGGAGCCGGCAGTGTCCTTAGCGAGATAGGACTCTGCTCCCATTGGTTTGATACGTTTCTATCCTCTTATGATACTTATCTTTAGGCCCAGAGGCGCATTACGTCAATACTGGATCAATCCAGGTCCATTCAGCCAATGGCCCATGTGGTGAATACCGATAAGGTCTACTGATGTAGCCGGTATGTCGGATACGGCCGGTATCCGATACGATTATACCCCACTAAGGGGTTCTTCAGACTGAGTTGACCATAACGGTCAAGAGCGGTTGGAACAGACCGGTAAGGACTGGTTCAGCCCCCATACATTAATATTAACTAACAAAACCTAAATTCAAGTAGTAACTTAAGACACATATTGACATATATTCTCCTTAATGTAAAAATTTACTACCCCATACTACCATAGTCTAAGATAGTACATTATTTAACTCAAAAAAACGTCATAAATAGATAAACAAGCACAAGAAGCAATTATTTCACAGCATTGATACTTTGCATGTCATATATCAATAATGAGGAGGTGGTGGTGCCTTGTGATGTGACCCGGTGCAACGAGGCGGCGGTGGAGGAGATGGCTTGAAAAAGTGAGGTGGTTGGCTGCGTAAAGGTGGTGGAGGAACTCTTGGTGGCCGTCTACCTCTAGCTCTCCGTGATGCAAGATTCACATGATCGCCCTTAATTGTATCAATTTCATAGTAGACTTTAGTTGATGGAAGATTTAGCAAACCTCGTCTTCCGTTGGCTAGAACTTTAAACGCTGTACCATGTAGTACTAATAAAATCACCAACAATACTATGTGTATTGTACTAGATAGTTTCATGGTTGCAATATGATTGATTGATCAAATCCAAGACAATGACCAACTTTTTCTTGAGAAGAGATGGAGCAATTAGGTGGAAGTTTCCGGGGACGCGTATTCTCTTGAGGTCAAAATAGTTTTTTTGGACGGCTCTTGGGGGCCAATTTACTCCTACTTTTTTTTTTAGGGGAATTTTTTTTGACAGAGTTTAAGCCTTTAAGAGGAATTTACTGCTACCTTTATAAGTCACTTTTGTTTCCCCGTTTCTCTTCCTTTCCTTTATTAATTATTTTTGTCTTTTTTTGCACTTGGGGTAAGAATAAAGACAAGACAATTTCTGTAACAAGTGTTCGGTGTGATTGGACACACAGTCAATAACCATGTGTTCGCCTAAATAAATGACAAAATAATTATATTAAAACTTCAACAACCCCAAAAAAAGGTAAGTAATCCCAAAAAAAAGAAAAAAATTAAGTAACCCCTATTATACAGATTGGTAACCTTAAAAATAGTAAGTAATCCCAACAATTATATGTGATCCCCACTATATTAATTAATCACCTCAAAATACAATAATTAACCATATATGCGGACTGGCCACACCGTTAACCAAAAGTATGGCCACTGGCCAGCCACATACAGGACATAAGCCCTGTTCTTTTGAACTTATTTTGGCTGAACTGAACTGAAATTAACTGAATTGAACTGAAATTAACTTAACTGAACTGAAATTTACTGAACTGAACTGAAATTGACTGAATTGAACTGATATTAACTGATAATAATAATAATAATAATAATAAATAAATAAATAATAATACGGTTATTTCACCAAATACCCTTGACAGAACACGAAATTCACCATATATACCCTCAATGTTTCAGATATTCACCATATACCCATGCCTTTTCAAAACTATTCACCACCTACCCTTTTTGGTAATGGACGTTAAGTCGCCGTGCGTTACTTACAATTTTGCCCTTATTAACCCCTAACCTTAACCCTTAACCCCTAACCCCTAACCCTAACCCTAACCCAAACCCCTAACCCTAATCCTAACCCCTAACCCTAACCCCTAACCTTAACCCACACCACCCTCTCCTACCCCTGCCCCAGCCCCCCACCCCCCCCCTCGATTTCCCAAGCTCCTCCCCCACCACTCCCCCTCGATTTCCAAGAACCGCCTACCCCTCCCCCTCGATTTCCCCAGCTCCTCCCATTCGATTTCCCATGCCCCCCACCCCTTCCACCCTCGATTTCCTAAACCCCTCCCCCCACCCCCTCCCCCTCGATTTCCCCAGCCCCGACCCCCTCCCCTTCGATTCCCTAGCCCCCTCAAATTGACAAAAGGATAGCAGACAGAGAGAGAAAATCGGTGAAGCGAGTTATAGTGAAGAGAGAAAATAATGGGGAGGGTGAAATTGCGGTTGTTGGAGTATTTGTTGGCGAAAATAACTGGAGCTCGAGTTCGAAGAACTTTCATCGCCTAAGAAATCGTTGGAAAATTTGTTTAGGCTTTGGAGAAATCGAAGAGGAGAGGGTGGGGGGATGCGGGAAATCGAGGGGCCAGCAGGGGGAAGGGGGAGGCGCCGCGGCGGTGGAGGGGAGGGGGTGGGGCGCTGGGCGGGGTGGAGGGGAGGGAGGGGGGAGGGGAGGGTGGGGTTTGGGTGGGGTGGAGGGAGGGTGGGTTAGGGTTAGGGGGTTAGGATTAGGGTAAGTGCTTAGAGGTTAAGGTTAAGGGTTAGGGGTTAAGGGTTAGGGGTAATTTACTTACCGGGTTCTTGGCTTGGTCCGGGAACTTTGACGATGGATGGAGGTCTATCTCTTCCTCGAGATGGTCTTTCATGCTCCACTGTATCTTCGACATTAACTTGAAGGCTTCGATTCCTAGCAATGTTGGACGATTGACAATCAGTCATCGTTGCGTCTCCCCACAGACGGCGCCAAATGTTTCGTCTACTTGTCCAACAAGTAAGCTGTAGGCTTGGCTTCCTTGCCGAGTAAGTAAATTAGTATCTTGAGTGTTCTTCAGCTGGAGACTTGTGCAACGATGTCTGAATCCGCTTAGTCTTTGGTCTGGGCTCTGCTCCCGAACCTGCAAAAAAGGGACCCACCTTGGAAGTTTGGGTGGTGGTTCCCCCTCCGATGCTTAAGTCAGATATCCGGAGTAGTGAGAGAAAGTAGAGATGGAGAGAAAGTGAGAGAGTATTTTATCAGAGTAACTTTACACTGTTTGCATTGAATGAATGTTTCTCCTGATTTCAGGGGTATTTATAGTGATAACAAGTTGACAGCTATCCTTAAAATCTGCCCTAGAATAGTGGCTTCTGATTGGCTGGGGAATCAGACCATGACACGTGGCAGACCAAGACTGGTGAAAGTCTATTAACCACTCTCCTTCAGCCACCTGGTAGTACTGGATTCTGTCTGTTGGGCTAGAAATTCAATCCTTTTACCCCAACTGAGTATAGCCCAGAGATTAAGCCTTCTTTTCATTTTAAATAGGGTGACACGTGTACGGCTCTGATGAGCCCATGTGTCGTTAAGGGAGCCGTAGATGTTAGGCTACAACAGGACTGTTCTTGGACGTTTGACCTCACTTAGGTGGTGAATGTATGCATTTTTATCAATTCTATGTAATTTCCGATGATGTTGTTTCTCCATGTTGTTCTCTGGGTACATATGTAAGCTTTTACGAAGCTCACATTGTGTACTTGGAGAACTCATGGGAAATGCTGCCGGATTTTACGTAGAAGCGAATAGTTGGCATCCATTCACTAGTGGGGTTAGACGTCCAAGAATGAGTTAGGTTGGAGTGATAAAGACCTTTGGACATCATTTTAGGCCCTATATGCATTTCACACAAATGTTTTAATTGTACGTATGTTGGTTGTTAATGAGTATTGTGATTGAAATGGTTTAGAATTGTAGAATTGGTCACCATGAAGCGGAAGGAGCGTTGGTGGATGTATGATAGATATGACAATGGGCGTAACTTAAGGCCCGAGTTCTTGAGGGGGGTTGATGAATTCATTGACTTTTGCAAAGCAAATCCCGAAAACCCAGGTAAGGATGAAGTTAGATGCCCGTGTCCGAAATGCAAGAACAGACGTAATGCTACATGCTTTATTTAATTTTCATGACATACAAGCTAGTGATTTATCTTATCATTCTACATGCTACATGTTTTCTTGTTTGCTAGACTAATGCTATATTTGTTGTTTGTTTTAGGTAATCATGTCTAATCCTAAGGGGCACGGAGGTCGAGATGGCTTAGCTAGGTGGAATCCAAAGTCGTGGGAATTTGATTCTGAGGGAGCTTTTTCAGTCAACAGAACCACAAGAAAGGTAGATCCCTATCTCAGAGACACAGTGAGATGATTCACAGGCACGTGATTTTGTTAATCACATACCGGAGACTCCGAGCAGTCATATGGAGGAAGGTGAAGGGTCGAACCGTGCAAAAAAAAAAAAAGGTTTCAAGCCCTACTGGATTGTGGTAAGTTTGTACGCTAATATATGCTTCATGATATATGTATCAAATGATATTCACAATTCACGTGTTTGTTTGGTTTTCAATTCAGGTTTGATGATAACAAGGTTAGTGGGTCCATCCTTGACATTTTCCAGGGCCATTTTCGACAACCTTGGTTCAATTACAGTGAGGTAGACGCCGTCACAAGGACGCATTGGTGGAACTACTTCACAGTATGTATGAATCGAATTATGAAGAATGAGACTGATTATATTAGTTTATAAATAATTTGGTTTAATGTTTGATTAAAGGATCTTTACGAATGGGCTCCTGAGTTAGATGGCCAAGTGAAGAAGGCTTACAAGATGAAAGCTGCATATCTTCTGAGAGACTTGCGATACTGGACGCTTAACAAATCCAAATAAAGGCCAAAATGGTTGGGGACACCATCTACAAAGCCATGAAGAAGAAAAGTGAAGACCCCACGTTTCTGGAAAAATCTGAAAAGGCGAATAAGAACCGAAGAGGTGGCTCCCTGTCTAATCCGATTCAGCCGTCACACTTTCAAGGTTCTATTTCGGCGACACAACATGCTAAAAAGATGGTAAAAATGTTCTACATCTACTACTTAGTTTAAATTACATGACATTTTCGGTATAACTTAAAAACAAAGCCTTTGTTAAAAAATGTGTACAGGCAAAGAGTAGATAAAGAGTACTCCCTACCGCTCCCGAGTTGTTCTTGAAGACTCATTTCAAGAATGTTCCTGGAAAAGGAGAAATTGCAGCAAACAAGAAAGCAAAGCAAATCTCGGTACATACTTCTAAACATACTTCTAAACATATATTTAAGCAAATGTAGGCCATTTTAGGCCATTTTTTGACATTTTACTTGAAAATAAATGAATTTTAGTAGTTTCAAGTTAGTTTAAGTTATAAACACCTCAAACATCATATATATACTTTGTTTCATGAGTTTACTTGTAGTTTTGATTGAAAATACAAAACATTGGCATGTTAGAACCAAATGTAGGCCATTTTAGGCCTTTTTTGCCATTTTACTTGAAAATGAATGAATTTGAGTAGTTTCAAGTTAGTTTAAGTTATAAACACCTCAAACATTATATATATATATACTTTGTTTCATGAATTTACTAGTAGTTTTGATTGAATATACAAAACATAGGCATGTTAGAACCAAATGTAGGCCATTTTAGGCCCTTTTTTGCCATTTTACTTGAAAATGAATGAATTTGAGTAGTTTCACGGTAGTTTAAAGTTATAAACACCTCAAACATCATATATATACTTTGTTTCATGAGTTTACTAGTAGTTTTGATTGAAAATACAAAACATAGGCATGTTAGAACCAAATGTAGGCCATTTTAGGCCTTTCTTTGCCATTTACTTGAAAATGAAGTAGTTTCAAGTTTGTTTAAGTTATAAACACCTCAAGCATCATATATATACTTTGTTTCGTGAGTTTACTAGTAGTTTGATTGAAAATACAAAACATAGGCATGTTAGAACCAAATGTAGGCCATTTTAGGCCCTGTTTTGCCATTTTACTTGAAAATAAATGAATTTGAGTAGTTTCAAGTTAGTTTAAGTTATAAACACCTCAAACATCATATATATACTTTGTTTCATGAGTTTACTAGTAGTTTTGATTAAAAATACAAAACATAGGCATGTTAGAACCAAATGTAGGCCATTTTAGGCCTTTTCTTGCCAATTTACTTGAAAATGAATGAATTTGAGTAGTTTCAAGTTAGTTTAAATGATAAACACCTCAAACATCATATATATACTTTGTTTCATGAGTTTACTAGTAGTTTTGATTGAAAATAGAGAACATAGGCATGTTAGAACCAAATGTAGGCCATTTTAGGCCTTTTTTGCCATTTTACTTGAAAATTAATGAATTTGAGTCGTTTCAAGTTAGTTTAAGTTATAAACACCTCAAACATCTATATATATATATATACTTTGTTTCATGAGTTTACTAGTAGATTTGATTGAAAATACAAAACATAGCCATGTTAGAACCAAATGTAGGCCATTTTAGGCCCTTTCTTCCCATTTTACTTGAAAATGAATGAATTTGAGTAGTTTCAAGTTAGTTTAAGTTATAAACACCTCAAACATCATGTATATACTTTGTTTCATGAGTTTACTAGTAGTTTTGATTGAAAATACAAAAAAAAAAGGCATGTTAGAACCAAATGTTGGCCATTTTAGGCCTTTTTTTGCCATTTTACTTGAAAATGAATCAATTTGTGTAGTTTCAAGTTAGTTTAAGTTATAAACACCTCTAACATCATATATATACTTTGTTTCATGAGGTTACTAGTAGTTTTGATTGAAAATACAAAACATAGGCATGTTAGAACCAAATATAGGCCATTTTAGGCATTTTTTTGACATTTTACTTGAAAATAAATGAATTTTAGTAGTTTCAAGTTAGTTTAAGTTATAAACACCTTAAACATCATATATATACTTTGTTTCATGAGTTTACTAGTTGTTTTGATTGAAAATAAAAAACATTGGCATGTTAGAACCAAATGTAGGCCATTTTAGGCCTTTTTTGCCATTTTACTTGAAAATGAATGAATTTGACTAGTTTCAAGTTAGTTTAAGTTATAAACACCTCAAACATCATATATATATACTTTGTTTCATGATTTAACTAGTAGTTTTAATTGCATATACAAAACATAGGTATGTTAGAACCAAATGTAGGCCATTTTAGGCCCTTTCTTTGCCATTTACTTGAAAATGAATGAATTTGAGTAGTTTCACGTTAGTTTAAGTTATAAACACCTCAAATATCATATATATATTTTGTTTCACGAGTTTACTAGTAGTTTTGATTGAAAATACAAAACATAGGCATGTTAGAACCAAATGTAGGCCATTTTAGGCCTTTCTTCCCATTTTACTTGAAAATGAATGAATTTGAGTTGTTTCAAGTTAGTTTAAGTTATAAACACCTCAAAAATCATGTATATACTTTGTTTCATGAGTTTACTAGTAGTTTTGATTGAAACTACAAAACAAAGGCATGTTAGAACCAAATGTAGGCCATTTTAGGCCTTTCTTTGCCATTTACTTGAAAATGAAGTAGTTTCAAGTTTGTTAAAGTTATAAACACCTCAAGCATCATATATATAGTTTGTTTCATGAGTTTACTAGTAGTTTTGATTGAAAATACAAAATATAGGCATGTCAGAACCAAATGGAGGGCATTTTAGGCCTTTTTTGACATTTTACTTGAAAATGATTGAATTTGAGTAGTTTCATGTTAGTTTAAGTTATAAACACCTATACTTTGTTTCATGTGTTTACTAGTATTTTTGATTGAAAATACAAAACATAGGCATGTTAGAACCAAAAGTAGGCCATTTTAGGCCTTTTTTGACATTTTACTTAAAATGAATGAATTTTAGTAGTTTCAAGTTAGTTTAAGTTATAAACACCTCAAACATCATATATATACTTTGTTTCATGAGTTTACTAGTAGTTTTGATTAAAAATACAAAACATAGGCATGTTAGAACCAAATGTAGGCCATTTTAGGCCCTTTCTTCCCATTTTACTTGAAAATGAATGAATTTGAGTAGTTTCAAGTTAGTTTAAGTTATAAACACCTCAAAAATCATGTATATACTTTGTTTCATGAGTTTACTAGTAGTTTTGATTGAAATACAAAACAAAGGCATGTTAGAACCAAATGTAGGCCATTTTAGGCCTTTTTTTGCCATTTTACTTGAAAATGAATGAATTTGAGTAGTTTCAAGTTAGTTAAAGTTATAAACACCTCTAACATAATATACATACTTTGTTTCATGAGTTTACTAGTAGTTTTGATTGAAAATACAAAATATAGGCATGTCAGAACCAAATGGAGGGCATTTTAGGCCTTTTTTGACATTTTACTTGAAAATGATTGAATTTGAGTAGTTTCATGTTAGTTTAAGTTATAAACACCTATACTTTGTTTCATGTGTTTACTAGTATTTTTGATTGAAAATACAAAACATAGGCATGTTAGAACCAAAAGTAGGCCATTTTAGCCTTTTTTTGACATTTTACATAAAATGAATGAATTTTAGTAGTTTCAAGTTAGTTTAAGTTATAAACACCTCAAACATAATATATATACTTTGTTTCATGAGTTTACTAGTAGTTTTGATTAAAAATACAAAACATAGGCATGTTAGAACCAAATGTAAGCCATTTTAGGCCCTTTCTTCCCATTTTACTTGAAAATGAATGAATTTGAGTAGTTTTAAGTTAGTTTAAGTTATAAACACCTCAAACATCATGTATATACTTTGTTTCATGAGTTTACTAGTAGTTTTGATTGAAAATACAAAAGAAAGGCATGTTAGAACCAAATGTAGGCCATTTTAGGCCTTTTTTTGCCATTTTACTTGAAAATGAATGAATTTGAGTAGTTTCAAGTTAGTTTAAGTTATAAACACCTCTAACATCATATATATACTTTGTTTTATGAGTTTAATAGTAGTTTTGACTGAAAATACAAAACATAGGCATGTTAGAACCAACTGTAGGCCTTTTCTTGCCAATTTCCTTGAAAATGAAGTAGTTTCAAGTTTGTTTAAGTTATAAACACCTCAAACATCATATATATACTTTGTTTCAAGAGTTTACTAGCAGTTTTGATTGAAAATACAAAACATAGGCATGCTAGAACCAAATGTAGGCCATTTTAGGCCCTTTTTGTCATTTTACTTGAAAATTAATGAATTTGAGTTGTTTCAAGTTAGTTTAAGTTATAGACACCTCAAACATCATATATATACTTTGTTTCATTAGTTTACTATTAGTTTTGATTGAAAATACAGAACATAGGCATCTTTGAACCAAATGTAGAACATTTTAGGCGTTTTTTGCCATTTTACATGAAAATGAATGAATTTGAGTAGTTCCAAGTTAGTTAAAGTTATAAACACCTCTAACATAATATACATACTTTGTTTCATGAGTTTACTAGTAGTTTTGATTGAAAATACAAAACATAGGCATGTCAGAACCAAATGTAGGCCATTTTAGGCCTTTTTTGACATTTTACTTGAAAATGATTGAATTTGAGTAGTTTCATGTTAGTTTAAGTTATAAACACCTATACTTTGTTTCATGAGTTTACTAGTATTTTTGATTGAAAATACAAAACATAGGCATGTTAGAACCAAATGTAGGCCATTTTAGGCCTTTTTTTGACATTTTACTTAAAATGAATGAATTTTAGTAGTTTCAAGTTAGTTTAAGTTATAAACACCTCAAACATCATATATATACTTTGTTTCATGAGTTTACTAGTAGTTTTGATTAAAAATACAAAACATAGGCATGTTAGAACCAAATGTAGGCCATTTTAGGCCTTTTCTTGCCAATTTACTTGAAAATGAATGAATTTGAGTAGTTTAAAGTTAGTTTAAGTTATAAACACCTCTAACATCATATATATACTTTGTTTCATGAGTTAACTAGTAGTTTTGATTGAAAATACAAAACATAGGCATGTTAGAACCAAATGTAGGCCATTTTAGGCCTTTTTTGCAATTTTACTTGAAAATGATTGAATTTGAGTAGTTTCAATTTCGTTTAAGTTATAAACACCTCAAACATCATATATATACTTTGTTTCTTGAGTTTACTAGTAGTTTGGATTGAAAATAAAAAACATAGGCATGTTAGAACCAAATGTAGGCCATTTTAGGCCTTTTTTGCAATTTTAATTGAAAATGAATGAATTTGAGTAGTTTCAAGTTAGTTTAAGTTATAAACACCTCAAACATCATATATACTTTGTTGCATGAGTTTACTAGTAGTTTTGATTGAAAATACAAAACATAGGCATGTTAGAACCAAATGTAGGCCGTTTTAGGCCTTTTTGCCATTTTACATGAAAATGAATGAATTTGAGTAGTTTCAAGTTTGTTTAACCTATAAACACCTCAAACATCATATATATACTTTGTTGGGCTTTTCTACGTAGTACCCCTATGTTTAACAAAGTTATATGTTGTAACCGGCCTTTTTGAACTCTCCACATTATACCCCTAAATTTTCTGAACGTCACACAAAATACCTTACTGATAGAAAATCCTACTCTAAACCTTACTTGGCCTTTACTTTCTCAAATCATATCCCAAACGTCAATCAACTAACAAGTCTAAAAAATCCTACTCTATAGCCACAGGGTACGAAAGTTCCAAATCTACTATTTGATGCCGTGTATAAGGGTATTTTGTATAACATATGAAAAGCTTAGGGGAACAACGTGGAAATTTCAAAATGGTCGGGTACAATATAGAATTTCATAAAACACATGGGCACTACGTAGAAAAACCCTACTTTGTTTCATGAGTTTACTAGTAGTTTTGATTGAAAATACATTACATAGGCATGTTAGAACCAAATGTAGGCCATTTTAGGCCCTTTTTTGACATTTTACTTGAAAATGAATGAATTTGAGTAGTTTCAAGTTAGTTTAAGTTATAAACACCTCAAACATCATATATATATATATATATATATATATATATATATATATATATATATATATATATATATATATACTTTAAAATGCATGGATATGAGTACATTATTTAACCAAATGTAGGAGACATACAACAAGAAGCTGGATGATTGTACCACTCAGGGGTCACAGCCGAACCCTGATCCGTTGTATAGGGAGACAATTAGTGGGAGGAACAGAGGAAAGGTGCAGGGGTTGGGTCAGGGAGATCATTTGTACTACAACTCTTCATCTGGGCGAGGAGATGGCTCTTCACAACCATATGAGCCGTCCATGTTTTCTCAGCTTGAGGCGCAGGTGGAGGCAAAGGTCACTGCATGGATGGAAAAGGTGGAGGCAAGGGTCGCAGCATGGATGGAAGAGTCAAACCGGGCCCTCCTGCAGGAAAAGATGAGGAACATGTCTGGTTTCAGCCACATGTTCTCGGGTTGTAACATAGGCCCCCCTCCACACCGCATACCAGAAGATGACCCAGGGTGGGGTGGTGGTGTTAGTGCTACAGAGCCACCCGTGACAGTGTAGTTTAACTATATGCATTTAGTGTCTATATTTATCGGCATCTAGCTTTGTTTCTAGATGTGTCGGTATATTTTTTTGGAACCCGACTTCTACTTTATTTCCCGACACCAGGATATATTTTGCATACATATATTTAATCTAGGTAGTTTGTCTAACTATAGACATTTAGTGTCTTTATTTATCGGCATCTAGCTTATAAGTTTCTAGATTTGTCGGTATTTTTTTTTAGAACTCGACTTCTACTTTATTTTCCGACACCGGGATCTATTTTGTGTACATAATTTAATCTATTTCATGTAATTATATAAGTCTTTTCATTAAATTGTAATATATATTAAAACTACATATTTTTGTAGTTGAAAAAATTGACTGCGATGGAGGCGATGGAAGAACAGGTTTAGTGTAGTATATTTAGGTGCAGCCGTGCAGGTTCAGGTTTAATTATAATTTGGAACATTATTGTTTATATTAATGTAAATATAAAAAACAACGACAGCTAAACATTGCAACAACGACGGCTACACAGTCGTTGTAAAGGAAAGTAATGCTGCCAAAAACGTTCTAGGCAACAACGGCTTTAGGATATTAGCGACCGCTTTAACCCACCGTTGATTCAACGACTGTTTTGGAACCGTCGTTGAGTTAACGACTGTTCCGAACTGTCGTTGTTTCAGCGACAGCTTCAAACGGTCGGTGACATATAATCAACGTCGGTTTACAAAACAGTCGCTGACATGTAAGGAAACCGTCGTTGATAATATCACCGACGGCCACGCTGTCGTTGATTCCAAAATCAGCGACCACCGTTACAACGACCGTTGACCGTCGTTGATTGGACAACGACGATTTTCGACTTATCACCGAGGTCTTTTAGTCGTCGTTAATATCGCCTATTCTTGTAGTGATAATAGTTTACTTGCCAGCCAAGGAGACAAAACATTTGGCGCCGTCTGTGGGGAGACAAAACATTTGATTGTCACTCGTCCAATGTGGCAAGGAATCGAAGTTTTTAGATTCGAGTTGAAGATACGGTAGACGATGAGAGACCACCCCGAGGGAGGGATAGACCACCGTCCATTGTCAATGTTCCTGGCCAGAGCCATAAAGCTGACATCCAGGAAACTCTTGAACGACCAGTGACTGCTGCTTATCTAGAGAACGTCTTGAATGATTTCCAGAATAAGATGGCGGTAGTCGTCTAGGAACTGATCAAAAACAATATGTTGTTTTTCCAAGTCAATCCAGATCCAGCAGCTAACAATCCAGCTCCTCTTAGAGGGCGTTCCCAGGAGAATCGTCCAAGTCCAAGCCAACCTGCTCGTTAGGAACCCTCTGGGTGAATGGCCATAGAAAGATAGTCAGAAGGCAGTGAGCAGGATTAGGACCACGAAGATACTCGTCCAAATGGACACCGAATGGAAACAGATGCCCATGAGTACTTAGAGGCAAAGAAAGTTACTGCATTACAACGGTCGACCAGAGGGTCTACACCGTATTTGAGAGATCCCCCTTTGAGGTTAATTACCATCCAGAAAAGAAGGAAGAAATTAGGGCCCTTCTCTTGTTAGTCCAAGACAAGAGAAAATCGTAGTGCAGGTAATGGTTTATCGGTGTGCAGCCCCCGTAAACATCTCCTCTAACCCTGTTTTGAAAGAGTATCGCAAGGAGTTCATACCCATTAAGGGACAGCTGGGAGCCCTCTGGATCAACTGGCCAACACCCTTCTTGGCCAGGATCATGGAAGCGCCCCCCTTCCCAAAGATTAAACTCCCAACCATAGAGCCTTTTGACGGAACAACTGATCCAGATGAGCATCTCTCTGCCTATAAGCATCAGATGTACTTCCAAGCAGTAGATGATGCTACTTGGTGCAAGAACTTCCTGGCTACTTTGAAGGGAGTAGCTCAGAAGTGGTTTAACAATCCCCCCCCTAATTCAGTCAATAATTTTACTGAACTCAGTTACCTTTTCACTAGTCATTTTGTAGGCAATCGACAAGAACATAAGATAAGCATGCACTTGGGCAAGGTCGTCCAAGGATTAAAAAAATCCCTTAGAATTTTTGTTAAGAGATTCTTGCAGATTCAAGATCTTAACGCTGGAGTGGCCTTTGACGCCTTTATTAGAGGACTACGGCCCTTGGAGAGGCCTTGAAGGAAGCTGAGGCATTCATACACGCCCTAGAAGTTTGTGCTGAGGCCAAGCATCCCGAGTCCAAGAAGCCTGAAGAGGTAGCTTAGGCAAAAAAGAGCAATCTTAAAAAGGATGAGACTTGGGCTATAACCTCCACAACCACTTCGTCTAGGCGAGGATAGAGGAAAGAATCTAAATCTTCAGCGGATCCCATAGAATTTAGTAAAGACCAATACTCCATTCTTATGGAGATAAAGGATCAATATGAGCTAAAGGCTCCAGCTGAGTTGAAGACTCCTTACAGGAATAGAGACAAGAGCAAGTACTGTCATTTTCACAAGGATTGTTGTCATGAGACCAATGAATGTAAACACCTTAAGAGGGCTTTGGAGGATTTAGCCCAAAAAGGAAAGATTAATTCATACTTGCCCCAAGGGGGAAGGAAGGTTCAGAGGAAGGATGATTGTCAGAATAAGAAGAAAGAAAGTGAAAGCACTGACGAGGATGTTGTTCTTGTCATATCACGAGGAATTGGAGCTGGAGGACCAACCAATAAGGGGCACAAAAACTATCTCAGGGAGCTTGCCCAAATTTTGTTATTTGATCAAACAAAGGTCGAGCCTTTCCCTAAAGTAGTAGTCAGTGAGCAAGATCGGGGGAGGCTGAAAACACCTCATGATGACCCCTTGGTTGTGGAGATGAAGATAGCAAACTTTTGAGTAAGAAGAATTTCGATTGACACCGAAAGCTCGACATACACCATTAGTGCAGATTGCTTGTCTAGATTGAAGTTTGATGAGAAGAACTTGGTCCATGTACACCACCCAATCATTGGGTTCAGGGGAGGAATTATCCACCCTATGGGAACAGTTACTTTGCCAGTCCGAGTATGAGAGAAGGATGTCTCTCGGACTTTGTTCATCAAGTTCCTGGTCGTCCAAGACTTGACAGCTTACAATGTCATTCTTGGACGGCCAACTTTGAATCATGTTAAAGCAGTGATAGTTACTCACCTTATGCTCATGAAGTTTGAATGTGATGGTGGTCAAATTGGTACCTTGTATGGAGACCAGCAGGCGGCCAGAGAGTGTTACCTAACTACTTTGAAACCATCATCATGGAAAGCAGAGAAGCAGGACCAAACGAAGGTCGATGGCGAAGGGAAAACGGCGAAAATTGTGAGGACCAGGTGACCTCGTGGAGAATGGCCATCGAGAGTCCTCGGACGCAGGTTGCTCCCTCAAGGAAAACGTCCGAAAACCTTCCCAGCAAGAAAAGAAAGTATGTGCCCGTAAAAGAAGAACCTCCCTCATCTAGAGAAGTGATGGCCATCATGGGCGTGGCACTTGAATGTCCAGAGCCTATAGAGGCCCAGAAGACATTTACTTAGATGAGGCTCGTCCAGAAAGAACCTTGAAGATTGGATCTTCTCTCACCCTTGAGTTGAGGGGCATTTTGATAAATTTGCTCAAAGAATTTCACGAAGTGTTTGCCTATAGTGTTGAGGAGATGCCTGAAATTGATCTAGAGATAGCGATCCACCGGCTAAATGTTGATTCGAGCTCAAAGCCAATTCGTCAGAAGAAGAGACATTTGGGGCCGGCCAGAAATCAGGCGGTCGACCAAGAAGTGCAGAAGTTGTTGGAATCATTATTCATAAGAGAAACTTACTATCT
Source organism: Beta lomatogona (assembly GCA_947646795.1). NCBI lineage: Eukaryota > Viridiplantae > Streptophyta > Magnoliopsida > Caryophyllales > Amaranthaceae > Beta > Beta lomatogona. Next base: position 1,789,035 of record CANSNZ010001289.1, read on the forward strand.
ATAATGGATAGCTAATGTGGTCATGGTACCAATGCCCAATGGCACATGGAGAATGTGCGTGGACTACACTGATCTCAACAAGGCTTGTCCTAAGGACATTTTTCCTTTGCCTAAGTTAGATCGGCTGGTGGATTCCACGGCTAGCCATGCTTTACTGAGCTTCATGGACGCTTATTCCGGATTTCATCAAATCCCCAAGTGGCCAGAGGACCAGGACAAGACGTCCTTCATTACAGAGAAGGGTTTGTATGGCTGGCTAAGAATGCCTGTTGGCCTCATAATTGAGCCAGGCACCTTCTAAAGACTGATCAATACGGTCTTCCAGCCACAATTGGGAAGGAACATGGAAGTGTACATAGATGATATGATAGTAAAAAATCAGCAAGAAAAAGACCATGTTGGTGATTTAAGGGAGACTTTTGAAATTCTCAAAAAGTACAAGTTGAAGTTGAACCCCAAAAAATATGTTTTTGGCGTCTTGGTTGGGAAGTTCTTGGGATTCTTAGTGGATCAAAGGGGAATAGAAGCAAACCTAAAAAGATCCAAGCCATTCTAGACATGAAGTCTCCGTCCAAGATTAAGGAAGTGCAGCGTCTGATGGGTTGCCTAGCGGCTCTTGGACGTTTCTTATCTAAGTCATGTGACAAGTGCCATCATTTTTTCGCCACCATAAAGAAGAAAGCTAAGTTTGAATGGATAGCAGAAGCTGAGCAAGCACTTCAGCAAGTCAAGGACCATCTTGTCAGTTGCCTAGGTTGGTCAGTCCAACCGAGGGGGGAAAATTGTTCGTATACCTGGTTGTGCCTCCTCAGGCCGTGAGTGTTATTCTACTGGCCGAAAGGGAGTCAGTGAAAATCCCAATATACTTTGTGAGTCATGTACTCAAGGACGCGGAATGTAGATACACACCGATCGAGAAGTTTGGGTTGGCACTGGTCATGGCCAACCGGAAGTTGAGACCTTATTTCTTGGCTCATAGTATACTAGTCTATATCGTCCAACCTCTTAAGCATGTTTTACAAAAGATGGAAGTTGCTGGACGGATGTTGAAGTGGGCCGTTGAACTAAACATGTTTAACATAACCTTTGAACCAAGGAAAGCCATTAAGGGGCAAGCTTTGGCAGATTTTATGGTTGATCTTACTCGGCCAACTATAGATCCAATAGTCGATCCAGCCGAAGGTAGGAAGCACTGGACGCTCATGGTAGATGGGTCATCAACGGTTAATGGAGGTGGGGCAGGAATCATTTGTCAATTTCTAGAAGGAGATAAGTTTGAATATGCACTAAGGTTTCAGTTCCAGGCGTCTAACAATGAAGCTGAATATGAGGCCCTACTAGCTTGAATCAAGATGTGTAAGGCGGCTGGGGATTTACAGATTGAGGCCAAATCGGACTCTCTTTTAGTCGGTCAAGTCAATGGAGATTATGAATGCAAAGAAGCATCAATGAGCAAATACATGCGTCTGATCAAGGATGAGATTGAGCCCTTATAGCGATTTGTTCTCGACCAAGTACCAAGGTCAGAAAACCATCAAGCTGATGTTCTCTCAAAGTTGGCTAACTCAACTGACTGTGATGTACCAAGGACATTATTTTGGAAAGTTAACCCAAAAAAGAGTATTGATCAAGAAAAGGTCATGTTTCTTAGTCGAGGGGCAGTATGGATGGTGCCCATTATAAACTTCAAGAAAACAGGTCAATTACCTTTAGACCCGAAAAAGGCCAAGTATGTCAAGGCCAGAGATAAATGGTTTGAGTTGTGGGATGAAACCCTGTATAAGAAATCATTCAATCGTCCTCTTCTGAAGTGTATTACTAAGGAGGATGGACTGGAAGTGTTGAAGGAACTCCATCAAGGAGCTTGTGCATCTCACATTGGGGGGAAGAGCCTTAGGAGAAAAGGTGTTGAGAACTGGGTATTATTGGCCTAAATTGAAGGAAGATGCTCTTGCTTATGCAAAGAAGTGTGACAGCTGTCAGAAACATGGAAACTTGCATCAGAAGCCGCCCAATTACCTAACTCCCATCTCGTTCCCACTCCCCTTTGCCAAATGGGGCATGGATATTCTGGGACCCTTCCCTGTGGCCACTGGGCAGAAGAAGTTTGTAATTGTGGTTGTGGACTACTTCACTAAATGGGTAGAAGGTGAGGTAGTGTGAGGCATAACGACAAATGACGTCAAGAGCTTTATTTGGAAGAACATCATAACTCGGTTCGGCATGCCACAGTCCATCGTGTTTGACAATGGTCCACAGTTTGAAACGCCAAAACTGAAAGATTAGTTAGCAGAAAGAGATATCAAAGCGCACTTTGCTGCAGTCGCCCACCCACAAGCGAATGGACAAGTAGAATCCTTCAACAAGATCCTCTCAAATGGCATAAAAAGGAAGCTGGACAATGCCAAGGGACTATGGGTTGAAGAACTACAACTGGTGTTATGGTCCATTAGAACCACGACCAAGAACTCTACAGGTGAGAAACCTTTCATGTTGGTCTATGGAACTGAAGCCGTCTTGCCCATTGAGATTAAAGAACTCACCCTGAGAGTCATGCTGTACACAGAAGAAGCCAATTGGGTCGCCTTGCGTATTGCCTTAAACCACTAACCAGAGGTTAGGGGCAATGCTTTATTGAGAATGCAATTGTACAAGCTGCGAATGGCTTTGGATTTTAACAAGAGAGTCGCTAGACGACCACTCAAAGTAGGGGACTTGGTTCTGAGGAAGATGGAAGTCTTTGGACGAGCTAAAGAGTTGGGTAAGCTAACACCAAATTGGGAAGGGCCCTATCTAATAGTCCAAGAAGTGAGAAGCGGAACTTTTCGTCTCCAAGATATGGATGGACGTCCAATACAGCGCACTTGGAATTCAGAGACCCTGAAGAAGTACCACGTCTAATTAACATAGTTAGCAACAATACTAGTAGCTTGTAGTCTCAACAAGTGCTACGACACAAAAAAGAGAATTAGATATGTATACATGTATCTTGGTACTTTGCCAAGCAAAATTCATATAATACAATTTCTACTTTCTCCCTATATATGTATTGTTTATTTATTTTACTAAAGTCATTCATTTTAGGGCACTTTTACCACTAGTCAGACTAGTGGTCTAGAAGTGACATTAGCTTAGATAGAATTGAAGAAAACAATCGACGACCAAAATTAAACTAAAAGGATGAGTCACCCCAACAAGGGAAAATAATTCTTCTGAAGCACATTGCTTCCTCAAGGAGACTGGCCAAAATGTAATAAACCTAAAGAAAGGTAGATTACATATATGGTTAGCCAAATAGTGATACTCTCTAGTAAGAGAAACATCATAGTCTCCTAAAAGGAAGCCGACCAGAAATAAGCACACCTTAGTTAAGGTATCTTACTTTCAAATGCAAGGTCAACTAAGTAGTAAAAGCCCTAGTAAGGGATAACTACTGCAAGACGAGCACTGCTTCCTCAAGGAAGCCGGCCAGGATATGGTAAGCTTTCTAAACAGCAACCATATAATACAAGGTTGGCAGATGAACAAATATCCAAGCTCGTCCAGAATGAGAGTCTTACAAAGGTTCGGCCTATTACGGTCGATCTCCTTCTTGGAACACAGCTCGTTCAGAATAACAAGACGAGCTCAGCCCCAAGAAGGGGGGGAACTAACCAAGTCCATAGGACACTAATTTAAGACGAGTCCCATCTGACGTGGACATGGTCGTCCGGGAATCAGGATGTTCCATTTTGATCTTTGGACATCTGTACAAAGTTACAAGATCGTCCAGAGTCTGTGACGAGTCTCATTTAAACTTGTGCTTATTTGAGTAAAGTTCGAAGATCGCCCAGAGTCTAGGACGAGTCTCATTTGAACTTATGATTATTTGAGTAAAGTTTGAAGATTGTTCATAGTCTAGGACGAGTCTCATTTGAACTTGTGCTTATTTGAGTAAAGTTCGAATATCGTCCAGATACTAGGACGAGTCTCATTTGAATTCATGCTTATTTGAGTAAAGTTCGAAGATCGTCCAGATACTAGGACGAGTCTCATTTGAATTCATGCTTATTTGTTTAACGTTCCGAGGTCGTCCAGATTCTAAGGCAAGTTTGTTAATCCATCAGTCTTAAGGCGAGCTGCTTTAACTTAGCATATTTCAGCAAGTGTTGTGATGATCGGGCCGAAGACAAACAATGTTAGATAAAACAAAAGATCGTTCATTAATACTCGTCCAAAAGGGTTACAAACTAATCTAAACAAAAGAAGACTGAGCTACAGAGATGGCAATCAACCAAGATACAACCAACAAACCCTATCCTAAGACTAGGAAATCTATTCAGCGGGAAAAGTATCCTGTCCGACATGGGGATCCTCGGGGACCTCTTGGTCGTCTTCAGGGGACTCTTCCTCATTTTCTTCCTCGTCTTCAGAAGAGTCGACAAAGGTAGGGGGAGTGTCGCCATCAATATCGGCTTTGTGCACCTCTACCTGAAAAAGTAGACGGCGCTCAAAGCGATCGAACTCCTGAGGCTCGGCCAGCATCTCAAAAGCCTTCATGGCCCAGCCATTGGAAGTCTCAACCACATTGACCAGGGCCTCCTTTGCATCATTGAAGGAGCTGGTCGCCTTTTTCCTTATACGATCATTCTCCTCACTTAGTGTGAGGTTGTCCTTCCTAAGCTTCGCATCAGCCAAGATGGCAGTGTTCCTCTCCCCCTTCAGCTCGGCAGAGACAGTGTCCATGGCCAGCTGCCATTCAGCCTTCTCATCAAGCAGCTCATTGATCTTAATGAGATGCTTCTTGTTGCTGAACTCCATCTCGGCCATGCGCTTCTCCCAAGCTTCCCAACATTGACGATGGAGAGTCTCCATCATTTGGCAGTCATAGATTGTCTTGTCCCCTGCCTCTATAGCCCTGTGGACGAGTTGCTTATTCTCTTTCCTAAGCTCTCTCGCCCAGTCTTCAGTAATGATGCTGCGAGCAAAAAGATAAAATAAAGGGAAACAAACACTAGTCAGTAGACGAGTGCAAAAACATAAAATACTACAACTACCAAAATATGAAGAGAAAAACCATGTACCTCGGCAGCAAGCTGAGACATGTAGCCAACATGCCCAGACGATGCACCCCTCAGGCCCTTTATGTAGGACTCGGGGTAGCATTTGAACAGCTCCTGCTTGAGCCTCTCCCGTTCAACCTTAGGCATTTTAGCAAAGGCAGTAGAGGACTCATCGTCTGAGTCCACTAGTACTGGAGCAGTAGGAACTGAAGCTGATCCTTTGTTCTAATCTGTAAAGGGGGAGGAGTCAATTCTCTTGATGGGGATAAATACCTCATGTTTGTTGGACGGACTCATTGGAAGTCCACCAACCCGCAGCGTCCTAATTACGTTAGAGTAGTACGGCTCACCCGAGGATAAAGATGCGGATCTAATTGATAATGGCATCTGAGCCACTAACTGAGCGACCGACCCACTGAAGGCCGATCCGTCCTTAGCAGCCGCGTCCGGCTGAGTCTCCTTTCGGCTGGATCTCATAATGATCAGCCGCGTCCAACTGATCAGCAAGCAGAAGGGGGGAGATAAGTCCTTTCTCTCCAAAGGCAGGAGCATCGGTGGACGACTTGTCGACCTTCAAAGATTTACCCGCTGGAGGCAAGGGAGGCTTGTCTCAAGTCCGTTGACTGATCGGAGTGCTTTGTGAACGGACGACCATTCATTTTTCTTTTTGGCCGCTAAGCCCTTGGATTCTTGGCCGAGGCCTGATCCCCAGCGACGGTATACCTCTTCTTGGACAAAGAAGATTTCCCAGCCGGTGTCTTCTTCGTTGGGGCATTCTTCTGCACAAGGAAATAATAAGTCAGGAGAAAAATCGTTCAATAGCAGCGACGCTAAGATTATGAGTCTTGGACGCACTCTGATTGCTAAAGAAAGTCGTCCAAATTGGCCGATAATCCTGAACGAGGATTGGTCGTTGAAGGAAGCCGTCTTATCATAGCCGTCTTCCTTCTTTGAGAAACCCTCGCCTAGAAATTACTGTCAGGCTTTGGACGAATTTGCATGATCTTTCTCCAAAATCAGCATCAAGCATCGGACGAAGATCACTCGGAAAAGGAGACCGGCCAGCTATGGTCGTTTTCCTTCTACGAGGAATCTTCGTCCAAAGCTAATAGAATGTGGAGTTAACGTCTAAGGCCAGACGTTCTCCTTCTATGAAGGACCTTCGTCTGAACCAATAATGACGTCGAAAGACCATAAAAGGACGTTCAAAAAAAAATCTTTTTACCAGAGTCTCAGCCCTTTTTCGGACCTTGTCCTGGAAAATTCCCTCTAAAGGTTGTCGGTGAACTTAGACATACTGATGTCGCCCGTCCAAGACTTTTTAAGAAGGGCTTTGGTTGTGTCTGCAAAGAAGAGACAAAGGGGTTAGTAAGATATATACACTAGATGGCATAGTTTACTTAGATTTTTGAAGCTATATCTATGTCCTTGGCAAGCCGCAAAGACCAATATATTATCGTGAAAAAACATTTCCTTAAAGGGAATCCAGTTAGTTGGCCCTTTAAAGGTCGGACGATTTAGTCTGGAATATTTAGTCATCTTGAAGTATTCCACTACCTCGTCATCAAATTTATCCTCTAATTCCAAAAAGGACGTCCCACATCCAGTATTCATCGCTGCACGGCTGTGAACGCGGTACCCCTCAGCAATATAATCGTTAGCAGCTCGGACGAAGATGAAATCGGCTTTGCAGTCGTGCATCTTCTAAGGCTTATCCCAAGCCGTGAGAAACCCAGGGCGGTTGCAGATGCTGAACCAAGATTCGTCTACCGTCTTCGGAACCTTAGATACATAGTGTATCTGAGTAAAAGTCGGTAGAGAAAGGGCCAGACCGCACAACTCGCAGACGGCTATAAAGGTGTGGATGTTGTGCCAGGCATTCGGCGCCAGCTGATTATGGCCTATGTTGTAATGTCTTAGCACTTGTTCGATGAAATCATGAAGGGGGAATCTCAACCCCGTGTCCAGGGCTAGCTTATAAATAGTAAAATGATTCTTAGGAGCTCTTAAAATTGTAGCCTCTTCGTTTAGAATGACAAAGGAGTAGCCCGGCATGGGCATGACAGAAGACAAGAAGGTGGGGTCGAGGCCAATTTTCTCTAACCACTTACGGTTGGCTAATATAAAACCAGGATCAGAAAGGGGACCTAGGCGTCTCCTAATTTCAGACGTAGTAGTAGAGGGATCGTCTGATTCTTCAGCTGTGCTGGAATCACCCTCATTATTGCTCTCGTCGGCTTCTTCCATTTCAACCTCCCTACCAGACGGACTGGGCTCGGGACTTGCTTGTTCAAAATTTTCTTCCCTGATGTGGCCAGGGGATTGGAAGAAGGCTCAGCCAATGGCTGAGCACTTTGAGTTTCCCTCGTTTTTTCTAGAACTCGTCCAGTAGACTCCTCCATTTCAGAGCTATAAGTAGGGAGAACTATTCTTCGTCTTAGACGGGTCGTTTGCTTGACGCGCGCCAAATTACCCTGCACAGGTAAAGACTGGGTCGACTGACTTTGTCGGCCAAAACCATAAAAATATACATGACCGGCCAGAATAGGCCCAACCCTAGAATGTGCCGAAGAAGAAATACTATCGGTTCTAGCGTCAAGGCAAACTCTTGGATGGCCAGGATTATTTGACGAAGAAGAGGAATTCATTTTATTGATTTTTTAAGAAAAAATAAAGAATAAAGGAGAACAAAGAAGAAAGAAGGAATACCTAACGAGCGCTTGGACGTTCGGTGAAGAAAAAGAAAGCTGGACGAACTCACTCTCTCTCTAGAAAATCAGAAAAGATGCATAGTTTCCCTCTCTAGAAAAATTCTCTCAAGGTGTGAAATGATTTCAAAAAGGACAAAAGAACATATTTATAGGGGGGTGAAAAACCTCCTGAACCGGTTAAACATGACCAGCAATTTTTTTGAACCGGTTAAAAACGACCGGTAATACAAGAAAATGGCACGTCTTTTCCTTTTTGAAAAAGAGGTAAATTCCTCAAGTAAAAGATCATTAACCGTCTTAAGACAACGGTAAAATCCCCTTTTAGGGGCAAATGTTGTAGCCTAAATAATCAACGGCTCACCAGGAGACACATGGATCAATCAGGAGCATCCACGTGTCCCATCAAACAGAGGTAAAAAGGGTGGTCCAAACTTTGGGTTTTTACTGACTAAAAAAGGAAAGCCCACTTTTGGTCTGAAGGAATATTCAGGGGCACAAACCCCAAAAAACGGTTGCACATGATGGTTGAGGCTCAGCTCCCAATCATTGTCTGCCACGTGTCACGATCTGATTGCTTTACCAATCAGGTGCCCTTATTTTAGGGTGAAGTCAAAAGGCAACATTCATATCCCAAACACTATAAATACTCCCCTTGAAATCAGGAAAAAGGTAACTTTTTGAACAGTGTGCCCTTACTCTGTAAAAATACTCTATCACTTTCTCTCTCTATCTCTACTTTTCCCTTTTTCCACTCCTGATACTTGACTTAAGCTTCGTAGGGGGAAGCACCACCCAAACCTCCTGGGTGGGTCCCTTTTTCTATAGGTTTGGGAACGGAGCTCAGGTTCGGATTACCAGATTTGGACATCGTTGCACAAGTCTCCATTGAAGAACATCTTGAGGGATAATAGTTTACTTGCCAACCAAGGAGACAAAACAACAACAACAACAACAACAACAACAACAACAACAACAACAACAACAACAATAATAATGATAATAATAATAATAATAATAATAATAATAATAATAATAATAATAATAATAATAATAATAATAATAATAATAATAATAATAATAATAATAACAATGACTATAACAATAACTATAACAATAACTATAACTATAACTATAACCATAACCATAACCATAACCATAACCATAACCATAACCATAACCATAACCATAACCATAACAATAACAATAACAATAACAAGAACAAGAACAAGAACAAGAACAAGAACAAGAACAAGAACAAGAACAAGAACAAGAACAAGAACAAGAACAAGAACAAGAACAAGAACAAGAACAAGAACAAGAACAAGAACAAGAACAAGAACAAGAACTGAACTGAAATTAACTGAAAATAAGTCCAAAAGAACAGGGCCATAATTAGTCGTGGAAATGTTGTTTCTTTTGGGAATCATGTTAAGTTACTTTTTAGGACCAAAGTAATATGAACATTGGAGCAACACTTCAAAAACAATGAAGTATGTTGAACTAAGCTGTTTTCGATTTCTAAATCCACATATTCTCTATTTTTTTTATACTTGCTTCATTTTCTAAAATGAAAATTGCATATTACATGAATTATTTTCTAAATTGATAATATATTCTCTCTACCTCTTTCCTAAGACACAAGGTCTCCTTTAGTTCTTTTCATCTCTCTTAATCTATAATTTATATCCCTTACTGAATAATGTTTCCATGGTAGATGATTCAAATATTAAAAAAACAGAGAAAGTATAAATAAGATGTCATTGACGACCTCAAACTACTTTACTCATTTAGTTTTTCACGATCGTTAAGACTCAAGATACATATTCGACCATTAATTTATCTCTAATTACATTTTAGTAAAAATTACTCCATCTTTCCTGATACTCAGTGTACTAAGCTTTTGGGGAATATTTGTAATTGTCTGATTTATTATTATCTTAAACAAAAACTAGATTTAAAAAAAGTAGAAAAAGTAAAAAAAAAAAAAAAAAGTAAAAGTTCTATACATCTATCTTAATTAAGCCAACTATTCCCCAAATTATTTTTTTGATAAAGAAATCTTTATCATGACGGGAGCTATGCTCCGGGTACTTATACCATGCATAATCTAATTTTTTTTTGTTTTTGTGGAGTAGATAAAGTCAAAACTCTAAGGGATAGCGCCATGTGGCACACTTCCTTGTTGAGGAACACATTTTAATATATTAACTAGTTTTTAGGGCCGGGCTATGCTCCGAGTAACTATAATTTTCATTTATTAATATTTTACATTAAAACTATAACATCAAACATTACTTGGTTTAGTGGTTAAAACTTTCATATACATGACTTGAAGTCATGGGATCAAATCTTATACCATGCATAGTCTAATTTTTTATTGTATGTGGAGTACATGAAGTGAACAATCTAAGGGATAGCGCCACGTGGCACAGTTCCTTGTTTACAAATGCCTTTTAATATATTAGTATAGATATAGATATAGATTTTAAGTTTTGAGGTGTATTCTTATATTGATCCCAAATTATATATTATTCATGAAATATCATCTCAACTTTAGCAACAGTTCATTAAACGAGATGAACATGTCCAACGAAAGATTATAAGAGGAAAAAAAAAAGACTGGATTTGAAATTTCAAAATATCAAGAACCGACCGGTTCAAAATTCTTTATTTACTCCCTCAGTTTTTAAAAAGATGTAAAAAGATGTTTGACATTGATTTACAAATTTGCCAATGCACAACTTTGACCATTAATATCACTAATTATCCATTAGTAACAAATTATAGAAAATTGATATTTTGAAAATATGTTAAAATAAATTTAATGACATTCTTGTATACTAATATTGATTTTTATACATTTATAGAAAAATATGGTTAAAGTAGAGTATGTGAACAGTGCAAAAGTCAAAATAGAGGGAGTATATTTTTTAACTAGACACTCCAATTAGAGGCTTTGACTAGTCAAACCTATTCTTTTACACCAAACTTCTTTCAACTAAACACACTAGTACGGAATCGACAATTTGCATCGGATGCGAGGCGCCCATTTGCGTCGCACATGGGTCTGACGGCACAGGTCTCGACGCAAATCAGGATAAAGGATCTGCATCGGACAACGACGCGACGCAGTTGATTAACTATTTGTGTCGGACCCTGCCTACCTTGCGACGCAGATGACGCCTCCCCCATGTATACAAAGGACATCTGCGTCTTCCATCTGCTTCACATGCTGCGCTACGTGCGACACACATTGTTCCTTATCTATGTCGCATATTTAGCAACATGCGGCGCAGATAGGAGGGCGCCAAGCCGAAGTAACCCAGCGGCCCAAGACTCATCTGTGTCGCACATTGCTCACATGCGACGCAGATAAGTTGCCAAGCCACAGCAGGCAAAGACTGATCAGCGTCGCACATTGCTAACATGCGACGCAGATAGATCTCAACCCACAGCAGCCAAGGGTCATTTGCGTCACACGTTCAGCCATATGCGACGCAAATGGTAGTCTTCTGCGTCAGATGAGGCGCAATGTGCGACGCAAATGATTGTTTTTGGGTTTTTTTTCTTTTTTTTTATTTTTTTTTTTTCATATACAAAACCTTAAACTTCAAAACTAAACGAACATTATATTAATAATTATGAGCAGAAAATTCGTCAGAGTCTCCTTTGTAATTTGGACAACCCAAGAAATCGTTGGGAAAATTTTGCATATATAACCAAAACATGTTCCAGTACATCTCAATCAAGCAACCAATATTGCAATCAAGCAACCAGCAAGGTTCAATCATGAAAATATTGTTCAACCTACAAATACATACACTAACTAGTTAGTTTGCAGCTTTGACGACCTCTACAAAGTATTTTGCAAAAAGTTCTTTGAGTTCGTCGATCTCAGTTATGGAGTATGGCTGAGGACTTGGTGGAAAATCCTAGAAATATATTAAATTAGTTAATATACTTGAAAATTCTATAAGTATAAATAACAAATTTACAACATACATATACCTCCTGTAATTTATTTGAATCATAGTGCATGCGAACGATTTCAAGCATGTATTTCATCACGAAATAGTCGCATTCCTCTCCTCCCGACTGTTGAGCACACTACACCAACTTTAAGATATATATTAGAATCGGAAATAAAATCCTAAATAGAATTATAAAATGCGTATCAAATACAAAATCATAAGAGTTTTACCGGGATCATTATCCAAGACAATTTAGTTCCTTTATTGGATCCTTCAAGGCGCGTGAAACTTGTATATGCACTAAGTATAAATATTTTGTAACAATTAATTACTATAAACATTTATAAATTATTTTAAATAACATAAAATGCATGTAAAATAATTAACATGTATAACAACTATGAACTTACGTATTCAGCGGCATCTTGATAGCTAATTTTCTTTCTCTCTGTAGCCAATCAAATATATATACCGTTTTCTTAGGTAGACAAATGACAAGAAGAATCCAATGTTCCCTAAGGCATGAAACAAATGTGATGCTCATATAACCACAAGTTCATAAAGATTAAAGAAAGTAAAGATTAGTTTAACTAACATACTTTTGAATATACGGACATAGGATGAAATGCATATTTTGATTCGCTTTCATTGAACTTGCCATGTAGTTGATCACGACATCTGGTTGATTGCGTATCATGGTCGCCGAAATCATACTTGGACACATGGAACCAATAGTACCCTCTGATTCAGACTCCTCTTCCAAATGCCTACACTCTAAATACTTATACTTAGAAGAAACAATAAAAATAAATATCAATGTCAATTAGTTTAGAGTTTGAGAATTCTCACATCATAAATATTTGCAAAATGGATACATTAAGCCATGATCCCTTGAGAAGTTGAAGAATATATTGTCGCGAGAGAACGATTATCTGATCCCTATCATAGTTGAAGACAGTACCCTTCATAACTTGCATACTAAAAGTCTCATCTGAGGGTCGGTTGCAAAATAATCGGTGCATATCCTTGACAATATCATCCATATCCTCCAGTGATAAGTCAATAAAAGGATCTATGTACCTATATGCAGACTCATCGGTGCAAGGATCACTACCAACTATTTTATTTTCTTCTTCTTTATCGCACCTTCCTTAGGCAAATGTTCCTTATTCAATTCGACTTCTTTTTAATTCATACTATATATGTATATAGATTATTTCATATATCAATCAAGCTCACCTAGTATATAAATCAAGATAATAAACATAAGTTATCTGATTATTTGAGACTACAAATACCAACTCTTTTGGCCATTCAATGAATGAACCCTCAGCTTGACTGAGTTTCACGATGTATAGAGTAGGTCGTGGAACAAGAGCATCTGCGTAGTCCCGAAAAAAAAGCATCAACACTCACTTTCACGGCCGTAGGATGTGATGGTGACTCCATTTGTGGATGAACGGTACCCTCAGCTACAATGATCGCCCCCAGACATGCGCTAATGCCAAATGACATGGAACTGGACTATTAACATCCAATGAGAATACAATGTCATTAATTAAGTGTTTTAGAAGCATAATATGATAATCTTAGAAGATATAAAATAAATATATACCTGCAAGTTCACAAATGGATCATTGCCCCCCAAGTGACAGCTACTAGGATCAACTAGAGTGTGAGGACTTCGGACCGGCGCATCTTCCCTTGTTTGAATTGGTACTTGAAGACCTAATTCCAACGCAAAAGCCATCAACCTTTCTTGAACTATTGCATCTATCTTCGAGTTCATCTCTTCCATCGTTTGTTCTCGAACTCTTTGGCTCACTCTAGCTTCGAACTCCTGCATCTCCTCATCATCCATGCCCCTACCCTTTCGAGCAGTACTACTCCGATCAGGATCTCCCCAAACAGATGTAATCCCAATGCTACGCCCAGCTGTTAACACACGCCCAGGACGATCTTTCCTCTGTAGAGCACGTGATAGAGCATCATCCATCCGACCTGGAACAAACTCTCCTTCCTTTTCTTTCCTTTTCCAATCATCATGCGTCCAATTAAAAAAATTCATATGATTCACTAGTACAGAAATGACTATTTGCGTCGGACCTGGACCACCATTTGCGTCGGACCTGGGTCCGACGGCACAGGTCTCGTCGCAGATGGGAAGACAGCCATCTGCGTCGGATAAGACACGATGCAGTCAATCGGATATTTGCGTCGGACCCAACAAATGTGCGACGCACATGCCCCATCCACCATGCATCCCACAGCAGTCCAGCAAGCACCATCTGCGTCGCATGCAGTGCTATATGCGACGCAGATGACAAGCAATCTGTGTCGCATATAGCACTGCATGCGACGCAGATGGTGCTTGTTGGGCTCCTACTTGGCTGCTGCGCACATACCATTTGCGTCGCATGCAGTGCTATATGCGACGCAGATAGCTTGTCATCTGCGTCGCATATAGCACTGCATGCGACGCAGATATATGTTTTTTTTGTTTTTTCTGCTTTTTTATTGTTTTTTTTTTCAGCTTTTTTTTTATTTTCAAAACTAAACAAACATTATGTTAATAATTATGAGCAGAAAATTCGGCAGAGTCTCCTTTGTAATTTGGACAACCCAAGAAATCGTTTGGAAAATTTTGCATATATATAACCAAAACTGATTTCAGTACATCTCAATCAAGCAACCAATGTTGCAATCAATCAACCAACAAGGTTCAAGCAACAAAATATTATTCTAACCTACAAATACATACACTAACCATCAAGATTAGTTTGCTTCGTTAATGACCCGTAGAAAGTATTCCGCAAAAAGTTCTTTGAGGTCGTTGATCTCATATATGGAGTATGGCTCAAGACTTGACGGAAAAGCCTAGAAATATATTAAACTAGTTAATATACTTTAAAATTCTATAAATATAAATAATGAATTTACAACATACATATACCTCATTCAAATTCTCTAAATCATAGTAGAAGCGGATGATTAGAAACATGTATCTCATTACCAAATAGCCGCATTCCACTCCTCCCGATTGTTGAGCACACTACACCAAATTTAAGATATATATTAGATTCGAAAAAAAATCCTAAATAGAATTATAAAGTATCAAATACAAAACCATAAGAGTTTTACCCGCATATATGCCCAAGACAATTTGGTTCCTTTATTTGATCCTTCAAGGCGCGTGTATTTTGTATATGCATTAAGTATAGAGATTTTGTAACAATTAATTACTATAAACATTTATAAATTATTTAAAATATCATAAAATGCATGTAAACTTATTAACATGTATAACAACTATGAACTTACGTATTCAACGGTATCTTGATAGCTAAGGATCTATCTCTCTTGATCGAATCAAATATATATACCGTTCTCTTTAATAGACAAATGACAAGAAGAATCCAATGATCCCTAAGGCATGAAGCAAAATGTGATGTTTATATATATAACCACAAGTTCATAAAGATAAAACAAAGTAAAGATTAGTTTAACTAACATACTTTTCAATATACGGACATAGGATGTAACGCATATATTGATTCGCTTTCATTACACTTGCCATGTAGTTGATCACGGCATCAAATTGATTGCGTATCATGGTCGCTGAAATTATACTTGGACACATAAAATCAATATTATTATCTCCATGCTCCTCAGACTGCTCTGCCAGGTACCTAGTATCCAAACACTTATGGTTAGGAGAAACAATAAAAATAAATATCAAAGTTAATTAGTTTAGAGTTTGAGAAATCTCACATCATAAATACTTGCAAAATGAATACATTAATCCATGCTCCCGTAAGAAGTTGAAAAACATCTTGTCGCGAGAGAATGATCATATGATCTCTATCAAAGTCGAAGACGGTACCCTTTGGAACTTGCATATGAAAAGGCTCATCTGAGAGTTTGTCGCAAAATATTCGGTGCATCTCCTTGATATTATCATCCATATCATCCAGTGCCAAGTCAATAAAAGGATCTATGTGCCTATGTGCAGACTCATCGGTGCAAGGATCACTACCAACTTTTTTTTTTTCTTCTTCTTCTTCTTCACCGCACCTTGTTTAGGTATATGTTCCTAATTCAATTCGACTTCTTTTTAATTCATATTATATATGTATATAGATTATTTCATATATAAATAAAGATTACTTAGTATACAATATAAAGATTATTTAGTATATATAATTAAGATTTCTTAGTATATATATTTACATTTCTTAGTATATAAATCAAAATATTAAACATAAGTTACCTGATTATCTGAGACTAAAAATACCAACTCTTTCGACCATTCTATGAATGAACCCTCGGCTTGACTGAGTTTCACGATGTATGGAGTAGGTAGTGGAACTAGAGCTTCGCGTAGTCCGAAAAAAAATCATCAACACTCACTTTCACGGCCGTAGGATGTGATGATGACTCCATTTGGGGATGTACGATACCCTCAGCTACAATGATCGGTCCCGAGTTATTCGCTATTGCCAAACAGCATGGAACCGGACTCTTAACATCCAATGAGAACACAATGTCATTAACTAAGTGTTTTAGAAACATAATATCATAATCGTATAAGATATAAAATAATTGTATACCTGCAAGTTCACAAATGGATCATTGCCCCCTGAGTGACAGCTACTAGGATCAACTGGAGTGTGAGGACTTGTTTGATTTGGTGCTTGAAGACCTAATTGCGCTGCAAAAGCCTTTAACCTTTCTTGAATTATTGCATCTATCTTCGAGTTCATCTCCTCCATCGTCTGTTCTCTAACTCTTTGGCTCGCTCTAGCCTCGAACTCCTTCATCTCCTCATCATCCATGCCCCTACCCTTTCGAGCAGTACTAATCCGATCAAGATCTCTCCAAACCGATGTAATCCCAATGCTACGCCCAGCGGTTAACACACGTCCAGGACGGTCTTTCCTCTGTAGAGCACGTGATAGAGCATCATCCATCTGACCTGGAACAAACTCTCCTTCCTTTTCTTTCCTTTTCCAATCATCCTGCGTCAAATTCAAAAAACTAATATGATTAGTAGAATACGAGTAATTAGACAAGAAAATATCATAAAATTTGATGAATGCTTACAATGGACTCTTTTATCTTTTGTCTTTCTTCATTAAGGAAGAAAAGATTTCCTTCCTTATCTTCTTTCGATCTCGCGAGAAGCGGTGGCAAAGTTCGATCCAGCAAGGAGGAAATAATTGATGATGTGGATGAGTCAACAGATGATGTTGTACAGGATTTAGGGATATATCCTTTGTCTTTCCAAACGGGAATCATCTCCGCATATGACTTTTGACCTAAAACATGAGGATGAATGTTGGCAGCCTGAGACTTTCTTGCTCTTTCACTTTTAGCCTAATAAGAAAACAAGTAATTAGTTAATATTCACAAAAAAAAATTGATTATAACTTATTATGTGATTGTAACGTACATATTATATACCTTAAACTCCTTAGAGCTACATTTTTTCACAAATTCGTCCCAAATCTCTTCTGTGATGAAAGGATAGAGCACATACGGTTGCATATCATTGTTAGGCCCCGGCCTCGTTTTTGTGATCCATCGACTCACCAATCTTGACTTGAAATCTCTCCACCGCTTATCACAAGTAGTTAACACATCTCGTTTCTTCCTCTCATCCTCTTGTATTCCAAACTCTTTCTTCAATATATAAAATTAACCAATAATACACGATTAGTATAATTAACATGATTCAAATTAAACTAAGAATGGATTTTCAAAATACATAGGGTTACTTACTTTAGCATCTTCCCATAAACTATTTTTTAGGCCTTGTGGAACATCATCCCAACTATCGTACAAGATATACACTTTGCTTCTACTGATTTCGCCGCAATGTGTCTTGTACGCACTAATATGATTCCCAATCGGACGCATCCAATCATCCCATTGAAGTACTCTTTGGACCCCGGGTTTGGAACGTATCCCTTTTGTAGGACCTCTAGGCTTGCTCACTCTTTTCTTCCTACTACCTCCATCAGTTATCTCGGCCTCAGAACGTGGCTGCCGATCATCATCGGATGCATCATGCATTATGTGATCTTCCATCACTACACCTGAAACCATAAAGCATAAAGACATGTTATAAACATCAATGAAATACTACAAAATATTACTTAATTGAGTAATAGAGTGATAGTTGTATAAGCATAAAATATATAATTGAAGATTATAAACAATAGTAGTTGCAATAATATTACATTAGTTACCTATTAATCAGTTTTTTCTTTGACAACGTAAAATCCCTCATTATGGTCTCGACGAATGTAATTCGGGTCCAGATCTTCCCCTAATGTACTTGGAATGACTGCTGACGAAGCAATGACTTCATTGAATTGCTTATCGTATTCCTCTTCATCGTGTACATCATCAATGCCAAGTATTCTCCTTTTTCCTTCAATGACAACAAACCATTTGGAATATACTTGTTTTGCTTGTGATGCCAATATCAAAGAATCTTCATGATGCCCTAACCGGCTGAAATTGACTAATGTAAAAAGTCATGTTCATATTTCTTTACACCACGACGAATATCAAACCACTTGCATTGGAAGAGCGGAATCTTGAAGTCAACATAGTCAAGTTCTAATATCTCTTCAATGAACCCATAGTAAGACTTCATTGTCTCAACAATGGTTCTACCCCTTCTACTTTTATACTCTGATGACAAAGCCCCCAACGTAACACCACTGTTTTGCATTGTAGATTTGTCATCTTGCCGTTTAGTGTAAAATGAATAACCATTGATTTCATATCCTTCATAGGAAAGAAGTTGCATCTTTGACCCATATGCCAACCATCTCAACGTATCCGATACATCATTTTTTGGGTCAGATAGTTGGTTCATAACTCGTTCTTTAAACCAATCAACGAACGACCGATTCTGCTCAATCATCAACTCACGTTCATTCTTCAATGGATACTGAACACTAAGCATCTTCTTGTGCTCATCTAAGTAAGGATGAACTTGTTTTAGATTTTCTAACACCAAAAATTCTGCTTTTCTTTTCAACTCTCCATCAAGACACAATCTTTTTCTCCCAATGGTACCACAACCATCAAGCCTTCCTTCATGTCTAGATTTTGGCAATACAATTGCTTGTGCACGTGCTAAATACTGACTTACATATTCAGATACTTCCTCCGCAACTGTTCTTTGGACAATACTTGCTTCTGGTCTGGCTGGATTCATCACTTTTCCCTTGAGAGTACCCATATGCCTTTCGAAAGGCCACATATACCTCATACAAACGGGCCCACAAAGTTTAATTTCTCGGACAAGATGAATTATCAAATGAGGCATGATGTCAAAGAACGATGGTGGGAAGTACATTTCAAATCGACACATCGTCTCTATTACATCAGCTTGCAACGTATCTAGAGTGTTAGGATCAATCACCTTGCTAGATATAGTTTTGAAGAAGAAACATAACTTTGTAATCGTGTATCTCACTTGGAGGCAAAATTCCTCGTATTGCAACAGGTAATAAATGCTGCATCAAGATATGACAATCATGAGATTTCAAACCAACGAGTTTCAAGTCCTTCAGTGAGACAAGGTTTCGAAAATTTGACGAGTATCCAGTAGGGACCTTTAACCTATGCAGAGACTCACAAAAACTCGTTTTCTCCTAATTCTTAGACAAAGTGTAGCAAGCTGGTGGCAGATAATAGCGTTGTCCCCGCTCCTGAGGTGCTAGTTCTGGTCTTCCCATTTCAGCCATGTCTTTCCTAGCTTTAACTCCGTCATTTGTCTTTCCGGGCATATTCAACAATGTTCCGACAATGGCATCACAGACATTTTTCTCAATGTGCATTAGATCAAGACAATGTCTGACTTCTAAGCATTCCCAATATGGAAGGTCCCAGAACTTAGATCTTTTCTTGTATAAGTTCTTTGAGAGACTTTTAAAGGGCTTGCCAAACACTGTTTCAATATCCTTTACCCGATTAGAAACCTCTTTTCCACGCAAGGGTATAGGGGCTTCTCTCATCTACACTTTTCCGTTGAACTACTTTTTCTTCTTACGAAATGGATGATCTAAAGGAAGCCATGTACGATAATGCAGGTATACATTCTTCCCACAATGATGCAACCGCTCATCAATCATATCCTCATCACAAATAGGGCATGCCTTTGCTCCTTTAACCGTATACCCTGACAAATTCCCATAAGCCGGGAAATCATTAATCGTGCAAAATATCATGGCACGTAATGTGAAGTCAGTTTTCGTATACGCATCGAACATCGAAACACCTTCATCCCACAACAATTTCATATCTTGAAGAAGTGGGTCAAGATACACATCTATGTCGTTTCCGGGTTGCTTAGGACCCGAAATAAGAAGCGATAGCAGAATAAATTTACGCTTCATACATAGCCAGGGGGGCAGATTATAAATTATCAGTAGAACCGGCCAAGTGCTATGTTGGGTACCTAGTGTGCCAAAAGGGTTCATCCCATCTGTGCAAAGTACAAGCCTAAGAATTCGAGGTTCTTTACCAAAACCTGCGAACTTTCGGTCGATATTTCTCCATTGCGTAGAATCGGCCGGATGTCTAAGCATCCCATCTTTCTTCCTCTTGTCAGCATGCCACCTTAATAATATAGCATTATTTTCATCCGAAAATAAACACCTAAATCTCGGAATGATTGGAAGATACCAAAGAACCTTCGCCGGAGTTTCTTTCTTTCTCACTCCCTCATCATCCTCTCTTATCTTGTACTGAGATTCTCCACACCTTGGACACTCACCCAAATCCTTGTACTCATTTCGATACAGCACACAATCATTTGGACATGCATGTATCTTTTCATATTCCATACCTAATGGACACAACAATTTCTTTGCCTCATAGGTAGAGTTGGGAATTTCATTCCCTTCAGGTAGCAATTCTTGTAAAAAAGTGAACAACTCACTGAGACTTTTATCTGTCCAACTATACTTCGATTTCATATTAAACAATGTGAGGATGCCAGAAAGTTTAGTGAAATTCTTACACCCCAGATACATAGGTTTGTCTGCTGCACTTAGAATACTATCATACATATGCGGACGATCGGTTCATTCATCCTCCAAATTGTGCAACATCTCATATACCCTATCATTCTCATCAACTACCCTATCATTCTCATTATCATCCTCTCCTTTTTTGATATAAACCTCAACCTCATCAATGTGATCAACATGCAAATCATCACACAAGCTAGTGGAGCTCATACCCTGATCATAAAACTCTCCATGCCATGTCCACCTAGTATAGTTACTCTTAAACCATCAAATGATCCTTAATTTGATCCACATCACGATACCCCCTAGAGTTATTGCAATCACAACAAGGACACAAGACTAACTTTGACCCATTCTGTGATTGATGTTTTAACGCAACCCTGATAAATTCATCAACCCCTTGTAGAAATGTCGCCAAAATCCGATTACCATGCATCCAGTTTTGATCCATATTTATAAACTAGAGACACCAAACAAGAACACAATTGATCACATCATTCAAAGTGTCTTTTCAAATGCAGTCATGAACATTTGGGTCCTTATCACTCCAACCTAACCCATCCTTGAGTTTCTCATCTCACTAGTAAATGAACATTTGGTTTTCAATTCTAAGAAAAATCCGGCAGCACTTCCCTACAGTTCTCCAAGTACACGATGAAGATAGTAGGTAAACTATCAACATATGTACCCAGAGAACGCTTAGGAAAATGAGCTAGATCTTTCTTAGAATCGAAAACCAAACATTCATTCACATCCTAAGTGAGATAAGAAACTCAAAGACAGTCCCAAACCGGGGACTATTCAATACTTACTCCTAATGAGTAAGCCTCGAACGGGTATCTAAGCCAATGATGCACACATTGCAATTAAACAACAAATACCAATCCATTCCTTAGATTTCCCTCCCCACCGCATTAAGGTATGTCCATATAGGTTTGGTCATAATTCAACATATGCTTTCCCAATCACATAACCAAACAATTCACATATACTTTCCCAATCACATAATTCAACATTATAGGGACAAATAAAACAAATAAACATAAAGCAAAAGCTAATATATATCCCTCTGCTCTCAAGGAGCACCGAAGACAAGCACAACGAGGTGAGCTTGGAGCACCGACAACCCGACAAGTAGAAGATGGAATGTGGCAACTGCATTAGGGCATCAACCAACCCACAAATTAAATAGTGATTAAGTCATAACTCATAAACATCAACTATCTAATATTAAGACATTAACAAATTAGAGATTAAGAAACAACATTAAGATTAAAGTAGAATTGTTAAGATCAATGGTAAAAATCAAGAATGACTTGTGAATATAATTATATAGTGGAATGGAAGTATTTTAGAGCACTACAAACTATATAAATTCATGAGCACTACAAACTACAAACTACAAACATCCTAAATATAATCTAAAAATTCAATCTTAAACTACAAACTACAAACTACAAACATCCTAAATTCAATCTTAAAATTCAATCTTAAACTACAAACTACAATCACTCTACTAATACAATCACAAACTCCTTGATTAAGATCTAGAAAAAATAAGACAAAAATTCAAAAAAAAAAAGGACAGAAATTGCTAAAAAAAAGACAGAAAATTGAAAAAAAAGACTTACATTGCCGGAGACGGGGAGATAGAAAGCAGCGGCGGTGCGGCGAGTCCTAGTGCAGAGGCGGCGTGACGGAGTGCAGCGGCGGCGCGACGTACATCAGCGGTGGGAGAAAAAGAGGAGTGCAAGAGAGAGAGAGAGAGAGAGTGAGTGAGTGAGAGAAAGAGGAGTGCACCGAAATGTAGCGGCGGCGAGATATCCCAAGGAGTCGCCGGCGAAGTTGGCGGCAGCAAGGATTAGCCGGAATCTAGCGGCGGCGAGAAAGCCTAAGGAGTCCCTGTCGTTATTACCTCCGCGACATGAAAGGGCACCAGATGGATGAGCCGGCGAGAGGAGATGTAACACTCCGTCCTTTTAATAAACATAAAGTAAACAAAATAGAACATTTTATTAAGGAGATGGCGATAGCGGAAATATCGCCTAACGGAAATGTCACTCTAACAAAGGTTAAATTAAACTATATAAAATTAAAACCCAATTAAGATAATCCAAAATATCCATAAGGAGGCAAAACAACCTCATAAACCCACTGCAATAACTATAAATAAAACGTCACAAATAAAAATCCTAAATAGCCTTTCTCTCATTTCCCATAACACGAAATAATCACCTGCAAAATATATCAACAAACATCCACAATCAGTGGGGAGTAACTAACAGCTCTCCCAGCCCAATTAGGATCCATATAAGAGTTATAAAAGCCTTAATAATTAAGTCACACAAAAACATCTCAATAGTAAACTTCATATAACCAAATAAATACTTAAACAAAGATAATACAACATGCTTAAAAATAAATAGAGTTAAGATAACAAAACAAACAAAATGGATAAACAACTTATATATATAAACTCAAGTATCAATACCATAAACCATCAAAGTTTAAAGTAATAAAAAATAATATAATTAGTTTGAGAGAGAGAGAGTTGAACGCTAGTGGGCAACCCACTTCCTATGGTAATGTGAGACAACCTCCAGACAGTCTATGGGTTACGTTCCCTACTGCATGTGTCTAAGAATCGCCAATACTCCCGATGCGGTGTAGGATTACGTCCCCACCGACCTCTCGGACGACAACAAAACCAAGGTATACCTAGGATTACGTCCTATGGTTTGCATGTTCTTCACCTCGCGATTACGTCCCTTCGGATAATCTTGCTCTCAAACAATAATAATAAATAAAAAAAAAATACTCATAGTCATCGACAAATCATTATCAACTAAAACGGATGCCCTTAAGGCCTTACACCAAATCAGCAGAAAATCAAGGATCGCAACCCAAGAATTTCAATTCAAAATAACACTCTTCTCAAAATAATAATAATAATAATAATAATAATAATAATAATAATAATAATAATAATAATAATAATAATAATAATAATAATAATAATAATAAATCAATAATATAATTTTTACTCATCACAAAATAACACAACATGTTCTAATAACCCATGATAACCACCTCCTCACAAAAATAAAATTAAAAAAATAAAACAAAACGACTTACCATTATATGCATAATCTAACAACATGATAAACAAAAATTCATAAACACACGTACAATCTGCAACCCATATAATACACACCAAGCAAAACTAGAAAAGAAGGAAAGAAAACAAAAATAAAAGGAAACAAAAGTAGCAGACCAACAAATCAATACCAAAGCATACTATAATGCAATACTTACAACAACAACAACAAAAAAGTCTTGAACCTTACTTGTGACGCATGCTACAGCCTACAATGCCATACATGCAATAAAAGAAAATGAAACCACTAACCAAAACCATACTGAACTCTCAAGAATTAACCCACATCAACCACATATTACAAATCGAGCAACAAAGCTCCTGTCACCCAAGGATTTCGTGAACATAAACCAAGACACCATACCACACACACAGTGATCACTCCATCACTCTCCCATAAACCATGTTCACCATGTTCACAACGACAGAAAATGTATCGCACGATAAGAGTTAACTAGCATAAAACATCATGAAACAATGATACTAAAACATGTAGATAAAGCTCATAATAAACATATTTACAAACTACAAACTCACGACAATCATATAATTCATGAAGCTCTTAAAAAAACAAACATATAACATGAAACTTATTCCCACCCAAATTCCTAAAATCATACTAACCCAAACTTAATCATTATAACAAATATAATTCCTACACGAATTCTAATCGCTCTAGGAACGCCATTAGTTACCTTGAAGACCTCCAATTGCTTGCATTCTCCTTCTTGAACACTGAAATTTTTCATTACGTGCTGCTCTATTACGATCAATATTCCCGACGATTAAACCCTCGCATTCACAATCCCTCCGGTGAAAGTTAAGTCCCAGATGTCCTAAATATTCTGTCCAAATTTTAGAACAATCCAACGGTTAGATCGCCGGTGATAGCCAATTTCGTGAAGGTGCAGCAGGGAAAACCGAGATGAACTTTTTTCTCCCAACTTTGAGTCTTCAAATGGTCGAATAGAATGGAGAAAAGAATGGGCTGATTTTCTGATCAATTTCCAGCAGCAAAAGGGAAATAAATAAGGGGGTTACAAAGGTTAATGATGGGGTAATTATGGGGTGATAAAATGGGTGTTACAAAGGGATTTCAAAGGTTGAAATAAATCTGCAAATATCTCCCATACAAGACATTATTTTGGACAGCTTTTAGGAACATAAAACTTCACGTTAAATAGTCGTGCGCACGGTCCATACGAGTTCAAATCGAATAAATAAAAATACTAGGTCAAATGCGTATTTCTAAATACTAGAAAATCTATAATTCCTCATCAAATAAATAATACAAATATAACATTTTAAAAGTTGAAAAAAAACAAATAACATAAGATATAATATTTTTAAGAAGCAAAATATTCTAATTTTAACGGAAAATAATAATGAAGGGTAAAATAACACGAAAATTTAGGAGCGAAATTTCGGGGTGTTACAGGAGATGCCGGAGAAGTCGACGGCGCGAGGAGGTGTCGGGAGGCATCGTTAGTTAGGGCACCCGAATTCGCATGAGATAGAGAGATAGAAGTGCGAGTGAGAGAGTTTGTGGGAATAACTAGGCACCAACTGGGCAGGAGTCGAAAAAAATAACTAAGAGTTATCTACGTCGGACGGGAGGTTGGATCCGACGCAGATGACTATGAGAGAGCTTTTAAATACTGGCCCAGGGCAGGATACAAAAATTACTAAGAGTCATCTGCGTCGGACGGGAGGCGGCATCCGACGCAGATGACTATTTAACTAGGCCAGGGACTGGATACAAAAATTACTAAGAGTCATCTGCGTCGGACGGTAGGTAGTATCCGACACAGATGACTATTTGCGTCGCACAAAAGCTTAATGCGACGCACATGGTTGTGGGCATAGGACGTAGCATTTGCGTCGAATGAGTCTATAGTCCGACGCAGATCAAGGTTTGCATTTTGCGGACTTCCGTTTGCGTCACATGGGATCTTAATGCGACGCACATAGCGTAACCATTTGCGTCGTTTGCAGGTATACGTACGACGCAAAAAAAGGCCTGTATACATTTTGCTAGGCTATTTGCGTCGGATGTCCTGTAAGATCCGACGCACATACATCATTTGCGTCAGTTTCTCTTTCGTGCGACGCAAATTAAATAATCAGACGCAAATCGTGAATTCTGTAGTAGTGATTAGTAGAATACGAGTAATTAGACAAGAAAATATCATAAACTTTGAAGAATGATTACAATGGACTCTTTTATCTTTTGTGTTTCTTCATTAGGGAAGAAAAGATTTCCTTCCTTATCTTATTTCGATTTCGCGAGAAGCCATGGCAAAGTTCGATCCGACAAGGAGGAAAAAACTGATGATGTGGATGAGTCAACAGATGATGCTGTAGAGGATGAAGGGATATACCCTTTTTTTCCAAAAAGGAATCATCTCTGCATAGGACTTTTGACCCCAAAAATGAGGATGAATGTTGGCAGCCTAAGACTTTCTTGCTCTTTCACTTTTAGCCTAATATGAAAACAAGTAACTAGTCAATATTCACAATAAAAAAATTGATTATAACATATTATGTGATTGTAACGTACATATTATATACCTTAAACTCATCAGAACTACACTTTGTCACAAATTGCTCCCAAATCTCTTCCGTGATGAAAGGATAGAGCACGTACGGTTGCTTATCATTGTTAGGCCCCTTCCTCGTTTTTGTGATCCATCGACTCACCAATCCTGACTTGGAATCTCTCCAACGCTTATCAGAAGTAGTCAACACATCTCGTTTCTTCGTGTCATCCTCTTGTATTCCAAACTCTCTCTTCAATATACAAAATACACCAACAATACACGATTAATAACTAAAAACAAGATCTCAATTAAATTAAAAGAATGACTTCTAAAATACATGGGTTACTTACTTTAGCATCTTCCCATACACACTCATTGATAAAAGAAAAAAATAGAAGAATGATGCAACAAAAATAATACAAAATTTTTAATAATGAATTATTGAATACTTTTTTTATCAAAGTTGAAATTCCTTACAAGTAGGGGGGAATAATTTGTGGATCCCTCTTACAAGGGGTACGTGAGACTCGATCCCAGGTGTTGGAGGATCGAACGTGATGTGAACACCACTAGGCTATCAACTGATGTTTGCATAATTGTTTTTTGGCCAAAAGGCAAGATTTATAAAACGGCACTTACAAGCCCATAGCAAAAAAGACCTCAGATCTAAGGAACCAATAATTTTTTATCTCCAACTTTACTAATAGTATCGCTTCCGCCCGGCTGCACAGAGTGATACTTTGTTTGATGTCAATGCATCTTTTCCAACTATAGCCATCTCCTGTATAGCTTTGAAAGAGAAAGAATAATTTTGAAACTCCAAATTTTTTTTTTTTTGTTTACAATGAGAAAACTTGCACTAAGTAAAAAAAGGAAGAACAGCGTAATGCTAATACAATCAAACATAAAACAAAGCAAACAAAACCAAAGGAGCTTTATTAGCTCTTGCAAACCATATGAAACAAAAACAAGTAAAACTGATAATGAGTCGCATGATATGGAGGTCGTCGTTGTTCAATGATTGTGATGATTGAGGCAAAATTGATGGAAGTGGTGGGAGAAGCGAATCTCGTTCAGGATCCAGACAACTATCAACCAACGGCGAGCTTCGCATCTCGCCGCATGAGCAATCCCAACAACATTCTGTCGCTTGGAATTCTTGGCTCCTGATCTTTGGAAGAGTCATGTTCCTAGGTGACTCATTACTCTCTTGAGAGAGTATGTCAGATTTCTCCTTTAGGTAGGAGAAACGCTTTTGAGTTGGCGCGCAGAAAACCACCAGATGCAACTGGGGTGCCGCCTTCAGATTTGAATTTTTCAAGTCAAGGATCATTAAGATCAATGCCAAGCTAAAAAGAGAGCTAAATATTTTGAGCACTTGAGCACAACTCCGATTTGAGAAACCGGATTACACACGTCCCAACCATGAAAACTTTTCATCGCCTCGTCTACGCTCACAATCTTTAGGATGACGAACGGAGGGATCCCTAACTATTAGATCTCCACTCTCAACTTCCATTTTCCTAAGTTCTAAGGTAGTACCACCCTTATTCAACTAACGAACACTTTGTGATTGCCCTAACCAACCACGAAGAACAGCTTTCGCAACTCGAAAGAAACAACTTACTCCAACTATTTGGAGATTTACCACGCAAACTAAGATACAACACATCATACTTATATCTAACAAAACTAGGGAGGGGACACTCAACAACCAGGGGGAGGGGGAAGGGAAAGCCCGAAAACCGGGGGGAGGGGGAAGGGGAAGCCCAAAAACCCGGGGGAAAGGGAAGTCGAAAGACGGGGGGAGGGGGAAGGGGGGGGAGACTCGCAAAAACCGGGAAGGGGGAGGGGAAACGCACGAACTTGAGGGGGGGGGGGAGGGGAGACGCACGAAACCTAGGGAGGGGGGAAGGGAACACGGCGAAGCGGGGAGGGGACACGACGGAGGAGGGACACGGCGGGGAGTCCGGGGAAGGGGAGAGCGACGGGGAACGACGACCAACAAACTGGCGAAGAAAAAGAGAACAAGAAGCAGGCTTGTCGGCGATCCTGCGGCCACTAGCGAGCCCGCGGGCGGCGAATCACTTCGAAGGGTTGCCAGGGTTTCGTTTTTGGAGGCAGAGAGAATAGGGTTCGTACTGGGGCACCTAAGGGTCTGGTTTCTTTGTTTTGGGGGGGGGTAATTGACTTAAACTCCAAATACTCAATCCAACTGGCCATATGAACTCTCCAATGATGTTCGCATTATTTAATACTTAAAATGCAGAGAATATAGTAGAAAAATAATATTGGAAATGAGAAAGGAAAATTGAAAAAATTAAGGAAAACTTGGGCCATATGACACCAAGATTCGTTCTCGTGATCTTTGAAACTTAGGAATAGGCATAGAAAACAAAATGAGCAACTTGTTTCTAATGTCAACTATTGCAATATTAAATTGGGTAGGGCAAGATCGGATCCCCTTAGATTCGGCATCGATGCACTCTAGGTGAAATTATTTACATATGTCGAAACAATACTACAAAGTACAAACATTCAACAAAAAGCTGATACATCATAGGATTTAGAAACATATCTTGTGAGTTCATATTGTCACCTTAGATGATGCAAGTACACATTAAACTAAATAAAACCTAAATTCAAGTAGTAACTAAAGACACATATATTCTCCTTAATGATGATTGTAGAAATTTACAAATTCAATCGAAACATATAATATTACACCATAGTCTAAGATAGTCCATAATTTTACTCGAAAAAAATGTCATAGATAAATAAACAAGCATAAATGCACAATAAGCAATTGTTTCACAACATTTATACTCTACATGTAATATATCAATAATGAGGAGGTGGTGGTGGTGCCTTGTGATGTGGCCTGGTGCAACAAGGCGGCGGAGGAGATGGCTTGAAAAAGTTATGTGGCCGGCCGCGTAACGGCGGTGGAGGGACTCTTGGTGGCCGTCTACCTCTAGCCCTCCGTGATTCGAGATTCATAAGATCAGCCTTAAGTTTATCAATTTCATAGTTATTTGTTGACTGAGTAGTTAGCAAACCTCGTCTTCCGCTGGCAAAAACATCAAACGCCGTACCATGCAGTACTAATAAAACCACTAACAATTTTATGTGTATCGTACTAGTTAATTTCATGGTTGCAATTTGGCTATTGCATATTGATAAAATTTCAAGAAAATGACCAACGTTTTCTTAAGAAGAGATGGAGCAATTGGTTGGAAGTTTCCGGGAGGCGCGTATTCTCTTGAGGTCAAAATTTCTTTTGGACGGCACTTGAGATCAGTTTACTACTGTATCACTTTTCCTTTTCTCTTTTCGCCTCCTTTCCTTTATTGAATTAGTGGATTACTTTTTGTCTTTTTTCCACATGGGATAAGAATAAAGTAATCAGGTTTAGTGGAAATTATGTTACATTTTTATTATCTATTTATTATTTTACTATGTCAATTTTACTAGTTTGGTTACCGTTAGAACTTACTTTCCATGGAAAGTCTTATTTCATAAGAAGTAAATTACCTAGTCTATTTCCTAGGAAATGACTTTGGGTGTTTGGTGGAGCATAGAAATTTGTAATTGACACAGTAATTTCTAATCACCAAGGGGGGGTTGGTGACAGGGCTGGCCCGTAGCATGAGCAAGGTGAGCCCAAGCTCAGGGCCCCCCAAATTACAGGGCCCCCAAATGAAAAAAATCTGATCTTTGTTATTTAAAAAAAAATCAATTCTTTTCATGAGTCTTTTAGGCAGCGTTTTATTTTCTTTCATCCTTTCTCCAATTCCAACAATTCTTTCCTTTCTCCAATTCTCCCACCTCAATAACTTCCCTATTTGTCATCTCCCAATTATCATAAATATGATGCTTAGAATTCTCCATTTAACATTCTTAATTTTTTCCTATTTAATCTTAGCTTACTACACAAACCCACAACCATGTCCTCTTTCCTTTCTCTCATCTCAAATTGCTTCAAAAAATGCTCGGAGGACGAAGTATTTCAAGTGACTATTATGTAATTAGTAATTCTGGTAACTTTTTATTTTGGTTGAATTTGAAAATTCATGGAATGTTTGTAGAAAAATATTTATGAAATATTTCTCAACTTTAGGTGCCTCTTTTTAAAATTTCGTTCTGGGCCCTAAAAATGTCCGGGACGGTGCTGGTTGGTGATTAATTTGCTACACTACATAGGAATTTTCATTTCCTTGGAATTTCTATTTCCCATTAATTCTCTATTTCTGGCATACCAAACAACTATCCTATTTTGTACTTCCTAGGAAATCCAAATTCTAGTAGAATTTATGGTGAACCAAACGACCTCTAATGTTATGAGAGCCATATTTCTTGGCCAATATAAAATGAACGATGGAGCAACACCTTATTAAAAACAATGAAGTACTTCTATATTGAAATGAGCTGCCTGTTATTTCAAAATTAATTAATATAAATAAGATGCCATTGACCTTAAATTATTTACTGATATGATTTAGCCATCTTTTCATGATCTTCAGTACATATATGATCAATAATTTATCTATCATTAATTACATTTTAATAAAAGTTACTCTTCCCTTCCCATATTCAGTGCATAAAGTTTTTGGAGAATATTTGTAATAATATTCTGAAAAAAAAGTAAACTCTATAGTCTATACATTGGAATTTCACTTTTTGTATATGGAGTAAGGTTTCGATGAGAATCAAGTCTATAATGAGAATGAGAATGAGAATGAGAACCATTTTCACCCCTTTAAAGTAAAACAAAAAGACATTAAAGTAAATCATATTAACTTAAAAGTAAATAACCAAATATGCAATTTCATATATATATATATATATATATATATATATATATATATATATATATATATGTGTGTGTGTTTATCAAAAAATCTTAATTGACAGGAACCACTCTTACAACACATTTATTAATTCATTAGTTCTTGAAATAATTGTCACTGTAAATTGTAAGTGTTGGGTGTATTCTTATATTGATCTAAAATTATGAATTATTTAAGAATCATCTCAAATTTAGGTGAAACTTAAAATTTCTTTTTTTTTTAAGTAATAAGAAATCATATGCCTTTTCAGAGGGCCCCCTTCCATACTCAAAATTTCTATTTTTTTTTTGGGGCTCCCAATGGGAACCCGTTGGTAAGTAGAAGGACCCTACTGGACTAGCACCTCTCGCAGGTCAGCCAACCCAGCTACACAACTCAACGCTTGAGAGTAAGGCTATGTTTAGTTCACCTGAAATTTTCTGATCTGAACTTATCTGATCTGATCTGATCTGATCTGAACTTATTTTTTCGATCGATCGATCCGATCTCGATTCGATCTGGATTCGAACCGATCCGATCTCGATCCGATCTCGATCCGATCTCGAACTTATCTTTTAAAAAATATATTATTACTAATATTATTATTACTTTGTATTTCATTAATTGTATTACTATTACTATCATTTTATTATTATACATAACTTTCAATAAATATTAATAATAATAATAATAATAATAATAATAATAATAATAATTTTATAATAATAATAATATAAATAATATTATAATAATAATAACAATAATAATAATAATAATAATAATAATAATAATAATAATAATAACAACAATAATAATAATAATAATAATAATAATAATAATAATAATAATAATAATTATTATTATTATTATTATTATTATTATTATAGCATAATTATTTTTTTTTTTTTAAAAGAGCACATTAGTATAAGAACATACAATTAAAAATAAAAGACTAAGGACTCTTGGGTCCAATAGTATGGCTTCTTACCTCCCACATGGGAGACCAAGGTTCAAATCTTTGTGGAAGCATATATTTCAATATTGTTGTGGGTGGGAAGGTGGGTTGGGGCTTGTTGGGTCTTTAGGTGAGTGACCCTGTGCGAGGGCAGCCCAGAGAAAATTCATCTTACCACGAGATTCCCGAAAGGGGTCGAAAAAAATTAAAAATAAAAGAACACTCATGTTCAAGGTCCGTTAATAATAAGAATTTAGCTAGTAATTAAAAGAACATATAATGATATTGAAAAAAGAACACATTTTAAAAATAAAAGATAGATGTTATTTTTATATTGATGACATGTTTGGATTTAACTTACAACATGTTCTTTGTTATATCAATAAATTGTTCTTTTTTATTATAAATAAACCTATAAATATATATAATCATATGATCTGGAACAAAATGGTTAAATATTCTTCTTATATCGTTGTCTTGTTCTATATAAACTTTGTTTTTAAAGATAAGTTGAAATCCTTTGTAGGAAAAATTTTGAACGTGATGACAACACCATTAGGTTATACCATGCTACTCATATTTTATATAAACTAGTAATATATAATTTATATTATTCTACCAAAATTGTTTTAAAAAATAAATATCATATACTATTGTCATGTTCGTTACATGTACAACATCAAAAAGAACATCACATATCAAAATTATTAATTAGAATAAATATAAAAAAGAACACTTACAAATGCCAAAAGAACATTTTTCTTCTTGAACACAAATAGCTTCAAATAGTGATATCAATGACATTTATAATAATAGCAACGACATTAATAATAATTACCAATACTAATAATTAATAAGTACAACAACGACAATAATAATAATCTTTTTGAGCAAATGTACTAGTAAATAGTAATATTAATAGTAATAGTAATTGTATAAAGTAGTAATAATAATAATAATAATAATAATAATAATAATAACAACAACAACAACAACAATAATAATAATTATTACAATAACAATAACAATAATAGCATTAGTAATACTAATAATCATAATAATCATGATGATGATAATAATAATAATAAATTTTAAAATATAAGCATAATCTGAACTTATCCGATCGATCTCGAACTTATCCGATCGATCTCGAACTTATCTCGATCCGATCCGATCCGAACTTATCGATCTGAACTTATTTTTTCTGATCTGATCTGATCTGATCTGAAATAAGCAAAAATAAGGTGAACTGAACATAGCCTAAGGGGGATTAAGGGAATAATACCTACTTCCAAGCACAAGTAGGTAGTGTGGAACTCACTACCTCCACCAAGCAAGCTTGGTTACTCAAAATTTCTAAATGTTATAACTTATAACAAACTACTCCTAATTCATTATACATACATTTCTCATACTTTTACAAAAAAATCCTCTTATTTTTCCCCAATTTTCTCCCCCGGAATCCCTTGTTATAAATTAGGAAAATTTATCAGAAACCACCTTTTAAAATCACTTTTTTGTGAGAAACCACCTTTTAAAAAAAATGGTTAATTAGCCACCTTTTTTGTTCTTTTTTTTGTTGGAAGCCACCTCTTGCCGGAATCCGGCGTTGGCTTCAATTTTCCGGCGTTGACCATCAGATTTTCGCCATTTTTGCCCCTTTATCCTTCTCCCTCCCCTCCCCTCGCATCTCCCCGCAACCCCCCTTCCTTCCTCGCATCCCCCCGACAACCCCCTCCCTCCTCGCATCCTCCAAGCCAAACCCCGTCCCCCCTCGCAACCCGCCGGAAACCCCCCACGACCATCCCCACCCTCCCCACCCTAAGCCCCTCTCCCCCTCGTATCCGCCTAGGCAAACCCCGTCCCCCTCGCAACCCGCCGGAAACCCCCCCCAACGACCATCCCCACCCTCCCAGCCCTAAGCCCCTCTCCCCTCGCATCCGCCGACATTCCTGGTGGAAGAAATGGCGAGAAAATGGCGAAAAAATGATGGTCAACGCCGGAAAAGCGAGGTCAACGCTGGATTCCGGCAAGTGGTGGCTTCCATAAAAAAAAAGAACCAAAAAGGTGGCTAATTAACTAATTTTTTTTAAAAGGTGGTTTCTCACAAAAAAGTGATTATAAAATGTGGTTTCTGACAAATTTTTCTATAAATTATAACCTTGAGAAATAAGTTACTCCGTCCAAATTTAGCAACACCCTTTGCCTTGTTGGTTCACTAAACGAGATAAACATATCCAACGAAAAATAGAGAAAAGAAAAAGAAAGCCTAGATTTTCAATTGCAAATTATCAAAAACCAATTTAATACATTAACTAGAACGAAGTGAGTCAGCCTCGGTAATACGGTGGCGCTGGCCGTGGTGGTTGTGCTGGTAAAGTACTCGGAGGATGAAAGGGCGGCAAACGTAGATTTGAAGCAGGAGGCTGGCAATGATAAGGTGGTGGTGGAGGAGGAGGAGGCGGCGTTTTCTTGAAGTGAACAGGACCATTGCGCTGAGGAGGTGGCGGTGTAGGGCGTGGTCTCCTCATGACCCTTTGTAAAGAAGCTCCTTCTCTAGCAACATCATCAGCTTCTCTAGTTGCTGCGACACCAATATTAGTGCAGTTAATTTTGGGCAATAATACTCCATTTAACATCAACATGGCAAGCAAACACCAAAGTTTGACTCCCATTTTGCTAGTGGTGGGTATCAGAATTCAGGAGTAGCTAGATAGTAGATAATGTGAATATCAAACCCTTTTATTATATTCATTTATGTGTTTTTCTATTTGAGCTCTTGACAAACTATGCTCCTAGCAGCTAATTATAGAGTACTGGTAGTACCGTAGTAGGTAGTAATTAGGTAAAGTCTAGCTTGGTGCATATGGGTTGTATTAATTCAGAATATAGCACTTAATTATTGCAACCATATATATAGCAACAAAAAAAAATAAGTTATTGTAACCACAGGCGGTGGACCGGTAGTTGTTATTTGTTTGTATCTGCCTGGGAGATGATCTGATCAACATAAAATAGCATTACTGTACGGGCAGGCTCGGTCCTGACTTTTTGGGGCCCTAGGCAAAGTAGGAGATTGGGGGCCCTTAAAAAAAATGCAATTTATAATAGAACAAATTAAAAACATATGCAATTTATACCAAATTAAAAACATATGCAATTTAGCTTGTAAGTGGTCTAAATTCTCATGAACTACATTTCTAACAACAAATCTGTCAATAGCACCTTGCTGGGTGCAAGAGAACAAAAATACAACGATTACGAGTTAAGCTCTAAAATTTTTCTTTAACCATAAAAATGGATAATGATGTGCGAGTGACAAAAAGATAAAACCAGAATCAATAACATTCAAACACAAAAAAAAAAAAAAAACCAAATACTATAAAAAAGGATGATAAAGATATAAAGGGTTCAATTCCTCAATAATTAAAAGGCAAACCAAAAATTTCCAATTCTTCAATTCTCGAAAGTCGGAACCAAGGCAACAAAGATTCAATCCCAGATCTAGAATTCTTCATCCCAAAAATGGCAACAAAATACCTTCTCACAACACTATGCATGTCTTTTAAAGAATGAGGAACAAAATCGACCAAAATAATTAAAATCCAAATGAAAATTTCCGAAGACTTTGCAAATAATATTAACATTAATTCCCAAAACTCGACAAAAAGAGG
This sequence comes from Beta lomatogona, assembly GCA_947646795.1. Lineage (NCBI taxonomy): Eukaryota > Viridiplantae > Streptophyta > Magnoliopsida > Caryophyllales > Amaranthaceae > Beta > Beta lomatogona. Next base: position 1,824,967 of record CANSNZ010001289.1, read on the forward strand.
AAGAAAAACACACAAATATATAACCAGAAGATGAAGAAGCGAACTGCGTTATTTGGGTTTGACAACAGCACTTTCTTTTTCTTCCGTTGTTCACGAGTCTTTCCAAATTTTCGCCAATAATTTTTTTTTATGAGTTACGACTGGGCCCCTTTGTAGGCGTGGGCCCTGGGCCATTGCCCCTTCAAACAAGGCTTAGGGCCGGGCTGTGTACGGGAGTATACTAAGCTAAATTCATAATTTAGAAAACATATTCACACTCTCGACAGAAGTTATTGTCTTTTGCTTAAATTCGTTGTCGTATTTTTTGATTATAATGGGAATTTCAGATAATAAAATAAACAAAAGTGGACAAATGTTTTTTTTTTTTACTACATTAAACAATGAAAGCTAGGGCCTATTCAAAGGCTTACAAGTTACAACCTAAATATATTAACTTGAAAGTTTTGGGTATAATATGTTATATCATAACTTATTGTGTAACAAAATCTCACATAGTGCGAATTTATATAATTGTTTTAAGTCATTATAAAACTCATTCATGTCATTATTGTGGTGCGTTTCATATCATTTTAAAACTGTTTCATGTCATTTTTAATTCTGTTTTATATCATTTATAGATACTTTTTCATGTCATTAGTTATTGGTATGTTTTACAATTTTGAAATTGTTTCATGTTATTATTGGTATGCTTTATATCATTTAGAATATTATTCCATATTACTATGGAACTCTTTCATGTTATTATTGGTATGTGTCATATCATTTTGGAACTGTTTCACGTCATTTTCAAACCTGTTTCACGTCATATATATTTATTATGTTTTATATCATTTTGAGTTATGTTTCATGTCATTTTGGGTATATTTTATGTCATTTGTTAGAAAATTCTTTCATGTCATTATTGGTACGTTACATATCATAATATTAACCTCGATCTTGTATTATTTTTCCTTATTTCGTTATCATTTGTCAACTCTTTTTATACCTTATTATCATTATACAAACTGATATCATTTATAAAATAAATGAGTATAATATTATTGGAGTTAAATAGCCACCCTCTCTCCCTAGAACTAGTTTTCTCTTTGGCCGCATCCCTCTTTTCCCCTACCCCTTCTTCATTATTTAGGGGCTGCCATGGATGTTTTTATCCATGATAAGCCCCTTCTGCTCTTTTATTTTCAGTTTTTAGTTTATTTTCTTGTTTTGTTGAATAAATTAGTCTCTCTTTATGAGAGTTTCCTAATCCCTGCTATGGGGATTTTAGTCGTTTTTGAAGAGATCTCCTTCTCCCCTAAGGAAGTTGTGAGTATGGTTTGTTTGTCTTTAGGTATGGGAAATTATTCTCATTGGTTGAAGTTCAAGACTATCAACATAAAGGTATTGGAAACTCGAATGCGGTTAACATGGCTCAATAAAAAATACACTTCCCAAAACTATGTCAGAATGATAGAATTCCTCATTAATAGTTGTTTGATTTAGCAAATACAAGGGTGTTGCGCGGTATTGCTCGATCTGGTTCATTGTAGTTTCTCCGAAGACGAATTTGATTTGATCTTACTTGATTATATCGTCTTTTTCTTTAATATCTATTGTAGATGTCGTTTGGCCTTCAATTAATGAAATTTATCTTTAAAAAAACAACTGATATAGTTTATAAGAGAAAGGCAAAATTAGCCTCAACACCACAAACTAGGGCTAAAATGCACCAAGCACCCAAATCTTTGACTAGTAGCCAAAATATTACAAACTATTGGTTTGGATGCGGTACGTGTCATAAATGACGCCGGAGGTACCTTTTGAGAAAGAGATGGAGAAACAAGGGTTTCTTAATTAGGAGAAAAATACTTTGAAATACGAAAAAAGAGGGATATATAAAAAAATACGAATATAATAGTTAACATGGAGTCGATCGGTTCACATTGAAGGATTACACATCACACAGACGTCTCATGCGGTACGCCAAACCTTTGGGCGGGTAGCATAAAAGTGCGTTGACATAAAATGTAAGCATTGCATTAGATTAGCGCATGCCCCAAAAAAAGAGTTGCGCGTCATACAAGAAATCTATGCGCTTGACACATGGTATTTTCGCTAGGCGCGTCATCTTTTCCCTTGACGTACAACTCGTACATTGGACACACAACTCATGCATGGACGAGATTTTCATAAATTATTGGGTGTAACTGTTACACCCTAAATTATAAGAAATAAATGATATGAGACAAATATTAAAAATAATGACATAAAGCAATTGCAAAATGATATGAAACATACCAATAATGACATGAAAGAGTTTTATAAATGATGTGAAACAAATAAGAAATGATATAAAATAAATGACATCAAACAAAAGTGAAACTTTCGCTCGGTGCATGAGTTCTTCATGCGCCGTTGCCGTGGCAAGAAAGTCTGGTGGAAATTCTCAAGGGAGCACTCATGGCAAGGTGAAGGAGAAACCTAGAGGTCCTATGTCAGAGTCTCAAGCTCTACGTACGAAATCAATGGAGGAGATCTTAGGAGTTGAGGCGTGGGTTTTGGATTAGGTGAGAATGATGGTAGATTAATTGTTTAGAATCAAAATGTGAATGAAATTGATGATCATGAACTGAATGCACAAAATGAGACTGTTGAACCTATTCACATTGATTTGGAGGACATACAAGAAGAAATTGATTACTGGAATTCTTATCTGTTATGTTATGCTTTTGGACTCTCCGATTCTGATTATGGAAGGTTATCTGCGTTGAGTTTGGAAGAATCATAATGTTGCTAAGATAGCTTTGGTGAAGAAAGGAATGTTTAATGTGAGGTTCAAGGCCATGGATACAAGGGATCATGGACATTACTTAAACCTTTGCCCTAGAGGTAAAAAGGCCAAGGGCTGCGTTTTTAGACCGCAACCCTTGACATTTTTGAAGAGCTGCGGTTATTGACCGCATTCCTTTACAATTAAGGGCTGCGGTTATTGGTAAAACCGCAGCCCTTAATTGATAAAGGGTTGTGGTTATTGGTAAAAACCGCAGCCCTTTATCAGTTAAGGGATGCAGTACCTCAGCCCTTTGTGTTTTTTGCATTTTTTAGTTCTAAAATGATCCAAATATAACTATCATTTTTCGTTGCAAATTTATAGTATTTACACAAATATAGAGACAAGTTACTAAAATAAACACCTAGTTATGAAATGCAAACTAGTATTTTGGCCCGGGCGATGCCTCGGGTTAATTACAATAAACAAATATGTTATTATTCATAAATTTCATAATTCATCTGTTACTTTCGTATTTTTTTGTCTAGTAAAAAATTGTAAAATTGACGTCATGACGTTATAAGTAAAAAAAACCTTAGAGTTCATTTTCAAAATAATAGCTTAAAAGAAATTGGGGTAGGGCAACATGTCATCAATAGTCTCTTGGTCGTCATACTACCATAATAAGAGTTTTAGAGATGTAAATACTTGATTGAATCTTTTTAGTTAATTATAATTATTATTATAAGACTTTATCAAATTGTTTTTGAAACATTAGACAATAAAGTGATAGTGTATTGATGGTTAAGCTCTCACTTGTCATTTCAAAGGTCACGTGTTCGATACCTTGTAGTTACACAATATTTATATTTTTTAATTGAGCAGTTCACATGGACATGGAGGAGAGTGCCACGTAGCACGTAGGCATCCTTTGGAACGCCTTTTAATATATTTGTATAGATATATTGTATTAGTAAAGAAACAAAAAACAGGCAACCTCTTTGCATGAAGTGCGTGGCTTCTAATGGACAAATATCTCAAACAACATTCTCATTTTCTAAATTACACAACACATAAGACAACACTATACCTCTAATGACACCAAATAGATTAAAGGCAGAAATAGCAGAAGTTGACCCAAATATATTGTGATTGGTGAAGAAATTCATAATTTCTCATATTTGCACTACAACATGAGACAACCTTAATTATGTCTTCTTCACATGCACAGTTGCTTATCAGATAGCTGAAAGTCTGAGAATCTGGTTTGACATCCGCATGTTTCATTTCTTCGAGAACCCTCTGTAGGAATTTAGATGCTTAATGCGGAAAATGAGTATCACATACTCAAACATCTAACACCAAGATCTTTGCATAAATTAACATGAATCTATTAAGAGTGTAGAATATACCTCTTGATGCGTGAATTCCACTTCCACCACAAGCCTTCTAGTGGAGATCCTTTAGAACGTCAACTGCCGTTCCTCTAGTGTTGGTCCACGAACAACCCTTAGATCACCACGTATGCTAGTACGGAAGAGTGTAGAATCCTCTTGCTTTTGAGGTGTATGATGGCCAAATGAATGGGAGAGAGGAGAGCAAAAGAAAATCAGATTTTCTCTTACCAAAAGTGATGTACTTACATCTCCTTTGTAACCCCCATATGATTATATAGGGTGGTTACAAAGAGATGATTCATGAGGCTTTATTTTGCCTCATAATGTCATACATTATGAGCCTAATAAACTCATGAGTTACAACTCTTCCATCAATCATAAAAACCGCCCAACCCATTTCACAAATGGATTTGGGTAATATCCAAGGGTTGTCACATTGTGTGACCTCATAGGACCCAATACATATTAGTAGTTGGCCTAAATATACTAGCCCAACCAACCGCAATTAGCTTCTAGCAAAACGTTGCGGTCACCTAATATTATTGAATATATTATCTTTATAATTTGTCCATATACATTTAGTTTGTTACACTTGATCGAGGACAAAATCCTTCAATCTCCCACTTGTCTAAGAACAAGTGTGTAACCTTCAAATTCCTTAAGTCGCTTAATGTCTAACTTGATGACATGGTAACATCGTATGTAAACCATACCAATATTCAAGTTGTTTCTTGAAATCCGAGTTCGAACTGTCGAAACAAATGATTAACTCCTTAATCCATTTGAGCACGGCCATGCATTTTCGGTTCTCGCTCTTCAAGAGGCCAAGACACCAATCCTAACTCTTAGGAGGACTTTATCCGATCTTGTATAACCAAAACTCCCACTCAATTCGTAGCAGCTCCGATCACTGCTTTTATAGCCTCCTTTTACGGCACGACGTTTTGCGGTGTCAAAAACATACTAATCCTTAAGTAAGAATAGTGCCGGACTCATGTCTAAGGAATCCACTAAATATATTAATGAGATTCTCATAAACCTTTTAGAGAACTCCCACTAGGTCTGCCCAACGTGTATCAACTATACACGCCTATGCAAATGACTAGACATCTCGATGTCCCCATAGCCCATGAAACTGCGCTATCAATCAACTTGCAATCTAGTCCATCAAACAGAATCATTTACGTTCAATTTCAATGATTCGAACTAGGGACAAAGGTAAATTATAACTCCTGTTCACTTGATAGGGTTTCATTCGTCAAAATCACATATTTGACAATCCTATCAAACGTTATAAAATACTTTGAACGTTTTATTTAATACTAAACCAAGATTAAATAAGAACATAACCTTTTATTGATAAACATAACCAAACATATCACAAGAGTAACTATACTCGTGAACTAATTAAAAATAAATAGTACACAATCAAAGCCACTCTCCTACATGCTTAAGTCCTATAGCCCTAGTATGACTCTCATGCTTAGGCCGAGGCAATGGTTTAGTCAAAGGATCGGCGACATTGCTATCCGTATGAACTTTGCTAACTATTACATCTTTTCTCTCAACGATTTCTCGAATGAGATGAAACTTCCTAAGTACATGTTTACACCTTTGATGTGATCTTGGTTCCTTAGGCGAGCTATGGCACCATTGTTATCACAATGTAAAACAATACCATCTCCAACACTAGGCACTACTCCTAGCTCCAGAATGAACTTCTTCATCCAAACGGCTTCCTTTGCTTTGCATCTGCCGCAGCAATGTACTCGCTTCTTGTTGTAGAATCGACAAGTACTTTGCTTTGAACTTTTCCACTCACTTCGCCCCTCCATTTAGACAAAAGATGAAACCAGATTGGGATCGGAAATCATCTTTGTCAGTTTGGAAGCTCGCATCCGTGTAACCCTCAACAATTAATTCACTTTCACCTCCATACACTAAGAAATTATCCCTAGTCCTTCGTAAGTACTTTAGGATATTCTTAGCCGCACTCCAGTGTGCATCACCTGGATATGATTGGAATCGCTACACATGCTCAAGGCATATGAAACATCCGGGCGAGTACAAATCATGGAGTACATAATGGACCCTATAGGCGACGCATAAGGAACATTACTCATTCGCTTAATCTCATCAAGTCCGGAAGGACACTGAGTCTTGCTAAGCGAAACACCATGTTGCATGGGTAGAAAACCTCATTTAGAGTTTTCCATATTGAACTTAGTAACGATCTTATCTATATAAGTTCTTTGGCTAAGTCCAATCATCCTCTTAGACCTATCCCTATAGATCTTGATCCCCAAAATGTACTCAGCGTTTCCAAGGTCTTTCATAGAAAAACAACTCTTCAACCATTCCTTGATCGACTCAAGCATGTGAATGTCGTTTCCTATGAGAAGTATGTCATCTACATATAAGACCAAGAAAACTATGTTTCTCCCACTTTCCTTCTTGTAAACACAAGACTCTTCTCCGTTTTTGAGAAAACCAAACAGGTTTGATTGCCTCATCAAAACGAAGATTCCAACTCCGGGATGCTTGCTTCAATCCATAAATGGACTTTTGAAGCTTACATACCCTCCTAGGATATTCGGATCCATAAAACCTTCCCTGTGTCATATACACATCCTCTTTCAAGAACCCATTCAAGAAAGCGGTTTTGACATCCATCTGCCAAATCTCATAATCATAGAAGGCGAAGCAATCGCTAGGATTATCCGAATGGATTTAAGCATTGCTACTGGTGAAAAGGTTTCGTCATAGTCTATACCATGAACTTGCTTGAACCCTTTTGCAACCAATCTTGCTTTGTAAACCCGAACGTTACCATCCTTGTCTGTTTTCACTTTGAAAACCCATTTGCAACCAATAGGTGTAACCCCATCGGGCAAATCCATCAAGTCCCATACTTGATTTTTGAGACATAGATGCCATTTCGGACCTCATGGCTTCAAGCCATTTTTCGGAGTCTTCACTCATCAAAGCTTGCTTGTAGGTAGTAGGTTCCTCAAATTCTAAGATCATTATCTCGAGAACTTTCGGTTAACAAGAAATCAACAAACTTCTTGTTTGGTATTCTTGATCTACTACTCCTACGAGGGGCCGCAACAGAGAAATTTTCTTCTCAACAATTTGAGAATTTTCGCACGAATTAGATTCGAGTGGGACAAGTAGGAGGTTCGTGTACGGGATGCACATCCTCCAACACTTGGTCGGTTATGGGAGAAGATTCCTCTAAAGGAGGAATTACTTCAAGCTCCACAGTGGCACTTGTACTTCGACTCTAACATAGGTTGAACTATGTCCATTTGTTGCTTTTCTCGAACCTCTTCGAGAAATATATTACTCCCACTTGCCTTTTTGGAAATAAAATCCTTTTCCAAAAAGACACCACGACGAGCAACAAACACTTTGCCCTCGGTCCGATGGTAGAAGTAATAGCCCTTGGTCTCTTTGGGATAACCCACAAAGAAACACTTATCTGATTTAGGGGCGAGTTTATCTGAAAGTAAACGTTTTACATAAACCTCACAACCCCAAATCCGTAGAAAAGACAAACTTGGAGTTTTTCCACTCCACATCTCATATGGTGTTTTTTCTACTGCCTTTGATGGAGTTCTATTAAGTGTGAAAGTAGCAGTTTCGAGAGCATATCCCCAAAAAGAGATGGGAAGATCAGCAAAACTCATCATAGACCGAACCATATCAAGTAGAGTTCGGTTCCTCCTTTTGGATACACCATTCAACTGAGGTGTTCCGGGGGAGTGAGTTGGGAAAGAATTCCACAACTCTTCAAGTGATCACTAAACTCTTGGCTCAAATATTCACCACCACGATCGGATCGTAGTGCTTTAATTGTTTTGCCAAGCTGGTTTTGGACTTCATTCTGGAATTCTTTGAATTTCTCAAACGATTCCGACTTATGCTTCATCAAATAGACATATCCATATCTACTTAAATCATCAGTAAAAGTAATAAAGTACCCAAACCCTCCCCTAGCTTTTGTGCTCATTGGTCCACACACATCAGTATGTATTAGGCCCAATAGATCACTGGCCTTTTCACCCTTTCCAGTAAAAGGTGACTTTGTCATTTTACCCATTAAACATGATTCACATACATCAAATGGCTCAAAGTCAAAAGATGTTAGAAGTCCATCTTTATGTAACTTCTGAATGCGTTTCGCGTTTATATGTCCTAAACGACAATGCCATAAGTAAGTAGGATTAGTATCGCTTGATCTATGTTTTTTGCTGTCTATGTTAAGGACATCTTTGTCTAAGTCTAGGAAATATAGACCACTAGACCTTTTAGCAATGGCATAAAACATTGAATTCAAATAAACGGAGAAACAACCTTTCTCAATTGTAAATGAAAACCCTTCATTATCCAAAACTGGAATAGAAATAATGTTTTTGGTAATAGCAGGAACATAATAACAGTTATTAAGCTTTAATATTAAACCAGAAGGCAAAGGTAGACTATAAGTCCCAACTGCAACGGCCGCAACCCTTGCACCATTTCCAACGCGCAGTTCTACCTCCCCTTTAGCCAAGGTTCTACTCCTTCTTAGTCCCTGCACATTCGAAGTAATGTGAGAAACACAACCGGTATCAAATACCCAAGAAGTAGATGTCGCTAAATTAATGTCAATGACATAGATACCCGAAGAAGAAGCCCCGGACTTCTTATCGTTCGAATACTTCGGGCGATTACGCCTCCAATGGCCAATTTGACCACAATGGAAGCACTTGGCATTTGCGGCCACCTTTGGCTTTGCCTTTGCACGTGGCTTATCAAGCGATCTTAGCGGCAACTTGCTTGCCCTTGTCTTGCTTTTTCTTGCCAGCCCATTCTTTCTTAAAACCCTTTCCCTTTTGAACCATAAGAACTTCCTTCTTAGGTGCAACAGAGATGTTTTGCTCGGCAGTTATGAGCATCCCATGTAACTCGGCAAGGGTTTTCGACACCCCATTCATATTGAAGTTCAACCTAAAGTGGTTGAAGCCTTCATGAAGTGAGTGTAGTATGATGTCAGTAGCCAACTCTTGGCTATAAGGGAAACCCAACCTCTCCATTGTCTCGAAATAACCAATCATTTCAAAGACATGAGTGGCGACTGGCTTGCCTTCGACTAACGCACACTCAAGAATAGCCTTGTGAGTTTCATACCTCTCTATCCGAGCTTGCTGCTGAAACATGGTTTTCAGCTGTCGGATAATACTGCAGGCATCCAAGCTTGCAAACCTCTTTTGCAGGCTTGGTTCCATAGCCGCGAGCATAAGGTAAGTAACAATTACCGACCTTTCTGCAATGGCCTTATGGGCCGCCTTTTCGGCTTCAGTAGAGGTGGTCGTTAAAACCGGGATCGGGGTTTCAAGAACATCCTCTCGACCTTCGGATCTAAGAACAATTCTCAGATTCCTTTCCCAATCAAGGAAGTTGTTTCCGTTCAACTTATCCTTTTCAAGGATTGAACGTAAGTTAAAAGGTGAATTATTGTTGTTACCAGACATGATATCTACATAGAAGATGCAAAAGTAATGAGTATGTTTATCATAATAGCTTTTAACAAATTTTAAACACTTTAAAATAAAAGCTATGCACTTGATCAATTTTAAATGTGTCCCTTTTGAATCAAGTGATTCTAAGATCCTATCAAACGTGATTTATAAGTGGACTTTGGCCTCAACTTAAAACCAAGTTTTAAAAGGTAAGTAAACTCTTTTACTAATTACAACAATTGTAATTCTTAGTTGATGGGTGATTGCTAAGGTGATGAAAGTTCCCAGGTAAGGAAGTTACCCACAACGTTGGGGAAAGCCTTCCTAATCCTAGACAGAACTTGTCACCCAAACACAAAAACCCAACCCTTTGCTTCAAAATCCAAAACCGTTTTGATGATTTTGTTGGGCCAAACCAAACTAAACATGCAAATTTCGGAAATTTACTCTACTTAGCCCAAGATTGGAAGTAACACTCTGCTTTGGCAGAACCTATTACTAACGATCAAGATTTTAGTAGATGTTTATTTGGAAAGCAATTACCCAATATTAGCTTTAGGGACCTAAGTAAATTATTATGTGATTTAATTACTAGTGAACTCATTGCAAAAATAAATCACATGCATAATAAAACTTAGAAAGCATTCAAAAGCAATATTTAAATGCATAAAATAAAATGTGATCCTAGTATGGCCCCTAACCCTAAAGACTACTCTTTAAGGCCTCCATCCTTGAACCACCTTGGATCTACATCCTTGTGCTCCATGGAAATGAAAAACATCGGATCTCCATCCTTGAATCACTTCAACTTGAATAATTTTGAAAATTTAAACTAATATTACAAAAAATACCAACGATGCATAGATCGTATTTAGATTACAAAAATACATTAACGATACGCAGATCGTATTTTCTATCCAAGTTTGGGCCATACTAGTCACCGCATGCAATTATAATACCATATATATAAAACATGCATTTTAATCAACTATTAAAATAAATTATTATGCTTCAACAACTTTAAAACATAATAACAACAACCAAATTTAATCTCATATTAAATTAAATGGTTAGTACCTCTAGACAAATTCAATCATATTAGAATTTATCTCTCAAGAGAATTATAATATTAATCTAACAAATTTAATCAACTATTAAATTTAAAGGAAACATACATAAGCACTCTAAGGTACCACATATATTTTAATCATATTAAAACATAAAAGCATTGCATGACATTTAATCACAAACACTAGCATGTAAGAATTAATCAACTCATTAAAACTAACATCCTAACATAAAATTAAATGTCACAAAATGAAACTCCCATCATAATTTTAATTCATTTAAGTATTAACATAGGATACCATGCATAATAACTCATTAATATGCATTAAGGGATAAACGGATCTTAAAGTTTTATCCGTTGAAGGAGAGACGAGCCGAAGAAGCAGACCACCTCTCGCGACTCGCGAGACATGTCGCGACTCGCGACCAGGGTCGCGACTCGCGATTTTAGTCGCGACTCGCGATTTTAGTCGCGACTCGCGAGAAGCTCACTGCTTCCACTTTTCCGATTTCAATTCAAGCAATTTTAATCAAAATACGTATGATTTTCTTTATACACTAAAACACTTTTATGCATAACTAAATCATACTTGGCCTCTCATATTCAAGAATTCATGCCATGAAATTATACATAATCAAATTAAGCATAAAAAACTTCAAAGCATGCAAATCATGAATCATACATATATATATATATATACATCATATTCTAATTAACAACTTAACTAAAACATGAAATAATATAACAATTATATATGTATCGAAAATGTATAAACAACTTTTATACTCCCACTACATTAAAATCCAATTTTAATCATGCAAACAATATCCTCATGCTAATACCCTCCCCTAAATGAATTAAAATAAAGGAAAACATGCATCAACATGATCACATTAATCTATGCAATAGGCTCTCTGATACCACTGTAGGAATTTAGATGCTTAATGCGGAAAATGAGTATCACATACTCAAACATCTAACACCAAGATCTTTGCATAAATTAACATGAATCTATTAAGAGTGTAGAATATACCTCTTGATGCGTGAATTCCACTTCCACCACAAGCCTTCTAGTGGAGATCCTTTAGAACGTCAACTGCCGTTCCTCTAGTGTTGGTCCACGAACAACCCTTAGATCACCACGTATGCTAGTACGGAAGAGTGTAGAATCCACTTGCTTTTGAGGTGTATGATGGTCAAATGAATGGGAGAGAGGAGAGCAAAAGAAAATCAGATTTTCTCTTACCAAAAGTGATGTACTTACATCTCCTTTGTAACCCCCATATGATTATATAGGGTGGTTACAAAGAGATGATTCATGAGGCTTTATTTTGCCTCATAATGTCATACATTATGAGCCTAATAAACTCATGAGTTACAACCCTTCCATCAATCATAAAAACCGCCCAACCCATTTCACAAATGGATTTGGGTAATATCCAAGGGTTGTCACATTGTGTGACCTCATAGGACCCAATACATATTAGTAGTTGGCCTAAATATACTAGCCCAACCAACCGCAATTAGCTTCTAGCAAAACGTTGCGGTCACCTAATATTATTGAATATATTATCTTTATAATTTGTCCATATACATTTAGTTTGTTACACTTGATCGAGGACAAAATCCTTCACCCTCAGCACACCATTCTTGTTTTTCTATAGAAACATGAAAATAATAGTTATGGCTGATTACTTCCGCAGTACATGAATATCTAACATTTAGGCTGAAGTCTGCACTACCAGGAAACAGATGGGACTCAAGAGACAGAAGCTAAATTTCGTCATGTGATTCATACTAAGTTACTACTATTGTGTTCACAAAAGGGGGAAGGAGCAGAAGACATGTCAAATAAATGTCAAAGTGAAATTGAATAATAGAGCAGAAGCTTCATTAAGTCCCTTCTGCCGTTCCAGATATAATAGTCAAGATCACCTTAGGAAAAGATCATCTGACATTTGGCATCTGCAAAGATGAAAGAACATAGGAATCGTTCAAATTACTTTTAATTATCACACTACAGAACTTGAAATCAGTAAACCATTGCCAACAACTTTTTGATGATAAATATTACATAGAATATGCATCAAACAAAAGCATACAATACCAGCACATAATAACTAAAACTATTACCAAATTTGATTACTCTAACAACACGTTTGGTATATTATGGTAGCAGTAATGAATTTATAGGTGATTTTGTAAAAGAAGACTCATGTCAATTTCCAAGTAAGGCTTCCCGATCCCTATCTACCTCTTTTTCTTCACATAATTTATGAGGTGGTAGCTTAAGTGGTGCTAATGATAGTATTCACTTAACCAAAAATAGTATTCATTTACCCAAAATATACTTTAATCGAGCCTTTAAGGACAAAATTGTCCCCCTTTCATTGTCAAAAAATGATCAGAAATACCCGTTTTGGGTGGCGAAAGAGTCTCGATTTGCGTGCCAGATTATAAATGTCAAAACTAACGACAACTTAACGGAATACACTTAAGAAGTACTACCATGTAGAAAACCTAAGAGTTCGGGGCTACCAAATATAAAAAAATTTTAGAAGTGCTACCATGTAGAAAATTTAAAAGTTGGGGGCTACCATGTAGATTTTCTCTAAAGAAAATATGGAGCTCTAGATGTAGCATACATAGAAGTCTCGAGAACTCTCTCCTAATTTCTCTCGGCGCATGTTATCCTAACGTGCACCGCCGCCATGGCAAGGAAGACGGCGGGGAAATCTCAGCCGGGAAATCAAGGTAAACAGAAAGAGAAAGCTAAGGGTCCTGAATCTTATTCACTGGCACTTAGAACTCGATCCATGGACGAGATATTGGGGACAGAACCGTTGGATTTTGGACTAGGAATAAGTGAAATTCTTACTCCAAAAGCTTCAATCCAACGGTTGCAAAGCAACAATCTAAAATTAGACATACGTTTAATGAATGGTTGCAATCGATTCATCGAAGTGGAAAGTCTAATCAAAATCGGGCGGAAATGAAGGTATGACCCGTGTTCCTATTTTCCAACCTTCGTGATGCATAATGTCGAACAGTTGGATGTCCCGTGATGAAATGGAGAATAATGTGGTGGATAATGATCCGGGAATGAATGTATACGTAGAGAAAACTCATGAACGACCTATTCAGATTGAGATAGATGATATTCAGAACGAGATTAACTATTGGAATTCATCTATAATCTGTTATGTATTGGGCGCCAATCCTCCAATACAAGTTATGGAAGGTTTTTGCAGGAGAATTTGGAAGTCTTATAAGGTGGATAAAGTAGCATTGATTAAGAGAGGAGTGTTTTTAGTTAGATTCCAAGCCATGGATTCGAGAGATAAAATCTTAAATGGACATTTCTTCTTTGACAAGAAACAATTGATATTCAAAACATGGTCATCTGAAGTTGACTTTGAGAAAGAGGATGTTAAAAACCTTCCAGTATGGGTGCAATTGAAAGTAGCTTTGAAGTATTGGGAAGAAAAATCGTTGCATAGAATAGCATCTCAAATAGGATATCCTATTAAGAGGGATGAAGCTACTCGCAATAGGGATTAGGGACAAATTGCAATTTACACGGATTTTGGTGGAAGTAAAAGTGGAGCAAGAGCTCCCTGATCACATATATTTTATCAAGGAGAACGGGTTAAAACTAGTGTCTCTGTAACATATGAATGGAGGCCTAGTAAATGTCAAAATTGTAACAATTTTGGCCATGACACCAAGGAGTGTAGAATGAAGAAAGTCCAGAAGTTGTGGGTTTTTAAGAAGGTGAATGTAGTTGAAGCTACATAGGCACTAGCATTACTAAAGATACAAGCTGTTGATGACCAGCCTGCTGCGCAGATAGCACAGCGTGTTGCTCAGTCAGGTGTTCAGTCTATAAATGCACATTCAGCTGCACAATCTGGAGGGGCGGCAAGTGATGCTGATCCAGAGGGATTTCAGAGAGCTCTCAAACCAATAAGGGTAAGAACTTCAACTGTCAAAGTAACACCTCTATCACATGTTGTAGCTGAAGAGAATGAATCTGAAGTAAGGGTAGTTGTACAGGAGGAGGGGGACCTTCCCTATCTGTAATAGATAGGTTACTATACTGGAATGTCCGAGGGATTAGCACTACCAAGAAGCAGAGGGATGTGAAAAATATAATCATAGTTCCTCTATTGGTATTGTAAGTCTTTTGGAAACTAAGGTTAAGACTATTAATCTAGGTAGTCATTACCAAAGAGTGTTTGTAGGGTGGTGTTTTTGTTCCAATGCTAGTTACCATGATAGTTGTAGAATTATCATTTCTTGGAAGCCAGGGAGTTTTTCAGTTAACATATTGAAAGGAACAAGTCAAATGATGCACTGCTTCATCAAACCTTTGAGTGGAGCAAATGGTTTTTATTGTACCTTTATCTATGCTTTTAATGAAATAGCAAGAAGAGAGGTATTATGGGAGGATCTCAGGAGTGTGTTTCTTAGGAACCTTGGTTGTTGTGTGGAGATTTTAACAATGTGATGCAAATGGATGAGAGAATACGATCACTTGTTAGAGAAGGTGAAGTATAGGATATAAGACGATGTATGGAGGACTGTGGAATGGTAGATATTAAAAGTTCATGTAATTTTTTTACCTGGAATAATAAGCAAAAGCTATGGTGTTTTCAAAGCTAGATAGAGTACTAGCTAACTCAGCTTGGCAAGAGAGATATGTGTTTGCTGAGGTGAACTTTCAAGCTGAGGGTGAATTTGATCATTCACCAGCTCTTATCACTATTTATCTTAGTGATACAAGTGGTAAGAAACCTTTCAAGTACTTCACAATGTGAAGACAATCTGAGCAGTTCCTCACACTAGTTAGGCAAGCTTGGAGTACAGAGGTACATGGATCAAAGATGTTTCAGGTTATGAAGAAACTGAAAAAGGTGAAGGCTATATTAAAAGAACTGAATAAGGTGGGTTTTTCAGAACTACAAGCTGCAGATATCTTAGCACATCAGAAGATGGTTGAAGCACAGAAACAGATGCATTTAAATCCTGGACAAAGTGAACTTGCAGGTGCAAGAATATAAGGTCAAGCACAAGTTTTTTTTTGCTCAGTTAGTAAGTAATAATATTGAAACAAAATTTTTTATAACCTAACAGTCAATAGACCGAAAACACTACAGCGGTGCCTCAACCAATCTCTATCTCTCCTACTAGTTTTCTTTGGAATTATACTGTAACTTCTTTCTATTACACTATACTTTATTCTATTTACAATTGTGCTAACCTTGACAACTTTCCTATTCCAATAGGCATCATTTCGCACCCACCAAATAGTATAAATCAAAGCACGAAAATCCATAGCTATAACTCGCTTTCTATATTTTAGATCGCTACATCTTGCAAACCACTTGGATGTCTTGCTCTAAACTTGTTAATCTCACCCTAATATCCATCCATTGCAAAATTTTCTCACTAATGAGTTGTCAAGCACAAGTTATACACTGAGTTCTTGATGAGTCAGAAACCAAGCTTGATTAGCTGAGAGATGGAGATGAAAATACAAGTGTGTTTCATCAGAGTATAAAAGCCAGAAGAATGTAGAATCAGATTAATTGTATAAATGATGAAAATGGTGTTTGGCATGACAAAGCAGAAGATGTTTCTGAAGCTTTCTTAGCTTATTACAAGAAATTGTTAGGAAGCAATGTTACAAGCAGAACACGTGCTATGCAACACCTAGTGCAAACTGTACATGTTTTAACAGATGAACACAAGGCTATCTTAAATGCACCTTATACTGCAGATGAGATTAAAAGAGCATTGTTTTATATTCCAGGTAGCAAGGCTCCTAGGCCAGATGGCTTTGGCTCCTTCTTCTACAGAGATAGCAAGAACACAACTCATCAATTCTGTGTTAGTGAGTTTGCATAGATATTAGGCACAAGTGTTTATACTCCCTAAGAGTGTACTTCAGGAAGTAACTCATATATGTAGGGCATTTCTATGGAGTGGACAACAGTATTCTCATAAACCAGGGGCTGTTGCCTGGGAACAATTATGTTGGAGTAAAACTTGTGGAGGACTGGGTTTTAGGGAGGTTGTAATCTGGAATGTGGCTTGCTTAAGGAAATATGTATGGGCAATAGCTTCAAAGCAGGACAATGTATGGACAAGTGGATACATTCAGTGTATATTAAAGGAAGTAACTGGTGGAATTACTCTCTAAATACAGGAGCAAGCTGGTATTGGACGAAAATTTGTGATGTGAAAGAGAAATTGAAGAATTATTTTACTGAACTGGAATTGAGTAGCTTGCCTAGTTATTCAATTCAAGATGTATATGATAAGATAAGAGGTGAAAAGGAGAAAGTGCATTGGGATAAGGTTGTTTAGAACAGATTTAGCACTCCCAAACATAGGTTTATAACATCGCTAGTTGTACAAGGCAAATTACAAACTGCAAAAAATTTGCAAGATTTGGGGTTAGCATATTAGATCAGTGTCTGATGTGTGGTGTTAATGTTGAAAGTCACACTCATTTGTTCTTTGAATGCACTTTTAGTCGTGCTTGTCTGAGTGCAATAAAAGGCTGGATTGGCATAAACGCAACAAGTATAGTGTTGCAGCAGATCATAAGGTGGATCAGGAACAACAAGACATCAAAATTTCAGAAGCAGATCATCAGTGCAGGCGTGGCAGTTGTCATATATTATGTCTGGCAGGGTAGAAATAGTTACCTATGGTCACATTGTATGCCTAGTAGAAGTAGTAGTATTAAACAGATCAAAGGGATTGTAAAACTGAGAGCTGGTACAGTTCTTCCAAAATCCATAAGTAGAAGGGACTTTAATTGGTTCAGTAGCTTGTAATGAAGTAAAATGGTCTTGTTAAATGGTTAACCTCCCTTGTCTTTGAAGGGTCCAACTTAGTTGGTTCGTTCTTGGCTTGGGTTGGTTTTAGGTTGTAAAATGGTTTAGCAATGAAAATTTAATTACTTAGCAAAATATATATATATATATATAGAGCTAATGAACGAGCCAACATATCAATAATGTATCCTAATAAAATTTTATTATGATTTATATAAAAGATAATAAGAGAGAATCTTAAAAACAACATTATAATTTATGTTTGCAATGCACACATAAACAGTGAGATTTCACCCTTTCTTTCTCAAAATCCATATAGTACATGATGTCATATCATCATTTTGTGATATGACATGTCATTGAAACTCTTTTTTTTTATAACTGATTCTTTGAAACTCTTCTACAATGCAAATAATTATAACAATATATTTTTTCATTATTTTATGATATGATATTGCTTCAAAAACTTTTCTATCACTCATAAAATTAAGAATATTTTTTTTGTAAGAGGTTTTCAACTCTTAACCTCTCAGTGTGCAAGTCATTATCAAATCAACAGGCTACAACTTTTCTATTTATTCCCGTTTTCACCAAAAAAAAAAATTATATTTGACCAAAATTGTCAATTGTTAAACCCAAAGTTGTTAAAGTCAAGATTCTAGTTTAAATCGAAAACGACCTTTATAATCGAATCGTAAAATCAATCTTCACTGAATATGCTAAAATTATACTCCCACCGTCCCAGAATACTCTTCAAGATAGTTGTTTACCCACTATCTTGGCAATAACTAACAATATATTCTATTATTTGCTTTGTTAGCATGATTTAAAATTGCGAGGTTTTCGTTAGTCAAAAGAAATGTCTAGAATCGTGAATCGAATCGTCTAGCATATTTGAATTGTAAAATTATATGATTTTAAGATTTGAATCGTGATTTTAATAATTTCGGTTAAACCTAAAGAATATGAAGTATATATTTGTTTTATCAAAGAACCTAGCGTATCGGCCGAACCCAAAAACTAATTATTATCTAATTAAGGGTAGTTCTATAGCTTCGTTTTGTAATATATTTCAATATAGTCCCAACTTCATGAGGTTTGCGTTAGCTTAAGGTTGGCCTTCTTATATTCATTTGCATAGTGACCAACTTCTCTACTAGATTACAAATTAACTTTTTTTTCCCTGTCCCCCAATTCTCTGAGCTGCGTTCCATTCTGCTGTAGCAAGTGTCCTAAGCAACAATAAAATAACATGGGTCGATGACAGCTGCATGAATACTTACGCAGCAAAAACCCTAATGGCAAAATTTCTTAGCATAAAAGAAATATTAGTCGTTGCAAAACACAATGCCGAAAAAGTGTTCAAATGGACTGATTATACAAATGGCAATTGATTTGTTATACAAAGAAGCCCCCACTTCCTCCAATTTCTGTAATGTTATCCGTGATTGGAGGGACATATGTGTGACGTATTTAAAGTGAACATGCGACTTTTTCGTGGCGTGGAGTAGAGCTGTCAATTCAGTTGCTCGAGTCGGATTCAGGTTGGATCCTCTTAGGTTTTAGGTCATGTTCGGTCAGGTCGTGTCAGATCATTAAATCAAACAGTTCGGGTGCAGGTCGGGAACGGTCGTAATTCGATTAGGTCTGTCTCGGTTTATTTCTTCTTTCATGTTCAGTCGGGTTCGACACGGTCAATTTCAGGACAGGTCGTCTTTCGTTGTTAAGCGGTGTCGGATCAGGTTTATTGCGGGTTTGTAGCGGGTGCTTTCAGGTTCAGGTCTTGCGTGGGTCGGAAACTTATCAGGTCAGGACAATAGCAGTTTGGGTCAGGTTCGAGTCAAGTTCAGGTCGGTAGTAATCGAGTTATGCCATACTTGGTTTCAGGTCATTTTCGAGTCGCTTCGAGTACGAAACGGGTCATAATTTAGTATGGCGCTGCTTCAATTTTGTATCATTATTAAAGATTTCATTGAAAATCAATGCTTGAATAGTTCATCTAGTTATATGATTTTTTGTAGTAGTGTTAGTTTATGATTTATGTTACTATGTGGTGAAATCAATGACAAGTCAAGTTATCAACAATCAACAAATCGGGTAAAATCGGGTAACATGTAGCAACAAGTCGGGTAAAACCATGTATTGGGTCGCAACATGTCTAGTAAATCAGGTATACGAGTCGCAACAGGTTGGGACAATAAATGACAAGTTGCGTCAAGTTACAATCGGTTTCAGGTCCGAATCAGGTTAGGTGTCGAATCGGGTTCAGATCATTGTCAAGTCGAATCACTTCAGTTTTCGGTCTTTTTTGGGCGGGTGTCGGTTCAGGTTCGAGTCATAGAGTATTAGTCATGATCGTGTATCGGTTATTATCGGGTTGATTTACGGGTGACCTGTTTTACCAAAATTTCAGGTGCAAGTTAGTTATAGGTCATTACAAGTTCAGGTCGGGTTCTTAAATCAGGTCATTTTTTTACAGTTCTAGGGTGGAGACAACAAGTTAGCGAATGATTGTTAAGTATCATAGGAGAAACTTGAATTATATGAATACAACTAGGGGTAAAACCGTAAAAGTCATTTGGATTCGAACTTCAATACATTCCAAATTAAATTAGTAATGTGCAGGGCCAATCCTGAGCCCAAGCTAGAGGGGTGATTGCCTAGGGAAAGGGGCCAATTTTTTTTTACCGAGCTATTAAATGATTTATGATCAAGGGAAAAAGAAAAATAACTTCTCCATAATATGTTCTCTCATGTCCAATGCGTAGATTGATCGTATGTTTCCTAGGCTTCTTTAATCTCCAGATTCCCAATAAATCCAAGAAATTAATTAAAGGCATCAATAAGTTCTAATTTAATTTCCATCAAAATTCTAAAACGTTATGCCTATTCCCAAGAAATATGGAGTTCTCTATTTTCATTTACAAGTTCTTTGCTATGAGAAGAACCTTATATTGCATCAAATGATCAACTTTTGTCTCTACCATCTAATGCAACCAGACTTTCCTCCATAAATTCTTGTGTTGGCAACCAAATTTAAGTATATTATTGAAAGGCTTAGATTCTAAGTATATTGAAGATAAGATGAAGGGGTAATTATCAAGGTCAAATTTTCTTTTCTTTAACTAATTATACTTATGAGTCATTGCAATTAACTGTTTTTTTTTTTGTTTTATGCTTTTGAATTAAAATGCTATTGGAGACTTTTAGATATACAACTACTCTCGTCTCTATCTGTTTGTAGTTGCTGAGTTTTAGTGGGTTGAAGCATTCAACAACCTTGAGACGGGAATCATGATTTTGGATTAGTTTGTTATCTTTGTCTATCTTTTTCGTGTTTACATGGAATTCTTAGTTTTTTTAATGATGGTAAAAAAAGATTTAGAGTAGAATCTTTGTTATGATAATGCTCACTGCATTGCATTAGTTAGTGATTATTAAAGTAGGATTTTGGATTTTCATTTGCAAGTTCCTATTTAATTTCTATTAGTTTGTTTCATTATATAGAGATAGAATTTGTCTATTAATTCATAATTTTGTTCTTTTAATTTGTTTCAATTTTTTTTATTGTAAAAAATAAAAACCATAATGTCGTAGCTGGATACTGTTATTTGTATCTATTTTTTTAAATCGAAATCTTAATTTCTAGGGCTATGAGTGTACACAATTTAATACCGGGATAGGGGCCCTTAAATATTGTTTCACCTAGGGCCCCCAAATTGTCAGGATCGGTCTGGAAATTTGGATCAGACTCGAACTATGTTCGGATTGGATTCAGATTAAGTTTTTTTTGAAATTTGGATTTTCGAATTGGTTTGGATTGAAGGAATTCAAAATAACCGAATAGCAATAAAGCATGTATTGTGCATTTGTATATTTAGGATTGGGCTTAAGTATTTTCGATAAAGTTTGTGGGTTTGTATGAGTTATCAGCTGTTGTTACTGAATTGTATGAGATTGTATGAATTACTTCTATTGTCGAAGACTTTATTTTGATCCTTGTGCGTATATTATTTCATCAAAAGAATAGAGTTTAAAATTTTGGATATTTCGCTTTGGATCAAAACCAGTATCTGAAGATTCAGATTGGATTGGTTTGAACTCAAACTCTAATTGGCTTGGATTTGGATAAAAAACTTAAAATCCATGTTTTATTCGAATTGAATCAAACTAGGCCTAAGTCCAAACCGTACCAAACTTTCGCCCTTAAATACAACGAAGTATCATAGGAGAAACTTGAATCGTATGAATACAACTAGGTACCTTTCCCAGTTTTCCTTCCTCCTAATTATTGTAAGAATATTATCATTTCGGATTGTATTTAACTATTTAAAGTTTAAGTAATTAATCTATTTCCTTTTTCAACCAAAAAATAATGTACCGACATGAAGACCTTTTTGCAGTTTAGAAAATATGATGGCAAAATCCTAGATAAGTGAATCATATTTTGGGAACGAATTTTGAAGTTTAGATATATTTGTCCTTTAAAAATATTTATAGCAATATTGAGGTAAACTATTTCAAAAACATTTAGAGTTAAAGTACTCTTTCTTCAATAAGTGTTCTATTCTCAAGGTGAAAATTAGTGGAAAGCCCTCAAATCGTTTCATAAAATAGGGATAGACGCATCCACATGATAAGCGTAAAAGTAAAAGCTAATGAAAAAAAAAAAGGGACATGCATATAAGTAAAAACAATCACTAAGAAAAAGGAATTACCAATTATAAAGTACTAAAAGATCGATATGAGCCTCGATAATTAATACGGCGGAGGTGGCGGTGGCGATACTATAGTACTTGGAGGATGAAAGGGCGGTGAATGTTGATGAAGCTGGCAACGACGAGGTGGTGGTGGTGGTGGAGTAGGCGGAGGGCTGAAGAAAATAGGAAAATTAGGTCGAGGCGGCGACGGTGTAGGGCGTGGTCTCCTCACGGCCCTTTGTAAAGAAGCTTCAACGTCAGCTTCTTTGTTTGCTCCGACACCAATATTTCTGCAGTTTATTTTAGGCAACAATATTCCATGTAACATCAATATGCCAAGCAACAACCATATTGTGACACCCATTTTGGTAGTGGTACGGTGGATAGTAGTAGAATTCAGAAGTAGCTAGATATATATGTATAATTAAGTTTTGTGTTTATCTGTTTGAGCTAGTGATTAGTTATACTGCTAGCAGCTAATTATATAGTAGTATTAGTAGGTGCACACAACTGCACATCAATATTTTGATTAAATAAGTTAGAATATTTGACTCTTTTTTAACGCAAAGAAGGAGAATAGAATATTACGCTCAACTATTGCAACTTACGCTTTATTTTTTTTTTTTTTTAAATGTACGTGTTTAATTATGACGGAAAACCACAGGCGGTGAGCACGAGCAGCCGAGCAGGTAGTTGTTTGTATTTATGTGGGAAATAATTTGGTCAACTTTGCTTGTTTGATTTATTATTTGGAGTTATATCCGCTCAAAAAGAAAAAAAAAAACATTATTTGAGTTGTGCTTTTATTGAAAACAACTAGTTTCTGGACCACATCTCTTTTTTTCCTTCAAAAGCTTTCCAGGCGCATGATAAGGTGAAGTGCTATTGTGCACCTGGCGGTTAAATGGGCTGGAAAAAGAAGAACTCTGGTGCTAGTGAGCTAGCGACGGGAACAGGAAGTCAAGGGCAAGTTGCTTCAAGCTCTCAATCGCAAGTTGTGGGTGCAGAGTATACGGATGGCAATGGAACAGTAACCCGAAATGTCGAGATGGAGATTCCGATGCCTGAGGTTACGATTCCGGTTAATGTGGGTACGGATAATGATGCTTCTCTGGTAGAGGAAGCTCGCATAGCTGGAAGAGTTTTACCCAGAGTAGGATTTCTGATAAAGGTATGAATCTTAGTTTTGTTGCTCCGATGGTTGTTAATGGTGAGTCAGTAGCTCAGCTTGTTAAAAATGATGTTGATCGCATGAGTGAAAATTGGGCAAATGCTCTGATTGTGTATGTAATTGGGCAAAACCCTAGTTTGATGGCCATAACTAATTATTGTAAAGCTCAATGGGCACCTAAAAGTGCTTTTAAAGCTTTCAAACATGAAGAAGGTTATTATGTTGTTAAACTGGAATCAAGGGATGATAGGGATGCAATCTTGTATTCTGGTCCTCACTTGTTTTTTGGAAAAGCCATGATAGTGAAGCAATGGACAGCAACTTTTAATTTTCATAAAGAAGTATTAAGAGTCATTCCTATTTGGATTAAACTACCAAATCTGCCACTTAATTGTTGGAGTACAGAGTCTTTGAGTAGAATTGGTAGTGTTGTAGCCTGTAGGTGTACCAATCTATGCTGATGAGTGCACAACCAAGTAATTGAGGATATCTTTTGCTAGAATCTTGGTGGAAATGGATGTTACTGCAGCTATACCTACTGAGATTAGTATTGCTGATCCCGAGGGGGTAATTTTTAAGCAAAAAGTTGTGTATGACTGGCTTCCTCCATTTTGCCAAAAATGTCAACAAGTGGGACACTCTTGTGAGAGGCAGGTAGGGCATGCTAATAATGTAAAGAAGGTTTCTCAAAGGTGGGTTGCAAAGACTAATGACTTACAGAAGGAGACTGATATTTCTGCGATTACTTTGCCTTCTTTATCGGGTGATGCCTCAGAGGGTGCTAT
Source organism: Beta lomatogona (assembly GCA_947646795.1). Lineage (NCBI taxonomy): Eukaryota > Viridiplantae > Streptophyta > Magnoliopsida > Caryophyllales > Amaranthaceae > Beta > Beta lomatogona. The sequence goes on from CANSNZ010001289.1 coordinate 1,849,193, forward strand.
TGGGGAGGGTGTGGGTGCTGGTCTCCCTCATGAGGGTCCAAACACCCCCCACCTGATAATGTGACTCCAGTAGTCACGCCAATAGTTCCTACTCAGAGGCAGAACTCAGGGGAAGAAGGAGTGTGGAAGATAGTCACAAGGAAGTCTAAAGACAATGGTAAACAAGTGGCCTTTCAACATGCCAGGACAACAGTGAGTTATGAATTGCCAGAGACTGGAATCTCAGCTGGAGCTGGGGGTACTAAGGGACCTAACCCTTATTTATCATAATGATTTGTACATCTTGGAATGTTAGAGGGATTAATGATCCCTTTAAGATAAAAGAGGTTAAATCCTTTTTATCTTCGAAAAAGGTAGATGTGTGTGTTTTGTTAGAAACAAGAGTTAGGTGTCACAATGTGGGGAAGGTGCAGAAAAGTTTTGGTAAAGACTGGTCATGGTACTATAACTACAGTCACTCCCCTAAGGGGAGGATTTGGATTGGTTGGCAGCATACTACTGTGACTATGCAACTCATTGATGTGCAAGAGCAGCTTATGGTCTGTAATGTGCAAAGTGGAAGGCATTCGTTTAAGCTGGTGGCAGTGTATGGGTTACATTCTATAGTTGATAGGAGGGATTTGTGGAGTGGGTTACAACCTCATGTATATTTGCAAATGCCTATAATGGTGATAGGTGATTTCAATGCAGTGAGCCACTCTGATGACAGAAAGAATGGTGCGTTGGTTACCGAGGCTGAGACTATGGATTTTGAAGATTTCTTGTTAACTACAAGTTTACTTGAAGTTAGGAGTACATGCCTGTATTACTCTTGGTCTAATAGTAGCTTAGGAGAGGACATAATATAAGCAGAATCGACAAGGCTTTTGTCAACCAAGCATGGTTGGGATTGTATACTGATGTTTATGTTCAGTATCTAGCTCCTGGGGTTTCATACCATTCCCATCTGCTTTTTGATATGGAAATAGAATATAGAGAAGGGGGGAGACCTTTCAGGTTCCTAAATGTTATGGCTGAGCATGTAGATTTTCATAAGGTTGTACAAAATGCTTGGCTCTCTGTTGGGGGATATTTTAAACTTCAGAATGTATGGGTGAAAATGAAGGCTGTTAAAAGAGATTTGAAGAAATTACACAAACAACATTTTGGAAAAGCTCATGATAAAGTGACTATGTTGAGGAAGCAGATTGATGATATTCACTGTCAAAATGATTTTGACTTGGATGGAGTAGCTCAGTTGAGAGAGAAGGAGTTCTTAGCTGAATTGAGACATTGGTCTAAGATTGAAGATAAAATTTTGAGGCAGAAATCTCGGATTAACTGGTTGAAGCTGGGGGATGCTAATACTAAGTTTTTTTTCACTTACCAAAGCCAGATATTCTAAAAATAGAATTCAACTGATCATTGATGAGCTTAGAAATTCCATTACAGATATTCAGGGTATTAGAGAGGAAATTTTAAAGTTTTATAAGGTGTTGTTGGGTACAAAGGCTACTGCCCTTCCTAGCATTGATTTAACTGTTGTGAGAAATGGGAAGATGCTGTCTGCACAGGCTGGTAGTTCTTTGGTCAAGGCAATAACTACAGATGAAATTGATCATGCTTTGCAAGGTATTGGTGATGATAAAGCTCCAGGGCTTGATGGCATGAATGTAGTATTTTTTAAAGAAAGTTGGGGCATTGTTAAACAAGACATCTATGCTGCAGTACAAGAGTTTTTTTCTAACTCATATATGCATCCTCCTATGAATTGTACAGCAGTCACTTTAGTTCCTAAGGTGGCTAATGCTTGTAAGGTGAAGGATTTCAAGCCTATTGCCTGTTGTTCAGTCATGTATAAGATTATTTCTAAAATCTTAACAAACAGACTTCAAGATGTGATTGGTGAAGTGGTCTGTGATGCTCAATCTGGTTTTATCCCTGATAGGCATATTGCAGATAACATTTTATTAGCTACTAAGTTAATTAGGGGTTACTCTAGATCTCATATGTCCCCTAGATGTCTAATGAAAGTTGACATCAGGAAAGCCTATGATTCAGTAGAGTGGGATTATTTAGAAAAGCAGCTGCATGAGTTGGGATTCCCTGGGCAGTTTATTGGTTGGATCATGGAGTGTGTAAGAACTGTTTCTTACTCTATTCTAATTAATGGGGTACCTTCTAAACCTTTTAATGCAAAAATGGGTTTAAGGCAAGGGGATCCTTTCTCCCCTTTCCTTTTTGCTTTGAGTATGGAATACCTGAGTCAATGCTTGGATGAGTTGCAAAAGGATCCTAATTTTAATTATCATCCTAAATGTGAAAAACTTAAGATTACTCATCTTATGTTTGCGGATGATCTGTTAATGTTTTGTAGAGCTGACTTAAGTTCAATTGATTTGATGTTTAAGGTTTTTTCTAAGTTTTCTGAAGCTTCTGGATTAGCTGCAAGTATTGAGAAAAGTAACCTCTATGTGAGTGGGGTGAATGCAACTATAACTAGGGATCTTGCTGCAATAGTCCAAATGACAGTTGGTGAGTTGCCATTTAAATATCTAGGGGTGCCATTAACCTCTAAGAAGTTGACTTATGCAGAAAGTAAACCGTTGGTGGAGAAGATCACTCAGAGAGCTCAGACTTGGACGGCTCAAGTTTTATCTTATGCAGGGAGGTTGCAATTAGTGAAGTCTCGTGCTTAGTAGTATGCAAAACTACTGGGCCCATATTTTTCCCCTGTCTAAGAAAATTATTAGAGCAGTTGAGAGTGTGTGCAGGAGGTTCTTGTGGACAGGGAAAACAGGAGAGTCTAAGAAAGCACCTGTGGCTTGGAACACTTTACAAATGCCTAAAAGTGCAGGGGGGTGGAACATAGTTAATATGGAAGTATGGAACAAAGCAGCTATGCTCAAATTGTTGTGGGCAATTGCTTTTAAAAGCGATAAGATGTGGGTAAAGTGGGTTCATGCATACTATATCAAGAGGTCTTCCTATGATACAGTGAGAATCAGTGCTCGATGTTCCTGGTTACTCAGGAAAATCATAGATACAAGGGAATGGTTGACTGAGATAGGTGGCTGGCTGGCTGTTTGTATTGATAACAAGTTTTCAATAAGCAAAACTTATAGGCTTCTTGTAGGGGAGTTTGATAGGGTGCATTGGAGGAGAGTAATTTGTAATAATGCTGCTGCTCCAAAGAGTAAATTTATCCTGTGGCTTGGGTTGCATAACAGACTGGCTACTACAGACAGGCTAAGTATGTGGGGTATAAGCTGCAATATTATTTGTGGTTTATGTAGGAGGGATAATGAATCTGTCCACCACCTTTTCTTTCTTTGTGATTATGCTAATGAGGTGTGGCAAGGTGTGTGCAGCAAGCTGAGACTTACTAACATTAGTAGCAGCCTTCACAGCATTATGGAAATGGCTAAGAGGAAAGCAAGACAGAAGCAAGGGAAATTTTTTGTCATGGCATTCACTGAATGTTTCTATGCAATCTGGAGGCAACGTAACAGTCAAATTTTTTCTCAAACTCTTAATTTAGTGGATGATGTAATTAGGGATATTTTGTTTAGGGTTGCTGTGAGATGCTCTGATGAGGATAAGCAGACTATGATTATGTAAGTTTGCATGGTTTAGGGTGTTTGTAGCTATGCTAGCTTGGTGATTAGCGTTTTGTAATCACCATTCTTTTTGGTAATATAATTCTTCATTTGCCAAAAAAAACTAGTTTCTGGACCCGTGCAAAAATACACGGGAAGGGATTTGCTTAATAAGACAAAATTTCCAATGAAACGAATAATTGATAACAAATTTTCTAATGAAACTGTAAGTAAAAATTATAATAACAATTATAGCAATACAAAAATGTGTATGAAGTTATACATTTTGGAACACTTCCTTATAAACAACATTTGTAGTTGTTTTGCACATATTATTCTCTTTATCACAAATAAGAATTTTAAGTCCTTTTTTGCTCGTGACTTGGGAAATCGCGACATATAGCTGACCATGACTGAAAACAGGCCTTGGTAAATACAACCCGACGTGCGGCAATGATTATCCTTGACTTTTGTTTATAGTCATGGCAAAACACACAATTAAAGGAAATTGCCGTCTTTGAAATCTGATAGGAAATTTTGTTGAGTCAGACGGTGTTAGTGTCATTCGTGGGATGAATACCTTGTCACCAACATTGCTCCCTGAAATGACGGTAGCTTCAATCACTCGATTGCCTAAATGCTTGATTACCAGCCTCGTGCCATTACACAATCCAGATGTCTGATCAATATTACGAAGCCACATGACCGACGCACCAACTTTTAACTTAATACTATGATTTGGCAGGCGCGAACACTTTATTGTGTTTAGGAATTCAGTAGAATATATTTCATAAGCCCCTAAGTTCCCTTCATCTTTACTAATTGCATCACAACTCAAGTAAATTCTCTCATCACCTGGAATTGTGGACAACACATGATCATTTACCTTCTCAACTATTTCATTAGTTGGAGCTAGAATTGCTCTTTCTTGGAAGTATTTGGCTTCCCAAAGGTGAAAAGTGAGTGAAGGGTATGTGCTGTCGACAATTGATGATATGGGGTCATCTCCACCGTCTATAAGAATATCTTCAGTGATTTCAATATCCACTTCTCCATCATTGGGCCTTCCAGCTCTGCCATCTCCAACGTTCAGTATCCATTCTGAGAACTCCCTTAATTACTTCATTAGCAGTCAACGAAGAAGAACATGATCGAAGTCTCATATTGCATGTAAGCTTCAAAACCTTACATGAATCCCATAGAAACGAAGCTTTTAAGGTCGCAAATACTATGTCTTGCCTTGTACCCTTGGGTATAACAGGCAAAATATGTCTTAAATCACCACCAAACACAAGAACTTCACCTCCAAATGGTCGATGCAAATTAGCTCGATCAACAGCTTGCATAATGTCCTTTAAACTTCTATCAAGTGCTTCAAAGCAATATTTGTGCATCATTGGTGCTTCATCCCAAATAATTAGCTTTGTTCTCATGAGCAATGCAGCTAAATCAGAACCAGGCCAAATACCTACACACGTAGAGTTTTCACAAACATTAAATGGAAGGCCGAACCTTGAATGAGTGGTTCGACCTTTTGGAAGAAGTAGGGACGCAATTTCACTTGATACCACAGGCAAAACAATTTCACCCATCTTCCTAATTGCAGCACATAATGTCCTCCAAATGTATGTTTTACCTGTGCCTCCATATCCGTATACAAAAAAGACACCTCCTGATTGGCCATTAACAGAGTCCATTATTTCGTTGAAAACCATTAGTTGTTCTTCGGTTAGACATGGAAATAGTTGGTCATATTCCTTAATCAATGAGGGTATGTCATATGAAAGCTCATCCGCTATTAGCTTATTTTGACCTTCAAACACGACTAATTCATCTGGAAAAGGCATCTCACTGAATTTTCGAAGGCTACTACCATTACTAAGTAGTTTAGCTTCAATATCTGCCAGTGCAAAAGCTTGAATTTGTTCATCTGTTAGAGTTAAATCTGCAACACAATAGAGTTAATCTTAGTTGCCTTGATTGATGTCATCGTGAGCCTTTTTCGTTGCACAATTATTAAACATGCAAGTAAGCGCTAAAAATGTAATTACGCCAAATAGTGTAGCTCTTGTACCTTTGTTTTTATGAATACGACGTTGTTTGTATAAAATGTCATCAGATAGTAGTTGCCATGTCTTTTCCCATATGTCTTCTGGTTTAGATAAGCTACCAGAAATAAGTAACATGCAAAATAGATTCCTTAGATAATGCTCCGTTTCCCTAAAGCTTGCCTCTGTTATGGCGTCTATGTATTCCTTGTCGTCATCAAGCAGCCCCCTTGCATAACAAGCTTCTTTGAAGGTTGGATACACTAAACCATCAACGGTTCTTATATCCTCGAAACACGTCGGACCTTTGACAAAATTAAGGAGCGTTCTTAGATAGTATTTCTCACCAGAACCTGGAGTGACATGGTAGACCCTGCCAAGTGAGAACCCTTTCGACCTAGGTGCCCATTCTCGCGTAGGTTGTTTCCAGACAAATTTCGTGGGAAACTTTACATAAGTCAACTGTCCTTCTTCTTCATACTTTTGGTTGCATTCCATCCAGGATGAAAACTTTATGCTATCAACATTAGGTCTTTCAAGTACATCTCCTACATCCATCTGGTCAGTGTAAATGACAGTTTGCTCCCTAGGTAGATGGAAATTCAATCTCTCAACAACAGGAGTTCGATGGTGAATAGGAAATCCATATATCCTCCACACTGCCTCACAAGCAGATATGTAACGACAGTCGTAATACATTTTAATCTCATCAATCTTTGTGGATCATCGCATCTTTTTCTGTTTTGATAAGCAGCAACAGTTACTCTATCGTAACCCTTATTTATGTATTTGAACATATACTTTATCGATCTGGATTGATTGCACCATTCAACGTTAATATGCGCACGATATTTACGAAGCAATTGTGGATTATATGGAACAACAAACCTATTATCAAGATGTACTCCGTTCTTCTCAACCGAGGTTCCGTTATCTCTTCTTCTATAAACTGGGTATCCTTCCTCATCAACCTTTGTTTCGTCAATAAATCTTTTAGGGAAATGCTTTGTGCACTTATTTTGATCCATGCAAGGTGCATTAGTGTTGGAGGAACCACATGGACCATGTAGCATCATTTCGTAACGGTCTCATACAACTCCGGATCCTCAATGGATCTGGCAACTCAGCACTGAGATAATCTTATCAATATCGCTTGCTTGTGGATATTTGTCGACGGGGGTGCAAGAAAAGAAGTATATGAGCATAGGGAAGGCCACGCTTTTGAAATTTAACTGTCTAAACAACTCGGAGAAAAAAGAAGATATGTATACATCATTATTTGAACAACCTTATCAGTAGACCAACTATTCTTTTAAGAGAATAATATTTTGTAAAGTAGTATGAAATTCAATTAATTCAATAAAAATATATATATTAGAGATGAACAAAACGTATACACATCAACCTCATTAGTTAGGGTTTGATTTATACGTACCCGGCTTTAACTCGGCCAAATATCTCATTTTCCTTTAGGTCTTTAACCAATTGGTCGAGTTTCAGCTTAAAGATTCGACAGATGATATCCGGTCTGTCCTCGGGTCTAAGTCCCCTTTTTTGAACGAATCGCTTATTTCTGGCCATTTAGCATTACACGTAAAGGTTATGAACAAATTGGGTAACCATACCATCTACAAATGGCCATTGCATCCTAATAGTTCTCTCTCATGTAGCTATGGCCGCCTGTGAATGAGGGTGGTATAACAACACGACTGCCATTGGAAGATCCCTTTGTATCCCCTCTTTCCACAACCCCTCTTAAATTCTTCACATTATCTGATCTTAAACTTTGTTGGTTATTCTTGAGAAAAGAGAGCCTCTCGCCTCAATAATAGTGTAATCGTCAACCAAGAATTGTTGATACAACCGACGACATAATAATAAAGTATCAGCTTCTTCTTCACGATCTTGCATTCTGTATGCAAACCACTCGCGCATAGTAAGTTGTTCTCTTTTATTTGTAGAACTACTTGATGCGGTCTTATCTCTATGCATAACATCTACTCGATATCCATCTTCCCCATATGGGAAAATCAATGGATATTGTAACGGTAAATACGATGGGTGAAGCTCAGATATCTACCTTAATCTTCCATTTTTCCTTTGGACTACTATATCCCTCTTATCTGCAGTATCAATGTCTCCAACTATAAGCGCGGCCACTTCAGATGTTGTTGGAAGGTTATAAGTCCTTCCATCGGAATCCCTTCTGCCAATTAGCCTAAGTTTTAAGTCTTCGCAGTTGTCTAATTCAAAACGATCTCTAGCCATTCTAAAACTCTTGGCCAATGGGTTATGTTGATCAACCATATCCTTCAATTGTGCAACGACACGATCTTCGAATTTATTAGGGTCTTTTGAACTGACGCAATATAATATGTTCAAATGTTAGAATTGCTTTAGAACATGGATATATATGTTACATTTCATACAAATGACATGTTGAAATATTTGCAGTAAATTAGCATAATACCTTGCCGCATTCTTTCTATTTTTAACCTCGTTCTCAGTGTATATGTATAGTTGAGAGAATTTAGGACGTGCTCCATCGTTGGGCAACAAACTACCTATCAAGTGATGATTTTGACCTCCAATCTTGTATGTGTATGGACCACAACCTTGGGTAGTTGGTGCAATTATTCTACCGCCCATAGAAGTGAACAAATACATCATGTTATACCCTCTAATATTATCAAGGAAGTACTTCTACTATGTCGCTTCTTCAATAGATCTTCCAAAAGTTGTGGTGGACGCTTAAGTAAAGGTAATTGTACTTTTCCTTGCATGCAACACATCCCAAACTTTGGTCGTCCATTCTTATTGCATTTGTTGACTCGTTCAGCAAACCACATTTGTGCTCCACAAAACTCGCACACACATGTGGGATCTCCTAAATCTGAATAACCTTCTACAATAAAAAAAAAAACTAATCACTATAATTAGTGTTTTATAAAAAAATATTAACATGAAAGTATAACATGTAGGTCTAGTAACACACCATTGACTGATCTCCTAAATCTGAATAACCTTCTACAATAAAGAAAAAACTAATCACTATAATTAGTGTTTTATAAAAAAAATGTTAAAATGAAAGTATAACATGTAGGTCTAGTAACGCACCAATGACTGCAGTGTCACCACCATTACATGCATCTACAAAAAAGGATATATGATACATATTCGTTATAGGATTTACATGTATCCTTATTAATAAAATGAGTAAAAAAAGCAATAATATAAACAAAGTATAATAAACTATTGTATGCCTCTTGCACGACTTATACCCGGATCAATTATTTCGCTTCCGCAATAGAATTTGAATAATTGTCAACATGCATATCATTTCCTTCACTATCATTGTCATCTGTACACAAACTATTGTTTTTAATGCATATACACTAAAGTTTATCAATTGTAGAACTTATGTACAACGAATACAATCTATTTATGGTGCTATATTGGTTAATTAATATTTATTATAAGATACCTGTAATGATTTGAAACCGATTCAAGGACTTGCCTACTTTGTACAACACGTGTCTTTGATCTAAATGAACTGCATAACCGCATAGGTTGTATAACTTCCGTTGACAGTGGACATGGTATAGACGCTATGTCAAGCGACAATAAGGTGAAGTCAGTTGGTCACAACAAATTATATTTAGGATCATACTATGCCAAACTGAAATCAAATGAACTTGTCATATTTGTAAGAGTTAGATTTATTACCCGAACCTCGTTTCTCTTCTATTATAAGTTTTCATTGATGCCTTGTTGTCTGTGATGCATTTTGTTTATCTGACGCACCTCATTTTTTTTAAAATGATTAAATTGTTTATACAGTAATGTTGTTAGACAAATTAACAAACAATAAGTGAAAAATTTATTATAAACTAACCGATACTAATATTTGTTACAGCACTTAATGGTGATTGAGTTGTAATGTCCACATGATGTGTGATATCTTGTGAACTTGAACATGATACACTTTTTCCAAAGACTGCATTAAGAATAATGTTACATTACTATATGCAAGTAATACGTTCGAAAAGTAAATGAAACTATATACACTCACCATTAGGAACCGGAGTTACGTAGGAATAAGTACAAAAGTTTGTAATTGTAGACAATAAATGAGATTTAGAAGTTGAGCAAACTGCTTATAATGCCAGCACAATAAACATGTTAGTTGCATATATAAAAACAAAAGGATAACTAATTATTGTCCAAATGGTTGGATAATATGTGTTAATTACTTAATTGTAATTGCGATATCTACCTGATGAAGACCCGATAAGAGGTAAGTTGATTGCCTTGGGTATATTATTTCGTGGTCGTATAGACGCAGAGAGGAAGCGTAAATCTTGCACGCTTTTCTAACATAATAAACTTCCTCTTCTGTCTTGCATAGTTTTGTTGAGCTTCCTTTGATAACAATTGATTGAGTGAATGAGTGGTAACTAAAATAAGAAATTTTTTTCACGTCAATAGCATATAAATTTGTACATATGTTGCGTGCTTAAAGATAGCGGCCAGAATATAGGTCCAAAAAGTACGTTTACTTTTTTTTAATGTAAAACATAAAATCTATGTTGTGGAATAGGGTTCATGTTCTAATTCTACTTATAAGCAGTGAATTGTTCTTGTCAAAGTATAATAATAAGCGAATTAAAATAGGTAATTGCTTCATCTGAGAATTAAAGTGAAGTATATGTTTAAAAAGTTTGGTCTTTCACGTTTGCTAAAAAAAAAACATTAAATCATTGATATTGATGATTTACAAATACAATAATATAAATTTAGTATGAATTAACAATTTGTTTAAATATGTATGAAACACTATTGAATGGACAATGTGTAATGTTTATTAGTTTACATAAAATAGCGCTTATGAATGAAATAGGATTATAATGGTAAATGAGAAGCCCATTACTTTTCTATATTTGCCTTAAATTTGGTAAACCCATGGTAATCATGTTATTATAAAAAGATTTTGAAGCCCATTATAAGTGTATCAATTATATAATTAACTTGTTATTAAGCCCATTATAAATGTGCATCTAAACATAACCCTAATATGATAAACCCTTTGTATACTACCTAACCTAAACCTAATCTAACACTATTTATTACCCCCTACAAAGACGCACACCATTTGCTTTGCCTTCATTTCATCCGTTCCACTCTCTCTCTCTCTCTCTCTCTCTCTCTCTCTCTCTCTCTCTCTACAATATTCGTTATCTTCATTCTCTCTTGAAAATGGCAAGTTTACATAAAGTTGCCGTCGCCATTTTCCAGATTTTTTAAAGATATATTGACAAAAAAAATAGATTAACAATTTGGAAGGAAAAAGAAAATAGTTTCGGATGAAAATTGTTGCTTAAACATATGTCGTGAAAAAAAGAGTGGTTATTAATATTTCTGTTTAGCCAAGTTATCTGATTAAATTTCACAAAAGCGGAAACTCAAATTGGGGAATTGAATCTTGGGAAGGTTCGTTTGCATGCACAAACTTCATTCATTTGATGGCCATTGAAGAAGGAAGGTGAGGAAACGGACGATTCAAGTGAAAATTGACCTACGGATGTAGTTTTTTTAACGTTATAATTTTGGTTTTTTACTAATTAGTTCCTATAATATTTCATGAATATATCATAAATTGATCTAAAATTTCCCCTTTTAAAAAACAGTACAATAAAAAAATAATCGTATATCTTCAAATATTCTTTTATTCTTTACTTTGTATGGATCTGTACATTTCTCGCATGCATGTGACCGAAAATATGAAAAGTGTATCCTTACTGTAAATCTTATAATTATCTCCATATATATATATATATATATATATATATATATATATATATATATATATATATATATATATATATATATTTTATTTAAAAAATAAAGGAGCATTATCATAAGTCGGATCTATAATATAAATTTCTTAATTACATTGCATGGTAAGGATTTACGATTTTTTTAAATCTATTGTGATTAATTATTATTGTTTGAAGCCTTAAAAAATCTGTACAACTGTATATATATATATATATATATAATTTGTGTAAAATTATAATAGACTAAATATAAGTGTGTTGTAAATATGGAATTGGGAATTCGTGTTGTACTCAACATTCATGATGTCGATGCAATTTTTTTTGTTTTCTGGTATTTTTTGTTCTGAGTTTATAACTTTAGTTGATTTCCTATATGGTTAAATACATTAGTTATATTTGTTTTTTGGAGGTTTGCTTTGCATGCGAAAGGTGGTGGCCATTGAAGAAATAATATGAGAAAAAATACGGTTGAAATTACATTAAAAAGGTAGTGTTCTCTTTACTTGTAAATAATTATTAATAATTAATTGAATTTATATATATGATAAATTAATTATATATATTCACTTAGCTTGACTTATGTGTGTTAACAACATAACAATCAACTATATAATTTACATATGCAATGAATTTTTTACATGCTTTAATGTTTATGGTCTTATAGATTTATAGTAAGTTAGATCTACCATGAATAAGTTTATTTGTTTATTCAATTTGATAATATTAGTTTTGTATATTCTATAAAATTTCCAGAATTATGAATACTAAACATGTAATAAAGTAGCTAATTTAAAATTAATCACAAAGTAATTCGTACAAAATTGGATGGAATTTGTATATTAGGTGGTATAAAATCCGACTGAATATAAACAGTGTACAATAGTTATCTAAAAGTTTGGAAATCCAAATTTTTTATACCTATCAAAGAAAAATGCTTTATTCAGTAGTGTCGATGCATGTTACAAAACATTTAATAAAATATAGATGTATATAACATTTTTTTTTATATAACCAAATCTCTTAAAAAAATTGATTATTAACCCATATGCATCTTTTATTTTTTGGTTGTCAACGGGGTTGATGATGATTGGAGAGATTCATAGTGAGCATCAAATGAAGATGAATCATCTATTGAAGGTAAAATATGTGGCTAATTATTGATCAAGTTATTTCAATAGTTTAATCTATATATATTAAAGGTCATTGTATAATGATTGCCTACTAAACCTTATTGAATAACCTTTTATATCTTCCTTCATTGTTTTTATCTATTGTTAGGTGGAATAGCAAATGTTAATATATGGGAAATAGTAATATGGTTCAATAATTTATGTTTGCATTGTTTTAAATATGTGATGTAGTATATTACTATCATGACTAAATTTAAAATTCGAAAATAAATACATTACAAATATAGAATTTACTGGCAAAAACATTAGGCTATTACAACAAATGAAACATGTAAACTGAATACTTTGTTGCATACATAATAATAAGTATAAATAGTTTTAATACGTGCAAAATATATGCTAACATATGTAAGCAATACAATGTAATCCTAAAATGACAACTATACAAATATAATAACCAATTATACATACCATTAGAAAAATCACTTTGAGGAGATAATTGAGTGGGTACACTCAAGTTTTGTGTTTTCCTTCGATTTTCTTTCAAGCTTCCCTTCTTCCTTCCCCTAATCATGACTTTGTCATCATCATTTGTATTGGACTTCGTCTTGGTATGTCCATCAGTATCTCTAATGTTACCTGGAAATAATATGTTTACTATTAGATGACTTTATCAATGTCAATTCGCAAATATGACTAAAGTAAATAACAAAATATTGGAAAAATTAGTAATTTGCACTAATCAACTTACCATTAGAAATGTCAAGTAAAGGAGTTCTTTCAGTTGAAAGATTCAACCTTTGGCTTTTAGTTCGCTTATCATTCAAAATTGACTTCCTCTTTTGCCTAGCAACTTTTGCATCATGAAGCTGATTTGAATTGTTACAAAACATTAAAGTATTGCCACCAGTTTCGTTTTCTTTTCCATAATCTGAAAGTTTCTTCACACGTTTATTATTAGAGGAACTCATTTCTACAATTATAATATGTTAACATATAAAAATATGATTTGAAGGGTAAGAATAGCGTAGGATTAATTTGACTAAAGGTTTGAAGAACATAGAAATTGTTATTGACGTGTAGAGTGGAGATATTATATAGAGTGTAATAGGCTAAAGTTTCCTTAGTAGTTTTATATCTAATCATATATATAGATACCATATATATAACACATGTGATCTAAATTACCGTAAAATATCAAGTCAAAAAAGGTAATTACAAATATCATATTATAGGAATGTTTCAACTTATTTGCGAATAAAGGAAAGAATAATTTCCTAGTATTACACTTGTCAATATCTCTCAAATATGGAAACAAAACTAGTAATGATCATATAGTAATAACTCCTAGAGATATTGTATCTTATGTATCACACTATTACTATAGTTACGGCTTTTCTTAAATTGGTTGTGCATTGGACAACTTTCCTAAACGTGTATAGTAAGCTAATCGGGAATAATAACGTTTATATAGAAATCGTTTTCAACTATTTACTGTTTTCTTTTTTCAAAGATGTTTTCTACTATTAACTTAACTAAATGTTCATTGTTAAAAATGTGTAATAAGTTGTTTAAAATAGAAAACATTATTATCAAGTTATTTTGTTACATATAACTTATATCACCCTAACTACAAATGCTTTTTTTATAACATGTAACAGTGACTTACAAAATAGATGTGGTGACTATTATTTTAGTTTCCAATAAATTTGTTTTAGTTAAATTGGACTTATAATAAAATACATAACATGTAGTACTAAATGGCGTGAAGCATAATTACTATATATATATATATATATATATATATATATATATATATATATATATATATATATATATATATATACATATCTGTTGGTGATTTATAATTTATAACAGTGAGGTTAACAAAGGACATGTAATGTTTAACGTACATTTTGTCGCAATCTAATAATTACAATTTGAAATAAAAGTTCACATGAATAGGCTTTAATGATACATACTTTTTTAAAAATGAATAGACTTTAATGATACCTACACTTTGTCGCAATCATACCATGATTGTAGGAATTACTTACCTAAAATCTTAATCTTTCATAATCAATGACAATCTTAATATAATATATCACCTAATATAAGCTTGCTGACAATAGTTTGTTACCTTAATTTAAATCCTTAAATCACTCAAAATCAGATCAGAAACTACAGCAATGAATAATATATCTATCCTATTTTAACTTTGAAAAACGAATATGTTCCTGAAATATAATTATTACGAATAGGCTTTAATGATACATACTTTTTTAAAATGTGTTCATATGAAATGGTTTATATAGATAGATGTACCCATATGGCAATCAATGATATATTAAAATTTGCTTAAACAATCATGTGTGGACCACAAAAGTTTTGAAATGAGTGGATAGGAAAGAACGAAATCCTTAATAAAGTCATGAAACTTGTCTAGAAATTCAAAATACACTTAAATAAGAAGTTCATCTAATAGTCTACATATAGACTTTATTTATAGATATTAATTGTAGGAAAATCTATGCGGACTCCATCCGTTATTCTTCTGCTTCAGTCACAACAGATTTAAGTTTCTTGTTGGTTGAAAGTTGCATCCCTAAGGGTGAATGTTCATCAAGTAATGCTTTGCTCTTTTTTGAGGTATGATATGGGAGAGAGAAGAGTCTCGCCACGGAATGAAAGACATCCTATAAATTTTGTTGAAAAAAATAATGGTTGTTAGAAATGCAAAATGTATATGTATATGTATATATATATATATATATATATACACACACACACACACACACACATATATATATATATGTGTGTGTGTGTGTATATATATATATATATATATATGTATATATATATATATATATGTATATAAATGTGGGTAGACGACATTAGTTTTTAAACACAACTATTACCCTATCCTCTTCACAATCTTGCACACTTTCTCGCCTCACTCTCCTTTTTCACAACAATAGAGTTCTGTTTAACATAAGTCAAAAATAATTACTTGTCAATTAATTCAGGTTCATCGGATGTAGAATTCACAAGTGTATGAATAATTTTGATCTACGCCATTATTATATGGCACATTCACCTTAAACAAAAATCTTTTCCCCAATAGACCTTTGAATTTTTCAGGAAACTCATTGTTTTCTATCTACATGTACTTCGCTGTTAGTATTTATATGTGCACATTTGTATATAAAGTATATTACTATACACAATTAAATCATGTCTGATAAAGTACCTGATTTTGAGAGGCTACCATTTCTCTTGCTATTGTACCAATCAATTTTGACACTTCTTTATCAAACATCATAAAAGAAGCATCTCCGCATTTATAAGCAACAATCAATTTTACCTTGAACCTATATTAATTTTTTGTCAATTAGCTATTATAGTATTAAAATATTTAAATTTTTGACATTTAACATTAAATATTAGTGTATGTTTTTCTTTTGTAATGGTCAATTAGGTAACTAAAAGATCCAATTACAAAGATATAAGTACCTTGGTGTTGTACTACGTATGACAGTATTTTCCTTTCTACACCGGATGACATCATCTTCCCTAACCACTCCACTCATACACCTGTTGCATGCGTCATAATACCAACTATATCCAACATATATGTCCTCTATTGTGGCTAGGCATACGCATACACAAGCCTGAGAAATAAAATAGTGTAATAAGGATAATTAGAAAGCGTATTGTGAAACTTATCTATTGTTGCATGAAATGATAATGTTCTCACCTTTTTCATCTCTACAATGTCGAAAATATCTTTTACATATTCTTCTTTCAAAAAGTCATCACTCTCATTCGACAGTTGAGTTAGTTGGCCGATATTTGTTCGTTTTGCAACACATGCTGTTGATAATCACGTAGTATAGTGTTAGACAAATGATGTTATATGTGTATGTATTTTGTATGTTCATACTATTTTTATGAGTGTTGTACATAAGTAATGCATGAGTATGATACCCTTTTGTTTCTACACTACTTGTACATATCTTTCATATGTTCTTGAAAACATTTAATCACTAATATTATAATGTGGATATATGTGTAGGATATCATGCAATGACATTGAGTCTGAAAGCATTATATTTGTGGAGAGATAATAAAACGCAGGTATGATTTTTTTAACTATATAATATTTAAATAAATTACATTTAAATTAATGGTATCAATACATGCCAAATATATGATTAAAAATGTATATTTAATTGATTTGCAAAACAAAATAACACCATGTGGCATGTTGGTTACTATGACTATGTCTAACTATTTTATTCCACCTATCAGACTTTAGTGCTAAATGCAATTGTTATTTTTGTTGCTGCTACTTTTAAATGTAGTACTTATTTATTCGTATTTGATATGATTAGGTGGAATCTAAAATAAATACATAGTCATAGTTCACTTGCATGGTTAAGTACCATTCTATTGACGTGATAATCAATATGTTATTTTATACAAATATTTAGATGTAGTTAAAGAATGTCAAATTATATTCATGAGGTAGATAACTTATAATTACATGATACTCTATTAAATAGTTGCATGATAAGTTCCTTGATTGTTGTATAAAGTTTATTTTGTCGTATTTATGAGTGCTAATTAGGGCAATTGATTTAGAAAAATGTATCATGGTTAAAACTTTATAATACATTATATCTTATACGTCATCTATATATTTTAAACTAATATAACTTACCTATCTTTAAAAGCAGTAATTTCAGGTAATTCTCTGTTAATGAACAATCTTGAAGCATAGCGAGAATTTTGAACACGAACACCACCTATTATAAAATAACAAATAGACAAATAAATATTGATAACGTAATAATAAATAGTTTTTTTATCTACTCTAAGAAAATTATAAAATATACAATTGCATTATTAATTAGATAAGCGTGGATTAAGTTTTAGTACAAATTACCTTTACACATGATTCGTTTTGCAAACTGTAGAATGACTATAATTGCACCATTAGCTCCCTCAGGATTGATGTAATTGATCATCTCATCAGCATATGTGCCCCATAAAACACATGTTAAGTTGTCGTTCCTATTTCCAAATAAGAATACAAAACATGTAAAGTTTGTTATATTAAAGTGACAATAATATACAAACTATGGAAAAAAAAATTATATCCGAAACTAAACATCTATATATACATACTTTGTGTCGACCAGTTCAATAGTCATGCATTTCGATTTAGCGGTCTTGGTTACTTCTCCATATGCAGTCAATTGGCCAATTATATCTATATGTAGATTAAAAATGTTACAACTTAAGGTGTACATTGGAAAATGAACTAAAAGTAATAGGAATAAAGAAAATGGTAATAGAACAAATTAAAACAAACCAATGAGATAAACATTAGAACCTTTTTTGGCCAAAATATCAGCAAATGGAACAAAATCAAAACCATATAGTGGGATATCCGAAGGATTGCAATCCACTATAGACGATCTATAATTCATTGCTATGGTGAACTTATGTTGCGTAGTTAGCTCGTATCCACCATTATCACGTAGCAAAAAGTTCGAAATTTGTCTAAATCCTCCTTCCTCAATCCTTGGCCAAAAAGCAACAATTAGGATCCTTCGAATGCGGGCATGTATTTTTGTACCCTATATAATATAATTAACGATTAGTATTATAAATGAATACGTATATAATATAATTAACTATTAGTATAATAAACGAATACGTATATTAATATACATCATATATTTACATATCACATACATGCACATCCATCAAAATCATTTCAATACTACCAGCTTCGAGATTGTTCATAAAGTTTGGCTTTTCATAAACCCGAATTATCCGGACTTCAATAGTGATATACTTTGTTCCCTTAACCAAATCGAAACGTTAACTATTTTTTTAACGGGTACATCACTTCGGGATGCCATTTGTAGAGCAAAGATATTATATTGAAAGATGGAATAAAGTGAAGTAAAAGATGAATTAAAATTAGGGCTATGAGTGTGTATCTATATATATATAAGTAGTATAAGAGAACTATCTTTTAAGATGCAGTTTGTTTAAGGTAATGATTTGGTCCATGCATGTCCCAATTCATACCGTGATTGTAGGAATTACTAACCTAAAATCTGAATCTTTCATAATCAATGACAATCTTAATATGATATATCACCGGATATAAGCTTGCTGACAATAGTTTGTTACCTTAATTTAAATCCTTAAATCACTCAAAATCAGATCAGAAACTACAGAAATGAATAATATATCTATCCTATTTTAACTTCGAAAAACGAATATGTTCCTGAAATATAATTATTACGAATATTGGTATTATGATTCCTTCTCTATGTACGCCGAGAATTAATATATTTTCATATGTTAAAGATTATACGCCTTAAGTTAGCCATAATACATTCCTATGTATAATAAGCTAATTGAATATATTTTCTTAGTTATATAAATCTCCCATATAATTTCATACCCCCAAAGTCGTCATATTTTTTATAGATATAAAAAAAAAAATTATAATGCACAATGTATCTTACCTAAATTGGCTTGATTATATTATTTGATTACCTTACTTACAATTACATATTCACTCCAAATCTACTACTAATTTAGCACTGCGAAAGATATTTTGAATACTTAATATACTAATAATTACAATGTATATGTAAGTATATATTCTGAATCTTAAGTAAGCCAACTATAAAGAGTACGCTATTTGTAATGTAATCTCATGTGTTACAGATGGGAAGTTTAAGGATAACTATATCAATTACTGTGATTTAGGCTTGTAAATAATAACTTTGACTTAAGTAACTACAAAATATTAAATTTAAATCCACCATTTACATCGGTTACTATAGGTTGTTCGTGTAATAATTATGGGTACTATTTGCACCATGGTCAATCCTTCATACCATGCTTTAAGGAAATGATCACTAGAAATTAGTCATCTATAATCAACAAAAATAATAAAGATCAACCATATTACCTATACATAATTTATTAAAATGACATAATCTCCCTCAACTGCAAAAGATTTTTAATTTTTTTTTTAATAATATCACTCACCATGTATAGCGAAATAGATATTTTGATTCTTAATTAAGGTCACTATAAAGATTACGCCTATAAATAATATAATCTCACGTGTTCAAGATGGAAAGCTTCAGGATACATATATCAATTATTGTGATTTATGCTAGTATCATAACTGCACTTAGAAAAACAGTATCACAGTGGAAATGTTAAATTCTTAATAAACATAATTAGCGGCAAACTATGTATTATAAGTGTTTAATTAAATCTATGTGCTATACTTTGATAGGTGGTCAAAGTGAACATAAGTTTCACAACACTAAATATGCGCCCCTTGTTGTTTTAGTCTCATTTAAATAATATGCATAACAGTAGTAACATTAGATATTATGTATTTGTATAAAGTATGAAAAATATATAATAATAATAATAATAACATATCTTATTGAAAATAAAAGTCTTATTATGAAAACAACCTTAATCCAACTGAAATAAAACTACCATTATTAAATAAAGCAAAAACTTAACATAATTATTTCATATCTAAAAAAATCTATTTGACCAATGATAGAAAAAATGCTGCTTCGCGATTACATAGGTATGCATCACATAAACTATTGACATCACCGGCACCCAATGTGGAGTAATCGCATGTTTCCCAAATGTTGTGATTTGTATGAAGGTGTCCCTTGTCACACTTTACCACTTGATCCGATTCAATAACAATTTTATTATTTAACCAAAGGGAAACCATCATTTCTAGTAGAATTTGTCCTAATTCAACCACTTCCTTTATTCCATGTTGGTGAAAAACATTTAGTAATAAGGTTACACCTTTCTTTTTACGATCTTCATTCACATTGCATATAAGCAGAAGTCCCAATAAATAAGTGGCCAAGACATTGCCCTTATCTATTGCCAATTCGATGTTCTTCATCACTTCATCTAACAGGACATAGGTAAAATATTGTACCTATGAAAAAGTAGTTATTTATGTTGATAATGTAAATAAATAAATATACATGGCATAATATTCAAAAGTAAAAGTTTACCAACTTTACCACGCCATCGTGTAAAAGTGCTCCGGAGTTCTTGTATTGAAAGCACAGATCAAAAAAATTTGTTGTATTTTCATCAATTCGCCAAGAACGCATGTACAATTGTTCAAAAGACACTTTCTCATAAATCTTCTCATCATATGACATATCATTAATAGCCTTGCAACTGAAAAAAATAATACCATAAGATGACAACAAAATTTATACATGCGTTGAAATGATACATAATGTGTGAAACTCTTTTTTAAGAATTATAAAACTTACGTCAATTTGCATGCAAATAAATCAGGTGCATTTGTAGCACCGACGCGTGAAAGAATTTCAATAATTATCTCATTAGGAAGGGCGTGAACAATGTTAGGCTTTTTTGGGTTTGAGAATGCCATGCTTGAGAGTATCTGAATTATAAGTATATGGCGTAATTATAAGAAAGGGAGTGAGTAAATTGTAAAATATATGCATGTATATATAGGCTATATATAATATGTATGAAAAAGGCATGATTGGGGAAAATGGAAGGATGTGCCTTTTGGCAACAAAATTTTAAAAACGGAAAGTAACGATTTAATGGCAATATTATACAATTTCGTAACTGTCACATTTAACATATATACTTCCCAATTAATAGAGTTATTATTATAGTAATTTTTAGTAAATTCACTATACCATACCATACTTCCCACTTAATATTTTTTAAATATTTGATAGTAAAGTAAATCTACTGTTTACCTATTTTTATATATACACGTTAATATATTATAGGATTTTTTAACAAGAATAATACAAACTTTTGCCCGTTCTCTCGCAATAATACAACCTTTTGATTATTTTTAGATAATACAAACTTTTGATCAAAATTCCTCCAGTAGGACAATACCAGTTGTTAACTTGTTGTAGGAGGTAAACAAGCTGACGTGGCACTCTCTAGGACACGTGTTTTTTTTATTGGTTGATTTTTTAAATTTTTATTTAAATTTGAAAAAAAAAGGAATTTTTTCTATCTCCCTCACCCACCCCACCCCCTGACCCTGCCCAACCTTCCTCAACAAATCTCTCTCTTCGTCCTCCCCCCAGCACCTCCATAGGAGCCCCTCCCTCATCCCAAAACCATAACCGCCACCAAAGCCTGCAAAAAAGCGCTCTCTCTTTCTACGCATCAGTAAAATAACTAGTTTCTTGTAATCTTCTCATTTTCGGCAAATTTTAGGGTTTTGGGTTCCAATTGAGTTTAGATCTGAAGACTTCATACTTGTAAAATTAGTTTTTGAGACTCTAAAATCGGCTCATAGGACCGCAATTTTGTGTTTGTTTGATGAATTTGATTAGAATATGGATGTGAATTTTCGGAATTTTGGCTCGTTAGAGCGCAATTTTGGTGGCCACGAGTTGGGTGGGATGGGTTTTGGGTGGTTATGGTGGGGTGTTTCAGATCTTGGTGGTGGTGAGAGGGTGGTTACGAGGTGGGTTTGCGGTGGTCCGAGTTGGGTCGGATGGGTTTTATGGTAGCGGTTCGTGGTTGTGGGTTGGGTTTTCGGGGAGATTTTTTGGTGGTGGGGTGGTGGCGGGATGCTGGTGGGGTGGTGGCGGCGTCTTCTTCGACTTTGGTGTAATAGTTCGGTTCGGGGGGAGGTTCAAGGCTGGGAGGGTGGTTTCCTGGTGGGGGAGGGGGTAGAATTGGAGGTGTGGGTTCGGGTGGGGGAGGGGGGGTTGGAGGTGGGAG
Source organism: Beta lomatogona (assembly GCA_947646795.1). NCBI lineage: Eukaryota > Viridiplantae > Streptophyta > Magnoliopsida > Caryophyllales > Amaranthaceae > Beta > Beta lomatogona. Next base: position 1,871,614 of record CANSNZ010001289.1, read on the forward strand.
GAGTTGAGTTCGGGTGGGGGACGTTTCGTGGCTGGGGAAGGCGGTTTCGTGGTGGAGCGGGGGGTGGTGAGGGTGGTTTCATCGGTGGGGGGTTGGGGGTGGGGGTGGAGGTGAGGGTGAGGGGAGGGGGTGGGGTTTTAGATTTTCGGTTGGTTGGCTAAGGGGGAGGAGGAAGAGATTTTGGAGTTAAAATTTTTTTTTACCTGTTTTACAAGTTAACGGTCAACTTGACCTACTGGAGGAATTTTGATGTAAAGTTTGTATTATTTAAAAATAATCAAAAGTTTGGATTATTGCGAGAGAACGGCCAAAAGTTTGTATTATTCTTTTTAAAAAAATTTATATTATATAGATTAGCTTATTTAATTTTGATTGTATTAACATTTATGAAACAACGAGATGGTGGAATTATAAAACATATATATATATATATATATATATATATATATATATATATATATATATATATATATATATATATATATATATATATATATATATATATATATATATATATATATATATATATATATATATAATTTTATCATTTAAATAGAGGCACATTGTTCTATAATTTACAATGCATAACAAAAAGTAGTGAACTTACAATTTTATTGAAACAAATTGTAAATAAGAAGGAAAAAAATACACAAACTTGGAATGCATAACAATTATGTTTTGTGAACAAATGGATCTATTCATTTGCCATACGTAGGAAACTTGCAAGTTAATAGATAAGCACACTCTTCGGCCCAATAAACGTGTGTAACATCTACAACTTCATGAACTTTTGATTTCAAACCTAGTAATGTCGCTTCAAGTAAGAACACATATGCATCTCCAATACGGGCGATAAGTTTGTTCCGTTGGTTGTCCGTGAAATTAACCTAAAAAAATACATTAAATTATAATGCGATTTTAGACTTAAATTACAAATTGGTTGTAATGTAGAAGTTCATGCTTTTACATACATACCTCTTTAAGTTTTTTTGGTAGATCAAGAGTAGACATTTGTAATATAAAACAAATTTGCTTGTAAGATAGTCCAACACATAAGGACCCAATATATCCTTAATTTTGATATGTATCAATAGACAATCCGAAGTATTAACATAAATCTTTTCTATTCTCCCAATAACCCTACAATTGCATTCCTACAATGAAATAGTGAATCTCATTTTAATATAGTTATATAAATCAAAACGTAAAAATACCAATAAATGTAAAGAAAATATGAGATAGGACATACTCCGTTGTAGTCGTGAAAGTCAGAAATGGACAAACGCATTAAATTTGAGATGCATAGTAATCTATTGAGGGGAAGAGAAGTCCTATTTATCCATATCGTCTTGTGTCGAACAAATTGATCAGTATGAAACCTAATTTATACAAATAAAACATGTATTTAATTGAAGTTATAATTACGCACATGATTGAAAAAAGCCCAAAACGCATAAGTATACATAATAGCTTACCATTGCTTTAGCTTGTTTGCAAGCTTTGTCCTAGGATTGATCATGATTTGTGTGCTTTCAAGGGCTTGCAAATAAATCCCTATAAAATATAGTGAAAAAACAAACAGTATCTATAAGCATTAAAGAAAAAAATTGTAAAGCTATGTTACCTAAATCATTGAATTTATATGCTTACCATCGTCATTTTTCAAAACCACTCCTCTTGCTAAAACAACCATCGGTTCTTTTAGAATATCACAACTAAAGTGTTCTACATGGTCAAAACAATTGCCGACTACACATAGCTTCATAGCAGTGTAACTGATATCCGTAGAATAAACAAATCAATATGCTTTAATGCAAAAAAAATAAAAATAAACTACGATTACATGAAATATAAATCGCAGCAATATAGAACTACCTCTTGTCAATTATTATGATGTATTGTTTATTGCATTGTCGATCTATGTTTGCTTGAACACTAACCATATAGATGAGTACTCCAACAACAGCTAATATTTAGATATTCAATGAATTCCACAGTCAAACACGTGTCTATTTCATATGTATTATAATAGTTAAATTAATACTTAAAAAACGTGAAAAATGATAAAAATATTGTTGCAACAAATGAAAAAAAGAAGTAAGATTATAGATTTATTTAAGGGGGAAATATACAATATACATATACCTATCTTCATATTGTCAACATCAACTTGCCCCTTCAAAGAATTTAGCAATGTTAAATCCTCTTTTCGCACCCTATTGGTATGAGGATGCATTTCACAAAAACTTGTGACAACTTAAGACAAAAAAACTATCACAATAGGAACCAATTCCATGTTCAATATATATAAGACAAAGAATAACGCAAATAAAAGTATGATTCTGAAGAAATCAATTTTTTCGGAATAAATCAATGAAAAATTCATTGGAATATTTTGTTTGTGAATCACTATTTATTTACATTTTAGATTTGTGTATTAATGTATGTGTTTGGTAATGAATCAATGTGTAATAAGGTAAATGAAATCAAAATCTTTAAAAAGAATAAAAGTATCAAACGCATTGATTCTCATATTTGAATCAGAATAACGTACCAAAGTGAACAATAAAATATTAGTCACGATTTTTTTGATAGATCCGAAATAAGAAATCATAACTAAACCATAATCTCTATTACATCATCTATATTAAACTAAATTCATGGCCATGAGAAATTAAAGAGAGATAGATGGTACTTATTTAATTTGGAAATTAAAGACAGTACATGAGAAAAAGAAAGTAACTAATTCTTCATTACAACATCTCATTTCTGGTTGCCATTCAAGCCAACACCTCTTCAAACATTATTGCTTTATTAGAGAATCCAAATACTCAACTGTTTCCTTAGCTTCTTTTGTAGCAAGTTCAATGTGATTACGAAAGGAGATAATCATACCAACATAACCCATGGTTTCCTTATCTTCTTCTTCTTCTTCTTCTAATTTATCTAATGCTCGTAAAGAATTTCCAATCTGGTCATCAATTGCAGACCATGCCACAAAGAATTCTATCATAGTCTCATTAACATCTTTGACATGTTTAACAATTTTAGGATCCATTGAATGGAGTATTTCGGTTTTTCAGAATATAGAGGTTTTCTTAACTTTGGGAGTTTGAGCTTACAATTTTATGAATGGTTTTTTTTTGGTTTGGTAGTGAAAAAAACCGAATTGCAAGGAATGCCTTTTATAGGCATAGAAACGCCATTTAATGTCTTGCATGCATTAGTTGGTAGGTCATATTTAATGATTTAGGTTTGGTCAAATCAGAGGAGTAAAAATTGAATTGCCATAAATTGGCATAACATTTACTTTCTCCAAGCGTGAATATAGATTTCTGTTTTATCAGTTTGGCAATTAAAGATTGTAACTGTCATGGCAATAAATACACTGCCATGAAAACTATAATAATAAAAGTTGTTTTTAATTATTTTATTGGAAAGACCCTAAATATATTTGCATTATATAATTTGTGTTCCATATATAATAATTTGGAATAATACCGGATTCCCCACCATATTTAACATTTTAAATGACACAAAAAATATTTACACAAATACGAAAAGGAAAAATATAATTGCACCTCCATAGTAGTATATCCATAATTTAAAGTAAATCGTAATTTATATCCAATTTATTTACATAGATATACAGGATTAGCATATTAAGCGTCTACATGTGAACGCATAAAGGTATTCGAAATTTGAATTCAAATAACTGAAAAATATATTTATGTTATAATTTTGTTACTCAAAATAAAATATTAAAAAAATAAAAAATGTGGATTCATGTCAAGGAGATCCATATTAATAGGCCTCCCTAAATTAAAGGAGATCCTAATTAGTGTGGATTCGTTAAACCATATACAATGTTACCATATGTTGTTCATATATATAATTTTTGTTACGGGACCATTTGTGTTCCATATATTTTATATTATTTAACGTATTGCCATATTTATTTTAACAACATAACATACTAAACTTTTAAACAAAAAAAAAGTGTACTGTAAAAATCACAGGTAAAACGAAAAATGTACAAAGGTCAAAACATGGTATGTAGATAACTACTGTGAATTAAAAGGTCAAAACCTACATACAAAGTGTCATGCCAAATTATGTACCTGTGATAGAGTAAAGAAACAGGGCGAAATTAATAGATGAAAAATGGTATGGAATAAAAACGATGACAATGGACGGATAATTTTAAAAAGATTAAAACAAATGTAAAGAAGGAAGCAAATGTTGTCATGTCGAAACTATGGAAAATTAAGACAAACTGACATATATTTTGTATTGCAATAAATAAAATACAATACTTATTATTATTCGGATGTAAAAGTAAAAGAGGACATTTATTTTGTATTGCAAATAAGAAGAATACAATACTGCATTAATATAAACTTGCTTGTAGACAACTTGAACGACAACCTAGCATAAATTTCCTAATCATTATTTGCAATATAACCCAACAAAATTTTATTTCTAAAACGAAGAAGATTTCCGTCGACCAAATTCAGTTCATCGAAACACTCATGGCACACTTTATGAAGCCTTGGAGGAGAACAATGTAGGTAGTACAACATCATATTATCACAATCCAAGTACGTCCTAAACCCAGCTTTTGATGAACAAACGTCTTCAGTAGTATCCCATATAGGCGAATCCAACCATATATCTTGCGTGAATTCAGTTGATACTTTATGACATGAGAGACGACCCGAACGGAACAGGGTTAAAACCATTGCATCCACATCAAGGAAATTAGAATGTGCCAATTTTGGGTGCGACCCTTCTTCACACGTTTGTGCTTCTAATTTTAGAGTTGAATCTTTAATTGAGGCGGATTGTGCTTCCAAGGGAACTTGATGACTTTCATCTTCAATTATGGACGTATCACATATATGGTTGTTTAATTTGTGTTGTTTTTTGATTTTTTTAAAGGTAATTTCGTAAATATGCACGAATAAGCTACAAAAAAACTGTTTTATGGTGTGACATGGCCAACCTAAAGACGCCATTTTTTCTCTCTTCTAAATTTTTTCACTCTCAATACGCTAAGTTACTCATGAAAAGGCCAAATTACCAATCGTATTTATACTAATTATGGCCATGTATAATTAAGGTCTTTATTGAATTTATGTAATCTACTCACAATAATAACTTGTTTCCTTAACATTAGCCTGACTAACAGGTTTATTTGGGAACCTAAATAATTGTTTCCTTAATTATATCGATTATGTATCAATTACAAAGCGTGATTGGTGTCAAGGTATACTACTAATTGGCATTATATTTTTTAAATTAAACGTGCAAATTGATTGTGGATCTTGCTGATTTCCTAATTTAGTTCAATCTCAAATCAATTATATGCGTGATTAAGGGCAAGTTTAATCTAATTGACCGATTGGGATTAATCCTTGATTGCCTTGCCACGTGGACAACCTAAATCATCTTCGAATCAATCTAAACAATGGAGCATGCCACATGGGCAAGAAAGCTCTAACTTCACGCCACGTGGCCTGAAGGATTATGTTTTAGATATAAATATATAGATATACACGGAGCTAAATAGAGTATTACACCCTCCATCTCTTATTAGTTTTCATCACTTTCTTTTTTGGGTTGTCTCTTATTAGTTTACCCACTTTTTTTTTCCAGTTTTCGGAATAGACCCATTAATTTATATAATTATCTTTTATATAAAGTATCGTTTTTCTAATGATCACTATCCTTCTCTCTCTTGGCCCATATTAAATCAATATTTTCTCTTTCTCTTTGGGATCCACATATTATTTCTCATAAAACTCTATGCACAAAGATGTGGGTAAACTATAAAGAGACGGAGGGACGGAGTAATATTGTATGCACAGATTCTAATTCCCAAATTTCGACTATAAATATTCTATATTATAAATAAAATCCCAATTAATTAGCATCCACTATAGATAATGGCATGCCTAATAATCAGAAGCAAGTGCTAAGATAATACTGAGTATTATTTTCTTAACACCTTTTTTTACATATTCTTAAAATTTGCATAAACGAAAAAGCTAAGTTACAAACTACCCATTTTGATTTTTATTATTTTACCCACTTTTTTGGGCACAGAGTTTTAGAAGAAATGTATTGGGTCATAGAAGGAAAGATAAAGTATTTATTTATTGGTATATATATTGTATTGAAGTTAATGTTGCATTGTGGGCCAAGAAAAATAGTAACACTAGTGGAAAAAACCTTATCTGTCACTTAGTAACAGATTCGGTTTTTACAAAACTGCATCCGAAAATCATTAAAAAAAATGGGAGGGAAAGCTGGGCGGAAAATCTGATCCGGCCCTTAGTGAACCGGATCAGATTACAGAAACTGCTTCGATTTTTCTAAAATCTGATCCGGCTCACAAGACCGGATTAGATTTTTTCTAAAACAAAAACCTGCGTTTTCACCAGCCCATTTCCCCCCACCTTCACCAGCCCATTTCCCTCAATTCAATGACCCATTTCCCCTTCAGAATAAAATGCCCCCCAAACCTAAATCCCTCATTTCTCACCATCTCACTCGCCCCTTTTTTCCTCCGATCTTCCTAAACCTAAACCAAACAACACCAGAGAAAAGCAAATGATGGCAGCTGCAAATGCACTCGCCCCTTTTTTCCTCTCTCCTCTCTTCCACTCCTTCATTTCCATCTCCAACCTCCCGACGCCATTCTCTCTACCTTTGCACAGCACCAAATGCTCCAACTTCAACCGCCATTGATGCATCTCCTCCTCCGCAAATGCAATCGGCAAGTTCGCTGGATATTGGGGCATGGCGGCGAGTTCGGTGAAGGATGCGGATTCTTTGTATGTGGAGGAGATTACGACTATTTGCAGCTGTCTTGTTAATTATCTTTTATGGGTTTGAATTTTTTGAGTTTTTGGGTGTAGATTGTATTTTTCAGTATTTTCTAGATTTAGGTTTGTTTTCTTTAATTTTCATTTCAGTTTTTTTTCCTTTTTTTTTCTTTTTTTAGATCTTTCGTTTTTTCTGTTTTTTAGATCTGTGGATTTTTTTCTTAATTTTGTGTATTTTAGTTTAAGATTTAGACTTTCTACTTTCGATTGTGTATATTTAATTCCAGATCTTGTAATTTCGTTTTAGTTTGGAATTAATATGGATGTATTTCACTGAATTTTTAGTTGTATTTTGTTTCGTATACAACTGCTTCAGTTGCATTTTCGTTTTGTTTGTGTGTATTTTGGAAGCCAGTGAGACTTGAAAGGTAGTGTAGAGTGCAGACCTGCAGGTCTGTACGTTTTTTTAAGACATAAATTACAACAAACTGATGCGGTTTTAAGGTAAAATCGGATCAGTTAATGTGATAAACTGATCTGGTTTTACCTTAAAACCGCAGCAGTAAATAATTTACTGATCCGATTTTGGACCAGATCAATAAATATTTTGGATCTGTTGCGAGCCCATCAGATGCGGGCCAAAACCGAATCAGTAAGTCCGATTTTGACCGCATCAGATGGGCTTTTTTCCACTAGTGTAAAAATAATAATAAACAATATTGGTGGGACCACTCCAAAGACAAAAAATGAAATAGTTAAACTAATAAGGGACAACCCAAAAAGAAAAGTCGGTAAACTAACAAAAAACCAGAGGAAGTACAAAATTACAAGTTGAACCACTAAGGTCTTAGAGACAAGTACACAAGCTACAAAACAAAGAAAATACATAATGTTGAAAAATGTAAGAGTATATGGCTCTTCTCGTGTTATCGATTGTTGAGATTGCCCTGTTTACTCCACCACCTAATGATAGGCATGTCGCGCACCTAACAAAACTAAATAACCTAACTATGTAGTAGGGTAAGTCAGGGTCGATCCCACATAGAGAAAGTTGGCATATGACTAGCCCTTAAATAATGGTAAAACTAAAGGAGATTAATATCAAGAATGGTAGAACCAATTATACTAATCAATCAATAAATAAAAGTCTCTAGAGTTAATTATACCCATTAACATGAATTAATACAATAATAATTCCTACCCCAAACTAATCAATTAAATGTTCACAAGGAAAAGTACACCATATAAAATACCATAAACCTCTCCCGAGTATCTATGACTTCCCTAATATGCACTCAAGCCTACTTTTGTGGAATCATGCAAATTTAAGACATTAAACGCGACACTCTAACTTCCTAGCAATTCATTCCACCTAATCCCGTGGAGAACTTCATGTCCTTAATTGATTCAAATCCGTCAAAGCCCAACTCCCGTTGTGATCAAGACAATGGAATCACAGCAATACTAGTTATCCCTAATCTAGTATTGGAATATGCACAATCAATTAAGCAAGAACAATTAAGAAATTAATTTGGGAATTTAAAGGTATAATCATAAATTAATTTACATTAGGGTTCAACTTAACCATAGATTATAAAACTATGAAAGCATAATTGAAATAAATAACAATGGAGATCTACAAGTTTTTCTCTCTAACTTCTCTCACTAAAAACACTAAGTATAAACTAATAATGATGATATTAATATCTAAGCTGTTGAAAAGAAGGTTTAAAGTCCTAATTATAAGCTAAGAATAATATAAATCGACAGAAGTTAGGTCACGCGAAAATTTGACAATATAGCAGGTCGCATGGTCCAGCAACTATTGCACAATCGTGCAGGGTCGTGCACAGTCGAGCGAAAACTCGCTCGGTCGTGCGAGAAAGGCAAAAGCTTTGGTGGCTTTTGATTGTAGAGTTGCACGGTCGAGCATAAATCCGAACGGGCATGCGGGCGAGGCAGTGGCTTCAGCTCAACTTTGAACAGCTATAACTTTTGATACATAGCTTTGTTTCGCACATGTAATGTAATGTTAGAAGGCCCTCAAAGTCTAGTTTCCAACTCAGTTGGAATTACCTCATTATTATTCTCGTGTCAAAAGTTATGGGTAAAATGGTGCAGAGGTATCATATTTCGCACAAGTACACAATGTCGTTTGTATCTTCTTCACTTCAATTCGTTTTGGGCACATGATATGTCGTTTTGAAGGTCGTCCATGTGCCTAAATCCTCATGCCTCAAAAAGGAGTCCTGATATTACATATAAATTCCAAACAAACCATGAACGCACCGTAGCTTATAAAACGGGCCTAAATATGCGTAAATGCAATGTAAATGCGCTAATATTACATGAAAATGCACCTAATATGCAACTAAATGATGTTAGAATATGCACTTATCACCTAGGCGTTATCGACTCAAGGATATATGTGGCTGTGACTTCCTTCATGGATAATACAAATTTGAAGTCGAGCTGGTACACACTATGTAGCTTCTTGAATAACCTCTGGAACTTAGGAGAAAAGAAAAGAAGCGAAAGAGTAAAAATTCCCCTAGTAGGTTGGAAAGACCTTAGAGCACCATTAATGGTGAATGAAAAAAAAGATCATCCCACTCTCTTTCTAACTTTCTCTCTCTAAAAAATTACATCCCACAATCTTTTCCCACTTTCTTCTTAATGGTGAACTAAAAAAAAGATCATCCCAACTACCTTTTCCTCTCTCTCTTACTTTTTGACCCCACCCAACTACTTTTTCTCTCTCATCACCCAACCACCATTACATAATATTTTTATTATTTAATTTTTAATGACATGAAATATTCATTATTAATTGCTATTATATTATTAATTAATGTAATTAATAATTTTAATATTATAATTATCATTTTAATAATTAAGTTATCAACATAATTAGCAATTATTAATACGTAGCATACGCAATTAGCGTTTTTAATATATGCTAAGTAATATTATGAGACACAACTAGCATTTTTAATATATTTTTAATTTCGAAACACATAATGAAATACAAGAACGAATTATAAACTTAATTAGGAACGAACTACATAAAATACATAATGAAATGCTCTTAATTAGCGTTACGGCCAAACTTCTGCCATATATTGGCAACCAAATCATGTTTCAAGGATTGATGCACATGTTGATCTTCAATTGCATCTCTATTCGCCATGTAACGGTTGATATCTACGATCCGATCATTATAATATTCAAATTCGTCGCCATCATTATTTGTGTTTGAAGTGTAGTATCTGCGTAGTGCGCATATGTATCCCGTTCATCTTCCACAATCATGTTATGCATGATAATGCAAGACATCATCATTGAGAATTTCCTCATCCCATGCGAGGGATGGTTTACGAACTATAGCAAAGCGAGATTGCAGCACCCCAAATGCTCTCTCAACATCTTTTCGAGCTCCTTCTTGGTGTTGAGCAAATAACTTGTCCTTGCGAGTTTGAGGACATGTAACTGATTGAATGAATGTTGCCCAATTCGGATATATGTCATCAGTGAGATAATAACCCTTATCGTATTGGTTACCATTCACCGTAAACTGCACGGGTGGTGCTCGACCTTCTAAAACATCCCTAAACACAGGAGATCGGTGAAGAACATTAAGGTCATTGCACGAACCTGGTATCCCAAAGAAAGAATGCCATATCCATAAGTCACGATCAGCCACAGCTTCAAGAACTAATGTAGCAACACCAGACTCTTCCTTGATATTGTCCTTTCCATGCCGTCGGACAATTTTTCCATTCCCAATGCATACAATCTATCTTGCCGATCATTCCCGGAAATCCACGTTCTTCACCGTACGCAAGTAGTCTACCCAAATCATCCGGAGTTAGCCGTCTCAAGTACTCGGCACCAAATTGCTTGATAACCCCCTTCGTGAATTTCATTAACGCTATTCGAGCTGTGCTTTCACTAATTCGCACATACTCGTCAACATTGTCTGCCGCAAGCCCGTACGCAAGCATTCGTATAGCAGCTGTACACTTTTGAAGGGGAGATAAACCTAACCTTCCGGTACAATCTCTATTTTGAGTGAACCATGTATCACTTGGTACGACACTTTCCATAATCCGAAGAAAGACATGTCGCTGCATTCGAAATCTTCGACGAAATAAACGAGCAGGGGATGGGCGGTTGATCGGCAAAGTAATCATTATACAATCGTCTATGGCCTTCTTCCCTGCCTCGAATAGGCCGGTGATGATCCTCATTAGGATCAGTCACTTTTGCTCTTCTATTCCTTGGTGCTGGACTAACATTTGATATAATAGTTGGACCATTTGGTTGAACAACATTAATCAAGAAATCATCTATTTCTTGATCAATGTTTGCTCGGGATGATCTTATTTCATCCTCAGAACTAGATGAACTTGAAGCGGTAAAGTTTAAGTTGAAAGAGTTCATTGTATAAATTTGAGAGGGTTTAGATTTGGTGTGAGCAAATGGTGAACAAACAAGCATGAGTTATATAGCAAAATAGTACAATAATGTAAAACAGAACAATAATGTATAAAGCAATATAGTACAATAATGTAAAACAGAACAATAATGTATAAAGCAAAATAGTACAATAATGTAAACCAGAACAATAATGTATAAAGCAATATAGTACAATAATGCAAAACAGAACAATAATGTATAACGGAACAATAATGTAAAAAGCTGTATTGAAATGTCAATTCAAAACAGAACAATAATGCAAAATAGTACAATAATTCAAAACAGAACAATAATGAAAAAGTTGTATTGAAATGTCAATTCATAGAATTTACACAAATACGGTTTTTTACTTTTTTTTATTAATTGAACTTAAACATACACATTACTTAAAACATAAACATAAACTAAACTTTAAACTTAAACATAAACTAAACATTCACTAAAATTAAAACTTAAACATAAACTAAACTTGAACGTAAAATTAAACTCAAACATGAACTAAACTTAAACATAAACATGAACTAAACTTAAACATAAACTTAAATTAAACATAAACATGACTTAAAAAGGAGAATTATTCGTCAACCATATTGTTAGTTTCTCAATTGTTGCCTCCTCAAATGGTGAACGATTTTCCTTCGCATACAATGATTGACAGCAAATCCCAATTCTTATGATACTCTTGTATGTTCAAGCTCCTGGTTTGCGGCGCTATTTCTTGTTCCTTTGCAGCAACCTTCCTTGTTTCAACGTCCAACTTCCCGGCTTCTCTTTCAACATCCGCACTCTTACCCCTCCGAATGGATCCGAAGTCTTTCATTAAAATTATTGAAACACTCAATTGTCTGACCAGCCACCCCTTTCAATTTAGACTTCGCTTTCTTCACACCATCTCCTCGTGGCTCGACGTCACCTCCATCACCATTGGTAGGTGTCTCGGGCATTGAGTCACTTCCATCAACTCTCAGCCTTTTACCGCTACTTCCTCTTGCAGGTGAATCAACATTTTCTTGTGGATTTTTGGGGCGACCACGTGGAGTTTCCATTGATTTATTAACTATGGCCCTCCATTTACGAAACCTCCTCATCAATTTCCAAGCATGTTCGAGGATGAACCTACCATGTTTCCTATTATGCAATAAATGAGCTTCTTTCGTAACATCTCGCATCGTTTTGACCACTCTTTTTCCTTGCAAGAGCTTCGTCATAAAATGCAGCGAACCTTAAAACCCGTGGAGCAAGTCTACTCCAACGACCTTTCACCATATCCGCATTCCTTGGAGCAATTTCTGTTGGATTGGCAATTCTGCCTGCCTCAAAAGCATATCAAACTTTTCCCCAGAAGACGCCTTTCTTTTGGCTCGTCCCAATCACCTTATCAAGAGAAGTGTTCATAAATGCTGAGATGAGATTCTCATCTTCAACTTGATCCCAAGCCCTCTTACCATTACAACTTGTTTCTACATTGTGTTGTGGTTGTGGTTGTGGTTGTGGTTGTGGTTGTGGTTGCTGCGATAGATTTTGTGATAGTAATTGCGAAAAGGATTGATTTGGCTGAACAAACTCATCATAATCATCAGAATCATCACCTTGTTGGTATTGACCAACATCATTGTCACCTTGTTGGTAATGACCACCATCCTCATCAACATCATTGTATGGAGATGAATCTTCTTGATATTGAGAAAACCCATAGTTAGGATCAAGTTGATGATATGAAAGGTTGGCATTTTCAGATGGAGATTCATGGTAAAGGTTATCATATTGAGGAGAATAATATTGAGAATTTTCACCCCTTTGATTCATATTTATTTGAGAGGGTTGACGATAATTTGACTGATTTTGAGAGGGTTGACAATAATTTGAGTTATTTTGAGAGGTATTTGAGCGATTTTGTTGCCTAGGCATTTGGTTTTTTGAGCGGTTTTGGGGTAGGTTTCTCATATAATTAGGATTATTAGGCTCCATAATTATAAGAATTTTAAAATAAAAGAGCAATAGAAGAAGAGTTAATGAAATAATTTAGAACAAGTAGAAGAAATTAGTGAAGGAAGAAGGAGAGAGAAAATTAAGTGTGTCCAAAATATAGGGAAATGGGTCTCTATTTATAGAGCTCGAAAAAATAAAGCAGTTGGTAATTTTTTTTTTTTTGATTTGTATTTTTTTAAATATAACCGTTGCAAATTTTGCAACGGTTATATTTCACTCACCAATCAAGCAATGCCGCGTGGAAAGTAGCGACACATGTCGCGCGCTCAATGGCTAAATGTGTCAGCGCGTCAGCGCTGACACATTTAATTTTTTTGTCTGCCAGCCCAAAACGCGTTGCGTTTTGGGCGGCAGACAGCAAAAAGTTTAAAAAACTCGGATCAGGCAGTGGGTCCCACTCCCACGCCTGATCCTCATTTCACTCATCCCATACCAAATTTTTTTTCCAATCAACCCACAATCTTATTTTTTTTCACCATTAAGGAACCCATTTTAAGATTATGTACATAATCTTATTTTTTTTTTCACCACTAAGGATGCCCTTATGAATTGACAACTAGTCTCTCGAGTAAATAAACATGACTCAATTAGCTTGCTATGAACCCCCAAAAATTGGGGAGAAGAGTTGAACTCGACGTTTTTAAAGCGCCAAGAATGAAAATCAACACTAACCTAAAGTCAAGATTAACAAAACTTAATCCCCAAAACCAAACAACTGTTAAACCCCGACAACACCGAATCTTCTTTTAACACCAAATCCTCCTTCCCTCCTCAAACAACCTGATAAACTTTCAAGACCACATTTCAAGGAGATGAAGTCCTCTATTAAACTCCCAATAACACTTCCTCCAAAACCTAAACCCAGTCTTTAAGGGGAGAGGATGCCACCCATTATAAAACCCTTGTATACCAAGAAACAGATTTCAACTCCTTAATTTCCTCATACATATGACGTTGACATACACTCATAGTACATATTAAAGTAACACACAAACAAAAACCATAATTGAACGCCACAATCAATAACCACAAAAGGATAACTTTCAACACACCAGGAAAGAGAGCAAACCGAAACTACCCACATCAGCATAATACAAGACAACATAAACGTATTTCTAAGTGTAATTCAGCTTTAAACTAAAGGAAACAACTAACCAACTAAATCAAACAGACAAATAAAGCCCCTAAACTAAACTGTCATGGAAGATAGAAAAGAGGGGAAATAGGAGTGAACTTACAACCACTCGTGAGATAACAAAAAACCGACCACGGTGATAGTTGTAGCCTCGAAATCCAACCAGTACAATACCACAAAACTGAAACCCTAACCCAAACTTTTACCCTTAATTGGGGTGGAGTTCTGTAATTGGGGTTTAGTTTTAAGAGAGAGAGACGAGCAAAATTTTTAGAGAGAGAAAAGGAATTTAATTTTTTTTTTCTAAATACTAGTTTTAGGGAGAGTAGTTGTAAAATAATATTAATGACAAAAAGCTTGTGTTTCTCATTGTGCCATTATACCATATATATACAAGAATTGTAGGAATCCAATATGGAAAAGGATACCTAACTAAACTTGAAGAATAAAACCTAACCAAAATCTATCTTTAACAAAGAGTCCTATGTTATCTCCAACACTTCTCCCCTGGAGCGTGGGTGGGTTCCACAACGCCCAACTCGACAACAAAAATCAAACCGAGACTGCCAAGAGAACTTTAGTGAAAATATCAGCTAATTGTGCCTTAGTAGACACATAAGAGGGCGAAATAAGTCCGTCAGTGATGGCATTACGCACAAAATGACAATCAACCTCAATATGCTTTGTGCGTTCATGGAAAACAGGATTCTGAGCCAAGTACAACGCAGACTGACTATCACATAACAAAGGGATAGATTTGGGATGTTGCACTCCCAAACTCAGAAGAAGGGCCTTGAGCCACTTCAGCTCACAAGTAATAGCAGCCATGGAACGATATTCAGCCTCTGCAGAAGAGCGAGCTACAGTATGCTGTTTCTTGGTCTTCCAAGAAATAGGAGAAGCACCCAAGAAAACAATCCAACCTGTGAGAGACCTACGAGTGAGAGGACAAGCTGCCCAATCAGAATCACACCATCCCTGCAGAGATAAGTCACTATCAGCACGAAGAAGAATACCCTGGCCAGGGGTACCTTTCAAATAACGAACCACACGAAGAGCAGCATCCCAGTGTTCCTGACGAGGGGTCTGTAGAAACTGAGAGAGAACATGAACTGCATAGGCCAAGTCAGGGCGAGTAACAACCAAATAAATTAAGCGACCAACAAGGCGCCTATATGATACGGCATCCTCCAATAATGCGCCAGAAGCATGAGCTAAGCGATGATTTTGCTCAATAGGAAAGCCAGATGGCTTGGCACCAAGAAGTCCGGCTTCAGAAATAATATCCAAAGTGTACTATACGACATAAAAACAATCCGAAGTACTACGAGCTACTTCAATGCCAAGAAAATATTTCAGAGGTCCAAGATCCTTCATTTTAAAGCAAGTCACTCAAATATGCTTTGAACAGAAAGTTAGAGCAAACGGAATCATTACCAGAGATAATCAGGTCATCAACATAGACTAAAACATTTAGTTGCACAGTCCCACGAGTATAGGTGAACAGAGAGTAGTCAGAGTAAGACTGAAGAAAACCATAGCCTTGTAAGGCGGAAACCAACTTGGCAAACCAACAACGAGGAGCCTGCTTTAAACCATACAAAGATTTTCGTAAACGACACACCATATTAGGATTAGGACATTCAAATCCTGGAGGGAGTTTCATGTAAACTTCTTCATCAAGATCACCATGAAGAAAAGCATTGTGAACATCCATCTGATGAAGTTCCCAATTTTTAGAGGCAGCAATGGCCAAGAAAGCCCGAACTGTAGTCATTTTAGCAACAGGCGCAAAAGTTTCATTATAATCAATACCTGCCTCCTGATGATTACCTAGAACAACCAGACGAGATTTCAAACGTTCCACAGACCCATCAGACAAATATTTGATACGATAAATCCACTGACTGCCTAAAGCACGCTTCCCAGGAGGAAGCTCTTCTAATGTCCATGTACCATTGTCTTCTAATGCACGGATTTCATCGTGCATAGAAGCCTTCCAACCATCATCCTTCATAGCTTCTTTGAAAGACCTGGGTTCAGTGTGAGATATAACAGAAGCAAGAAATTTGCGATCATCACGAAAAATTTGTGCAATTAATATAATGAGCTATAGGATAAGGAGTACCTGAGGAAGGCGAAGGAGACGAAGCAGAGAGAGATGGACTTTCAGCAACCACAGAATGCGTAACAAAATCTTTTAACAACACAGATGGAAGTTTCGCTCTTTTGCCACGACCCAAATCAGAAGAGGGAGAAGAATTTGGATCCATCACAACAGGGGATGAATCGCGTGTGGGCTGATGGTCCAAAAGAATAGAGGAGGAAGGAAGAGCTGGGCCCGCGTGAGAAGAAGGTGAAGATGTGGGGGCCTGGGGTGAGGAAGGTGCGCGCGGCTGTGTGAGGAGGCGCCGGGCCCGCGTGAGAAGAAGATAAAGGAGATGGGCTGGGTGGGGGGATGCGGGGTCAGGTGAGGGAGATTGGAGATTTAAGGGAGGTGGGCCAGGCGAGGTATATGGGGCCGGTGAAGGAGATAAATTAGGTGGAGCTGGGCCAGGTTGTGTGGGTTGAGGATAGGAGATTGGTGGAGCTGAAAGGGTAGTGAATTCATCAAAATCAGGATGAATGGGCATAGAATCATTAGGAAACAAGGTAAGAGGGTCAATATTTACATCTTGGGGTGACTCAAAAGGGAACATTTCCTCAAAAAACTTAACATCACGAGACACAAAAAATTCCTTATTATCCAAATCAAATAATTTCCAACCCTTTTTACCAAAAGGATAACCCACAAATATGCATTTTCTACTTCGGCTAGCAAATTTGTCACCCTTATTTTTATGATTATGAGCAAAACAAAGACATCCAAAGGTTCTAATGGCCTCATAAGATGGAGTAAATCCATAAAGCACTTCAAAAGGAGATTTGTTATCTAACAAAATAGAGGGAGTATGATTTATGAGATGAGCAGCTGTTAGAACACTCTCCCCCCAAAAATAAATAGGTAAGTGAGCTTGGAAACGAAGAGCCCTGCCTACATTAAGAATATGCTTGTGTTTACGCTCAACCCTCCCATTTTGTTGTGGTGTGGCAACACATGAAGTTTGGAAAATAATGCCAGTGGCAGTGAAATAATCAAGTAAGCAATTAAATTCTGTGCCATTGTCACTCTGAACTATTTTAATGGTTTGAGAGAATTGGCGATCAACCATTGCAATGAATGCCATAAACATGCGAAAAACCTCAGTTTTATCTTCCAATAAATAAATCCACACAGCACGAGAATAATCATCAACAATAGTAAAAAAATAACGGGCACCACAAGAGGAAACATGTCTATAAGCACCCCATAAATCACAATGAATTTTCTCAAAAATACGACTAGCCCTATTATCACTTAAAGGAAAATTGTCTCTAGGATGTTGAGCACGAAAACAAACTTCACACCCTTTATGTAAACTACCCTTATGACCACAAAGAGGAGGAAGTAACTTAACCACACGTTCCGAGGGGTGCCCCATACGCCGATGCCAAAGATCAAAATCGGAAGTAACAGCATGAATAGAAGCAGGTGTTACAGGAGCATCCTTGTAGAAATAGTAAAGTCCATCCCGTCTAAGCCCCGTTCCAATCAGCTCCCTCATGCGGTCCTGTATAGCACACATAGAGGAGTTAAATTGCACAGTACATTGCAAGTCAGTAGATAACTGAGAGACAGATAATAAGTTACAACTGAACTGAGGCACAAAAAGAACATGAGTAAGAGTAAGATGTGCCGAGAGACGAACAGAACCCTTATGAGTAGCATTAACAGTAGAGCCATTAGGAAGGCCAACAGGACAATCAAGAACCTCCTCAATATCAAATAACCATGACTTCTCACCAGTTACATGATGAGTAGCCCCCGTATCAATAATCCAATCAGTGGGAGAAAACATACCATTAAGACGATCATCAGAAATTTTTGAAGTACCAATAAGACCAGCTAAGGCTTTCCACTGTTCAGCCGAAAAAAGTTGCGGAGAGGAAGGAGTGGACGAGGATGGAGGAGTCGCGGAAGATTGAGTGTGGTTGGCTCGCGCTGAGCCACGGCCACCGCGACCACGGCCTGCAGAACCGCGACCTGAACCGCGCCCAGGTGGATCACCACGTGAGGCTTCGGGGTATCCCACGACCTCGTAGCAAGTTTCCGAGGAGTGCCCGGATTTGTGGCAGTGCGTGCAGGGATGTAGAGTCCAGCACTTGGAGGCGTCATGGCCCTGCTTGTGGCAGTGAGTACAGGTTGGTGGGGGAGCACGACCACGTCCACGACCCACGCCCGTGGATTGTGCAGCGAACCCGAGAACGGCAGTCGGGGGCTGAGACTCATGCGTGAGACGTGCCGAACGAACTCGTTCATCTTGTACAACAAGATGATAGGCACGATCTAGTGTAGGTAATGGATCGCTAGATAGAATTGATGAACGTAGAGGTGCATAGTCCAAGTGAAGTCCCATTAAAAAATCATGCAATTTTTGAGTATCACGACGAGAGGCATGACGTGATCCCGCATCACAAGATGAGCAACAATTACAAGAGATTAAAGGTTCATGCTTGTATAGTTCTTCCCATAAACTGTTTAATTTGCCATAATATGTCGAAACAGACATGGATTTTAATTGCTCACACTTAGAAATTTCAGATTTTATTTGATGAATTCTAGGACCGTTTACCAATGCAAAACGAGTACGCAAGTGATCCCAAAGGCGGTGAGCATCACGAAATTTCGAAAGCGTAGATTTTACCTCAGGATCAATTGTGTTAGTGAGCCAAGAAACAAGCATGGCGTTGACTGTAACCCAATCCTCTTGCGTGTAGGGTGGGGCGGCGGCGGTAATGGAGCCGTCAAGAAAACCAAATTTGCGACGTGCCTCAAGAGCCATCTGAATATCTGCAGCCCAATCATCATAATTATCGAGCTTGAGACGGGTGGGAGTGATAAAGTCTCCGGGACGATCACCCGTGCCAAGATAAAAAGGGGAGTTTATATTGATAGAAGGCGGGTGTGGCGTTTTGTTGTGTGGTGGAGGGGATTCATCATCACCGGCCATGATGCGTTATAAGTGCCGAGTTAAAATAAGAGTTGTGGGAGGTGTAGGCGGCAGAAATCAATGCTACGTGATCGAAAAATAACAATTGTGAAAACAGGTGTCAAGAAGGAAATAAAGAAACAAAGGTCAAAGGTTTAGGCGGCATCAATCAGATGCATAATTCGGATGTCTGAGGTATGGAAATTATGAACCTGGAATTATGAATCTCACAGTGAGGTAATCTGACGGAAAAAAAAATTGTTTGAGAGGGACGTGAGGTCCAGAGAGAAAAATATATTGTGCTAACCTTTGCTCTTGATACCATGTAAAATAATATTAATGACAAAAAGCTTGTGTTTCTCATTGTGCCATTATACCATATATATACAAGAATTGTAGGAATCCAATATGGAAAAGGATACCTAACTAAACTTGAAGAATAAAACCTAACCAAAATCTATCTTTAACAAAGAGTCCTATGTTATCTCCAACAGTAGTTCTTACTTATTATTCCAAGTCACTTCAAAGAGGACTCGATGAGTTCCAGCCAAGGGTAGAGGTAGGGGTGTGCATTATCGGATATCGGATCCGATCCGATCCGAAAATCCGGATATCCGAAATTTCGGATCGCCAAAAAGTCGATCCGAATCCAATCTGAAAAAATTCGGATATCCGGATTTCGGATTGGATCGATCCGCTATCCGATCCGAATATCCGAAGATCCGAAAATTCAATCCGATTAATTATTTTTATTTTTCAAAACTTAATTAAGGTTGCGTTTTCCTTGTCGTCTTCCTCTTCGAGATCCAAATCATCAACTTCATTCATTATCAAAAGTAAAATGGCGGCAACAATTAAAGTATCAAAGCTGGCATTAAAAAATATCATCAGCTTCATACATTCCCAAAAGTATGAAATAATTTTTGGGTAGAAGAAGAATTAGAAAAATGGCAGGAACTTTGGCACCTGTCAATGACTAGGCGGTTGGGAGGAAGCACTATGAAGAAATTGCACCATCCTTTTAAGCACTCTTTCTGAATTCTCTTGCTATTCCCCATTTGCAAATTAAAATTAAAATTTTCACCCTTTTACTCATACATTCAGAATTGAAGTCATTAACTTGCCCCAGACTTTACAGATCTGGCTGCTGGCTGCTTCCCTGCCGTCGAGCCTGAGTTCCGACGTGAATGAGAAGAGAGAAGAGCAGAGAGAGAGAAGAGTGGGTGTTCGGTTGTTGCCGATGTGTTACGGCGTGAACTTGAATATCTAAGGTTTCCTAAACAAAGCAGTAGCACACTACTAGCAATATTTCATCCTAAAAAATTACAAAAACCGGATTTTCGGATTATCCGAAACCAAAAAAAGTCGATCCGTATCCGATCCGAAAACCCGACTTTTTTTTTCCGGATATCCGATCCATATTATCCGAAAATATAAAATCGGATCGGGTATCCGAAATTTCGGACCGGATCGACGGATAATCGGTTCGGATTTTTTTGCACACCCCTAGTAGAGCTACTGTGTCTCGTAATTTAGAAGGAGCATCCAAGTGCACAATATTAGACCCTATTCTTTGAGTTTAAACTACATGTTCTATTTATTCAATGTTCTTTTTATTACGATCTATATTATTTAGAACATGACGCTGCACGAAAAAGAAGATGAATCTATTTACCTCCCAATACATAAAATAAAATGAACATGACTCATCAATACAAAAAAGAATATAAAGATGTTTAACAAGAAAATAATAAGTACAATTCAAAATAGGCATGTTTTTAGTCTAAAAGGTTGATATAAGAACATGATGTTTGTTTAATTAGAGCACGACATTACTATTTAATTTCAAATTTATTGGTGATATTTTTTATTTCAAATTTAAAATTTAAAAATATGTTCTTTTATTTTAAATTGTACATTCTTTTGATATATATGTTCTTTTCATTATGATCTATGTTCTTTGATGAATGAAGATTAACTTGTCCTTTAGTTTGAATGCATGTTCTTTTCACCCAAAATATTTGCTTAAAACGTTCATGTTCTTTCATATTAACGACATGTTCTTTGGGGTGCATAGTGAGCACTGTGCACCCTAGTGCATAAACCACGCTTTGACCATCTCTATGATTGGGGTTATCTAATTCTTTAGTCTTATCACCTCAAGTTTGAGGTTAATTGTGGTGGATTTCTTTTGGATAAATTTTCTAACTATTAATCAAAATGATTGAAATTTATTTATGGATTGGAATTCCTATACAAAGATTGTGTATATGAAATTGATTTCAAATATAAAAAAAATACTAACCAGGCAACGCGTTTCGATCCTCTCCGGCCAGTTCATCAAAATAACTGGAGGGTCATTGTATTTCACTATTATATACTTACTCCGTTTTTTAGATGACCCATTTTTACTTTGACACTATTTACATATATAATTTTGACCATCTCTTGTGATTTGTACTTAAGAAAAAATATAGCTATGTGGAATCTTTTTTTTTTTTTTGAGGGGATGGAATATTGTTAGATTCCTTTCAATGTATATTTTCAAATATCAACTTTCTGTAATTTTTATTTATTGATAGTTAGAGATATTAAATCCAAATTAGTGTCTCGACAAATATGACTAAATGAAATAGGTGAACTAAAAAAACAGAGTAAGTAATATATAAACTTTTTAAGGTGCCTCCAAGGCTCCAAAGTCCAAGGGTTAAGGAAATAGCCAAGTACCCTCAATTGTTTAAGTATCTCACACAAGTATAGAATCCAAGTTTACCTGATTCAAAATTCACTCGACCCAAAACGACCTGACTTGAGCATCAAAATTAATCAATGACAACTGTTACTGTTTCAATTATTCTTAAAATTTGCTTATTGAGTAAAGGGTGTTACATGATAAATATAATACACTAAAATCAGGAGCGTGCGTAAATCGAGTACACAGAGGCATAATATCAATATATCATTAAGTCATTAAGTGGATATATCATACATATAGTACTTTGGTAGCCATTCTTGTCAGAGGATTGGTGTGACGACTACACTGGAGCCGTAGGAGGAGGGTGCAAGAAATTATTCTGGGAATTTGGTTTCGGAGAAGGCGGAATTCGAGGTAGTTCAGTTACTGTGTGTGATACCACCTTAGGATACGTCCCGGAAAACCCCGCTTGTGGAACAAAATCAGAAAATCTTGCAGCCACTACTAGAGTACTGTTTGAAACAAACAATAATCAATTCACCAAAATAAATGTGAGGAAATATGCCTTAACATCCATTGTCTATTTCTTTGGCAGCCTCTCAATTATACTTTGCGTAATTTGTACAGCATATATATAGATGAGTTTTGACTTTTGAGTATGGATTTTCATTAATTATTATATATCAATTCGATATGTGGTAGCTAGCAAACATTTAAGATAAAATCAAACATGCCGAGTCATGCAGTACAAAGATTGATTTACGCGGTCAAACAAGTCAAATTTGGCGCTGTACAGGTCAAGCCACCACTAATTTACCAACTCATTCGATTTTATCTCAAACTATAATATGTACAAGCTGCCTTCAGAAAGTCAAATTAAGTTTGAATATCGTCTACAAGTGTACAAGTTGATCTCCCTTATAAACGTTCCTTAAATATTTAGTAGGTTTTTATTTCACTATTTGAAAGTTTGAATATTTGAAAGTGGGTTTTATTTTATTTATACTGTGGACTGGCAATGTGGGTTTATTGTGGTGAGTGATGGCAAATATTGTGATTTACAAGAAAGAGCGGGAATTTAGGTCATCAGATTTTGGTAAAGATTAAAGATAGTAAAACAAAAGGAAGTAGAAAAGAGACAAAATGGATGGGTGATAAGATATCAATTTGAGCGATTTTCTTTTTGTTCATGGGTGTGGACATGTATGTTAGTATTTGGAGATATATTTGCATTTGATGGAAAGCTGCAGTATTTGACGGCCAAGCACATAGGAGAGTGGTTGGTGACAGCTTCCAACAGTTATTGGGGGCCTACTAGGTATCGGGGATGGCGAAGGTCGAGCTCGAGGTCGTGCTTCGTGCGAGACTACCCGCAGATTATTCTCGGAAAACCCACTTCCATGTGAAAGGAAACCATTAAATCTTGCAGCCTCAGCAGTAGAATGTGATAGTAATAATCCATTCACCAAAATAAATGTGAAAAAATATGCCATATGTTCCGGTTATAGAACGGTCGGCGGTCTTTGTGAAGAGTCCGCCAAACATTGGAGTTAGCGTTCGCTGGTGAATAGCTGCACAAGAAGCAACGTGAACTACCCTGGGGATGCGAGAAACCCCTTCGACGCTCAAGTCAACACGTGTCCAAATAGGATTTAGAGGGAGAAAGTAGAGAGAAAGATAAGAGTTCTGAGTGTGAGAGAATGTACCTGCAGAATAGTACCATTTGGCTATTTATAAAAGTACTATTCATCTGACAGGGTATGTAATCCTTTTACACGTGTATGGTCGTAATGCGTTTGACAGTAGAGAAGATTCCTTTATTTTGTCTTGTTGGGCGACCGCCAACGTTGTCGGGCCACGTTGATACGCTGACTTATTAGAGCTGTAGGCGATATTTACAATGTTCGCGTCCGTAATGGTGTTCGCGGACTCATTGCAGAGGTCCGCTAACATACTTGGGTTACACCCATACAACTAGCCCCCCAGCATCATTTGTGGTCTTGACCGCTAAAGATGTTGTCGGTGGACGCGAGCCATTGTTGCCGTATTCTATTTTTTGGAGAAGTTAATTTGTTGGATGCCACGTGTCGTTGCAGGGAGTTGAAGAATTTCGAAAAGTTAATGATTACTTTTCCGAAAATCCCGCCCAATACTTTATTAGGGTTTAACTTCGTCATGACACTTGACAGAGATCTAGAGAGAAGTTGGGGGGTTCTTTTAATCCCAGTCGTTCGTTCACCGTATACATAGACAACAGTTGTCTTTTTTCTTGATTTCTTTATCTTACACTCAAGTTTTCCTTCTTTCTTCTTCATTTTCTCTTTGACGAATCTCCATACCCAGAGCTTCGTTTGTTCAAAAACTGACTTTTTCTTGCTCAAATTGCTCCGAAAAGTTACCAAACTTCCTAGTTTTTACTTTCCGGATTCATTGTACTAAGAATTTCGTCATTTTTTGACGAAGTTTTTCTTGGTTTTTTCTGGGATTTTGAGTTTGAGTTTCGCGGTGTTCGTTCCGCATTTCCGGTGGTCTTTTCGTTCAAGCTCGGGCTTTTCTATACCGTTTCGCTCTTTGGGGACTTCGCTCGTCTTTTTCCAGCGGCTTTTGTTCCTTGCCTTTACTTTTCTCCCGTGACTTTACTTTTCCGGGTATTTCCTCAATTCTTCTCCAAGTTTCCATAAGTTTCTTTGCGTATTCATCATGTCGGACCAGTCTAATAGCCAAAATACTCCTAGTGAGGCATTCATGACCGAAAGTGACCCTTCTTCCCCCCTGGCCGATAGCGAGTCTTCTTCCCCCTTGGCCGATAATGAACCTACTTCCCCTTGACCGATAGTGAACCCGCTTCCCGTTCGACCACTGTGGGGACGACTAGGTTGTTAGCGGACATACCCTTACCGCCGAGAGAGAAAAGAACTGAGGTCAAAGTTTCTCAACGACCCTGCTACCGCTGAGGAGCATAACCTGACTAGGAGGTATCTATCCGCTAGTCAGAGCGGTGACAGGCAAACGCTTAGGGAACTTAGGCATCAAATTCTTGCTAGGCGTTCCGTTAGGCATCCTCCCGGTGATCGTTGTTCCCGGCCTTGATGTAGCCCCTCTTAGAGAGCACGCCTGGTTGGATAACTTGGCGGATGCTAGGGTTGAAGTAGCGGCCGACTTTTACGACCGTTTACAGGAATCTGCGGCTCCTAACCCTCCTATTATTGATTTAGGTGACGACAGCGACTCCATTGCTACCGTAATGGTTCGTTAGGAGACCTTTTACCATCGTCGCACTACTCTTGCGAGTCCTGTTGCTCGAGTTACTGAGGACGCGACTAATTCTGTGCCTTTGTCGGCACATGTGATTGGGAAAAGTTCCCATGCTGCCGGACCGGGTTCTGATGCTCTATGGCTGCCTGATGCTTTCACTGCCAGTCCTCTCAGTGTAGAGATTAATGGATTGTGGCGTCAGGACGCCACTGATCTCGCCTACCCAAGAGTTGCTAGGGATTTATATCATCTTCCCGCAGGATATCGGCTGGTACTTCCGCCAGAGGGGGCTATTGTGACAAAGTGCCCTCCCGGTCACGTGGCCGTGTATACTTATCACTTCGAGTTTGGCCTTCGCCTTCCTCTGGATTCTTTTTTAGTGAAGATTTTGGAAGCGTTTAATGTATGCTTGGCTTAACTGACGCCTTTGGCTGTCCAAAATATGATTGCATACATCTGGGTTATGCGCTTTTTGGATTTTCCGCAGACGTTAAACCTGTTCCGCCACATCCATTGGCTAAAGAAGAATGGGTCGTCTAGGTAGGTAGGTTGGTGGTCGCTAACTACGACTGACAAGAAGATGACTATTCAGCCTAAAATGACGGGTTTAAAAGGTTGGCAGGATGCCTTCTTCTGGTTGCAAGTTCCCGAGGATTATCCTGTGCGTCACCATTTCACTGAACCTCGCCCTCACATGGAGCACTTACCTTCAATTCCGTTAACTAAGGAAGAGTTAACGGCCTTTGAATATTTTAACACGGAAGACTATGTAGTCACTTATGAGGACGGGAAGACGGCTAAGGTTAAGGAGCCCAAATATTGGATTCCTCACTCCAAGTATATCCTGGGGAACGAACCCTTGTCGGCCATGCTGCTCTGTCCTACCCATGAAAATGGTAAGTGTTGTTGTCGGGATCGTCCAGTCGATGATAGTAGTAACTACTATTTTTTTTTATTCTTTTGACTATTTCTTGCTTGTTTTGCGAGGCTTCGACAATCTTGATCTCGAAGCACTTGGCGTTGATGAGGACTTCCGACCGCTAACCCATTTGCCGCCTCGCTCTCTCTTACGAGTACGAGACCATGCATCACGAATCACCAACGGTCGTCGGGGGGGGAACCGTAGCGGTCCCCAAAACGTCCGCCGAGGTCGTGGTGGGGTGACTGTAGCTCGCGTCCCTGTTCAGGGCGCTACTGTTGTTGTTGCTGGTACTAGTGTCCAGCCATCCTCTGCCGTCCCCATCAGGTCATCCACCTCCCAGCCTATTGCCAGGGGTGGTGGGAACAGGAGGCGGTCTCGCGAACAAGTTGCGGCAGATACATCTGCCAACAAGAGGTAGGCTTTGGCGGATCCTGCGACTTCTGCCTCTGCTAACGAGAGCGTTCGGGTGGAAGATTTGCACGTGGACGCTCCTCCGCAGAGGGCGGGATCATGCCGAGGTTGCTACCACTTGGGCACGGTCGTCCTAGCGGGGCAAGCTTGGTTGTCGGGATCTTACTCCTGCATCCGTGAAAAGATCCGGGAACTTATCACTATGCCCAGCTTTCTATCCAATCTGTCTCCCAGCAACTTTTCTCGGTATCATGAGTGGATCGAGAAAAAAGAGGTGTCGCTGAGTGACACAGTGTCGGCCTCCTTTGCTCGTCGGCCCGTCGTATCCGGCAAGATTTATCAGCCTGACTGGGACGTCAGGGAAGATGAGTCGATGTATGCCGACATCCCCGAGAACGGTGGCATTCTTGCCTACCGTATTCTGAAGGGTATGCAGCTGCCATTGGACAGGCCGACAAGGTCTTTGGTAACTCCTGCTGTAAGGCTAGCTCACGACCAACTTGTGTTACGTTTCCATACTTGTTTTTGCTCATTTTGTCACTTGTTTTTTGTATTCCTCTTGACGTTCTCCTTTACTTTTTGCAGGCCAACAATGCTGCTATTGAGCTGATCGAGCAGTATGTTGAGTACCGTAAGCCGGCGGACGTCCTGGCGATCGGCGGAGACCTGCCAAGACTTGCTGAGGGAGATGGAAGATAAGTTGACGGCTAAGACAGCGGAATTGCAGCCTCTGGAAGATGAGCTGTCAACTCTGAGGCCGAGGGCCGCCTTGCTGGAAGAGACTGAGGAAAATGTTAACGCATTGACCAAAGCTCTAGAGGCCGCTAACTCGAAAAAGGAGGTTGCTGTTTTGGACGCTTCTGCTGAAGCCGAGGCTAGGGGGGCCGCTAAGGCTATTGCTGAGTTTAAGCAATCCGAGGAGTATGTGGCGTCCCTTCACAAGAGATATGATGGCGGATGGGCGGCCGCCATGAGATTTTGTATGCAAGACCATTCCCTGGATTTGATGGAATGTAGTTTAAGATGCCCATGCTTTGCCGGTCAACATCCTGTCGCCCTTCGAGGGGGATCCGAAGTTTTGAGATGAGGACGCCATAGCCGACTTGGATCCTCGGGATTTGGCGGAGCGGAGACAAACCAGGATGCCCCCCTTCTTGAAGTTTTGGCGTCCTTCTCTCGGCCTCTTCTTGCTCTTCCAATAGCTTATAGTTTGTAATCTTTTGAATATTTTGACTAACACTTGATTCGGCCCATGTTGGCGTTTGTAAACTGAATTTGTGTTTTGATTTGAAAGTACTTGATTCCAACTGAAAGCATTTTATTGGCCGCCATCTTTTTTCTACTGTAGTTGGCCGCCAAGCCAGTAGCTTTTATTGTATGGGAATGTACTTTGGTTATATCTTGTGTTATTACTTCAATTTTCGTCTGGTTGTTGCATGACCGTTAACATTTTTATCCATTAACACTAATTATCCTCTGATCTGTTATGTGACTGCAAATGCACATGGGCTTGTCATATGGCTTATGCTTTGTGCCAGGTCTATCGTATGACCGTTATCGCCTTTTGAGCCTGTCATATGGCTTTTGTTTTTGTGCTTGGTCTGTCATGTGACCGTTGATGCACTTTGAGCCTATCATATGGCTTTGGTTTTGTGCTAGGTCTGTCATATGACCGTTTATGCACTTTTGAGCCTGTCATATGGCTTTTGTTTTGCGCTAGGTCTGTCATATGACCGTTAATGCACTTTTGAGCCTGTCATATGGCTTTCGTTTTTGTGCTTGGTCTGTCATGTGACCGTTGATGCACTTTGAGCCTGTCATATGGCTTTGGTTTTGTGCTAGGTCTGTCATATGACCGTTAATGCACTTTTGAGCCTGTCATATGGCTTTTGTTTTGTGTTAGGTCTGTCATATGACCATTAATGCACTTTTGAGCCTGTCATATGGCTTTTGTTTTGTGCTAGGTCTGTCATATGACCGTTAATGCACTTTTGAGCCTGTCATGTGGTCAATTAATATGCATGAAAATAATAAGACGATTGATCAATTGCTAGCGGAGGCTTGTATTATTTACGTATAAAAAGTGGCTCTCAGCCTGTTACATTAAATGAATCAAACATAGTATTTCTTTAGGACGCTAGCATTCCAACAATTTCTAAGCTCTTTGTCATCCATGCCTTTTAGAATGAAAGAACCAGGAGCAATCTTCTTGGCTATGATGTAAGGACCTTCCTAGTTAGCAGTCAGCTTCCCTTCAGTATGCGCCTTGCCGGTGGCTGCTGTTCTGCGAAGAACTAGGTCGCCAACATCTAACGACCTTTCTAGGACTTTCTTGTTGTAAGCCTTGCTGATTCTATCTTTGTAAGCGGCTGCTCTCAGTTCTGCCATGAGCCTCATTTCTGGCAAAAAGTCCAGGTTCCCCCTAAGTGCTTGGTCATTTCTCTGAAGGTCTTGGTGTTTGATCCGGTAAGAGGGTAACCCTACTTCTACCGGCAACATTGCTTCTGCGCCAAAGGCTAGCTTGAATGGGCTTTCTCCCGTTGCTTCCTTCTCTGTTGTTCTATTTGACCATAGCACTACCGGCACCATATCAGCCCATCCTCCTTTGAATTCATCTAGCTTTTCCTTCAAGGCATTCAAGATTTGTTTGTTCGCGGCTTCTGCTTGCCCGTTGCTCTAGGGATGGCAAACGGCGGAGTATGCGAATTTCACACGAAATTCCGTTAAAAAAGCTTGTACGGGACGACAGTCAAATTGGACACCATGGTCGAAGATGATAGCCATGGGAATCCCAAATCTTGTCATAATATTTTGCCAGATGAATTTCTTGACCTGATTTGCTTCGAACTTTGCTGTCGGCTCTGCCTCTATCCACTTTGTAAAGTAGTCAATGCCTACTATTAGGAATCTCCTCCCTCCAATTGCTGTGTTGAACGGTCCCAGGATGTCCATTCCCCACTGAGCGAACGAAATTGGGCATAAGATACGCTGCAAATCATTGGCTGGCCTATTGATGACGGGGGCATATCTCTGGCATTTGTCGCACTTCTTGACGTAGCCCTTGGCATCCGCCAGCATACTTGGCCAGTAGAAACCAGCTCTTAACGCCTTAAGTGCTAAAGCCTTTCCGCCAATATGGTTGCCGTAAATGCCCTCGTGTATCTCTTCAAGGATTTTCACAGATTCCCATGCAGTTGCACACTTAAGCAGAGGTAAACTGAATGATTTCTTGTACAACTCATTTTGATATATGACGTACCAGCTTGCTTGTCGCTTCAGTTTTTTAGCAGACGAAGGATCATTGGGAAGCGTCCCAGTCAGCTTATACGCCACCAGCTCACTAAACCACTCCCCTTGCTGGTTTATGCTTTTGACGGTCACAATTTTTTCCGTGATGCTTTTTTCCTTCAAGATATCCACCGCGACGGTCTTCTCGATGCTGAATGAGTCAGAACTTGCCAATTTGGACAACGCGTCCGCTTTCGTGTTATCGGCCCTGGGTATTGCTTGAACCGCAAAGTGGTTCAATTGAGCTATCAACTTCTTGGCCTTTTCCACGTACTTTAGCATATTGGGCTCTCTGACCTCAAATTCTCCCCTTAGCTGGTCGTTAACCAACTGCGAGTCCGTCTTCATGAGTACTTTCTTAGCGCCCGCCGCCAAACACCTTCTCAAACGCGCAATTGCTACTTCATATTCTGCTTCATTGTTTGACGCCGTGAAAGCAAACTTGATGGCGTACTGGTATGAATTTCCCTCAGGGCTAATCATCACTATACCAGACCCGGATCCGCTAACAGCGGACGATCCATCAACTTCCAGTAGCCAGACTTCCTTTTGCTCCACTTCTTCCTCCACATATGAGGCTTCCACAATAAAATCCGCCAAGGCCTGCGCTTTGACAGCGGTCCTGGGCTTATATTGTATATCATATTCTGATAGCTCAATGGCCCATTTCAGCAAGCGGCTGGAACTATCCATCTTTTGCAACGCCTTTTCTAGCGGCTGATTGGTTAGAACTTGAATGGGATGACAGTCGAAGTATGGTCTGAGCGTCCTGACGGCGATTATCACGGCTAAAGCCATTTTCTCGAACAACTGATAACGGCTCTCTGGCCCGTGAAGGGTGTGGCTGACGAAGTATATTGGCTGTTGCCTCTTCTCCTTTTCCACCATCAACACGGCCGCGACTGTTTTAGGCGAGGCCGAGATATATAATTGCAATACGTCCCCAGTCTTGGCTTGTAATGGGGGTAAGCTTTTCAAGTGCTCTTTTACCGCCAAGAATGCTTTGCTTTGCTCCTCTCCCCATTCGAATTTCTTATTTCCCCTTAGCAGCGCAAAGAAGGGCAAGGCCTTGTCTGCTGATTTTGAGTTGAATCGAGTGAGGGCCGCCATTCTTCCTGTCAGCCTCTGAATATCTTTGAAGCTCTTTGGCTCAAGTAGATCGACAATAGCTTGAACTTTGTCCGGATTCGCGTCAATCCCTCTCTTGCTTATCAAAAAGCCCAAAAACTCACCTGCTCTCACCCCAAAGACACATTTCTTTGGATTGAGCTTCATCTTATACTTTCTCAAAGTTATGAAAGTTTCTTCCAGGTCGTCCAGGTGTTCGCGGTCAGTTTTACTTTTGCCGAAGGAGTCAGCAACGTATGCCTCGATGTTTCTCCTCTTCTGATCCGCGAATACCTTATCGACCAGCTTTTGGTAGGTTGCTCCTGCATTACGGAGCCCAAACGGCATTGCCTTATAGTTGTACATGCCACAATCTGTGATGAATGTTGCCTTCTTTCTATCGGCCTCGAGTAAACTAATCTGGTGATAGCCCGAGAACGCATCCATAAAGCTGAGCAGTGCATGACCGCTAGTAGAGTCTACTAGCTAGTCTATCCCTGGTAACGAATAGCAATCCTTTGGGCAGGCTCTGTTGAGGTCCGTGAAGTCTACGCACATCCTTCATGGACCATTAGCTTTTTTCACCATGACCACATTGGCCAACCATTCTGGGTAATCACTTGGCTCAATGAAGTCGGCCGCCAGCAGCTTACCAACTTCCTCTTTTATGGCTTTCTTCTTTTCGGCCGAAAAATTTCTCTTCTTTTGCTTGATAAGGCGGACAGTGCTGTCAACATTTAGACGATGTACCATCACGGCCGGGTCTATTCCCGGCATCTCATCCGCCGAGAACGCGAAGACATCCGCATTTTCTCTTAGGAGAGTCACCAGGTTGATCCTAACCTTTGGGCCCATGTCATTCCGACAAAGAATTGTCCTTGCTCGGATCCTCCGCCAAGCATCTCTCGCTTTGTTTCTCCATCCGGCTTGGGCCTTGGCGTATCGTCAGGCCTGGATTCCAACTCTTTCATCGAAACCTCCATCTCCTCATCCCCTTTCTCGGATCCTTCCTCATTTGCCAGAGCTCTCCTCTGAGCTCGCCTTTGCTTCCGAGTTGGCGGATTCAGATCTTCTACCGGAATTCTCCTTGCCGGCTGCTTTAATGCTGTTAGATAGCATGATTTTGCCATCTCCTGATTCCGTCATAACTTTGCCGTCGTCCCAAGATTGGAAACGTACAACATGGTAAGGTGGTAAGTTCACATAACCCCTTGGACGTCATGGATGAAAGGGCGTCCGATAATTGCATTGTAAGCTCCTGGTACGTCAACCACCAAAAATTCCGCCATTACATCCCTGGCGTTCTCATCTTCTCCTACCCTGACCGGTAGGGTTATCAAACCTTCTGGAATCACTGACGCCCCCGTGAAGCCTATCACCGGGTAACGAACAGGCTTCAGATGTTCCCGGCCAATCATCAGTTTCTCAAAGGTTGAGAAATACAGTATATTTGTGGAACTTCCTCCATCTACCAGAATTCTATGGATTAGACAGTTTGATACTTTCAGCGTGACTACCATAGGGTCGTCATGGGGATAGACGACGTGCTTAGCGTCCTCCATAGTGAAAGACATGGCGGGCATTACTGGCGGTCTTCTCCATTGCATACTTTCGTTGAAGTTGACCTTGTGCCTGAATTCTTTTAGGCTGGCCTTTGCTCCGTCCATGCTACCGCCATGAATCGGACCGCCACTTATAACGTGAATTTCTGAGATCCGCGATTGCACGTTCTGGTTATTTGGCTTTATCGCGTCTCCCTCCTTTGACTGAGCCTTGTACTGAGTGAAGTAAC
The DNA here is from genome assembly GCA_947646795.1 of Beta lomatogona. Lineage (NCBI taxonomy): Eukaryota > Viridiplantae > Streptophyta > Magnoliopsida > Caryophyllales > Amaranthaceae > Beta > Beta lomatogona. Next base: position 1,904,586 of record CANSNZ010001289.1, read on the forward strand.
CCCGTCTTATCAGATCCTCCAGATTATCCTTCAATTGCCTACAGTTCTCAGTAGTATGACCGTGATCCCCATAAAAGTCGCACCGCTTGCTCTTATCACGGTTTTTGTGAAACATTTGCTTTGGACGCTGCCATTTATCATTGTCCTTGTTCATCTGATAAATCTGAGCTGTTGAGGTCGTGAGTTGCGTATATGCATCAAACTTATCTTTGTACTCGAACCTTTCGCGGTCATTCTTCTCGCGGTCATTTCCTTTCTTGACCACATTTGACTCTTGTTTTCTTTCATCTCGGCCGCGATCATTTTCGCGACCCTTTTCTTTCTTCTGCTTATCATCTTTCTTCTTTTCAGGCTCACGACTTTGGCTGCTCGCGGCCTTGTCAAACTCTTCACCCCTGATAAAATCGTTTGCCTTCCTCAAGACCGTCTCTAAGGATGTGAAGGTTTTACGGCCCGAGTAGCTCCCCGAATGCGGACCCCTCTCTCGGCCCGGTCATCAAGGCTAAGACGGCCACATCCTGCTGAAGACGGGGAATGGTAACCGCCTCAACGTTAAAATGGCCAACAAAATCTCGCAGGCTCTCATTTTCCCTCTGCTTGATAGATAACAACTCGCTAGTTGTGCGCTCACGACGCCTATTGCTCACGAAGTGAGTGCTGAACATAGAAGTGAGTGCTGAACATAGATGAAAGCTAAGAAAAACTAGAAACATTACCAGCCTTGATGCTTTTCAACCATGTCTGGACAATCCCAGTCAGAGTGGATGGAAAAAGTTTACACCAGATGGCGTCCACCTGGGTGTAGAGGTACATGTGCCCCTCATAAGCAGCCACGTGGTCATCCGGGTCTGAGGTGCCGTCGTACTTGCAGGACGGCATCTTGATCCGAGGCATGGGGTGGTTCAAGATTTCTGGAATGAAGGGGGACAACTTAGGCTTGATCAATAAGTGCCTGCTAGCAGAGTAATTGCTTGCACCACTCGTGCTGTGTTCTCGGTGAGAACGACTTTGATTCTCATCTTCAGAATTATTGAGACCCTCATTCTCTAGGATTGCTTCCTCATACTCTGGGTCTTCAATTTGCCTTTCCATCTGGCATCCCTCTTGAGTGAAGGTCCGCATTCTCTTTATTGGCGTGCCATCGACGTTGCGACCATTCGCGGTCGACACCCGCCTACGAACATGGCCAACCCTTGCATTAGGAGTGGGGGTGTTGTTAGGCTGAGTACCCGCTTGCAACATTTGGATGAAAGACGCTACAGTTTGTAGCTGCTCAGGGGAGAACTGACTAAATTGAGCCAAGTTGAGTGGTCCGCCACCAGTGTTGACCTGAGATACATTGTTCTCAGGAGTTTGTTGTTCGTTGCCATTCTCGGCCCCTCTGGTGTTGAATAAGGGTGCGCCGAGTGGTCCGGTAATGATGGGCTGTGTGGACCCCTGACCGGCTTCGAATCCTAGTGGACCACGTCCGTCATTGTTTGCTCCTTCCATGATAGCGTTCACAAAGATGGGAGGCCCCTCCTTCTAGCTCCAAATTGTTCCGGTTATAGAACGGTCGGCGGTCTTTGTGAAGAGTCCGCCAAAGATTGGAGTTAGCGTCCGCTGGTGAATAGTTGCACAAGAAGCAAACGTGAACTACCCTTGGGGGGGATGCGAAGAAACCCCCTCCGACGCTCAAGTCAACACGTGTCCAAATAGGATTTAGAGAGAGAAAGTAGAGAGAGATAAGAGTTCTGCGTGTGAGAGAATGTACCTGTAGAATAGTACCATTTGGCTATTTATAGAAGTACTATTCATCTGACAGGGTATGTAATCCTTTTACACGTGTACGGTCGTAATGCGTTTGACAGTAGAGAAGATTCCTTTATTTTATCTTGTTGGGCGACCACCAACGTTGCCGGGCCACGTTGATACGTTGACTTATTAGAGTTGTAGGCGATATTTACAATGTTCGTGTCCGTAATGGTGTTCGCGAACTCATTGCAGAGATCCGCTAACATACTTGGCTTACACCCATACACCATAATAGCCATTTGATTGTTTAGCTTGCTAGCTGCGGCTACTCACCAACTTAGGCTATGCTCACTTCACCTTATTTTTGCTTATTTCAGATCAGATCATATCAGATCAGATAAGTTCAGATCATATCAGTTTAGATCATGCTTATATTTAAAAAAACTTATTATTATTGTTATTATTATTGTTGTTATTGTTATTGGTATCATGATTATTAGTATTACTAATGCTATTATTATTATTATTATTATTATTATTATTATTATTATTATTATTATTATTATTATTATTATTATTATTATTATTATTATTATTATTATTATTATTATTATTCTATTATTATTTTATTGCTATTATTATTATTATTAATATTATTGTTATTATTATTGTTATTGTTATTATTATTATTACTATTATTATTAGTATTACTTTATACGATTACTATTATTATTAATACTATAACTATTTACTAGTACATTTGTTCAAAAGGATAATTATTATTATAGCCGTTGTTGTACTTATTAATTATTAATATTGGTAATTATTATCAATGTTGTTGCTATTATTATAAATGTCATTGATATCACTATTTCAAGCTATTTGTGTTCAAGAAGAAAAATGTTATTTTGGCATTTGTATGTGTTCTTTTATATATATGTTCTAATTAACAATTTTGATACGCGATATTCTTTTTGATGTTGCACATGTAAAGAACATGATAATAGTATATGAGGTTTGTTTTTTTAACAATTTTGGCAGAATAATATAAAGTATATGTTACTAGCTAGTTTATATAAAACATGAGTAGCAAGGGATAACCTAATGGTGTTGGCATCACCTTCAAATTTCCCCCTACATGGGATATCAACTTATCTTTAAAAACAAAGTTTATATAGAACATGACAACGATATAAGAAGAATTTTTAACAATTTTGTTCAAGATCATATGATTATATATATTTATAGGTTTATTTATAATGAAAAAAGAACGATAGATTGATATAACAAAAAAATATTGTTAGTTAAATCCAAACATGTCATCAATATAAAAATAACATCTATCTTTTAATTTTTTTTTAGGGGACATCTACCTTTTATTTTTAGAATGAGTTCTTTAAATATATTTTGTATGCTCTTTCAATATATGTTCTTTTTCTTTATTATCATTAATATGTTCATTCATTACTACCTAAATTCTTATTATAAACGGATCTTAGACATGAACAATATGTTCTTTTTACCATAAATAATATATTTTTTTAACCTAAAATATGTGTTCTTTTATTTTTAATTGTATGTTCATATAGTATGTGTTCTTTTTCAAAAAAAATATAATTATGCTATTATTATTATTATTAAAATTTGCGAGAAACAACCTTTTATAAACACTTTTTTGCGAGAAACAATCTTTTAATTTTTTTTGGCATTTTACAACCTTAATCAAAATTTATTTTGCGAGGTCAGGCCTCAAGGCTATTTTCCGACGTTAATTTCTGGTCACAAGCGTTGGTCAAGGCATTGAACACCTTTAAGTGCGAGGATTGCACATAGAAAACGTCTTGATCAAGGCCTGGAAACGAGAATTAAGGCCGGCAAAAAGCCTTGAGGTCTGATCTCGCAAAAAGAAATTTAGTTAAGGTTGTTTAATGCTAAAAAATATTTAAAAGGTTGTTTTTCGCAAACAAGTGTTTATAAAAGGTTGTTTCTCGCAAATTTTCCTTATTATTATTAAAAGTTGTGCATAGTAATAAACTTATAGTAATAGTAATATTTGTAATGAGATACAAAGTAATAATAATATGTTTTATAAAAATAAGTTTAGATCAGATAAGTTCAGATCAGATCAGATCAGATCATAAAAAATAATTAAGTTCAAAACAGATCAGATAAATTCAGATCAGTAAAAATAAGGTGAACTACATATAGCCTTACTGATTAAAACAAGAGAAATTGGTACGATAATATATAGAGATTTGTAAGAGGAAAAAAACAAGTTTGATGTCAACATACAGTAGTTGGTGGCAAAAGATAATGAGAAAAGTGAACATAATTGACTTAGCACTTTCTTGTGGTCAAAGAAGTTATCCCCATCGGTAGCAAATAGCAATGCACGAAACGATTATTTGCACGTGCTTAAAGAAGTATTTTGTAAACATTATCTTCCCTTAAATAATATTCCATCCACTTTTTTTTCTATTTGCTACATTGTTGTTTTGGGAAATGGACCACTAAACTTGATCGAGTATTTTGATTTTTTTATAAGTAAAAATATAGTCATATGTAGTTTTGTTAGATTAGTCTTGATGTGTAGATTCATGATATCAAATTTTTATAATTTTTATTTAAATAAAATAAGAAGAGTTATAAAATGTCTTGAAAACCGCACAACAACATTGTAGCAAATAAAAGAAAGTAGAGAGAGTAGAAACTTTACAAATAAAACAGAATTGTCAAAAGGGGGAAATATAGTAAGTAAAAAAAACAGAGGAAGTATATTATGAGTAGTGAGTGATATTGATATCACTTTCGATCTCAGAGGTTTGGGATCTAGTCTCATTGCAATTAAGATCCTTAATTTCCCACCTTATTACGACACAAATCTTAGCTGTAACTGTTACACCGTAATTTATGGTGTAACAAACCCACAAACCATCGATTCTATTGTAGGAAAAAGTTTTTCATAAAACGACCTTTTGTAACCAATTTTTTTCAAAAAACTACCTTTTAAAAAAAATTCAAAAAACTGCCTTATATAACAACTTTCTTTCAATATACTACCATTTGATCGTTAATGAGGTTTAACCATCAATAATGGGGTCGCCACAAAATGCTTTTCTCTCCTCCTCTCTTCTTTCCCTCGTCTTTCCTTCCTACCCATCCAGCAACAACCCTTAAGGCGACAATTTCTTTAATGATTAATATTAACTATAAACATAAAATGGTAGTATATTGAAAGAAATTTGTAATCTAAGTTAGTTTTTCGGAAAAAAAAATTAGAAGCTAGATTTTTGAAAAAAGATGGTTGTAAAAGATAGTTTTTTGAATTTTTCTCAGATGACATGAGATTCATGTCATTATTTGTATAGTACATGTCAGTATGTCATTATGTAGTTACACAATAAGTTATCGTGTAACGTGTTATACCCAAGACATACACTTATTATAAGGGTCTTCAACTTACCTACCTAAGAAAAATAGTTATATTCTTAAGTTTCCTAATTATATCATAAAACTAACATATTTATAAATCTATATATACACACTCATCAGATTGAGGAGATTGACATAATCTAATTCCAAATAAATAAAAATAACCACCACACAACCATAACACACTTACTCTTGGGGAGCGGCGTATTCCTAACTGTTATAACTTATGAAAGAGGATCTTGGGAAGAAACTTGACAGAAAATGGGGGAGGGGGGTTTGAAAAGAGGGGTAAAAAATGTAAGTGTTTTAGTGTGCTATAAGTTATAACAATTCGAAATTATAAGTTTCACCATAATCCTAGTAGCTTTTTAAAAAAAAAATTAATGTGTCATTGCTTGCTCTTTACACTTTTAAAGCACAATTTTATCTTTTCCGTCAGAGATATTAGTTTTTTTTATATATATTTGGGTAAGTAAACTATATTTGGCCATAAATTTTAGTGGTTTTTATATAAAAAAATTCATGTTACTCACTTGAATATTCTCGTCAAATTTAGAAAATTTTGGTCATGTTTAATGATTATTTTCTATGAAAATTATATAAAATAAACTTTTTATAATTTTTTTGAATACCTACTTAAAGATATTAATGTTAATATATATGAACAAATAGACAAGAAAATAATAAATTATGAGCGTGTTAACTACCAATCTTTTTCATAAAGTAACCCACTCATAAAAAGATAAAAGAACATTTAGAAGTAAAAAAATGTTAGGCCCATATTTTGTTGTATATTGTTTGTTGGATGTATAGCTTTAATGATATAGAGTTGGGTTAAGCCTACTAAATATTTCCATAAGTTGTATTTAATGACACACTTTATCCTCAATATGAAATTAAGGAAAGTTAATTCCAAACATGGTACCGAGCCACACGCCTAAACCTATCTTCTCGCCCTTTTTTTTACCTTTGCTATGACGCTTCCCCATGACAGTGCCGCCATTACTGACGCTGGTAAACTTAACCGTCCTCCTCGTATTATTTTGCGATCTAGAGATCAACCTGGAAACTTAATTACTCACGTAATCCTTACTTGGCATAGACTAGGGCAATCAAGTTGTCTTTAAAAGCTCATCACAAATTTGTGTTTAGTGATGGCACCATTGGAAGACCACCTGACAAAAAGAAGTTACTCGATTGGGACATCCATAATTATATGCTTGTGTCGAGGATGCTCCACAGCATCAGCATGTATGTGAAACTCACTGCCTCCGTTCCCTACCATGATGAAGCTTGACCCTTGTAGTTGTACTTGGAGAAAATATTTTGCATGACCCATCAATAATTACGCACTCTTATTACCATGTGCAAGCAATCAAATTCATACAACAATATTTTTCTAAAAGGGCAATTTTTCAAGTATTCAAGCCTACAATCATCTCTCCAGAAAATCTTGAGCCTATCTCTCTAAAAATTCTTAGAGCTCTTTAACCCACTTTATTACTCCCTCTTTGTAAACCTTTAATTTTCCATTAAACACCAATCTAAAACCCCGGTACCTTATATCTCTCATTATCTAGTAGTTTTTCTTCCTCAAAAATTTTCTTTTTATATCAATGAATTATCCATATACAGACTTTGATGATGCTCTTAGTGGGCCTATAAAAAAAATTGGATCCTAAAATTCAATTAGAATTTGGTGATATGTTGTCATCCAATGTGGTTTTCCCTATATCGCGGTAATGGGACAGTTTAAGGACACAATAAATATTTCAGTCGAGGATATCCAAGCTTGGGTTTCCTCCTGTTGGATTTCTCAACGTGCAATAAAAGTTGAGAAAGTGGGCAAAACTTTATTTTTCTAATGTGCCAATATGGATGATCGTTATAACCTTCTCTCCAAATGTAATGCATGCTGTAAAGGAGCACTTCTAGTATTCAAATGCTGATTCCCAAGTGCTTTAGTCAAAAGTTTTGATTTTACTTCAGCCCCTCTTTGGATTTGAATTGAAGGTATACCTCTAACTTCTAATTACCCCCATGTCGCAAGAAGGGCATTGGAAAAATTAGGGAGGGTTATCACTTTTGATAATGCTTGTCTATTAGATGGCCTAAAAGAATTCGTAAGAGCCAAGGTTGATATAACTCTTGACAAACCCCTAGTGCCTGGTTACTTTTATGAGTACCAATGACACTTTGAATGGGTGGATTTTAGATATGAGGGAGTTCTTAACTTTTGCAAATGTTGTGGTAAAGTAGGTCGTAAAGCCAACAAATGTAGATTATCATTGGATGAATCTAAACGGCAATTTGGCAAAAGAGTAAGGGAAATATGCATTAGACATGAAAACCTTATGATTCACCATCCTCTTACATATTTTTTCACAAATAAGATCATAGGATTGAGAAGAATTGAAGTACTCAAGACTTCAAGATTTAACCTTTTTGAATACCCCTCGGATGAGATCCCCTTCTCTTCTAGTTTTTCAGAATCATCCTCTCAATAATCCCAAAACTGCCTAAAAAATTCACACAAATTGCATCACCATGGTTGTTGCTCCCGAAAAAAGGAAGAGACATTTTTCGAACTCCTCCAGTGATGAAGATTCTTCTGATCGGAAGTTACCAATTTGGGCACGGAGTGTAATATCCCGAAAATTTAAACTTGATTAACATTGATAATTAGCTTAAATAAATAGTATAAAAATTTATTTCTTTATTTAATCACTTCTCTAATATATTTGAAACAAAATAAAATCAAGTATATTTAATAAAATAAGCTAAGTTAGATTTGTAATAGATTAAAAGAAAGTACGAAAAGACACTATTTTAGTAATAGCAAAAAAAGGAAATTCACCATCCACACAACTCATCTTCTTCCTCAAGCTCCATGTCCTTGCTCCCCAAGGCTTCTAGAACTCCTTGCTCCCCAAGTATACTTCACCATTAAGCCTTCATTATTTTTACTGAATTTTGCTCCTAAGATTACTATAAATAGTATGCTGATTTTACTATTCATCTCCACCCAAAAATCAGAAAAAATATCTCAAACACAACCTTCATAAATTCCGGCAACCACCACCCGCCTGCCCCCTCGCCGGCGCCAACCAGCCACGCACCACCCTCCCTCTTCCTCCTCCACGGCCTGCGCGAACACCCCCTTCCTTCTCCCTCCTCTATTCCTCGCCGCACTCGCCTGCCGCTGCCGCGCCGCGCGCCGCCCCTGCCGCCAGCCACGTCCCCTCCGCCGGCCTGCCGTCCAGCTCGCTGCTGCACCATGCCACCCGCTCGCCGGAGCTCCGACCACCTTTCCCTCATTCGTTGCTTTGTGTTTTAATACAGTAAGTTATATATAGTTTTCCCTCATATTCTTTATTTTGAAAAGTTATTAGAATTAATTAAGTCATTAGTCTATTTGTTACTTTAGGCTTATTAATTAATCTACTTAACCCATTTCATGTTATTAGTAGTTGAGCTACTAGGATAATTAACTAAACTAATTTAACTTGTGATCTTGTTTTTATAGTTGGAATCCATATTAGCTAATAAACTTATTTATAAATAATTGTACTTCTAACCTTGCAAGTCTAATTTAAATATAGGGACTTAGTATGTTTAATAAAACAAGTTGTTTGGACTTAGTTAATTAAACTCAATGTTTTAAAGTCCACTTCACTTCATGAAATAATCATACAACCTAATTATAGTTTAAAATAAATTATGACATAGTCACTATTACTACACCTTAACTACATAAATGGTGTTTTTGGTTAATTGAATTATAGTTTCATTCTCACATAGTTATAATTTAAGTCATGTATTATAAAGTAATACTAATTAAGTACACTTGGATTTTAAGTATAATGTTAGTAAGCTTAATCTATAATTAAAGTCCCACTTTTTAGCTTAATGAAATGAATATCACTTTTCAAGTTGTAAATTAAGTAAATCACATTTTCATGGACACTAACTAGTAGGGATATCACTAATACAAGTTAGAATTTAACAATTAGTTAGATAATCACTTTACTATTAAAAGTCTAACTAAAGCATGAAAGTTCTATAATCACACCTTCAAATCATTAAACATGAATTTTCATGAATCTTATAAGTAGGGGTTGTTACTAAATAATTTTACATAAGTTGGACTTAGAACTCATATTAAATGTGTCATCTATTATATTAATATTAAAGGAACTTGGTGACCAAGTTAGTAAAATCAAGAGTTATAGTTTAAGTAATTAATGGTGATAATGAGGTTGCATAACTATTAATTTCATAACTCGCTATAAAGTCATAATAAGGAACTTCCCATCATAAGCACATGATGGAAATGGATCGTAGAGCTTAAAGATCTAGAACAAAATATTAATAAGTCGTTCTTTATTAATTCTTGAATAGATTAGAAAGGAAAAGAGATATTACAAGCCTCCCCCGGCTATCAAGTATAATAATCGCAACTCGAGGTAACGTCTACTGCTAACACCCGCACTCCCCTTCCAACTACGTTCTATGACGCTTTTACATAATGTTTTGATGATATGTGTTTATGGATTGCGGGGTATGAATGTTTTGCTAACTGATGGTTACGATGATGTTATGATATAAACTGTTTTTCATGATGCTTAAAAGATGTTTTATGAAGTAAATATAAAAATAACGAAACATGATAATTGAAAGTGAAAGACAGTTCTTGGCAGTACTTTATGGGCACCGCAAGTGTCACCTTTGTTGTGACCGTCTTTCGGATATGGGCACCGCAAGTGTCACCTTTGTTGTGACCGCCATTCAGAATAATGTTATGGGCACCGCAAGTGTCACCTTTGTTGTGGCCGCCTTTCGGTTTAATGATTATCATGTTACGATGTTGTACTTGCCAAGTTACCATTAAGAATGATGTAAGATTATATAGGATAATATCTCATAATGGTTGGATTTCTATTATCAAGTTATATGTTTATGAAATGATGTTTGCGATATTCTCTTCTCCCTGTTTTCAAATAAAATGAGTTGAAATGAATTTACGTTGTTAGAGTAGTATGTTACTGAGCCTCGGCTCATGAAGTTTTGTTTTTCTGTTTTAGGTACCGATGGGGATGATGCAATGGCTAAGCAGTGAGGAATTGATATTAAAATGACTCAAACACTTATAGTTTTTGTAACCTAAGTTATCAGTTAGTTTAATTAACTTTAACTCTATTTTACTTTAATATAATCTAGCATGTTTAAGTTTCCACGTTATTATATGTTTATGTGAGTATGTTGCCGAGTATTTTCCTAATGGAAAGTACGACAATAACGCACCGACTAAAGGCTAGGTCTTCCGCTGCTAATAATCAAAGTTAATTAAGCTAATATAGGTGCTTAAAGGTCGAGGCGTTACGGAGTGGTATCAGAGCCACGGTTCTGAAGCCCTAAGTAAAACCTTCATGGTTTTACGTCACTTTAATTAGGAAGTATAAGAAAAGATATAACTTGGAAATAATTGTAAATAAAAAGGTGATAGTAACAATAAGTAATAAAAATAAGATAATGAGTAATGTAAATGATAATATGAGTGTGAGTGCTAGGAACAGGATGGGATCATTTTTCATTATTATATACTCCCTCCGTCCTAGAATAGTCTGATCACTTTCCTTTATGTTTGTCCCAAATTAGTTTGAACACTTCTTTTTTTGGCATGGTCCCACTATTAATATATTATTTCTTTTACACATCTTTGGCCCACACTCTACCTTTTATCAATAAAAAGTTACCCAAGTTTCTCTCTCCTATAATAAAAAAAATACCCCACCAACTCCTATTACATCTACTTTTTAAATAAAATAACATTTGATAACCACACTACAACTTATCACCTTAAATTACGTGTCCCAACAAGTGTTCAGATCTTTCTAGGACGGATGGAGTAACGGTTAATAAGTTTTGGTTGTTATGAAAGCGTAACAACGTTAAACGTTTCATATTATAGAGGATGGCATCAAGTGAAAGCGAACGCACTAAAGAAGGAAACGCGAACAACGCTGATTTGGAGGAAATGAGAGCAAGACTTGACGCACTTCGAAACGACCCTATTTCCAAGGATTCCTCCGGAGAAACAAATGGGAATCAATTGAACTTGATGGGGCTCATGATGATGGAGATTCTGCAAGGGAACAGGCAACGACCGAAAACTGAGCAAGAGGAATGCTCTAACATGTTCAAGAAGTTCTCCACTCACAAGCCGCCAACTTATGACGGCAAGCCAGACCCCACGGAGTTCGAGGAATGCCTCAACAGCATGGAGAAGTTGTTTGATGCTACTCAATTCCCTGACAAGTGGGAGGTCAACTTTGCAGTCTTTTATCTGAAAGGACAAGCCGATTTGTGGTGGAAAACTGCAAAGAAGATGCATGATCAACCGGATTTTGGTTGGGAAAAGTTGAAAGAAGCTATGAGAAGATAGTTTTATCCCCCGTCTCTACAACTATAAATGGAGTTTGAATTTATCCATCTGAAGCAAAGAAGCATGCCTGTATTGGAGTATGCCGTAAAGTTTAATGAGTTGGATCGATTCGGTCCTGACCTGGTAACTACTGATCGACAGAGGATGAACCGCTTCGAAGGAGGTCTAAACCTTGATATCCAAGTAAAGTTGGCAGCACACATGAGTAGCTCATACCAAGAGCTATATGATAGAGCTATAAATGTCGAGAGAAAAACGAAGCTGCAAAAGGAGGTATATGAGAATGGGAAGAGAAAAGGGAACTCTCAGGGAAGCCAACCAAGCAATGGTTTCAAAAGGCAGAACACAGGGTACACGGGAACAACAATGGTCAGAAACAAGTTCCTCGTTGCAACAAGTGTAATACGTCGGGCCATCTAGTGAGAGAATGTCGATGGGGAAGCGATCAATGTTACTGCTGTGGTAAGCCAGGCCATGTGATTAAGAATTGCCCTCTTGGTGTTCGTAGAGTTGGAGATGTAACCAACCGTGTCCAGTGAGAGACCAAAGGGTTACGCATAACTCCGGTTATGGTGGCAACACAAGCAACAACAACAACAGAAACCCTCCCAGAGGACCTCCTCAAGCTGGAAGAATGTTTATGATGCAAAGAGAGGAAGCTGAAGCTGATGACACCGTCATTACCGGTTCCTTCCCTGTTAACTCTGTACCTGCTTATGTTTTGTTTGACTCTGGAGCTTCTCATTCGTTTATATATGCGTCATTTGCTAAGAGTTTAAAAGCTAAATCATGTCCTGAGTTCTCATTCATGTCTGTCGCCCTTCCAAATGGTGCATCTATTTTATGTAAAATCCTATATAGGGATAGTCCTATCCTCATAGAGAAGTGTGAATTTCTTGTGGACTTAGTTCAATTTGACCTAACTTACTTTGATGTGATTTTGGGAATGGATTGGTTGTCTAAGTATAAAGCCGACATTAACTGCCTTAATCATGAGATATCTCTTAGAAGACCAGATGGATGTAAAGTTTCCTATCAAAGAAGGAAAGTCAAGCCCAAAACCATCTCGACCGCAAAGGCTTTCAAATTGCTAGCAAAAGGGTGTTATGGATTGTTATGCCATGTGGTTGACGTGACCACCCCCGAACTCCCTTTATCAGACATTCCAACAGTCTGTGAGTATTCCGATGTGTTTTAGAAGAGGTACATGGCAGGCCTCCGCAAAGGGAAATAGACTTCAACATTGATCTGATCCCAGGATCTGCTCCAATCTCAAAAGCACCTTACCGTATGGGACCAGCAGAATTATAAGAATTAAAAAAGCAGTTGGACGAATTGCTCGAGAAGGAGTATATTCGGCCAATCGTATTACCATGGGGAGCACCAGTCTTATTTGTGAAAAAGAAAGATGGGACCATGAGATTGTGCATCGACTATCGGGAGTAAAACAAGATCACCATCAAGAATAGATACCCACTCCCTCGCATCGATGACCTATGTGATCAACTCCGAGGTGTAACTACCTTTTCAAAGATTGATTTGATATCCGCATACCATCAACTACGCATCAAGCCTGAAGATATCTCAAAGACCGCATTCAGGTTCCGATATGGTCATTATGAGTTCACGGTGATGCCATTTGGGTTGACAAATGCCCCCGCTGTTTTCTTGGATCTAATGAACCGTGTCTTCAAGCCGTACCTCGATAAGTTTGTTGTTGTATTCATCGACGACATCTTGGTGTTTTCAAGGAGCCCGAGTGAGCACGAAGAACATTTGAGAAAAGTTTTGGAGGTATTAAGAGAAAATCAATTGTATGTGAAGTTGAAGAAGTGTGAATTCTGGTTGAAAGAAGTAGCCTTCTTGGGTCACATCATTTCTGAAAATGGAGTCTCTGTTGATCCTGAAAAAAGATAAAAGCTATAATGGAGTGGCCTAGACCTACCAGCGTCCCCGAGGTTCGAAGTTTCATGGGCTTAGCAGGATAATATCGAAGATTCGTCCAAGACTTCTCTAAGATAGCTCTGCCCATCACTCGATTGGTTAAGAAGTTTGTCAAGTTTGAATGGAATGATAAATGTGAATCAGCCTTCCAAGAATTGAAGAAACGTCCCACCTCTGCTCCTGTTCTTAGCCTTCCTTCCGAAACCGACGGATTTGTGGTGTACAGTGATGCCTCTAAGCATGGATTGGGATGCGTTCTGATGCAAAACGAGAAAGTCATAGCTTATGCTTCCCGGACGGCTCAAGCCTCACGAGCATAATTATCCTACTCATGACCTCGAATTAGCCGCAAGTGGTGTTTGCTCTCAATATATGGCGACACTACCTTTACGGTATTCCGTGCAAGATTTTTACCGACCATAAAAGCCTTAAATACATTTTCACACAAAAAGAATTGAACTTGAGACAATGTAGATGGTTAGAGCTCCTGAAAGATTATGATCTCGACATTGAGTATCACCCTGGAAAGGCTAACGTCGTAACCGATGCCTTAAGCCGAAAAGCTTACCTAAACACAACCTTAACCCTTCCCAAAGCCATCTGCGATGACTTAAAGAAGATGAAAGTGGAAATCATTCGGAGAAACCGAGGCGCATACCCGAATGCATTGGAGTTACGACCGACATGGTTGGAGGAAATAAAAGAGGCTCGGAATGGAGATTCGGAGATGGAGGAGATAAAGAGTGATGTGAAGAAAGTGGAAGTCACCAGGATTTGTGATCCGGAGAAGACGGGACACCGAGATTTCAAGGAAGATTATGTGTTCCTAAAAACGAGGTGTTAAAGAAGAAGATACTAGATGAAGCTCACAACAGTCCTTTTTCCATTCACCCTGGAGGAAATAAGTTATACAAAGATCTGAAACATAATTTTTGGTGGAGTAATATGAAGCAGGAAGTTGCTGAATATGTGACAAGGTGTTTGACGTGCCAGAGGATCAAGATAGAACACCAGAGACCCGCAGGATTATTGCAGCCCTTGGATGTTCCAACTTGGAAATAGGATTCGATTTCTATGGATTTCATTGTTGGGTTACCACCATCATCCCGAGGCATGAATAGCATTTGGGTGATCGTGGACAGGTTGACTAAATCAGCACATTTCTTGGCAATCAGAAATAATTGGAGCCTCGATAAGTTAGCAGAGTTATATATGAGTATGATAGTCAGATTACATGGTGTTCCAAGTTCTATTGTATCTGATCGAGACTCGAGGTTCCAAGCAAAATTTTGGAAGAATTTACAGAAAGCTTTTGGTACCAAACTCAATTTCAGTACCGCCTTTCACCCAGCAACCGATGGTCAAACCGAGCGAATGATTCAGACCCTCGAAGATATGTTGAGAGAATGTGTGTTGGATTTTCATGGAAGCTGGGAGAAATACTTGCCATTGGTGGAGTTTTCCTATAATAGCTATCAGGCTAGCATCAAGATGGCACCATATGAAGCACTTATGGGAGAAGGTGTAGAACACCTCTTTATTGGAGCGACATCAACGAAGCACGAATGATTGAGCCTGACTTGATACAGGAAACGACAGAAAAAGTATGACTTATTCAAGCTAGGATCAAGACTGCGCGAAGTAGACAAAAGAGCTATGCGGATCGTCGAAGAAGGCCACTAGAATTTATGGTGGGTGATCATGTCTTTCTGAAAGTATCACCTACCAAAGGTGTTGTGAGATTTGGACAGTCTGGTAAGCTGAGCCTGAGGTATATTGGTCCGTATGAAATCCTGGAGCGAGTCAACGAAGTAACTTATCGATTAGCTTTACCCACAGACTTGGATCGAGTGCATAACGTCTTCCATATGTCGATGTTGAGGAAGTATAACGAAGTAATTTGGCATTGGTGCATTACTAGCTATTTGAGAAGATGACATAAATTATCCTAACTATAACTCAGTTAGCTGTTGGTGCTAGCTGTATGATTGTTGTTGTACACCAGCATATGTGATTTTTTTTTAAAAAAATTTACGTCAAGTGCTCTGGTTGTTAGGAAAAAACCGGAGCACTTGATTCACAAGTGCTCCCGTTTTCTCTTATCAAATGGAGCACTTGACGTACTTTGGACATATAAAATTCATAAGTGCTCCGATTTTTAAGACAACCAAGATCATGAATCTTTTAAGTACAACTAGCCAACTAATAAAACTGTGCTTAGGGATATTATGATGATCCCACACAACTTCACACCATTTACTTCTAACACTAGGATCATGAATCTTCTTATATACAACAACAATATTATAAGTTGGTTGTGTCAGCCAATTCACACCAATTCCCCTTGTAATCTCTTCTCTAGCCCTGCACATATATTTAACAATCCAACTAGCAAAATGAGGAGCATTAAAAGTGCTCCAGGACTTATTTTTAATATACATTGTGTGAACCCACTTAACCCAAAGATTATCAGCCTTCATAGCTATGCTCCAAGCATGTTTTCCAATCATAGTTGTGTTCCAAGGCAACAAAGACCTGAAACCAAGTCCTCCATGACTTCTAGGCACACACACATCCTCCAACTTACATAACAAGGTTTTGGACTATTATTACAAGTACATGTTCTCAGAAATGCCCTACAAACAACATCCACTACTACAAAAACACCTTTAATTTATAAGTCCTCCTTTTAAAGTCGCCTGTTTTTAATGTGCGACACTAAAACTTTTGAAGTCCCATTTTATAATAGAGGCGACACGTAACGTTATTTGTAGATATTTTAAAAACACTAGCGTGTCGCCTGTTATATAAAAGGTGACTCTAAAAGTTTTAATGTCGTACATTAGAAATAGGCAACACCTATCCATCCTTAATTTTTATTTCAGTTTCCTTCCTTACAAATATAATGACATAGTATTCGTGTCGCCTATTATAATAAAGCGACAAAAACACTATACGTGTCACACTCAATATAATAAATGACACCTAAACTCCCTAATTTTAAAACTAAAATTTCCCCAAATAATCAATTGAAGTTTTATTAGTTTTGTTTACGTGTCGCTTGTTAAAAATAAAGCGACTCATATGCCTTACACGTAGAGATGTCAATTCGGTTCAACGATTCGGTTATGGTTATATCCAAACGATTCGGTTCATATCGGTTCGGTTTACAAATGCTTAAAATTATTAACAGTTTAGTTCAGTTCAGTTAACAAACTTTTCAGTTCAGTTTAATTCAGTTATTTTTCTTTCAAGTTTCAGTTCAGTTCAGTTGCAGTTTAAACCAGTTTTATCCGAACAGTTAAACCAACCAATGGTTGAATCCATAGCAGTTAAAACACGTTGCAATTATTTTCAATTTCGTTTCAGTTTATTTCAGTTATTGACGAAAATCACATAAGTTCGACAATAATCGCATCGGTTCGGGTAGAAAGTTTGTCACATTCTTGTATTTGTCCGATAAAAATGAAACCTCATGTCGGGTTTTGGCCAACTGTTTTTTCGGGTTCGGTTAAAATTAACGTGGCAAATAAGTGTAGTTTGACACTTGCCTTGAAAAAAACCGATTGGGCTGTACTTCACAAAAAAGTGTATGAAAGTGACATCGATTTATGTGTACAAGACTGGTATATTTGACAATTTGGAATAAGACAATTTTATATAAGTCGATATTCAAACTTTTAGTTGTATGCAAATTATATCATGTTTGGTTAAAAAGGACGTCTCATATCAGTATAAATTTTTATAAACTTCCTCGAAAGACGAGTTAGACATTTTTTAAATAGTCGATTAGATCAATGTCTTACTCTTGCTATATTAGATCAATGGATTAATATAACTATACTAGTCATTAAGCTCTATGCATTTGAAAACTGAAAACATATAATCGACGTAAAATAAGTTAATAGTGGATTAGTTCAAGGTATCTATGTGAATTGATAAGTTAAATCAAGATAGCAATACTCCATTTAAATTAATCGTCAACAAGTTATATTCAATTTGAAACTCATGTATCTTAGCCAAACTGAAAGAAATTGATGTTACATTAGATGAATGTGTCAACATAAGTCGGTAAAGTAATTGAAACTCAAAACATTTACTTAAATTGAAACATGTTGTTATTGGAATGAGTGTATCAATGTAAGTCGATAAACTAATTCAAGATAATAACAGTACTCTACTTAAGTTAATCATCTTTAAGTTGAATTCATTTCGGAACCGAAAGCATATAATTAAGTTGCAACAAATGTAGAACAATGTAACTCAGTAGATTGGTTCAATATAACAATACTCCATTTAAGTTAATCGTCTCAAAATTAAATTCATATTGAAACTCAAAACATCTACTTTAACAGGTACCCTAAGTTTAATTCAAGATAATAACAGTACTCTACTTAAGTTAATCATCTTTAAGCTGAATTCATTTCGGAACCAAAAGCATCTAATTCAGCTGCAACAGATGTAGAATAGTGTAACTCAGTAGATTTGTTCAATATAACAATGCTTCATTTAAGTTAATCGTCTCTAAGTTAAATTCATAGTGAAACTCAAAACATCTAATTTAAATTGAAACAAGTTGATATTGGATTAGATCGATGTATGATGTATCAATGTAATTCAAGATGGCATAAGTTCGTTTAAGATAATCGTCATTACGTTGTATTCATTACGAAACTCAACATCCAATTGAATTAAAATGAGTTGTTATTGTATAAGATCAACAAATATATCAATGTAAGTTAATTAATTAACTTAATAGAAGATAACAATATTATATCTAAGGTAAGCGTCTTTAAGTTAATTTGTTTCGAAACCCAAATCATCTAATTGAATTGAAAACAAGTAGTTAATTATTGTTACTATGTCGTAGTAAACCTTATTGCTATAAAATAATTGAATTGATATAAGTACATCCAACTTCATATTTATGTTAAATATCAACTTAGGACGATTAGTTTTGTTAGATGATGTAACTACGATCTAGTCTGAATCAGTAAAATTAAGGTTGGTCAAGTTAATTATCTCTTTGCATGATTTTCGATTTTCAAGTAAGTATTGTAACAAAGAAGTGTATTTGTTACTTGGTTTATACTAACACTCATCTATAAACATGCATGCAAAGATCCTCTAAAAAGAAAAAAGAGGGAAAAATCTAATGCTACTAATACGCACCCTACAACAATCCATGGCATTATATTACTTCTAGATTCCCACATCGAACATAACGAAGACTAAGATGGAATGGGGAAATGTTGAAAGTTCTGTAGTAAATTAGTCATGTGTCCTAGATTGCCACATCGGCGTGTGATAAAGAGTATGAGGGATGAAATACTATAAAAAATAGTGTAGAGCATGCATAAACATTACACTTAAGGGCCCAACAATTCCGAAGTCATATTGTCCTAGTTAGATGATGGGCTGGAATACTGGACAATAATTGAGGAATTAAAATCGTAAAACTATTTTTTTTTCATTAAGAAATAAGTAAAAAAATAAAACAAAAAAGATTTTTTACATTGTTAATTTATTTCTTACTAAGCAATTGAGTTGAGTTCAAGTCGAGTTTTTCTAGCAAACTGAGCTCAAGTCGAGCTTTTCGAGCAAACCGAGCTCGAGTTTCTCGAGCAAACCAACTCGAGTTGAGTTGAAACAAATCTTAACGAGCACGAGCCGAACAAAAGTTTAGCGAACTTAATGAGCACGAGCCGAGTAGAATCAGAAAGTTTACGAGTCGAGTCGAGCAGAGGTCTGCTCGCGATCGACTCGCTCGATTAGCACCCCTAGTGAGAGTATATCATAAAGTTGAGTAAAATTTAAATTGAGTATATCATAAAGTTGAGTAAAATTTAAATTGAGTTTGGAGTATAAAAGTAGTGAACTTGACATAGTTGAAAATTATCAAGAAATTAAGTTATATGTCATAAATTCAAGTACTAATAAAAAATTATTATGATAAAATTTGTATGTGAATTGTAGTACTAGCATGAATTTGGGTAATATTGAATTCGGTTCGGGTATAGTTAAAAATCAGTTTAAAACAATTTGAGTTTAAATTGGTTTTAGTTCAATTCAGTTTCAGTTTTAGTTTGAATCAATTCAGTTAATTCAGTTACATATTCAGTTTAGTTCAGTTCAGTTCAGTTCAGTTGATCGATCAACTTTTCAGTTTTTCACAGTTATTTTCAGTTACAGTTTGTTTCAGTTCAGTTGTAGTTCAGTTTTAGTTTTTCATTTACAGTTTATTTCAGTTTCAGTTCATCATTTTTCAGTTGATTTCGATTCTAATTACTCCCGCCGCTTTTAATTCGCCTAAATTTCATTGTTTAATTCAACCAAATAGTTCATTAATCAAACTGACGGCTCTAAATTACATGTCATAGATTATGGTACAAGCGACACAAAAACCAAAGGAAAGAAAAAATTAAGAAACCAAAACCGCGGGATTTCATCACGATTGCCGGCATGAAGATTTCCCTAAAGAGAATCATGGAAACATTTTTTTTTATCTAGATCTTTGTTTCCAAGACTCTTTCGATCTCCTTCTTCCCCCAAGACCCTTACAATCTTCTTCTGCCCAGAAACCCATTAATCCTGCTGTTCTGACAAGAGCAATTTATTATCATCTCAATAGCAATTTTCTTCCAAATTGGGCATTTAATTCAGCGTCGGCACAAGAGCAATTCATCTTCATAATTTTCGCCCAGTATAAGAAGTCACTCAATTGATCCAAGAAGTTCAATGGGGTTTATTTGATTTGTTCAATTTCTACGAAATTGAAGTGTATTCTATTAATCTGTAAGTTTAGACTTTAATTCTTTGTGTTTATGTTATTATCCTTTTATCTCTTATCAAATTGGGCATATTGAATTGAATTGAATTGATTAGATTGGGCGTTTGTTTTAAAAAAAATTATTCAGTGAACCTAGTTTATCTTCATAATTTGGGCGAATTGGCAATCTGATTAAAATGGGCGAGGCTGGGAGATGTGGGAGATGCGGGTGACTCGAGGGAAGAGGGTTGGGGGGAAGGAAAGAGGGGCGTGGAAGATGGTGAGGATATAGGAGTGTGCTGAAGGTGCGAGGGTGAGTGCAGGGGAGTGTGCGCATAGGGAGGTCTGGGTAGGCGAGCCAGCAGGGGAGGGTGTGCGCATCGGGAGGTCAGTGGGGGATAGTAGAGGAAGAGAAATAGGGGGGCAACACAAGAAACTGAGAAGGTGTAGAAAACAGTACTAAAGAACATGTGAAAAGTTCCCAGAAGAAAGGAATCAGAATGTAGATGTTGGGACATTGGTGTAGAAATAATTGCATATAGATGATTTGTGTTGTGTCTTGTGTCATCTAGAATGAAATCGCCAAGATTAATCATAACGTATCTGTCTTCAAGTTCAAAAAGAAGCGAACTAAACAAGATATATATTTCATGTGGGAAATTTAAAAGGACAAGCAACAAAAACAGACAAATAGTATAAAAAATTTCATGAAGCATCAATTGTACAACAAGGACAGCTGAATTTTCTAAATGACACAGCAGTGATCATCTTAACACGCTGATATCCCTCTGATTGATCAGGCTCCAGAGAAACCACTGGGAAAATCATCAGCTTGCACTCCCTATTTATATGAGCACTAGCCTAGTAAATACATATTGCATTGAGATATCAGCAATGAAACAAAGAAACAGCACTCAAACTCCTTGAGTAAGAATATCCAGGTTTAGTGTCCCTTTGAACCTAGTAACAAGCAGTCCAATTCACCCACTTTTCTTTTCTTTTCTTTTCTTTTCACAAAACAAGGACCCAAGACTTGCAAGTATGATATCTTTAAAACGATAATCTACCATCGAAGGCTAAGATCACAATTCAAAGTAACAAAAAGATCAAATCAGATGAAACCCACAACACCGACAAGTTAATAAATGACCTCAAATTGCATTGATTTTTGTTGGAAGGTTGATTATAGTCATTTTACAGATTTTTTGCTTTGATTTTTGCATTTATATATAATTTTCATTACTCATTTCTTTTATTTTGTAGGATATTGTAATCTTGCCACCTTATTCTACCGATCCAATCCTACCCACACTCACCGATCCAAAGTAGGATCCTTGGCCACCTTTATTTCCATACATAATTGAGGTATGTATATTTACCCTCTTTTTTTATTTGTAGGCTCATATAAGGTGAATATGCTTAACTCGTATTTTCTTATGTTGTGGTTATGAATGATATTACAAGTTCCATTTCCCATAAAAAAAATTAATGATTTTATACTAAAGCTAATCATTACCCCAAAGAACATGCAGAACTAAAATTATTTGATTTGAATAAGTACACGTGTATACATAGTTGGAATTGATATATGTGACATATATATTCATTGTTTAGATATGGACAAAACTTGGATTTCACGTAAGTGTACTATCCCTGAATTTCGCCAAGGGGTTGAGGATTTTATTTTTACTGCACTTACACATAGAAAAGAAGGAGAAAAAATGTGTTGTCCTTGCAAAACTTGTGGTAACATGCGTAGGGTGTCTACGGAAGATGATATACGAGAGCATATTTTTTGGAAGGGGTTTTCCAAAAATTGTACTGAATGGATATGGCATGGTGAAGGGGAAACAGGCACCAAGAATAGTAGTTACGGAGACCGTGTGGAGGACTTAAATACTCACCATGGTAATGAAAACGAGGTGTTTGATGAGGTGTTGCACGACACGGAGGATGATTTCATAGAGGGGCCACCTGTTTATGAAAGTTTATTGACTGATGCTCAGACACCTTTGTATTCGGGGTGCACTAAGTACGCTCGATTAACAGGTTCACTAAAATTATTTAAACTGAAAGCAGCAGGTGGATGGACAGATAAAAGTTTAACAAACTTGCTGGAAATTAAGAGATGTTTCCCGAAGGTAACAAGCTTCCAAATTCTACTTACGATACTATGAAAATGTTGTGTCCTGTGGGTTTGGATGCTGAGAAAATACACGCTTGCCCTAATGATTGTGTGTTGTATTGAAAATATTATAAAGATCTGCATCAATGTCCAATTAGTGGGACATTGCGCCACAAGGTGAAGAGCAATGGTGATAGTGCCAAAGAAGGGTCTCCTGCCAAGGTAATGTGGTATCTACCTATAGTTCCTACGCTCAAAAGCTTGTTCGCTAATGCTAAAGATGCAAAGAATTTAACATGGCATGCAGACGGGCGAAAGAATGATGGAATGCTTCGGCATATTGCTGATTCCCCTCAATGGAAACATATTGATACTATCTTTCCAGATTTTCGTAGTGAAACAAGGAATTTAAGGCTAGGCTTATGTACATATGGAGTCAACCCATTTAGTAACATGAGTAGTCAGAATAGCACTTGGCCAGTTCTCTTGGTGAATTACAATTTACCACCTTGGTTGTGAATGAAGCGAAAATACATTATGTTATCATTATTGATATCTAGGCCTAAACAACCTGGAAATGACATAGACGTGTACTTGGCACCACTCATTGAGGATTTGAAGAAATTGTGGGATGAAGGTGAGCCTATGTATGATGCATATCGCAAGGAAACGTTTACACTGCGTGCCATGATCTTCTGCAGAATTAATGACTTTCCTGCTCACGGGAATTATCTGGCCACATTTTCAAGGGATACAAAGCTTGTCCTATTTGTGAAGATGATACTAAAGTTGTTCGATTGAAGAGCAGCAAGAAGCTTGCATACATTAGTCAATGAGTATTTCTACCTCGTAGTCACCCTTGTCGTCAGCTTCGCAAAGCTTTTCATGGAAAGCCTGAACAAGGATATGCTCCTAAGCCTCTTACGGGGAAGCAAGTTTATGAACGTGTGAAGGATATAATTGTGTTTTCGGCAAACCGTACAAGTCGCTGGGTGACAAAGTATGCTATAAAAAGATGTCTGCATTTTGGATCCTTCCGTATTGGGAACATCTTAGTGTAAGGCATTGTATCGATTTGATGCATGTTGAGAAAAGTGTATTTGATAGTTTGATCGGAATACTTCTCAACATGCCAGGGAAGACTAAAGATGGAAAGAAGGCTAGAAGGGACATGGTTAAGATGGGAATACGTTTTTGAATTGAAAGCTATAAAAAAGGGAAAGCCATATTACTTACCTCCAGCTTGTTATACTTTATCTAAGGAGGAGAAAAAAGTATTATGTGAGTCCTTACATAATGTGAAAGTTCCATCTGGATATTCATCGAATATTCGGAACCTTGTGTCATTAAAAGATTTGAAATTAGTTGGATTGAAGTCTCACGATTGTCATACCATAATGCAAGAGATATTACCGATTGCAATTAGGTCAATTTTACCGAAGCAAGTATGACAAACTATAATCAGACTTTGTCTGTTTTTCAAAGCTATATGTTCATGGGTACTTGATCCTGGAATACTAGACTCTTTGCAAGCACAACTCATTGTCACGTTGTGTCAACTTGAGATGTATTTTCCATCCTCTTTTTTCGACATCATGGTGCATCTTGTTGTTCATTTGGTGAGAGAGATCAAACTTTGTGGGCCAGTATATTTAAGGTACATGTATCCATTTGAGTATGGGTGATTTGAAAGGTTATGTGAGGAACCGTTCTCGTCCAGAAGGCAGCATAGTTAAGGGTTATCTCACTGATGAGGTCCTTAGATATTGTGTCGAGTATTTGGAGGAGTTAGAAACACTTGGACTTCCAAACCCTCGTCACAATGAGGACAGAGTACAAGGTATTGGTACGGTTGGTTGTCAAGTGCTAAACTTAAGCCGTCAAACAGTTGATCAAGCGTACCTCTACATCTTACAACAAATTGATGGGGTGCAACCATATTTGGCAGACCATATGAGTTTGATTAGGCAGGAATATCATGGAAGAAGTGAAAATTTTTTGAGAGACAAACACAATCGATTATTCATCAGATGGTTCAAAGAGAAAGTGGCTCATGATTTAGAACAAACACCAAACAATGTTAGTGAAGACATTAGATGGTTAGCTTTTGGGACTGATGCAAATATTATATCCTATGAAGGGCATGATATAAATGGATATTGTTTTAACACCAAGAGGAGGGATGATAGTAGTACCACACAGAACAATGGTGTTTCCTTGGTGGCATCTGCTTTACATTTTTCTAGTGCCAAGGATAATAGTCCACAACATGCGAATATGGCATGTTATGGCATTATTGAGGATATCTTTGAACTTGATTTTATTCAGTTTAAGGTACCTGTGTTTAAGTGCAAGTGGTTGGATGTAGGCAAAGGTGTCAACAATGATGACATAGGATACACAGTCGTGAATTTCAATAAATTGGGCCATCGTGATGAGCCATTTGTCATGGCATCTCAAGCAAAGCAAGTATTTTATATGACTGATCCAGCTGACACATCAAAGTCAATAGTTACTCAACGCAAAAAACATGGTGTTGTTGTTGTGGATCTTGTACCAAATGAAGATGAGTATGACCAAATTAATGACATTCCAATTTTTTCCGTGTATCAAAACACATTTGTCCAGGTAGATGATTCAACATATCATTTTGCGAGATGACCACAATGAAGGTGTGGGAAGGGGAAGATAAGGCGAAGGCTGCTGTAATTTTATCTTTTAGTTATTGTGGTGCCGACATTTTTTTTTGGTAGCTAAACCCACACATATCCAACAGCCTCAACACTCCCTAATTACTCATCCCTGCTATGTACATTTCAAATTTCTGCTTGTTTGCCTCAAGACCGGACACTTCAGAGAAGTGCTTAAAACCTTGCAATAATAAACACAATACTGAACCATAGTCACCTTTGCAACACATTATAATGTCATCAGCAAAACATAAGTGCTTTAGTTAACGCATGTACACCTCGGATGAAATTAAAACGTTTCCCTCTCTCCTACAATCTTCATGGTTCTACTGAAATCCTCCATACATATGACAAAGAGCAGAGGAGATAATGGATCTCCCTGCCTTAGCCATTTCTTTCCTTTGAAGTAACCCACCAGTGAACCATATATCATTAAAGAGAAGCTTGGGGATTTTACAGACTCCATGGTTATCCCAACAAAAGCATCTGGAGACTTCAAAGCCTTCAATAAATCTTGCAAAAAGATCCAATCAATGGAATCATAGGCCTTCTTCATGTCGATCTTTATAATACAACCAGAAGCACCACCTTTTGTACCATAATGTCTCACTATATCCTGGCAGATTAGGATATTGTGTGCAGTAAATCTCCCTTTATAAAGGCACCTTGATTTGCTGTTATGAGGTAAGGAAGGATTTGACTAAGTCTAGAACACAATAGCTTGGTACTGCACTTGTAGATAACATTACAACAAGCAATTGGTTAGAACTCTGTTACAGCACCAAGACACTTAACTTTAGGGGTTAAAGCTAAGATAGTATGGTTAATTTCTTTAAGCAAATTTTTTCACTGAATGAAATCAAGGACAACATCTACACAATCATTCCCTACTATATCCCATGCATCTTTAAAGAAATGAGAACCATACCCATCAGGTCAGGTCCTGAAGATTTATATCCAGGAATAGAAAACAAAGCAGCCTTGACTTCAGCAGGAGAGAAAGGAAGGAGCATAACCCTTCCTTGTTCTTCAAAAAAAGCCGGACCAGCTTCTATCACAACATGACGAGTTCTTGTTCTGTCTTCTCTTGCAGTACCCAATAAATTTATGTAATACTGAAGAAATGCCTCATTCACCATTTCAGGTTTATCCACCCAAGTTCCATTCATATCTGTAATACATACACTGTATTCTACAATCTTCTGGACATTATTGCCTGATGGAACATCTTGGAATTTTCATCCCATCTTTTGACCCAGGCCAACTTTGCCTTTTGCTGTAGGAAAGATATGTATACATCAGGCAAATGCTGTTAAAGATAATTACCTAAATGATAACGATGTACCAGACAATCGGGAAGGCAGCAATGTCCCGGTACATATTCGACCCAGGTTTACCCGAGTTCAAACCCGACCCAATTCCTTCCGAGAATCGGCTTGAGCCAACCCAAGTGGCCAAGTCCACCCGAAAGACGGCTCGAGCCAACCCAACTTCATCTGATGCCGGCTTGAGCCAACCCAAGTTATTCCGAAACCAACTTAAGCCGACCCAACTCCATCCGATGCCGGCTTTATCTGAGCCAAGTTATTCTGAAAGCCAACTTAAGCTGACCCAACTCCATCTGATATTGGCTTGAGCCGACCCATATCCCCCCGAAAGCCAGCTTAAGCCGACCCAAGTCCATCCGGCGCTGGCTTGAGCTGTCCCTAGTCCTTCCGAGAGCAGATTTGTTCTGATCCAAGTCCTTCCGAGAGCCGATTCCGACCCAAGTCCATCGGAGAACCGATTTAGGCGGACTTCACCATATTCTATTCCAACCCAAATTCAACCAACCCATCTACCATTGGGAATTTCCCAAAATAATTCGGTCAACTCTGTAATTTTGACTTATTTGAGTTATGTCCTCACGAAGATAAAATATGGTAAAAATAAATAGCTTAACCTATACAATAGATGCATAGGTTAGAAAAATTCATAAAACATTATATGAGTTATGTAGGGAAGTTGAAGTCCTTTAAGGGAAAATGGGGATTCTAATTTGCCTCCTAATTTCCAGGAAATGTTCACTACAACAGTCTTCGATGGTGATGTGGGTATCCTGAGTACGAAAGAGATAAGACTCGATCCTAGACCTCTGGAACTGGAAGTGATGCCGATACAACTATACCATTACCATAATGTCATTATCAACTGCTCAAGTTATGTTTTTATTAAAAATAATATCCCGAGAGATAAGGATGAAATAGAGTGGTAAAAAAGAAGTAGATAAACGAGAGAAGATGGGTAGCTATAGGCGTTATTTAATTCCTCTACGCGGGATGAGCACTACCCCACTGTTAAGGTTTTATTGAAAATTAATTTGTATTGAAAGTAGTCGCCAACAATTCTTTTTAGGAAGAATCATAAACCTAATTGGATGTGGGAAAACCGTAGGGACAAATTATCCAATGTAGATTTCCCCGTCCTGGCTCCATAGATGGTCAAAATGAACCAAAGATTGAGTTCGGGGGTGAGGGTACGAATATAGTCATAATGAACCACATCCGCCCAAAGTTGGCCTTTACTAAATATCGATTCGTCATAGATTTTATGCCAAAGAATAATCAAATAACGTTTTAAGCACCCTAAAAATATTTAGTCTAAATTGGTTCAGAAAACACATAAAAAGACTAATTTTAGTGACATGTTATTATGCAATCAGTATTATAGGGAATCTAGCAAGTTGTCCAAATTAATCTCATTAATATTAGAACAGTTCTTTAGGTATTTGATTAGCAAAAATAACATGCGGGTGATAAAAGCAATAAAGCAGGACAATCATATAATATGCATATAATGATCAGGCAGTATGTAATAATATGAAAAATAAATAAAAAGAACGAGAAAGGTTTAGAATATACAATAGAGAGTTTAGTACTTAAAGATCTACATCATGAAATAAATTGTTAGTAACTTCAAAGCAATAAAAAAAGAGAATTTATTCAAGGATCCTCAGGTATTATACCTATGCGGCTTAGATTGAAGAGCGCAATGATCTTTAGGCGGAGCAATCGTGGAACCAGGAACACCGTGTGATTAAGAAATGATTGAGAGTATTGAAAGTATTTGAGTGTTTGAAGTATTCGAAGTATATTTTGGAGTATTCGAGAGAATTAGTGTGCTTAAAATAAGAAAATCAAAAGTCCTCCGTAATTCGGGAAATTGCGAGTGTCTATAGGAAAAAGAAAACTTGCGCTCCACGCAAGCCCTGCGCCAGGCGCACGTGGCAGACCCAGTGCCATGTGTTAGGCGCACAGTGTGCCTGACGCAGCCAACCCAATCAAGTTTAGGCACGTGTAAACGCGTTTTGAAAAGATAGAAAATAAAGTTGCGTCTCACACAAGACTTGCGTCAGACGCAGGACTCTGTGTGAGTCACAAAATCTACGTGTCAGGCGCTCATTTGCTCGACTGACGCATTCTTGCCTATGTGCTGGACGCATGTGGTGCGCTGAGCGCAGCCCCCTCGTCCAGCGCTTATTCTAGAATATTCGAGCATATTCGCTTGCGCATCTTTCGAAGATACCTTTTTTATCCCTAAAATTCCGGAGATGGAATTTTGCGGATTAAAAATCTGATTTTTGATAAAGATAATAAAAATATTTATGAAAAATATCTATTAAAATAATAAATATTTGATTGGGCTTTTAAAATGGACTTAAAACATTTTATAGTCTTAAAATACAATTAATCATCATGAACAATTAATTGGGCTTTAGAATATCATTTCGAAACACATTTTGGATTGGTTCTTTAAATTGCTCTTCCATCGGGTCGCGCCAACTAAGACCGCGGTATGTTTTATCATCGGATCTTTAAATGGGGAGACACGATTATGTGTCTATAGAAGCCCCCACTTTGACTGAGGTTCAGAAAACCGAAAGTCAAAGTATACGGTATCAGGACGGAGAACAATTCTAAACGCTCTGTAATTTAGAACTGATCTGTATACGCCGGTCTCTGCAAAACAAATTTAGTATGCAGGAAAATAACCACAAGCAATCTGATTACCTGCAGAAGAAGATGTTAGCAGATAGGTGCAAACAACTCAGATAAGCACGTAATGATGCAATAATGCAAACTTAGACTCTCTAAGGATGCATGAGGCATAATGCAAGGATTAAGGTTATGCAAAGCTAAGGGATGACACGTCCTGCAAGGTCAGGGTTATGCAATACTAGAATGTGTGAAATGCAATGCAAGGTCAGGGTTTTGCAAAGCTAGGATGTATGAAATGCAATGCAAGGTCAGGATTTTGCAAGGATAGGATGATGTGTAGAATGATAGAATGATTAGAGATTGAATAGAATGATTTTCGAAAATCGTTTTTAGCAAATGATCGAGGTCCGCAAACGAGATCCGCAGATTATCTCTTTGGGAGTTTTATTGGAGGAACCACCACATATATAGGAAGCCTCCACTTTGTGTGAGCTTATCTTGAATTTGGCATGTACTTGATCTGATATTGAAATATACTTGATCTGTCTTGAACTTTGAAAGTTTTCACTGGGAATTGTACTGGGGATTCTTCTTTGGAAAGTTGATATAGGCAAAGTCAAGTATTGCCGAAAATCATGGAATCATTGGGGAGTCCTTCGGGGAAAAGGAGAGCTTGGATTGAAAAAAAAAAGTTTGAATTTGTGACTTAAATAAGTGTAGGTGGGAAAAGGCTTTAACAAGGCTAGGTGCATACTCGAGTCTATGTCGGAATCTAGAAAGAATATGCTCCTAAATTCTAGAAAGTCAAATCATTAGGCCATGACTAATTTTTATTTTATTGAAGCGGTCGGACCTCGAGATGAGGATTCCTATGTATCCTTGCGAAATAAGACCATTCGTAGTTATGGAGCTGGTTTTTTATTATATATATATATATATATATATATATATATATATATATATATATATATATATATATATATATATATATTGTGCCCTAGCTTTTGCCTAGGCCGCCCTTTCGGGTTTTCAACCTAGCGGGCTTGGACATACCTTGCAAAAGGACTTAGGGTTGATGAAAGGTTTAAGGGCTTAAGGCTTGAGGTTAAGATGAATGTCTAATTGATTGGAATAAGGTAAGGATCATGAATTTTGGTTATATGGGTTAAATTTTGATGGGGTTGAAGGATTTGAATGAGGGGTAGAACGCCCCGCTAGCTTGACTTTTAATATTCTTTGTCTTTGGCTTTTTTTTTTTTTTTTTTTTTTTTGATTTTTTCACTTTTTTTTTTTTATATTTACCTAGCATTGATTTCTTTTTATGTAGTAGAGCTTGCACACAAGTTTATGGTTATGGGTTTTGGGAGGTTTGAAGGATATTTGTGGATCTTTGATGTTGAAGGGATTGTTTGGTTTATGATCATGGAGATGATGGTTTAAGGATGATGGCTTATAGAAGGTGATGGAGGACGAGGGAATAACTCCTGATCCAAAGTATGTCCTTTTTTATTTTTATTTATTTATATCATTTTTAGATCTTTTTTATTATCGTTAGTCAAGTTCGTTAGGTGATTTAAGTTTCATCATTGAATTAAAAGCATAAATAAAATGATGGAAGGCCACTGAAAATGAAAATGTAATTCTTTTATTAATCAGAAATAAATAGAACAAGGCTTATTAGAAATAAAAACCTAAATGCCATAGACTCGACAAGAAGGAAATGAAGGAGCTAGGGGAGGGACTATCCGACTCAACCTAGAAAACTAGCGTTAAATGACTAAGCCCCGACGTTATTTAGGTACTGCCCAAGGGGTTGCTGCTATTGCTGACTTTTGCTGCAGGTGGAATCGGCAATCTACCGTCTTCAACCATATCATGCAGGTGATTCTTCAAGGTCCAACACGCAGATGTTGGGTGTCCATTCCATTGGTGGTACTTGTAGTAGGCATTAGGATCCCACCTCTTGGATCTATTTTCGGGAGCAGGATCCGGAGTAGGGCCAATAGGTTGAAGTGCTGCCTTTGCATGAAGTCTAGTGAAGGCTTCATCTAAGGACATGCCTAAAGGTGCGAATGTTCTTTGAGGCTTTTGATAACCTCTATTTTCAGCAGCTATGGCATTGACCTCATTGCTTTTAGAGCTAGAAGGGCTATTGTTACTTTTCTTGAAAGAGTTGTTGTTGTTACCCTTGTTCTTGTTGGCCTGTACCTCCTCCTCAATCAACGGGCCTACTTTATAGAGCTTCGTGAAAGACTCTATGGGTTGGAATTTGATATGATCCCCATACTTAGGCTGCAGGTTACGGATCACCAGGCGGACTTGATCCTCTTGAGATGGCCTGTTAATCATTTGTGCAGCTTTATCCCTCCAGCTATTAAGGAAGGTGACAAAGTCTTCGTTGGAGTTTTGTTTGGTTAACTCTAACTCACGAAGGCCAATGGGAAGCTGAGTATTGTATATGTATTGTTTATGGAACTCTTCTCTGATGTAGTCCCAGTCATTCAGCTTGGCCTTATTCAGTGACCTGAACCACTTGGATGGGTGTGCATCCAAGGTCAAGCGAAAGACATAAGCAAACAAGTCCTTGTTCATGCCCTTGAGAGCCATAGAGATGGAAAATGCTCTCAAGTGATCATCTGTGTCTTCGACCCCCTTGAATTTTTGGAGGTCACCCAATGTTACCTTTTTAGGGAGCTTTTCCCTCAGTTCAGGATCAATGATGTCATAGCCATGAGCCTAACTCTCGAGTGCAGGAATTGACTGGATCAATTGCTCGAATTTTTCAAACCTCAATTCTGTGTTGGTCTTTATTGGTGGTGGAGTCTCACCTTGCTCATCTTCTTCAGTTAGCTCCTCCCTCAATGCCTTAATCTCTTTGTCTTGTTCCTCAAGACGAGAGTTCATCAGTGTGCGTTGAGCCATAATGGCACTAAGTTGCTAATTAGTGTCCCCCATTTCAGATGACGATTCGAAAGAGTAAGAGGATTCCTCTGAAAAGGTGAGGATGCGCTTGACGAGTCTAGGAGTATGTCGACCTTGTTGCCTCTCTATCGAACGTTCCAAAGTTATAATCTCACGACCTGTCCTGAACAGAAATCGAATGGACCTCATGAATTTTAAGAAATAATGTTTTCGAAATGAGAAATGGAGATGAGAAATGGAAATAGGAGATGAGAAATGAGAAATGGAAATGGAAATGGTTATAGGTTTTGGACTAGTATAGACTTGACCATGATGGAGACATGGGCCTAACTATATGCAAATGCAGACATGAACTTGGCTGGACTATGCAAGCAGACTGGACTCTACGATTGGGTTTAGGAGAGACTAGACTTTGAACTTACGGGTGAGCAAGCAGGCTAGTCTTTAAGGAAGGTTGGACAATAAGAGAGACTAGACTCTCAACTGAAGGCAAGCAGGCTAGGCACCTAGACATTGAACTTACGGGTAAGTAAGCAGGCTAGACAACTAGACTTAGGAACTTACAATAGATTAAGCAGGCTAGACTAAAAAATTGCCTATGGGCTTATGGAATGCTCGACTTTGAACTTACGAGTGAGCAAGTAGGCTAGACATTATGGATAACTGGACAATAACAGAGACCAAACTCTTAACTTAAGGCTAGCAGGCTAGGCAACTAGACTTTGAACTTACGGGTGAGCAAGCAGGCTAGACAACTAGGCTTCGAAACTTACATTAAACTAAGCAGGCTAGACTCAAAAATTGCCTATGGACTTAGGAATGCTAGACCTTGCACTTACGGGTGAGCAAGCAGGCTACACTTTAAGGGATGGACTTTTATAGTCCTAAGACTCGATTTTATAGTCCAAAGACTGACTAGGGCTTTCATGGAGATGTAAACTAGACCTAGGATATGAATTGGGCCTAAATGGACCTAAGATTTGGATTGGACTAGACTTAGACTTAGATTGGAATTGATTCGGGATTAGACTTAGACTAGACTTCACATAAAGATGCAGATGGGCCTATATTTTGAAACGAACTAGACTTATATGGTCCTAAGATCGACTCAATGCTAGTGAATGTATGGATTGAAATGCACATGGGCCTAAATGAATGCAAAGTGGACTCTAATGCATATGGGCCAAGAATGAATGCAAGTGAATTGGATGGATTGGATTAAATTGGTTTGAAGATGCTTGGAATGGGCTTAGAATTTTCGTAAAGCATATTAGCATGCAAAAATTGCAATCACACATAAATGTTAGGTACCATGGATGGAAAAGTTGTCAACCTAAAGTCCAGTTCCACATTCAACTATTGGTCAGGTTTAGGTTAAGGCTGAAAAGGTCCATGACTATAAGATTGATCGCACGCTTCGTACCCCTGCTTAAAGAGGTGGCGAAGTGTAAGACGCACTCCAGTCTCAAGTCAGGAACAAGAGAAAAATGCCATGGTTGGGTAGGTTTGCTTATGACTAAATCCAACACTATTGCTTAGGAAGCTTTTTGAAAGGACAAAGCGCAAACCCCCCGGGGTGACCTCACACATAAAACATGTGCTAATGAGGCAAGGTAGATTGTCCTTATGGTGGCTGAACAATAGCCATGCATATGCAAAACTGTATATATCATTCTAAGGCATAAAAAATAAGAATGAATCGTATTTTTCAAGTTTCACCCACTCATTTAAAAAAATTATTTCTTTTAAAATCCTCCTCAAAGAAGTCGCCAAATTGTAGGTTAAGGTTTTATTGAAAATTGTTTTGTATTAAAAGTAGTTGCCAAGCAGGCTAGACTTTAAGGGATGGACTTTTATAGTCCTAGGGCTTACATGGAGATGAAAACTAGACCTAGTATATGAATTGGGCCTAAATGGACCTAAGATTTAGATTGGACCAGACTTAGACTTAGATTTGAATTGATTCGGAATTAGACTTAGACTAGACTTCACATAAAGATGCAGATGGGCCTAGATTTTGAAATGAACTTCACTTATATGGTCCTAAGATCAACTCAATGCTAGTGAATGTATGGACTGAAATGCACATGGGCCTAAATATATGCAAAGTGGACTCTAATGCATATGGGCAAAGAATGAATGCAAGTGAATTGGATGAATTGGATTGGATTGATGATACTTGGAATGGGCTTAGAACTTTCGAAATTCATTTTTATCTTTTGTTAGGAAAAGATGATGGATTAATTTTGAAGAATATTTTTTTTCAAATGTCGTGGTATGATGATGATTAGTAAATGTTTTCGAAAAAGGTAGAATAGAATACGTTGTAGGATTGATTTTGAAAAATGTAATTTTTGAAATTAAGTGAATATGGTAAGGTAGGATTGACATGGAAGATTAGTTGAACAGCAGGGAGAAAGTGGGAAGAGGTAGACATGCATGACAACTCTAACTGTACAATGACCATTTTTAGATGCACTTTTTAGGACAGACTTGAACTTGCATGAAAAGACTGACTTTTGAATATTATATTGATGGAACCTTGTTATCTTAGACTCGAAAAAAGGTCAAAAGACCAATAAGCATGGGACGAATAGGCTGCGTGCCACGCAACTGGTGCGCGCAGCACACATCCTATGCGTCTGGCGAAGGTGCATTGCGCCAGGCGCAACATAATGTGTTTGGCGTAAATAATACTCTGCGGCACGCGTATTGTTAAATTGACGAAGGTTCGGGCGAAAACGAGGATTTGTTTTAGACGCGATTTGCAATAATTTCGGGCGTAAAGCATATTAGCAGGCAAAAATTGCAATCTAACATAAATGTCAGGTAACATGGATGGAAAAGTTGTCAACCTAAAGTCCAGTTCCACATTCAACTATTGGTCAGGTTTAGGTTAAGGCTGAAAAGGTCCATGACTAACAAATTGATCCCACGCTTCGTACCCCTGCTTAAAGAGATGGCCACGTGTAAGACGCACTCCAGTCTCAAGTCAGGAACAAGAGAACAATGGCATGGTTGGGTAGGGTTGCTTATGACTAAGATCCAACACTATCGCTCAGGAAGCTTTTTGAAAGGACAAAGCGCAAACCCCCCGAGGTGACCTCACACATAAAACATGTGCTAATCAGGCAAGGTAGATTGTCCTTATGGTGGCAAAACAATTGCCATGCATATGCAAACCTGTATATTATTCTAAGGCATAAAAATAAGAATGAATCGTATTTTTAAAGCTTCACCCACTCATTTAAATTTTTTTTTTTTTAAATCCTCCTCAGTAAAGTCGCCAAATTGTAGGCGTTATTTAATTCCTCTACGCTGAATGAGCGCGGATTAGATTTGACTACCCCACTGTTAAGGTTTTATTGAAAATTGTTTTGTATTGAAAGTAGTTGCCAACAATTCTTTTGAGGAAGAATCATAAACTTAATTTGATATGGGAAAACCGTAGAGACAAATTATCCAATGTGATGGTCAAAATGAACCAAAGATTGAGTTCGGGGTTGAGGGTACGAATATAGTCATAATGAACCACGTTCGGGCAAAGTTGGCCTTTACTAAATATCGATTCATTTACAGATTTTATGCCAAAGAATAATCAAATAACGTTTTAAGCACCCTAAAAATATTTAGTCTAAATTTGTTCAGGAAACACATAAAAAGACTAATTTTAGTGACATGTTATTATGCAATCAATATTACAGGGAACCTAGCAAGTTGTCCAGATTAATCTGATTAATATTAGAACAATTCTTTATGTCTTTGATTAGCAAAAATAACATGTGGGGGTGATAAAAGCAATAAAGCAGGACAATCATATAATATGCATATAATGATCAAGCAGCATGTAATAATATGAAAAATAAATAAAAAGAAAGAGAAAGGTTTAGAATATACAGTAGAGCGATTATTACTTAAAGATCTACATCATGAATTAAATTGTTAGTAACTTCAAAGCAATAAAAAAAGAGAATTTATTCAAGGATCCTCAGGTATTATACCTATGCGGCTTAGATTGAAGAGCGACACGATCTTTAGGCGGAGCAATCGTGGAACCAGGAACATCGTTTAATTAAGAATTGATTGAGAGTATTGAAAGTATTTGAGTGTTTGAAGTATTCGAAGTATATTTTGGAGTATTCGAGAGAATTTGTGTGCGTAAAATAAAAAAATCAAAAGCCCACCGTAATTCGGGAAATTGCGGGTATCTAGAGGAAAAAGAAAACTTGCGCTCCACGCAAGTCCTGCGCCAGGCGTAGTGCCACGCGTTAGGCGCACATTGGTGTGCCTGACGCAGCCATCCCAATCAGGTTTAGGCACGTGTAAATGCGTTTTGAAAAGATAGAAAATACAGTTGCATCTCACACAAGACTTGCGTCAGACGCAGGACTCTGTGTGAGTGACAAAATCTAAGTGTCAGGCGCTCATTGGCTCGCCTGACGCGTTCTGGCTATGTGTTGGACGCACGTGGCGCGCTGAGCGCAGCCCCCACGTCCGGCTCATATACTGGAATACTCGAGCATATTCGCTTGCGCGTCTTTCGAAGATACCTTTTTTATCCCTAAAATTCCGGAGATGGAATTTTACGGATTAAAAATCTGATTTTTGATAAAGATAATAAAAATATTTATGAAAAATATCTATTAAAATAATAAATATTTGATTGGGCTTTTAGAATGGACTTAAAATATTTTATGGGTTTAAAATACAATTAATCATCATGAACAATTAATTGGACTTTAGAATATCATTTCGAAACTCATTTTGGATTGGTTCTTTAAATTGCTCTTCCATCGGGTCGCGCCAACTAAGACCGCGGTATGTTTCACCATTGGATCCTTAAATGGGGAGACATGATTATGTGTCTACATTAGCTGGTAAGTATTAAGGTTAGAGCGAGTTTTAGTAAAATCAATTCTTTTCCTCGCGCCACCACCTATTGCAGGGTACATATTCTTAATTTGTCTGAGCCCCACTACCCGCATGGGTACTCACTCCCACATCATACCTGTCATCATCTACCCTAACCATTACTTCAATTTAATATAATATTTGTTAAGTAAAAACTAATAAACTGAACTGGAGTTTGCAGTTTACTGCTGATGAAATAAAACAAGCATTATGGAAGGCTGGACAAGAACAGAGACCAAACTCTTAAGTTAAGGCCAACAGCTAGGCAACTAGACTTTGAACTTACGGGTGAGCAAGCAGGCTAGACAACTAGGCTTCGAAACTTACATTAAATTAAGCAGGCTAGACTAAAAAATTGCCTATGGACTAAGGAATGCTAGAACTTGAACTTACGGGTGAGCAAGCAGGCTAGACTTTAAGGGATGGACTTTTATAGTCCTAGGGCTTACATGGAGATGAAAACTAGACCTAGGATATGAATTGGGCCTAAATGGAACTAAGATTTGGATTGGACTAGACTTAGACTTAGATTGGAATTGATTCGGGATTAGACTTAGACTAGACTTCACATAAAGATGCAGATGGGCCTATATTTTGAAATGAACTAGACTTATATGGTCCTAGGATCGACTCAATGCTAGTGAATGTATGGACTGAAATGCACATGGGCCTAAATGAATGCAAAGTGGACTCTAATGCATATGGGCCAAGAATGAATGCAAGTGAATTGGATGGTGATGCGCTCAAGTTATACGATGTTCTTGTGGTATTTTAGGTGCACTTTGCTAGGGGTTTGATTGTAATTGTTAACATTCGTGTCTTATTTAGCTCTTAGCGGAAGTTCGGAGCTTTGCGAGATAATTTGTGTTAACGTCATGTATTCCGAGCTTCCAAGGTGAAGTGCATTAGATCCGAGCCAAGCTCTCGTGATCACCGCAAGCCTAAGCATCATCGCTCGACCATCGCGAGCCAAGATCGAAGCATCGCACGCCCGGCTCACCGGCGGCCCATCAAGCACAAGCATCGCCCATCGCGAGCCGGCTCGAAGCATCGCCCGGCCAGCCGGCCTCGCCCAAGCTCGTCGGCCAGCGCTCGTCAGCGCCCGGCCGGCCCGGCCTGCCCGGCGCCCATCCACGGCTCGAAGCAAGCGGCCCGGCGCTCAGCGGCTCGCACCTCGCGAGCATGGTCGCACCTCGCGACCTCCTGCTCGCACCTCGCGAGGATTCTCGCACGGTGCGACCTCGCGTGGTTTCGTCAATTCTTCGGCTCGTTGCGAAGCGGTAGCTCATCGCACGGTGCGACACGTACCGCACCTCGCGACCCCTATGGCGGTTTAAATGACGGGCGACTTTTGGGCCTTAGTATAAATACTAAACTTAGTTTTTTTGACCTAAGACACACACATTTGAGGAGAGAGAATATCCAACACTCCATTCTTCTCTTCTTCTCTTCTCTTTTTAGTTTTTGTTTTCGAGTTTAGTTTTCGTAGATTTCAATTATGGGATTGGCTATTGCTATGCCGATTGTAGCTTGAACCGTTCTTGAACGAGATTAATATGGAGCTTCAAGCATTATTGTGAGATCTTTCTTCTCTATTTATTTCCTTTGATTATGGTTTAATTTCTATGCTTGCTTTCAATGGTTTTTGCATGATTATGCTAGGAATATTACTAGTTTGATTGTGTAATTAATCTAATGCTAGATTTAAGAATAGAATCGGATTGTTTTATTCTTTTATCAATTAGTAGCAAACTATGGAGTAACTTAGATGCAGATCGTCTTGGTTATTTCTTGGAGAAATTGTATCAACTTGTTGAATGTTTATCGCTTGTATGACATTAGCGGTGTCCGTTGGTTCTCTGTGTTTATTCGTTGCTATCGGATTGAACTTAGACGCTATCGGACTAGGTTATCCTTTAGTTAGGGTTTTATAGTCACGGCGATCGTGCTATTCAACTAAGAATAAGGAGAATGCGAGATTAATTCTCAACAATAGATAATTATGGAAATGAATAGAATCGAGGTTCAATGATCGATAATGGATTGAAGTGCATGTTAATCGGATTCAAGACCTTCCTATATTGATTTCTCATCGTATTTATATGTTAGTTAGTTGTAGTTTAGTAAATCTACTTGAAAACCCCCCCTTTTGTTATTATTAGGTTTCTCGACCGTTAAGAGTCTTCTAGGTACTAACGCACGCTAAGTATAGAACTCGTCCCCGTTTCCCTGTGGATACGAACCTT
Organism: Beta lomatogona; assembly: GCA_947646795.1. NCBI lineage: Eukaryota > Viridiplantae > Streptophyta > Magnoliopsida > Caryophyllales > Amaranthaceae > Beta > Beta lomatogona. The sequence continues at coordinate 1,943,781 of CANSNZ010001289.1, forward strand.
ACTTCCATTATACTACCTTAGTGTAAAAGAGAGTAGGAGAAATTTTATCTTTGGCCGGGTGGCGTTCACGACAAGCGCGGCCCGCCAAATTTTGGCGCCGTTGCGGGGACACGGTGTTACTTGTTTATATTTAGTGTATGCTTTTGGATTGTATTGCTAATGGTTTTTGTTTATGGTTAATACTCGTGCTACTAACCAAGAACCTTTGCGATACGATCGAGATCTAGAACTAACCCTTTCCGGGTTGAGAAGAGAATTGCGTGAAGACTTTAGTGAGCTCCCTTTTTCGCTTCAATTTGAAGAAGAGATGCCTCCTAGAGTTGAGCACCGCACTTTAAAGGAGCTCACTGCTCCTAACCTTGACCAACAACCTTTGTGTATCACATTTCGGAACGGAAGTGGGGGACACATTTGAGCTAAAGTCGGGGTTGATACATTTGCTTCCCTCATTCCATGGGCTAAATGGTGAAGATCCCAATAAACATTTGTCGAGTTTCATGTGGTATGCAGCAGCATGAAACCAAGTGGAGTTTCGGAAGATAGAATCAAGCTTAAAGCTTTCCCCTTTTCGCTAAAAGACGCAAAGAAAGGACTGGATGTACTACCTTCCGTCCGACAAGACATCACCACTTGGGCTCAATTGAAAAAGAGCTTTCTCGAGAAATACTTTCCCACTTCTAAATCATCTACATTGAAGAAGGAGATAAGTAACATTGAGCAACGAGGTGATGAGTCTTTTTACGAGTATTGGGAGAGGTTTAAGAAGTTATGTGCTAGTTGTCCATACCACGGTTATTCGGAGGAAGATTTGGTGCTATACTTCTATAATGGCTTATGTGATGAGGATGCTAGGATGGTCGATGCAGCAAGTGGTGGATCCATTGTGAATAAAAGCGCACTCGTTGCTAAGGAACTGTTAAATGAGCTTCTTGAAAGCTCGAGGCGTTTAGTAGAAGGTCCGGAACTCGACGTGTGGTCTCCGAGGGTTCTAGTTCTTCTAAGTTGGAAGATCGAGTGCAAGCTCTCACATCCGTGATGCGAGACTTCATAGTGAAAGAGAAGACTCACCAAGTGAAGGCTTGTGGCATTTGCTCTTCACATCATCCAAGCGATTTTTGCCCTCATCTACAAGAACCGAGTGAAGAGGTTAAGGCGGCCGATTTTCGGGGCCAAGGGTTCCGAAAAGATATGATCCATATTCCGGTACCTCTGATTCGGGATGGCGAGATCATCCTAATTTGAGGTACGGGAACTCATCGAGGAACCAGCGGCCACCACGGCAGTATAACCGCCCACCACCTCCTTATTCGAGAGCACGGAGCAAGGAGCTCCATATTTTCGGCCCACAAGGCCAATCACGAGGGACCGAGTACCGGCATGTCTACGAGGATATGATGAATGCTTTAACTAAAAATGTCACTAACATGCGGGGAAATATGGTTCGGTTTCGGGGAGGAGACCCGTTCGAGCATCAAGAACTTGGAGAGCCAAGTAAGCCAAATTGCGGGAGGCGTAACCAAGTTAGAGGCTGGGGATTCGGTGCGGTTTCCGTCCCAAATAGAACTCAACCCTAAGATGAACGTGAGTGCTATCACATTGAGGAGTGGAGCGGAAATTGCAAGCAAAGAGAGGTTGGTGGTTCGAGACAAAGAGATAGTGGAAGAGGTGATCGAGCATGAACCGACGGCGGATTGTACATCATTGCCACCTCAACAAGAGGAGAAAGTCCAAAAATCACCTCCTCCACCATATGAACCCGAGCCACCATTTCCCGAGGCATTAAGAGAAACCCGCAAAACAGAGCGCACCAATGACATCTACGAAATCTTTCGTAAATGTGAGGTAAACATTCCCCTTTTTGATGCTTTAAATCAAGTACCTAGGTTTGCTAAGTTCCTTAAGGAATTGTGTACTTCGAAAAGAAAGCAAAAACAAAAGGGAGTGCAAAAAGTGAAGGCTAGCGAGCATGTCTCTGCTATCTTTCAAAAGAAATTACCTCAAAAGTGCAAGGACCCGGGCATGTTTACCATCCCCCTGTACTATAGGTGACACCATGTTTCCTAAAGCCATGTTAGACTTAGGTGCGTCAATTAATGTGATTCCATATTCATTATATAAGTCTTTGAAACTTGGCAATTTGCATGAAACCTGGTGTGGTGATTCAATTAGGCGATAGATCCAATGTTTATCCTAGGGGTAAATTAGAGGATGTGTTAGTTACGGTTGGGAAATTGAAATTTCCTGCTGATTTTTATGTTTTGGAGATGGAACCTGATAAGCATGCCGCCCCCATCCTTTTGGGGCGACCTTTCTTGAAAACATCTTGCACTAAAATTGATGTTTGCGCTGGTTCTTTGACCATGGAATTCGAGGGAAAGGTAGAGGCGTTTAAAATCGATGATTCTAAGCCTTTGATCAAGGATGATAACCCTCTTTACTCTATTAACATTGTTGACTCTGTTTTGCATGATGTTCTTGATATTGAGCATGTTGATGAGTCGATAAATGTTGATGATGTCTTGGTTGAGGATTGTGCCTCTCCTACTAACATGCAGGTTATGGGGCCGGAGTTGAAAGAGCGGAAAAAGCCTCCTCGATTTACCACCTTGTTTTGAAAGCGTACCACTAACGATGCATGGCAAGAGTTCTTCTCCGTTTGTTTTGCAGGTACTCGAATTGGAGGTTGACATGGAGCCTCCATTGTCACACATGGAGCACAAGCCCAATTTTTGAGCTTAAGGTATTAAGTCGAGCTCACGACTTTAAACAACAGCGCTTCTCGGGAGGCAACCCGAGACCCCTTTATTTTCTTTCTTTCCCTTTATTTTTCATCAAATTTCCACCACCACAACAAATTTTCTTTCACCCACCACCCACCCACTAAAAAGATCCACAACCAATCTTCATCCACTTGGAACCAAAATCCACAAAAGAAAACCCGTTGGGAGGACTTCAATAGCTAGGAGTTGGTACATTAGAGGATTGAGATTGTTAATGTATCTTTTCGATCTCTTAAGCTAGGAGCCAATCTCAAAAATTCAAAACTTTTGAACTTGTCATGAGTTGGTGTTATGAGATTTGAGTTGGTGTTGTTAAAAAATTTGAGTTTGACTGATTGTTTGGTCATGAGTTTTGAGCATTCGATCTTCGATTTACCCGATTTTCGATTTTCTCCCCCCATTTTCAGTTTACTTTTTCTTCTAATTGTCGACACATTGAGGACAATGTGTAGTTTAAGTAGGGGGGAGGGTATTCTCATTCTCATGTATCTATGTTGTGTATATTACTTTCAATTTGAAAAAAAAATGGAAATGAAAAAAATGAAAATGAAAAAAAAAAATGAAATGAAAAAAAAAAAAAAAAAAATGAAAAAGAATATAAAAAAAAAAAAAAAAGTGATGAAATGAAACCCGGCGAGTTGAAAACCCACAAGGGTGGGCGACTCGAGCAAAAATGGGGGCCCGGATAGGTTGAAAACCCGAAAGGGCAACTTATGCAAAAAAGTGGCTTATATTGAGCGGGTAAGATGGTGAGATAAAAAAATGTGAGAAGCTAGGATGAAAACCCGAAAAGGGCTCCTAGGCAAAATGAGAGATTAAGAGAGAATGATACACTTTGGAAACTCATTTGCCGGAGATTTGTTTTGGCTTTCACTTTCTTTTGGTTTATTGTTTTTGGGAGTAAGCATGGAATTTATCCCTTTTTGTCTTTGTTCCATAGTTTGCTTATATAGGTTGGTTGTAATAGTAGTAGTGTTTATCTTTTGAGGTTTTAGGCGAGTTGTCATTTTGATTGTGGCGTTGGAGTGAGTTCAATTCCTTTGAGATCCTTCAGGATTTGAGCTCACATTTTGGTGTCGTTAGTTTGGGTGATGATTCATTTGGTGATCCTCATTTTGAGTTTACTCGAGGTCGAGTAAAGTTCAAGTGTGGGGGGTATTTGATGCGCTCAAGTTATACGATGTTCTTGTGGTATTTTAGGTGCACTTTGCTAGGGGTTTGATTGTAATTGTTAACATTCGTGTCTTATTTAGCTCTTAGCGGAAGTTCGGAGCTTTGCGAGATAATTTGTGTTAACGTCATGTATTCCGAGCTTCCAAGGTGAAGTGCATTAGATCCGAGCCAAGCTCTCGTGATCACCGCAAGCCTAAGCATCATCGCTCGACCATCGCGAGCCGGCATCGAAGCATCGCACGCCCGGCTCACCCGGCGGCCCATCAAGCACAAGCATCGCCCATCGCGAGCCAGCTCGAAGCATCGCCAGACCAGCAGCCTCGCCCAAGCTCGTCAGCCCGGCGCTCGTCCAAGCGCCCCAGCCCGGCTTGCCCGGCGCCCATCGCGGCTCGAAGCAAGCGGCCCGGCGCTCGGCGGCTCGCACCTCGCGAGCATGGTCGCACCTCGCGACCTCCTGCTCGCACCTCGCGAGGATTCTCGCACGGTGCGACCTGCGTGGTTTTCGTCAATTCTTCGGCTCGTTGCGAAGGGTAGCTCATCGCACGGTGCGACCTGCACCGCACCTCGCGACCCCTATGGCGGTTTAAATGACGGGTGACTTTTGGGCCTTAGTATAAATACTAAACTTAGTTTTTTTGACCTAAGACACACACATTTGAGGAGAGAGAATATCCAACACTCCATTCTTCTCTTCTTCTCTTCTCTTTTTAGTTTTTGTTTTCGAGTTTAGTTTTCGTAGATTTCAATTATGGGATTGGCTATTGCTATGCCGATTGTAGCTTGAACCGTTCTTGAACGAGATTAATATGGAGCTTCAAGCATTATTGTGAGATCTTTCTTCTCTATTTATTTCCTTTGATTATGGTTTAATTTCTATGCTTGCTTTCAATGGTTTTTGCATGATTATGCTAGGAATATTACTAGTTTGATTGTGTAATTAATCTAATGCTAGATTTAAGAATAGAATCGGATTGTTTTATTCTTTTATCAATTAGTAGCAAACTATGGAGTAACTTAGATGCGAGATCGTCTTGGTTATTTCTTGGAGAAATTGTATCAACCTGTTGAATGTTTATCGCTTGTATGACATTAGCAGTCTGTTGGTTCTCTGTGTTTATTCTTTGCTATCGGATTGAACTTAGACGCTATCGGACTAGGTTATCCTTTAGTTAGGGTTTTATAGTCACGCTGATCGTGCTATTCAACTAAGAATAAGGAGAATGCGAGATTAATTCTCAACAATAGATAATTATGGAAATGAATAGAATCGAGGTTCAATGATCGATAATGGATTGAAGTGCATGTTAATCGGATTCAAGACCTTCCTATATTGATTTCTCATCGTATTTATATGTTAGTTAGTTGTAGTTTAGTAAATCTACTTGAAAACCCCCCCTTTTGTTATTATTAGGTTTCTCGACCGTTAAGAGTCTTCTAGGTACTAACGCACGCTAAGTATAGAACTCGTCCCCGTTTCCCTGTGGATACGAACCTTACTTCCATTATACTACCTTAGTGTAAAAGAGAGTAGGAGAAATTTTATCTTTGGCCGGGTGGCGTTCACGACAAGCGCGGCCCGCCAGATGGATTGGAGTGAATTGGATTGAAGATGCTTGGAATGGGCTTAGAATTTTCGAAATTCATTTTTATCTTTTGTTAGGAAAAGATGATGGCTTAATTTTGAAGAATATTTTTTTTTGAAATGTCGTGGTATGATGATGATTAGTAAATGTTTCCGAAAAAGGTAGAATAGAATATGGTGTAGGATTGATTTTAAAAAATGTAATTTTTGAAATTAAGTGAATATGGTAAGGTAGGATTGACATGGAAGATTAGTTGAACAGCAGGGAGAAAGTGGGAAGAGGTAGACATGCATGACAACTCTAACTCTACAATGACCATTTTTAGATGCATTTTTTAGGACAGACTTGAACTTGCATGAAAAGACTGACTTTTGAATATTATACTGATGCAAACTTGTTATCTTAGACTAGAACAAAGGTCAAAAGACCAATAAGCATGGGACGAATAGGCTGCGTGCCACGCAACTGGTGCGCGCGGCGCATATCCTATGCGTCTGGCGAAGGTGCATTGCGCCAAGCGCAACTTAATGCGTTTGGCTTACGTAATGCTCTGCAGCACGTGTATTGTTAAATTGACGAAGTTTCGGGTGAAAACGAGGATTTGTAATAGACGCAATTTGCTATAATTTCGGGCGTCAAGCATATTAGCAGGCAAAAATTGCAATCACACATAAATGTCAGGTAACATGGATGGAAAAGTTGTCAACCTAAAGTCCAGTTCCACATTCAACTATTGGTCAGGTTTAGGTTAAGGCTGAAAAGGTCCATGACTAAGAGATTGATCCCACACTTCGTACCCCTGCTTAAAGAGGTGGCCACGTCTAAGACGCACTCCAGTCTCAAGTCAGGAACAAGAGAACAATAACATGGTTGGGTAGGTTTGCTTATGACTAAGATCCAACACTATCGCTCAAGAAGCTTTTTGAAAGGACAAAGCACAAACCCCCCGGGGTGACCTCACACATAAAACATGTGCTAATGAGGCAAGGTAGATTGTCCTTATGGTGGCTGAACAATAGCCATGCATATGCAAAACTGTATATTATTCTAACGCATAAAAATAAGAATGAATCGTATTTTTCAAGTTTCACCCACTCATTTAAAAAAAATTAATTTTTTTTAAATCCTCCTCAGGGAAGTCGCCAAATTGTAGGCGTTATTTAATTCCTCTACGCCGATTGAGCAGGATTAGATTTGACTACCCCACTGTTAAGGTTTTATTGAAAATTGTTTTGTATTGAAAGTAGTTGCCAACAATTCTTTTGAAGAATCATAAACTTAATTTGATATGGGAAAACCGTAGAGACAAATTATCCAACGTGATGGTCAAAATGAACCAAAGATTGAGTTCGGGGTTGAGGGTACGAATATAGTCATAATGAACCACATTCACCCAAAGTTGGCCATTACTAAATATCGATTCATTACAGATTTTATGCCAAAGAATAATCAAATAACGTTTTAAGCACCCAAAAAATATTTAGTCTAAATTGGTTCTGGAAACACATAAAAAGACTAATTTTAGGCCCTGTTCTTTTGAACTTATTTTGGCTGAACTGAACTGAACTTATTTTATTTTTGCTGAACTGAACTTTTTTTTGTTGAATTGAACTTATTTTTACTTATTTTCTTTGAACCGAACTTATTTTTACTTATTTTTCTTTGAACTTAACTTATTTTGGTTGAACCGAACTTATTTTCTTTGAACTAAAGCTGTATTAACATAATATTATCAATACTTATTAATATAATAATCAATAAATATTAACATAATATTATTAATACTTATTATTATTATTTTATAATAATAAATAATAAATAATAAATAATAAATAATAATAAATAATAAATATTATTATAAATAATAAATAATAAATAATAATAATAAATAATAATAATAATAATAATAATAATAATAATAATAATAATAAATAATAAATAATAAATAATAAATAATAAATAATAAATAATAAATAATAAATAATAAATAATAAATAATAAATATAAATAATAAATAATAAATAATAATATATAATAAATAATATATAATAAATAATAAAAAATAAATAACAATAATAATAATAAATAATAGTAGTAACTAATAATAAATAATAAATAATAATAATAAATAATAAATAATAATTAATAACTAATAATAAATAATAGTAAATAATTATAATAAATAATAAATAATAAATAATAAATAATAAATTATAAATTATAAATTATAATAATAATAAATAATAAATAATAAATAATAAATAATAAATAGCAAACAATAAATAATAATAATAATAATAATAATAAATAATAATAATAATAATAATAATAATAAATAATAAATAATAAATAAATAATAATAATAATAATAAATAATAATAGATAATAGATAATAAATAATAAATAATAAATAATAAATAATAAATAATAATAATAAATAATAATAATAAATGATAAATAATAAAAATAAATTAATAAGAATAATAAATAATAAATAATAATAATAAATAATAATAATAATAAATAATAATAATAATAATAAATGATAATAATAATAAATAATAATAATAATAATAATAAATAATAATAATAATAATAATAATAAGAATAATAATAATAATAATAATAATAATAATAATAATAATAAATAATAATAAATAATAAATAATAAATAATAATAAATAATAAATAATAATAATAATAAATAATAATAATAAATAAGAAATAATAAATAATAATAACAAATAATAAATAATAATAAATAATAATAATAATAATTAATAAATAATAAATATGAAATAAAAAATTAAAAATTAAAAAAATTAAAAAATAAAAAATACAAATTCATCGTTATTATATTTATAATATTAATAATAATAACAATATTAATTGTAATATTGAAAACAAAAATAATAATTACAACATTAGACAAGACTAAACTTATTTTTGCTGAACTGAACTTATTTTGGCTGAACTGAACTTGTTTTTGCTGAACTGAACTTATTTTTACTTATTTTGCTGAACTGAACTTATTTTTACTTATTTTTGCTGAAAATAAGTCCAAAAGAACAGGGCCTTAGTGACACGTTATTATGCAATCAATATTACAGGGAACCTAGCAAGTTGTCCTAATTAATCTGATTAATATTAGAACAGTTCTTTAGGTCTTTGATTAGCAAAAATAACATGTGGGGTGATAAAAGCAATAAAGCAGGACAATCATATAATATGCATATAAAGATCAGGCAGCATGTAATAATATAAAAAATAAATAAAAAGAAAGATAAAAGTTTAGAATATACAGTAGAGCGATTATTACTTAAAGATCTACATAATGAAATAAATTGTTAGTACCTTCAAAGCAATAAAAAAAGAGAATTTATTCAAGGTTCCTCAGGTATTATACCTATGCGGTTTAGATTGAAGAGCGCAATGATCTTTAGGCGGAGCAATCGTGGAACCAGGAACACCGTATAATTAAGAATTGATTGAGAGTATTGAAAGTATTTGAGTGTTTGAAGTATTCGAAGTATATTTTGGAGTATTCGAGAGGATTTGTGTGCGCAAAATAAAAAAATCAAAAGCCCTCCGTAACTTGGGAAATTGCGGGTATCTATAGGAAAAGAAAACTTGCGCTCCACGCAAGCCCTGCGCCAGGCGCACGTGGCAGGCGCAGTGCCACGCGTTAGGCGCACATTGGTATGCCTGACGCAGCCAGCCCAATCAGGTTTAGGCACGTGTAAACGCGTTTTGAAAAGATAGAAAATAAAGTTGCGTCTCACACGAGACTTGCGTCAGACGCAGGACTCTGTGTGAGTGACAAAATCTAAGTGTCAGGCGCTCATTGGCTCGCCTGACGCGTTCTGGCTATGTGTTGGACGCACGTGGCGCACTGAGCGCAGCCCCCACGTCCGGCTCATATACTGGAATACTCGAGCATATTCGCTTGCGCGTCTTTCGAAGATACCTTTTTTATCCCTAAAATTCCGGAGATGGAATTTTACGGATTAAAAATCTGATTTTTGATAAAGATAATAAAAATATTTATGAAAAATATCTATTAAAATAATAAATATTTGATTGGGCTTTTAGAATGGACTTAAAATATTTTATGGGTTTAAAATACAATTAATCATCATGAACAATTAATTGGACTTTAGAATATCATTTCGAAACTCATTTTGGATTGGTTCTTTAAATTGCTCTTCCATCGGGTCGCGCCAACTAAGACCGCGGTATGTTTCACCATTGGATCCTTAAATGGGGAGACATGATTATGTGTCTACATTAGCTGGTAAGTATTAAGGTTAGAGCGAGTTTTAGTAAAATCAATTCTTATCCTCGCGCCACCACCTATTGCAGGGTACATATTCTTAATTTGTCTGAGCCCCATTACCTGTATGGGTACTCACTCCCACCTTATACATGTCATCATCTACCCCAGTTGCGGATCCAGGATCCGAACCACGTGGGTTCGATATACTTCCCAAGAACCTGAGATAAACAAAAATTAAAATTGTTTATGCATTAGCAATTACTCCCTCTGTTTTTTGAAGTTCTACTCGTTTACTATAGATACACACTTTAAGGCAAATTAAATTAGAGAGAGTGTGTAAAAAGTGGGTCCACTTAGTTTCTTTACTCTTTTTTTTAATGAGGAGATAGTGTGGGTTTATTATATTTTAAGGGAGATAGAGAGCATGGAAGAGAGAGAATATGTGCCAAGGATGATTAAATTATTGTATATCTTTTGCTAAATGAGGAATAAATCATAGTGAGTAGAATTTTTAAAAAATAGATGAAAAATGAAAGCGAGTAGAACTTTAAAAAACGGAGGGAGTACATAACCCTTATTTAAGTATTCGAAAATATAGATGTGCAAAAGGATAATTAAATCCTCAATTTTTGGTATCTAAAACAATTAAGAAAGAAAAAATTGATTTGAATAATCAATTTTTATTTTCAACTTTTGGGATAGTTCTCAAAAAAATTCAAACTCTTATCATTTTTGTCGTCATAGCGTCACTAATATGTTTTTATATAGGAAATTGAAGAGCTCATATTATTTTGATAAGATAGTACTCGAAGTGAGGTACGTATTTTCCAAAATAAGCAAAATTGGGATTGTTATAACAAGATAGGTAAAAGTTGGATGTTATTTGGGATGAATTTTTCCAAAAGAGAAATGATAAAAAATGCTCTACAAAACTTTAAACCAAAAAAAAAAAAAAAACCTAAAAAACAAAAAATTAAAGACTAGCTCTATCTAATTAAAAATAGAAAAAATAAGAGTAAAGTTGTAAAGAAAGAAACTAAAGAAAAAAGACAGTAAATGAAGGAAACAAAATGCTATCCGCCGAAGAGTCGAACCCGCATCAAGCCAGTGAGGGCTATAGATTTGAGGCCCATGAAACCACTGAACCAAACACCAAAATGCTGATGTAACGCGGAGCATAAACAATATAAGTTTTTCATTTCGAATTTTTTTGCCGATTCTCTTCTTTTTTCTCCAGATTTTTGTGGGTTCAGTTGAACCCACTGAACCCACGCTGGATCCGCCCCTGATCTACCCTAACCATTACTTAAATTTCATATAATATTTGTTAACTAAAAACAAATAAACTGAAGCTGGAGTTTGCAGTTTAGTGCTGATGAAATAAAACAAGCATTATTCTCAATTCCTGATGAGAAATCTCCAGGTATTGATGGTTATTCCAGTCATTTCTTTAAGTAAGCATGGGAGATTATGGGTGCTGATATTATAGAGGCAATTCAAGATTTCTTTATTCATTGGAAACTTCTGTCAGAAGTGAATGTTACAACCATTACTTTAGTGCCCAAAGTGAAATGCCCTGCAACAGGGAGTGATTATAGGCCAATTGCATGTTGCTCTTTCATTTACAAGACTATAACTAAGCTGATTTGTTTAAGACTCAGTGCTGTGCTACCTGATTTGATTGCTTCAAACTGAGGTGCTTTTATAACAGGTAGGAATAATATTAATAATATTCTTATGTGTCATGATTTGGTGAAAAGATTCAATAAAAGAAGAAGTAAGAATGCTGGAGTTTTGATAAAAATAGATCTCAGGAAAGCTTATGACTCTATAGAATGGACTTTTGTGGAAGATCTGCCGAGAATTCTTCAATTTCCTTCCCTTTTTATTCATTGTGTGATGGAATATGTTTAAACACCTAGGTTTACATTGATGATGAATGCAGGTACATAGGGGTTTTACCCTGCAAAGAGAGGATTAAGACAGGGGGATCCCATGTCTCCCCTGCTCTTTGTCTTATGCATGGACTAGTTATCAAGAATCATGGCATACATAAGTGAGATGGAAGATTTCAAGCATTTTATTGGCTGCAACATTATAAAATTTAAATCTTCTGTGCTTTGTAGATGATTTAATGCTCTTTTGCAAAGGTGAACCTATTTCAGCTGACTTAGTGCTGCAAGGGTTGAAGCTTTTCTCTAAGTCTTCAGGGTTACAAGCTAATAATTCAAAGTCAGCCTTGTATTGCTCTAAAATGACAAATGATGATTCAAACAAAATAGCTTATTTTTCTGGGTTTCTGAAGGATAATTTACCCTTCAAGTACATGGGGATGCCTATTTCTGCAAGGAAATATTTTTTACAGATTATGAAGTACTAGTGGATGAATCAGGACATGGAGCACAAGGAATCTTTCGTTTGCTGGGAGAGCATAGTTAGTAAATGTTGTATTAATGAGCATTAGCAGCTACTGGGCTCAAATCTTTATATTACATGTTGTTGTCATCAACAAGATTAATAGTATTTGCATAGGGTACTTGTGGAGTGGCAAGGCTAGTGAAATAAAAGGTGGTTATGTAAAGTGGAGTCAAGTCTGCAGTCCTAACTCCTAAGAAACAGGGAGGTGTGGGATTTAAAAGCATTCAAGCTTGGAACAAGGCAACCGTGGGGAAACTTGTTTGGCATATAGGAGTAAAGAAAGATGATTTGTGAGTCAAATGGGTACACAATGTTTACATTAAACAACAAAACTGGTGGGACTTCCAGGCTCCCTCCAATGATGGGTCATAAAATATTTGTGTAAGGTTAAAGAAGAGTTGAAGAACTTGCAAATCCAGAACTGAGATGTCACTAGTAAGTATCAGATTCAGCAAGTATACAAGATGTTGATGACAGAGACTCCAAATGTGAACTGGGCAAAAGGAGTTTGAAATAGGGTGACTTTCATTCCTTGGCTCGGTGTGCAGGGAAGGCTGAAGACTAAAGATAAGTCGCAACAATATGGAATCAATACTGATGATAGGTGATGTGTTTGTGATCAGGCAACAGAAAGTCATACTCATCTATTTTTTTATTATGGTTAGAGTCAGCAGGTTATTCACAAAATATTGGAGTGGATAGGGATAACCAGTAGGAGGTCTATACAACAGTGGATTTTGTGGTCTCATAGATCCTATAGAGGCAATAAAACGAGGAAACAACTACTATGCACAGTTCTTGCTGCTCTAACATACCAGATTTGGAGGGTTAGAAACGAAGCATATTGGAATTTACAAGTATATAGTGTAGATAAAAGTGTAGAATCTATACAGTACATTGTTAGTCATAGAATTAAATACTGTATGCCATAGAAATGTAGCACAGTAGATAGAGAGTGGATAAACCATTTGTAATGGTTGTGTGTCTGACCTCATGTGGTCTAGTTGTGGCTTGTTGGCCTTAGCTTTTGCTAAGGTTAGAGGGTTTTGGTTGTAAATTGGTGTTTTGGTGATGAATACAACTTAACTTACCAAAAAAAAACTAATAAACTACTATACACGTTTATATTGATAATATTACATGTAAATTAAACTTCAAGAGTGTAAACCGTCCATCAAAACACATATTCTGCCACAATACTATATATATAAAAATATGTAAGATAAATAAGTCACCAGTAATTGATAAACTAAACTATAAGACCAACTTTAGTCATAAATACACAAAAGATAATGTTTCATTACATCTTAAAAATGCTCTAAGTACATTATAGAATAAGGGTTAATAGTAATATAATATGGATATTTTATAATAAAATTTAGAAAAAATGGATCAGAATACACCTAACTTTGGTCCGTCCACTTTTAATACCCCCAACTATGAGTTATTTTTAAATACCCCAAACTATTAGGGAGGTCTGCCAAAAATACTCCATTTACATATTATGATCGGATGAACCGGTAAACCAAAACTCCTACCACCCCCCCACCCACCCACCACCCACTGTCACCTTCCCTCACCCCGACTACCACCCTTCCCACATCCCAGCCCCTCCCCTAGCCCCAATATCCCCCCCAACCACCCAAGCATCCCCCCGCCCCCCCACCACCCCGTCGAATCCCCCTCCCCTAATCCCCTTCGAAACCCCCTCCACTCCATAATGTTTCTCATTTTCTCTCTCATAGTCCCCGCAACCGTTACTTTCACAGCATGATTATGATGATAACCAACAATATTATTATTGTTTTTCACCTGTTGAAGAACGTGCTCGAGGTTTGTTTGTAGTGCGTTCGCTGTTGTTTCGTTCGATTGTGCCAAATCTCTCCAAATCTGATTCTATAAAAACAGTGATTTCACTCTTTTTTCTAATGTCCAATTGATTTTTCCGATTTTATCAATTTCGTCTTCTTTATCTCTCTATCTTCTTCCTAATGATTCCTCAATTGCCGCCATTATTCTCCGTACTTGCTGCTTCTTCCTCTCTTCTACTCCCATTCTCAGCTTCTCCATCTAAATAAATCAATCAATCAATTCAACCAATTAAAAACCAAATCACATAAAAAAAACCTAATCGAAGATTAACCTAATAAAAACTAGATGAATTGCAAAATTGAAGATGAATATACTTGAACTAAATACATACATGTTGAGAGATTAATCGATCGATTTCTAACTGTTGTTGCATGATTTAAAGCGAAATATCTTCGCCAAGGAAAGAAAATCCGTCGGAATCTTCAATTTCCGATTGTTGGGGTGGTGGAATTGGGGGTCGCCGGGGTGGTGGGAATGGGGAGTGGGGTGGTGGTGGAAGTGGGGAGGGGGGCCGGGTCGCTGGAGGGCGGCGGCGGTGGAGGGAGGGGGAGGGATGGGGTGGAGGGGGAGAGGGTGGGTGGGAGTAGAAATTGAAAATAAAAAGAAAAGAGAAATAAAAATAAAAAAATTTACCTTGTTAACAGATTACAAGTCATTTGGGTGCATTTTTGACGGACCTCCCCAATAATTGGGGGTATTTTAAAATAACTCATAGTTTCAAAGTTGGGGGTATTCTGATCCATTTTTCCTAAAATTTATTAACATGTGATATGATTTCTAGTAAATAGGAGGATTTGAGATGAATAAGAAGCGGGGCGGGTAAGGATGAATCCACTTCCGCCCCATCACTTATGGCTGGTATGTTTTGCATCACTATTCTTGCCTCATCGATCACCCACAAACCCTTCATTATACCCATCACTACCTTACTAGCGCATATGTAGATCGGGTCTCCACAAAAACCTCCCCACTGATATCCCTAGCGAGATTCCTTATTATACAGATGTTAGTGTGGACATGCATATTAAGAGTTTATGGAGATGTATTTGCATGCGATGGAAAGCTGTGGAATTTGACCAAGCACATAGGAGAGTTGTTGGCAGTGGGGGATCCAAGACTTGACCTATGTAGGTTTGAAGTTGTTTGACAAAAAACCTAGCTAAATTGATTCAAGTTTCCAATTCATTAGTCTAAATTTCAAATTATGACCAATAACTACTAAGTTAACACTTTATTACATTCTAAAAATAGAATTTAATTAATATATAGATTATAATTTATTTTATATATCTATAAGTTTACAGGTTAAGTGTTATATTTATCCCATATTAACTATGATCAGTCTTAGATCTTTCGTAATTAGCACTAACAAAAAAACGGTAAAAACAAATTGTTGCTCCTTACCGCATGTTTGGTTAGTGGTACTAAATTGTGGTAATGGTAATGCTTTTTAGTGTAAGTTTGTGAACACATTCCAATATTAACATCCGTGGTAATGAAACTTGATGTCAAAACATGTATTTCCCTTCATAAATTTCCATTACCACCCGATATGACCTTACCAAGTGGTAATGAATGGTAATGGAATTTTAGGAAGAAAATAGGTGTTTGGGGGATAAATTAGCATTACCATGGAGGTTGACAATATGGGAATGCCTTCACAAATTTGCACTAGAAACCATTACCATTACCACCATTTAGTACCGCTAACCAAACGGGACCGTTAGTGGTTTGATGATGACACGCAAACTTGTAAATTACTCCCTCCGTCCCAGAATAATTTGAACACTTATTGGGACACGTATTTTAATGTGATAAGTTGTAGTGTGGTTATCAAATGTTATTATTTAAAAAGTGGATCTGATAGGCGTTGGTGGGATATTTTTTATTAGAGGAGAGAGAAAGTTGGGTAATTTTTTATTGATAAAAGGTAGAGTGTGGGCCAAAAGAGTGTAAATGAAATAATATATTAATAGCGGAACCATGCCAAAAATGTAAGTGTCCAAACTAATCTGGGACAAACATAAAAGGAAAGTGTTCAGACTATTCTGGGACGGAGGGAGTAATGTTTATCACTAGTAGAAAAATGCAAATTTGCGTCTCTGGATTTGCGTCAGACATTTAAGGAGCCGACGCAGATGGATAATTTGCGTCGGATCTGCCGCCTATCCGACGCAAATTTCAAGTGATGTGCATCGGACATTGCCCACCATCCGACGCAAATCACTACTGCACATAGGGGGAAAATAATTTGCATCGCATACTGATACACATGCGACGCAAATGCTAAAGGAACAAAAGTAGTTTTGGGCCATGATCTGCGTCGGATGGACCTTAGACGCGACGCAAATAATCTTTGGACAACGATTTGCATCGTTTATTCATTCCATGCGACGCAGATGAATTGTCTCCCACTTACCCGGTACACTTTTTCCCCAAAGCCTACAAAATTTACTCCCACGCCGCTACACCTCATTCTCTCTTCTGACCCAACTCCCCACATCTCATTCTCTCTCTTCCTTCATCCTTTACTCTGTCGTTTCTCCCAACTAAACCCCTCACTCTCTCTACTCTCCACTTTAATTCTAGCCCTTTCTCTCACTAAATTCATCCTTCATTCTAAATTTACATAAGACGAACTATATAATACGAACATAGATCTATCCGAATACAAAGATGAGGAAGATCAAAGATGGTGTTAATACACAACAGTTTGATATTATATCAATCGGATGCTCCAAGATATATTCGGCGTGAAAGTTCTTATACTTGATTCTTCTACGGTACTTTTACTTTTCATCTCTCCTCTTTCGTCCTCCACATTTTAGGGTTCTTGAATTTGTACATCTTTTAATCAGGATTTTGTTTCTAATTAATGATAATTGAAGGGGAAAAAATTAGGTTGAATTGATGATTATTTTGGGTACTGAATTCGTCAACAACACAAGCTTCTCTGTCGTTTTCGAACAAATCATGGCCAGTACTAGTGGAAGAACGAGAACGAAGAAGAACGAGAACAAAGTTGGCGAATTAGGTTTTTTTAAAATATATTTAGTGCAATTTCATTCTTGTATGTTAGATCTGATTTTTTTTTAGGTTCAATTTTTTTAATTTCGTTTTTTGTATGTTAGATCTGATTTTAAATTTCGTTTTTTAATTTTGTTTAATTTTGCATCGTTTCGTTTTTAATAGGAAGAAGAAGATGAATGTTTGTGATTATATTTTTTGGTTAGCCTTTTCGGTGTGTTCTTATTGTCATAGATGCGAAGGAATTTGAGCACAGTTACTTCAATTGATGCAATTTCATTCTTAAAATTTTTTTTGCTCAATTTCACGAAATTTATTTATTTTTTGATAAAAGAAGTCATTTGCGTAGGATGGTGTTCAAAGTCCGACGCAGATTGACTTTTGTTTTTTAATATAATATGGATGATCTGCGTCGCACACAGACCATCATGCGACGCAGATGGTGCTGCTGGGCTTGGGGCTAATGGTCCATTTGCGTCGGACTATGCCTACCATCCGACGCAAATAACACTAAATTTGCGTCGTATCTTAATCCGACGCAGATCATATCCCTCATATCTGCGTCGAGACCTGTGCAGTCGGAGCAATGTCCGACGCAAATGGTGGTCCCAGGTCCGACTCTAATCGTTAATTCTGTACTAGTGTATGTTTGTATGAAGGTTACCAAGTTATAGAGTTGGAATAAGTTCAAGAGAGAAGAAGTTTGCATTATGAGTTCCTAAGAGAGGAACTGGAGTTCCTAAGAGTAGAAGTGGAACTCAGTTTTATAGAAGGAATAACTCTTGAAGAAGTCAGCCTAATACAAGTCCAGGGCATGTCGTTGATAAAGAAGAATCGAGTCAAGTGCAAATTCCAGAAGCAAGTTCCTACGGAGGTCACTAATTTCCTATGGAGACTTATGAACGTTTGTTGGAACTGAAGATAAAGCGTCAGAGTTGAAGCTTCTAAGTGTTAAAACATGAAGACTAAAAACTTGAGTTTATTTTAAGGATTAATGTAGGTGTTTAAATTGTAACGGAAAGTATCATGGAACGCAAGGAACTAATTAAGTATGACAAAATTATTAAAGTAATTTTCGAAAAATATATGTGAAAATATTTTTGGATATTAATCTTTGATTATTCTCCAAATAACTGAATTTATCACGCTTCCTAAAATTATTCTAATAATGACGTTGGTTTTAAATGAAACGTGTGATCAGTGGGTACGAGTGTTCCCCGCCGAGTTTCTCAACAACCTACCGATTCAAGTCATTTAGTGGAGAGAAACTAGAGAAGGTTTCCAAGGAATCTCCCTCTACAATAGGAGGAAGAATCCTACCAAACAAATCACAACTGACATCCAAAAAAAAAATTATGAGTTAAAAAGTTTTCTGAGTCATATGTTCTTAGTCAATTCCGAACGTTCCTTATATTATATTAGTGCTTAAACACTATAATTTTATTTCATTCAAAGAGTTTTGAGTTGGGAAAAGAGTTGTGGAAACTCTTGAGTGACATAGAATTAAGTCGAGAGTATGGAGAGAGAAAGATTAGCACTGTGATTGAGGAATCATAGTTGAAGGAGTTCCGAGTGGAAATTATAAGAGTGTTGTGCATGTAATAAACTGTAACTGAGGTGTTCCCCTATTATTGTGAAGAGCTTAAATCCGGAGGAAGTCTTGTTTTTTTCCTTATATTGAGATAAGAAGTTTCCACATAGAAATTCTCTCTTGCATTATAAGTTCCTATTCTTTCTAGCTTAGGTTCCGCAAAAAGAGTCGATAAGCTATATCTACAAGTCACCTCCTCTTGTAGTCCTCCATAAGTCTAACACAAACCATTCTCATTTTTCTCATGATAACTTCCAGTCGTGTAGCACTTCTTTAAGCATTAAAATATAAAGAGCTCCAAAAGGACAACAGCAACTGAAACAATCAAAATTTTGAAAGATATTTATATATAGCCAAATAGATGTATACCTACTAAAAACTAGAAGGATATGAAATTATAAAGTAAAAGGTAAAGGGTTTGGTTTAAAAAAAAAACATAAGAATTGAACATGAACTAAAGAAAATGTGATGTTATGCTGCTGCAGGTGCACACACGTTTTGTGGCCATCACATCAGGTGATCTTTTGGCAATCATTGCCTTGATCACTCCTAATCATTAGGAGAGAATGTGTTCTAGTTTCTTCTAGAAATAAGCTGCTGTCATGTGACAGATTACAGTTGTAATTTGTTTTTGTCCTTTTATGATGCTGGCATATTCAGCTCTTTCCTAGTATTTTCCTTTACTAGGTTTTAGGGTAGATCCCTAGGATGATTTCAGCTATAAATTGCTGCCTTTTTTGCTTGTATAAAAAATAGAGAGAAACACTCACAAAAGGAAAGAATACTGATCCAAGAAATGAGAATTATGAGAAAAGTTCTCTAATTTATTTTGTCTCATTTCCCTTTATGGTATCAGAGCAGGAGAGTATCCCCTATTACAAAAACTAAAATTTTTTCTCTCTTGCTGAGAGAAAATGTCAGGAGCAGAAAAAGAAAAATCTGGAGCTTACATTGGGTATGCAGATCCTTATTTCTTAGCTTCCTCTGATCTATCAACAAACCAGTTAGGTAGTATTGTTTTCTCAGGCAATAACTATCTAAACTGGACAAGGAGCGTGAGAATGGCCTTAGGAGCCAAGAACAAACTTGGTTTCATCAATGGAGACATTGAGAAACCAAAAGAAAATACAGCTGATTACAACAAATGGGAAAGGAATGATGCAATGGTGAGATGTTGGATATTTGCTTCTATGAACACTGACATAGGAGCAAGTATGATGTATGTCAAAAGTGCTAAAGATCTATGGGATGAACTAAAAGAGAGATATGAGCAAACTAATGCTCCTCTTTTATTTCAGCTCAAGAAAGAACTGAGTGATCTCAGTCAGGAAAACAGGAGCATTGCTGAGTTTTACTGTAAACTCAAGCAATTATGGGACGAAATATCATCCATTGAAGGCACACCTGAGTGTACTTGTGGAATCATGGCAACCTGCAAATGCGATATATTGAAGAAGCTGGACAAGGCTGATGCTTTAAACAAACTGATACAATTTCTCATGCCTCTAAATGAAGGGTTTGAGAACATGAAGAGTAACATCTTGGCTATGGACCCCTTACCATCTGTAAGTAGGGCGTTCCATCTTGTTCAACAACAAGAAAAACAGAAGCAGATTGCAGGGCAGATGCCAAATGTTGGAGAAGCAAGTGCTCTAACTGTAAGAGTGCAACCAGGAAATTGGCAACAAAGAAAGGAGATGAAGGAAGCTAAGTTGAAGAAGAAATGTGAACATTGTTTCATGAAGGGTCACGTTAAGGAGGAATGTTTCAAGATTGTAGGATACCCTGAATGGTACAAAAAGCCTAGGAACAATCAGAAGACTACTATGAATGTGAGCAAGGTGCAGCAAGAAGGAAGCTGTGACACACCACTTGAGAGGAACTATGGAGTAGGAGAGGCAAGTGGAATCAAGCCTGATGCTAATCTCATAAACACTCTTATCCAAGAGATGATGAAAGCTTTGAATGAGAAGCAGCATAGCAGTAAATTTACAGGTAAAGAAAACTCCTCTAAACTTGCATGTTATAGTGAAAATTTAGGGAATAAAAGGTGGATTGTTGACACTGGGGCTTCTGATCACATGATAGGTGATAGAAGTTTGTTTTCCTCTCCATATACACTAGAAAAACCTGTCAAAGTAGGCCTTCATGATGGTATAATTAAAATTGTTAAGGAAGCTGGGATTGTTAAAATAAGTGATAAAATTATGCTTGATAAAGTGATCCTTGTCCCTGGTTTTAGGCATAATCTACTGTCTGTAAGTAAAATGACTCAAGGAAATAATATCAGAATAGTTTTTGATGAAAATGGTTGCCTTATACAGGACCACTACTCTGAAGAAAAATTGGGAAAAGGCGAAAAAGATGGAGGAGTCTATATCTTGGTGATAGAACAAAAAAGGAAGAATAAGGAAGAACTTTGTTATGTTGTAGGAGAATCAAAGCATGTTTGTAATAGTGCTGAAAGCTTACGTTTAATTCGTGAAAGATTAGGTCATGTATCTCTTTCAAAAATGAGACATTTAAGCTTTTGTAGTTGCAAAGGAATCAAAGAATATTTTTGTGATACTTGTTGTGTGTCTAAGCATCATAGACTTCCCTTTAACCTTAGCAAATCCACTACTGAATCCATCTTTGATATGATACATGTTGACTTATGGGGGGACCTTACAAGGTTCAAACAATAACATGAGCCTCTTATTTCTTCACAATTGTTGATGATTATAGTAGAACAACATGGACCTTTCTTCTTTCTAACAAGGAACAAGTTAAAGGAACTTTGGTTAAATTCCTGGCTTACACTGAAAACCAGTTTAATAAAAGAGTTAAAATTTTGAGGAGTGATAATGGAACTGAAATTTTCCAAGAAGAGTGTGGAAAATTTTTGGGAGAAAGAGGAATAGTACACCAAAGAAGCATTGCAGGGGTTCCTCAGCAAAATGGTAGGGTAGAAAGGAAGCACAGATTCCTTTTAGAAACTGCAAGAGCTCTAAAGATTCATGCTGATTTTCCTAACTATCTATGGGGAGAATGCATCCTTGCTGCAACCCAATCATAAACTTGCTCCCTTCTTCTGTTTTAGGATGGCTAACTCCATATGAAAGGTTAATGAAACAAAAACCTACTTATGATCATCTAAGGATCATTGGTTGTCTTTGTTATGGAAGTGCAACAGCAAAGAAAACAGATAAATTTGGAGAAAAAGGCATAAGGTCTGTTTTGCTTGGATATCCTTGTAATCAAAAGGGTTATAAACTCTTTGATTTGCAAAAAAGAAAAATATATCTCAGTAGAGATGTAGTTTTTAAGGAAGGAATATTTCCTTTCCTTAAAGCTGAGAATGATCTTACTCAACAAGTTCAGCACCAGATTTCATTTCATCCTTTCTCTGAAATGAATGATGATGATGTTATGCAATCAGATGTCATTGATCAGGAAGATAATGAAGGGTTAATTCCAACACCCACAACACAATCTCCTCAACTAGATCAACTTCAACCTGAAGAAGAAAGTTCTCCAGGAACTTCTGAGCCTATTGGTGACTCTCAACATCACCCTGAAACAAATATTCCTGTCACCAGCATACCCATTCCAAGAAGCTAAGAACAGCTAGAGCACGATCAATACCACAAAAATTTGATGATTACATTCATCAACTTCCAGTTGTAACCCAGCAAAATGAAGATCATGATCTCTCTAGCTCCTTTAGTGTGCATGGAGTAAAAGAAATGCAACATTATTCTCCTGATTACATCAGTGGCATGCATAATGTGATGAAACTTGTTGAGCCTGACACTTACAATCAAGCTATTCAACATCAAGGGTGGAAGGATGCTATGCAGCTAGAATTACAAGCCCTTGAACACAACAATACCTGGGAAGTTACTGATCTGCCTCCAGGCCATAAAGCTCTGGCATCTAAATGGGTTTATAAGGTAAAGCATAAACCTGATGGAAGTGTTGAGAGATTGAAGGCTAGATTAGTGGCCAGGGGGGACAAGCAAATCAAAGGCAAAGACTATAAATATACATTCTCACCTGTTGCAAAATTTACAACAGTGAGAGTATTAATAGCTCTTGCCACTCTTCAGACCTGGAATTTGCATCATGTTGATATTAACAACGCGTTTTTACATGGATACCTCGAGGAAGAAGTGTATTTGAAACCTCCTCAAGGCTATTCAGTCCCAGAAGGCAAAGTTTGTAAACTCAGAAGAAGCTTATATGCTTTAAAACAAGCTTTAAGAGCTTGGAATGTTAAACTAAAGGCTTTCTTACTGCAACTTGGCTATGTACAGTCTAGAAGAGATTATTCTCTACTCTCTAAGACTAACAATGGCAGAAAATCCTTCATATTGGTCTATGTTGATGACCTACTGCTCACAGGGGATGATAATGAGGCTATTGACAGTCTTAAGGAAGCTTTGAATAAAGCCTTCACCATCAAAGACTTAGGGGAACTAAGATACTTTCTAGGTATCGAAGTCTCCAAAAATGTTGCAGGAACACTTCTAAATCAAACAAAATATGTCTTTGATATTCTCTCCAACACTGGCATGATGGACTGTAAAGAAGCTCTCACCCCTCTCCCTCAAGGTTTGAAGCTTTCAACAGAAGAAGGAGAGGCTTTGGAAGATCCTGAAGTCTATAGAAGGTTGATTGGTAAACTGGTCTACCTCAACCTTACAAGACCTGATATTTCATTCAGTGTTCAACAATTGAGCCAGTTCATGAATTGTCCAAGAAAGCCTCACCTGGATGCAGCTCTACATATTGTTAGATACCTCAAAAGAACAATTGATTGGGGCCTCTTCTACCCAGCAGCAGGCTCATTGACATTACAAACCTATTGTGATGCTGACTGGGGATCTTGCATCTTCTCTCGGAGATCTCTCACAGGATATTGTGTCTTCCTAGGACGCTGTTTGGTCTCATGGAAAACAAAGAAGCAACAGACTGTTTCAAAATCATCACCTGAATCAGAGTATAGAAGCATGTCCAAGACCACCAGTGAAATTGTTTGGATTGAAGGTGTTCTGGAAGATTTAGGCTGTTCTATTCCTAAGCCAATTACTCTATATTGTGACAATCGAGCAGCACAACACATAGCTGCAAATCCGGTGTTCCATGAAAGAACAAAGCATTTAAGCATTGATTGTCACTATGTAAGGGAGAATATTGAAGCAGGGTTTCTATGCACTGCCCATGTTCCTTCTCAACCTCAACTTGCAGACCTGATGACTAAAAGTCTCCCTAAACAGCAACACCATCATCTATCATTCAAGCTGGGTCTTGTCACATATCCCAAGCTCCATCTTGAAGGGGGAGTGAAGAAAATGTGATGTTATGCTGCTGCAGGTGCACAGACGTTTTGTGGCCATCACATCAGGTGATCTTTTGGCAATCATTGCCTTGATCACTCCTAATCATTAGGAGAGAATGTTCTAGTTTCTTCTAGAAATAAGCTGCTGTCATGTGACAGATTACAGCTGTAATTTGTTTTTGTCCTTTTATGATGCTGGCATATTCAGCTCTTTCCTAGTATTTTCCTTTACTAGGTTTTAGGGTAGATCCCTAGGATGATTTCAGCTATAAATAGCTGCCTTTTTTGCTTGTATAAAAAATAGAGAGAAACACTCACAAAAGGAAAGAATACTGATCCAAGAAATGAGAATTATGAGAAAAGTTCTCTAATTTATTTTGTCTCATTTCCCTCTATGAACAATCTCAACTTTACATGTCTTCTCAAAATAATTTCTAGGATTATATTGTTGTGGGGAGACCATCTAAAACTAATCCAAATTTTATTTTGTCTTGCCATACCTAACCCAACTTGGGTCTAATGGTATCGAAAAATAATTTTTTTTTTATCAATACTTTAAGAATATCACTGAAACTTGGAACTTTTCCTAGAGACCCCCAAATTGAAATATCTTAAATTGAGATTATTTCGTAAATATAAATAAAGATGTGGATAATTCTAACTTTTCCAAAGTAGAAGTTGGACAATTGCGACAAAATCCTCCATAAAACTTTAAACTGAAAAAAAAATTGATGTTAGATGGTATGAAAAAGAAAAAAACGAAAAATGAGAACAATACTGTAGGAGATCATTGTCAAAAAAATTGAAAAAAGATTAAACGATAAAGAGACGGAAGGAAAATTACAGGTAAAGGGATTGAATTTGCGGGGGCCTGAAGTTGAGGAGAATCATGTCGTGGCCCAGCTGCCATTGAACCAAACGTTTCCATCTGCTTCAGGTACGCGCGAGGTATTTCCAAGTACTTTATTTCTTTTCGTCGTTTTTTTTTTATTTAGATTCTTGTGGGTTCAGTAGAACTCACTAAACCCACGCTATATCCATCCCACTGAATCCAGGCTATATTCGTCGCTGATGGTTGCTGTTGGTGACAACTTTCAACAGTAATTGGGGGGCCACTCGCGGTAGGGGCTGGGGGAGGTTGACGTTGAGGTCGAGGTCGAGGTGGTCTTCCGTGCGAGACCACCAGCAGATTATTCTGGGAAAAACCACTTCCATGTGAAGCAAATCCATCAAATCTTGCACCCTCAGCAGTAGTATGTGATAGTAATAATCCATTCACCAAGATAAATGTGAAAAAATATGCCATGATAGACATTTGTGGTTTAGACTGCTATTTGCAGCTACTCACCAACTTACTATTTAAAGTAATTAAGAGAAATTCGTAAGATAATATATAGAAATTTGTAAGAGGAAAAAACAAGTTTAATGTCAATTTACACTAGTTGGTGGCAAAAGATTATTAACTATAAATTATGAGCGGGTTGACGACCAGTCTTTTTAATAAAGTAACAAACTCATAACAAATAATAAAAGGGAAATTTCAGATGCAGATATCTTTTGCATAATTCCAAATGGATTTCTTATTCTATATGGTGATTGTAGGAATATTTTTATTGCTGACAGGCTAAAGTCGTATCACCTAATCCAAAATAACCTAAGGTCCACCAACTAGTAATCAGGGAAGTCAGGATCGAATCCATAGAGAGAAAGTTATACTATTGTATCTGAATTCTAATATTATACTAACTAAATCAGATGAAAATGGTTGTGTGAAACTAAGCAAATAACAGAACTAAATACGAGGGAATAAATCAATTAACAAAAAAACTAGGACTATGGATCACTATGCATACAATTCGGGAAATAAGGGACGAATAACAACCACCTAATAAGTCAATTTATCTAGGGCACATGTAATTTCTCTCGACCATTACCTCCCTCAAAGATCACCTAGCCGCTCTCGCATGGTCAAGGATCACTCGGCCTAATGATTGAAAGCCTATACGGTATCTCTCCTCTCGAATCAGATTGAGTATTGCGATAGTAGAAATACAAATCAAACCTAATTTATAAATCTAGCATGAACGATTCAATCACAGGAAACAATTGAAATATAAGGCGATTAGACTAATCTATCAATCCCTCATTGCATACATAGATCCCCACAATCCTAGAAATAAAACTACTCACTCATGTTTATGAAAACAATAACAAAATCAATATAAAAATTCATACTTTGAATCATTCCAAATAGCTAAGAGATGAATCTAATCAATAATAGAGAGAGCAATAAAGAAAATTACCAAATTGAAGAACTATATTGAACTTGCAAGTAATCCAAATGTTTGATCTTGAATCCAAATCGAAAAGTAGTAAACTAGGGTTCTTGAATAATTATCTAGAGAAAACTATGAAAAATAATGGCTAAAACAAAGATGAATAAAAGATATTTTGATTTGGCTATTTATACTCAACCTAAAATAACTACGAAAAGTCTTATAAAAATAGCCCGGAAATCATTAAAATGCGCGTGCCTATTAACCGCCCGATCGGGCCAAGCATGCCCGATGATATCGGGCTCAAACATACTTGTCACAACACAAAATGGCTCCCGCCTGATGAAATCGGGCAGCGTAGCTTTACTCAGCAATGCACACAGCAGCACCACATGCAAGCCCGATGAGATCGGGCTGAACCGCCCGATCGAGCTCCAACAACGAAATAACGACAGGGCGAAGGAGCCCAATCAAGCCCGCATGAAACAGCTCAGTGTCTCTCATGGGCGCTCCATCGGGCTTGGTTCGCCCGATAGGATCGGGCCTGGGGCACTTTTCTTCATTCTTGGATCCAAGTGCCAAGTCTTCAATTCTCTTTTGCTCAAGGGTCCCAGAAAGTGTCCTCGGGACCTTGGAACTCAGCATCAAACGTCTCCAATCCAGTGTAGCGGTCATATAATAGTAGAAAATAGGGAAATAATTCCGTAAAACCTGCAATTCGACACAAAACAGAAAACCACAACTAGATGGAGAAAGTTAGCACAAAATGGCTCCTAAGAGCACCATTGACATCCTTTTTAGCTTATAAGTAGGGGGAAAGCTCTATATCAAAACATAACATCAAACTCCCCCAAGCTAAACCTTTGCTTGTCCCCAAGCAAAGCACAACATTAATATGAATGAAGTTGCTTCACCCCTCAGATAAGAAATTCAAACTCAAATATTTTCAACAAAATCCTTCATGCAAGCAAAATTCAAGTTCAGTAGTTCAGATCACCCTGACCACCAATCACCTAAGCAAACTATGAAATGCAGCTGCCCTACATAACATGCAAATCTTGAAAAGGTGCTCACCGAGGTGTCACTCCTCTCAATTTTGTGGCGAGCATAAAATGTGCCCGATCGCTCATCAACCCAACCATAATATCCATTCCCACTCACACTCTCATGTGTTTAGAAAGGTATAATATCGCTCATCCTAATCAGGTTGACTCAAATAACAAACTTAATCTTCAACTTTGGCATATTGACTCAGTATTATTCCAATAAACAATCAAAACACGTGCTCAAAAGGTCTTTCTCAGGGTTGTAATGGTGCTCGGGTAAAGGTAAGGAAATTATTTAAGGAGTGTAGTGGAAAAGCCAAGAAAAGGGGAGCAAAAAACACTAGTAAGACTAGATGTGGTCGAAACAACTCCCATGGCCTCAACAACATGACCAAGATAGTTACCAACTCTGAAATTTCACGAACCAACCAATAGTCGTCTCCTTCAATATAATTTTCAATAATTTTTCATGAATCAAAATTTCTTGAAACTTAATGAGTAAAGATCATGGAGACTTTTCATGTATATTTTTTTTTTCATTTTTTTTTGTTTCATTCCACTTTTGCTCTTTTCTTTGTACCAACATGACATTATTTTCCAACAACCCACGGAATCAACCACACAATATAATATCAACCTAACAAATACTCCCCCAAGCTAGGCTTGGGACAATAATCATTGTAAAGGCTCAAGGCGTGTAATGTAGCTTAATATAGATCCAAAACGTCATTAGGCTCAGGGGGCTAGGGGGAAAATGATTCATTAACAACTCTGAGGCTTAAAATTAAACAAATGAACGCATCTATCACAGCACATGTACAAAGTCATCATAAATCAACGAGTACAATGCCAAAGTGAAGATAAGAATGCTACGAGGAACTAACACATAAGAATAGTCCGAATATAGATATAAATCCGAAGGCTAGAATGAATCCTCACAATCTAACCAATTCAAGCATGCAGTTAAAGTAGGCGCTTTATCATCAAAATCCACTCAAGATCAAGGGAATCAGAGATTACATCACAACATCCTAATCACAAATGCCCAACTATTCTGTCTAATGAGTTAAATCATTATTCAAAGCAAAGTTCGGGGCACAGGGAAGCAATCAATCTATTCATATTCAACTCGTATTTTTGGTGTTTTCTCATCAATATTTCATTTTTTTGTGTTTTTAAATTTTTTTTTCAAAGCAATTAAACTAACTTAACTAACCGAAAAAATAGCAAAAGAGATAGAAGTACTTACAGAAATCCTCCCCAAGCTGAACTTGGCAATGGCCTCATTGCAACAAGGGAAAGGAAAGGCATGGATATCGGTCATCCATGGAAATGTCATAACCATCATCCTCCTCACCTCCGCCGCCCCTACTACTAGATCCCGGCTGGCTGTAACTCGGGTTCCAAGTGTACTAAGATGGGTGCGCATCGGTTTCAGCAATCCGATGAAGTCTGCAGTATTCATCGTACATGGGATAGATAGCTAGATGTTGATCATTAGCCAATGTACCAACACGCTGGCTAATGCTCTGAAGAGCTGCAGAGTTGGCATCAACCCGCTGGCCGATGCTCTGGATGGCTGCAGAGTTGGCAGTAATGCCAGACTCCATCGACTGGAGCATGCTCATCATTTCCTGAAAATCAAAAGAAGGAGGAACATCATAATATGCGGGAGGGGGAGCATCAGAAGTAGAGGAAATATCATCAGAATGGGGTTGTCGGCGGTAAAAGGTGCGTTGGGGTATCTCAGGGACGGGGGTGGGAAAATCAGTTCGGCAATGGGAAGGTCGGGTCTGATATTGGCTAAAGGACTAGGCAACTCAATAGAGTGCAACCCGTTTATGCGCCACTAGTATTTGTAATTGTCCCCAGCCTTCTCTAACCATAATCCATGAGGGTAGGTCCTGTGGCCGACTGGTAGCGAGTCTCATCAAAACCAGGGACTTTCTTAGCAAAAAGAGTCACCAACCGCCCATTGACAATGGCACGAGAGGTCAAGGTACCGTCAGCTCGCCTCTTAGGAAATGTGGTAACAATACGCTCCATTTGGAGCACAGCATCGTGTGGGATGTTGTATTGAAACTGGCGACGTGTCCCTCTAAGCATATAGCTGCCTATCAAGTACATTTCGTCCCCCCTGATTAATTGCCCTTTCATACGTCCAAACAGTGTCTGAGACATAAACCGTACCCAAAGTTTGAAGATGGGTTGGTGGATGAATTTGGCGTTATAATGTTGTAGGGTGAAGTCATTTTCATCACCCGTGATGGCAAAGTAAGTATCACAGTGGTGGTAGTTAGGAGGATGCCCAATCTCCCCCCGGCATTGGACTCGGAGAATTCTAGCAAATTCCGAGAGGGATAGGTGGAAGTCTTGATTAAGTAGTCTATAGGACAAATAGGAGACGGGTCCAGTTCGGGGTTTGGTAACCTCTAGACTACTATAAAATTCATAAACAAGCACAGGGTATGTATTAACATGCACCGAAAAAAACGATTCTATCCCTATGATTTTCATGAAATCCTTAAATTCAGATGCGATACCCAATTTACTCAAAAATTTAATGTCAAGAAAATGGGTAGGACTTACCTCGCGCCCTTTTAGGCGCTGAAACCTTTCGCGTTTCTCTTCCGACGTGAAGATGACATCCGAAAATGTATCGTCCCGGGGAATGGCCGGTGGTGGTGGTGGTTGAGACCCAGTGCCAGATTCGCGACGCCTACTCAAATTCACGTTGCTTGGAAAAAATGTGAGAATTTAAAGGATTTCTCACTCACTTTAATGGTGGATGATGGAAGGAAGTTTTTCACTCACTTTAATGGTGGAAGAGAGGAAGAAGAAGATGGATGTGAGGGATGGAGTGAAAGAAAGTGAAGAGGATGAAGTAAGAAATTTTTAGGTGATGATGAGAGGAGTGATTTTGTGAAGATTGATGTAGCTTGAATGGAGGTCTTTAATGGTGGAGGGTGAATTTGGGGAAGAAGATGAAAATTGGGGGTTAGGGTTTGAAGGGGAGAGAGAGAGATTGTGTGAGGAATGAGTGAAAGTGAGTGAAAATCAGGACGAAAGTGGCCCGATTCAATCGGGCATATTTTTTTCTTCGGTTTTGTCGCCCAAAAATTGGTCGCGGGCCCGATCAGGCGTGCTCGCCAGATGGAATCGGGAGGTATGCTTTGTCGTTCCAGAATCTGACGGAGTATGGCCCGATGATATTGGGCGAACCTCTTTTCTTTGACGGGACAGCTGCCCGATCGGGCTAGGCAGCTCGATGGATTCGGTTGGTTCCTTTTTCTTGTGGTTCAGCATTTTCTTTGCGGCCCGATCGGGCGGGATTGCCCGATAGGATCGGGGACTACCCAACAGGTGGATTCCTTGGTTTTTTTTGCAGTCTTTCCACCGGGACAACAACATAATCTGCTATGCTAAAAACTTCCCGCACGCATATAGCCTCAGAATGATGAATAGTACCCTCAAACTCTCTCACCAAAACTACAAAAATAAGCAAATCTAAATATAAAAAGAAGAAAAGAAATGGAAAATGGAAATCGGGTTGCCTCCCGATCAGTTGGTATATAAAGGTCCCGTACGACCATAATGCCGCATCCCTCAAGCAGAAGGGGAAGGGGGTTGGAGGTATAATTCCTCTATAGATCCAACAGGGGCTCCTATATGGTACAGCTTTAAGCGTTGGCCATTAACTTTGAACTTTTCACCTGTTGCATTCATCACTTCAATAGAACCAAACTTGTTAACTTTAGTGACAGAAAATGGACCAAACCACTTAGACTTCAACTTACCAGGGAAAAGTTTTAGTCTAGAGTTATATAATAAAACCTTGTCACCAATAGAGAACTCTCTACTCAAAATTTTCTTATCATGCCATCTCTGAGTGCGCTCTTTGTAGAGACGCGAACTATCATACGCATTCAACCGGAGTTCATCAAGCTCATTAATCTGCAATAGGCGTTTTCCTCCTGCTAATTTAGCATCAAGGTTTGGCTCGTTAACAGTCCAAAAATCCTTATACTCAAGCTCAACAGGTAAGTGTCATGCTTTCCCATACACTAACTTGTAAGGGGTGGTCCCAATAGGGGTCTTAAAAGCAGTTCTGTAAGCCCATAAGGTGTCATCTAATTTGTCACTCCAACCCTTCCTAGATTTGGCTACCACCTTCTCTAAGATAGTCTTTATCTCACGATTAGACACTTCTACCTGCCCACTTGTCTGAGGGTGATATGTTAGGCCAGTCCTATGGTAGACACCATGTTTCTTAAGTAGGCCTCAAAAGTTCTTTTGTGAAAATGGGATCCACCACCACTAATGACAACCCTTGTTACCCCAAACCTTGGAAAGATAATCTTTTTGAACATTTTCATAATGACTTTGGAGTCGTTAGTTGGTGATGCAATGGCTTCTACCCACTTAGACACATAGTCAACAACAACAAGTATGAAATTAATGCTAGAGGAAGAGGGAAAAGGGTCCATAAAATCAATACCCCATACATCAAATAATTCAACTTCCAAAATGGGGGTTTGGGGAATCTCATGTCTACGGGAAATATTTCCCATCCGTTGGCATGCATCACAAGATTTAACAAAGGTACTAGCATCATGAAATAAAGTAGGCCAGTAAAAACCAGACTGAAGTACCTTAGCAACTGTTTTGGAGGGCCCAACATGGCCTCCACATGGAAGGGAGTGGGAGTGCTTCAAAATGTCATGCACCTCCCATTTTGGGATACATCGCCTATAGATGGTGTCAGCACAAAGCCTGTAAAGTAGAAGGTCATCTGAAAGTACTTTTTAGCCTCATGGAGGAACTTCTTCCTCTGCTGGTAGCTCAGCTCTGGGGGAGTCTGTCCACTCACACAGAAGTTGGCGAAGTTTGCATACCATGGGGTGACGGAAGTGACTGCCAGGAGCTTATCATCTGGAAAGGAGTCATCAATGGGTAGACCCTCTTCCATATCCTCACGCTGCAATCTGGACAAGTGATCAACTACTACATTTTCAGCTCCCTTTTTATCTCTGATCTCTAAGTCGAATTCTTGGAGCAGCAAAATCCACGAATGAGTCTAGGCTTTGCCTCCTTTTTGGCTAGAAGGTACTTCAATGCAGCATGGTCGGTATAAACAATGACCTTGAACCCCAGCAAATATGTCCTAAACTTCTCCAGTGCATAGGCCACAACTAGAAGCTCTTTCTCAATGGTGGCATAGTTAACTTGAGCTTCATCTAGTGTCTTACTAGCATAGTATATCGCATGGAGGACATTGTCCTTCCTCTGACCAAGCACAACTCCCACAACATAGTCGCTAGGATCACACATAATCTCGAATGGAAGGGTCTAATTTGAAGATCGAATGATAGGAGCAGTAATCAGAGCTTGCTTAATCCTGTTGAAAGACACAAGACACTCATCAGTAAACATGAACGGGGCATCCTTGAGGAGCAACTGAGTAAGTAGTTTAGCAATTTTAGAGAAATCCTTGAGGAAGCAACGATAAAACCCCGCATGACCAAGAAAGCCTTGTACTCCTTTGACATTCACGGGAGGGGGTATTTGCTCAATCACTTGAATTTTTGCTTTATCCACATGGATGCCTCATTCAGAAATAATATGACCATGTACCACTCCTTCAGTAACCATGAAGTGGCACTTCTCCCAGTTCAGTACAAGATTGACATCTTCACAACTTTTCAAAACTTTAGCCAAATTTATCAAACATGAATCAAAATCAATTTCATACACGCTAAAGTCATCCATAAACACTTCCATAATGGACTCAATGAACTCAAAAAAGATGACCATCATACAACGCTGGAAGGTGGCGGGGGCATTGCATAATCCAAATGGCATCCTTCGATAGGCAAAGGTACCATAAGGGCATGTAAATGTGCTCTTCTCCTGGTCGTCTAGATGGATAGGTATTTGGAAGAAACCTGAATAGCCATCTAGATAACAAAAATAAGATTGACAAGCTAGCCTTTCCCACATTTGATCAATGAGGGGGAGAGGAAAGTGATCTTTCTTGGTGGCCACATTTAATTTCCTACAGTAAATACACATACGCCAACCAGTTACTACTCTTGTAGCAATTAATTCATTTTTCTCGTTTTTTACCACAGTAGTACCTCCTTTTTTAGGAACCACTTGAACTGGACTCACCCACTTAGAGTCAGCAATGGGGTAGATGATTCTAGCATCAAGCAACTTCATAATCTCTTTCTTGACCACTTCCTGCATATTGGTGTTCAAACAACGCTCGCCTTGTATACTAGGACGATGATCATCCTCTAGGTGAATTTTGTGCATGCAAAAGTCAGGGCTTATGCCTTTCAAATGATCTATACTATATCCAATGGCTTTTTTATGTTTTCTCAAAACAGAAAAAAGTTGAGACATTTGACCATCATTCAGTGAAGCACTAATAATCACAGGATAATTTTTAGATTCATCTAGAAAAGCATATCTCAGAGAAGGGGGAAGGAGTTTCAGTTCAGGTTTCTTTACCTCTACCGGTTGAGTAGCATATACTAGCTGTTCCTTCTCGTGAGTGGTAATACTATCAAGCTCTTCACATGTAAGTGATGCTTCCTAGTCATACTGTAGAAGATGCAAAACAATGCAAAGCCTCCAAAGGATCTCGCAGAATGAATTGAGGCATGTCATCATTAACCAGCACATTAATGACATCAATTTTATAACAGGCTTCATCTGGCATAGGACTTTTCAGGGTATTGGTCAAACTGAAAGCCACCTTATCACCTCCCACAGTCAAAGTTAATTTTCCATTCTTAACATCTATGACAGCTCCAGCAGTATGAAGGAATGGTCTCCCTAGAATAATTAGGATATGAGTATCTTCTTCCATGTCAAGCACAACAAAATCCACAGGAATACAAAATTTACCTACCCTCACAGGGACGTCCTCTAAAATACCTAGGGGGTATTTAACAGAATGGTCGGCCATTTGGAGAGTAATATTGGTACATTTTAAATCTCCCATGTTAAGCTTTTTGCAAACAGTAAGGGGCTTGACACTAATACTAGCACCCAAATCACATAAAGCTTTATGAATAAAAATGGTGCCAATGTCACAAGGAATAGAGAAACTCCTCGGGTTTTTCAATTTAGGTGGGGACTGGTTTTGCAAAAGAGCACTACATTCTTCAGTGAAGGCGACAAT
Organism: Beta lomatogona; assembly: GCA_947646795.1. Lineage (NCBI taxonomy): Eukaryota > Viridiplantae > Streptophyta > Magnoliopsida > Caryophyllales > Amaranthaceae > Beta > Beta lomatogona. Next base: position 1,978,338 of record CANSNZ010001289.1, read on the forward strand.
TTCAACTTCATTAAAGGTTATCTTTCTAGTCAGAGTTTCCTTCAAAAATTTAGCATATGCAGGAACTTGAATAATAAGTTCAGTAAAAGGGACAATTACCTGAAGATTCTTCACTACCTCCAAAAACTTACCGAGCTGGTGATCAACCTTATTCTTCAATAGGCGATTGGGGAACGATACCTTGATCACATGAGTGGTAGATGGAACTTTTTTAGCTACTATCTACTTCTCTGCATTGCTGGCTTCCTTAAGAGCTGTGGAATTTTCAGTGACAGCTTCATTCTTTTCTGGCTCAACCGGATCATCCTTAGGCATCTCTGGGCCATCATAGATGGCATTGGCAATATCTCTTGGTTGCATTGGTTGTGAAGGTAATGACCCAGGTGGTCTACTAGCAGAAGAACTAGCCAACTGAGCTAGTTGAGTCTCCAACATCTTGTTATGTGTGCCAAAATTTTCCAGCTGAGCTTTTGTGTCTGCTTGAAAGGCATTAAAACCTTTCTGCATATGAAACATCATGTTCTTCAACTCTGTCATGGTTGGGTCAGTAGTTGGGGCAGGTTGTTGTGGAGCATGATTTCTCTGGAAGCCAGGAGGAGCTTGTTATTGAGGTTGATATTGTTGAACCTGGCTTTCAGGGACATATGGTTGTTGAGGTTGAGGATTCAACACATTATTGCTCCAATATGAGTGGTTAGGGTGATTTCTCAACCCTGGGTTGTAAGTGTTAGAATATGGATTGAACTGACCCCTGGGTTGTGACTGAAAACCATTAACTGCCTCACAATTGCCCCCTACATTAGAAGATAGGAGCACAGGGCACTCTTGAGAGTTGTGCTCAGGTATCCCACAAGCATCACAAATGAGAGCATTGTAATTAGAAGCACTAGCCAATGCGTTAACACTCATGTGGGAGGAGTCATTACCTAGCTTCAAAGAATCGATCTTCTGGGTTAGAGCAGCTAGTTGCCCGGACAGTAAAGAAATGGCCTCAACATCATGTTTACCTCCCTTTTTCATAGAGGAACGAATAGTAGAGGCTTGATTAGAAGCGAGTTTCTCCAGAAGTTCATACCCTTCATCAATGGCCTTATCCATGAAGAACCCACCAGAGGCTCCATCAATTACCCGCCTTGTATCTGCGTCAACTCTAGTGTAGAAAATCTGACACAAATACCACTTGTCTAAACCATGATGTGGACAAAGGCGTTGCCGATCCTTGAACCTCTCCCAAGCTTCATACAATGACTCTCCAAGATCTTGGGTTAAAGTTACTATGGCATGACGCAAATCTGAAGTCTTTTGGTAAGGGTACCACTTAATGAGGAAGATCTTTGATAGTTCTGCCCAGGTGGTGATGGTGGAAGGCAGCTTATTATACCAAATAGAGCTTTGTCGCGCAGAGAGAAACCAAATACGATGAGTTTCATCTCATCAGCAGTAACACCAACATGTTTCTGAGTAGCACAACATTGTAAAAACCGCTGCAGGTGCTGATTTGGGTCTTTAGATGGTAACCCAAAGAAATCGATTATTTCGAACCATATTCAGAACATGAGACTTGATTTCAAAATTTGTAGCAGCAATGGTAGGCATCTGGACCCCAGTGGGTACATTATCAGGAGATGGTTGTGCATAATCTCTGAAGGTTGGTTTAACTTCGTCACCCATTTGAAGAGTAATAGGCGAGATGGGGAATTCTTGTTGTGGTGAAGATGGTGGAGAAGGTGTCTTTTGGGAGGGTGTCCCTGCAGACAACTTTGCTTGCTTAGTTTTCTTTCTGAGTCTATGAGCGGTCTTTTCAATCTCCGGATCAAATGAAATGAGATTTGGGGATTTTAATTTCCTGCTCATACACCAAAAACACTAAAACAAACGTGAGTTGCTCCAAAGAACAAGTGTTCTTCAGAGTAAAGGTTAGTGTAATACTATAGTTCAGACAAAATAAAAATAATCCGTCTCCCCGGCAACGGCGCCAAAATTTGACAGGCTAAAGTCGTATCACCTAATCAAAAATAACCTAAGGTCCACTAACTAGTAGTCATGGAAGTCAGGATCGAATCCACAGGGAGAAAGTTATACTATTGTATCTGAATTCTAATATTATACTAACTAAATCAGATGAAAATGGTTGTGTGACTAAACTAAGCAAATAACAGAACTAAATACGAGGGAATACATAAATTAATAAAGAACTAGGACTATGGATCACTATGCATAAAATTCGGGAAATCAGGGACGAATAGCAACCACCTAATAAGTCAATTTATCTACGGCACATGCAATTTCTCTCGAACATTACCTCCCTCAAAGATCAACTAGCCGCTCTCGCATGGTCAAGAATCACTCTGCCTAATGATTGAAAGCCTATACGGTATCTCTCCTCTCGAAGCAGATTCAGTATTACGATAGTAGAAATACAAATTAGGCCTAATTTATAAACCTAGCATGAACGATTCAATCACAGGAAACGATTGAAATATAAGGCAATTAGACTAATCTATCAATCCCTCATTGCATACATAGATCCCCACAATTCTAGAAATAAATCTACTCACTCATGCTTATGAAAAAAATAACAAAATCAATATTAAAATTCATACTTTGAATCATTGCAAATAATCAAGAGATGAATCTAATCAATAATAGAGAGAGCAATAAAGAAAATTACGAAATTGAAGAACTTTATTGAACTTGCAAGTAATCTAAATGTTTGATCTTGAATCCAATGCGAAAAGTAGTAAACTAGGGTTCTTGTATAATTCTCTACTGAAAAACTATGATAAATAAAGGCTAAAACAAAGATGAATAAATGATATTCTGATTTGGTTATTTATACTCAACCTAAAACAACTAGGAAAAGTCTTTTAAAAGTATCCCGGAAATCATTAAAATGCGCGTGCCGGCTAACCACCCAATTGGGCCAAGCATGCCCGATGAAATCGGGCTCAAAACATACTTGTCATAGCACAAAATGGCTACCGCCTGATGAAATCGGGCCGCCTAGCTTCACTCAGCAATGCACACAGTAACACCACATGCACGCCTGATGAGATTGGGCCGAACCGCCCGATCCGGCTTCAACAGCGAAATAACAACAGGGCGAAGGCGCCCGATCAGGCCGCATCAAACAGCTCGTTGTCTCTCATGGGCGCGCGATCGGGCTTGGTTCGCCAGATAGGATCGGGCCTGTGGCACTTTTCTTTATTCTTGGCTCCAAGTGCCAAGTCTTCAATTCTCTTTTGCTCAAGGGTCCCGGAAAGTGTCCTCGGGACCTTGGAACTCAGCATCAAACCTCTCCAATCCAGTGTAGCGGTCATATAATAGTAGAAAATAGGGATATAATTCCCTAAAACCTGTAATTCGACACAAAATAGAAAACCAAAACTAGATGGAGAAAGTTAGCACAAAATGGCTCCTAAGAGCACTATTGACATCCTTTTTAGCTTATAAGCAGGGGGAAAAACTCTATATAAAACCATAACATCAATTGTCGATGAGGAATGAGCTCGGAATTGACTACTTCATTGTAAATGTTTTTGTATTGTAATTTGTTTTGAAAAATAAGTTGCCAACAAGTCTTTAATGGAACACTCATAAACCTAATTGGATATTTGGGAAACCATTGGGACATCTTAGGGACTTTTCCAATGTAGATTTCCCTGTCATGATTTCCTAGGTGTTGAATAGTGATCCGCAGGAGGAGCAATATTCCAACTTGAATAGAGATTTGATGCAAATTGAAAGTGTTGGAATATGTATTTAAAGTATTTGACAGAGTTTTTTAGAGTATTGTTGAGATATTTCGTAACACGAAGGCATGGGAAAATCTGTATATGAAAGTCGTATGAAACTATGTCATTAAATAATATGAAACGAGGTTTATTTATAGGGAAAATTAGGAAAATGAGTTAAGATATGCGTTGCGCAGTACACATCACGATGCGCGCGGCGCATGGCTTCATGTACGTTTGAGTTTAGCTGATTGTCTCGATGTTGTGCGTACGCACTCTGGTGCACGTGACACATTAGGTTGCGTGCACGCACTCTTAGTTGATGGTTACATAATGATTGAAGTTGAAAGGTTATGTTTTCTTAGAAATAACCCATAGAGTCTCAGAGTCGCGAATGTGAAGAATTTAAGAGGCGCTATATAAAGAGGATAGACAGAAGGATCTTCTAATGGAAGTCGTATAGTATTACCAGCTTCATTCACTGGAGGAGATAGTTACACGAGAGAAAACAATAATGATTCAATGGCTACTTGTAGATAGTATAGGTATCACATTTATTCATAACATTTACATGTATTCCTAAGTGACCAGAGATCACTAGATTTGTAAAGAAAAGAGGACTTAGGCCACTGGATAGATCAGACCCCATCTGTCGAGTTTTTAAGATGAAACTCGACCCATAGGTCACAGATTTGAAAGAGTGCAAGATATTTGGCTGGGTTAGGGCTGGTATGTAATACATTGTCCTTAATGCTAATATTATATTATTATTATTATTATTATTATTATTATTATTATTATTATTATTATTATTATTATTATTATTATTATTATTATTATTATTATTATTATTATTATTATTATCATTATTATTATTATTATTATTTTCATTTTCGTTTGTATTAGTATAGTTATTTATTATCTATAATATGATTATAAAACCAATTTTGTTGGTATCTGCATGTTCAGTGGTATATACAGTAGAAATCCAAAAGTGTGGTTTGCCACATGCTCAAATATTGTTGTTCCTACATCAAGAAGACAAATATCCCGTAGCTTCATATATCGATAAGATTATTTGTGCTGAAATGCCTGATCAACGTGAAGATCAAGAACTATATCAAGCCATCACTAAGTTCATGATGCACAATCCATGTGGTGCATCAAACACAGAAGCACCGTGTATGAGTGACAAAAAAATGCAGTAAGAATTTTCCCAATATTTATTGATGCCACTAAAGTGGATGATGATGATTATCATGTGTACAGGCGAAGAAATACTGGATCTGATCTACAATCGAGAAGATTGGAATTCATTTTGATAATCATTATGTTGTTCCATATAATCCCCATTTGCTTCGTAAATATCGACCACATATCCATGTTGAATGGTGTAACCAGTCCAGATCAATTAATTAAATATCTGTTTAAATATATAAATAAGGGGTATGATAGAGTTACTGTTGCGGCTTATCAAGAAAAACAGAATGCCGGTGAAGGCAATGAGGATATTTGGATTTAACATCCACCATCGGACTCCTACAGTGGAAAGACTAAATTTCCATCTACTAGGAGAGCAAATTGTTTTGCTTAATGACCATGCTGATGTAGAATCTATACTAGAGAGACCTCATATCGACAATACAAAATTCCTATCTTGGATGAAATGTAACGAAAAATATGTTGAAGCAAGATAAGAAAGAGTGGGCACCAAAAGTAAATTTTACGCAATAGGACGAATCTACCATGTTGCACCAAGATCTTGCGAGAAGCTCTATCTTAGAACTTTGCTCAATTTTGTAAAAGGGGCGACATGCTACGAAGAAATTAGAACAGTTGATGGTGTAGTGCGTGTATCCAACATTCAAAGAAGCTTTCTACACAAGAGGGTTACTTGACAATGACAAGGAATATTGTTGACGTAATAACAAAAGTATGTTTCAGAGAATCAGGGCACTACCTAAGACATTCGTTCTCCAAGTTACCGTTATCTGGGAGTTTGTCGAAGCCGGAGGAAATTTGGCAGAAGACTTGACGATTGCTATCTGATCACATTCTGTACAAGCAGCGTGTTATTAGAAAAAAAAAGGTCAAGAACTATGAGAATATTGTTAAATAAATAATCAGATATTTTAAAACAATATGCATACTAAATATAGATTACTATATCCCTTCAATTTATGTTTTCACAGATTTGCAGCTAACTGACTATTAAATAGGAGTTTTCGCATTGGCTGACATTGAAATCATGCTCCAAAATAATGGTAGCAGCTTGCGTAGATTCAGTGACACACCTTTCCAGACGAGTTAATTGTGTTTGAAGGAAAAAATAAGCTCATAGGTCACAACAAATGAGCTTTCGTACGACATAGAGAAAATGACCTTGGAACACGATAATTATATAAATGTTTAATTGATGAGCAATTCATGATTTGTCGAGAAGTCATGGCTGTTGTGTCAAGTCAAGAAGGAGGCGTTTTTTCATTTACGGCTATGGAGGAATGGGTAAAACATATATTTGGAAGACATTGTGTGCTGCAATAAGGAAGATGGGTGAAATCATATTGCCGGTAGCTTCGAGTATATTTTTAATTAACTATGTCAGATTTACCAACATTGCTGAATAAAGCTAAAAAACAAATAGCTAAACCTATGCACCTAGAAAAACCCATATTGATAAATGGAAAACTCGCAAAATTACGGAGTTTCACACGATCTAACATTTATCAAAGTCAAATTACAAACTACTAAACCTCAATTAATATAATATCTTTAAAATCAAAATTTCGTAAAATTCCTAATCCAAACATTTTTTTTCAAACTTCCAAAAAAGTGCAAGAACTTTATCCACAATTACTCCTTTCACTGTAATTGCTTCTTTACTCCTTCCACGAGAAAGAATAGCTCATTCGAGATTTCGTATCCCTTTGAATGTAACTGAGAATTTAACGTGTGCTGACATTCGCCCAGAGACATATTTGGTTGCTCTTCTTATTACACTAGTGGAAAAAACCTCATCTGATCCGGTCAAAATGGGCCTTACTGATTCGGTTTTGGACCGGAACAGGTGGAGTCGCAGCTGCTACGAGACGTGAACTGATCAGGTTCAAAAATGGATCAGTTAGGAATTAACTGATCCGGTCATGGCACAAAATCGGATCTATTAAGTTGATTAACTGATCCGATTTTGTGAGATGGCCGGATCAGTTATGTCATGGTGCCAACCAAAATTTTGCATCCAAAGTGGTCAACTTATCCAAAGTCAACAATTATCCAACTGATGTAACTTCTGTATACAAAGTAGTCAAAAATCAAAACTTTTCATACAAAGCAGTCAAAAATCCAACTGATCCAAAAAAATTAAATCGACAACAATATTGCGACATTAAATCTACAAAAATATAACAATCTAGAGCACAATAAATTAGCAAAAAGTCAAACTTATTAAAAGAGGGTAATTACAATGGAAGAAATATGAACAACGAAGCTAATACAAATGACACATTAAAAACGAAATTAAAGAGTATCCCTAACATCAGATTTTCAGAATTACAAAAAAAATTGCAAAAAAAACCCCAAAGTTGGAAGCCACGAAATGAGCTGATGTGGACGAGCAGCGAGTGGTTAGCAGCAACCTATATCCACCAGCTTTTTTTTCGAAAAATCACCCGTAGTTGTTATTTTGCGATTTCATATGGTTAAGCAGCAGCTCGCGCGCAAAGGACAAGAGAGCATCAAAAGCGGAGGGGCGAAAAGACACGACTCGAAGCTTCAGGTGAATCAAACTTAGGGGGGGCGAGTGGTTTGCAGAGACATGAGAGCTATGGCGGCTGGGGTCGAAGAGGATAGGGAAGTGGGAAGAGGGAGGGTGAGAGAGGCTTGGGGAACTTAGGGTTTCATCTAATGAGAAATGGGTGAGAGAGAGAGATAGAGGAGAGGCTGAGTTTCATTTATAAAGGAAAAGCTGGGGAAAGAGGGGGTAGGGAACATTGGGCCACTGAACTAACTCGGTTAGAGAAAATTCAGATCAGCTAACCAAAACTGATCCGGTTCTCCTCCCAACCGGATCAGTTTAGTGGCCCAAAAATTTCCGCTCAAAACAAATTGAATTTTACTGGTCTAGTTGTGTGAAAACCAGATCAGTTTATATGTGTCATTTGAGGCTTTTTCCACTAGTGTTAGAAAAAAGTTATCATTTGGGATGAAGCGTCCATGATCCATAAATTTTGTTTTGAAGAACTTGACAGAAGTTTGAAGGACATCGTGAAGTCGGTTGATAGTGCTAACTTGCATCGACCTTTTGGTGGCAAAGTACTGGTATTTGGTGGTGATCATAAAACCAGTTTTACCGAAGGGATCCAGGGAAGATATCATGTTCGCGACCATTCATTCATCTTACTTATGGGATTCATGTAAGGTCCTAAGACTTACTCGCAATATGAGACTACAAGCAGGTTCTTCAAAATCTGTTGTTGATGAATTACGATAACTCTTACAGTGGATATTAAGCGTAGGAGACGGAAAAGCTGGGGGTCCTAATGATGGGAAAGCCGTAATTGAGGTTACAAAAGATATCCTTATAGATCATGGGGTAGATCCAAATTTCAGCATTTTTTTAGAGCACATACTCTTACCTATAAGATCACATCTAGGAAGCCAAATGCTTCTAAGAAAGAGTTATTTTGGCGCCAACTAATGAGATAGTGGAGATGGTCAATGATCATGTTCTATCTACCATTCCTGGATAAGAGAAAGTGTACTTGTAGGCGTGTTTTTATTTCGCCTACGCGGTGTGAGCGCGTATTTGTATTTGACTACCCCACTGTAAAGGTTCTTTTTGTATTGAAAACGTTTTGAAGTCGCCAACAATTATTTAAGGGAAGAATCATAAACCTAATTGGATATGGGAAACCGTAGGGACAAAATTGTGGGACTTATCTAATATAGATTTCCCCGTCTAGACTCCATAGATGGTCAAAATGAACCAAAGATTGAGTTCGGGGGTGAGGGTACAACACATTCAGGAACTATGTTGCCCACTGCTGGCCTCTACTAAATATCGATTCATTATAAATTTTATGCAATAGAATAACCAAATAATATTTTTATACACCCTAAAAATATTTAGTCTAGGTTTGTCAAGAAACACATAAAAGACTAATTTTTAGTGATATGTTATTAGGATATCAAATTACAGGGAACCTAATAGGTTGTCCAAATTACTTGATTAATGTTAGAACAGTTCTTTAGGTGTTTGATTAGCAATAATAACATGTGGGTGATAAAAGCAATAAATCAGGACAATCATATAATATGTATAGAATAATCAGGCAAACATATAATATGCATATATATGAATAATAATAGGAATATGAAATAAAGTATAGAAAAGGGATTAGAATATACTATAGAACGATTTTATATCAAAGATCTACATCATGAAATAAATGGTTAGTAACTTCAATATTTAAAAATAGGAATTGATTTAAAGACCCTCAGGGTTATACCGTGGCTTGGGTCTGCGAGATTGACACCCTTCGGGAAGAGCAATCGTGAAGTCTGAAAATCTAAAAATGTTTGAAAGTATGTAGATTGAATGTGTTTGTATTCGAAAGTATGAGTTTTGTAGGGAAGTATTGTCGTTCGTAAAGAGGTTCGTAAGGTATTCGCCGAGTTCGAAGTGTGTTAATGTGAAAAATTTGTTATGAAATATGTACGGAGATCATGCCTATTTATAGGGAAAACGATACTGCGCCTCACGCGCAAGCCGCGTCTGGCGCAGGCTGACGTGTCAAGCGCATGACGTGGCATGCCTAGTGGAAAGCGTACACGTGGTACCCATTTTGTGCCCTTGGCGCAGGCTGTGCGCTAGGCGAAGGCTTATGTTCGCACCACCTTGTTTTTGACACGTTTTGACAATTTTTTTAATAAAAACGCGTTTTAAAGATTTTTTGTTATCCTTTAACTACGAACATCTGATTTTATGGGATAAAATCCGATTATGAAAAATATCTTTGAAAAAATTTATTTATTTAAATAAAATAATTAATTATTATTAAATAATTAATTGGGATTTTCAAAGGATTGGGCTCAAAATATAATTAATTATCAAGAATAATTAATTGTGCTTAAAAATAGGACTTTAACATTTTTCGAAATGGTTTTGAATGGTTTTTCTGATTGCTCTGCCCTTGGGTCGGACTAATTAAGACCACGATATGTTTCATCATCGAATCCTTTAATGGGGAGACAAGATTATGTGTCTACAGAAACCCTTTTCTGTGATGGGTTTTGAACAACTGCTGTAGCTTGCTTTCTGTTAGGGTGTATTGTGGCTGTGGGTAAAGAAGACATGTATCAACATACTTCTTCAATCCTTTAAAGAGGAAAATCTGTTAAAACTCTAATGCAGAGAACTTTGACTGAGGTTCAGGAAACCGAAAGTCAAAGTATACGGTGTCGGGACCGAGAACTATTCAAAAAGCTCTGCAGTTTAGAACTGATCGATATAAGCCGGTCTCTGCAAAACAAAGTTAGTTTACAGGACAATAACTACAAGCAATCTGATTGCTTGCAGAATAAGATGTTAGCAGATAGGTGCAAACAACATAAATAAGCACATAGTGATGCAAATGATGCAAACTTAGACTCTCTAAGGATGCATGAGACGCAATGCAAGGATTAAGGTTACGCAAACCTAAGGAAGATGACACATCATGCAAGGTCAGGGTTATGTAAGACTAGAATGTATGAAATGCAATGCAAGGTGAGAATTATGCAAGGCTAGGAGATCTGGATATGTAGAAAAATAGAATGATCATAAATGGATAGAATGATTTTCGACAATCGTTTTTAGTAAATAATCAGGGTCCGTAAATGGTATTGAGGATTCTTCTTTGAGAAGTTGATACTGGCAAAGTCAGGTTTCGCCAGAGACAATGGTATTGTCGGAGAGTCCTTCGGGGTAAAGGAGAGCTTGGATTGAAAAATAAAAAGTTTGAATTTATGACTCAAAAAAAAATAAAGGAGAGTCTATGTCGGGATCTAGAAAGAATATGCTCCTAAATTCTAGAAAGTCAAATCATTAGACCTTGACTAATTTATTTTTATTTTAGCGGTCGGACCTCAAGATGAGGATTCCTACGTATCCTTGCGGAATCAGACCATTCGTAGTTCTGGATCTGATTTTTTTTTTTTTATCATTTTTTATGTGTGCCCTAACTTTTGCCTAGGCCGTCCTTTTGGGTTTTCAACCTAGCGGGCTTGGATATACCTTGGAGAAGGAGTAAGGATTGATGAAAGGTTGAAAGGTTGGGCGAATGGAGGATCACGGATATGGATTATATAGGCTAAGGTTTTGATGAATTGAAGGATTTGAATGAGGGGTAGAACTTGTATGCAAGCCCCCTAGCTTGACTTTTTATTTTCGTTGCCTTTGGCTTTTTCTCTTTTTTCTCTTTTTTTTTTCTCTTTTTTATCCTGTGCGTGTCCTTTTGCTTTTGCTTTTTTTTCGCACTTTCACTTTTTTATTTTTTGCCCGTCATTTTTTTTAATGTAGAGAGGCTTGAACACAAGTTTGGTTATGGGTATTGGAAGGCTTGAAGATTATTTGGAGCTTTGACTAATGGATGGATTATTTGGCTAATGGAGATGATGGCTTAAGGGACTTTTTATTATTTTGGTTGCATGAGATGGTTTATGGATGATGGTGTGTTGGAATGATGGAGGAAAGGGGGATATAACTCTTAATCCAAAGTATGTCCATATTTAATTATTATTATTTTTTATTTCAGATCTCTTTTATTATTATTAAGTCAAGATCATTAGGTGATTTAAGTTTCACCATCGAACTCGAAGCATATATGATAATGAAAGGCCAATGAAAATAAAAAGAATAATAAAATGAAATGAAAATGGAAAGGCTATAATATAATGAAGTCCTATAGTGACATAGGCTCGATGGGAAAGAACAGAAATGGCTTAGGGTAAGGACTCTCTGACTCATCCTAGGAAACAAGAAATAAAAAAATAAGCCTTTGAATTGTTGATGCACTGCCTAAGGGGTTGTTGGTGATGCTGATTCTCGTTGTAAATATCCATAGTAGTCTATTGTCATCGACCATGTTTTGCAGTGCGTTTGAGAGATCCAACACTAGGTGTAAGATGTTCATTTTTATGTTGAATTTGCAATAGAATTATAGGTTGCACCTTTTGAATATTCTTTTAAGTGCAGGGTTTTGGAGTAACCCTATAGAAGTGATCACGCCTCTAATGTGAAGGCGATATACCCTATGGAAGTGATCGCGCCTCTATTGTGAAGGCGGCCAAAAGTAATCTTCATGACTTTATATGAAGTCGGGGTGGTTATAGTACGATTGATGAGCTTTAGAGTAGGGTCACTTATATTTGTTCCTCCATTAGTTGCTCCTGAGTTGTAATCTCTTGACCGGTCATGAACAGAATCTACTGGACCTTGCTTGTTAGTTTTAAGAAATGATTTTCGAAATGGGAGATGGAAATGATGGATGGAGAAATGGAAATGGAAATGATAGATGAGGAATGAAGACGAAAGTGGAAATGGAAATGGGAAATGAGTAGAAATTGCTATGATTATGGTTATGATGGTGACATAGGCCTAACTATATGCATATGAAGATGTGGACTAGACTGGACTATACTTTGAACTTGCAAACAGACTAGACTCACAAGGATTGCCTATGCTAGCTTCGCTAGTATTAGGAAGAAATTGGCTTTGCCATACTTGATGATTTAGGGTTTGATGGATCTAAGATGGACTAGCTTTACTGCTAGACTCAAAGGTTTTGGGCCATTATGGACTTAGGGTAGACTAGCTTTGCTAGACTCGAGGATTTGGACTGATATAGATGTAAGGTAGGAGTAGCTTCACTAAAACTTGCAGGGTGCCTTTATGGTCTTAAGGATGACTAGCTTCGCTAGGTCAATGGGTGCCATTATGGACTTAAGGGTGACTAGCTTTGCTAGGTCAATGGGTGCCGTTATGGACTTAAGGGTGATTAGCTTTGCTAGGTCAAAGGGTGCCGTTATGGACTTAAGGGTGACTTGCTTTGCTTGGTCAAAGGGTGCCGTTATGGATTTAAGGGTGACTAGCTTCGCTAGGTCAAATGGTGCCGTTGTGGACTTAAGGGTGACTAGCTTCGCTAGGTCAAAGGGTGCCGTTATGGTCTTAAGGATGACTAGCTTCGCTAGGTCAAAGGATGCTGTTATGGTCTTAAGGATGACTATAGCTTCGCTACGTCAAAGGATGCCGTTTTGGACTTAAGGGATGACTAGCTTCGCTAGATCAAAGGGTGCCGTTATGGACTTAAGGAATGACTAGCTTCGCTAGGTCAAAGGGTGCCGTTATGGTCTTAAGGTATGACTAGCTTTGCTAGGTAAAAAGGTGTCGTTTTGGTCTTAAGGTATGACTAGCTTTGCTAGGTCAATGGGTGCCGTTATGGACTTAAGGGATGATTAGCTTCGTCAAGTCAACGAGTGCCATTATGGTCTTTAAGGGATGCTGGCTTCACTAGACTTAATGGTTTGGACTTCGTCCTATATGGGTTTAGCAATAGACTGGATTAGACTTTGGAAATGAGTTGGACCTGATATGGACCTAATTTGGACTTAGTCTTATATTTGTTTGAAGTTAGACTTGGAAATGCACATGGGCTTGACATTGGAAATTAAATGGACTAGGATTGGACTTAGACTGGAATGGACTGGGATTAGAATTGAACTGGGCTTGACATAGAGTAGGGTTCACATAAAGATGCAAATGGGCCTTGATTTGACTTGAACTAGACTTATATGGGCCTAAGATGGACTCTAATGCTAGTGAATGCATGGATTCCAATTAGACGGGCCTAGGTTGAATGCAAAATAGACTCTAATGCATATGGGCTTAGAAATGAATGCAAATGGATTGAATTTGGTTGATTGGATTAAATTGGTGAAGGTATTCGGACTGGGCTTAGAATTTTCGAAATTCATTTTTGAAAGGAACCCCTTGTTTTTATCTTTTGTTAGATAAAGATGATGGATCAATTTCAAAAACTATTTTTATTGAATAGGTGGTATGATGATGATTAGTAAATGTTTTCGAAAAAAGGTAGAATAGAGGAGGGTGTAGGATTGATTTTTTTTAAAAAAAAATGTAAGTTTTCGAAATTAATTGAATATGATTGGGTAGGAATGGTAGGGAAGATTAGTTGGACAGCAGGGAAAAAATGGAAAGAGGTAGACATGCATGATGACTCTAACTCTATTATGACCCGTTTTTCCTAGATGCACTTTTTTTTAGATAGACTCGACCTTGCATGAAAAGACTTTTTTTTTTCTGAATTAGGTTAAATTAGACGCAAGACGTTCTGAACAGTTAATGACTCTAATGCTTGCAGACAAGAACATTATACGGAATTTGCCACTACATTGCCTAGAGTGACAGAAAACACGAGATGCACAAACAACACGACACTTAGCAAAGGTGCGCGCGTGTGGCGCAGTGCTGTGTGTGTGGCGCAGTGCTGTGCGTCTAGCGCAAGGTCAATGCGTCAGGCGCATCCTCATGCGTTTAGCGTATTGATCCCACACACGTTTTCGTGACAGTTTAGGTGAAGTTTTGACAAATTTAGCATAAAGTCAGGATGCGAAAACTGAAGCACTAACCATATCGAGTTTAACATACTAACATTGACGCGAATGCGTTATTTTTAGACTCGAACAAAGGTCAAAAGACCAATAAGCATGGGACACACAACTGATGCGCGCGGCGCGCAGGCTATGCGACTGGTGCAGGAACGTTGCGCCAGGCGCAACTTAATGTGTTTGGCGCAATGCTTTGCGGCATGCATATTGATAAATTGACGAAGGTTCGGGCGAAAACGACGATTAGTATTAGACGCGATTTGCATTATTTTTAGGCACAAAGCATATCAACATATTAATAAAATATGAGCAGGCAAAAATTGCAAACACACATAAATGTCAGGTAACATGGATGCAAAAGTTCCAACCTAAAGTCCAGTTCTATGTTTGAAACTATGGTTAGGTTTAGGTTAAGTCTGAAAAGGTCCATGACTAAGAGATTAATCCCACGCTTCGTACCCCTGCTTAAAGAGGCGACCACAAGTAAGACGTACTCCAATTCTCAAGTCAGGAACAAGAGAATAATGCCATGGTTGGGTAGGTTTGCTTATAACTAAGATCCAACACTATCGCTCAGGAAGATTTTTAGAAGGACAAAGCGCAAACCCGCCTTGGGTAACCTCACACATAGAATATGTGCTAATGAGGCAAGGTAGATTGTCCTTATGGTGGCTGAACAATAGTCATGCATATGCAAAACAGTATTCAAAGACATAAAAAGAGAATGAATCGTATTTTTCAAGTTTCACCCACTCATTTTAAAAAATTATTTTTTTAAAATCCTCCCCAGTGAAGTCGCCAAATTGTAGGCGTGTTTTTATTTCACCTACGTGGTGTGAGGGCGTATTTGTATTTGACTACCCTACTGTAAAGGTTTTTTGTATTGAAAACGTTTTGAAGTCGCCAACAATTCTTTAAAGGAAGAATCATAAACATAATTGGATATGGGAAACCGTAGGCACAAATTATGGGACTTATCCAATATAGATTTCCCCGTCTAGACTCCATAGATGGTTAAAATGAACCAAAGATTGAGTTCGGGGGTGACGGTACAACACATTCATAAACCATGTTGCCCATTGCTGGCCTCTACTAAATATCGATAAATTACAAATTTATTGCAATAGAATAACCAAATAATATATTTATAAACCCTAAAAATATTTAGTCTAGGTTGGTTCAGGAAACACATAAAAGACTAATTTTTAGTGATATGTTATTAGGCAATCAAATTACAGGGAACCTAACAGCTGTTGTCCAAATTATCTGATTAATGTTGAAACAGTTCTTTAGGTCTTTGATTAGCAATAATAACATGTGGGTGATAAAAGCAATAAATCAGGACAATCATATAATATGTATAGAATAATCAGCCAAACATATAATATGCATATATATGAATAATAATAATATGAATGTGAAATAAAGTATAGAAAAGGGATTAGAATATACAGTAGAACGATTTTATATCAAAGATCTACATCATGAAATAAATGGTTAGTAACTTCAATATATAAAAATAGGAATTTATTTAAAGACCCTCAGGGTTATACCGTGGCTTGGGTCTGCGAGATTCACAATCTTCGAGACGAGCAATCTTGAAGCCTGAAAATCTGAATGTATGAAAGTATGTAGTTTGAATGTGTTTGTATTCGAAAGTATGAGTTTTGTAGGGAAGTTTTGTAGTTCGTAAAGAGCTTAGTAAAGAGGTTCGTAAAGTATTCGCCGAGTTCAAAGTGTGTTAATGTGAAAAATCCGTTCTGAAAGCTGTACGGAGATCAGGCCTATTTATAGGTAAAACGTTACTGCGCCTCATGCGCCAGCCGTGGCTAGCGCAGGCTGACGTGTCAAGCGCATGACGCTGCATGCCCAGTAGAAAGCGTACACGTGGTACCTGTTTTGAAAGAGATAAGAAAGAAAAGCCGCGTCTCACGCAGAGTAGTGTGCTTGACGCCGGACTCTATATGACACATAAGTCTACGTGGCGGTTTTAGTGTGCTTGGCGCAGGCTGTGCGCTAGGCGCAGGCTTATGTGGCAGTCTATGTGTCAGACATGTGCACTCGGCGCAGGCCTTATGTGCGCACCGCCTTGTTTTTGACAGTTTTTTTTTATAAAAACGCGTTTTAAATATTTTCTTTTATCCCTTAACTACGGACATCTAATTTTACAGGATAAAATCCGATTATGAAAAATATCTTTGAAAATATTTATTTATTTAAATAAAACAATTAATGATTATTAAACAATTAATTGGGCTTTTCAAAGGATTGGGCTCAAAATAAAATTAATTATCATGAATAATTAATTGGGCTTAAAAATAGGACTTTAACACTTTTCGAAATGGTTTTGAATGGCATTTCAGACTGCTCTGCCCTCGGGTCGGACCAATTAGGACCGCGATATGTTTCATCATCGGATCCTTAGATGGGGAGACACGATTATGGGTCTACAGTACTTAAATTCGGATGCAATCAACAAAGAAGAAGGCAATTTTGGAGTACATGAAATTTACTCCACTGAATTCCTAAATTCAATAAAATGTTCAAGGCTCCCGAATCATAGCATACAATTAAAGGTTGGTGCGCCAATTATGCTTCTAAGGAATATTGATAAAAAATCATGGATTATGTAATAACACAAGGTTAGTTGTCAATCATTTAGGCAATCGTGTTATTAAAGCTACTGTTATTTCCGGAAGCAATGTCAGAGATAAAGTATTCATCTCAAGAATGACAATAACCCCGTCTGACTCCATCAAATTTCCTATCAGATTTCAGAGATGAAAGTTTCCTTTATTATTGGTTTATGTTGCTATGACTATAAATAAAAGTCAAGGACAATCTCCGTCTCATGTAGGCTTGTATCTCCCGAGACCCATTTTCAGCCATGGTCAATTTTATGTTGACGTTTCCAAAGTGATGAGTAAAAAGGTTATGAAGATCCTTTCGTTTGATAAAGAACATTATGTGTGTGTATAAGTACAATAAATGTAGTTTACAAGGAAGTGTCTGAAAACATATAAATTGACTTGGAAATTACATTTGTAATTATTGTTCTTTAACCAATCTTACTTTATTATTTTATGATTTTGTGTAATACGGGAAGTTAAGTCATTGTTATTGTGTGACTTTTTAAAATATATAATAAAGCAAAAATTACTCCAATGCATTAGCACTGTTCTAAAAGTTAGTTGTCAAAAAAATAATGAAGTTTTAATACAAGTGTACGCATAAAGAAAATTATTGGTCACAAATGTGCTACAATTCTAAAAAAATTTCTCCGGCCTGTTTTGGGCTCAAGCCTGTAGATTACCTATAGAAAGGCCTACTAGAGACCTATAAGTAGGCCCGCAGGTCTGGCTCGTAACTAGGTCTGCATTGTGAGCCCATAATCAACTCTTAATTTTTCTTCTATTATGATAGATTTTTCATTGGCTTATTGTTTTATTTTATCATAAATTTATATTAATATGAATCAAATACTCAATTTGTTACGAAACTATAAGAATTTCAAATTAGAATTATCATTAAATGCATATCGACAATGTTGCTCTATTGTATGATTTTAATTTTATATTATTGCCTTTAGTGAGCTATCTATGAAATATGTTTAGACACGAATAGGTTAGTGGTATTTCTTCTGTGGCGATAACAAGTGTCGAAAGAGCATTTTTAGAATAATTAACTATAAAAAAAGAAATTTGCATATTACTTTGGGAAATCAATTAATCAATTATTGTTGGGTTTCTCTTTAAGAAAAGGATTTGTTTTTTAAAGTTAGCATCAATGCTCTTGTAGATTAATTTTAAATATGAGAAATCGATGAGAATAATTGTAATAGTTTATTAAAAAGAATGGTTAAATTGTGATTTAAGAAAAATATTTTTTTTGTGGGTAATATGATGCATTTTTTATCGTATACTATTGGGTCGGTTATTTTCTTATCCCGGATTAAAATCTTGGACCCATCCCTGCTGTGTATATGATAAGGCTCAAAGTACAAAGAAAAAAAAGATAAGGACATGCATAGAAGTAAAACAATCACTACGAAGAAGGAATTACCAATTACAAACTATTAAAAGACCGATATGAGCCTTGATATTTAAACAGACTGCGGCGGTGGTGACGGTGGTGGTGAAGGTGACGATACTATACTATTTGGAGGATCAAAGGGCGGTGAATGTACATTAGGCTGACAAGATGCTGATGGTGGAGGAGTAGGTGGAAGAGGGCTGTAGAAAATAGGAAAATTAGGCCGAGAAGGCGACGGTGTAGGGCTTGATCTCCTCACGACCCTTTGTAAAGAAGCTTACTTCTTCCTCAGGAACATCAGCTTCATTGTTTGCTCTGACATACACCAATATCTCTGCGGCTGATTTTTGGCAACAATAATCCATTTAACACCAAGATGGCAAGCAAAAACCATATTTTTACCCCCAGCTTGGTGGGTATGTGAGGTGGATATTAGAATTCAGAAGTAGCTAGATTATGTGTATTTTAATTTTGTGTTTATCTGTTTGAGCTAATGATTAGTTATACCAGCTAGCAGCTAATTATAGAGTAATATTAGTA
This sequence comes from Beta lomatogona, assembly GCA_947646795.1. Taxonomy (NCBI): domain Eukaryota; kingdom Viridiplantae; phylum Streptophyta; class Magnoliopsida; order Caryophyllales; family Amaranthaceae; genus Beta; species Beta lomatogona. Next base: position 1,997,309 of record CANSNZ010001289.1, read on the forward strand.
AGTCCACATCAATAAATGGATTGAATAAATTTGAATATTACAGTTAATTATTGTAACTTTTTTTTTGCTCAATAAGAAAAGTTTATATATCACTCAAATAGAACACAATTACAACCTAAGTCTCAAAAGACAAGACTCACTAAACACCATTACATCTCATAGGTTAACTGCCTTAACCAATATCTATCTTTTCTAGTTGTCTTCTTTGGAATGATACTATAAATTCTATCTATAACTTCTTCTTGCACTCTATTTACAATTATACTTGGCTGTACAACTTTGCTCTTCCAATATGCGTCATTCTTAACCCACCAAACATTATATATCAGAGCATGAAAAGCAAAAGTTAACACCTGTTTCTACATCTTAGATCTTCCACTTCTCTCCAACCAGTGAATGTACTGAGACAAACGAGAAATTTATACCCAAGCACTGCATTATCTTCTCACCAATATGTTTACTGTAGCAACAGTCAAACAATAAGTGATCTTCAGTTTCCACTTGCACTTCACACACTTGACTCAGAGCTATATCACTGATACCATATTTGTGCAATCTCTCTATAGTCAGTAATCTATCTTTCATTACAAGCTAACCAAAGAATTTCTGTTTTAAACAACAAACCTATTCCAGACAAATATATCCCAGTGAACCTTAACATGCTCACCATTCAATAACTTGTACATCTCTTTAATTGAATAATTCTCCACATTAGCCATCTGCTCTTCAATTATCATAATCTTAATTCTTTCTTTCTCTTCACATATTTTCCTCCAATACTAGCTTGAGTCTTTTGGAGGTCGATACAACCACCAATTTCTTTCTTTCACATATAACTCATTTTACCCATTTGATCCATAAACTATATTTTTCTGTATTTGTAGCCCACACATATATTTATCCAAGGCAGTAATGTTCTAGTTTTAAACATGTCGAATACCCAAATTAACCTCTTGCATATCTTAGAAGACAAACTTGATCCTAAGCAACCTTCCTTGATCAAGAACTAAATTGACCACCCCCCCTGTATATATGTACACTCTTGGAATTAAAAATATCTTAACCCAATATATATGTACACTCATGAGTACTCAATTTACCAAAACCAATCTTGGTTGGTAAGATAAATTCATGCTCTTCCAAACTCTGATTCTGGAAGTCATCTTATCAATCAGCCCTTGACACTCTTTTGAAGCAATCTTCTTATGGAAGATTTGCATCCCCAAATATATAAAAGGTAGCTGACCTTTTTTAAAACCAAAAACGTCCAAAACCCTCTGAATCTTCATTTCTCATGACTTAAGTAAGCATAGTATAAATTGACATAAAGTCTCCTTTACTACACAAAATCACATCGTCAGTAAAACACAAGTGATTGATATTCATTCCTACACATCTAGGATAAAATTTAAATTGCTCACTATCTCCAACCACCTTCTAGACTCTAGTAAGATATTCCTTATCTAAGACCTCGCTTACCCTAGAAGAATTCAAAAAGTTCTCCATTCAACATCAAAGAAAACCTAGGAGAGCTAACATACTCTATTATGAGCTTAACAAATTTTTCAGGAAACTTCAGTGCATATAACTTCTCTTCAAGAAACTCCCAATGGATAGAATCATATGCACTTTTCATATCCATTTTAATAATGCAACTAGGACTTGTTTTTCTCCTCCCATAATTCTTCACAATATCTTGACAAATAAGAATATTATGAGCAATGAAACGACCTTGGAAAGAAGCGGCCTGATTCCAGCTATTATATCATGCAAAACCAACTTAATTCTCTTACAAATGACTTTTGTAATACATTTGTAAATATAATTACAACATGCTATTAATCTATACTCAGTAACACTACGAGGACACTTGACTTTAGGAATAAAAGCCAAAATAGTGTTGTTTGCCTCTTTCAAAAGCTTTCCTGAATTAAAAAAAATCCAAAACTGCTGCAATTATCAGACCCCCACTATCTCCCAAGAATCCTTATAGAAATAAGTTCCAAAACCCATCTGGGCCTGACGACTTATCTAAAGTTATTGAAAACAATGCTTCTTTCACTTCAGCACCTGTAACATTCGGTAATAAAGCATCAATCTGCCTCTCATTCAGAACTGGACCTTCTCTTATATTCTACCTTTCCTCTCCTTTGATGTACCCAGCAAACACTGATAGTACTTCAGAAAAGCCTCCTTAACACCTTCTTATCAATCTGCACCCATTCATATCATGAGTACATTACACATTATTTTGCATCTTTATTACTTTATTGATTGATGAAAAATCTTACTATTCTCATCACCTCCTTGAATTCAGGCAATGTTCGCCTTTTGCTGAAGAAATGACAAATACATCTAATGTATCCTCTTATACTCCTTTGCAACAACTATCCCTTGATCACCTATCAAAATGAATTTTTTCAAAGCCATTGCATCAGCAACCTAAATATTACTACATTTCAAGTCTTTTTTCACGAACTTACCAAAAAAAAAGTTTTTTTCACCATCATCAATTTATGAATTAACTTAAACATCAAAGACTCCTTAATCTCCATTTGCCAATTATGGCTCACTAATCTTTTGAACTCAGGAGCCTCACTCCACATTTTGTAAGATCTGAATGGAGCTTTCCCACCTATATCATCATGGCACTTCAGAATCACAAGTGAATGATCAAAATAACCTTCTGACATGAAAAGAGCTTAAGCAGTAGTAAACTTATCTAGCCACACACCATTACCCAACACTTTGTCCAATTTACTAAACACTATATCATCTCCCTGCTATTTGTTATTCCAGGTGTAGAAACAACCCACAAACTTGTTGTCTACTAGTCCACACACAACAACACATCTTCGAAAAGGCTCCATTTCATAATCTCTAACCACAACCCTAATTCTTTCCTTTCTATTAAGCACAGAATTGAACTTCCCCATTGCAATCCAAGCCTTATCTATCTTGTCAGCAATCATACACAAACACACATCCTCCTTTTGACATGCATTATTAAAAGCATAAATAATGGAGCAGTAAAAACCTTCACATCCACCAACTGGCATAATCCAGCAATGAAACTGTTGAGGAGACATCACAAGAATAGACACATGAAAACTAAGAGGACTCCAAGCCATCACAATTCTCCTTCCAAGATGAAAAGTAGAGTTAGAAGCAAAGCACCAACCAGAGAACACATTTTGATACAAAACACCCATTTTATTTGCCTTCACTTTAGTCTCTAAGACACTAACAAAAATATATGTGTTTAGTTAAAATGGAAAACCACCAGTGGTGAGCAGGTAGTTGTTCATATCTATGTGGGAAATTGATAGGCTGTCGTACACCTGTAAAAAATAATCCTAGCAGAACCTCCTAATGATGTAGTAGGGTAAGTAGGGTCAAATCTACATATAGATAGTTTTTTAATTCGACTTTCTAGGTATTAGAAGAACTAAGCAAGATCACAAATATGAGATGAAAGATTAAAACTAATCAAATATATATGAAAATTAAAATTAAAAGACCTAACGGTACACCATGTGTATAATTCAAAATCTTTTAAAAGCAACATGAACAATTAAAATAATTAGTCTAATATCCAGAGCACAAGTTAATCCTACTATCGAGTCTTAACGCTCTCAAATTTACATATGCAGTTGTGGTATCCGATTTTTTATTGTCTTAATTAACGGTCTGAATCCCACGAAAGTCTCTCATTGGACTTTGAGTTTTTGAAAACATCGGAAGTCGACACCCTATTAATATCTGAATAGGGACAGATTTATTTAATAAATCGTTCTAAAATCAATTCTAAGAAAAATCATTTAAAACAATGATAACTTCATATGGATAAGGCTTTTTTGAAAATTGGTCTTTCATACCATGAGATAGGGTTCGGGGTTTAGGTTAAGAGGTGCGAACGTCTGGAACTCGTCTCCTCTTCTGTTCTAAAGAACGGACTCTTACTAAATGCGTTATTTTCCATTTTAAAGTAATCATGGCTATTAAAAAGAAAGAAAATCACATAATTTGCACATATACACATTAACCATTTTTATTTAGGACCAATATATCATTTGTACATGGTAGGTTTGAGCACTGAAGTTGCACTACGTACCAATCATTTCGGTATTGGAATCCACTCATGGATCAAAACCGTTGTAGTTCGAGCATATGTCTCACCCTAAATGGCCAATTCCACTGGGGAAAGAAGATGAGGGAATAGATTATGGATAACTCTCCTTTAGAATTAAACAAATCTACTTAAAATGAGGTAATCACTCCAATTAGTGATTGAAGTGAGGTTATGATAATCACTCCAATTAGTGATTAAAAAAACGTTTGGGTCAACCGCTCTAATTAGCGATTAATCGGGGATTGAAATAATCACTTTAATAGTGATCACGTTTATGATTTTCGAGAGGTCTTAGAAGGTTTGCTTCCAAATTGAAGGATTTTGAGAAATAATCTTAATTGAAGATTATTAAGTCATTTGGAGAGAAATGATCAATTTGAGATTAAATTTGGAGATTTGTGTTTGGCTAATTGGAATTTGACCATTTAAAGTGAGACACGTGAAACGGCCTAAAATCAATTCGGAGATCATAATTACCAATCTAATTATGTCAAATTATATGATTAATCCATTTGAATGAGAACACATTTTTAAAATGTAAGATGAATCATCATACAATAACTTAGTTAGATTTGCAATTTTTCCTCTTAATTGAGATTGGGTCATTTGATTCATACTCTATTATATATTGCCCCAACATGCAATATTTGTAGCATTGGTTGCTCTTTTTATTAAAAAGAGTTGTGGAATTATTTATGAAAATTATGCATAAACATCTCCATGTTTTTTTATTAACTGTGTGATGCAATAACTATTTACAAAGAATCATTATTACAACAAAATGTACAAAACCTATGATCTATACAAATCTTCAATCTTGATCTTCACCATGATGCTCCTTGATCTTCATTTCCTTGAATGGGCTTTGGAATCCATATTTATTTGTGAATTCGTGAAAAATTAGAGATTTATTAACCCGTTTTTTATTTTGATTTTCTATGACAATTTTTATTGATTTTTATTTCCATGATAAAATGAGTCATTTTCAGATAAACTTATTAAATTCATGATTTTTTAGTCACATTTTCGTATGAAAATAAAATATTTTTTATAAAAATTGAGTTAATCAATTTATTTCATTTTCTAGATTGCCTTTTTGTTCTTGTCATGAATTGCAAAATTCACAACCTTCTGTACAAAGTGTTAAATTGAGCATATGATACATATATGGATAGATCATTGAGTTTTTTATGTTATATCAAAATTTTACATGTTTTTCATGATCACTTGAATTGTGGTGAATTTTATGTCAAAACTGGTCAAAATAGGACCTTTATTCAAATTTGTTCTTTGAAACCTAGCTTTTTGAATTTATTTTGAAGTGAAATTTGGTATGAACATTTTAGACACTTTGAAATACTAGACTGGATATGTTTAATTGAATTGGACATTTTTAAGACCATTGTTTATTTATTTTCTTAACTGAAAAAAAAAATCAGTTTTCTGGAATTTAGTGATTTACATGAACATTTTTGTAAAAATGATGTAAAATTGTATAAAATTAATATGAACATGATTTTTATATTTTTGAAAAGCTACTGATGTTTTCTTCAAACTTGATGTTTTTAGTTTTATCTAAATGACTTTATTTTTTTATTTTATTGACAGAACAATCCTAGGTGGTACTGGACAAAATCAGTTTTGCACAATAAAGTTGTATGATTTTTAATTATTTACACCAAATTCTTTTTTCAGAAATTCTAAAGCCCAGTTGCTGGAAACATCTTTCACTTCAAAGAAAAAATATTAAATCCCACGAACTAATTAGTTAATGCAGACGAAAAAATTAAATAAAATAGGAAAGTAAAACTAATTTAAGGTTGGGAACCTATTAGGACTTCCACATATCCAAATCAATCCAAAAATTTAAAAAATGATAAGAAGAAAACAAGAAAGAAGGTTAGTAGATGATTAAGAAGATAATCAAAATAAACAAGAATTTCAATTTTACCTTGCTAGCTCAATGATGCACTTCCTTTTTGCCAATTTTTCTACCTTTTTTTTGTGATTTTCTTAATTTCTATGTGAGTTTCTAAATCCTCTTAATTACTAACTTAAACTCTTTTTTGTGCTTTTTTTTTTTTTCTTTTGATGAACTTCTTTTACTTACTTATTAAGATTTTTGCTTAGATGGAAAGATTAAGGAGGAGAAGAGTAGTAGAGAAGATGAGAGTGAAGTTGAATTGTGTTTTTTTCAACTTGGCTTTGAAGTGGAAAAGGTGAAGGTATTTATAGAGAAATGAAGGAGGTGAACTAGGGTTTCAAAGAGGTAAAAAATCAGATTTTTTCACCCAAAAATCTGATTTTCTTTATCCTTAATCACCCTAATGACATCACTCTAATTACCTCACCCTAATGACATCATCAAATCTCTTTGGGAACACAAATATTCTTATTCTTTTTGGATTTTCTCATAAATGAAACAAGATCAGATTTTCAGAAAATATTCTTCCCTAAACATCCTAATACGTAAAAAAATGCATCAAAAAACTTGCAAAACCAACTGATTATGGTGTTGCGCCTAGCACAACATCCTGCGCTAGACACAGCACCGTGCGCTAGGCGCACATGCCTGCGTCTAGCGCAGGAGCCTGTGGTGCATTGGGCGCATGACCGTGCGCCTGGCGCATGGTCACGTGCCTGGCGCACAGTTCGATTCTTTCGAAAAAATCGGATCCTTGGCTCTTACACTTCGGATTTGATTCTTATTCTTATTCTTTTTCATGATTTTATTCTCTAACTAATGGATAAAGGATGGGCTTAGTCAATAAAGAATATATTCTTGTTCTTTATCCAATGAACAATGACTTGACCATCAAGAAAACTGATTAATGCCGGTTTTGGGATACGACTAAAATCCTGACGCCTGATCGCGACTCGTTTTTACTTTTCCGAAAGACTAACTTAAGCCAACTAACAAAAACTCGTTAAATTAATAAAGACGAGCATGATTATACTATGAATCATTTTATTAAAACGGAGGTTGTAGTTATTATCTACGGCTCAAGAAAATTATACTTCTAAGCTGAAACTGTATGCGTAATACGCAAAAAGGGAAAATCGTGCGACGGAATGAAACTCGCGCTCCGGGGCGCGCGCACCACGATGCATGAAGATTTTGTTATTTTTATTTTTCAAAACCTTTATTTACCCAAAAAAGGGGTTCAAAATTTGGTGTCTACAGAATGCCCCACATTGATCAAATTTCGGAGAAAATGATGGCCAATGTTTGAAAAGACACAAAATTTTGACATAAAATTTCTTTTTAGATAACATATTCTCCATTGAAAATAGTTATCATCAGTGCTATTTTGAAAACATGACTTGCGACTTCTGTTGACGCTTTAAGTAGAAAATCCCAGTTAATTTTCTAAAATAGGAGATGCGACTTTAACGTCGTCTTTAAATAGAAAATCCCAATTTTTCTAAAATTTAAAATGCGACTTTCTTGTCGCCTTATATAGAAAATCCCAAATAATTTTCTAAACATTGAAAATACAACTTTATTGTCGTTTTAGATAGAAAATCCCAATTAATTTTCTAAATTTTTGAAAATGCGACTTTATCGTCGTCTTAAATAGAAAATCACAAATAATTTTCCAAATTTTTGAAAATGCGACTTTATCGTCGTCTTAAATCCCAATTAATTTTCCAAATTTTGAAAATACGACTTTATCGTCGTCTTAAGTAGAAAATCCCAATTGATTTTCTAAATTTTGAAAATGCGATTTCATCATCGTCTTTTTTAGTCTTCTGAATTTGTCTTTTGTTAATGTGAGAAATTCCGACAATTAACAGGCCGACTCCAGTTTTTACAATTTTTCATGGCCTTGATGACAAACAAGTTGTCAAGTCACCATTACTTACTTTTTATGACTCCATGTGTTATCATGTCACCTTAAATTAGGACATGGTCAAGTCATGTCACCTTAGAGTGATGCATTGTAAGGTCATGTCACCTTAGAGTGATGCATTGTTAAATCTTGTCACCTAAAAGGGCTGACCAATGGTTATTATCTTCTATGGTGGACCAAATCTCAGATGGCAAAAAAAAATTTTGTTTTTTCCGAAATCTTTCAGAAAATTTTCATGCATAATGCTTATTTGCTTTATCAGAAAATGATGATCACTATATAAAATAGATTGATCAAGGTCATTATTTTGAATGATCATTAGGAAAATGGATTGTATCAACGTTCTTGATTCATCATTGACACAGTTTTTGTTATGTTCGGGTTTAGTAAAAATTGTCATACCACAAATGCTTGGTCATTAACCATTGTGAAGGATGCTCGTTATTATCCTATGGACAATACTCAAACTCATTATCCATAGCATAAATCATGGACGATCATCTTCTCCATCTATAAAAGGGGCATAGTTCTTCATTTGCAAATGCACCACTTCTACTACTCCAATCTTTTCTCTAAATTTTCCTTTCACAAAAATGGTTCTTACTTATGAAGAAGCTAATGAAATGCGGAGTGAGGAGAAAAAATAACTCTCGGGGATCACAAGAAACTTGGAGCAACCAAGGATCCTTTTCCTCTTCCCGCTTCACTAATGTGCTTATGCCTTTGCTTTCACTTTCTATTTGTTACGACATGATTCATGCTGCTTCCAAATTTTGGGATGAAACTCGCCATGTCTTCCGCTTTGGAGACCGGGAGATTGTGCCCCTTGTTGAAGAGGTCGAAGGTTTACTAGACTTACCGTCCAATGGTCCAGTTATCACACCTAGATCTCCTACCAGGATCTTGGGAGATTTATCAATGATTTTACATCTTCCCGAAAATCTTCATGGAAACTACCTACAATATGGTGAGGTATTTCTTATCAACTTATTATTGACTTTCTAAATTTGGCACTTGGCAATTTTCTAACAATGCCAACTATAGAATTGCTAGAGAAAATGCTTGCATTCTTATGATTTTGGGGAGTACCCTCACTAAATGGTCTTTAAACACATGCCATGTTCGGTGTCTTTCACTTATTCCTCAAATTGTTAGCGGGGGTCGTCTTGGACCACTTATTTTGGGGCAAATGTTCCATGGCTTAGATGAACTCAAAAGAAACCCTCAAAGCTTTGTGAAGGAATGTCCATTAGCCCTTCATTTATGGCTATTAGAAAAAATTTCACTCATGAAACGTCACAAGATTCTTACTTACAAAACTAGTCATATCCGGGAGAGAGGTCTTCTTCCTTTCTTCTATCAACTTAGCAAAAATGGTGGGTTTTTCTGCATCAAGATATAAAGTGGATCACAAGCCACATTGGCATTAGTGCAATTGTATATTGCAATTCTGGTCGCAGAGGTGTACAATTACCCGGTCTTTGCCAAGTCACTTTCTACCTTCCATGGAGATGTCTAAAGCAAATTGGTTGGAAGCAAGAGCACATTCCTGCCCTCCAGGTTCTTCCATCTTGTACCACTTATGAGGCTGATATGAATGGTATTCAGAGAATGCCTACTATATGGCAGGGGGCTAAAATTATATCAGCGCTACCGGAACCTTCCTTTCCACTAATTGATGAAGATTACCTTCAATGGCTTCTAGCGGATATTGGTCAAGACAAAGACTCAGACGGGCCTACCATGAAGAGGAGAAGGGTTTGAGAGAATTGTCAATTTTTTTTTTTTAGTTTTTTTTTCTTTTTTCTTTGAGTTTGTAGGAAATGAAGGCTTTATGTCTTTTTATGTGTGAAATGAAGTACCCCAGTTGGGATGAATAAAAAATCTGTTTGTGAGAATTATCTGCTTGAGAGAAATTCAATGTGAACCCAATTCTAAACAAGTGCACACTTTAATATTAAATATGACATGCAAATCGTAATTAACTAATCATATGACACATAAAAGCATAACATATAAACCTTAACAGTCAAAGACATGTTTCATCATCTTCCTTTTTCCTTTTTTCGTTTTTTTCCTCTTTTCCTTTTTTTCCTCTTTCGTAATTAACTAATCATATGACACATAAAAGCATAACATATAAACCTTAACAGTCAAAGATATGTTTCATCATCTTCCTTTTTCCTTTTTTCGTTTTTTTCCTCTTTTCCTTTTTTCGTTTTTTTCCTCTTTTCCTTTTTTCGTTTTTTTTTTCCCCGTTTTTTTTTTTTTTTTTTTTTTTTTTGCATACATCATATGAACATCTTAGAAACTCATGGCATGTTTATTAAGAATAACCAGATAGGATACAAAACCCAGAAACTGCTTGGTTACTTGATCATGACAATTACAATTACTTTGATGCCTAAGTGTAGTATTTCTTCAACTGATCAAGATTAGTGAAATGGGTGAACTCATTTTCATCAAAATCCATTAGCTTCACTGCTCCAACCGTGGTGACATGCTTGACCAGGAATGGTCCAAACCAGTTAGGCTTGAATTTTCCTCGAGGATCATGCAACAGAGCTCTATTTTCTTTTAAAACTTGATCACCTTCTTGAATGTCTCTATCTCGAACCCTTTTGTTTAATGCACGAGCAATTCTCCGTTGATAGAGTTGTATGTTATGCAATGCTTATAGTCGGCGCTCATCTGCGAATGCAAGCTCATCATAGCGAGTTTTGTGCCACTGGTGTTCCGAGATTTCACTTTCTGCTACGACCCTGAGAGATTGTATCTCCACCTCAACTGGTAGGATTCGCTCCATCCCATAAACCAAAGAATACGGGGTTGTTCCAGTTGGAGTCCTAATTGATATCCCATATCCCCAAAGGGCATATGGTTGTTTGTCATGCCATTCCCTAGTCTTTTCAGTCATTTTGGCAACAATAGTATTGATTGTCTTATGGGCTGCTTCCACAGCTCCATTTGTTTGGGGACGATAAAGTGAGGACTGATGATGCTTGATTCATATTTTGCAAGAGTGGTCTTCAGATGACCCTCAAATTGTGATCCATTATCAGAGATGATTTCAAAAGGTATGCCATACCGACAGATGATGTTGTTAATCGCAGATTTCGAGACTTGCTTTGCCCTAGCTTTGAAAATGATGCAGCTTCAACCCACTTCGAAAACTAATCAATTGCTACAAGAATATACGGATGCCCATTTGAAGCCTTTGGATGAATTTGTCTGATTATGTCTATGCCCCAACTTGAAAACGGCCAAGGAGACGTCATATTATGTAATGATACTAGTGGCATATGATTGAGGTAAGCAAATATTTGACACTGCTTGCAGGCGCGGACAAAGCTGATGCAATCATCTTCCAAAGTGCTCCAATAAAAGCCTGGTCGCAAAATTTTACGAGCCAGCATTCTTCCATTCATATGGGGTCCACATTCCCCTCCATGAACTTCTTCCATGATGACTTGCTTTTCGCTGTTATTTACGCATAGTTGTAGAGTACCATCAAACCCTTTGTGATACAGTCTGCCTTTTAGTATGAGAAAATGAGCAGCTGGCCTTCTGATGGCTATGCGGTCCTTCTTGCCACTTCCCTCTGGATATTACATTGTTTCCAGAAAATTCTTGATATCCTTATACCATACATCATCATCATCATCATCATCTTGTTAAGCCAGTGTGGAGACAATTTGTGCTACCGTCACTGTAGGCCCCTTCCTTTCTTCAATTAAAACTAACTGGATCTTTGTACCATTTTCCCATGTTAAATTAACAGTGAGATTGGCTAAAACATCAGTGAAACTATTTTGTTCTCGAGGAAGATGTTTGAAGTTGATGTCATCAAAATAAGAGATCAACTCTTGAAGGTACTCAGTGTAGAGCTGAAGTCTCTCATCTCTAACCCTCCAAATTCCTATTGTTTGAGATATGATGAGATTAGAATCTCCCTACACAGTGAGATGCCTCGCCCCTGCTACCAAGGCGGCCTTTACTCCATATATACAGGCTTCATACTCGGCTGCATTGTTTGTTGTTGGGAAATCCAGCTTAACAGCAAATGGAATATGGACTCCATCAGAATCTACTAACAAAACACCTGCTCCATTACCTCTCCTATTAGAAGCGTCATCAAAGTACATACACCATTGTGGATTGTCAATAGAGAATAAGTACTCATCAAGGAATGCATCATCATACTCATTTCTTGACACTGGTCCTTCTGCTAAGGCTTTAGATATGGTTCGTCCTTTAACATAGTTCTAGCTGACACATTGAATATCAAAGTCAGAGAGCATAGCATGCCATCTTGCCAATATTTCACAAAGAATGGGTTTTTCAAACAGATACTTGATTAGATCAAGTCTTGAGATCAAATAGGTAGTATGAGCTTGAAGGTGATGCCTCAACTTCTTCGTGGCATAGACCAAGGAGATACATGATTTTTCCAGCGGGGTATATCTTGTCTCATACTCAAGGAATTTATTGCTGAGATAGTATATGGCAACCTCTTTCTTTGTACCCTCTTGATATTGGGCTAAGAGAGCTCCCATAGCCGTTTCCGTGATAGTGAGGTATAAAATCAGAGGTTCTCCTGGTCTAGGCGGCATTAGAACATTTGGATTTGAAAGGTATTCTTTCATAGAATCTAAAGCTTCCTGACATTCTTCATTCCACTCATGGGATGCCTCTTTTCTGAGCAGCTTAAATATAGGTTCACATCTCATAGTGAGTTGTGAGATGAACCTGCTGATATATTGAATTCTGCCGAGAAATCCTCTTACTTCTTTTTCCGTTTTTGGAGGAGGTAGTCCTTGAATAGCTTTTACCTTTTCAGAGTCCACTTTGATGCCGTCTTGACTGACAATGAATCCTAACAACTTCCCCGAAGTGACGCCAAACACACATTTTTGAGGGTTCAGCCTTAAATTGTATTTCCTGATTCTTTCAAAGACGAACCTTAATGCAAGAATATGTCCCTCACGATCTTCACTTTTCACAATCTTGTCATCTACATAAACCTCCACAATGTCGTGGATGAGGTCATGAAGGATAGTGGCTGCAGCCCTTTGATATGTGGCTCCGGCATTCTTGAGACCAAAAGGCATAACTCGGTAGCAAAAAATGCCCCATGGAGTAATGAAAGATGTCTTTGTCATGTCTTCTTGAGCCATGAGTATTTGATTATATCATGAGAATCCATCCATGAAGGAAAACATTGTATGACCAGCCGTACTATCAAACAAGAACATCGATGTGGGGTAGAGGAAATCAATCTTTTGCTGACGTGGCATTCAAATCTCGAAAATCAATGCATACTCGAACTCTTCCGTCCTTTTTGGGTACAACCACTATATTGGCGAGCCAACTTGGATGTTTTACAGCTTGGATGAATTTGGCATCAAGCTGTTTCTGGATTTCTTCTTTCACTTTCAGGCTAACCTCTGCTTCCTTCGGCGGAGCTTTTGCTGCTTAGGCTTGCTTTCAGGATGTAACAGAATGCGATGTTCCGCAATTTCTCTATTAAAACAAGGCATATCAGCATAAGACCATGCGAACACATCTACATACTCTTTCAATAATGCAATAAACATAGATTGTTCAGTTGGGGAGAGGGATGATCCTATTTTGACTTCTTTTACAGCATTTTATGCACCAATATTAATTACAATGGATTCTTCCATGGGTTTTATGTATGTTTCAGTTGTATCAAATGATTCATCATTATTAAATTCACTGTCAGAAATAACATCTTGCATGCAAATGTATTTAGATAAAGGTTCACATTCAATTTCCTCACTATCAGAGTCTTCTGACCGGGTATGCAAGGTAGATTGGCTGGAAGATGAGCTATCGGTATGATATCCATCTGAAGGAGGTGAAAAGGTATTTTCATGAGATGAATGGTTTCCTAAAAACATTTTAAATTCTATAGGCCCGTCTTTTGCCTTACACTCAATACTCCACTTATGTTCAATGCTTTCGCCAAAAGGTATCATCAAATACACCAGGTCAAAATCCCCTTCCCTAGAGGACTTAGAAGCGAAAAGCTTCTTAAGGACTCCATGTTCCAGATTATCCACCCACTCATTTTCTTTTTTCAAGTTTTGTTCTCGGACAAACCAACTTTTGATTAAGTCTAGATTTCTAGCCTAGCTGAAGAATATTCCAATCCCGGTAAGATCCTATGTTCTTTCCTACTAGCTAGGCCAAGGTTCTGGAAACTCATAATATGGCTCAATATCTCCTTGCAGGATGAACTGGCCATTAAGGGTAGAGGAAGATTTTTTGGTGTTTTGAGAAGTGCTGCCTGGATCATATCCTAATCCATGTCGGTTCTGCTTGTGTACTACAGGGATTGGTTGCTTCATTCCCCTACCATCACGTCCTAAACCGGTTCCTTGAGTATAACCCATCTTCATCATAATTTGAAATCCTTTGGACAAAGGTTACATGGCAATCCCTACAGGCTCTTTGATTGCATTCGTGGATAGGGCTGAGGTGTTTGTTTTTTCTGACGGTAATTGGTCATCCTTAGAGAAGGGACAAATTCCTTCTTTTTGGACCTAAAGGTAGAGAAGAAGAATTAAAAGAAAAGAAAAGAAGGCTACATATTGCAGAATGCATTGCAGAGTAAAGAAAATTTTCGAAAACAACTTTGCCATATTTTGCCTGGAATGGTCCACCTTCGCAATTTTGCTTTTTTATTATTTATTATTTTTTTAATTTTTTGACTTTATTTTGACCTTTTTAAATGATTTTACTGTCCTTAGGGTTGAAAATATATTTTTTTGTTCTTCCATTCCCTGCTTAATATTTGAACAAAGACAGAAAGTATAGAGATTAAGGCTTGTATCCCAATTGATGCGTCAATTCAGCATTCTGAAATTGCTCCTGTGATGACTGGTATCTTGAAATATGATCATATTGCCTGAAATACAATGGTTAATATATTTGAGTCGAACCCGAAGGTTGCCTACATATCCCCATTGCTCCAAGTGCATTTTATGGGGAATCAGACTCAGCGTAGTTCTTTTTTTTTTTTAGAACGAACTAAAGTTTTTTATTTAATAAAGCAGCTGCACTCATATTGAGCTACCTACGTACCCCAGGTGTTACATAGGTGGAGTGATCTCGCAGTGCAAGTGTAAGTGATAATGGGGATTCAAAGCTGCACGTAGTTCTCTGATACTAACAACCTGAAAGATTTTTTTTTTTGATGGGCTAACCCCCTACAGGATTTTTACCGAAGACTTTTCTCTTTCTGGAAGACGATCAAGTAGCTTTGCGGTAGACAAGAGCTACGCTGGTGATTTGCTTAATGCGATAGCTGAGAGCATGACATTGGTTTGTGCCATGACCATACAACTGATGATAATGGCAGTACTTGTGAAGATCTGACCCTACGAGAGTTGCCCCTGTGCGCCAAGGAAGGCCCTGTTCTTTTGAACTTATTTTGATTAATTTCGCCCGTTAATTTAATTTCGTTAATTTCGGTTAATTTCGTCCGGTTAATTTAATTTCGGTTCAGTTAATTTAATTTCAGTTAATTTAATTTAATTTCAGTTCAGTTAATTTAATTTCAGTTCAGTTAATTTAATTTCAGTTTAGTTCAGTTAATTTCAGTTAATTTCAGTTTAGTTCATCTTATGTAATGTTTTAATTATTATTTTTTATTAATTATGATTATAATAATAATTATTATTATTATTATTATTATTATTATTTATGAAAATAATAATAATTAATATTATTATTTAATATTTATTATGATTATTATGATTATTATTATTATTATTATTATTATTATTATTATTATTATTATTATTTATTTTTTATTTTTTATTATTATTTTTTATATTATTATTGTTTATTATTACTATTATTATTATTATTATTTATTTATTATTTATTATTATTATTTATTATGATTATTTTATTATTTTTATTATTTATTATTATTATTATTTTTTATTTATTATTATTATTATTATTTAATATTATTATTTATTATTATTATATTATTATTATTTATTTATTTATTTATTATTATTATTATTATCATATTATATTATTATTATTATTTATTTATTTATTATTATTATAATCATTATTATTTATTATTATTATTATTATTTTTATTTATTATTTGTTATTTATTATTTATTATTATCATTTATTATTTAATTATTTTTATTATTATTTATTATGCATTATTATTATTATTTATTATTATTATTATTATTATTATTATTATTATTATTATTATTATTATTATTTATAATTATATATTATTTATTTTTATTATTGTTATTTATTTATTTAGTATTATTATAATTATTATTATATTTACTATTATTATTATCATTATTTATTCACTATTTGTTATTTATTATTTATTATTATTATTATTTATTGTTATTATTTATTATTTATTATTTATTATTATTGTTTTTTTTATTAGTATTATTATTTATTATTTAAATAAATAATAATAATAAATAATAATAATAATAATAATAATAATAATAATAATAGTAAATAAAAACAATAATAATAATAATAATAATTAGTATTATTATTATTATTATTATTATTATTATTATTATAATAAATAATGACAATAATAATAATAATAAGTAATAACAATAATAATAATAATAATAATAATAATAATAATAATAATTAATAATAATAATAATAATAATAATAAATAATAACAATAATAATAATAATAATAATAATAAATAATAACAATAATAATAATATAATAATACTAATAATATAATAATAATATTAATAATAATAATAATAATAATAATAATAATAATAATAATAATAATAATAATAATAATAATAATAAGTATTGATAATATTATGTTAATACTTATTGATTATTATCGATAATTATTATTTTAGAAAATTAAATATACAATTCGATCAGTTTCTCTCATTTCGGTTAATTTCGGTTAATTTAATTTAATTTCGGTTAATTTAATTTAATTTCGCTTCGATTAATTTAATTTCGGTTAATTTAATTTAATTTCAGTTCGGTTAATTTAATTTCGGTTCGGTTAATTTAATTCGGTTTAGTTCGGTTAATTTCGGTTAATTTAATTTAATTTAATTTAATTTCAGTCAAAATAAGTTCAAAAGAACAGGGCCGAAGTGGATGCATCTTACCTTGTTCAACCAGTTTGCGAAAGATATCGACTTGGGATTGCGGTCGCGGACGTGATGACACTATCTTTGCATGTATTTCTTTGTGGGTTGGACTAATGATGCCTCGATCAATCAAGCTTTGCATTTTGTAGTAAAGGCCATGGCATCGATCAGTTTCATGCCCAAATTGACGACAATAAGCTCAGAGTTTGCTCATGTCTGCTCCAGGAAGGGGTAAACAGTGCACATGCGCTGGAACTTGAAGTATACCTTGCCTTCGAAGACGATCATACACCATACTCAATGGTTCATCCATCTTAGCATATACCCTTGGATTTGTGTTGGGAGTTTCAAGATCTTTCCGAGGTCGTTTTTCTTGCAATTTCAGAGTATCGATGTAAACCATGTTGTTCCATGTGGCTGAGGGAGGTGTATTTGACACGAAGCTGGGCGCAAATGTAAGCGCATCTTGAACAAAAGTGCGAGAAAGTTTCCAAGCCGCCTTGACGCAGAGTGACTAGCTTGAACTTCTTGACATCAGTTTGTTTATGCTCGAGAGCCCAATTAACAAAGGCTTGGCTAGCATTTTCCCAACTAGCCATAACTACACAATCTGAAGAATAGTACCAGTCCAGAGCTGGTCCTTCAAAACTCTTGTCAAACAGCATGGGGTAATCTTCCTCTGGCATGCCTCATGGATGCAAGGCATTCACAAATCCCACTAAGTGGACAAAAGGATCACCGTTCCCATCAATTTTTCTGAATTAGGGTAATTCACGATAGTGATCTTCATGTTGATATCCCGGAAAGAGAATCAGTGACTCAGTGTGAACCTCTCGAACATGGCATACTACATTAAAGTCCAGGTCAAAATCTTCGATTCTAGATCTCTTCTTTGAGTCATGATCATCATTGTCTTGAGGATTGCCGATACAGGATTCCTCTGGTGCTTCATTTAACATATCATGAGTGTCAATGCTTGGAGCTCCCACTTCTTCCTCGTCATCCTCACTATACTCTGGTTTTGTTTCTTCAGCGCTTGCATCTGGTGTGGCAGCTGGGACCTCATTCATCCAGGAATTTTCAGGTGCTGCTAGAATACAGTGGATAGTGTATCCATCCAACCTAGTGCCCTCCACTTCGTTCAGATTCAATATCGATTTTCCGGCGTTGGAGATGGTCATAATTTCTGGATCACCAGAAATAGTCACAACACCCTGATCAGTGAGAAGCTTTACCTTCTGATGTAGAGTAGAGGCTACTGCTCTATTTTCATGCAGCCATGGTCTTCCTAATAAGAAGTTAAAATAGGCTTGTATGTCAATGACCATAATGACCATGAATTCCACCTTCCTTGCCACGGGACCACATTCAATGAGGAGGTTGATCAAAACCAATACTTCTCTCTTAGCATTATCGTATGCTCTGACCACCTGGTTGTATGGTACCAGATCCTCTTTTGAATACCCGAGCCTTGTTAGCACACGCAGAGAGAAAACATTAATTGCGGAGCCATTGTCGATCAACACCCTAGGTATGTCCCATCCATTACAGCGTATAGTGATGTGTAATGAGTTGTTGTGGTTGATATTGTCAGGGAGATCATTGTCTGTGAACATGAGAGTTCAATCTACCCCATGAATGAGCCCCACCATGTGGTCAGGTGTTATAGAAGAGCTTACAGAGGCTTCATTAAGATGCTTTAGAACAGCTGCCCTATGAGGCTGGGAATGCATTAATAATTTCTAGATGAAACATTAGCATTTACTTCTTTCATGTGCTTGATAGCATCATCTTCCTTGTTACTTTCCTCTGTCATTGGCTCTTTGCCCTTTTACTTCCTTCTCAATACCTCCAAAGGATTTTCATCCTCCAAATGGAATGATTTAAAGTGGCGGCCTGCTCTAGTCAAATGAGAGATATCCACATACTCCTCATCACTAAGATCATCGAGGCAGATGGGGCACCGGTATGTATTTGGAGTGGTGGAATCTCTTCCAGTGTTTTTCTCCACAATTGTTAAAACCAAAGAGGCATCTTCATCAGCATCAGGAGTCCAAAATGAAGAAGGCACCGTCATAATCCAAAGCTCCACACATGTCAGAGAATGGATCCTTGCTGAGAGTGAAGCTGGGGTCTTTACTAGGCATCATTCAGACTTTTTCTTGAGTGGAATAGTCATAGACCAGGCACTTGTAACCTATGGCTATCGCCATTTCATACATTTGAGGAACTATCTTGCGGATTAACTAAACTGGATCGCATCTGTCCGAAGCAGTAGAGATGGCATGATTGGCGAATGAGGGTTTATGATTAGGAAGGGGGATTTTTGTGATGTTAGGCTAAGAGTCATTTGGTTTATTGGAGATGGATCCCAGAGAAAGTTTTCCATCATCCACAAGGTTTCAATTTGATGCTTTAGAGCCGTGCGGTTTTCAGTATGATGCCCCGGGCATGGATGGTATTCACATTTTTTATTTGGGCCATAACCAGGGTAAGGATTTTTAGGAGGTGGGCGTAGATTCAAGGGTTGAAGGAGATTGGCCTTTTCTAACTTAGAGAGAGCTTGGGAATAAGTCATGTTCAAAGGAGTAAAGTTCATTTGTGGTCGCAACTGGAATGCAAATGATGCGCCAATGGCATGGATCACATTAATTGTCTTAGGAGCTGCAGAATCATTGTTTGGGGCTCTTTTGTTATTTCAAAACTTTGCATTATAAGGGGTGTTGCCAGTAGGTTCATCTTTCTTGATGTCTCCTCTTTTCACAGAGTCCTCAACTAGAGTTCCCGTAGCAATCAAAGCTTTCAAGGTCGGGAAATATTGGTATGCCATATGCTTCTGATAAACAGGAAGAAGGTTCTTCGCAACCATTTGCAGCTGTTCCTTCTCATTAGGCCTACTCATCATTTTGAAAGCCTTGTTTCTCCATCGTGTGATGAATAAAGAAAATGTATCATTAAGGTTTTGAGAAGTGGTTTCCATATCCCTTCTAGTAACATCAATTTCTTCATTATACTTGTATTGGTTTGAGAACTCTCTGACTATGTCAGCCCAAGTGGATTTCTTTGTATTTTCAAGATTGAGGAACCAATGTGCTGCAGTACCATCTAAATTTTGTTAAAATAGTTGGGCCATCAAGGATTCTTCCACTCCCCACGGACTCATTGCCCCTACATACATTTTCAGGAAATTGGTGGGGATTCCGGTCCTATCAAACCTTGTCAGATTAGACATTTTGAAACCATAGGGTAATCGTGCCTTCAGGAAAAGAGTTAATTCATGAATATCCGTCCATAGTTCAGCCTTAGTCATGCCTTTTAAGACTTCTGTATGCTTGACTACTTCTTCCTCATGTTTAGTGGGAATTTCTCTCTCATTGTTCAGAGGCTCAAGATGAAAAGGCGAAGCTACTTCCGACTCCGAAGGAGGAGGAGGAGGAGGAGGAGGAGGCATCTGGGCGCTTTGGCGCATTATACCTAACACAGTTTGCTCAATATTATCCTTTCGGTCAAGCATGGCCTGGACAAGTCCTCGGAGCTCAGTCATTGGATCAAGTAGAGGGGTATAGTTCTATTGGTGCTCGTTGTTTGGAATTTCAGACATGTTATTGAGACGTGTAGCAAGGAATACGGCTGGTGTAGACAAGGACGACAGTATTACTGACAAAGAACGTTCACTATGGTCAGAACTTCGGTGAATCAGCCTAGATCCTGAGCGGGCCTAGGCAGAGTTCCTGTGAAATAAGATGAAAAGTTAACACGGAAGTTTGTCCAGACTTTTTTTTTTTTTTTTTTTTTCCTTTTTTTTTTGTAGGGAATGAAAGAAATGATATCTTTGAAAATTCTGTCCCCCTTTTTTTTTTTAACCCAATTTCAGTTATCATTTATTAAAAGGTGTAAAATCTTGACTCTATCATTTGCTTTGAGATTTTTCATTAAATTTCTTTGACTTGTTTTTTTATTTTTTTATTTTTAAACTTGAACTTTTATTTACATTTTAAACTGCCACTCTTGGACTTTTTTTTTTTTGTTATTTTGGGATAATACACAAACATTTTTCAAAATCAATTTGATAATATCCTTCCATTTCCTGCTACTACAGAAATAAGAGAAAAGAGGTATAGCGAGGCATGTGTCCTCATTTTGGCAAATTATAATGCCCCATATATTGTTCTTTTATGTAGTGGTTTGCATCTATTGATTGCTTCTAAGTGTTGAAACCACAAAAGAAAGTATTAAATGCAAAAAGGGCCGCCCCCGAAGGTTGCCTGCGTATCTCCATAAGTGGATTTGGATTTGGGGAAGAAATTTTTCTCGTGATGAATTTTTTTTTTGAATGCAGAATCAGGCCCAACGTAGTTCTGATATATGAAATTTTACATAATTGCATACGTACCCCTTTTAGTACATTACATAGTAGAGAAACTAACATAGATGCAGACAACATTATATATATATATATATATATATATATATATATATATATATATATATATATATATATATATATATATATATATATATGTATATTTATATTTAGGGGATCAAGCCGCACGTAGCTCTACCTACAAAATACAATATGAAAAAACAACTAAATGATTCAGGTACTTCTCAAACTTTTCAGAATTCAGTTTGTTAGGCGCCAAGCCATGTATTCTCCTGTTTGAATACATTTGTTCCACCTCTTAGGATTAGACTAATGTGAAGTACTCGGGTTCTTCTCAACCTTTTTCCGAGTTCAGTTTGCTAGGCGCCAGGCCATGTATTCTTCTGTTTGAATACATATGTTCCACCTCTTAGGATTAGACTAATTTGAAGTACCTGAAATGTACACACTAACAATGTTTGTCAATGACTGATGAATTTTTCTTTATATGTGTTTTTAGCAGAAAATGGAATAATTTTTTTTTTGTTTTTTTTTTGAAAATGATTATCCGTTTTGATTTTATCTTTTTGACATAATATTTTTTGTTTAGTCAATTTTTTTTAGACTAGACTTTTCGTGTTTTAGACTATATAGTTTTAGCTACATTCTAGTTCCTAAACATGACATGTGAACTCGTGATTACGACTCTTTTTCATTTTTCATTCATTTTTTTATTTTGGGATTATATCTTCAAAACAGGATTTTTAATTATTATTTTTTCCAAAATCAATTTAGTTTGTGGAAAACCCAATTTGAATGAAAAGAATTTTGAAGTAAACGTGAGTTTTTTTTTTTTGAAAATGGGTGAGCACACTTTTTTTTATGACACTTGTGGTAAATAAATAAGAATACAATTAATATTTCAATAATCATTTCAGCAGCAATTCAGCTACAGTTAATGACCACTGAAATATTGGCCGACTTAAAACGGACTGAGGAATTTTAAAATTTTTTCACATTATTCAATAACTGAAATAAATAAAGGACATTTGTGCATTGATCATTGTGTCCTAAAAGTCAACTAAAAGGTGATTCATTTAGGGAGAGATTATGTTAAAGTGGCCTCTAGTCACTTCCATTGTGTCCATCGAGGGTGGACGACAGAGCCGGTCGCAATAGCTCACGGATGCAGGCGCCCTTAATTCATTAATTTGTCATTCTAAATTCCGACCCTTGCCAATAGACAGAGGTATCAGACCTAATAAGAAAATGGTTAAAAAAAGTGCACGTGTATGGATCGATTAAACTACCAAGCACACGTAATTTTCACATAAGCATGCTATATACAAAAATTAAATTGGCAATAGCCATGATTAACTTCCTTTGTTATATATACATATGCAAAATAACGCACTATTGTTCAGGTTTAAATCTCATATACTTCTAGTGGAAGTACTTCCCCAGTGAAGTCGCCAGCCTGTGGTATCTGATTTTTGACTGTCTTAATTTAAGGTATGAATCCCACAAAAGTCTCTCAATGAACTTTGAGTTTTTTAAAACTTTGGACGTCGCCACCCTATTAGACCTGTTCAACGAGCCGGGCCAGGTCGGGTCTGAAGCCATTGTTGACTGACCCGACCCGACCCTGACCCTATTTTTAAAAGAACTCACCAAAACCATATATGAGCTCATCATATTCTATGTAAAAGAACCTTAAATTTCTAACACCCAGATGCTCCAAATTAATATCTGAGACAAGCCCATTACAAAATCCCTGTAATTCAAAACTTCACGCTATAATATGCTCCAAATTAGAACCTCAGTTCTTCTGTGCTATACTTCAAACAACAAAAGGAAAATTAAAAAATCCAGTATAATACAAAACTTCACGCTAACAGTAAACACTCATCTCAAACACACGAAAAGCACATCTAACATCGACAACACCGTATTACAACATTAACCCTACATAATCCATCCTAATAACGGCAAATCTCAAAGTAAACAAGGGAGATTTATTTAAAACATAAAGTTGTGATTTCAAGCAGCAAAGCTAATCCACCAACCAATATGACAAAAGTTCACAACCCTTACTAGATCGAACAAAGGGTTTTAGTTCATCAGTATACCCACAATGACAAAGCCATCAATAAAGAAGATTGAAGCCAATGTCTTCTTTTGTAGCATCTCAATCTTGTTTCCTTACTACAAATTCCAATATTTTACGTCTTAAACCCAGTTTTTTTTTCAGCAATCTTCTACATTTCTTCGACTTCTGCCACTCTTTCTTCCTCATCTTCTGTCCCAGGTTTGTAATTCTGAGGAAAAAAAATCAATTTTTATTTGGAAACATTACAAAATGAATTGGGTAGTTTTAATTTTTCCTATTTTGTCAATTTCAGGTTGTGGCTCTGGCGTCGCAATCCAAGAAACCCAAGTGAGAAATACGTTCGATTTGAAAGAAAGAAGGAGAGAGAAGAGAGGAGAGAGAGGGAGCATTGTTAGGGTTTAGACAAAATGAGATTGACCCTTTTTTGACCCGACCCGACCCGACCCGATAATACATTATTAGGGTCAGACCCTATACAACCCGACCCTATTTTAATTGGGTCGGGTCATGACCTTATAATATATCGTCGGGTCATGGGCTTTTTTGGGGACCCGACCCATTGAACAGGTCTACACCCTATTAATATTTGAATAGGGACAGATTTATTTAATTAATCGTTTTAAAATCAATTTCAAGAAAAGTCATTTAAAATGATGACGACTTCATATGGAAAAGGCTTTTTTGAAAATTAGTCTTTCATACCATGAGATAGGGTTCGGGGTTTAGGTTTAGAGGTGCGCACGTCTGGAACTCATCTCCTCTTCCGTTCTAAAGAACAGACTCTTACTAAATGCGTTATATTCCATTTTAAAGTAATCATGGCTATTAAAAAGAAAGAAAATCACATAATTTGCACATATACACATTAACCATTTTTATTTAGGACCAATATACCATTTGTACATGGTAGGTTTGAGCACTGAAGTTGTACTACGTACCAATCATTGCGGGATTGAAATCCACTCATGAGCATATGTCTCACCCTAAATGGCCAATTCCACTGGGGAAAGAAGATGAGGGAATAGATTATGAATAAATCTCCTTTAGAATTAAACAAATATATTTAAAATGAGATAATCACTCCAATTAGTGATTGAAATGAGGTTATGATAATCACTTTAATTAGTGATTAAATATGAAGGATTAAGATGACCACTTTAATTAGTGATTAATAAGGAAGGAAATAAGTAATCACCCTAATTAGTGATTATTCAAAGAAAGATTATCACCTTGATTAGTGATTAACAATGAAGGTTAGGAAATAATCAACCTAATTGATGATTATTAAGGTTTAAGATAAACACTCTAATTAGTGATTAAATATGATGAAAGGTTAAGCTAATCACCCTAATTGGTGGTTAACCAAGTTTTAAGATAATCACCCTAATTAGTGATTAAATGAGGAAAGTAATCGTCCTAATTAACGATTATTAGGGTTTGAAGTAATCACTCTAATTAGTGATTAAAAATGAGAAGGATAATCGTCCTAATTAACGATTATTAGGGTTTAAGGTAATCACTCAAATTAGTGATTAAAAAAAGTTTGGGTGAACCGCTCTAAGTAGCGATTAATCGGGGATTGAAATAATTACCTTAATAGTGATCACGTTTATGATTTTCGAGAGGTCTTAGAAGGTTTGCTTCCTAATTGAAGGCTTTTGAGAAATAATCTTAATTGAAGATTATTAAGTCATTTGGAGAGAAATGATCAATTTGAGATTGAATTTGGAGATTTGTGTTTGGCTAACTGGAATTTGGCCATTTAAAGTGAGACACGTTAAACGGCCTAAAATCAATTCGGATATCATAATTACTAATCTAATTATGTCAAGTTATATGATTAATCCATTTGAATATGGAGAACACATTTTTAAAATGTAAGATGAATCATCATACAATTTAACTTTGTTAGATTTCCAATATTTCCTCTTAATTGAGATTGGGTCATTTGATTCATATACTATGATATATAGGCCCAACATGCAATATTTGTAGCATTGGTTACTCATTTTATTAAAAAGAGTTGTGGAATTATTTATGAAAATTATACATAAACATCTCCCATGTTTTTTTATTAATTGAGTGATGCAATAACTATTTACAAAGAATCATTATTACAACAAAATGTACAAAACCTATGATCTATACAAATCTTCAATCTTGATCTTCACATGATGCTCCTTGATCTTCATTTCCTTGAATGGGCTTTGGAATCCATTATTTATTTGTGAATTCGTGAAAAATTAGAGATTAATTAACCCTTTTTTTTATTTTGATTTTTTATGACAATTTTTATTAATTTTTATTTACATGATAAAATGAGTCATTTAAAGATAAACTTAAAAAATTCATGATTTTTTATTCACAATTTCGTATGAAAAGAATTTTTTTTTTTATAAAAATTGAGTTAATCACTTGTACTGAATTACAAAATTCATAACTTTCTGTACAAAGTGTTAGATTGAGCATATGATACATATATGGATAGATCATTGAGTTTTTTATGTTGTACCAAAATTGTACAAGTTTGTAGTGATCACTTGAATTGTGGTGAATTTTATGTCAAAACTGGTCAAAATAGGACCTTTATTCAATTTGTTCTTTGAAACCTAACTTATTGAACTTATTTTGAAGTGAAATTTGGTATGAACATTCGAGACAATTTGAAAGACTAGACTGGAAATTTTTGCTGAAAGACCATTGTTTATTTATTTTCTTAACTGAAAAGAAAATCAGTTTTATGGAATTTTGTGGTTTACATGTACATTTTTGTAAAAATGAGGTAAAAATGTTATAAAGTTCATATGAATATGATTTTTATATTTTTGAAAAGCTACTGATATTTTATTCAAACTTGATGTTTTTATTTTTATCTAAGTGACTTTATTTTTTTATTTTATTGTCAGAACAATCCTAGGTGGTACTGGACAAAAAAATCAGTTTTGCACAACAAAGTTGTATGATTGTTAATTATTTACACAAAATTCGTTTTTTAGAAAATCCAAAGCCCAGTTTGTGGAAACATCTTGCACTTCATAGGAAAAATATTAAATCCCACGAACTAATTAGTTAATGGAGACGAAAAAATTTAATAAGATAGGAAAGTAAAACTGACTATAATTACAGCATCACATTTTCTTTTTATGGAGATGTTTATGCACAACTTATCTTGAATTTTTTTATGAAAACATTTTTGGTTATAAATAACAACTTAATTAAGGAAAATCACATAATCACATTGTTTCCTAAGAGTCACCCCATTAGAGGTGATTATTCTAGGTGGGGTGATTTAAAGTTGGTAACCTATTAGGACTTCCACATACCCAAATCACTCCAAAGATTAAAAAAATGATAAGAAGAAAACAAGAAAGAAGGTTAGTATATAATTAAGAAGATAATCAAAATAAATAATAATTTCAATTTTACCTTGCTAGCTCAATGATGCACTTCCTTTTTGTCAAATTTTCTACCTTTCTTTTGTGATTTTCTTAATTTCTATGTGAGTTTCTTAATCCTCTTAATTACTAACATAAACTCTTTTTTGTGTTTTTTTTCTTTGATGAACTTCTTTTACTTACTTATTAAGACTTTTGCTTAGATGGAAAGATTAAGGAGGAGAAGAGTAGTAGAGAAGATGAGAGTGAAATTGAATTGTGTTTTTTTCAACTTGGTTTTGAAGTGGAAAAAATGAAGGTATGTATAGAGAAATGAAGGAGGTGAACTAGGGTTTCAAAGAGGTAGAAAATCAGATTTTTGTACCCAAAAATCTGATTTTCTTTATCCTTAATCACCCTAATGACATCACTCTAATGACCTCACCCTAATGACATCATCAAATTTCTTCGGAAACACAAATATTCTTATTCTTTTTGGATTTTCTCATAAATGAAACAAGATCAGATTTTCAGAAAATATTCTTCCCTAAACATCCTAATACGTAAAAAAATGCATCAAAAAACTTGCAAAACCAACTGATTATGGTGTTGCGCCTAGCACAACATCCTGCGCTAGACACAGCACCGTGCGCTAGGCGCACAGGCCTGCGTCTAGCGCAGGAGCCTGTGGTGCATTGGGCGCATGACCGTGCGGCTGGCGCATGGTCACGTGCCTGGCGCACAGTTCGATTCTTCCGAAAAAATCGGATCCTTGGCTCTTACACTTCGGATTTGATTCTTATTCTTATTCTTTTTCATGATTTTATTCTCTAACTAATGGATAAAGGATGGGCTTAGTCAATAAAGAATATATTCTTATTCTTTATCCAATGAACAATGACTTGACCATCAAGAAAACTGATTAATACCGGTTTTGGGATACGACTAAAATCTCGACGCCTAATCGCGACTCGTTTTCATTTTTCGGAAAGACTAACTTAAGACAATTAACAAAGACTCGTTAAATTAATAAAGAAGAGCATGATTATACTATGAATCATTTTATTAAAACGGTGGTTGTAGTCATTGACTACGACTCACGAAAATTATACTTCTAAGCTGAAACTGTATGACTAATACGCAAAAAGGAAAAATTGTGCGACGGAATGAAACTCGCGCTCCGGGGCGTGCGCTCCACAATGCATGACGATTTTGTTATTTTTATTTTTCAAAACCTTTATTTACCCGAAAAAGGGGTTCAAAATTTGGTGTTTACAGTAGTATAGTCACAAACATAATCAGATTTGCTAATTGTAGATAAGTCTCTAAGGATTATGATCTCTCAATTCTAACTCATATTAGCAACATTGAATCAAACAATTGATCACATTGCAAGATTAAAAAAACCTAATCAATTAGAGATATCAATGACTAATCAACCATTGATAAAATCAATCACGATTCATAGCATAAACATGGATTCTCAATCCCTAGACATAAAACTACTGGATCATGCAATAAAGAATAAAAGCTAGCTCTATTTAGCAAAATAAAATTAAAATAAATAAATAAATTTATGAAAGAGAAAGAAAAATTAGTATCTCAATGAAATAAATCAATAGTGTTCATAAATTAATGAAGATGAAAAACTAGGGTTTGTAACTAAAAAGCTAGACAGGAAAAAGAAGAAGAAAACTAAAATGAAAACTAAAAACTGAAATAATGAGAGAGAGAGTTCTTAAGTGATACCTAATATAAATAAGACTAAATTATCCTTATAAGAGTAGGAAAGTAGTTTACAAAATAATAAAAGTCGAATTAATCATTAAATGAGTTGAATGAGTGATCCGCGCATATGCTAGTAGATTCCAGTAGAATAGTACGAACTTGCAAAGCCCATATCTCCCCAACCAGAATTTGCTTTGGGTAGTGCGAAATTTCATTGGAAATTCCTTCAAGTCTAGTTTCCAATGTCGCTAGAATCTTTCTATTATCATTAGTACAACATAAGTTATAGACAAAAGAGTAGACCTGACTCAATTATCACAATTCTTCTAAAGAGCTTTCACTTTGCTTTGGCTTAAATTTGCACGAAAAGATATAAATGACGATTATTATCAACCATTACTACATAAATGCCCGAATGTAATAGTCTATGGTAACACTTTTTGAGATCCCTATTTCATTTACATATATATAACACTTTTGTAACACATAATTGACATGTATATTACATGTAACACTCTTTAATAGGTATCACTTTAAAGGTAAACTTTTCCGTAGGTAACATTTTGACAATAACACTTATTGATATGTAATACTTTAGATAATGCTTTTTTATAAGTAACATTTCAACTATTCAAGGTAACACTTGTTGATATGTAACACTTCAAAGTAACATTTTAATTTAGAGGGTAATACTTTCTTGCACGTAACACTTATAGTCTTTTAGATAACATTTTAGTGTTTTACATGGTTATTTAATATCTACACTAACAAGATTTATAGGTATAGTATTAGGAAACATATGTAACGTTAAGTAAGCTTAAATTCATCGACTTAAAACTGATTTTTGCCAAATTAAACTTATAATTCAAGTAAAATGTATGAATCTCGAGCTATTTTAAGAATACTAATTTGTCAAAAGCGTCAATTGTTTTTATATAAACGTATGTTAAAGTACCTAATTCTAACATAAATTTAATTGATTATTGTCGAGTAATTGAGTTGTGCTTTATTTGGTTATATATTTATCATTTTATCAAGTTTAAATTTTATAAATCATGATTTGAATATATGATTTATTATATATACACAAATTGTTAGTTTTGTTAATTGTTGGTGTAATTTTATTTTCAAGTTTAACTCTTATTATGATGATAGATTATGAACTAATCATAAATAGTGCGTAGTGACTTTGTATTAGTAAGTTACCTAAGAATTAAGATATACTGATTAACTATGGCAAACGAGCTACTAGGTCATGTCACCCTCCATTCTTAAAAAAAATGAAGCTCTAATTTACTAATTTTTTTCTAAGAAAATAACTAAAGCAAATGTGTAAACTGAAGGGAAGAGGCGACAAAACAACTTTCCCTCTCCCCTCACGAGTCACCACCCACCCGCACCACCCTCTCTCTTAGTCAAGTACCCAATTGGCTACACCGACACCGGCAGTACATGAGGCCACCGCCCACCGGCGTGAAGTCTTTCTCCTCTTTCCTTTTTGCTAGCAGGCCACTATGAGGAGTTCAAGATTTAGGCATCAGTAAGCTACCACCGGCACCGGCCACCACAACTTCAAGATCGCCTCTTCTGCGATCGCTTGAGGCTGGAGCGCAGTCTTCTCTACATCCAACTCCAAAAATTCGAATTTGGTAATGTAACTTAACCTAAATACCTAAATCCTAATGCTAAATACTTGTTGCTATGTTATTGTTTGTGATAAATTGTTGTTGATTTGTTATCCGTATTGAATTCATCAAGTTCCAATCTTTTAGAGTTGATACTTAGTTGGAGAAATCAAAATAGGTATTTGTAATTTAAACCCAAATACCTAAATTCTTATGTTAATTGCTTTTTGCCAAGTTGTTTGTTTGTGGTTAATTAGTTGTTAATGTTATATCCTTAATCAATTTATGAATTCCATTCTTTACGAATTGATAACTAGTTATACATACTTTAAGGTTTGTAACATCTATAGTTAATTAGTTGTTATTGAAATATGCCTTAAATTATTTGGCCCGAGGACTAATCAAGCACGAGGGTCTCGCTTACAATTCGAAGTGTACTATATAAATCTTATAATTAACTCATGCCTCCATATAAATAGTAATATGTACTCTCTCTCCTGAAAAATGTTTCTCCTCTGCCTATGGATGTAGCTAACACATTGTTAGTGAACTACGTTAATTCTTGCGTCGGTTCCTATTTAATTATTCGTTGCTTTATTGTGTTTGTTATAACAAACTGGTATAAGAGCGGATTATTAGGGTTCGTAATTTCAGTAGCAAAGGTGTTTGGGAATGTGAAGATCGATAAATTCACCGCAAGGAGTAGTTTTAGTTTATGGCAGATCAAGATGTGAACCCTACTGAAGCAATGAGGTTTATGGGTGCCGCTATCTACAAAATGAAAGAAAGGGGGAGCGGACGACGATGAGTCGAGCAGGTTGGAGGAGAAGGCTCATTGAAAATGATGTTATATCTGGCTGATGACTTCATCACTAAGGTTGGTGATCAAGATACTGTCGTTGGACTCTTATTAAAGCTCGAAAGTCTTTACATCGCGAAATCTTTAACGAATAATAAGTTGCTTATGAAGTAATGTATGTTCATCTTGCGTATGCAGAAAGGTATGCCTCTTACGTGTTATACGTGTGTATGGATCTTGTGGGAAACCGGATGAAACTTCCAAGCACATAGTGATACGCTTTCCTACAAGAAATTTGCCGACCCACTATGATCAATGAGTTTCACGGTAAACACTTGTGAGATAGGAAGAAAAAACAATGGAGTTTGGTTGATGACAAACTACATATACTATAATGTGTTTGAAGGTTGTGTTTTACTTTGAACAAAGAGAGAAATCTAGAAATGAATCTACTAAAACAAGTATGTGAATGTTTCCATCCTATTCAATATGTGATATCCTCGTATATATACTAGGGAAGAATTACAAAATAAACAAATGAAAGCATGCATCATTTCACATGAAGAGACACTCAAAAATCGCGTCAGACCAATATGGTGCGGGAGCATTATATAACCTGGTGTAGGCGCACCAAGCTTCCTGACAAGAATTTCGAGTTCCACCTTGATGGTGCAGAGGCACCCTTATGTGAGGTGCGGACGCACCACGTGCCCTCCAAACCTCTTTTTCGCTTTCTTCTTTCTCACCACGTTTCATCAAACGCCACAACATCGAAACGTAATATCATCACATATCATCAACGGACACATTTAACTATAAATGTTCCAACATTAGGTACCATCTAGAGCAATTGAATCCTATCTTATTAAATCTTTGTAATATTTATTTAAAGTAAATGTTGAGGATTAAGGTTGGTGCTTTAATCCTTTTAGTATCTTTGCCTTCATCGTGTAAGAATTTTGTGGATTCTTTTATTGTTGGGAAAGTTAGTCTCTTTCTGGAAGAAGTATGATTTGCTCTTCATATTAGAGAGGTCCGTCGTATGGCATTTGGCTCTAATACTAAAAATAAAAGCATCAGGATTAGTTTTTACAGGGGGTAAGGGACAAGGAAAAATTGGTAAAAAGAAGCCGAACAATAAAAATTCGAATTCTAAGGGTTCGAAAACTAATGATGTATGTAATTACTGTAAGGAGAAATGGCATTGGAAAAATGAATGTCCTAAGAAAACACAAGCAACAGGAAAAGAAAGAAGGTTATGCTACTGTGGCAGAAACTAACACCAATTCTAAGGGTTTTATGGTTCATTTGAAAGATGTGAAGTGTGCTACTTTGTATTTTCTGCAAGGTTTTACTCTGACAGGTTTCACAAGGATGATATGACTAAGCTATGACATATGAGGCTTGGTCATATGGGTGAAAGAGGGATGCAAATTTTTTCAAAGAGGGATCTTTTTTTTGTAAAATGTAAGTTATATTACAAAAAAGTAAGTAAAAATCACCTTGCAACACATTACAACCTAAGCCACCATATACAATGTGGCAGAAGTAATCACCTTACACAAACACATCAGACAGACTCAATCAATTACTATCAGTTACAAGAACTAAGTTGATCAAACCATAGTCTATCCTCACTAGACCATTTTTCACTCATCAGAGCTCTCACCCTATAATAGATTTCTCTCTTAATAAATTTAATTGCATTAATTGGTCTAGGCACTATACAATTCCACATAGCATTGTTTCGTGCCCTCCACACATGGTAGACAGTAGCTCCTAAGACAACATACCAGACCTTCTGCTTCTTCTTGTGTCTATACTTCCTTCTACATTTTCTCCAACAAGTGTAGATACATTCATTAGCAGTTACACGAATGCCAATCCATAGCATAATACCAATACAAACATCTTTACTGAAACATCTTAAAAACACATGGTGACATGAATCTTGTCCCTGACAACAAATATTACATTGAACATCCCTACATACTCCAGCTGTAGCTAACCTTTCTCTTGTTCTCAGCTTACCAAGAGCAACAAGCCAGTTTATAAATGAATGTTTAGGCACATTAAAGCCATTTATACCCCTCTTTGATATTATAAGGCTTGCTTGTATCAAGTCATTGATTCCCATTCATGTACCCTACTCTCACAGCTTTCTTCATTTTGCAAATATTCTTCCAACCCCAACTTGCATTAGCAGGAGCCTTGTACTCCCACCAATTTGTATCTTTAATATAAACAGTGTGCACCCACTTAATCCACAAAAGATCTTCCTTCTTTGAAATCTGCCATACATAATTGCCTATCGCAGCCATGTTTCAGTATTGGCAATCCACCTAACCCACCTCTATTTATTGGGCAACATACTTTATTCTAAGCTAGAGGAGGAGGTTTGGTAGTAAACCCTTTCCCCTCCCATAAGTATGCTCTACATATTTAAGTTATCTTTGCAAGCACACCTTTAGGAATAAGGAAAACTTGAGCCTAATAAGTGTGAATACTCATCAAAACTGAATTAAACAATGTAACTCTAGCTGCATGGGATAAATGCCTAGAGCTCCAACACATAATCCTCTCAATGATTTTATCAACCATTACGTCACAGTCAGACATTGCCAATCTCTTAGATGTAATAGGAACACCTAAATATCTAAAAGGAAAAGTTCGACTCTGTAAACCAATGACTTGCAAAATTCTCTCCTGAACTTCCTCTTTCACATTTCCAAAGTAGAAAGATGTTTTCTCCTGGCTAGCTAGAAAACAACCCCGAAGTTTCAGGAAAAGCCTTCATCACTCTTTTCATTAGAATTGCATATTGAACCTCCCCTTTACCAAATAACATGAGATCATCTGCAAAGATTAGGTGGTTCAATTTCATTGCAGAACATTCATAATGAAATGCAAACTTCTGCTTCTTGCTCATCTTACTCATAAATCTGGAGCAGTATTCCATAGCTATAACAAACAAAAGAGGTGAGATAGGATCACTCTTTTGCCTTTAAAAAATCCACAAAGACTCCCATTAATGCTCAAGGAATATGCTGGAGATGTCACACAAACCATTACTCGATTCAATACTTTTCAGGAAAGTTAAGACCCTACACCCAACTAAGAGAGTCATAAGCCTTCCTAAGATCAATCTTCATTGTGCATCTAGTTGGCTCAATGTTTCTTTTATAATGTCTCATCATATCCTGACATATGAAAATATAGTGCAAAATAACTCTATTTTCCACAAATGCAGTCTGCAAAAGGGTTGATTAGCTCATGAAGCACCTCCTTCAACCTTTTACCGAGAATTTTAGAGATGATTTTTGTATAGGACATTGCAATAAGCAATTGGCATGAATTAAGTAACATCTTCTGGTTGCTCACACTTGGGAATCAAATATAGTGTAGTAGCATCAATCTGCTTAAGTATCTTCCATGTGTTAATTAAATCTAACAAAACTGATGTTATATCTCCTCCAATATACTCCCAAGGCTTCTTATAAAAGCATATAGAATAACCATCTGGACCAGGTGCCTTTGTTTCTTCAATATCAAATAATGCTTGCTTCACCTCTTCTTCTCAATAATTACTACAAAGCATAGCCTCTTGTACCTGTGTCACTTTCCTTCTTTCATTCAACACACTTATGCTAACTTTCTTTTTAGTACCCTGAGCTTTGCCTAGCAACATTTCATAGAATTCTGTAAAAGCCTTCTCCAGATTCTTTTGAGTATCAACCAATCACCCCTTAAATCTTCTTGGTGGCACAAGATGAGGGATTTAGAATTCTGCGAGCTATGTGTGTTTGGGAAGCTTTATTGCAGCAAATTTCTAAAGGGCGTTCATAGGACAAAAGGAAACCTTGATTATATCCATTTTTATTGTTTGGGTTCCTTCCCGGGTTGAATCTATTGTAGGGACATGTATGTCGTGTCTATAATATCGATGATTACTCAAGAATGACTTGGGTGATTACGATGAAGCAGATTAGTGAGGATTTGAAGAATTTTAATTAGCAGTGGAAGGCTTTGGTGGCAAATCAAGCTGGGAAGAAGATCAAAAGGATGCGGACTGATGGTACGGAATTCTGTTGGTCTGAGTGTAATGAGTTCTACAAGAATAAAGAGATTGCTCGCTATCACACTGTCGGGGATACTCCACAACAGAATGGGGCAACAAAACTCATGAATCAGACGATGTTGGAGAGAGCGAGGTGTATGCTCTATGATGCTCCATTAGCTAGAAGATTTTGGGCGAAAGCTGTAAGTAACGAAAGTTTAATTAGCATATGATGTGAAGACATAACTCATCGGAGTGCTACTAGCAATAGTTGCACATCAAAACTTAGAACTTGAACAAAAGGATGTGAAGACAACTTTCCTATATAGAGATTTGGAAGAGGATATTTATATGGCTAAACTAGATGGGTTCCAAGTACCTGACAGAGAAGACTATGTTTGCAAAAAATTCCTTATATGGACTAAAGTAGTCTCTGAGATAGTGGTACAAGAGGTTTGACAGTCGCATGATTGGGTTAGGCTACACCAAGAGTTCATATGATTTTTATGTTTAGCATTACAAGCATGGAGATGATTAGATGATCTATCTTGTACTTTATGTAGATGATTGACAGTCGCGTACTATCAAAAATAAACCTAGAGGTCTTTCTACTAATGTAGTAAGGCAAGCAGGGTCGAATCCACAAGGAGATGGTGTTACTAGTTAAACTGAACTATTCTATTATACTAACTATCAAAAATTAGAATTTTAAGAACTAACTTAAATTACCAACAGAATTAAATATCAGGAAATAAATCAATTAATAAAGAACTAGGATCATGGATCACTATGCATACAAATCGGGAAATCGAGGATGAATAACAACTACCCAATAAATCAATTTATCTAGGGCACATGCAATTTCTCTCGAACATTACCTGCCTCAAAGATCACCTCGCCGCTCTCACATGGTCAAGGATCACATTACCTAATGATTGAAAGCCTATGCGGTATCTCTCCTCTCGAAGCAGATTCAGTATTACGATAGTAGAACTACAAATCAGGCCTAATTTATAAATCTAGCATGAACGAATCAATCATAGGAAACAATTAAATTAGAAGGTAATGAAACTAATCTATCAATCCCTCATTGCATACATAGATCCCCACAACCCTAGAAAGAGGACTACTCACTCATAGTTATGAAAGCAACAACAAATTCAAGATTGAGATTCATACTTAAACTAGTGGAAAAAATCCCATCGGATCCGGTCAAAAAAGGGTTACTGATCCGGTTTTGGTCGGGATCGGATGGGCTAGCAGCGGTTATGAGGGACAAACTGATTCGGTCCAAAATCGGATCAGTTTGTCACTAACTGATTCGGTTCTGCAAGAAAACCGGATTAGTTAACTTTATTAACTGATCCAATTTTCTTGCAAAACCGCATCAGTTTTAGGGCTCATGAAACTAAAAAAAAAAGCCTGCACTGCAGGTCTGCAGCAATAAGGAGGAACCAACCAAAAGTCATACATGTCTGCAAATTCAGATCTGCTAACTAATACTTCCATTATAAACACAAATAAATTCAATTATACAAAAATTAACAATAATGGTTAAATCTGAATTGTATTATACAAACTAAAAATGAGTTCAATTATACAAATTTAATAGAAACTAAATACGAAATTTCAAAATACTTGAACAATAACAATGGTGGTTGGCTGATTAAAAAATACAGAGAGGACCCTAGATCTATCTAAATAGAGACTAAATACAGAGAGGACCAACGAAATTAAAAAATCAATAGATAAAAGAAAATCAACAAAGCCTATATCTAAACAAAAATCAATTAATAAACGAAAATTAAAACTAAAATCAAACCTAAAAACGAAAATCATACATCTTGAATCTGAACTTACAAAATATTGAACCCTAGATCTAAATTACCAACTAATTCATAATTAAATTAAACAAAAATTACTAGACCACAAAACCCTAATTACACAAATCGAAATTAAATCGATAACCTAATTACAAAATGAAAATAACAAACCCATTTCCAACTTAAAAGACCTGATGGTGGTGCTTGGTTTCGTTAATGAAAGCGATGAGCAAGAAAAACAAGTTTGGGGGCGTTGGTCGTCGGTGATAGCGAAGAGAGATAGAATGGCGACGTGGCGTTCGGTGGCGTTGTTCGTCGTCGCTAATAGCGAAGAGAGAGAGGGTGGCGACGTGGTCTTCGTTGATGGTCGTTGCTGATGGTGAAAAGACATATAGGGTGGCGTTGCTGATGGCGAAAAGACAATCGTCGTTGTTGGATTTCATGGCGAGGCGAGGGGAAGTGAGGATGGGTGCTTTCGATTGTGGGTGGTGGGGAAGTGAGGGTTTGAGGAGATCGGGAGGGAACAGAGAGAATTGAGAGAGGCAGGGGTTTGAGATTAGAATTTAGGGTTTGAGGTGGGGAAGTGACGCTGATAGGAGGGGAATGGGGGAAAATAAAGCAGGTCCAAAGTTTTATAGGGCCTAACATACTGACCCAATCACTTGGACCAACCGGATTAGTTTCTTGAATAGAGGAGCGAGGAGCTGGCCCAAGTAATTATCTGATCCGGTTTGGGCCTAACCGGATCAGATGGCGTCATATTCGGTTTTTCAACTTGTGTTGG
The DNA here is from genome assembly GCA_947646795.1 of Beta lomatogona. Taxonomy (NCBI): domain Eukaryota; kingdom Viridiplantae; phylum Streptophyta; class Magnoliopsida; order Caryophyllales; family Amaranthaceae; genus Beta; species Beta lomatogona. Next base: position 2,035,126 of record CANSNZ010001289.1, read on the forward strand.
AAGCAATACAAATAACTATTGAAATTAATATAACAAGACTAAAGAAAGCAATAAAAAAAGAATTACCATATTGAAGTATAAAAGGAAGAACTTTATTGGGGACTTGCAAATAATCCAAAACACCAATTCTTGATTCAAAGAGAAAGGTAGAATAACAAGGTTCTTTTCTAAAGAGAAAACTCGGGAAAATAACAAGTGTCTCAGCAATATTCTGCTTTTCCTATTTATACTAACCCTAGAATAGATAGGAAAAGTAATACAAAACTAGCCCGAAAAATATAAAAATAGGAAATTCAGAGTCGTCGCCCGATTAGGCCAAACTCGCCCGATGGGATCGGACGAAGTAGCTTGTCTTAGAAATCAAAGCGCAGCAACGATAGGGCAAGGAACACCCGATCGGGACCGCAACAAAATCGCTTCCTGTCAATTGTGGCAACCCCGATCGGGCTCAAGGTGCCCGATGAGATCGGGCGTGACTTCTTTTCTTCGTTTCTTGGCTTCAGGCGCCAAGTCTTCAAATTTCTTTTGTCCAAGGCCTCGTAAAGTATCCTTGGGACCTCAGAACTCAGCATATATGCCCTTCAAACCTCTCCAGTTCACTATGGCAGTCATAGAGTAGTAGAGAATAGGGAAATAGTTCCCTAAAACATACAAATCATCACAAAACAGAAAACCACAACTTTATGGAGAAAGTTAGCATAAAATGGCTCCTAAGAGCACCTATGACACACACTTTAGCTTATAAGTAGGGGGGAAAACTCTATATAAAACCATAACATCAAACTCCCCCAAGCTATAACTTTGCTTGTCCCCAAGCAAAGCACGACAAGAACGTGAACGTAATTGGCTCACCGCTCAGGAAGGAAAATAAATCTCAAACATTTTCAATACTCAAAATCTTTCAAGCAAGCAAAATTCAAGTTCAATTGTTCAGATCACTCTGACCACCAATCAGCCAAGCAAACAAGCAAATGCAGCAGCGTTACATAACATGCAAATCTTGTAAAGGTGCTCACCGAGGTGTCACTCCTCTCAATTTTGTAGCAGGCATAATATGTGCCCGAAAACTCATCAACCTAACTATAATATCCCTTCCCCCTCACACTCTCATGTGTTGAGAAAGGTATAATATCACTCATCCTAATCAGGTCGACTCAAATAACAAACTTACTCTTTACCTTTGGCAAATTGACTCAGTATCAATCCAATAAACAATCAAACATGTGCCCAACAGGTCTTTTTCAGGGTTGTAATGGGGCTCGGGTAGAGGTAGGGAAATTATTTAGGGAATGTGGTGGAAAAACAGAGAAAAGCGAAGCAAACACTACTAGTAACAAGAGCAGATGTGGCCGAACCAACCCCCATGGCATCAACAACATGACCAAAGCAATAACCAACTTTAAGTCTCACGAACCAACCAACAATTGTTTCTTTTAAGTATAATTTTCAACACTTTTTGAAATTTTTTGAGTGAAGATCACAGAGATTTTTTTAGAATTTTCATTATTATTTTTTCACTTTCTTTTTTTTTTCTTTTTTTGTCTTTTGTGTTTTTTTTTTTTTTTTTTTTTGTACCAACATAGATATTGTTTCCAACCAACCCAACCCACAAGATCAACCACACATCATAGTATCAACCTAACAAATGCTCCCCCAAGCTAGGCTTAGGACAATAATAATTGTAAAGGTTCAGTTGTGTAATGTGGCTTAATATAAAAATAAAAATCCATTAGGTTCACCGGGGCTAGGAGGGAAAATAATTCATTTATCAACTCTGAGGCTCAAAAACTAAACAAAGGAACACCTCTATCACAACACATGTCCAAAGTCACCAGAGATCAATGAGTACATTGCCAAAATCAAGATCGGAATGCTATGAGGAACTAAATACACAACAGTAGATTGGATATAGATATAAATCCATTGGCAAGATTCACTCAAGATCAAGTCAATCAGAGATCATATCACAACTTCACAATCACAAATGCCTAACTATCCAGTATAGTGAGCTAAATCATTTTATCAAAGCATAGTATGGGGCACAGCGAAGCAATCAATCCACTCCATATTCAACTCGTATTTTTGGTATTTTTTCATATTTTTTTGTGATTTTTCTTTTTTTTTTTTAAAGTAACTAAACTAACTAAACTAAACTATAAAGCCGTAAAAGAGAGAGAGAGAGAGAAAGCCTTCATCTTCCTCTGCGAAAACAGAACCCAAATCTTCAGAGCAAGATAGAGAAAACCACAAAAAAAACCTCCAAATTATTAACTGAATATCATTATGGCCCAAAATGGCACCAATCCTTCATCCCAACCCTGAATTCCACACATTAAAGGGGTAAACATCATCTTTGGAGTCTTAAAATAAAGACCATGTTCAAGTATCAAGAACTTTGGGATATGGTGGAGCAAGGTTATGCTGAACCAGCAGACGTACTGACTGAGTCGGACCAAAAGCTCAAGGAAAATCGAAAGAAATATGCGAAGACCATTTTCTCATCCAATCTGCAATGGATGATGAGATTTTTCGGCGAATTTCCGCTGCCTCAACCGCCAAGAAAGCATGGGAGATTCTCAAACCATAATTTTTCGATGATAAAAAAGTAATTACCGTCTAATTACAGACTCTTCGCTCTCAATTTGAGAATTTAGCTATGAAAAACGAAGAATCATTGTAAGGATTCTTGTCTCGTGTCTCTGGCATTGTTAACCAAATGAAAGTTTAACGTATTAATATTACCAGCGAGACTATTGTGGGAAAAGTCCTGAGGAGTCTACACTCGGACTATAAGCACTTTTTTACTACAATCTTGGAGTCGAAAGACTTATCAACCTATAGCTTTGATGAGTTGATGAGCTCTTTAATAGCTCATGAAGAACGAATGAGTAAGTCTAATAAGAATGTAGATAAGAATGCCTTTCAGGTGAAAGGAGAGCCTTCCAACAAAGATAATAATGAAAAACACAGAGGTGGACAACTCATAGTTATTACATCACTCAATTAATATATGATGTGTCCATATAAATATGAGACATCATAAATAATTTAGTCAACACAACTTTTGTAACTTATTTGAGTTATGTCCGGTTAAAAATTAAAAAAACATTGTTTGAGTTGAGTTTTTATTGAAAGTAATATACAGAGAGCTTAATAGAGTGTTAGTAGTGGACGGATCCTAATTCCTAATAAGTAATGCATTTCGAAATTAATTATTTATATTATACCACAAAACCACAAATAATTAACATCCACTATTAACAATGGTACATGCCTAATAATTTGAAGCATGTGCTAACATAATATGAGTATTATTTTATGAAAATCCCATCTTAGGGAGAGTAGTTCCTATGTCTTATTCTAAGTCACTTCAAGAGGACCATTTAAAAACAAAGTCAATTCAAGAGGACTAGAGGAATAATATAATATAATCTATCTCATAAGAACTCACATTGTGAAAATCGAATGAGAATTAAAGGGTACAACTTGTTGAGTGACGTGCTTCAAAGTAGTGGGTGTAGGTTCCTAAATTATTCCTTCTAATTTTGTTAGTGGGTTTACTAGGCTTAAAAATTGGAGTTAGTTAGCGTCAGAGTCTATTGCTATTTATGTCTTCTTTGTATTGGATTTTATGTTTGAGAAATTAATGAAGTAGGCTGTTGTTTTATTTCTCCCACCATTGGTTTACTTTCATAATTTTATTCCAGCATGGTATCAGAGCTAATCCAAGTTCGATCCTAAAGAAAACCACACAAAAAAAATAAAAAAATCAAGAGTCTTTGTGAGGAATTTGAGAGGGAGAACACAAATTTTTTAGCATGTCGACTAGCAATGGTATCATTTTTTTTTAGCCCCACATTACTTCCAATTTTTAAGGGGCAAAAATAACATCTTTGGAGTTTGAAGATGCAAACTCTGTTTAAATCTCAAGAGCTTTGGGATATGGTTGTAAGCGGGTATACCGAGCCCGGCGAAGCACCAGCCGAACCTGACCAGAAATTCAGAGACAACCAAAAGAAGGATGCAAAGGCATTGTTAGTCTTCCAAAGTGCATTGGATGATTTAATTTTCCCGAGAATATCAGTTTCTAGTTCTTCCAAAGTAGAATGGGAAGTTCTTGAGGAGGAGTATCATGGTGATAGTATGGTAATTTCCGTAAAACTGCGTACCTTATGTGCAAATTTTGAAGCATTAACTATGGATAAAAAAGAATTTGTGCAAGATTACTTGTCTAAAGTATATGCAATTGTGAACCAAATGAAGTCATATGGTGAAAGTATTAGTGATGTAATTGTGGCTAGTAAAGTGTTAAGGACTCTTACAAAGGATTTCAGTCTTGTTGCTGCAATAGAAGAATCTAAAGCAATGTCGACTTATACTTTTGATGAGTTAATGGGTTCCTTACTAGGCCATGATGATCGGATCAACATGTCACATGAAAAAGTTGGGGAAAATGCATTTCAAGTGAAGTGGCAGTCTTCACAAGAATGGGAAGCAAATAAGTGGCAGTCAAATGACAAAAGTCGTGATTGTGATGGAGGTGGTAGGGGTCGTGGTATGGGTAATCGTGGTTGAGGTCGTAGCCGTGAAGAAGGTGGAGGGCGTGGTCTATCTGCAGGTTAATGTCAATCAATGAGTAGTATCCAATGCTACTATTACAAAAGGTATGGTCACAAAGAAGACCAATGTTGGGACAAGCAAAGAAATAAGTAAAAGATTGCTTGTGTTGCAGAGAAAGTTAAAGAAGAGAGCACACTGTTTTGAAGTCACATGTGTGTGGTTCTGTGTTTATTAAAAAATCAAATTCTTCAAAAGTTAGAGTCAAGCGCAGGCCCGGTTAAGGCCCTTTGCAGGGTGAGCAACTGCACAGGGCCCCCAAAAATATAAGGGCCCAATTTTTTGGGTGGGCCGCCCAATGTAAAAAAAATATTCTGATTCCTTAATGAGAAAAACGCGTGCAGTTGGTGAAACAACAATCACGCTTCTCTAACCTCATTTACTCCAGTCTCCACCTCTTCGCCTCTTTGACTTCTCCATACCCAATAATGGCTCCTCCTCCAAAAACACCATTAATGGCTCTTTTCCACAGTTCCACGCCGGAAAATCTTAAATCTAAATTCAATTTTAGTTTCAACAGCTTAATTCTCAAATTCCAAAGAGAAAAGAATTCGTTAATCCTTAATTGTAAATTTCTGAGTTTAGTTGATGTTTGAAATTCCTTCATCTTTCATTCCTTCTCTTTGATTTTCAGACTTCAAATATATAATAATTCTGCTAGTACCTAAAGGTCATTTCTGAAATCTAAACATTTTGTTATTGTGTTGTTTTTTAATTTGTAATTCCGCAATTCTGGGTTACTATTTTCTACTTATTTCTTACTTTCATAGGGCTTATAATGTTGACTGTGATGATGGGAAGTTGAATGAACAAATAAGACGATTAAACTTTTTCGACGAAATCGGAAAGTTGGATCTTCCAAATTTTAAGGTTAATATTAATATATGATTGAAAACTTAGATCTTATACATATTTTGTGGAATTTGCACTTGAATGCATCAATTTTTTAGCATAATTCTGGAAAAACAAAAGTTCGAATTTATCATTGTATGATTGTGAACTGGTGAAATGTTTTTTTTTTTTTTCAGGAGATGGAAGTAGCAATACCAAGTATGCTGCAAACTTCAGTGGATTGGGTTACAAAGGCTTTTGAAGCTCCTTTTGCTAGGGTTGTTGTTTTTGGAGTGCAAATTGGGGGTAATGTAATCTCTTTATATCAATTTTTGTGATTAGGTATTGATACATTATAAGTTTTTCTGGCAATTGTCTGAATTTTTTTTTTTTGTTGTTGTTGGTTTTATTGAAGGTCATCTGTTTGTTGAAATTCTTATGTTTGTTATCATCCTGTATTTGCTCTCTCAGAAAAGTTATGCTCCTCCTAAGAGACCTTTGACGAAGAAGGTAGGTTGAATTGCGTGTCGTTTTCGAGAAAGATTTTGTTACCGGAAATTCTGATGAAAATCAAAATTCTGATGTGCATAATGAGAATGTTGATTGCAATGATGTGAATTTGAATGAAAATTTGAATGAGAATGCTTATAATGCTGATTGTGATGGTGGGAACTTGAATGATAATGGTGATAACGTTGATGGTAATGGTGTGAATGTCGTTTTTAATTTTTTATTTACCCTTTGGGGCCTCATTTTTAATTTAGCACAGGGCCCCTAAATTATACGAGACGGCCCTGGTCAAGTGTGTGTGTTTTGTGTTCATGTTCTAGTAGCAATCTTCTGAGTTATACATATGTGTGCACAGCACTTACTAGAGCAGTATGAAATGCATGTGTGTTCGTCCAAGTCCATTGCAGCATGGAAATAATATGTCTAGCATACACTAGTACAATAAATGCTTATTGCTGCAGTCATTAAGTGGCCTATTGCGGCGGTTTTGGCCACGCAGCAATAGGTAATTAATCCGCAACGGTGTGCGGCGAGGAATCACGCCGTTGTTCAGATCCAACACGGTGGCGAAGGAGTAACAGATCTGAATTGGAAAAAAATATAAAAAAATAAGCACTAATTAAAACTGAAAAAATCAAATTTCCAAAAATGGTAAAAATAAAATAAAATGATTTGTTCTTACCAAACAGAGAAGACGAGCGGGTCGAGAAGACGAACGGAGTGAGATGTGCAGATGAGTCGATTCCGCCGCCGAGAAACTGAAGCTTTTAATGGACTGGAACGACTTGTTTTTAATGGAGTGAGAGAAGCGAAGTAGTGAGAGAGCGAGGATGATGACGACGTTGCCGGGGGCGAGCGAGGATGATGACGACATCGCCGGAGACGAGCAAGGAACGAGTGAGAGAAGGAATGAGTGAGAGACGAGGAAGGAAGAATGAGAGAGAGAAGAAGACTGAGTGAGGCAACGAACCAAAGTGAAGAAAGAAGATTGAGTGAGAGAGAAGAAGAATGAGTGAGAGAAGTAGTGGTGAGAACGTCGCCTCTTTATAAAGTGAACCTATTACTGCGGTTTTGTGTAGAAACCGCAACAATAGATTAAAATTTTATTAAAAAATTAATATTTTAGTCTATTGCTGCGGTTTTGGGTAAAAACCACAACAATAGGTATGGTCAAATAGTCAAACGATTTTGAAAAACTACCGTTGATATCTATTGCTGCGGTTTCTACCTAGAACCGCAGCAATAGGTTGATTTTTGAATTTTCCTTTTCTTTTGACGTGGTTTATTGCTGCATATGGGTAAAACCGCAGCAATACTACCGCAACAATAAGCAATTATTCTTGTAGTGATAAAGTGGAAGTTAATTGTGTAATATACCTGTAGGCGTGTTTTTATTTCGCCTACGCGGTGTGAGCGCGTATTAGATTTGACTACCCCACCGTTAAGGTTTTATTGAAAATTATTTTGTATTGAAAGAAGTCGCCAACAATTCTTTTTAGGAAGAATCATAAATCGAATTGGACGTAGGAAAATCATAGGACAAATTATCCAATGTAGATTTCTCCGTCCTGACTCCATAGATGGTCAAAATAAACCAAAGATTGAGTTCGTGGGTGAGGGTACGAATATAGTCATAATGAACCACATTCGCCCAAAGTTGGCCTCTACTAAATATCGATTCATTGCAGAATTTATGCCAAAGAATAATCAAATAATGTTTTAAACACCCTAAAAATAATTAGTCTAAATTGGTTCAGGAAACACATAAAAAGACTAATTTCAGTGACATGTTATTAGGCAATCAGTTTACAGGGAACTTATAAGGTTGTCCAAATTAATATGATTAATATTAGAACATTTATTTAGGTCTTTGATTAGCAAATATAACATGTGGGTGTTGAAAGCATTAAAACAGGACAATCATAATAGCATGCATATAATGATCAGACAAGTATGTAATAGTATAAAAAATAAATAAAAAGAAAGAAAGGGATTAGAATATACAACAGATAAATTATTACTTATAGATCTACATCATGAAACAAATAGTTAGTAACTTCAAAGCAATAATATGGAATTTATTCAAGGATCCTCAGGATTATACTTATGCGGCTTAGATTGAAGAGCGCAACGATCTTTAGGCGGAGCAATCGTGGAACCAAGAACGCAGTGATGAAGAATTGATTGAAACTATTGAATGTTATTGAGTGTTTGAGTATTCGAAGTAGATTTCGAAGTATTCAAGAGAATTTTGTGTGCGTAAAATACTAATCTAAAAAGCCCTCCGTAATTCGGGAAATTACGGATATTTATAGGGAAAAGGCAGCGTGCGCCTCAAGCAAGCCTTACGCCGGGCGCAAGCCTACGTGGCAGGCACAGTGCCACGCGTCAGGCGCACATTGTTGTGCCTGACGCAGCCAGCCCAATCAGGTTTAGGCACGTGTAAACGCGTTTTGGAAAGATTGAAAAGAAAGTTGCGTTTCACACAAGACTTGAGTCAGACGTAGGACTCTGTGTGATTCACAAAATCTACATGTCAGGCGTTCATTGGCACGCGTGACGCGATATGGCCTATGTGCTAGACGCACGTGGCACGCTGAGTGCAGCCCCCGCGTCCGGCGCATATTCTGGAACATTCAATCATATTCGATTGCGCGTCTTTCGAAGAAACTTTTTTATCCCTAAAATTCCGGAGATGGAATTTTACGGATTAAAATCTGATTTATTTATCAAAGATAATAAAATATTTATGAAAAACATCTATTAAAATAATAAATATTTCATTGGGTTTTTAAAATGGACTTAAAACATTTTATGGGCTTCAAATACAATTAATCATCATGAACAATTAATTGGGCTTTATAATATCATTTCAAAACACATTTTGGATTGGTTCTTTAAATTGCTCTTCCGTTGGGTCGCGCCAAGTAATTCCGCGGTATGTTTCATCATTGGATCCTTAAATGGGGAGACAAGACACGATTATGTGTCTACAGAATCCCCCACTTTAACTGAGGTTTAGGAAACCGAAAAGTCGCATACGGTGTCAGGACGGAGAACAATTTTAAACGCTCTGCATATTAGAACTGATCCATAACCGCCGGTCTATGCAAAACAAAGTTAGTATGCAGGACAATAACTACAAGCAATTTGATTACCTGCAGGGAAAGATGTTAGCAGATAGTTGCAAGCAACTCACATAAGCACATAGTGATGCAATATTGCAAACTTAGACTCTCTAAGGATGCATGAGACGCAATGCAAGGATTAAGGTTATGCAAAGCTAAAGGGTGACAAGTCATGCAAGGTCAGGGTTATGCAAGACTAGAATGTAGGAAATGCAATGCAAAGTCAGGGTTTTGCAAAGCTGCAATGCAAGGTCAGGATTTTGCAAGGCTAGAAGATGTGTAGAATGATAGAATGATAGTCTGTTTAGAAATGCATAGATTGATTTTCAAAAATCGTTTTTAGTAAATGATTGGGGTCCGTAAACGAGGTCCGCGGATTACAACTTTTCGGGAGTTTGATTTGAATTGGAGGAACCACCACATGTAGGAAGCCCCCACTTTGGGTGAGCTTATCATGAGTTTGTCATGTACTTGATTTGATATTGAAATGTAGTTGATCTGTCTTGAATGTTGAAAGTTGTCATTGGGGATTGTTTATTGGGAAGTTAATATAGGCAAAGTCAAATATCGCCACAAACCATAAATTCATCGGAGAGTCCTTTAGGGACAAAGAGAGCTTGGATTGAAAAATAAAAGGTTTGAATTTGTGACTTAAATAAATGTAGGTGGAAAAAGCTTTAACGAGGCTAGGTTCAGACTTGAGTCTATGTCAGGATCTAGAAATAGTATGCTCCTGAAATCTACAAAGTCAAATCATTAGACCATGACTAATTTTATTTTATTGAAGCGGTCGGACCTCGAGATGAGGATTCCTACGTATCCTTGCGGAATCAGACCATTCGTAGTTCTGGATCTGATTACTTTTTTATTATTTATTTTCGTGTGCCCTAACTTTTGCCTAGGCCGCCCTTTCGGGTTTTTAACCTAGCGGGCTTGGACATACCTTGAAAAAGGAGTTAAGGTCGATGAAAGGTTGAAAAGTTTAAGGCTTAGATGTTTTGATGAAGGTTTAATTTGGACTGGAAATGGTTATGGTTATGGTTATGGGTTTTGGACTGGTATATACTTGACCATGATGGAGACATGGGCCTAACTATATACAATTGCAGACATGGACTGGACTGGACTGGACTGTGCAAGCAGACTGGACCCTACGATTGGTTTAGGAGAGACTAGACTTTGAACTTACGGGTGAGCAAGCAGGCTAGACTTTAAGGATGGTTTGACAATAAGGGAGACTAGACTCTTGACTTAAGGCAAGCGGGCTAGGCAGCTAGACTTTGAACTTACGGGTGAGCAAGCAGCCTAGACAACTAGACTTCAGAACTTACATTATACTAAGCAGGCTAGACTCAAGAATTGCCTATGGATTTATGGGATGCTAGACGTTGAACTTACGGGTGAGCAAGCAAGCTAGACAACTAGGAAGGCCAAATTCTTAACTTAAGGCAAGCAGGCTAGGCAACTAGACTTTGAACTTACGGGTGAGCAAGCAAGCTAGACAACTAGACTTCGGAACTTACATTAAACTAAGCAGGCTAGACTCAAAAATTGCCTATGGACTTAAGTAATGCTAGACCTTGAACTTACGGGTGAGCAAGCAGGCTAGGTTTTAAGGGATGAAATTTTATAGTCCTAAGACTGGATTTTTATAGTCCGAAGATTGACTAGGGCCTACATGAAGATGCAAACTAGACATAGGATATGAATTGGGCCTAAATGGATTTGGATTGGACTAGACTTCGACTTCGATTGGAATTGATTGGGATAGACTTGGACCGGACTTCACATAAAGATGCAGATGGGCCTAGATTTTGAGATGAACTAGATTTATATGGGCCTAAGATCAACTCAATGCTAGAGAATATATGGACTGAAATGCACATGGGCCTAAATGAATGCAAAATGGATTCTAATGCATATGGGCCTAGAATGAATGCAAATGAATTGGATTGGATTGGATTGGCGAAGGTATTTGAAATGGGCTTAGAATTTTCGAAATTCATTTTTGAAAGGAACCCCTTGTTTTATCTTTTGTTAGGAAAAGCTGATGGATTGATTTGAATAATTTTTTTTTTTTTGAAATGTCGTGTATGATGGTGTTTAGTAAATGCTTTTAAAAAAGAGTAGAATAGAAGAGGGTGCAGGATTGATTTAAAAAAAAACTTAAGTGTTCGAAGTTGATGAATATGGAAAGGTATGATTGACAGGGAAGATTAGTTGAACAGGAGGGAGAAAATGGGAAGAGATAAACATGCAAGACAACTCTAACTCAACAACGACCCTTTAGATGCAATTTTTTTAGGACAGACTTGACCTTACATGCAAAAACTGATTTTTTTATGTTGAAATAGGTGGGACTCCTAAAATGACCAAATTACGCGAATGCAGACAGACACACATAGGACTTAACATAGGATCGGCAATTATGACGGCTAAATTGACGAAAAGCGCGCGATGCACAGACTGTGTGCCGCGCAGCATTGTTGCGCGCGGCGCACAACAGTGCGTCTGGCGCCAGAGTGGTGCGCCAGGCGCAACTTAATGCGCTTGGCGAACTACTCCCTGACACGTTTTTCGGTGATTTAGGCGATGAATCGACCGATTGACTAATTTTTGCTTGTTTTTAGACGCGGTTTTTAGGAACGACGCATAATAATGGCGAATTGACAGGATAATTACAGGCAATAATTGCAATCACATGCAAATGTCATATAACATGGATGCAAAAGTTCCAACCTAAAGTCCAGTTCTATGTTTGAAACTATTGGTCATGGTTAGGTTCAGTCTGAAAAGGGTCAATGACTAAGAGCTTGATCCCACGCTTTGTACCCCTGCTTAAAGAGGTGGCCACGTGTAAGACGCACTCCAGTCTCAAGTCATAAACAAGAAAAGAATGCCATGTTTGGGTAGGTTTGCTTGTGACTAAGATCCAACACTATCGCTCAAGAAGCTTTTTGGAAGGACAAAGCGCAAACCCCCCGGGGGTGATCACCTCACACATAGAACATGTGCTGATGAGGCAATGTAGATTGTCCTTATGGTGACTGAACAGTAGCCATGCATATGCAAAACTTTATATTATTCTAAGGCATAAAAATAAGAATGAATCGTATTTTTCAAGGTCCACCCACTCATTTAAATAAAATAATTATTTTTTTTAAATCCTCCCCGGTGAAGTCGCCAAATTGCAGGCGTGTTTTTATTTCGCCTACGCGGTGTGAGCGCGTATTAGATTTGGCTACCCCCCCCTGGTTATGATTTTATTGAAAATTGTTTTGTATTGAAAGAAGTCGCCAACAATTCATTTTAGGAAGAATCATAAACCTAATTTGACATAGGAAAATCATAGGGACAAAGTATCCAATGTAGATTTCCCTGTCCTGACTCCATAGATGGTCAAAATGAACCAAAGATTGAGTTCGGGGGTGAGGGTACGAATATAGTCATAATGAACCACATTCGCCCAAAGTTGGCCTCTACTAAATATCGATTCATTGCAGAATTTATGCCAAAGAATAATCAAATAATGTTTCAAACACCCTAAAAATAATTAGTCTAAATTGGTTCAGGTCACACATAAAAAGACTAATTTTAGTTACATGTTATTAGGCAATCAATTTACAGGGAATCTATCAGGTTGTTCAAATTAATCTGATTAATATTAGAACATTTATTTAGGTCTTTGATTAGGAAAAATCACATGTGGGTGATGAAAGCATTAAAGTAGGACAATCATAATAGCATGCATATAATGATCAGACAACTATGTAATAGTATAAAAAATAAATAAAAAGAAAGAAAGGGATTAGAATATACAGCAGAGCGATTATTACTTAAAGATCTACATCATGAAATAAATAGTTACTAACTTCAAATCAATAATATGGAATTTATTCCAGAATCCTCAGGATTATACCTACTAGGCTTAGATTGAAGAGCAACGATCTTTAGGCAGAGCAATCGTGGAACCAAGAACGCAGAGATGAAGAATTGATTGAAAGTATTGAAATAGTTGAGTGTTTGAGTATACGAAGTATATTTCGGAGTATTCGAGAGATTTTTGTGTGCATAAAATAATAATCTGAAAAGCCCTCCGTAATTCGGGAAATTATGGATATTTACAAGGAAAAGGCAGCGTGCGCCTCACGCAAGCCTTACGCCAGGCGCAAGCCTACGTGGCAGGCACAGTGCCACGCTTCAGGCGCACATTGGTGTGCCTGACACAGCCAGCCCAATCAGGTTTAGGCACGTGTAAACGCGTTTTGGAAAGATAAAAAAGAAAGTCGCGTCTGATACAAGACTTGCGCAGACGCAGGGCTCTGTGTGAGTCACAAAATCTACGTGCCAGGCTCTCATTGGCGCGCGTGACGCGATATGGCCAATGTGCTGGACGCACGTGGCGCGCTGAGCGCGGCCCTAACGTCCGGCGCATATTCCGGATATTCGAGCATATTTGATTGCGCGTCTTGCGAATATACTTTTTTATCCCTAAAATTCCGAAGATGGAAATTTACGGATTAAAATCTGATTTATTTATCAAAGATAATAAAATATTTATGAAAAATATCAATTGAAATAATAAATACTTGATTGGGCTTTGAAAATGGACTTAAAACTTTTTATGGGCTTAAAATAAAATTAATTATCATGAACAATTAATTGGGCTTTAAAATATCATTTCAAAACACATTTTGGATTGGTTCTTTAAATTGCTCTTCTATTGGGTCGCGCCAACTAATGTTGCGGTATGTTTTATCATCGGATCCTTAAATGGGGAGACACGATTATGTGTCTACAATTCAATACCCCTTTGAAGCACGAGGGTGTGCTGAGTGTCATACTTCAAATTAATAGATGATGTTTCCTAAATTATCTCATCTATTATTGTTAGTGGTTTTTAGTTTCAATAAAATAGGGAGTTTATTTAGTCAAATGTACTTATACTTTGTTGTTAGTGGGTTTACTAGGCTTAGAAATAGGAGTTTATTTAGTCTGTTGCTATTTATATCTTCTTTGTTTTGGATTTTATGTCTGAGAAGTTAATTATAATGAAGTAGTGTGTTGTTTTATTTTTTTCCCACCATTGCTTTGCTTTCATTAAATTTTTTTTCCAATAGAGCTACCATCTCTGACTTTGTGGTTGGGGTTTCGGTTCTCATCACCTCAAGTTTGAGGGTAATTGTGTCATTTATAGGAAGTTAATAAAATATAAAAGAATAATACTAATAAGACCACGTGTTTTGGATCCTCTCCAGTTCATCAAAATAACTGGAGGGTCATTGTATTTCATAGTATAGAATCTTTTAAGACGCTTCCAAGCTTTAAGGAATTATAGCCAACTTACCATGATCAATCGTTTAAGTATCTCATATAACCCAAGTACCAGACCTAAAAATTATTTTACTTGACCCAGGACGATATGACCCGAGCATCCAAATTCGTAGAATCAATGACAACTTTTAGTGTTTCAATTATTCTAAGTAAGAAATATATAGCTCAACGAAACGAATTACATCCTAAGGTGAACCTAAAAGAGGACAAACCAACTAGGTTGGACTCTCCCACAAAGGCAACCAAAAAACACCTAATTACATTCTTGCATTGTTAATTAGCACCCTTAACCACTCCCTATCTGTTCTAGCTACTTTCCTTGGCAAACACCATAACACCTATCTATAACACTCCTTTGGACTCTATACACAATACTATCAACAAATGAGACTTTTTTATTCCAACACACATCATTTCTAGTCCACCATATATGATATACAATAATGGCTCTACATCAACAACAATCACATGCTTCTGAAATTTATGCTTTCTTCCTCTGGCAATCCACTGTATCAACCCCTGCACTCCTGCACTGTGTTGTGATTAGTTGTAATACCTAAACAGCTCAAAATCTTCTGCAGCACAGCATGACTAAAGTAACAGGAAAAAGAAGATGATCTTGAGTTTCCTCATCTAAGTCACAAATCAAGCATCTTGAATTATCATTAAATAACACCAATCCTATGCAATCTACTTGTGGTCTGTAACCTGTTGAGCATCACCAGCCATACAAAACCTGTGCTTAGGAATAGAAATTCTATTTCACACATACTTATCCCAGCGAACTCTGACATAATCACCAACTAACAGCTGATAAACACTTTGTACTAAATAAACATCCATGTGAGAAAAATAAAATAAAATTAGTGTTACATGATAAATATAGTACTCTAAAATAAGGACGGTGGATCGAGTACAGAGATACATGCCTAACATCATTGAGTGGATATATCAATATATCATACATATAGATAGCCTAGGTACGTTGGTAGCAATTGTGGTGAGAGGATTGGTGTGACGACTACACTGGCGCCGTATAAGGGTGCGAGATATTATTCTGGGAATTTGGTTTCGGAGAAGGCGTAATTCGAGGTGGATATATCATACATATAGATAGACTAGGTACATTGGTAGCAATTGTGGTGAGGGGATTGGTGTGACGACTATACAGGCGTCGTAGGAGGAGGGTGGAAGAATTATCATGGGAATTTGGTTTTGGAGAAGGCGGAGTTCGAGATACTGCGGCTAATCTGTGAGATACCACCCTCTGGTACGTCTCGGAAAACCTCGCTCTTGCAACAGAATAAGAAAGTCTTGCAGCCAGCCATCCACTACTAGAGTAGTGTCTGAGACAAACAATAATTCATTCACCAAATACATGTGATCAGGAAATACGCCTTAACATCCATTATGTATTTATTTAGTTGCCTCTCAAAGTCTCAATTATACTTTGCGTACACTCCGTACTACATATATAGACATGGCAGTTCCTAGCATTTGATAGGCTAGGGGAGAAATAGAAATTTAAGGCCTCTTATATATTGCCATATAGGTAGGGTTTGTTCTCTTCGGCATAAAACAACTAAACTGAACTGAACTTAATTGAATTGAACTGAACTGAATTGAATTGACTGAACTGAACTGAATTGACTTGAACTGAATTAAATTATAACTTAATAATAGTAATGGTTATAATTTAGGAACTGAACTGAAAATAAGATGGGGAGAACAGGCCCGTAGTGGTGGAGCTACGATTTTACCACTAATAATAATTTCTTTTTTTAGAGTAAGTATAGTATATTATGTAAAGTAAATATTAACTTTGATACTATAACTTATAATCCATAGCATATTAGTACAATGGTTATATAAAAAAAAAAAGATTGAGTCTAATATGTTTCAAGTATAATACTAGTAGACTAATGCTAATGCTTGAAATTATACAGGGAATCTTCAAAATGAATAATGAAAAATGTGAAAATAACTTAACTAAAAAATAAAAGCAAACTATCTTACCTTACAGGTATAGGACTTTTGAAGATGGATTAAAGAAAACAAAAAGTAAAAAGAAATTTAAGAAAAGCAAACATTGTACCTGAAGGGGTTCGAAGCCAAGTCTTCTGGGTGAAATAACACACATCTAACCATTAGACCAAATTAGTATTTATTGCATACAATTATTGTTGATTTTCTTTATTTAAATTCCTTCTATAACTGGGCCCCTTCTTTATTGGGCCGTGGGCGGTTACCCCTCCAGATAACCCCCAAGACTGAGCCTGATATAGATGAGGTTTTAGTACTGATTTAATTACATATTATATATCAATTCAATATTATTTGGTAGAAAATCAGACATGCATAGTCATGCAGTACAAACATTTATTTACGCAGTCAAATAAATCAAATTTAGGGTTGTAACCGGTGAAGCCACCACTAATTTACCAATTTATTAGATTTTTTCTGAAACTACAATCTGTACAAGTTACCCTAAAGAATTCAAATTAAGTTTGAATATTAAACACAAGTGTACATGTTTTCCCTAATGAGATCCATGATGTTTGATTCCTAGATCTCAGTGACACAAGGTGGAAAGTGATACTGCTATTCCACCACCTTAATCTCAAGTTTCGTTTATTATAGGGGTGTACATGCATATTAAGAGTATTTCGGGATGTATTTGCATTTGATGGAAAGCTGTAGAATTTGACCAAGCACATAGGAGAGTGGTTGGTGACAACTTTGAACAGTACTTGGGGGCCTACTTGCGCCCGGGGCTGGTGGAGGTCGAGGTCGAGGTCGTGCTGGCGCTCCATGCGAAATTACCCGCAGATTTTTCTGGGAAAAACCGCTTCCATGTGAAGCCAAAGCATTAAATCTTACAGCCTCAGCAGTACTACTATGTGATAGTAATAATCCATTCACCAAAATAAATGTGAAAAAATATGCCATGATAGCCATGTATCTTTTAGCTTGCTAGCTGCTGCTACTCACCAACTTACTGATTAAAGCAAAAGAAATGTGTACGATAATATATAGAAATTTGTAAGAGAAAAATAAAAGTTTAACGTCATTATACAGTAGTTGGTGGCAAAGATAATGAGGAAAGTGAATATAATTGACTTAGCACTTTCACGTGGTCAAATAAGTTATCCTCGTCAGTTATCCTTTGCACGTGGTCAAAGAAGTACTATTTTGCAAAGATTATCTTTCTTTATATAGCTATATTCTTAGGTTTCCTAATATCATAATAAGGCTATTGAAAATTCTACTCTCTGTTGAAAATTTTATAATGGTCTTTTTTCAAAAAAGACCATGGAAAATATGGGGCCACAATTAATGTGAGCCACATATCTCAGCTTTCTTTTCCCTTTACTTTTTTGCTTTGAAATGATTCTAGAAAATACCAAAATCATTTATTCTAATTTCTGAAAATGTTTTAAATAATTTTGAAAAATACAAAATAAAAAAAAATCTGAAAAAATTCTGAAAAATCCAAAAGATAATTTCGGCAAAAAAAAATTTGGGCAAATAAATTTTTTTTACCTATTTTTTCTATCTCCTCTCCTCTACCCATTCTTCCCTCAAATCTTCCATGGATCTTCAATTCTTCTCGAATTTTTAATAGATCTCTTCCTTGGACCCTTCTCTTTCCATGAAATGGTAAGAATTCATGAATAGATCATGAATTTGTGATGGAAAAGTTGTGAAATCGAAATTATAATTTGCAAATTTGGGGAAAAATTTGGGGGAAAATTTTTGGGATTTTTTTTTTTCACTTTCCTTTCTCTCATCTTTGTAAATTCATGAAATAGATGAACACATAAAATTTATGATCGTATGTACACCATGAACGCCCAAATTTCCATGGAAATTAAGGTATGAGTTTTAAAATGAAGAAACTCAAAATCAAAATTCTAGGTCATTTTGAATTTGACAAAAATATGGTTTGGATTGTTGTAAGATGTTGGGAAAACGTCAATTTGGGACCGATTTGTGCGTTTTTTAAGTATTGATGACCATTCACACTAGATGAAGAATTTCAGAGGAGAGAGAAAAAATCAAAAGGTTGAAGATGACTGAACGGACACTTTAGGTAATTACTAAAATAGATATCGGTAATAACCAAAACGCGACAGAAACTAAGAAAAGTCTCAAAACCCCTAATTCCAAAGTGTATTGAAAATAAACAATTGAAATAAACAATCCTAAGTACAAATTAATCAATATGGTAATGCCGAAAACATGTTTGATAATTACCTAAAAGCAAATGATATGGGGTTAATTTGCAATTTTTAGTACAAGAAAGGACAATAGGACCCAAAACTCAAGTCAATGGGGTTTGGTGAGGTATTGGGCCTAATGTACCTAATGGCATGATTGTCCAATCCCCATATGATTGATTTTGATGAGTAATGGAAAAGAATTCTGATTGGGGGAACATCCTCCACTTAGTAGGTTTGGTAATTCCCAAACCATGTTTGGTAAGTACCTAAAAGCATATGATCTGGGGTTAATTTGTGCTTTTTAATACAAGGATGGACAATGGGGCCCCAAAACTCAAGTCAATGGGGTTTGGTGAGGTATTGGACCAAATGGACCACGTGAAAATGATTGTCCAATCCCCATATGATTGCTTTGATGAGTAATGGGAATAGATTGCGATTAGGAAAACATTCTCCACTTAGTTGTGTGGTAATGCCCAAAACATGTTTGGTAATTATCTAAAAGCATATGATCTAGGTTAATTTCACCTTTTTAATACAACAAGGGACAATGGGGCCCAAAACTCAAGTCAACTGGGTTTGGTGATGTATTGGGCCTAATAGACCAAGTGGCATGATTGTCCAATCCCCATATGTTTGTTTTAATGAGTAATGGGAATGTATTGTTATTGGGAGAATTTTCTCAACTTAGTAGGTGTGGTTATGCCCAAACATGTTTGGTAATCACCTAAGAGAATATAATTTGGGGTTAATTTGGGCTTTTTACTACAACGAGGGACAATGGGGGCCCAAAACTCAAGTCAATGGGGTTTGGTGAGGTATTTGGCCTAATGGACCAAGTGGCATGATTGTCCAATCCCCATAGGAATATTTTGATGAGTAATAGGAATGAAGTGCGAGTGGAAGAAAATTCTCCACTTAACAGATGTGGTAATGCCCAAAACATGTTTGTTAATTACCTAAAATCATATGATCTCGGTTAATTTGGGCTTTTTAGTACAATGGGGGCCCAAAACTCAAGTCAATGGGGTTTGGTAAGGTATTGGGCCTAATGGACCAAGTGGTACGATTGTTCAATCCCTATAGGATTGCTTTGATGAGTAATGGGAATGGATTATGATTGGAAGAACACTCTCGACTTAGTAGGTGTGGTAATGCCTAAAACATGTTTGGTAATTACTTAAAAGCATATGATTTGGGTTAGTTTGGGCGTTTTAGTACAATAAGGGACAATGGGAATGGGGTTTGGTGAGGTATTGGGACTAATGGACCAAGTGACATGATTGTCCAATCCCTATAAGATTGCGTTGATAAGTAACGGGAATGGATTGTGATTGGGAGAACATTATCCACTTAGTAGGTGTGGTAATGTTCAAAATATGTTTGGTATTTACCTAAAAGCATATGATCTGAGATTAATTTGGGCTTTTTAGTACAAGAAGGGACAACGGGGGACCAAAACTCAAGTCAATGGGGTTTGGTGAGCTGTTGGGCTAATGGACCCAGTTGCATGATTGTTCAATCCTATAGAATTGCTTTGATGAGTAATGGGAACGGATTGTAATTGGGATAACATCCTCCACTTAGTAGGTACTTAGTAGGTAACATGTTTGGTAATTTCCTAAAAGCATATGATTTGGGGTTAATTTGGGCTTTTTAATGCAATGAAGGACAAAAGGGGCCCAAAACTCAAGTCATGGGGGTGGTGAGGTAATGGGCCTAATGGACCAAGTGGCATGATTGTCTAATCCTCATAGGATTGCTTTGATGAGTAATGGGAATGGATTGTGATTGGGAGAACACTCTCCACTTAGTTGTGTGGTAATGCCCAAAACATGTTTGCTAATTACCTAAAAGCATATACTTTGGGGTTAATTTGGGCTTTTTAGTACAAGGAGGGACAATGGGATGCCAAAACTCAAATCAATGGGGTTTGGTGAGCTGTTGGGCCTAATGGACAAAGTGGCATGATTGTCCAATTCTTATAGGATTGCTTTGATGAGTAACATGAATGAATTTTTATTGGGAGAACATTCTCCCCTTAATAGGTGTGGTAATGCCCAAAACATGTTTGGTGATTACCTAAAATCATATAATCTGTGGTTAATTTGGGTTTTTTAGTAAAAGGAGGGACAATGGGAGCCCATAACTCAAGTCAATTGGATTTGGTGAGGTATTGGGCCTAATGGACCTAGTGGCATGATTGTCCAATCCCCAAAGGATTGCTTTGATGAATAATGGGAATGGATTGTGATTGGGAGAACATTTTGCACTTGGTATGTTTGGTAATGCCCAAAACATATTTGGTAATTACCTAAAATCACATGATTTGGGATTAATTTGGGGTTTTTAATACAAGGAAGGACAATGGGGTTCAAAAACTAAAATCATTAGGGTTTGGTGAGGTATTGTCCCTAATGGGCCAAGTGGCATGATTGTCCAATCCCCATAAGATTTCTTTGATGAGTAATGGGAAATGATTCTAATTGGGAGAACATCTTCCACGTAGTCGGTTTGGTAATGTCCAAATCATGTTTGGTAATTACCTAAAAGCATATGATATGGGTTAATTTAGGCTTTTTAATACAATAAGGGACAATTGGGGCCCAAAACTCAAGTCAATGGCTTTGGTAAGGTATTGGGCCCAATGGAACTAGTGGTATGATTGTCCAATCTTTATTGGATTGCTTTGATTAGTAAAGGTAATGGATTATAATTGGGAGAACACTCTCAACTTAGTATGTTTGGTAATGCCCAAAACATATTTGGTAATTACCGAAAATCACATGATTTGGGATTAATTTGGGTTTTTAATACAAGGAAGGACAATGGGGGTCAAAAACTAAAATCATTAGGGTTTGGTGAGGTATTGTCCCTAATGGGCCAAGTGGCATGATTGTCCAATCTCCATAAGATTTCTTTGATGAGTAATGGGAAATGATTCTAATTGGGAGAACATCTTCCACGTAGTCGGTTTGGTAATGTCCAAATCATGTTTGGTAATTACCTAAAAGCATATGATATGGGTTAATTTAGGCTTTTTAATACAATAAGGGACAATTGGGGCCCAAAACTCAAGTCAATGGCTTTGGTAAGGTATTGGGCCCAATGGAACTAGTGGCATGATTGTCCAATCTTTATAGGATTGCTTTGATTAGTAAAGGTAATGGATTATAATTGGGAGAACACTCTCGACTTAGTAGGTTTGGTAATACCCAAAACATATTTGAAAATTACCTTAAAACATATGATCTGGGTTAAATTTGCGCCTTTTAGTACAAGAAGGGACAAAGGGGGCCCAAAACTCAAGCCAATGGGGTTTAGTGAGGTAGTGGACCTAATGGACCAATGACATGATTGTCCAATTCCCATATGATTGCTTTGACAAGTAATGAGAATGGATTATAACTCGGAGAACATCCTCAACTTAATAGATTTTGTAATTCCCAAAACATGTTTAGTAAGTACCTAAAAGCATATGATTTGAGGTTAATTTGGGATTTTTATTACAAGGAGGGACAAAGGGACCCAAAACTCAAGTCAACCGGATTTGGTGAGGTATTGGGCCAAATGGACCCAGTGTCATGATTGTCCAATCCCCATAGATTTGCTTTGATGAGTAATGGAAAAGAATTCAGATTGGGGGAACATCCTCCACATAGTAGGTTTGACAATGCCCAAACCATCTTTGGTAAGTACCTAAAAGCATATTATATAGGGGTTAATTTAGGCTTTTTTGTACAAGGAGGGACAATGGGGGTCTAAAACTCAAGTCAATGGGGTTTGGTGAGGTATTTGACCTAAAGGACCAAGTGAAACGATTGTCCAATCCTCATAGTATTGCTTTGAAGAGTAATGGGAATAGATTGTGATTGGGAGAACATTCTCCACTTAGTATGTTAAGGGAATGGCATGGGTCCAAGACCCTAACCGGACCCTAATGGACCCGACCCTAATTTAAGGGTCTGGGTCCAACTTTTTCAGACCCTAAGGGTCCGGGTCCGGGTCTGGGTCTAAGTGAGAATTTTAGGGTCCGGGTTTGGGTCTTAATATTTGATAAATGGCAACGTCCAAAGCAAATATTTCACAAAAACCGTGATAAGAGCAAGTGGTGCGATTTTCATGGGGATCACGGTCATACTACTGAGAACTGTAGACATTTGAAGGATAATCTGGAGGATCTGATAAGACGGGGTTACTTCACCCAATACAAGGCTCAGTCAAAGGAGGGAGACGTGATAAAGCCAAAAAACCAAAATGTGCAATCGCGGATCTTGGAAATTCATGTCACAAGTGGCGGTCCGATTCATGGCGGTAGTGTGAACGGAGCGAAGGCTAGCCTAAAAGAATTCAGGCACCAGGTCAATTTCAACGAAACATGCAATGGAGAAGGCCGCCAGTAATGCCCGCTATGTCTTTCACTGTGGAGGACGCGAAGTACGTTGTCTATCCCCATGACGACCCTCTGGTGGTCACGCTGAAAGCGTCAAACTGTCTGATTTATTGAATTATGGTAGATGGAGGGACTTCCGCAAATATACTGTATTTCTCAACCTTCGAGAAACTGATGATTGGTCGGGAGCATGTAAAGCCGGTTCGCTATCCAGTGATAGGTTTCATGGGAGTGTCAGGGATTCCAGAAGGTTTGATAACCCTATCGGTCAGGGTAGGAGAAGATGAGAACGTCAGGGATGGGATGGCGGAATTTTTGGTAGTTGACGTGCCTATAGCTTACAACGCAATTATCGGACGCCCTTTCATCCATGACGTCCAAGGGGTTGTGTCAACTTACCATCTTACCATGTTGTACGTTTCTAATCTTGGAACGACAACGAAGTTAAGAGGGAATCAGGAGATGGCGAAATCATGCTATCTAACAGCGTTAAAGCAGCCGGCAAGGAGAATTCCGGTAGAAGATCTGAATCCGCCAACTCGGAAGCAAAGGCGAGCTCAGAGGAGAGCTTTGGCAAATGAGGAAGAACCCGAGAAGGGGGATGAGGAGATGATGGAAGTTTCAATGGAAGAATTGGAATCCAGGCCTAACGATACGCCAAGGCCCAAGCCGGACGGAGAGACAAAACAGGAGATGCTGGCGGAGGATCCGGCAAGGACAGTGGCTGTCAGAACAGACATGGGCCCAAAGGTCAAGGTCAACCTGGTGACTATCCTAAGAGAAAACGCGGATGTCTTCGCGTTCTCGGCGGATGAGATGCCGGGGATAGACCCGACCGTGATGGTACATCGTCTAAATGTTGACAGCACTGTCCGACCTATCATGCAAAAGAAACGAAATTTTTCTGCCGAAAAGAACAAGGCCATCAAAGTGGAAGTTGATAAATTGTTGGCGGCTGATTTCATTGAGCCGTGTGATTACCTAGAATGGTTGGCCAATGTGGTTATGGTGAAAAAAGCTAACGGCTAATGGAGGATGTGCGTGGACTTCACGGACCTCAATAGAGCTTGCCCGAAGGACTGCTATCCATTACCAAGAATAGGCCAGTTAGTAGACTCTAATAGCGGTCATGCACTGCTAAGCTTCATGGATGCGTTCTCGGGCTATCACCAGATTAGCTTGCTCGAGGCCGACAGAAAAAAGGCAGCATTCATCACAGATTGTGGTGTATTCAACTATAAGGCAATGCCGTTTGGGCTTCGTACAACCTACCAGAAGCTGGTCGATAAGGTATTCGTGGATCAGAGGGGGAGAAACATCGAGGCATATGTTAACGACTCTATCGTCAAAAGTAAAACTGACCGCGAACACCTAGACGACTTGGAAGAAACTTTCAGAACTTTGAGAAAGTATAAGATGAAGCTCAACCCAAAGAAATGTGTCTTTGGGGTGAGAGCAGGGAAGTTTTTGGGCTTCTTGGTAAGCAAAAGGGGGATTGACACGAATCCAGACAAAGTTCAAGCCATTGTCAATCTACCTGAGCAAAAAAGCGTAAAGGATATTCAGAGGCTGACAGGAAGAATGGCGGCCCTCACTCGGTTCATTTCAAAATCAGCAGACAAGGCTTTGCCTTTCTTTGCACTGCTAAGGGGAAATAAGAAGTTCGAGTGGGGAAAGGTGCAAAGCAAAGCATTCTTGGCAGTAAAAGAGCACTTGAAAAACTTACCCACCATTACAAGGCCCGAGACTGGGGACCTATTGCAATTGTATATCTCGGCCTCGCCGAAAACAGTCGCGACCGTGTTATTAGTGGAAAAAGAGAAGAGGCAGCAGCCAATATATTTCGTCAGCCACATCCTTAACGGGCCAGAGAGCCGTTATCAGCTGGTTGAGAAAATGGCTTTGGCCGTGATAACCGCCGCCAAGAAGCTCAGGCCATACTTCGACTGTCATCCCATTCAAGTTCTAACCAATCAGCCGCTAGAAAAGGAGTTGCAAAAGATGGATAGTTCAGGCCGTTTGCTGAAATGGGCCGTTGAGCTATTAGAGTATGATATACAGTATAAGCCCAGGACTGCTATTAAAACGCAGGCCCTGTCAGATTTTATTGTGGAAGCCTCATATGAGGAGGAAGAAGTGGAGCAAAAAGAGATCTGGCTGCTGGAAGTTGATGGATCGTCCGCTGTTAGCGGATCCGGGGCTGGTATAGTGATGACTAGCCCAGAGGGAAATTCATACCAGTACGCCATCAAGTTTGCATTTCCGGCATCAAACAACGAAGTAGAATATGAAGCGGCAATTGCCGGCCTGAAAATGTGTTTGGCGGTGGGCGCTAAGAATGTACTCTTGAAGACGGACTCGCAGTTGTTTAGCGGCCAGCTAAGAGGAGAATTTGAAGTAAGAGAACCTAACATGCTGAAGTACGTAAAAAAGGCCAAAGAGTTAATAGCTCAATTGAATCACTTTGATATTCAAGCAATACCAAGGGCTAGAACACGAAAGCGGACGCATTGTCAAAATTGGCAAGTTCTGACTCGTTTAGCGTCGAGAAAACCGTCACGGTGGACATTTTGAAGGAAAAGAGCATCACGGAAAAAATTGTGACCGTCAACAGCATAAACCAACGAGGGGAGTGGTTTAGTGAACTGGTGGCGTATAAGCTGACTGGAACGCTTCCCAGTGATCCTTCGTCCGCTAAGAAACTGAAGCGACAAGCAAGCTGGTGCGTCATATATCAGAATGAATTGTACAAGAAATCGTTCAGTCTACCTCTGCTTAAGTGTGCAACCGCATGGGAATCCGCGAAGATTCTTGAAGAAATACATGAAGGTATTTGCGGCAACCATATTGGTGGAAAGGCTTTAGCACTTAAGGCACTGAGAGCGGGGTTCTACTGGCCAAATATGCTGGCGGATGCCCAGGGCTACGTCAAGAAGTGCGACAAATGCCAGAGATATGCCCCCGTCATCAGCAGGCCAGCCAATGATTTGCAGCCTATCCTATGCCCAATTCCGTTCGCTCAGTGGGGAATAGACATACTGGGACCATTCACCACAGCGACTGGAGGTAGGAGATTCCTAATAGTGGGAATTGATTACTTTACCAATTGGATAGAGGCGGAATCGACAGCAAAAAACAAGGCGAATCAGGTCAAGAAATTCATCTGGCAGAACATTATGACAAGATTTGGGATTCCCATGGCTATCGTCTTCGACCATGGGGTCCAGTTTGATTGCCGTCCCATACAAGCGTTCTTAACGGAGTTCCGTGTGAAGTTTGCATACTCGGCCGTTTGCCACCCTCAGAGCAACGGACAAGCAGAGGCCGCGAACAAGCAGATCTTGAATGCCTTGAAGAAAAAGCTAGATGAATTCAAAGGAGGATGGGCTGATATTGTGTCGGCAGTGCTATGGTCAAATAGAACCACAAAAAAGGAAGCAACGGGAGAAAGCCCATTCAAGCTAGCCTTTGGCGCAGAAGCGGTGTTGCCGGTCGAAGTAGGGTTACCCTCTTACCGGATCAAACACCAAGACCTGCAGAGAAGTGACCAAGCACTCAAGGAGAACCTGGACTTCTTGCCAGAAGTTAGACTCATGGCAGAACTGAGAGCAGCCGCTTACAAAGATAGAATCAGCAAGGCTTACAATAAGAAAGTCTTAGAGAGGTGGTTAGATGTTGGCGACCTAGTCCTACGCAGAACAGCAGCCACCGGCAAGGCGCATACTGAAGGGAAGCTGACTGCTAATTGCGAAGGTCCCTACATCATAGCCAAGAAGATTGCTCCCGGTTCTTTCATTCTGAAAGGCATGGATGACAAGGAACTTAGAAATTGTTGGAATGCTAGCGTCCTAAAGAAATACTATGTTTGACTCATAGAATATAATAGGCCGAGAGCCGCTTTTTGATTACATAAATAATACAAGCCTCCGCTAGCAGTTTACCAATCGTATTATTATTTTCATATATATTAACGAACCATATGACATGTCAAGAACTGCTAACGGCCATATAACAAGCGTAAACGTTAGAAAAGCCATATAACAAGCTCAAAGTGCGTTAACACTAGTGGAAAAAACATCAAGTGCTCCGGTTAAAAACGCTACAAGTGCTCCGTATTTCACCCGTAGCAGATGCCATACGAGCACTTGAGCATTTTTCAAATGCTCCGGTTGAAAACCGGAGCACTTAGATTCACAAGTGCTCCGGTTGTGTTAAAAACCGGAGCACTTGCGAATTTTATATGCTCAAATTAAGTCAAGTGCTCCGGTTGAAAAGAAAAAACCGGAGCACTTGTAAATCAAGTGCTCCGGTTTTTCTTATCAACCGGAGCACTTGATGTAATTTGTTTTAAAAAAAAAAAATCGCTGCTACTCATATACAACAGCAAAGCAGACAGCAACAACAATACAAGATGCTTCTCACAATCACATGTCTTACCAAACAATTGAATAGCTAGATGATTAAATTTACTGTAGAAAGTAATGCACAAACCCCAATGACAAAAGTAAAGCCATATTAGTACTCAGTTATAAGTTTCCCAACAGCAACCATTATTGAGAAATCAAACAAATACTAAAATCCATGTAGAATGAGAATCTTCAAGACTAATGGACAATTCCTAATTCCTATCCTTCCAAAAAGAACTGAAGCACAACCAGATGTCCTTTTTACATCAAAAACACAGACCAAATGTTTATCGCCTGTAATAGGTTTTTAAAAATCATTGCTATTTGAAATTCAAAATATACATCCAGCCACTTGAATTGTCAGCAAAATCCACTAGAATCCAATGTAAACATGCAATGTGAAACTGCTTGATTGACTAACAGTGAAACTTTAAAGTTTAAACACTACCTTCTTAGCACAAGCACTGATTGTAGTAGCATAAGCTAATTAATGGAGCTACAGCCAAGGCACATGGAGATGCTGCAACCATAAGTCCCAGAGCTCTGTAAATAGATCCCCTGCAACCTGTAAAATGTATCATCATCAGAAATATTTAACAAAAATAATGAGTTGTAACAAGTCATGATAGCTTATGCAATAGGAGCAGATATAGAAATCAGTACGAGGGCCATATTAGCACACTAGAGTTATATTAGACGGAAGGTCATACAATAACATCTTCATTTACTCCCTCCCGGCAAAAATTTAGGAAAGTGAAAAACTAGAGAAAAGCAATACATGAGGCTGGGCAATTAATTTGGGACGAAGAAAGTAATATAGATGAAACCACTCCATTCAAAAGATCAGTTAGATGGCTATAGCCTATAAGAAGCATTTTCAATTTCACCAGTCAATTTTAAGCTTTCACATATCATCTCAGTGCAACTGTGTTACAGTAATTATCATAGTTCCAATTAAACAATGAGCATGAATGCATGACGCTGCCAATTGGTGGTCTAGTTCATAGGGTGTCCGCTTGGTTGCCAGCTTTAAGAAGAAGCTCCTAAAGAAGGCCACTTGGGCACATTCTCTTCAACTAAAAAAAAATGTTTCAGTAAAATCAGTTTTAATCAACAAAATTCAGTTTTGATGAGTAAAATCCACTTTTAATTACTAAACATCAGTTTTTGACTTTTTGTTAGTACGAAGCAGCAATCGCATATGAGAAGAAACACCAAAGAATCAGAAAAAATCAGTTTAATTAGTAAAAACAATATTTCAGTAAAAGTTAAAAGAAAAGAACAGGGCCTTAGATAGGAATATTCATTTTTTATGTTCTACATGGATGCACGTGCATCAGTTCATGTCATGGCCAATTAGTGGACTAGTGCAAAATGCAGGTAACAAAAGGTGTCAGATAAGTTGACATATTTAATGAAAAACTCCAAGACATTCCACTTAAACAAGAACTTTATGAATATACCTAACAACAAATGTTCTAGTTCACATACACATGTTCACACCATGAGCAATACAATCTTCAGGGCAGAATAATGAGCATCTCATTCATTCCCTCCATATTACCTAGTGTGCTGAAAAATGGCCATTTAAAGATAAGAGGTCCTATGAGCGCAATTGCAACTGATAGAGCCATAACCACTTTACTATAGCTTTCACCAAACTCATCCGACCATCTCTCGAAGCTTCGGTTTGTTACGATGAGCTTCTTCAGTCAACTGCACTATCCTGCTAAGCATTGAATCCTTCCATGTCTTTGAAGCCTGAATCAAAGCTTAGGTTAGGAAGACTATGGAACACAAAGTGACGCAACAAAGTCAAAGGACAGTTTTTCGAAGCCGGGGGATTGGGGGAGGGGGAGGGGAAGGGGTGGTGGTGTCAGAGCTAGGGGCAGGTCACGCAGTCCTAATGTACAATGGAAGAGCCCTGTTATATTGCAAAGAGGATGTTCTGTAAATTAGCTTAAATAGATACTCCACTGCATTCAGTTGAAAAAAATGAAGTTATGTGATACTCCACCGAAAAGTATCCTGCTCCAGAGTCGTTGTCATTTAAATTAGCGTAAATAGATTCTCCATCTATTGACAACTGTGCCATAGTTGGCATTATATGTCGTAAATTTTCCTTTCCACCTTTCAGCAAAAAGTTCAACTACCATACTCTGTTACTCCTACAATCAATGCTTCAGTTCTTGAGTTTTTCCACGATTGATCCTCTTAAAAGGTAAAACAAAAATTTCACGTCATTAAGCAAAGTTTGGATCCCGTCACTTCCTAAATCACTTTCAACAGTGAACGTCACCATATTTCAACATAACAAATAGAATGAAAATTTCACCAGCCTTTCATTAACATAGCATAACCAAATGCTAGGCTCAAGATTATTAGAAAGAAGTTGACCATTATTGGCGAAATATATGTCGAAACTATCCAATGGAAAGTATGTATCCCAGAGTCTCACGTAACAAATAGAATTTTTAGAAGAGATGAACGCAGAGTAAAAGAAAGTTGGACTCCAAAAAAAAAAAAAAAAAAAAAGTAAAAGAAAGTTGGAGCAATACCTTTACTATCAGCATGCCATCCAAGTTCCTGGCTCCACCAGGAATACTGTCATCAACACCTCTTTCTATAGGTTTAACTTCCCCTGTCAAGTGCTCTATGGTGATAGTTGACCTTCCTTGTGCTACTACAGAGTCCACTGGAACAAACTAATCAAAAGCAACAAGTCTGGTCAGCCCTTCGTAAATTCACATCTCTTTCAAGAAGGAATTCAACCAAGCAGAAAAAGTGTAATCAGATCAAACACATTGTCAACAGCGTGACATGCCTGGTCTATATGCCTCATTGCCTCCCATTGGCATGAAAAAATTATTCATACAAAAACCATATAAATTACAAACACGAAATAGGATGTTTTCTCTAAATTCCTGAACCGGTAGGACGCTAATCTCCCTTCATTCCATTATCATTATTTATTCAACAAACAAATGGAAACAGAAGCAGTAGAATTTCATTATGTGCAACTACCAGAGAAGGTCCTCCATGGCATTAGTTGTTACTTGCTACCACATTTTCTAAGGAAAACAACCAGCAACATAATGCACTTTATAATGGACTTGCTGAACAGTTATATTATTTTACTCAAGCAACTCAATAACACCACATAGGAATATAGGATAGGAAATGTTCAATCGAAATTACTCGTAAATTGGAGTGATACCTTGGGAGAAGATGACAGACAATGAAGAATAGAGGAAGAGATCCTGCATAAAAGAAAAGGTAAATTCATCACTTGTCTGATACAACAGTGTTCTTTAGTAGCTCGTAAAATCCAACTTCTAATCTTTGAACTTTTGACTTTAATCAAGTCAAAGAGCCGAGGAACCCCCACTGGGGTACTTACTTTTCTCTTCAATTGATTAGCATGTCTTCCTTGTTTTTCCTGCACAAAGGAACAGTAAAGTCATCACTTGTCTGATATGCAATAGACAACTATCCTACATAAACTGAATCCAAACAACATAACTTATGGAAAAACAGGTCGGTGATTGTAAATATGTAAGCCTAGATGTTGTATCACATATATACTGTGTGGTGTAAACAACTATGTGTGGCCTTCAATACAGATCTCATTCTAAACAACTTAAAATATATAGATTGACAGTCTGGCACTATTTAAAATTTGTTCTACAATATGCATTTCATTCAAGAATAATGACATAGCTTTGTGGTCAGATCACCACATATATCAACGAGTCATACAACTGAGATTAGGCATGACAAAACCATGCATAACATCCTTCAAAAGTATAATCCGAAAGGGGAAATGCTAAGATTAAGTCACTTGTCCTAACAGATTCATATTAACATGATATACAGTAGGCATGTGAGCAGTAAATGCACAAAGCATAGTTTACATAACCCCCCTTGTTGGAAGGGTTCAGTTCTTGGGAATTCTATGACATGTGAATGATTCAAAAAATTTCCTCTGGACCAACTGTGAAAGATAATTATTGCCAATCTCCAAAATACGTTATCATGAGTAAGGTTTTAAGTATCCACGAACTAATTAAAAGGAGGATAACAAATCAAAACTTTAGCAAATGAAATGAACTAGAGAGAAAAAACACGGTGAGAAATCCAAAGAAAAATGCTGAAATTTAAAACCCTAAATTCAAAAAATTAGGATTTACGTCTTGAACAACATGAGAAATTAATAAAACAAACCTAGATCTGAAAACGAAAAAGAAGAAACAAAAACGAGAAAGAAGAAACGAGAACAAAATAGAAGAAATAAGGAAGAAATTACCAAAAAAATTCGAACCTCTGACCTCTTTTGAATGTCGAACAACCTCACCCTCTATTCCTCTTCCTCTTGATCTAAACTTCACAAACCCTAATTTCCCAAAATCCTACCGAAATTTTGATTTCAAAGAGGAGCATAAAAGTGCCAGGCGAGAGAAAGAGGCGAGAAAGATTAGAGTAGAGACGAGATCTGAGAACAAGAAAGAAAGAAAACAAGAACAGAGAGAGACGTGTATCTCAGCGAGAGTGCGACAGTGAAGTAGTACGACGAAAGCGACGGACGACAGTGGTACACAACAGATTTGAGTACGTCTTCACCAGACGACAGTGTAGTAGTACGACGGAAGCGACGGACGAGAAGGAGGTATGACGGACGGGGGTTAATTTCTTGAGGGTTCTTTTGAGCGCAGTAGAGACGAGTTTGAACGAGAGGATTCCAAATTAATTGAGGGAAAATTAATAAAGTGGAGCGCGCTACCGTCGAAAATAGTTATTAATTTGAAGGAAAACTTGTGCAAGTGCTCGGGTTGACTAAACGGAACACTTATTCACAAGTGCTCCGGTTGACTAGTCAAACGAAGCACTTGATATCAAGTGCTCCGGTGGATTTCTCAACCGGAGCACTTGTGAATTTTTAATATTAAAAATTTCACATGTGCTTGGGTTAATTATTCAACCGAAGCACTTGACAAGTAGCACATGGACTTTTTTCCACTAGTGTAACGGTCATATGACAGACCTAGCACAAAGCAAAAGCCATATGATAGGCTCAAAGTGCGTTAACGGTCATTTGACATACCTAGCACAAGACAAGCCGTATGACAGGCTCAAAGTGCGTTAACGGTCACATGACAGACCTAGCACAAAACAAAGGCCATATGACAGGCCGTATGCACACGCGGTCACATAACAGACCAGATGATAATTAGCGTTAACAGATAAAAATGTCAGCGGTTATACAACAATCAGAGGAGAATTGAAGCAATAATAACACAATATAACAAAAGTACTTTTCCAAAAAGTAAAAGCTACTGGCTTGGCGGCCAACTACAGAGGAAAAAGATGGCGGCCAAATAAAAGGCTTTCAGGTGGAATCGTACTTAAGAAACATTAGTGTCTACAAATGCCAATATGGGCCGAATAAAGTGTTAGTCAAAATATTCAAAATGTTACAAACTATAAGCTATTAGAAGAACAGGAAGAGCTGAGAGAAGGCCGCCAAAAACTTTAAGAATGGGGGCATAGTGGTTTGTCTGCTCCGCCAGGTTTCGAGGATCCGCATCAGCTATGGCGTCCTTATCAGCAAACTTTGGATCCCCCTCGAAGGGCGTGAGATGTTGGCCGGCAGCATGAGCATCTTCAATCACATTCCAATCAAATCCCGGAATGGTCTTGCATACGCACCTCATGGCGGCCGCCCATCCACCATCATACCTCTTATAGAGGGCCGTCGCGTACTCATCGGATTGCTTAAACTCAGCAATGGCCTTGGCTCCAGCTTCCTCCTTGGCATCCAGCAAGCCAGCCTCCTTCTCAGTGTTGACGGCCTCCAGAGCTTTGGTCATTGTGTTAACATTCTCCTCAGTCTCTTCCAGCAAGGCAGCTCTCGGTCTCAGAGTTAAAAGCTCATCTTCCAGAGGCTGTAATTCCACCGTCTTAGCCTTCAACTTATCCTCCGTCTCCCGTAGCAGGTCTTGGCAGGTCTCCAGCGACTGCTTATAGCTGTCCGCCAGCCTCTGGTACTCAACATACTGCTCGATTAGCTCGATAGCAGCATCGTTGGCCTGCAAAAAGGAAAGGAGAACGTCAATAGGGATATAAAAATCAAGTGACAATAATAATAAAACAAGTACGAAAGCGTACCACAAGTTGGTCGTGAACTAGCCTCGCAGCAGGAGTTACCAAGGACCCAGCCGGCCTGTCCAACGGCAGCTGTATACCCTTATAATACGGTACACCAGAATGCCACCGTTCTCGGGGATGTCGGCATACAGCGACTCGTCCTCCCTGACGTCCCAGTCAGGTTGATAAATCTTGCCGGGAACGACAGGCCGGCGAGCAAAGGAGGCCGACACTGCGTCACTTAGCGGTACCTCCTTTTTCTCGATCCACTCGTGGTACCGGGAAAAGAAGCTGGGAGATAAGTTGGACAGGAAGCTGGGCATGGTAATCAACTCCCGAATCTTCTCGCGGATAGAAGTGTAAGAACCTGATAGCCAAGATGCACCGCTAATATGACCAGGACAAGTGGTCGCGACAGCCTGCTCCTGCACCTCTAAAGGAGCATCCACATTCAGATCTTCCACCTGAACAGTCTTGTGGATGAGGGCAGAAGTAGTAGGATCCGCCAAAGCCTGCCTTTTGCTGGCAGATGTATCTGTCGCAATTTGCTCGCGGGGCCGCCTCCTATTCCCGCCACCCTTGGCAACAGGCCGGGAGGTAGAAGATCTAATGGGGACGACATGAGATGGTTGGCCGCTAGTACCGGCAACAGTAGCAGCAGTAGCACCCTGAGCAGGGACGCGAGCTACAAACACCCCACCACGACCTCGGCGGACATTTTGGGGACCATTACAGTTTCCCCCCGACGGCCGTTAGTGTTGCCGTGCATGGTTTCGTAATCGTAAGAGGGGGCAGGCGGCAAATGAGTTAGCGGTCGGAGGTCCACGTCAACGCCAAGTGCGTCGAGATCATGATTGTCAAAGCCTGCGAACAAGCAAGAAACATAAAAAAAATAAAAAATTTATATATATATATATATATAATAAAAATAAAAATAAAAATTAGTTACTACTATTATCAGACGGACCAGTCCGACAACAACACTTACCATTTTCATGGGTAGGAGAGAGCAACATGGCCGACAAGGGTTCGTTCCCCAGGATATACTTGGAATGAGGAATCCAATATTTGGGCTCCTTAACCTTAACCTTAGCCGTTTTCCCATCCTCATAAGTGACTAAATAGTCTTCTGTGTCAAGATATTCAAAGGCTGTTAACTCTTCCTCAGTTAACGGAACTGAAGGTAGGTGCTCCATGTGAGGACGGGGATCGGTGAAATGGCGACGCAAAGGATAATTCTCGGGAACTTGCAACCAGAAGAAGGCATCCTGCCAACCCTTTAAACCCATCATTTTAGGCTGAACAGTCATCTTCTTGTCAGCCGTAGTTAGCGACCACCAACCTGCCTGCCTAGAAGATCCATTCTTCTTCAGCCAGTGGATGTGGCGGAACAAATTTAACGTCTGCGGAAAGTCCACAAAGCGTACAACCCAGATGTACACGATCAAATTCCGGACCGCCAAAGGAGTCAGTTGAGCTAAGCACACATTGAACGCGTTCAGAATCTTCACCAAAAAAGAATCCAGAGGAAGGCGGAGGCCAAAGTCGAAGTGATGAGTATACACGGCCACGTGACCGGGAGGACACTCCGTGACAATAGCCCCTTATGACAGAACTACCAGCCGATATCCCGCGGGAAGATGATATAAATCCCGGGCAACTCTTGGCTAGGCGAGATCAATGGCGTCCTGACGCCACAATCCATCAATCTCTACACTGAAAGGACCGACACTAAAATCATCAGGTAGCCATAGAGCCTCAGAGCCCGGTCCGATCATGACCTCCTCCATCTGATTTGAACTGTAGACCCTCAACTCGGCAGCATGGGAACTTTCCCCAATCATATGCGCCAACAAAGAATCAGTCACGTCCTTAGTAACGCGAACATCAGGACTCACAGCAGTGCGACGATGGTAAACGGGCTCCTGGCGAACCATAACGGTAGCAATGGAGTCGATGTCGTCCCCTAAATCAATAATCGAAGGGTTAGGAGCCGCAGATTCCTGTAAGCGGTCTTCAAAATCGGCTGCTACCTCAATCCCAGCATTCGCCAAGTTATCCAACCAGGCATGCTTTCTAAGAGGGGCTACATCAAGGCCGGTAACAGTATCGGCTGGAGGATGCCTAACGGAACGCCTAGCAAAGGGTCGCCGGAAAAAAGTAAAAGTAGGGAGTGAAAATCGCCGGCAAAGGTGAACAAAGTCCCCAAACAGTGAAATTGCACCAAAAAACCTGAGCTTGAAGCCAAAGAATCACTGGAAGTGTAGAGAAAACGCCGGAAGAACACGAAACTTCAAACACAGAAAAACCCAGAAAACGTTTGTCAGGAAAAGATGAAATTTTCAGTGCACTAGAACCGAAAAGTGAAAACTAGATGATTGAGTAACTTTTTTAAGTGATTTGAGCAAGAAAAAGGCGGTTCTTCAACAATGCAAGCTTCGGCTATGGGAGTTTTGTCAGAGAAAAATGGAGAAGGAGAGAGAAAGTTTTGAGCGTATGATAAAAGACTCGGAAAAAGACAATTGCTCTGATATATAGGCGCTGATGAACGACTGGGATTAAAAGAGCCCTCCATCTTCTCTCCAGATTTCTGCCAAGTGTCACGACGAAGTTAAGACCTAATAAAGTATTGGGCGGGATTTTCGGAAAAGTAATCATTAACTTTTCGAAATGCTTCAACTCCCTGCAACGACACGTGGCATCCAACGGCAACAATGACTCGCGTTCACCGACAACATCCTTAGCGGTCAAGACCCCAAATGATGCTGGGGGGGTTAGTTGTACGGGTATAACCCAAGTATGTTAGCGGATCTCTCGGATGAGTCCGCGAACATCATCGCGGTCACGAACATTGTTAAGGTCGCCTACATCTCTAACAAGTCAGCGTATCAACGTGGTCGGCGGTCGCCCAACAAGACAAAATAAGGGAATCTTCCCAATTAGCAAGCGCACTACGACCGTACACGTGTAAAAGGATTACGCATCCTGTTAGATGAATAGTACTTCTATATTTACTTATCAAACTCTCTACTAGTCACAATTAAGTTAACTATGACCCTTAAAATTCTTTAGCTAACATTACTAAAAAAATTCCTATTTATTATTCCTAAATAAACCCACAACCATATTAATTTTTATCTTGTCTTCTTTCTTTTCTCTCATCTCAATTCCCAAGTTCTTGTAAATTGTGGTGGCCGACGGTTTGGTACGGCGGCCGGAAGAAAAATTCCGATGCAAGCAGTTAAGGCTTCAAGGACCATTATCAATTCATATTTCCACTCATAAAATCAGGTTGTATATTTTTATCGTTTCTACTCTTACCCTTAAATTATTAGAATTCTTTTAAAAATAATTCCGGGTGCTATATCTAATATTTTGATTCTTTGGGCCAAAGTTGTATGCATTGATTTAATCTTTGTTTATTTGTTTGATTGGAATTTTTTATCCAGTAATTCTTCTTTCAGTTATGAAGTATGAGAGAAAATATGAATAAGGTTGTGAAAGGGTAAAAAAAACATAAAGAAGAGTTAGATCCAATCGAAAAAAAGGAGCAATTTATAAATTCTTTGCTAAAAACCAGATTTGCCCACTAATTGCCTTCTTATAATCACAATGTTGTTGATGCCGATGGTTTTGATACTAATAATGCCCGCTCATTTGACTCTAGAATTGTAGTATATGATAATGTGCACTTAGATGATGAATGAAATACGTCTCGGGTTTTTAAGGGCCCCTTATTTAGTTTGCTCCGGGCCCCGAATATGTTAGAGACGGCACTATTTAGGTTCATCAGAATAGTACTATATCAAATCTTCTAAAATATTAACTTATGCCTCAATATTCTATGGTTAGTACTCTCTCCTTAAAAATAAAAAAAATCAATTTCTCTTTTGGTTGTAGATATAGTTCACATACTATTATATGAGTGTAACATGTGTGTTGATGATTCTCGTTTTTCTTTGTGTGTCAGTTGATTCCGACATAACAAAATAAACATACTAAAACTAATCCAACTATCTGGCAATGTTGGCCTTACTTCCAACTCTTTTTTAAAGTTAGTCATTGTTAGAGTCTTGTATAATATCAAGATTGTGATTTCTTAGTAATCTTCTTATATCTTTAGTTGTCCTTTGTTATCTACTTATCTTTCATGTATATCATACTATTCTTCTATATCTTTTAGATAACATGCATATTGTCGTCAATGGTATCAGGAGCCTTATGATCTTATGATTACGGTGCCCCATCATTGTTTTCTTCATCTCTATTAATGGAGTTTAAATTCTTTCTCTCATCTCTATTAGTAGAGTATATGGATACCCCCACCAATATACATAAAATTCCCCAAAATTGTGTCCAACGTAACTCTTTTTCTTTCCTAAAAGGATACCCCAATGCAACCAATCAAAGCTCCATATAATAGTAAAGTTCAGCAATACACAACCTTAAACCCCATAAGAGGTCCTTCGAAGGCATATATTTCCCCTACTCCTTCCTGTTAAGAATACGTATCGTAAGCACTCACATATCAAGCTATAATATACGGAGGAATTAAGAACTAAAGCAATAAAGAACACACGAAGATTTAGCATTTTAAACAGGGAGAAAACCACGAACACTGACTTCAAGAATCCGGCTTTTTAACGACCACATGAAACAGTAGGTAATAAACGAAAAACGGCCGGTAAATCAATTACCGACCACTAAACGGCCGGTAAATCAATCACCGACCGCTAAACGGTCGGTAGCGGTCAATCAGTATATCGTTGGTCAGTAATTGGGGAACACCGAATTTCTATTGGTCGGTAAAATTACCTACCGACTAGCAGTAGGTAAAATTGAATTTTACCTACTGCTAGGTGGTAGGCAATTGTTCACACAGAAAAAATAAATTTGAAACCTGTAAATGGAAATTACCCATCACTGATTTGAATTTCAGAAGTTTGATGTTTTAGAATTCTAATCCATCACGAACTACAAATAGCATAATTACTGTATTCCAAGTCTGCGATTTTACAATTGTTCATGACTTGATATGAGCAATTACACCAACAAACAAAAAAAGGAGATGAATGCAACCACATATAATAGATAAATGTAAGATTCCTATTAGATTAACAATATTCAATAGAACAAAAACGACTTCATATAGAATTGTAGTAATTATATATTTAAAAAATCTATTAGGCTCCGTTTGGTAGGGCGTAAAACGTTTTCCTGAAAAATTGTTTTCCTCTATTTTCAATTTTACATTGTTTGGTTTGGAAGGGGGTGTAAAACCATTTTCCCTAGGAGTAAAATTGCTCTTCCAATGATGGAAAACCATTTTCCCTTCAAAATGAAGGGAAAACTATTTTTCTTTTTTCTTATCTCTCTTTTACACTCCTCTCCCTACCTCCTTACTTTCTTTTTCATTTTCTTTCTTTTCATCATTTTTCTTACATGGAACCAAACAACGGAAAACTAATTTAGGAATTGTGTTTTCCATTGTAAATTGTTTTCCATGAAAATCATTTTACACTGAAAATGTTTTACACCCAACCAAACGGAGCCTAAAAGTGACTAACGATAAAAGAATCCAACAAAAGAATAGATGAATAAACAATTTACAAGTTCCAAAATTACATAGATCTAATGAAAGAAAAGCCAGACTACTCTTAAAATCTAGTTCTAAACATAAAACATAAAACATAAAACAAATACAAAAACCTTGTTTTTGTATTTTTCGCCGATAACACGATTCTTTTATTGCTTCAACACAAACTTCAACTATGCTCGGTTAGTCGGTTTTCGTCGGCCTACCCATTTAATTTTGGTTCTTCAATATTGTATTCTAAATCACTTCTTGTGGGTTTATGATGGTGAGAGAGCAGTAATAGAGTTATTGAAAAAAAAAAGATAAAATTGCGAAAGTTTCGAAGTGAGAGAAAACTAGAGGAAGAGAATGCCAGATGAGAGCAAGAGAAAAGAGGAGCAAGGGATGGATGGGGGTTGTGTTTGGGAGTGGGGAGGCGCATGAGTAAAAGAATGTTAGGGTTTCTATTTATATATGTGTT
The DNA here is from genome assembly GCA_947646795.1 of Beta lomatogona. Taxonomy (NCBI): domain Eukaryota; kingdom Viridiplantae; phylum Streptophyta; class Magnoliopsida; order Caryophyllales; family Amaranthaceae; genus Beta; species Beta lomatogona. The sequence continues at coordinate 2,074,768 of CANSNZ010001289.1, forward strand.
AAATTCCGTGGAAATAAAAAGTTGGTCGACTGGTTTAAAACAATCACCTACCGCTACGCGGTCGTTAATCATTTTCAGCGGTACGTAAATACCAATTGCCAGTTAGCGGTCGGTAATGTTTAAAATACCAATTGCGCGGTCGGTAATGTTTAGTAGTTAAAGACGCGGATTCTTGTAGTGACTGCACTAGGACTTTGAATATGAGATGATTATACAAAGAGAATTCTTTAATCTAACTAGACTCTCGAACCTCTGTCTAGGTTCTCCAGTCTCTCTAGGTCTAAGAATATTTCTCTCTTCACATAATGTATCAATAATGGCATCAAACATATTTATACTAGAGATATTATTTAGGAATCCGAGCTAAGAAAGGAAACCTAATCCAACAAAAAAAGGTAAAGCCTCGACCAAGTTCACATTGGGCGCACAATCCCGCAGGGGCGAGACCTTTGCTACAGACCGCAGGCACGGGGCTGCTTGTGGGATGGCAGTACACAAGCTGCTGGGCAGTGACTAGATCTGCGAGCGTAGGCTCGAGGCTGCGGGCGCTGGGTTCTGGCCTGCGAGCGTAGGCTCGAGGCTGTTGGCGCGGGGTTCGGGCCTGTGGGCACGGTTAATCACGGCTTCCAAACTCATATGTCTCGTTGCTTCCTACAACACACACACACACCCATGGCATACATAACACTCCAACGCAATGCTTCACACCCATGTTCTTCCGACAACCATCTCCACACACCATTACCCACCAATCTCCCACATGCAGATCGATAAAAGTGAAGAACACTCCCCCAATAAATATGTAAACACAATCTCAGTTTGTCATCCTCACTTTACATACATCACCTAGTGCAAAACCAATTCCTACTCACATAGGAAGTAACATCGAGGTCTCACTCGACCCCGAGTCTTCATCATCACAACACAAACCATAAGGACTCTTCATAGTTAAACGAGCATCCCGACAATGCTCCCACCCGAACAAAATATCCTTCTCTAGGCTCGATTTCTCACGCACCTTCATGTGTGCCTTTATCACCTTGTTCATTCCATGATCCATTCTAGTCGAAGAGACATCGACTTTACTACCATGGTTCTTCTTAACGTGCCTACTGTATACATACTTTTGGCTGAACGACACTCTTTGTGAAGTTCTCTTCATCCCTTTCTTAGCTACCTTTGTCGTGCTTCCTATGGTGTACATTGTTCCACTTTGATCTTACCCATCGAGCTACTACCATAGCACACTTAGCAACTTTCTAGGAACCACCCTCAAACACTACCTTGTAGCTGGGCTTGTTAAGTTGACTAATTGATATTAAGTTTTTCGTCAAATTAGGGATGAACGTGACATCCTTCAATTCAAACATGTCACCACTTGCATGTTTCACACTCACATCTCCTTTGCCTTCAACCTCCAATGGTGTATCATCTACAAGGTACACTTTTCAGAGTTTCTCAAATCTAAATATTATATGAATAAAATTATATATATTCTTATTTATATATATATAAGATTACATATATAATCGTCTATATATAATAGAAGATTCAACAATACTTCTGTAGGAAAATATAGATGCATATAGCGGAATTTCAGGAAACAATTTCCTAACATCTATCATAGGATCGTAAACATAATCAAACACATGAATCATTCAATAGGGATCAAATATCAAACCTTTGTAGCGTGATTTCCCTGTTGTATGCAAGCTTTGAATATCCGAGAGCCCCAAGCGTTGATCCTCTAATCAGTCCACGAGCACCAGTTGAACACCAACGTTTGCTAGAACGGAAGAGAAGAAATCTCTTGCTTTTAGGTGGTATAGGCGCCGGTTAGGGAGAATAGTTTAGGGTTTCACTTTCTCTCTCTTGTGAAAAGAAACTGATTAATGAATTGATCACCTAAACCCTAATATTATATCCTATATATAATAGAAGAGTCGTAGGCTAGCTAGGAGAACTAATTCTCCTCCTATTCCCCTTTGGACTGGCCCAACCCTAATCCTAAATGGATTTGGATTGCTTTGTCCAACTTGTGCTACAATGTGTGACCTCATAGGATTAATATATTTTTAGTTATAGGCCCAATCAATATTGTCCTATTAATCATATTTATTATCTAGCAAGAAAATACGATTACTAAAATAATTAACTTTATTATCTTCTTAATATAAATCCTATTTATATTTAGTAATTGCCGGGATGTCTAAGGACATATTCCTTTAATCTCCCACTTGTCCGAAGACAAGATCGCAATGTTAAATTTCTTAAGTCTCTCAATTCCAAATTTGATAACACCATGTTATTCTCAAATTTATGTTCCTTGGTCGCCGAGTTCGAACTACTCAAATAAGGATTAACTCTTTTATCCTATTCCGCATGGCAATGTAATTTTCCATTTCTCGCTCATCAAGAGGCCTAGACACCATTCCTATATAATAGGAGGACTTACCCACTCTTGTATGACCATAACTCCCACTCAATTCTTAGCCCACCTGATCACTGCCTTCATAACCTCCTTTTACGGCGCGGCGTTTAACAGTGCCAAAGTTAAACTAATTATATTGTGGTTATTCAGACATACTCATGTCTAAGGAATCCACTAAATATAGTAGTTTGATTCTATACATCCATATAATCAATTAGACATCTCTATGTCTCTATAGCCCATGGAACTGCGCTATCAATTAATTATATACTAGCCTTTTAAATAAATCACTTATGTCCAATTTAGTGATTTAGACTAGGGACTTTAAATAAATTGTGATTTCAGTTCACTTTATAGGGTTCCATTATCAAAACGTTTTTGATAATCCTATTTGAAAACACAAATTATTTGAACATTTTATTTAATACTAAACCACACAATTAAATAAGAAAAGAATTTTTATTGATAAACATTCAAAGCATAATAAATGTCGTTGTAAACATGAAGTAAACAACCTAAATCCATTCTCCCGTACGCTTAAGCCCCATAAACCTAGTATGACACTCATGCTTAGGTTGAGCAAGCGGTTTAGTCAGAGCATCTGCAATATTATCCTTAGTATGAACCTTGCTTACTTTCACATCCTCTCTACTAACGATCTCTCGAATGAGATGGAATTTCCTGAGCACATGTTTAGACCTTTGATGCGATCTGGGTTCCTTAGACTGAGCAATGGTACCATTGTTGTCACAATACAACTCAATGCCATTCTTAATGCTAGGAACTACACCAAGCTCACCAATGAACTTTTTGATCCAAACAGCTTCCTTTTTGCCGCATCACTGTTGCAATATACTCGGCCCTGTTGTAGAATCCGCGATGGTAATCTGCTTAGAGCTCTTCCAGCTCACAGCTCCTCCATTAAGACAAAATATGAAACCAAATTGAGATGAGAAATCATCTTTGTCACTCTAGAAGCTTGCATCGGTGTATCCAGTAACAACCGACTCACTATCTCCACCATAAACCAAAAAATTATCCTTAGTCATTCGCAAGTACTTAAGGATTTTTTCGCTGCAATCCAGTGCGCATCTCCTTGATTTGACTGTTATCTGCTGCATATACTCAAAGCATATGCAACATCCGGTCGAGTGCATAGCATGGCATACATAATGGATCCTACTACAGAAGCATAGGGAACATTACTCATACGCTTGATCTCATCAGGACTCGAAGGACACTGAGTCTTGCCAAGTGTTATGCCATGTTGCATGGGAATGAAACCTCTCTTGGAGTTTTCCAGCTTGAACCTTGCAAGAACCTTATCAATATAAGTCTCTTGACTAAGTCCAATCAGCCTTTTCGACCTATCTCTATAGATCTTTATTCCCAATATGTACTCAGCCTCTCCTAGGTATTTCATAGAGAAACAATTTTTAAGCCATTCCTTGACTGACTCAAGCATGGTCTTATCATTTCCTATGAGAAGTATGTCATCCACATACAAGACCAGAAAAGTAATACTACTCCCACTTAACTTCTTGTATACACAAGATTCCTCTTCATTTCTGAGAAAGCCAAATTTCTTGACTGCCTCATCAAATTTGAGGTTCCAACTCCTTGATGCTTGCTTTAGTCCATAAATGGACTTCTTAAGCTTGCATATCCTCCCTGGATTTTCTAGATATTCAAAACCTTGAGGTTGTGTCATGTACACATCCTCTTTCAAGAACCCATTCGAGAAAGCGGATTTGACATCCATCTGGCACATTTCATTGTCATGAAAGGCAGCAACCGCAAGGATTATCCTAATGGACTTTAGCATGGCTACTGGTGAGAAGGTTTCATCATAGTCAATACCATGAATTTGTTTGAAACCTTTAGCCACCAACCTTGCTTTGAAAACACTAATGTTTCCATCCTTGTCTGTTTTCAATTTGAAAATCCATTTGTATCCAATGGGTTTTACCCCATCAGGCAAATCAACCAAGTCCCATACTTGATTTTCAGACATGGAATCCATTTCATATTTCATGGCCTCAAGCCATCTTTCGGAGTCTTGACTATCCAAAGCATCTTTGTAGCTAGTAGGTTCTTCTGATTCTAAAATCGTTATTTCAGAACTCTCAGTCAAAAGAAAAATAATATATCTCTTTGACCGAATGATAGTCGTACTAGACCTACGTTGGGGAACAACATAAGAAGTTTCTACCTTACTAGGTTGAGTGACTTCGCATGGAGTATCTCCAAGTGGGATGGTAGGAGGTACGTGAATTGAATGCACCACCTCCTGAGCATTTTCATGTCGCGCCGCCTCTGATGAGGTGTTAACCTCATCAGTTTGTTGCTCTTCTCGAACTTCTTCGAGATATACATTTCTCCCACTTGTTTTTCTGGAAATAAACTCCTTTTCCAGAAAGACACCATTACGAGCAACAAACACTTTTTTTCGCTTTGGTTGTAAAAGTAGTATCCCTTAGTCTCTTTTGGATAACCCACAAAAAGACATTTATCGGATTTGGGTGAAAGCTTATCGGAAGGTAAACGTTTTACATAAGCTTCACAACCCTATAAAAGACAATGTTGGAACGTTTCCTGTCCATATTTCATATGATGTCTTTTCCACTACTTTGGATGGTGCTCTGTCAAGTGTGAATGCCGCTGTTTCAAGCGCAAATCCCCAGAATGAAATAGGAAGATCTGCTAGACTCATCATGGATCGAACCTTATCAAGCAGAGTTCGATTCCTTCTTTCAGAAACACCATTTAACTGTGGTGTTCCTGGTGAAGTCCATTGTGAAAGTATTCCAGAATCCTTCAAATGATCACCAAATTCTTGAGATAAATATTCACCACCACGATCGAATCGTAATGCCTTACTTTTCATCCCAAGTTGGTTTTGTACTTCATTCTGGAATTCCTTAAAATTTTCAAAGGATTCCGACTTATGCCGCATGAGGTAAACATATCCAAATCTGCTCACATCATCGGTAAAAGTAATGAAGTAACTGTACCCTCCCCTAGCCAACGTACTCATAGGTCCACACACATCCGTATGTATGAGGGCTAAAAGGTCATTGGCCCTTTCACTTGAACCTGTGAAAGGAGACTTTGTTATTTTCCCCATCAAGCAAAACTCATAAGTATCAAATGATTCGAAATCAAATGATTTGAGAATTCCATCTTTATGAAGTTTCTCAATGTGCTTTGAGCTTATGTGGCCTAATCGACAATGCCATAGGTATGTAGGGTTTGAATCATTTGCTTTATCTTTCTTATTATCTATGTTATAGATGTGGGTTTCTGAGTCTAGCACATATAAACCATTTGATAACTTAGCGGAGACATAGAACATATCATTCAAATACGCAGAACAAGAATTGTTCTTTATTGTAAATGAATAACCTTCGGAATCCAAAACAGGAATCGAAATAATGTTCTTTGTGATAGGATGAACATAATAACAATTATTAAGTTCTAAAACTAATCCTGAAGGTAAAAGTAGACTATATACTTCTACTGCCAATGTAGCAACTCGTGCTCCATTGCCAACACAAAGATCTACTTCTCCCTTTCCTAATGTTCTACTTCTTTTGAGGCCTTGCATATTACAAATAATGTGCGAACCATAAGCGGTATCAAATACCCAAGAAGCAGAAGTTGCTAAGTTAACTTCTATAACATACATATCTGAACTAGAAACTCCTTTCTTTTGATCCTTCAGATACTTGGGACAACTACTCTTCCAATGGCTAACCTTGTTACAGATGTAACAATAGTGCTCATTAGCAACTTTTGGTTTTGGTGGAGTCTTTTGCTGTTTAGAAGTTTCAGACTTTGCAACTTGTTTGCTTTCGTCCTTCTTAATAGCAATCCCAATCCTACTGAGCGATTGCCCTTTACTAACCATAAGAACATCCTCATATTTTCTTCTTGGCTGGTTAGGGATGTTTCGCTCAGTCTGAGTTAGCCTTTCATGCATCTCTTGCATCGTTGCTTCCTCCCCTTGCATGTGAAAGTTGTTGAACTTATTAGTTCTGAGATACTAGTCATAATATGCAAAATATAATATCATACATATTATATTAAACATCCACGTACTTATAATATCAAATAATATAAACACAAATCATTTACTTATTAACAATTAATAAGCAAATACAACTATCCAAAATAATTATAAAACTTAACAAATTTAAGTTAGAAATTATTTAGGAAACTTTATTATTTTAATTCAATTACTTATTTAAAAATGGCAATAATCATTATTATTCACAAATTTGCAAAATAGGAAACTTTTGGATTTATGCTCAACTTTGGAAAATAAGATTTTCCTAAAAACAATTTTTTTTTTATAATTAATGGTTGACTTTTGACCGTTGACCACCAGCACAAGGCTGCCAGTCAACAGCCAAACTTCAACACTCATAAAACTTCACGAGGCTAGCAGCACAATGGCAGCCAACCCCCTTCCCCGCCAGCAAAACGCCAGCACTGCACACCCATCTCACGGCACCGGCCAGCAGTCATCACCGCCTGCCAGACCACACCGCGTCGCGGACCTCAGCCCGCCGTTCATCGCAGCCGACCAACAACCGCGAGCAAGCTCGACTGGTCGCGCCGACTAACCCAGCCAGCAAGGCCGCCACCTCGCACCGCCCGTGCCCCTAAACCCTCCGAGCCAACTCTACCCTCCACCGTGGCTCCACCGATGCAGTTGGTGCCACCCAGCCAGGGTGGGCAAATTCTTTGAATTTTTTAACAATTTACAAAACTGCCATTAAATCTTTAACAAACAATTTATTTAAAGATTTAGGATTTTAATTAGGTCTTAATAATCCGAAAATTATGGCAAATTTTTTTGAATCACTTAAAAAACTAAAACAAAATATTAGATTTGTTAAGATTAGATTTTCAATGCTTAATCTATATTAAACATTAAATCTAACGAAAAATTCAAAATTAGGGCAAAAAATCAAATTATTTCCAAAAATTCATAAAATTAACAATTAATTTCCGAAAAATTCGAAAATAATTTTTAGGGTGATCTAATGAATTATCATAACAAATAAAATCAAATATTTTAATCGTTATCCTTAAAATTTATGAATAATCAAATTAAACATAAAATTTAACCAAAATTCATTAATAATATTATAAAATTCGAAAATTAGTGGAAAAAATAATCAAATTATTTTCAGCCATCATATTATTCTAGATCTATATGGGTGATCAATATTAGAATTATTTAACAAGTAAAAAATCAAATCTTTTAATTGTTAACAAATTATTTCAATGATTAATCAAATTAAACATTAAATAATTTTAAATCTAACAAATATATTTATAAAATTTCGAAAATTTTGGAGTGAAGTAAACAATTTATTTCGTCCATAATATAAAAAATTTGGAACTTTATAAAATTAATTGAGCATAAATCACAAATAAATCAATTATTTACAATTTCCAATCAATTAATATCAAATATCAATTATGCAAATTCAAGCCATAAATAAATCCTCCCTTAATTGAATAAAATTAATAACTTTGCATACAATTACATAATCATATGAATATTATGACTTAGGCAAAACTGATACCACTGTAGGAAAATATAGATGCATATAGCGGAATTTCAGGAAACAATTTCCTAACGTCTATCATAGGATCGCAAACATAATCAAACACATGAATCATTCAATAGGGATCAAATATCAAACCTTTGTAGCATGATTTCCCTGTTGTATGCAAGCTTTGAAGATCCAAGAGCCCCAAGTATTGCTCCTCTAATCAGTCCACGAGCACCAGTTGAACACCAACGTTTGCTAGAACGGAAGAGAAGAAATCTCTTGCTTTTAGGTGGTATAGGCGCCAGTTAGAGAGAATAGTTTAGGGTTTCACTTTCTCTCTCTTGTGAAAAGAAAATGATTTATGAATTGATCACCTAAACCCTAATATTATATCCTATATATAATAGAAGAGTCATAGGCTAGTTAGGAGAACTAATTCTCCTCCTATTCCCCTTTGGACCGGCCCAACCCTAATCCTAAATGGATTAGGATTGGTTTGTCCAACTTGTGCTACAATGTGTGACCTCATAGGATTAATATATTTTAGTTATAGGTCCAATCAATATTGTCCTATTAATCATATTTATTCTCTAGCAAGAAAATACGATTACTAAAATAATTAACTTTATTATCTTCATAATATAAATCCTATTTATATTTAGTAATTGTCGGAATGTCAAGGGACATATTCCTTCAACTTCATAATCTCAATATTAGTTGGTACTTGGTAGCAAAGGTTTACTGAAAAGTAAGTCATTGGAGTGAAGTCAATACCTGAACTTTAGAGATCGATCTTTTCTTCCTTTATCCTCTGTGGTGATTTGGAATCCTCATCACCGCAAGCACGGTATAATTTATCTACAAGACTTTTGGTTTGTGGTATAGAGATTATGAGAAATGATAAACATCTATTTAGAAGATGCATATGCCAGTGTATAACATAGAGTGTTTGTATTGCTCTCTCTCATTTTGCTACTTTACAAACACAAAACAATACAAAAACTATAAGTTTACATGCAAACACTTTGCCAGATATCTCTTAGATTGATGTTTGTCATTTCTCTAGAGATTGTAGAGATTAGAGGGTGGAACAGGATAGGAATAGAAAATTGGTGGATGATATACGCATATAATAGTTTGTTTGATATGGATTGAGAATTTGGTGAGAAGTGAAAGGACATGGTTCCAGCTATAGTCTGTGGTTTTCTCCTTTTGATAAGGGTTTACATGTAAACTATTGTGTGATATAATTATTTATTTGGGGGTGGGCTGGGGGGGGGTTGGGGGAGTGTTCATGTAACTAATGCTTGTTTGAGCTAATAATTTAATAAATATAAATAAGTTTAAAAGAGTATATACAAAGGCAAGATTTGATTTCGTGGCTTCTATATTACTATAATAGATTAGTTAATGGCAATGTTGTAAGAAAAAAGTAAATCAAAATAGAACTTTTATTTAGAATGAGGAATTAAAATAGAATATGATTCCGACGACTAACGTGACATTTGGTTTTCATAGATGTGTTATATAGGAAGTGTTAGTAGTATATGATATGTACAGGGTCCTCAATCATGATATTTTATATGTTCTTCAAAATTAATGTAATCATCTAAATTGTAATATAATCTATTACTCAAGTCTGCAATGCAATTGAAGCGTTGTTCATTATGATGAGTGAGAACCAAATCTGAATAAATAAAATTTATTACCGCATATTGTATATTTTGTATTAACTAATTAATGATAAAGAAATTAAAGAACATAACCTCATCTTTGGGATTTTAGAGAACTTTGAGGTTTTATTTTGAAGGAAAAGAATGGACCGAATACATAATACCTCAACTATCAATGGATATAATAAAACTACATGAAATTACACACAGACGAATAATAAAACCAACTAGAAAGCACCCCAAAAACTTCATTTCGGCGGAGTACGAGTAGGAGGGGCACAACTAATTTGGACCGTATTCGGTTCTGGGGAAGGCGGAATAGGCCTTCGTGCTAAGTTTTCTATGTGCGAGACTACCTACAAACCATAAAATCTTCCAACCTCAGCCGGAGTTGTGTTTGATACTAATAATCCGTTTACCAAAATAAAGATGAAAAAATATCCCATAATAGCCATTTCTTGTTTAGCTTGCAATGGGGAAGCAATATATGAACGATAATATATAGAAAATTTTAAGAGAAGATTGAACAAGTTTAATGTCAATATTTGGTGGCAATGTTTATGAGAAAAGTAAACCTATAGAATTAGCACTTTTACGTGGTGAAGGAAGGTACTCCTCGGTTAACAAAATACGAGACCATTTCTTTCCCTCTAGAGAGATCACTTGAAATGTTTGATTATGCGCTTTTGAGATTGATCAATGGGTGTCGGTACAACAACAGTAACTAGATTTGACCTTAAGGATATAATCAAAGAATGAATCTTCCCATACTTACGTGATGAGATTATCAAAAATTTAATTACTCTTCTATAATGGCTCCCCAGGGCCGTTTTGAGGATTTGGGGCCCTGTTCCAATCTGAAAATGAAACCTCCAAATTTATAAAAAATAAAGATGGATGGTTGGGATATTAAAGATGGAAAGTTGAAAATTTAAAGATTGATCATTGAAAAATTTATTTAAAGTTGGAAAACAAGCTTGATTTCCTCAAATATGAAGTAAATTTTTTTAAAATGATATATTTTGGGGCCCTTATATTTTTGGAGCCCTGTGCTGTTGGGCTCCTTGCACACCCTCATCTACCCCCGTGCGCCTACCACACTCGATGCATTATACATAAATTATTGGGTATTACTTTTACACTATAACTTATTGTTTAACAACCCACAAACCACCTATTCTTTTGTTGTAAAAAAAAAACTCAAATGACATGATTAAATGACTAGAGAATAATGTCATTATTTGTAAAGTCCATGAATATGCCATTATGTGTCATTATGTACGTGCGAGGTTTGTTACACAATAAGTTATGGTGTAGCAAGTTACACCTAAAACACACTCTATATAATATTAGTTTTCTATTTTAACTCGACAAGGAGATTGAAATTAAGAGATGCTACAATTATGACTTTGTTAAGACAAATTCTCAAATCAGATGGTTTTACTATAAGACTGTTTCACTTTTTATGTTAAACGGTTCATATTTTTTGTTTTCCTACTTTTCAAGTGATCTATTTAGCTCAAATAGTAAGGTAAGAGAATATTGTTGTTGACCAACTAATTTATTATATATTCATGCTTTTTTTTTTTCAATCTCGTCGTTTTTAAATAGAGGATTTTTATGAGTCCAATCTTATATTCCACTTTTTTGTACCATTATACGTAAAGGTGGCAAAATAGACTCGTATCCAATTCCCGACCCGAGACCCTTTTTCACCCAAAAAACAACAACCCGAAATACTACTGAAATCGAAAATAACTTGACCCGACTCGTAAGCATCTAGACCTGAATATGACCCATACCGGAAAGCAACCCGAACCAAACCAACAGGACTTGAAGTGACCCGAAAATTGTGACCCGAATCCAACCTAAAAATAATAAGGCAATATTTTTCACGAACATTAAAAAAATGAACTTCAAGTTTCTTGGCAACTAAGTTTAACAACCAAAGAAAATTAATAAGGAAACATTAAACCTTCCAATTCAGAGCAAAGTCTAAATATCACATGACTGTGTGATTAATATTAACATAGATAAAAGAACTTAAACTGGTTTTTTTTTTAAACTGGGACTATTCTAGTTACTTGACTTACTTTATACTGGGTAGTATGTGTTTTATGTATTTGTTGCAGAAAGTAAGCTGACCTTACTCGAATTAACCCGACTTGATGTTGACCCGATTCATCAAACCTCTACGTGACCCGAATCGAAATTTCGTGGAATTGAGACGGACCCGAACCCAAATGGACTCGTCCAAACCCGAACTCAAAGTTCACCTGAAATGACCCGAAAAGTACTCGGCCATTAGCCACCTCCAGTTATATGTGCCAGCCAATATATATTATTGTTCGACATCATTAATTTTAAACAAACTTCTTATTTTTTTAAAAATTAATAAGGAAAAGGATAATTGACATCAACCAATGCAATAAGATTGAGTGGCACAAGTAATGGCATAAAAAAGTGGAACTACAGATTTTTTTTTTCAATTTTATTGGATGTATTTATAAATATTTTAGGAAAATGGTAATATTTAAATAATTTGGTTTAATGCTCAGGTCCGGATATAGGGATCTTTCACTGGTAAGTATCCAAGTATGTCAAATATTATTAGTTTTCTAATACTAGTAGAATTGTATTTAGGAGAGTAGATATAATTTGACATGCGCATGTGTATTTTACTCAATCTAGGATTATTGTTAGCTTAGGGAACAATTGTATGTACCAAGTAGGATCTTGTTATACCTAATTGGCTATAAGTATAGATCATAGGATAGGAATGATAGGAGTTGTGGAGAAAAAGCCAAGTTGTGAGTTAGGATTAAATACTGGTTAAGGTTCGAGTCAAGGAGCTCTTTTGTGATGAATTTTAGTTTTATTAGTTTAGATAGAAGAAGATTTTGGAAGCCTTGTAAGTGACCATATGATACACATCATTAAAGTCTTAGTGCGCCAATTCTCAGGTTTACATGTTAATTAAATATTCTTGTGTGATTATTATTGTTTTTTTTGTGTTGTTTTTGTGTTATTCGTTCCCAAATACATTATTGAGTAAGCCACTGATCCTAACTACTCAATTTACGTAATTTTTTCCTACTTCAAGTTTGTCAACTTTTTGATTGTATAATAATGTATATGAATCCTATTTTTCTATCTCGACTACTACAAAAACCTTATGTTATGGACGCTTGTACCGCGACGCCTCAGTGTAGGTGTTGGTATGACTCAAAATTTCCGTATTGCCTCGACGCCTAGAAACGCTTAGAGTTTTACTGTTATCTTTCTGTGTCGCCAGTAGACGTGCCTTGCACGTATCATACATTAAGATTAATTAGCAATACTGGAGAAGAGAAACTAACTCCCCATACCATGCATATGTTTCTCATCAACCTCAAACCCTAGTTGAATTCTTCACTTCAATTAACCTTAAAACCTACACAATTCACTCTGCAATTCGTACGTCGTTATCTTCAGCAGGTATGTCTCGAATAATTGTCCTTTTTCCATTAAATTTTGTAAATTTCGATCTTATTTTTGAATTATCATTGATTTTTTTTTGTCTTCAACCTCCCATCAATTTTAGGTTTCATAATTTTATCAATTCCAATGGTCGTTTGCCTTTTTTTTTGTCTTTGATCTCAAAGATATTAATCTTCCGATTTCAATCGAATTCTTCGTCTTCTTGTTCTTTTCATCTTTCAAGCTCAAATACTTGGTCATCAAGAGAACGAAAACAACTTCTAATCCGTCTTCTCTTAATAACATGTAAGTAATTCTGCTATGATCTTCTAGAATTCTTGCTTTGATTTCTAATCGTGCTATTCTTTGTGGGTCTAGTTAAAGATTGAGTTTTTGTTTGCTATTCCGCTAATCCCATTTTTCTATCTCTTAATTAACTTGGGTTTGTGGGTGCTAATGTTTGGTCTTATATGCAAAAATTTGTTTTATTATTACGTTTTTCAGTTCACACACCATAATTCAGGGAAATTTCAATAAAACGTCAATTTGTAGATACCAAAGAATTATTCATAATATTAGGATTACAAGCCCAATATAGTGGTCCATTATGGTGTTCGGGCATGTACGGAGTAAATGAACCAAGTTTCGAAGGTGGTCTGTCAAGTGGTCTGCGTTTTTAGTACTTGGTATATGGATTGGTCTATGGAATGGTATGTGCTGCCGACCGCATATATAAGACGTGAAGCTTCTGACTTGTTTAGTTTTTTGTTTCCTCTTTGTGGAATATATTGATTTCCTAGTTTCATAGTATTTCCTATTTACTAGTTTAATTTATTTAGGAAACGTAGAAAGATATTATACTTGTTATAGAATATCTGGTGGTTGGTACTAGGAAGGTTTTTAATTTCCTAATTCTAGTAGGTCTAGGGTTTAAGAAGTATGGAGCCTTATAAATTGGAGTTTATGGCTCATTTTTAGGGTGTGTTCACAACCAATTGTGTGAGGAACCAATTGTGTGAGGAACCAATTGTGAGAGTGTCCAACTTGTGTGGTGTATTATTTTGATTGAGTAATATTGTGTGGTGAGGGATTCATTCCTCCACATTAAAACTTGTGTGTTTACCGTTGTTGTTTGTTCTTTGATTTCTTACTTACAAATTTTGACCCTTATTCCATAACAAGTGGTAGAGATTGAGAAGGTGTTTGGAGGTAAGTTCGAAATTGAACTATTTAATGGTAAGAATAACTTTGCTTTGTGGCAAAGTATGATCAAAGACACCCTAGTGCGACAAGGGTTACATGAGACCCTTGAAGACAAGAAGCCCGCGGAGATTGAAGATTCCAAGTGGAATAATATGGAACTTCGTGCGGTGAGTACGATCTGTTTGGCCCTCGCTTCGGAGATCAAGTACAATGTCCTTGAGGAAAAGAGTCCAAAAGGATTGTGGGGTAAGTTAGAGAAAATTTACAATTCAAAATCTCTAGCTAATAAATTGTTCTTGAAGAAGGATCTTTTCAAACTCGGCATGGAGAAAGATGGAGACTTGAGAGATCCTCTTAACAAGTTTAATGGCTTGATCACCCAATTAGCTAGTTTAGATGAAACGTTCAAAAATGAAGACAAGGCAATCATGTTGTTGGCTTCCCTACCGAAGAAGTATGACACGGTTATCACGAGTTTGCTTGTAGGGAGGACAACATTGACGCTAGAAGAGACCATTGTTGTGTTGCTTGAGTCCGAAAATTTAACAAAGCAAAGTTCACCTAGTTCATTTGGTGATGGAGATGCTGTGTTTGTGGAGGGGCATGGCAAGAAGAGTTCCAAGGGAGATGGTAAGAAACAAAACTCCAATGTCAAATGCTTCCATTGCAAGGAGAATGGGCACTTTCAATTTGTGTGTCCTATTGTAAAAGAAGACTTGGAAGAGTTGACGAACGCAAAGGAGAATGGTGTTGTTTCTTTTAGTAAGGGTGTTGATCATGAGGAGGATTATAGCTTGATGGTTCATGAGGATGATGAACCAAGCAAGAGCATGGTCCGTATTAACAATGGGCCAAGTAAGTGTACGGATTGGGTTCTAGATTTGGGAAGTTCCCATCACTTTGGTCCGTATTAACAATGGGCCAAGTAAGTGTACGGATTGGGTTTTAGATTTGGGAAGTTCCCATCACTTTTGTGGTAGGAAGGATTTGTTTTCTTCCTATGAGAAGTGTGAAGGTAAGGAGATGACTTTACCTAATGGAGAAAAGGTGAAAGTTGCAGGAGTCGGTGTTGTGGAGATCAAGCTCAAAAACGGCCACGTTGCAAGGATGACCAAGTTTAGACATGTCCTTGGGCTAGAGAAGAATTTGATCTCCTTGGGGATATTAGATCGTTTGGGTTATGAGGTTCTTATGCAAGATGGACAGGTTATGGTCACCAAAGGAATCATGGTGATCATGTATGGTAAAAGAAGAAACAAGAATCTTTTCCTGTTGAAGCATGAAGGGGTTTTAACTAGAGGGGAGGCGTGTGCATCTGTAGGCGTGACTTTATTTTCGCCTACCGCGGTATGAACGCGTTTATTTGACTACCCCATTGTTAAGGTTTTATTAAAAATACGTCTTTGAAGTCGCCAACAAATTTATAGAGGAAAACTTATAAACCTAATTCGATATTGAACTGATGATTAGTATTACGCGGCAAGATTATGGTGGGGGTGTTAATGTAAGGTAGCAGTAGTGTTGTAAGGCGAGAGGTGATGAATGTTGATGATGATAGAGATCAAGGATGGTGATTGGCATGGATAGCAATAGCAGAGGTAATGGGAGATCTGTAGTGAGCCGTTTATATTATGGTGTGTTGTGGAGTTGCCGTGAAGTATGAGAGTGATGAGGGTTCCGAGATTATATAGTGTAGGTTATTTAGGTAGTTGTATTGCCATAGGTTTTCTAAAAGATATTAGGTCTCTAAAACATTTATATTGAAAAATATTTTACAAAATAGTTAATAAGAGATATTAGAAAACACTTTGGAGAAAGATTATATTTATAAATGATATCTTTATTAACAAAACTAAATAAATTAATTAATTCTATTAATTAAATTGGGCTAGAAAAGAGGTTTTAAAAATTGGGCTTCTTAAAAAGACTATTTTTAAAAGGTTTTCGAAGATGGGATTTTATAAAGAGTTATTTAAAAACGTTTTAGAAAATGGGCTTAGTAAAACTAGTTATAAAAAAGGATTTCGGAAATGGGTTAATGAAAAGATTTATAAAATGGTTTGGGCTTAAACCATTTTATTTTAGACTCGTTCTTTATTCTTTCCTCGATCCTAAACAATTGGAGCAGGGTATTAGTCATCATAGGGTAGTAAATAGGGTGACACGATTATGTGTCTACAGAAGCCCTCACTTTGACTGAGGTTTGTAAAACTAAAAGCCAAATTATACGTGTTGGGACGAAGAATGATTCTAGCTAGATACTCTGCAATCCAAAATCAATCTTTTACACCGGTACCTGCAAAACATACAAAGTTTCAGGAACGGACGTATGTGAAACACATTTGCAAAAATAATTGTAAATTTGCAAAAAATGAAATGAAATGTGGAAAAAGGAATTATGAGCTATTTTGGTCCGGCTCATGTCGGGGTAAAGCTTTTGTCCTGCTCCAAGGCTATATGTGTAGAGCTTTTGTCCTGCTCCATGGCGATTGTATAGACCTTTTATCTCGCTCCAAGGCGAATGTATAGACCTTTTGTACCGCTCCAAGGCTGCATGGTGTAGAGCTTTTGTCTCGCTCCAGGGTTGTGTTAAAGTAGCTGAAGGCTGGCGCTTGTTTTCTGCTGTATTTGTCTTCAGGATCACGAACCATATTAGTGCTTTGTTTTCCGCTGTCTTAGCTCGTGATGGTCCGCAGACCTAACGGTTTGTTTTCCGCTATTAATTTGAAATGGTTCGCAGAGCCAACAGTTTGTTTTTCGTCGTTGATTTGAAATGGTCCGCAGACCTGACAGTTTGTTTTCCATTATTGATTTGAAATGGTTCGTAGACCCAACGGTTTGTCTTCTGTGGTTAGTTTGAAATGGTTCGCAGACCCAACGATTTGTTTTCCATCGTTAATTTGAAATGGTCTGCAGACCCAACGGTTTGTTTTCCATCGTTAGTTTGAAATGGTCCGCAGACCCAACGGTTTATTTTCCGTTCTTGATTTGAAAGGGTCCGCAAACCTAATGGTTTGTTTTCCGTTGTTGATACTCCTGAGTACTTGTTGTCTCTCGAGCAATGTATGTTGAAATTTTTTGAAAGTTCGTATTTTGTAAACTTTTGAAAGTTCGTTGGTTTGTTGCGCGCGACATCAAAGTGCAACGAACATTTGAAAATATTCAGATTCGAGCATGTGGGACCCACATGGCTAAGAAGCCCCCTAGCATGTTGTACAAGACTGTTCGCCGGACGCACAGACCTACGCTTGGCGCGGGATACTGCGCTGGATGCAGTTTGCTACGTGCGATGTGGTAACGAACATTTGAATTCATATGGAGTTGAGCCTGTGGGCCTCACTTGGCTAAAAAGCCCCCAAGCGCGTTGTACAGAGCTGTGCGCCAGACGCACAGACCTGCGCTTGGCGTGGGATGCTACGCTGGACACAGTCTGCTGCGTGTGGCACAGCATTGTCGGTGTGCTGGACGCACCATGTATATAGCGCTTGGCTTCTGTTGTTAAATTGTAATGGTCCGCAGACCTTGACAGAATATAACTCTTATAGAGTCGTTTGATGTTGGGTACCTGTAAATACAAATAACACACAGATATACAGACAAACAACTAGGGGTCATGCATGTGTCTCGTGATGTGGGTGCTAGTGTATGGATAGGAAAAGACTTGACCTATAAAGAGTGACCTCTAGTACTCTAGACTTAAAGGTGCTATCGTGTGTGCATACGTGTGTGTGTGTGTTACTCGATGACTTATGCTAGAATCCTATGGCTAAGGACAAAGGATGCAATGCTTGACACAATGTTTGGACGATGCAGATTTGTAATGCAAATGTAGAGATGTGACACTAATGCAGAGATATGACACTAATGCAGATGATATGATTTGATGATTGATCGTTCCATTAGAAGCTCAAAATTTCGTTTAGAAAACTGTTCTTGGAAGAGAAGAAATGAAACCCCCCCAAGGATGATCCTCGTAGGTTATATTTGATTCGAAATGCGTTGTTGTTGTTGTTACGGGCCTAAGTGAGCCCATAAAACAGTTAGGATCTTGTATGGGTCTCGAGCCCACAATCTTTTGTATCGACTCGTAATGAAGTCCTTATCAAGGTACACATGGAGCCCAAGGATGATCTATTCAGTTAATAGACTATGTTGGATTTGAAATACGTTATAGAACGAGCTTTTGTAGCACTTGAGTTGTATGTGTTTCGAGTTTTGTATGCTAAGGGCCTAAGTGAGCCCATAAAGTAGGTCCAATCTTGTATCAGTGTAGATTTTAAAACCCAAGATTTCATGTATAGACTCGTAATGAAGTCCTTATTACGGTAGGCCTAGACTTGGAGCCTATGATTTTCTGCGTGGATCGGTGATGAAGCCCCCAGTAAGATGGACTTTATGAAGTACTCAACTTGATTGCTTGATTTTGAAGATATCTCGTCACGCTTAGTAAAAGTTTCAACCAAATATTCCATATAGGGTTCCTAAGGTGAGAAAACAAGAAAGGCCAAAGAAAGGAACACTCAAAGATGAAGCGCGGTTATAGCACTGAGTGTTGAAAGGTTATGCTAAGGCTGGTTTAGAAGTGATAATGTAGCTTAGAAAAAGGAAGTGATTAGAATAAGAAAAGGTAGAGTCATAATGAATCGACTCACACAATGAGGTAGGCTAATGATGCAGGTTCAAATCCCAATATAGTTCTAAAGGTAGGGACGAGCATTGAAAATTCATGATTTGGGTGATCGTGTTTGTCTCATGGGCCTAGGCGAGCATTAAAAGTATGTTTTGAATTATAATGGTCGGGGTTCAAATGAGGTTGCCTACGTATCCATGATGGAATCAGGTTAGTTGTAGGTCTTAACATTTTAATTGGTGGCCGAGCATTTTGCTTTGGAGCCATTTGCAATGAAATAGGCATTGATTTGGAAGAGGTATTTGGCAAGAGTGGGTAATGATGCAGGTTTGGTCTGGTTTAAAGCGGTCGGACCTCATGGTCAGGTTTCCTACGTATCTTTATTCGTAGTTCAGGTTGATGAATGAGAAGATGCACTGACTTTTGCCTAAGTCGCCCTTATGGGTTTTCGACCTAGCGGGCTTGGGTTTGTATTTTTAGGGCTTATTGGGATGCAATATGCATGGTCATGAATTGTTTATGAGAGGTTTTATCAGAGGTATGATTTGGCTTGTAATGATTTTTGGTTGGAGGTCAAGGCTTATTGGTTAAAGTTGGAGTTGAAGGTTAAAGGTTTGAAAGAAGCACATTTGACATAGCTATTGACAAAGTTGTTAAAATCGAGATTCTAGTTTGAATCGCAAACGACCTATAGATTCGAATCGTATAATCGTAAGATTCTACAAACATGTATAATCAAGATATTGCACTCAATCTTCATTGAATATGCTAAAATTATAAGTTAAAAGACCTAAAAATTAGAAAAAATAGTTGTTTACCCACTATATTAGCAATAACTAACAATATATATCTATTATTTGCTTTGTTAGCATGATTTGAATTTGCGAGGTTTTCGCTAGTCAATAGAAATGTATAGAATCGTCTAGAATCGTGAATCGAATCGTCTACCATATTTTGAATCGTAAAATCGTAAGATTTTAAGATTTGAATCACGATTTTAATAACTTTGGCTATTGATGCGCTTATTTGCAACAAATCTTCTTCTCCTTTTTTTTCACATTTTGTACTTTTATCATTTTTTTTATTTTTTTTTCGCTTTGATTTTTGTTTTTGTTGTTGCTCTTTTTTTTTTACTTGCCCTTTACATTGAACTGTTGTCAAGTGCACTTCCCATGAGGTGGGTTAGAGGGAGAGGGATGTTATACATGATAAGGATTAGAGAATTAGTTGCGGGGAAAGAAAGGAATGCCTCTTTTATATTTGCCAGTTATATTCATTGCCTTTATTAGAATAGTCATGAGAATTAGAAATTCATTTCTTTTAAGGCGACAATCGTGATTTCCATTGATGCTCATTAGTGCAAGGTTAGAAATTAAATAAAAACTCATTTATTATTTGAAAGTTATGAGTACATGCGATAAAAAGGGAAATCCTATATCAGACTGGGAAAAAGGAGAGAGATGAAACAGAAAATAAAATCCTATGTCTAGACTCCTACGTCACGTGTGACAAGTGATCTTAAATCTGAGGTCTTTTTGTAGTAGGAGAAATTGGAAGTCTCCCATCATCGATCATGTCCTGAATAAGGCCTCGCAATGGGTAGCAATTGTCAGTCTTATGTCTATGGCCTCTATGGTACTTGCAATAAGCATCTTTGTCCCAATTTGGCCCCTTTTTATCTTCTCTGGATCTGGAGTAGGCCCAAGAGGGAAAGTGCGCCTTTTGCGTGAAGGCGGTCAAAAGCTGTTCCATAACATATACCCAGTGAAGTATATTCTCTCTTGTGTTTCCTTCGAGGCCTGGTGGCATTAAGTATAGGTCCATGTGAGACAGTGTCATGAAGGTGCTTAGAAGGCATTCCAATCAGAGTAACAATGAATGCGGAACTGATCGAAGGCCTTAGAATTGAGCTATGTGGTATGATGTTGTTAAGTTTATTGATCCTTTGTGGGTCAGCTACCATTGTATCGAAGCTATCTAGTGCCTTGTAATTTGCACTACCATTATCCTAAAAAACAGTGTAATTTGCCTCTAGTCTGCCAACACGTGCTACAAGATCTATTAGTATACTCGTCAACTCATCAATCTACTCTTGAAGTGTTCTTGACATGTTGCGTATTTCCTACAATGGATCATCCAGCAAGAGAATAGAGATGGAGTGATGATGGAGAGAAAGGAATGGAATGGGAGAATGTATGTTTGTTTGAAAACGTTGAGCTTCTACGAATAAAATATCATCTCCTAAATCAATGATATATATATTTTTCGAATTTTTTTTGTAGATGCACCTAGACCTAATGCATGTATGCATGACTCTTTTGAATGCACCTAGACCTAATGTATGTATGCATGACTCAATCTATGCGTTCGAACCTGTAAAGGCTGCCTACATATCCCAAAAGAGGAATCAGATTGCTTGTAGTTCAAGGACTACTAAATGCGGAATGCATAAAATGAAATGGAAATTATGGATGCAATTAGACTCATGTGGACTCTAGTTATGCATGAAGTGTAAATGATGGAATATGCAATGCAAAAGGATTCTAGTATGATTGCAGTCCTGATACGAAATCCTAGACTTGACAGACTTCTAATGACTTTAGAATTCTAGACTTGAAGGAGGCTAGACTCCTAACATGCATGAAACTCTAGTGGACCTAGACTCCTAAAATGAATGGAATCCGTTGAGGAGAGTGGAGGCCAGAGACGTAGTGGTGGTCGTGCGCCGGTAGTGCTGCTTGTTGTACGGGGTGGCGGGTGGGGAAGGGGAGGGAGGGGGTGGCAGTGGGTGGGGAAGGGGAGGGAGGGAAGGGGGTGGGGATGGGGGGGTGGTGGCGGTGGGTGGGCAAGGGGAGAGAGGGGTGGCGGTGGGTGGGGAAGGGGAGGGATGGAAGGGGGGTGGGGATGGGGTGGTGGTGGCGGTGGGTGGGCAAGGGGAGGGAGGGGTGGCGGTGGGTGGGCAAGGGGATGGAAGGGGTAGTAAAAAAAAATAATTTAATCACAACGAATCAGAGCAAGACACGTGTGCAATTAACCCATTCTCCTGGTCATTAACCTGTTTCAACAGGTCACAGTGCATTATGAGCGGATTATGATAAAAGGTTGGATTATTAAATAATAATCAAAAGGTTGGATTATTTTGATCGAACGGCCCAAAGGTTGGACTATTAGAATCAATTTTTCCAAAAAAAATTTGGAGATCATTTTTTTAAAAAAAGATAGGAGATATAGTTTGGTAAAGCATGAGGATAGAATTTTCGAAATAGATAGGAGATAAGAGATTGAAAATATCTTTTTGAGATGAATTTTTTTTGTTGATGAAAATAATAATAAAAAAAAGATAGAAGAATAAAGTGGTAAACGCTACAAGAAGGGTGAGACGTAACGTTAGCGATGCGCGAGACGCAGAGAAAGCACGAGACGCAGAGAAAGCGCAAGACGCATAAGAACGCGCAAGACGTAGAAGGACGCGCAAGACGAAACATCAGAGTTGCGCAGAACACGCTAACAAGCGTGACACGCAGTATCAATGCGTCAAACGCAGTAAGCGTGCGCGGGGCACAGATGACGGGGAGACTGTTGTAGTCTAGCATCGATGGTTCTCTTGAAGACACTTGGGCTCATCAGAGCCGTACACGTGTCACCTTAGTAAAAGAAGAGAAAAGCCTTGAATCTCTGGGCTACACTCAGCTGAGTTAAAAGGTTCAAATTCTGGCCCAACAGTCAGAGCCCAGCAGTGCCAAATGGCTGAAGGAGTGTGGTTAATAGACATCCTCCAGTCATGGTCTGCCACGTGTCATGATCTGATTCCTCAGCCAATCAGAGGCCACTATTGTAGGTCAGTTTTTAAGGTTAGCTGTCAACTTGCTATCACTATAAATACCCCTGAAATCAGGAGAAAACACATTCAATGCAAACAGTGCAAAGTTACTCTGATAAAATTCTCGCTCACTTTCTCTTTCTATCTCTACTTTCTCTCACTACTCCTGATAACTGACGTAAGCATCGGAGGGGGAACCACCACCCAAACCTCCAGGGTGGGTCCCTTTGTGCAGGTTCAGGAGCAGAGCAAAGACCAAGGACTAAGAGGATTCAGACATCGTTGCACAAGTCTCCAGCTGAAGAACACTCAAGATACTAATTTACTTGCTCGACAAGGATGCTAAGCCTACAGCTTACTTATTGGACAAGTAGACAAAACATTTGGCGCCGTCTGTGGGGAGACGCAACGATGACTGATTGTCAATCGTCCAACATTGCCAGGAATCGAAGCCTTCAAGTTAATGTCGAAGATACGGTGAAGCAAGAAAGACCACCTAGGGGAAGAGATAGACCTCCGTCCATTGTCAATGTTCCTGGACCAAGCCAGCAACCGGTCATCCAAGTGAACTTGGATCGTCCGCATTCGCCGCCCACCTGGAGAATGTCTTGAATGATTTTCGGGACTAAGATGGTGGCGGTCGTCCGAGAACGCATTAAAAGCAATATGCTGTTTTTTCATCACAACCCGGAGCCAGTGCTAACAATCCACCTCGTCCTAGAGGATGTTCTCAAGTAGATCGTCCAGGTCCTAGTCGACATGTTCGTCAAGAGCTCTCTAGGAGGACGGCAAGAGGAAAGCAGCCAGAGGATAATGATCAACGAAGGAAGATGGACTGGAACCTGGTTGTGAGGACTCGGGACCATGTTCGTCCAGCGGGCACCGCATGGAAACAGATGCCGAGAGAGTATCTAGAAGCAAAAGAAAGCTGCTGCGTTACAACGATCGCGACGGGATCTACACCATATTTGAGAGACCCTCCTTTGAGGTTGTCGTCCCGAGGGGAGGGACGAAGTTTAAGTCACTCTCTTGTTCATCCGCGACAGAGGAGACAGACGGTGGCTCGGCCCATGGTCTATAGGCGTCCAAAGGCCTGCAAACACTTCATCCAATCCTGTAATGAAAGAATATCGCAAGGAGTTCATACTCATTGAGGCACAGCTGGGAGCCCTCCGGATCAACTGGCCTACCCCATTCTCGGCCAGGATCATGGAGGCGCCCCCCTTCCCAAAGGTAAAACTCCCAACCATTGAGCCTTTTGATGGAACAAATGATCCTGATGATCACCTGTCTGCTTACAAACATCAGATGTACGTCCAAGGAGTGGACGATGCTACTTGGTGTAAGAATTTTCCAGCTACTTTGAAAGGAGTAGCGCAGAAATGGTTTAACAATCTCCTCCCCAATTCAGTCAACAACTTTACTGAACTCAACTTCTTATTCACTAGTCATTTTGTGGCCAACAAACAAGAGCAAAAGACGAGCATGCATTTAGGCAAGGTCATCCAAGGACCTAAAGAGGCTCTTAGAAGCTTCGTAAAGAGATTTAACCTAGAAGCCCTTCAGATCCAATATCTCAATGCCGGGGTGGCCTTTGATGCCTTCATCAGGGGTCTAAGGCCAGGAAGTTTTAAGTTTGATTTGGTTAAAAAGAAAATCACAACCCTTGCCGAGGCGTTAAGGGAAGCTGAAGCGTTTATTCATGCTACCGAAGTATGTACTGAGGCAAAGCATCCCGAGTCTAAGAAGCCTGAAGAGGTTGCTCAGCCAAAGAAGAGCAACCCCAAGAAGGCCGAGACTTGGGCCATAACCTCCAACACCACTCCGTCTAGAAAGAGCAAGAGAAAGGAGGCCGAGCCATCCTCATCCAATCCTGTTGAGTTTAACAAAGACCAATACTCCATCCTCATGGAGATTAAGGATCAGTATGAGTTGAAGGCCCCAGCTGAAATGAAGACTCCTTATAGAAATAGGGATAAGAGCAAGTATTGCCACTTCCACAAAGATTGTGGTCATGAGACCAATGAATGTAAGCACCTCAAGAGAGCTTTGGAAGAGTTAGCCCGAAAAGGAAAGATGAATTCCTATATGCCGCAAGGGGGAAGGAAGTTTCCAAGGAAAGATGATTGGCATAACAAGAAGTAGGAGAGTGCAAGCACAGACGAAGATGTTGTTCTCATAATCTCAGGTGGATTTGCTGCTAGGGGACCAACCAATAGAGGGCACAAAAACTACCTTAGGGAGCTCGGCCAAGT
The DNA here is from genome assembly GCA_947646795.1 of Beta lomatogona. Classification (NCBI taxonomy): domain Eukaryota; kingdom Viridiplantae; phylum Streptophyta; class Magnoliopsida; order Caryophyllales; family Amaranthaceae; genus Beta; species Beta lomatogona. Next base: position 2,099,809 of record CANSNZ010001289.1, read on the forward strand.
GTTGTTAGCTGATCAGACAAAGGCTGAGCCCTTCCCAAGGGTGGTAGTTAGTGAGCAAGATCGGGGCAGGTTGAGGACTCCCCATGATGATCCTTTGGTTGTAGAAATGAAAATAGCAAACCTGAGAGTTAGAAGGATCCTGATCGACGTCGGAAGTTCGACGGACATCATTAGTGCTGATTGCTTGTCCAGACTAATGTTTAAGGAGAAGAACTTAGTTCCCGTTCACCATCCCATCATAGGGTTTGGGGGAGGAGTCATCCATCCAATGGGAACTGTGACTTTGCCCGTTCGAGTGGGAGAGAAGGATGCAGCTAGAACCTTGTTTATCAAGTTCTTGGTGGTCCGAGACTTGACGGCCTACAATGTCATTCTTGGACAACCAACTCTGAATCATGTCAAAGCAGTCATAGTAACTCACATGATGATGATGAAGTATGAGTGTGATGATGGCCAGATTGGCTCATTATATGGAGACCAGCAGGTGGCTAGGGAATGTTATTTGACTACCCTCAAGCCGTCATCATGGAAAATAGGCAGCGAAGATCAGACGAAGGTTGCTGGTGAAAGGAAAACGTCTGGAATAGAGAAAGATCAGACGAAGATGGCTAGCGAGAGGAAAACGTCTGGATTTGTCAAAGACCAAGTCGCCTCTTTAAAGCCGACCATTGAGAGCCCTCAGACGCCTCTTGCTTCCTCAAGGAAAGCTTCTGAGCACCTCCCCAGCAAGAAGAGGAAATATGAAATCATCAAGGATGAACCCTCCTCGTCTGAAGAGGTCATGGCCATCATGGGACTAGCAGTAGAACGTCCAGAGCCAGTAGAAGCCCCTGAAGAGGTACGTCTGGATAAAGCTCGTCCAGAAAGGACCCTCAAAATTGGATCTTCACTCAGTCCTGGTTTGAAGGGTCATCTAGTCCACTTGCTGAAAGAGTTTCAAGATGTGTTTGCCTATTGCGTTGAGGAAATGCCTGGAATTGATCCGGAAGTAGCCGTCCACCGGTTGAATGTTGATCCAAATTTGAAACCTGGTTCGTCGGAAGAAGAGGCATTTGGGACCAGGCTAGAAACCAGGCGGTCGACCAAGAAGTTCAGAAATTGTTGGAATCCAAGTTCATCAAAGAAACCTATTATCCAGACTGGATAGAAAATGTGGTTATGGTGCCAAAGCCCAATGGCACCTGGAGAATGTGTGTGGACTACACGGGCCTCAACAAGGCTTGTCCTAAGGACAGTTTCCCTTTGCCTAAGTTGGATCGTCTAGTAGACTCCACAGCTGGTCATGCTTTGCTGAGCTTCATGGACGCTTATTCAGGTTTTCATCAAATCCCAATGTGGCCAGAGGATCAGGACAAAATGTCCTTCATTACTGAAAAAGGGTTGTATGGCTGGGTGAGGATGTCATTCGGCCTGCGCAATGCCCCGGCCACTTTTCAAAGATTGATTAATAATGTTTTTCAGCCGCAGTTGGGACGAAATATGGAGGCATATATTGACGATATGATAGTCAAGAGCCGTCAAGAAGAAAGTCATGTTGGAGATTTGAGATAAACTTTTGAAACTCTCAGGAAATACAAGTTAAAGCTGAACCCCAGCAAATGTGTCTTTGGGGTTTTGTCGGGGAAGTTTTTAGGTTTCTTGGTGGATCAGAGTGGAATAGAAGCCAACCCTGAAAAGATTCAAGCTGTTCTAGACATGAAGTCTCCTTCGAAGGTAAAAGAGGTACAGTGGCTGACGGGTTGCTTGGCTGCCCTTGGACGATTTTTGTCTAAGTCAGGCGACAAGTGTCATCACTTCTTTGCCACGATCAAGAAAAAAGCCAAGTTTGAATGGACAGCAGAGGCGGAGCAAGCCCTTCAGCATGTCAAAGATCATCTTCAGCAGCTGCCTAGGTTGGTCAGTCCCACCGAGGGGGAAAAGTTGTTTGTATACTTGGCTGTATCCACGCAAGCTGTGAGTGCCGTCCTGTTGGCTGAAAGAGACTCCGTCCAAATTCCCATATACTTTGTGAGTCACGTGCTCAAAGATGCGGAAAACAGGTACACTCCAGTCGAGAAGTTTGGATTGGCCCTAGTCATGGCCAGCAGAAAGTTGAGACCATATTTCTTGGCGCACAGTATAATTGTCTACACTGATCAGCCTTTGAAGCAAGTTCTGCAGAAGATGGAAGCTGCTGGACGAATGCTAAAATGGGCGGTTGAGCTTAACATGTTTGATATATCATTTGAACCAAGGAAAGCCATTAAGGGGCAAGCCTTGGCAGATTTTATAGTTGAGCTTACTCGACCAACCATAGAGCCAATATCTGATCCAGCTAGAGGAAGGAAGCATTGGACGCTCATGGTTGATGGATCGTCCACAGTCAATGGATGTGGAGCAGGAATCATTTGTCAATCTCCCGAGGGAGACAAGTTTGAATATGCATTAAGGTTCCAGTTCAGAGCGTCCAATAACGAAGCTGAATATGAGGCACTCTTAGCTGGAATCAAAATGTGCAAGGCGGTTTGAGCTGTTGAGATCGAGGCCAAATCGGACTCCCTCTTAGTTGTCGCCGGGTTAATGAAGATTTTGAATGCAAAGAAGCATCAATGAGCAAATACATGCGACTTATCAAAGATGAGATAGAGCCATTAAAACGATTTGTCCTCGACCAAGTACCAAGGTCGAAAAATCATCAAGCAGATGCTCTCTCGAAATTGGCCGGCACTGAAGGTGATGTGCCTGAACAGTTTTTTGGGAAGTCAAACCCAAAAAGAGCATTGACCAAGAACATATTATGTTTCTCGACCGAGGGATGTCTGGATGGAGCCGATCATAGAATATAAGAAGACGGGACGATTGCCTTCAGATCCTGTAGAAGCTAACTATGTGAAGGCTAGAGACAAGTGGTTTGAACTATGGGACGAGACACTTTACAAGAAGTCATTCAACCGGCCTCTGCTCAAGTGTGTCACCGAGAGAAGATGGTCCGGGGGGTTCTGAAAGAGCTCCATGAAGGTGCTTGTGCTTCTCACATTGGGGGAAGAGCTTTAGGCGAGAAGGCTTTAAGGACGGGGTACTACTGGCCTACCTTAAAGGAGGATGCTTTAGTCTATGCAAAGAAGTGTGATAGTTGTCTAAAGCATGGAAATGTGCATCAGAAGCCGTCCAACTATTTGACCCCCATCTTGTTCCCTCTGCCTTTTGCCAAATGGGGCATGGATATCCTAGGACCTTTCCCTGTGGCCGTTGGGCAAAAGAAGTTTGTGATAGTAGCAGTGGACTATTTCACTAAATGGATAGAAGCTGAAGCCATGCGAGGAATAACAACAAACGACGTCAAGGGCTTCATCTGGAAAAACATTATAACTCGATTTGGCATGCCTCAGTCAATCGTCTTTGATAATGGTCCACAGTTCGAAACGCCTAAGCTGAAAGAATGGCTGTCAGAAAGAGAAATCAAAGCTCACTTTGCGGCAGTCGCCCACCCACAAGCTAATGGGCAAGTCGAGTCCTTCAACAAGATTCTATCAAATGGAATCAAGAAGAAGCTGGATAACGCCAAAGGACAATGGGTTGAAGAACTGCAATTGGTGTTATGGTCCATTAGAACAACTGCTAAGAATTCTACAGGCGAGACGCCTTTCATGTTAGTCTATGGCACTGAAGCCGTCTTGCCTATTGAGGTTGAGGAGCCCACCCTTCGAGTCACGTTATACACAGAGGATGCCAACTGGGCCGCATTGCGCACGGCTTTGGACCAAGTCCCAGAAGTCAGGGGCAATGCCTTGCTAAGAATGCAATTGTACAAACTGCGTATGGCCCGGGAGTTTAACAAAAGAGTTGTTAGACGACCGCTAAAGGTGGGGGATCTTGTTCTAAGAAAGATGGAAGCGGTTGGACGAGCTAAAGAGTTGGGGAAGCTAACACCAAATTGGGAAGGACCTTATCTGATTGTCCAGGAGATACGCAGTGGGACTTTTCGTCTACAAGATCTAGATGGACGACCTATTCAGCGTACTTGGATTCAGACAACTTAAAGAAGTACCACGTCTAGCTCAGATCTTCGTCAGATATCTGTAGGGTAATTTGTAGTTACTCCAAAGTGCCACGGCACATGTTAGTAAGAAAAAAATTGTATACATGCATCTTGGCTTTCAGCCAAGCAAAATCCATATAATACAATTCCTACTTTCTTATCTCTTTGTTTATTTTCACCAAGTTACTTCGCTTTGGGGCATTAAATCAGTAACTCGTCTAACAGTGACCATAACTTGTAAAAAAAAAAAAATACAAACAATAGCAGAACGTCAAAATTGCTCACATTTACGCCGAACATCACTCCCTGAAAGAGACCGGCCAAAAATATAATGCAGATATGGCCGTCACATTGACAAAACCTCTAGTAAGAGTAACGTCAAAGTCTCTGAGAGAAAGCTGGCCTGAAATAAGACCTTAGTAAAGGATACTTACTTTCAAAAGCACGGACAACTAAGTAGTCCAGACCCTAGTAAGGGATCACTACTTAATGACGAGTGTTGCTCCCTCAAGGAAGCCGGCTAAAACATTCTTTGAGCATGAATCTCGAGCTCGTCCATCAACTTCAGTAGGCTCAGCCAAGGCTGGCCGCTCTCCTTCTTGGACTTTGGCTCTCCTTCAATATACGGATGAGCTAAGCCCAAGAAAGGGGGGATAATAGAAGCCTATAGGACGAGCTAAAGAGAGCAGGACGTCCAAAAACCAGGACCTAGCCAATAGATGCATCTGTGGTGGTTTGATAGGGCAGGACGAATGTTGGTAGCTCGAGCAAAACGGCATGAAAGTGGTCCGTCCACAACTCAGGTGCATTGGCCGTCTTCCATCTTTGGGCTTTACTCGTCTAATCGAGTAGATCGTCCAAAGATCAAGGATGATTGTCAACAAATACTTGGATATTTCATAAAATAACAGGTAATCGTCCAAGGGCAAGGAGGACAATCTTCTCGTATGAGCAAGTTTTAAAGATTAAAAATCTGAGCAGAATGTTCAACGATCATGACGAAGTTAAAGTTATACTTAGTCAAATTAAAATTGTTGAAAATAAGAGGCAAGCAATTGGCAAAAGTCTTTCATATATATCATGAGTAAAATTTACGAAATAAGGTTACTGAAGGACTATGGCTACAACGGCAGACAACCAAAGAAACTAGAAAAATAAACCTAAAACTAGGCTTCATCTTCAGCTTGAGTTTCTTGATCGTCCTCAGTCTTCCCATCCTCGGCTCCGTCTTCAGGGCTCCCATTCGCAGCCGCAGCCTCGTCGTCAGAATCAAGAAATTCCGGAGGTTCCTCGGCGCACACCATTGCCCGATGGACACTCTACTGGTATTCCAGGCGACGGACAAAGCTCGGGACCTCATCGGCTTCAGCCAGCATTTCGAAGGCCTTGACGGCCCAATCCTTGGATGTTTCTACAACATGTTCCAATCCTATTTTGGCATCGTCAAAAGTTTTGGAAACCGTCTTTTCCAGACGGACGGTTCTAGCCCTTAGGAGAATATTCTCCCTCCTCAGCTGAGCTGCGACAAGAAGAGCAGCATCCCTCTCACCCTTTAGATCAGTAGAGAGAGTATCTATGATCATCTTCAGACGGTCCCGCTCCCTGATCTGATCGTTGATGGTAACAAGATATTTCTTGTTCTTGGATTCCAGGTCTGCAGATCTCTTCTCCAGGGCGTCCAGTGACTGATGATGGAGGGTATTCGCCATCTCAATGTCGTGAATGGCCTTGTCGCCGGCCGTTGTAGCAAGATGGACGAGGTGCTTATTCTCTTTTCTGAGATCCCTCGCCCATTCCTCAGTTAACATGCTGCGAGCCAGAAGCTGGAACAATGAAAACAAATTAAGTTATTAGACGAGTTAAAAAGTATAAGTCAAGTATAAAACAAAACCGGCATAAAATAATACCTCGGCAGCAAGCTGGGACATGTAGCCCACATGCCCGGCACAAGCTCCCCTTAATCCTTTGATATAGGATTCAGGGTAGCACTTGAAGAGCTCCTGCTTAAGACGCTCTTTCTCCAACCTTGAAATTTTGGCGAAAGCAGGAGAAGACTCCTCGTCCGAATTAGCGAGGGGAGGAGTTGGGGGAATAGCAGGGCCTTTGCCCTTATCTGAAAGAGGGGGAGAGTCAGTAATCTTGATAGGAAAGACGATGGCTTGTCTATTGGACGGACTCATGGACCGTCCACCGACCCGCATCGTCCTAACTGTATTGGGGTAATACGACTCACCAGACGAAAGCGATGCTGTCCTAACAGCTAAAGGCATCTGTGGCACCAGCTTAGCCACCGAGCCGCTGAACCCTGGATAGTTCTCGGCAGCAACCAAAGCCAAGGCGGACTCTAGGTTGACTTCAGCAGAGTCGGCCGGCAAAACGCTGAGCGGAACAGCTACATGGGCATCCTTTCCATCCTCGGCCGGGCCAACAGTCGAAGGCTCCCTTTTAAGAGCCTTGGCTTGTGGGGGAGGCATGCTTTTCTCCCCGCTCTCGACAGCAGGAGCCGCCTTATCCGCCTTCTTCCTTGAAAAGCCCTTAGGCTTCTTTGCTGAAGGCTGGTCAGCTGAAGTAGTTGGCCTCTTTTTGGATGAGGATGACTTCCCAGGTGGAAGTTTGTTCGTAGGAGCATTTTTCTGCAAAAAGTAAAGGCATCAGATCGATCGTCCAAAAGACAAAAATAACTACTATTGCAAATCATCCAGACGAGTATGGCCCCAAGAAGGTGACCGTCCAAGTATGGACGTTCTTTTATGGTTGACCCTCGCCCATAAATTGGATGCAAAAATCCGCACGGAGTATGGCCCCAAGAAGGTGACCGTCCAAGTATGGACGTTCTTCTATGGTTGACCCTCGCCCATAAATTGGATGCAAAAATCCAGACGAGTATGACCCCAAGAAGGTGACCGTCCAAGTATGGACGTTCTTCTATGGTTGACCCTCGCCCAAAAATTGGATGCAAAAATCCGCAGCGAGTATGGTCCCAATGAGGTGACCGGCCCAAGTCTGGACGTTCTCCTTATTTGGGTGACCCTCGTCCAAGAATTGGACACCAATTCTTGGACGATCATGGCCCCAAGGAGGTGATCGTCCAAGTCTGGACGATCTCCTTCCTTGGGTGACCCTCGTGCAAGAGTTCGGCACCAATTCTTGGACGAGGATGGCCCCAAGGAGGTGACCGTCCAAGTCTGGACGTTCTCCTTCTTTGGGTGGCCCTCGTCCAAGAATTGGACACCAATTCTTGGACGATCATGGCCCCAAGGAGGTGACCGTCCAAGTCTGGATGATCTCCTTCCTTGGGTGACCCTCGTCCAAGAGTTGGGCACCAATTCTTGGACGAGCATGGCCCAAGGAGGTGACCGTCCAAGTCTGGACGTTCTCCTTCTTTGGGTGGCCCCCGTCCAAGAATTGGACACCAGTTCTTGGACGATCATGGCCCCAAGGAGGTGACCGTCCAAGTCTGGACGTTCTCCTTATTTGGGTGACCCTCGTCCAAGAGTTGGACACCAATTCTTGGACGAGCATGGCCCCAAGGAAGTGACCGTCCAAGTCTGGACGTTCTCCTTCTTTGGGTGACCCTCGTCCAAGAGTTGGATGCCAATTCCGGACGAGCTCATATGGTCCTCGTCAAAAAAAAAAAAAAAAATTAAAAAATTACCAATGTTTCTGCCCTTTTCTCGGCGCTACTCTTTGCATACTCCTTCCACAGATTATCTGTAAATTGGGACATGCTGATTTCCCCCGTTCAAGATGCTTTGAGGCGTTGTGTGGCCGAGTCTGCAAATAAGAAAAAAAAAATGTGTTCGTCATATGAGTTATGGACGAAGAGTTTTACTTGGATGATTTTAAATATACCTTTATCTTCAGCCAACCGCAAGCCGGCAGCGACCAAGAAGTCGTCTTGGTAAAACATTTCCTTAAAGGGTATCCAGTTAGATGGCCCCTTAAAAGATCGTTGGCCGGGTCTGGCCGCATAATGGATATGGGTAAAGGCTTGAAGGGAAAGGGCTAGGCCGCGTATCTCGCAGACGGCAATAAACGTCAGGATGTTGTGCTAAGCGTTTGGAGCCAGCTGGTTATGGCCGATGTGGTAGTGCTGCAGCACTTGTTCTACGAAGTCGTGAAGAGGAAACCTCAATCCAGCATCTAAGGCCAATTTATAGACGGCGAAATGGTTCCTGGGAGCATTCAGGATCGTCGCGTCGTTCTTAGGAATGACAAAGGAGAAGCCCGGCATGGGCATGAAAGACGACAAATAATTAGGGTCTGGTCCTAGTTTCTCTAACCACTTACGGTTAACTAAAATGAAGCCAGGATCCGAAAGGGGACCTAAACGTCTTCTAATCTCTGACGAGGTAGTAGAAGCCTCGTCTGATTCTTCGGCAGCGTCGGAATCGCAACCATTATTACCTTCGCGGTCTCCGCCATATTGGCGTCCCCGAAGTACCTGGTCTCGGGTCTTATTTCGAGTCTTCGCATCATGGTCGAAAGGAGGCCTCGTCCAAAGACCGAGCACTTTGGACCTCTCTTGCCTCATCGGCACCCGTCCGGTGGATTCCTCCATATCCGAGCTATTTGATGGGATTATTGCTTTTCGTCTTAGACGGGCCGTTTGCTTGACGCGCGCCGATTACCCCCGCAGGTAAAGACGGGTCGTCGACTTTCTCGGCCAAAACTATGAAAAAAATATGTACTCGGCCAGAAGAGGCCCAACTCTAGAATGTGCCGAAGAAGAAGTATCGGTTCTAGGGTCAAGACAAGCTCTTGGTCGGCTAGGATTATTTGGCGAAGATGATTCCATTTTATTGATTTTCTAAGAAAAAATAAAGAATAAAGAAGAATGAAAGGATCAAAGAAACGATACCTGCTAAGAACGTCTGGGCAATTCGGTGAAGGATGCTGAAACTGGACGATCTCTCTCTCTCTAGAAAATTCGCAGAGCTTCTCTCTCTAGAAAAAATTGTTCGAAGTGTTAAATGATTGAATGTTTTCACACCAAGGTTATTTATAGAGGGATAAGAAACTCATGGAGCCGGTCAAGAATGACCGAAAAGAGAATACAAAGGTCTAATATGACCGGTAAAACACAAGGGAAGGCGCGCCATTTCATTTCAAATTGAACTACCTTCAGGGTAAAAGGGCCTTAACCGTCAGATGGGCCGACAGTAAAAGCCCTTTTAGGGGCAAATGTTGTAGTCTAGCATCGATGGCTCTCTTGAAGACACTTGGGCTCATCAGAGCCGTACACGTGTCACCTTAGTAAAAGATGAGAAAAGCCTTGAATCTCCGGGCTACACTCACCGAGTTAAAAGGTTCAAATTCCGCCCAACAATCGAGCCCAAAGAAGTGCCAAATGGCCGGAAGGAGAGTGGTTAATGGACATCCCCCGGTCATGGTCCGCCACGTGTCATGATCGATTCCTCGCCCAATCGAGGCCACTATTGTATGTCGGTTTTTAAGGTTAGTTTGTCAACTTGCTATCACTATAAATACCCCGAAATCGGGAGAAAACACATTCAATGCAAACAAAGGCAAAGTTACTCGATAAAATTCTCTCTCACTTTCTCTTTCTATCTCTACTTTCTCTCACTACTCCTGATAACTGACTTAAGCATCGAAGGGGGAACCACCACCCAAACCTCCAGGGTGGGTCCCTTTGTGCAGGTTCGGGAGCAGAGCAAAGACCAAGGACTAAGAGGATTCAGACATCGTTGCACAAGTCTCCAGCTGAAGAACACTCAAGATACTAATTTACTTGCTCGACAAGGAAGCTAAACCTACAGCTTACTTGTTGGACAAGTAGACAAAACAGAGACGATTTTTAATTTTTTTGCTCGTCGCGCAAATTCTTTCGATAGTTTTGACTCGAAAACCGATAATACGAAACAATTACTGTCACACAGGCACAAATATGCACAAGTAGGATAATAAAATGCAATGTTCTCAACCTAAAGTCCAGTTCTACGTTTGAAACTATGGTCAGGTTAAGGTTAAGGCTGAAAGGGTCCATGACTAAGAGATTGATCCCACGTTTCGTACCCCTACTTAAAGAAGTGGCCACGTGTAAGACGCACTCCAGTTCTCAAGTCAGGAACAATAAAACGATGCCATGGTTGGGTAGGTTGCTTCTGACTAAGATCCAACACTATCGCTCAAGAAGCTTTTTGCAAGGACAAAGCGCAAACCCCCAGGGGGTGACCTCACACATAGAACATGTGCTAATGAGGCAAGGTAGATTGTCCTTATGGTGGCTGAACAATTGCCATGCATATGCAAAACAGTATATTATTCTAAAGCATAGAAAAAGAATGAATCTTATTTTTCAAGTTGCACCCACTCATTTTAAAAAATTAATTTTGTTAAAATCCTCCCCAGTGTAGTCACCAAATTGTAGGCGTGATTTTATTTTCGCCTACCACGGTGTGAGCGTGTTTATTTGACTACCCCATTGTTAAGGTTTTATTAAAAATACGTTTTTGAAGTTGCCAACAAATTTTTAGAGGAAAACTTATAAACCTAATTGGATATTGAACTGATGATTAGTCTTAGGCGGCAAAATTATGGTGGGGGTGTTAATGTAAGGTAGCAATAGAGTTGTAAGGCGAGAAGTAATGAATGTTGATGATGATAGAGATCAAGGGGGATGATTGGCGTGGATAGCAATAGAAGAGGAAATGGGAAGTCTGTAGTGAATCGTGTATATTATGGTGTGTTGTGGAGCTGTCGTGAATTATTAGGCGGCAAGATTATGGTGGGGGTGTTAATGTAAAGTAGCAGTAGAGTTGTAAGGCGAGAAGTGATGAATGTTGATGATGATTGAGATCAAGGGTGGTGATTAGCGTGGATAGCAATAGAAGAGGTAATGGGAAATTCTGTAGTGAGCCGTGTATATCATGGTGTGTTGTGGAGCTGCCGTGAGTTATGAGAGTGATGAGGGTTCCGAGATTATATAGTGTAGGTAGATTTAGGTAGTTATATTGCCATAGGTTTTTAAGAGATATTAGGTCTCTAAAAGATTTTTGAAAATAGTTAGTAAGAGATATTAGAAAACACTTTGGAGAAAAATTATCTTTATAAAAGATATTTTTATTAACAAAACTAATTAAATTAAATTAATTAATTCTATTAATTAAAATGGGCTAGAAAAGAGGTTTGAAAAATTAGGCTTCTTAAAAAGACTATTTTTAAAAGGTTTTCCAAGACGGGCTTTTATAAAATGTTATTTAAAAGCGTTTTAGAAAGTGGGCTTAGTAAAACTAGTTTTAAAAAAGGTTTTCAGAAATGGTTAATAAAAAGAGTTATAAAATGGTTTGGGCTTAAAACATTTATTTTAGACTCTTCTTTATTCTTTGCTTGATTCGGACCAATTGGAGCAGGGTATTAGTCATCATTGGGTACAAAATGGGGAGACACGATTATGTGTCTACAGGTTCGAGCAATATATTAGGCTGGAGGGGAGGTTTGTTAGATTACAAGCCCAATATAGCGGTCCATTATGGTGTTCGGGCATGTACTGAGTAAATGAACCAAGTTCAGAAGGTGCTCTGTCAAGTGGTCTGCGTTTTTAGTACTTGGTCTATGGAGTGGTTTGTGGACTGGTCTGTGCTGCCGACCACAAATACAAGACATGAAGCTTATGACTTGTTTAGTTTTAGTTTTTTGTTTCGTCTTCGTGGAATATTTCGATTTCCTAGTTTCATAGTATTTCCTATTTACTAGTTTAATGTACTTACAAAACTTAGAAAGATATTCTACTTGTTATAGAATATCTAGTGGTTGGTACTAGGAAGGTTGTTCGTTTCCTAATTCTAGTAGGTCTAGGGCTTAGGAAGTATGGAGTCTTATAAATAGGAGTTTATGGCTCATTGTTAGGGTGTGTGTTCGAAACAAATTGTGTGAGAAACCCAATTGTGAGAGTGTCTTGTGTAGTGTATTATTTTGATTGAGTAATATTGTGTGGTGAGGGATTTATTTATTCCTTCACATTAAAACTTATGTGTTTGTCGTTGTTTGTTCTTTGATTTTTTACTTACAAATTTTGATCCTTATTTCATAACACGGAAAGATCGATTTTCTCTTGATAACTAGTTGTTTTCAATTCATAGCTTTGTTGCGTAACATTTTTAACTTTATTTTTCAGTGAACTATTAGGAAGTTTTGGTTTTGCATTTTTATTCGATGAGGATGTCATATATTGTGTTTTGGATGCGACGAAGTTGGAGGACATTGTGGATGCTCATCTTATGTAAAAGTTCCCAGTTGATAGTTTTTGTTTGTACATATCTTAATTCCTACTAGTATTACTCAGTGCAAATGTCGGTTCAAGAAAAAACAGCAATCAGCTGATTGTTAAATAATCTATAAACTATAATGCAAGATTTGAGGACAAATATGTAAAAGTAACATTGAACAAAATCGATTACGGAACTGATGATGAATTAGCTTAACATAAATAAAAATGTCAATTCAGATATCTTTACCTTTTTCCAGGTGTTGTCGAATTTCTTTTGCGTGTATGTCTGTTGAAAATTTGAGATAAAGGCCGAAGGGAGAGAGTTGTGAGGAGAAACAGAGTGAGAGTTACAAAGGTTGTTGATTTTAAACAATACTTCTGGAATGGATTAATCTTGAAAAAAATTAAGCAAAAATTCAAACTAGATAATATGAAATTCAAGCACATCATTGTAAATATTCCTGTTTTTGCATATCTTTAGCTCTTACTTCTTTTGGGCATTGTTTTCCGGACTTCCTAAGATCCCAAGAGCAGATTCTCAACATGACAGTAATTTGAAGTCGTACAAGTATATAATGCTCATGATTCTCTAAAAGAAAATCCTTTTGCACTAATATTCTTAGTTGTTGTTTGATATACATGGGAGTTTAATTCCCATGGGAAATTCCATTTCCTATAAAGTTATATCCCTTAGTTGTTGTTTGGTTAACATAAGGAATTTGTAATTCCCATGAATTGATGTGGGAATTTTGAATGACCATGAGGGAGTGGGTGAATAAATTCCCATTTTTTGTGGGAATTTCAATTTCTCATGAATTTTCATTGCCCCATTTTTCCCACTTCCTGTCAACCAAATTACTACCCAAATTAAAAAATCATGGAAATTTCTATTACCTACATTATTTCATGTACCAAACAACCACCTGATTCATTCTGGATATATGTTTGAGTTTTCTGCTCTATATCACTTACCCTTTTTCCCCTTATAGATCCAATTCTGGACTTCATGGCCTAATTTTAATATATAGTGGTATCTAAATGCAAGTTTCTTGTGGTATTATTCATAATGATTTTACCTATTTTTGTTTCTACTGGTATATTTCTTAGACGGTTACACCGAGTCCTGAGAAGGTTCCCTTAGACTGGAACACTCACATTAAAATTGTTGTTGATTCAGTGGGGTCTAGGGTATATTCATTGCAAAGCCAGTACACTTGTCATTTTCCGGGACTTGAAACCTTCAAAATATGTTACTGGATAATGACTTTCATGCCAGACTCTCAGACTTTGGGCTGGCCAAGTTGGGACATGTTTGTGACAAGACCCATGTCTCTACCTGTGTGATGGGAACTTATGGATATTGTGCACCCCAATATGCCATGAGTGGTAAATTGACCGTAATATCTGATATCTATAGCTTGGGTGTTGTTCAATTGGAAAGTATCATTGGGCGTAAGGCAGTCGACCCAAATAGGGGTCATGTTTTTTTGCTCAGTATGAAAAGTATATATATCACTCAAAACTAATCAATTACAACCTAAGTCTCAAAATACAAGATTCATAAAAACACCATTACACCACAAAGGTTAATTACCTTGACCAGCCTCTATCTTTTCTACTTGTCTTCTTTGGAATAATACTATAACTTCTATCTATAACTTCTTTTTGCACTCTATTTACAGTTAAAATTGGTTGTACAACTTTGATATTCCAATATGCATCATTTCTAACCCACCAAACATTGTATATCAGAGCATGAAAAGCCAAAGTTAACACCTGCTTCTGTATCTTAATTCTTCTACTTCTCGCCAACCACTAGATCTTATGCTTCTGAGACAAACTAGATCTTATGATATTTTTATCCAGCGGTCCCAGCAACTACAAAATCTTCTCAACAATCTGTTTACTATAGCAACAGTCAAACAATAAGTGGTCTTGAGTTTCCACTTCCACTCCACACACTTGACACATAGCTGTATCACTGATACCATACTTACGTAATATATCTTTCATTACCAGCCAACCAAAGAATATGTGTTTTGTAACAACAAACCTGTTCCAGACAAATTTATCCTAGTGAACTTTAACATGCTCACCATTCAACAACTTGTACATCTCTTTAATAGAGTAATTCTTTATATTAACCATCTGCTCTTGAGCTATCACAGTCTTCATTCTTTCTTTATCTTCACAAATTTTCCTCCAATACCAGCTTGAGTCTTTTAGAGGTTGATACATCCACCAATTTCTATCTGTCACATACAACCCATTAACCCATTTGATCAGTAAACTATCTTTTTTTGCATTTATTGCCCCTACATATCCACCCACCAATTTCACAGTTCGAAGCGGGCTGGATCAGGCTTTTCGCGGGCTCAACCCACATGGCCCACGAAGTGGGATGGGCTGGATTGGCTCGCACTGTTGGCCATCTCTAACCCAAGGCAACATTGTTCCATTTTTTAACCTTTTTAATACCCGAACCACCTGCATATCTTGGATGACAAACTTGATCCCAAGCCATCTTCCCTGAATTGATCACCACCTTACAAATAAGCTCTGCACACTTTTTTAACTTCATTCAGAACAACTCTTGGAATTAAAAATATTTGAGCCGAGTAAATATGGACACTCATAAGCACTGAATTTACCAAGACTTATCTACCTTGGTAAGATAAATTCCTGCTCTTCTAAACTCTTCTGGAAGTCATTTTATCAATAAGCCCTTGCTATTCTTTTGAAGCAATCTTCTTATGGCAGATGGGCACCCCCAAATATCTAAAAGGGAGCTGACCTTTTTTGAACCCAGATACATCCAAAACCCTATGAATTTCTTCATTACTCATGCCTAAAGTATACATTTCAGTCTAACTTTTATTAACCTTCAAACCTAACACCTCAGAAAAGTGCTGAAAACTCTAAGCATAGTATAAATTGACATAAAGTCTTTTTTGCTACACAATATCACATCGTTAGCAAAACACAGGTGATTAAGCTTCATTCCTACACATCTAAGATGGAATTTAAACTGCTCACTATCTCCAACCACCCTCAATACCCTTATAAGACATTCCATGTACATAACAAAAAGCAGAGGAGACATAAGGTCTCCTTGCCTTAGACCTCTCTTGCCTTCAAAAAATCCAAAAGTTCACCATTCCACATCAAAGAAAATATAGGAGAGCTTACACACTCCATTATGAGTTTAACAAATTTTTCAGGAAACTTCAGTGCATCTAACATCTCTTCAAGAAACTCCCAAAGAATAGAATCATATGCTTTTTTCACATTCATTTTAATAATGTAATCGGGGCTTGTGTTTCTCCTCCCATAATTCTTCACATTATCTTGACTAATAAGAATATTATGAGCAATAAAACGACATTGAATGAAAGCAACCTGATTCCCAACAATTATATTAGGCAACACCAACTTAATTCTTTTTCAAATGATTATTGTAAAACATTTGTAAATAGAATTGCAATATGATATTGGTATATACTCTACAACACTACTAGGACACTTGGCTTTAGGAATTAAAGCCAATATAGTGTTGTTTACCTCTTTCAAAAGCATTCCTGAATTGAAAAAATCCAAAACCTGCTGCAATCACATCAGCACCCACTATTTCCCAAGAATCCTTATAGAAATAAGTTCCAAACCCATCTGGGTCTCCTGGAATTGAAAACAATGCCTCTTTCACCTCAGCACCTGTAACATTCTGTAATAAAGCATCAATCTGCCTCTCATTCAGAACTAGACCTTCTCTTATCACCTCTATATGTATTATGCCTTTCCTCTCCTTCGATGTACCCAGCAAACACCGATAGCACTTCAAAAAAGCCTCCTTAACACCGTCTACATTATCAATCCACACCCCATTCATATCATGAATACATTACACATTATTCTGCATCTTTCTTGCTTTAATTGATTGACGAAAATCTTACTATTCTCATCACCTCTTTACATCCAAGCAATCTTTGCCTTTTGCTGAAGAAAAGACAAATACATGTCATGAATCCTCCTATACTCCTTTGCAGCAGCTCTCTTATGATCACTTATCACATAGTCACCTCGATTCAAATTCAGCTGCTTTTGACACCCCTGAAAGTTTTTCAAAGCCATTGCATTAGCAACCTGAATGTTGCTAAAAGAGGCTTTATTTAAACATTTCAAGTCTTTTTTACCAGCTTCGATTTCGGAACTACTTTAAACATCAAAGACCCCTGAACCTCTATTTGCCAATTATTACGTACTCACTAATCTTTTAAACTCATGAGCCTCACTCCACATTTTATAATATCTGAATGGAGTTTTCCCACCTATAGCATCATGGCACTTGAGGATCACATGTGAGTGATCAAAGTAACCTTCAGACATGAAAAGAGCTTCAGCAGTAGGAAACTTATCAAGCCACACACTATTACCCAGCAGTCTTTCCAATTTACTAAAAACTCTGTCCTTACCCTGCTGTTTGTTGTTCCAGTTGTAGAAACAACCTACTACACAAACTTAATATCTTCTAAACCATACACAACAATACAATTTCGAAATGGCTTCATTTCACAATCTGTAACCACAACATGCACCGAGAGAAACTTAGAGAGAAAGATAATGTAATTCCTCCGTTCTAAAACAAATGAAACGTTAGGGAATACACGAATTAAGAAGAGGAGATAGATAGAGAGAAATAAAAAATTGACCCGTGTAATGAAGAGAGAAGTAAATGCTAAACATTTTAATTAATATAAAGTTTTTGAAGATTGAATGTTATCTTAAATTTATACATTTGTTTGAGTAGTTAAATAGTCGTATACTGCTTTTTCTGTGTAAATTCTTTGAAAAATAAATATTGAATTTAACTATTCTACTAACTAAAGAAATTGTTGCAATTCATTTCATATTTGAATAATTGTCATTTATTGTCTTCTACAATTTCAACAGCTACTTTTTCCAAACACTTGTAATTAAACAACTACTTTAAATGCTAATCGCTAATAGTTACTAGTAGACAGCTAGCAGCTACTGCAACATCTAACAAGAAGTTTTGCCAAACAGGCCCATAGTGATTTGGAATTCTCATCACCGCAAGCACGATATAACTTATCTACGGGACTTTTGGTATGTGGTACAGGTACGTATAGATATTATGAGAAATGATAAACATCTATTTGAAAGATATAAATAATAGTAAAATGGAACCCACAAAAATAAATCTTCCCTTGTATTAACCATAACAGCAACACTAACAACATCATCTTGGACCTTCATTCTCTCTCTCCTCCATTCACTGTCGTGCGTCGCTACTACCACTACTCGACCCTATTTTCTCTATCCTCTACGTGAGCTGCTGCAGCCACTTCTTCAATTCCTCGTTGTTGTAGTCACCGTCGGCGTTCTCAGTTAGCAGTAGAAGGGCTGATGTTGTTGAAATTGGTTATTTTTAGTTTTGTGGCTTGATTGTGTTAATCGTGGGTTTATCAATTGGAAATGATATTATTAAATGATACTGTAGACACATAATCGTGTCGCCCTATTTAAAGATCTAATGATGAAACATACCGCAGTCTTAATTGGTCCGACCCAAGGGCAGAGCAGTCTGAAAAGCCATTCAAACCCATTTCAAAAAGTGTTAAAGTCTTATTTTAAAGCCCAATTAATTATTCATGATAATTAATTGTATGTTGAGCCCAATCCTTTGAAAAGCCCAATTAATTGTTTAATAATAATTATTTTATTTTAATAAATAAATATTTTCAAAAGATATTTTTTATATTCTCATAATCGGATTTTATCCCGTTAAATCAGATTTCCGGAGTTAAAAGATAAAAGAAAATCTTTAAAACGCGTTTTTATCAAAAAACTATCAACATGTGTCAAAAACAAGGCGGTGAGCTGAGCGCAGCTGACTGTGCAGAGAGCAACTGACTGTGCTAAGCGCACAGACTTGCGTTGAGCGCACATGTCTTGCCACGTATTTGCCACGTAGGCCTGCGCCAAGCGCACAGAAATGCCACATAGACTTCTGTTTCATGAAGAGTTCTGCGGTAAGCGCACCTCACTGCGTGAGACACGGCTTTTCTTTCTTATCTTTTTCAAAAGCGCATACCACGTGTACGCTTTTTACTGGTCATGCCGTGTCATGTGCTTGCCACGTCAGCTGCGTAGGTGCAGTGCTGTTTTCCCTATAAATAGGATTGATTTCTGTACAGATTGCAGGACGGATTTTTCACATAACACTCGACGAATACTTTACAAACCTCTCGACGAACTACAAAATCTCCCTACAAAATTTATACTTTCAAACACAAAACACATTAAATCTACAAACTTACATACATTCAGATTTTCAGGCTTCACTATTGCTCATCACGAAGGTTGTCAATCTCGCAGACCCAAGCCACAGTATAATCCTGAAGGTCCTTAAATAAATTATTTTTATATTGAAGTTATTAACAGTTTTCTTTCTTGATGTAGATCTTTAATGTAATATTCTAACCTCTTTTCTATACTTTATTTTATGTTCATATTTTTCTTGCCTTTGTATATTATATGCTTGCCTGATTTTTCTATGCATATTAGATGATTGTCCTGCTTATTGCTTTTATCACCCACATGTTATTTTTTGCTAATCAAGACCTAAATAAATGTTCTAATATTAATCAGATTAATTTGGACAACCTGCTAGGTTCCCCGTAATATTGATTTCATAATAACATGTCACTAAAAGTTAGTCTTTTTTATGTGTTTCCTGAACCTACTTAGACTAAATATTTTTAAGGTGTTTAAAACATTATTTGATTATTCTTTGGCATAAAATTTGCAATGAATCAATATTTAGTAGAGGCCAACTTTGGGCGAATGTGGTTCATTATGACCATATTCGTACCATCACTCCCGAACTCAATCTTTGGTTCATTTTGACCATCCACTAGTAGAATAAATGCTTATTGTTGCGGTCATTAAGTGGCCTATTGCGGCGGTTTTGACTGCGCAGCAATAGGTAATTAATCTGTTGCTGCGGTTTTAAACCGCAGCAATTTTAAAACATATTGCTGCGGTTTTTTGAAAAAACCGCAGCAATATTTCCATTTTATCATTATTTAAATCAAACATATTGCTGCTGTTTCTGTGACAAACAACAGCAATATGTATATTTTTATTATAAAAAAGCGTTATATTGCTGTGGTTTGTCAGACAAACCGCAGCAATATACTTTTTTTTTATAATAAAAATTAAGATATTGCTGCGGTTTGTCAGACAAACCGCAAAGAATATGCCTTTTTTTATAATAAAAAAATCAGCATATTCTTTGCGGTTTGTCCGACAAACCGCAAAGAATATGTTTTTTTATTATATAAAAAACAGCATATTGCTGCGGTTTGACAAAGAAACCGCAGCAATATACTGGTTTTTTTTTTAAATATAATTTATTTTATGCAGAATGCAAGAAGCAGAATGTAGCAAGCAGGATGCAGCAAGCAGAATATTTTCTGCATAAATTTCGACAGAGCTCCGTTTGCAAATTGGATAAACCCATAATTGGGAATTAACCTGTACAATATTATATGCAACAACCATTTATCCATCATCCAAAATTCATCCAACATCCATCCATCATCCACAAATCATCCAACAAACAACGTCTAATCCAAAATTCATCCAACATCCATCCATCATCCAACTTCCACGCACAATCCAAATTCCAAGTTTAACAAGAAATATATACGATTCAATCAAACATAGATATCATATGATCCAACATATATATTTATATATCATGAAATCCAATCAATTAAGTCAATACGATTAACCAAAGTTAGCTTTCAATAGTTATATATATAAACTAACCTAACCTATGCAATGCAATTATCAATAAAGTATCTTGCCCACTTATTTTTCACCTCATTGATTTGATCTTCAGTATAAGGATCGCGGGTAAAGGTACGAGCAACCTGAAAATAATTCACCAAAGTTAGCTTTCAATAGTTATATATATAAAATATGAAATGAATAATAAGTGAACAAAAAACTTACTTCATCGAAATCCTCCGAACCAGAATATAAAGTGAGTACGTCAAAAATGTTGCGCATGACAAAATAACCGCACTCCGTGCCTCCTTGTTGTTGTGGGCACTTTAACGAAAGTTTTAAGAAAATGATGAGGAAATTTATCGTATAATGAGAATGACATAACATATGCTTTTAATTGAATAAAATAAGTCTATTATACCTTAACACATCTCCAAATAAGCTTGTTGTGACGAACTTCGTTTCCGCTCCTCCGAAACCTCCTAAAAGCACTACATAAAACAAAATCAAATGATCAGTTACACTTTATTTGCTTTATATTATAATTTAAATTCATTTAAAATATATCAAAACGATCAACTTACGCTATCATAGGCGGTCTAATCGTTAACTTCCGCTCCTTGTGAAAGCTAGCGGAATCAAAGACGTAAATAATCCCGAGCATGGGACGTATGACAAGGAGCATCCAATGACGGCTATTGCAAGATTGAATAATAATAATTACTTAAAAAATTCACATGTCATGCAACAATCAATATTTGTAAAACTATTAAGATAGAATATTACTCTTGAAAGATTGGCGCGAAGATGATATTTGCACCAGCAACGACGGATCCAGTCAAAGCACACTGAATGTAAGTCATTACATTCTCCAAAGCATGCACATCCGCGGTACTCTCCGGGCACATCCAACAAACTTGAACAGCATCCCCAAATCCATCCAAGTCAGACTGTGTTGCCCTAAAAAAAATAGATAAACATAAATTTTATGTGGAAAATACAACTATCATACAATGAAATGTAAAAAAAATCATAACTTTGATTATTGTTACCTCATGTACACTTGGATAATAGAAATATTAAGAATCTCCCCTTTCAAGAACTGAGCAATATCGTCCTTGGTCAGATAAGCGGTGGCATCTTCTGAATAATGGAATAATGAGCTCGGCAAGGTTACACCAATAGTATCATCGTCGGCGTTGGCAAGGGCTAACTCCTTACAGTCTTCAGTGAGTGATTCCAAGAACGATACATCATCAACAACTGGACTATAACGAGTAGCCGAACCGGCTGAAAGCTGCTGGCTAGGACATCTAACAGCCTCCTCCGAAATCCCCTTTTGTTTTTTAGGTGTCGGTGTAACCTGATAATAATTTTTTAGAACGAGCATAAGATTATGTAATTTTTTCATTTAATCCTATTATTTGTACAAAAATGGATAAAATTTGAAGAATTACCTCATCACCTAATATTTGCACTAAATTTTTTGGCCATTGCACCCACGTACCCAATGCAGTTTTCGTTGTGTCAATTTCATATGCAGGGACGGGGACAGGTAGTGGCAAATGACCATACTTCTCTACAAAACGATGAATTTTCACTCGAAGGTGATCATTCATCATTCTAGACCCATGAACTGTAGTGGTCTCATGAAAAGCATAAGAATGTGCATCTGCCACTAGACAAGTCTTTCCACTAGTTGGATCTATCAAATACAATCGACAGGGAGTCTCGTCCTAACAATAACATAAAGTTCTAAATATATAAGATAAGTATTTGTATAAAGCACATATGTATATGATAATTATTTGTATAAAGCACATGTATATATGATAATTATTTGTATAAAACACATGTATATATGATCCTTATTTGTATAAAGCAAATGTGTATATGATAAATATATGTACCTTCGAATGAGGAGAATGAGTGTCTCCAAATCCAGATAGTGGAGTACGTAGCTGAGTGGGCTGTGAAGTAGATGGCCCAGCAGATGGTGAAGCAGCTGATGGAACAAATGGAGGAAAAGGTAGCTGAGTAGGCTGAAAAGTAGCTGGCCCAGAAGATGCTGAAGCAGGTGATGGAACAAATGGAGGAAAAGGTAGCTGAGTGGGCTGAAAAGCAGCTGGCCCAGAAGATGCTGAAGTAGGTGATGGAACAAATGGCGAAAAAGGTAGCTGAGTGGGCTGAAAAGCAGCTGGCCCAGTAGATGGTGAAGCAGCTGATGGAACAAATGGTGCAACAAATGGTGGAGTAGGTAGCTGAGTGGGATGTGAAAGCGCCACATTTGGCATATATGTGGCAATGTCAATTCTCCACCTTTCAGCCATTTTCTGCATGAATGCTTCCTCTTGTTCCTGACTCGAGCTCCAATAGTTCCTAGGAGGTGGAAGACCAAAAGCCTTCCTATAGCCAACATTGTAGCCTCCAAAACCATAACAACGACCCGAGTGATCTGGCTTCTCTCCATGAGCCATAAAAAGGGCGTCTTTGTTACGTACCAGAGTGAACTCACCCGTGGCTTGCTTCTCCTTGTACTCCAACTGCAAAAAAACAAGTTCCAAATAACAAAAAAGTATTTAATAGATAAAAAACGTATATATGTCAAACTAAAAGTTATATATAGTGATATACATACGTATTTGTCAGCTGCAATCTTTGTTTCCTCAACTGGAATAAACCTTTGTTTGGTGACTGGATCCTTCTTATGCATCGCGCACCACCAGTCATCACCCCGAGTAACATGAGAGGACACCGAGGAGGATGGTGAACTAGATGACGATCCTGCAGAATCAAAACTAGGTGGAGAAAAGTTCTCCTGCTTCCACAACTCTCTAGCATCCCCATAGTTCCTTTGCCCTAAGTGGTGATGATGTGTATTCTTTTTTGCACTCTCGAGCGCCTTTTCTCGCTTTTTCTACAATAAAAAACACATTAAGTTAGTAGAATATAATTTAATTTAATAAAACACATTAAGTTATTAGAATATAATTTAACTTACTACAGCCTCATCTGACGTCATAGCCTCTTTAAAGGTAAGTCAATCCTCCATCTTGATGTGCTTATATACATCTGGCGGAGTATCACCTAGCTTCTCCTTCTTTGATCTGACTCTGGTCATTGTGATCCAACCAGATACCAATTTGCTCTTGAAATCCCTCCATCTTGAGTTCACAGCAGTCAAGTAATGCCTCTTATAGCTTATCTCGTCCGGAAGGTGAAACATATTCTGTTTTCCATCATAAATAAATAAATAAGCACGTTAGCTCAACAATAGAACAATAAATCCCAAAATTGTAAATGAAACAAATCTTACCATAGTGTCTGTCCACATCAAATCCAACAAGGCAGGAGAAATGTTTTTCCATTTCCAATTGATGTTAAGCCTGCGTATAGAAAGATCGATCCAAATACCATACTTTGATCTCCACGTGCCTAATAGAAAAAACAATTACAAATCCAAAAATTAAATCATAAGCATGGTAAATTATAACTATCTTACAATCAATAATTACCTGTTGCTCTCCCCAATTCATCAAACTTTAAGAACATATCTTCTGTGTTGTGGAGATTCATCGTGGGACCTCTTTTACTCTTTCTAGCTGCCTTTGTCTTCCCACCTGACTTATTCCCCCTCCCTTGTGCACCATAATATGCACTGGTCTGACGAGGATCTAAGAATCAAAATAAGGAAACTAAATTAGAGAACGAACAAATAAATGACATATTCAATATTACAATAATCGCGAACCTGAGGGGGTGGGCGACGTGGATCGGATGTCACCTCAATGTCAAGTAAAGCATTTCTATCAGCTTCTACTTCCATTCTTTCCATCCAAGCATCAAACGCATCTGCAGCACGATCACTGTCCTCCCCCTGGTCAGCCTCCTTTTCCGGGTGAAATGGTGCATCGGAATCCGATGACTGATCGGCCGAACCGTCACTAGCCATATCTGTAACATATACATAGAAACAACAAAAAGTGTTAACAAAATTTAAAACAATATATATCAACACATTATTGTAATGAAATCTATTATAAGTACATCAATTTAGTATTCAAATTACTCATATAGAACATTTTTTACCTTTAATTTTGGTCAATAGGTTGCTCGATGACCGTTATACCTTCCTGGTGATCCATTCACATGTAACTATTTTCAGTATCAGACACATCCATCATATCATCACTTGGGATTGAGAAAGGGGGGATATCATCAAACTTATCATATTCTTGTTCATCGTCAACATCACCAACTCCTAAAATTCACCTTTTACCATTAACAACAATGCACCACTGAGTGTCTATAGGATCAGATACATAAAACACTTGTTTTGCTTGTGATGCGAGGATAAAAGGTTCTTCAGTGTCACGCAAACGACTCATATCAACTAGAGTAAAACCACACTCATCCTTTCGCAAACCACGTCTATTATCCGCCCACTTGCATTGAAAAATAGGCATAGTGAAGTCACAATAATCGAGCTCCCATATTTCCTGAATGATCCCATAATATGATTGTTTAGCATCAATCGGAGTTTTATCCTTTGCACTCGCATACTCCCTAGATGATGTAACCATTGAAACCCCACAATTCTGTACCACCTTTGATTTCTTGTCTTGACGTTCAGTGTAAAAGGTAAATCCATTGATATCATACCCCTCATACGATTTAAAACTGTCACGTGGACCGTATGCAACCACTTAATTGTATCGGGTACATGATGGTCGTTTGCAAACAATTCACCAATTACTTTATTATGGAACCAATAAATGAAAGACCTGTTATGCTCATTCATCAACGCCCTCTCCCCTTTTGACGGGTTTTTGTGGCGCAATTCACGCATATGTCTCTCTAAGTGTGGATTAACTTCAGTAACATGGTGCAACACGAAAAGATGAGCTTTATTCAACTCACTCAATGAAGGCGAAATATGTCGCATTCCGACACCACCCTTGCCTTCTAACCTTCCCTCGTGTCTGGACTTTGGAAGGCCTATCGTCACATCCTTAGCAAAATGAGAAGAACAATATCCTCCAACCTCTTCGGCAATTGTTCCTTGAATAATACTCGCCATTGGTCTTGCTGGGTTCCTTACTTTCTTTTTCAAAGAACCCATATGTCTCTCAAAAGGGTATGCCCATCTTAAAAACACAGGACCACACAGTTTAATCTCTCTTACCAAATGAAGGACTAAGTGAACCATAATGTCAAAAAAAGAAGGTGGAAAATACATCTCAAATTGACAAAGTGTTATCACCACCTCATTTTGCAAAGCATCCAACTTATCAGGGTCAAGTACCTTGTTGCATATGGTATTGAAAAATGAACACAACCTCGTGATGGCAAGCCTGACATGTTTTGGAAGAATCCTGCGTATTGCAATCGGCAAAAACACTTGCATCAACACATGACAGTCATGGGACTTCAGCCCAATTAATTTCAGATCAATCAAAGGAACAAGTCTTCTCATGTTAGATGAGTATCCAGTGGGAACCTTAATACCGTATAAACACTCACAGAACAATCGTTTCTCTTGCCTAGACAATGTATAACAAGCTGGAGGCAAATATGTTGTTGTTCCCTTTCCTTTCTTAGTTTTTTCCTTAAACTTTGGCCATAAATTAGGCCGAATCTTCAATTTCTCCATATCTCTGCGAACTTTCAGACCATCCTTAGTTTTTCCCTGCATATTCAACAGAGTACCAATAATTGCATCACAAACATTTTTTTCAATGTGCATTACATCGAGACAATGTCTAACTGGTAAGTATTTCCAATAAGGAAGTCTCCAGAATATAGACTCTTTTTTCCAAATGACACCATCGTCTTCCGAAGGTTTAACCCCCTTACCAAATATTGTGCCCATCCCCTTAACACGATTATAAACTTCTTTTCCGGTCAACGGTCTAGAAGCTGGAGCATTTTCAACTAACCCGTTAAATGGTGCTTTTTTCTTTCGATATGGATGAGAATTATGTAGGAATTGCCTATTAATGATATAGACATGTTTCCTACAATGTGGCAAATGTGTAGCATCCATACCATTCTCACAAATGGGACATGCCTTTTTTCCTTTGACCTTATACCCCGACAAATTGGCATAAGCAGGATAATTATTTATAGTACAGAATAGCATAGCACGAAGCCTGAAATCTTCATTGGAATACGCATCAAATACCATAACACCTTCGTCCCACATCTTTTTGAGATCTTCGATGAGAGGTGCAAGATAGTTGTCTATATCATTTCCCGGCTGTTTAGGCCCAGAAATTAAGAGAGACAACATAATATACTTCCGCTTCATGCACAACCATGGAGGAAGATTGTATATCACTAACGTAACGAGGCCAAGTACTATGTTGACTACTCAAAGTACCGTAAGGGTTCATTCCGTCCGTACACAATGCAAGTCTCAAGTTCCTAACTTCCTGACCAAATTCCCGATATCTGGAATCTATAGCCTTCCATTGAGGAGAATTTGCTGGATGCGTAAGCATCCCATCTTTCTTTCTCCGATCAGCATGCCATCTTAGGTTCTTTGCATCTTCTTTGATAGAAAATAGCCTCCTAAACCTTGGCACAATTAGAAGATACCACAACACTTTCGCAGAAGGACCCGTATTGCCCGGCCCAGGCTCAACCCCATCCGGCAATTTATAGCGGGACTTACCACACCTCGGGCATTCATAAAGGTCTGCATTCTCATTTCGATACAACACGCAATCATTCGGACATGCATCAATCCGCTCATATTCTAAACCCAAAGGACACATTAATTTTTTGGCATAGTAGGTGGATTTTGGTAATAAATTACCCTCAGGAAACATATCTTGTAAAGCTTCTAAGAGTTCTGTGAAGCCTACATCAGTCAAATTATGTTTCGCTTTGATGTTGAAAAGGGTTAAAACCCCACTCAATTGAGTGTATTTTGTACACCCTGGATAAAAGGGGTTTCCCAGCAGCTTCAGACAAACTGTCAAACACTCGTGGCCGCTCTTTAAAATGGTCACGTGCCCCTTCCAACATCTCACCTAATCGATCATCACCAAACTCTTCATCCTCAGTGTCACTATTATCTCCGTTATCATTTTCATTACCTACAACATCATCACTGATAAGTGCATATATTGCTATATTTTTAGTCCTTAAAATTAGTCTTATAGTTGTCTTCTATGTGTTATTTTATAATATTTATTGACTTTTATTAATAAGTGAGTCATTTATGTCCATATTATATTTTATTGAATAATTAGCTTAAATAGTGTGTTATTTTAATTATAGGTTCACATTGGTAAAGGAAGACAAAAAGAAAAAAAAAAAAAAGAAGAAAAGGAGAAAAATAGCAAGTGAAGCCTAATCCTACGTGTGGAGCAAAGAAAGAAAAGAGAGTTGACTTCCTTCACATTATCTCCCACTTTCACAAGTAAATGGCAGTACCAAAGAAATAGGAAACATTCCTATTTCTCTCTTCCACGAACAGAATACAAGAGGAGGAATTTATTTCCTCAAATTTTCAAGATCTGATTGATAGTAAAATCACGGGGCTAATATGGAGCAAATCAATTGTTTCTTTTCTTCTACAAGCAACTTCCCTAAAATTGGTAATTGGGGATTTCTCAATTGGGTATATAAATCCCTAATTTTTACCACAAGGGACACAAGCAAAGCGACAAAAATTTAGAGTTGTGAGAGCAAGGTAGTTATACAAGGAGATCCGAGGCTACGAGATTGAGGAGTATTGCAGGAGAGGGTCGACATTAGTGAAGAATCAAGTGCAGCGGCTGCCTTGGGTTAATCCGAATTTCATAAGTTTCTCCGTACTTTATTCTTTAATTTTCTAGTTCTTGTGATTGAACTTGGTTGTTATACTTGTTAATTAGTTGTTATTTTGGTTTCTAATTTCTGATTTTGGTCTATGTGTTTGAACGCTGAGTTTATTCATATTTCAATGTTAAGTCTGGTTTTTATTCAATTCATATGTTCGTTGCTAGAATTAAAAGTTTAATACTTTATGCTTGTGATAGTGCACGATTACATGTATACAGTAACTAAGCTATGCTAGATTTCTATTAGGCGCGGCGTTTAATGGTTATTTAGATTTGTTAACGGCTTAATATTATTGTTGTGAGCGGCTCATAGTAATTTTATTGAGTTTATGAATTGATCTGATAAAGGAAGTTTATCGGGGTTGGCAATATTTTAGCAAGATTCTAAGTTTTTAGTGAGCTTAATAACGAACTGACCGCGGCGGTAGTTTGACAACCTAGATACTAAACTTATTATTGAACTAGACCAAATGACTGGGATTAAGAAACTAAGTTGTGTCTAATTTATCCATGATCGAACCTAAGTTATGTTGGTTGCTTGTTTGTCACTTGTGAATAGTAGAGTAGTATTTCTTTTATCTCTAAATTTATTTATATTAGTTACTCTAGTATGATTTCAAAACCCCCCCATTCTATGTTCATATTAGTAAATAATGTATATTTTAGTGGTCATATTCTTTATGTACATAATAGTTTATTTTTGTTATGAGTTAAACTTTGAGAGTTAGGAATTTTAATAATCTTCTCGTGGGATCGACCCTTTCTTACCCTTTTACTAGTTGTTAATATTTTTGAAGGACTAAGATAGGTATTATAAATTATTAATTTGTGTACGGTAAACGACACGTATCAAATTTTGGCGCCGTTGCCGGGGAGATTATTTTTTATCTTAATGTCAATGTTTAAATTATCTCAAAAATTATACTTGTAGATTTATTTTAAAAAAAACAAAAATAAAAACTTTGCCATCTTGGTTTGTCTAGACTAATTGGGCGAGTCAGATATTTCTCTTTATATAGTATGTTTCCTGATCTTTGTTTTTGCATACTATGTGCTTGGTTGTTTCTTTCTTGCTGATTTACTAGTTTAACTTTTGCATTTTTTTTTTTAGAGATTTATTTTTCCTAATGTCATAAGTTTAACTAATCCTACATTTATAGTACATAGTGGTTAATGTATTTGCTTCTATGCGAGAGTAGCTGCACTAATGTACTCTTAGCACTGTGACTGCAATCATTATATGCAGCCAGCTGGTTTACTTGGCATCTTATAGTGCATTATATAAACATATCAATGTCATGTTTGCATAGAACCTTTTGGCATGATATTGGCTTCTTTCAACTCCTTGCGTTATATTAGTTTGGATTATATGTGTCACCTTGGTTCTTTCCTATAATTACACTCTTTAGTGTTTCATTCTATAGTTTTGGATTTCCAATGCATTAAACATCTAATGTGACTGCATCTTAATAGTCTGTAAAATTTTCTTTTACCTGATAGTAATTTTGCTAAGTGATTTTCAGATTCTTGCCAATAACTGTAAGAATATGACATGACGGACTATGTCAAGAATCGGATTTTGTTTTAGATCGCTTAGTATGTTTTTTTTATTTTTATTTTTCATTGTTAATGAGACCGTGTGCGTTCTTCGCTTTGTGTGATGTTACCTGCACCTTTTTCTTATGTTCTGCTTCTTATCTCTACTTGTTAGTTGATTAACTTATTATATTTCTTGTTTCCATTATGATTTAGACCAATTGATTTGTCTCGCCTATTCCATTTTGTCAACTCTGTCTTTTATTTATGTATGAATCTGGTTACATAAATCATGTTAGACCTCTATCTTCTTTAGGATTAGAAGTTCAGAGCTTATAATGACAATAAAAATAAAGAAAGAGAAGTACGCTTAAATGAGTATAGTGTATACATATGTTAAATGGATAGGTGGTTAACATCATATGTGCCTCATGTCTTAATTGCTTGAATATATTGGAACTATCCACCTAATGGTCTGCTGGAACTAACATGATTGTCAGCATATTTACATTATAATACTGGCTATACAATTGTTGCACGATAGATAATCATGTCATATGCATATTTACCTTTGAAATTTTATTTAGAGACTATAATATATCATGATTTATGTCTTTTACTTGTTTTGGGGCATGGATAAAGGTAGCTTAATTTAAGCAAAAATTGGAACCACTTGACTTCTTGAATAAAAAAACCTTATGAAGCTGCAGTTTAATATGTTGTATTTGGTGTGTTTTCTTTTTGGTAATGTCCATATATGCATGTGGTGTCACCTTATGTTGTATAAACAGTGGGTATATAAGTAATTGATTTGTGCCTTGCATTGCTTTACTTGACCAGTTGGTATTGGGAGTGACGATTAAGTGATAGAGTAGTCATGAATTATTAATTTTTTTTACCTAATCGATTCTCTCTTGATTTTGTTTGTGCTCACTACTACAAAGCTTGCTTATATCAGTGAGTTGATTTTTGCTGCTGAGTGTATGCAAGTTCTAGCTGCTCCTATTTATGCTTTATATAATTTTTGTAAATTGAACTTCATATTACCGATTTCTGCATCTGTCACCAGTTTAATTCTTCCGTAAACAAACTGCAAGTCACCTGAAGTATTTAATAGTTCTGGATTTTCTGTTTACAGTACATGAACACACGCTTACGACGTGAACGATTGTTGTTTGATCCAAAAATAGAGCGGACAGCCAGAAAAACAAGGAAAGAATTCTTACAAAAACAACGAGAAGAACATTTTTATCTTGAGAACTTATTCAAAGACGAAGAAGAGATGGGTGATGAAAGAACCTTGAAGGAGCTAGCTGCACCAAAGCTGGATGATGAACCACTTGGCATCGTTTTTCCAACCTTGGAAAAACCTCTAAAGTTAAACTCAGGTTTTCTCAACCTTTTACCAAAATTCTATGGCCATGGAGGTGAGGATCCGAATCGATTTCTTAAAGAATTTTTGGTTGTTTGTTCTTCTATAAAACCTGAAGGTATGGATCCTAATCATGTCAAACTACATTCTTTTCCATTTTCATTGTTTGACATAGCTAAAGATTGGTTGTATTCCCTTTCTCCTGGATCAATTACTACCTGGGATGCATTACAAAAAGCTTTTCTAGAAAATTTCTTCCCTGCAAGTAGAATTGGATCCATTAGGAAGGAGATTTGTGGTGTCAAACAACATTCTAATGAGTCATTATATGAATATTGGGAACGTTTTAAGAGACTTTGTGCTTCTTGTCCCCAACATCAAATTAGTGACCAACTTCTTATCCAATATTTTTATGAGGGTCTTTTGGGTAACAATAAAAATATGATTGATGCGGCTAGTGGGGGTGCTTTAGTTGATAAAACACCTACACAAGCCAGACAATTAATTAGTAACATGGCCCAAAATGCTCGACAATTTTGCTCACGTAACGATGTGAAAACAGTAAATGAAATTGACTTAACTTCTGTTAAGAGTTAGTTACAGGAAAATGCACAACAAATAGCCACCCTCACTACATTGATGTCTAAGTTTGTTGGGAATGAATCTAAGGCTAAAGTTTGTGGTATTTGTTTTGATTTTTCTCACTCTTACGATGCTTGTCCTCTTTGTGCAATTTGAAAATGTGAATGCATTAGGTGGTTTCTCTGGTCAGAACCAACGAAAATATGATCCTTAATCACCTACATATAATGAAGGTTGGAGAGACCACCCGAACTTAAGATATGGACCGAGACCTCAATTTACTCAAGCTAATCCTAGACCTTTTGTTCCTCATAACCCTCAATCTCAACCTTCTAGCCCTTCCTTAGAAGACCTAGTTAAGCAATTAACTAACCAAATAGGGCAAGTGCATAACCAAGGTGTTCAATTTCAAAAGAAAACTGACTCCCACTTGCAGCAATTAGATAGCCAAATTGGCCAAATTTGCACTTCCTTGAGTAATTTAGAATCACATTTTGCAGGCAAACTTCCATCTCAGCCACTTCCCAACCCAAAGGAAACTGTTCTTGCAGTAATGATTAGGAGAGAGGAAAATGATGATTTTTTGGGAATTACTTCTGATGTGATCAATGAAGAACTTTTAAATACCCATATGCAAGCAATAACTATTTCTTTGTTGGAAGCCATTAAAGTAGTCGCTAAATATCATTTGCTTTATGAACAGTTCTTGCATGACAAAATGGTAAGTGAGGGGGATGGCATATCTAACACCTTCTTAAATAGTCTTCCCCTTAAGTGTGCTGATCCAGGATCCTTTTCTATTCCTTGTAGAGTAGGTAAGGATTGTTTTCGCAGATGTGTCTTGGATTTAGGCTCTTCTATCAATGTCTTGCCTCATTACATATATGAAATGCATGAATTTGGTCCTTTAAAGAGTACTAATCTAGTTCTTGAAATGGCAAATAGTACTAGTGCTTATCCTCTTGGGCTTCTCGAAGATGTGTTCATTCAAGTTAAAAATATGATATTTCCTGTTGATTTTCTTGTGCTTCATACAAGCCATAACTCTGACATCTTGTTAGGCAGACCATTTTTGCAAACTTCAAAAGCCTTAATCAATATGGAGAATGGCACTGTTACTTTAGAAAGTACTGGACAAAAGATAGAGATCAATGTGTTTCATGATCAAATTCATAATTTAGATACCTATGCTACTAATGATATGGGTGATTGTCGTGAACATATAGGTATGGATAATTTGGAGATTTTGTTAGATGAAATGGTGGTGAATAGGGGTATTGAACAGGTGTTTGCAGATTCAACTGCAGGAACCACTCTCTAAAATCATTAAAACATACGTCGAGCCAACGACGTAAACTAAAGGCGCTACTTTGGAGGCAACCCATGACTGTTTCGTTTTCTTTTATATATTCATAACTTTCTTCCTTTCCGGTTCTGTTTTGCTGATTTTTTTTTGTTTCCTTCTTCATATGCACTTAATTTCTTCATATCTTCATTTTAGATCGGAGCTTGCTAAGCCTACTGGTGGCATGATCTGACCCCTTGGTCGAGCATATCAACATGCACTACAAACACACCACACTCATTGGTCCAGCACATTTTTGATAGCACTGCAACAGTACCAAGGCATTGTAACCTGCTCCCAGATTCATCATAAAACCACTGCTCTGTTACACCTTGTTTTGCTGTTGGTGGCTTTCTACAGTTTCTTTATCATCACCACAGGACTGTCCATACTCCATACAAAGCAAATGTGGAAATCATTTGGATGATGAGCGGCCATACGACTTCAAGATGTGCCTCACTTATTGACAACCACTTACAAGGGAGCTCACCTTCAACTCACACATAATGCCAGAACTTTTGATATCAGAAATGAACAACCAGCTAAGTTCCTTAATTCTTTTCTTAATTTTTTTTTTCTCTCTTTCTTTGCTCTCTTTTTATTTTTCCTCTCCTCTTCCATTGAGGACAATGCTCAGTTTAAGTGTGGGGGACGACACATTTTGCATCTTTGGCCAGCTGTTATTGGAAACAGTCATATTTAGGGGAGATGATGCCCAAAATTCTTAATCAGTCTAGTTTTTATTGCATATGCATAGTAGTTATATTTGCATTCATACATATATAATATAAATTTTAGAAAAAATATATAAAAAAAAAGCAAAAATCAAAATATATAAAAAAAAATGTGTTTTTGTTTGCATTAGTTTTAGGTTTAATTTGCATTAACATTAGAACTTCCACCTCTTTAACGTCCTACGGAATGACTATTATTAAAAGTTGGTAAGAAACTCTAATCTAACATGTTTTTAAAATAAAATTGTTTTTCCAACTAAAAGATTTTGGAATGTCTAATAATTGGAAAAGCATGACAGGACTTGAGAAGTTCATAATATCATTGTGTGTTATATCACCACATTAAGCCAAAAAGCCTACTATCAAATTTTTCATTAGTGAACCAATCTAAGCGTTGTTAGCTTATTTTTTTTCTTCTGGTTCAAAGTCACGAAATGAACGAGCCAATATATATATATAAAAAAAAAAACACAATGTATTCTACCCTTCTCTGAGATTAGTAGAGCAGTTGCGTTATGAATATGGATTGTTATTGCAATATTTTTTTATTTTTTCTAATATGTTGAAATGTTTCATACTTGAAGGCTTTGCGTACCAATGTCTGGGTTTGAAAAAAAAAAGAATAAAAATAATGTGTTAAATGTTGGTAAAAGAAAAAAATAAGCAAATTCGCGAAGTGGTACAAAATGGTGCAAAAAAAAAAGGAAAGAGATGAACCCAGTCATGTACGTGTGGTGCTTCTATCTTTGCTCGAGTAGTTCGAGTTAGTAGATCCGTAGGGGTATTTTAAAACCTAGTGCCTTGGGCCAATTGGACCGGGAGTCACTGGTTGAAAGCTCATTACATGGACTACTTGACACAGACAGAGCATTTAGAGTCATGAAACACCCAAGTAAAGAAGTGTGCAATTGTTATGAAGATATATTGGTGCTACTGCTATATATTCTCTCTGTTCCTACTCTTCTACTCTGCTATTCTTAGAGTTTTACCACTACATACCCAAAAACACTATCCCATCTTCAAACCTTGGCCCCTTTACATCCTTATTCTGAACCCTGGTGATCTTTTGAGTTACTTTCCTACTCTTTTGGCATGATGTATTATGAATTTTGATGGTAAGGTCGTTCGAAGCCAAAGTTAGCATTCCTACTAACAGTTTCTTCCAATGCTTTTCTCATGACTAACTTTAAAATGTTTTAGTTTCTTATCTTGTACTTATTTAATTTAGTTATTTCCAATAAAGAAAATTGAGGTGGAATATTAGTCTTGCATTTAGTATTAGATTGCATATAGTTCTCTATTAGTAATATTTTGATCGAGGGCGATCAAAAGCTATGTGTGGGGGAATTTGATAAGTGCATATATTGCTATATTTTTGGTCCTTAAAATTAGTCTTATAGTTGTCTTCTATGTGTTATTTTATAATATTTATTGACTTTTATTAATAAGTGAGTTATTTATGTCCATATTATATTTTATTGAATAATTAGCTTAAATAGTGTGTTATTTTTATTATAGGTTCATATTGGTAAAGGAAGACAAAAAGAAAAAAAGAAAAAAGAAGAGAAGGAGAAAAATAGCAAGTGAAGCCTAATCCTACGTGTGGAGCAAAGAAAGAAAAGAGAGTTGACTTCCTTCACATTATCTCCCCCTTTCACAAGTAAATGGCAGTACCAAAGAAATAGGAAACATTCCTATTTCTCTCTTCCACGAACAGAATACAAGAGGAGGAATTTATTTCCTCAAATTTTCAAGATCTGATTGATAGCAAAATCACGGGGCTAATATGGAGCAAATCATTTGTTTCTTTTCTTCTACAAGCAACTTCCCTAAAATTGGTAATTGGGGATTTCTCAATTGGGTATATAAATCCCTAATTTTTACCACAAGGGACACAAGCAGAGCGACAGAAATTTAGAGTTGTGAGAGCAAGGTAGTTATACAAGGAGATCCGAGGCTACGAGATTGAGGAGTATTGCAGGAGAGGGTCGACATTAGTGAAGAATCAAGTGCAGCGGCTGCCTTGAGTTAATCCGAATTTCATAAGTTTCTCCCTACTTTATTCTTTAATTTTCTAGTTCTTGTGATTGAACTTGGTTGTCATACTTGTTAATTAGATGTTATTTTGGTTTCTAATTTCTGATTTTGGTCTAAGTGTTTGAATGCTGAGTTTATTCATATTTCAATGTTAAGTCTGGTTTTTATTCAATTCATATGTTCGTTGCTAGAATTAAAAGTTTAATACTTTATGCTTGTGATAGTGCACGATTACATGTATACAGTAACTAAGCTATGCTAGATTTCTATTAGGCGCGGCGTTTAATGGTTATTTAGATTTGTTAACGGCTTTAATATTATTGTTGTGAGCGGCTCATAGTAATTTTATTGAGTTTATGAATTGATCTGATAAAGGAAGTTTATCGGGTTGGCAATATTTTAGCAAGATTCTAAGTTTTTAGTGAGCTTAATAACGAACTGACCGCGGCGGTAGTTTGACAACCTAGGTACTAAACTTATTATTGAACTAGACCAAATGACTGGGATTAAGAAACTAAGTTGTGTCTAATTTATCCATGATCGAACCTAAGTTATGTTGGTTGCTTGTTTGTCACTTGTGAATAGTAGAGTAGTATTTCTTTTATCTCTAAATTTATTTATATTAGTTACTCTAGTATGATTTCAAAACCCCCCCATTCTATGTTCATATTAGTAAATAATGTATATTTTAGTGGTCATATTCTTTATGTACATAATAGTTTTTTTTTGTTATGAGTTAAACTTTGAAAGTTAGGAATTTTAATAATCTTCTCGTGGGATCGACCCTTTCTTACCCTTTTACTAGTTGTTAATATTTTTGAAGGACTAAGATAGGTATTATAAATTATTTATTTGTGTCGGTAAACGACACGTATCAATCACCTTCAATCCTAACATGATCTTCAATCACAAATTCATTCTCTGCCCCAACATTCGACATATCAATCTCTAATGAGTTACTAGTGCCATCATCAACAATAACCCTATTTTGAGTATACTTTCCCTTCTCACCATGTCATAACCAAATATAATACTCAGCTCTAAATCCTCGACGAATAATATGATCTCTTATTAACCTAATATCAGAAATCGTATTCATATTGTAGCAATCAACACATGGACAATATATCTCATCCTCGCAAGTAAGTTGTTGATGCTCTACAACACGTTTACAAAACTCATTCACACCTTGTACGAACTCCAACGTATTCCGCTTTCCATACATCCAACTTCGATCCATTTCTAAAAACCCCCACACATATATACATCCATTAAAACTTATTATCAATTAAAAAATTCACATAAATATAACACAACAAACTAATATTCAATG
This sequence comes from Beta lomatogona, assembly GCA_947646795.1. Lineage (NCBI taxonomy): Eukaryota > Viridiplantae > Streptophyta > Magnoliopsida > Caryophyllales > Amaranthaceae > Beta > Beta lomatogona. The sequence continues at coordinate 2,136,643 of CANSNZ010001289.1, forward strand.
CATGCTTCCACTGGGTCCTTATCACTCCAACCTAACCCATCCTTAAACGTCCAATCCCACTAGTGAATGCATGTATCATCTTTGATTCTAAGTAAAATTCGGCAGCATTTCCCTTTAGTTCTCCAAGTACACGATGAAGATAATTGCTTATCTTATATGCACCCGGAGAACAAATTAGGGAAATGATTAACCGTATTTCACTTAGAATCAAAGAATCAACACACATTCACTACCTAAGTGAGATGTGACGTTTAAGAATAGTCCCAAAACGGGGACTATTCAAGACTTACTCCTAATGAGTAAGTCTTGAACGGGTATCTAGGCATTATGATGTACATAAAAACAATCGCATTCAAGCGATTCCAAGTCATCACCAAACAACAAATACCAAACCATTCCTTAGATTTCCCTTCCCCTCCCATTGGTGAGTCTATAAATATGAAGGCATTGCAAAAAAAACAATCGCATTATACATACAAACAATCGCATTTAAGCGATTTCAAGTCATAACCAAACAACAAATACCAAACCATGCCTTACATTTCCCTTCCCCTTCCCATTGGTGAGTCTATTAATATGAAGGCATTGCAAAAATAACCCCATTATATATATATCACTTCAAACAATTCACCACACTTATGCAAAAACAATCCCGTATAACATTCTAGGGCATACAAAAACTTAAGCAAAATCATCACAAAATTAGTTTTTAATCCTTAAATCTTATAACTAATCATATATATATTATATTGAGCATTTTTAACTACTATTTAAGCCAAATTTTTTATTAATGTAAAAAGAAAATTGAAAATTAATAAGAATTAATGAAAAACTAACCGTATGACAAGGGGAAGGTGGCACTGGCGGCTGTGAACGGAGTAGAGGAGTGCGAAAACCGGCAAAAAACTGCACCAAAAGAAGGCCGAAAACCGCACAAAACAAGGCAGAAAACCGCACCAAAGAGGGGCAAAAACACGGCCGAAAACCGCACCAAAAAGGCCGAAAACTGCCCGAAAAACGAGTTAGGTAACCCTTGTCGCCGGAAACCGAAACCTTGTTGCCGGAAAATAGAACCTTTTCGCCGGAAATTTGAAGATAGTGAGAGAGTGTGAGAGTAGAGAGAGAGAGAGAGAGAGTGAGGGTAGAGAGAGAGAGAGTAGAGAAACATTGAAGCCAAAAAAAAAACCCGTGTTTTACATCCAGATTTGGGGGGATATTGCTGTGGTTCTGTCAGAAACCGCAACAATATCTTAAAATAATATTTTTTATTATTATTTTAATATATTGCTGCGGTTTCTGTCAGAAACCGCAGCAATATATTTCTGGAAAAAAATGTTCAACTTTTTTTGAAAAAATCCGTTGGAAATATATTGCTGCTGTTTTCTCTAGAAAACGCAGCAATATGGTTGGTCAAATGGTCAACTATTTTGCAAAAGTTTCCGTTGTAACCATATTGCTGCGGTTTTTAAAAAAAACCGCAACAATATGTTTATTTTATAATTTACCTTTTTTTTTCGTTATATATTGCTGCCTATGGGTAAAACCGCAGCAATACCACCGCAGCAATAAGCATTTATTCTACTAGTGATCTATGGAGTCAGGATGGGGAAATTTACACTGGATAATTTGTCCCTACGATTTTCCCATATCCAATTAGGTTTATGATTCTTCCTAAAAAGAATGGTTGGCTACTTCTTTCAGAACAATTTTCAATAAAACCTTTACAGTAGGGTAGTCAAAGAAAATAGGTTTTGGGCGACGGATTTGAAACTCAAGGGCAACAAAATTGTATTTCGTGGCCCATAGCTGAAACAAGGGCGACGAGTTGAATTTGTTGCCCTAGTATACATAATGGGGAGACTAATTTTTTTGTTGTTGCCCAAAATCATATTTGGGCGACGATTTAAGTTTGGGTTGTCCATTAGCTCAATTAGGCGACAAAACTATGTATATCGTTGCCCTTGTTTAGTGAATGGGCCAATTAAAATCTATGGTTCGTTGCCCATACCCAAAAGAAAATAGCGGAAAAAAACCCGCTCCAAAAATTTCCCACTAAATCACGTACTCCTCCTCTCACACCCTCAAGACTTCAACTGCTCATCTTTAACTCACACTCTCGACGTTTCTCAGTCCGGAACCAGTGACGCCCTCATCTTTCTCTTTTTCCCGGTGAATTGATGATGATTCCGACGAGAAGTTCGACGTTTCTCAGGTGACGAGTTTAATTATGATGGCCTATTGCGTTTCTCATGAATCAACCTGCGACAATTGACGTATCTCATGTGACGTTTCTCAGGTTTCTCGACGTTCTCAACCACCTTACGTTGCTCAGCATCTCGACATTTCTCAGGCGACGTTTCTTTGGTGAATACTTTAATTATGATCGAAATTTTGGTTGATGGTCAATTGTTACCCTCTTCTGCTCTGCCCTGACTTTTTAAATTACGCAGGTGGTGATGTGGGTGGCTGTCGAAGATCAGCGGTGAGGCTAGTGGTGATTTTGGCGGCAAGGTTGGTATCTTTTGTTATTTACCCTAAGTCACGAATCAACCCCCCTTCTTGTCAAGCAAAACAGTTGTTTACCCTTGAATTGTTGGTATGAAATTGTCATGTTTTCTTGAATTGCTTAGATTTTGTTGTTTTTACGAGTAAGTTAGAAGGTTTTGATTGGTATTTTTCAAGTTCAATGCGTTCCTTTCTTTTTCACTCATATTCCATCTTCAATCCTCGGCATCTCTATTATGGCTTTGTTGTTTTGGCTTTCTCTGTTTTATTTTTTATGCAATTCGTTCTTGTAGTCATATAGTTCAATTTTTGGCTGGTTTATGCTACAATCTGTTTTTTGTCTTTTTTTTTTCTTTTTGCCTTGCTCGATTGTGGAAGGAGTGTTTGTTTTGTTAGGTTTGTTCTGATTGTAGGTGGAAAACTATTTTGTTTATATTTATGCTTCTAGTTTCTGATCAGCAAGCCCTTTAGTGGAGATATCACACTAGTTAGCTGAGTGGGTGAATCTGCCCTTATTATGTATGATTATGAATAAGGAAATGATAGATCCATGTATTATTAGTTTGTATTATATCACAAATTTATGGTCAATTCAACCATATTCGATCATGGATCAAGAACGTATTATAAGGGTATTTTGCTTTGTATATAATATAACCTAAAAGAACAACTAAAACTACATTATTAATCTCTGAAGATCAACTTCCATAATAACACTAGCTAATTACTACTACTACTATATCAGAACTCTGGTTTCTCTTTCAATCTAAAGGGTTGAGCTTCGACTCCTCCTCATTGCTCTCAATCTATCTTGAGCTCGTTGTGCCCTGCTTAGTATTACCTGTAAGTTCTGCTCCTCGTGATACTGCGAGCCAAGAGTAAATTCATCACATTAAATATCTCTTGGAAACATCATGTCCAAAGACGCATCTAATCTATCACTTTTGTAAAGCCAATGCATGAAAAACATTACATCGCCATCATTCATCAGTTTTAGAAATAATATATAACCAGCTTAGTGAAGTCATGGAGTTTTCGTAAAGGTAAAGTATAAAGGCTTACCTGCCGCTTTCTTTGTCTCTCAATTTCCGCCTGTAATGATGAGTAACAATTATGAGATATAAAAATGATAGAATAATTATCCCTTTGACATAGGAAACATTGGTGATTAATTGAGTATAAAAATGGAATTATATTTTCCATTACTTTGTAATTGAGAGAGGACTATGAAAGATTGAAAGTGATACTGAAACTTATGGTTAACACAAGAAAATAAATGATAATTGTAGAATAATGGAAATATGGAATATGGTCAAGGGGATATGATCTGTTAAGAGAGGTACAAAGTAATGCTTGTTGAGGAATAAGTTGTTGATTCTTCTTCCCACTAAAAGGTGTTATGGATTCGGATCTAGAGGATTAACAACATTTCCCTCTTAAAACACTTGTTCGATTTCTAGTTGGAAGTAAACACTTATTATAGAATTACTGGATTTGATATGGTTACAAAAGTTTGCTGGTTGGAAGTACACAGATGCAAGAGAAATCAGTTACATTTATCCCTTCCCTACATAGATCCCATTCACTGGAAGTAGCAGCTGATTGCAGCAAGCTTAGCTGACTATCTTTACTCTTCTCTCTTTTGATGGTGGATATTAAGTATGTAGAAACCCTTAGGATAATAAAAGAAATACGGAAGTCATGCTTGTGATATCCAGAAAGGTGAGGATAGAGAACACAACATCCTTTTTGAGAGAGAAGTAGCCCACATTGGCCATCTAGACGTGCAAATAAAGGGAGGCTTTACTTGCTCAAAAAGTTGTTCTGTAGCTTATCAGGAGAGATATAACCCGATAGGGAAATAATGGACAACACATGGTCCATACTGTTGACCTTTAATTACAGGTTAGGCACTTGTTCAAATGCGCTAGCTTAGCTCTGTTCTGTTCCTTTTTATACTCAAGATCAAGCAATATGTTCTGGATTCCATGGTTACTACTCGTTTGGTGGCTGGTCTGTTTAAACTATATTAGTTTGTGTACATTCTTGTTGTAGTGCATAGCAGCATAAGATCTTTTGGCTTGAGCCATTCAGAGGTATAAGTTTTTTATCTCATGTACTGCCCATTCTAGCATATCTTCTGCATCTGCTATTGCCATGCTTGTTATATCTGAAACAGTGTCCTACTTGTTATACAAGTCACAACCTGTTGCTTGTATGTAATTCTTCATTTCTGCATCTGGTATTGCCCACGAGCTAAACTAATTGCAGATGGATTGGTTAGACATTTGCTTTGGGTAAGTGTTAGAATCTAGACATCTTCTTTTGATTTTGTGAGCCCAATATAGTGTGTTACTATTGACTATTTGTAACTCGAGAAAAGTCTATTTTTTGACGACAATTCCAGTACATACGCACCTTATTATACCATTTTGGCTCCTTTCCTTGAACCATCTGCTTTCATTTATTTTGGATGATTCTTTTGGTTATCATGTTGTTTTGACCTTTAAAATATGGTGGTTATGAATGATTTTGGACCAGCATTTCTTTTGGATGATTCTACTTGAAGTTTCGTTGCGATTGTAGTTAATACTTGTTATATTGGTGCATCTAAATTTTTTTTTTTTTCGGGAGAAAGAGTAAAAAGATCATTAATCCCCCCCCCAATTTTTTACTCACATGGGTATCTAATTATAACGTTTTTGATTTTATCAGGAACAATGGGTCGTGATTATTTTTCGAAATTAACAGAGAAAAGCTACGATAAGGCGTGGATTATGTGAATTTCTTCGTAGATTATGGGTACTGCTAATTAGTTTTTTTTATATTTACTTTGTATTATTCAAGTTACATCGGATGTCAAATTTGAAGATTATTTTGTTGTACTCCGATTATATACAATTTGCTATTCCACGAATACTTCTTCTAGGGCATTATTATTTACCGCCTGTATTAACTAAAAATCGCCCGTATTTTTTTTTCAAGATTTTCCTAAACTACCCCTATGTATACTCACTCTCACTCCTCACTCACTCTCACCTCACCCCAACGAACACCCACCCACCAAAGCAACCACCACCACGACCACCGCAACCACCACCACCACGTCGTCAACCACCGCAGCCACCGCAACCACCACCACATCCGTTACCATGGCTTTTTCAAACAAAAATATTTTCTTTTTTTGGAAAAAACCATGGTAACGGATGAATATTCCGTTACCACCATGGAGGTCACGAAATTTTCATCCGTTACCACCATGGAGGTAACGGAATTTTCATCTGTTACCGTGCATTGGTGGCGGAATTTTTTTTAATTAACCACATTTCGTTCCGGTGTGGTTGACGATTTTTCGTGGTGCTCTGGTGGTGGCAATCGCCGTTGGTGATAGTCGGGTGGTGGTGGTCAGTGGTGATTAGGTGGTGGTGGTGGTGGTGGTGGTGGTGGTGGAGGAGGTCAGGTGGTGGTGGCGGTGGTCACGTGGTGGTGGTGGTGGTCGGGTGGTGGTAGTGCGAGAGGTGAGAGAGTAAGAGTGGGGTAAACAGGGACGGGTATGGGTGGAATTTTAAGGAAAAAATACGGGCAATTTTTAGTAAATACGGGCAGTAAATGGCGATTGGGTTCTTCTATTATGTCATACTTTTGTTTTTAATAGGTTCATCTAATATATATGAACAGGGAAAAAGCTTATAGATTACACGATAACAATAATTCGTAGTCCATACCAATTTGGGCAACAAAATAGGGATCGCACATTGTCATTTCAATTTAGCACGAGATTGAAAATTATGTACAACAATTCGTAGACTAAAGTATTTTGGGCAACGAAACTGGTGTTGCCCAAGACATCATGCATGTCAGACTACAAGACATAATAGGCGACAAAAAATAGTAATTGTTGCACAAAGTTCAGTAATATTGGCGACGAAAGTTAAGTTGTTGTTGCCAAAAGTCAGTGAAGTATGGGCTCGTTGCCCAATTGTCCCCATAAGTGGGCAACGGATACGAGGCTCGTAGCATAAAAGACCATTATGGGCAACGCATGTAACTCGACGCCCAAGATGTGGTTTGTGCGACGATTACAATTTTCGACTCCCCAAATACAATGGGCGTCGAACCTTAAGCGACGAAATTGGGGCGTGATAATTTCGTCGCCCAAACTTTTGTGCAACAAAATTGTCCCATTGGGAAACGAAACTATTCGTTGCCCAAAACCTATTTTCTTGAAATAAAAACACGCCTACAATTTGGCGGCTTCACTGGGGAGGATTTAAAAAAATTATTTTTTAAAATGAGTGGGTGAAACTTGAAAAATACGATTCATTCTTATTTTTATGCCTTAGAATAATATACAGTTTTGCATATGCATGGCTACTATTCAGCCACCATAAGGACAATTTACCTTGCCTCATTAGCACATGTTCTATGTGTTAGGTCACCCTAGGGGGGTTTGCGCTTTGTCCTTCCAAAAAGCTTCCTGAACGATAGTGTTGGAACTTAGTCATAAGAAAATCTACCCAACTATGGCATTGTTCTCTTGTTCCTAACTTGAGAATGGAGTGCGTCTTACACGTGGCCACCTCTTTAAGCAGGGGTACGAAGCGCGGGATCAATGTCTTAGTCATGGACCCTTTTCAACCTTAACCTAAACCTGACCAATAGTTGAATGTAGAACTGGACTTTAGGTTGAGAATTTTGCATCCATGTTACCTGACATTTATGTGTGATTGCAATTTATCAATATGCGTGCCGCAGAGCATTGCGCCAAACGCATTAAGTTGTGTCTGACGCAACGTTCATGCGCCAGACGCATAGACTGCGCGTCGTGCGCATCAGCTGCGTGGCACACAGTCTATTCGTCCCATGCTTATTGGCATTTTAACCTTTGTTCGAGTCTAAGATAACAAGTTTGCGTCGGTATCATATTCAAAAAAGGTTCAGTCTTTTCATGCAAGGTCGAGTCTCCTAAAAAGTGCATCTAAAGTGGTCATTGCAGGGTTAGAGTTGTCATGCATGTCCACCTCTTTCCACTTTCTCCCTGCTATTCCTTCTAAAAATCTTTCCTATCAATCTACCTTACCATATTCAATCCATTTCAAAAAAAGCTTACATCTTTTCAAAATCAATCCTGCATCCTATTCTATTCTACCTTTTTTAAAAAGCATTTACTAATCATCATCATACCACGACATTTAAAAAAAAAAAATCAAAATTAATTCATCATCCTTTCCTAATAAAAGATAAAAATAAGGGGTTCCTTTCAAAAACGAATTTCAAAAAAATTCTAAGCCTAGTCCAAACACCTTCAATTGAATCCGGTCCAATTAATCCAATTCACTTGCATTCATTCTAGGCCAATATGCATTAGAATCCACTTTGCGTTCGTCTAGGCCCATGTGTATCTCCCATTCTAAGTCAAACCTATATGTCACTTCATATCCTAGGTCTAGTTTCCATCTCCATGTAAGCCCTAGTCAGTCTTCAGACTATAAAAATTCAGTCTTAGGACTATAAAAGTTCATCCCTTAAAGTCTAGCCTGCTTGCTCACCCATATGTTCAAGGCCTAGCATTCCTTAAGTCAAAAGGCAATTTTTTGTGTATCTAGCCTGCTTGCTCACCCGTAAGTTCAAGGTCTAGCATTCCTTAAGTCCATAGGCAATTTTTGTGTCTAGCCTGCTTGCTCACCCGTAAGTTTAAGGTCTAGCATTCCTTAAGTCCATAGGCAATTTTTGAGTCTAGCCTGCTTAGTTTAATGTAAGTTTCGAAGTCTAGTTGTCTAGCCTGCTTGCTCACCCGTAAGTTCAAAGTATAGTTGCCTAGCCTACTTGTCTTAAGTTAAGAGTTTGGTTGCTGGTATTGTCCAGCCTTCCTTAATGTCTAGCTTACTTGTTCACCAGTAAGTTCAAAGTCTAGCATTCCATAAGTCCACATAGGCAATTTTTGAGTCTAGCCTGCTCAATCTAATGTAAGTTTCGAAGTCTAGTCGTCTAGCCTACTTGCACACCGGTAAGTCTAGTCGCCTAGCCTACTTGCCTTAAGTTAAGAGTCTAGTCTCCCTTATTGTCCAGTCTTATTAAAAGACTAGCCTACTTGCTCACCCATAATTTCAAAGTCTAGTCTCTCCTAAACCCAATTGTGGAGTCCAGTCTGCTTGCATAGTTCAGTCCAGTCCATGTCTGCATTTGAATATAGTTAGGCCCATGTCATCATCATGGTCAAGTCCATACTAGTCCAAAACCTATAACCATTTTCATTTTCGTTTTAAAATCATTTTCCATTTTCGTTTCCCATTTTGAATCCCCATTTCCATTTCCAATTCTCATTTCTCATCTCCATTTCTAATTTCGAAAACATTATTTCTTAAAATTCACGAGGTCCATTCGATTTCTGTTCAGGACAGGTCATGAGATTATAACTTGGGAACGTCCGATAGAGAGGCAACAAGGCCGGCCTACTCCCAGACTCGTCAAGCGCATCCTCACCTTTTCAGACGAATCCTCCGACTCTTCTGAATCATCATATGAAATGGGAGACACTAATGAACAACTCAGTGCCATTATGGCTCAACTCACACTGATGCACTCTCGTCTTGAGGAACAAGACAAAGAGATTAAGGCACTGAGGGAGAAGCTAACTGAAGAAGACGAGCAAGGCGACACTCCACCACTAATCAAGACCAACATAGATTTGAGGTTTGAAAATCTCGAGCAATTGATCTAGTCAATTCCTGCACTCGAGATTCAGGCTCATGGCCATGACATCATTGACCCTGAAATGAGGGACAAGCTCCCTGAAAAGGTAACATTGGTTGACCTCCTAAAATACAAGGGGGTCGAAGACCCAGATGATAACTTGAGAGCATTTTCCATCTCTATGGCTCTCAAGGGCATGAGCAAGGACCTGTGTGCTTATGTCTTTCCCTTAAATTTGGATGCACATCCATCCAAGTGGTTCAGATCACTGAACAAAGCTAAGCTGAATGACTAGGACTATATCAAAGAAGAGTTCCACAAACAATATATATATAATACTCAGCTTCCCAATGGCCTTCGTGAGTTGGAGTTAACTAAACGAAACTCCAACGAAGACTTCGTCACCTTCCTTAATAGATGGAGGGATAAAGCTGCACAAATGATTAACATGCCATCTCAAAGGGATCAAGTCAGCCTGGTCAACCATAACCTGCAGCCTAAGTCTGGGGATCATATTAAATTCTAACCCATAGAGTATTTCACGAAGCTCTATAAGGTAGGCCTGCTGATTGAGGAGGAGGTACAAGCCAACAAGAACAAGGGTACAACAACAACAACTCTTTCAAGAAGAGTAACAATAACCCTTCTAGCTCCAAAAGCAATGAGGTCAATGCCATAGCTACTAAAAAGAGAGGTTATCAAAAGCCTCAAAGAACGTTCACACCTTTAGGCATGTCCCTAGAAGAAGCCTTCACTAGGTTTCATGCAAAGGGAGCACTTCAGCCTATTGGCCCTACTCCAGACCCTGCTCCCGAGAATGGATCCAAGAGGTGGGATCCCAATGCTTACTGCAAGTACCACCAAGGAAAGGGGCATATGACATTGCAGTACTGGATCTTAAAGAATACTCTGCAGGATATGGTTGAAGACGGTAGATTGCCAATTCCGCCTGCAGCAAAAGCCAGCAATAGCGGCAACCCCTTGGGCAACACTTAAATAACGCTGGGGCATGGTTATTTAACGCTACTTTTCTAGGTTGAGTCGGAGAGTCCCTCCCCTAGCTCCTTCATTTCCTTTCCCGTCGAGTCTATGTCCTTAGGACTATAATGTTTATCAGCCTTGTTCTATTTGTTTCTAATTAATAAAATAACTGCATTTTCATTTTTCATTTTCATTTTCATTGCCCTTCCATCATTTATTTATGCTTCTAATTCAATGATGAAACTTAAATCACATACTGAACTTGACTAATAATAAAAAATCATCATCCATAAGCCTTCCATGCAAACCAAAATAATAAAAAATCCCTTAAGCCATCATCTCCATTAGCCAAATAATCCTTCCATTACTCAAAGCTCCACAAATATCCTTCAAGCCTTCCAATACCCTAAACCAAACTGGTGTGCAAGCCTTACTACATAAAAAAGATCAATGCTAGGCAAAATAAAAAAAAAATGAAAAAAAATCAAAGTGCGAAAAAAAAAAAGCAAAACCAAAAGAAAACGCACAGGACAAAAATATGCAAAAAAGAAAAAGCCAAAGGCAAAGAAATAAAAAGTCAAGCTAAGGGGCTTGCACACAAGTTCTACCCCTCATTAAAATCCTTAAAAGAAGTAAACCTTAACCCATATAACCCAAATCCATGATCCTTACCTTATTTCAACCAATTAAACCTTCATCAAAGCCTTAAGCTTTAAACCTTTCAACCTTTCATTAACCGTAACTCCTTGTTCAAGATATGTTCAAGCCCGCTAGGTTGAAAACCCGAAAGGACGGCCTAGGCAAAAGTTAGGGAACAAGAAAAAAATAACAAAAGAAGTCAGATCGAGAACTACGAATGGTCTGATTCCGCAAGGATACGTAGGAATCCTCATCTCGAGGTTCGACTGCTTCAATAAAATATGTTAGTTAAGGTCTAATGATTTACCTTTCTAGAATTCAGGAGCATACTCTTTCTAGATCCCGACATAGACTTGAGTCTGAACCTAGCCTCGTTAAAGCTTTTTCCCACCTACATTTATATGAGTCATAAAATTAAACCTTTTTCTTTTTCAATCCAAGCTCTCATTTTCCCCGAAGGACTCTCCGACAATTCCATGGTTTCCGGCGATATTTTACTTTGCCTGTATCAACTTCCCAATGAAGAATCCCCAGCGAACAACTTTCAACGTTCAAGACATGTCAACTACATTACAATATCAGATCAAGTACATGAGAAATTCAAGACAAGCTCACCCAAAGTGGAGGCTTCCTATGTGTGGTGGTTCCTTCGATTCAAATCAAACTCCTGAAAAGTTGTAATCCGCGGACCTCGTTTACGGACCCCGATTATTTATTAGAAACGATTTTCGAAAATCATTCTATTCAATCCTGATCATTCTATCATTCTACATAGCCTAGTAAAATCCTGACCTTGCATTGCAGCCTTGCAAAACCCTGACCTTGCATTTCATACATTCTAGTCTTGCATAACCCTGACCTTGCATGACATGTCATCTCCCTTAGCTTTGCATAACCTTAATCCTTGCATAGCGTCTCATGCATCCTTAAAGAGTATGAGTTTGCATTATTGCATCATTATGTGCTTCATTTGAGTTGTTTGCAGCTATCTGCTAACATCTTCTTCTACAGGTAATCAGATTGCTTGTAGTTTTTGTCCTGCATACTAACTTCGTTTTGCAGAGACCGGCATATATAGATCAGTTCTATAGTGTAGAGCGTTTAGAATCGTTCTCCGTCTCGACACCGTATACTTTGACTTTCGGTTTCCTGAACCTCACTCAAAGTGGGGGCTTCTATAGACACATAATCGTGTCTCCCCATTTAAGGATCCAATGATGAAACATACCGCGGTCTTAATTGGTCCGACAAAGGGCAGAGCAGTATGAAAAGCCATTTAAACCCATTTCGAAAAGTGTTTAAGTCCTATTTTAAAGCCCAATTAATTATTCATAATAATTAATTGTATTTTGAGCCCAATTCTTTGAAAAGCCCAATTAATTATTTAATAATAATTAATTGTTTATTTTAATAAATAAATATTTTCACAATATATTTTTTATATTTTCATTGTCGGATTTTATCACGTAAAATTAGATTTCCGGAGTTAAAAGATAAAAGAAAATATTTAAAACGTGTTTTTATCAAAAAACTATTAAAATGTGTCAAAAATAAGGCGGTTGTGCTGAGCGCACGTGTCCTGCCACGTAGGCCTGCACCTAGCGCACAGCCTGCGCCAAGCGCATAGAAATGACACATAGACTTCTTTTGATCATGTAGAAATCTGCGCCAAGCGCACCTCTCTGCGTGAGATGTGGTTTTAATTTCTTATCTTTTTCAAAAGCGCGTACCATGTGTACGCTTTTTACTGGACATGCCGCGGCATGGGCTTGCCGCGTCAGCTGCGCCTGGCGCAGCTGGTTCGTGAGGCGCAGTGTTGTTTTCCTATAAATAGGATTGATTTCCGTACAGATTGAAGGACGAAACTTTCACATAACACTCGACGAATACTTTACGTACCTCTCGATGAACTAAAAAATCTCCCTAAAAAATTCATACTTTCAAACACAAAACACATTCAATCTACATACTTACATACATTCAGATTTTCAGGCTTCACGATTGTTCGTCCCAAAGGTTGCCAATCTCGCAGACCCAATCCACGATATAATCTTGAGGGTCCTTAAATAAATTATTTTTATATTGAAGTTACTAACAATTTTCTTTCGTGATGTAGAACTTTAATTTAAAATCACTATACTGTATATTCTAACCTCTTTTCTATACTTTATTTTATGTTCCTATTATTCTTGCCTTTGTATATTATATGCTTGCCTGATTGTTCTATGTATATTATATGATTGTCGTGCTTATTGCTTTTATCACCCACATGTTATTTTTTGCTAATCAAGACCTAAATATATGGTCTAATATTAATCAGATTAATTTGGACAACCTGCTAGGTTCCCCGTAATATTGATTGCATAATAACATGTCATTAAAAGTTAGTCTTTTTTATGTGGTTCCTGAACCTACTTAGACTAAATATATTTAGGGTGTTGAAAACATTATTTGATTATTCGGATTGGACAATTAAAATCCAAATTTTGTTCGGATCGGATTGGATTAGGCCCTAATCCAAACTGTACACCGAACTTTCACCCCTAATTCTTTGGCATAAAATTTGCAAGAAATCAATATTTAGTATAGGTCAACTTTGGGTGAATGTGGTTCATTATGACCATATTCCTACCCTCACCCCCGAACTCAATCTTTGGTTCATTTTGACCATCTATGGAGTCAGCACGGGGAAATCTGCATTGGATAATTTGTCCCTATGGTTTTCCCATATCTAATTAGTTTTCTGATTCTTCCTAAAAAGAATTATTGGCGATTTCTTTGAGAATAATTTTCATTAAAACCTTTACAGTTCTAATATGCGCTCATCTCTCGTAGGAGAAATAAAAACACGCCTACATATACTATCATGATTATTGTTTGCTAAATGAAAAAACATTTTTTGCTATAAGTTGAAAGCCTAAAATTTAGAGTTTCAAGGAGTGAGAGAGAGGTAGAAGGATAGACGTGGCGGGAGCAATTGTATCCAAATTATATCCGTCTAATTACTTAGAGGCAAAATTATTCAAACCCCGTTCAACTTGGGTTGCTTAAAGTTTAATTTCTCTGTATCTATGTTAGATGCCCTTTTCTTATATGCTAATTTATATTATTAAATTTCTCAGGGTGTTAAATCTTCTTCCTAAATTAAAAATTGGTTTTTGTTGAAAAAATGGAAAGAGCAAAGAGAAAAATTTTGAGGAGACAGAGAATGGAGTTTGAACGTGTGAGTTCTTGGTTTGAGGAGTTGAGTTTGTTGAAGAAGAGGAGAAGTTAACGCCGTTAGGCATTCCGTAAAATTTATTGATAAAATATAAGTTTTGGGTTATCCGCGATAGGGGTGAAAATGTCGAGACTATTGGGAAAAAAGACCTATATGTCAGGATCATCTGAGATAATATCCCTTATATCTTTTGTTTATTAATATTTCACTTTAAAATAACAACATCAAGTATTACTTGGTTTAGTGGTTAAGACTTTAGTATGTATGCTTGTATCATGGGGTCGAGTATTATAAAATGCATTCGCTAGTTTTTATTGTATGTGGATTTATGGAGTTAAACACTCTAAGGAAAAGCGTCACTTGACATCGTTCCTTGTTTAGAAACACCTTTTAATATATTAACTAGTTTTTAGGCCCGGGCTATGCCCCGGGTAATTATATCTTTCATTTATTAATATTTTACTTTGAAATAATAACATCAAGTATTACTTGGTTTAGTGGTTTAAGACATTAGTATATGTGCTTGTGATCTCAAGATCGAATCTTACATAATGCATTTTTTTTTAGTGTATGTGGATTACATAGCATAAAATACTCCAAGCGAAGGCGCCACGTGGCATCGTTCCGTGCTTAGGAACGCCTTTTAATATATTAGTATAGATAGAGATTGCAATATAAACCCTTACTCAAGTCTGATGTGTTGTTTATTAAGATGAGTGACAACCAAATCTGAATAAATAAAATTTATGACTGCATATTGTATATTTGTATTAACTAATTAATGGTAAAGAAATTAAAGAACATAACCTCGGCTTTGGAATTTTAGAGAACTTTGAGGTTTTATTTTGAAGGAAAAGAATGGACCGAATACATAATAGCTCAACTATAAATGTATATAATAAAACTACATGAAATTACACACAGACGAATAATTAAACCAACTAGAAAGCACCCGAAAAACTTCACTTCGGCGGAGTAGGAGTAGGAGAGGCACGGCTAATATGACCGTATTCGGTTCTGGGGAAGGCGGAACAGGCCTTAGCTTCGTGCTAAGCGTTCTATTTGCGAGACTACCTGCAAACCATAAAATCTTCCAGCCTCAGCCGGAGTTGTGTTTGATACTAATAATCAGTTTACCAAAATAAAGATGAAAAAATATCCCAAAATAGCCATTTCTTGTTTAGCTTGCGATATTAATGTACCTACCGATGGGGGTATGCAATATATGAACGATAATATAAAGAAAATTTTAACAGAAGATTGAACAAGTTTAATGTCAATATATG
Source organism: Beta lomatogona (assembly GCA_947646795.1). Lineage (NCBI taxonomy): Eukaryota > Viridiplantae > Streptophyta > Magnoliopsida > Caryophyllales > Amaranthaceae > Beta > Beta lomatogona. Next base: position 2,151,967 of record CANSNZ010001289.1, read on the forward strand.
GTGGCAATGTCTATGAGAAAAGTAAACCTATAGAATTAGCACTTTAACGTGGTGAAGGAAGGTACTCCTCGGTTAACAAAATACGAGACCATTTCTTTCAATCGAGAGAAATCACTTGAAATGTTTGATTATGCACTGTTGAGATTGATTAATGGGTGTCTGTACAACAACAGTAACTAGATTTGACCTTAAAGTCATAAACAGAGAATGAATCTTCACATAGTTTTTATTTTTGATGAAATTAATCTTCCCATAGTTACGTGATGAGAATATCATGAAATTAATAAATGTCTTTTTATGGCTCACCATGCCCCACCATAACTTATGGTTTAACAACCCACAAATCACCTCTTGTTTTGCTAAAAAAACTCAAATGACATGAACTAAACGCAAAATGACGTCAGAATCATGTCATTATCTGTATAGTCGATCACATACTTGTTAGAGTTTATGTCATTATGTACTTGTAAGGTTTGTTACACAATACAAGTTATGGTGTAGCCTATTACACCCAAGACGCACTCCACATCATATTAGTTTTCGGTTTTAACTCGGCAAGCAAATTGAAATTAAGAGATGCTACAACTATGACTTTGTTCGGACAAATCCTCAAATGAGATGGTTGTACCGTAAGACTGTATCTATGTTAAACAGTTCATATTTTTTGTTTTTCTACTTTTCAAGTGATCTATTTAGCTCAAAGAGTAAGCTAAGACAATATTATTGTAGACCAACTAATTTATTATATATCCGTGTTTCTTTTTTTTTTTTTTTTTTTAATCTCCTCATTTTAGATAGAAGATTTTTATGAGTACAATCTTATGTTGCACTTTTTGTACCGTTATATGTGCCACTCAATATATATTGTTGTTCGACATCATTAGCTTTAAACAAACTTCTTATTTTTCCAAAAATAAATAACGCAAAAGATAATTGACATCAACCAATAAGATTGAGTAGCACAAATAAGATATAAAAAAGTGGAACTAGAGATTTTTTTTCTTCAATTTTATTGGATTTATTTTAGTTTGATGCTCACGTTGGAATACAGGATCTTTCACTGGTAAGTATCCAAGTTGGTCAAAAAGTATTAGTTTCCTAATACTAGTTGAATTGTATTTAGGAAAGTAGATATAATTTGGCACATGCGTATTGAATCTATCTCGGGTTATTGTTAGGAACAATTGTATGTACCAAGTAGGATCTTGTTATTCCTAGTTGGCTACAAATAAAGATCACGGGAAAGGAATAATATAGGAGTTGTGGATAAAAAGCCAAGTTGTGAGTTAGGATTAAATACAGGTTAAGGTTCGAATTGTCGAATTTTAGTTTGATTAGTTTAGATCGAAGAAGATTAAGGAATTAAGCCTTGTAAGTCACCATATGATCGAAGGAATTGCGTCATTGACTCTAATGCAATTACTAAATATAACATGGATCATAATATGGAGATAATAAATTCAATAAATTGGGTCGTCTATACGTCGTGCTAGAGGATGATATAGAACTTCAGGTTTAGTAAATAATAAACCCGAAGCCCAATTAGATGGATCCTACAAGGTCACACTTACACAATTTGTATCAACAAAAGAAAGACCTAGAGCCCATGAGGGACTCTAGGGGTGGCCGGCCAAAAAGAAATAAAAGGAGAGAATTTCTAACCTAATTTGTTCCTATAATTAGGTATGGGGATTAGAAAATAAAGCAGTTAGTTTTCGCTCATTATTTTCTCTCTCCTCTTTTCTATCTCTTTCAAAGCTACGTAATATTGCTCGAACAAATAGAAGAGCCCCTCTTCCTTCCAACTAGCATTGGTGGAGCGTTGATCTGGATTCGTGGACCTAGTTGAGGAATCTCAATTGCGGTTCTATCTCCGGATCTCGAAGAGCTTCGTGGAAATCACGCGTCAAAGGTTAATCCTTAACTATTATGTGATCCTTGAATGTATATGCATGTGATCATGTTTTAAGTGATTATGAATGTATGAATGTGATTCATGAAATTCCACTTATACTACTTATAATCCTTCAGTGGTATCAGTTTTAGTCTCTTGCATATAGTTTTTTTGGTCATAATATTTAGATTTATTTTGATGTATTCATAACTATTTTTAATTTGGTTAAGGGGAGGAATTGAATTATGGAATGACTAATTAATTGGAATTGATTAAATGGAGATTTAATTGCTTAATTTTTCAATATAAAGTGGACGAAAATTCAACCCAAATTTTCGAAATTTAATTTATGATTTTAGATCTCTAAATTTCGAATATTAAGTTCATATTATAAATCTAATTTTTATGTTTAATTTTGTTTATGTATGAAATTAATTCATATAAAAAGTGTTTTATGTGAATTAGAGATTAATTTATGTGAATAACCCTAAAATTAATTAAAATGGAGATTTTAATTTAATTTTCTTAATTAGGCATAAAAGAGTTTATGTTTAATTTAATTAAGATCACGAAATTAATTTTGCAAATGTTGTAATTTTAATTTCCTTCAAATAAAAAAAAATAAGGAGGAGGAAGAGGAGCAGCCACGGCTGATGGCTGCTCCGGTGGTCTGCCGGGGGGCAGTAGGAGAAGGAAGGTTTATCGGTGGTCGCCGAAAGCAGTCGGCGAGTAATGCCGATGGTCTGCTGGCTGGCGCTGGGCGCCTCTTGCCGGCGTTGGCTCGCGGTCGGTTTTACCGGTGTTTCCTGTGAAGGTGGGTTTACGAGGGTCACCGGAATTATGTGCTTTGTGTTGCTGGTCATTGCTGTCGTGGGACTGGCAGCCCTTGTGCTGCTGGTCCTGCCCAGCCACGATACTTCCAATTTTCTTTTAAAAAAAATGAGGATTTTGATAGTCTTCGGTAAGTACGGTAACTGGCAGCGTGATAAAATGAACAGATTTTGATTTTGAAATTTTGTAATTTTTTTTTTTGAGATAATTAAGCAAATTCCAATTATGTTAATTATGTTAATTTTTACTGGGTCATAAATTAATTCCATAATTTTATTCTTTAATCTAATTAAAATTAGTAGGCTAGATTTTCTAGGATAGAATCTTTAGGTGGTTAGGAATTACTTAAATATTTTATCCTCTTGCTTTAATTAAGAATATTTGATATTTTGATTGATGGCAAGAATAATATGTGATATTATGATGTGGCGTTTTATATTTCATATAATTGCTATGAATGACTAGTATGGCCCAAATTTAAGTTAGAAAATACGATCTCCGTATCGTGATGTATTCTTGTAATTTAAATACGATCTGCGTATCGTTAAGTATTTTTATAATTTATTTAATTTAGATATTATTTAAATTATTTTGATACTTATGTAATCCAAAGACGAGCTAATCAAGAGAAGGCCCATGGCTAAGATGGATCGAGATCCATGAAGAGTCCAAAGGAGGAGCCCATGATGCTTAGTTCTTAGGATTAGGGGCCATACTATATCATATTTATTTTTGCATTTTATTATTATTGAAAATGCTTATAAGTTTATTGTATGTTGGTTATCAATGCGCTAGAGTTCACTTATTCATAACAATATAATAAACTTAGGTCCTGCAAATATTAAGATTAGCTTTTTCAAACATAAAGTACTTATTAACCCTTAATTAATAGTAATAGGTCATGCATCTGCAGGGTATTATCATTAATTTTGGGAGATAAGGTAAAATTTGCGAATTTTACAACTTAGTTTGGTTATCATCCTTAACAAAATCATCAAAAGCGTTTTGGGTTTTGAAGCAAGAGATAATTAAGCATGCGATGTTTACCAATCTAAACAAGAATTATAAAGTGTTATAATTAGTAAAAGAGTTTACTTACCTTGAGAATGTAACGCTAAGATAAGGCCTCCGTCTGCTTAGTGTTGCATGTTGATAGGATCTTTTATTCACTTATTCAAATGGGACATTAAAATATATTGAATAGGTGATCAACCTATAAACCTTTGCATGTGTTTAGGTTGTTTTATAAACATAATATTGAACTTTGTTTTTATTCTGTCTGTAGATACTATGTCTAACAACAACAACAACTCTGTTTTCAACATTCGTCCTTTCCTTGAAAAGGACAAGCTGAATGGTGAAAATTTCATCAACTGGTAAAGAACCCTAAGACTCGTATTAAGGTATGCGGGTCGAGAGGATGTCTTAGAAACCCCACTTCCTGTGATTACTAATGAGTCGACTGAAGCCAACAAATGTCGTGCTAAGAAGGCAAATGATAGGTATGTACCGATCACTTGCCTGATGATAGCCGTCATGGAGCCGGACCTCCAAAAGAGGTTCGAAACCAAGGATGCTTATACCATCATGCAAGAGTTGCGAGCTATGTTTCAAACACTGGCCCGAGTTGAGCGGTATGAGACCAATAGGGAGATACTAGAATGTCACATGAAGCCGGGTCAAGCTGTTGGCCCCCATGTTTTCGCCATGATGGGTCTCTTCGAAAACATGGAACGACTTGGATTCCCTTACAGGGTTGAGTTGGCTACTGACATTATTCTCCACTCATTGCCTGATAACTTTAATCAGTTCAGGATGACCTTCAACATGAATGAGTCTGAAAAGACTTTGCAAGAGCTGCACGGGTTGTTGGTCAATGCTGAGAGGAATATCCCTAAAGAACCAAAGAAAGAGGTTTTGATGGTTCAGAAGGGAAAGGGTTTGAGAAGAAATGGGTAGGAAAGAAGGACAAAGGCAAGCAAGTTACCGTTGTTGCTGAAAAACCTAAGCCAACCACCAAGCCAAAGGAGGTCGCGGAAAGTAAGTGCTTCCATTGTCACAAGATAGGACACTGGAAGAGGAACTGCCCTCTATACTTAGAGGAAAAGAAGTATGGTGCTTCCACTTCAGTTATATTTGTTATAGAAATCAGTTTAACTTCTACTTCTTTATGGGTATTAGATACCGGCTGTGGTTCTCACATAGTTAATGATGTGTAGGGACTAAAAAGAAGTAGGAGGCTGGCAAAGGGCGAGGTAGAGCTTTGCGTTGGAAATGGAGCACGGGTTGCTGCACTTGCCATATGAAGCTATAGTCTGCATTTGCCATCTGGCTTTGTTTTAGAATTAAATAATTATTATTTTGTTCCTTCGATAATTAAGAGCATAATTTCTGTTTCTGTTTTGAATTCTGAAGGGTTTAAGAACAAATGTTGTTCCATTTCTTACAATAATATGTTCTATGCTAGTGCTAAATTGATAAATGGCTCATATGTGATTGATAGGTCATTACAAGTCTATAACATAGATAGCAAGAAACAAAAATCAAATGAATCAAACCTAACCTACATTTGGCATTGTTGAATGGGTCATATAAACCAAAAGCGCATCCAAAAGTTACAACAGGATGGCATTCTTCCATCATTTGATTTTGAATCATTTGATGTATGTGAATCATGCTTAATGGCGAAAATGACAAAGTCACCGTTTACTGGAAAGGGTGAAAAGGCTGGCGATCTCTTGGGCCTCATACATACAGATGTTTGTGGTCTTATGAGCACAAAGGCAAGAGGAGGGTTTAATTACTTCATTACCTTCAATGATGATTTGAGTAGATATGGATATGTCTACTTAATGAAACATAAGTCAGAATCTTTTGATAAATTCAAAGAGTTCCAGAATGAAGTACAAAATCAACTTGGTACGACAATTAAAGCACTACGATTCGATCATGGTGGCGAGTATTTGAGCCAAGAGTTTGATGATCATTTGAAGGATTATGGAATTCTTTCACAATTGACTCCACCAGGAACACCGCAGTTAAATGGTGTATCTGAAAGGAGGAATCAGACCTTATTGGATATGGTTCGATCAATGATGAGTCTTGCTGATCTTCCGATTTCTTTTTGGGGATATGCTCTCGAAACAGTTGCACACACATTAAACAGGAGCCCGTCAAAGGCTGTGGAAAAGACTCCATATGAGTTGTGGAATGGAAAACTCCAAAACTTGTATTTTCTTAAGATCTGGGGTTGTGAGGTCTATGTAAAAAGTTTACTTTCAGACAAACTTGCACCCAAGTCAGATAAATGTCTCTTTGTGGGATACCCAAAAGAGACATGGGGTTATTACTTCTATAACCGACAAGAGAACAAAGTGTTTGTTGCTCGTGATGGTGTCTTTCTTGAAAAGGAATTTGTTTCTAGAAAGACAAATGGGAGTAAAATAATTCTCGAAGAAATTCCAGATGACCAACCATTGGACGTGGTTCACACCATGTGAGAGACGGCCCGACAAGACGAAAGTCTAGTTCAGGAGATGAAGTATTCAACGCGTGAACCTCATACCGTCCCACTTGAATCTAATTCAAGCGAAGATCTTCAAGAAGTTGAAGAGAACATTACTCTTGATGCTCAGGCCCCGCGTAGGTCTAGTAAAGAAAGGATTCCAAACAAGAGGTTGGTTGATTAACTGTTAACTGGAAACTCTGAAATTATGATTTTGGAGAATTCAGAACCAACTACCTACAAACAAGCTTTGAGGAGCCCAAACTCTGAGAAATGGCTTGAGTCCATGAAATCCTAGTTAGACTCCATGTCTGAGAATAAAGTTTGGACCCTGGTCGACTTGCCTGATGGGGTTAACCCTATTGGATGCAAGTGGGTGTTCAAATTGAACACAGACAAAGATGGGAATGTTTATGTCTATAAAGCAAGACTGGTTGCAAAAGGATTTAGAAAAATTCATGGTATAGACTATGTTGAGACCTTTTCTCCAATAGCAATGCTTAAATCAATTCGGTTACCTTTAGCGATTGTTGCATTTTATGATTATGAAATTTGGCAGATGGATGTCAAAACCGCATTCATGAATGGGTTCTTGAATGAGGATGTGTGTATGACACAACCTGAGGGTTTTGAGGATCCAGAAAATCCTAAAAGGGTTTGCAAGCTTCAAAGATCAATTTATGGATTGAAGCAGGCATCTCGGAGCTGGAATATTCGATTTGATGAGGCAATCAAGAAATTTGGTTTCATCAAAAGCGAAGAAGAATCTTGTGTCTACAAGAAGTTTAGTTGGAGCAGCTTAGTCTTCTTGGTATTATATGTAGATGACATACTACTCATGGGAAATGACATACCAATGCTTGAGTCAGTGAAGGAATGGTTGAATAGTTGTTTCTCCATGAAGGACCTTGGAGAAGCTGAGTACATATTGGGACTTAAAATCCATAGAGATAGGTCTCGAAGGATGATTGGACTAACTCAAGAAACTTATATTGATAAAGTTCTTGCAAGATTCAACATGGAAAACTCGAAGAGAGGATTCATTTCCATGTCACATGGCATTATCGCTTAGCAAGAGTCAGTGCCCGACTGAGCTAGATGAGTTGAAGAGAATGAGTAGCATACCTAATGCTTCGGCTATAGGATATATCATGTATGCCATCATAAGTACTCGGCCAGATGTTGCATATGCCATGAGCATGTGTAGCAGGTTCCAAGTAAATCCAAGGGAAGCACACTGGATTGCAGCTAAGAGCATCCTTAAGTACTTGAGAAGAATTAAAGGCATGTTCTTAGTCTGTGGAGGTGAAAGTGAGTTGGTTGTTAATGGTTATACTGATGCGAGCTTCCAAACCGACAGAGATGATTACCGCTCTCAGTCAGGGTACGTCTTTTGTCTAAATGGAGGAGCAGTGAACTGGAAGAGCTCAAAGCAAAGCACTGTAGCAGACTCTACGACAAAATCAGAATATTAAGCAGTGGTTGAATCAGCTACAGAAGCAGTTTGGATAAAGAAGTTCTTGACAGATCTGGATATCATACGTAGTGCTCTGGAAGGGATTGAGTTGTTCTGTGATAACAATGGTGCTATTGCGCAAGCAAAAGAACCGATATCACATAACAAATCCAAACATATAATGAGGAAGTATCACCTCATTAGGGAGATTGTTGACAGGAAGGATGTTAGGATCTGCAAAGTTCACACGGATGAGAATGTGGCTGATCTGCTCACTAAACCACTACCTCAACCCAAGCATGAGTGTCACGCTAGGGCTATAGGCTTGAAGCAAATGTTAGAGTGGCTTTAGATTGTACTAGGTTTAGAGAAACTTGTTACAATGTAGAGACGTGGTTTTGCTATTTTATGTTTATGAGAAATAAAATTTATCTTATTTAAATTTGGTTTGGTATTAAATAAAATGTCCAAAATATATCTTGAATTCAATGGTTTTGTCAAATATGTGATTTGATGAATGAAACACCATAAGTGAACAGAATTCATAGAATATTATAGTTCCTAATCTAAGTCGTTAAATTGGACATAAATGACTTATTAAAGGATTAGCATATAAGATTGATTGATAGCGTCGTTTCATGGGCTATGGGAACATGGAGATGTTTAGTCAATCATATGGACATGTATAGTTGATACATGATCGAATAGACCTACTTAGAAGTTTCTATAACTTCGTAATTATATTAGTGGATTCCTAAGACATGAGTGGAACACTACTTAGCCTAATGATTGGTATAACTTTGATGTTGTCAAACGTCATGCCGTAAAAGGGGACTATAAAGGCTGCGTTCAGCTTATGCTAAAATTTGAGTGGGAGTTTTGGTTGCCACAAGATTGCAAAGTCCCCCTATATGAGATAGGATGGGTGTCATGGCCCTTTGGAGAGTGAAAATTGAAAAATGCATGGTCGTGCTCAAATGGATTATATGATGATTATTTGTTTGTCAATTCGAACTCGAATTTCAAGGATTAATTTGAAGGCTAGTATGGATGATATAGTAATATGGTCATACTATCAAATTGGACACTAAGAGACTTAAGGAATTTGAAGATTGCACACTCGTCTCGGACAAGTGGGAGATTGAATGAATTGTGTCCTTGACTCTAATGCAATTACTAAATATAACATGGATCATATTATGGAGATAATAAATTCATTAAATTGGGTCGTCTATATGTCTTGCTAGAGGATGCTATAGAACTTCAGGTTTAGTAAATAATAAACCCGAAGCCCAACTAGATGGATCCTACAAGGTCACACTTACAGAATCTGGATCAACAAAAAAAAGACATAGAGCCCATGAGGGACTCTAGGGGTGGTCGGCCAAAGAGACATAAAAGGAGAAGATTCCTAACCTAATTTGTACCTATAATTAGGTGTGGGAATTAGAAAATTAAGCAGTTAGTTTTCTCTCATTATTTTCTCTCTCCTCTTTTCTCTCTCTTTCAAAGCTATGTAATATTGCTCCAAGAAATAGAATAGTCCCTCTTCCTTCCAACTAGCATTGGTGGAGCGTTGATTTGGATTCGTGGACCTAGTAGAGGAATCTCAATTGCGGCTCTATCTCCGGATCTCGAAGAGCTTTGTGGAAATCACGCGTCAAAGGTTAATTCTTAACTATTATGTGATCCTTGAATGTATATGCATCAGATCCTGTTTTAAGTGCTTATGAATGTGATTCATGAAATTCCGCTTATAGTACTTATAATCCTACAAGGATACATATCATTGAAAGTCCTAGTGCATAATTTTTGGTGTTTTACCCCCAATTCTCAGGTTTGCATTTTAATTAAATATTCTTGTCTGCTTATTATTTTTGTTTCTTGTGTTATTTTTGTGTTATTCGTTTGCAAACACATTATTGAGTACGCCGCCGATCGTAACTGCTCAATTTACTTAAACTTGTTCTACTTCAAGTTTGTCAACTTTTTGATTGTATGATAGTGTGTGTGTGTGCGCGCGCGTGTGTGTGCATATATATATATATATATATATATATATATATATATATATATATATATATATATATATATATATATATATATATATATATATAAGCTCATAAGAAAACCACCCTTGTGGTGAGAATTGTGAGAATCTGCTCATTTTTCCTAATTATTTTACAAAGATTTTACTCATTTTACAATGTTTTTACTCATTTTTTGTTTTGCTTATTTTATGTTTTTGATCATTTAACATTTTTATGTTCATTTCACAACGCTTTTGCTCATTTTACGTTGTTCTCATTATACGTTTTTACTCATTTAACTTTTCTATGCTTATTTTACGTTTTTCTCATTTTGCAATTTTGCTTATCTTACGTTTTTGCTCATTTAATGTTTTTTACTCATTTTGTGCTTTTGCTCATTTTTTATTTTTTTAGCTCATTTTATGAAGTTTTTGCTTATTTTTAGTGGTTCTCATGATTCTCACCTTAAGAGGGTTCTCACTAGAACCCAACCCTTTATATGTATGTATATATATATATGTATGTATATATGTATATATGTATGTATATATGTATATATGTATATATATATATATATATATATATATATATATATATATATATATATATATATATATATATATATACGCGCCAAGGATCTGGGGATTTTAACAAATAAACATAAAACTTCAAAACCGAAAGCATAAAGTAAAGCAATGCGGTTGAACCGGCCATGGTTTTACAGAACAGACTTACAGAGAGTCTTGGATGAAACTTAAAACTTAAAGAGTGTTACAATTTTATGTGAGAGAAAGAGGGAGAGAGATAGATTTTTAGAGGGGCTTGTGTTGCTTTGTGTTATGCTCGCCTAGAACGGAAGGAGGAGCCTCAATTTATAGGCGGGGAAGAGTGGTGATGTCAAGTTGAAGAACCGTTGATGAACAATTTGTCTTCTGCTTTACACTGTTTTATCTTTTGTCTTTTGATGCTTTTTACTGCTGAAGAATAGTAATGCTTTACACTGTTGATAACTTTTGACTTTTTGCTGTTTGATGTAGAAATTTGTCCGTTGTTGTGGTGTCTCATCCGTTGTTGTGGTGCCTCATCCTGTTGAACCTTGAAGATAATTTTTAACTTTTTTTTTGTTTTTTTTTTTTTGGTTTTTTTGTTTTTTTAAAAGTCTGGAAACCAGCATGGAAACCAATATCTTCTCCATCGTCACAGACCCATGGATCTTTTTGAGATATATGGTGGGAAAGTATGTTGGCAAAATGAACCTTGACTTCATCAGATAAATATTTTCCTCTGTAAATGTCAGATAAATACTGAGAGGGAGGTTCTGAATGTTGTATTCCTGTAAGGAAGTATTTGTTGAAAGAGTGGGGGAAAACAACAGTTGTATTGCTATAGTGAATAATGGTAATTGGGAACGAATGGTGGTTTTGATGATGATTGATAATATGGGTCAAGTTTTTTGAAATAGAAACAAGCCATTGAGCTCTGGCTTGGGCGGGGTTCTTTTGTGAAGGAATAAGGCGAGGGATACAAGCTTGGGTATTTATGAAAATTAAGTAATGGGCTAGTTTTATATTCCCATTACTCATTTCAATATTAGCACAAATAGCCTCAACATAAGTCCATTCATGCCACCTGAAGGAGTGTATAGTAGAAAAGATGTATTGTTGATATTTTGTGAATTCTTGGAAAATATGAGCCCGTGGACTTGGCACATCATAGAACTTTCTTACCAACCCATATCGCCATGTGAGGAAGTAAGGACTTCTTTTTGGAAGATCATTGGGATAGAGGAAAAATCCTTTAACGAAGAAACCTGAAAGACCCCAAAAATGCCAAAGATAGCAGCGAAAAATAGCATGTTTTGTGAGGAATTCGGTAAAATTTTTATTGAATTTTTCTAATTTGGCTTTGTTGAGAATTATGAGCTTTATTTCGGTTGGTAGACGGTCAATATTTTTTAGAAGTTTTCTGGGAAAGGATAAGTGCTTTTTTTAATGGAAATAATGAGCTGGTAAACGGATATGGGATGAGGGTATGAAGTGGGAACTATTTCTTGAGGTGGTAGGTATATTGTGGAGTAATTTGGAAAATCTTTGAAGGTGGTATTTAGGAAGTTGTTCCCATTTTTTAGAAGTCTTTGGGCTTCTCATCTTGGATGTTGTTGTCAAAGTACCTGCAAAAGTTAGGTAATCAAGAAGAGAGTTGTTTTATCTTCGTATAAACTTAATATCAAAATCAAGGGTAAATAAAAGTGCTCGATATTTTGTAAAGTTCTGTTTAATCCATTGCAATTTTTTATTAAATGAAATGGACTGAAAAACGGTAATACAGAGTGAGATTGATAAAACCTTTTGTTTTATAAAAGAGTATTGTAACAGGGTGTTATTCCAGTACCCGAAGGAGAATAAGATAATGTAATTTTTACCATTGTCGACTTGTTTTAAGATACCTCCATAACATTTGTCACTGGCATTTGTCTCAACAATTTTAGGCAGGTCAGGGTTTGCTAATCTAAGGCAAGGAATTTCTAAGACACGAGCCTTTATTGTTCTAACAGCCTGAGTATGGAGATCTGACCAAGGCGGTGGGTTTTTCTTGAGTCTATTATGGAGGGGCTTCGCAATTCTGCAAAGATTTGGATAAAAATCTAAGACATAGTTTAAACTACCAAGAAACCTTTGTAGTTGGGTTTTGTCTATGATCTTACCAGGAAATTTGCTAGTGAACTGGAGAGACCTATCAATCGGGGTGATAGAGCCACATGACACAATTTGGCCGAGAAATCTAATCTCAGTTTGAAATAGAGAAATCTTTTTTGCTGAAATAATAAGACCATTTTTCTTAATTAGATAGAAAACGGTCTTAAGGTTTTTAAAGTGCTGGTCAATCGTGCTTGAGTAAACCAGTACGTCATCAATGTAGACAATACAAAAATCTGAATAGGGATTGAATATATCATTCATAATTCTTTGATACTCAGAGGGAGCATTTTTAAGACCGAAGGGCATAACATTCCATTCATACTGGCCAAAAGGAACAGTAAAAGCGGTTTTATAACGGTGTTGTGGCTTGATTTGTATCTGCCAAAATCCGGATTTCATTTCAAATTTTGAGAAGATAAAGGCATGGTGTAACTTTTGCATTAGATCCTTTTTATTGGGTATGGGATAACGGATCCAACGAAGGGCATCGTTAAGAGGCTTATAATTTATAACTAGCCTAGGCGTTCCTCGTTCAATCTCCGAAGCCTTGTTGACGTAAAATGCCACGCAGCTCCAAGGAGATTGAGACATGGAAATCAAGCCTTTGCTTTCGAGAAATCTAATCTCTTCTCGAGATTGGCGTTCTAGGTCGGCATTTATTTGGGTTGGCCGGGCTTTGGTAGGGATATCAAAGTCAGGCTCATAAGGTAAGTCGACCATGTGCTGTTTTCTATTCCAGAAGGCATTTGGCAGCTCAGAGCAAACGTCTCTTTCAAGGAGGCTTTGGAAGTCAGCTATCTGAGATTTGAGAACACTACCTTGTAACTGATCCTCAATTTTTTGTAAATGGATGTCCTGTTTTAGATCATGTACATCACTCTGTTTTCGAGTGATAAGAGAATTTATCTCATTATTATAAATGGAGCTAGCTTTTATAATGTTGAGATTTCTGGTCTTGGGTTTTTCTAAGAAAAGGAAATCAAGCCTTTTATCTTTGGTTTTGAAGGATATTCCATCATAATTAACATTGTAAGGGGTAATTAAACTTATGAAAGGTGTTTCCAAGATTACAGTATGGTGCATATTGGTAACAAGGACAAAATGGCTTTTTAGAGAAAGGCCTTGATTCAAGATGTTAGCATCTGTTTTTCCTTCTATGTGCATTTTGGTATTATTAGCAGAGCTAAGTTTTTCTGAGGTTTTCTGGTGAAAGCATTTTGGGACGAGACTGGATTTTATGCAATTTAAATCTGCTCTGGTGTCGAACAGCTATAGTATTTATTTTAAAGCCATTAGAGAATTCAAGCGTAATCTTTATGTAATACTTTCTAGAACTGATTTCTCTTAAAAGAAAAAGGAAATCATCTGGGACATTTGGGCTTTGTTCCCCATCTGGGATATCGTCAGGATCACTTTCACTAGGGATATCTGGGACCATTTGGGAAGTTAGAAGTTGGATAATGGCTGAGTCTTGTTGTTGCTTAGTTTTAAGGTCATTTATATCAGCTTTAATGGTTTTAACTTCAGTCTGAAGGTCCTGTATGGTTCTTTCAGGCTTCTTTCTAGAACTTCTCTTTTCTAAAGTAGAAGTGAGGTTTTATGGTTCAATGCTTAAAGAAGGAGGGCGAGGATCCTCTTCTTTAGGACTTTCTTCAAGAGATTTAATATCCTGAATAACATCTAATATGAGGTTTTGTTCTTTGGTGAGGACGTTTAGGGTATAATCCTCATCATTAGCTGAAGAGGAGGAATCTATATCATCATCCTGAGGATCATAATTCTGAGCTGAGTTATAAGATTCGGTTTCTTCATCAGAAGACTCTACTAAAAGAGCTGAAATTCTTCCTAGAGTTTCATCATCTAGGTCAAGGTTTTGGAATTAATTAGACACTCTACAAAATCTAGCTGTGTGACCCTTTTTACCACACTTGAAACAAGTTATGTTTTTAAGGTCGGGTTTTGTGGTGGACTGTTGGTGTTTCCTATGAGGCTTCCATTTTCGTTGTTCAAAAGGTTTTTTATGGAAGACTTTCTCAACCTTCTTATAGAACTTTCGTGATTTAAAGGGTTTTTGGTAATGGGTTGTGTTACTACACTTCCCTTTACAGGTGCTCGTCTGAGGAGAGGAGACATCAAATTGCTGGCAGAAGGAACCTAATTCCTTTTTAGTCTCTTTTAACTCCCTTTTTAGGTGTTTTTGAAGTTTCAAATCTTGACATATTTAAAGGCCTTGCTTGGAGGTTACACTAACTAACTCACCGTAAGTGAGCCTATCATAAGGGATAATATGTTCTCCAAAATCCTCTCGGATTCTGTTTCAGACCTTTTCTCCTAATATGGTTGGAAGACCTGCTAGGAATTTTTCTTTCCAAAAGGGTTGGTTAGAATCTTCTCTAAGCATAACCCTGGTTAGGAAAGTATTTTTATACCACTGGAAATCACTAAGTTTTTTGCATCTTAGATTAGACAAAAGATCTGCATTTTTGTCTCTGAGATGGGAGGAATCTTCAATGAAATGAAGTGATAAGGTAAATATGAGGGTTGATACAGAATCTTGGATTGGTTCTCCATTTAGGTTAAGAATGGGAACCCCATCTTCGATTGTTTGGATAGCATTCAAGATGTCCGATTCTTTGTTCTTTGGTGAGATAGAAATCCCACCATCCTTTTAGCCGGCCGAGAAGCCTGCAATTAGGAGTTCTGCAACTGTGTTATCTGACATACCAGATTGGGTTTTGTAAGCATTTGAAGCCATCGTCATTTGCTGTAACAGGTTCAAGATTTGGTGTTCACTCATGCCATCTATATTCCCTTCGTAGATGGAAGAGGCATTATATTTTGGTTGGACAATTGTGTTAGGTTGACTTCCGATCTGGGATTCACTAGACCTTATAGGAATAATATAAAGAGGTCCAGTATTTTGCCAAGATAGTTTTGCTAGTTCGAGTGTTTTGGGACTAGTCTCAGGATCAGTGTTGTCACTTAAATCGAGGACATTACAAGTGTTATTCTGGACTGTTTCGTCCGTAGCTATATTTGAAGTAGAGGGTTCAACCCTGCTAATTTGATCTCTAATAGCTTGAAGAAATTCAGTCCTTGGAGCTGTAACATCCTTTTGAGCCTTTTGTGAAATCTGAAATGGTTTAAAAATTGGATTTCGGAGGCTTTTTTCTAAAGGAGTGGAGACTAGACTTGTCTCTGTTTTAAGGCTTTATTTCTCTATTCTAGAAAGCTGCTTTCCTAGGGTGTTAAGACTGATGTTAGTAAAATTGTTTTGCAGGACAATATTCTTAAGGTTTGTGGTGGCTTCTTCCTGAGGTTTCTTAAGAGGAGAGGCCTCTACCTTGTGATCGCCTATTTGGATGGTGATTTGTCTTAAAGGAAGATGGTCATTTTGAACGGTGCCATCGGGGGTTTCCCAGACAGGTGTCCTTCTAATGGTGTTAATTGGTTCTATGGTTTTAAAGGAATAATCAATGTTATTATTAGAACTATATAGCTCAAACCAATCAAAGAAAAGAATATGGGTTTTATATTGCTCAATAAAGCTGTAATAGCTTTCTTGGATCTTCTTTCGAATTTCAAGAAAGTGCTCGAAGAACCATGTTCTCTTCGAGAGGTTATGTGGAGCATAGAAGTCTTTGTGAACTAAATCTCTATTGATCTCAAAATCCTTTTCGAGGACATTAAGCTCATTAGAAATGTTCTCAGTTATAACCGAGGCTGAGGGTGAGTCTGGAGGAGACTGTCTTTCAGCATAAACTGGGTGTGGAACCTGGGTTCTATATTCAACATTTTGAATGGAAGGCGAAGGTAAATCTGAGGTAGAATACCTTGGTCTTTCCGGGTAATTGGTTCTAGGACAGCTAATTTGTCGTTTATAGTGCATGTTACTTTCAGAAGGAATACGAGAAGACCGGTCCTAGGTTTTCAACGGAGGAATGGTCGAATACCTAGAGCTAGTGCTACGGTAAAGCCGAGCTTAACACTACCATCGTAGTATTGTATGACTCGTTCAAGGTCGGTATTAGGTTCTGGAAGAGCTGGTGATTGTACTTCAGGTTCAGCAGCTCCCACAAGGAACCAATCTTCAGGAAGACTGACATCATTCCATTGTATTGGTCTAGGAATTTTTATGTTAGACCTAGAAAGGTCGGTTTGCCAGAGGAGGGTTTCTCCTTTTTTACTCTGTTGTATATTTCTAGTATTAAAGGCAGACATCATGGCTTTGTAATGGATTTTATAAATCAAAGCTACTGGAATAGAACCATCAAACATTTTATAGTTATGAGTTTTAATTTGTAAGAATAAAGATGATAAGATATTCGTATCACTTAACGAGACACTGAAGTTAGGGTAACAATCAAAAGAGACTGGACCTATGCATAAACTTGACTCTATGGTTCCTAGTAAGGAATCATTCAAGTCTTTGAATCGTCCATCTCTAAGGGCAACAAGAACAGAAGAATTTAATCCTTCTTTTGTAAGAGGTTTTAAGCCAACTTGAACCCAACCCTATATGGATGTAACGATAACCTTTTTTCGACATGTTTTTCAAAGTATTTGCTGAAAATAATTTTATAGTATCAATAGGTTTTGTTAAATGGATATCTCGTTCTTGGGTGTTGATAACATAGTCAGTTTTAAAAATATTATATCTACTCATTTTACAGATCTGGTCTTTACTAATTTTGGGTATCTCCCAATTGTCAATGTTTTGCTCAAGGTTTTTTTATAGTAAAGGTTTCATTTTTAACCAGTTTATTGGCTTTACCACTACTACCATGAGAAGAGGATGGAGTACCTCTGTTCCAAATAGAACTCATACTTATGAACCAGAACTTAGTCCGGGAAATTAAACCGAGAAATAAGCCCTATAACCTACCCCGCCGTTTAGGTAAATGCAGCCTTATGGTCCGGCTTCCTCACGGGACTTACGCCTCTACAAACGTTTAAACAAGCGAGTAACAAATAGGACAGATAAACAAGTTTTAAGACTGGAAAGTATTGATAACAGAAGAACAAGTTTTATAAAGAACAAATATAACTACACCCCATTGGCTCGGTACTTTCCAAGAATGCGACCGGAAAGTACCGAGCCAATGGGGTGTAGTTATATTTGTTCTTTATAAAACTTGTTCTTCTGTTATCAATACTTTCCAGTCTTAAAACTTGTTTATCTGTCCTATTTGTTACTCTGCTTGTTTAAACGTTTGTAGAGGCGGTAAGTCCCGAGTGAGGAAGCCAGACCATAAGGCTGCATTTACCTAAACGGCGGGGTAGGTTATAGGGCTTATTTCTGGTTTAATTTCTGGACTAAGTTCTGGTTCATAAGTATGAGTTCTATTTGGAACAGAGGTACTCCATCCTCTTCTCATGGTAGTAGTGGTAAAGCCAATAAACTGGTTAAAAATGAAACCTTTACTATAGAAAACCTTGAGCAAAACATTGACAATTGGGAGATACCCAAAATTAGTAAAGACCAGATCTATAAAATGAGTAGATATAATATTTTTAAAACTGACTATGTTATCAAAACCCAAGAACCAGATATCCATTTAACAAAACCTATTGATACTATAAAATTATTTTCAGCAAACACTTTGATAAAACATGTCGAAAAAGGTTATCGTTACATCCATATAGGGTTGGTTCAAGTTGGCTTAAAACCTCTTACAAAAGAAGGATTAAATTCTTCTATTCTTGTTGCCCTTAGAGATGGACGATTCAAAGACTTTAATGATTCCTTACTAGGAACCATAGAGTCAAGTTTATGCATGGGTCCAGTCTCTTTTGATTGTTACCCTAACTTCACTGTCTCGTTAAGTGATAAGAATATCTTATCATCTTTACTCTTACAAATTAAAACTCATAACTATAAAATGTTTGATGGTTCTATTCCAGTAGCTTTGATTTATAAAATCCATTACAAAGCCATGATGTCTGCCTTTAATACTAGAAATATACAACAGAGTAAAAAAGGAGAAACCCTCCTCCTGCAAACCGACCTTTCTAGGTCTAACATAAAAATTCCTAGACCAATACAATAGAATGATGTCAGTCTTCCTGAAGATTGGTTCCTTGTGGGAGCTGCTGAACCTGAAGTACAATCACCAGCTCTTCCAGAACCTAATACCGACCTTGAACGAGTCATACAATACTCTGATGGTAGTGTTAAGCTCAGCTTTAACAGAAGCACTAGCTCTAGGTATTCAGACCATTCCTCTGTTGAAAACCTAGGACGGTATTCTCGTATTTCTTCTTAAAGTAACATGCACTATAAACGACAAATTAGTTGTCCTAGAACCAATTACCCGGAAAGACCAAGGTATTCTACCTCAGATTTACCTTCGCCTTCCATTGAAAATGTTGAATATAGAATCCGAGTTCCACACCCAGTTTATGCTGAAAAACAGTCTCCTCCAGACTCACCCTCAGCCTCGGTTATAACTGAGAGCATTTCTAATGAGCTTAATGTCCTCGAAAAGGATTTTGAGATCAATAGAGATTTAGTTCACAAAGACTTCTATGCTCCACATAACCTCTCGAAGAGAACATGGTTCTTCGAGCACTTTCTTGAAATTCGAAAGAAGATCCAAGAAAGCTATTACAGCTTTATTGAGCAATATAAAACCCATATTCTTTTCTTTGATTGGTTTGATCTATATAGTTCTAATAATAACATTGATTATCCCTTTAAAACCATAGAACCAATTAACACCATTAGAATGACACCTGTCTGGGAAACCCCCGATGGCATCGTTCAAAATGACCATCCTCCTTTAAGACAAATCACCTTCCAAATAGGCGATCACAAAGTAGAGGCCTCTCCTCTTAAGAAACCTCAGGAAGAAGCCACCACAAACCTTAAGAATATTGTCCTCCAAAACAATTTTACTAACATCAGTCTTAACACCCTAGGAAAGCAGCTTTCTAGAATAGAGAAAAAAAGCCTTAAAACAGAGACAAGTCTAGTCTCCACTCCTTTAGAAAAAAGCCTCCGAAATCCAATTTTTAAACCATTTCAGATTTCACAAAAGGCTCAAAAGGAAGTTACAGCTCCAAGGACTGAATTTCTTCAAGCTATTAGAGACCAAATTAGCAGGGTTGAACCCTCTACTTCAAATATAGCTACGGACGAAACAGTCCAGAATAACACTTGTAATGTCCTCGATTTAAGTGACAAAACTGATCCTGAGACTAGTCCCAAAACACCCGAACTAGGAAAACTATCTTGGCAAAATACTGGACCTCTTGATACTATTCCTATAAGGTCTAGTGAATCCCAGATCGGAAGTCAACCTAACACAATTGTCCAACCAAAATATAATGCCTCTTCCATCTACGAATGGAATATAGATGGCATGAGTGAACACCAAATCTTCAACCTCTTACAGCAAATGACGATGGCTTCAAATGCTTACAAAACCCAATCTCGGTACGTCGATAAAAAACGATTCTGAGAACTCCTAATCGCAGCTTCTCGGCCAGCGAAAAGGATGGTGGGATTTCTTTCTCACCAAAGAACAAAGAATCGGACATCATGAATGCTATCCAAACAACTGAAGATGGGGTTCCCATTCTTAACCTAAATGGAGAACCAATCCAAGATTCCGTATCAACCCTCATATTTACCTTATCACTACATTTCATTGGAGATTCCTCCCATCTCAGAGACAAAAATGCAGATCTTTTGTCTAATCTAAGATGCAAAAAACTTAGTGATTTCCAGTGGTATAAAAATACTTTCCTAACCAGGGTTATGCTTAGAGAAGATTCTAACCAACCCTTTTGGAAAGAAAAATTCCTAAGCGGGTCTTCCAACCATATTAGGAGAAAAGGTCCGAAACTGTAATCCGAGAGGATTTTGGAGAACATATTATCCCTTATGATAGGCTCACTTACGGTGAGTTAGTTAGTGTAACCTCCAAGCAAGGCCTTCAAATATGTCAAGATTTGAAACTTCAAAAACACCTAAAAAGGGAGTTAAAAGAGACTAAAAAGGAATTAGGTTCCTTCTGCCAGCAATTTGATGTCTCCTCTCCTCAGACGAACACTTGTAAAGGGAAGTGTAGTAACACAACCCATTACCAAAAACCCTTAAAATCATGAAAGTTCTATAAGAAGGTTGAGAAAGTCTTCCATAAAAAACCTTTTGAACAACGAAAATGGAAGCCTCATAGGAAACACCAACAGTCCACCACAAAACCCGACCTTAAAAACATAACTTGTTTCAAGTGTGGTAAAAAGGGTCACACAGCTAGATTTTGTAGAGTGTCTAAACAAATCCAAAACCTTGACCTAGATGATGAAACTCTAGGACGAATTTAAGCTCTTTTAGTAGAGTCTTCTGATGAAGAAAGCGAATCTTATAACTCAGCTGAGAATTATGATCCTCAGGATGATGATATAGATTCCTCCTCATCAGCTAATGATGAGGATTATACCCTAAACGTCCTCACCAAAGAACAAAACCTCATATTAGATGTTATTCAGGATATGAATAATCCTGATCTTCAAAAATAATACCTTGAACGCCTTCATAAATCTCTTGAAGAAAGTCCTAAAGAAGAGGATCCTTGCCCTCCTTCTTCAAGCACTGAACCATACAACCTCACTTCTATTTTAGAAAAGAGAAGTTCTAGAAAAAAGCCAGAAAGAACCATACAGGACCTTCAGACTGAAGTTAAAACCATTAAAGCTGATATAAAAGACCTTAAAACTAAGCAACAACAAGACTCAGCCATTATCCAACTTCTAACTTCCCAAATGGTCCCAGATATCCCTAGTGAAAGTGATCCTGACGATATCCCAGATGGGGAACAAAGCCTAAAAGTCCCAGATGATTTCCTTTTTGTTTTAAGAGAAATCAGTTCTAGAAAGTATTACATAAAGATTACGCTTGAATTCTCTAATGACTTTAAAATAATTATTATAGCTTTGTTCGACACCGGAGCAGATTTAAATTGCATAAAATCCAGTCTCGTCCCAAAACGCTTTCACCAGAAAACCTCAGAAAAACTTAGCTCTGCTAATAATACCAAAATGCACATAGAAGGAAAAACAGATGCTAACATCTTGAATCAAGGCCTTTCTCTAAAAAGCCATTTTGTTCTTGTTACCAATATGCACCATACTGTAATCTTGGGAACACCTTTCATAAACTTAATAACCCCTTACAATGTCAATTATGATGGAATATCCTTCAAAACCAAATATAAAAGGCTTGATTTCCTTTTCCTAGAAAAACCCAAGACCAGAAATCTCAACATTATAAAGGCTAGCTCCATTTATAATAATGAGATAAATTCTCTTATCAATCGAAAACAGAGTGACGTGCATGATCTAAAACAGAAAATCCATTTACAAAAAATTGAGGATCAATTACAAGGTAGTGTTCTAAAATCTCAGATAGCTGGCCTCTAAAGCCTCCTTGAAAGAAAAGTTTGCTCTGAGCTTCCAAATGCCTTCTGGAAAAGAAAACAACACATGGTCGACTTACCATATGAGCCTGACTTTGATGAAAAGAATATCCCTACCAAAGCCCGGCCAACCCAAATGAATGCCAACCTAGAACGCCATTGTCGAGAAGAAATTAGATCTCTCGAAAGCAAAGGCTTAATCTCCAAGTCTTGTTCTCCTTGGAGCTGTGCGGCATTTTACGTCAACAAAGCTTCGGAAATTGAACATGGTACGCCTAGGCTAGTTATAAATTATAAACCTCTTAACGATGCCCTTCGTTGGATCCGTTATCCAATACCCAATAAAAAGGATCTAATGCAAAAGTTACACCATGCCATTATCTTCTTAAAATTCGATATGAAATCCGGGTTTTGGCAGATACAAATTAAGCCACAACACCGTTATAAAACCGCTTTTACTGTTCCTTTTGGCCAGTATGAATGGAATGTTATGCCCTTCGGTCTTAAAAATGCTCCCTCTGAGTATCAAAGGATTATGAATGATATATTCAATCCCTATTCAGATTTTTGTATTGTCTACATTGATGACGTACTGGTTTACTCAAGCACGATTGACCAGCATTTTAAAAACCTTAAGACTTTTTTCTATCGAATTAAGAAAAATGGTCTTATTATTTCAGCAAAAAAGATTTCTCTATTTCAGACTAAGATTAGATTTCTCGGTCAAATTGTGTCATGTGGCACTATCACCCCGATTGATAGGTCTCTCCAGTTCACTAGCAAATTCCCTGATAAAGTCATAGACAAAACCCAACTACAAAGGTTTCTTGGTAGTTTAAACTATGTCTTAGATTTTTATCCAAATCTTTGCAGAATTGCGAAACCCCTCCATAATAGACTCAAGAAAAACTCACCGCCTTGGTCAGATCTCCATACCCAGGCTGTTAAAACGATAAAGGCTCGTGTCTTAGAAATTCCTTGCCTTAGCTTAGCAAACCCTGACCTGCCCAAAATTGTTGAGACAGATGCCAGTGACAAAGGTTATGGAGATACCTTAAAACAAGTCGACAATGGTATAGAATACATTATCAGATTCACCTCAGGGCACTGGAATGACACCCGGATAAAATACTCTACTGTAAAACAGGAAGTTTTATCCATTGTTCTCTGTATAACCAAATTCCAGTCTGATTTGTTAAATAAAAATTTTTTTATTACGTGTTGATTGTCAAGCTGCTAAACCTGTTTTAAAAAAGGATGTCCAAAACATTGCTGTAAAACATGTTTTTGCTAGATGGCAGTCTATCTTAAGCATTTTTGAATTTGATATTGAGCACATAAAAGGAGAAGAGAATTCTATCCCTGACTTCTTAACCCGTGAATTTCTTACAGAAATGCCTCGAAAAACAAAAGATAAAGGGAAGTCCCAACCACCTCCTGAAAAAACCATATGCACAACTCAAAAACCTATTAAAACTTGGTACGACGCAGTCCAGAATAATGAGAGTGAAACCTCTTCTATTGATAGAACACAGGAAGTTCAGGAGTGGCTCCTCTCCATCTCTGAGCATCCTTCGTCCATCCAAAAACATCCCCAGCTCCTCCAAGCTTTTCACAGCTCCATGCAAAACCAAGGAAGCACAAGCAAAGCAGCAGCAGAAGGTAAAACAGTTACGGGAAAAAATATCAGTATGATTTCAAAACCCGCGGAAGGAGAATCTTCTAAAAAAACCCTTCCTCAAAAACAACTTTATAAAACTGATAGCTCTCAGGTTGTGCTTGCACAACCTAAGAAAAACGAGACTTCCGAATATTTTGTTAAAACTGCCTCACAAAATATTATAACAATTGAACAAGGGTATCATGATGAAGATCCCTATGTCTCCATACAAAATATCTTTGGAAAGAACTGGTTCTTTAAGCCTTGGGATCGTACTAAAACTGCAGATTATTACCAGACAATCCTTGAGGTTACCGGCTCTGCTAATTTCAAACATTTCTTTTATAAAAGTGAACAAGCTGAGCCCTCTTATTAAAATTCTAAAGGTTCTTAGTCCTCAAGACTGGAATCAAGATCTGTCAAAACACAAAGCCTTCCCCATTAGCTTCAACAACACCTTCCCACACTGTAAAACCTTTAATTACTGGGATTACCAGCAAGCATGGTTCTCCACCTTTTTAATACAAGATAAAAGGTTGTCCCATTCTTGGCTTATCTACTTCAACACTAAAACCATACAGCCAGAAAAATTGCCGTCTTGATTTGCCCAATGGTGGAATTTCTACGGCTCTTCCAGTGAAATCCTCCACCCTACATTACAAAAAGTTATGATACCTTTCGACCCAATACAAACCTTCGAATTTAGAAAGGCGTTTTCCCGCCGTATGTATATTTTCAATGAAGTTCTATCTTCCTTGGGTTTGTCAATGGCTCCTTGAAACAAACCAGGATCATGGGGGATTGGTCCTCCAGAGAAAATTTAAAATCAGATGGTGGTCAAACTTTAATACGCCACAGTCTATTCTTGAACCGGCCATCAGAGATTGGTTGAAGAAGTGTTGTAACACAGGTACCATGACTACAGGGCCAGAACAGTCCCAGTTCCTTGCCCGAAAATCACAATCAAATTCTTTGCTTGCTTCAGCTAAAACTCCGAAACATTACGCTCGGATCCTACGACAACTAGCTAATAGTATGTCAGAATCCTCTATTAGTTCGGAACATGAATCAACAGCAGACTCCTCCATTCACCTCAGTGAAGATGAAGAAGATGCTGGTTTCCAGACTTGTTCATCAACAGTTCTTCAACTTGACAGCACCACTCTTCCCTGCCTATAAATTGAGGCTCCTCCTTCAGTTCTAGAAAGAGCATAACACAGCAACACAAGCTCCTCTAAAAATCTCTCTCTCTCCTCTTTCTCTCACATAAAATTGTAACACTCTTTAAGTTTTAAGTTTCATCCAAGACTCTCTGTAAGTCTGTTCTATAAAAACCATGGCCGGTTCAACCGCCTTACTTTACTTTATGCTTTCTGTTTTAAGTTTTAAGTTTATTTGTTAAAATCCCCAGATCTTTGGCGTATCCTTTATATATATATATATATATATATATATATATATATATATATAGGAATTGGATCTTGTGAAAAGCTGAAAACTGAAAACATGAGATCTGAGCCGTCCGATCTCACTTGGTTTTATCAACCGTTCGATCTCGTTTGGTCATCAGGAACTACTAGAAGCACATGACTTTCTCTCTCTTACCCCTCCTCTCTCAAAAGCGATTTTCTCTCTCCTAGCTTCTCAGCAGCGTTCTCTTACCGGCGTTCGCAGCTACCACTCTTACCGACGATTTTCTCTCTCCTACCTTCTCTGAAACGGGATTATCTCCTTTAATGATTCGAAATTTTTGTAAGATTTCGATTAATTTTTTCTTTTCTTTGTTCATATTATTCATTCTTTGAACTTGCTAATTGCGATTTTCAACTTAATTTTTTCTCAAATTTGCTTTAGTTGTTTGAAAAATTGTTTGTGTTTCGCAATTTTAGGTTTAATTTCTTGAATTCGCTATTTTTAGCTCAATTGATGCTCAATCTAGTCTAGTAGTTTGAGAAATTGCTTGTGTTTTGAAATTTTAGGTTTAATTTCTTGAAATCGCTATTTTCAGCTCTATTGATAATTCTGGTTTAGTAGTTTGAGAAAGTGCTTGTGTTTCGAATTTTTAGGCTTAATTTCTGTAATTAGGTTACATTTTTGTATTTGTTTTTAGGCGAATGAAGAGAAAACAGTTTGGAAATTTTATGGAAACAAGACTATTATGATTTTGAAGATTTCCATAATGTTATTTTATATATCTTGTTAGTGGCATTGTTTTTCTTTCTTCATTTTCTTATTTTTTTTTTGTTTTTTACGATTTCCATAATGTTATGGTGATGCTACCCTCTCTATGTAACATGTCTTTGGCGAATTTCATACAAAACTACTAGCTCAATTGGTATAGCATTAAGAAATAGCCCAGCTTATTATGGCTGCATTACACATGATATCTTTGTCTACTTACTGCAAGTTTTTATACTCTCAAAGCCCTGCTTTTCTGTTTTGTTTTGTGGTGTTAACTCTTAAACTTGTTTATGACGTTCTGTTTTTTTTTTTGTTTTTTTGCAGTTGCATTACCAAAGATAGAAGGAGCAATTAACGGAGTCATGTATGCTTCTAATGATGCCGATGCATTCCTTTCCTTTCTAATCGCAATTAGCAAGTTCGAATACTCGTAGCTACTCCTCACTTTCAAATCGCAATTCGTTGCTTCTACGGTTCGAAATTTTGGTCAGATTTGGATTGCTTTTTTTTTTTTTTTTTTTTTGTTAATATTAATTTCAAAGTTCAATTACTCATTCTTAAACTTGCGAATTGCTAATTTTAGCTCAATTTTTCTCTAGTTGTTTGAAAAATTGTATGTGTTCATATTTAATTTATGTTTCAATTGGCTAATTTCAGCTGAATCTTTGGGTTTTTTCGCTATTATGTTATTTATTTGATCTCCAAACTATGTTTTAGGTTTGATTTATTCTCATTTACGGTAATTTTTTTCTAGTTTTGATTCTTCTAATATGTTTTTCTAGCTCTAAAAGAGTTAATTGAGTAGGTTTATATGAATTTTTGTAAGATTTACAAATTTTATTCAACTTTTTCGTTAAATATTTTTCTAACAAGCGGCATTTATAGATGCTTCTGAATTTGACCATAAGTTGTTAAATCTACTTTTTTATGTTGTTAAATTTGGTTTTCACAGATTTGAGTTTTGTGGTATGGTTTTCCACGTTTCCCTCAAATATTGCTCCTCTCTTCTCCTTGAAACTAAGCTTGTTGAAATATTTGATCATGTTTGGAGAACTTTTGAGAAACAGTACGTATTTGAAGTATAAAACTGATGGGATTTATGACATTAGTATTTCAAATGTCAATTAATAGTGCATTGGTTTTCTAGTGAGCAATAGAGGTGGGAATCTAATGATGTATCATTTGCTTTTCAAATTTTTGATTACAACTTTTGCTCCTATTTGGTTGCTTGAATTCCACATTACATCTAAGTTTACTTCTATATATGTATTTGTGCTTTTTGTTGGTTTGCTGCAATGGTTTTCCTAGCTTACTGGTATTATATAATGTATACTCTGAATTCCTGTACTGCTGATGAATAACGTTGTTTCCACTTTCACAGTCAATATGAGGCGCTGTTTTCTTCTTGTATATTGAGAATTTGATGATTTGATGATATTGCCTTCTTTATTATGAACTGAGTGGGGCTAGTGTTTTTAATAAATCTCTAGCCAGCCTTCTTGAATAGCTACCAAAGTTATCTAACAAGATATATGTTTACCTATTTGTACTTACTTCGGGATGAGATAAAGGAAAGAGTAAGGGCATTGCAGTTTTCCTCATGTTGTTTTGTTACTTAATGGTTAGATATCTAATATTACTTAATTAAGAAAAAGAAAAGAGGATCCTATAAACCTTATTAATTAAATTAGGTGTCCTACTAACTTCTAGGAAAGGCTTCCTCGCTTAATCTACTTGATTAACTAGCAAATAGAAACAAAATAAACATCTTTATTATAAGAAAAATAAATGCATAATGTTGGGTTACTCTATTCTTCTGTTGGACTTGGCAGAGTTTTAGGAACTTAGGAAATATTTTCTCTAATAAAAATATGGTGCATTTTGTAAAGGACTGTCAATCGAACCAATGATGAATGGTTGGCATGTGATGAGGAGGTTCATAGGGCAGTTGGTTTGTTTATACCTGTTTTCGAAACCACAGCTGATGCAGCTCAAGTAAGCAACTCCATCAACATGATTTGTTCATAATTTATCTTTTATTCTGGACTGACTTATTTCTTAATATTGATAACGAATTTGGACTTGCTCTTTGCAGATTGCTTGAAGAGTATGTCATGTGGACTTTCCGAGCAATTGGATGTATTTGGTTTCTTATGGTCATCAAATCTGCAAGTTTCTTGCTGGGAAGGTCAAATCACTTTTTATTGGAACTTCGCTTTACTTGGCTGTTGAGGTGAGAGCCAAGAAGAGGGTTGTTGCTACTGCTACTGCTGCTGCTGCTGAGGAGAAGGTGAATTAAGAGAAGGCATCAAAAAGGAAATGAGATGCTTGATTATTGGAGAAGGGAAGTGAAAAAAAGTAAAGTGGATCATCAAGAAAAGAATTTACCTTTATGAGCTTATAAGTCATCCCTTTTTCCTTTGTAGTTTACCATTATGAGCTTATAAGTGGCCCTCATTTTCTTAATAGTTTACCTTTGTATTTAAATTACTAGTTAAGTTTGAATAACTAGTAGTTGCTCATATTATCTAATTAGTTATCCTTATTATCAGTCTATAATATATGGGTAACTTTTAGCTTCATATGGGTAACTAATAGTTATTAATGGGTAACTATTTAAAGAAAATTTAGTGGACCTTAGTTTATATTTATGAGCTTATAAGTTATCGGTGAGATCCGCTGAAAACAGCTATTAGGCTAAAAACTGAACACGTCTAATCTCAGCCGTTGAAAATCTCATTCTAATCTCAGCCGTTAGATTATGCACAGCCATGATAACAACATCTCGACACTAGCGTACTGCGTACAACGTACTATCATCCTTTCTTTCTCTCTCCATAATACCAAAAACTCTCCTTCTAAATCCATGAACTTCGATCTGCAACTTTCGAATCAAGATTCAAACATTAAATAATTTTTTAGTTTCGAATTTTGATTTTCGAATCCTTATTTTTCAATTGCTCGTGATTTGATTCGAGTGCTTCAAGTTTGTTGAAGATTGTTTCCTTGGATTGCGATTAAGTCGAATTTGAAGGTAATTGCTATATTTTCCTTGTTTCTTATGATCATATTGCTATATAAACAACTCAAACCAAACAAAGTTTTAGCCTTTCTCGTCATATATACTACAATTGACAAATCTTAGGTATCAGTTATCTAGATTAATCATCTAATATTCTAATGCATGTATGAATAAAGAAAAAAAAAAACTGAAATTCGGGGCGAAATAGTATAGGAATACATATTCACTGATTCCAAGTTGCTAATAATCACCGTCGTGCATACGACAAGGCGACAACAACTTACTTTTTGAAAAATTTTGGTTATGAACAATCTAGTTATGTAATGTACCTAATTTTTGGGGAATTTTACTTTTAGGTAACTTTCAGCTTAATATGGGTAACTAACAACAATTTATGTGTAACTAAATGTAGACCCCATAATATGGTTAACTAGCTTTAGCCTTGATAAATATAAATTTGCTCAGTTTTGTGTTTTTGTAGAACAGATTATTTGTCTTATTGCCATTATTAATAATGGATGGGTAACATGGTTAGTTAGATATATATAGCCATCTGCTAGTTCCATTTTTATGAAATTCTGCCGTTCAGGTTTCAACCTCTCGTGTTATATCTAATAAGTTTAGTAAATCAAATATCGCATTATATGAAGTATGAACCCTTCATTGAACTAGCAAGTCGTGAGCTCATGTTCTTAAGGAGTACTAGTATACATGTGAGATGGCAAAATTATTTTGTGTCTGATGGGGTGGGGGCGTGGGGCATTAGTAAGATGGTGTATTTTCAACATTGATAGTTAGACTAGCAAAGGGTATGTGGGTAATCATTGATAATATAATCGGATAAGCTGTTTTATATGAAGAGGCTTAATCTACACTACCAAAGCCTCCTAGTGCTATGCATTAGAGGCTTCTCCCACAACGGTTTTCTCGTCTCAAGATGGACAAGCAATTAAGAAAAACAACTGAGCACCACTGGGTTTGTTAAAAAGCTATGCTAGTATTATTAAGATAAGAAAATAGAGCTGAAAGATTGGATAAGTACGACAGTATGAAAATCTGTCAGCAAAAATGGATTAGGTGTCGGAAAATTATCACGATTGAAATAAGACCTCATTTATATGCTTGTTGTTCCTTTGATTATACTGCTTTATTAATTTGCCAGCACAATGGCTCATTTTGCATGTGTTTGGTTAGGTTGTGACCATTGCTACTAATGTATCATGCTTGCCAAGCATACAGTATCCATGGGTATGAGACTAATACAATCTAGAAAATCATTTTGCTTGGGCCGTATGTCATGACAATAATTTGTAATGGTTGTGGATGGATGAAAGGTTTCATATACTGATGATCTATTTTATTTTACAGCATGATGCGGGTTATATTTGTTGCGTAGCTGGTAAACAAGAAATATATTGGTTCAATCATCCAGAGGGCAATAAGGAGATTATGCAGCAACACACTTCCGCTGATGATGACAATATCTTCTCCGAGGCTTATGAGGATCGATTCTTGAACATACTTAGTATGAAAGCTGAATGACTTGAAAAAGGACAAAATATCGGTATTCGGGTGGACAGATTTGGAGAGGCTGGATGACTTGAATGCAGCAATGCAAATTATTGGTTTCCGATTCAGCACTCTATATGGGCATCAGAGATGACTAATTATCAATTTTCTAATGTATTCAGAATTTCATGGATGCAGATATTGTTTAGCAATGATTTTATAGTCTTTATTTT
Source organism: Beta lomatogona (assembly GCA_947646795.1). Taxonomy (NCBI): domain Eukaryota; kingdom Viridiplantae; phylum Streptophyta; class Magnoliopsida; order Caryophyllales; family Amaranthaceae; genus Beta; species Beta lomatogona. The sequence goes on from CANSNZ010001289.1 coordinate 2,182,409, forward strand.
CATACTGCCATTAAATGGCTGTAGGAGTGATGGCTTCACAACAAGTGTTCTTCATTGAAAACAAGTGTAAAGCTGAATTTTTTCCATAAATAATGCTAGGACAAAAATTAATTCCAACGTTGCATCAAAGAGAAAATTAATTCCCAGTCTACTGTCCACATAGGATTGGGTGGAAGAATTTTTTTTTTCTTTTTAATTGTCGTCAAACAAACCGCTAATGCGAATAGCGGTTAACTTTCCTAGTGCACCGCTATTCACTGTAGCGGTTATGTGCGAGTGTTGATAGCCTAATGTTTCTTTTGTAAACTGCCATTTGCAATAGCGGTTTATATTTGGGTTCGTTAAAAAAAAAAACACAAATTTGGGTAGCAGCAATTTGGGTTTAATCCCTTCAAAAAAAAAAAACAATTTGGGTTTAACCATGAACAACTTACAAAAGCCAGATTTAGCATCAATATAAAATAATCATCTAGAATTGCTTGAAAATTACAAATCTAGGGTTGGGGTTGTTGACTTGTATATACCATGATCGAAAATGTGAAAATATCTAAACTTACAAAATAATTTACAAAAGAAAAGAATATACAAACTTAAGAAGCTAAATTTGATTCATTACCTTTAGTTCATCATTAAAATCAAAAGTTTAGCTCTTTCGAATTTTTCCCTTCTTCTCCATCTTGATTGTTTTTTTTACTATAAATTGATGAATCTAAAATTGATATTCGAGCCAGCGTAAAACTAAATTGTTGAACAGGAAGACTGAAATCTCTTGATCTTCTTCCCTCTTGAATTCTTGAATTCTTCTATGGTGGATTTAGGGAGGAGAACCAGGAGAAAGAAAGAGAAAAATGGTTTGAGTGTTGCCTTGAGGAGAGAGAAAGGGATGGGGTCAGAGAAAATTTCAGCTATTTGTTTTATTGGGAAGCACCGAAGTAGTATAGGAGAAGTAGGTGAATGTGAACTCAAGAGACCAAACCGCTATTCTAAATAGCGGTCAGGCTTCATTGAACTGGTAATTTATTTACCTGTCTTACGATAACCGCTAATTCAGTTAGCGGTTTTGTCAAAAAAAATAACTCCCATATTTTGTCCTACGTGGACGGTATAGAGAGAATTAATTTTCTCTTTGGTGCAAAGTTGGAATTAATTTTTGTCCTAGCATTATCTAGGGAAAAAATTTTGTAAAGCTCATACCATCATATTGATAAAAAACGCTTGTTTATAAAATTGACAATATTCTTTTTGTAGCATCCGAATGCGCATGTTTCAATCATTTATACAATATTAAGAAGTAGATGTTGCTCTCATTTCTCTAAAACATACAAGTTAAGGGCTTGTTCGGTATCACTGTGGTTTTCAGTTTTTTTGTTTTTTGTATTTAAAAAGTCATATGATATATCCTATAATGGAAAAAAAATTAGTCAAACTTATTAAAAACATGATGATTTTGAAAACTGACAACTAAAAAGTGAAAACCACTTTTTATGGTTTTCTGTTTTTTGTTTTTAGTTTCCAAAAAAACTTAAAATAAAAAAGATAACGAACATGCCCTTAGTTTTTTGCATTTCATTACTATGTTACACATTTTAATCAAAAGTTTCCCATTATGTATATTAAGCTAAAAAATAACCCAAAAAATTTAGTTACTCTTTCAAGGTAAATAGGTCTATGGCTCTCTCAAAATTTAGTATTAGAAAGTCTATTTCTAAATTATGAGATCGATCTTACAAAATAGTCTTACATTTGTCAAATGTTATGATATTTGTATAGAAGTTACTCCTAACTTATGTTTTAGTTAGCCTTCTCTAGCTAGAAGTTACAAATAGAGGTAATTATGTTTTATCAAAATGTTGCAACTTTTTAGTCAAAAGTGAACTATTTAGTAGCATTGGCAACAAAATTTGTGATGAAAAGTTAATATTAAATTAGATCACACTATTAATGTCCACTAAATAGAGATCTATTCAAATAGTTACCCATCAATAATTATTAGTCACCCATATGGAGCTAAAAGTTACCCATATATTATAGACTAATAAGGATAACTAATTAGGTAATATCAGTAACTAATGATCATTCAAACTTAACTAGTAATTTAAATACAAATGTAAACTATTAAGTAAACAGGAATAACTTATAAGCTCATAAAAATAAACTAAGGTCCACTAAATTTTCTTTAAATAGTTACCCATTAATAACTATTAGTCACCCATATGAAGCTAAAAGTTACCCATATATTATAGACTGATGATAACTAATTAGATAATATGAGCAACTACTAGTTATTCAAACTTAACTAGTAATTTAAATACAAAGGAAAACTATTAAGAAAATGGGGGCCACTTATAAGCTCATAATGGTAAACTACAAAGGAAAAAGGGATGACTTATAAGCTCATAAAGGTAAACTCTTTTCTTGGTGATCCTCTTTACTTTTCTTCACTTCCCTTCTCCAATAATCAAGCATCTCATTTCCTGTTTGATGCCTTAATTCACCTTCTCCTCAGCAGCAGCAGCAGCAGCAGTAGCAACAACCCTCTTCTTGGCTCTCACCTCAACAGCCTAGTAAAGCGAAGTTCCAATAAAAAGTTATTTGACCTTCCCTGCAAGAAACTTGCAGATTTGATGACATAAGAAACCAAATACATCAAATTGCTCGGAAAGTCCACATGACATACTCTGCAAGCAATCTGCAAAGAGCAAGTCCAAATTCGTTATCAATATTAAGAAATAAGTCGGTCCAGAATAAAAGATAAATTATGAACAAATCATGTTGATGGAGTTGCTTACTTGAGCTGCATCAGCTGTGGTTTCGAAAACAGGTATAACCAGACCAACTGCCCTACGAACCTCCTCTTCACATGCCAACCATTCATCATTGGTTCGATTGACAGTCCTTTACAAAATGCACCATATTTTTATTAGAGAAGATATTTCCTAAGTTCCTAAAACTCTGGCCAAGTCCAACAGAAGAATAGGGTAGCCCAACATTATGCATTTATTTTTCTTATAATAATGATGTTTATTTTGTTTCTATTTGCTAGTTAATCAAGTAGATTAAGCGAGGAAGCCTTTCCTAGAAGTTAGTAGGACACCTAATTTAATTAATAAGGTTTATAGGATCCTCTTTTCTTTTTCTTAATTAAGTAATATTAGATATCTAGCCATTAAGTAACAAAACAACATCAGGAAAACTGCAATGCCCTTACTCTTTCCTTTATCTCATCCTGAAGTAAGTACAAATAGGTAAACATATATCTTGTTAGATAACTTTGGTAGCTATTCAAGAAGGCTGGCTAGAGATTTATTAAAAACACTAGCCCCACTCATTTCATAATAAAGAAGGCAATAGCATCAAATCATCAAATTCTCAATATACAAGAAGAAAACAGCGCCTCATATTGACTGTGAAAGTGGAAACAACGTTATTCATCAGGAGTACAGGAATTCAGAGTATACATTATATAATACCAGTGAGCTAAGAAAACCATTGCAACAAACCAACAAAAAGCACAAATACATATATAGAAGTAAACTTAGATATAATGTGGAATTCAAGCAATCAAATAGAAGCAAAAGTTGTAAACAAAAATTTGAAAAGCAAATGATACATCATTAGATTCCCACCTCTATTGCTCACTAGAAAACCAATGCACTATTAGTTGACATTTGAAATCCTAATGTCATAAATCTTATCGGTTTTATACTTCAAATATAAACTGTTTCTCAAAAGTTCTCCAAACATGATCAAATATTACAACAAGCTTAGTTTGAAGGAGAAGAGAGGAGCAATATTTCAGGGACACTTGGAAAACCAGACCACAAAACTCAAATCTGTGAAAACCAAATTTAACAACATATAAAAGTAGAATTAATAACTTATGGGCAAATTCAGAAGCATCTATAAATGCCGCTTGTTAGAAAAATATTTAACGAAGAAGTTGAATAAAATTTGTAAATCTTACAAAAATTCATATAAACCTACTCAATTAACTCTTTTAGAGCTAGAAACATATTAGAATAATCAAAACTAGAAAAAAATTACTGTAAATGACAATAAATCAAACCTAAAACATAGTTTGGAGATCAAATATATAACATAATAGAGAAAAAACCCAAAGATTCAGCTGAAATTAGCCAAATGAAACACAAATTAAATATGAACACATACAATTTTTCAAACAACTGGAGAAAAATTGAGCTAAAAATTAGCAATTGGCAAGTTTAAGAATGAGTAATTGAACTTTCAAATTAATATTAACCAAAAAAAAAAAAAAAAAAAAGCAATCCAAATCTTACCAAAATTTCGAACCGTAGAAGCAACAAATTGCGATTTGAAAGTGAGGAGTAGCTACGAGTATTCGAACTTGCTAATTGCGATTAGAAAGGAAAGGCATGCATCGGCATCATTAGAAGCATACATGACTCAGTTAATTGCTCCTTCTATCTTTGGTAATGCAACTGCAAAAAAAATCAGAACGTCACAAATAAGTTTAAGAGTTAACACCACAAACAAAACAAATAAAAGAAAAGCAGGGCTTTGAGAGTATAAAATCTTGCAGTAAGCAGACAAAGATATCATGTGTAATGCAGCCATAATAAGCAGGGCTATTACTCAATGTTCTACCGATTGAGCTAATAGTTTTGTATGAAATTCGCCAAAGACATGTTTCATAGAGAGGGTAGCATCACCATAACATTATGGAAATCGTAAAAAACAAAAAAAAAATGAAGAAAGGAAAACACTGCCACTAACATTAAATCTTCAAAATCATAATAGTCTTGTTTCCAGCAAATTTCCGAACCGTTTTCTCTTGATTCGCCTAAAAACAAATACAAAAATGTAACGTAATTACAGAAATTAAGCCTAAAAATTCGAAACACAAGCACTTTCTCAAACTTCTAGACCAAAATTGAATATCAATTGAGCTGAAAATAGAGATTTCAAGAAATTAAACCTACAAATTCAAAACACAAGCAATTTCTCAAACTACTAGACTAGATTGAGCATCAATTGAGCTAAAAATAGCGAATTCAAGAAATTAAACCTAAAATTGCGAAACACAAACAATTTTTCAAACAACTAAAGCAAATTTGAGAAAAAATGGAGTTGAAAATCGCAATTAGCAAGTTCAAAGAATGAATATTATGAACAAAGAAAAGAAAAAATTAATCGAAATCTTATAAAAATTTCGAATCATTAAAGGAGATAATCGCATTTCAAAGAAGGTAGGAGAGAGAAAATCGCCGGTAAGAGTGGTAGCTGCGCACGCCGGTGAGAAAACGCTGCCGAGAAGCTAGGAAAGAGAAAATCGCTTTTAAGAGAGGAGGGGTAAGAGAGAGAAAGTCAGGTGGTTCTAGTAGTTCCTGATGACCAAACGAGATCGAACGGTTGATAAATCCAAGTGAGATCGGACGGCTCAGATCTCATGTTTTCAGTTTTCACCCTAAGAGTGGTTTTCACGAGATCCAATTCCTATATATATATATATATATATATATATATATATATATATATATATATATATATATATATATATATGAGCAAAAAACATAAAATGAGCCAAAATTTGTAAAATGAGAAAAATCATAAAATGAGCAAAAAAACATAAAATGAACAAAAAACTTCGTAAAATGAGCAAAAGTTTCTTAAAATGAGCAAAAACATGAATGAGCAAAAAACATAAAATGAACAAAAATCTGCAAAATGAGTAAAAAGGTCAGTTTTCAGATTTCAGCTTATGGTTAGTTTTCAGTGGATCCTACCTCTATATATATACTAGCTTTTTATGCACGCGATGCGTGCGACGACATTTTTGGGCGTAACTATTACACAGTATTAACAAAAACGAAACTTCGTATCTAAGTTCACCTCCATTTTTGTGAATAAGATTGTTTGAAATACTTACAAATAGTATTTAAAAACACTTTAATAAAAAACTGTAAGTAATGAAATTGCATCTGTAATTTGTTGACTTTAACTAATTTTCATGAAAATCCACGCACACTCATCAGCATGCATAACAATTAGCAATTTTAAGTCAAATCTCTCATTTTTTCACAAACCCATATTCTCTCTATTACTCAGTAGCTACTCATTTTTCTCTCTCTTCGATTCTTAGCCACTGACTACTCCCCCAATTCCCAATCCCATATTTTCCCCAAATGAAAGTATCAAACCACTACTCCCCCAATTCAATTGAACATCATCTTCATCAATTTCCTCAAATCAAACCACTACTCCCCCAATTCCCAAACCCATAATATCTGAATTTCACGCAATAATTTTTCTCTCAATATTCAATTGAACATCATCTTCATTAATTTTCCCCAAATCAAACCACACACTCGATTCTCTCTCTCTCTATATATATATATGTAATTGAGACCGTCGATTATTAGCTGAGGATTATCTCAAGCAAGTCGCGGAGTTGGCTTTGGCAGTCATGACAATTGGCTTTCGCTCAGCCCGTCATAGATCGCCGAGCTTGCTTGCGGTCATGGCGCAAGCTCTACAATTTTTTGTTGAAATTCGATTTCCCCCAAAATTAAGCAAGGTATATGTCGAAATTTGTTTATGTGCACAATTTTTTGATTTTAATATATGGGTTTAAGTATTTTTTTCTTAAATTATTTTAAATATATGGGCACAAAAACAATTCGAGTTCTCATATTTTGTCTCAATTTTTTTTAAATATCTGGGCACGAATATTGAAGTTATTTTTGACAAAATTTGATTTTTTTTTCGACCATTTATGATGTAATTTTAATTTGCATTTCAACTATTTTGGAATTAAATTTTAAATAAACTGTAATTTTAAAAAAAATCTAATACAACACATATTCGTAAGAGTTACTGTAACTTGAGTTTAATTTTACTCGAACATATTACATATTCTTAAGATTTACTGAACATAGAGTAGTACACATAATTTTATTTTCAATAACGAACTACGTACCTGATTAACAGTAAAAAAAATCGGCACATTTGAGAGTTCCGTATTCGAGAATATCGTGAAGTTCCAATCTATGAAGAGAACAGTTTTTTTTTGTTTAGAGTTTGTGTTTGTAATTGAGTTTGTGTTATGGAAAATTTGATTTGAGTGGCTGTTATGCCGTGTAAATTTTTTTGTTATGTATGTGGCATTAATGTTTGGTAAGTTCTTGATTGTGAATCTTTTTGATTGAATCTTTTTTATTGGCAACTTTTTGTGATTGAACATTATATGAGTTAATTGAGTTTAACAGAGATTTGATTGATTTTTTTTGGCAAGTTTATGTGTATAATTGGGGTTGATTAGCTGTTAGAGGTTGTTTCACTAGGGGAAAAAAAAGGAAGGGCTGCGCAAGAAGGGCTGCGTTTTATTAAAAACGCAGCCCTTCATGCAGTATGAAGGGCTGCGTTTTTTAGGCTAACCGCAGCCCTACTAATGAAGGGCTGCGGTTAGCCTCAAAACCGCAGCCCTTCATAAACGAAGGGCTGCGTTTCCTAGACTAACCGCAGCCCTTCTGATCCCATCCCATATCTCCAATTTTGCGCGCGCACACACAGTAGGTAGACATATTTTCTAAATTTCCCTCCCTTACACGCATTTGACGAGCGAAAAACCCCTCCCTCCCTCTCACTCACTCGCACATTAACCCTAACGCCCCATCACCAGAGCCCTGACGCCGGAGCACCCACATTGCTTCACCACCACAACCCTTCTCTTTCTTCACCTCTCTTCTCTTCTCTTAGCTTCTCTTCTCTTCTTTTCTCTTCTCTTCTCCACCATTTGAGTGGGTTTAGGGTGTGGAGCTCCTCCACCACTACGCAGCGCCACCACCCACAAGCGGCAGCAACAACTACCACCACCACTGCCCTACTCTTTCTTCATTGCTAGCTCATGGGTTTAGCTAATTTTTTGCTTAGTTAAGTATGAATTAATGTTTTTAAGTTAGTTTTGTTTTTCTTAATTGAATTAAATGATTAATGTGCAATGTGGGTTTTGTTAATTGTAGGAAGAAGAGGCTTAGGAAGGCAAATAAAGTTCCAACTATCTCTACTCTCTTCATTGCTTATCATTGGTGTTAAGAGGTAACTAGTTTAATTGCATTGTCTTTTTTGTTTGATTTAATTTGTTGATGAGACAAAGTTGTCATGTGATTCAATTTGATTAAGTTATGATAATTTATTGATATATGTATTTCTTATAATGTATGTAGATTTCTTGATATGAGATTGTATGAAAACGCAATGTAATTTAGCTATGAAATCTACAAGTTGTTTGAATTGTCATCATATGCCTAGATACCCGTTCAAGACTTACTCATTAGGAGTAAGTCTTGAATAGTCCCCGGTTTGGGACTGTTCTTGGACGTTTGATCTCACTTAGGTGCTGAATGTGTGTCTTCTTTTCAATTCTGAGGAAAATCTTGGCTCATCGTTTCTCTACATTGTTCTCTGGGTACATATTTAGATAAGCAATTATCTACATTGTGTACTTGGAGAACTGTAGGGAAATGCTGCCGGATTTTCCTTAGAATTGAAAAGTTGGCACACATTCACTAGTGAGATTAGATGTCCAAGGATGGGTTAGGTTGGAGTGATAAGGACCTTCGGCTGCATGCATACAATTGAACATGTCACTATCTTAGTTTGCTCTATACGTGTGTGATATGATGATATGTGAGTGTATGTACTTAAATATTGATTGATGCATTATAATGAATGGTTGTGTTTAATTATTAGAGGTCTTTTTGAATGAGATGGATCGTACTTGGATGTATGGTAGTCGTGAATCGATTGAGTTTGTGAAAGGGGTCTCGGAATTCTGTACAACTGCATTACAATATCAAGCATCCTCAGGAGCAGTCGACTTTTATTGTCCATGTTTCGATTGTAGAAATGTGAGCAAGGTTAGTAGTATACATATGGTTAGGGAGCATGTCTTTCGTCGTGGGTTTAGGCCTCTATACCACGTATGGGTTTGGCATGGTGAGCAGGGGAAGTATATAGGAAGCTCTAGAGTAATGAACGATGTATGTGAAGAAAAGAAGGATGATGAGTTCGGGGACGAGAATTTGGATGATGAGTTTGCAGATGCTGATAGGGATCGGGTAGACGAGATGATACACGAGGTTGAAGATCAGTCGTGTAAACGACCACGTATTTTTGAGTCCATGTCTGAGGCTGCTGAAAAGCCGTTGTATCCATGTTGTACAAAGTACACCAAACTTTCCGCGGTGATAACACTGTTCAACATTAAGTCGAAAGCTGGTTGGACGGACTCTAGTTTCACATTGTTGTTGGAAGTTTTAGCTGATATGCTCCCTGATGGAAATGAACTGCCAAAGTCGTACTATTATGCGAAGAAACTGATGTGTCCTTTCGGTTTAGAGTACGAGCGGATACATGCTTATCCTAACGATTGTGTGCTTTATCGTAATGAGTATGAGCATTTACATGAGTATCCACGTTGTGGATTGTCGAGGTACAAGCGTGAAGGAGCTGGAGGTAGTGAAGGACCACCAGCTAAGGTGTTGTGGTATTTACCCATAATACCTAGATTTAAGCGCATGTTCTCAATTAAAGGAGATGCGAAGAATTTGAGGTGGCATGCAGATTGTAGGAAGAAAGACGGTCTGCTCAAGCATCCGACTGATTCGCCTGAGTGGAAAAGTATCAACAGGGTGCATAAGGCATTCGGTAATGAGGATAGGAATCTGAGGCTTGGATTATGTACGGATGGCATGAACCCTTTTGGCAATCTCAGTTCGCAGCATAGTACATGGTCAGTGGTCTTAGTGGTTTATAACTTGCCTCCTTGGTTGTGCATGAAACGCAAGTACATGATGCTGTCGCTTCTTATGTCGGGGCCCAAACAACCTGGAAATGACATTGATGTATACCTCCAGCCGCTTGTTGAAGATTTACAGAAGATGTGGAACGAAGGAGTGTTAGTATTTGATGCGTATGCGAATGAGATGTTCACTCTGCGTGCCATGCTTTTTTGTACTATGAACGATTATCCAGCTTATGGAACTTATCTGGGTATAAGACGAGAGGAAAACAACCCTGCCCAATTTGTGTAGATGACATGAAATCTACACACCTTAATGGCTGCAAACATGTGTATATGCGCACACGAAGGCACCTCAGACGCGACCATCCCTATAGGTTTAAGAAGAAGGCATCCGATGGGACGGTTGAAGAAGAAGTTGCTCATAGACCATTAACTGGTACTGAAGTTTATAATTAGGTGAAGGGCATTGAAACAATCTTTGGTAAACCTGCTAGTGAGGTTGATCGACTTACGGGATTATGGAAAAAGGAGCCCATTTTTTGGAAACTCCCATATTAGAAATATCTAAAGGTCAGACATTGTTTGGATGTCATGCACATAGAGAAGAATGTTTGTGAAGCTATTCTTGCGACACTTATGAATATTCCGGGCAAGACAAAAGATGTTAAGGCGTCACGACTTTACTTGGAAAAACAGGGGCTTCGACCAGAGTTGTGGGCTCAGAAAAGGGACGGAAGGAAGAAGAAAGTAGTGGAGGAAAGGGTTGATGATGAAACTCAGAAAAGTAAAAAGAAGGTGGAGGATTCGGAGAAGAATTATTTGCCACCAGCTTGCTACACGATGTCACGTGCAGAGAAACGGATTTTTTGCGAGTCATTGTATGGCATTAAGGTCCCAACTGGCTACTCATCGAATATGAAGCGGTTTGTTACCTTAAATGGTGAATTGAAGTTATCGAGTATGAAATCTCACGATTGTCATGTCATGATGCAAGTATTCTTACCGATTGCAATTCGTGGGATACTTCCAAAGCATGTGAGGCACACCATTACCGAACTTTGTTCATTTTTCCATACAATATGCAGCAAAGTCCTAGAACCGTCGACCCTCGATTCCTTGCAGGCCAGAGTAGTTGAAACTCTATGCAAATTTGAGATGTTTTTTCCCCCCGCATTCTTTGACATTATGGTCCATCTCATTGTCCATCTAGTTCGAGAAATTAAGCTGTGTGGTCCAGTGTTTTTGAGGTGGTGCTATCCTTTTGAGAGATATATGGGCACTTTGAAGGATAAAGTTCGGAATCTTGCACAACCAGAAGGTAGTATAATTCAAGGGGTTGTGGGTGAAGAGATCAGTAATTTTGTGGCTGAGTATTTTGCTAGTGTTGATCCTGTTGGACTTTCGACATCCCGACACGAGGGCAGACTTGAGGGCAAGGGCACAATTGGTTCAAAATTGATCACACCTTCCGTAGAAAAGCGTAAACAAGCTCACTTATTTGTATTGCATCACATAGCATTTGTCCATCCTTATTTAAATGAACATATGGAGTAATTACGTGTTAGCAATCCTGGAAAAGGAGTTAGGGCATTGACGCAAATGCATAACAAGACTTTCATTGATTGCTTTCATAAACGAGTAGTGAATGATTTGGATGAAAGTGTTCCTGAAACAGTCAAGTGGTTAGCATTTGGTCCTCGTGAAGCTGTACGCTCTTACGAGGGTTATGATATTAATGGGTATACGTTTTGGACTGAACGTCAAGATCTGAAGTCAACATTGCAACAAAATAGTGGTGTTTCACTTGTGGCGTCAGCTACACAATACGTAAGCTCGAAGGATAAGTCGCTTGTACATGCTGAAAGCAATTATTATGGGCGAATAGAAGATATATGGGAGCTGGACTACTGTACTTTTAATATTTGCCTCTTGTGTTGCAAGTGGGTTGACGATAATCGACGTTGCGTAAGTAAAGATGATCCTTGCGGATTCACTCTTGTTGACCTTAGTCGTCTACGTGAAACTGAGGAGCCATTTGTAATTGCATCACAAGTTAAGCAAGTTTTTTTTGTAACCGATCCTCGCGATAATAAGTGGTCAATTGTTGTACCTGGTAAAAGGAGTATCCTCGGTATTGGTGATGTTGATAATGAGGAAGAATATGATGCATTTGAGGACCTCCCCCCTTTTACCTATCCTGAAAATAGTGTGGAAGATGATGTCAATATGTCGGAGAACTATATGCGTGTAGATCACACGGAAGGAATACATGTACTTGAGGATCCTAAGAAACGGCGGAAGGTCAATAAATCATGAGACATAAACTCGAGTGCGTGTAATTTATCCAATTTGTAATTCTTTTTAACATGATTATATGAGGTATAATGTACCTATTGTGTAGAGTTTTAGGCTTGCATTTGTTGTTGGTTGCATTTCGGGAACGAAAAGGTCATTTTAGGCCTAGTTTTGCATTTTTGCTTCCAAATCGTACTTATCGAGTCATTTAACCCCAAATGCATTTTGAACATGATAATATGAGGCATAATGTAACTATTGTGTAGATTTTTAGGTTTGCAATTGTTGTAGGCTGAATTTTGGGAACGAAAAGGGTATTTTAGCCCTATTTTTGCCTTTTCGCGTCCAATTCGTATTATCGCTTCATTTAACCCCAATTTCATTTTGAACATGATAATATGAGGCATAATGTAACTATTTTGTAGATTCTTAGGCGTGCATTTGTTTTTGGTTGTATATCGGGAACATAAATGTGATTTTAGCCCTATTTTTTCCTTTTCGCCTCCAATTCATGTTTCTCGAGTCATTTAACTCCATTTTCTTTTTGAAAATGATAATATAAGGTATAATATAACTAGTGTATAGAGTTTTAGGCTTGCATTTGTTTTTGATTGAATTTCGGGAAGGTATATGTCATTTTTTAGAACTACTAACTACGGTAAATGATTGAATTCTTATATTATGTGTTTATTCCTTGGTTGTTTTGCAAGGTTTATATGAATAACACACCACGTTTGAGGGCCTTCACCACAGACGAATTACATGAAGTTCGGGATAAGTTGGCGTCCCACATTTGTGATGATTGCTTATGATACATCTACTAGTTTGTATCAATTCTATGTACACTTTTTACATTATTAAATATATACATATTTAAAGTTAATTATTACGTTCACAAAACTTGTCATATATATATTATTGCAATTTGATCGGTCTTTTTTTGTGTCGAAGGGAGGTTTTGGGTGGGGGATGGGGTGGGGGGCTGCCATGGGGTGGGGGTGGGGCAGGGGGGGTGGGTTGGGTGCGAGGGTGGCGTGGGGGGGGGGGGGTGGGGTGGGGCGTGGGGGGGGGGGCCGGGGGGCGGGGGTGGGGCAATTAGGGTGGGGTGGTGGGTGCAGGGGGTGGGGCTGGGTAAGCTGGGTCTAGGGGGTGGCGGGCGGGGGTGTCTTGGGGTGGGGGTGGGGTGGGGGCGGGGTTGGGTGAATTTGGGTCAGCGGGCTGGTCGAGGGGGTGGGAGGCCGGGCGGGCTGGGTGCGCGCGGGGGGTGGGGCTGGGGTGGGGCTGGGGGTGGCGGGCGGGGGTGTCTTGGGGGGCATGGGGTGGGTTTGGGGGTGGGGGGGGCGGGGTGGGTGGGGGGCTGGGGCGCGGGGTGTCTTGGGGTGGTGGGTTTGGGCTTTGGAGGGGGGGGCTGGGGTGGGCTGGGTGGTAGGGTGTGGGGGGGGGGTGTCTTGGGGTGGCGGGGGGGTTGGGGCTAGCAGGGGGGGGGGTAGGCCGGGTGGGGCGGGGGTGGGGTATGGGCCGGGGTGGGGGGCTAGGGGTGCGGGGGTGGCAGGGGGTGCGGTGGTGGCGGGGGTGCGGGGGTAGCGGTGCGGGGGGGGTGGGCGAGGGTGGCGGGGGGTGGGCGGGGTGACAGGGGGTGGGCGAGGGTGGCGGGGGTGGTGGCGGGGGTGGTCTTGGTGGTGGCGGGGTTGGTGGCAGTGGGTGGCGAGGGGGCGGGGTGGCGGGGGTCTTGGGGATGCGGGGGCGGCATATTTTTAATTTTTTTTTTAAAAAAAGCTGAATGTGAAGGGCTGCGGTTTTAGGCCTAAACCGCAGCCCTTTACTTTAATAGAGGCTGCGGTTTAGGCTTAAAAGCGCAGCCCTTCATTTAGAAGAAGGGCTGCGGTTTAAGCGAAAACGCAGCCCTTCAAGCTTAGAATGGCTGCGTTTTTGGCTGAACTGCAGCCCTTCGTTGTGAAGGGCTCTTATCTATTGAAGGGCTGGCGGCCAAAAACAACCCTTCCTTGTTTTTCCACTAGTGTTTGTGGAAACTTGTAATGTAATATCTATGTTGTGGAGGGGCATTTAAGTAAATTTCAAGGGGGACACCATTGCTTCCCCCTTGGCTTATATATATATATATATATATATATATATATATATATATATATATATATATATATATATATATATATATAGTACAAGTGACCATATGAAGAATGAAAACTAAGTTGACATTCATTACACGAGTGAATCTGTACCAAAAGATGGTAATTAGATTAAAGGTATTGTTCCCATCCATAGCCTTTAAAAGTTTGGAATTATTGCTTCCATCGCAACTACTAGTGGCGTATCCAGGATTTCACCCACGTGGGTTCGGAATTAAAGAGACGTTAAACAAAAAAAAGATCAATTTAAATTGCTTAAAAATAAAATACATCAATTCAAATTCGGAATTACAACTGATAAATACGAGAATAACTTCTTAAATTACAAGAAAAAAAAAACTAAAAAATCATTCTACGAGTTTTCATATTTTGAAAGCATTCTAATACATCATCATCACTAACTCGAGAAAAAAGATCTCTCTCAAGAAATGTGACTAAACTATCATTCAATAGTTGATCACCCATGCTATTACGTAACTTGTTCTTCACATAAGTCATTAAGGAGAACACTCTTTCCACACTTGTCGTTGCCACCGGAAGGATCAATACTAGTCTCACAAGCAAGTAAACTTGTTGATAAGAAGTATGCTTACCCGTTTCAACAAGCTTCATAGAAAGTTCATTAATATCTTTCAAGTTTTCAAACTTTGCATCTTTCCGCATATCATCATAAAAGAACTCAAGTTCATGTCGAAGCCTTGTCATATCATTACTTGGAAACTCTTTTGGGTAAAATTCGGCAAGTCTAACCAACTTTTGAGTATCAAATGCGGCAAATGAATTAACGGGATTCAAGCATGCCATACAAATAATCAACTCCATATTTTCTTCATCAAACCTATTATTAAGCTCTTGAAGTTGCAAATCAATGACACTTAAAAACATTTCAACCCGAAAGCGATGCAAATTGGAAACTTTGGCAAAGAAGCGTTTCGATCTTCCCCGAGGAACATACAAATCATCCATATTAGGAACTTCAATATCATGTTTAGCACAAAAAGAAGTTACAATATTGCAAAAGTTATCCCATCCACAGTCCCTCAACTTTTGTAGTCTTTCTTTAGTCAAAGAAACGAATGACATAGCATTAACAATATCTTGGTCTCCTTTTTGCAAAGCTTGACACAATTTATCGGTTAGCCCATATATTTCCAACATCAAATGAATCATGAAAGCAAACTCAAATGACTCAAAAGAAGACATAATAGCAATAGCTTTCACACGATCCTCCTTATAAATCTTATTTTCTCCAATTTTCACAAGAACCTTAATGATTGTAGAATACAATGAAGTGACGTTGTTGATGGTTTTATAGTGTGAACCCCAACGAGTATCACCGGGCCTTCCCAAACCAAGCTCTTGGTTTAACCCTTGCCCACTTTCAATTTCACCCATTTCTAATGCTTATTGCACTTCTTGAGTTTGTATCTCTCGGATCATTTCCCTTCGCTTACAAGAAACTCCAATAACATTCAACAACATACTAAGTTGCTCAAAAAGCCAAATACAATCATCATTTTCTTTGGCAACGGCAACAAGAGTTAATTGGAGTTGATGAGCAAAACAGTGTACATAATAAGCAGAACGAGTATCTTTCATTATCAAAGTTTTAAGCCCATTTATCTCCCCCCTCATATTACTCGCTCCATCATAACCTTGCCCTCGAACTCTAGATAAACTCAATGAATGATCCATAAGCAACTTCTCAATTGCATTCTTCAATGACAAAGCAGTGGTATCTTCAACATGCACAATTCCAAGAAACCGCTCACGTATCTTCCCTTTTTTATTTACATAACCCAAGCAAAGGGCCATTTGTTCTTTTTGAGACACATCACTAGACTCATCAGCTAATATTCCAAAATAGTCATCCCCAATCTCATCTATAAGAAGTCTAGTAGTTTCTTTTGCACAAGAGTTTATTAGTTCCTTTTGAATACTAGGAGCTATCATTTGATTATTCCCCGGAGCACTATCCAAGACAACTTTCTTAGCATCCTTATTATTTTCGGCAAGCCATGTAAGAAGTGCAAGAAATTTTCCTTTATTACTTGACTCATCACTTTCATTATGTCCACGACATGCTAGACCTTGACTCAAAAGGACCCTTACACATTTTAATGAATAAGTCAAGCGAGATTTGTAAAGGATCTTCGCTTCTGTGGTGTAAGAGCTAAGAGACTCAATGATTGATGATTTAGGCTTTGTGAAAAAATTAAACTTCTCTTGAGCTTCATTATGAACACTTTTTATCCAACCAACATGTTTGTCAAATCTTTCAATCTTGTTCCAACCTCTAAACCCTCCATTTATAAAACTATCACGAGGCGTATGCCTCTTTAGGATCTCTGCGGAATTAGTAGAGTATTTGAAGATTTTAAGAACACAAATTACTAGGTTACTTTAAGCTATAAGAAGGAAGTGTTTAGCAAGAAAACATGGTGTTTATTGCTTTTTGGGTGTTTTTGGGTGGATACAAGGATTCACTCTGCTTACAACTGATGCAGAGTGAAGGATTTTATAATAAAACTAGAAAGGAACTATTTCTAAAGCAGAGGGGTGACTCACCCTTGCTTTTACAAAGACTCCATTGCTTTTCTAAAAGCAATAGTTCTGGTTTAAATTACTTTTTAAAATCATAAAAACGTGTTTGCTGTTACAGAAAAGTTAAATAATGGATGATGACTCATCATCCATTAATACAGTGTAAACTAATAAGAGACTAATCGTACGGATCTCGTCCCTGTAGATCAATATTTGTATCTCCATCTTCATCACTAGGATATTGTTCAGACATTTCAACATCCTCTAATGGTTCTCCATATGGAGGTATGTTGAGCTTGATAGTTAATGGTCCCCATATCTTAAAATATGGTCCTTCTGCTAAGAGATTACTGTGACGCCAGTTTGAATTTTTTGATGGCTTTTGCTGCATAAGCCATTTGTATAATTCTGGCTTATTAATATACTAGAAATTTTGAGGAGTGTTGTTGTAGACTATAAACAATGGATCAATATGATACTGTTGGTAAGTTGGTCGTTGGTGTAGACCTTCTACCTTGGGTAAGGTGCTGATGACTTGGACTACACTTGCTCCGATTGTCATGTTAGGTTCACCTATGTTACAGTACTGTAAGCAATAGGTGAGTCGTTCACCTAGTCCTGCTGGAATATCACAATTATTTTTGTAGTAGAGAAGATTGATCATCCCATGATCTAACAGATCAACTATCTCTGCTCTGCTTAAGTTAGTGTTGTATAGTTTAATATCTGCCTTGAAAAGACCTGTATATACTATTTCTTCTGCATTTACTTCTTGACTCATGATTGTCAAGATTTCTTGCTGGACCTCTACACCTTGGATTTTTCTTTCATCAATTAGTTCTCCAAAGTGTATTCCTACTAACTTTTTCTAGAGGCTGATCATGTGTTGTATTACACTATCTTCAACGTTCTGTGCTATGATTTCTACCACATTTGCTCCACCATCTTTCTCTAGTAGTTGTTGTAAGGTTTCTTGTGTTTTGAGTTTGAGTCTGGGTTTAAGGTAGTGGAAAGGAATATTTTTATGTGGTGTTAACCCCTTTTTAATAAAGGAGGTAGAATATGTAGCTAGCTGGGTCTTAAGGCTGTTGTTTTGTTCTGATACTTGTGTGAGTACTTGTCTAAGCTGCTGCAATTCTGCTATAAGATTACAGATGTGTTTTCCAATAAGGTCAATGGTATTGCCCATATAAGCACATTTTTGTTGTAATTTTTCTCGTTTCTTTCTGTAGTTTAAAGAACTGATCATTTATGGCCATATTAGGGCTAGGCTGCACTAATTTTTGTGAGTAAGTTGGAGGGTAAAAACCTCCGCTGTAAGTAGGATCTGGAACAGGGGTTCCAGGCTGTGACGAGGAGGGATTGAATTCTCCTCTTTGTAAGGTGATATCACCTTTGTCTGCTACAAAGAAATTTGGTCCTAATTTTAGTTTGGCAAACTCCATTGCCTCTCCAAAATTATGAAACCCTTTAAACAAGGGGGCTGGAAAACCCTCTATTTATTGTAATACTTGGTGCCATGTGCGATAGACTCCAGGTCTTCGACCATGTACCACTGAATAAAAACTAAAATTCCTCGAAAGAGGTATTTGCTGTATGTTATTAAAATAATTGGTAAGATAATTTAATGTCAATACCTTATGCTGTGTAGACTGCATGACCCATAAGTTATCACAGATAACTTGCTGTGTTTTTTCTAATGTTTCACCTTTCAAGGGTTTGAATCCCTTACTTGGTTCAACGCTGTATAATTTATTTTTCCCAAAGGAAAATTCTTCTATTTTTTACCTGGGTGCTAGACGAGCTAGCGCGTGTGTGTAGATGCTTTGGATTTAAGCTTATTAAGCTTATCCATTCTTCGTATGTATCTGTCAATTATTCATGATAACACATCGGCTAAATTATTATTTATTCCTTTGATATGTTCAAACACTATCTGATAGCCTTTTCCTGCAATTAAATCTTGAAAGTTAATCCATCGTTTTTTACTATTGCTATTTTTAATAAATTTAACTATGGCTTCACAGTCCGTTCTAACAGTTATTTCTCTATCTAGATGTATTTTAAATTTTTCTAGTGCGTTTATTACTGCTTGTATTTCATAATCTATTGAAGACTAATTAGTACTAGGTTTGAAGTTTCCACTTGCATAACCTGCTAATTTTTCTTCTATTTTAGGACTATATTTATTCGGTTTGGTTAGCAATACTGCTCCCCAACCTTCTTTGCTACCATCTGTTTCGATAATGAGATTGTCTTTGCTTAAGGGTAATTCTAATGGTTTAAGTGTTTTTACCTTTTCTTTGATTTTTAAAACTAGCTGAACATCTTCTTGGTTAAAGTATTTTTGTCCGTTATTTGAAGTTTTGCCATATAATGGTCCTACTAATTTTGATAAGTTTGGGATAAACTTTCTAGCATAATTTAACAGTCCTAAGAAAGCTTGAAGCTGTTTTCTGTCTTCCATTTTATCTGGGAATTCTAATATCTTTTTAGCAACGTGATCTTGTAATTGAATTTTTCCATTACCAATTTCTAATCCTAGGAACTGTATCTTTTTCTTAAACAATTGCATTTTTGAATCACCTATAACAATTCCTTCTCTTTCTATGATGCTGAAAACTTCTTCTAAGTGTTTTGTATGTTCATGTATAGATTTTGAAGCAACTAAAATATCGTCAATATAAACAAAGCAAAAATTTAATTTTCCAAAGATGTTATCCATAAATCTCTGGAATATAGTTGGAGCATTTTTTAGACCAAATGAAAGAACTTTCCATTGAAAATGGCCTTCACTGCAAATGAATGATGTCCATGGTTTAAAACTGTCTGTTAGTTTAACCTTGTTGTATCCTGATTTTAGATCAAATTTACTAAATATATTTCTATCTTGGATTAAATTGATTAATGTATCCTTATTAGGTATACAGTAACCATCATCTACTAAATTATCATTTAACCTTTTGTAATTATAAACTATACGAGCTTTCCCTCGCTTAAGCTCCCTGTGGTTTTGGACTATGAATGCTGCACTTCTATGAGGACTATTTGATTTTTCAATTAATCCTGCTTTGAGCATTTCATTTATTTGTTTTTTAAATTCTTCTTTTTCTTTAGGAGAATAATCTATATTAGCTGTAGTGATAGTTATACCTGGATTTTTCACCTGTTGATTAATAACTATTTTAACTCTACATTTGCTAAAGTCATTGGCAATTAAGCCTTTAGTTCTAAGTTTTTGAATTGTAGGATACATTGGAAGTTTGGTGTATATTACACCCTTTTCTCGTTCTCTAAATTCTTCATATTGAAGGAAACTAATTGCTTCTGATTCAGGCTGTAATTGATTTTCTTCTCATAAAAAATATAATTCCTTATTCTGTCCACCACGCTTTCGCAGCAACTCTGATTTCTGCTGATAATAACGTGTTGGGATATGGTAAATATTTTTACTGATGGTAATGCTATTCTGAGTAATAGAGATACTACCTTGCTGAGAAATTATAAAATTTAAGCCTAACAAGAACTGGGTTCTGGAATTATAGGCTGGTGAAATGTTAATTTGAGGTATGTCATATTTTTGGCTATATCCTCCTGCAAAATCTTTAAATTGTATGGCTGTGGGTTTAACATAGTATTCTATTATACTTGTTTTCCCATCTGCTAAAATATTAGTGATAATATCTTTATGTTTTATTTTGAATTGCGCTGGTACTAAGTTTGTAGTGATCGGCTTTTAATGCACCACCCCGTATCTACTATAGCATAAGTTTCAACTGTGGCTTGTTGGTCAAACCATAGTTTGCAAGCTACTTGTAATCCCTGGCTAGTATATAGTGGGGTTTTAATGTAACTCATAGTTTCTTCTTCATTTTGAAGGGACTGCTCTATTTCTGGTGCTGGTGCTGAGGGTTGCTTTTCTTCTATTCTTTTAACCCTCTTAATAGTTTCTGCTACTTGTTCTTCTATAATTTCTATTCTATTAAGAATATTGGAACTATTTTCTCCAGTTTCAAAAGTTCTAGGGACTAGTTCTTCTACTGGCTTTTCTAGGCAATGTCTACAGGCTTCTAAAAAGCACATATTACATTGGTACCTTAATTCTATTGCTGGAAACCATTGACATAAATGACATGGTTTATCTTCTGTTCCTTTTCTATGAACCCAATGGTGTTCACATTCTGTATTAGTCATAATATATTCTATTTCTGTTTCATCTTCTTCTATAAAACTATATACCGAGTCGTCATCTGAGTCAGCATCTTTAATATTATCGAATCCTACCTTTTCTGCTTCTTCTACTAAGTAAGATCGTTCTTGGTTTTTATACTTTTTGGACATGCTCTAGCAAAATGTCCTTCTTCTCCACAAATAAAACATTGGCAACTTCTGTTTTTTGGTTTAGTAAGATGGTGTCCTTTTTGAGGTTTGCCTCTACCTTTTCTCAAAATATTTTGATATCCTAAATTTCTTCTTGTATTTGGGTCTGTACCCATAGTTTTGTGGTGCATAAATGGCTCTTCTGCAGAATGCATAAGATTGTCTCTTTACTTCTTGATTTGCCATTTCATCTGTGCATATATTTCTAAGGTATTGATATGTGTAAGCAATTCTAGGTCCTATTCCTAGGTTTTCTATTGTTCCATAGTCTTTTATCCAATCGTCATGAATTTGTTTTCCTAGAGTTCCTGGTAGTTTTTCGAAATATTTTTCTGCTAAGGAATCGTCTAAAGCTCTGTTTGTTAATGCTATATTACGCATAAAATCTCTAGAGAACTCATTAATATAGTCAAATTTTGAAATTGACAAATGTTCTAGATTCCTAATTGCTTAGTCTTGCTGAATTACAGTATCTGCTTGTGGTATTGTACCCATAACTATAATTCTAATTACGTTTGTAAAGTTAATGGGGTTATTTCCCATTGCTTCTATGCTGTTTAGTTTGTCTGGATATTTAGTCTTATATGCCATGTACAGGCCATGAGCTGTTTCTCCTAAGAATGTTTCTAAATAGGCAAACATATTCGTTTCTTCTTTGTTAGCTAGTTTTGCCCATTTTTGGATAATTAGTTGTTCCCAATTTTGTATAAGGGAGTTATACTGCTGGGGGGTTACATAATCTAGGTTTAACAATCTATGATTATAAAGGATGTTCTTATAAGGTTTTCCAAAGGATTTTAATCCTTCGTTAGCCGGATTGTACTCCCTTGACTGTTTCCATAATGGTTTGTCTGTAGGTCCAATCATGTATTCATCTGATGGGTTATAGACATCACCATATGAACTTTCTCCATTAGCCATAAAGGCTGCTTCGGTTTTATAGATGTTATCTGGTCCTAATTTGCCTTCTTGAATTAGATCTATTTGTTCTATATGATATTTCTTTTTTATTTCTTCTTCAGCTTCGGAATATGTCATTCCTAAGTCATTCATTAGTTCTATAGTAATATCGTCTAATACTTCCCTGATATTAGATATTTGAAAATCCTTATTAAAAATTTCTTCTCTAGTTTTAGTCTGTATTTGACTAATAAGAACTTCTTGTTCTTCTTCTGGCTGATCTTCATTTATTCTAGTGTAACTTCCTATATTTATGAAGTTATCCTCTGTATCACTTTCATTAAAAAGTGATATTTCTTTTAGTTTTTCTTCTAATTGTTTTTCTAGTTGATCAATTTCTCTTATCTTTCGACCTTCTTCTGTATATAACTTAGCACTAGTGTACCTATGGCAATCTGTAAATAGGATATAGTTAAGTCTTCAACTAATATAATCTTTTTCTGCTTTTGCTATTTCTATTTTCTTTCTTAATTCATCTAAATCTTTAGCTATTTCACAGAGTTCGTGGTTTGCTAGGCTATATTCTGTATCATTTTCTTCAGTCTCTAGATCTAGATCCAGTTTTTCATATTCTCCAAATCTAACTGAAAGTCTTCCTTTGCTATCTTTATACATATAACTACTTTGTGGGACTAAAGGACTGTTCTCGTTGTTTTGAAATAATTCGGAGAGTTTCCATTCTTCTCCTGCTAAGATTTCTTTATCTATAACTGTTGGTTCTATCATTTTTATCCCTTTGGACATCATAGTTTTAATAACTTTATCTACCTCTAACTTATAGTTTGTTGTAGTAGTTTTACTGAGTTTAGCTATAGTTCCTATTGTTACTAACAAGTTATTGCCTTTGTAACCTTCAAAACCCTTGGTTTTGACTATAATACTGAGGTTATTAATATCTTTTACCGATTTTAAAAGATCTGGAACACAGTAAAATAATCCTCTATTAGATGATAGATCTACTTCCATTCCTGATATAATAGCTAGATCTGGGTCTTTCTAACTATTGTCTACTATTAATAACAAGGCTTTAGTTCTTGTTTCTTTTCTAATTAAGGCTTTAACTCATATAATTATCATTCCTAGATGAAGATAATTGTGCTTTTTTGTTAGGGTTTGGACTGTCTGAGGTGATATAAGTCCTATATCTTTAGATCCACTTATTATGCTAATGGCTTCTTCTCTATATGTTCTAAATACCATGGTTGATCTGTCGAATATTCCCTGATTATATAGAATCTTTAGTTCTAACAATTTTACCCTATTATTCTTAAATCTTTCCAAACTTTGCTCTATATCTATTAATTCTTCTAGTTGGGATATATGTTCTTTCTTAGTTAACCACTTAAAGGGACTAAATCGTTTATTAGTGTCTAATTCTTCTGCTGTCATTGTGCTTAGAGATCTATTTAAAGTTCTACTTGTTCCTGGGAAACTAGTCATTTTGCTGGTTTTGGTATAAAATATTTATACTCTGTTACTGGTTTAACCTTTTTAATTATTTCTTCTGGAGAAACACTAAGATTCTTAAATGCTTTAATTAAACTTTCTTCGTTTGAATTTGAAGTCTGTCCTTTGACATATCTAAGTTCGTCTATTAATTCTCTTATTTGTTGTTTTAGATCTAAAATTAATTCTGTTAAAATATTAAATCTAATAGTATTGTACTTATCTCCTTTTGTTGGTGGATTATAAGTTGCAAATTCGTTATCTGTAAAATCTAAATATTCTTTTGATTTCTTTTCAGCTGTTAAATAGTCTTCTCTATTCTTTCGTGACATTAACCTATTACTAATTCTTTTACTTCTTGAAGCAAAGCTTCAACCTTACTTAATTTTTCTATTGTTTGGTTTAAGATCTTTTTAGTCTCTAGTTCTATGAGTTTAGGCTTGTTTTGTTGTATGTCAAAAACTAAGCTGTCTAACTTCTTCCTTAGTGGGAGTTTTGTCTTTTAAGGTCTTAACTTCTTAGCTTAATGAGCTAATCTGTGATCTAAGGCAATCGTTATTATTCTGGACTTCTTTTAAGAGTTTTCTATTGTCTATAAAGGCTCTAATTATTTTATCTAAATATTCGTGATAACTCTGTCTTTCTAGGTTTTCTGCTAGACTAACTAACAAGTCTGTTATGCTATTAAGGTGGGAACTGTCACTATGTAATTTATGATTAAACTTACTATCAAATCTACAAAGAAACTTGTTTTTGCCAAGGGAAACAAAATATCTATCTTTTGAGTGATAAGCAAGATCTAAGTATGCAATTGTCTTTAAATTTTCTTCAATGATTAAAACGTCTTATAGCTTTTTCACTGTTCATTTAAGTTCTTTCTATCAATAAATACTCATTGATATTTATGACAAAGGTATGAAATTAAATAACAATACTACCTTGAGACTGCCTACTCTTTGCCGGCGACGTACTACGCCCTGGTTTCCGTCCTGTGGCCTCGAACAGTCTTTCAGCTAGAATCGTTACTTGCTCTGATACCAAATTAATGAGGGGTATGCCTCTTTAGGATCTCTGCGGAATTAGTAGAGTATTTGAAGATTTTAAGAACACAAATTACTAGGTTACTTTAAAATAAAGAGGGGTATGCCTCTTTAGGATCTCTGCGGAATTAGTAGAGTATTTGAAGATTTTAAGAACACAAATTACTAGGTTACTTGAAGCTATAAGAAGGAAGTGTTTAGCAAGAAAACATGGTGTTTATTGCTTTTTGGGTGTTTTTGGGTGGATACAAGGATTCAATTCAAAATAAAACATAAAGATATTATCACTAATATTTTAGCAGATGGGAAAACATGTTTAATAGAATACTATGTTAAACCCACAGCCATACAATTTAAAGATTTTGCAGGAGGATATAGCCAACAATATGACATACCTCAAATTAACATTTCACCGGCCTATAATTCCAGAACCCATTTCTTGTTAGGCTTAAATTTTATAATTTCTCAGCAAGGTAGTATCTCTATTACTCAGAATAGCATTACCATCAGTAAAAATATTTACCATATCCCAACACGTTATTATCAGCAGAAATCAGAGTTGCTGCGAAAGCGTGGTGGACATTATAATCCACCAACAAAAGGAGATAAGTACAATACTATTAGATTTAATATTTTAACATAATTAATTTTAGATCTAAAACAACAAATAAGAGAATTAAAATACGAACTTAGAAGTGTCAAAGGACAGACTTCAAATTCAAACGAAGAAAGTTTAATTAAAGCATTTAATAATCTTAGTGTTTCTCTAGAAGGAATAATTGAAAACGTTAAACCAGTAACAGATTATAAATATTTTATACCAAAACCAGCAAAATGACTACTTTCCCAGGAACAAGTAGAACTTTAAATAGATCTCTAAGCACTACTCTGATACCAAATTAAAGAGGGGTATGCCTCTTTAGGATCTCTGCGGAATTAGTAGAGTATTTGAAGATTTTTAGAACACAAAGAACTAGGTTACTTTAAGCTATAAGAAGGAAGTGTTTAGCAAGAAAACATGGTGTTTATTGCTTTTTGGGTGTTTTTGGGTGGATACAAGGATTCATTCTGCTTACAACAGATGCAGAGTGAAGAATTTTATAATAAAACTAGAAAGGAACTATTTCTAAAGCAGAGGGGTGACTCACCCTTGCTTTTACAAAGATTCCATTGCTTTTCTTAAAGCAATGGTTCTTGTTTAAATTACTTTTTAAAATCATAAAAACGTGTTGGCTGTTACAAAAAAGTTAAATAATGGATGATGACTCATCATCCATTAATACAGTGTAAACTAATAAGAGACTAATCGTACGGATCTCGTCCTTGTAGATCTATATCTGTATCTCCATCTTCATCACTAGGATATTGTTCAGACATTTCAACATCCTCTAATGGTTCTCCATATGGAGGTATGTTGAGCTTGATAGTTAATGGTCCCCATATCTTAAAATATGGTCCTTCTGCTAAGAGATTACTGTGACGCCAGTTTGAATTTTTTGATGGCTTTTGCTGCATAAACCATTTGTATAATTCTGGCTTATTAATATACTGGAAATTTTGAGGAGTGCTGTTGTAGACTATAAATAATGGATCAATATGATACTGTTGGTAAGCTGGTCGTTGGTATAGACCTTCTCCCTTGGGTAAGGTGCTGATGACTTGGATTACACTTGATCCGATTGTCATGTTAGGTTCACCTATGTTACAGTACTGTAGGCAATAGGTGAGTCGTTCACCTAGTCCTGCTGGAATATCACTATTATTTTTGTAGTAGAGAAGATTGATCATCCCATGCATGATCTGACAGATCAACTATCTCTGCTCTGCTTAAGTTAGTGTTGTATAGTTTAATATCTGCCTTGAAAAGACCTGTATAGACTATTTCTTCTGCATTTACTTCTTGACTCATGATTGTCAAGATTTCTTGCTGGACCTCTACACCTTGGATTTTTCTTTCATCAATTAGTTCTCCAAAGTGTATTCTTACTAACTTTTTCTGGAGGCTGATCATGTGTTGTATTACACTATCTTCAACCTTCTGTGCTATGATTTCTACCACATCTGCTCCACCATCTTTCTCTAGTAGTTGTTGTAAGGTTTCTTGTGTTTTGAGTTTGAGTCTGGGTTTAAGGTAGTGGAAAGGAATATTTTTATGTGGTGTTAACCCCTTT
Source organism: Beta lomatogona (assembly GCA_947646795.1). Classification (NCBI taxonomy): domain Eukaryota; kingdom Viridiplantae; phylum Streptophyta; class Magnoliopsida; order Caryophyllales; family Amaranthaceae; genus Beta; species Beta lomatogona. The sequence continues at coordinate 2,209,176 of CANSNZ010001289.1, forward strand.
TTAATAAAGGAGGTAGAATATGTAGCTATCTGGGTCTTAAGGCTGTTGTTTTGTTCTGATACTTCTGTGAGTTCTTGTCTAAGCTGTTGCAATTCTGCTATAAGATTACAGTTGTGTTTTCCAATAAGGTCAATGGTATTGGCCTTATAAGCACATTGTTGTTGTAATTCTCTCGTTTCTTTCTGTAGTTTAAAGAACTGATCATTTATGGCCATATTAGGGCTAGGCTGCACTAATTTTTGTGAGTAAGTTGGAGGGTAAAAACCTCTGCTGTAAGTAGGATCTGGAACAGGGGTTCCAGGCTGTGACGAGGAGGGATTGAATTCTCCTCATTGTAAGGTGATATCACCTTTGTCTGCTACAAAGAAATTTTGTCCTAATTTTAGTTTGGCAAACTCCATTGCCTCTCCAAAATTATGAAAAGCTTTAAACAAGGGGGCTGGAAAACCCTCTATTTGTTGTAATACTTGGTGCCATGTGCGATAGACTCCAGGTCTTCGACCATGTACCACTGAATAAAAACTAAAATTCCTCGAAAGACGTTTTTGCTGTATTTTATTAAAATAATTGGTAAGACAATTTAATGTCAATACCTTATGCTGTGTAGACTGCATGACCCATAAGTTATCACAGATAACTTGCTGTATTTTGTCTAATGTTTCCCCTTTCAAGGGTTTGAATCCCTTACTTGGTTCAACGCTGTATAATTTATTTTTCCCAAAGGAAAATTCTTCTATTTTTACCTGGGTGCTAGACGAGCTAGTGCTGTGTGTAGAGCTGCTGGATTTAAGCTTATTAAGCTTATCCATTCTTCTGTATGTATCTGTCAATTATTCGTGATAACACATCAGCTAAATTATTATTTATTCCTTTGATATGTTCAAACACTATCTGATAGCCTTTTCCTGCAATTAAATCTTGAAAGTTAATCCATCGTTTATTGTTAACTTTCTTACTATTGCTATTTTTAATAAATTTAACTATGGCTTCACAGTCCGTTCTAACAGTTATTTCTCTATCTAGATGTATTCTAAATTTTTCTAGTGCGTTTATTACTGCTTGTATTTCATAATCTATTGAAGACCAATTAGTACTAGGTTTGAAGTTTCCACTTGCATAACCTGCTAATTTTTCTTCTATTTTAGGACTATATTTATTTGGTTTGGTTAGCAATACTGCTCCCCAACCTTCTTTGCTACCATCTGTTTCAATAATGAGATAGTCTGTGCTTAAGGGTAATTCTAATGGTTTAAGTGTTTTTACCTTTTCTTTGATTTTTAAAACCAGCTGGACATCTTCTTGGGTAAAGTATTTTTGTCCGTTTTTTGAAGTTTTGCCATATAATGGTCCTACTAATTTTGATAAGTTTGGGATAAACTTTCTGCATAATTTAACAGTCCTAAGAAAGCTTGAAGCTGTTTTCTGTCTTCCATTTTATCTGGGAATTCTAATATCTTTTTAGCAATGTGATCTTGTAATTGAATTTTTCCATTACCAATTTCTAATCCAAGGAACTGTATCTTTTTCTTAAACAATTCCATTTTTGAATCAGCTATAACAATTCCTTCTCTCACTATGATGCTAAAAACTTCTTCTAAGTGTTTTGTATGTTCTTGTATAGATTTTGAAGCAACTAAAATATCGTCAATATAAGCAAAGCAAAAATTTAATTTTCCAAAGATGTTATCCATAAATCTCTGGAATATAGCTGGAGCATTTTTTAGACCAAATGAAAGAACTTTCCATTGAAAATGGCCTTCACTACAAATGAATGATGTCCATGGTTTAAAACTGTCTGTTAGTTTAATCTGGTTGTATCCTGATTTTAGATCAAATTTACTAAATATATTTCTATCATGGATTAAATTGATTAATGTATCCTTATTAGGTATACAGTAACCATCATCTACTAAATTATCATTTAACCTTTTGTAATTATAAACTATACGAGCTTTCCTCGCTTAAGCTCCCTGTGGTTTTGGACTATGAATGCTGCACTTCTATGAGGACTATTTGATTTTTCAAATAATCCTACTTTGAGCATTTCATTTATTTGTTTTTTAAATTCTTCTTTTTCTTTAGGGGAATAATCTATATTAGCTGTAGTGATAGTAATATCTGGATTTTTCACCTGTTGATTAATAACTGTTTTAACTCTACATTTGCTAATGTCATTGGCAATTAAGCCTTTAGTTCTAAGTTTTTGAATTGTAGGATACATTGGAAGTTTGGTGTATATTACACCCTTTTCTAGTTCTCTAAATTCTTCATATTGAAGGAAACTTATTGCTTCGATTCAGTTGTAATTGATTTTCTTCTCCTAAAAAATTTAATTCCTTATTCTGTCCACCACGCTTTCGCAGCAACTCTGATTTCTGCTGATACTAACGTGTTGGGATATGGTAAATATTTTTATTGATGGTAATGCTATTATGAGTAATAGAGATACTACCTTGCTGAGAAATTATAAAATTTAAACCTAAGAAGAACTGGGTTCTGGAATTATAGGCTGGTGAAATGTTAATTTGAGGTATGTCATATTGTTGGCTATATCATCCTGCAAAATCTTTAAATTGTATGGCTGTGGGTTTAACATAGTATTCTATTAAATATGTTTTCCCATCTGCTAAAATATTAGTGATAATATCTTTATGTTTTATTTTGAATTGAGCTGGTACTAAGTTTGTAGTGATCTGGCTTTTAGTGCACCCTGTATCGAATATAGCATAAGTTTCAACTGTGGCTTGTTGGTCAAACCATAGTTTGCAAGCTACTTGTAATCCCTGGCTAGTATATAGTGGGGTTTTAATGTAACTCATAGTTTCTTCATCATTTTGAAGGGACTGCTCTATTTCTGGTGCTGGTGCTGAGGGTTGCTTTTCTTCTATTCTTTTAACCCTCTTAATAGTTTATGCTACTTGTTCTTCTATAATTTCTATTCTATTAAGAATATTGGAACTATTTTCTCCAGTTTCAAAAGTTCTAGGGACTAGTTCTTCTACTGCCTTTCCTAGGCAATGTCTACAGGCTTCTAAAAAGCACATATTACATTGGTACCTTAATTCTATTGCTGGAAACCATTGACATAAATGACATGGTTTATCTTCTATTCCTTTTCTATGAACCCAATGGTGTTCACATTCTGTATTAGTCATAATATATTCTATTTCTGTTTCATCTTCTTCTATAAAACTATATACCGAGTCGTCATCTGACTCAGCATCTTTAATATTATCGGATCCTACATTTTCTGCTTCTTCTACTAAGTAAGATCGTTCTTGGTTTTTATACTTTTTTGGACATGCTCTAGCAAAATGTCCTACTTCTCCACAAATAAAACATTGGCAACTTCTGTTTTTTGGTTTACTAAAATGGTGTCCTTTTTGAGGTTTGCCTCTACCTTTCTCAAAATAATTTGATTTCCTAAATTTCTTCTTGTATTTAGGTCTGTACCCATAGTTTTGTGGTGCATAAATAGCTCTTCTGTAGAATGCATAAGATTGTCTCTTTACTTCTTGATTTGCCATTTATTCTATGCATTTATTTCTAAGGTATTGATATGTGTAAGCAATTCTAGGTCCTATTCCTAGGTTTTCTATTGTTTCATAGTCTTTTATCCAATCGTCATGAATTTGTTTTCCTAGAGTTCCTGGTAGTTTTTGGAAATATTTTTCTGCTAAGGAATCGTCTAAAGCTCTGTTTGTTAATGCTATATTACGCATAAAATCTCTAGAGAATTCATTAATATAGTCAAATTTTGAAATTGACAGCTGTTCTAGATTCCTAATTGCTTGGTCTTGTTGAATTACAGTATCTGCTTGTGGTATTGTACCCATAACTATAATTCTAATTACGTTTGTAAAGTTATTGGGGTTATTTCCCATTGCTTTTATGCTGTTTAGTTTGTCTGGATATTTAGTCTTATATGCCATGTACATGCCATGAGCTGTTTCTCCTAAGAATGTTTCTAAATAGGCAAACATATCTGTTTCTTCTTTGTTAGCTAGTTTTGCCCATTCCTGGATAATTAGTTGTTCCCAATTTTGTATAAGGGAGTTATACTGCTGGGGGGGTTACATATTCTAGGTTTAACAATCAATGATTAGAAGGGATGTTCTTATAAGGTTTTCCAAAGGATTTTAATCCTTCGTTAGCCGGATTGTACTCACTTGACTGTTTCTATAATGGTCTGTCTGTAGGTCCAATCATGTATTCATCTGATGGGTTATAGACATCACCATATGAACTTTCTCCATTAGCCATAAAGGCTGCTTCGGTTTTATAGATGCTATCTGGTCCTAATTTGCCTTCTTGAATTAGATCTATTTTTTCTATATGATATTTCTTTTTTGTTTCTTCTTCAGCTTCGGAATATGTCATTCCTAAGTCATTCATTAGTTCTATAGTAATATCGTCTAATACTTCCCTGATATTATATATTTGAAAATCCTTATTAAAAATTTCTTCTCTAGTTTTAGTCTGTATTTGACTATTAAGAACATCTTGTTCTTCTTCTGGCTGATCTTCTTATTCTAGTGTAACTTCCTATATTAATGAAGTTATCCTCTGTATCACTTTCATCATACGTAGGTGGTTCTTCTTCATTAAAAAGTGATATTTCTTTTAGTTTTTCTTCTAATTATTTTTCTAGTTGATCAATTTCTCTTATCTTTCGACCTTCTTCTGTATATAACTTAGCACTAGTGTACCTATGGCAATCTGTAAATAGGATATAGTTAAGTCTTCTACTAATATAATCTTTTTCTGCTTTTGCTATTTCTATTTTCTTTCTTCATTCATCTAAATCTTTAGCTATTTCACTGAGTTCGTGGTTTGCTAGGCTATATTCTGTATCATTTTCTTCAGTCTCTAGATCTAGATCCAGTTTTTCATATTCTCCAAATCTAACTGAAAGTCTTCCTTTGTTATCTTTATACATATAACTACTTTGTGGGACTAAAGGACTGTTCTCGTTGTTTTGAAATAATTATGAGAGCTTCCATTCTTCTCCTGCTAAGATTTCTTTATCTATCACTGTTGGTTCTATCATTTTTATCCCTTTGGACATCATAGTTTTAATAACTTTATCTACCTCTAACTTATAGTTTGTTGTAGTAGTTTTACTGAGTTTAGCTATAGTTCCTATTGTTACTAACAAGTTATTGCCTTTGTAACCTTCAAAACCCTTGGTTTTGACTATAATACTGAGGTTATTAATATCTTTTACCGATTTTAAAAGATCTGGAACACAGTAAAATAATCCTCTATTAGATGATAGATCTACTTCCTTCCTGATATAATAGCTAGATCTGGGTCTTTCCAACTATTGTCTACTATTAATAACAAGGCTTTAGTTCCTGTTTCTTTTCTAATTAAGGCTTTAACTCCTATAATTATCATTCCTAGATGAAGATAATTGTGCTTTTTTGTTAGAGTTTGGACTGTCTGAGGTGATATAAGATCTTTAGATCCACTTATTACGCTAATGGCTTCTTCTCTATATGTTCTAAATACCATGGTTGATCTGTCGATTATTCCTTGATTATATAGAATCTTTGGTTCTAACAATTTTGCCCTATTATTCTTAAATCTTTCTAAACTTTGCTCTATATCTATTAATTCTTCTAGTTGGGATATAGGTTCTTTCTTAGTTAACCACTTAAAGGGACTAAATCGTTTATTAGTGTCTAATTCTTCTGCTGTCATTATGCATAGAGATCTATTTAAAGTTCTACTTGTTCCTGGGAAACTAGTCATTTTGATGGTTTTGGTATAAAATATTTATACTCTGTTACTGGTTTAACCTTTTTAATTATTCCTTCTGGAGAAACACTAAGATTCTTAAATGCTTTAATTAAACTTTCTTCGTTTGAATTTGAAGTCTGTCCTTTGACACTTCTAAGTTCGTCTTTTAATTCTCTTATTTGTTGTTTTAGATCTAAAATTAATTCTGTTAAAATATTAAATCTAATAGTATTGTACTTATCTCCTTTTATTGGTGGATTATATGTTGCAAATTCGTTATCTGTAAAATCTAAATATTCTTTTGATTTCTTTTCAGCTGTTAAATAGTCTTCTCCATTCTTTCGTGACATTAACCTATTACTAATTCTTTTACTTCTTGAAGCAAAGCTTCAACCTTACTTAATTTTTCTGTTGTTTGGTTTAAGATCTTTTTAGTCTCTAGTTCTATGAGTTTAGGCTTGTTTTGTTGTATGTTAAAACTAAGCTGTCTAACTTCTTCCTTAGTGGGAGTTTTGTCTTTTAAGGTTCTAACATCTTTGCTTAATGAGCTATTCTGTGATCTTAGGAAATCGTTATTATTCTGGACTTCTTTTAAGAGTTTTCTATTGTCTATAAAGGCTCTAATTATTTTATCTAAAGATTCGTGATAACTCTGTCTTTCTAGGTTTTCTGCTAGACTAATTAACAAGTCTGCTATGCTATTAAGGTGGGAACTGTCACTATGTAATTTATGATTAAACTTACTATCAAATCTACAAAGAAACTTGTTTTTGCCAAGTGAAACAAAATGTCTATCTTTTGAGTAATAAGCAAGATCTAAGTATGCAATTGTCTTTAAATTTTTTTCTATGATTAAAACGTCTTATAGCTTTTTCACTGTTCATTTAAGTTCTCTCTATCAATAAATACTCATAGATATTTATGACAAAGGTATGAAATTAAATAACAATACTACCTTGAGAATGCCTACTATTTGCTGGCGACGTACTACACCCTGGTTTCCGTCCTGTGGCCTCGAACAGTCTTTCAGCTAGAATCGTTACTTGCTCTGATACCAAAATTAAAGAGGAGTATGCCTCTTTAGGATCTCTGCGGAATTAGTAGAGTATTTGAAGATTTTAAGAACACAAATTACTAGGTTACTTTAAGGAAGTGTTTAGCAAGAAAACATGGTGTTTGGGTGTTTTTTTGGGTGGATACAAGGATTCAATTCAAAATAAAACATAAAGATATTATCACTAATATTTTAGCAGATGGGAAAACATGTTTAATCGAATACTATGTTAAACCCACAACCATACAATTTAAAGATTTTGCAGGAGGATATAGCCAACAATATGACATACCTCAAATTAATATTTCACCAGCCTATAATTCCATAACCCAATTCTTGTTAGGCTTAAATTTTATAATTTCTCAGCAAGGTAGTATCTCTATTACTCAGAATAGCATTACCATCAGTAAAAATATTTACCATATCCCAACACGTTATTATCAGCAGAAATCAGAGTTGCTGCGAAAGCGTGGTGGACATTATAATCCACCAACAAAAGGAGATAAGTACAATACTATTAGATTTAATATGTTAACAGAATTAATTTTAGATCTAAAAGAACAAATAAGAGAATTAAAAGACGAACTTAGAAGTGTCAAAGGACAGACTTCAAATTCAAACGAAGAAAGTTTAATTAAAGCATTTTATAATCTTAGTGTTTCTCCAGAAGGAATAATTAAAAAGGTTAAACCAGTAACAGAGTTATTAAAACTATGATGTCCAAAGGGATAAAAATGATAGAACCAACCGTGATAAATAAAGAAATCTTAGCAGGAGAAGAATGGAAACTCTCAGAATTATTTCAAAACAACGAGAACATTCCTTTAGTCCCACAAAGGAGTTGTATGTATAAAGATAGCAAAGGAAGACTTTCAGTTAGATTTGGAGAATATGAAAAACTGGATCTAGATCTAGAGACTGAAGAAAATGATACAGAATATAGGCTAGCAAACCACGAACTCAGTGAAATAGCTAAAGATTTAGATGAATTAAGAAAGAAAATAGAAATAGCAAAAGCTGAAAAAGATTATATTAGAAGACTTAACTATATCCTATTTACAGATTGCCATAGGTACACTAGTGCTAAGTTATATACAGAAGAAGGTCGAAAGATAAGAGAAATTGATCAACTAGAAAAACAAATAGAAGAAAAACTAAAAGAAATATCACTTTTTAATGAAGAAGAACCACCTACTTATGATGAAAGTGATACAGAGGATAACTTTATAAATTTAGGAAGTTACACTAGAATAAATGAAGATCAACCAGAAGAAGAACAAGAAGTTCTTATTAGTCAAATACAGACTAAAACTAGAGAAGAAATTTTTAATAAGGATTTTCAAATATATAATATCAGGGAAGTATTAGACGATATTACTATAGAACTAATGAATGACTTAGGAATGACATATTCCGAAGCTGAAGAAGAAATAAAAAAGAAATATCATATAGAAAAAATAGATCTAATTCAAGAAGGCAAATTAGGACCAGATAGTATCTATAAAACCGAAGCAGCCTTTATGGCTAATGGAGAAAGTTCATATGGTGATGTCTATAACCCATCAGATGAATACATGATTGGACCTACAGACATACCATTATGGAAACAGTCAAGGGAGTACAATCCGGCTAACGAAGGATTAAAATCCTTTGGAAAACCTTATAAGAACATCCCTTATAATCATAGATTGTTAAACCTAGATTATGTAACCCCCCAGCAGTATAACTCCCTTATACAAAATTGGGAACAACTAATTATCCTGGAATGGGAAAAACTAGCTAACAAAGAAGAAACGGATATGTTTGCCTATTTAGAAACATTCTTAGGAGAAACAACTCATGGCTTGTACATGGCATATAAGACTAAATATCCATACAAACTAAACAGCATAAAAGCAATGGGAAATAACCCCAATAACATTACAAACGTAATTAGAATTATAGTTATGGGTACAATACCACAAGCAGATACTGTAATTCAACAAGACCAAGCAATTAGGAATCTAGAACAGTTGACAATTTCAAAATTTGAGTATATTAATGAATTCTCTAGAGATCTTATGCGTAATATAGCATTAACAAACAGAGCTTTAGACGATTCCTTAGCAGAAAAATATTTCCAAAAACTACCAGGAACTCTAGGAAAACAAATTCATGACGATTGGATAAAAGACTATGGAACAATAGAAAGCCTAGGAATGGGACCTAGAATTGCTTACACATATCAATACCTTAGAAATAAATGCACAGAAGAAATGGCAAATCAAGAAGTAAAGAGACAATCTTATGCATTCTGCAGAAGAGCCATTTATGCACCACAGAACTATGGGTACGGACCTCAGAAATCAAAATATTTTGAGAAAGGTAGAGGCAAACCTCAAAAAGGACACCATTTTAGTAAACCAAAAAACAGAAGTTGCCAATGTTTTATTTGTGGAGAAGAAGGACATTTTGCTAGAGCATGTCCAAAAAAGTATAAAAACCAAGAACGATCTTACTTAGTAGAAGAAGCAGAAAAGGTAGGATTCGATAATATTAAAGATGCTGACTCAGATGACGACTCGGTATATAGTTTTATAGAAGAAGATGAAACCGAAATAGAATATATTATGACTAATACAGTATGTGAACACCGTTGGGTTTATAGAAAAGGAACAGAAGATAAACCATGTCATTTATGTCAATGGTTTCCAGCAATAGAATTAAGGTACCAATGTAATATGTGCTTTTTAGAAGCCTGTAGACATTGCCTAGAAAAACCAGTAGAAGAACTAGTCCCTAGAACTTTTGAAACTGGAGAAAATAGTTCCAATATTCTTAATAGAATAGAAATTATAGAAGAACAAGTAGCAGAAACTATTAAGAGGGTTAAAAGAATAGAAGAAAAGAAACCCTCAGCACCAGCATCAGAAATAGAGCAGTCCCTTCAAAATGAAGAAGAAACTATGAGTTACATTAAAACCCCACTATATACTAGCCAGGGATTACAAGTAGCTTGCAAATTATGGTTTGACCAACAAGCCACAGTTGAAACTTATGCTATAGTAGATACAGGGTGCACTAAAAGCCAGATCACTACAAACTTAGTACCAGCTCAATTCAAAATAAAACATAAAGATATTATCACTAATAATTTAGCAGATGGGAAAACATGTTTAATAGAATACTATGTTAAACCCACAGCCATACAATTTAAAGATTTTGCAGGAGGATATAGCCAAAAATATGACATACCTCAAATTAACATTTCACCAGCCTATAATTCCAGAACCCAGTTCTTGTTAGGCTTAAATTTTATAATTTCTCAGCAAGGTAGCATCTCTATTACTCAGAATAGCATTACCATCAGTAAAAAAATTTACCATATCCCAACACGTTATTATCAGCAGAAATCAGAGTTGCTGCGAAAGCGTGGTGGACAAAATAAGGAATTAGATTTTTTAGGAGAAGAAAATCAATTACAGCCTGAATCAGAAGCAATAAGTTTCCTTCAATATGAAGAATTTAGAGAACTAGAAAAGGGTGTAATATACACCAAACTTCCAATGTATCCTACAATTCAAAAACTTAGAACTAAAGGCTTAATTGCCAATGACATTAGCAAATGTAGATTTAAAATAGTTACTAATCAACAGGTGAAAAATTCAGATATAACTATCACTAAAGCTAATATAGATTATTCCCCTAAAGAAAAAGAAGAATTTAAAAAACAAATAAATGAAATGCTCAAAGCAGGATTAATTGAAAAATCAAATAGTCCTCATAGAAGTGCAGCATTCATAGTCCAAAACCACAGTGAGCTTAAGCGAGGGAAAGCTCGTATAGTTTATAATTACAAAAGGTTAAATGATAATTTAGTAGATGATGGTTACTGTATACCTAATAAGGATACATTAATCAATTTAATCCAAGATAGAAATATATTTAGTAAATTTGATCTAAAATCATGATACAACCAGATTAAACTAACAGACAGTTTTAAACCATGGACAGCATTCATTTGTAGTGAAGGCCATTTTCAATGGAAAGTTCTTTCATTTGGTCTAAAAAATGCTCCAGCTATATTCCAGAGACTTATGGATAACATCTTTGGAAAATTAAATTTTTGCTTTGTTTATATTGACGATATTTTAGTTGCTTCAAAATCTATACAAGAACATACAAAACACTTAGAAGAAGTTTTCAGCATCATAGAAAGAGAAGGAATTGTTATAGCTGATTCAAAAATGGAATTGTTTAAGAAAAAGATACAGTTCCTAGGATTAGAAATTGGTAATGGAAAAATTCAATTACAAGATCACATTGCTAAAAAGATATTAGAATTCCCAGATAAAATGGAAGACAGAAAACAGCTTCAAGCTTTCTTAGGACTGTTAAATTATGCTAGAAAGTTTATCCCAAACTTATCAAAATTAGTAGGACCATTATATGGCAAAACTTTAAAAAACGGACAAAAATACTTTAACCAAGAAGATGTCCAACTAGTTTTAAAAATCAAAGAAAAGGTAAAAACACTTAAACCATTAGAATTACCCTTAAGCACAGACTATCTCATTATCGAAACAGATGGTAGCAAAGAAGGTTGGGGAGCAGTATTGCTAACCAAACCGAATAAATATAGTCCTAAAATAGAAGAAAAATTAGCAGGTTATGCAAGTGGAAACTTCAAACCTAGTACTAATTGGTCTTCAATAGATTATGAAATACAAGCAGTAATAAACACACTAGAAAAATTTAAAATACATCTAGATAGAGAAATAACTGTTAGAACGGACTGTGAAGCCATAGTTAAATTTATTAAAAATAGCAATAGGAAGAAAGTTAACAATAAACGATGGATTAACTTTCAAGAGTTAATTGCAGGAAAAGGCTATTAGATAGTGTTTGAACATATCAAAGGAATAAATAATAATTTAGCTGATGTGTTATCACGAATAATTGACAGATACATACAAAAGAATGGATAAGCTTAATAAGCTTAAATCCAACAGCTCTACACACAGCGCTAGCTCGTCTAGCACCCAGGTAAATATAGAAGAATTTTCCTTTGGGAAAAATAAATTATACAGCGTTGAACCAAGTAAGGGATTCAAACCCTTGAAAGGTGAAACATTAGACAAAACACAACAAGTTATCTGTGATAACTTATGGGTCATGCAGTCTACACAGCATAAGGTATTGACATTAAATTGTGTTACCTATTATTTTAATAAAATACAGCAAAAATCTCTTTCGAGGAATTTTAGTTTTTATTCAGTGGTACATGGTCGAAGACCTGGAGTCTATCGCACATGGCACCAAGTATTACAACAAATAGAGGGTTTTCCAGCCCCCTTGTTTAAAGGGTTTCATAATTTTGGAGAGGCAATGGAGTTTGCCAAACTAAAATTCGGACCAAATTTCTTTGTAGCAGACAAAGGTGATATCACCTTACAAAGAGGAGAATTCAATCCCTCCTCGTCACAGCCTGGAACCCCTGTTCCAGATCCTACTTACAGCGGAGGTTTTTACCCTCCAACTTACTCACAAAAATTAGTGCAGTCTAGCCCTAATATGGCCATAAATGATCAGTTCTTTAAACTACAGAAAGAAATGAGAGAATTACAACAAGAATGTGCTTATAAGGCCAATACCATTGACCTTATTGGAAAACACAACTGTAATCTTATAGCAGAATTGGAGCAGCTTAGACAAGAACTCACAGAAGTATCAGAACAAAACAACAGCCTTAAGACCCAGCTAGCTACATATTCAACCTCCTTTATTAAAAAGGGGTTAATACCACATAAAAATATTCCTTTCCACTACCTTAAACCCAGACTCAAACTTAAAACACAAGAAACCTTACCACAACTACTAGAGAAAGATGGTGGAGCATATGTGGTAGAAATAATAGTACATAAGGTTGAAGATAGTGTAATACAACACATGATTAGCCACCAGAAAAAGTTAGTAAGAATACACTTTGGAGAACTAATTGATGAAAGAAAAATCCAAGGTGTAGAGGTCCATCAAGAAATCTTGACAATCTTGAGTCAAGAAGTAAATGTAGAAGAAATAGTCTATACAGGTCTTTTCAAGGCAGATATTAAACTATACAGCACTAACTTAAGCAGAGCAGAGATAGTTGATCTGTTAGATCATGGGATGATCAATCTTCTCTACTACAAAAATAATAGTGATATTCCAGCAGGACTACGTGAACGACTCACCTATTGCCTACAAGATCGTAACATAGGTGAACCTAACATGACAATCGATCAAGTGTAGTCCAAGTCATCAGCACCTTACCCAATGTAGAAGGTCTACACCAACGACCAGCTTACCAACAGTATCATATTGATCCATTGTTTATAGTCTACAACAACACTCCTCAAAATTTCCAGTATATTAATAAGCCAGAATTATACAAATGGCTTTTGCAGCAAAAGCCATCAAAAAATTCCAACCGGCGTCACAGTAAGCTCTTAGCAGAAGGACCATATTTTAAGATATGGGGACCATTAACTATCAAGCTCAACATACCTCCATATGGAGAACCATTAGAGGATGTTGAAATGTCTCGAACAATATCCTAGTGATGAAGATGGAGATACAGATATAGATCTACAGGGACGAGATCCGTACGATTAGTCTGTTATTAGTTTACACTGTATTAATGGATGATGAGTCATCATCCATTATTTAACTTTTCTGTAACAGCAAACACGTTTTTATGATTTTAAAAAGTAATTTAAACCAGAACCATTGCTTTTAGAAAAGCAAAGGAATCTTTGTAAAAGCAAGGGTGAGTCACCCCTCTCGCTTTAGAAATAGTTCCTTTCTAGTTTTATTATAAAATCCTTCACTCGCATCGGTTGTAAGCGTGAGTGAATCCTTGTATCCACCCAAAAACACCCAAAAAACAATAAACACCATGTTTTCTTGCTAAACACTTCCTTCTTATAGCTTAAAGTAACCTAGTAATTTGTGTTCTTAAAATCTTCAAATACTCTACTAATTCCGATAGAGATCCTAAAGAGGCATACCCCTCTTTAATTTGGTATTTGTTGGAAACCATTGACATAAATGACATGGTTTATCTTCTGTTCCTTTTCTATGAACCCAATGGTGTTCACATTCTGTATTAGTCATAATATATTCTATTTCTGTTTCATCTTCTTCTATAAAACTATATACCGAGTCGTCATCTAAGTCAGCATCTTTAATATTATCGAATCCTACCTTTTCTGCTTCTTCTACTAAGTAAGATCGTTCTTGGTTTTTATACTTTTTTGGACATGCTCTAGCAAAATGTCCTTCTTCTCCACAAATAAAACATTGGCAACTTCTGTTTTTTGGTTTACTAAAATGGTGTCCTTTTTGAGGTTTGCCTCTACCTTTCTCAAAATATTTTTGAGGTCTGTACCCATAGTTCTGTGGTGCATAAATGGCTCTTCTGCAGAATGCATAAGATTGTCTCTTTACTTCTTGATTTGCCATTTCTTCTGTGCATTTATTTCTAAGGTATTGATATGTGTAAGCAATTCTAGGTCCTATTCCTAGGTTTTCTATTGTTCCATAGTCTTTTATCCAATCGTCATGAATTTGTTTTCCTAGAGTTCCTGGTAGTTTTTGGAAATATTTTTTCTCGCTAAGGAATCGTCTAAAGCTCTGTTTGTTAATGCTATATTACGCAGAAAATCTCTAGAGAATTCATTAATATAGTCAAATTTTGAAATTGACAATTTGTTCTAGATTCCTAATTGCTTGGTCTTGTTGAATTACAAGATTCTGCTTGTGGTATTGTACCCATAACTATAATTCTAATTACGTTTGTAAAGTTATCGGGGTTATTTCCCATTGCTTTTATGCTGTTTAGTTTGTCTGGATATTTAGTCTTATATGCCATGTACAGGCAATGAGCTGTTTCTCCTAAGAATGTTTCTAAATAGGCAAACATATCCGTTTCTTCTTTGTTAGCTAGTTTTGCCCATTCCTGGATAATTAGTTGTTCCCAATATTGTATAAGGGAATTATACTGCTGGGGGGTTACATAATCTAGGTTTAACAATCTATGATTAAAAGGGATGTTCTTATAAGGTTTTCCAAAGGATTTTAATCCTTCGTTAGCCGGATTGTACTCCCTTGATCTGTTTCCATAATGGTCTGTCTCGTAGGTCCAATTATGTATTCATCGATGGGTTATAGACATCACCATATGAACTTTCTCCATTAGCCATAAAGGCTGCTTCGGTTTTATAGATGTTATCTGGTCCTAATTTGCCTTCTTGAATTAGATCTATTTTTTCTATATGATATTTCTTTTTTATTTGTTCTTCAGCTTCGGAATATGTCATTCCTAAGTCATTCATTAGTTCTATAGCAATATCGTCTAATACTTCCCTGATATTATATATCTGAAAATCCTTATTAAAAATTTCTTCTCTAGTTTTAGTATGTATTTGACTAATAAGAACTTCTTGTTTTTCTTCTGGCTGATCTTCATTTATTCTAGTGTAACTTCCTAAATTTTTAAAGTTATCCTCTGTATCACTTTCATCATAAGTAGGTGGTTCTTTTTCATTAAAAAGTGATATTTCTTTTAGTTTTTCTTCTAATTGTTTTTCTAGTTGATCAATTTCTCTTATCTTTCGACCTTCTTCTGTATATAACTTAGCACTAGTGTACCTATGGCAATCTATAAATAGGATATAGTTAAGTCTTCTACTAATATAATCTTTTTCTACTTTTGCTATTTCTATTTTCTTTCTTAATTCATCTAAATCTTTGGCTATTTCACCGAGTTCGTGGTTTGCTAGGCTATATTCTCGTATCATTTTCTTTCGCCTCTAGATCTAGATCCAGTTTTTCATATTCTCCAAATCTAACTGAAAGTCTTCCTTTGCTATCTTTATACATACAACTACTTTGTGGGACTAAAGGACTGTTCTCGTTGTTTTGAAATAATTCTGAGAGTTTCCATTCTTCTCCTGCTAAGATTTCTTTATCTATCACTGTTGGTTCTATCATTTTTATCCCTTTGGACATCATAGTTTTAATAACTTTGTCTACCTCTAACTTATAGTTTGTTGTAGTAGTTTTACTGAGTTTAGCTATAGTTCCTATTATTACTAACAAGTTATTGCCTTTGTAACCTTCAAAACCCTTGGTTTTGACTATAATATTGAGGTTATTAATATCTTTTACCGATTTTAAAAGATCTGGAACACAGTAAAATAATCCTCTATTAGATGATAGATCTACTTCCATTCCTGATATAATAGCTAGATCTGGGTCTTTCCAACTATTGTCTACTATTAATAACAAGGCTTTAGTTCCTGTTTCTTTTCTAATTAATGCTTTAACTCCTATAATTATCATTCCTATATGAAGATAATTGTGCTTTTTTGTTAGGGTTTGGATTGTCTGTGGTGATATAAGTCCTATATCTTTAGATCCACTTATTATGCTAATGGCTTCTTCTCTATATGTTCTAAATACCATGGTTGATCTGTCGAATATTCCTTGATTATATAGAATCTTTGGTTTTAACAATTTTACCCTATTATTCTTAAATCTTTCTAAACTTTGCTCTATATCTATTAATTCTTCTAGTTGGGATATAGGTTCTTTCTTAGTTAACCACTTAAAGGGACTAAATCGTTTATTAGTGTCTAATTCTTCTGCTGTCATTGTGCTTGGAGATCTATTTAAAGTTCTACTTGGTCCTGGGAAACTAGTCATTTTGCTGGTTTTGGTATAAAATATTTATACTCTGTTACTGGTTTAACCTTTTCAATTATTCCTTCTGGAGAAACACTAAGATTCTTAAATGCTTTAATTAAACTTTCTTCGTTTGAATTTGAAGTCTGTCCTTTGACACTTCTAAGTTCGTCTTTTAATTCTCTTATTTTTTATTTTAGATCTAAAATTAATTCTGTTAAAATATTAAATCTAATAGTATTGTACTTATCTCCTTTTGTTGGATTATAAGTTGCAAATTCGTTATCTGTAAAATCTAAATATTCTTTTGATTTCTTTTCAGCTGTTAAATAGTCTTCTCTATTCTTTCGTGACATTAACCTATTACTAATTCTTTTACTTCTTGAAGCAAAGCTTCAACCTTACTTAATTTTTCTGTTGTTTGGTTTAAGATCTTTTTAGTCTCTTGTTCTATGAGTTTAGGCTTGTTTTGTTGTATGTCAAAACTAAGCTGTCTAACTTCTTCCTTAGTGGGAGTTTTGTCTTTTAAGGTCTTAACTTCTTTGCTTAATGAGCTAATCTGTGATCTTAGGAAATCGTTATTATTCTGGACTTCTTTTAAGAGTTTTCTATTGTCTATAAAGGCTCTAATTATTTTATCTAAAGATTTGTGATAACTCTGTCTTTCTAGGTTTTCTGCTAGACTAATTAACAAGTCTGTTATGCTATTAAGGTGGGAACTGTCACTATGTAATTTATGATTAAACTTACTATCAAATCTACAAAGAAACTTGTTTTTGCCAAGTGAAACAAAATGTCTATCTTTGGAGTGATAAGCAAGATCTAAGTATGCAATTGTCTTTAAATTTTCTTCAATGATTAAAACGTCTTATAGCTTTTTCACTGTTCATTTAAGTTCTTTCTATCAATAAATACTCATAGATATTTATGACAAAGGTATGAAATTAAATAACAATACTACCTTGAGACTGCCTACTATTTGCCGGCGACGTACTACACCCTGGTTTTCGTCCTGTGGCCTCGAACAGTCACTCAACTAGAATCGTTACTTGCTCTGATACCAAATTAAAGTGGGGTATGCCTCTTTAGGATCTCTGCGGAATTAGTAGAGTATTTGAAGATTTTAAGAACACAAATTACTAGGTTACTTTAAGCTATTAGAAGGAAGTGTTTAGCAAGACAACATGGTGTTTATTGCTTTTTGGGTGTTTTTGGGTGGATAGAAGGATCCACTCTGCTTACAACTGATGCAGAGTGACGGATTTTATAATAAAACTAGAAAGGAACTATTTCTTAAGTAGAGGGGTGACTCACCCTTGCTTTTACAAAGATTCCTTTGCTTTCCTAAAATCAATGGTTCTGGTTTAAATTACTTTTTAAAATCATAAAAACGCGTTTGCTGTTACAGAGAAGTTAAATAATGGATGATGACTCATCATCCATTAATACAGTGTAAACTAATAAGAGACTAATCGTACGTATCTCGTCTCTGTAGATCTATATCTGTATCTCCATCTTCATCACTAGGATATTGTTCACATTTCAACATCCTCTAATGGTTCTCCATATGGAGGTATGTTGAGCTTGATAGTTAATGGTCCCCATATCTTAAAATATGGTCCTTCTGCTAAGAGATTACTGTGATGCCAGTTGGAATTTTTTGATGGCTTTTGCTGCATAAGCCATTTGTATAATTCTGGCTTATTAATATACTGGAAATTTTGAGGAGTGCTGTTGTAGACTATAAACAATGGATCAATATGATACTATTGGTAAGCTGGTCGTTGGTGTAGACCTTCTACCTTGGGTAAGGTGCTGATGACTTGGACTACACTTGATCCGATTGTCATGTTAGGTTCACCTATGTTACAGTACTGTTGGCAATAGGTGAGTCGTTCACCTAGTCCTGCTGGAATATCACAATTATTTTTGTAGTAGAGAAGATTGATCATCCCATGATCTAATAGATCAACTATCTCTGCTCTGCTTAAGTTAGTGCTGTATAGTTTAATATCTGCCTTGAAAAGACCTGTATAAACTATTTTTTCTGCATTTACTTTTTGACTCAAGATTGTCAAGATTTCTTGCTGGACCTCTACACCTCGGATTTTTCTTTCATCAATTAGTTCTCCAAAGTGTATTCTTACTAACTTAATCTGGAGGCTGATCATGTGTTGTATTACACTATCTTCAACCTTCTGTGCTATGATTTCTACCACATCTGCTCCACCATCTTTCTCTAGTAGTTGTTGTAAGGTTTCTTGTGTTTTGAGTTTGAGTCTGGGTTTAAGGTAGTGGAAAGGAATATTTTTATGTGGTGCTAACCCATTTTTAATAAAGTAGGTAGAATATGTAGCTAGCTGGGTCTTAAGGCTGTTGTTTTGTTCTGATACTTCTGTGACTTCTTATCTAAGCTGCTGCAATTCTGCTGTAAGATTACAGTTGTGTTTTCCAATAAGGTCAATGGTATTGGCCTTATAAGCATATTATTGTTGTAATTCTCTCGTTTCTTTCTGTAGTTTAAAGAACTGATCATTTATGGCCATATTAGGGCTAGGCTGCACTAATTTTTGTGAGTAAGTTGGAGGGTAAAACCCTCCGCTGTAAGTAGGATCTGGAACAGGGGTTCTAGGCTGTGACGAGGAGGGATAGAATTCTCCTCTTTGTAAGGTGATATCACCTTTGTTTGCTACAAAGAAATTTGGTCCTAATTTTAGTTTGGCAAACTCCATTGCCTCTCCAAAATTATGAAACCCTTTAAACAAGGGGGCTGGAAAACCCTCTATTTGTTGTAATACTTGGTGCCATGTGCGATAGACTCCAGGTCTTCGACCATGTACCACTGAATAAAAACTAAAATTCCTCGAAAGAGGTTTTTGCTGTATTTTAGTAAAATAATAGGTAAGACAATTTAATATCAATACCTTATGTTGTGTAGACTGCATGACCCATAAGTTATCACAGATAACTTGCTGTGTTTTGTCTAATGTTTCACCTTTCAAGGGTTTGAATCCCTTACTTGGTTCAACGCTGTATAATTTATTTTTCCCAAAGGAAAATTCTTCTATTTTTACCTGGGTGCTAGACGAGCTAGCGTTGTGTGTAGAGCTGCTGGATTTAAGCTTATTAAGCTTATCCATTCTTCTGTATGTATCTGTCAATGATTCGTGATAACACATCAGCGAAATTAATATTTATTCCTTTGATATGTTCAAACACTATCTGATAGCCTTTTCCTGCAATTAAATCTTGAAAGTTAATCCATCGTTTATTGTTAACTTTCTTACTATTGCTATTTTTAATAAGTTTAACTATGGCTTCACAGTCCTTTCTAACAGTTATTTCTCTATCTAGACGTATTTTAAATTTTTCTAGTGCGTTTATTACTGCTTGTATTTCATAATCTATTGAAGACCAATTAGTACTAGGTTTGAAGTTTCCACTTGCATAACCTGCTAATTTTTCTTCTATTTTAGGACTATATTTATTCGGTTTGGTTAGCAATACTGCTCCCCAACCTTCTTTGCTACCATCTGTTTCGATAATGAGATAGTCTGTGCTTAAGGGTAATTCTAATGGTTTAAGTGTTTTTACCTTTTCTTTGATTTTTAAAACTAGCCGGACATCTTCTTGGTTAAAGTATTTTTGTCCGTTTTTTGAAGTTTTGCCATATAATGGTCCTACTAATTTTTATAAGTTTGGGATAAACTTTCTAGCATAATTTAACAGTCCTAAGAAAGCTTGAAGCTGTTTTCTGTCTTTCATTTTATCTGGGAATTCTAATATCTTCTTAGCAATGTGATCTTGTAATTGAATTTTTCCATTACCAATTTCTAATCCTAGGAACTGTATCTTTTTCTTAAACAATTCCATTTTTGAATCAGCTATAACAATTCCTTCTCTTTCTATGATGCTGAAAACTTCTTCTAAGTGTTTTGTATGTTATAGATTTTGAAGCAACTAAAATATCGTCAATATAAACAAAGCAAAAATTTAATTTTCCAAAGATGTTATCCATAAATCTCTGGAATATAGCTGGAGCATTTTTTAGACCAAATGAAAGAACTTTCCATTGAAAATGGCCTTCACTACAAATGAATGCTGTCCATGGTTTAAAAATGTCTGTTAGTTTAATCTGGTTGTATCCTGATTTTAGATCAAATTTACTAAATATATTTCTATCTTGCATTAAATTGATTAATGTATCCTTATTAGGTATACAGTAACCATCATCTACTAAATTATCATTTAACCTTTTGTAATTATAAACTATACGAGCTTTCCCTCGCTTAAGCTCACTGTGGTTTTGGACTATGAATGTTGCACTTCTATGAGGACTATTTGATATTTCAATTAATCCTGCTTTGAGCATTTCATTTATTTGTTTTTTAAAATCTTCTTTTTCTTTAGGGGAATAATCTATATTAGCTGTAGTGATAGTTATATCTGGATTTGTCACCTGTTGATTAATAACTGTTTTAACTCTACATTTGCTAATGTCATTGGCAATTAAGCCTTTAGTTCTAAGTTTTTGAATTGTAGGATACATTGGAAGTTTGGTGTATATTACACCCTTTTCTAGTTCTCTAAATTCTTCATATTGAAGGAAACTTATTGCTTCTGATTCAGGCTGTCATTGATTTTCTTCTCCTAAAAAATCTAATTCCTTATTCTGTCCACCACGCTTTCGCAGCAACTCTGATTTCTGCTGATAATAACGTGTTGGGATATGGTAAATATTTTTACTGATGGTAATGCTATTCTAAGTAATAGAGATACTACCTTGTTGAGAAATTATAAAATTTAAGCCTAACAAGAACTGGGTTCTGGAATTATAGGCTGGTGAAATGTTAATTTGAGGTATGTCATATTTTTGGCTATATCCTCCTGCAAAATCTTTAAATTGTATGGCTGTGGGTTTAACATAGTATTCTATTAAACATGTTTTCCCATCTGCTAAAATATTAGTGATAATATCTTTTTGTTTTATTTTGAATTGAGCTGGTACTAAGTTTGTAGTGATCTGGCTTTTAGTGCACCCTGTATCTACTATAGCATAAGTTTCAACTGTGGCTTGTTGGTCAAACCATAGTTTGCAAGCTACTTGTAATCCCTGGCTAGTATATAGTGGGGTTTTAATGTAACTCATAGTTTCTTCTTCATTTTGAAGGGACTGCTCTATTTCTGGTGCTCGTGCTGAGGGTTGCTTTTCTTCTATTCTTTTAACCCTCTTAATAGTTTCTGCTACTTGTTCTTCTATAATTTCTATTCTATTAAGAATATTGGAACTATTTTCTCCAGTTTCAAAAGTTCTAGGGACTAGTTCTTCTACTGGTTTTTCTAGGCAATGTCTACAGGCTTCTAAAAGCACATATTACAATGGTACCTTAATTCTATTGCTGGAAACCATTGACATAAATGACATGGTTTATCCACCCGGGGAACTAGTTTTTTCCTTAAACAAATAACACACAAAACAAAAGGCGGCATCTTTCTCAACACTATACTCAAGCCAATCATATTTATCAAACCAATCAACATTGAAACGGTGCATACCTCCAATATCCCTTTGAGGAAAATGATGAGTGCGTGGGGCACAACGTTTCTTAGCAACATATCCTCTCCTCACGGCATCTTGATCATTTTTAGGATAATCTATGATCGGAATCCTCTTTCCCGGATCGTGAGGGAGAAGTTCAATAAACATCATAAGTCTTATCTTCCACATTAGCATTTGAACAATTTGCTCTTTGTGGAGTGTTTTGTTGACTTTGTTGTGGAACTTGTGGTGGCAGTGAACTAGGGGCAGTGGGATGGGATTGAAGTTCATCCTCATCAATTGGAGACTCCTTTGTATTTGGTGAAGAACAAGCTGAAGACTTTTGAGACTTCCAAAAGTGTTCCAAACTTTTCATCCTTCATGAGTTCATTCACAAATTACTTAAAATTAAACAACTTTCTTGGCAATTGACAATTTGTCATCACTAAATTATACTCTAAATCTCTAATTTCAATTCATCCAAGCATGAAGCATTCCAATTAATTCAATTCAATTTATCCAAGCATGAAGCATTCCAATAATATCAAATCAATTCATTCAAGCATGAAGCATTCCAATAATATCAATTCAACTCATCCAAGCATGAAGCATTCCAATAATATCAATTCAATTCATCCAAGCATGAAGCATTTCAATAATTTCAAATGAATTGGTAAATGAAATGAAAGTTTAAGCAAAGAATGAAAGAAATTAGTCAATTACCTAAACAAATTCGAGCAGAGGCTAGAGAATTCAGAAGAGGAGAGATGAGAAATGCGTATGCGTCCGTGCGATTTTGCCGCAGCCGGCGGACGGCGGTCGTCGACTCGTCGGAGTGCGAGAAGAGCCCGGTCGTGGACTCGTGGTGGCGCCGCGTCGTGCGGTCGTGCCTTACTGCCTTTGTCGAGTTCAGTTTGGAAGTTAAACCCTAGGATTTTAGTTTGTGAAAATGAAAAGGGGGAGTCGAAAAGTGGAGAGATAATTAGAGAAAAGAAAACCAGATTGAAAAAAAAAGGAGCCGAGGAGGCTCGAACTCGAGACAATAACGCGTGGGCGGACAGATCATTAAGTTATCACGCGGAACCACTGAGCTATTGTTGATCTAAGTGAACTCTAGCGCGCTTCCTTCCTTATAACCTATTTTTGTTTTTTTCTAAATTTTTGTGGGTTTAGCTGAACCCACGCTAGATCCGCCCCTAGCAAGTACTATATTGAAACATGCACAGGTTTCAACTCGATCATTAACAATTTCGTGATCTTATCTTCTTTTTCACAAGTCCATAATGGCGGATTTTTTTCTTTTACTTTCCTTTGCACGACTAATGTTAAATTATAGAGAGAAATAGAATGAGGAGAAATTGACTCGTTGTATTACGTAATCAGAGGCCAAGAACATATACAAGAGTTTAGGAAACTTAACCTAAACCAACTATGACTAAAATTCTTAAATACACCGCAGAACATAAATACATAGTTTCCATATTCAACATAGAATCCTAGATACATTAGTATTCTAACATATATCCCCCCTTAAGTTGGAGCATGCAAATAACTGATGCCCAACTTGCGCAACAAAAACTGAAACTGTGAACGACCAAATGCCTTTGTAAATATATCAGCCAATTGATTACCCATGGAAACATTACAAGAGACCAACTTGTAACACCCCCGCCAACCCGAACCCTTTTTCATTTAATAAAACTTGAGATGCGGAAAATCCACGAGGGTTCGACTCAACGGGCGTGCTACCGCCACACTTATCTCCTTGGAAATAAATGCAAGGCTAGATTAAAGCATACTAAATTCAAATAAATTAATCCTTACAACCAAGTAAATTGTTCATTAAATATTACAAATTATTTAAGTGTTTCAGAGTTCCAGTGGAAGCTAAATCATAAGCTAAGTGGATGACAACTCTAAGTGATCTCCCTTTTGTTCCCCCATCGATCACCCACCTGCACAAATACATTGAAAAGAAACAAGAGAGACAAGCTCCCAAAAATCAGAAAAACTGAGTAATTCCAACTCCATCCCGTAAAATACTTAAGTTGAAAATACTTTATAAAATAGTATGTTAATAGGGTTAGAAGGCATAGTACATATACACATTTATATACAATGAATAATCACGTACTTAGTTCAATTAATCCAGTTATTTAAGGAGAGGAAAGAGAACGCCAGTAAGCCGGGGTCAATCCCCTGTAACCACTTACTTCAACATTGTAGGCCGGGGTCAATCCCCTGTAACCACCTATAATGGCCATAATAACAGAGTCCCTAGTGTGCATACCCCTTCTACTTGGATCACAACAAGATAGAAGGAAGACTGTTACAGAATAATCAGCATAGTAACCAGAAAACCTGTAGGGGCCACTGAACCTCTCATACAGGGCAACCTGTTCATCATTTCCCTCCGATATTTCACTTTACGTGATTAACATCATTTAAATTTCAAGTCATCACATAAATCACGTACACAATTACGTCATCGTTGTTCAATCCAGTGTGAACATATTTCATCCATCATAATCTCAATCCATTCATAGCGGTTTCATTTCATAAACACAACCGTCACTTGAGTTCATTTATCACTTCTAATTCATAATCATTTCATTATCACAAGTTCTTACTAATTTCAACTTTCATAAAAATTTCAATAATAATAATAATGGTAATAATGATAACAATAATCATAATAATAATAATAATAATAATAATAATAATAATAATAATAATAATAATAATAATAATGATAATAACAATATTTATAGTAATAATAATATTATTAAATGACATTAACCGATTTTAATAACGTTATAATAACCATCTTTGTCATATCGTACATCGTCCATAGTCATGATTCATAATCGAAATCCATAGTCGTTGTCCATTTTGTCCTTCATATTCATAATTCGCATTAAGTCGATAATCCATAATTATAGTCCATACTTATAAATTTTATAAGCACATAATCACGTAATCAATTCCTTTTATACTAACGGGATCTATGTTTAGATGGACATCGGAGATTACCTCGTGACGCGTGCCCAAAAGTTAGATTCACGAACCGATTAACACTCTTGATATTCCTCGTCTACGCAATCGGAATCTACATTAAACGTTAACGAGATCTAAATTAGTTACCTAAATAACCCCTTTTTATATAAAATAAACAATTTAAATAATTAATAACTTAAAGAATTCTTAATGATTTTAAGAGAGTTTATAAATCAAAGTTTATGGTTTTTAAATCAATAATGAAATCATTTTAAGTAATCAAAGATTACTTCAACTTTATTTTTATTAGCTTAAACAATTATTTTAACATAGAAAACTAATTTTATTATACTCATTTTATTTAAGAAACATTTTCAAGTTATAAAAGATTAACTTAAACTAAAATACACTAACTTAATTAAAGTAGGCTAGTTTAGGAAAGTCATGGGTTCTAGTTTTTTTTTAATAAAAATAAATAAATAAACTTAAATTGAAAGGGTTGGCGGGGGTGTTACACAACTTGTGTAACAAAAACTAAAACTGTGAACAACCAAGTGCCTTTGTCAATATATCAGCCAATTTATTACCCATGGAACTATAAGAAGTGGAAACATGACTAGAGACCAATTCTTCACGAATGAAATGACAATCCACCTCAATATATTTAGTACGATAACGAAAAACATGATTTTTAGCATAGGTTTGCGATGGAGAACACCCAGAAAAAATAAAATATGTTTTAGCCATTTGAGCTCACACACTGATACGAACATCGAACGATACTCAGCCTTTGTAGACTAATAGGCCACTGTATACTGCTTTTTAGTCTTCCAAGACACAGGAGACTTTCCCAAGAAGACCATATTAACCAGACAAAGAACGACGTGTCAAAGGACAAGCTGCCCGGTGTACCCTTCAGATAGCGCAACACACGCACTGCAACATCTAAATGCTGAACCTGCGACGAACTCAAAAACTATGCCAAAGTATGAATAGAATAACCGAGTTCAGGATGAGTTACAAACAAATCGATAAGTCTCCCAACTAAAAGACGATACTGATCAGGAAACGCAAACAAATCCCCATAAATGGAAGCAAGTCTATGATTTTGCTCCATATGAGTGTCAATCAGCTTACAACCTAACATACTAGCCTCACTCAAAATGTCGAGAGCATATTTTTGTTGAGATAGAAACAAACCCTCTGGTCCACGAGCAAGTTCTATACCTAGAAAATACTTTAAAACACCCAGATCCTTCATGTGAAAGAAGCTACTCAAATAGGCTTTCAAACTGAAAATAACATCATGAGAGGACCCACCAATAATCAAATCATTAACATACACAAGGACATGTGAAGAGACACCATCACAGATATAACTAAACAAAGAATAAACTGCATAAGACTGTTTTAAACGATAAGCCTTTAAAACTTGAGACAATTTAGCAAACCAATGCCGCGGTGCCTGTTTCAAACCATACAACGACTTTCAAACCTACACACCTTACCAGGAGTATAAGTACTATAACCCAGTGGAAAATGCATATATACTTCTTCTGTCTAGTCACCATGAAGAAAAGCGTTATGAATATCCATCTCATGTAATTTCCGGCTAGTTAAGAGAAACCGCAACATCAAGAAACAAACGAACAGTACCCATCTTAGCAACTGGGGCAAAAATTCTTATTATAATCAATACCAACAACCTGTCTATTACCATGAACCACTAAACGACGCTTAAGCTATTCCACATACCCCTGAAGCATTATATTTAATTTTATAAACCCATCCACTACTAATAGCCTTATTACCAGGAGGCAAAATTTTAACCGTCCACGTCTCACTCTTTTTAAGAGCTTTAATTTCTTCCTGCATTGTTTTATGTAAACCAGGGTCTTTGACAGCTTCCATAAAAGAAGTTAGTTCTTTACTATTAGTAATTGATGTCAGAAACCATTTATGTTTAAAAGAAAATTTGTCAAAATAAACATAACAAGCTATATTATATGGCATACCTAAAGAAACTGACAAAGAAGAAGGTGCATCAGGTACATGGAGGGTCTAGATCGCTGATAACCATAATGTTAGTAATAAAGTCATGGAGCTTGGTTGATAGGAACTTTGTGACACAACCACGACCAGCAGGAACATCACATTCAAAAGCACCTACACGAACCGAAGTAGGCGAGCGAACTGATAAGTGACATTTATGTCACTTTTAGGGGTAGTTTTAGATTACTTTTGTAATTTATGTTCATTTATTTCATCTATTTTAACCTTTATTTCTCCCTTTTTCATTTTTGTAGCTTAATTTATTTATTTAGTGATTTTTATTATATTTTAACTCTTAATTTCGTAGTTGATTTATTTCCTTTGTTTTATTAATTTATAGTTTGATCAGTTTGCTTTTCGTGATTAGTTTTCTATTTTTATTTCCTTTTAATTTTCATTTTTATTTTCTATATGTCGTTTCTCCCATTGTATTTTGGTTTTGGTTGTAGGTGTGCATTTTGGAGTTGCGAGATTCAAAGATAGAGTTAGTTTTGGAGTTATAATGCAAGAGCTTATCCTTCACCACATCTATCACCTATCCTACACCACACTAATATAGTGCCACAACACCCCATCATTCGACCATCAGCTTCACCATACCCAACCACAAGCCCAAGCCCAAGCCCAAGCCCATGCCCAAGCCCGCCATGATAAAGCAACCCGCCTGGGCTGTGCAGCTAATCCCAGCAAGCTAAGGAGTGTCTACCACCCGCCCGGGCCTTAATCAGCCCGCCCGAGCAACTCCCTCGCCCTCCCAAGCTCTATGATGCTGGATGTTTCTGCCAATTTCGTGCAACACGCCCCATGCCCGATAATCACACCCGAGCCCATGCACCCTGCCTCGCTCGGGCCTTGGCCCAACTCGCCCTGGCTCCCTTCGTCAGGCCGCCCAGGCCTCCATTGTATGCGGTTTTGTCGGTTCGTTTTTGTTTTAGAACGTTGTAATTGGGGGAGTATGAATACCGCCCTTAACCCATTTTAAGAGAAGCAAGTTTTATTTTTATTGACCATTTTTAGTTTTAGAATTTTTTTACGGTTTTAGGGAGGATTAGCTTCCATAGCTTAGTTTAAGGGAAAAGTGAGAAAACTCAAAGAGAGATTGAAGATTTGGAGGTTCAAGGGTGACAAGTATTCAAAGATTCAACAATTTATCAATGAGAATTTCTTACTCTCTCTCTCCTCTTTTGTTGCTTTATTTTAATTGTTTTCATTAGATTAGTTGTTAAATGCTTAGTTTATTAATTTGTGGGTTATTTTGTTTAGTTTAATGTTAGATTAATGTTTACTATCATGTTATTAGTTGTTAATTTCTCTAAAGTTCTCATTTTTGTGTTTATGGAGTAGTTTGTTGTTTAGGGTTTGGGTGAAAACCTAACTATGGTTTATTTTGGGTGTTTGAATATGAAAATAAGGGTTTAATTAGGCTTCTTAATTGATTAATGGCATGATTACTATTGGCTTGCATTCTAGTTGGCCACTTAGATGTTTGTTTTATTGATGCCTTAATCAAATCGAGAGAGGAGATTAAGGTTGACATTTATGTTATTATCTTGCTTAATTACTCATGAGAGTGTGATTTGAGTGAGGGTTTTGTAGATTGACATTGTGATTATCTCTTGGTTGCATGTTTGAGACCATGGGAGTGGCTTAATTATGTGATCTAGGTAGTTTAATGTACCCTTGAGAGAGGGCTTAGAGCTAGTTAAGAGTCAATAACCTCAATTACTTGCTTGGTTTTATTTCCTCCATGTTTCACCCTTCTAATTCCCTAGATCATGATTGGTTGGTGTTGGTTCCCTTTCCCTAATCCTATTTGATCTTTGGTACTTAATTTAGTTCAATAGACTTTAGTTGGTAGTTGACTCCGACTCTTTTTCGGCCTAGCTTATTGTTAAATTAACACATATTTGTGCTCCTTAGTCCTTGTGGAAGAATGACCCTTGCTTGTCACTTTACTTAGGTTTTGTTTGACTTTAGGAGACTAGTAACGACCTAGTTTTCCCTCTGTCAAAATGGCGCCGTTGCCGGGGACTTCCTCTTACATTGATTTGTGTTGATTAGATGAGTCTAGGCTCTTTGCGAATATTCTTGTTTTTCTTTGATTTTTTTTCTTTTCTTATCCTTACTAAGAAAATGTCAAGTATCTATTTTCCTCAATATGAAATTGAGTCATTTTGGGTTTACTTCGAGAAACTTGAGGACTTTATAAAGTACTATGGTTATTCAAAGGCGTGTCGCGTACCTAACAAAAATAACCAAACTATTCCTCCTAACTAATGTAGTCGGGCAAGTAAGGGTCGAAACAAGAGACTAATGGATTCAAAGTAGTTAAATTGACTCTAACTAACACTAAGCAAGTAATCAAAATAAGTAATGATGAACTAATCTAATTAACTAAACCAAATGAAATTATTAAGAGTGAATCAAGAACTAAAGACATCTAGGTTTAAGTATCCCCACTAACACGAATTAATGCCACAAACAATCCGTTTTCCCATAATTAATTAATAGATAATTCATAGGATAGATGCGCCCTAATGATACTAAGGATTTCTTTCGATCAATCAATGGCTTCCTTAACAATGCAAGCGTGCCTATTTTCATGGAGTCATGTAAATTAAGGACTTTAAACATAGCATCCTAACATCCTAATAAATTCCATCAACTACTTTCGTGACGATTTCCTTTATCTTAAATTAGGGTTCTAGATTCGATTAAGAATCAACTTTCGTTGCAAAAACAATCACATTCAATAAATACTATTTCTAGTCATATATTGATAATAAAACCAGCCCTAAAATAAATGAATCATAAATTAATCAAGGTTTGGGAATTGGGTATTAAACGTGTATCAATTCATGTTAGGGTTCAACCTAAACCTAAAATAGGGAACTACTCACACATAATGATTGAATAAACAAAATAAAGATTAAGAGAAAGCATGATGAAAAGATGAAGTCTTGAATAGTTCTCCAAAAGCTAAGAGTAAAACTCACGCTTCACCTTGTTATGTCGCTAGAGATAAATAATAGAAGTCCTACTTGAATAATGAGTAATGAATAATGAATAATAAATAATCTAATTCAAAAAACCCTAATATAAAATTGTATCTCCTAATACTAGTAGGAAACTAATTACAAGATAAGGATGGTCCACTAAATCATTAAAAAGGTGGAATTTAGCAATCCGCGCGCGCATAAGAAGCCTAGGCAAACTGGACCAACTTGCGAAGTCCATATCTCCTAGAATATAACTCGCCTTGGGCCGTGCAACCTATCGTTGGAATGCTCTTCAAGCCGACTTTCCAATGCTGCTGGAATCATCCAATTATCACTGACGAGTCAAAAGTTATGGACAAAATAGTGAACATGACTCGATTTCCACAATTCCTTCAATAAATTCCAACTCCAATTTAGCTCCAAATTGCATTCAAAGATATCGAAAATGATCCTTATCAATGTAGCTTGCTTCCAATTGCTCCTAATTTCTCAAGCTTGTCCAATCATACTCCAATTATGTTCTTAATACCTGAAATTCATCAAAGAATACCAAAAACACACGAAAAGAGTAATATTTCGCAAATTAAGTAATAATATGCAATTATGAACTATAATGCACCTAAATGCTCCTAAAATGTAACCTAAATGCATCTAAAAACTATATAAATATATGATACATCAGTTATGGTCTTTGGGAGGCTTGTGAGATTACTTACTGGGGTTTGAATGAGCATACTAGAGGAGTGGTTGAAAATATGTTTAATGGTGCATTTCGTGCTATATCTTTAGATGAAGCTTGGGATTTCTATTTGTGGTTAGCTAGGGATACTTATGATTTTGATTGTGCTAATTGTCATGATTCATCAAATGTTGGTGTGAATTTCTTTGATGAATCAAATGTTTCCAATAGTGAGCCTATTATGCATGATTTTGACCCCCCTCCCTCCTATGCTTGTAATATTGAGGTGCATTCTAATGTCGATGATATTCATGCTATTTCTCAATGTTCGTTGAATTTGTGCATGGACCCCAGTGCCTCATGTTCCCGATATTGAATCTCACATACTTAATTGTGAACCTCCAACCCAAATTGATTCCCAAAATGCTCCCCAGCCTATTGATGATCCCCTTTTAATACAATTGGAAATTGATTTGAAATTGTTGAGGGAAAAATGGGGTTGCAATGATGACATTCTTGAGTTTGATTATGTTGATTTGAGGGATGTCGAAAATGAAAATCAATTGGGAAAGAGTAGCCTAGATCTTGATTATGGTTTTTGGAGTAGTGATGATGAGGGGTATGCTTTTGAGGAGAAAAGACCCATTATTGAGGATATTGTTGAAAGTGATGATGTTTATGAGTGCATACATTCTCTTTTTGAGTCTAATGTATCTACCTCTAATGAATTGAACCTCACTCTCCCTCCTTGTCCTTTAGAATGCCCACCATCTCCTACCCCTTCTTGCTTGAGTGAAGATCTTGGTCAATTTGAGAGTAAGATGCCTCATTTGGTGGTTGGTGATGCTTTTGAGGCTTTAGAGGATGGCAAAGATGTTTGTTAGGAGCCATTGGTTGAAAAAGTTTGTGATTTGAAGACTTGTGATATAGGAGAAGTCATATATGAAACCTTAGTTTCAATTCCTTCACCTTATATCTCATTTTCAATAATGCTTGACCTACTTCCTTCATTAATTTCCCATTCTGATGAGTCCCCTTCCTCGTTTACCCTTCAAGTAACTCATTTGGTTGTTTTTGAGGAAAATAGTGAGATTGCTAAGCAAAAAGAGTTTGTCGAGGAGAGTTTTCCGCATTGTTCTTTGTTTTCTTATTCTTTGATTCTTCTTCTTCCTATTTTCTTGACTTTTCTTTTGATTCCACTTCTTTTTGGCATCCCCCTCCTCGATTTTTGCATAGAATTGCACCATACTTTGTGCATGTTCACTATCTTCTCATTGCACATGGTATCTTAATTGAAATGTGTGCTAGTGCACATGATATATAAACTCTTGTGATCATTGAATTGTTATTTACTATAAAGGTCAAGTTTAGGACCTTAAATAAGCCTTTCTCGGGAAGTAACCCATGATTTATTGCTTTCATTTTCTTTCTTTTAATTTACTTAATTTTCGTTTTTTACCCTTTTGTTTAGGTACATAATTGGAATACCCCTCATTCTACATAGCACGTGGAAAACAAATCATGGTTTTGAGGAAATTGTTTAGAAATGGAGAAATTGGGTCATTTGCGCGTATTTACACCCACCTACTATCCGGTAGCATCCTTCCTTTGTCCCTTTCTAATGCTTTATGATTTGTAGAACATATGCATGTTGGTTGAATGTTGCTTTCCCCACTCCCTCCCTTTGATCGTCTTGTTCAAGCATTGAGGACAATGCTTTATTCTAGCTTGGGGGAGTTGCTATTTGCTAGCTTGGGGGAAGTGTATATACTACCTTCATTTATTTACTCTTCTCTTTTTACAAAATTTTAAGATCTAAAAATATTTTCCTTTCTTTTATTTTTCTTCGTTTTCTTCCAAGTTTTAATTTTCTCTTTAATTATAAGAAAAAGGAAAAAAATGAAAATCCAAAAAATTGAGGAATAAAGAAAAGTACAAAGCATTTTGTGTCCAAGGGAAGATTCTTGATGACAAATTTACGTAGATTCCTTTGATTTGGTCATTTGGGTAGATGAGTATAGGTGTTTCCATTGGATGCTTACTTGTATGTGTAATTTGTGGTAATAAGGGATCGATTAATCTTTGGTGCTTGATTTTCTACTTGAAAAAGGCATTTTATTATTCTAAATGTTGTCAAACTTTGTGTTGAAAAGAGACGAATTAATTCTCTTTTGGAAGTTGTAGTGACCTGATGCGTGTCGTTTCTGCAACAAAATTCAATTTATAAATCACTCACTAACTCTAACAGAGAGATAGGGAAAGTAAGGGTCGAACCCACAGAGACTGCGTTATTATCTTAAACTAATTATTTAATTATATATAAGGCTATTACTATATAATATGGGGGGGGTTTCGAATATCAAAACTATACCTAAAACTATTAAACTAAAATTATAAATATAAATTGCAGAAAATAAATTCGGTTTTAAAATATAATAAAGAAGCTAATAGGAGACATGTAACTTTCTATAGATAATGGGTATAATCATTGACTCATTCGACTAACCTAAGATAGATTGGTTAACAATATAACCCATTGAAAGCAAGTATATTACTAGTTTTATCTTTCGTACTCATTAAATCCCGTGAAAGCACGCAAATTTAATCCTAATCAAGCTAAATTAATCCAACCATGAAAGCATGTATCAAATTATCAAACTTGACAGCATTAGAAACACCAAACAACTGAACTCAAATTAACCAAGAACTGCAACGAATATAATTCAGTTATTACACAAGATTCTAGCAATTATAATTAGACCAGAAAGCTGCAACCTAATTAAATTACTATCAATCTAACAATAAGAACATGAAACAATTTAGGTGATCAAACTAAATCAATAAACATGATTCAAAAGCCAGATAATAAACCTTGTATAAATACCCAAAAGAAACTAATCGCTTATGACACAAACAAGAACGTAATCTCATAAACCCATATATCAAATAGTCATTTACATGTTCCTATTAGCGTAAAACTACTCTAAATTAGACATAAATACAAAGAAAAGAGATAGAAAAGAGTAAAGAAAACTCATGGGGGGACAAATTTCGGACTGTATATTGTCTTCCTTCACTCCCGTATTCTTCTTCGGCTCCCCGTAATTTCCTACTTTTCGTCTGCTCTGCTGCGCCTCCTTTCTTGTTGTTGCTGTTGTCTTATGAGGGTTTTTAATCCAACCCCTTACTGTGTGTATCTTTTCCCAAAGAAAGCAATCCTTTCTTTTATCAAAACCCCACGTGGGTTTATTTTAATCAAGGCCCAAGTTACATGATTCTCCTCGTCTTTTTATGCTTTTTTCTTTTGCTGGGTAATCCTTGTCTAATGAATCAATTGTTGCTTGGTTGTTAGTACTTTGTACAAGTGGGCCTATCCATTAATATTCAACTCCTTGATACAATTGCATCAATATGGGCTGCTTCTCTATAATGTAACTTCGACCCAGTAAACAGCTGAATTAGCTCTTGCTTTCTTCTAAGAAGTTGTAGGTCTCGATCTCAGCTTTCCGTAGCCACTTGAATCGTTTCATTTCGACTCCGTATGAGTGAGATATGACCAAAAGACTATATTAGCCCTGCAGAATTAGTAATACTCGAATTTAGTACATCTTTTCAAACTCTTAATTAAATAGGTTATCACTAAATAATAAATATAGACACAAATTCATCTTTTAAACATTAAAAATAATTATCAAGTAATTAAACCGAAATATCCTAAAAGTATAATATTTAACGCATATAACTTTACAGACGACACTAAAAGTATTATAATAGAGGGTAAAAATATGTATAAATAGGCACTTATCAAATTCCCCCACACTTAGCTTTTGGTCGTCCTCGATTAAACTAGGACTATAATACTAGCATCTATTTGTCATTATAAATTTTAACTTCCCATCTAATTGACTTTTAAAGAAAATTCTAATATAAGCAGTCATAACTCAACTGAAAGTTTTCACAAAGACCAAAAATAAGATTTGTAGAAACAATTTTAGCTCGAAAAAATTGTTTAGAAATCACAAGCAATGAGCCAAAGACCAACCAACTCTTCAAAAAGCATAGTACTTCATGCATTAGTGTTTCCATTGAGTCTTACCACAACCACATTCAAGATTTGAGTAATGTAAGTAATTAACTTGATTAACCCTCACTTTAGTTGTGCAAATAAAAATAAATATAAATTCATACCTTCTCATGTGTTTGGGGTCATAATTATTATCACTCAAATTCTATAAAGTCTACTCGAAACGAAATATTTCTTCTTTAAATTTTGCATATCGTTCAATCCTCCACTACTTAGTAAGACATAGAACATACAAAAATCAAAAGGACTTAATAAGGTTGTAATGTAAGGCTAAGGTAAGGGTAGGGAGTATTTAGGATTTGGTGCTCAAAAGTTTAAGAGCTAGTGGAGTATAAGAACAATAACCCCATTGGCCATATAGAAGATAAGCCAATAAATAAACTCCAACTCTAATAATTTACAACCCATATATCTCTTTGTGCACCACTTGCTTTGAATGATAACATTTGACTTATTGTTTTTTTCATAATCTTGTTTTTCTCGTATCACATAACAAATTTATATCAATGGTTATAACGAGATTGTGAAGCAAAAAAAAAAAAAAATTGGTTATAACAAATAATACTCCAAACACCAAATTATATTCCACTAGCTCAATGCTTTGGTTAGGACACGTGTTTAGGATTATAAGCTTGTAATGTGGTTTAAACAAAAGAAATAGGCTCAAGGCTCAGAGGGCGTTTTTAAAAAAAAAAAAGAAGTACAATAATGTAGGTGGCTTAGGCTAATGGTTCAAGAAAAACAAATGCTTTTATCATTTTTATGTATGCTCATGTTTCAATGTAGTCTCGAAGAAACCAATGCAAATTCAAGAGTCTATATTTCACCAGGAACTAACACACACTCTCATGAAAAACTAGAGACTAACATAGATGTTTTAGTCTATTAAAAGGCTCAAAAGTCTCACAATGGTTATAGATGTTCACCAAGTCAATTACAATCAAATCATAAATAACCATTCTTACCACTTGCTAAACACTTGTACAATGATGCTATGCAATTTTCTGAATCAATCAGCATAAAAACCCATTAACTTGCAACAAAACTAAATTCAATTTTAAAAACTGAATTTTTTTTTCTTTTCAGTCAAATTAAGCTAACGGAATTTGCCTTCAAATCAGACATAAAACTTATAAATTTCTGCGTAAATCTTGGCAACACCTCCCCTAAAATGTGATAATCCATAATTTTTTTCAATCAAGGCACCTATATTCAACATATTTCTCCAGCAAATATCCAGCAAACGAACACAAATTTATAAATCAGCTCAAAATAACTCCAAAATTCCCCCCACACTTAAAAATTAACATTGTCCTCAATGTTTAGAAAATCAAACTAAAAATAGAAGCGGGGAGAAGAAAAGAAATAGGGGAAACAAGGAAGGAGACAACCTGGTGGTATGTAGGCTGCAGAAATATTCTCCATATAGTAGTTGGTGTCCTGAAAATTGCAATCAAACGGGGAAGGAGATGAGCAGCGGTGTGCAGACGCAATGTGTAGTAGCTAACAACAGCAGCAACATCAGTAGATGGGCAGAAAGCAGAACAACATCCTGGGTCAGCATCACACAGTAGTTAGAGTAGTTTATTTTACTGAAGAAAAATAAAAAGAAATAGAAAATAAAATAAAATAGAAAACAATAAATCCTTGGGTTGCCTCCCAAGCAGCGCCTTTGTTATTGTCGTTGGCTCGACATTGCTCTTGAGCTTTAGTTATAGTAGACGGGATCTTCCAAATGAATAACTTCTAGCCAATTGGCGTCAAAACCTTCATAGAAAGCTTTGAGTCGATGTCCATTCACTTTAAATATCTGTCCAGAATCATAACTCATGATTTCAACTGCGCCATGCTCAAAAACCTTAATAACCTCGAAAGGTCTGGTCCATTTGGACTTCAATTTACCAGGAAAAAGTCTTAACCTTGAGTTGTAAAGCAAAACTTTGTCACCAACACAAAAAGTTTTCCTAGATAACATTTTATCATGATATTTCTTTTTTTTCTCCTTATATATTCGAGAATTTTCATAAGCATCGTTACTTATTTCTTCTAACTCTTGAATTTCCAATTTTCTATGGGCAGTCGCCTTGTCATAGTCTAAATAACACTTTTTAATAGCCCAAAATGCTCTATGTTCCAACTCTAGAAGTAAATGACAAGCTTTTCCATACACTAAGCGATAAGGAGACATTCCTATTGGAGTTTTGTAAGCAGTTCTATAAGCCCTTAATGTAATACCCCGAATTTTGAAAGCGTATTTTATTATTTATATGGTTTAATATTATTTCCACTTAAAATTTATTTTATGATAATGCGATTTTATTTGATAACTATGTTTATTAAAATAATAATTTCATTTAGTTTGAATTATTGAACGAGTTTATTTAAATGATTTAATTGAAATGTAATTTATTTAAATAAACTAATTATTCATTTTCATTATTTCAAAGTATTTTAATATGGTAATTGAAAGGTGTATTTAGATGTGGGCATTCTTATTCATTCAAGTTGTCCATCCATTTTTAGTAATTCAAAGCCCAAATACAAGTCCATAGCCATATGCCTTTTAGCCAAAAAGAAAAAGGAAAACAAAACAAACAAAACAAAAAAAAGGAAAAGAAAATGGGATTTCATCACCATCTTCCTCTCCTCCATTCTTCTTCATCTAATTCACAGCACACAAGAACCAAGATTTGCAACACAAAATCTCAGCTTTGTCAGTAAACAATTGAAACTCAATCCACAATTTTCGGATATTAGGGGCAAATTTTCAAAGAGCTACCACCATAGCCCACACACCTCACCTCCACCATTAATGGAGCTTGACCAAAGCTCAAAATTTCTGACAACCTCCTCTATAAATGCCGAATTTTTCTCACCCAATTACTCAAGCAAACTTCTTCCTTAATTTCTGATTCTTGATTTTGAAAATTAAAAATAAAAATTCAATCCACCATTAACACCATCCTCTGCCACGATTGAACCACCGGAAACCGCTCGAACCTCCTGACCCCACCTGAATCGCGGCCAACCACCGCGACAAACGCCGCCCAACTAGAGCACCACCCTTCACCTTCTCCCGCGCGACCTCCCCTTCACAACACCCTGCTGCCTCCCCACCTGGAACCCGCGCCCAGCAGCCCACCTGAAACCACCCACTCCCCGCCTGACTTCGCTCGTCCACCGCCATCAAAACCACCCGCCTCCCTTCCTTCCTCTTCTTCCCCACTGTTTCGCCTCCCCCGTTCCTTCCTTCCTTCTTGCGTTCTTTTTTTTCCTTCAGTTTTGTTAAACTGATTCTTTGAATCAGTACCTCCCTTCCCTTTTTATTTTAATTTTAATTAGTTTATTTTATTTAAAAACAAAATAAATGACTTTCCTAAACTAGCTTGCTTTATTAAATTGGTGTATGTTATATTAATTAACTTAGTCTTTTATAACTTGAAAATATTTCTTAATTTTCTAAAACAAAGTAAAAAGTGTAAAAAAGTTAGTTTTTATGTTAAAATAATCGTTTAAGTTAATAAAAGTTAAGTTGAAGTAATTTTAAGTACTTAAAATAATTTCATAATTGATTTGAAAACTATAAACTTTGATTTATAAACACTCTTAAATTAATTAAGAATTTCTTTAAGATATTTAAGTTATTTAAATTATTTATTTTATATAAAAAGGGGTTATTTAGGTAACTAACTTAGATATCATTAATGTCTATTGTAGACTCCGACTGCGTAAACGAGGAATATCAAGAGTGTTAATCGGTTCGTGAACTTAACTTTTGGGCACGCATCACGAGGTAATCTCCGATGTCCATCTAAACATAGATCCCGTTAGTGTAAAACGAATTGATTATGTGATTATTATGTGCTTATAAATATATGTAAGTATGGACTAAAATTATGGATTATCGATTTAATGCGGATTATGAAAACGAATGACAAAATGGACCACGACTATGGATTTCGATTATGAATCATGACTATGGACGATGTACGATATGACAAAGATGTTTACTATAACGTTATTATGGTTATTAATATTATTATTGTTATTATTATTACTATTATTATTATTATAATTATTATTATTATGATTATTATTATTATTGTCATTATTGTTATTAATATTGAGACTTTATGAAAGTTGGAATTGATAAGAACTTGTGAATAATGAAATGATTATGAATCTGAAGTGATAAATGAACTCAAGTGACGGTTGTGTTTATGAAATGAGTTATTGACACCACTATGAATGGATTGAGATTATGATGGATTGAATATGTTCACACTGGATTGAACAAGATGACATAAATGTGTACGTGATTTATGTGATGACTTGAAATTTAAAAGATGTTAATCACGTAAAGTGAAATATCAGGAGGGAAATGATGAACAGGTTGCCCTGTATGAGAGGTTCAGCGGCCCCTACAGGTTTTCTAGTTACTATGCTGATTATAGTGTTATTGTCTTCCTTCTATCTTGTTGTGATCCAAGTAGAAGGGGTGTGCACACTAGGGACTCTATTACTATGGCCATTATGTTATTCGTAGGTGGTTACAGGGGATTGACCCCGGCCTACAATGTTGAAGTAAGTGGTTACTGGGGATTGACCCCGGTTTACTGGCATTCTCTTTCCTCTCCTTAAATAATTTGATTAATTGAATTAATTATGTGATTATTCATTGTATATATATGTGTATATGTGCTATGCTTTTCAACCCTATTACCCTACTATTTTACAATATATTTTCAACTTAAGTATTTTACGGGATGGAGTTGGAATTACTCAGTTTTTCTGATTTTTGGGAGCTTGTCTCTCTTGTTTCTTTTCAATGTATTTGTGCAAGTGGGTGATCGACGGGGGAACAAAAAGGGAGATCATTTAGAGTTGTCATCCACTTAGCTTATGAATTAGCTTCCGCTGGAACTCTGATACACTTAAGTAATTAATAGTATTTAATGAACAATATACTTGGTTGTAAGGATTAATTAATTTGAATTTAGTATGCTTTAATCTAGCCTTGCATGTATTTCCAAGGAGATAAGTGCGGCGGTAGCATGCCCGTTAATTCGAACCCTCGTGGATTTTCCCCCATCTCAAGTTTTATTAAATGAAAAAGGGTTCGGGTTGGCGGGGGTGTTACACTTAAAGCGTCACCTAAGCGATTACTCCAATCTTTCCTATTAGGATTCACAACTTTTTCCAAAATAGATTTTATTTCCCTATTAGAAACTTCAGCTTGTCCATTAGTTTGGGGGTGATAAGCAGTTGAAATCTTATGAGTGACATGGTATTTCTTAAGTAAAGCCTTAATTATACGATTACAAAAGTGAGTCCCTCTATCACTAATAATAGCCCTTGGGACGCCGAATCTATTAAAAATCTAATCTCAAACAAATTCAGCCACTACTTTTCGAATCATTAGTTTTGGTAGCTTTTGCCTCTACCCATTTAGAAACATAATCAACTTCTAAAAGAATATAAAGATTACCTGAAGAAGCGGGAAATGGTCCCATAAAATCAATGCCCCACACTTCAAAGATATCAAACACAAAAACAGAATTAAGAGGCATTTGGTCTTTCTTAGAAATATTTCCAGTTCTTTGACATCGATCACAAGATTTCACAAATAAATAAGCATCTTTATGTAAAGAAGGCCAAAAGAATCCACATTCTGAAACTTTATAAGCAGTTGTTTTTGGACCAAAATGACCACCACATTCAAATGTATGACAAAATTCAAGAATAGATTTAATTTCATGATCAGGCACACATTTTCGAATGATATCGTCAGAACAGACTTTATATAAATAAGGCTCATCCCAAACATAGAATTTTGAATCATGTTTAATTTTATCTTTCTGGGCTCTAGACAAATCATTAGGCAACTCCTTTGACACTAAATAATTAACAATATCAGCATACCAAGGCATTATACCATGTAATGCATATAAACACTCGTCAGGGAATAAATCAGATGAAGAAATTACTAATGCCTTATCATGGGTAATTCTACTTAAATGGTCAGCAACAAGGTTTTCTGCTCCTTTTTTATCCCTAATTTCTAAGTCAAATTCTTGTAGTAAAAGCATCCATCTCAGCAATCTAGGTTTAGACTCTTTCTTTGTTAGAAGATATTTCAAAGCAGAATGAACAGTATACACAATCACATGAGTCCCCAACAAATAGGGTCTAAACTTTTCAAGAGCAAAAATAACTGCATACATTTCTGTTTCAGTAACGGTGTAATTACGTTTGGCAGGATCAAGAGATTTAGAAGCATAATAAATGACATATGGTTCCTTATCCACCTTTTGTCCGAGTACTGCACCTACCGCCTTATCACTAGCATCACACATTATCTCGAAAGGTAAAGACCAATTAGGTGGCCTAACAATAGGAGCACAAGTGAGCTTCTCTTTCAAAGTATCAAAAGCAAGTTTGCACTTATCAATAAAAACAAAAGGTGCATCTTTAGCAAGTAAAGCACATAAAGGAGATGTAATAGTAGAAAAGTTCCGAATTAAACGCCTATAAAAGCCAACATGCCCTAAAAATGATCTAATTTCATGCACATAAGTGGGGTAAGGAAGTGAACATATGACGTCAATTTTAGCTTTATCGACTTCGAGTCCTTTAGAACTAACAATATGACCTAAGACTACTCCTTTTTCCACCATAAAATGGCATTTTTCAAAATTTAACACAAGATTAGTCTCGACACATCTTTTCAAAGTAAGAGATAAATCATGAAGGCATAAGTCAAAATCATCACCAAAAACCGTAAAATCATCCATAAAGATTTCCGTAGAATTATCAAGCAAATCAGTAAATATGCTCATCATACAACGTTGAAATGTACCTGGTGCATTACAAAGTCCAAAATGCATTTTTCTAAATGCAAATGTGCCAAAAGGCAAGTAAAGGTAGTCTTTTCTTAGTCCTCAAGGGCTATGGGAACTTGAATGTATCCTGAATATCCATCGAGAAAACAAAAAAAAAAGAACGTCCTGCAAGCTTTTCTAACATTTGGTCAATATATGGCAAGGGGAAGTGGTCTTTTCTAGTGGCTTGATTAAGCTTCCTATAATCTATACACACTCTCCACCCATTGGACACTCTAGTAGGAACAAGGTCTCCTTTATCATTCTCAACAACCGTTATTCCCGTTTTCTTAGGCATGACATGAATAGGACTTACCCACTTTGAATCTGAAATTGGAAAAATGACACCTGCATCTCGCCACTTAAGAATTTCCTTTTTTACTACATCCATCATTGAAGGATTAAGTCTCCTTTGGGCTTCTCTAACAGGTTTGGCATCATTTTCTAAAAATATTTTACGCATACACAAAGTAGGACTAATCCCTTTAATGTCAGTGATAGTCCATCCTATTGCCTCTTTGTATTTCTTAAGAACATTTAACAATTTTTCCTCTTGTGACTCAGAAAGTGAACTAGAAATGATGACTGGCAAAGTGTCATTTTCACCCAAAAAAACATACTTAAGGTTACTAGGCAGGGGTTTTAATTCAAGTTTAGGGGGTGATTGAATAGATGGGATTAACTTAGGGGTATTGACAGGCAATTCACACCTTGAAACAGATTGCATATTATTAGCACATGTATTTCCCGACTCATAATTAACATTTCCAGATGCAAAATCAATATGTGCAGCAACAGGATTTTCTGAATGTGCAGTGAGAGGGGATTCAACAACATATTCAACATGGAATGAGTTAAATTTTTCTTGTGTAATGCAATCAATCTCATCTATACAATCCACAGAGTTCACATCCTGCATGTTAGAAGGGTAGTTCATCGCATCATAAATGTTAAGTTTAATCATTTCACCATCAAATTCAAAAGAAAGAGTACCCTCTGACACGTCAATTTTTGCTTTAGCAGTTTTGAGAAAGGGCCTCCCTAACAACAATGGCACATCAATAGATTCAAGCGTATCACCCATATCAAGAATATAGAAGTCAACAGGAAACACTTACTCATTTACTTGAACTAAAACGTCCTCCAAGACTCCTAAGGGATATCCTTGTGATCTATCGGCTAACTGAAGCACTACGTTCGTTTTAGAGAGGGGGCCTCAGTTCAAAGATTTATAGATTGATCTAGGCATTACGCTAATGGATGCTCCTAAGTCAAGCATACACCTATTAAGCTCATGGTTTCTTATCTTGCAAGGTATAGAAAACATGCCAGGATCCTTACATTTAGGAGGTATTTTCTTTTGAATAATGGCAGAGACGTTCTCCCCCACACATACTTTTTCACCACTCTGAATTTTCCTTTTGTTAGTGCATAAGTCTTTTAAGAATTTAGCGTATTTAGGCATTCGCTTGATTGCATCTAAGAGAGGTATGTTTATTTCAACCTTCCTAAATGTCCCTAAGATCTCATTTTCTAAATCTTCTTTCCTAGAGTTAGCAAAACGTGAGGGAAATGGCACTATCTCCCTAGGATCAGGTTTATTTGAAGAAGGATTCACAATAGGTTTTTCTTTTTCTTTTCTCACCTTCTCTACTTCGTTTTCCACAGTTTGGATTTCAATCTCATCACTAATATCACTAATCTTCCCAATTTTGTCACCTTGTAATTTTTCACTATCTTTTTCTATGGTTTCATGACTCTTCTCGACTTCTTTTTTCATTTTACCTCGATTTTCAAGTTTTTTACCACTTCTCAAAGTTATGGCTTTAGTTTCATCTATCAAGTGAGGTATAGGTTTTTCAAAAACTTGTCCATCCAATTTACTTTCTATGTTGCTAAGAGTAGTACATATTTGTTTTATTT
This sequence comes from Beta lomatogona, assembly GCA_947646795.1. Classification (NCBI taxonomy): domain Eukaryota; kingdom Viridiplantae; phylum Streptophyta; class Magnoliopsida; order Caryophyllales; family Amaranthaceae; genus Beta; species Beta lomatogona. Next base: position 2,252,834 of record CANSNZ010001289.1, read on the forward strand.
GGTTATCTGAATGGTGAAGGTGATTTTCAGTTTGTTGTTGATTATTAAATCCATGAGAGTGAACTTTTCCTATTTGGAGAGCTAGTTGTTTTACTAAATTTTCCAAAGACTCATGTTGAGTACTAAAACTGGAAACTCGGTTACTAATATTAGCAACTACAACTTTAAATTCAGCAATTTGTTCAATTTGCTCCTTCAGTTGCCTTTGAATTTTCACTTCAGAATCATTTTTCGTCCCATATAGTTCACTGTTAAGGGCCATAGTAGTTATTAACTCTCTTGCTTCACCAGGAGTTTTATTCACCAAAGTTCCACCACTACCGATATCTATTAAACGTTTCTGATCATCTAACAAACCATCATAAAAACATTCAATTAGGAATTGCTCACTAAGTTGATGATGTGGGCATGAAATGCAAAGTTTATTAAATCTTTTCCAATACTCATGCAATTGTTCATCTTTATCTTGCTCAATACTACATATTTGTTTCCTTATTAATCTAGTTACATTAGCAGGTTGATATTTTTCAAGAAAAGCTCTCCGAAGGCCATCCCAAGAAGTAATAGATCCAACGGGAAGGTAAAATAACCAATCTCTAGCTAGATCATGTAAAGTAAAAAGGAAAACACGAATTTTAATACCATCATCATCTTTACCATTTAACAATAAAGTAGAGCAAGCAAGAGAAAATTCTTGTAAATGTCTATGAGCATCTTCCTTATCATGACCATAAAATTTAGGGAGAATTTCGATAAAACCTGGATTAAGTTTGAATGGTTTCTCTAGTGCGGGAAAAATAACGCTCATGTGTGTCTCATATGCAGTGAACATATATTCTTTCAAGCTCTTTTCACCTTCTCCTGCCATTTCACTAGCTAATAGTCACACAAAAAAAAAATATAAATGTAAATATTAGATCAATAAACAAGAACCTAGAATTAAACAAATAACTAGATAAATAATAATACTTAAACAATAGTCTAAAATAATAAATTATACAGTCCCCGGCAACGGCGCCAAAATTTGATGCGTGTCGTTTCCGCAACAAAATTAAATTTATAAATCACTCACTAACTCTAACAGATAGATAGGGAAAGTAAGGGTCAAACCCACAGAAACTGCGTTATTATCTTAAACTAATTATTTAATTATATATAAGGCTATATTACTATATAATATGGGGGGGGTTTCGAATATCAAAACTATACCTAAAACTATTAAACTAATATTATAAATATAAATTGCAGGAAATAAATTCGGTTTTAAAATATAATAAAGAAGCTAATAGGAGACATGTAACTTTCTATATATAATGGGTATAATCATTGACTCATTCGACTAGCCTAGGATAGATTGGTTAACTATATAACCCATTGAAATCAAGTAGATTACTAGTTATATCTTTCGTACTCGTTAAATCCCGTGAAAGCAAGCAAATTTAATCCTAATCAAGCTAAATTAATCCAACCATGAAAGCATGTATCAAATTATCAAACTTGACAGCATTAGAAACACCCAGTAAGCTGCAACTAATAGAATTCAGTTATTACACAAGATTCTAGCAATTATAATTAGACCAGAAAGCTGCAACCTAATTAAATTACTATCAATCTAACAATAAGAACATGAAACAATTTAGGTGATCAAACTAAATCAATAAACATGATTCAAAAGCCAGATAATAAACCTTGTTTAAATACCCAAAAGAAACTAATCGCTTATAACACAAATAAAAACGTAATCTCATAAACCCATATATCAAATAGTCATTTACATGTTCCTATTAGTGTAAAATACTCTAAATTAGACATAAATACAAAGACAAGAGATAGAAAAGAGTAAAGAAAACTCATGGGGGGACAAATTTCGGAATGTATATCGTCTTCCTTCACTCCCGTATTCTTCTTCGGCTCCCCGTAATTTCCTACTTTTCGTCTGCTCTGCTGCGCCTCCTTTCTTGTTGTTGCTGTTGTCTTATGAGGGTTTTTAATCCAACCCCTTACTGTGTGTATCTTTGCCCAAAGAAACCAATCCATTCTTTTATCAACACCCCACGTGGGTTTATTTTAATCAAGGCCCAAGTTACATGATTCTCCTCGTCTTTTTATGCTTCTTTCTTTTGCTGGGTAATCCTTGTCTAATGAATCAAATTGCTGCTTGCTTGTTAGTACTTTATACAAGTGGGCCTACCCATTAATATTCAACTCCTTGATACAATTGCATCAATATGGGCTGCTTCTCTATAATGTAACTTCGACCCAATAAACAGCTGAATTAGCTCTTGCTTTCTTCTAAGAAGTTGTAGGTCTCGATCTCAGCTTTCCGTAGCCACTTGAATCATTTCATTTCGACTCCGTATGAGTGAGATATGACCAAAAGACTATATTAGCCCTGCAGAATTAGTAATACTCGAATTTAGTACATCTTTTCAAACTCTTAATTAAATTGGTTATCACTAAATAATTAATATAGACACAAATTCATCTTTTAAACACTAAAAATAATTATCAAGTAATTAAACCGAAATATCCTAAAAGTATAATATTTAACGCATATAACTTAACAAACGACACTAAAAGTATTATATTAGAGGGTAAAAATATGTATAAGTAGGCACTTATCATGACCCTAGTTGGATTGCGAAATTTTCTTTGGTGCACAAGTTTTTATCTCCGAATAAGCTATGCTAAGAGTTATTCGATTGTAAAAAAAAGTGTTTAAGTCTTTAGTACAATAAGTGGAGCCAATGAGCCCACAAGGCATAATAAGCCTACTAAAGTCCATTAAATGAAAAGAAAATCGAAAAAGAGTCAATAAGTGGTAACTACCACATTATTTGAGAAAGTGGGTTGGTCGAAATGGTTGAGTGGGAGCTTGAAAATTTAATAAGTAGAGTTTCCCTAGTAATGATGAATGTCATTATGGCTTAAATATTGAAACTCTAGGCCCATTGCTCCATCGTTATAATACTACAATCATGGTTCTCTCTTAGCAAAAGTCAAGTTTGGGGAGTTCATGTGCACTAGTTAGGATTGATCTTCGGACCTTCTTCATCCATTTGAGAACAATTTGTGACTCTTGAATGCCTTACTAGATTCTAATTGATGTTTGATGCTTTTGATAGTGTCATTTTTCCATCTTAGATTAGTGTATCCCCTATATTCCTAAGTTATGGATACACTTTAATTTGATAATGGTTATGCTTTGAAAGTTTGCTTAAATCGTCCATTGCCTCGTGAACCATATTTGAAAAGGATTAATTGACAGGAATAATCCCACCTTTGCCCGATCTTCTGAAAATGGTCCAACCTTTTAATAATCTGATAATAACCCTACCTTTTTACCTTATCTTCTTAAAACAGGCCTTTACCTAAGGTTATCGATTGAACCGGTTAAATAAGAAGCAAAACAAAATTCCCTTCCAAACCACTTGTTCAATGCCATAACTAACACCACCTAACCCTAACAACACCAACCCTCCACCTCCAAAACCACCTTCTTCCTCCCACCCCCCACCCCCACCCCCACCCCCACCCCCGTAGGCCGAGTAGATCCCGTCACTAGTTCCCAATCCCCACTCCCAAATCGTCTCCCACCCCATCTTCTCTCTCCTCGTCTCCCACCCCATCTTCTCTCTCCTCCTCCTTCGACCCCATATTCTCTCTCTTCCTCTCATCGCCCTTTGCCTCCACCCACTTTTCCTCCGTTGAAACAAACAGCAAGCTTGAGTAATTTGGGCCGATGAACCGAAATAGGAGGGTTTTGCCCTGGGGGAGTTGTTTTCCGGGGTGTTACAATGATTTCTAGGGTTGGTTTTGCGTGCCGGTAAAGGCCGTTTAAGAGGTCGCGATGATTTATGGCGGTGGTTTTGTGTGGGGGGTGAGGCTGATTTTGGTGGGGGGTGGCGATGATTTGGAAGAGTTGTTTTGCGCGGGGGAAGGGGAGTGGGGGGTTACTGTTTCGAGGGTAAGGGTTAGAAGGGATGGTGGTTTTGGGGTGGGAGGCTGGTAGAAGGGAGGGACTGGGCGGGGCGGTTGGGGGGGTGGAGGGCTGGTAAAAGGGAAGGGTTGATCTTGAGGGTGGAGGCTAGTGGTTTAGTTTTTGTTTTTTGTTTTTTAAAGTGAGTTTTTTTTATGGCAAGTGAGTTTATAATTAAATAAATAAATTTAGTGTTTGATTAAGAATAGTTTATAAACATATATATTAAATTAGTTTTTAATTATACAACTAAGGCATTAGACCTACGTTTGCAGGTTACCAACAGGTAATGACCTGTTTTGAGCAGACGTACTTTAAAGGTGGTATTATTCCCAGAATTTCTAAAGATGGGACTATTTTGAGCAGATCACCGAAAGGTGGGATTATTCCCATCAATCAATCCTATTTGAAAAGATGACTTTGGTCTTATACTCTATATTTATGCTTGACTAGAGTTGTGGGTTAAGCCTCTTAGGAAACCCTCGCGAGATCTCACTCGCCCTCTAGAGCGATTAAGGAGTTTAAAGAGCTTGTTGCATATGCTAAATGCAACCGTGATTCCTACGAAAATGAGTTAGTGTACATTCTCATCAACTTTCGTTTTTGCTTTGCTTGAATAAATTCATTCTCTTCCTTTGTGTTTCATTTTGTTTTGCTTGAGGACGAGCAAAAAGCTTAGCTTGGGGGAGTTTGATAAGTGACATTTATGTCACTTTTAGGGGTAGTTTTAGATTATTTTTGTAATTTATTTTCATTTATTTCATCTATTTTAACCTTTATTTTTCCCTTTTTCATTTTTGTAGCTTAATTGACTTATTTAGTGATTTTATTAGTTTTTAACTCTTAATTTCGTAGTTGATTTGTTTCCTTTGTTTTATTAATTTATAGATTGATCAATTTGATTTTCGTGATTAGTTTTCTATTTTTATTTCCTTTTAGTTTTTTATTTTTATTTTCTATATGTCGTTTCTCCCATTGTATTTTGGTTTTGGTTGTAGGTGTGAATTTTGAAGTTGCGAGATTCAATGATAGAGTTAGTTTTGGAGTTATCATGCAAGAGTTTATCCTTCACAACACTATTTCTTATCCCACACCACATCTATCACCTATCCAACACCACATCTTCCACCTAGCCTCCACCATACTAATACAACAACACCCCATCATTCGACCATTAGCTTCACCACACCCAAGCACAAGCCTAAGCGGAAGCCCGCCAGGATGGAGCAGCCCGCCCGCCCAGGCTGTGCAACTCATCCCAGCAAACTCAGCAATGTTTAGCGCCCGCCCGGGCCTTAATCAGCTCGCCCGAGCATCTCCCTCGCCCGCCCGGGCTCTGTGATGCTGGATGTTTCTGCCAATTTCGTCCAACACGGCCCACGCCTGGTAGTCACACCCGAGCCCATAAACCCTGTCCCGCTCGGGCCTTGGCCCAGCTACCCCCGGCTCCCTTTGTCAGCCCGCCCGGGCCTTGTTTCATCCCGCCTGGGCTGCTGTTGTGTGCGGTTTTTGCGGCTCGTTTTTGTTTTAGAACGTTGTAATTGGGGGCGAGTATAAATACCCCCCTTATTCCATTTTAAGAGAAGCAAGTTTTATTTTTATTGACCACTCTTAGTTTTAGAATATTTTTAGGGTTTTAGGGAGGATTAGCCTCCATAGCTTAGTTTAGGGGAAAAGTGATAAAATTCAAAGAGAAATTGAAGATTTGGAGATTCAAGGGTGACAACTTGTATTTAAAGATTTAACAATTTATCAATGAGCACTCCTTTCTCTCTCTCTCTCTCCTCTTTTATTGCTTTGTTTTAATTGTTTTCATTATATTAGTTTTTAAATGCTTAGTTTAATAATTTGTGGGTTATTTTGTTTAGTTTAATGTTAGATTAATGTTTAGTATCATGTTATTAGCTGTTAATTTCTCTAAAGTTCTCATTTTTGTGTTTTTGGAGTAGTTTGTTGGTTACGGTTTGGGTGAAAACCCAACTATGGTTGATTTTTGTTGTTTGAATATGAAATTAGGGGTTTGATTAGGCTTCTTAATTGATTAATGGCATGATTATTATTTGCTTGCATTCTAGTTGGCCACTTGGATGTTTGTATTAAAGTTGACATTTATGCTATTATCTTGCTTAATTACTCATGAGAATGTGATTTCTGTAAGGGTTTTGTGGATTGACATTGTGATTATCCGCTGGTTGCATGTTTGAGACCATGAGAGTGGCTTAATTATGTGATCTAGGTAGTTTTATGCACCCTTGAAAGAGGGCTTAGAGCTAGTTAAGAGTCAATAACCTCAATTAGTTGCTTGGTTTTCTTTCCTCCATATTTGACCCTTCTAATTCCCTAAATCATGACATATAGGTTGGTATTGGATCCCTTTCCCTAATCCTATTTAATCTTTGGTACTTAGTTTAGTTCAATAGACTTTAGTTGGTAGTTGACACCTTCCGACTCTTTTTCGACCTAGCTTATTGTTAAATTAACACATATTGGTGTTCCTTAGTCCTTGTGAAAGAATGACCCTTGCTTGTCATTTTAGTTAGTTTAGTGATCTAGTTATATTTCGTTTGACTTTAGGAGACTAGTAATGACCTAATTTTCCCTTTTTCACGAACCACAGGACTTACGTTAACAGGAGGGGGTGTACGTGGGCCAGCCGTCCACAGCACATCACTCGTGCTAGGCGTGAGCCTAGACACGGCCTCGACACGCTCAAAATTATCCAAAACTGGACCATCACCCAACATACTAAACTCATCATCCTCCCACAACTGAGGTTGATTAAAATACTTGTCCCATTTAAGACGTTGCACATCAATAAGAGAATCAATAAAGGGAAATTGATCTTCAAAAAGTTTTACATCAGGACTAATAAAGAACTTATGAATATCCAAATCATACAAACGCCATTCGTTCTTTCCAAAAGGATAACTTACAAAAATACAGTGTTTAGACTTGGAATCAAACTTTTCAAGAAAATGTGTCTGAGATGCTGCGTAACACAAACAACCGAAAACACGGATATGATCATATGAAGGAGGCTTTCCAGTCAAGCACTCATGGGGAGTTTTACCATCTAACAGAGAAGTAGGTGTTTTATTAATAAGATGAACAACCGATAAGACACACACACCTTAAATATACTTAGCTAATTTAGCTTGAAAACGCAATGCACGTGCCACATTAAAGAATATGTCTATGCTTATGCTCCACATGACCATTCTATTGAGCAGTATCAATACAAGATGTTTGGTGAAGAATACCCATTTTAGCAACAAAAAAAAAAACTCCTAACTCAAAAACTCTTGACCATTATCACTACGAACAACTTTAATATGTTTACCAAATTGAGTTTTAACCATAAAATTCCTTAAAAAGAGTACTCGCTTCAAACTTTCCAGCCATTAAACAAACCTAAGTAGCATGTGAGTAATCACCAACAGTAGTGAGAAAAAATCTAGCATCACTACTAGAAGGAACTTATTTGATCCCCAGATATCCAAATGTATCAACTCAAAAACATCAGTAGCTTTATTAATACTTAATGGAATCCCCATAAAACAAATAGAACAATCAAAAGAACAACCAACATGTTATTTTTATTACTAGCTACCACTCCAAGTAACCTAGTAACAACATGCATACTGGGATGTCCTAAACGCCTATGCCACAACATACTTTTATAAGATGTGACAACTTTATGAGCCTCGTAATCATGAGCATGAAACTTTGAAGAAGATATAGACCTCATCAGACTGCACCCCTGCTCTAATGAGGTTCCTCAAACTGCAGTCCTGAAAAATACATAGCTTGTCAGTGAAAGGAACAATGAAACTCTGTGTTTTCAGTAAATGAGAGATAAACAAATTACAAGTGAGATCAGGCACATATAAAACATTCTCCAAAACCAAGTCATCACATAATTTTATAGTGCCTTCTTGAGTTGTCGTAGTCTTTTTACCATTAGGCATACGAATAGGGGATGAGATAGAAGTCAATTGACTAAATAAAGAAAGATTACCAGACATATGATTGGGACAATCAGAATCAATAATCCAATCATTAGAATATGGTATTCGATTTTTTACAGTCTTAATTAACGGTATGAATCCCACAAAAGTCTCACATTGGACTATGAGTTTTAGAAAACTTTGAAGTTGCCACCCTATTAGTATCTGAATAGGGACAGATTTATTTAATAAATCATTTTAAAATCAATTTCAAGAAATATCATTTAAAACGATGATGACTTCATGTGGATAAGGCTTTTTTTGAAAATTGGTCTTTCATACCATTAGATAGGGTTCGGGGTTTAGGTTAAGATGTGCGAACGTCTGGAACTCATCTCCTCTTCCGTTCTACAGAACGGCCTCTTACTAAATGTGTTATTTTCCATTTTAAAGTAATCATGGCTATTCAAAAGAAAAAAAATCACATAATTTGCACATATACACTAACACATCAACCATTTTTATTTAGGACCAATATATCATTTGTACATGATAGGTTTGAGCACTGAAGTTGCACTACGTACCAATCATTGTGGGATTGGAATCCACTCATGGATCAAAATCGTCGTAGTTCGAGCTTATCTACAGTCTCACCCTAAATGGCCAATTCCATTGGGGAAAGAAAAGGAAAGAATAAATTATGAATAACTCACCTTTAGAATTAAACAAATCTATTAGGAATAAGGTAATCACTCCAATTAGTGATTGAAATGAGATTAAGATAATCACCTTAATTAGTGATTAGATATGAAGGATTAAGATAATCACCTCAATTAGTGATTAGAAATGGAGGTTAAGATAATCACCCTAATTAGTGACTAAACTTAAGAGGAAAGATAATCACCATGATTAGTGATTAACAATGAAGGTTAAGAAGTAATCACCCTAATTGATGATTATTCAAGGTTTAAGATAATCACTCTAATTAGTGATTAAATGAGAAAAATAATCATCCTAATTAACGATCATTAAGGTTTAAGATCATTAAATGAGAAAATAATCGTCCTAATTAACGATCATTAAGGTTTATGATAATCACTCTAATTAGTGATTAAATGAGAAAAATAATCGTCCTAATTTATGATCATTAAGGTTTAAGATAATCACTGTAATTACTGATTAGATGAGAAAAATAATCGTCCTAATTAACGATCATCAAGGTTTAAGATAATCACTCTAATTAGTTACTAAATGAGAAAATAAATTAATCACCTTAATTAGCGATTAAAAGGAAGGTTAGAATAATCACCTTAATTAGTGATTAAATAAGATGAAAAGTTAAGCTAATCACCCTAATTAGTGATTAACCAAGGTTTAAGATAATCACCCTATTTAGTGATTAAATGAAAAGTTTGAGTTAACCGCTCTAATTAGCGATTAATCGAGGATTGAAATAACCACCTTAATTAGTGATCACACTTATGATTTTTAAGAAGTCTTAGAAGAAGAGGCTTGCTTCCTAATTGAAGGCTTTTGAGAAATAATATAAATTGAAGATTATTAAGTCATTTAGAGAGAAATGATCAATTTGAGACCGAATTTGAAGATTGTGTTTGGCTAATTGGAATTTTGCCATTTAAAGCGAGACACGTAAAACGGCCTAAAATCAATTTGGAGATCATAATTACCAATCTAATTATGTCAAATTATATGATTAGTCCATTTGAATATGAAGAACATTTTTGAAAATGTAAGATGGATCATCATACAATTTAACTTAGTTAGATTTTCAATTTTTCCTCTTAATTGAGATTGGGTCATTTGATTCATATACTATGATATATTGGCCCAACATGCAAAATTTGTAACATTGGTTGCTCATTTTATTTAAAAAGAATTTTGGAATTATTTATGAAAATTATGCATAAACATGTCCCTGTTATTTATTACTGAGTGATGTAATAACTATTTACAAAGAATTATTATTACAACAATATGTACAAATTCTATGATCTATACAAAGTCTTCATTCTTGATTCACCATGAGGCTCCTTGATCTTCATCTCCTTGAATGGGCTTTGGAATTCATGTTTATTTGTAAACTTGTGAAAAATTAGAGATTAATTAACCTCTTTGATTTGATTTTTATTTACATGATAAAATGAGTCAATTTAATAGAAACTAAAAAAATTCATGATTTTTCATTAACATTTTCGTATGAAGAAAACAATTTTTTTGTGAAAGTTGAGTTAACCACTTTATTTCATTTTCCAGATTACACTTTTGTTCTTAAACTAACTTGCAAAAATCAAAACTGGCTGTAGAAAGCGTCAAATTGAGAATGTGATACATCTATGGATAGATCAGTGAGTTTTTTATGTTGTGTCAAAAATTCATAAACTTTTAGTGAAAACTCAAATTATGGTGAATTTTATGTTGTGTCAGAATTCATGTCTAGCACATGATTGTGTGTTTGGCGCACACTCGATTCTTCCGGAAAAAATCCGGATCCCCCCCTCTTACACATGGGATTTGATTCTTATTCTCACATCTTTTCATTTCTTATTCTCTAACTAATGGATAAACGATGTGATTAATGGATAAAGAATATATTCTTATTTTTTATCCAATGAACAATGACTTAACCATCAAGAAAACTGATTATTACCGGTTTTGGGATACGACTAAAATCCCGACGCCTAATCGCGAATCGTTTTCCGTTTTTTCAATAGACTTACTTAAAAAAATTAACGAAAAGTCGTCAAATTAATAAAGACGAGCATGATTATACTACGAATCGTTTTATTAAAAGGTGGTTGTAGTTATTGACTACGACTTACGGAAATTATATTTCTAAGCCGAGCACGACCAATACGCAAAAATGGAAAACCGTACGATGGAATGAAACTCGCGCTCCGGGACGAAACATGCATTTTACGGGGCGCGTGTTCCACGATGCATGACGATAATCTTTATTTTTATTTCTTTTCAAAATCCTTATTTATCCGAAAAAGGGGGTCACAATTGGTGTCTACATATAAACAGACATACCATTTAGTTTTTCGGTATATGAAGAAGATGACTTTGCACTTTTGAGAGCTGACATAATTTGTGTCGATTAATCATCCGTAAGAGTAGGAGTGCTAGCCTGATCATCTAGACCAATATCAGAAGTACCATATTGATTTCTGGAACCCGTATTATCTGCAATACCACCTCGACCAACCCTATTAGCACGACCTCCACCACGCCAACCATGGCCAGACCCACCACGACCACCACGACCACCACGGCCCGACCTCTCTGGGAAACCGACCAGCTCATAATAGCGATCATGTACCTGCATGACCACGATGACCATAATCGGAGAACGTAGGCACCGTATCCTCTGTCCTAGTCCTACTAGCTCCGCCTTGGGCTGAACTAGTTGCTTGAAAAAAAACCCACTGCCTCAATTCGAGGGATTTCTTGAGTATCGGAAACAATTTGTTTCCTCTAATCAGCAATAACTTTAGAATCTGCAACATTAATAGACGGTGGGGGATCCACTATTAACAAAGTAGACACCATAGTCTCAAAACGTTATGAATCTAGGCTGATACAAAATTGATGCAACATCTCTGTTTCTCTAATTTGCAGATATTCCAGCAGCGGAACATGAACAAGTAGACAGTTTACAATAGCTGGACAACTCAAACTACATAATCTGAATAATAAACAGCAACCGGACTACCACGTTGCTTACAATAAGCAATTTTTTTAAAAATTCTAGTATACGAGGACCATTCCCAATTGAATAACGATCATTCCCAATATGAACATGATTTTTATGTTTTTGGAAAGCCAGTGATGTTATTTTTTAAACTTGATGTTATTTTTTTTGTCTAAATGATTTTATTTTTAAACTTTATTGACAGAACAATCCTAAGTGGTACTGGACAAAATCAGTTTTGCACAACAAAGTTGTATGATTTTTAATTATTTGTAAAAAATTCATTTTTCTGAAATTCCAAAGCCCAGTTGCTGGCAACATCTTGCACTTCATAGGAAAAATATTAAATCCTACAAACCATTATGATAATATAAACGAAAAATAAAATGAAGTACGAAATCAAAACTGATTATAATTACAACATCACAATTTCTTTTATGGAGATATTTATACACAACTTTTCTTGAATTTTTTATATAAAAAAATTATATTTTTTGGTGAAGAACAACAACTTGATTAAAGAAAATCACATAATCACATTGTTTCCTAAGAGTCACCCCATTAAAGGTGACTATTCTAGGTGGGGTGATTTAAGGTTGGGAACCTATTAGGACTTCCTCATACCCAAATCACTCCAAAAAAAATGGTAAGAAGAAACAAGAAGAAAGTTAGTAGATGATTAAGGAGATAATCAAAAAATAATAAAACCTTCAACTTTACCTTGCTAGCTCAATGATGCACTTCCTTTTGCAAATTTTTCTACATTTTGTGATTTTCTTAATTTCTAGGTGAGTTTCTAAATTCTCTTAATTACTAACTTAAGCCCTTTTTTGTGTTTTTTCCTTCTTTTGGTGAACTTCTGTACTTACTAATTATCTTACTATCTTTTACTTTCTTTTCTTAAGTGTTATTTTTTAGAGGAAAGGAGTAGAGAAGATGAGAGAAGTAGTGAAATTAAGTTGAATTTTTTTCAACTTAGTTTTGAAGTGTAAAAAGGATGGTATTTATAGAGAAATGAGGGAGGTGAACTAGAGTTTCAAAGAAGTACAAAATCAGATTTTTCACCTAAAAAAATCTGGTTTTCTTCATCCTTAATCACCATAATGACATCACCCTAATGGCCTCACCCTAATGACATCATCAAATATCTTTGGAAACACAAATATTCTTATTCTTTTTGGAATTTCTCATAAATGAGGTAAAATTAGATTTTCAAAAATATTCTTCCCTAAACATCCTAATACGTGAATAAATGCATCGAAAAACGTGCAAAACAAAACTGATTAGGATGCTGCGCCAAATGCAGGAGCCTGCGCTAGGAACAGCGTCGTGCGCTAGGCGCAAAGAATGTTTGTGTGCTAGGCGCACAATCATGCATCTAGCGCATGATTGTGTGCTTGGCGCACACTCGATTCTTCCGGAAAAATCCGGATCCCCCCCTCTTACACATGAGATTTGATTCTTATTCTCACATCTTTTCATGATTCTTATTCTCTGACTAATGGATAAAGGATGTGATTAATGGATAAAGAATATATTCTTATTCTTTATCCAATGAACAATGACTTGACCATTAAGAAAACTGATTATTACCGGTTTTGGGATACGACTAAAATCCCAACGCCTAATCGCGACTCGTTTTTTCGTTTTTTAAAACAATAAATGAAAAGTCGTCAAACTAATAAAGACGAGCATGATTATACTACGAATTGTTTTATTAAAACGGTGGTTGTACTTATTGACTAGGACTTACGAAAATTATATTTCTAAGCCGAAACCGCACGACCAATATGCAAAGATGGAAAACCGTACGATGGAATAAAACTCGCACTCCGGGACGAAACATGCATTTTACGGGGCGCGCGTTCCACGATGCATGACAGTTTTCGTTATTATTATTTCTTTCCAAAATCCTTATTTATCCGAAAAGGGGGTCAAAATTTGGTGTTAACATAGAAATAAACATACCATTTAGTTTTTCTGTAGATGAAGAAGATAACTTTGCACTTTTGAGAGCTGACAAAATTTGTGTCGATTGATCATCAGTAAGAGTAGGAGTGCTAGCCTGATCATCGTGACCAATATCAGAAGTATCATATTGATTTCTGGAACCCGTATTATCTGCAAAACCACCTCGACCAACCCAATTAGCACGACCTCCGCCACGCCAACCACGACCAGACACACCACGACCACCACGGTCCTACCTCTCTGGGAAACCGACCAGCTCATAATAGCGATCATGTACGTTCATGACCACGACGACCATAATCGGAGAAAGTAGGCATCGTATCTTGTGTCCTAGTCCCACCACCTCCGCCTTGGGCTGAACTAGTTGCTGAAAAGCCCACTGCCTCAGTCCGAGGGATTTCTTGAGTATCGGAAACAATTTGTTTCCTCTAATCAGCAATAACTTTGGAATCTGCAACATTAATAGACGGTGGGGGATCCACTATTAACAAAGTAGACACCACAGTCCCAAAATGTTATGAATCTAGGTTGATACAAAATTGATGCAACATCTCTGTTTCTCTAATTTGCAGATATTCACCAGCAGCGGAACATGAACAAGTAGACAGTTTACTCAAACTACATAATCAGAATAATAAACAGCAACCGGTCTACCACGTTGCTTACAATAAGCAATTTTTTTTTAATTCTAGTATACGAGGACCATTTCCAATAGAATAACAATCACGTAAATCATTCCATAAAATATGACATTATCAGGGAATCGCATAGTAGATCGAACATAAACATCAAGAGTTTTAAAAATCCAAGCCACCAACATAGAATTGACAATACCCTGTTGATTATAATCAGGCGATTTAGAATCAAAAACATAACTGTACCACCTATAAAGCCTAATTTGTTTTTAGCATGTAAATTATTACGTAGAGAATGTGACTACTGTTCAAAATTATCCCCCCCACAACAGAATAGGACTGATGACTACACCGGTACCTTCACTTGAATTTAAATAATTTTCGGAAAAGGCTCGTACCTAGACTGACCAGTTTTAGGTGAAGCATCCTTTGCATCCCCATTGTGTCGTGCTAACATATGAACAAGAAGCAGTAGGAGGAGGCGACCAAATCGTGTGCACGAGTAAAGCACACAAAAGCAATAGGAGAGGATGAAAGATAAGAAAACACGCACAAACTAGTGAACCGATCGATAAAAAAGACGGAACTAATCGAACCAAAAAGGAGGAAAAAATCGTGCCTTTAAAAAATTGAGAATGTTTAACCTAGCTGTGATACCATGTTAAACTTTAGAGAGAAATAAAATTAGGAGAAATTGACTTGTTGTATTACATAATCAGAGGCCAAGAATATATACAAGAGTTTTGGAAATTTAACCTAAACCAATAATGACTAACCTAATACACCATATAACATAAATACATAGTTTCCACATTAACATAGAATCCTAGATACACTAGTATTCTAACAACAAATAGTATCTTCTGGACTACATAAGATTAAACACTAGTCCTTAAGAAGTTGTTATATTGGATCTATATATTATCCTCTGAATTCAAAGATGATAGAATCATGTTTTAGATGGCATATTAGACCCTTGTTTGTCGTGTTTTCTCTATGCTTATTATCATTTTAGAGCTATTATTCTTCCAATGCAAGATGGCTCTCCATGTGTGTGTTTTTACTTTTTGTAAGAGATTGCTTTTGCTCAAGGTTATTATAATGATGGTTGGTTCGTCTGCGGAGCAGCGAATGACAACGCATTTCGTGATGCAATTCAATACATCATCTTGGCATTATGTGCCTTAATCATGGCTTAGAACGAATTCCTTGAGCAATTTGTGGGATTTTCTCTTCATGGCAAGGAATAAAAAGAGGAAGGCAGCACACATCATCGTTTTTTTTTACAACGGGTAAATGTGCATTAATTAAAAAACGGAATTACAGCCTATCGCTAATACAACCATACAAACTCAAACCAAACTAAAATGAGTGATACTCGCTCTTACTGAACAATTGTAAAAGCATAAATAACTTAAACTTAAATTTAAACTAGGATAGAACTGCTCGATCTGGAGGACTGAGTTGGTAGATAACTGTGGTGGAGCTCTTCTGCTGGTGGATGACGATCGCCAGAACCATGACGAAGGGAAAGGAAGGAGAGGGCTGATTTCACAGGTGGAGCAACAAAGTAACAGCGAGATTATGATCTCGCAACCGGACCAATCCCCGTGACCTTCTTTCACATGGGATTCTACAACTGGGCTTCCTGGAAGGGTCACATTCCTTTGTGACGCAATACCCTGTTGGAAGGGTATTTCAGGCTTTTCCTTTGATGAGAAGCTCAAATAAGTTGACGCGCTATTAATCTAATTGACAAATTGGAGAGCCGTCTTCAAATATGTTTTTGTAAAGGCAATAATTAATAAAATCATTACCAAGATAAATTGAAATCTAACCATTGTTAGATCTCGAATAACTATCCGATTTTCAAAATCGAATAAAACAAACCCCATCCATGAAATCGCTTGCCACGCAAACCCTAACCGACCACAAAACCCAGATCCAATATCTTGAAGACAAAGACTACTTCCAGCAATTAACAAAAGTATCGAGCAGGTTAAGATAACAAGTAAAAAAACCATACTAACACAACCAATAATTAAATAACATAATGCAGATAAATGACTTAAAGGGAGGGGGAAAAGAGGAGGCACAACTTGACTGATGTAACTAGGTGGAAGGATGGGGAAGCCCAAACTGACTACCAGAGGGAGTGGGAGGGATGCCCAAAGAAGACCGTACACTGAAAAGGGGAGGGGAAAGGGGAAGCCCAACCTATACTACGAAACACTAAACAGGGGAGGGGGGAGGGGAAGCACAAACAGATACCACGGGGGATAGGGGAGGGGAAGCCGAGACCTAGCTTAACAGACCATGAAACAAGGGAGGGGGGGGAAGCCCAAAGCCGAAACCATGCAACAAAGTCGTCGACGACCTCGAACTAGGGAAGACCGACGAAATACTAGGGGGAGGGGAAACTAAGAGACGCTGATGGAATGCCATTGCCGGAGGCCGCCGTAAGAACACCATAGCAAACCCACCGGAGAAAAGAAAAACCAAACAGCAAAGAACGAAGAACGTACCCGACTAGTCTACCCGACTAGAAAAGAGAGAAAAAAGTCGCGAAGAGAAGGAAAAAGCAGTTAATCTAAAGAGGAAACAAAGGGGAACTCGCCAGAGAACCCGCCGAAAGTCTACGCGGCGCCGGAACTCCGGCGAATTCCTAGGGTTAGAGGAGATAAGCGCTTTGTATTTCGAGAGAAGGCAAAGTATTTGGTTTAGAGAGAGAAAATTTCCATGATTTCGCAATTACACATTATGTCAAAAGACTTTCCACCTATAGTTTTGGCATGTCCGCGACTATGGTAAATTTAAGGGATTTTTTTGCCAATATCATAGGTTTTAGGCGTTTAGAACTTTTCTACATTCATATGTATAGATAGGTTTTGATTAGATGAATTCTAAAGAGGTTAGTTATGACCACCTCTTATAATGTTAGATAATTAAGTATTTGAAGGTTTGTTAGTTTGACTTTCCATAAATCTATATCTATACTAATATATTAAAAGGTGTTCTTAATCAAGGAAAGGTGTTATATAGGATTTGTCCCATGACTTGAAGTTTCTATACTAAAGTCTTAACCACTAGATCAAATGATATTTTTTTATCTCATTTAAAGTAAAATATTAATAATGAAAACTAAAGTTCCTGGAAAATAGCCCGTGCCTACAAACTAGTTAGGCATAGTTAAGTTAGTGGATTATAGGATTCCTAGAATTTTTTCCTATTTGTTTGCAGTAAGTTGTAAACATGGGTTATTCACTTTGCCCACTTATCTTTCCATTATCTTAGTTAATCAATTGTACTTTCAGCCTTATATAAGGCTCACTTTTTATATTAATGAAATTATGCAAGTAAAAGCGTCTCCTTTTTTCTAAATTCTACTTGGTATTAGTGCATCAGGTTAGATCCTCAAAAAAGTAGAGAGCAATGAAGAAGAAAAAAGGAGAGAAAGAGTTCCACAATAATTTTAAAATAAAAAATTAGGACAGAAAATTATTAAAAAAAATAAAGAAATTTGAAAGTGTGTTTGTGTTCAAGTATTTAACCATAGGAAGTACTGCTATTTTCCTTAAATGTGTTGATGGGTTCTCTTTTAGCCCATGAAAATATCATTTTTGATTACTACAAGAAAAGAGGGAGACAAGTCATTTGAGGCGAAGGGGCACTCTGCACAAGATAATCAGATATAACAATTTGAAAATGGCGAAAGTCGTAGTGAATACAGAGATGGTTTCTGAAGTTGTAGTATTAGTAAACGTAGTCAATGTCCAACAGACTTCATGGAGATAAGTGCTCCCGTGAGTGAAGGTTGGTGATAATGTGCATCAACGAAAGAGCTATACGGTGAGAATTGCATCACAAAATTTGAAAATAAATACTTCACAAGTTAATGGAGAGAGATGCACCATGAAAATTAAGAGCAAACTTTGACTCAAATGGGTATGTTGGATAATTAAGTAATTCAACATTTGTTAGTTTGACTTTTAATAAATTAATTAAACATAGTAAGTTAGTGGATTATAGGATTCCTAGAATATATTTCCTAATATTTTTTTGATAAGTAAGTAGATTGATAAACCAACATTTTACAACCTACAAGACTAAGGAAAGCAAACCAACTAGGTTGGACCCCCTCAACCATAGCCAAACACCAATTGCAAACTAAGGGGGCGTTTGGTTGGAGGGTTTCAAGAAAGGGAAAGAGAATGGAGTTCTGTGTTTCCCTTTGTGAGTGTTTGGTTAGTACATTTATTCAAATCCTTTACCCCTTTTTTAGTTTAGGATTACCCCACTTCCCCTTAGATTCCGACCCTAATCTACTCCGATCCGAAGGAAAAAATACGAGCCGACTCCTACAAAAAAATAATCCGAATCCAACTCCGTTTAAAAAGTCTGATTCTGAGTCGGAGTCGGATATCATAAAATAATCCGAATCCGACTCCGGTTTTAAGTCAATTAATCCTTTTTTCTTATTTATCTTATTGTATTATTTATGTATAATCTGACTTCGACTTTCAGCCAATTGTATTATATAAGATTTTCCCATTGAAGAAATGATTGTTAAAAATAATAGTAATATTTAGATTATTTGTACTATATAAGTTTTCCATACGATTATTAGAAAAAATTGTAATGATTAGATTATTGCATTATAGAAGACTTTTCTATTATAAAAAATAGGCGAAAAATAAGTCGGATCAGGTTCGGAGTCGGATGTTCGGATTTTAAGTCGGATCGGATTTAGAGTCAGATGTTCGGATTTTAAGTCGGATCAAAATTGGATTTTCGGAGTCGGATGTCGGAGTCGGAGTCGAACTCATATTTAAAATCCGACTTATTGTATGGTCGGAGTCGGATTATAATCCGGTCCAAGTCTGACCCGTTGCCATCCCTACCCCAAGGTTTGCGATTACCCCATATCCCTCTACCATACAAGATACAACCATCACCATTGTTATTATTATTATTATTATTATTATTGTTGTTGTTGTTGTTGTTGTTGTTGTTGTTGTTGTTATTATTATTATTATTATTATTATTATTATTATTATTATTATTATTATTATTATTATTATTATTATTATTATTATTATTATTATTATTATTATTATTATTATTATTATTATTATTATTATTATTATTATTATTATTATTATTATTATTTATTTTTTTATTATTATTGTTATTGTTATTATTATTAGTATTATTATTATTATTATTATTATATTATTATTATTATTATTATTATTGTTATTATTATTATTGTTATTATTATTATTATTATTATTATTATTATTATTATTATTATTATTATTATTATTATTATTATTATTATTATTATTATTATTATTATTATTATTATTATTATTATTATTATTATTATTATATTATTATTATTATTATTATTATTATTATTATTATTATCATCATTATTATCATCATTATTATTATTATCATCATCATTATTATTATTATTATTACTATTATTATTATTACTATTATTATTATTATTATTATTATTATTATTATTATCATTAATACTATTATTATTATTATTATTATTATTATTGTTATAATTATTATTGTTATTCTTATTGTTATTATTATTGTTTTTATTATTATTATTATTATTATTATTATTATTATTATTATTATTATTATTATTATTATTATTATTATTATTACTACTACTAAGTATTATTATTATTATTATTATTAATTACTTTTTATTATTAATATTGTTATTATTAATATTGTTATTATTATTATTATTATTATTATTATTATTATTATCATTGTAAATATTCCTGTTTTTGCATATCTTTAGCTCTTACTTCTTTTGGGCATTGTTTTCCGGGCTTCCTAAGATCCCAAGAGCAGATTCTCAACATGAGAATAATTTGAAGTGGTACAAGTATATAATGCTCATGATTCTCTAAAAAAAACTCTTATGCATTAATATTCTTAGTTGTTGTTTGATATACATGGGAATTTAATTCCATGGGAAATTCCATTTCCTATGAAGTTATATCCCTTAGTTGTTGTTTGGTTAACATAAGGAATTTGTAATTCCCATGAATTCATTTGGGAATTTTGAATGACCAAAGGGGAGCGGGTGAATAAATTCTCATTTTTTGTGGGAATATCAATTTCTCAGGAATTTTTTATTGCCCCATTTTCCCCACTTCCTGTCAAATAAACTACTACCCAAATTAAAAAATGATGGAAATTTCTATTGCCTACATTATTTTATGTATACTAAACAACCACCTAATTCATTCGGGATATATGTTTGAGTTTTCTGCTCTTTATCACTTACCCTTTTTTCCCCTTATAGATCCAATTCTGGACTTCATTGCCTAATTTTGATATCTGGTGGTAGCTAAATACAAGTTTCTTGAGGTATTATTCATAATGATTTTACCTATTTTTGTTTTTATTGGTATATTTCTTAGACGGTTACACCTAGTCCTGAGAAGGTTCCCTTGGACTGGAACACTCACATTAAAATTGTTGTTGATTCAGTGGGGGTCTGGGGTATCATCATTGCAAAGCCAGTACACTTGTCATTTTCCTCCTTCAAAATATGTTACTAAATAATGACTTCCATGCCAGACTCTCAGACTTTGGGCTGGCCAAGTTGGGACATGTTCGTGACAAGACACATGTCTCTACCCGTGTGATGGGAACTTATGGATATTGTGCACCCTAAGATGCCATGAGTGGTAAATTGACCGTAAAATATAATATCTATCGCTTAGGTGTTGTTCAATTGGAAAGTATCATTGGGCGTAAGGCAGTCGACCCAAATAGGAGTCATGTAGAGCAAAGATAATTTTTTTTGCTCAGTATGAAAAGTATTTATATCACTCAAAACTAATCAATTACAACCTAGTCTCAAAATACAAGACTCGCAAAAACACCATTACACCACAAAGGTTAATTGCCTTGACCAATCTCTATCTTTTCTACTTTCTTCTTTGGAATAATACTATAACTTCTATCTATAACTTCTTTTTGCACTCTATTTACAATTAAACTTGGTTGTACAACTTTGCTATTCAAATATGCATCATATCTAACCCACCAAATATTGTATATCAGAGCATGAAATGCCAAAGTTAACACCTGCTTCTGTATCTTAGTTCTTCTACTTCTCGCCACCCAGTGAATGTACTGAGACAAACTAGATCTTATGATATTTTTACCCAGTGGTCCCAGCCACTGCAAAATCTTCTCACCAATCTGTTTACTATAGCAACGGTCAAACAATAAGTGGTATTGAGTTTCCACTTCCACTCCACACACTTGACACAGAGCTGAATCGCTGATACCATACTTGCGTAATCTATCTTTCATTACCAGCCAACCAAAGAATCTGCGTTTTGGAACAACAAACCTGTTCCAGACAAATTTATCCTAGTGAACTTTAAGATGCTCACCATTCAACAGCTTGTAGATCGAGTTATCACAGTCTTCATTCTTTATCTATCTTCACAAATTTTCCTCCAATACCAGCTTGAGTCTTTTAGAGGTTGATACATCCACCAATTTCTATCTTTCACATTCAACCCATTAACCCATTTGATTTATAAACTATCTTTTTTTGCATTTATAGCCCATACATATCCACCCACCAATTTCACGGTTCGAGGCGGGCTGGATCGAGCATTTCGCGGGCTCGACCCACACGACCCACGAGGTGGGCTGGGCTGGATTGGCCCGCACTGTTGGCCATCTCTAACCCAACGCAGCACTGTTCCATTTTTTAACCTTTTTAATACCCGGGCCACCTGCATATCTTGGAAGACAAACTTGATCCCAAGCCACCTTCCCTGAATTGATCACCACCTCACAAATAAGCTCTCCACACTCTTTCAATTTCCTTCAGAACAACTCTTGGAATTATAAATATTTGAGCCGAGTAAATATGAACACTCATAAGCACTGAATTTACCAAGACCTATCTACCTTGGTAAGATAAAATCCTGCTCTTCTAAACTATAAATCTGGAAGTCATCTTAGCAATAAGCCCTTGCTATTCTTTTGAAGCAATCTTCTTATGGCAGATGGGCACCCCCAAATATCTAAAAGGGAGCTGACCCTTTTTGAACCCAGATACATCCAAAACCCTCTGAATTTCTTCATTACTCATGCCTGAAGTATACATTTCAGTCTTACTTTTATTAACCTCCAAACCTAACAGGTCTAAAAAGTGCTGAAAACCTCTAAGCATAGTATAAATTAACATAAAGTCTCCTTTGCTACACAATATCACATCGTTAGCAAACACACAGGTTATTGAGCTTCATTCCTACACATCTAGATGGACTTTAAATTGCTCACTATCTCCAACCACTCTTAATACCCTTATAAGATATTCCATGTACATAACAAAAAGCAGAGGAGACATAGGGTCTCCTTGCCTTCAAAAAATCAAAAAGTTCACC
Organism: Beta lomatogona; assembly: GCA_947646795.1. Taxonomy (NCBI): domain Eukaryota; kingdom Viridiplantae; phylum Streptophyta; class Magnoliopsida; order Caryophyllales; family Amaranthaceae; genus Beta; species Beta lomatogona. Next base: position 2,275,534 of record CANSNZ010001289.1, read on the forward strand.
ATTCAACATCAAAGAAAATATAGGAGAGCTTACACACTCCATTATGAGTTTAACAAATTTTTCAGGAAACTTCAGTGCATATAACATCTCTTCAAGAAACTCCAAAAGAATAGAATCGTATGCTTTTTTCATATTCATTTTAATAATGCAATCGGGGCTTGTGTTTCTCCTCCCATAATTCTTCACAATATCTTGACAAATAATAATATTATGAGCAATAAAACGACATTGAATAAAAGCAACCTGATTCCCAACAATTATATCAAGCAACACGAACTTATTCTGTTACAAATGTTTTGTGTAATACATTTGTAAATGGAATTGCAATATGCTATTGGTATATACTCTGCAACACTACTAGGACACTTGACTTTAGGAATTAAAGTCAATATAGTGTTGTTTACCTCTTTCAAAAGCATTCCTGAATTGAAAAAATCCAAAACCTGCAGCAATCATATCAGCACCCACTATTTCCCAAGAATCCTTATAGAAATAAGTTCCAAACCTATTTGGGTCTCCTGGGATTGAAAACAATGCCTCTTTCACCTCGGCACCTGTCACATCCTGTAATAAAGCATCAATCTGCCTCACATTCAGAACTAGACCTTCTCTTGTCACCTCTGTCTGTATTCAGCCTTTCCTCTCCTTTGATGAACCCATCAAACATATATAGTACTTCAGAAAAGCCTCCTTAACACCATCTACATTATCAATCCACACCCTTATTCATATCATGAATACATTACACATTATTCTGCATCTTTCTTGCTTTTAATGATTCATGAAAATATTACTATTCTCATCACCTCCTTACATCCAAGCAATCTTTGCCTTTTGCTGAAGAAAAGATAAATACATGTCATGAATCCTCCTATACTCCTTTGCAGTAGCTCTCTCATGATCACTTATCACATAGTCATCTCGATTCAAATTCAGCTGCTTTTAACACTCCAGAGAGTTTTTCAAAGCCATTGCATTAGCAACCTAAATGTTGCTAAAAGCAGCTTTATTTAAACATTTCAAGTCTTTTTTTCACCAGCTTCACTTTTGGAACTACTTTAAACATCAAAGACCCCTAAACCACCATTTGCCAATTATTACGTACTCACTAATCTTTCAAAACTCATGAGCCTCACTCCACATTTCATAATATCTGAATGGAGTTTTCCCACCAATAACATCATGGCACTTGAGGATCACATGTGAGTGATCAAAGTAACCTTCAGACATGAAAAGAGCTTCAGCAGTAGGAAACTTATCAAGCCACACACTATTACCCAACAGTCTGTCCAATTTACTAAAAACTCTGTCATTACCCTGCTGTATGTTGTTCCAGGTGTAGAAACAACCCACCACACAAACTTAATATCTTCTAAACCATACACAACAATACAATTTCGAAATGGCTTTATGTCACAATCTCTAACCACAACATGCACCGAGAGAAACTTAGAGAGAATGATAATGTAATTCCTCCGTTCTAAAATAAATGAAACGTTAGGGAATACACATATTAAGAAAAGGAGATAGATAGAGAGAAATAAAAAATGGACCCGTGTAATGAACAGAGAAATAAATGCCGAACATTTTAATTAATATAAATTTTTTGAGGATTGAATGTTATCTTAAATTTATACATTTCTTTTGAGTAGTTAAAAAGTCGTATACTGCTTTTAAATAAATTTTTGTAATTCATTTTATATTTGAATAATTGTCATTTATTGTCTTCTACAATTTGAACAGTTAATTTTTCCAAACACTTGTAATAAAACAACTACTTTAAACGCTAATCGCTAAGAATTACTAGTAGACAGCTAGCAGCTACTACAATATCTAACAACTAGTTTTGCCAAACGGGGCCCATAGTGATTTGAAATTCTCATCACCGCAAGCACGATATAACATAGCTACTGGACTTTTGGTATGTGGTACAGGTACGTATAGATTTTATGAAAAATGATAAACATCAATTTGAAAGATATAATTAATAGTAAAATGGAACCCACGAAAACAAATCTTCCTTTGTATTAACCACAACAGCAACAGCAACAATATCATCTTGGACCTCCATTCTCTCTCTCCTCACATTGTTTCTGCTCCTCTCTCTCCTCCATTCACTGTCGTGCGTAGCTGCTGCCGCTACTCGACTCTAGCGACCCTGTTTTCTCTCTCCTCTGCGTGAACTGCTGCAGCCACTTCTTCAATTCCTTGTTGTTATAGTCACCGCCGGCGTTCTCAGTAACCAGTGGATGGGCTGATGTTGAAATTGGTTATTTTGAGTTTTGTGTCTTGATTGTGTTAATCGTAGGTTTATCAATTGGAATTGATATTATTATATGACTATCATTGAATATTGTTTGCTAACTGAAAAAACATTTCTTGCTATAAGTTGAAAGCCTAAAATTTAGAGTTTCAAGGAGTGAGAGAGAGGTAGAAGGATAGACGCGGCGGGAGCAATTATGTCCAAATTATATTCGCCTAATTACTTAGAGGTGAAATTATTCAAACCCCGTTTAACTTGGGTTGCTTAAAGTTTGATATTTCTGTATCTATGTTAGATGCCCTTTTCTTATATGCGAATTTATATTTTTAAATTTCTGATGGTGCTAAGTCTTCTTCCTAAATTAAAAATTGGTTTTTGTTGAAAAAATGGAAAGAGCAAAGACGAAAAATTTAAGGAGACAGAGAATGGAGTTGAACGCCATTGATGAATGATGAGTGAGTTTGAACGTGAGAGTTCTGGGTTTGAGGAGTTGAGTTTGTTGAAGAAAAGGAGAACTTAAAGCCGTTAGGCATTCCGTAAAATTTAATGAAAAAATATAAGTTTAGGGTTATCCGCGATAGGGGTGAAAATGTTGAGGTTATTTGAAAAAAATGCGTATATGTCAGGATCATCTGAGATAATATCCCTTATATCTTTTGTTTATGAATATTTCACTTTAAAATGATAACATCAAGTATTACTCGGTTTAGTGTCTAAGACTTTAGTATGTATGCTTGTGATAATTGTGATCATGGTGTCGAGTCTTATAAAATGCATTCACTAGTTTTTATTGTATGTGGATTTATGGAGTTAAACACTCTAAGGAAAAGCGTCACGTGACATCGTTCCTTATTTAGAAACACCTTTTAATATATTAGTAGAGATTGCAATATAAACCATACTCAAGTCTGATGCGTTGCTTATTAAGATGAGTGACAACCAAATCTGGATAGATAATATTTATGATTGCATATTGTATATTTGTATTAACTAATTAATGGTAAAGAAATTAAAGAACATGACCTCATCTTTGGTTTTTTTAGAGAACTTTGAGGTTTTATTTTGAAGGAAAAGAATGGACCGAATACATAATAGCTCAACTATAAATGGATATAATAAAAATACATGAAATTACACACAGACGAATAATAAAACCAACTAGAAAGCACCCCAAAAACTTCATTTTGGCAAAGTAGGAGTAGGAGGGGCACGACTAATTTGGACCGTATTCGGTTTTGGGGAAGGCGGAACAGGCTTTCGTGCTAGGCGTTCTATGTGCGAGACTACCTGAAAACCATAAAATCTTCCAGCTTCAGTCGGAGTTGTGTTTGATACTAATAATCCGTTTACCAAAATAAAGATGAAAAATTATCCTATAATAGCCATTTCTTGTTTAGCTTGCGATCTTAATGTACCTACCGATGGGGTATGCAATATATGAACGATAGTATATAGAAAATTTTAAGAGAAGATTGAACAAGTTTAATGTCAATATTTGGTGGCAATGTTTATGAGAAAAGTAAGCCTATAGAATTAGCACTTTTACGTGGTGAAGGAAGCTACTCCTCGGTTAATTAAAAAAATATGAGACCATTTCTTTCTCTCTAGAGAAATCACTTGAAATGTTTGATTATGCGCTGTTGAGATTGATTAATAGGTGTCTATACAACAAGAGTAACTAGATTTGACCTTAAAGTCATAAACAGAGAATGAATCTTCCCATAGTTTTTCTTTTTGAAGAAATGAATCTTCCCATAGTTACGTGATGAGAATATCATGAAATTAATAAATCTCCTTTTATGGCCCAGCATACCCTGAATACATTACACAAAAAATTTTGGGGCTAACTTTAACACCATAACTAATGGTTTAACAACTGACAAATCACCTCTTGTTTTGTAAAAAAACTCAAATGACATGAACTAAACGCAAAATGACATCAGAATCATGTCATTATTTATATAGTCGATCACATACTTGTTAAAATTTATGTCATTATGTACGTGTGAGGTTTGTTACACAATATAAGTTATGGTGTAGCCTGTTACACTCAAGATGCACTCCACATTATATTAGTTTTCGGTTTTAACTCAGCAAGCAAATTGAAATTAAGAGATGCTACAACTATGATTTTGTTCTTGGTTGTACCGTAAGACTGTATCTATGTTAGACGGTTCATATTTTTTGTTTTGCTACTTTTCAAGTGATCTATTTAGCTCAAATACTACGGTAAGACAATATTATTGTAGACCAACTAGTTTATTATATATTCATGTTTCTCTTTTTTTTTTTTTAATCTCCTCATTTTAGATAGAAGATTTTTATGAGTACAATCTTATGTTCCACTTTTTTTGTACCATTATATGTACCATTCAATATATATTGTTGTTCGACATCACTAGCTTTAAACAAACTTCTTATTTTTTCCAAAAATAAATTACGCAAAGGATAATTGATATCAACCAATAAGATTGAGTGGCACAAGTAAGATATAAATAAGTGGAACTAGAGATTTTTTTCTTCAACTTTATTGGATTTATTTATATATATTTTACGAAAATTGTAAGATTCAAATATTTTAGTTTGATGCTCACGTTGGGATACAGTATCTTTCACTGGTAAGTATCCAAGTAGGTCAAAAAGTATCAGTTTCCTAATACTAGTAGAATTGTATTTAGGAAAGTAGATATAATTTGGCACATGCGTATTGAATCTATCTTTGGTTATTGTTAGCTTAGGGAACAATTGTATGTACCAAGTAGGATATTGTTATTCCTAGTTGGCTATAAATAAAGATCAAGGGAAAGGAATAATATAGGAGTTGTGGAGAAAAAGCCAGGTTGTGAGTTAGGATTAAATACAGGTTAAGGTTCCAGTCAAGGGCCCTTTTGTGACGAATTTTAGTTTCATTAGTTTAGATCGAAGAAGATTTAGGAATTAAGCCTTGTTTCCCTTTCTGAGTGTTTGGTTAATGTTTTTCTTCAATCCTTTACCCCATTTTCAGTTTAGGATTACCCCACTTTCCCTTAGATTTCGACCCTAATCCGCTCCTATCCGAAGGAAAATATCTGAGCCGACTCCTACAAAAAAATAATCTGAATCCGACTCCGTTTAAAAAGTCTGACTCCGAGTCGGATGAGGGTCGGAGTTGGATCTCATAAAATAATCCGACTCCGATTTTAAGTCAATTAATCCTTTTTTCTTATCTATGTTAATGTATCATTTATGTATAATCTGACTTCGACTTTCAGCCAATTGTATTATATAAGATTTTCCCATTGTAGAAATGATTGTTTAAAATAATAGTAATATTTAGATTATTTGTACTATATAAGTTTTCCGTATGATTATAAGAAAAAATTGTAATGATTAGATTATGGCATTATAGAAGACTTTTTTATTATAAAAAAATAGGCGGAAAATAAGTCGGATCAGGTTCGGAGTCGGATGTTCGGATTTTAATTAAGTCGGATGGGATTTGGAGTCGGATGTTTGGATATTAAGTCGGATCGGAGTCGGATTTTCGAAGTCGGATGTCGGAGTCGGAGTCGAACTCAGATTTAAAATCCGACTTCTTGTAGGGTCGGAGTCGGATTATGCATAATCCGGTCCAAGTCCGACCCGTTGCCATCCCTACCCCCAAAGTTTGCGATTACCCCACATCCCTCTACAATACAAGTTACAACCATCACCATTATTATTATTATTATTATTATTATTATTATTATTATTATTATTATTATTATTATTATTATTATTATTATTATTATTATTATTACTATTATTATTATTATTATTATTATTATTATTATTATTATTATTGTTATTGTTATTGTTGTTATTGTTATTGTTATTATTATTATTATTATTATTATTATTATTATTATTATTATTAATATTATTATTATTATTATTATTATTATTACTATTACTATTTCTATTACTATTATTATTATTATTATTATTATATTATTATTATTATTATTATTATTATTATTATTATTATTATTATTATTATTATTATTATTATTATTATTATTATTATTATTATTACTACTACTACTTTTACTATTACTATTACTATTACTATTATTATTGTTATTATTGTTATTATTATTATTATTATTATTATTATTATTATTATTACTACTAAGTATTATTATTATTATTAATTATTGTTTATTATTATTAATATTATTATTATTTTATTCTTTATATTCATATTTATTATTATTTTTTAATCATAATAATATTAAAGATAGGATAAATAATAATAGTAATAATATTCCATTCCCTTTGATGTTCCTAATCAAACAACATTTTTAATTCAAGGGGAACCTTTTCATTCCCCTTTTAACACTTTCTCATAACCTTTCCCTTTCCTCTTAACGTACCAGACGCCCCCTAACTATATAAAACCTGAACATCTTAATTCATCATATTAGGCAAAAACAATTACAGCTAACAATTGTAGACTTTAAAACCAACTGATCTTTCATAGAGACCTTTTGAGGCATAACAACTAATACTCTAGACTCGGTGACAACCTTAATTTTTTTAACTGTGATAACATTAGAGACACATTGTTGCCAATATACAACGCTCCTCCCTTTCCAAATCAAATATATCATGGCTGCAACACCAACATATATGACCTGCTACTGAAATTTGGATCTCTGCTATTTTGAATCCATCTGAATAACTGATGTATACCTTCTGTTGTTGCCTGAATATGTAACCATCTCTTAATACTTGCAAGACAGCTAGCGCTAAACTTTCACTTGAAAAACATGTGCTTATGACCTTTTATATGATTTCCACAAATCAAACACAAATTGCTTTGATTCATTCGAATGCTAGCTAGCTTGGTTGTAGTTTGTAACTTAGACTACACTTCAATAAATCTGTGCTTGGGAAGGCTCAGCCAATTCCTCACCAATTTATCCCAAGGCAGACTAGGTTTATCACCTACGAGCTTCTCATATGCTACCTTAACATAATAGAAGCTCATGCCACTATATACCTAGTTCAGGTGCTCTTTCTCAGAATAAACTTTCCTCCAATACCAACTTGCACCTGTATTAGGCATATAGTCCCACCAATTCTCTCCTCTAACATAAACCTAGCTAATAATCCATTTTATCCAAACATTATCCTGTTTGGATGAAACAGCCCATACATACTTTCTAAGATTGCCAAAATTCCACACTACTACATTCCTAATTAAACCCCAAGGCCTCCTTCTATTTTGCTATAACACAATTGTTCCCAAGCCACAACTCCTAATTTACTGCTAAATGCTTGCCCACTCTGCAAGAATTCCCCGCATGTCTTTGTTACTTGATGTAATACCTTTTTACGTGATATAGATACCTGAGCCCAGTACACGTGCAAACTAACACTAGAGGAAAAAAGTCCAAGGGCTGCGGTCAAAAGGGGCCTAAGGGCTGCGCTTTTTGACCGCAGCCATTGGACTAGCAGCCCTTGGCATTTTGCGGTTTTTAACCGCAACCCTTAGCGCGTTAAGGGCTGCGGTCAAGGCAAAACCGCAGCCCTTGATGGTTAAGGGCTGCGGTTAAGGGGAAAAACCGCAGCCCTTGGTGAGTTAAGGGCTGCGGTTTTTCCTCTTAACCGCAGCCCTTAACCCACTAAGGGCTGCGGTTTTTTTAAAACCGCAGCCCTTATGACCCAAAAAAAATTAATTTTTTTTTTTTTTTGCAATTTTTTGTCCTAAATGATCCAATAATAGTTACATATATATATAAGTATCACTTTTCATTGCAACTTATGTTATTCATACAAATATAAAGAAAATAGCAACAAATTAAAACGTAGTAGTTGAGCATAAACTCCGGCATCAACACCAACATCTGCCCAACCACCAACACCATCTGCAACACCAATCAATTGTTTTTATATACATATGAAGTGAGCATCTTCTCCTCCAGTTTCTACCTTGTTAGGATGTGGCAGGTAGGATGATCCTGAATGAAGCTTTAAGGTTCTTTGGACTACTTGTTTACTGCAGTGAATAAAAGCAAAGTGGATCACTATATAGAACTTGTCAGCCTGTCATCTTCCCAAATCAGAAGTTTCAAACATCATGATTTCTCTTAGCAGTGATGTATGTGTCTAATTAAATAACATATTTATAGATTTTCACGGATTTATAAAGTAGTAATATGCAATAATACGGCTACCTCCTACTAAGCACCCATGCACTAAAAAATATAAGTTTCCATCTAAATGTAAGAGAGAATGGTGAAATATTTCCTCTACTCTCAATTTACCTGTTACTATTTACATATATAGTGTAAATAGTTGTTACCCTTAAAAATTATATGAATAGACAGAGCACAAAATAGAGCATTTTATTAAGACAAAAGCTCCACCAAAATATTTACAAAGATATTATTGGTACATTGTGTCGAAACTCTTTGGCAATTCACCCAACTAAATAGCTGAAATTGGTTCATTGCATATCTTTCAAATTTACCAACCAAAGCAAGTATACTCGAACCCATTTCGAAAAGAAAATATTTGGTGAAGGGGAGGGCATACCAGGCAAATGTATCTGTAGGATTTTCAAGCAGCCCTAGGACTGCCCTCTTTTGTTTCTTACATGATGCTGAGACAGTTTGACTGGGTAAAGATTCATGAACGGGCTGCCCATATGCCTTTCTCCAGTCCCTGCCAAAGTTATTCAACATGGTTCTCGTCAAAAGACAGAATTATCACTCATCATCAATCACCTTATATTTGATACACACATTTTGCAAAAATTAATAAACATGAAATATGTTAAACCTTATGGTCTAAATCATATCATCACAGTTGACCCTTGATAGAAGCTCCCTGTGTTCCTCATCAGATACCCTCATCAAATAAATTTTATAACAATTTGCTTAACATTATTGAAAAGGCTGCCACAACATTAAAGTATTGCTCAACATTATTGATTTCTCTTTATCATATCATCACAGTTGACACTTGATATAAGCTCCCTGTGTTCCTCATCAGATACCCTCAACTCCTTGAATACTTGTGCAACTAAGAACTACCAATTCAAGCTAGAAGAAAACTAGAACTACTGTTATACTAAAGCTCAAAACAAGCATAAAAACAGAAACAACAAGCTAAGTGTCCATAACTTGAACATTTCATGAATTTGCCCTAGATATGAAGAACTTGTGACATTTTTATAACTTTCCTGAATACATTGGTAAAAGTATCTGGAAGATATACAACCAAACTGCACAATATATAACATAGAGAAGCATCAAATTTAGAATCAGTCGTCTTGTAGGCTGGACAAAGGAGGATAGAGCAGGAAGAGGAAGGTGGAGGTATCAAGATAGTATACATAGAGACCAATGATAATGGTGGCAGCACAAGGAGATAATTGGAGGAGGAATCATAGAGCAGTGTTGAAAGTGTAGGTCTATATGTGTGATGATGGTGGTTAATTTGAAACTGCAAGGAGTAAGAGTGGTGACAGATGAAGAACCATTAAATAACAGAAAGTTAATAGAAGTGATAAAGGAAGAGGTAGGAAAACAAGGTTTCTGTTATTGAGATGTTCATTCAGCTTCAATTCCATCAATTCCTTGTAGTTTTCCTTGCTTTCCTACTTCTTCTTGCTTTATCACTTCGATGGAACAGATGAAAACATGGCCATCAATTCTATACTCTGCCCACTAGAATTGAAATGTTCATTTAGCTTCATGTTGTAGACCACCTCTCTGTTTATAATAGCATATACCTAGAACTTTAGCCCCCATAGTGAAATAATTTCAATTTGTTAACCCTAATTACAACCTAGAAACCAGATACTTCCTTACCATATCTTTGCAAAGTCGACATTTATGCTATATTTATTTCATCCTCATACAACAAGAAAAAAGAAAGAAAACTAGAAGAAAGATTCATTTGAAATGCTGAGCAAAACCATAGACATTAGTTGACTGAGACTCCACCAATGCAGAAAGAAGGATGAATCAGGAAGGATGCATCCAAGTAAGTCACACATTTATATACAACAATTTTAACATCTTACAAATAGTCTAGACATCACTTTAAATGGTAGCATCAAAGGAAAACTGAGAATTACTAATAATAGCGCCGAATCAAAATATTCAAATTTCAATTCAATGAAGCAGTAAAAAGCGACATGAATTTAAACAGCTTCACGTACAAAATCGCGATGAAGTAATTAATAATACACAAATATTTATCCAAAAAAATAAATGAAATAATACTAATAAAAGCACATAATTTCAAATTATAATTCAATAGAGTAAAAAATAACATGAATTTGAACAGCTTCACATACCAAATCGCGATAAACAAATTATACACAAAAAATTCATCCAAAAAAACGAATCAAATGATATTAAAAATAGCACCGATTCAAAAAAAAATTCAAATTATAATTCGATGGAGTGAAAAGCGGCATAAATCTTCAAGTGATTATGAACTACATTTCAGTAAAGTTATATAATTGAAAGCAAATTTAGTCACAAACTCTGGAGCTGACCTCTCCCAACCTTCCTCACCACCTCATAATCATCTTGTTCCCTATCAAACATAACAAACAAACAAACAAATTAGATAGAATTGCACACAAATTGGAATAAACAAAAACAAAAGAAAACAAGACGAACCCCCATTGAACAGTGAGAGCCTCATAATTCCAATAATCTTTGGGCCGAATCACATTAATATCGGAATAAACCCTAGCTTTCGAAGCAGCGCCAGGGGCCCACGGCGCCGAATCGATTTAGCAATTCTCTACGCCAGCGTTTCCGATATTGTCAACGACCTAATAAATCGACGTAACTCCGACGATCTCGTCGGAGGTGAGAGACTATTGAACTGCCGGATAAGAAGAGGAGAATTGAAGGAGAGATGATTGTGATTGTGAGGAAAATGAAGGTTGAAAGAGGAGAGAGAAAATGGAGAAGATGAGTTGGTGGTTTTTGAGGTCACAAAACCTCGTCGGCGAAGAAGGATGAGAAGAGAGAGATTATGCGGTGAGAGGGGACAGGGGAGAGATGGGTTAATGGGAATTGGGAGGAGAGAGACAAATAGGGTTCAGCGAAGGAGACGCGGGTTATTTCATTTTGGGCTGTTATTTCATTTTTGGCTCAAGGGAGTAACGCGGGTACACGGTTTATTTTATTTTTGGGCTGTTTAAGGGCCGCAGTTATCCCAAAAACCGCAGCCCTTAATTTAAGGGTTGCGGTTTTTGAATTAACCTCATCCCTTTTATCACTGAAGGGCTGCGGTTTTGGGCTAACCGCAACCCTTCACTATTAAGGGCTGCGTTTTGTAATGAACCGCAGCCCTTGCGTTTTTTTCCACTAGTGTAAGCAGCACAAAATTGATGAGTTGTGTTTTATAGTAGATAAATAGAAGGATATTCTCATTTGCAGCACAATATTAATTCATCTGCAAAACACAAGTGAGTGAGCTTCATTTGTTTGCACCCAGGGTGAAACTTCGTCTCATCTAAATCACCATATTTTGTCAAATTTTTTGACAAATATTTCATATAAATCACAAGTAGCAAATGTGACATAGGCTCACCTTGCCTCAATCCCCTAGAAGACTTGAAAAAACCCTTGATTGAACCATTCAACATCAAGGAAAACATGGGAGTGGTTACACATTCCATCACCAATTGAACAAATGAACTTGGAAATCCCAACCATTATATTGTGGACTATGTACCTCCCATGGACAAATCCTCCTTGATTCTCAATAATTCAATCAGTAAGAACTTGTCTCAATCTACCACAGAACACCTTAGCGACACATTTATATATAGTGTTTGCATTAGTTGTAGCTATTTGCATTAACTGTTAGCGGTTAGCTGATTTGACTAGCTGTTTGTGTGAAAGTGTTTGGTAGGTAGCTGTTAGGTGAAATGACCAATAAGGATATTGGAAGAACTTATTGGAAGGAATTTTTAGTATAAATTAGTAATTACACAACTAAATTCACAAACCTCTCTTCCAAAAAGCTCATATTAGTAGCTTTTTTCAAAATTAGTTTTCTGGGCTCTAACCTCTCTCAAGCAAACACCCCCATAACTTTGTGCATCAAATGGTATTTTTGAACAGATGTTAACTCCACTTCAACATATTGTAACTATCCACGATTTGAATGCATTAATTCTTGACCTTGATCATCTTGTGGTAAGCTTTCAGTTCAGCTGCTTGTATCTCAGGAAAGCCAGTTTTATTCATCTCCTTCAAAGCTGCCTTAACAATCTTCAATTTCTTCATAAGCACAAATATTTTAGTGCCTTGAATTTGAGTACTCTAAGCCTTTCTAATTATTTCCCCAAATTGAGGAGATAATATTCACATTGTATAATACTTGAAAGGTGATCTTATACCTTCCCTTACTTTTGGATATATAGTCAGTAGTGTTGGTGAATGATCAAATTCACCTTCACTTTGAAAGAAAACCTCAGCAGATGAATGTGTACCTTGCCATGCCTAATTCATTAGTATTTCGTCCAATTTAGAGAATACTTTAACATTGCCTTGTTGTTTATTGTTTCCTGTGAAGAAATTTCCGGTACTTTTGATATCAATGATTACACAATGCATCATATACATTATTATATTAATATCATTTCAGCTTCTCTAACTTGGAAGCCTATTCTTTCATTTGTAGTCATCACACATTTGAAATCACCACGCTAAATCCATGGATCATGTGTATTCAACAACTTTAAATCTTCCCACAATTCATCTCTTTTAGCTCTCTCATTAAAAACATATACAAAAGTACATGAAAATTCTGTTATGCCATTTATAGGTTGAATAAAGCAGCGCAAAAGATGACATTTAAACTACCTGATTTTGAGGATCCTACCACCATCATGAAAACTAGATTTTGTTGTAAAACACCAACCGTTGAGAATTCTCTGGTAAAGACTCCCTAGATTATTAATCTTTGCTTTAGTTTCCGAGAGAGTAACAACACCGACATATAGCTTATGAATGTAATTATTCACACCAATTTGTGTTCTTAGTGCTGTTAATCGATCTCTTTTACGTTCCACACAACAAACTATCCATTAAGGATGGGAGGTCCCCCCTTCCCTGCTCTTTATCAGCCATAACCTCTCTTGAAACAACTTCTTTTCCATGTTGCATTTCTTCATTGTTAACATGTAGTTCCTGGAAATGAAAATGAGTTATAGTCTGCTGAGTAAGGATGTTCTAACTTTAATAGACTTTAAAGCTCTTTGAAAACCTTCTTGATCGACATCAAACTCCTTAGTCATAGATAAATCTGCTTGTTTGTTTCCTGTTTCCCGTCTGTTTACTATGGCAGGTTGCTAAGTAACTGGCTTTGGAACCAAAACTTGCCTCACTTTCTTCATTCTACACACTTCTTATTCATGTCCAAATCCCTTATAGTTAGTGCATACATTGAGTAGGCTTCCATTCAAATGTTACTAGCACAACAGTTAGGACACCATGTTTATTCATAAAATGAATCTGTCCAGGGAACATTTGATCTATCTTCACTTCAATTATAGTGCAAGCACATTGCAACTTCTCACGATTCCTAGTAGCATCATCACTCTGTATTGCATCACCAATATGTGAATCAATCTTATGTATAGTCTTTTCTCCCCAATACTTCAATCAAAGCCTCAATTGTACCCATACTAGCAGTGTTTGAAATCTTACTTCTCAAAATCCATATTTGGAGTCCAAGGTTTTTGTATCACAGGTTTGCTATCTAGGAAATAATGTTAAGCTAAGACCTTATCTCTTACATCATTTGCCATAAATCTAACAAGAAAGATACATCTCTTCACTATAGCTACTTTATCAACATTATATGTGCTCCAAATTCTCCTGATAAAGCGCTCCATACTTGTATTGGAGGATTAACACCTACTACACAACGCATTAGAGATGAATTCCGATATTTGATTTCATCTTGTATATCTTCCAGGTGAATACGCATTGGTTCCAATCCAATCATCTCCTCATATAGCAATCCAGTGTTATTCACGTTTTCATTATTAATTTCATCCTCATTCCTGACATTGTTCACATTCTCAATCACAATATCATTATCATCAGCTAGTTCTTCAACTTGTTGCAAGATTGGAACAAAGGAATAATTACCTGCATTCACTGTTCAGTTACTAGATTGAGGTAGATTGTCTTAGCTATGATGAATGGATTGTAACCATCATTAAATATGTGCCTCATCTCCAATTGTTGTTGCAATTATTAAATCAAAATTTTTGGTGTAAGAATTTCACTAATCCCTATACCGAAATCCTGAGCCTCCACTACCATTATCTAATCCATTGAACGAGTTCTCAAAGCATGAGAGTTCGATGTAGGACCAAGAGCCTTCTTTTTAGCCTTGCCATGGCGACGGTATAAAAAATAGTAATTATGCACCGAGAGAAAACTTGGAGAATATTCACATGTTAATGAGTTGTGCACCAAATAGGCATATATATCCTATTTATTTGCAATAAGGGTATGTTTATCGCGGTCTCGGAATTCAGTCTGAAGCAAAGACTTGCCAAAGTCTTGATGAGTTTGACGCGATAATGTACAACAAAGTTGGAGTGAGTCTTGGAAAGAGTTTTGGTTTCCAAAACTCTGACAAAGACTCACTTTGTCTTTGTTGCCATGTCCCACCAACAAAAAGCAACGGCACAATTCATAATTTTGTTACAAATTTAACAATTCAACGGCACAAATTACTTCCAACGGCACAATTTGTACAAATTGTATAATTTGTATAATTTATTGTATAATAATTTGTAATAATGCCTATAAATAACTCTTTGTGTACAACTTATTTTTTACATTCTCCTATATATATTCTCCCATATCAATTTCTCTTTTCTCTCTATCCTCTAAAAAAAATCCATCTATTATATTTTTAATGGATCCAAATCAGAATTTTGATTTAAACTCCCTTATGAGTTTGTTTCAAAATAATCCTCAATTTCAAACATTTTTAGCTCAACAAAATCAATACCAAAATTCCCAAAATACAAATTTTTCTAACCCCAATCCCAGTAGTATGGGTAATGCACAAGTGCAAAATTTTACCCAATTTCTCCAAACTCCAAATAACCAATATACTCCTACTAGTCAAAATATTGACCAACCTCCTTTTACCCCCATTAGTATTGGGTCCAATTCCGACAACGCATTTGTAGATAATGCGGGTATTGAAGAGGCGGAGAATATTGACGTTACTACAACTACTCGTACTGCTGCTCGTACTACATCACGTCGCAAAGTAAGTCAGCCTAAAGAGAAAAAAGGGTTAACTTGGACGATAGAAGATGAAACACTTCTTGGTATTGCATGGATTAATACTACTAAAGATGAAGTGAATGGCAATGCACAAAGAGCCGATGCATACTGGGGGAAAATTTGTGCATTCTTCAATGAAAATAGGCAAACAAATCAAGCTGAACGAGAGGTAAACCCTTGCAAACAGCATTGGTGGGCAATTAATAATGCACTTGGAAAGTTTGCAGGGTGTTATGCCAAGTATGAAAAGAGGAGTGGGTTTAATGAAGCTTTGAAGCTCTCGGAGGCTCGTGCACTTTACCAAAGTCTCTACAATTCCAAGTTCCAATACGATCATGTGTGGAGTATTGTGTGTGAAACTAATAAGTTCAAAGCTGAACTAAAGAGCAAACGTAAGAAAGACAACGATAGTGATTCGTCAAAAAGGAACAAGATTTCTGAATCAGGAGACTACACAGCAAGTGGGGAGGATGTTGAGGGTTTTGATGAAGTTGATGAGCCCCGACCAACAGGTCAACAAGCTGCAAAGAAACAACTAGCTGCCCAGAGGAAAGGAAAAAGCACCCAAAGTGATCATAGTGAAGCCATATCAGTTGCAAAAAATATTGAAGAGTCACGTGTACAATCAATGAGTCGTATGGCAGATTTGAAGGAGCAGGAGCTCGAAAACCAACTACTTTGTGCCGATGTCACCAAGATGGCTCCTTTGCAAAGAAAGATTCATGAGAAGAAGTTGCAAGCACTTGCAGAAAAATATGGATGGACTTTTGATGATTAGGTTGCTTACAACTTGCAAAATTTGATTATGTTTATTAATGTTTATTTATGTTGTTTTAATATATTGTAGCTATGTTTCAGTTAAGCATGTTTTTATTTCATGAACTTATGTTACTTCTTAATATTAATAATAATTAATTATTTTCGATGAATTGTACAATCAAACGTATGATTCATACATGGGGGGTGACACTTCCACAGATTTAGTAGATGATATTCTAAATCATGTCATTGAAGATACATCACCTTCAAACATTAGTAAAATAAGAAAGAAAAGAAAATACACAGAAAGAAAGCGTGAAGAAGGGCATGAGCGCATATGGAATGATTACTTCTCAAGTGACTCGGTATATGATGCACAACAATTTCGCCGAAGATTTCGAATGAGAAAGGAGTTATTCCTTCGCATCGTCAATGCCCTCGAAAATCATTCTCCATATTTCCAACAAGGAATTGATGCTCTTGGTAGAAATTCTCTCTCCCCACTTCAAAAATGTGTTTCTGCCATTCGATTATTGGCTTATGGAGTGGCTGGTGATGCTGTAGATGAATACGTGCGAATAGCTGGAAATACGGCACTACAATGCTTGAAGAATTTTTGTAAGTGTGTGATTGAGGTTTTTGAACCTCATTACTTAAGAAGGCCAACAGTCGATGACACCCGACGTCTTCTTCAAATCGGGGAATCCCGCGGATTCCCTGGTATGCTTGGTAGTATCGATTGTATGCATTGGCAATGGGATAAATGTCCCACGGCATGGCAAGGTCAATACACTGGGGGTCATCAAGGTGTACCAACAATGATATTAGAAGCTGTTGCTTCTTATGATTTATGGATTTGGCATGCATATTTTGGTGTTGCAGGATCTAACAATGATATCAATGTCTTGGATCGATCCCCTGTATTTGATGAGTTGCTTGAAGGTCAAGGTCCCGAAATCCAGTACACGATAAATGGAAGCACGTATAATATAGGATACTATCTTGCGGATGGTATCTATCCTGAATGGCCTGTATTCGTCAAAACCATTCCTCGAGCGAACATGCTATCCGAGAAAAGAAAACTATTTGCTCAACATCAAGAAGGTGCAAGGAAGGATATAGAACGAGCTTTCGGGGTGCTCCAAAAGAGATTCGCGATTGTTTGCAACCCGGTACGTTTATGGAAAAAAAGTGAAGTTGGTGATATCATGAAAGCATGCATCATATTACATAATATGATTATTGAAGATGAAAGAGATGATACTGAAATGAGCACTAGCGTTAATTATACAGTAGCAAGGAATCAAAGGGAAAGTCCACAACTTCATACTGGTCGGCTTAGAAATTATTATGTAAACCGAAGTAGGTACTTTGAAAATCATACGCGAATTCGCAACCGAGCACAATGCCACCAACTGCAGCATGATTTGGTAGAACACATATGGTCGCGTTTTGGAGGAGAGGCTAATTAAATTTCGTGTGTAATTTTCTATTTCGTGTGTACTTTTCTATTTCGTGTGGCTGCACTTCTTTTATGTTTTAGCAATTATATATGCAATTAATTATGTTTATGAATGCCTTTAAATTATGTCATTATTTCAAATGTACTCAATTTGTGTCCCATAATTTATATAAGATTAAGGTAATCTTAAAAATCTTAGATAAATAATTATATAAATTGTAATTTTAATGTTATAATAATTAGTAAATATTTAAACTATATATTCTCATAACATATTAAGTTAATAATGTTATAGAAAAAAAAACATGAAAATGATTAAATATAAAATAATATGTTAAACTTTTGATAGAGAGTCTGGAGAGAGTCTGAGGGATAAAATGTAAAAGTGGAATGAGTCTGGAGTAAGTCTGAAGAATAAAAAGTAGGTAAAAGTTAGTGGAAAGCTGATGTGGCACAGTCTGAAGTTTGGGTTTGGGTCTGAGGGATAAACACACCCTAAGTTGTAAACATGGGTTATTCACTTGCAGAATATTCACTAATTAACAACTTGTGATTTTAACTGTCTCTACTATAATAGGTAACCACTCAGTTACACCCTATTATACTCTCTAGAGTTCAACTCTCAAGTTCCTTTGTGAACTTGAGTTCCCAACAATAGTTTCGACAACTATTGTTCTTCTCACAACTTAGCTATAAGTCCTCTTTTGCCTCTCTCATGCTCACAATACAAAGGATTATACTCAAAACGCTTAACCCCGAAAGATTTACAATATTTGGTTAACTTTGGAAGAATGAACATAAAAACAGTAAGTATGAACTCTCTTAGGAATAAAGGACTCTATAGACACTTAGAATATTTTTTGCTTTTGTCAGACACACATAGAAAATGAAATATTTCGATCTATTTATAGTCAACCAAATACTGAATACTCCTTGAGTAACTTCCTACAATTCGGACCACGAACTCCATGTTTCATTAACTTGGGAACTAAGGACTAATACTAACTTCACTAACTACTCAAACATGATACTTAGAACGACTCGGAAAATAAGTAAAAGTGACGATGAATTAATAAACGTGCACTTCATTTATTTTATTTTAACCAAAAACCTATTTGTAATTGAAATACTTTTCCTAAAAACGCTGTTAAAAAGATATTTAACAAAATATTTTCATTTATTTATTTTAAACAAAATCTGTTTTAAAATCTATCTACGAACTTCTTTCCTAAAATTGAGGATACATATCTTCACAAGTTAAGTTTTTCTTTCCCTCCAAGTTTTCTCGCGGTGCACGTTGCTAACGTGCACTGAAGCCATGGCAAGAAAATCTGGAGGTCGAGGGAAGAACGTAGAAAATCCTAGAGGTCCTTCGGATTCTCAAGCGCTTAAGACTCGATCATTGGATGAACTAATTGGTATTTGAAGCTCTGGAGTTTGGTAATGGCATTGGTGAGGTGATTACTCCAAAATCTTCGATTCAATTGTTGAAACAGTAATCGGGGATTCGTCATACATTCAATAAATGGCTGGATTCGATTCATCGCAATTCAAGTTCTCAATCGCAATTCATTCATTGCTTTGTTCAGCCTATTAGTGGTCATGTTGGCTTTTTCTACACCTTCATTTATGCATTCAAGGAAAGCGGTAGAAGAGAGCAATTCTGGAGAGATTTAAGAATGTTGTGTATTGCTGAGCCTTGGATTTTACTTGGAAATTTGAATTGTGCAAGGAGTGTGGATGAAAGAATTGGTCTTCTGTAAGAGGTATGGAAATGGAACCTATTAATAGGTGTTTGTAGGAGTGTGGTCTTGATGATATAAGAAGTACTGGTCGTTTCTTTACTTGGAATAACAAGCAACATGGTGCTGCTAAAGTGTATTCTAAGTTGGATAGAATTTTGGCCAACGAGAAATGGTTAGATATATATGATACAGTAGAAGGTAGATTTATGCCTGAAGGGGAGTTTAATCACTCTCCTGCCATTCTCTCTGTTTATCCTAGAATGGTTGAGGGGAGGCCACCTTTCAAATATTTCACAATGTGTAGATTATCTCCTTAGTTCGCAGATTGTATTACAAGATGTTGGAACACTGAGATTCATGGAACTAAAATGTTTGCGGTTGTGAAGAAATTGAAATTGATTAAGCAAGCCTTGAAATATTTAAACAGGACTGGATTTCATGATATCCAGGCAGCAGATATTACAGCTCATCAAGACATGATCAAAGTGTAGGAATATATAGATGCATATAGCGGAATTTCAGGAAACAATTTCCTAACATCTATCATAGGATCGCAAACATAATCAAACATATGAATCATTCAATAGGGATTAAATATCAAACCTTTGTAGCGTGATTTCCCTGTTGTATGCAAGCTTTGAAGATCCGAGAGCCCCAAGTGTTGCTCCTCTAATCAGTCCACGAGCACCAGTTGAACACCAACGTTTGCTAGAACGGAAGAGAAGAAATCTCTTGCTTTTAATGGTATAGGCGCCGGTTAGGGAGAATAGATTTAGGGTTTCTCTTTCTCTCTCTAAAGAAAAGAAACTGACTAATGAACTGATTACCTAAACCCTAATATTATATCCTATATATAATAGAAGAGTCATAGGTTAGCTAGGAGAACTAATTCTCCTCCTATTCCCCTTTGGACCGGCCCAATCCTAATCCTAAATGGATTTGGATTGTTTTGTCCAACTTGTGCTACAATGTGTGACCTCATAGGATTAATCTATTTTAGTTATAGGCCCAATCAATATTGTCCTATTAATCATATTTATTCTCTAGCAAGTAAATACGATTACTAAAATAATTAACTTTATTATCTTCATAATAACATTCCTATTTATATTTAGTAATTGCCGGAATGTCTAAGGACATATTCCTTCAATCTCCCACTTGTCCGAAGACAAGAGCGCAATGTTAAATTCCTTAAGTCACTTAATGTCAAATTTGATAACACAATGTTATTCTCAAATTTTGTTCCTTGATCGCTGAGTTCGAACTGCTCAAATAAAGATTAACTCCTTAATCCTATTCCGCATGGCCATGCAGTTTTCCAGTTCTCGCTCATCAAGAGGCCCAGACACCATTCCTATTTTATAGGAGGACTTATCCACTCTTGTATGACCATAACTCCCACTCAATTCTTAGCCCACCTGATCACTGCCTTTATAACCTCCTTTTACGGCGCGGCGTTTAACAGTGTCAAAGTTAAACTAATTATATTGTGGTTATTAAGACATACTCATGTCTAAGGAATCCACTAAATATAGTAGTTTGATTCTACTTTTAGAATCTAATTAGGTCAAATCTCAATGTATCAACTATACATCCATATAATCAATTAGACATCTCTATGTCTCCATAGCCCATGGAACTGCGCTATCAATTAATTATATGCTAGTCTTTTAAATAAATCACTTATGTCCAATTTAGTGATTTAGACTAGGGACTTTAAATAAATTGTGATTTTCAGTTCACTTTATAGGGTTCCATTATCAAAACGTTTTCGATAATCCTATTTGAAAACACAAATTATTTGGACATTTTATTTAATACTAAACCAAGCAATTAAATAAGAACGAAATTTTATTGATAAACATTCAAAGCATAATAAATGTCTTTACAATTGTAAACATGAAGTAAACAACCTAAAGCCATTCTCCCATATGCTTAAGCCCCATAGACCTAGTATGACACTCATGCTTAGGTTGAGCAAGCGGTTTAGTCAGAGGATCTGCTACGTTATCCTCAGTATGAACCTTGCTTACTTTCACATCCTCTCTACCAACGATTTCTCGAATGAGATGGAATTTCCTGAGCACATGTTTAGACCTTTGATGCGATCTGGGTTCCTTCGACTGAGCAATGGCACCATTGTTGTCACAATACAACTCAATGCCATTCTCAATGCTAGGAACTACACCAAGCTCACCAATGAACTTTTTGATCCAAACAGCTTCCTTTGCTGCATCAGCTGCTGCAATATACTCAGCCTCTGTTGTAGAATCCGCGATGGTACTCTGCTTAGAGCTCTTCCAGCTCACAGCTCCTCCATTGAGACAAAATATGAAACCAGATTGCGATCGGAAATCATCTTTGTCACTCTGGAAGCTTGCATCGGTGTATCCAGTAACAACCAACTCATCATCTCCACCATATACCAAAAAATTATCCTTAGTCCTTCGCAAGTACTTAAGGATGTTTTTCGCTGCAATCCAGTGCGCATCTCCTGGATTTGACTGGTATCTGCTGCATATACTCAAAGCATATGCAACATCCGGTCGAGTGCATATCATGGCATACATAATGGATCCTACTGCAGAAGCATAGGGAACATTACTCATACGCTTGATCTCATCAGGACTCGAAGGACACTGAGTCTTGCCAAGTGTTATGCCATGTTGCATGGGAATGAAACCTCTCTTGGAGTTTTCCAGCTTGAACCTCGCAAGAACCTTATCAATATAAGTCTCTTGACTAAGTCCAATCAGCCTTTTCGACCTATCTCTATAGATCTTTATTCCCAATATGTACTCGGCCCTCTCCTAGGTCTTTCATAGAGAAACAATTTTTAAGCCATTCCTTGAGCGACTCAAGCATGGTCTTATCATTTCCTATGAGAAGTATGTCATCTACATACAAGACCGAAAAAGTAATACTACTCCCACTTAACTTCTTGTATACACAAGATTCCTCTTCATTTCTGAGAAAGCCAAATTTCTTGACTGCCTCATCAAACCTGAGGTTCCAACTCCTTGATGCTTGCTTTAGTCCATAAATGGACTTCTTAAGCTTGCATACCCTCCCTGGATTTTGTAGATCTTCAAAACCTTGAGGTTGTGTCATGTACACATCCTCTTTCAAGAACCCATTCAAGAAAGCGGTTTTGACATCCATCTGCCATATTTCATAGTCATGAAAGGCAGCAATCGCAAGGATTATCCTAATGGACTTCAGCATGGCTACTGGTGAGAAGGTTTCATCATAATCAATACCATGAATTTGTTTGAAACCTTTCGCCACCAACCTTGCTTTGAAAACACTAATGTTTCCATCCTTGTCTGTTTTCAACTTGAAAATCCATTTGCATCCAATGGGTTTTACCCCATCAGGCAAATCAACCAAGTCCCATACTTGATTTTCAGACATGGAATCCATTTCAGATTTCATGGCCTCAAGCCATCTTTCGGAGTCTTGACTATCCAAAGCATCTTTGTAGCTAGTAGGCTCTTCTGATTCTAAAATCGTTATTTCAGAACTTTCAGTCAAAAGGAAATCAATATATCTCTTTGACGGAATGATGGTCCTACTAGACCTACGTTGGGGAACAACAGAAGAAGTTTCTACCTCACTAGGTTGAGTGACTTCGCATGGAGTATCTCCAAGTGGGACGGTAGGAGGTACGTGAATTGAATGCACCACCTCCTGAGCATTTTCATGCCGGGCCGCCTCTGATGAGGTGTTAACCTCACCCATTTGTTGCTCATCTCGAACTTCTTCGAGATATACATTTCTCCCACTTGTTTTTCTGGAAGTAAACTCCTTTTCCAGAAAGACACCATTACGAGCAACAAACACTTTGTTTTCGCTTTGGTTGTAGAAGTAGTATCCCTTAGTCTCTTTTGGGTAACCCACAAAGAGACATTTATCGGATTTGGGTGAAAGCTTATCAGAAAGTAAACGTTTTACATAAGCTTCACAACCCCATATCCTTAGAAAAGACAATTTTGGAACGTTTCTTTGTCCACATTTCATATGGTGTCTTTTCCACTACTTTGGATGGTGCTCGTTAAGTGTGAATGCCGTTGTTTCAAGCGCAAATCCCCAGAATGAAATAGGAAGATCAGCAAGACTCATCATGGATCGAACCATATCAAGTAGAGTTCGATTCCTTCTTTCAGAAACGCCATTTAACTGTGGTGTTCCTGGCGGAGTCCATTGTGAAAGTATTCCACAATCCTTCAAATGATCACCAAATTCTTGAGATAAATATTCACCACCACGATCGGATCGTAATGCCTTAATTTTCTTCCCAAGTTGGTTTTGTACTTCATTTTGGAATTCCTTAAATTTTTCAAAGGATTCCGACTTATGCCGCATGAGGTAAACATATCCAAATCTGCTCACATCATCGGTAAAAGTAATGAAGTAACTGTACCCTCCCCTAGCCAACGTACTCATAGGTCCACACACATCCGTATGTATGAGGGCTAAAAGGTCATTGGCTCTTTCACTTGAACCTGTGAAAGGAGACTTTGTCATTTTCCCCATCAAGCAAAACTCACAAGTATCAAATGATTCGAAATCAAATGATTTGAGAATTCCATCTTTATGAAGTTTCTCAATGCGCTTTGAGCTTATGTGGCCTAATCGACAATGCCATATGTATGTAGGGTTTGAATCATTTGTTTTATGTTTCTTGCTGTCTATGTTATAGATGTGGGTTTCTAAGTCTAGCACATATAAACCATTTGATAACTTAGCGGAGACATAGAACATATCATTCAAATACGCAGAACAACAATTGTTCTTTATTGTAAATGAATAACCTTCGGAATCCAAAACAGGAATCGAAATAATGTTCTTTGTGATAGCAGGAACATAATAACAATTATTAAGTTCTAAGACTAATCCTGAAGGTAAAAGTAGACTATATACTCCCACTGCCAATGTAGCAACTCGTGCTCCATTGCCAACGCGAAGATCTACTTCTCCCTTTCCCAATGTTCTACTTCTTTTGAGGCCTTGCATATTACAAATAATGTGCGAACCACAAGCGGTATCAAATACCCAAGAAGCAGAAGTTGCTAAGTTAATTTCTATAACATACATATCTGAACTAGAAACTCCTTTCTTTTGATCCTTCAGATACTTTGGGCAATTACTTTTCCAATGACCAACCTTGTTACAGATGTAACAATAGTGCTCATCAGCAACTTTTGGTTTTGGTGTAACGATTCCCAAATCCCTTTCAATTGCAATGAAACGTTCAGCATTCAATTTGTCCTTCGAAAGGACGGAGCGCAAATTACAAGTAGAATTGTTGGTGTTGATATTGTTGTTACTAGACATAATTACTACAACAAATAATAAAGCAAGATTCAATCAATGTTTATCAATAAAGCAATAATTAAACAAATTTTAATTACTACTACCCTTTATTCAAAATGAAAGTCCCCTATTGAATAAAGAAATAACCAAGATCCCCTCCCACTACAATCAAACGGACTTTGGCCCTGCCTTCAATTTATAGTAGTTGAGGTAAGTAAACACTTTACTAATTATAACTAATTATAATTCTTGGTAGACAGGTTAACAACTCCTTGTTTACTCCTATCTCTTAGCTTCAAAACCCAAAACTTTGTCTTTTGATGATTTTGTTGAGTAAAACCAAACATTAACATGTAAGTTTCAAAAACCTACCCTACTATCCCCGGAACTATGAGCAACACCCTGCTTTGGCAGAACCTATTACTCATGATCTAAGGCTTTATAGGTGTTGTTTGGAAAAGCAATTGAACTCAATATTACTTTTGGGGACCTAAGTTTACTAATATGGTCAATTAATAGTGAACACATGAATCAATTAACCACAAACAAACTTAGAAGCAAGCATTTAAACAAAATAAATGCAAGAGAATTACTATAAGCAATAACTAAATGATCTAGTATTGCCCCTATACTTAGGAAAATAACTAATCTTCATGAATCCTCCCTTGAATCTCCATGGATCACCATCCTTGAAACTCCTTGGATCCTCATGCTTTGATTACATAATTTGAATTAAATAAATAACTAAAATTTAAAGTTACAAAAATACAAACGATTCGCAGATCGTATTTAATTTACATTCAAATATAACGATTCGCAGATCGTAATTACTATCCTAATTTGGGCCATACTAGTCATAATATGCAAAATATTATATCACATATATTATATTAAACATCCACGCATTTATAATATCAAAATAATATAAACATAAACGATTTACTTATTAACAATTAATAAGCAAATAAAACTTTCCATAATAATCATAAAACTTAACAAATTTAAGCTAGAAATTATTTAGGAAACTTTATTATTTTAATTCAATTACTTATTTAAATATGGCTAGAATAATCTTTATTAATCTCAATTTGCATTAAAGGAAATCTTGGATTTATGCTCAAAGAAGTAAATCATATTTTAGTTTCCAAAAAAAATTTTTTTTTTTTTTAATTTTTTTTTTTTTAATATTATGGGTTGACCGTTGACCAGCAGCACAAGGCTGCCAGTCAACAGCCAAACCGCAACACCCACAAAACTTCACGCAGAACCCGAACGAAACCAGCAGCAGGGCTTCAAACCCCAACGCTGCTTGCAGGTCACACGCCCATACTGTTCGTCGCCGGCCAGAAGCAAAGCCGCCGGCCAGCCCGCACCGTGCCGCAGACCCGATTCTGCCGGTACGCCCAGCCACCAGCATGGCCGACCAAAAAACCCTGGCCAGCAAGGCTGACAGCACTCACGCCGCCCCTGTTCCTTTGCCACCGACCCATAACTTCCCTCCATCGTGGCTCCACCGCCGCAGGTGGGGCCACCCAGCCATGGTGGGTTTCCTTTTTGAATTTTGTAACAATTTACCAAAATTCTAATTAATCTTTAATTAACAATTTATTTAAAGATTTAGGATTTAATTAGGTTATAAAAATCCGAAAATTTGTAGCAGAATATTTGAATCAATCAACAAATCTTAAACAAATTTTAAGTTTCTTGAGGTTAGATTTCAATGTATAATCTTTATTAACATTAAATCCAACAAGAATTCAAAATTAGGGCAAAAACTCAAATTATTTCCAAAAATTCAGAAAATTAACAATTAAATTCCGAAAATTTCAAAAATAATTTTTAGGGTGATCTACTGAATTATCTTAACAAATAAAATCAAACATTTTAATTTTTATCCTTAAATTCTATGAATAATCAAATTAAACATAAAAGTTAACCAAAATTCATAAATAATATGATAAAATTCGAAAATTAGTGGGAAAAATAATCAAATTATTTACAGCCATCATATTATTCAAGATCTATGTGGGTGATGAACATTAGATTTATTTAACAAATTAAAAATCAAATCTTTAATTGTTAACAAATTATTTCAATGATTAATCGAATTAAACATAAATAATTTTAAATCTAACAAAAAAATTTATAAAAATCCGAAAATTTTAGAGTGAATTAAACAATTTATTTCGACCATAGTATAAAAAAAACGGAACTTTATAAAATTATTTGAGCATAAATCACAATTAAATCAATTATTTACAATTTCCAATCAATTAATATCAAATATTAATTATGCAAATTCAAGCCATAATAAATCCTCCCTTAATTGAATAAAAATAATAACTTTGCATACAATTATATGATCATATGAATATTATGAATTCGGCAAAACTGATACCACTGTAGGAATATATAGATGCATATAGCGGAATTTCAGGAAACAATTTCCTAACATCTATCATAGGATCGCAAACATAATCAAACATATTTTACATTCAATAGGGATTAAATATCAAACCTTTGTAGCGTGATTTCCCTGTTGTATGCAAGCTTTGAAGATCCGAGAGCCCCAAGTGTTGCTCCTCTAATCAGTCCACGAGCACCAGTTGAACACCAACGTTTGCTAGAACGGAAGAGAAGAAATCTCTTGCTTTTAATGGTATAGGCGCCGGTTAGGGAGAATAGATTTAGGGTTTCTCTTTCTCTCTCTAGAGAAAAGAAACTGACTAATGAACTGATTACCTAAACCCTAATATTATATCCTATATATAATAGAAGAGTCATAGGTTAGTTAGGAGAACTAATTCTCCTCCTATTCCCCTTTGGACCGGCCCAATCCTAATCCTAAATGGATTTGGATTGTTTTGTCCAACTTGTGCTACAATGTGTGACCTCATAGGATTAATCTATTTTAGTTATAGGCCCAATCAATATTGTCCTATTAATCATATTTATTCTCTAGCAAGTAAATACGATTACTAAAATAATTAACTTTATTATCTTCATAATAACATTCCTATTTATATTTAGTAATTGCCGGAATGTCTAAGGACATATTCCTTCACAAAGCTCAGGTTTTGATACATCAAAATCCTAGCAATATTGAATTGGTTGAAGCTGAGTTAGGTGTTGTGCATGAGTACAAGTTAAATCATCAAGTTTATGTGGAGTTTTTGAAGCAAAAAGCAAAGTTAAGCTGGGTAAAGGATGGTGATCAGAATACCAGTTTATTTCATAAAAGCATCAAGGCCAGGAAGATTCAAAACACAGTTAATGTTATTAATGATGCTAATGGGGAGTGGAAAGATAATACTTCTGAAGTTACAGAGGCCTTCTTGTCTTATTATCAGAATTTGCTAGGTTCTGTTCACAGCAATAGAAGATTAGTGGTGGCTCAAATTATTCAAAATGGTCCTCTTATCACTGATGAGCATAGGCAGATCCTAACTGCTCCTTACACAGCAGCAGAAGTGAAAAGTGCTTTGTTCTCTATTCCTGGAGACAAGGCTCCAGGGCCATATGGGTTTGGTTGTCATTTTTTCAAAGACACCTGGGAGATCATTGGTAGGGATATATAACTAAAGCCATTCTTGATTTCCTTGCTGGAAGGAAGTTGCTAAAAGAATTGAATGCTACTGTGATTACATTAGTGCCTAAAAGTATATGTCCTAACCAAGTTAGTGATTTTAGGCCTATTTCATGTTGTAATACACTTTATTAGTGTATTATTAAGATCATTTGTAGGAGGTTGAGAAGAGTACTACCTGATATAATTGCTGAGAATCAGGGAGGGTTGTACAAGGGAGATATATTGTGCATAATGTAATGGTAGTGCAAGACCTTGTGAAAGGGTATGGTAGGAAAAGTTCTAGGCCTAGCTGTATGATTAAGCTTGATCTACATAAAGCTTATGATATAGTTGATTGGAGTTTCTTAAAGGAGATGCCTGTCCATTTAGGTTTTCCTGAGGAGTTTATTGAGATGATTATGGAGTGTGTGGCTACTCCAGATTTTCCTTACTGGTGAATGGCACTATGCATGGTTATTTCAGCTAAGCTAGGGGCTTGAGGAAGGGAGACCCTATGTTTCCCTTGTTGTTTATCATTTGTATGGAGTATCTCTCAAGAATCTTGAAGAATGTGGGGAATATGCATCAGTTTCATTATCATCCTAAATGTAGGCCTATGGAGCTCAATCATATGTGTTTTGTAGAAGATTTGATTTTGTGTTGCAAAGGTGAATTCTCTTCCGTATATCTTGTTCTTCAAGCCTTCAAATTATTTTTTGATGCTTCTGGGCTTAAGGCAAATGTGTCTAAATCTTCCGTCTACTGTTGTGGAATAAGTGACAGTGAAGTGCAGAGGGTTGTGGATGTTTCAAGGTTAGCAAGGAGGCCTCTCCCGTTTAGATATTTGGGTGTTCTAATTTGCTCTAAGCGCAGTTTCTGTTGCACAATGTGATGGCTTGATTGATAAAATGGCTGCTAAGATTAAAATTTGGAGCTTTAGACATCTTTCATACTCAGCTAGGGTCTTATTGGTGAGCACGCACAGTCCTTTTAAGTCTTCATATGTACTGAGGGCAAGTTTACATTCTCCTAAAGAGTGTGTTACATGAGATTGAGAAAATATGTAGAGCATTCATCTGGAGTGGTGATGCCTATTGTACTAAACCAGGTAATGTAGCCTAGGAGAGAATGTGCAGGGGAAAATCTACTGGTGGACTTGGATTCAGGAATGTTATTAAGTGGAATATGGCAAGCATGGGTAAAATGTATGGGTTGTTGCTACCAAGCAAGATAATGTTTGGGTGAAATGGATCCATGATGTTTACTTGAAAGATACTGACTGGTGGGACTATGTTTCAAATTCTGGGGCAAGTTGGTATTGGCAGCAGGTTTGTGCTATTAAAACTCAGTTGAAGCGGATCTATTCCAAGGCTAATTTTTAGAATATGAATAGCTATTTAGTGAGGGATGTTTATGAGATGCTGATGAGAGACAAACCTCATGTCTGGTGTGGAACAGGCTAAGTGTGCCTACATATAGATTCATTGTGTGGATGGCAGTCTAGAATAAGCTGCAAACCTCTGCAAAGTTGGCTAAATATGGAGTCACAAGTTCTGCTGCTTGTTTGATTTGCAGTACAGCTGATGAAACTCATACTCACTTGTTTTTTAGTTGTCATTTCAGTCATGCTTGCTTATCTACAATTA
Source organism: Beta lomatogona (assembly GCA_947646795.1). Lineage (NCBI taxonomy): Eukaryota > Viridiplantae > Streptophyta > Magnoliopsida > Caryophyllales > Amaranthaceae > Beta > Beta lomatogona. Next base: position 2,305,615 of record CANSNZ010001289.1, read on the forward strand.
AGAATTGGCTTGGTATAAGTATTATTTATATGGACCTTCATAGACTGATTAGGTGGATTTCCAGAAGTAGGAAGTCGAAATTCAGGAAAGAGGTGTGGCTCACTAGTATTGCTATTGTGATTCATACTGTGTGGAGATGTAGAAATGAAGCTCTTTGGAATCATCACATTCCAGTTGTCTATAAATCTATAGAACACATTAAGCATTTTATTAAGACTAGGATTACTGCTGTAATGCCTGGCAAAATAGCTATAAGAAATTATAATTGGTACTACCTCCGTCCCAAAATAGTCTGAACACTTTCCTTTTATGTTTGTCCCAAATTAATCTGAACACTTCCATTCTTGGCATCGTCCCACCATTAATATATATTTTTTTTTTACACATCTTTGGCCCACACTCTACCTTTTATCAATAAAAAGTTACCCAACTTTCTCTTTCCTCTAATAAAAAAAATACCCCACCAACTCCTATCACATCAACTTTTTAAATAAAATAACATTTGATCACCACACCACAACTTATCACCTTAAAGTACATGTCCCAACAAGTGTTCGGATTTTTCTGGGACGGAGGGAGTACATGTCTTTGTAAAGAGGTGGATGTATAGGTTGTTGTCTCTTGTTTGGAGTTTGTGTCCTTACTTGAGTTCAGTTAGGCTGTAAATTTGAGTGCTTTGTTATATATATCACTTACTTGCTTAGCAAAAAAAAATTTAAGGATACATATTTTAAAACTCTTGGAAAATATGTACTAACTAAATTACTCTTCTAAAATACACGTTATAACTTCTAATTACTTATTAATTCCTTAGACACATTTTTAATTAACTAGACATAGTGTGAATCTAAACCGTGTTTCTTACACCAAGTGCAAGGGGTTGTTTCCAAGTGGGGGTGGCAATGATGTGAGTCAAGCTCAAGTTTGACTATACTCTACTTGAACTCGAAATCTCATACCTAAACTAGAGCTTGAGTCATTTAATGTACTTTTTTCATGTATTTATTTTTTTGAAAAGAGTTTAAATATTGTTAAGAAAAAACTTTAAACTTTCTTAATATAAAAAATATATATAGAATATTTTTTCGATTATTTTACGAGTTTTTTGAGTTGAGTATAGAGTAGCTTGACTCGACTCGTTAGTATGTTGAGTCGAGTTTGAGTTGGAGTCGAGCTCAATTGAGTCGAGCTTTGACCGAGTTTTGACCGAGCCAAATTTGAGCAGCTTGCGAGCTGTGTCGACTCATTGCTACCCTTATTTTCAACTAGGGAACATCTCCCAATTCCCTAAAAAAATTCACAACTCTTTTTTCCATCATTCAATCGATCGATACATGAAGATATATTATCGAACCTAATGCATACTAAAATTCATTCCTTGCTTGATTCATCATTATGGGAACATCTTTACTTCTATCTTCATTAAGTCTTTTCATATTAACCTTGACTTGAATATTCTCTTTGTTCTTCAATAATCGACCATGCAATATATAAACTTCAACGACACACATTATGGTTTTTTCACTATATACCCCTAACAAATTGAAAAATTCACCATATACCCCCAATGTTTAAGATATTCACCATATACCCCCCGAGTTTTTAAAAATATGCACCAACTACCCTTTTTCCTAACGGACGTTAAGTCGATGTTTGCATTATTCACAACTTTGCCATTATTAACCTAATTAACCCTCCTTCCACCCTAACCCCCTAACCCTAATGCCCTAATTAACCAGTACAAGAAAAGGCCAAATCAATGACTGCTTCACTGCGATGGTGTATATAACGGTCGTTATTCTTGCATCCAGCGACTGTTTTAAGCCGTCGTTGCCACCGACTGCTTTTAACGTGGACAGCGACAGATAAACGGTCGCTGATTAACAACGAGCGTTTAAAACCGTCGTTAATTTTATTATTTTAAATTTTAGATTTTTTTAGCTTAGGCGACTGTATTAAACGGTCGCTGATTAAAAAGGAGTTAAAAAAACTCGGGCCTCTTTGTTGTTAAACGACTGTATTCAGTCACTCATTTTCAAAACACAAAAGGGAGAGGAGGGCGCGCTAATTGAAGGCCAAAGTCAGACCTCCACCTTCCTCCAATGACCGGCGACAGCCCATTTTCGGCCGCCGGTAACTCCTGAAGGTTCGTGTTTTTTTTTTTACTCATCAAACCCTAAAAATTGGGTTTTTGGGATATAGGTGGCCAACACCAAGTTCGCCGGTCGTCCTCGCAGCCGGTAATACCTCAAGTCGACAGTTCACTTGTAATCTTCAAGTTCGACTACTATTCCAGGTGCTTAATTGAATTTGTTGTTTGAATTTTCAGTTTTGAGTTTTTATAAATTTCAGTTTCAGCATTAGGAATCCCTGAAATCTCTTGAATATATAAGATGATGTTAATTTTCGAAATGTTGCTGTAATAATGAAATCTTGAGCATACTAGTTATGAATGTGAAAGTGTTTATGAGTTTAGGAGAAAATTATAAATTATTGAGTATGAACAATGAAATTATGTCAAAGGAGAATTTGCTAGCAATTTTCTTGGATATAGCAGTTTTTGTTGGAGTTAATTACTAAGCTAAAATTGTTTAATTTGGTCTTCAATTGATCGCCATACAACTCCGAATTGATCGCCGAAGATAGTATTTATGGCCATTTCACTTTTCATTGACCATAAGGTGATAATTTAGGTTAGATGAGGTTTTGGTTTTGAAGAAGGGATGTGTGTTGGTATATGTCAAAACACATAAAGTTTGATTTCCATATAAATTTGTCCCCTGGTTAGGGGAGGTAACAGTTCCCTGTGTGCCACAAGCTTGCATTCGCTTGGGTTCTGGTTAGAGAACCCGATGAACTGATTGCGAGGTTGAGTGGCGCTTCTAGTACCTTTTAAGTAGATCTGAATCTAGACTGTACTAATCTGAGTGTGTAACTGTTATTGAATGATTTTATAATGTTTTATTTTATTGAACTTTTAGATGTTTCAAATTCTTTTTTTTTTTTGGGTGTTCTGCTACATTTTAACTTATGGGGTTTTTATGGTTTGGTTCTGAACTAATTGTTGCAGTTCTATATTGATTACTTATGGTAGTCCATATTCATTGAGTTAGGTTGGAGTGATAAGGACCTTTGGACATCATTTTAAATCTATATCCATTTCACACAAATGTTTTAATTGTACGTATGTTGGTTGTTAATGAGTATTGTGATTGAAATGGTTTAGAATTGTAGAATTGGTCGCCATGAAAAGGAAGGAGCGTTGGTGGATGTATGATAGATATGACAATGGGCGTAACTTGAGGCCCGAGTTCTTGAAGGGGGTTGATGAATTCATTGACTTTTGCAAAGCAAGTCCCGAAAACCCAGGTAAGGATGAAGTTAGATCCCCGTGTCCGAAATGCAAGAACAGACGTATGCATGACGCAGACACGGTTAAAGTGCATTTGTGATGCTAGACTAACGATTAATCTTATCCACCATGATTTATATATTTGTTGTTTTTTTAGGTAATCATGTCTAATCCTAAGGGGCGTGGAGGTCGAGATGGCTTAGGTGGAAGCCAAGGTCGTGGGAATTTGATTCCCAGGGAGCTTTTTTAGTCATCAGAACCACCAGAAAGGCACATCCCTATCTCAGAGACACAGGGAGATGATTCACATGCACGTGACTTTGTTAACCACGTACCGGAGACTTCGAACAGTGATATGGAGGAAGGTGGGGGGTCGAACCGTGCAAAAAAAAAAAAGGTTTTAAGCCCTACTGGATTGTGGTAAGTTTGTAAGCTAATATATGCTTCATGATATTTGTATCAAATTAAATGATATTCACAATTCACGATTCACGTGTTTGTTTGGTTTTCAATTCAGGTTTGATGATAACAAGGTTAGTGGGTCCATCACTGACATTTTCCAGGGCCATTTTCGATAACCTTGGTTCAATTACAGTGAGGTAGACAATGCCACAAAGAAGCATTGGTGGAACTCCTTCTCAGTACGTATGAATCGAATTATGAAGAATGAAATTGATTATATTAGTATATAAATAACTTGGTTTAATGTTTGATTAAAGGGTCTTTACGAATGGGCTCCTGAGTTAGATGGCCAAGTGAAGAAGGCTTACAAGATGAAAGCTGCATAGTCTGAGTGACTTGCGATATTGAGCGCTTAACAAAGCCAAATAAAGGCCAAAATGGTTGGGGGAGACCATCTACGAAGCCATGAAGAAGAAAAGTCAAGGCCCCACGTTTCTGGAAAAAACTGAAAAGGCGAAGAAGAACCGAAGAGGTGGCTCCCTGTCTAATCCAATTGAGCCGTCACACTTCCAGGGTTCTATTTCGGCGGCACAACATGCTTAAAAGATGGTAAAAATGTTCCATATCTACTACTTAGTTTAAATTACGTGACATTTTCGGTATAAGTAAAAACCAAAGCCTTTGTTCAACAATGTGTACAGGCAAAGAGTAGAGGAGGAGTACTCCCTACCGAACCCGAGTTGTTCTTAAAGACTCATTTTAAGACTGTTCCTGAAAAAGGAGAAATTCCAGCAAACAAGAAAGCAAAGCAAATCTCGGTACATACTTCTAAACATACTTCTAAACATATATTTAAGCAAATCTAGGCCATTTTACTCCGAAATGAATGTATATGAGTAGTTTGAAGTTAGTTTAAGTTATAAACACCTCAAACATCATATATATATATACTAGCATTTTTTGCACGCTATGCGTGCATGTCATATTAACGTATTTTTTCGATCAGTTATTCATCAGTTGTAGAAAAAAATTGATTCGAACATACATTTATAATTATTTTTAATTTTTAACATGTTTTTTTTAAATCAATGTTTCGTTGGTTATTTTTAGAAAACTTATGTTCAAATAAAGTGGAAGAATTTGTATATCAGGTTCAATCGTTGAATATTAATAAAGTGGGAGAGTTTGATTTATATAATAGAGATTACCGAATAATAATGAACATTTAGGTTTTAAAATATTATCAGTACAATTAGTACAATTTAATTTTTTAACAAAGTTTTCACACATATGTAAGAAGAGGAGATCATTCTCCTTAATTTAATATATAACTAGCCTTAGCTTCTATGCACGCGATACGTGCGTGGATTATTTTGGCGGCTATTTTTAAATTTCATCTAAATGTAATTGTGAAGGATGTAATTTATAATCATTATTAGTACTCATTAATAAATTATCATGTTATATAAATACAAAATATAAAAAGTACTTGATGAAAAAGTTGTTTCCATAGGAAAGCAAAGAAAGAAGATTGTATTTAGCGTTGAGAAATTCTGATGCGGATTTAGATGTAAAGTTCTATTGCCAAATCAAATTCGTGAAAGATTTTTCTTTTGTTTGATCAATTATTTTGTTCCTTATGTCAAAATTTCTTTGAAGGTTTTTATGTCAAGTTGTTTTGTCATTGTTATTTGTGAGAAATTTTTCGTAACTTCTGTTTTGATTGCATATTACTATGCGACGGATTAAAAAAATTACACATTATAGGATGCAATGGCATTGAATTAATTGACATAATTAACCTTGTCATTTATTAGTAATGAATATACTGGGAGGTTATATTACTGTAATTCTACGTAAACACCACATACACCTTTTTTGGCTTATATAATATAGAGATGAACTTATTTTTTTTAATAATCATTACATATTCTCCTAAAAAGTATAATGATAAGATTATCTTAACTGATACAAATGAGAACTATGATTCCCAAAAAAAAATAAAAGGAAAAATTATACTAACTGACACACACGGCAATTATTGACCCCCCAGAAATTAAAAAGATAAAATTATCCTCTATATTTTCTCAGTTGTTAATTGATGTTGGTATTGTTGTTGCATTTAAAAGTTTTGGTAGAATAAAATTTTATGTCTTTGGTTTTGTAATTGATTTGAAGATTATTAATTTATTCTTCAATCATAAAATTTTCCTTTCATTACCCTTATTCTTATGACAATTTATTTTAGCAACTTTGAACTTCCTTTGATATGCATATTTTAAATTAGGAAGGGGTGATTGAGGAAAATTTTAATAGGTAATATTTTTGGTTGAATTAAGGGTTAAATAGTCTTTTCATAGGGGGGGACACCATAGCTCCCCCTTTGGCTTATATAATAGAGATTGAAATTTCAAATTCAATGTCTTTGTTAACTTGTTCAATATATATGGCAAGTAGAAAGAAGAACATATTATTTAAAATATATGATAATTTAAATTCATTAAGGGTATATCAGAATTTTTATAAGGGTGACACCATCTTCTTCCCTCCTTCACTTATATAATACTCCCTCCGTTTCGTTTTAATCAACACACTTTGACATTTTACACTATTCACAAATTTCACTTTGACCATCATTTGTGATTTATACGCGGATGAAAATATAGTCATGTGGGATCTTGTTAGATTCATCATAACATGTATTTTATTAATATGTACTTTTTATAATTTTTACAAATACAAAACTAAAGATATATGTCCTTAAAGTTTTGCATTGGCATGCGTGAAAAGTGTAAGTGTGTAGATTAAAATGAAATGGAGGGAGTAGAGATTATATTATCAAGTTATATGGCTAACTTTTTTTTATTGAAGATTCTAATTAACTTCATGAATTGATTATATCAATCTATTTTGTCAAGTTATTAACGGTGATTGCATATTCCATTTTTAACTTATTCCATATGGCAAGTTGTATTGATTCTCATTTCTTAATTTAAAACGTTTTAAATTATTATAGGGTATTATGGTCATTTCAAAGGGGGACACCACACCTCCTCCCTTGGCTTATATATATATATATATATATATATATATATATATATATATATATATATATATATATATATATATATATTGTTTGATGTATTTAATAGTAGTTTTGATTGAAAATACAAAATATAGGCATGTTAGAACCAAATATAGGCTATTTTAGCCCATTTTAGGTCATTTTACTTGAAAATGAATGAATATGAGTAGTTTGAAGTTAGTTTAAGCTATAAACACGTCAAACATCATATATGTACTTTGCTTCATGTGTTTAATAGTAGTTTTGATTGAAAATACAAAATATAGGCATGTTAGAACCAAATATAGGCCATTTTAGCCCATTTTTGGCCATTTTACCCCGAAATGAATGAATATGAGTAGTTTGAAGTTATTTTAAGTTATAAACACCTCAAACATCATATATGTACTTTGTTTCATGTGTTTAATAGTAGTTTTGAAATATAGGCCATTTTAGCCCATTTTTGATCTTTTTACTTAAAAATAAATGAATATGAGTAGTTTGAAGTTAGTTCAAGTTGTAAACACCTCAAACATCATATATATATATATATATATATATATATATATATATATATATATATATATATATATATATATATATATATACTTTGTTTCATGTGTTTAACAGTAGTTTCAATTGAAAATACAAAATATAGGCATGTTAGAACCAAATATAGGCCATTTTAGCCCATTTTAGGCCATTTTACTTGAAAATGAATGAATATGAGTAGTTTGAAGGTAGCTTAAGTTATAAACACCTCAAACATCATATATGTACTTTGTTTCATGTGTTTAATAGTACTTTTGATTAAAAATACAAAATATAGGCATGTTAGAACCAAATATAGGCCATTTGTAGCCCATTTTTGGTCATTTTACTCCGAAATAAATGAATATGAGTAGTTTGAAGTTTGTTTAAGTTATAAACACCTCAAACATCATATATGTACTTTGTTTCATGTGTTTAATAGTAGTTTTGATTGAAAATACAAAATATAGACATGTTAGAACCAAATATAGGCCATTTTAGCCCATTTTTGGCCTTTTAACTTGAAGATGAATGAATATGAGTAGTTTGAAATTAATTTAAGTTATAAACACCCCAAACATAATGTATATACTTTGTTTCATGTGTTTAATAGTAGTTTTGATTGAAAATACAAAATCTAGGCATGTTAGAACCAAATATAGGCCATTTTAGCCCATTTTTTGCCATTTTACTTGAAAATTAATGAATATGACGAGCAGATTATTAATCTTGTTTTTTTTTTTTTTACAGCAAAAGGACTAGTGGAATTCAAGTGATATGATTTTTTTTGGAGTTGAGATGAGAGTCTTGAAGAGAGAGAAAGGAAGGTCTGAGTGAGAGATTATTTTTTCTTTTGGTGAGAATGTGAAAGAGAGATGTTGAATGACGGTGAAAAGAGTAATAGGTGTAACAATAATTGTCATTCTTTTTTTCTTTTTTTTTATGCAACAATAATGGCCATTCAAAGCCACATATAAGTAATAATATATGTTGCAACAAGTAATAATATACGGAGTAAGTAATAGATGAAGAGAGTAATGATGTTGATGTTAATAATTACTAGTAATAATAATACCCTTCAAAAGAAAATAATATTAATAATAATAATAATAATAATAATAATAATAATAATAATAATAATAATAATAATAATAATAATAATAATAATAATAATAATAATAATAACCATAATAATAAAGGTCATTTTGGTCATTTTACAAAGTAACAGGAAAAATCCAACAACCAAATTTACCAAACATGTTTATTAAACTAGCTACATAAAACAGCCAGTCAAACTAGCCACATGAAACAGCCAGTCAAACAAGCCAATATAAACAACCAACAACCAACAGCCAACAACCAATTACCAAACAAGGCCTATGACTTTTAAACAATTTTTCTCCCAATTCAATAGAGGGGCTATTTACTATAATCAGGACATAAATAAATAGAAAAGCTAGCTACTTTTTATAAACCCAGTAAAATGCAAAAAAATGGAGGATAGTTATCTACACTTGGAACTCAACTTTAGCAGAAAGGTTACAACAATACAACTCTATCTCCTCAGTTTAGAGTCCAATCATCTCTTTATATTAACTGGAAAGGCAAAGTAAATCTCAAAACCTCCAATAGAAACTGGTACACCACTACTTCCCCCACCCCTGCAGCCCCCAACCAGATCCCACCCCATACCCCACCCCCACCGCAACCCCTGCTTGCAGGCAACCCCCACCCCCCACCCCACCCGACCCCCAGGCCCGGTCCTGATCTTTTTGCGGCCCTAGAAAAAATAGTAGATTGGCGCCCTTTCAAAAAAGACAATTTATAATAGAAAAAAATAAAAACATATGATCTAAATTTTCATGAACTACATCCTAATCCTAACAACACCACTGTCCACTGTCAATGGCACCTTAATGTGATTTTAGTAAATCTTCAGCAAGTTATCTCTTTTTCCTTGTTTCACTTCCAAATAAATGTTTTTTAGGCAACAATGCAATTTGTACATAAAAAATAAATCAAACACTCAAATTATATTACAAGAAAATTAGAGAATGAAATTACAACACCTTGACTTATGTGCCAAGAAGTCCGACAGGCAGCAAACAACTGGAAGATCGAAGACGTCCGCCGCGGCTCTAGCAAGGCAATAATCGACCACCGTCGGTAGAGGCAGAGCAACCCCAACCACGAACCTCGACAGCAAAATTTCCCATAAAGAACACTCTTTTATTCTTAATTTCATATTCTCTTAATAACTTCAACTGTTCGAGACTAAAACTTATAAGTAATGCATTATGTAAATGCAATTATTCCTACTTAAATTGTAGAAAAAAAAATTCCGATTGCCATAATTTAGAGAAGTTCAAGGAGGAGGTGTTACAGTCACAACTTAATTTTTGGGAAATATGAAATTTTTCCACAAGTTTAATGGTGATTAGAGAAAATTTTTGGAAGTAGAAGAAGAGTTTAATTTGGATACTGGTAAAAGTGAATGAGAGAGAGAGAAAGGAGAAGGCGACATTCAAGAAGCCATTATGGTGAAGGCGTGTAGTTTTATTGTTCAAGCAAGCGTAATTCCAGGCTTCCACCTTCCAGCTTGCAAATTGATGATTTTTTTTCCTTACTGCTATTTTAAAACCTAGAGGATTGGGCCCCTTTCAAGCTTGGGCCCTAGGCCATTGCCCCTCAAAACGCCCCTCAGGGCCGGGCCTGATATGAGTAGTTTGAAGTTAGTTTGAAGTTAGTTTAAGTTATAAACACGTCAAACATCACATATATATGTACTTTGTTTCATGTGTTTAATAGTACTATTTTTGATTGATAATACAAAATATAGGCATGTTAGAACCAATAGGCCACTTTAGCCCATTTTTGGCCATTTTACCCCAAAAGGGAATCTTTTGTTACAATAGAAGCAGAAGTGATGTGGATTATTCAAGAATCGAAGTCGATTTGCTTTATAAAAAGAAGATATCAATGAACTTCTATGAAATGGTTTTACGGGATTCAGCCAATTATTTTGATCGTGGGATATCATTGAGAAATAGGAATCCGTGTTATCAAAGGATTTCCCGCGATTATTTCTAGTATGGTATTGATCATTCCATAGAATTCCATTAAGATATTGTATGAAAGTAGAATTTCTTCTATTCTCAATGGAGAGTAGAAGGGAATGAATATGAGTAGTTTGAAGTTAGTTTAACTTATAAACACCTCAAACATCATATATGTACTTTGTTTCATGTGTTTAATAGTAGATTAGAAATATAGGCCATTTTAGCTCATTTTTGGTCTTTTTACTTAAAAATGAATGAATATGAGTAGTTTGAAGTTAGTTTAAGTTGTAAACACCTCAAACATCATATATATACTTTGTTTCATGTGTTTAAAAATAGTTTTGATTGAAAATACAAAATATAAGCATGTTAGAACCAAATATAGGCCATTTAAGCCCATTTTAGGCCATTTTACTTGAAAATGAATGAATATGAGTAGTTTGAAGTTTGTTTAAGTTATAAACACCTCAAAAATCATATATGTACTTTGTTTCATGTGTTTAATAGTAGTTTTGATTAAAAATACAAAATATAGGCATGTTAGAACCAAATATAGGCCATTTTAGCCCATTTTTGGCCTTTTTACTTGAAGATGAATGAATATGAGTAGTTTGAAATTGGTTTAAGTTATAAACACCCCAAACATAATATATGTACTTTGTTTCATGTGTTTAATAGTAGTTTTGATTGAAAATACAAAATATAGGCATGTTAGAACCAAATATAGGCCATTTTAGCCCTTTTTTGCCATTCTACTTGAAAGTGAATGAATATGAGTAGTTTGAAGTTAGTTTAAGTTTTAAACACCTTAAACATCATATATGTACTTTGTTTCATGTGTTTAATAGTAGTTTGAATTGAAAATACAAAATATTGGCATCTTAGAACCGAGCAACGCAAATATAGTTTGTTTGGTGTGTCACATAGTAGTTTTTACTTGAAAATGCATGAATATGAGTACAACAAGAATTTGGATGATTGTACCACTCAGGGGTCATAGCCGAACCCTATTCTGTTGTATTAGGAGACAGTTGGTGGGAGGAACAGAGGAAAAATGCAGGGGTTGGGTCAGGGAGATCATTTGTACTACAACTCTTCATCGGCGCGAGGAGATGGCTTTTCACAACCATATGAGCCGTCCATTTTTTCTCAGCTTGAGGCTCAGGTGGAGGCAAAGGTCGCTGCACGGATGGTAGAGGTGGAGGCAAAGGGTCGCAGCACGGATGGAAGAGTCAAAACGGGCCCTCCTGCAGGATATGATGAGGAACATGTCTAGTTTCATCCACATGTTCTCAGGTTGCAACACAGGCCCCCCTCCACAACGCAGATCAGAAGATGACCCAGGGTTTAGTGGTGGCAGTAGTGCTACAGAGACACCCGTGACATTGTAGTTTGTTTGGTTTTGGCAACTATGTAACTAACTTATAGTTTCTATATATTTAGTCTAACTATATGCATTTAGTGTCTACATTTATTGGCATCTAACTTTGTTTCTAGATGTGTTGGTATATTTTTTTGGTGCCCGACTTCTACTTTATTTCTCGACACCGGGATCTATTTTGCGTACATATATTTAATCTAGGTAGTTTGTCTAACTATAGACATTTAATGTCTATATTTATCGGCATCTAGCTTATAAGTTTCTAGATTTGTCGATATATATTTTTGTGGAACCCGAATTCTACTTTATTTCCCGACACCGGGATCTATTTTGTGTACATAATTTTAATCTATTTCATGTAATTATGTAAGTATCTACGCAAATTGTAAGATTGCATATTTTTGTAGTTGAAAATATTGAATGCGATGGAGGCGTTGGAGGAACAGGTTTAGTGTAGTATATTTAGGTGCAGCCGTGCAGGTACAGGTTTAATTATAATTTGGAACATCATTATTTAAATTACTGTAATTTAAAAAAACAACGACGGCTAAAAATTGAAACAACGACGGCTAAACAGTCGTTGTAAAAGAAAGTAATGCAGCCACGGATTTAAAAGGCAACGACAGCTGGTGAATATTACCGATAGTTCTAAACATACGTTAATTCAACGACTGTTTTAAATCGTCGTTGAGACAACGACTGTTTTAAACCGTCGTTGAATTAACGTCTGTTTAGAACAGTCGTTGTTTCAGCGATAGTTCTAAATAGTAGGTGACATATTATCAACGTTGGTATTCAGAACAGTCAATGATGAGTAAGAAAATCGTTGTTGATATTGGTACCGACAGCCAGACGGTCGTTGATTCCTAAATCAGCAACCATCGATGCAACGAATGTCAGTCAACGACCGTTGACCGTCGTTGATGGTGTCAGCGACCGTTGATATGACCTTTTCTTGTAGTGAGCATAAGCCCCTAACCCTAATGTCCTTAACCCTAACTAATTAACCTTCATAAATGAAACTTTATATCTCATCGCCAAAATGACTTTTTTTTTTTTTTTGAAAAAAATGGGCGCCACCGACGACCCTTAAAGGGCACGAATTTCGAGAAACCCATCAAAACGAGTACTAATACGACATTAATTAGTCAGTGTTGATAGTGGAGGAGATAGATGGAGATTTTTTATTTTATTTTATTTGTTTTAATGATTAGGGGTAATTAGGTTAATAGTGGCAAAGTCGTAAATAATGGCAAAAGGTGAGTTAAAGTCCGTTAGAAAAAGGGCATATGGTGAACGTTTTCGAAAACTCAGGGGTACATGGTGAATATTTGAAACATTAAGGGCATATGATGAATTTTTTAATTTGTCAGGGGTGTATAGTGAAAACTAGTATGTGTTTTGATATATACATGTAGTTTGTAACTAAAATATCCAACAAATAATGTGGATAATTCAAAAATAAATTTGAAAAGAATATAAAATCCAATTAAATGAAGTTTTGGCTTCATAACTTAGATGAGAATCCGGTTCACATTATTATACTCCCTTGGTCCCTCCCTTCCTCATTGATGTTGTTAGTTTGAATCTTGACATTATTTGGAATAACATAGAATTTCTAATTTTTTCTCAATATATTTATAAGAAAAAAAATAGTCATATGCGGTCTTGTTTAATTCATCTCAATTAATACTTAGATATTATTAATTTTTTATAATTTTTACAAGTACATAATTACAGATATTTATAATCAAACATGTGCATTTACAAATGCGCAAGTCAAACTAGGAACAACAATAGGGAACGTAGGGAATAGATGCTTTACTATAATAGTAAAACTTCACGGAAAGAATACATAGATGCATAACTATAATGGGAATAACATTAGTTCAAATAATGATACATAGCTGTCCTGGAAGAAGACGGAATTATTCACGAGTAACGGATAAAGAAACAAATACTTAAAACTAAGCACCTAAAAGAACTCATCTTCACAGCGTGCAAACTGCATAGCACATACTGCAAACATATACAGTATACTGTATACACTAGTATGGTGGAGGAGATGGTGGAGAAGGAGGGTTAAAGAATCCTTCGTGAACAGGAGGTGCTCGTCTGGGGGAAGGCGGAGACCCAACTGCTGGTCGTCGGCGCTCGGTGTTCTATACTACTGCTCCAGCCACCGGAATGTAACCACCCAATCTTGCAGCCTCAGCAGAAGTTGTATTATGCGAAACCAAAAGGCCATTCACCAAGATAAACATTACCAAGTACGCCTTAATATCCATTGCCTATATATACTTAGCTGCTAGCCTGTTATACTCCACTAAAAGATGTTGAAGCCTTGATCGTAAGTACGTGACATGCAATTACAGAGCGTATATGTAGATATAAATATAACTTGTTAAGAAGACTTGGAACAGTATTCTGAGGATGGTCAGTAGTTGGTGGCGAACGCTAGCTAATGTGAAAATTAAACTTTACGCGGTGCAAAATCTTTAAAGAAATGTAGCTGGTACCGGTCAAGCCATGAGCGGCCATTGTATAAGGAGTTGTATTGTGAACAAGAATAAACGAACAACCATGAACTGTGTTAATTATGACTTGAAATCTTGTGAATGTCATAAGGGTGACTTTGAATGCACATATCTTTCAATCTATAAATGGTTTTGATGTGATTCAAATTGGAGGTGAAAGCCCCCAATTCCGCTGAGAAACGAGAAAGTTACTCTTTTACGAAGAACTGACGAAACTGTTTCGTCTCGGGCCCGATCGGGCGGATTTCACCCGACCCGATCGGGCGGTGCGCCGATTTGTGCGCTGCACGCGTTTTTTTGGTATTTTTCGTTTTTGAGTTATTTTTTAGGGTTTGTACGGGGTTCCTTATGTTATAAAAGGGCTTCCTGGTGTTCATTATTATTTACACAACTCATGAAACACTTTTAGCCTCTAGAATTTAAGACTCCTTTTATTATTCTCTCTGATTTTCTCCATTATAGTGAAGAAGCTCTAATCCCCCACCTGTGGACGTAGGTCAAATTTGACTGAACCACGTAAATCCTTGTGTTATTTGTTTGTTCATCTTTATAGTTTTCTTACCTTTATTATTTCATTGATTTTTTTGTTCCGCATTAATCAAACTACAACACCCAGATTCCTAACAAACTGGTTGACTGTTTGATCGTTCACGAAAGAATCACATATGCATCAAATGTATTAGATTATTAGGGCAGCCTAGTTGCTCTCGTGGATAAATGCAAACAACAAACTATATGCCATTTTTTTCTGAAAATTTTACTAATGGCCTTCTTCTAAAAAGGCTATTGAAAAGAAGCAATGAGAGCCACAAATTCTTCCACATCAACAGTGACTGGATGACGTTAAATATGGACAGTTTCCTTTTTATTTATATATATATTTTGGGCAGTTTATATATAACTTCCAAAATTATTACCTTGTGTTCTTTCTTTTTTTGTCCCAAGTTCTTTACCTTTATTTTTGGATATGACCCACTATTATTTTAATCTTCTACTTTTTAACCATTGGCACACTCTTCCACTAAATAAAATATCTCTACTCCTACCAATTCTAACCATTGTCATCTCTCTCACCAAATAAAATAATACTACTTTTATACCTACTAACTCCTTTCCATCTCCTTTCAATAAAATAACATTGATAACCAAACAACAACTTATCATCTAAAACTTTGCCTAATTAGTATATATTAAATTCTTAATTTTTTTTTCTGTATTTGTGATTTAATAATGTATACAATGCAATACACAAAATTATGTTGTATACATACAAAACTTAAAAGGTGCATCGATTATTTAGAATTATATATGATTTATATTATACGAAATTAAACCTTATAATAAGCAAAAGTATTCTTTATATGTATACTTTATAAAAATTGATCAAATACAATTGATAGAAATTACGATGAGTGAATCCTCTCTACCCCATGCCTCCTCTCTACCCCATGCCTCCTCGCCCCCTCTTCCCACTGAAAAACAAGATGAGATCTTTCAATCGATCAAGAAACCCAAGCGAAAAATCACACTTAATCTTTAATCGAGACGATTAGGTGCAAGAACAGCATATGGAACTTGATAATCAAGAAGGAAATGGGATCCCTATCCAGACGACGACGCAAATGGAAAATTCGAGGGGGTTGAAGTCGATGAAGGTGAAATAAATAAATAAAAAATTCTGAGCAGTGTTCAGTGGAAGAAGAAGGGTGGGGGAATGGCCGAATGGGCAGGGGGTTCTACCGAGGAAGCGCGGGGGTGAATAGAGACGAAGTGAGAGGAGAGGGGCCTGGAGGGGAGACGGGGGAAGGGGGGAGGGGCGCCGTGGGTGGGCGGTTGGCTGCGGCCAGTGGGGGTGGGCAGGCCCGACCCTGAGGGGTGTTTTGAGGGGCAATGGCCTAGGGCCCAAGCTTGAAAGGGGCCCAATCCTCTAGGTTTTAAAATAGCAGTAAGGAAAAAAAATCTTCAATTTGCACGCTGGAAGGTGGAAGCCTGGAATTACGCTTGCTTGAACAATAAAAATACACACCTTCACCATAATGGCTTCTTGAATGTCGCCTTCTCCTTTCTCTCTCTCTCATTCACTTTTCCCAGTATCCAAATTAAACTCTTCTTCTACTTCCAAAAATTTTCTCTAATCACCATTAAACTTGTGGAAAAACTTCATATTTCCCAAAAATTAAGTTGTGACTGTAACACCTCCTCCTTGAACTTCTCTAAATTATGGCAATCGGAATTTTTTTTTTCTACAATTTAAGTAGGAGTAATTGCATTTAAATAATGCATTACTTAAAAGTTTTAGTCTCGAACAGTTCAAGTTATTAAGAGAATATGAAATTAAGAATAAAAGAGTGTTCTTTATGGGAAATTTTGCTGTCGAGGTTCGCGGTTGGGGTTGCTCTGCCTCTACCGACGGTGGTCGATTATTGCCTTGCTAGAGCCTCGGCGGACGTCTGCGATCTTCTAGTTGGTTGCTGCCTGTCGGACTTCTTGGCACATAAGTCAAGGTGTTGTAATTTCAATTCTCTAATTTTCTTGTAATATAATTTGA
Source organism: Beta lomatogona (assembly GCA_947646795.1). NCBI lineage: Eukaryota > Viridiplantae > Streptophyta > Magnoliopsida > Caryophyllales > Amaranthaceae > Beta > Beta lomatogona. Next base: position 2,322,489 of record CANSNZ010001289.1, read on the forward strand.
GTGTTTGATTTATTTTTTATGTACAAATTGCATTGTTGCCTAAAAAACATTTATTTGGAAGTGAAACAAGGAAAAAGAGATAACTTGCTGAAGATTTACTAAAATCACATTAATGTGCCATTGACAGTGGACAGTGGTGTTGTTAGGATTAGGATGTAGTTCATGAAAATTTAGATCATATGTTTTTATTTTTTTCTATTATAAATTGTCTTTTTTGAAAGGGCGCCAATCTACTATTTTTTCTAGGGCCGCAAAAAGATCAGGACCGGGCCTGGGGTAGGGTGGGGTGGGGGGTGGGGGATGCCCTGCGGGGGTTGCGGTGGGAGTGGGGTATGGGGTGGGATCGGTTGGGGGGCTCGGGGGGGGGGGAAGTAGTGGTGTACCAGTTTCTATTGGAGGTTTTGAGATTTACTTTGCCTTTCCAGTTAATATAAAGAGATGATTGGACTCTAAACTGAGGAGATTGAGTTGTATTGTTGTAACCTTTCTGCTAAAGTTGAGTTCCAAGTGTAGATAACTAACCTCCATTTTTTTGCATTTTACGGGGTTTATAAAAAGTAGCTAGCTTTTCTATTTATTTATGTCATGATTATAGTAAATAGCCCCTCTATTGAATTGGGAGAAAAATTGTTTAAAAGTCATAGGCCTTGTTTGGTAATTGGTTGTTGGCTGCTGGTTGTTGGTTGTTTATATTGGCTTGTTTGACTGGCTGTTTCATGTGGCTGGTTTGACTGGCTGTTTTATGTAGCTAGTTAACATGTTTGGTAAATTTGGCTGTTGGATGTTGGTTGTTACTTTGTAAAATGACCAAAATGACCTTTATTATTATTATTATTATTATTATTATTATTATTATTATTATTATTATTATTATTATTATTATTATTATTATTATTATTATTATTATTATTATTATTATTATTACTATTATTATTATTATTATTATTATTACTATTATTATTATTACTATTACTATTATTATTATTACTATTATTATTATTATTATTATTATTATTACTATTACTATTACTAGTATTACTATTATTGCTATTATTACTATTACTAGTATTACTAGTATTACTATTATTACTATTACTAGTATTAATATTAGTACTATTACTAGTATTACTATTATTACTACTATTAGTACTATTACTATTACTATTACTATTACTATTACTATTACTATTACTATTACTATTACTATTACTATTACTATTACTATTACTATTACTATTATAAATATTATTATAAATATTATTATTATTATGATTATTATTACTATTATTATTATTATAATTATTATTATTATTATAATTATTATTATCATTATCATTATCATTATCATTATCATTATCATTATCATTATCATTATCACTATCACTATCACTATCACTATCACTATCACTATCATTATTATTATTATTATTATTATTATTATTATTATTATTATTATTATTATTATTATTATTATTATTTGCTTTTGAAGGGTATTATTATTACTAGTAATTATTAACATCAACATCATTACTCTCTTCATCTATTACTTACTCCGTATATTATTACTTGTTGCAGCATATATTATTACTTATATGTGGCTTTGAATGACAATTATTGTTGCATAAAAAAAAGAAAAAAAGAATGACAATTATTGTTACACCTATTACTCTTTTCACCATCATTCAACATCTCTCTTTCACATTCTCACCAAGAGAAAAAATAATATCTCTCTCAGGCCTTCCTTTCTCTCTCTTCAGGACTCTCATCTCAACTCCAAAAAAATTCAGATCACTTGAATTCCACTACTCCTTTTGCTGTAAAAAAAAAACAAGATTAATAATCTACTCGTCGTGAGGAGCATTTCGGTACCAAATTTTTGCTGTAATTTTCAATTTTTTTCTAAATTTTTTATTTTTTGTTCTGAATTTTCGATTTTTTTACCTGAATTTTTTATTTTTCTTCTAAATTTTCGATATTTGTTCTAAATTTTCGATTTTTTTCTAAATTTTGGAATTTTCGATTCATCTTTTGTTCAAATTTTCGTTTAAATTTTTTGTTCTAATTTTGGCTTTTTTTTTTTCTAATTTTCTTCCAAATTTTCGAATTTTTGACTTATTTTTTGTTTTAATTTTCACCCAAATTTTCGACTGATTTTTTGTTCTGATATGGGTTTGAGAGAAATGGAGAAGTGGTGATGGGTAGATTGAGAAATTATTCCTTGAACAGCCAACAACCAAGGATAAAAAGCTAGTGAAACTAGCGTTTGGCTGAAAAGCCAATTAAACAACCGGTATCCAAACGCAATTTTTTGGCTGTTGGACCAAAAGCCAACAGCAAAAACCAACAACCTAGTAGAACAGCCGGAAACCAAACGAGGCCATAAATTACAAACTCCATAATTCTCTCCAAGATTAGGACGTCGAAATTTTAGTACCTTAGGCTTAGAGCATCTGAAGGGTAACATAGACATAGCACATAGCAGACTCCAGGTCGTATTTTGGTTGAAGTCGATAATGGTGTATTTCGAATTGGAAAGGTTGAAGATAACTGCCATTAGAAATTATTCGTCTTTGCACATTAGTTATATTAAGTGTTGTTTTCGGACAACACCATAACATATTTTGGTCATATCTATACAATGCGTATCCTAAATAAGCTCATCCCCAGCCAAACTTTGGCAATGACCCCCGAAAACCTTTTATGTGTCCAAAATTAGTTTCTCGACCCATTATAACTCCAAGCATATACAACTTCTAAACATTGTAAAAAGAATGATTCAAGATAATTATTGAAATACTCCCTCCGGTCTTTATTAGTTTACCCGTATTCCTTTTTGGGACGTTCCTTATTAGTTTACCCATTTCTTTTTTTTCTATTTTTGGAATGGGACCACTAACTTTCCATCACACACACATTCAACTTTAATATAAATTAATCTTTTCTCTTTCTTTCTATGTCCCACAACAACATTTCTCCTAAAATTCTATGCAAAAGAAACGGGTAAACTAAGGGCCTGTTCTCCCCATCTTATTTTCAGTTCAGTTCAGTTCAATTCAATTGAGTTCAGTTCCTAAACGATAATCATTACTATTAATTAGTTATAATTTAATTCAGTTCAGTTTAGTTCAGTTCAGTTGTTTTATGCCGAAAAGAACAGGCCCTAATAAAGACAGGAGGAAGTATTTCACTATTACTTATTCCTTCACAAAAAATAGTTGGATATTTATTTGTTACTAGATTTCATGAGATATCAAAGAAGTTAATTGAAATTTTCCCAAAATATTTTATAATGCACGTTTTTAGGAGTTAAGTAATCTTTAAAAGATATAGGGTACTGAAAACACATTTTGCCATTATGTAAAAGATATTCGGATTCCTTTTTTGTAGGGGAGAATGGGATATTGCAGTTAGCTTACAGATTTATGGAGGAAACAATTATGACATTTTTTATTATAAAAGTTGATTATATCGATAATGGTGCATGTCAATAATGATTTTGACTTGTTCCTTTGAAATCAAAATAGAATTGCTAAATGGCAATTGTCAAAATCAACTTAGGTCATTACATATACGTAAACCCAGTTATGCGATGATATTATCGATCTTATTTTCATTCTTATACCGGTATTTGTAACTTTAGAAACTCTATATGAAAGGATTATGAACTGTTTATTTACATATTTTTACAATATATAATATAACAAAGATTACGAGCAACAGAATAACAAACCAATATCTTAGGAAAGTGGTGGGCGTGATTAAAGAAAATCTAAACAACATGAGAAAATTAATGTTTCAAATCATTGTAACTGTGTATTTGGTGGAAATCCCATTAATATGGCAGTGAAATTCCAATTATAAATTCACATAATTTTTACTTTAAAATCAAATCTGGTTTGCTAAATGGCAATTACCAAAATCAACTTAGATCATTACATGTATGTAAACTCAGTTATGAGATGATATTATCAATCTTATTTTCGTTCTTATATCGGTATTTGTAACTTTAAAAAGTATATATGAAAAGATTATGAACTGTTTAATTTACATATTTTTACAATATATAATGTAATAAAGATTACGAGCAACAGAATGACAAACCAATAAATTAGCAAAGTGGTAGGCGTGATTAAAGCAAATCTAAACAACATGAGAAAATTAATATTTCAATTCATTGTAACTGTGTATTTGGTGGAAAATCCCATTTATTTGGCGTAAAATCCCAATTATTAATTCAAAACGTAATTGTTACTTTAAAATCAAAACAGTTTGCTAAATGGCAAATGCCAAAATCAACGTAGGCCATTACATTTACGTAAACTCAGTTATGGGATGATATAATCGATCTTATTTTCGTTCTTATACCGGTATTTGTAACTTTAAAAAGTATATATGAAAACACTAAACTAGTTAGAAGCAAAAGAACAAATATTTTCCACACATACATTGATATATAAAAATAAATAATCAAGGCCTTAAATAAGACTTACAAGAAAACACTAAACTAGAAAATACCTTTAGTAGATGATGGTGGGATTATGTCCCATGTTTAGTAACACCTTGTGTTGTAGTCTAACATCGACGGCTCTCTTGAAGACACTTGGGCTCATCAGAGCCGTACACGTGTCACCTTAGTTAAAAAAGAGAAAAGCCTTGAATCTCTGGGGCTACACTCAGTTGAGGTAAAAGGTTTAAATTCTGGCCCATCAGTCAGAGCCCAGCAGTGCCAAATGGCTGAAGGAGAGTGGTTAATAGACATCCACCAGTCATGGTCTGCCACGTGTCATGATCTGATTCCTCAGCCAATCAGAGGCCACTATTGTAGGTCAGTTTTTAAGGTTAGCTGTCAACTTGCTATCACTATAAATACCCCTGAAATCAGGAGAAACATTCATCCAATGCAAACAGTGCAAAGTTACTCTGATAAAATTCTCTCTCACTTTCTCTCTCTATCTCTACTTTCTCTTACCACACCTGAAAACTGACTTAAGCATCGGAGGGGGAACCACCACCCAAACCTCCAGGGTGGGTCCTTTTGTGCAGGTTCGGGAGCAGAGCAAAGACCAAGGACTAAGATAATTCAGACATCGTTGCACAAGTCTCCAGCTGAAGAACACTCAAGATACTAATTTACTTGCTCGACAAGGAAGCTAAGCCTATTGCTTACTTGTTGGACAAGTGGATTAAACATTTGGCGCCGTCTGTGGGGAGACGCAACGATGACTGATTGTCAATCGTCCAATATTGCCAGAAATCGAAGCCTTCAAGTTAATGTCGAAGATACGGTGGAGCATGAAAGACCACCTCGAGGAAGAGATAGACCTTCATCCATCGTCAATGTTCCTAGACCAAGCCAGCAACCGATCATCCAAGTGAATCTAGATCGTCCAGTGACTGCCGCCCACCTGGAGAATGTTCTGAATGATTTCCAGACTAGGATGTCGAAGGTCGTCCAGGAACAGATTAAAAGCAATATGTTGTTTTTCCATCACAACCCGGAGCCAGCTGCTAACAATCCACCTCGTCCTAGAGGACGTTCTCAAGTAGATCGTCCAAGTCCTAGTCGACAGGTTCGTCAGGAACCCTCTAGGAGGACAGCAAGAGGAAAGCAGCTAGAGGATACTGATCAGAGAAGAAAGATGGACTGGAACCTGGTGGTGAGGACCCAGGATCATGTCCATCCTAGTGGACACCGAATGGAAACCGACGCCAAGGATTACTTAGAGGCAAAGAGGGCTGCGGCTTTGCAACGTTCAGCTACAGGATCTACCCCATACCTAAGAGACCCTCCTTTGAGGTTGTCGTCCAGAGGGGAGGGCCGAAGTTTAAGCCACTCCCTTGTTCATCCACTACAGGAGAAGACCGTGGCTCAGCCCATGGTCTATAGGCGTCCAAAACCAGCCAACACTTCATCCAATCTAGTAATGAAATAATATCGCAAGGAGTTCATACCTATTGAGGGACAGCTGGGAGCTCTCCAAATCAACTGGCCTACTCCATTCTCGGCCAAGATTATGGAGACGCCCCCCTTCCCAAAGGTTCCCAACCATTGAGCCTTTTGATGGAACTATTGATCCTGACGATCACCTGTCTGCTTACAAGCATCAGATGTACGTCCAAGGAGTGGACGACGCTACTTGGTGTAAGAATTTTCCAGCTACTTTGAAAGGAGTAGCGCAAAAGTGGTTTAACAATCTCCCCCCCAATTCAGTCAACAACTTTACTGAACTCAGATTCTTATTCACTAGTCATTTTGTTGCCAACAAACAAGAGCAAAAGACGAGCATGCACCTAGGCAAGATCATTCAAGGACCTAAGGAGGCTCTTAGAAGTTTCGTTAAGAGATTCAACCTAGAAGCACTTCAGATCCAAGATCTTAATTCTGGAGTGGCTTTTTACGCTTTCATTAGGGGACTAAGGCCAGGAAGTTTCAAATTTGATCTTGTTAATAAGAAAATCTCCACTCTTGCTGAGGCTTTGAGGGAAGCCGAAGCATTTATTCATGCCACAGAAGTATGTGCTGAGGCAAAGCATCCCGAGTCCAAGAAGCCTGAAGAGGTTGCTCAGCCAAAGAAGAACAACCCCAAGAAGGCCGAGACTTGGGCAATAACCTCCAACACCACTCCGTCTAGAAAGAGCAAGAGAAAGGAGGCCGAGCCATCCTCATCCAATCCTGTTGAGTTTAACAAAGACCAATACTCCATCCTCATGGAGATTAAGGATCAGTATGAGTTGAAGGCCCCAGCTGAAATGAAAACTCCTTATAGAAATAGGGATAAGAGCAAGTATTGCCACTTCCACAAAGATTGTGGTCATGAGACCAATGAATGTAAGCACCTCAAGAGAGCTTTGGAAGAGTTAGCCCGAAAAGGAAAGATGAATTCCTATATGCCTCAAGGGGGAAGGAAGTTTCCAAGGAAAGATGATTGGCATAACAAGAAGAAGGAGAGTACAAGCACAGACGAAGATGTTGTTCTCGTAATCTCGGAGTGGGTTTCTTCTTTGGGGGACCAACCAATAGAGGGCACAAAAACTACCTTAGGGAGCTCGGCCAAGTTTTGTTAGCTGATCAGACAAAGGCTGAGCCTTTCCCAAGGGTGGTAGTTAGTGAGCAAGATCGGGGCAGGTTGAGAACTCCCCATGATGATCCCTTGGTTGTAGAAATGAAAATAGCAAACTTGAGAGTAAGAAGGATCCTGATCGACACCGGGAGCTCGACGGACATCATTAGTGCTGATTGCTTGTCCAGACTAATGTTTGAGGAGAAGAACTTAGTTCCCGTTCACCATCCCATCATAGGGTTTGGGGGAGGAGTCATCCATCCAATGGGAACTGTAACTTTGCCCGTTCGAGTGGGAGAGAAGGATGCAGCTAGAACCTTGTTTATCAAGTTCTTGGTGGTCCGAGACTTGACAGCCTACAATGTCATTCTTGGACGACCAACTCTGAATCATGTCAAAGCAGTCATAGTAACTCACCTGATGTTGATGAAGTATGAGTGTGATGATGGCCAAGATTGGCTCCTTATATGGAGACCAGCAGGTGGCTAGGGAGTGTTATTTGACTACCCTCAAGCCGTAATCATGGAAAATAGGCAGCGAAGACCAGACGAAAGTTGCTGGCGAAAGGAAAACGTCTGGAATAGAGAAAGATCAGACGAAGATGGTTAGTGAGAGGAAACGTCTGGATTTGTCAAAGACCAAGTCGCCTCGTTAAAGCTAACCATTGAGAGCCCTCAGACGCCTCTTGCTCCCTCAAGGAAGGCGTCTGAACACCTCCCCAGCAAGAAGAGGAAATATGAAATCATCAAGGAAGAACCCTCCTCGTCTGAAGAGGTCATGGCCATCATGGGACTAGCAGTAGAACGTCCAGAGCCAGTGGAAGCCCCTGAAGAGGTACGTCTGGATGAAGCTCGTCCAGAGAGGACCCTCAAAATTGGATCTTCACTCAGTCCTGATTTGAAGGGTCATCTAGTCCACTTGCTAAAAGAGTTTCAAGATGTGTTTGCCTATTGCGTTGAAGAAATGCCTGGAATTGATCCGAAAGTAGCCGTCCACCGGTTGAATGTTGATCCAAATTTGAAACCTGTTCGTCAGAAGAAGAGGCATTTGGGACCGGCTAGAAACCAGGCGGTCGACCAAGAAGTTCAGAAGTTGTTGGAATCCAAGTTCATTAAAGAAACCTATTATCCAGACTGGATAGCAAATGTGGTTATGGTGCCAAAGCCCAATTGCACCTGGAGAATGTGTGTGGACTACACTGACCTCAACAAGGCTTGTCCTAAGGACAATTTCCCTTTGCCTAAGTTGGATCGTCTGGTAGATTCCACAGCTGGCCATGCTTTGCTGAGCTTCATGGACGATTATTCAGGTTTTCATCAAATCCCAATGTGGCCAGAGGATCAGGACAAAACGTCATTCATTACTGAAAAAGGGCTGTATGGCTGGGTGAGGATGTCATTCGGCCTGCGCAATGCCCGGGCCACTTTTCAAAGATTGATCAATAATGTTTTTCAGCCGCAGTTGGGACGAAATATGGAGGCATATATTGACGATATGATAGTCAAGAGCCGACAAGAAGAAAGTCATGTTGGTGATTTTAGAGAAACTTTTGAAACTCTCAGGAAGTTCAAGTTAAAGCTGAACCCCAGCAAATGTGTCTTTGGGGTTTTGTCGGGGAAGTTTTTAGGCTTCTTGGTGGATCAGAGGGGAATAGAAGCCAACCCTGAAAAGATTCAAGCTATTTTAGACATGAAGTCTCCTTCGAAGGTAAAAGAGGTAAAGCGGCTGACGGGTTGCTTGGCTGCCCTTGGACGATTTTTGTCTAAGTCAGGCGATAAGTGTCATCACTTCTTTGCCACGATCAAGAAAAAAGCCAAGTTCGAATGGACAGCAGAGGCGGAGCAAGCCCTTCAGCATGTCAAAGATCATCTTCAGCAGCTGCCTAGGTTGGTCAGTCCCACCGAGGGGGAGAAGTTGTTTGTATACTTGGCTGTATCCACGCAAGCTGTGAGTGACGTCCTGTTGGCTGAAAGAGACTCCGTCCAAATTCCCATATACTTTGTGAGTCACGTGCTCAAAGATGCGGAAAACAGGTATACTCCAGTCGAGAAGTTTGGATTGGCCCTAGTCATGGCCAGCAGAAAGTTGAGGCCATATTTCTTGGCGCACAGTATAATTGTCTACACTGATCAGCCTTTGAAGCAAGTTAGTCAATCATTTGTCAATCTCCCGAAGGGGACAAGTTTGAATATACATTAAGATTCCAGTTCAGAGCGTCCAATAACGAAGCTGAATATGAGGCCCTCTTAGCTGGAATCAAGATGTGCAAGGCGGCTGGAGCTGTTGAGATCGAGGCCAAATCGGACTCCCTTTTGGTTGTCAGCCAGGTTAATGGAGATTTTGAAAGCAAAGAAGCATTAATGAGCAAATACACGCGACTGATCAAAGATGAGATAGAGCCATTAAAACGATTTGTCCTCGACCAAGTACCAAGGTGGAAAAATCATCAAGCAGATGCTCTCTCGAAATTGGCCAGCTCGGCTGAAGGTGATGTGCCCAGAACAGTTTTTTGGGAAGTCAAAACCAAAAAGAGCATTGACCAAGAACAAATTATGTTTCTCAGCCGAGGGACTGTCTGGATGGAGCCGATCATAGAATACAAGAAGACGGGACGATTGCCTTCAGATCCTGTAGAGGCTAAGTATGTGAAGGCTAGAGACAAGTGGTTTGAGCTATGGGACGAGACACTTTACAAGAAGTCATTCAACCGGCCTCTGCTCAAGTGCGTCACCAGAGAAGATGGTCTGGGGGTTCTGAAAGAACTCCATGAAGGAGCTTGTGCTTCTCACATTGGGGGAAGAGCTTTAGGGGAGAAGGCTTTAAGGACGGGGTACTACTGGCCTACCTTAAAGGAAGATGCTTTAGTCTATGCAAAGAAGTGTGACAGTTGTCAGAAGCATGGAAATGTGCATCGGAAGCCGTACAACTACTTGACCCCCATCTTGTTCCCTCTGCCTTTTGCCAAATGGGGCATGGATATCCTAGGCCCTTTCCCTGTGGCCGCTGAGCAAAAGAAGTTTGTGATAGTAGCAGTGGACTATTTCACTAAATGGATAGAAGTTGAAGCCATGCGAGGAATAACAACGAACGACGTCAAGGGCTTCATCTGGAAAAACATTATAACTCGATTTGGCATGCCTCAGTCAATCGTCTTTGATAATGGTCCACAGTTCGAAACGCCTAAGCTGAAAGAGTGGCTGTCAGAAAGAGAAATCAAAGCTCACTTTGCGGCAGTCGCCCACCCACAAGCTAATGGGCAAGTCGAGTCCTTCAACAAGATTCTATCAAATGGAATCAAGAAGAAGCTGGATAACGCCAAAGGACAATGGGTTGAAGAACTGCAATTAGTGTTATGGTCCATTAGAACAACCGCTCCGAATTCTACAGGCGAGACACCTTTCATGTTAGTCTATGGCACTGAAGCCGTCTTGCCCATTGAGGTTAAAGAGCCCACCCTACGAGTCATGTTATACACAGAGGATGCCAACTGGGCCGCATTGCACACGGCTTTGGACCAAGTCCCAGAAGTCAGGGGCAATGCCTTGCTAAGAATGCAATTGTGCAAACTGCGAATGGCTCGGTAGTTTAACAAAAGAGTTGTTAGACGACCGCTCAAAGTGGGGGATCTTGTTTAAAGAAAGATGGAAGCGGTTGGACGAGCTAAAGAGTTGGGGAAGCTAACACCAAATTGGGAAGGACCTTATCTGATTGTCCAGGAGATACGCAGTGGGACTTTTCGTCTATAAGATCTAGATGGACGACCTATTCAGCGTACTTGGAATTCAAACACCTTAAAGAAGTACCACGTCTAACTCAGATCTTCGTCAGATACCTGTAGGGTACTTTGTAGTTACTCCAAAGTGCCACGGCACATGTTAGTAAGAAAGAATTGTATACATGCATCTTGGCATTCAGCCAAGCAAAATCCATATAATACAATTCCTACTTTCTTATCTCTTTGTTTATTTTCACCAAGTTACTTCACTTTGGGGCATTAAATCAGTTACTCGTCTAAAAGTGACAATAACTTGGACAAAAATACAAACAAAAGCAGAACGTCAAAATTGCTCGCTTTTACGCCGAACATCACTCCCTCAAAGAGACCGGCCAAAAATATAATGCATATATGGCCGTCAAAGTCTCTGAGAGAAAGCTGGCCTGAAATAAGACCTTAGTAAAGGATACTTACTTTCAAAAGCACGGACAGCTAAGTAGTCCAGACCCTAGTAAGGGATCGCTACTTAATGACGAGTGTTGCTCCCTCAAGGAAGCCGGCTAAAACATGCTTTGAACATGTATCTCAAGCTCGTCCATCAACTTCAGCAGGCTCAGCCAAGGATGGCTGCTCTCCTTCTTGAACTTTGGCTCTCCCTCCATGTACGGTTGAGCTAAGCCCAAGAAAGGGGGGATGATAGAAGCCTATAGGACGAGCTAAAGAGAGCAGGTCGTCCAAAAACCAGGACCTAGCCAATAGATGCATCTGTGATGGTTTGATAGTGCAGGACGAATGTTCGTAGCTCGAGAAAAACGGCATGAAAGTGGTTCGTCCACAACTCAAACGTGCATTGGCCGTCTTCCCTCTTTGGACAGGACTCGTCTAATGAGTAGATCGTCCAAAAATCAAGGACGATTATCAACAAATACTTGGATATTTCATAAAATAACAGATAATCGTCCAAGGGCAAGGAGGACAATCTTCTCGTATGTGCACTTTGCAAACCGTCTCAGACGAGTCCCTTTTGGTACTTGGGAGACAAGTTTTGAAGATTAAAAATCTGAGCAGGATGTTCAACGATCATGACGAAGTTAAAAAAAAAAAAAGAGACCGGCAATTGGCAGAAAGTTGTTCATATATAATGGCAGACAAGCCAAGAAACTGGGAAAAATAAACCTAAAACTAGGCTTTATCTTCAGCGCGAGTTTCTTGGTCGTCCTCAGGCTTCCCATCCTCGGCTTCGTCTTCAGGGTTCCCATCCGCAGCTGCAGCCTCGTCGTCGGAATCAAGGAATTCCGGAGGTTCCTCGGCGCACACCATAGCCCGATGGACACTCTGCTGATATTCCAGACGACGTACAAAGCTCGGGACCTCCTCAGCTTCGGCCAGCATCTCGAAGGCCTTGACGGCCCAATCCTTAGAGGTTTCGACGACGTGAGCCAACCCCTCCTTGGCATCATCGAAGGCCTTGGCCGCCGACCTTTCTAGACGGGCATTCTTCACCCTTAGGAGAATGTTCTCCCTTCTCAGCTCAGTGGCAGCAATAAGAACCACATCCCTCTCACCCTTTAGATCAGTAGAGAGAGTATCTATGATCATCTTCAGACGGTCCCACTCCTTGATCTGATCGTTGATGGTAACAAGATACACTAGGGGAAAAAAAGGAAGGGTTGCGCAAGAAGGGCTGCGTTTTATTAAAAACGCAGCCCTTCTTGTATGAAGGGCTGCGGTTTCCAAGGAAACCGCAGCCCTTTTTGTTAAGGGCTGTGGTTAGACTTAAAATCGCAGCCCTTCATGCAGTATGAAGGGCTGCGGTTTTAAGGCTAACCGCAGCCCTTTATGTGAAGGGCTGCGGTTAGCCTAGAAACCGCATCCCTTCATACACGAAAGGCTGCGTATTCTAGGATAAGCGCAGCCCTTCCTATCCCGCCCATTTCAACCTGTGAGTTTTGCGCGTAACACACAGTAGTACTCACTCGCAAATTTCCCTCGCACACTCAGCTTACCCCTCTCCCTCACACTCACTCGCACACTCACTCCTCTCCCTCACAGTAACTCGCACTGCCCTAACGGCCATTACCGGAGCACCGACACATCGCCGGAGCGCCGTCCCATCGCCGGTGCACACTTTTTCTTCTCTTCTCTCAGCGTTGCCTGAGCTCCTTCTTCTTCTCTTCTCTCAGCGCGCCTTGACGCCACCACCACCACCACTACTGCATTGTCGGTAATTCCCCTCTCACTCTCTCTCCTCTTTGTTTTATTTAATTTCTCTTCTATTTTGTGTTGTAAAATGTGATTGTAGGGGGGTGGGGGGAGGGCTTGCGGATGGTGGGTAGGGGTGGGGGGTCTTGGGCGCGGGGATGGGGATGGGTGTGGGAGGCCGGGCATGGGGTGGGGAGGGCGGGGATCTTTGGAAAGAGGGTGGGGGGGAGGCTGGGGAGGCTGGGCATGGGGTGGGGGGAGGGCGGGGGATCTTGGAAAGGGGGTGGGGGGAGGCCTGGGGAGGCTGGGCATGGGGTGGGGAGGGCGAGGGGATCTTTGGAAAGGGGGTGGGGGATAGGCGGGGAGGGTGGGCATGGGGTGGGGGAGGGCTGGGGAGGCTGGGCATGGGGTGGGGGAGGGCGGGGGATCTTTGGAAGGGGGGGGGGAGGAGGTGGGGAGGCTGGGCATGGGGTGGGGAGGGCATGGGATCTTGGACGGGGGTGGGGAGGGGTGGGGGAGGGTGGATAGTGGTGGGTGAGGCATTGTTGTGAAGGCATTGTTGTAAGTTGTAACACATGTTTGGTATCACTACTATCTTTCATTTTCTTTTTTGTTTTATAATGTAACTATGTAGATTTTTATGCTTCGGAAACGAAAATTAAAGGTCATTTTACGCCTACATGGCAATGAGGGAGTGTAGTGGGGGGCAGTAGTGGCGGTGGTGGTGGGACTGTGTTACAAATGTGGAGAGTGAGGTCACATGGCAATGGAATGCTCTCCACATTTGTAACACTTCTCACTAGCTCCGCCGCTACCAGCTGATGGGCATTCCATTGCCATGTGACCTGATTCTCGAGTCATTTTAGGCCTAATTTAGCCTTTTCGCTTCCGAATCGTACTTATCGAGTCATTTAACCCCAAATTCTTTGTGAACATGATTATATGAGGTATAATGTAACTATTGTGTAGATTTTTAGGTTTGCAATTGTTGTAGGTTGAATTTTGGGAACGAAAAGGGCATTTTAGGCCTATTTTAGCCTTTTCGCTTCCGAATCGTACTTACCGAGTCATTTAACCCCAAATTCTTTTGAACATGATTATATGAGGTATAATGTAACTATTGTGTAGATTTTTAGGTTTGCAATTGTTGTAGGTTGAATTTTAGGAACGAAAAGGGCATTTAAGGCCTATTTTAGCCTTTTCGCTTCCGAATCGTACTTACCGAGTCATTTAACCCCAAATTCTTTTGAACATGATTATATGAGGTATAATGTAACTATTGTGTAGATTTTTAGGTTTGCAATTGTTGTAGGTTGAATTTTGGGAACGAAAAGGGCATTTTAGGCCTATTTTAGCCTTTTCGCTTCCAAATCGTACTTATCGAGTCATTTAACCCCAAATTCTTTTTGAACATGATTATATGAGATATAATGGAACTATTGTGTAGATTTTTAGGCTTGCATTTGTTCTTGGCTGCATTTCGGGAACGAAAAGGTCATTTTAGGCCAAATTTTGCCTTTTCGCGTCCAATTCGTACTTATCGAGTCATTTAACCCCAAATTCTTTTTGAACATGATTATATGAGGTATAATGTAACTATTGTGTAGATTTTTAGGTTTGCAATTGTTGTAGGTTAAATTTTGGGAACGAAAAGGGCATTTTAGGCCTATTTTAGCCTTTTCGCTTCCAAATCGTACTTATCGAGTCATTTAACCCCAAATTCTTTTTGAACATGATTATATGAGATATAATATAACTATTTTGTAGATTTTTAGGCTTGCATTTGTTCTTGGTTGCTTTTCGGGAACGAAAAGGTCATTATAGGCCAAATTTTGCCTTTTCGGGTCCAATTCGTACTTATCAAGTCATTTAGCCCCAAATTCTTTTTGAACATGATTATATGAGGTATAATGTAACTATTGTGTAGATTTTTAGGTTTGCAATTGTTGTAGGTTGAATTTTGGGAACGAAAAGGGCATTTTAGGCCTATTTTAGCCTTTTCGCTTCCGAATCGTACTTAACGAGTCATTTAACCCCAAATTCTTTTGAACATGATTATATGAGGTATAATGTAACTATTGTGTAGATTTTTAGGTTTGCAATTGTTGTAGGTTGAATTTTGGGAACGAAAAGGGCATTTTAGGCCTATTTTAGCCTTTTCGCTTCCGAATCGTACTTACCGAGTCATTTAACCCCAAATTCTTTTGAACATGATTATATGAGGTATAATGTAACTATTGTGTAGATTTTTAGGTTTGCAATTGTTGTAGGTTGAATTTTGGGAACGAAAAGGGCATTTTAGGCCTATTTTAGCCTTTTCGCTTCCAAATCGTGCTTATCGAGTCATTTAACCCCAAATTCTTTTTGAACATGATTATATGAGATATAATGTAACTATTGTGTAGATTTTTAGGCTTGCATTTGTTCTTCGTTGCATTTCGGGAACGAAAAGGTCATTTTAGGCCAAATTTTGCCTTTTCGCGTCCAATTCGTACTTATCGAGTCATTTGACCCCAAATTCTTTTTGAACATGATTATATGAGGTATAATGTAACTATTGTGTAGATTTTTAGGTTTGCAATTGTTGTAGGTTAAATTTTGGGAACGAAAAGGGTATTTTAGGCCTATTTTAACCTTTTCGCTTCCAAATCCTCCCCTCCCCCCCACTGCATAGCCCCCTCCCCTCCCCCCCCACTGCACACCCCCTCCCCTCCCCTCCCCCCCACCGCACACCCCCTTCCCTCCCCCCCTGCGCCCTCCCCCTCCCCACCGCCGCCCCTCCCTCCCCCTCGCCCCTGCACGCCCCCTCCCCTCCCCCGCCGCCCTCCCCCTCCCTCCTCCCCGACCCTCCCCCCACCGCCACTGCCCCTCCCCTCCCCCCCTGCACAACCCCCCCCCCCCCAATGCACGGCCCCCTCCCCCCCCCCCGCTTGCCCTCCCATCCCCCCCGCACGCCCCATCCCCCTACTTGCACGCCCTCCCCTCCCCCCACTGCCACGGCCCCTCCCCCTCCCCGCTCGCCCCTCCCATCCCCCCGCATAGCCCTCCCCCCTACCGCACAGCCCCTCCCCTCCCCTCCCCCCCACCGCCACCCCCTCCCTCCCCGCTGCTCGCCCTCCCATCCCCCCCCGCATAGCCCCTCCCCCCTCTTGCCACGACCCCCTCCCCTCCCCCCCACCGCACGCCCCCTCCCCTCCCCCCCGTTGCCCCTCCCCTCCCCCGCACCCTCCCCTCCCCCAGCCTGACCCTTCCCTCTCCCCCCACTTTACACCCTCCCTCCCCCCGCCACCGCACATCCCCTCTCCTCCCCCCCACTCCCTCCCACTCCCCCCCACTGCACAGTCCCCTCCCCCCCCCCCCCTCCCCTCCCCTCCTCCCCTCCCTTGCCCGCCCCCTTGCACACAGAACCCCCTCCCCACCCCCCCCCCTTAGTGGCAATGTTAATTTTAATTTTTTGTTATATTAATGCATTATTTGTACAATTTCAGGGAGATGGCGGATGTGCATACGGATAACACCACAAGTGGTGCTGAACACACTACCGAGGATGAGTCTTTCGATGCGAGAAAGGAACGAGGTAAATTGTCTCGATTTCGCCGTGAAGAGATAAATGCACAAATGCCTAGGAAGTCATTGGCGACGAAAAGAGAAAAGGAAGGGGACCTACAAAGTCACTAGGGAAACACACAAATATGACTTTGGAGTACGATAACATGGGTCAACCTTGTGGAAAGTGGCGTCAAAAGTATGGCATGCAAGTTGGCATTTGCATGCATAAACTCTCCATTTTGCACTCATGGAAAGAGGTGCCCGGGGGATTGAAGCGGTGTCTATGGGAAGATACCATGGTAAGCTTCAAGTACAATAACGTTTAGTTTCTTAATTATTTAGTTAAATATATGTGTAATATTATTTATAGCATATAAATTACAACATTTGCGAAAACAAATTTGTGAACTGCGTTTTTTGTAGAATCAATTCAATATCGAAGATGATGAAGCCAAGAAGAATGTATTTCTATCCGCGGTTGCCCAGAGATTCAGAGATTTCAAGGCTAAGTTAGTGTCCGGGTGGATCACTAAGCGGAGGAAAGTAGTAGGTACAAAGAAGAAGAACATCTACGGCGGAGAAACACAAAACCGATCCCGAGGCTTCACCGGAAACATCATCTCGCACCATCCAAATTACCATTTCAAATATGGAAAACTATCAAAACTGAAGAGTGGGAAGCATTTGTTGCCAAGAAAACAACCCCACAAGCTATTGTAAGAATATTTTATTAAGATTTAATAAACTTAGATCCAGTATTATTGTATAGCACCGTACGTAGCTAACCTTTGTTTATAATTGTGTGTTTTAGGCAAGTCGTGAGAAAAGTAGCTCGAGTGCAAAAGCTAGGAAGTATTATCATCATTTGGGTGCTCATTCGTACAATGAGGCGAGAGAGAAGTGGATGTTCAGCCATTATTCCACAATAGGGTCGACAACGGCAACGGGGAGTGGCTCAATGACGCAGGTTGCACGGCCTCGGCAACCGAGATAGAGTCCTCGATTGGTGGTGTTCGATGCATGGGGTTGATGCAAAGGGAAAAAGAGTCTTGCCGACCCGGAACACAACGAGATAGCCAACGCCATTGTAAGTACAGATTATATGGTTATATAAGGTATATATAATATAACTTTTGCGTTCACAAGCATTTCTCTCTTATACTTATGTACATTGGCTTGAAGGAAAAAGAGGCAACTGGTGAGTTCACTCCTAAAGGACACATTGATGCATTGCACGAAACTTTAGGACCGGACCACAGTGGACGCGTGAGGGGCGTAGGAGGTGTCCGCCTCGGTTTGAGAAAGGTATATGGTGATCAATACACTACAGCGACGAAATCAAGTGTAAGTAGTGTGAATTCGGCAACGTCGGTAGATGTGGAGGCTATGAAAGCTGCAATTCGGGGAGGAGCTAAGGGAGGAGATGACCCATAACTTCAACGCCATTTTGGAGCAAATGGGTTTACCGACTTTCTTGCATTCAAGAAGGGTAATGATACTACACCTAGCCGGCCGATCCACCCGTAGGACCCGAGTTGAAGGTAATCACTTAATCCCTTTGCTTTGTTAAACAACTATTGTTACATTCTTAAATGCATGAAATTCTTACTATATATATATATATATATATATATATATATATATATATATATATATATATATATATATATATGTTGTTTCATAGACTAACTATAAATAGAGTTTTTTTTACAGGAAGAGACACCATGTGAACTATTAGCTCGACCCCCTAGTGACCGAGTACGATTGCATAACCAGTTAGTGGATCATAATCACTATGTGGTCACCCTCAATGAAATTGTGTCAGGTTTCGAAGAATTACCTCTTCCGCTGCCGAAGCCAGAAGTTGGTCTACAGTTACTAAATGATGCCCTTGGCAGTTATGTTATGTGGCCGCGTGCATTGGTGCGGTTTTCAGATGAGGTGCAATGATTAACATTCATATATATATATATATGCGTGTTTTCTTTTGTAGTTCCTATGATAGTCAGTAATATCTTTACTTTTAACTAAATACTAGGTTTGGGGGAAGGCCGACTCACATGCCAGTAAGGGAAAGAAGGCATGTTCACCTTATAAGAAAGCAAGTTTACGTGATGAAGGTGAACGAAATGTGGTGACGGGAAATGTTTCTAAGACAAAAAATCCACTTATTATCGATCCAGAGGTGGTGCGGAGCCTTACTACGCCATGCTTTTGGTTACATGAGTGAGCTAGCGATTTACCCGATGAAAGCGCAATTGAGGTTGCTTTGGGGGAGCAACAATTCCACTACCTTGAGGACTCATCGACATTCATTTCAAAGGTTGATATTAAAGAATTCTTATGTGGGGTAGAGTTGAATGTTTCCATGATACAAACATTCATGAGGTAATACATAAGTATATAAATTAAATATACATATACATATATATGCCTTAAGTAGTTTTCAAATCCATAATAAGTAATTGTTGGTTTACTTTTAATATAATCAATATAATATCTCTGGTTATTATACAATGAATTGCTTGCAACATCTAGTGCAATGTTTGGTTGGTTATTTCCAAACATAATACGAGATGACAATTGCTTACAAAACAAAGCCGAAGTGAAAGAGTATCTCGACATGAGTTTCAAAGCATCATCTCGTTTTGGATATCATCAGATCATTCTTGTTCCTTATATTGAAAAGTATTCTTGTTAAACTCGCTTTACTTTTATTATTCGATACTTAAATTGACCTATTAATTGTTCTGCGATTAATAATAACTATATTTTCTTGTTGTAGGGCTCATTGGACACTGCTTGCGATATGTTTGTCACGTAACGAAGTCTACCACTTTGATTCTTTGCGTCGACAACCACCACGGACCTTACTAATCAAATCATTATTAAATAGGTAGCCTAATCGAAACTCAATATATGCGCACTTATTAATATTACACATTATTCATCATCTTTAAATATATAAACAGTTAGTACATCTAATCTTATAATAATGTTGTTGATGTAGTGTGATGAAGCATATTAGTGTAAAAGGACTTCGAGCACCAAAAGCTCCTGTTTGGATATCAGTCGAGGTAACATGACTAATTTACTTGTCCTTATATAGAAACACTTTAAGCCACATACTACACATCTAATTAGCATGAATGTCATTGGATGCATCCTTTGGTGAACATTTAGTGTCCGCAACAAGAAGATGGACTTGCATGTGGCTATTACGTGCTGAGGTACATGTTCGATATCGTCAACCAATGCACTAACGCCGATGATCTTCAAAAGGTATGTAACTTATTAGTATATGTTAGTTTAGATTAGATCGATTGGTAATAGGTATTAATTGGTTTAGAAACCAAAGTAGCACATGCATATATTTGGGAACGAAAATGTCATTTCTAGGCCTATTTTTGCCTTTTACGCTTCCAAATCGTATTTATCGAGTCATTTAACCCCAAATTCATTTTTAACATGATAATATGAGGCATAATGTAACTATTGTGTAGATTTTTAGGTTTGCAATTGTTGTAGGTTGAATTTTGGGAACGAAAAGGGCATTTTAGGCCTATTTTTGCCTTTTCGCGTCTAATTCGTACTTATCGCTTCATTTAACTCCATTTTCTTTTTCAATATGATAATATAAGGTATAATATAACTAGTGTGTAGAGTTTTAGGCTTGCATTTGTTTTTGATTGAATTTCGGGAAGGTATATGTCATTTTTAGAGCTACTAACTACGGTGCGTAAATGATTGAATTCTTATATTATGTGTTTATTCCTTGGTTGTTTTGCAAGGTTTATATGAATAACACACCACGTTTGAGGGCCTTCACCACAGACGAATTACATGAAGTTCGGGATAAGTTGGCGTCCCACATTAGATGATTGCTTATTTGTATTAATTCTACGTACATTTTTCACATTATTAAATATATACATATTTAAAGTTAATTATTATATTACGTTCAAAAACTTGTCATATATTATTATTGCAATTTGATCGGTTTTTTTTTTTTGTGTCGAAGGGAGGTTTTGGGTGGGGGGTGGGGTGGGGGGCCGCCATGGTGGGTCTGCTGGCCGGGCTATGGGGTGGTTGGGTCTTTGGGGTGGTGCAAGCAATGGGTGGAGGAGGTGGCGAGAGGGTGGGTTTGGGGTGGGGGTGCGGGGAGTGAAGGGGGTGGGGTGGGGGGTGGGGGCGGGGCTTGGGGAATGCGGGGGGTGGACAAAGGGTGTGGGTTGGGGTAGGGGGGCAAGGGGTGGGAGTGCGGGGGGTGGGCGGGGGTGGGGGTGAGGGGGCGCAACGGGTGGGCAAGGGGTGGGGTGTCTTGGGGCGGCGGGGGTGGGCGGGGGGTGGGGAGTCTTTGGGGTGGGGTGTGCGGGGGTGCGGGGAGTGGGCGGGGGGTGGGGGTGGGCGGGGGTGGGGGTGAGGGGGCGGGGGGTGGGCGGGGGTGGGGGGTCTTTGGGGTGGGCGGGGGTGGGGTGTGTTGGGGCTGCGGGGGTGGGCGGGGGGTGGGGAGTCTTTGGGGTGGGCGGGGGTGGGGTGTCTTTGGGGCGCGGGGGTGGAGGGTGCATTTTATTTTTAAAAAAAAAAAAAAATTTTGAATGTGAAGGGCCGCGGTTTTAAGCCTAAACCGCAACCCTTCACTTAAATAGGGCTGCGGTTTAGGCTTAAAACCGCAGCCCTTCACATAGAGAAGGGTTGCGGTTGAAGCGAAAACGCAGCCCTTCAAGCTTATAAGGGCTGCGTTTTTGGCCTAAACGGCGGCCCTTCGTTGTGAAGGGCTGCGGCTAAAAAAACCGCGCCCCTTCTTATCTATTGAAGGGTGCTATGGAAAGAGGCTGGCGGCCAAAAACGCAGCCCTTAGGGTGTTTTGACCATGACCCCTTCCTTGTTTTTCCACTAGTGATACTTCTTGTTCTTGGATTCCAGGTCTGCGGATCTCTTCTCCAAGGCGTCCAGTGACTGACGATGGAGGGTATTAGCCATCTCAATGTCATGGATGGCCTTGTCGCCGGCCGTTATAGCAAGATGGACGAGGTGTTTATTCTCTTTTCTCAGCTCCCTCGCCCATTCTTCAGTTAGCATGCTGCGAGCCAGAAGCTGGAACAATGAAAACAAATCAAGTTATTAGACGGGTTAAGGAGTCAAAATTTGTACAAGTATAAAACAAAGCCGGCATAAAATAATACCTCGACAGCCGAGACATGTAGCCCACATGCCGCGAGACGCTCCCCTTAATCCATTAATGTAGGATTCAGGGTAACATTTGAAGAGCTCATGCTTAAGCCGCTCTTTTTCCAGCCTTGACATTTTGGCGAAAGCAGGAGAAGACTCCTCGTCCGAATCAGCGAGGGGAGGAGTTGGGGGAATAAGGGGCCTTTGCCCTTATCTGAAAGAGGGGGAGAGTCAGTAATCTTGATAGGAAAGACGATGGCTTGTCTATTGGACGGACTCATGGACCGTCCACCGACCCGCATCGTCCTAACTATGTTGGGCTAATACGACTCACCAGACGAAAGTGATGCCGTCCTAACAGCTAGAGGCATCTGTGGCACCAGCTTAGCCACCGAGCCGCTGAACCCTGGATAGTTCTCGGCAGCAGTTCCAGTTTCCGGTGCAACCACAGCCAAGGCGGACTCTGGGTTGACCTCAGTAGAATCGGCCGGCAAAACGCTGAGCGGAACAGCTGCATGCGCACCATTTCCCTCCTCGGCGGGCCAACGGTCGAAGGCTCCCTTTTAAGAGCCTTGGCTTGTGGGGGAGGCATGCTTTTCTCCCACACTCGCCAAAGCCAATAGCCGTCTTATCCGCCTTCTTCCTTGTAAAGCCCTTAGGCTTCTTTCTTTGAAGGCCGGTCGGCGCGCGGTAGTTGGCCTCTTTTTGGACGAGGACGACTTCCCAGGTGGAAGTTTGTTTGTAGGAGCATTTTTCTGCAAAAAATTAAAGGCATCAGATCGATCGTCCAAGGAACAAAAATAAATACTATTACAAAACATCCAGACGAGTATGGCCCCAAGAAGGTGACTGTCCGAGTATGGACGTTCTTCTATGGCTAACCCTCTTCCAAAAATTGGATGCAAAAATCCAGACGAGTATGGTCCCAAGAAGGTGACCGCCAAAGTATGGACGTTCTTCTATGGTTGACCCTCGTCCAAAAATTGGATGCAAAAATCCAGACGAGTATGGTCCCAAGAAGGTGACCGTCCAAGTATGGACGTTCTTCTATGATTGACCCTCGTCCAAAAATTGGATGCTAAAATCCAGACGAGTATGGTCCCAAGAAGGTGACCGTCCAAGTATGGACGTTCTTCTATGGTTGACCCTCGTCCAAAAATTGGATGCAAAAATCCAGACGTGTATGGTCACAAGGAGGTGACCGTCCAAGTCTGGACGTTCTCCATATTTGGGTGACCCTCGTCCAAATATTGGACACCAATATTTGGACGAGTATGGTCCCAAGAAGGTGACCGTCCAAGTCTGGACGTTCTCCTTCTTTGGGTGACCCTCGTCCAAAATTGGACACCCATTTTTGGACGAGTATGGTCCCAAGAAGGTGACCGTCCAAGTCTGGACGTTCTCCTTCTTTGGGTGACCCTCGTCCAAAAATTGGACACCAATTTTTGGACGAGTATGGTCCCAAGAAGGTAACCGTCCAAGTCTGGACGTTCTCCTTCCTTGGGTGACCCTCGTCCAAGAAGTTTGGATGCCAATACCGGACGAGCTCCTATGGTACTCGGCAAAAAAAAAAAATTTACCAATGTTTTTGCCCTTTTCTCGGCACTACTCTTTGCATACTCCTTCCACAGATTATCTGTAAATTTGGACATGCTGATTTCCCCCGTCCAAGATGCTTTGAGGCGTTGTCTGGCCGAGTCTGCAAATAAGGACAAAAATGTGTTCGTCAAATGAATTATGGACGAAGAGTTTTACTTGGATGATTTTAAATATACCTTTATCTTCAGCCAACCGCAAGCCGGTAGCGACCAAGAAGTCGTCTTGGTGAAACATTTCCTTAAAGGGTATCCAGTTAGATGGCCCCTTAAAAGATCGTTGGCCGGGCCTGGAGTACTCCTTCACTCTGAAGTACTCCACCACCTCCTCGTCAAAGTTGTCCTCCAACTCCAGGCCCAAGATCGCTTCCGCCCAGTATTAGTGACGGATCTATTATAATATCCGTAGCTCTCGTGACATAGTCAGTCGGACACCCGTAAAAAAGATAAAATCGGCTTTCCACTCGTGCATCTTTGACGATTTTCCCCAAGCCGATCATGAAGCTCCGGACGGTTGCAGATGCCGAGCCATGCTCCGTCCACGGCCCTAGGTACCTTAGCCGCATAATGAATATGGGTAAAGGCTTGAAGGGAAAGGGCTAGGCCGCGTAGCTCGTGACGGCAATAAACGTCGGGGATGTTGTGCAAAGCGTTTGGAGCCAGTGGTTATGGCCGATGTGGTAGTCTTTGCAAAGACTTGTTCTACGAAGTCGTGAAGAGGAAACCTCAATCCCGCATCTAAGGCTAGTTTATAGACGGCGAAATGGTTCCCGGGAGCACTCAGGATCGTCGCGTCGTTATTAGGAATGACAAAGGAGAAGCCCGGCATGGGCATGAAAGACGACAAAGTAATTAGGGTCTGGTCCTAGTTTCTCTAACCACTTACGGTTAACTAAATGAAGCCAGGATCGAAAGGGGACCTAAACGTCTTCTAATCTCCGACGAGGTAGTAGAAGCCTCGTCGATTCTTCGGCCGACCTCGGGATCGCTACCATTATTACCTTCGCCGATCTCCGCCGTATCGGCGTCCCCGCCGAAGTACGGGTCTCGGTTTTTATTTCGGAGTTTTCGCATCATGGTCGACGGTGAGGCCGTCCAAAGACCGAGCATTTTGGACCTCTCTTGCCTCATCCGGCACCCGTCCAAGTGGATTCCTCCATATCCGAGCTATTTGATGGGATTATTGCTTTTCGTCTTAGACGGGCCGTTTGCTGACGCGCGCGCATTATCCCGCAGGTAAAGACTGGGTCGTCGACTTTCTCGGCCAAAACTATGAAAATATATGTACTCGGCCGGAAGAGGCCCAACTCTAGAATGCGCCGAAGAAGAAGTATTGGTTCTAGGGTCAAGACAAGCTCTTGGTCGGCTAGGATTATTTGACGAAGATGATTCCATTTTATTGATTTTCTAAGAAGAAATAAAGAATAAAGAAGAATGAAAAGATCAAAGAAACGATACCCGCTAAGAACGTCCCGGGCGATTCGGTGAAGAATGCTTGAAGGCCGGACGATCTCTCTCTCTAGAAAATTCGCAGAGCTTCTCTCTCTAGAAAAATTTGTTCGAGGTGTTAAATGATTGAATGTTTTCACACCAAGGTTATTTATAGAGGGATAAGAAACTCATGGAGTCGGTCAAGAATGACCGAAAAGAGAATACAACGGTCGAATATGACCGGTAGAACAAAAGAAGAAGGCGCGTCACTTCATTTCAAATTGAACTACCTTGAGGGTAAAAGGGCCTTAACCGTCAGATGGGCCAACAGTAAAAGCCCTTTTAGGGGCAAATGTTGTAGTCTAACATCGACGGCTCTCTTGAAGACACTTGGGCTCATCAGAGCCGTACACGTGTCACCTTAGTTAAAAAAGAGAAAAGCCTTGAATATCCGGGCTACACTCACCGAGGTAAAAGGTTTAAATTCGGCCCAACAGTCGAGCCCAAGCGGTGCCAAAATGGTGAAGGAGAGTGGTTAATAGACATCCACCGGTCATGGTCCGCCACGTGTCATGATCGATTCATCGCCCAATCGGAGGCCACTATTGTAGGTCGGTTTTAAGGTTAGTTGTCAACTTGCTATCACTATAAATACCCCTGAAATCAGGAGAAACATTCATTCAATGCAAACAGTGCAAAGTTACTCTGATAAAATTCTCTCTCACTTTCTCTCTCTATCTCTACTTTCTCTTACCACACCTGAAAACTGACTTAAGCATCGGAGGGGGAACCACCACCCAAACCTCCAGGGTGGGTCCCTTGGTGCAGGTTCGGGAGCAGAGCAAAGACCAAGGACTAAGAGGATTCAGACATCGTTGCACAAGTCTCCAGCTGAAGAACACTCAAGATACTAATTTACTTGCTCGACAAGGAAGCTAAGCCTACAGCTTACTTGTTGAACAAGTGGATAAAACACCTTGCATAACAAACTAAACATACTAACTGAATTAATTAACTAAGACTATTGTGCTCCAATATCATAAAAATTACTATATTAACATAAACAGTCTTTGAAGCATAGTAAACACAAAGTTAGGCAATGTTTGAATATGATTTTGGTCATAGCCAAGAGCTATTTCACTGTAACCATTACGTATATGAACACAACATATTATGGTGTTGTCCAAAATGCAAATTTGACGACATCTAATGCGCGAAGTTGGATCTTTTTAATTGGCAGTTATCTTCCTTTCCTAAGTTGAAAACCATCATTATGGACTGCCAACTGCACTAAAACTCATCCATGGAACTGGAAATTGGAAATTTAATCGTGAATCTTATGAACTAGTGAATGCTTTGTTTCCAACTACAATAAAGACAAAGCTCACATTTTTTTTAAACAAAAAGAAATATTGAAGTATAATAAAAAGTTTATATCAAAGTAGGAACTTTAATTAGTTCCTGCACCAAAGAAACGACAGAGACAAAGTAAACTTAGATGATGTAGAGATTTCACCTGAATTTTTATGTCAACATTAGAACGATTCACCACTCTATGAGGTTTACATCTTTATGTAAACTTAGCAGACTCCACAATACCTTTAGTGTCATCTGCCAGTCTAGAAGAAACTTCAACAGAGACGTAACCATAGCCATAACTGATTAACTTCATTACATTTTGGAGTTCTATATTTCACTAGATAATACATGCATTTTAAAGAACACCTGAACTATATGCAGAGTTATCTAACCAGCAATTGTTTCTCTTTCTATATACTTCATTTATTTTTCATTGCAACATTTTGGACTATCATACTCTCCAATAATTAACATTTTTAAATGACTATTATTAGTATACAAAATGATATATTTATATATACGTTTACATATATCCAACAACATTGTCTTATATATATGTACATACTAAGATTTTTCCTTATACAACCTACATCTGTGTCCCAGAATACTCTTTCCTTTTTCATCTGTCCAAGAATATTCTTTACACTTCTATTTTTGGATATGACCCACTATTATTTTAATCCTTCTATCTTTAAGCATTGGCCCACTCTCTCTCCTCCAAATAAAATAATACCATTCCTACTACACACCAACTCTAACTATGGCCAACACTCTCTCTCAAAATAAAATAATACTTCCTCCGTTCCAAATTAAACGCAACAATTCTCATGGCACGGACTCCTAGTTGAAATTTCTTAAGGGGTGATTAGAAAAAGGGAGGGTAAGTGTTTAGTTTAATTAATCACCACCAACTACCACCACCACCTAATACGACCCACCACCTACTCCACCAAGGCACCACCACCACCGAGGCACTCCCACCACCAAGGCCACGCCACCACCACCACCGAGGCACCGCCACCACCACCTCCACCGAGACATCGCCACCACCACCACTACCACCAAGACACTGCCACCACCACCACCACCAAGGCACCTGCAACACCACCGAAACGCCACCACAATCAAAACACTACCAACACCACCGAAATCCACCACCAATTTCACCACTAACACCACCAAAATCCTCCACCAAACCCCAATTTCACCACTAACACCACCGAAATCTATCAAAAAAACCCTAAAAACACCACCACAAGGCGCAAACTACAACCTTAACCACCGACATTCCAAACCCCAAATCAAAAAAAAAAAGAAGAGAAGAGAGGGAGATGAAGATGTGATGGTGAAGAGAGTTAAAGAGTGTCCCCAAACTACCAACAATCCTCTGTGCCGCTTCCTTAGACAACTTCCATAAACCGATCGAGAAGAGAGAGAATCGCAGAGAGAGAACGAAAGAAGATGGAGGTGAGAGACTGTTGTTGGCGCCGGTAGAGGAGAGCGAAGGTGACGGAGGATGGAGGATGGAGGATGTCGGTGGTCTTGGGTTGGTGGGGGAGGAGATCGAAGGCGCAAATCGCGACTGATTGTTGTGGGTGTTGGTGGAAATCGTGCCTGGTGGGTTGAATTTGTGGAGTGGTGGATTGATTTTGTGGAGTGGTGAGGAGAGAGAAGATGGTTGTGATGGCGGTGATGGTGTCCGAAATCACTAAGGCCTGAGATAGGAAGATGATGGCGGTATGAAGATGGTGGTGGTGGTGGTGGGTGATGGTGACGGTATGATGATGGAAGTTGGTGGTGGTGGATGATGGTGGATATAGGTGTTGGGTGATGAAGATCGAAGTTGGTAGTGGATGAAGGACTGAAGGTGATGAACTGATGATGATGGTGGTCAAGGTGGGTGTTGGAGAGAGAGGGGGGGTGAAGTTTTGGTAGAATAATGTTGGTTAGGTTAGTAATTAAATTATTTAGGTTGTATAATATGTGTTTTAATTTTTAAGTAAGGGTATTTTTGTAATATCACATTCAAAATTCATACTAAAATAGGAAAGTATGAGTTTGTTGCATTTAATTTGAAACTGCCAAAAACGGAAACTGTTGCGTTTAATTTGGAACGGAGGAAGTACTACTTTTACTAACTACTAACTCCTATCACATCTACTTTTCAATAAAATAACAATTGATAACCAAACAACAACTTATCATCTAAAACTACGTGCATTGATAAGTGTCATGAGTATTTTGGGACGAAAGGAGTACTTCATTTCTTTTTCATTGCAACATTTTGGACTATCATACTCTCCAATAATTAACATCTTTAAATGACTATTATTAGTATACAAAATGATATATCTATATATACGTTTATATATATCCAACAACATTGCCTTATATATATGTACATACTAAGATTTTAACGACAATAACAGCAGCAGCAGCAGCAACAACAACAACAACAACAACAACAACAACAACAACAACAACAACAACAACAACATCATCAACAACAACAAACAACAACAACAACAACAACAACAACGGCAACAACAATAGACAAGCAACAAACAAAGAACACCAACAATAGCAACAAAACAACGAAGAATAAACGAAACGACGAAGAACAACAACAACAATAACAACAACAACAACAACAACAACAACAACAAGGCAACAACAACAACCACAACAACAACAACAACAACCACAACAACAACAACAACAACAACAACAACAATAACAACAACAACAACAACAATAACAAGAATAGACGGTTGTAACAACAAGTAGCAACAACAAAAGAACAAAGAACAGCAAGACAACAACAACATCACCAAAGAATAAAGAATAACAAACAAGAATAAGAACGACAACAACACCAACACCAACACCAACACCAACACCAACACCAAAGAACAACAACAACAGCAAACAACAACAACAACAACAACAACAACAACAAACAACAACAACAACAAACAACAACAACAACAACAATAACAACAACAACAACAGCAACAACAACAACAACAACAAGAACAATAATAATAATAATAAGAAAAATATGGATGAGAATACCCCCCAACCTTGGAGCGTTCGCTTTTAATACCCCAACTATGCGTTATTTCTGTATAATCCCAACTATTGGGTAGATCCGCCACAATTGCATTATATGAATAGAGCAAAAGTAAAATCTGTTGCAATCAAAGAAAGGAGGAAGTAATTGATAGGATTACTAGGTTCTGAAAGCCCCTTATTTACTGTAAGAGTATCAATTACGCCAAAACCGAGAAAGAAATCCAAACATTCTCTTCCATCCTTTCACATGTTGTGCTTTAATAGAGGAGGCAATGTTACATAACATAGAACAAGAAATCTTATCCATCATATTATTCATATAGACCTTTGCCTCTCCATGTTACCCATGCCAAATAATATATGCAAACACTTACAGAAATGCTCAGGAACAAGCCTTCCGCAGACACCAAGCAGCAAGGTTGTCTCGATCATACAAGTTATCAATAGTCTACCAAAACAAATATAGAGAACCCATTACATAATCAAAGGATCCATCTTATGCTGAATCCAATCCCCACCAATCTCAGCCCAGGCAACCATAAGATGATACATCCTTTGAAACTACATGTCAAAATTCCCTTTGCACATGAAAGGTTCTCAATGTTTCACATTTATATACAGTGAATAGATGAAATGAGCACAATGGGGAAATACGCTAGTTAGTTTATTTTTACAAAAAAATACTCAAAAATAGCATATTGGCCTACTCAATCAATTGAACATTTGAACATTCGCATGCTAACATATGACATGAACAATTGAACAATTGAACAATTGAATTAATCATCTTTCTCAAGCATAGAGTTCTATGTGTCATTGTCTTGCTGCGAACACCAAAATGGCACCATAAAGAATATATCTCCGCACTACAAAGCTGACCAACTGCGGAGCATGAAGCCGAAAGCCATTATAGCACCTTATAAATGTACTCACAAACTTTAGAATACGACCAATCGGATATCAAAAGCGGAAAACAGACTATAACATGGAATAGAAGACGAACAATCACTCTATAATTTGTCAAATCGCTAACATAAGAGGACAGTAGAAAGGGTAGCTAGACTGCCACCACTCTCACATGACAATTTCATGGGGATCCTACATAACAAGTGATACACTGTGGATAAAAAATGGAATTCGATAAGTATTTAATGGTGGTCAAAACTCTTAGAAACCAATTAATAATCGAAGAAATACGAAAAGAAAATCTAACAATTAGAAAAATTAGAAAAGAAAATTTAGTCGACTTACCAATTAATCGAAGTAATACGGAAAGAAAACTTAACCAAATGAGAATGCACCACCAGAATAGAGTCGGAGGAGGAAGATGAGCGGCACCGGCTTGCGACGACGAGTTCGACAACTAAATCAACATTTTGTTGATTACAGAAGATCAGAAAGAAGATTCGAGGAGAATTATTGTACATAGTGCTAGAAATGAAAAAGCAAATTGAGGAAATTCGCATATTAATTGAACAAAAACAGAGAATTTTGAGTAAAGGATCTCATAAAAAGTTTAGCCTAGAGCCTAAATTCCGTTCTCATGGATTGAACTCCACTAATGGAGCTTGAAGAAAGAAGACAGTAATCGAAATAGGAGAGAGGAAAGAGAGCAAAAAGAAGAGAATGAAGGAGAGAGAAAAATATTTGGTATTATATAAAAGCGAATTTTTTATAAAAAATCTGATTATTATAATTTTATTTTATTTTTCGGAATTATTATATTTATAAAATCTTGTTATAAGAAAATCAACTTAATAAAAATAGTTATAAAAATTTGGCATATTACGGTGCCTAGTTTTTATAAGTATATTTTTGCAATAAAGTATAATATCATATATTATAAGGTTTATTTTCACATATTATAAATTAAAGTATAATTTTATATCTTATAAGGTTTATATTTCGTATATAATGTATTTTTTTGTACTGTATATTTCATTGTATACATTTTGTAAATAATTCTGTTTAAGAAAAAAAAATATAAAAAATCAGTATAAACATAAATTAAGAATAACTCCGTTTTTTATTCAATGTATATATACCTAAAATAAGGAGTAGCTGACATGGCGCAATTCGTGGCTCATATTCATTTGTTATGGTAGCCTTTTTTATGAGAAATTCATCATAAAAACATCCCATTTTTTCGCGAGTTGGTTAGTATCATAAATATTGCAAATATATAAAAATCTTCCTCCGTTATAAATTAAATAAAACGTAGGAGAAGCCACGAGGATTAAAAAGTGGACAGAGATAGAGAGAAACCAAAAAAGGGAGTTGTGTAATGAAGAGATAAGTAAATGCCAATTAAATTCACTTATTTTAAAACGATCTAAAATAGTAAATGTTTCATTTATTTTAGAACAAAGAAATTACATATAATCTGATATTATTTGAAGGATATTTCAACAGTGTATCTTGTGGAGTAAACCCGATCGCAACAAGGTGAGAAATGATATTTTATTCTCTCCGAACATGAACTAACCCGTGAAAAAAAATATGTCAAACACTCTTCTAACTAACATGCCTCATTTAAGAATAAAAATCAGGAAGAAGGCCTGTTCTATTTACTTTGAGTCCTTATAATAAGAAAAAATAAGATTAGCTAAGGTCTGATAAGCATTAAGAAGGTCTAATAAGTTTAGTTCAGTAAAAATAAGAAAAATTAAGGTTTGACACACTCACGAAATAATAGATTTAGATAAATTCTAATAAAATCTAATAAATTCAGATAAGCAAAAATAAGTTTAAAACAAATTCATAACTTTATTCTTCAAGTAATCTCCATTCTCCAACCCACACACTCAAACATGCATGCTTTGCTAACTACCTCATGGCACTCTGGTATAGATAGAATGATAGATAAACCGAATATTCTTTACATTTTAGTGACTATAAATAAACCAAACATCAAAAGGCGGAGAAAGCCTATTAATAGGAAAATACACTACTACTACCAAACTAAGAAAAAGCAACAAAGTGTGGATAATGGCCTATGTTCTAATCTAGTCATAGAAAAAAATATCAAAACTAACCCGCTAATCAAACTGCTACAAGAATTTAGGAGCCAACACTATCACTAGTAACATAATCCAAACATATGTTCATTTGACCTTAACCATTGGGAAACAAACTTTGGAAAGATAATTTCAACACACTCCCTTGCTTCAAAGTTTGATACACAAAATGAAGCACGTCTCTTCATCTATGACGCATATCTCACCGATAATTTTTTTAATGGTTAATGCACTTCTCAAAACCTTTACCCTTTGGACTTTAAAGCACTTCTCTTCATGGTACACTTCTCACCCACACTTAAAAATAAATAGCCGGTGAGCATGTTTATTGAGCAACTTAACTTGCTAATTGACCTTAAACATTAGGAAACAAACTAACCACATGTAACCCAATTTTGAAGGACTAATTCAGACAGTTTCTTGATTCGATCCAAATATAGATAAACATGCATTTTAAACACCCTTGCGCATAAACAGAGTATGATGCCTGATTGAAGAAACATTAAATGTCTCGTCATCTTTAAGAAGACAGCTGTCGAACACAAATTTGGTGGTTGCTTTGATAGAGAACGTCGTTTAGTTTGCAGGAAATTAAGAACAAGTTTGTGTAAGAATCAAAGACAGAGAAGAATTGAAGGGAGAGTTAATAAGTAATGGTCTCATGGAGGGTTAGATTACACAGATGTGGGATATTACATCAGTGATTTTTAAGGAAAATTTAAGTATAAGAATCTCAACTATTGGCATACGCTATTAGTAAATCACAACTATCTATTAGTTGTTCCAAGATAATCCGAAATTTGCATATTAGATGTCATCTTGGGCTTTAACAGACCATTTCAGGTGGTTTGGTGATTGGAGAAAACTTCAGAATAAAAGAACATAAAATTAACAAAAAATTGTCAGAAATTACCTTTTAAACGCACTCTTTTTTTAAAAAAAAAAAACTACCTTATATAATGTTTATTTTACAAAACTATTTACATTTCGTTTCTAATTTCTATTTTAATAACTATTTTCATTTAGAGTGATGAACCCTAAGTTAGAATTACCAAATTCATCTTAAGATGGACGGAGTACATAAATGCATCACTCTAAGGGCCCGTTTGGTTGAAACTTTTGGTACTAGCAGAAATGGAATGAAAAGCCAAATGACATTTCTGGGCGTTTGTTTCCTAATATTCTCTTTTCAATCCATTACCTGGCATTATATGAATCCTCCCATATGAAACCCTACCAACGGTAACAAAACCAATTAAGAAGGAAATCAAATAACTGACGCTTGAGAAGCCAAGGCCTCTCCCTCACTGTTATCAACTTGGCAGCAGTTTCACTACCTCACTCACATCACTTGAACGTTAAACCATTAGATTACCACCGCCAATGATTAAAAAAAAGGTTAGAGAGATAGTGAAGAGAACAGAGAGAACAGAGAAATGTGTCCCATTCATTAACAACACCAGACACAAATTGTGATAGAAATAATGATGAGGAAAGATGAGGTCATCATGTTCATAGATCTATAATCTGATTTTTTTTTTTCAAATTTTTGATATATTTTTTATCTTGGTTATGAGGAAGGGGTGATTTGTGGGATATGGAATACAAATCACTAACCAAACAAGTTTATCTGGTTAATGGAATGAGTTAAATCTGATTCCTTTCCTCCATTAATTTTGTTTCCATTTCGTTTCCTTATTGGGTATTGAACCAAACAGGCCCTAAATGAAAATAGAAACCACATCAAAGTACACGATATAATTAGATGGCCTAAAATGAACATACTAACGGGTTACGGAACCCAGCTTAAACTTAAAGCACTCTAAAAAGTACATATAGACGGACCAAACTCTATATTGAAAGAGATTAGCTAGGTATATTAATAGTGGTTCCACGGGAGACTACTCACAGAGTCACATGGGTGGTGGGCCTGGTGGCGGCGGTGGAGGAGGGACATTGTAAATATGGACCAAATTCAGCTCCGGGAAAGGCGGAGCAAGTCGTGCGAGACTATCTGCAGATTTTTTGGGAAAAATCTATTCCAGCTGAAACAAAACCACCAAATATTGCAGCCTCAGCAGCAGTATGTGATACTAATAATCCGTTTACTATCATGAATGTGAGAACGTATGCTATAACAGCCATTTCTTGCTTAGCTTGCTAGCGATAGCTACTTACCAATTTACCTATGGGGAATAAAATATATGTACATTTTACAATAATACATAGACATTTTATTGCACCAAAAAGCGAAAATAGATAGATAATTGTTCCGTTTATATAACGGTCGGCGGTCTTAAGAAGAATCCGCCAAAGATTGGAGATAGCGTCCGCTGGTGAATAGCTGCATAGGAAGCAAACGTGAACTACCCTCGGGGGGATGCGAGGAAACCCCCTTCGATGCTCAAGTCAGCACGTGCCCAAATAGGATTTAGAGAGAGAGAGTATAGAGAGAGATAAGAGTTCTGAGTGCGAGAGAATGTACCTGCAGAATAGTACTAGTGGGGTATTTATAGAAGTACTATTCCTATGACAGGGTGCGTAATCCTTTTACACGTATACGGCTGAGGTGCGCTTGACATTTGGGAAGATTCCCTTATTTTGTCTTGTTGAGCGACCGCCAACGTTGTCGGACCACATCGATGAACTGACTTGTTAGAGTTGTAGGCAACACTTACAATGTTCGTGTCCGTAAATGTGTTCGCGGTCTCCTCAGGGAGATCCGCTAACGTACTTGGGCTATACCCATTCAACTAGCCCCCCAGCATCATTTGGGGTCTTGGCCGCTAAGGATGTTGTCAGTGGAGGCGAGTCATTATTGCCGTGTTCAATTTTTTGGAGAAGTTAATTTGTTGGATGTCACGTGACGTCGCAGGGAGTTAAAAAGGTTTTGAAAAGTTAATGATGACTTTTTCAGAAAATCCCGCCCATTACTTTATTAGGGTTTTGCTGTGTTTCGACACTTGGCAGGAATCTGGAGAGGGAGTTCAGAGGTTTTACAATCTCAGCCGTTGATTGACTGCATACATATGGCAGTTGTCTTTTTCTTCGAGTTTTTCATCTCATTTTCTCTCAACTTCCTTTTCTTTTTCTCTAGCGAACTCCATTTTCGCAGTTTTTCTTCACCCAAGAGCTCTTATTTTTGTGCTCAAATTCCTCCAAAAAGTTACTAGATCTTCCAGTTTTTACTTTCCGGCCCTAGTGTGCTAAGAATTTTGTCTTTTCTGGACAAATTTCTTTTCGGGGTTTGTTCTAGGATCGAAGATTTGTGTTTCGCCGGTGCTTTCTCTACATTTTCGGTGGTTCCTTGGCTCAAGCTCGAATTTTTCTGCGCAATTTCACTGTTTGGGAACTTTGTTCACCTTTTCCGGCGATTTTCACTCCCTACTTTTACTTTTCTCCGGCGACCCTTCGTCTCCAGGTATTTCCTCAATTTTTCTCCGCGATTCCTTTAATTTCATTGCGTATTCATCATGTCTGACCAGTCTGATAGCCTGAACGTCCCTAGTGATTTATTTATGATTGAGAGTGAACCTTCTTCCCCCCTGGCCGATAGCAACCCTTCTTCAGATTCTAGCCCTGTGGGGAGGACTAGGTTGTTGTCGGACATACCCTTTACGGTCGACAGAGAAAAAGAATTGAGGTCCAAGTTTCTTAACGTCCCTGCCACTCCTGAGGAGCATAATTTGACTAGGAAGTATATGTGCGCTAGTCAGAGTGGTGATAGGCAGACGCTTAGGGAACTTAGGCATCAAATTCTTGCTAGACGTTCTTTTAGGCATCCTCCAGCCGATGCTGTTCCCGGCCTTGATGTAATGCCTGGTTGGATAGTTTGGCGGATGCTAGGGTTGAGGTAGCGGTCGACTTTTACGACCGTTTACAGCAATCTGCGGCTCCTAACCCTCCTATTATTGATTTAGGTGACGACAACGATTCCATTGCTACCGTGATGGTTCGTCAGGACACCGGTTATCAGCGCCGATCCGTTCTTGCGAGCCCTACTGTTCGCATTACTGAGGACGCGACTGATTCTATGGCTGCTAATGTTAGCACAAGTGTGCCTTTGTCTGCTCATGTGATTCGAGAGAGTTCCCATGCTGCCGAAATGAAGGTCGATAGCTCAAATCAAATGGAGGAAGAGGTCGTAACCGGACCAGGTTCAGATGCTCTATGGTTGCCCGCAGATTTTAGTTTCGGTCCCCTCAGTGTAGAGATTGATGGTCCCTGGCGTCGGGACGCCATTGAACTTACGTACCTAAGAGTTGCTCGGGACTTATATAATATTCCCGCGGGTTATCGGTTAGTAGTTCCGCCAGAAGGGGCTATTGAGACGGAGTGTCCTCCCGACCATGTGGCCGTGTATACTCATCATTTTGAGTTTGGCCTCTGCTTTCCTCTTGACTCTTTTTTGGTGAAGATTTTAAATACTGTTAATGTATGCTTGGCTCAACTAACTCCTTTGGCGGTCCGAAATTTGATCGCGTATATCTGGACTGTGCGCTTTCTGGAGTTTTTCGCAAACGTTAAATTTGTTCCGCCATATCCACTGGCTGAAGAAGAATGGATCTTCTAGGCAGGCAGGTTGGTGGTCGTTGACTACAGCTGATAAGAAGATGGTTGTTCAGCCTAAAATGACTGGTTTAAAAGGTTGGCAGGATGCCTTCTTTTGGTTACAAGTCCCCGAGGACTATCCTGTGCGCCGTCATTTCACTGAGCCCGGTCCTCGCATGGAGCATTTGCCCCTAGTTCCTTTAGCTGGGGAGGAACTGACGACTTTTGATTTTTTTGATACTGAAGACTATTTAGTCACTTATGAAGACGGGAAGGAGGCTAGGGTTAAGGAGCCCAAATACTAGATTCCTCACTCCAAATACATCCTTGGGAACAAACCTTTGTCGGCCATGCTGCTCTGTCCCACCCATGATAATGGTAAGTGTTGTTATCGGACTGGTCCATCTGATGATAATAATAATTTTTTTTAACTGCTTCTTGTCGTTTGCAGGCTTTGACGATCTTAATCTCGCCGAACATTGTGTTGACGAGAACCTCCAACCGTTAACCCATTTGCCGCCTACTCCTACCTACGAGTACGAGACTATGCACGGCAACACCAACGGTTGCAGAGGGGGTAACCGTACTGGCCCTCAGAATATCCATCGCGGTCGCGGGGGTGCAACAGTGGGTCGCACTCCTATTCAGGGTGCCGCTACCACTGTTGTCGGTTTTGGCGGCCTACCTGCTCCTGCTGTCCCCATCAGGTCTTCTACCTCCCGTCCCGTTGCTAGGGGTAGTGGGACTAGGAGGCGGCCGCGTGAGCAAGTTGCGGCAGATACGTCTGCCAACAAAAGAGAAGCCTTGGCGGATCCTGCTACTTCTGTCCCCACCAATGAGGTCATTCAGGTGGATGATTTTAACGCGAATGCTCCTCCAGAGGGCCAGGAGCGTGTTGAGGTTGCGACCACTGGCCCTGGTCATATTCGCGGTGCCCCTTGGTTGTCCGATTCTTATTCCACTATCCGCCAGAAAATCCGGGAGATGCTTACATCTCATAGTTTCTTATCGAACTTGTCTCCCGATATCATTTCTCGGTTCGGTGAGTGGATCGAAAGAAGGAGGTGCAGATAAGTGATGCCGTAGCATCCTCTTTTACTCTCCGGCCTATTGTTCCTGGCAAACTTTATCAACCTGACTGGGTTGTTAGGGAAGATGAGTCGCTATATGCCGACATCCCTGAGAATGGTGGTATTCTAGCTTACCGTATCCTGAAGGGCATGTAGCTGCCTCTGGATAGGCCGGCAGGGTCCTTAATGACTCCTGCTGCTAGGTTGGCTCATGATCAGCTTGTGGTATGTTTCTTCACTTTGCTATATATATTATATATATATATATATTTATTTTTATATATACATTGTTGTATTACTTATGCCCTTTTTCTTTGCAGGCCAACAACGCTGCTCGGGAACTAATTTAACAATATGTTGAGTACCAGAGATTGGCGGACAGCTACAAGCAGTCTCTTGAGACCAGTCAGGACTTGTTTAAGGAGCCTGAAGAGAAGCTGGCGGCTAAGACTGAAGCCCAGAAGCCCTTGGAGGATGAGCTGGTTACATTGAGGATGCGAGCAGCTCTTATGGAGGAGACTGAAGCTAACGTTGAGACGTTGACCAAGGCTCTTCACACAGCCCAGACCGAGAAGGACATTGCTGTTCTGGATGCTGCAGCTGAAGCTGAGGCTAGGGAGGCCGCCAAGGCTGTTGATGAGTTTCAGCAATCTGATGAGTATGTAGCGGCCTTGCACAAGAGGTACGATGGTGGATGGGCGGCCGCCATGAGATGTGTATGCAAGTCCATTCCTGGATTTGACTGGAATGTGATTGAAGATGCTCATGCTGCCGGCCAACATCTCACGCCCTTAGAGGGGGATCCGAAGTATGCCGATGAGGACGCCATAGCCGATGCGGACCCTCGGGACGTTGCGGATCAGGCGATCCGGATGTCCCTACCTCTTGAAGTTTTTGGCGGCCTTCTCTCAGCTCTTCCTGCTCTTCCAATAGCTTATAGCTTGTAATTTTTTGAATATTTTGATTAACACTTGATTCGGCCCATGTTGGCGTTTGTAAATTGAATTTCTGTTTTAACTTGAAAGTACTTGATTCCAACTTAAAGCCTTTTATTGGCCGCCATCGTTTTTCTACTATAGTTGGCCGCCAAGCCAGTAGCTTTTATTCTATGGAAAAGTACTTTTGCATTTCGGTTGTTTTGTTTTGCTAATGCTTTAATCCTCGTACGGCTGTTGCATGACCGTTAGCGTCTTTTATCTATCAATCCGTTTGATCAATATTTGATATATTGTGTGACCGTGAGTATACATAAATCTGTCATGTGACTAATTTGTGTGCTTGGTCTGTTATATGACCGTTAATGCGCTTTGCTTGTCATATGGCTTTTGTTTTGTGTTGGGTCTGTCATATGAGCGTTAATGTACTTTGAGCCTATCATATGGCTTTTGTTTTGTGCTAGGTCTGTCATATGACTGTTAATGCACTTTAAGCCTGTCATATGGCTTTTGTTTTGTGCTAGGTCTGTCATATGACCGTTAACGCACTTTGAGCCTGTCATATGGCTTTTGTTTTGTGCTAGGTCTGTCATATGACCGTTAACGCACTTTGAGCCTGTCATATGGCTTCTGCTTTTAATTTGTTGATATGGTCAATTAATATACATGAAAATAATAAGATAATTGATTAATTGCTAGCGGAGGCTTGTACTATTTATGTAATGGAAAATGGCTCTCGGCCTGTTACATTCTATGAATCAAACATAGTATTTCTTTAGGACGCTAGAATTCCAACAGTTCCCAAGCTCCTTGTCATCCATGCCTTTTAGAATGAAAGAACCGGGAGCGATCTTCTTGGCTATGATGTAAGGACCTTCCCAATTAGCAGTCATCTTCCCTTCAGTATGCGCCTTGCCAGTGGTTGTTGTTCTGCGAAGGAACAGGTCGCCAACATCTAACGGCCTCTCCATGACTTTCTTATTGTAAGCCGTGCTAATTCTATCTTTGTAAGCGGCTGCTCTCAATTCTGCCATGAGCCTTGTTTCTGGCAAGAAGTCTAGGCTTTCCCTGAGTGCTTAGTCATTCCTCTGAGGGTCTTGGTGTTTGATCCGATAAGAGGGTAACCCCACCTCTATCGGTAGCACCGCCTCTGCGCCGAAGGCCAACTTGAAAGGGCTCTCTCCCGTCGCTTCCTTCTCTGTTGTTCTATTTGACCATAGCACTGCTGGCATCATATCAGCCCATCCTTCTTTGAATTCATCTAGCTTTTTCTGTAAGACATTCAAGATTTGTTTGTTTGCGGCCTCTGCTTGTCTGTTGCTCTGAGGGTGGCAAACGGCTGAGTATGCAAACTTCACACGAAACTCCGTTAAAAACGCTTGTATGGGACGACAATCAAATTGGACGCCATGGTCGAAGACGATAGCCATGGGAATCCCAAATCTTGTCATAATGTTCTACCAGATGAATTTCTTGACCTGATTTGCCTTGATCTTTGCTGTCGGCTCTGCCTCTATCCACTTTGTAAGTAATCAATTCCCACTATTAGGAATCTCCTCCCTCCAGTCGCTGTGGTGAATGGTCCAAGGATGTCCATTCCCCTTTGAGCAAACAGAATTGGGCATAGGATAGGCTGCAAATCATTGACTGGCCAGTTGATGACGGGGGCATATCTCTGGCATTTGTCACACTTCTTGACGTAGCCCTGGGCATCCGCCAGCATACTTGGCCAGTAGAAACCCGCTCTCAGCTCCTTAAATGCAAAAGTCTTTCCGCCAATATGGTTGCCGCAAATGTCCTCGTGTATCGCTTCAAGGATTTTCACAGATTCCCATGCAGTTGCACACTTAAGCAGAGGTAAACTAAATGATTTCTTGTACAACTCATTTTGATATATGACGTACCAGCTTGCTTGCCGCTTCAGTTTCTTAGCGGACGAAGGATCATTGGGAAGCGTCCCAGTCAGCTTATACGCCATCAGCTCACTAAACCATTCCCCTTGCTGGTTTATGCTGTTCACGGTCATAATTTTTTCCGTGATGCTCTTTTCCATCAAGATGTCCACTGTGACGGTTTTCTCGATGCTAAATGAGTCAGAACTTGCCAATTTGGACAATGCGTCCTTTTTCGTGTTCTCGGCCCTAGGTATTGCTTGAATCTCAAAGTGATTCAATTGAGCTATTAACTCCTTGGCCTTTTCCACGTACTTCAGCATGTTGGCCTCTCTGACTTCAAATTCTCCTCTTAGCTGGCCGCTAACCAACTGTGAGTCCGTCTTCAAGAGTATTTGCTTAGCACCCGCCGCCAAACACATTCTTAAGCCTGCAATTGCTGCT
Source organism: Beta lomatogona (assembly GCA_947646795.1). Classification (NCBI taxonomy): domain Eukaryota; kingdom Viridiplantae; phylum Streptophyta; class Magnoliopsida; order Caryophyllales; family Amaranthaceae; genus Beta; species Beta lomatogona. Next base: position 2,363,557 of record CANSNZ010001289.1, read on the forward strand.
TCATTGTTTGACGCCGGGAAAGCAAACTTGATGGCGTACTGGTATGAATTTCCCTCAGGGCTAATCATCACTATACCAGCCCCGGATCCGCTAACGGCGGACTATCCGTCAACTTCCAGTGGCCAGACTTCCTTCTGCTCCACAATAAAATCTGCCAGGGCCTGCGCCTTGATAGCGGTCCTGGGCTTATACTGTATATCATACTCTAATACCTCAACGGCCCATTTCAGTAAGCGGCCGGAACTATCCATCTTTTGCAACGCCTTTTCTAGCGGCGGATTGGTTAGAACTTGGATGGGATGACAGTTAAAGTATGGCCTGAGCTTCCTGGCGGCAATTATCACGGCTAAAGCAATTTTCTCGATGAGCTGATAACGGCTCTCTGGCCCGTTAAGGATGTGGCTGACGAAGTATATTGGGTGTTGCCTCTTCTCCTTTTCCACCAACAACACGGCCGCGACGGTTTTAGGCGAGGCCGAGATATATAATTGCAATACGTCTCCAGTCTCGGGCCTTGTAATGGTGGGTAAGCTCTTCAAATGCTCTTTTACCGCCAGGAATGCTTTGCTTTGCTCCTCTTCCCACTCGAATTTCTTATTTTCCCTTAGCAGCGTAAAGAAAGGCAAAGCCGTGGCTGTTGATTTTGAGATGAATCGAGTGATGGCCGCCATTCTTCCTGTCAGCCTCTGATTTTTTTGGCTCAGGTTGGTCGACAATAGCTTGAACTTTGTCTGGATTCGCTTCAATCCATTTTTTGCTTACCAAAAAGCCGAAAAATTTCCCTGCTCTTACCCCAAAGACACATTTCTTTGGGTTGAGCTTCATCTTATATTTTCTCAAAGTTCTGAAAGTTTCTTCTAGGTCATCCAGGTGTTCGCGGTCAGTTTTACTTTTGACAATGGAATCGTCAACATATGCTTCGATGTTTCTCCCCCTCTGATCCGCGAATACTTTATCGACTAGCTTTTGGTAGGTTGCCCCTACATTACGGAGCCAAAACGGCATTGCCTTATAGTTGTACACGCCACAATCCATGATGAATGCTGCCTTCTTTCTATCGGCCTCGAGCAATCTAATCTGGTGATAGCCCGAGAACGCATCCATGAAGCTTAGCAGTGCATGACCGCTAGTAGAGTCTACCAGTTGGTCTATTCTTGGTTGGGGGTAACAGTCCTTCGGGCAAGCTCTGTTGAGGTCTGTGAAGTCTACACACATCCTCCATTGGCCGTTAGCTTTTTTCACCATGACCACATTAGCCAACCATTCTGGGTAATCGCATGGTCAATGAAATCGCCTGCCAATAGCTTATCAACTTTCTCTTTGGTGGCCTTGTTCTTTTCGACTGAAAAATTTCGCTTCTTTTGCTTGATAGGGCGGACAGTGCTTTCAACATTTAGACGATGTACCATCACGGCTGAATCTATTCCGGGCATCTCATCTGCCGAGAACGCGAAGACATCAGCGTTTTCTCTTAGGAGAGTCACCAGGTTGACCCTGACCTTTGGGTCCATGTCTGTTTCGACAGCATTTGTCCTTGCCGGATCCTCCGCCAGCATCTCTGCTTTGTCCGTCCGGCTTGGGCGTTGGCGTATCGTCGGGCCTGGATTCCAACTCTTCCATTGAAACTTCCATCATCTCCTCATCCCCTTTCTCGGATTCTTCCTCATTTGCCAGAGCTCTCCTCTGAGCTCGCCTTTGCTTCCGAGTTGGCGGATTCAGATCTTCTACCGGAATTCTCATTGTCGGCTGTTTTAATGCTGTTACATAGCATGATTTTGCCATCTCCTGATTCCCTCTCAACTTTGCTGTCGTCCCAAGATTGGAAACGTACAGCATGGTAAGATGGTAAGTTGACACAACCCCTTGGACATCATGGATGAAAGGGCGTCCAATAATTGAATTGTAAGCTCCTGGTACGTCAACTACCAAAAATTCCGCCATTACATCCATGGCGTTCTCATCTTCTCCTACCCTGACCGGTAGGGTTATTAAACCTTCTGGAATCACTGACGCCCCCGTAAAACCTATCACTGGGTAACGAACAGGCTTCAGATGCTCCCGGCCAATCATTAGCTTCTCAAAAGTTGAGAAATACAGTATATTTGCAGAACTTCCTCCATCTACCAGAATTTTATGGATCAGATAGTTTGATACTTTCAGGGTGACCCCCATAGGGTCGTCATGGGGATAGACGACAAGCTTCGCGTCCTCCACAGTGAAAGACATGGCGAGCATTACTGGCGGTCTTCTCCATTGCGTGATTTCGTTGAAATTCATCTGGTGTCTGAATTATTTTAGGCTGGCCTTTGTTCCGTTCATGCTACCGCCATGAATCGGACCGCCACTTATAGCGTGAATTTTCGAGATCCGCGATTGCACATTCTGGTTATTTGGCGTCATCACGCCTCCTTCCTTTGACTGAGCCTTGTACTGAGTGAAGTAACCCCTTCTTATCATATCCTCCAGATTATCCTTCAAATGCCTACAGTTCTCAGTAGTTTGACCGTGATCCCCATGAAAGTCGCACCACTTGCTCTTATCACGGTTTTTGTGAAACATTTGCTTTGGACACTGCCATTTATCATTGTCCTTGTTCATCTGATATATCTGAGTTCTTGAGGTCGTGAGCAGCGTATATGCATCGAACTTATCTTTGTATTCGAACCTTTTGCGGTAATTCTTTTCGCGGTCATTTCCTTTCCTGACCACATTTGACTCTTGTTTTCTTTCATCTCGACCTCGATCATTTTTGCGACCCTTATCTTTCTTTTGCTTATCATCTTTCTTTTTTTCAGGCTCGCGGCTTTGGCTGCTCACGGCCTTGTCAAACTCTTCACCCCTGATAAAATCGTTTGCCTTCCTCAAGACTTGCTGTAAGGATGTGAAGGTTTTACGGCCCAGGTAGCTCCTGAATGCGGACCCCTCTCTCAGCCCAGTCATTAAGGCTAAGACGGCCACATCCTGCTGAAGACGGGGAATGGTGACCGCCTCAGCGTTAAAATGGCCAACCAAATCTCGTCGAGCTCTCATTTTCCCCTACGCTGAGAGATAACAACTCGCCAGTTGTGCGCTCACGGCGCCTATTGCTCATGAAGTGAGTGCTGAACATAGATGAAAGCTGAGAAAAACTAGAAACATTACCAGCCTTGATGCTTATAAACCATGTCTGGGCAATCCCAGGTAGAGTGGATGGAAAAACTTTACACCAGATGGCGTCCACTTGGGTGTATAAGTACATGTGCCCCTCATAAGCAGCCACGTGATCATCTGGGTCTGAGGTGCCGTCGTACTTGCAGGACGGCATCTTGATTCGCGGCATGGGGTGTCAAAATTTATGGAATGAAGGGGAACAGCTTAGGCTTGATCAATAAGTGTCTGCCAGCAGAATAATTGCTTGCACCACTGGTGTTGTGTTCTCGGTGAGAACGACTTTGATTCTCATCTTCAGAATTGTTGAGATCCTTAGTCTCTAGGATTGCTTCCTCATACTCTTGGTCTTCAATTTTCCTTTCCAACTTGCGTCCCTCTTGAGTGAAGGTCCGCATTCTCCTTATTGGTGTGCCATCGATGTTGCGATCATTCGCAGTCGACACCCGCCTACGAACTTGGCCAACCCTTGCATTAGGAGTGGGGGTGTTGTTAGGCTGAGTACCCGCTTGCAACATTTGGATGAAAGACGCTACAGTTTGTAGCTGCTCAGGGGAGAATTGACTGAATTGAGCCAAGTTGAGTGGTCCGCCACCAGTGTTGACCTGAGATACATTGTTCACCGGAGTTTGTTGTTCGTTGCCATTCTCGGCCCCTCTGGTGTTGAATAGTGGTGCGTCGAGTGGTCCGGTAATGATGGGTTGTGTGGATCCCTGACCGGCTTCGAACCCTAGTGGACCACGTCCGTCATTGTTTACTCCTTCCATGATAGCGTTCACAAATATGGGAGGCCCCTGCTTCTAGCGCCAAATTGTTTCGGTTATAGAACGGTCGACGGTCTTGTGAAGAGTCTGCCAAAGATTGGAGTTAGCATTCGCTGGTGAATAACTGCACAAGAAGCAAACGTGAACTACCCTCGGGGGGATGCGAGGAAACCCCCTCCGACGCTCAAGTGAACTTGTGCCCAAATAGGATTTAGAGAGAGAGAGTAGAGAGAGAGAGATAAGAGTTCTGAGTGCGAGAGAATGTACCTGCAGAATAGTACTAGTGGGGTATTTATAGAAGTACTATTCCTTTGACAGGGTGCGTAATCCTTTTACACGTGTACGACTGTGGTGCGCTTGGCAGTTGGGAAGATTCCCTTATTTTGTCATGCTGAGCGACCGCCAACGTTGTCGGACCACATCGATGAATTGACTTGTTAGAGTTGTAGGTAACACTTACAATGTTCGCGTCCGTAAATGTGTTCGCGGTCTCCTCAGGGAGATCCGCTAACATACTTGGGTTATACCCATACAATATTCTTAGGAGAAAAGTCATTGGACTCAAGTCAATATTGTAGATTGTTAGTTGATGACAACAAGTTGTTAGTGGTTGACGGTTGTCATAATGTCATTTAGTTTGTTAGAGATATTTTCTTCCTTTATCGTCTTCTCTAATTTGGAAATTTTCCCTAAAAGCAGAGTATAATTTGTCTACTAGAAGTACACTATAAAAAGGTCGGTATACTCCAAATTAAAACAAGAACCAAGGTTGGTCTAGTTGGGTAGAATTCCGCCTTCCATCATGTAATAGGGGGTTTGATCTTTCCCCTTATAAAGTGGGATCCCGAAATTCCCCTGCACTTGAAAGGGATCTTTCTCAAAATAAAAGCAAATAGTATTTGGTCAATTGGCAAGACTCTCATCTCACATCCTTAATTGAGGTCTTGGGTTTGAATCTTATCCTTCCCCGAGTCCCTACTCTCAAGCACCCAACTTGCAAATCTTAGACCAAGAAACTGTGTGAGTTGAGGTCTAGACATGATCTTTTCCCTTAATTTTTTTTTAATAAAAAATTCTCAGTGGTATCCTTCCACTATTGACTTTTGCCAATAATAGGCAATATCTTTTTACCTTCCCACTAGTTTAATTATGTTTATGGGTTTTTAATCAAAGTGATTAATTTGTTAATAAAAGGTAAAAAAAATGTTAGGTTAAGCTTTTTAGATTAGTAATAACTAGAAATCAAAACATACACGTAGGTGTTTAATTTTATTGCTTACGCGGGATGAGTGCGTATTTGACAACCTCATTGTAAATGTTTTTTTTAATAGTATTTTGAAATAAAGAAGTTGCCAACAAGTCTTTATTGGAAGAGCCATAAACCTAATTGGATTTTGGAAGACCATAGGGATAATTTCGGGGACTTATCCAATATAGATTTCCCCGCCAAGATTTCATAATTGGTGAATGAACCAAAAATTAATTTCGAGGGTGAGGATACGGATATGATTAGGAATCAAAGTTGCCAATTATTAGTCTCTACTTAATATGATTCACGTTCTAGTTTTATGCAATTAAACAACCACGCAATATATTTGTGTAATCTAAAAATTAATCTATATTAAATAATTAAGAAAGTAAAAGACCAATTTTTGGTGATATGTTATTTATGCAACCTAATTACAGGGAAACTAATCCAATGGTCCACATTATTTGAATTTAGCATTAGAACATTAATTAGATCTTTGTTTAGCAAAAATAAACATGTAAGGTGATGAAGGCATTAAAGCATACAACATGCATATAAATAATAATGTATAGAAATAACAAGAAAAGTGAAAGATTATAGGTTAGAATATACAAGAGCATGAAGTCTTTAAGATATACATCATGAAAAGTAGATTTTTAGTAAAATAAGAATTAAATTGGAATTGACTCTTACAAATTACACTTTTATAATAGTATGTAAGAGTAACAATCTTGAAACTTGAAGTATTAGATTAATGGAGTTGGTAGAAATTCAAAGTGTTTGATTATTTGTTCCTAGTGTTTGAGAGAGTAGCTGGGATGATGTATGTTCATAATTAGAAGTGTGTAGAAGGTCCTTAAGAAAGTGTGTTATAAATCAAGTGAAAACGAGGTCTATTTATTGGCAAAACGGAAGAAGCCGAATAAGTTTTGAGGATGAGTGGCGTGCAGGCCTGTTGCGCTTAAATTGTGCTGTCTCAATGTCGCGCGTGTGCAACATTGGTTCGCCAGACGCATCCGGGCGCGTGAAACCCATCCGCAGATCTAACCGAATTTTGTTTGTTTGCCAATACTTAAAAGATTCTTTTTGTCGTCATTAAATATTATTCCTTTGGATTTGGAAATCAGTTATCTTATTGAATAAAAATCTTATTTTAATAATATCTTTTAGAATATTTAATAAAAATAATTATCAAGAATAATTAATATTTACTAAAATACACTTAACTATTAGAAATAATTAAGTAGGCTTTTCGAAAATGGGATTTAAAAATTCAATTAATTATCATGAATCATTAATTGGGTTTTCAAAACTGGATTTAAAATGAATAAATAGACTTTATGTTCTTAAAAATATTTTGGGCTTAGCTGGTTGGATTGATCTTCCTTTGGACTGGACCAATTAGGACGATTATGTGTCTACAGATCAGAAGCCCCCACTTTGACTGAGAGTGGACTAAATCCGCCCAAATTGGAAAAAAGAAATGTCTTTCTTCAAAAGTAACGTGACGGGAAATAATTATATTATCTGTGGTAATATTAAGACATTTGTGCTTCCGATAATTAGATGGATAGCCAAGGAAAATGCATGGAGTCGATCAAGGAACTAATTTATAAGGAGGGGTGGCCGATAAATTGGAAAACAATTATACCTATGAATATGGTCATAGGAGGGTATTATGCAACACAAGACTTCAACAAGAGTGATGTTTTGGAGATTTTTAGTGGGTAAGATATAGACAAGACAAGTGGTCGTTTCAAGAGATTCTACCCAATATTGTGAAGGAATGAAGGCATGACAAAGAAGAGTTCGGGACATATTATTCAAGGTTTTAATCATGCGCTCTGCTTTTCCATTATAAGATGAAGTGTGTTGACAAAAATATCGGAAAAGTATACCATACATGACACAAAATAATTTAAATGGTGTATTATCAAATTCCCGCCCATGGTCACATTCAAAGACTAATAGGTCGTTCAAATTAAGTGTGAACATATTGAAGGAAATATATGAAAGATTGGTAAGCATGAACAATGTCAAAAGAAAAAATAGTAGTACTATTTGAAGCATGAAACGTTTAATGAGTGTGTACCATGAATTAGTCATATGAGATGTAGCCCGTGAATTCATGTACCATGAATTATCCATAGACAAAGTCATTGTGGCAAAAGAATTATCCAATTCAGTAGGTATCATTGTAGGCCCATAATCTTAATAGGAGGGATGATAGGCCTGCTGGAAAACTTGGGGTGGATGTGGATATGGGCCAAGCCCATACAAAACTAGAGTAGGGGCCCTGATGTACTGTGGGAGTGCATAGAATTGTTGCTAAGGGTAATGGAAAGGGGCTTGGGCCTAAGGTTGATAGCCATGCATGAAACCAGGCCATGCTGCTGCTGGTGGGCCTGCCCACTGTTGACGATGAGTTGGGGAGGAAACAACTGCCCCCCTTTTATTGTGGTTGCTATTGTGGGGCCCCGCGCTCATGGCCTTTCCTTGGCCCCCATCCTCGCACCCCCTTCCCCGAGCTCCACCACCACCCCCCATAGTGGCTGATGTTGGGGTTGGTTTTGTCGTAGTGATGTGTTCGTTATTGCGGTGGCCGGGGGGTGCTGCACAAAAAATCCGGAACTTTGAGAGCCTTAATCATGACCACGATGCGTTTCCTCAAGGAGGCGCAAGTGGGCAGATGCAAAAGAGGGAAGTGGATTCTTTTGTTGGATCACAGTGGCAACATCATCAAAATCAATAAGTAATCCAAATACCAAGTGAAGAATCAATTTTTGCTCCGAAATTGGTTGACCAACATTGGTTTGTTGGTCTTTTAGAGTCTTCAACTGCTTGTAATAAGAAGACACATCCGAAAAATTAGATAAGTGAAGGTTATTAAATTGATTTTCAAGATTGACGACCCTAGTATGTTTATTATCTTGAAATATTTTTTTCAGTTTGTCGCAAAGTTGTTTTGCTGAATCGCCACGACAAAGAACTATATGGAGTATATCTGATGAAATCGTACCATAAATTCACGGCCTCACAATCGAATAAAAATGCTTCAACATGTCTTCGAAAAAACTTCGAGCCCATATATATATATATATATATATATATATATATATATAGGCAAGATCACATGAGAATGCTCCTTACATGAGAAATGAGTATGAATCTCAACCACACGATTGGATTAGAGTTACAACACTTATTCATTAGAGTTATACTCCCCGAGAAAAAACATTAAGGCCAAAAAAAAAAAATGTTTTTAAGTTTTTTTTATACTCCCTCCGTCTCAGAATAGTCTGAACACTTTCCTTTTATGTTTGTCCCAAATTAGTTTGAACACTTTCAATTTTGGCATGGTCCCACTATTAATATAGTATTTCTTTTACACATTTTTGCCCCACATTCTACCATTTATCAATAAAAAGTTACCCAACTTTCTCTCTCCTCTAATAAAAAATACCCCACCAACTCCTATCACATCTACTTGTTAAATAAAATAATATTTGATAACCACACTACAACTTATCACCTTAAACTACGTGCCCCAACAAGTGTTCAGATCTTTCTGGAACGGAGGTAGTAAAATTCTTTTTTTGGAGTTACATCACTTGTTCATTAGAGTTATAGCGCATAAAATCCATTCTCATTTCTCATGTAAGTATGCATTCTCATATGAACTCATTTCTCTATATATATATATTGTGTCGGATGAGGTTTCTTCGGATCTATATGATATAAAAGATTATAGGCATGAGCATGATACTCAAACAACTCTATCCAATTTGAATATTGTACTATTTTGAGATCAAGAAGCAAAGGGATGAAGTTCTTGATGTTGTTAACGAAAAGTGCAGAATGGTATTCTTAGATGCAGGGTAGAAGGTTGAGAATCCTCCTTAGGCATCTTCATACACGTGGTCGAGAGGGTTTAATAATAAACAAAAAATTTGAAGTTGTGGTGGCATAAGAATTATGTAAGGTTGGCGTAAGAATTCATGAGCTCTACAACAAAAAGCAAAGAAAACGAACCCACGTGGCCAAAGGTGTGTGAATTATGATTAGTGGTGGCGCAAAACAAAAAAACTATGGTGGAAGTGTGGTGAGTGTGCGCACAAACCCAAGAAAGAAAAAGAAAATTGTGGAAGCTAATCGAAAACCTAATGATGTGATACCATGCTAAAATTAGTGAAACTTCCTATCAAAGTGATATCCATTGATAAATATTTATTGTTTCTGTCAATAAATTAAAAATTTTAATAGGTTGAGAGATTCGATGTGGGCCCCAAGAACGTTCGCCTGAGCTCCGTTGTCCGTACGTCGGAATCCTAAAAAAAGAAGGTTAGACTACCCCAAGGGTGTTTCCGGGATCGCCCCTCCGACGCTCAAGTCAGTAGATGATTGAGGTAGAGAGAGAAAGTCTAGAGAGAGATGCTCTGGTTTGTTAGGTGAGAATTGAATACCTGTTCATTGATGAGACTGTGGGTATTTATAGTGTTGGCGATTCCAAAACAAGAAACACTGATTTGATGGGCCTCTTTGGGAATAATCATTTCAGCCTTTTAGAGGATCCCCAAACATATGAGATTAGGTCAACTCACAAGTAGGACCCACTACTACCACCTGTCCAAGGCTTTAGGAGGCTTTTATGTCTTCATTGGGCTGCTCATCACACAATTAGCCCCACGCCAGAGATGGAGGATCATGGAGGTCCGACTGAGTGGCTCCCGTCCGTGGTGGAATAACGACCGCCTTAATTCCGATCGATTCACTGTATATCCGAGGTAGATAGACCGAGTGAATCATGGCGCCGACCGAGTCAATCCCTGATGAAAGGTTTCATGCCAACCGGGTCGCTCCCTGTTGAAGGGATCTGTGTCACTCCATGTCCAACGCAGATGGACTAAGTAAATCATGGCGCCGACCGAGTCAAACCCTGTTGAAGGGAATTGTGCTGACCAGGTCGCTCCCTCTTGAAAGGATTGAAGCCGGCCAGGTCACTTCCTGTTGAAGGAAATAATGCTGTCCGGATCACTTCCGGTTGAAGGGAAAAATGCCGACCGGCTCACCTCCTGTTTGAAGGAAAAGTGCCGACCGGGTCACTCCCTGTTGAAGGAAAGAAAGCCGACCGGGTCACTTCCTCTTTGAAGGAAAAGTGCCGATCAGGTCCCCTCTTATCGAAGGAAAGAGTGCCGACCGGGGTATGTCTACCGTCACTTGACCGCTTTTGGCCGAGTACATGAGCCACTCGGATGAGGGGCTAACAAGCCCCAAGCTGACCGAGCGAAAGCTAGTTGATACTTAGCTGTACTTGACTAAGTATAAAAGCGACTCGGCAACGGAGGGGAGCTCCTGTTGGCCGAGTGAGTATGCAGCCACTCGGATGAGGGGCTAATGAGCCCCAAGCTGACCGAGTGGGTGCTAATAGATACTTGGCCATACTTGACTAAATATAAAAGCGACTCGGCAACGGATGGGGGCTCCGGTTGGCCGAGTGAGTATGAAGCCACTCGGATGAGGGGCTAATGAGCCCCAAGCTGACTGAGTGGGTGCTAATAGATAATTGGCTATACTTGACCAAGTATAAAAGCGACTCTGCAACGGAGGGGGGCTCCGGTTGGCCTAGTGAGTATGAAGCCACTCGGATGAGGGGCTAATGAGACCCAAGCTGACTGAGTGGGTGCTAATAGATACTTGGCCATACTTGACCAAGCATGAATGCAACTCAGCAACGGAGGGGAGCTCCGGTTGGCCGAGTGAGTTGGAAGCCACTCGGATGAGGGACTAATGAGTCTCAAGCTGACCGAGTGGGTGCTAGTCGATACTTGGCCATACTTGACCAAGCATAAAAGCGACTCGGCAACGGAGGGGAGCTCCTGTTGGCCGAGCAAGTGGGATGCCACTCAGATGAAGGGCTAATGAGCCCTAAGTTGTATGAGTGGGTGCCGGTTGATCTTCGTATTTCGTTTGATGAAGTTGCAGTTATTTTGCCCGAGCGGGTGTGTCAGACCCTAAATGCCACATGGCCACTTTTTGATACTTGGGATTTTGGGACTCTTCTCACAGATTGAGCTGACTTGGCGCTGCGAGAAACTTTGTCGCTTCATATCCCTTGGGTTCCGAATGATTTCGTTTGGCTTTCTTGGACCCTTGGAAGAGTGGACTGAATAGGTCCAGTTAGTCCTCTTCAAAAAGCCTATCAAGGCGACGCGGGGGGGGTTGTGTTGCACATCCCCCTAGGCGCGCCTATATATACGAGAGAGGAGAGAGAATTTCGTATCATTTGCTCATTTATGCAATTCTATCTCTCTAAAAAATTTTCAATTTCTCTCCAACTTTCAAGTTCTTCCTCCAGTCTTTTCGTCCCACTAGGTATGTTCTTGATCTTCTTTTAAGTTTCCTTTTCTTTCTTTTCTTCGAATAATCTCGGCCGACTCGCTCGTCCATAAATAATGGGAGATTCGTCCGAGTCAACGATACCCCCGACCTCACCTCCCTATACATTATCCGAGGAGGTGAAGGGGATGGGAATAACGTTGGTGTCGCCTGTAATTAGTTAACACGACCCCTCCGCTGTGCCTGACGCAGTTGCTCTCCCGAGCCTGTCTTCTTCGTTAGAGGATGAGGCCGAGGGTATAATTCCATACCCTTAGGGGTGTATTTAGCCTATCCCCCCTCGAGGAGTTACTTAGACAAATATTTGTCTTCTGATGTAGTGAGGGTGGCCATGCCGAGGGAAGCAAGAGAGGAGTCGACTTCGGGTCAAGAAATAGAATACCCCGACCTATATCCGAAGGGCGATCTAGGAACCATCTTTCCCGAGCCGAGTCTGATACCCTCGTTGATGATCTCCAAGGGACAACAACAAGGTTCCAGATAAAGGATCCGTACTACTTGGTCTGACCTGAGGCTCATCACACCGTCCTTATGACCTGAGGCTGATTGAGGGGGGTGGCATCCCTTTCGCTGTATTTCAACTTCCTGAGGCACTCTAAGGTAATTATGTCAGCTGAAGATCCGCTATCTACTCTTTTGACTCTCGTGTTAGCCACTTTGAGTTCAATGACTAGGGGGTTGTTATGGGTTGTATGTAGGGTCCGACTGGATTCCCCAAAGGTCATTATAGGGCAGTCGGGGCGGGGGTGATGGACGTCAAGCACTTGGTGCTTGAGATTCTGGAGGTGGGCTTTGCGTGATCGGCCGGTTAGGCCTCCCGACGCGAAGCCACCTGCTATGACCCTAATGAAGCCCTCTGTATCGCCGTTGTTTGACTGACCAACTTTTTGCTTGCCTTTCTCCTCACTTGTGTGTTTGAGGTAGCGATTCAGCTTGCATTGATCTACCAGATTGTCAAGGGATTTTTTAAGTTCTCACACCACTAGCTTTTATCTCTCCGACCGGAGGACGTTCTGATGGGGGGTGGGCGGAGAAGCATGGACTTGTCTTTGATGTCCAAGCAGATCTCTCTTCTGTTCTTGCTGAATCGGGGGTCGTTGTCGTGGTCATTGAACCTGTCTGACCTACCCCCGTCTTTTGTTGTTTAGGCTAGTCCTTGTGATATCCTTCTTCCTTCCTCTTCTTGCTTCCATCATCCATGTGGCGATATATGTCTGCCGCCTGGATGAACCTTTGAGTCTTGCTCATTGCCTCGGAGAAGGTTTTCACGTCCTTTTTAGCCAAGGACCATCTCAGCCGACCGGGTTGTAGCCCGGACATCGTGGCCGCAAATGCCACTTGCGTCTTGCGGATCGTATACTTTTAAAGATTCCTCATTGAATGTTTTGATGTAGTCGGCTAGACTCTCATTCTTCTCTTGTCAGACTGTCATCAAATAAACACTTGTTTTCTTCTGCCTTTTTCTGGCAACAAATTGAGGACAGATAAATCCTCTAGTACCGAGAAATCATTTATGATCCCAGCGGGGAGCTCCTAAAACAAGTTCAGAGCCAAGCCCTTTAAGGTTGTGAGAAAAGAAGCGGCACCAAGTGGCTTCGCGTCCTGTCTGAACGCTCATATGAGCTTTGTATGTGGCCATATGATCATCCGGGTCGGTCAGGCCCGCGAATGGCTCAATGGTGGGTGTTTTTATTTTTCCCGGGCTGGGCCCCTCTAGTATTACCTGACTGAATGGGACCATGAACTTAAGGGCTCCACTATTGATTCGAATGGGTGGTGATTGGGCGGAATCACTATGCCCTTCCCGCTGAGCAGCTTTCTTATCTAGAATATATCTGGCGTCGAACCCCTTACTGAGGCGCTTCTCGTTCAGGAAACGTCGAGCATCACTGGTTTTTGCCCGACATTGCCTATGGATGATTTGGACACGTGAGTCTCTTCTCCCTGTCTAGCCGATCTCCCTTTGGACAGATAGCGTTCCTCTTCCCCCTGTCTAGATCGTTGCCGATTGTGTTGGTTGTGTTCCCTCCCGATATTTGCTGGCTAGGCTGATCGTGTGTAGAATGGTGAAGGTTTTCTACTCGAAGAGAAGAGACCAAGGCTTGGTCTTTGGGTTGTGGGAGAGGGCGCCCCTACTGTAAGTTGGCCAACATGTCCATGAGGCTTCGCTGCGGAGGTCTGCGCCAAGCCGAGCGGCAATTAAGTTTATGTATGCCGTATATATAGGCTGTGGGTCAGCATGTTGTAGCTGATGTGATGGGTTCGGCCCATTTTCGATGCACTGCTCCCCTTCGGAGTCGATGGTCTGAACGGTCCGTATTTTGCGAGGAACAGGTGATGGTGGTCGCTCGGACCTTCGGTGTTGAGAGGGGGAAGGTTCTCGTTCAGACCTATGAGCCTGTGCTGAAGGCTGTCTATTGCGAGCGCTCTTGGCTGGGGCCATTGCTGAGTAACGATGAGGTAAATTTTGCTGAGTGAAGGCGAAATAACTTTGATTGTAACTTCCCCACAAACGGCGCCAAACTGTTTATGTCAATAAAGTAAGGATTGTAATAGGTTGAGAGATTCGATGTGGGCCCCAAGAACGTTCGTCTGAGCTCCGTTGTCCGTACGTCAAAATCCTGAAAAAAGAAGGTCGACTACCCCGGGGTGTTTCCGGGATCGCCCTCGACGCTCAAGTCAGTAGATGATCGAGGTAGAGAGAGAAAGTCTATAGAGAGATGCTCTAGTTTGTTAAGTGAGAATTGAATACCTGTTCATTGATGAGACTGTGAGTATTTATAGTGTTGGGGATTTCCAGACAGGAAAAATTGATTTGATGGGCCTCCTTGGGAACAATCATTTCAGCCTTTTAGAGGATGCCCAAGCTTATTAGATTAGGTCAACTCAAAGGTGGGACCCACTATTGCCACCTTTCCAAGGGTTTAGGAGGCTTTTATGTCTTCATTGGGCTACTGATCAATTGAGCCCAAACATTTATAGTTTATGAACTGATGATAGCCTTTACGGTATTAGGAAGCCTATCTATATTCAAATTTTATTTACAAAATACATCCGCCGAAGATACTAGTCTATCAGGAATTGTTAGAAATTGTAATCAATGTCACGGGTGATTATTGGGTAAGTCTAGGATCATAAGTACTATAAGCGGAATTTCATGAATCACATTCATAAGCACTTAAAACAGGATCTCATGCATATACATTCAAGGATCACATAATAGTTAAGAATTAACCTTTGACGCGTGATTTCCACAAAGCTCTTCGAGATCAGGAAATAGAACCACAATTGAGATTCTTCTACTAGGTCCACGAATCCAGATCAATGGTCCACCAATGCTTGTTGGAAGGAAGAGGGACTCTTCTATTTCTTGGAGCAGTATTACGTAGCTTTGAAAGAGAAAGAAAAGAGGAGAGAGAAAATAACGATAGAAAACTAACTGCCTTATTTTTTCACCCCACACCTAATTATAGGAACTAATTAGGTTAGGAGTCCTCCCCTTTTCTTTCTCCTTGGTCGGTCGTTTAAAACAATCGTTGATATGATTATTTTAAATTTTAATTTTTTTTAGCTTAGGCGACTGTATCAAACGGTCGCTGATGGAAAAGGAGATAAAATAAAGTTGGCCTCTTCATTCGATTTTATTTCAGAGACAAAAGGGAGAGGAGGGCACGCGAAGTAGAAGAAGCCATTGAAGGCCATTACCTCCACCTTCCTCCAACGACCGGCGACAACCCATTATCTCTCTCCTTGCCACAGGTAATGCTTGAAGCTTCATGTTTCTATTCTTTTTTGTTACTCATCAAACCCTAATAATTGGGTTTTTGGGATATAGGTGGCCCAGCACCACCGTACGCCTGCCGTCCGATTGTCGCCGCTTCTTATTCTGTCTTCTTGCCGCTGGTAATACCCGAACCCTACGTATTTAATACATTATTTTTTTGAATTTTTGGTACTCACCAAACCCTACGTATTTAATTCTGTCAATGTTGGTGGCCAAACACCATTGGCCAATTGTCGTCCGATTGTGCCGGAGATCAGTTTTTGGGCTATTGGGCTTCTTAATGTGTATCACCGGATTTAGTTTGGGCCTGCCATGTTGGGGCGTAGAGCAAGGTTTTGTTTGGGCCTACCATGTTCGGGAGTATATGATCCGGTTGAGAACCGGATGAGTTAATAAAAACTGATCCGGTTTACTCCTAACTGGATCAGTTAATTGACCCAAAAATTTGCGCCATAATTTGGTGGATTTACCGATCAAGCATTGGAAGAACCGGATCAGTTTTGTTGTGTCATATAGGGTTTTTTCCACTAGTGTATTAAAGTTTAAGATAATCACTCTAATTAGTGATTAAATATGAAAGGTTAAATTAATCACCTTAATTAGCGATTAAAATGAAGGTTAGGATAATCACCTCAATTAGTGATTAAACTTAAAAGGAAAGATAATCACCTTGATTAGTGATTAACTAATGTAAATTTGAGTTAATCTCCCTAACTGGTGATTAATCCAGGATTGAAATAACCACCTTAGCTAGTGATCACATTTATAATTTTCATGAAGTCTGAGGAAAGATTATTACGTTAATTCAAGAAAAATGATCACTTGAAGATTTGAGAAAAACAATTTTCAAGAGGTTTGCTTCCTAATTGAAGGCTTTTTGAGAAATAATCTTAATTGAAGATTATTAAGTTATTATGAGAAAAATGATCAAATTTGGAGATTGTGTTTGGCTAATCGAAATTTGGCCATTTAAAATGCGACACGTGAAACGGCCAAAAATCAATTCGTAGATCATAATTACCAATCTAATTATGTCAAATTATATGATTGATCCATTTGAAGATGGAGAACAAATTTAAAATGTAATATGGGTCATCATACAATTTAACTTAGTTAGATTTGCAATTTTTCTTCTTAATTGAGATTGGGTCATTTAATTCATATACTATAATAAATTGGGCCCAACATGCGATATTTGTAACATTTGTTGCTCATTTTAATCAAAAGAATTGTGGAATTATTTATGAAAATTATGCATAAACATCTCCATATTTTCCATTAATGAGTGATGTAATAACTATTTTAAAAAAACTATTATTACAACAATATATACAAATTATATGATCTATACAAATCTTCAATCTTGATCTGAACCATGATGCTCCTTGATCTTCATCCTTTTGAATGGGCTTTGAAATTCATGCTTCACTACAAGAAAAGGCTAAATCAAAGACTACTTCACTGCGACGGTTAAAATAACGGTCGTTATTCTTGTACTCAGCGATTGTTTTGATCCGACGTTGCCACCGACTTCTTTTAAGTAGACAGCGACGGATAAATAGTCGTTGTTTACTGAGCGATCGTTTAAAACAGTCGTTCATATTATTATTTTAAATTTTAAATTTTTTTAGCTTATGCAACTGTATTAAACGGTTGCTGATGAAAAAGGAGATAAAATTAAGTTGGCCTCTTCATTCGATTTTATTTCAGAGACAAAAGGGAGAGGAGGGTGCGCGAAGTAGAAGAAGCCATTGAAGGCCATTATCTCCACCTTCCTCCAATGACCGCAACAGCTCATTATCTCTCTCCTTGCCACCGGTAATGCCTGAAGCTTCATGTATCCATTTTATTTTTTTATTTTTGTTACTCATCAAACCCTAATAATTTGGTTTTTTGGATATAGGTGGCCCAACACCACTGTACGCCGGCCGTCCGACTGTAGTCGCTTCTAATTCTGTCTCCTCGCCGCCGGTAATACCGCAACCCTACGTAATTAATATTATTTTTTTTGAATTTTTGGTACTCACAAAGGCTACATATTTAATTATGTCGATATAGGTGGCCAAACGCCATTGGCCAACTGTCGTCCGACTGTGCCGGAGATCAGGTTTTGGGCTATTGGGCTTCTTAATGGGTATCACTGAATTTTGTTTGGGCTTGCCAAGTTGGGGCGTAGAGCAGGGTTTTGTTTGGGCCTGCCATCTTGGGGCGTATATGATCCGGTTGAAAACCGGATTAGTTAATAAAAACTAATATGGTTTCCTCCTAACCGGATCAGTTAATTGACCCAAAATTTTACGCCATAATTTGGTGGATTTACAGATCCGATTTTGGAAGAACCGGATCAGTTTTGTTGTGTCATATAGGGTTTTTTCCACTAGTGTATTAAGGTTTAAAATAATCACTCTAATCAGTGATTAAATATGAAAGGTTAAATTAATTACCTTAATTAGCGATTAAAATGAAGGTTATGATAATCACCTCAATTAGTGATTGAACTTAAAAGGAAAGATAATCACCTTGATTAGTGATTAACAAATGAAAAGTTTGAGTTAGTCCCCCTAATTATTTATTAATCCAGGATTGAAATAATCAACTTAGTTAGTGATCACATTTATAATTTTCAAGAGGTCTGAGGAAAGATTATTTAGTTATTTTAATTAAAACAACTTTCAGGAGGTTAGCTTCCTAATTCAAGGCTTTTTGAGAAATAATCTTAATTGAAGATTATTAAGTTATTTTAAGAATACTGATCCAATTTGGAGATTGTGTTTGGCTAATCGGAATTTGGCCATTTAAAGTGAGACACATGAAACAACTTAAAATCAATTCGGAGATCATAATTACCAATCTAATTATGTCTAATTATATGATTGATCCATTTGAAGATAGAGGACAAATTAAAAATGTAAGACGGATCATCTTATAATTTAACTTAGTTAGATTTGCAATTTTTCCTCTTAATTGAGATTGGGTCATTTAATTCATATACTATGATGTATTGGGCCCAACATGCGAAATTTATAACATTGGTTGCTCATTTTAATCAAAAGAATTGTGGAATTATTTATGAAAATTATGCATAAACATCTCCATATTTTCCATTAATGAGTGATGTAATAACTATTTTCAAAAAACTATTATTACAACAATATATACAAATTCTATGATCTATACAAATCTTCAATCTTGATCTTAACCATGATGCTCCTAGATCTTCATCCTCTTGAATGGGCTATGGAATTCATGCTTCACTACAAGAAAAGGCTAAATCAAAGACTGCTTCACTGCGACGGTAAAAATAACGGTCTTTATTCTTCCACTCAGCGACTATTTTAATTCGTCGTTGCCACCGACTCCTTTTAAAGTGGATAGCGACGGATAAACAGTCGTTTTTTTACTGAGCGACCGTTTAAAATAGTCGTTGATATGATTATTTTCTATTTTAAATTCTTTTAGCTTAGGCGACTGTATTAAACGGTCGCTGATGAAAAAGGAGATAAAATAAAGTTGGCCTCTTCATTCGATTTTCTTTCAAAGACAAAAGGGAAAGGAGGGCACGCGAAGTAGAAGAAGCCATTGAAGGCCATTACCTCCACATTCCTCCAACTACCGGCGACAGCCTATTACCTCACTCCTTGCCACCGATAATGCCTGAAGCTTCATGTATCTATTTTATTAATTTTTATTACTCATCAAACCCTAATAATTGGGTTTTTGGGATATAGATGGCCCAACACCACCGTACGCCGGCCGTCTGACTGTCGCTTCTTCTAATTCTGTCTTCTCGCCGCCGGTAATACCCAAACCATACGTATTTAATATATTTTTTTTTGAATTTTTGGTACTCACAAACCCTACGTATTTAATTATGTCAATGTAGGTGGCCAAACACCATTGGCCAACTGCCGTCCGACTGTGCCGGAGATCAGTTTTTGGGCTATTGGGCTTCTTAATGTGTATCACCGGATTTTGTTTAGGCCTACCATGTGGGGGCATATAGCAGGGTTTTGTTTGGGCCTGCCATCTTAGGGCGTATATGATCCGATTGAGAACCGGATAAGTTAATAAAAACTGATCCGGTTTCCTCCTAACCGGATCAGTTAATTGACTCAAAATTTTGCGCCATTTGGTGGATTTACCGATCCGATTTTGGAAGAACCGGATCAGTTTTGTTGTGTCATATAAGGTTTTTTCCACTAGTGTATTTAAGTTTAAGATAATCACTCTAATTAGTGATTGAATATGAAAGGTTAAATTAATCACCTTAATTAGCGATTAAAATGAAGGTTAGGATAATCACCTCAATTAGTGATTAAACTGAAAAGGAAAGATAATCACCTTGATTAGTGATTAAGTAATGAAAAGTTTGAGTTAATCGCCCTAATTAGTGATTAATCCAGGATTGAAATAACCACCTTAGTTAGTAATCACATTTATAATTTTCAAGAAGCCTCAGAATAAGATTATTAGGTTTGCTTCCTAATTGAAGGCTTTTTGATAAATAATCTTAATTGAAGATTATTAAGTTATTTTGAGAAAAATGATTAAATTTGGAGATTGTGTTTGGCTAATCGGAATTTGGCCATTTAAAATGCGACATGTGAAAAGACCTAAAATCAATTCGGAAATCATAATTACCAATCTAATTATGTCAAATTATATGATTGATCCATTTGAAGATGGAGAACAAATTTAAAATGTAAGATGGATCATCATACAATTTAATTTAGTTAGATTTGAAATTTTTCCTCTTAATTGAGATTGGGTCATTTAATTCATATACTATCATATATTGGGCCCAACATGCGATATTTGTAACATTGGTTGCTCATTTTAATCAAAAGAATTGTGGAATTATTTATGAAAATTATGCATAAACATCTCCATATTTTCCATTAATGAGTGATGTAATAACTATGTTCAAAAACCTATTATTACAACAATATATACAAATTCTATGATCTATACAAATCTTCAATCTTGATCTTAACCATGATGCTCCTTGATCTTCATCATCTTGAATGGGCTTTGGAATTCATGCTTCACTACAAGAAAAAGGCTAAATTAAAGACCGCTTCACCGCGACGGTTATAATAACGGTCGTTATTCTTGCACTCGCCGATCGTTTTAATCCGTCGTTGCCACCGATCGCTTTTAAAGTGGACGACGGATAAACAATCGTTGTTTACTCGACCGTTTTAAATAGTCGTTGATATTATTATTTTAAATTTTTTATGCTTAGGGGGGTCGTATTAAACGGTCGCCGATGAAAAAGGAGATAAAATAAAGTTGGCCTCTTTATTCGATTTTATTTCAGAGACAACAGGGACAGGAGTGCGCGCGAAGTAGAAGAAGCCATTGAAGGCCATTATCTCTAGCTTCCTGCAACGACCGGCGACAGCCCATTATCGCTCTCCTTGCCACCGGTAATGCTTGAAGCTTCATGTTTCTATTTTTTTATTTTTGTTACTCATCAAACCCTAATAATTGGGTTTTTGGGATATAGGTGGCCCAACACCACCGTATGCCGGCCGTCCAATTGTCGCCGCTTCTAATTTTGTCTCCTCGTTGGCGGTAATACCCAAACCCTACGTATTTAATATATTTTTTTTTTAATTTTTTGGTACTCACAAACCCTACGTATTTAATTCTATCAATGTAGGTGGCCAAACACCACTGGCCAACAGCCGTCAGATTGTGCCAGAGATCAGTTTTTGGGCTATTGGGCTTCTTAATGTGTATCACCGGATTTTGTTTGAACCTGCCATGTTGCGGTGTAGAGCAGGGTTTTGTTTAGGCATGCCATGTTGGGGCGTATATGATCCGGTTGAGAACCGGATTAGTTAATAAAAACAGATCCGATTATCTCCTTACTGGATAAGTTAATTGACATAAAATTTTGCGCCATAATTTGGGGGATTTACTGATCCGGTTTTGGAAGAACCGGATCAGTTTTATTGTGTCATATAGTATTTTTTCCACTAGTGTATTAAGGTTTAAGATAATCACTCAAATTAGTGATTAAATATGAAAGGTTAAATTAATCACCTTAATTAGCGATTAAAATGAAGGTTAGGATGATCACCTCAATTAGTGATTTAACTTAAAAGGAAAGATAATCACCTTGATTAGTGATTAACTAATGAAAAATTTGAGTTAATCGCCCTAATTAGTGATTAATCCAGGATTGAAATAACCACCTTAGTTAGTGATCACATTTATAATTTTCAAGAGGACTGAGGAAATATTATTGAGTTAATTTGAGAAAAATGATCAATTGAAGATTTGAGAAAAACAAATTTCAAGAGGTTTGCATCCTAATTCAAGGCTTTTTTTAGAAATAATCTTAATTGAAGATTATTAAGTTATTTTGAGAAAAATGATCAAATTTGGAGATTGTGTTTGGCTAATCGAAATTTGGCCATTTAAAATGAGACACGTGAAACGACCTAAAATCAATTAGGAGATCATAATTACCAATCTAATTATGTCAAATTATATGATTGATCCATTTGAAATTGGAGAACAATTTTAAAATGTAAGATGGATCATCATACAATTTCATTTAGTTAGATTTGCAATTTTTCCTCTTAATTGAGATCGGGTCATTTAATTCATATACTATGATATGTTGGGCCCAACATGCGATATTTGTAACATTGGTTGCTCATTTTAATCAATTGAGTTGTGGAATTATTTATGAAAATTATGCATCAACATCTCCATATTTTCCATTAATGAGTGATGTAATAACTATTTTCAAAAAACTATTATTACAACAATATATACAAATTCTATGATCTATACAAATCTTCAATCTTGATCTTAACCATGTTGCTCCTTGATCTTCATCCTCTTGAATGGGCTTTGGAATTCATGCTTCACTACAAGAAAAGGCTAAATCAAAGACTGCTTCACAGCGACGGTTAAAATAACGGTCGTTATTCTTGCACTCAGCGACTGTTTTAATCAGTCGTTGCCACCGACTGCTTTTAAAGTGGACATCGACGGTTGAACAGTCGTTGTTTCATCGAGCGACCATTTAAAACGAGTCGTTGATATTATTATTTTAAATTTTAATTTTTTTTAGCTTAGGCGACTGTATTAAACGGTCGCTGATGATAAAGGAGATAAAATAAAGTTGGCCTCTTCATTCGATTTTATTTCAGAGACAAAAGGGAGAGGAGGGCGCGCGAAGTAGAAGAATCCATTGAAGGCCATTACCTCCACCTTCCTCCAACGACCGGCGACAGCCCATTATCTCTCTCCTTGTCACTGGTAATGCCTGAAGCTTCATGTTTCTATTTTTTTTGTTACTCATCAAACCCTAATAATTGGGTTTTTGGGATATAGGTGGCCCAACACCACCGTACGATGGACGTCCGACTGTCGCCACTTCTAATTCTGTCTCCTCGCCGCCGTTAATACCCAAACCTTACGTATTTATTTATTTTTTTAATTTTTGGTACTCACCAAACCCTACGTATTTAATTCTGTCAATGTAGGTGACCAAACACCACTGGCTAACTGCCGTTCGACTGTGCCAGAGCTCTGCCACTGTCTCCTTGCCGCCGGACTGCCCTGCCGCCTCTAGGTACACTTTAATTTTTAAAATCTTTAATTTTAATAGTAAATTTAGTTTATATGCTTAATTTTATGTTTACATTTTTCTAAGTGCTTTAAGGTTGCCGTTTCATAATTGATTTTCTACATGATGTGGGATTACATAGCATTTTGGTGTTTCTTTTTAGCTTAATTGTAAGGTTAGTAGCAATTTTGACCAGATTTTGTCTTTAATTTATTTTTTTAGTATTTTTTATGAATATATTTTTAGTATTGAATATAGGGTATTTTATATTGTTTTTGTTCATTTAAAATCTATAATTTAATTTTTGTGTATGATTTTCATCATGGTATGAAATGTAATGTATTAAAAAAACTTTTGTTTAGAGAATGTTAAAAACTATATAATTTATCAGTTTAAGCTCCTTAATTGTATAAGTTTAAGTTACTATATAATTATCACAATAGTTTATATAATGGTTCGTTTGTTAAAGGTTATAAAAGTTAAAAACTATATAATTATTACAATAATTAACTTATTGCACATTCCTTTATTTAGTTTACACTATTTGAAATGTTTATATTGTTTTTGACATATTTGTTTTCGTGGAAATAGTTTGGATAATGTTATAAATTTAATTTAAGTGTTAAAATAAATATGTTTGCATCATCATGTGCCTAGATACACATTCAAGGTATACTCATTAGGAAATGCTGCCAGATTTTACTTAGAAGCGAATGGTTGGCATACATTCACTAGTGGGGTTAGACGTCCTAGAATGGGTTAGGTTGGAGTGATAAGGACCTTTGGACATCATTTTAATTCTATATGCATTTCACACAAATGTTCTAATTGTACGTATGTTGGTTGTTGATGAGTATTGTGATTGAAATGGTTTAGAATTGTAGAATTGGTGAACCGTGCACTAAAAAAGGTTTTAAGCCCTACTGGATTGTGGTAAGTTTGTAAGATAATATATGCTTCATGATATTTGTATCAAATGATATTCACTATTCACGTGTTTGTTTGGTTTTCAATTCAGGTTTGATAATAGCAAGGTTAGTGGTTCCGTCACTAATATTTTCCAGGGCCATTTTGAAAACCTTGGTTCAATTACAGTGAGGTAGACGAGGCCACAAGGACGCATTGGTGGAACTCATTCCCAGTATGTATGAATCAAATTATGAAGAATGAAATTGATTATATTAGTTTATTAAGAACTTGGTTTAATGTTTGATTAAAGGGTCTTTACGAATGGGCTCCTGAGTTACATGGTCGAGTGAGGAGGGCTTACAAGATGAAAGTTGCATATCGTCTGAGAGACTTGCGATACTGGGTGCTTAAGAATGCCAAAGAAAGGCCAAAATGTTTAGGGGAGACCATTTACGAGGCCATGAAGAAGAGAAGTCAAGACCTCAAGTTTCTGGAAAAATCTGAAAAGGCGAAGAAGAACCGAAGAGGCAGCTCCCTGTCTAATCCAATTGAACTGTCACACTTTTCAGGGTAGCATGCTAGAAAGATGGTAAAACTGTTCCATGTCTACTACTTAGTTTAAATTACATGACATTTTCGGTATTTTAAAAAAATAAAGCGTTTGTTCAACAATGTGTACAGGCAAAGAGTAGAGAAGGAGTACTCACTACCGCTTCCGAGTTGTTCTTGAAGACTCATTTAAAGACTGATCCTGGAAAAGGAGAAATTCCAGCAAACAAGAAAGCAAATTAAATCTCGGTACATACTTCTAAACATATATTTAAGTTAGTTTTGATTGAAAATAGAAAATATAGGCATGTTAGAACCAAATATAGGCCATTTTATTTGAAAATGAATGAATATGAGTATAGTTTGAAGTTAGTTTAAGTTATAAACACCTCAAACATCATATATATAGTTGGTTTCATGTGTTTAATAGTAGTTTTGATTGAAAATACAAAATATAGACATGTTAGAACCAAATATAGGCCATTTTATCCCATTTTAGGTCATTTTACTTGAAAATGAATGAATATGAGTAGTTTGAAGTTAGTTTAAGTTATAAACACAAATCCCCTCAAAAAAAAAAGTTATAAACACTGCAAACATCATATATATAGTTAGTTTCATGTATTTAATAGTAATTTTGATTGAAAATACAAAATATAGGCATGTAAGAACCAAATATAGGCCATTTTAGCCCATTATACGCCATTTTACTTGGATATGAATGAATATGAGTAGTTTGAAGTTAGTTTAAGTCATAAACACCTCAAACATTATTTATATATACTTTGTTTCATGTATTTATTAGTTGTTTTGATTGAAAATACAAAATATAGGCATGTTAGAACCAAGCAACGCAAATATAGTTTGTTTGGTGTGTCACATAGTAGTTTTTACTTGAAAATGCATGAATATGAGTACATTTAATCAAACGTAGGAGACATACAACAAGAAGCTGGATGATTGTACCACTCAGGGGTCACAGCCGAACCCATATTTGTTGTATTAGGAGATAGATGGTGGGAGGAACAGAGGAAAAGCGCAAGGGTTGGGTCAGGGAGATCATTTGTACTACAACTCTTCATCTGGGCAAGGAGATGGCTTTTCATAACCATATGAGCCGTCCATTTTTTCTCAGCTTGAGGCGCAGGTGGAGGCAAAGGTCACCGCACAAATGGAAGAGGTGGAGGCAAAGGTCGCAGCACGGGTGGAAGAGTCAAACCGGGCCCTCCTGCAGGAAATGATGAGGAACATGTCTAGTTTCAGCCACATGTTCTCAGGTTGTAACACGATACCACCCTCCACAGGCGCGGACCGGAAGATGACCCGGGGGTTTGGTGGTGGCAGTAGTGCTACAGAGACACCCGTGACATTGTAGTTTGTTTGGTTTTGGCAACTAGGTAACTAACTTTAGGCTTATAGTTTATATATAGTTAGTCTAACTATACGCATTTAGTGTCTATATATATCGGCATCTAGCTTTGTTTCTATATGTGTCGGTATATTTTTTTGGAACTTAACTTCTACTTTATTTCCCGTCACCGGGATCTATTTTGTGTACATATATTTATTCTAGGTAGTTTGTCTAACTATAGACATTTAGTGTCTATATTTGTCGGCATCTACCTTATTAGTTTCTAGATTTGTCGATATATATTTTTGTAGAACCTGACTTCTACTTTATTTCCCGACACCGGGATCTATTTTGTATACATAATTTTAATCTATTTCATGTAATTATATAAGTATCTACCCAAATTGTAATATATATTAAAATTGCAATTTTTTTTAGTTGAGTATATTGAATGCGATGCAGGAACAGGTTTAGTGTAGTATATTTAGGTGCAGGTATAAGTTTATTTATAATTTGGTACATTATTATCTAATTAATGTACTTTTAAAAAAAACGACGGCTAAACAGTCGTTGTGTGAGAAAGTAAAGCTGTCACGGATGCAATAGGCAACGACTGCTTTTAGTGCCAGAGACAGTATAAAGTGGTTGGTGTGGATGCAATAGGCAACGACTGCTTTTAGTGCCAGCGACAGTATAAAGTGGTTGGTGTATTCAAATGCCGACGGTATAGAACAATAAGTAGTGGAGTTAAGTTGTGGTTGTGTGAAATTGTTGTGTGTTGAAGTAAAAAAAATGGGGGTATTTAAAGGGAAATGAGGAGGTGAATTAGGGTTTGAAGAAGGTAGGAAATCAGATTTTTCACTCAAAAATCTGATTTTTATTAACCCAAATTATCTTAATGACATCACACTAATGACATCACCTTAATGACATCAATAAATCCTCTCAAATCTTCCTAATCATCAAATTAATGGGAAATGCCAATATTCTTATTATCTTTAATTTTGATTTTGATCTTTACACTAATGAACCAAAATCCGAATTTCAACACATTCTAATACATAGAATTGCATCGTAAAACGTGAAAGAAGTGCTGACTTGACCACCGCGCCAAACGCAGGAACCTGCGCTAGGCACAGCACCGTGCGCTAGGCGCACTGACCTACGTCTGGCGCAGGAAACCCTTGTGTGTTGGGCGCATGACCATGAGCTTGGCGCACAACTCGAATCATCCAAAAAAATCTGGATTCTTGGCTCTTACACTTTGGATTAGATTCTTATTCTTATTATTTTTCATGATTCTTATTCCTTAACTAAAGGGTAAAAGAATGTGATTGACAGTTAAAGAATATATTCTTATTCTTTATCTAATGAACAGTGACTTGACCATCAAGAAAACTGATTACAACCGGTTTTGGGAATCGATTAATATTTCGGCACCTAATTGCGACTCGTTTTTTTTCTGTTTTTCGAAAAACTAACTTAAAACAATTAACGAAAAATCGTCAAATTATTAAAGACGAGCATGATTATACTACGAATCATTTTATTAAACCGATGGTTGTAGTTATTAACTACGACTTACGGAAAATTACATTTCTAAGCCGGAATTGTATGACTAACACGCAAAAAAAGCAAAACCATACAATGGAATGAAACTCGCGTTCTGGGATGAAGCATGCCTTTGACGAGTAGCGCGCTCCACAATACTTGACAGTTTTCGTTATTATTTTTATTTCTTTTCAAAATCTTTATTTTAAAATTTTATGCACAATAGGGGCTCAATATATGGTGTCTACAATGATATAAAATGCCCGACTCGGAGTTTAACCGAAGGCGAATTGACGTTCAATAGTGAATGGACCCGATGCTTCACAATGATCGAACTAAAGTCATAAGTGATTCAGCCCGAGTACACTTGACTCGACCCAAGCGTACATGAAACCCAAATACGACCGGCGCAAACCCAGCTAAAAAATGTCCACGGGCGATCTTATCCGAGATTGGATCAACTTGCAAATGGAACGACCCATACCTCTCCAGACCCTAAGCAATCCCATGATTCAAATGTGACCGACCCAAATGAACAAAACCTGACCAATCACGACCTAGTGCACTGAGTGACAGAATCCTGACCTGTCCAGGTCTGACCTGGTTCGCCGTGGGTATACCCAGAACCTGTTCGAGAACCTGTTTTGACACTACTAGTTGGCGCTGCAAGCCTGAACAACGTCCCAAGTTCAGAGTTGTTGTCTCATACTTTGTACTCTACTAGTCTACTGGTTAGTTTCTCTTCAAATTTTTATTTTCCCGAAAATCAATTTTTAGTACTTGTTTTTTCGACTTCGATTAAATTAATCAAATTTTTTGTTTGTTTTCTTCATTAATGTATACGATAATTATGAATACTTTTATTGTTTCTATTGACCCTAAGTTTTGAAGATGACATATAACAGAGACAAACTTAATTGGACTAATATTCTACAAAGTAATTATGATGACAAAACAAGGTTGTCAATGTCAATGAAGGAATCAAGGAGTATTGGACTTCAGAAGACTTGATAAAGTTGTTGGAAGCAGAGTTCCCAAAGTCTGAGTAGAACATTTTTTTTCGGTAAGTAAGTATATTAAGCACACAAAAGGTACAACCTAAGGCCACTGGCATCACCATGGTAGACAACCACTGTACATCTCAATTACAATTGTTCAAACCAGCTAACATCAGACCTTACGCTTTCCTTTACAGTATACTTGACATCATTTACACATTTATGCACACTATGAATCTACAAATTCCACAAGGCATTGTTCCTTTCCCTCCACACAGTATAAATTATGGCAGCCACACTTGTATTCAGAACTTGCTTATGAAATTTACTACCTTTGTATCTTCTTTATATCGATCTGAAGAGCTGGCAGTAGTTCCTTGTTATAGCTCGAATTCCCAGCCATTCTTTTATTTGTTGTTGATATGTCTATTTTATATAGAGTTTCTACCCCGTCCCTCATTGATTATTGGTCTTAATTGCGCTCTTCGGAGCCATTTTTAGTACTAATTGTGCTCCTTGTAGTGTGTTTGTAGTTTCAGGTTGTTTATTGTAGGGATTAGAATTGTTTAATGCATTTCCTACTCATTTATATCACTACAAGAGATGATTTACTTTTGAGAGCACGAGCATTGAGTTGGAAGAGTTTTGAAGCAAAGCGAATAGTGAAAGAAGTAGAAAAATGACTCCAGTCCACTCTTTTGATTATATCTCAAGTTCTACACTTGAAGACCTTTCCAATGAGTGGTCACTTGCCTAATTCCAACGAATAACGAAGAAGTTATGGCTTTTTGAAGGTAGAGATTTTGTGCAGGCTGACGACTGCCCGGTCGGGCGGAATCCGCCCCAGCAACCCGGGCGGGGCGATTTTTATGCGTTTTGAAGCGCGTGTTGCGCTGACACTTATTTTCATATAAATACTTATCTTTTTAGGATTGAAAGACGACGTTTTTTACATTATAGTTTCAGCTTTAGTTTTCCTAAGCACACTTTAATTACTCAAGAACCGTAGTATTACTCTTTGCCATTTTGACATTGGATTTTCAATAGAAGTTTGGATTTTTGCAAGATTGTTCTACATTGGTATTTCTTCTCTTCTCTTGTTATTCTTATTCAAGCTTTGATTATTGATTCACCATGTTTACTTGTTTCATCATGATTATGTTTTCTTTAATTATGATTGAGTTGTTTATTTCTAGGGGTAAGGGGATCCATGAATATTTATGAAGGGATGTTTATAAAGTATTGATTTTTGATGATGTATGTTGATTGCTATTTAAAGTATTATCTCTATTCAATCCGATTTGGCCAGATTTGATTGTTATAGTATTGCAATATTAGGTTATGTGCCGAGAGGTATAAACTTGATATAAAGGCTAGTTTCAATAGGTAGAGTTGGTATTAATAAATTGGGAGAGCCTGTTAATATCATTCTATGGTTAATTTCGACTCGAGAGAGGAAATCAACCTGTTGACTGCGTTATTCTTTATTGATTGTTGTGTTTCATCCTGGAATATTGTTCATTTGTGAACCTACGCCCTAGGCTCTTTATTATTGATATTCTTGATATAGTTATTGTCTAGTCTAGTATAATTACAAACACTCGTTCCTTATAATCTAGATTTGATCGACAATTAGGAAAAGAACATTGTTTCCCTGTGGATTCGACCCTACTTCTCTGACTACTATTTGTTAGAGGACTATAGGATTACTTTTGATTAGGTGATACGACTTTAGCCTGTCAAAATTTGGCGCCGTTGTCGAGGAGACGGTTTCGTTTCATTTCCTTTAATTGTTTTAGAGTCTAGATTATTCATTCTCGTCTCAGAGAACACTTGTTCTTTAGGACAAAATCTCTTAATTGTTTGTTCTTTAGTTCATCTATGCGCAGGAGTTTGAGTTCAGTTGGCTTCCCATTTGATCCTGAAATTGAAATATCCTTTCATAGACAGAAGAACTTCGTCAGACAGTTGCGAGATAATTCAGGGGGAGATAACCGTTTGGATTCTGATTCTGATTCTGATTCTAGACGCACTGTTCCTACTACTCCAAGAGAATCAGAAATGGCTTTGAGACTTACTGACTTTTCCCTGCCCTGCTTGGCTGAACTTCCCAAGACCAATCAAATGCCCGAAATCAAAGCTGTCAATTTCGAGATCAAACCTGCAACACTGAATATGATCGAAAGGAAACAATTTGGTGGTGGACCTAATGAAGACCCTAATCTACATTATCGGGACTTCGCCAATATTGTTCTCGCTTATTAAGCGACAGGGAGTAACACAAGATCAAATTCGGGAGATTCTTTTCCCATTTTCACTTCGAGACAAGGCAAAGATGTGGTACAATGGGATTAATCGCACCACTCTTGGGATCACAGATCGGAATACCTTGGCTTTAGCTTTCGCGGGAAGTATTACCCTCCGCAGAAGACCGCCAGCTGCATAGTCAGGTCACAAATTTCATCAAGGTAAAGACGAATCTTTGTATGAGGCTTGGGAAAGATTCAAGGACCTCCAGAGAGAATGTCCCCATCATGGTCTACAAAAATGGTTCCTAGTTCAAGGATTCTACAATGGTTTGGGGAACAACTCAAGACTTATTCTAGACTCTGCGGCAAATGGGAGATTCATGAAACTAGAAATTGATGTCGCACATGACTTAATCGAAGAGATGGCTATCCACAACTCTCAATATGGCAACCCTCGAGGACTAGCTAACAAGGGAGGCAAGCATGAGATTGATTCTATATCCTTACTAGCTGTACAAATGAATGCCATCAATAATAAGTTGGATAATATGCAACTCTCCTCTCCCGCAAGTGTTGCTACTTTAGGTACTACATCTGAGATCTTGTGTGAAAATTGTGGTATAGTTGGACATTGGTCATAGGAGTGCCGGAATTCGGTTGAACAATTTAATGCCTTTCAATCATATCGACAAAACAACCCATACTCCAACACATACAATCCAGGATTGAGCAATCATCCGAATCTGCCATACAAGAGCACTAATGTCCTAAATCCTCCTGCACCACAACAATTGAACCAGAGGTACTACCAACAACCTTCTCAACCTTCTCCCGGTTTTCTAGACCACCTTTCAATCCATCTCAACAAGCAACTCCTGCCGATCCCATGATGGTTTAGATGAGAAATATGATGCTACAAATGCCAAAAGACAGACAAACCGACAAGGCACATATTGAGTCCATTCTAGCTCATAACAAGATGTTGGAGAACCAGGTGGCACAGTTGGCTACTTCGAACTCTACTCGACAACAAGGTGCTCTTCCAGCACAATCTGTTCAGCCAACCGACTCGGCAAATGCCATCACTCTCCGCAGTGGTTCGCATTATAATGGACCACCCATGCCTACTGATGATACTGTGAGTGGGAGGAACGATGAGGAACGGGTCCAAGATCAACCTGAAATTGACAAAGAGAACTCTGAGCAAGCACCTAAACATGGAGAGATAAATGAAGCCAAGAAGCTTGCTATTGAGGTTCCTCCTATCAAACTTCCTTTTCCCAATCGTCAACTCAAGAGTAAGTTGGACAAGCAATTTGGTATGTTTTTGGAAGTCGTCAAGAATCTTCAGGTAACAGTCCCTTTCACATAATTAATTACTCAAGTGCCTGCTTATGCAAAATTCATGAAAGATATTTTGACTAGAAAAAGGGCTTTTAAGGAGGTGGAGACAGTTGCATTTACTGAGGAATGTAATGCCTTTTTACAAAATAAGTCTCCACCAAAATTAAAAGATCCTGGTAGTTTCTCTATTCCCTGTCACATTGGTCGACTATTCATTGATAAAGCATTATGTGATTTGGGTGCTAGTGTGAGTGTTATGCCATTATATGTTTCCTCAAAATTAAATATGGGAAGTTTAAAAGTTACCAATATTACTCTGCAAATGGCTGACCGTTCTGTTAAATACCCCCTAGGTATTCTAGAAGACGTGCCTGTTAGAGTAGGTAAATTTTTTATTCCTGTTGATTTTGTTGTGCTTCACATGGAGGAAGATACGCAAATTCCGATTATTTTGGGTAGGCCATTCCTTCATACTGCAGATGCACTAATTGATGTGAAAAATGGTAAGCTTACACTATCTGTAGGAGATGATGATGTCACTTTTAATCTAAGCACCGCTTTGAAAAGTCCTATGCTAGAGGAAGCATGCTATAAGGTTGATGTTATTGATGGCCCGACCCATGATTGCATGCCCCATTCCCCCTCCTGTAATACCTCAGATGATGTGCCTGTCTTAGAGTTTATTGCAGGTGAAGAACAATTTCTAACGGTCTTGAAGACTCACAAAAAGACAATTGGGTATAGCACTGATGACTTGATAGGACTAAGCCCCAATGAGCATCGAGTTCCTCTAGATGAGGGTCACCCCCTAGCATTCGGGTCCAACACGGGTTGGAAGGGGTGGTAAAGCAAGCGGTTATGAAACCGCTGGATGCGGAGTTGATGGACAACTGATGTCCATGTTCCTTTCCTTTCCCTTGTTGCAATGAGGTCATTGCCAAGTTCAGCTTGGGGGAGGATTTATGTAAGTATTGCTTTTCTTTTACTTTATACTGCTTTTTAGTTTAGTTAAGTTAGTTTAATTACTTTAAAAAAAATTGAAATTCATAAAAAAATGAAATATTGCTGAAAAAATACCAAAAATACGAGTTGAATATGAATGGATTGATTGCTTCCCTGTGCCCCGAACTATGCTTTGAAAAATGATTTAACTCACTATACGGGATAGTTGGGCATTTGTGATTGTAATGTTGTGATGTGATCTCTGATTGCCTTGATCTTGAGTGGATTTTGATGATAAAGCGCCTACTTTGACTCCATGCGTGAACTGGTTAGGCTGTGAGGATTCATCGTTGCCTATGGATTTACGTCCATATCCAATCTATTCTTGTGTGTTAGTTCCTCGTAGCATTCTGATCTTAATTTTGGCAATGTACTCGTTGATTTCTGGTAACTTTGGACATGTGTTGTGATAGAGGCGTTCTTTTGTTTAATTTTAAGCCTCTGAGTTGATAAATGAATTAATTTCCCTCCTAGCCCTGCTGAGCCTAATGACTTTTTATTTTGATATTGCGCCACATTGCACGCCTTGAGCCTTTATAATGATTATTGTCCCAAAGCCTAGCTTGGCGGAGCATTTGTTAGGTGGGTACTATGATGTGTGGTCGATTCTATGGGTTGGTTGGAAAATAATGTCTATGTTGATACAAAGAAAAGAAAGAAAAAGAAAAAAATAAAGTGAAAAGTGATAGTGAAAAATCTGAAAAAATCTCTACGATCTTCACTCTTTAAATCTCAAAAAGTGTTGAAAATTATGCTGAAAATGATGAGTATTGGATGGTTCTTGAGACTTTAAAGTTGGTTATTGTTTTGGTCATGTTGTTGATGCCATGGGAGTTGTTTCGGCCATACCTAGTCCTCATTACTCGGTGTTTTTTTTTTTGCTCCCCTTTTCTTGGCTTTTCCACCACATTCCCTAAATAATTTCCTTACCTCTACCCGAGCCCCATTTCAACCCTGAGAAATACCTCTTGAGCATGTGTTTGATTGTTTACTGGATTGATACTGAGTTAATTTGCCAAAGTTAAAGAGTAAGTTTGTTATTTGAGTCGACCTGGCTAGGATGAGCGATATTATACCTTTCTAAACACATGAGAGTGTGAGTGGGAAGGGCTATTATTGTTGGGTTGGTGAGTGTTTGAGCACATATTATGCCTGCCACAAAATTGAGTTGAGTGACACCTCGGTGAGCACCTTTTCGAGAATTGCATGTTATGTAGGGCAGCTGCATTTGATTGTTTGCTTAGGTGATTGTTGGTCAGGGTGATCTGAAAAACTGAACTTGACTTTTGCTTGCTTGAAAGATTTTGAGTTTGAAAATATTTGAGCTTGAATTTCTTATCTGAGGGGTGAAGCAATTATATTCATGTTCATGTTGTGCTTTGCTTGGGGACAACCAAAGGTATAACTTGGGGGAGTTTGATATGTCTATTTTATATAGAGTTTCTACCCCCGTCCCTCATTGATTATTGGTCTTAATTGCACTCTTCGGAGCCATTTTTAGTACTAATTGTGCTCCTTGTAGTGTGTTTGTAGTTTCAGGTTGTTTATTGTAGTCCACTCTTTTGATTTTTTTTCAAGTTCTACGAATCCAAATACAGTGATTTAAATTGGGTTAGATTCTACACTTCAAGAGCTTTCCAACGAGTGGTCACTTGCCTAATTCCGACGAATAACGAAGAAGTTATGGCATTTTGAAGGTAGAGATTTTGTGCAGGCTGACGTCCGCCCCAGCAACTCGGGCGGGGCGATTTTATGCGTTTTGAAGCGCGTGTTGCGCTGACTCTTATTTTCATATAAATGCTTATCTTTTTAGGGTTGAAAGACAGCATTTTTTACATTATAGTTTCAGCTTTAGTTTCCCTAAGCACACTTTAATTACCCAAGAACCATAGTATTACTCTTTGCCATTTTGACATTGGGTTTTCAATAGAAGTTTGGATTTTTGCAAGATTGTTCTACATTGGTATTTCTTCTCTTCTCTTGTTGTTCTTATTCAGGCTTTGATTATTGATTCACCGTGTTTACTTGTTTCATCATGAATATGTTTTCTTTAATTATGATTGAGTAGTTTATTTCTAGGGTTAAAGGGGATCCATGAATATTTATGAAGGGATGTTTATAAAGTATTGATTTTTGATGATGTATCTTGATTCCTATTGAATGTATTATCTCTATTCAATCCGATTTGGCCAGATTTGATTGTTATAGTATTGCAATATTGGGTTATGCACGCGAGAGGTATAAACTTGATATTAAGGCTAGTTTCAATAGGTAGAGTTGGTATTAATAAATTGCGAGAGCCTGTTAATATCATTCTATGGTTAATTTCAACTCGAGAGAGGAAATCAACATGTTGACTGCGTTATTCATTATTGATTGTTGTGTTTCATCCTGGAATATTGTTCATTGGTGAACCTACGCCCTAGACTCTTTATTATTGATATTCTTGATATAGTTATTGTCTAGTCTAGTATAATTACAAACAAACACTCATTCCTTATAATCTAGATTTGATCGACAATTAGGAAAAGAACACTGTTTCCCTGTGGATTCGACCCTACCTCCCTGACTACTATTTGTTAGAGGACTTTAGGATTACTTTTTATTAGGTGATACGACTTTAGCCTGTCAGCTGTAAACACATTCTGCTGAAAGAGCAGTAAAAAAATAAGTGCTCATGAGTCTCTTTGTCATTTTCACAAAGAAGACATTATTCCATGGAACATAAACCAATGTTATGAAGCCTCTCTCTAGTTTGCAACCTTCTCAGCATTGCTAACCAGCTAATGAAACCATGTTTAAGGACATCATGATGGCCTCAATCTGACGTACTCCACTCAATTTTAACACCATAGTCCTGTAGACTCTTGTATGTGCCAGCAGTGTAATAGGTGGATTGAGTAAGCCAACTTACCCCTATTTTTTCAAATATCTCTTGCTTTGCCTTACAGATGTAACTCAAAGCCCAACTAGCTGACTTAAGAGCATCAAATGTACTCCAGTCTTGATCTTTAATATACATGGTATGAACCCACTTAACCCAAAGGTTATCGGCTTTCATAGCTATACACCAAGCTTGCTTAGCTATCATGGCTACATTCCAAGACTTAATGTCCCTGAATCCCAGCCCACCATAGCTTCTAGGTCTATAGACCTCTTCCCACTTAACATATACAGGTTTAGCACTATTACCTGTATCAGACCAGAGATAAGCTATGCAGATGGCATTTACCTGCGGAATCACAGCCTTAGGCAGAAGAAAGATCTGTGACCAGTAGACACTGATGCTAAGAAGAACAGCATTGACCATTTGTCTTCTACCAGCAAAGGAAATGTTGCGTGTACTCCATAGTCTAATTATGGCAACCATTTTTCCAACTAATTTCTCACATTCAGCTGCTGACAATTTCCTAGTAGATATTGGGACTCCCAAATATCTAAAAGGAAGAGACCCGTGAGTGAACCCTGAGCTCATACAAATCCTCTGAACTTCCTGCTGACTCAAACCACAGCTATAAAATTCAGACTTCTTTTTATTTGCTTTCAAGCCAGTGGTGGCAGCAAACAATTCAACTCCCTGAAGAATCATGTTTATGGATTTGTAATCACCCCTACTAAAAAGAATCAAATCATCTGCAAAACACAGATGATTGATTCCTAAGGACTCGACCCAGGTTGCTTCCCAATGTAACTCATCACCCTTGAAAGGTACTCCATACACAATACAAACAACAGAGGGGACATGGGGTCCCCTGTCTTAGACCTCTCTTGGACTTGAAACAACCAGTTGGCACTCCATTTAACACCAAGGAAAAGATAGTGCTAGACACACATGTCATTACTAAGTGAACAAAATGACTAGGAAACCTCAGAGCCACCAACATTTCCTCTATAAATTCCCAACTTACAGTGTCATAGGATTTCTGCAAGTCGATTTTTAACAAGCAACACTCTTGTTTTTGGCTTTTCCTATACATCTTTAACTATATCCTGACATAAAAGTATGTTGTGAAAAATACTTTTATTGGAGACAAAAGCACCTTGTGTTTGGGAAACAATATCAAGTAAGACCATTTTAAACTTGCTGCATAGTAATTTAGTTATGCACTTATACAACATTGAACAACAAGATATGGGCCAAAATCACTTACAAGATTTGGGCTCTTCACCTTAGGAACGAGAGTGATAGAGGTAGCATTGACCGACTTCAGGAGCTTCCCTGTCTGAAAGAAGTCCTTGACTGCAGCAGTGACTTCACTACCTGTCACATCCCAGCTATCTTTAAAAAAATAGCTATTATACCCATCAAGGCCTGGGGCCTTGTCATTGGGTATAGAAAACATGGCCTTCTTTAGCTCTTCATATGTAAAGTTGCATTGCAACAACAGCTGCTGCTTATCATTGAGAATACTTCCTTCATTGCTGATTTGAGGTTTCACTCCACACCTTTCACCCATATCAACACCTAACAGCTCATGATAATACTTGACAAAAGCAGCATTAACCTCATTTTCCTCTCTCACCCATTGCCCCTGCCCATCTTGAATAGCATAAATCTTATTGGTATTCCTCCTTGCTCTGATGGACTGATGGAAAAGTTTAGTGTTTCATCATCTAAACATATCCATCTGTTTTTGGCTTTTTGTTTCAAGAAGCTCAAATAAGCTCCCTTAGCCTTTCTATAATCCTTGGTAGCTTGTTTGTCATCACTGGCAAGGTTGTTATCCCTAGGATTATCATGCAACTACTTTTGCACTTAAAACATTCTCTGTTTAGCTTAGTAGGCAGCTGCTTGGACATCTAAAAACCCTGAAAATCCTTGTTTATTTAACTATTTCAACTCCACTTTCAACAACTTTAGCTTCTGCGTAACTTTATACATCAAACACCCATCAATCTGAGTATTCCAAACCTTGCAAATTATCCTTCTATACTCATGAGCAGTCACCCACATATTAAAGAATCTAAAGGGCATCCGGCCACTTTGATCTTTGTGAACACTCACCAGACGAGGGCAATGGTCATAATCCCCCTCAAGTAAATAGGTACCCATGGCATCATCATAATGGACCCTCCATCCATCATTAATCATAACCTTATCTATTTTTGAAAAAACTCTCCTCTCACCATCTTGTTTACTAGTCCATGTAAAGAACCTCCCACTTTGCTTAAGGTCATCTAGCTCACACTGCTCAATACAGGATCTAAAGTCCTCCACCTCATGCAACCTCACAATAGAGCTCACCCTTTCATCTATATTCAAGGCTACATTAAAGTCTCCCAACACAATCCATGGAAGACTAGATTTCACCTGAACAAGTGATTTCCACAAAGAACATCTCTCCTTTTTGTCATTAGACCATACACAAAGGAGCACATAAAAGGTGACAACTGCCCCTGTGGCTCCACTTTACAGTGAATGAGCTGATCGATTACCAGTTCCACAGCTACATGAAAATCACTAGGCAGCCATGCTACAATAATCCTCCCTTGATGAACTACACAACTGTTAGTTGTAAAGCACCATCCAGGACAAAGTTCTTGGTAAAGAGCGCCCATTTTGGACATCTTCTCCTTGGTACCCAGGAGGCTAAATAGGGAAATCTTATGATAAGTAATAAACTTTCTTCATTTTGTTGCTTACTACACCTATTTAGCCCCCTAACATTCCAGGCAAGTATGTTATCCATGCACCTTTTCATTATGGATTGCCTGATCATCATAAAATTGTTCCTCTATAGTAGCCGTTGTTAACACATCAAACCCGGTTCTTTCTTGGAGTAACCTTATTGACCCCCTGCACCATATGACCTCCAGCACTAGCCCCTTGTTTGCCTTTCTCCTTGGGAGCAAGAACATTGTCCTCATTATCAGGCACAAGATTGCCACCATCTTCTACCACAGGCCCAGGATGCATAGCATGATTTTTCTTCACCACCCATACCTTTTTGGCCTTTGGCAGCTTCTTTTGTGTGACACATTCCATCTGAGAATGCACATACCCATTGCACTACTTACACACAATACGCTTCCAGTGATACTAGACAGACTGGTCCACTATACAACCCTTTTCATTCCTAAATTGCACCATATTTGGAAAATCCTGATTCACATCCACCTCTACTAACATCCTAGCAAATAACAAGGTCTCCCTATTCATGGTAGCCTGGTCAAGTATCAAGAATTGGCCAATTGCACTCACTATCTTACTGAGATATTTCACACCCACAGTACTTAGAATCCAACCCATGAAGTTCAATCCAAATGGGCACCCTCTTCACATCTTTTTTATGCCAATCTACATCAGGTTCCCATGCTTGAACAATCAGTGGCTTGCCATCAAAAATTTGGCACTCATCAGTAAGAATACTATCCCTCACCTCCATTGTGCCTAATCTTACCATGTAAATTCCATTACTAATGGCAGCAATTTTATCTATACCCCTTTTTCCCCAAATTCTTCTAAAAAAAACCCTCAATTACATGTTGCGGAGGATTAGCACCAAGAATAAAGCAAACTATGGAAGATTCCCAATAATGCACTTCCTCTTTTATATCATCCCATTCAATTTCAGGAATATCAACAATACCCATATTCACAGATGAAGGGTTATTCACAATCTTTACTGATTCATCAATTAGCCCATTAATTTGGACATTAGCATTCAAATCAATTTCAAGCATTCGATGTTCTATCATTTTAGACCCATTTCGAACCCTCAATATTGACCCATATTTAACCACACTATTAATCACATTAAGCTATTCAGAAAACAAATGTTTCTCAACAAATTGTTTCTTCAATGCAGGTAATGAAGATTTAGGTGATAAAATCTCACCTCCATTGTCACTCAATTCTGGGTCTGAAACTTCAAGCATGCTAATTCCAAGAACCTCCTATATAGGACGAGTCTTCTTTGCATCCAAAGATGTTGGACCAGTTGCCTTTCCCTTTCCTTTGGTTGCAGACTTTGAATTTTTCGGCCCATGAGTTATAGTCATGGCTACCAGCAAGTGCTGGAAAACCCGTGAGAGAGAATTTTCAAAGTTGGTTTTGTAGTTTAATATATGGTCCTTAATCAAGTCTGTAGTAGAACTTAGGAACATCTGTAGGGAACAAGCAACAAGTTGGAATAAAGAGTTGTTCCTAAGATTAGGTACAGAGCAGTTTCCAATCTAAGGAATCAACATTAGTATAGGAGTAGATATTTAACACTGAGGATAAATATGCTTAGACAAGTAAAATCAGTTATTTATATTTATCTTTTGTTTTTATCTAGAGTTAAAGATTTTATTTAAAACCGATTTTATCGTTGTTTAAACAAAATCTTATCTTTATCTAATTTGTAATTTATCTCAAGTAATTTGTTATAAAATTAATTCTTAATGTATTTGACCGGATTTTATTTCTTATTACTTGAGTTGGTAAAAAACTGATTTTATCACAAAAGTTATTTTGAATAAAATCCGATTTTGATATTTGAAAAACGAAATTACTTTATTCTTGGAAACGATAAGAAATGAGTTACTTAGTGATAAGTAGGGTTTAGTCAAACTCACTCATCCATAAATAACTCATTAATATATTTTCCTAAGTATCACTGAATACACATTATAAGATAGCAAATGTTTTTCTAGTGTCAGTGCCAATAACTATTCTCGTACTTGTTAATGTTCCTAGTCTTGTTATGAGTTTCACATAATGTTTATTCATCTATTGTAATTGAGTTTGGGGTTGGGATTTTGAGCGAAATCTTGTATTAAAGAGAGGACTTTGAGTGAAGTCAAGAGTGAGAGTAACAACAATTAAGGGACTGTTGTAGGATTAGTGTTCCTAGTGGAATTATGAGAGAAGGAACTCTAGAGAAATAGGTTGTACTAAGTTGCTGACCTATTATTAGTGGATGAGTTCTTATTAAAATCCCTTGGGGTCGAGGTTTTTACTTCCTATAAGGTCTAGGAATGATTTCTTCGTTAAATATCTTGTCTCTTTAATTTAGTTTTCTTGTTGTTCTTTAAATTCCAAAAATTGCTCATTGTTCCCAACAACACAATTCACCCCCCTCTTGTATTGTTCCCATTAAAACAACAGTTTCGTTGCTGTTGTTTTACACATAGTGTACTTAATTATAAATTATATTATTATCATAGTATGAATTTTAAACTAGAATGATCAATAGATTTTTATCATTTATGCAAATATATATTATAAATTTGTTAAATTGAAATTATGAATGTAAATTAAGGATATAATTTTGTTCATAATAAAGGAAGAAAAAATTGTTTGATTTAGATATTATAACTATTAATTATGTGATTTTAGATAATAAGAAGCGATTGATAAAAATATGATCTTGTTAAAGTTTTAAAATAAATTTCTCAATGAAGAGAACAAACCAAAGGGATATTAACAGTTTCTTTGGAAAAAAAAATTAACATAGACTACGATTTAAGTATAAGAATTTTACAAGAACAATTGTAATATTTTATTTAAAAGAAAATTTAGATTTTAATTTAAAATTGTATGCCATTTTTTATTTTATTGAGTTTCGTATAATATTGGGTCGCTTATGTCGGCCTCCCAGGATTGAAATCCTAGTTCCTTCCCTGCGGCACCCAATAACTCTACAATTTTGTCCAGCACTTGACACACCAATACCACCACTACCACTCAACACCATCACCTTTTTCTCCCTCCTTCGCAAGCCACCACCATCGTCCTCCTAGATCTTTTTCCTTTTGTCATCTCTTTCTCCCTCCTTCATAAGCCACCACTGCCAATCACCAACCTTGGCTAAGGAGTCAAATTCCATGCGAGATCAAGGGTGGGGGATGGCGGTCGTAGAGGGCCCGTAAGGTGGTGTCGAGAATAATATGAGAGTATTTCAAGTGGAAGGGGATTTAAGGTCACAGGGGGGAGTGGTGGTCACAGAGTGTGGTTGTAGGGGGTGGGGGTTGTTCGCGAGGGGTGGGGAAGAGGGTGCTCAAAGGCATTAGGAGTGGGGGTTGTTCGCACAGGTGGGGGTGGGGCGGATGGCATGCAATGGGGGTAGGGGTGGGCGTGCTGACAGGGGTTGCGGAAGGGGTGCTCATAGGCGTCAGGGTGAGGAGGGGATAGTAGGGTGGTGGTGAGAGGGAGGAAAAGAAAGAAAGTAAG
This sequence comes from Beta lomatogona, assembly GCA_947646795.1. NCBI lineage: Eukaryota > Viridiplantae > Streptophyta > Magnoliopsida > Caryophyllales > Amaranthaceae > Beta > Beta lomatogona. Next base: position 2,405,598 of record CANSNZ010001289.1, read on the forward strand.
GTAAGAGAAAGAAACAAAGGGAGAGAGATTAGAGAAGAAAATAGAAAAATGGAAAACAAAAACAAAAGAAAATAAAAATATCTAATTTTACAACTTCAGTAGGTTACCAGTCTCACGATTCAAAATGAGCATACCATGCTAACAGGTTGAATTATTGAAAAAACAATCAAAAGGTAGGATTAATTTGAGCGAAGGCCGAAAGTTTGGTTTATTATAATATATCAATTTTTCCTTTTGATATTGGATGTATATAATTAAATATAGGGAAATTCCCCATGGTAGGATGCTATTCTTGAGAACTCCCAATAGTAGATTTAACTTTTTTTTCCTTCCCATTCCTAGGCCTCGGTTTTCCTAATTTACCCAAAAAGTAGCATTAATGAGGCTCAAATGTTAATTTCATGTTTAGTTTTAATACCTATGTTAAGTTTTGCCTAACCCCTACTAACCACGGTTTATTTAGGTCTAAATTCCTAACAACCGGTAAATTGGATCTCAAATTGTTCCAATGACCTCTACAATTTTGCACTTTCTACTAGCATGTGATGATGAAAGGCCATTTCTTGTCACAGATAAGGACTCTAGAGTCTCACGATGCATAAGGATGTGATTACGTGAATCCCTTAGATCATATTCATGGATCAACACTTAAACTATATCTAATCATTCTAGAACCGGGGTACATTTCCTGTTTGCTAATTATGTTTAAAGTTAAGATACTATTTGTAACCACACTTTAAGTTGCTAGTTCTTTTAATTTGTTAATGAATGGTTTCACAAGAATCTATAGTAGCTTTTATTTGTTTGTGTTTGGTGTACCATTCTGAATTTCTGATCTTCATTTACAATTGATCAATGCACTATTATTCTGGCAAAATTTGGCCTGGATATGAAAGCGATAAAGAAACTTCACTTCACTATTCCTAATTGCGCCAGCCGCCAAGCAGGCTTATCACACTAGTACATAATCCACAATTTGCGTCGGATGCCATACCATCATTTGCGTCGAATAAGGGTCCGAAGCTACAGGCCTCAACGCAAATGTGCCGTAGAAGATCTGCATCGGACGAGGACACTATGCAATTCTTAAACTATCTGCGTTGGACTGTCACATGACTCCTCCAGCCATTTGCGTCGCACCCTCGGCATTGTGCAAAACAAATAGTCCACACAAGCACAACATTCATCAAATTTGCGTCGTTTTGGGCTCTAAGTCCGACGCAAATAGTCCACACAAGTACAATATCTTAAGGATTCATCTGTGTCATTATCGCTCTAAGTCTAACGCAAATAGTAGCCTTTGTTATTTTCTTTTACTAGCTTTTTTGTTTTCATGTACAGAATAAACTCTCAAATTTGTGTAAAATTCAATAAATTTGTAAACAAACTAGCATCAATTTACCTTAAAAAAAAAAAAATCCCTACATTCCTAGATCTAAAATTCATCATATTTGTGTAAAATTCTTCAAATTTACCATCAAGTGAGAGAAAAAAAATCCCCAAAATTCCCAGATCTAAAAATAATAACTTACAACACTAGAAACTCAGCACTAGAAGGAAAAAAAAATTCAGCACTACAAATTTAACAGCGATTTTTAGATACATTAGAAGAAGAAGAAAAATTCAACAACATATCAAATTCAGCGGCAAATTCTAGATTTATAAAAAAATTCAACTAAAACTATATTCTAGAACCTCGATCTCTTCAAGTTCATCAGCCACTCGACAATGAGATGATCTCTTCAACAACACTCGAATTCTTGATGCTTCTTCAACCCCGCATAATACTCGAATTCAGCGGCGAGTTGAAATCGATGATGAAATCAGCGGCAAAACCCAAAATTCTAAAAAAATCAGCAGCGAGTTGAGAGATGAGAGGCGAACGGTGAAATCAGTGGCAAAACCCGAAACCCTAAACAAATCAGCAGCAAGTTGAGAGATGAGAGAACGGTGAAAGCTTTAATGGCACCGGAGGTTGAGATGAGATGCGAAATTCAGGCGAGAGAGAGACCAGATAGATCTAGGTTGGTGAGACAGCGAGACGATTGGTAAGAGGGAGAGAGAGACGCGGTTGGTGAGGGAGAGAGAGACGCTGTGAGATCTAGGGTTGAGGAGTGAATTGGTGAAGGTGGGGTTATATGTTGTAAGGTGATTTGCATCGGATGGGCCCAGTAGATCCGACGCAAATCGTAAATCCTTTGTAATAACTGGGCCGAGGATTTGCGTCGGGTGGGCTAAGTAGATTCGAAGTAGATCGTATGATACAGTGATTTGCATCGCATATCATGTACCTTCGACGCAAATCCTTTGTTCATGTTATACTCATTGGCTTTAATTATTTGTGTCGAACACTAATTGGAAACACATATGAATCTCGCACCCATTTGCTCAGTCTTGTGCGTCGAATGCACCTTAAATCTGACGCACATGAAGCATGATTTGCATCGGACTCCCATAGTATCCGACGCAAATGATGCCCCCCTAGACAACTGCATCAGATTTTCAGTTGTGCGACGCAATTTAGGAGATGCAAATCAATGTTTTTCTACTAGTGTGAGGTGGACTGTGAAAGTCTTAATCTGGGCAACGATGCAACTAATGCACCCAACAACTGACCCTGTTGTGTTTCCTTCTGTTTATGTTTATGAAATTTTCCACGCTGGAAGGAGTATTGTTAGTTTACTTATGGTTTATAGCGTTATAATTGTGATGGAAAAGGTAGTAAGCAATTGACTACTTTCCTGACTTTGGTATCTTTAATTAAGTAATATGTTTACCCTTTGTTTTAAAAAAAGATCAATGTACTATTGGTTGGTGCAACAGTTTGAATTTTTCCAAAGAAGAACTGTGGCAAGATTATACAATAGGAAACGGTATTTTTTTTTTCTCGGGTACTCTATGACCCGATCCGGAAAATTTGAGTACCCGCAAACCGGGTACTCGGATTAGGCGGGTCGGGCCATGGGGTGAATATTCAACTACCCGCATATACGGGTACCCGAAAAACTGGATACCTGATTATGAACATCCCTAAGTAGGGGTTAGGCAAAAGTTAACAGAAGTAAAAAAACTGAACATGAAATTAACATTTAAGCCTCATTAATGCTAGTTTTGGGTAAATTAGGAAAACTAAGGCATAGCCATTGGTAAAAGATGAAGTTGAATCTACCATTGAGAATTATCAACAATACGAGCCTACTGTTGGGAATTTCCCTTAAATATATAATGGACCATATTATTTACATTGGCTGAGTACATAAATGATTAACTACAAATAAATAAAAGAATTGCATCAGTTAACACGTATACCATTACCAGATAGCCTGCCATGGACACAAAGGGATTAAGAAACCAGCTTGAAAGCACTATAAAATCTCCAGCTAAGCGAACTACGGATTGAGAGAGATTAGGCACTTTCGTAGCGATTCTGACGAGAGGATGCAGTGGATCAGAACCATATAGGTGGCGGCACCTCTGGCGTAAGAGGGGAACGGGTATTTTGGTTCGTATTTGGCTCAGGAGAAGACGGACCAGGCCGTGCTGGTCGTCCTACGTGCGAGACTACCTGCAAGCCATGAAATCTTACTGCCTCAGCAGGAGTAGTATGTAGTACAAATAATCCGTTCACTAAAATAAATGCGAAAAAGTATGCCATAATAGCCATTTCTTGTTTAGCTTGCGAGCTGAATCTTCACCTATGGGTTATGCAATATATGTATGCGAATATATATAAATTTTTATGAGAAGATTAAACAAGTTTGATGTCAAAAATTTGGTGGCAAATGTTTATGAAAAAAGTAAACATATGTATGGAATACTACTTGGTAAGTCATAAGCTATATAAAAGACCCTTTCTTTGCCTCTAGAATAATGATCACTTCAAACGTTTGATTTTCCTCTTTCTAGATATTTGAATGTGTAGCAGTCAAATAATTCATATTTGAATGTTCATCCATTGCAGATAAAATAATAATTAGATTATTCCATATTAAAGAGAATAATCTCTCATTACTAACCTTGATTAGATATATATACAGTATAAGATAAATAACTCTTTTTCATGGCTCACTATACCCTTAATTTAATACAATTATTGGATCCCCTAAAACACAAAAATTGGATTGGAGTTGTGCTAATTAATGCACATAATATGTATACTTTAAAAGATTACATATTGATTTTGAGTGAATTTGGATAATTTTAAGCAAATCCAAATCCCTTAAATAACTCGTTGGATCGACGCAAAACTGAACAGTTTGAATTTTGAACAAGCATTAATCTACTCGTAGATATTTTATTCTAACCGACCTGACCATCCAGTTTGACAAGTCTACTCTTAATGTTGCTAACCTTATGCAAGGGAGTCTACTCCCAATGGTACTAACTTGAAATTTTAAGTAACTTGTATGCAAGCGGTTTGGATCTCATAGAGTTTAAAGAAACTCCACCTAGTAGAGTTGATAATCCAACCTTCCATCTAAATCAAGAGCCATAGGGTTAATCTCCTTCCTAAAAAAAGGAAAGAAACCTTTTCTACTACTGTTGAACTTTTCTACCGGTTTTCTGTAGGGCTACCGACACGACTCTTGAGAGCGTCTAGGCAAGTTTAGTTATCTTATTACAGTGGTTATTAGAGTTACTATCTAATTCCATTGTATTAATTAATTGTTCTATTGAAAGAAGCCACTTCTTATTCTCTCCAAACCCTAATTGCCTTTTCCTCTCATCTTTCTCCTCCAAGAGCGAAAGGTTGATTTACCATTTGAAAAAACAACAGGTAGAATATTCGCCCAACTTCAAAAAAATTTCCTTTTATTTTTTAGCATCCTTTTTTTCTCATTTAACTCGCTAACCATTGTTGCTTTATCTTTCCTTCAACTTTTGTTTTCTTTTATTGAACTTTTTTTTCTTCCTTCGTCTTTCTTGTTGGCTTTTTCTTTTTTTGAAGAGGCTAGTAGGTTAAACACTGGACAAAGTATCCATGAGTACTTAAGGGGAAATATCTGAGGGACAATGTATTTCGAACATTGTTTAACTTCAGGAAGTAGCCTAGCAAGGATATGGGCGACATGTGTCCCATCCCTTTTAGCATGAAAAAACCAATCACAAACGAAATGCTATCCTAGAAACAAAACATCATTAAGAATGCCATCCAAATTTTTAGGTGCTCAATGAAGGGGATAGTGATGTATCTCAGCAGATCAAGGGCAAGGAAGGACCCAATGAAGGGACTTCTAATGCTGTAAATGGTGATCGGGAGCAGGGAAGCTAAGGGGGGACCCTCCCAAACATAATGGATAGAATAATTATAATATGTTGAAATGTAAGGGGATTAACACGGTTAAGAAGCAGAATGATGTGAAGGCATATATTCACACATTTTCTGTAGAACATGGTCAAGCAGCAGAATGATTTTAGCTACTAATCTTGGTAGCCTTTACCACAAATGTAAACTGGCTGGTGTTTTACTGCTAAGTCCAGCTATCATAGTGGTGGAAGAATTATATTGGCTTGGAAATCAGGTAGTTTCAGTATTACCGCTGTAAGTGCTTCTAGTCAGTTTATACATTATTTTGTACAACTTGTGAGTGGCTTAGCTGGATTTTATTATACATTTATATGTGCATTTAATGAGAATCATAGAAGGGAAGTATTATGGAGTGATTTGAGGAAGATAAACCCTCATTCTCCTTGGCTGTTATGTAGTGATCTCAACTGTGTTATGAGCATATATGAGACAATTATTAGTTCTCATGTCAGGCAGAGAATGACATGAATGGCATCAAGTTATGTATGATGGAATGTGAAATAGAGGACATTAAAGTATATGGAACTTCTTCATGCATAATAATAAGCAGTAAGGCAATGCCAAAGTATTTTTAAAGCTTGATAGAGTATTGACAAATCCAACTTGGCAAGATGTGTACTCTTCTGCTGAAGTGTGTTTTCAGAATGAAGGTGAATTTAATCATTCACCTGCCTTGATTATAATATATCCAAAAGAAGAAACAGGCAATAAACCTTTCAGATACTTCACCATATGGATATTGACTCCCCAATTTACATACATCGTGCAGTAGGCTTGGGAAACTAACATACATGGTACAAAGATGTATGAGCTAATGAAGAAATTGAAATTGGTGAAAGTAGCATTGAAAAAGCTTAATAAAGTTGGCTTTCATAAATACAAGCTACTAAATTGAAGGCATATCATAATTTGATTGATGCTTAGAAGTTAATGCACTTATATGCGGGCCATATTCAACATACTAATGTTGAGCTTGCTGCTATTAAAGAGCATAATTTATAGCATCGGGCTTATGTAGACTTTTTGAAACAGAAGGCCAAGTTAGAGTGGACCAAAGATGCCGATGAAAATACTGCACTTTTTCATAAAGTATTAAAGCTAGAAGAAAACATAATCAAATTTATAGCATACATGATGAGCATAGATGTTGGCATGAAACTCACACATATGTACTTTGTTGATGATTTGATACTTTGTTGTAAAGGTGACCCCCCCTTAATTTGCCTATTGCTGAGAGTGTTCAAACTATTTTCAAACTCCCGTGGTTTGAAGGCAAACATACAGAATTCAACAATGTATACTTGTGGTATGAAGGAAGTAATATGTGTAGAGAATTGTGGATGGATCTAGTTTTATCAGAAATTCATTGCAGTTCAGATATCTTGGAGTACCAATCTACTCAAAGAATATATCTTAAACACAATGTGAAATTAATTCGAGAAGTTGAAAGGATAAGGGTATGGAGTTCACGACATTTATCTTACAGTGCTAGAAGCTAGCTTATTAACTATGTTTAGGCTATGTTTAGTTCACCTAAAATTTTCTGATCTGAACTTATCTGATCTGATCTGATCTAAACTGATCTGAACTTATCTTTTAAAAAACATATTATTACTTTGTATTTCATTACTAGTATTACTATTACTATCATTTTATTACTATGCACAACTTTCAATAATAATAATAATAATAATAATAATAATAATAATAATAATAATAATAATAATAATAATAATAATAATAATAATATTATTATTATTATTATTATTATTATTATTATTATTATTATTATTATTATTATTATTATTATGTTATCTATATTATTATTATTGTTGTTGTTGTTATTATTGTTATTATTATTATAATATTATTTATATTATTATTATTATTATTATTATTATTATTATTATTATTATTATTATTATTATTATTATTATTATTATTATTATAGCATAATTAGTTTGTTTTTTGACAAAGAGCACATTAGTATATGTACATACAATTAAAAATAAAAGACTAAGGACTCTTGGGTCCAATGGTATGGCTTCTTATCTCCCACATGGGAGACCAATGTTCAAATCTTGGTAAAAGCATATATTTCAATATTGTTGTGGGTGGAGGAGGGGGTTTGGGCTTGTTGGGTCTTTAGGTGAGTGACCCTGTGCGAGCACAACCCAGAAAAAATTCATCTTACCACAGGATTCCCGAAATGGGCCCAAAAAAATTAAAAATAAAAGAACACTCATGTTCAAGGTCCGTTAATAATAAGAATTTAGGTAGTAATGAAAAGAGCATATAATGATATTAAAAAAAGAACATATACTAAAAGAGCATACAAGATCTATTTAAAGAACACTTTTTAAAAATAAAAGATAGTTGTTATTTTTATATTGATGACATGTTTGGATTTAACTAACAACATGTTCTTTGTCTTTTATTTTTATTATAAATAAACCTATAAATATATATAATCATATGATCTTGAACAAAATGGTTAAATATTCTTCTTATATCGTTATCTTGTTCTATATAAACTTTGTTTTTAAAGATAAGTCGAAATCCTTTGTAGGGAAAATTTTGAACGTGATGACAACACCATTATGTTATCCCATGCTACTCATGTTTTATATAAACTAGTAATATATAATTTATATTATTCTATCAAAATTATTTTAAGAAATAAACATCATATACTATTGTCATGTTCGTTACATGTACAACATCAAAAAGAACATCACATATCAAAATTATTAATTAGAATAAATATAAAAAAGAACACTTACAAATGCCAAAAGAACATTCTTCTTCTTGAACACAAATAGTTTCAAATAGTGATATCAATGACATTTATAATAATAGCAACGACATTAATAATAATTACCAATATTAATAATTAATAAGTACAACAACGACAATAATAATAATCTTTTTGAACAAATGTACTAGTAAATAGTAATATTTATAGTAATAGTAATTGTATAAAGTAATAATAATAATAACAACAACAACAATAATAATAATTATTACAATAACAATAATAGCATTAGCAATACTAATAATCATAATAATCAAGATGATAATAATAATAACAATAATAATAAGTTATTAAATATAAGCATAATCTGAACTTATCTGATCTGATCTGAACTGATCTGATCTGATCTGAACTTATCTGATCTGATCTGAACTTATTTTTTCTGATCTGATCTGATCTGATCTGGTCTGATCTGATCTGATCTGATCTGAAATAAGCAAAAATAAGGTCAACTGAACATAGCCTTAATAAGTCTACACATGTACCAATCTTAGGTTTTATCCTCCCCAAAAATATACTTAATTAAGTGTCAAATATTTGTAGGCATTTTAATTGAGTGGGAAACATTTTAATCAAAAGTCAGGTTTTGTTTCCTGGGATGAGGTGTGTAATGCTAAGGCTGATGGGAGACTTGGATTTAGTGATGTTGTGGTGTGGAATACAGCCAGCATGGAGAAATTGCTTCCAAACAAGACTATGTTTGGATGATTAACTCAATATATGTTAAAGCGGAGGATTGGTGGAATTATGCTTCTAATGTTGGGGCTAGCTGCTATTGGAATAGATATGCGTAGTAAAGGAAAAATTAAAACAGGTGAAAACCAGAGAAGAATTCAGTGCTATTAATGTATATTAAGTCAAGGTAATGTATGAGAAACTTATTAGTGATAGGCCAAAAGTTCCTTGGGCTAAAATAGTGTGGAAGAATGACTGTACCTAAACATAGGTTCATAAGGTGGCTGGCAGTTCAATCCAAGCTACAGACTAAGGAGAGGCTGGCTAGGATTGGAATCAGTTCAACTGATGCGTGCTTAATATGTAGTCAAAGTGTGGAAGATCACAAGCATCTATTTTTTAGATGCTCATTCAATTTAGGTTGCTTGACAATCACTAAAAGTTGGCTAGGCCTCCAAGCAATAACAAGCTAAGTGATTTAACCAACTTTGTAGATGATTAAAAAGAACATCAAGAAGTCTAAATTTTAGAAACAAGTATGTTTTGCTGGAGTTAAAGTTGTGGTGTATCATATTTGGAATGCGAGCTTTTGTAACCAAAATGTTCTTACAGTAAGCCATGTTACTCAACATAGCAAAGCTGATATTAGACTTAGAGTGTTAGTTGTAATGCCACAATATGTATCAATAAGGGATCATAATTCGTTTATATCATTGTAAACTATTTAGTTGTAATGGTTGATTGTATAGATGGTCTAACCTGAGATGGTTAGTGTTCCCTTCTCTTGGCTTAAGGGGTCTAACCCAGTTGGTTTGCTTTTCCTTGAGTTTGGCATTGGATGTAATTGGTTTGGATGACATAAAAACTTACTTGCTTAGCAAAAAAAAGATTATATATAATATTGATTTTGAATGAATTTGGATCGTTTTTAGCAGATCCAAATCCCTTTATTAACTTGTTAGCTCAACACAAAACAAAACAATTTGAATCTGAAACAAGCTTTAATCTACACGTATATATTTTATTCTAACCTGACCGAACCAGCAGCCAGTTTGACAAGTCTACTCTTAATGTTCCTAATTAACCTTATGGACGAGAGTCTACTCTTAATGTTACTAACTTGAAAATTTAAGTCACTTGTATACAAGCGCTTAGGATCTCATTGAGTTTAAAGAAACTCCACCTAGTAGAGTTGATATTCCTACCCTCCATCTAATCAAGAGCCAGGATTAATCTCTTTCCAAAAAAAAAGGAAATAATACGTTTCCAATTGTTGCGACTCTAAGTCAGTGTTATTTTGATGATGATAAACGCTTTATGCTATAACATGTATGTAACAGTGATCTAAGAAAGCTATCAAGATTGGATGTTCATGAAAGATCAAGAACTTGAAGATATGGAAGGTTAGGTCTAGTTATGTTCTTAGTCATGTTTATGAACTTTCCAAATGCTTCAGATTTCTCTTTCATGAAATCAACCCACACAAACATTGAAAAATCATCAATGAAAGTTATCATGTAACGTAAGCCATTCACCGAATGTTGCTTTGCTGGACCAAATAGATCTGAGTGAACCAACTCCAAAGGTTCCTTCGATTTGAATTTCGAATCTTCATATGGAAGTTGGTGTGCCTTACTAAATTGACATCCAGCACAAACTATATCTTCCTTGACATCTAGTTGAGGAAGACCCTTGAGCATCGAATTTTTCATCATCACCTTGATCTTGTTGTAGCTCACGTGACCCAAGCGTGCATGCCATAAATCAGTTGTCTCATTTTCCTCGCCTTGTCTACATATGCTGTTTCAGCAGACATTACATAGACTAGTTCAAGACGTTGTCCCTCTAAGATAGGAGAAGAATTTCCTTCCATCGTCTTGTACACCTTCACGTCACGAGGACCGAAAATAACATGGTTCCCGGATGTCGTTAACTGTGAAACTGACAACAGGTTCTTTGTCATACCAGGAACACGGCAGACATTATCCAGCTCAACTTGCTTGTTGCTAGATCGTGGAATCACCACTGCCTTGCCAATATGGGTTATTGGCAATTCTGAGTTGTTAGCTGTTATTCGCTTATAGGCACACATGCTCAGAAATTTCTCTTTGTCTCGAGTCATTAGATTAGAGCAATCGGAATCGACGATCCAATCATCTTTGTAATTGATCATCTTGTCGTTCACTACGACAAGTGCAACTTCCTGTGTTTCCATCCTGCTGGGTGACACTACCTCCATGTCGAAGATCTGCTCCTCTTCAACTACGGCCCTGTTCTTTTGAACTTATTTTGCCTGAACTGAATTGAACTTATTTTATTTTTGCTGAACTGAACTTATTTTTGCTGAACTAAACTGCATTAACATAATATTGTCAATACTTATTATTATTATTTTATTATTTATAATAATAAATAATAAATAATAATAATATATAATATATAAAAATAATAATAAATAATAAATAAAAACTAATAAATAATAAATAATAATATATAATATATAAAAATAATAATAAATAATAAATAATAAATAATACTACCTCTGTCCCAGAATAGTCTGAACATTTTCCTTTTATGTTTGTCCCAAATTAGTTTGAACACTTCCATTCTTGGCATGGTCCCACCATTAATATATTATTTCTTTTACACATCTTTGGCCCACACGCTACTTTTCATCAATAAAAAGTTACCCAACTTTCTCTATCCTTTAATACAACATACTCCACCAACTCCTATCACATCTACTTTTTAAATAAAATAACATTTGATAACCACACCACAACTTATCACCTTAAACTACGTGTTCCAATAAGTGTTCAGAACTTTCTGAGACGGAGGGAGTAAATTATAAATAATAAATAATAAATAATAAATAATAAATAATAAATAATAAATAATAAATAATAAATAATAAATAATAAATAATAAATAATAAATAATAAATAATAAATAATAAATAATAAATAATAAATAATAAATAATAAATAATAAATAATAAATAATAAATAATAAATAATAAATAATAAATAATAAATAATAAATAATAAATAATAAATAATAAATAATAATTAATAAATAATAAATAATAAATAATAAATAATAAATAATAATTAATAATTAATAAATAATAAATAATAAATAATAAATAATAAATAATAAACAATAAACAATAAACAATAAACAATAAACAATAAACAATAAACAATAAACAATAAATAATAAATAATAAATAATAAATAATAAATAATAAATAATAAATAATAAATAATAAATAATAAATAATAAATAATAAATAATAAATAATAAATAATAAATAATAAATAATAAATAATAAATAATAAATAATAAATAATAAATAATAAATAATAAATAATAAATAATAAATATTAAATAATAAATAATAAATAATAAATAATAAATAATAAATAATAAATAATAAATAATAAATAATAAATAATAAATAATAAATAATAAATAATAAATAATAAATAATAAATAATAAATAACAAAAAATAAAAAATAAATACTAAATAATAAATACTAAATAATAAATAATAAATAATAAATAATAAATAATAAATAATTAATAATAAATAATAAATAATAAATAATAAATAATAAATAATAAATAATAAATAATAAATAATAAATAATAAATAATAAATAATAAATAATAAATAATAAATAATAAATAATAAATAATAAATAATAAATAATAAATAATAAATAATATATAATATATAATATATAATATATAATAAATAATAAGTAATAAGTGATAAGTAATAAATAATAAATAATAAATAATAAATAATAATAATAAATAATAATATATAAAAATAATAATAAATAAATAATAAAAAGTAAAAAAAAATTAATAATAATAAAAATAAAAAGTAAAAAAATTAAAAAATAAAAAATACAAATTCATCGTTATTATAATTATAATATTAATAATAATAAGAATATTATAATAATATTGAAAACAAAAATAATAATTACAACATTAGACAAGACTGAACTTATCTTTGCTGAACTAAACTTATTTTTGCTGAACTGAACTTATTTTTACTTATTTTTGCTGAACTGAACTTATTTTTACTTATTTTTGCTGAACTGAACTTAGTTTTACTTATTTTTGCTGAAAATAAGTCCAAAAGAACAGGGCCTACGTAGGATGCTTGGGCATCCCACTCGACTTCACTTCGGCTTTTGTGTTATGCCGAAGTTGCAGCGTCCCCTTCTGCTGGCTTAGACAACAGTCTCGAGCATAATGTCCCTTCTTCTTGCAGTTATAACACACGACATCTTGCCGTGTTTGATTTTTCCCTTCCTTCTCGTCTTGTTGTCGATCTTGTCGAGCTCCCCCTCGACGGAAGCCTCCTCTACGTTGTCCTTTTTTGAATCCCCCTAACTGTCTGTTTGACTTGCCAGGTTGATTACTTGACTCGCCTGTCTTATCACCTCCCTTATTTGACTTCTTGTTGCCAAAAAAAGCTTTCTCTTCATCCTTGACGGAAACTCCAGACATCTAATTTTCTAAAGCCTCCTGGTTGGCTATTATACTCTCGAACTCAATTAGAGATGGTTGTGTAGCCCAACCTCGGATCGCTGTGACAAGGCTACTATATCCAGGCTTTAAGCCGTGGACAATAATCCTGCACATCCTCGTCTCTGTGATGGGATTTTCAGGATCTAACTTTGTGATTTGCTCACACAAAGTTTTGTCTTTGGTGAAATACTGATTCACCGTCGTGATATTTTGCGGATCGACAACAACCATTTTCGAGAAGCTGAAGTTGGGCATCAATCTTCTTAGAGAACAAAGTTGCAAGGGTGTCCCACGCCTCCTTTGGTGTCTTCGCATCCTTGATCCGGTATAGCAACTCGTCCTCGACGGTTGCTGCTAGCACGTACATGGCTCTTTCGGCCCTAATCTTCCACTTCTTTAACTCTATAGGCTCTATTGGTATTGTAACTTCACTACCACCGACTATACCCTAAAGATCTTGTACCAACAAATAGAATTGAATACGTGTGTTAAGTTTATCAATATTACTAGATGAACTAGCAATATCCGCCATTTGTGACTTGGTGTTGCTCGGCAATACACGAGTAAGCTTGGTCCCCGACTAACAAGCTTCACATTCCCGGACTGTGCACTAATGGAAAATCTCCTCCCAATACGGTCCCATACCGTAAAGATAGACAAAAATATTTTTGACTCTACCGCTACGATATGTCGGCCTCTGATCGATAACTATGCCAAAAAATGGTCCCGAAAAATTTACCGAACGAATGGCTCTGGTACCAATTGTAGGATATTTTGGAGTATTTTAAGTGGAAATATTAACAAAATAATATTGGATTAAAGAGTTTAGCTCAAGATCAGTAGCTAACATCTAGTAAGAAACAACAACTTCATTTCACTCACAATATTATATAGTAGAAGACTTACATGAAAGTGATAGCACAAAGTCTCTAACACTTTCTCCTACTACTCTTGGCACTTACACAGTTAAGCACACTCCCTATGGGCAAGCAAAGCCCCTATTTATATTGCCATAGTCTACTGCGTATAAAATGGCTTTCACACACAATCTTCTACATTTTTCTACTAAGGTGGGCTATAATATAAAGGGTGGTGAACCTAGCTAGTTATTTTCTACTCTATGCATTTATTGAGTTGGTAACAATTGACTCCATCATGTTGTAATCTTAGACAAGGAGTATTCATCCAGAAGATGAGGAGACAGAGAGTAAGAGGTGACCATTTTAACACTCCCCCTCAACGACTACTCTTTCTCAGAGTTAGTCTAGAGGTCATACCAAGTTGTTTTCAGAGCTTTTCGAACTTTGGTCCTTCAAGACCCTTTGTGAATATATATCTGCAACTTGGTCCTCTATGTTCACTTGCTCAAGTTCAATTTCACCTTGTAGAATCTTCTCTCGTACAAAATGATAATGTATCTCCACATGTTTTGTCCTTGCATGAAAAACATGATTCTCCGCTAAACGTATAGCAGACTGATTATCACAGCATAACTTGATTCCCCGATCAATTGGTTGATGCAGATCCTTGAGTAATTGCGTCAACCACACACATTCTTGTGTAGCCATAGCTGCCGCTCTATATTATGCTTCAGTACTTGACAGTGACATTGTTGGTTGTCTCTTACTACACCAAGAGACTGCTCCAGAACCCAAATTAAACACATAACCAGTAGTTGACCGAAGTGTGTGAAGCTCACCGGCATAGTCAGCATCACTGTACCCGACAACATCAAAATCTTTATCATTGCGGTACATGATTCCATAATCAATGGTCCCTTTCACGTACCTTAATATCCTTCGTACTACCTCCAGGTGACATTTCACCGGTTTTTGCATAAACCGACTAATCACACTCACTGCATATAATGTGAGATGGATAAGACTTCCCACCAATTGTCTGTACATTGTCACTTCTTCTAGATCTTTGCCTTCGACTAAACATAACCTTGCATTAACCTCCATTGGAGTTCACATAGGCTTGCAATTAACCATCCCATATTTTTGCCGAAGATCACGGGCATTTTTCTGTTTGCATAGAATTATCTCATCGTTAGTCTGCTCCACTTCAAGACCAAGAAAATGTTTTAATTCTCCGAGCTCCTTCATTTGGAATCGTACTGAAAGATTAGCTCTTATTTGTTGAATCTCCTCTTCAAAATCGATCTCCTGTGATTATAAGATCATCCACATATACAAGAATTATTGCCAACTTTCCATCTCGAGCTTTCACAAATAAGCTCGAATCAGCTGGTGCTACATAATAAGCACTTTGTAACATAAACTCCGCTATCTTTCCATACCAGGCGCGTGGTGCCTGCTTCAAACCATAAAACGCCTTCTTCCACTTGCATACATAGTGTGGATAAGACTAACTCTCGAACCCCTTAGGTTGTTCCATGTATATGTCTCTATCCAACTCACCATGTAGAAATGCGTTTTTAAAGTCCATCGGCCAGAGCTTCCAAGAATTACTAGCTGCAAGTGCTAGTAAAACAAGAACTGTAGTAATCTTTGCAACTGGACTAAATGTTTCACCATAGTATATCCCATATTGCTAAGAAAATCCTCGAGCTATCAGTCGTGCCTTGTACCTTTCAATGGTACCATCAGGTCTAGTCTTCACTTTGTATACCCATTTGCAAGAAATAGGTAGAACTTCTCGAGGCTTTGGTACTAACTCCCATGTGATGTAGAGCTCGAATTTCTTCTTCCATGGTTTTTCTCCAATCTCTGCTTCGAGCGGCCTCATCATAGCCACTTGGCTCTTTTACATCCTCAACCATTGCAACATTTGTATATCTTGGATTTGGCTTTCTGTGCCTTGTAGACCTGCGTATTGCTAGGTGAGGTTCTTGTTCTTCTTCAAATTGTTTAGGTTGACTTGCACTAGTACAGAATAATTGCTTATTGCGGCGATCATTTAGTAGCCTATTGTTGCGGTTTTGGCGGCGCCGCAATTAAGGGCGCAACAATAGGTAATTACCTATTGCTACGGTTACTACCCAAAACCGCAACAAGTATTTTTTTTTAAATAAAAAATGAAGCCTATTGCTGTTGTTTTCGGTCAAACCAGCAGCAAAAAGTTAGGTCAAATTTTTTTTTGTGCAAAATGCTATCAAGATCAAGTGATAAAATATGGTAAAACTTATAATTTTAATGGATCTAAATACATGACTTAAACTTATCATTTATATAATTTTAATAGATCCAAATACATAACTTATAATTTAACCATTCTACTTCTTAGTATCCTATGAACTTGAAAACAATTGCTACCACAATAAATAAATAAAATGGTAACATTCCTAAAACAATTGTTACAATAAAAAAAAAAAAAAAAACAACTATTACCTAAATTTGTACCACATAATCGGTCCAATTAATAAACTAAATCAAAATACAAAAAATTGCTGTAAGAAAATATAGAAAGATAACATCACAAATATTAAGAGAAAGCAGATTTATAGAATATAATACTAGTATACAACCAAATTAAAATCAAATAATCAAATTCTTTTATCAATTAAATAATTTTGTACAGAATAAAAAGATTGAAGGACCGTAATAAATAAAAACGCAAAAGAAAAAAATGCGTGCAGTTCTTCAAAAAAATCCAGATCTCTTAAACCTCGCCGGAAACAAAACGAAGAACACGATCAAACTCGCCGGAAACAAAGTGCAGTTCTTCAAAAAAAAACTCTGTTCTAATACAAGAGGACCAAGAACACGATCAGAAAAATAAAAAACCTACGGTTCGTTCTCTTCAACCTTTCAGATCTAAGTTCTTCATTTTGCCGACCTTTTGGTCGATTTTTCTTCAACTTTTCAAGACAGCGAACAAGGTCGAAGAAGCCAACACGCGCTGCCCTCAACAGCAAACTTGAAGATGCACCGGCAGACTTGTTGGCCGGCGAAGGAGGACAACAAACTTGAAGACGAAGGAGGTCGAGGAGGAGAGAGAAAGAAACAAAATAAGGGAAAGAGAGGTCGAGGAGGAGTAGATCTGAAGACGAAGGAGAAGCTCGAGGAGAGAGAAAGGAGTAAAATGGGGAAAGAGGAGCGAAGGAAACTTGAAGGAGGAGAGAGAAAATAGTGAAATGGTGGCAAGAGGAGCAAAGTTGACTTGAAGGAGGAGAGAGAAAATAGTGAAATGGTGGAAAGAGGAGCAAAGTTGACTTGAAGGAGGAGAGAGAAACGGGTGAAGCTACACAAATGAGTGAAAAGGATTGAGGATGAAATGAGTGAAAACCCTAGCGCCTTTTGTGAAATCAAATGAGATATTGTTGCGGTTCCATCACAAAACCGCAACAATAGATTAAATTTTTATTAAAAAAAAAATATTTTAATCTATTGTTGCGGTTCTGGGTGGGAACCGCAGCAATAGATCTTGTCAAACCAGTCAAACAATTTTGAAAATTACCGTTGATATCTAATATTGCGGTTTCCACCCAGAACCGCAGCAATATGTTGTTTTTCGAATTTTCCTTTTCTTTTAACGTGGTTTATTGCTGTGTATGGGTAAAACCGCAGCAATTCAGCCGCAACAATAAACAATTATTCTATTAGTGTTGGCCTTTCTTCTTCAATATTTCTATGATGTACTCCTATGTGCCATGGGCTATAATATAGAGGGTGGTGAACCTAGTTAGTAATTTTCTACTCTATGTATTTATTGATTTGGTAACAGTTGACTCCATCATGTTGTAATCTTAGACAAGGAGTATTCAACTAGAAGACGAGGAGAGAGAGAGAAAGAGGTGACCCTTTTAACACATAGATGATCAATCAGACTAACTTGTGTGCGAGATACGAGCTCTCAAAATGAACATAAATAAACAGCGTCATCTAGTGCGTCAATTGCCACATTGGTTTGAAGTCTAGCTAAACAACAATTTTATATTTTACTCTACCTATCTTACCTCAAATAATAAGAAATTGAAACATCTAAGATGATGAAATAATGTGAAATATTTGGCATCTACCTTGAATAAAATTTTGGAAGTTAAAAGAACTTCAATTCAAAAGTTACTTTGTATAGCTCCAGAAACTAATGAGCTATATATAATCTTTTTCGTATTATCCTTGTTTTTCATCTTTTTGTTTTTCTTACAAAAAATTACTGCTGTTTTATAATTTTTGAGTAAATAAAAATCATAATTACTTCTTAAAAGTTTTAAACTACTTTTTCAATCGAAAGCCTAAAATGTCTATATGAACCATGAAACCTGGTGGGTAATATACGATGATGATGGTAATGAACCTTTTATGGATTGTTTTTTAAAAAAAACATGTCTAATGCTAATGCTGGTCGTAATTGAATCACCACAAGATACCACCTTTAAAGTCATAATAAAAAGGCAAAATTGACCTCAATACCACAACCTATAGGCTAGGTGCAAGGAGCACCACCTGGGTTCGATTAATACCAAAACATCATCAACTGGATTGACACAACCGGCGTCATAAATGACATCAACCGCCAAAGATTCCGCTAGAGCCGAGGAATCTCAATCATTTTAATTTGACAAAGCTGGCCTTTGTATCACCAACTATGAGTCTATGACTTGTGTGCAATGGGCAACACCACCTTGGACTTATAACTATTTTCTTCTATATTTTTCCCAAAAAGAACTTCAATATTCAATCTAAAAAAGACTAATATAAACTTTTGAAAAAAGATCGTGAGCATGTTGCAAATATGAAAATGGACAACAAATGAATATATACTATACACCACAAAGATAAAAGCAAACCCATAATTAAAATAAAATTAATTAAAACTTTAACAATATGAAAAGAGAAAAAGGGTGAGTAACTTTTAATTTTGCTAGAAGAAGAAGACCAATAAAATAAGGAAGAAAACACAAAAAGAATAATATAAACTCGTGGGTATAAGAGATGAAGATAATAAATAATTTTATATATCCTTTTTTTTTTTTTGCCAAAATTGGAATAAAACTAGAAAGAAGGATGAAAATAAAAGGCAAAAGAATGGAAAAACAATATAAGTTATGCAAAATTAGCCTCAATAACCCCAATTATGAAATTGAGTGTTATAAATTGGTAGCCAGAACATCATCAACTCTTGTTATGAGTGCAATACATATCATAAAAAACACCGACGTCCAAACAATCCGCCGGAGATTCCCCAGCTTCGGCAGAATTTTTGGCCGCCAGTGTCATTTATGACACATGTTTTACCCATGTGAATAATTGGTAATGTTTTGACTATTAGTCAAAGTTAGTGGAGCTACTCGCATCCAAACCATAGTTGACATTGTTAAGGCGAATTGGACTTCATAGAAATTTATACATGAGAGAGAAAGTTTTTAATGATTGACAAGTTTTACCATGAACATTTACATGAAACTTTCTTCACAATCCCTATAAACACCGTCTATTAATTTACTACCTACTGTCACTGCCTACAAAACATATCATAACTCGTAAGAATAAAAACTATTATAATCCTTCAACATGAAGAGCGTAAAATTATTTGGGGGTTCCAAGTTCCAACCAAATGTAAAGCTACCAATCTGGAAAGATCTAAACTGACATTGAGTAGATGAGAGTGAGAACAGGTCGGTTACATAATGCGACTAGGAAAAAAACTTTATAAAATAAATTTTGATTGTATTATATTTTAGAGTTAGTCTTGCGTGGACCTGGTCCACAATAATATTATTATGAACCAAAAACACTTATTGAACATAGTGGCCATTTTTTCCCATATAGTAACATTTTAAAATCTTAAATTATACTCCTATACAGTTAATATCTACCACAGTGACTGTTTTTTTTAATATAGTCACTCTTTTCCACATTAGTTTATCATGATTAAATTTTCATTTTGTGACATAGTAACTTTTACATAGTCAAACTTCACAATTTATATCTACTCATTTTTCATATGTATTTTTTTTTATATCGTGACCTTTTTTTTCATCAATCACATGAATAAGCATTAGGTCCACGCTAATTTAATGTGGACCAAGTCCATATAAGTTTTTTACTATATTTTAATGATGGCATGGTGGTGGAGGTGGAAATGGAGCTGGTGGAGGCGGAAATGAAGCTGGTGGTGGCGTTGGGAAATATCGCGGTGGTGGGATCCACGGAACGACAGGTGACACTGTAGGATTGGCAGTCGGAGATGGCGGAGTCCTTGGCCTTCTCCCTCTTTTCTTCCTGGCTGGTGACACTGCCTGCAACTTTCTAGCAAATGTTTCGGTAGGAAATTTTGCTTCTTCCGTTGCCATTCCCATCAGTTTTGTAGCGAAACTAGTTTGTGCCAAGCAAAATGATCCACTTGCTATCAACGCAAGTACTAGGATCAGATAAGAAAGCACATTCATTGCAATGGGAGTAGTATGTGATTTGGATGCTACTGATCACGTTAAGGTCTATTTATATTGGATTCATTGACTTGCACCAATAATGCCAATAATTATCATTTGGGCACCAAGTGAGTAACAGCTCTATTGTGTCTTACTCCATCTTTCATAGAGGGGACCAAGGCTTAAGCCTTGGTGTGAGCATCTTCGGCCAGTCAAAATGTGGGGGCTTTGAATAATTTGGGCCTTGGATCACTCAGAGATAGGACAAGTACGCCCAATAGACTTTGGTGTACCGAGACGAACAAAACATTTGGTCGTGAATCAACCAATATTCAAGCATCTGTTTCACCTTTCCGTAAGCTTCATATCTAACTCTTTTATAATCCAATTGTCGAAGAACAGCTGATGATGGTCTAGTAATGTTGACAATACATCGGATTTTGAAAGAGTTAGTTTATGAAGCTTATGGAAGGAACAATTCTCCCCTTCCGACTTACATTCAAGGAGCTTCAACTTATTTATCTAAAAATATAAAAATAAGAAAATTATTCGGGTTAATTATAGTATTAGAGTAATTGACTAAAATGATTTGAAACCTAAATTCTTCAGATCTGTTGTGACTGCACTATTCAAGACAAAACAATACAGTATAGTCAACTAGTCAAGTACTCAAGTTGGAGCAACACTACAAACTTCGTCACGATCGAGGACAATATTTAACGCTTTTCTGCTCAAACACTAAATCATCGATCACCCATTGTTTTTATCTGAATATAATACTATATCTAATCTTCTACGTATAACGTACTAGATTGTCTAGATCTACTGATTACTATGAAGTTGTTTTTTGACGGGGACTACTATGAAGTTAAAGTTGTAGGACAATTGATATTCTTGACAAGATCCAATGCTTTGTGCTCAAACACTAAATGTCTATGACTCTAAATTCTTTACCCATTGATTTTATTAGAATATAAGTATATAATCTTCTAATAAATCTAATTTGATAAATTGAAGAAGAACGGCTAGAAATAATTTTAACTTTTATTAATAATGCGTGAAAACATAGAAACAAACATACTCTTACCAAAAATCAATCTTCAAATAATTAAGCTTGTACCTTTAGAAGGTCTATAACCTACAAAACTACAAAAATACCCCTAATAGTGGTACAGATTATAATCAATATCATGAACCATCTCAATGTAAATAGGGAACACATCCACATAAGCCAGGTATCTAAAGTCTATCATTATTTCGGAGCTTCTCCTACAATCCCCCTACTTTATTTTTCTAAAGAGTTATTTATGAGTACCTTAGCATTGGGGGGAAGTTCTTGGGTCACATCCTTGGGATATATTTCTTTATTTTGCATGATTTGAGTTGATTCAAACAAGATTCATTCAAATTAGACAAGGTTATAGCTCGAGACGACTCCTCAAATATCAGGGAGGCAAAGTGAATATCTAGCCTTCCATATTTTTAAAGCATATAAACGAAAAGAGAATGCTCCACATAACATAATCATACATGTTAATATGCATTATATTGATTGGGCTCACTTGATAAAATAATTTTGACCATTAATTTCTTTAAGTTGGTACTATAAAAAAATATTTTTAAGAAAATTATTTTGAAATATATATTTATTAACACAATAACAGTTAAAGTGGTAACATTAATTGTAATTAAAAATGGTGAATATTAATATTTATATAATGAAAAAAGTTAAAATGATACATTTATTAAAAAACGAATGAAGTACTTTTGAGTCACTCCGTAAGTTAGCCATGGCTAATGGCGTTTAGATGTAGCAGTAGCTGCCAGCCTGCCATACTAGTAATGACTGGAGCATCTAGCTAGTGCATAAAAAGAATATTGGCTTATATAATACTCTCGTCGTTTCTTTTTAATTTCTACATGTGTTTTGAATAAGATTTTAGGCAACGTTACTTTAAAATTTTTGAAGATACTTACTGGCCCATTTAATACTTCCTGTTTTACAAAATACTTGACACACTTCTTCGGAAACGATTGTCAACGCATAACTTTAACCATTAATATCTATGATTCCCTACATGTAAAAATTATGAAAAGTTGATATTCTAAAAGTATATATATATCGTGATGAATCTAACAAGATCCACATGACTCTATATTTTCATTACGTAAATATCATAAAACACGTTAAAAGGATAGTGTGTGAATAGTGCAAAAGTCAAATTGTGTCATCAATATTGAAACAAGGGAAGTAAAAAATAATGGGGCAAAGTATTAAAAAAAATAATAATAATTGGTGGAAAATATAACAAACAAAAAAATCTTTTTGCTTTATGGTGGGATAAGTACTCCAAATAAGGAAAGTAACAATGTAACAATTCCCGTCAAAAAAAACAATGTAAATTAAAAACAAAACAACCATTTAAGATAAATTTAGCAATTAAAAGAAACCAAGGGAGTAGTAATCTAGGATAATAGTTTCATTGCGCCTCGAGACAAATGGAAATAACGGGAGCAATGAGTCATATGATATCGAAAGAGGTACCTCTCAACTAGAGGTGGAGCCAGCTGAGGGGACATGGGACAGATGTCCCCCACTTTAAAAAAATAATTTCACGGTTTAAAAAAAATGAAAAAGAAAAAAAACGAAAGACTCACGCGTGAAACAAACAGAGAAAGGCAAAGCAAACCAAAACGAAGGGAGAGAAATTGAGAAACGAAGGAAGGAGAGAAACTGAGAAACCCTAACTCGCTGAACCACAGCCCGCTGGAACCAAGGCCCCAGCCACGAGCCCGCCGGAAGCCAGACGTCTCGTCGCAGCAATTCGCCTCTGCCCGTGCCCCATTGAAACGCAGCCGTGCAGTCGCCAAGACGTCGTCGCCAAGTGGGAAAAATTGACAACATAGATCTCAACTTTTGGTGATAATTTTTAAAAGGTCTGAACTATTGATTAACCTGTGTATGTCCCAACTTTAGGGGGTCTTAACTTTTAGCGGGCCTTAGTGACTTGAAAGTGACTTAATAGGTCATCACTTGTAAAACTTGGGTCACACCATAAGGGTTAATCGTCAGTTTTAAGCAGATAGAAATTGGGTTTTGGGTCATGAAATGATGTTGTTGATGATGATGAAGAATATGGTTTGATGATGAAGAATATGGTTTGATGATGGTGCAAAGCTTGCTATACTAGATACTTTTACTAGTTTGTTTTTGGGATTGATTGAATGAGGAAGAGAAGGTGTGCTTGTGCTTGCCACATGTATATTTGAGAGATAGAGCATCAAGTGATCAAGAAAGTGATGATATCGTAATTGTAACGTACTGAATTTACGGGGGTATTTTCATAATCTTATATTAGAGGGATAATTGGAGGGAGTAGTTAACCATAGTTAGTAAATTCTGAATTTGGTAGTGCTTTTTAAAGTGTTTCCACTTATAAGGTAGTTTTGTAAAATAAACATGATATAAGGTAGTTTTTAAAAAAAAGGTGTTTTTAATAGGTAGTTTCTAACATTTTTTCCTAATAATAGTAATAATAATAATAATAATAATAATAATAATAATAATAATAATAATAATAATAATAATAATAATAATAATAATAGTAATACAAATAAGAACATGAGTACTAACAATAACAATAACAATAATAATAATAATAATAATAATAATAATAATAATAATAATAATAATAATAATAATAATAATAATAATAATAATAATAATAGTAATACAAATACTAACAGTCATAATAGCAACAATGCTAATAATAGCAATAACAATAACAAACATAACGCGGTATATCTGTATATGTGTATTATGTTGTGACTATATATGATAAAGTATAAACCAACTATTTTATCAATATGTTTAATCATTTAGTAGTACATTGCTATCAAAATAATTGTAAAACCACTCTAATACTATATTGATTATAAATTAGTACAACGACTCTTGATATGTTAATATTATAACAAATGACAATCATATGTTTACAACGAAGGTTCATATGAGGCTTAAGTGATTATAACGAGGGTTCATAGACTGCAATCTGATCCGTTAATTTAATCTAAACCTTTAATCTTGACCGTTGATGCAATAACAATGTAATCCAGCTATCCACCATTCAATTTATCCTCAAATATAACCTAAGCCGTTAGATCTAATCCAACGGTTGAAAAACTACCCCCAAATCATTCACCCCTATAAAAGCTAACCCTAACTTATTAAAAAGTAAAATCAATAAGGTAACTGTCAACAATTAACAACCATAAGTAAATTGGTTAACAAGTACTTACTAGATAGTAACTTGTTAACAACCATATGATAAAACACTTAGTAAGTTACTCCCTTAGACTTATAATAACTCAGTAACTCTCTGAATTATTAAGTGTTACTAAGTTCATAAATAATTAATCATATATTGATAAAGTGATAAGACATTAAATCCTAATATAAGATTATTTAAGTTGATCGTTTAAGTTAAATTTACTACGAAACTCAAATCATCTAATTGCATTGAAAAAAGTTGTTATTAGATAAAATTAATGAATGTATCAATATAAGTTATAAGAATATTTATGTTAATTGTCCTTATGTGAAATGCATTTTGAAACTAAAAACATCTAATTCAATTGAAACAAGTTGTTATCGGACGAGATCAATGAATTTATCATTGCAAGTTGGTAAGCTAATTCAATGTAATGCTACACTATAAGTTCACTTAAATAAATATAATCAAACTATTACTTAATTAAGTGATAGATTGATAATATAAGTAACGCTAAAAGGAGTCTAATTAAAATTAAGAAACTCAATTCACAACTTTAAAATAATAATAATAATAATAATAATAATAATAATAATAATAATAATAATAATAATAATAATAATAATAATAATAATAATAATAATAATAATAATAATAATAATAATAATAATAGTAATAATAATAATAATAATAATAATAATAATAATAATAATAATAATAATAATAATAATATGCTAATTAATAAACGATAGTTATACTTAAATAATACTAATAATAATTTCAATAAAGATAATTAAAATTTTGAATTATAATAAAATAATAATAATTGACTAATTACTAAAGATTGTAAGTTACTAAATCAAGACAACAACTACTAAGATTATAAATCATATAAGATTATCAATCCATATGCTAGGTCATCAATCCATGTGTAGGTTATTTAATTTTTCTATTGGCTAAAGAATGATATCATGGATCATGAATTAGAACCATTGATCTGAGAGGGATTAAAATCTAACCATTAATTGTGTATTGAAACATAAAAGAGGAAAAAAAACATGGGATCTAATCTCATCCGTTGATGATTTTGATCCAATGGATAAGATTTAATTTAGAAACCCTAATTAACATTGTTAGGTATAAAAGAAGTGTGTGTTCCCCCCACATCTCTCCTCTGCCTCCCTCTATCTCTCCTCCTCTGCTCTCTCTATCTCTCCTCCTCTGTTATTCGACATTATTTCTCCGGCGATTGAAAACTTTCCGGCGAGATTGAATATGATCTTTTCCTCTCTTTGTGCCATTGATTCGCCTCCACCCTCATTTATGAAACCCTAACATTTTCTTTAACTAAGTACTTTCTCCTACATTTTCCCTCCCAAATGAATCCTCAATCAATATGTTTAGATACCGAGAACCCATTGCCAAGCAAATCCCGTTAAATCTCTCAAGATCAACTTCCACAAAAAAAATGTCGTACCCAATTTCCTTCTGGATGTAAATGTGAGAGCTCAAGAGTCGAGAAACACGGCACCAAAGAGTCAAGAAACTGAGCAACACTAAGTAATGTTAAAGCATCATCACCCTCCTACAATTGTGTATAGTAAAACACTAGGCGGTGCCCTGTAACAGATAACTGTAACCATCTTTCCTTCTTTTTCTCAAGGTCCAAGATATACCAGTCTCTTCCAGATAAGGAAAAACGTTACAGAAAGAAAGTCTTTTGGACCTTCAAAAACTCGAAAGTGATGGAAATCATGGAATCTTTGGAATGTAATATAATTGTATTATTAAAATATTTTAAAACAAGTACATGATATTCAAAGTTGAACTCTTAAATTGAGAATGTAATAGGAATTTTTATTTAATTAATTATTAAATATAAGCAATTTATTAACATTAGATTGTTGGGTTATTAAATATAAGCAATTTTATTAAATTAACATATTTAAATGATTTTGTAAATATAAAACAATAGTTGAATTTTAATGATTTTGTGGGGATTAGTCGTCTAAATAATTTGGTTTGAAAATTTCAACCAAATAAGGGCATATCTTATTTTATGTGGTTCAACTGAATTATAGTTGAATTCGGGTCAGTCACAAAGAAATTGGGTTGAACCAAGTATTTACTAGGTCTAGTCGGATTTTGGGTTGATATTTGGTTTGATTACGGTTAAGTTCGGGTTTGAATGCAGATCTGTGTGGTCAGGTCGGAATATAATATTGTCGGGTGCCGATCAGTTCTGGGTAATCGCATGTCAGGTTTCGGTCAGGTCTGGGGACTGACCCTCACAGGTCGAACCAGGTTCAAGTCAGGTCGATATCAAGTTGACCCAGCGGTCAGATTTGTTTCGGACACCACTAGTACTCACATATAGTTGAAGAATAGAAACAATTAGGGGTTTATATATACCGCACCCTAAAAGTACTAGGCACCGTCCTAACTTTACATGCATTTCCCAATATACCCCTCACTCCCCTCCACCCCTCCTTGAGTCTTAGTCCTTCTCTCTTGTCATTAATCCTTCCTCCTTCACCAACTAACACAAAAAGCACCACACCTCCTCCACAAACACCATATCACCACCATTGGAAAGTGTGTTACCAACATCAGACTAGAGTGAAATAAGAAGATGTCACGTCGGAGAGAGAAGCATGTTGCCTCAATAGCAACGATGTGGCTTTTTTGCGTTGGAATGCCCAAAACGTTTGGAAAGGATGTTTGGACCATGGGTATCTTGCCAGAAAAAATGTTAATACTCGCTCAGTCGTTAGGGACAGTAATTTTTTATATTTATTTTCGCAGAAAAGCCCAAAATGTACATCCTAAAACAACATTTGAGCCATGGTCCAAACGTCATTCTCGAACGTTAGTGTATCTTGCCGAAATTTTTTAAAAATTATAATACATGCTAGGAGTTTGTCGTCATCCATCTTCCGCTCGTTCGGTTCTCCAGTGAGTAAGTTCTAGTGTATTGGGAGGGGACGAGCATGGGCGGATCTACTTCGGGTCCTGGGTGGCATACCCACCTAACCCCAATTTTTTCTGCTTTTTCGTAATTCAAGCATATTCAAGTAGGCCAAAAAGAAATTTCGCACGTAAATAAATACATTTAGAACGCTTTGGTACAGTGGGTCCTCCTTCCGCGTTGGTCGCTTGCTGATAAGTGTACCGGGTTCGACTCTCTTTGCCGCAATTGATTTTCACATTGTGAATATTTTTTTCCTCGTTACCGGATTTTCTAGTTGACTTCTTTATACTTCCTCCATTCTTTAATAATTGCAACGTTTTGACTTTTACGCTTGCATTGTCAATACATTACTTTGACCATTAGTATCTCTAATATTCCATTAGTAAAATTTATAAAAAGTTGATATGATGAAAATATATAATCAAACTAATCCAAAAATATATTACATAATAACATTTACTTTATATATGTTATTAATTAATATGGTCAAAATTAGGTATATGAATAGTGTAAAAGTCAAAATGTTGCAATTATTAAAGACTCTAATCATGTTTCTTATAGTATATATTTCTCATAATGACTCATTACTTTTTCAAATAATTTGAACAATTTGATATTGTATAATATTATGCTTGATATAATATTTTGATTGAGAATATAGAAATACATATGCTATTACCTAAAATGTTGGGTTTGTTTCAAAGTATAACTAACAGTGTACACAATAACCTCTTATAAGGTTGTCGCTAAATGAGATTAGGCTGGTAGCACTTTGGGTTAAGGTTGTGAATCGGGACACCAAAGTTAAAGTGTTGCATATATTAAATATAAAAAAAAGTGATAATGTTTACAACTACATATATGATTAATTTTTTTTAGAGAAATATATTGTTAATTATCTGAGTAATTATCCACTAGATAGATAGAGTTCTTTTCCATATTTGAAGGAGCAATAACATATGGTATTATGAATATACTTGTAATTTAAGGCCCCATCAAATTTAAAATCATGCATCCGCCCTTGGAGACGAGAAGATGATGAGTGAGGAGGGAAGAGTGTAGAAAGTGGGAGAGGTAATATTGTCCAAGTAAGGTGGTCCCTTGTAAAATCAAGATCGTAACTAGGAAGTCACAACAATTAGCACTACAAACTTATGAGGTACAAATTGAGCAGCAGGTGATAGCGTTGTGGTGTTGGCATCACCTTCGATCCTAGAGATTTTGGGATCGAGTCTCATCCCATGTAAAAAAGGATCCCTAATTCCTCCCCTACTTACATGGGACTTAATCTTACCTTATAAAAAGAAATTCTAAGGTACGAATACTCCATTATCATACACACTCACGGCATGCACACTGCATAGTGCATTCAAGCCGTGTACGAGCACGTGCACAGGGCCGTCTTGTTAAATTTAGGGGCCCTGTGCTAAATTAAATTATAAGGATCTAAATTTTTTGGTGAATAGGAAGAGAAGGAAGTGTCATTAATGGCTTTTTTAAAAATATGAAGAACGAAACAGAACACCACATAGAAAGTAACCTCTTTGAATCTACATCTAATATACACTCGATAAATTGGAAACGAACATCTGTAGTTAGATTTATATTTTTTTCTTTTTTAAATAGGTTGGACAACTAATAAAATTGGGCCCTTATATTTTGGGGGCCCTGTGCAGTCATTCACCCTGTACATGGCCTTAGCCGCCCCTGCACGTACACAAAGCACAAAGTGACCAAACAACTCGGCCCTCCCCACCCTTCCATGGATTCTATGAATTACTAAGCACATACACAACTTACAAGATCAAGGCTAATCATCTGCACTTATATAGCATTGCCCAAAATGAGTTATTTTACACATATAATACTCAATACAACATGACAATCAAGGAGGAGGCACTGGACGGCCATTGCCATATCTATAATTCTGACTCTTAGGGGGGCCCGGAATTGGTGACCATAGATATGGTGGCTTTGGTCTTGCGGCTGCCATCAAAATTAAATTCCCCCTTTGATAAGGAGCCAAAACGATCCACAAAACATCAACATTAATAGGAAGAACAACGAAATTTTCTTCATTTTTGTTATTTTGAGATGGATTATATTTCTATACTCGTTATGATTAGTATTTCTTACTTACAATAAATAGAAAGATGTTCTAAGTGAAAGGATAATATTAAACCTACATAATTCTCAGCCGCTTGCTATCTGAATTAGTCAAGTAAAAAGAATGCTGCATTTTAAAGCAGTTTTTGGACTTTTGACTTTTGATCGCCGCTCAATCTGGTCTACTATCATTGAAAGAAAATAAAATAATACGTATGTTTGATTACTCTTAAGAGTTAGATTTATACATTTAAATTAGTATACGAGTCGTGATTCAAGACCATTCCCTAAAAAAAAAAAAAAAAAACATTTCAAGACCCACGCTAATATATTTCAGGTCTATGAGCAAACGCGTACATATTTTTCTCAAAGACCGACCTTCTTAGCTAAATTCAATTGATCCACTTCTTATCAAATCCTAATTTGTCAAGCATGACAAAAATGAAGTTCCATTCTAACCCATCATACGCTTTTTCCATATCAAATTTACAATCCAACCTTCCTTACCAGATTCATTTTTAATGGAATGAAACACTTCATGAGCTAAAAGAATATTATCCTGAATCAATTCTCAGGCACAAACACCCCTTGAAGAGGATGAATTATTTTTCTCAACACCACCTTTAAGCGATTAGCTAACACTTTGGCAATAATTTTATAAATTTTTGAGCATATACTAATTGCCCTAAAATGGTTAGCTGCCGATGAGTTATCTATTTTCTAGATCTAAATAAGAAACGTATGATTTATTTCTGCAAGAATTTGTCCAGAATGAAGAAATACTTTAATTGCTCTAATAATAGAATTTCCTACTAACGTCCAGCATCTTTGAAAACAAAAACAGGGGGAAACCATCAGGCGCATGAGATTTATCTGGGGCCAAGTCAAATAGAAATTTTTTTTATTTCATCTAACGATACAAAGTGACAAAGAAATTCATTATAAAAGTTAGACATAATCTTTCTGATCAAAGAAAAATCCTCTACCATACTAAAACCACAATTAGTGTTACTAATAAATATGTCCTGGAATTCATTCGTAATATGAGAATAAATTTGATCAGGATTAGTAATAATATTACCATTCTTGGAAGAAAAAGAACTTATACTAATTTTATTTTTTCTAATAGAAGCACAAGCATGAAAATACTTTGTATTAGCGTCACCTTTAGTAAAATTAGTAGTTCTAGCCCTTTGGAACCAATACTTTTCCTGAAACTCAAAAAGATTATGTAACCTCTCTTGAACCTTATGAAGGTTTGGGTTATCTAAATCAATTGTAAGACTATTTTGAATATCTTGAAGTTTTTTATCAACTACACTAATTTGGAGAAAAATATTACCAAAACGAGTTTTATTTCATTCTTTGGCTTTCACTTTTAAAATCTTACACTTTTCAACTAACCGAAACATAAAGGATCCATCAAAATGGGTACACCATGTCTTTTTCACAAGAATATCAAAGTCTTTCCTTAAACACCATATTTTTTCAAATTTAAAGGTGTAACACCCCGACAATTCTCCCTTTTCTAAAATACCTTTTGTAATATAAAACATGGAGAATCATCAAAGCATTATCGCCCGTGTGATAACGTATCGGCTTATTCAGAATTTTGCAGCGGAAAATATATATATAACTAAACTTCATACTTCAAATATAATAAACAACAAAGTATTTAAAACCAAACACTATAACTGTCTACTTCCAAAACCAAACTTAACATAATAAAATCCTACTAAAGCAATAGATAAACAACTTGTTATACAAGCTCTCCACATCCCAGATTCCCAATGATGCAACATCTGCACACCTGTAGATGTCAATGCTCTAAAGAATCTGCTCACCAAAATGGGTCATCACAGGATCAATAAGGCAATGCCATGATCAACACATACAAACGAAGCACGTAATCAGCAAAGTTGAGTACTACATAACAATACATAAACATTCCTAACATGTTACTAAGAAATAATAAACAGGGATAAATAATAATACAACAATATAACATTCTGCATATAACTTCTACTGATCTAAACTTTAATCATCTTTTATTATTTTAAATGGAATAGTTATTGGACCGAGTTGTCTAAATAAAAACCAGCCTTCACCTAGGAAGAAGAAATACGGGCGCGACTCCGTATTCCATAATGACCTGCGATATCGAGGAACCTTTGAAGAAAAAGAGGAACGGTGATCAATCCAATTCCCAGAAAAAGCCATGGCACGCTCACCATGTACCCCAACTCCTGATTATCCAACTTCAGACGTGCACCAGTCTAAAGTTTATTACTATCCAAGTTACACTTTACGTAATTTACAATTTATTACTTATTATGACACACAAGTAATACAGAAATCTCAAATCAAACATTCACAACCGAACTTCTTTTTATCTTAGGATTAAAATAAGTGATCATACAACTTACAATCCAAGATTAATCCCTTTTTTTTTTTTACTCCAATCCTTCTTATTTGTTGAACCTAGCCAACAATCAACTTACCTTTCAAAGGTATAAATTATCAACTTACCAAATAAGGCCCACAGTCCTCATAGAGTAGTGAAAATAACAATATAAGGGAACACATGATTTAAACATGATCCAATTCATAAATATATTAATTCCCCCATGTGAATTAATAAATGAAGTTCCCAATCCAGTTAACATGCTTGCATCACTATTCCATACAAACATGATATTCAACTCATAATCAAATCTTATAAACAACATGTTTGCACACAGGCATAAAACATGTAAAATCCAATCATAATAAAAATCATATATGAACTTACAAGTTCCTATACATTATACTACAACTTTTCCTTCCTAAAATCATGATACTATCACATAACACATAGGTATGTACATACCTTGTATAAACAAATTGATAGGCCACCTTTAATCACGTTAAAAACCGCCTACTCAAAATTCTCCGCCTAAAACAATCAATATAACTTAAAGTCCCTCTAATTAAATTCCAGCAACTTTAAAATACTTTAAATCCTCTTTAAAAATATTTAAAAGTCTTATTTAACACCAAAACTCCAAATACTAATACTCCCTAGCATAGTATTACTATACTAGTCATTAAAACCCAACAAACTCCCTTAATAAATCTTTTCTAAAAATTCCAGCAGCATATAATTTATTAAAACCTTCTTTATACACACTTAAACATGCTTAAAATCATAAATTAAATCGATTTCATAATTTATAACATGCTACTATGATTTTCCAATATTTAACACCCTAAAAATTCATGCTTTGATAATTTAAAACTCAATCTAAACATAGTAACCAAAATCTGAAATTTTATCCTTTTAATACACAATATATAATATCCATGATTAATCATTAAAACAGTAAATTAAAGTTATTAATCATGATTAGTACCAAAATAAAGCATAAAAATATGATCTTTAATTGAAACTTGAGGAGGAAGAAAAGAATTAAACCAACGAATCGAAGAAACAAGGGGAACAAGGCGCCGGAAACCAACAACAGTACCGGCGGCAGCAAGTCGGCGACAGCAAGAAGGCGGTTTTGGTGTTTGTGACGTTTCTTGGCGAAGAAGAAAGTGTTACTTGAAGAAGAAGAAAGAAAAGTTTGGGAGAAAAAACACAAAAACCGTGAGGAGAGAGAGGGAATGAAGTGCCGGCTCTTGGGAGTTGTGATGAGAGAGAAAAATTCTTGTGTGGTAAAATAATTGGGTTTAAGTATTTATAAGTAGTTTTTCTTTTGGGCTTAGGAAAAGGAGATTGAGTTTGAATAGATTTTGATGATGAATAGGATTGATGAATTCGAACTCCTAACATCAATAGAAATCCTTTTTCCTAATCCACTTAGAATTTGGGTTCCTCAAACCCATTTAAAACTTCTTTTTCAAATCCAATTAGTATTTCAAACATTTTTCAAAGCATGCCTAACAAAACATTTTAACTTTCTTAAATCCTTAAAAATATTTTCTTTGACTTTCAAAATGGTCAACCTTTGAATTATCAAATCATTAAAATGCTACTATATATTAAAATATATATACTATATATTAAAATATATTTATAAATTTCATAAAAATACAGGGGATTACAGTCTACCCCTCTTAAAAGAAGTTTCGTCCCGAAACTTGACACGAAAACTCCCACTTTTTCAAAAGTTTTTCAACTAAACTCCTATTGGAGAGATACTTGTGCCACTCACGTGGACTCTTTTGCCAACTTAAAATTACTTGCGTTACTAATGAACACTTTTTCAGGAGCTTTAATTTTTGCCTTTTTTTAGCCGGTTTTGTAAAAACTATAAATAGGTCTTCTCACTCTTTCCTCTGACCCCTCCTTTAGAAGTTATTTCTTAGTTTTAGTTTTTAGGTTTAGTTTTCTTCTCTTTCTCTCTAATTTTAGTTGTAAACCCTAGTTCTTATTCTTCTTCTTTAATTCATGAATTCAATTAGTTTCTTTCATTGATTTCTTTAATTATGTTTTCTTTTATAGTTTTAGTATTTATTCTTTGTTTCATGATTGAGTAGTCTTATTTTCTAGGGTTTGAGAATCCATGTTTATATGATATGATTATTGATTGATATTTATTCATGGTTTGATTAGTCTTGATATTTCTAATTGATTAGTGTTTATATTATTAATCTTGCAATCTGATCAATTGTCTGATTAAATATTGCTAATATCGAGTCATAGATCGAGAGATAGTACTCTTTAGAGGCTTACCTACAATTAGCAAATCTGATTATGTTGAGCGACCGTACTAGCATATGTTGATTTGAGAGCGTTAAGGCTCGACCGTAGGATTAACATGTGCTCTAGATATCTGATTAATTGAACCATTGATGATATTTTGATAGATTATAGTTATAAACATGGTAAACCATTGCCCTGGATCCTTTTTAGTTTGATTTTCGTAGTTTGATTAGTTTAGAACTTTAATTCAATATTCCTGATCTTGTTTAGTTTCTCCATACTTTAGAAGCTAGATTAGAACAACCATCACTCTGTGGATTCGACCCTACTTACCCTACTACATTATTAGAAGGTTTGTTAGGAATTATATTTGACAGGTGTACGACATCCTATCACATAGGAATTCTAACTGCACTAGAAGTTCGTCTGACCCAAATGTCTAGATTCATCCATTTTCACTCCATTTAGAGTTCTTCACCTCATCTAACTCTATCCATGTTAGGAGTCTTAACCCTGTCTAGGTTCACCCATCTAAGAAGTCTAGGGCCGTTAGAATTCTTGCCATCTTAGATGTTTATAATCCAAAGACATCCATGCATAATAGGAGTCTAAATTTTTTAGAGTTCCTTCCTTCTTAGGAGTCTAGAATCCATAGAAATCCATGCATAGTAGGAGTCCAAATCCATTAGAATTTTGTCCATTTTAGGAGTCTAGGTCCACTAGAGTCTCATGCATACTAGGAGTCTAGCATCCTTAAAAGTTCATCAAGTCTAGGACTCTAAAGGTTGTAGAATTTCGTAAAATCCTTTTGCATTGCGTAGTACATCATTCATACACTTCATGCATAACTAGAGTCCATAGGAGTCTTATTGCATCCATACTCTCCATTTCATCTCATGCATTCCGCATTTAGTAATCCTGAACTACAAGCGATCTGATTCCCTCTTTTGGGATATGAAGGCAGCCTTTACAGGTTCGAATGCATAGATAGGGTCATTCATACATGCATTAGGGTCTAAGTGCATCCAAAAGAGTCATGCATACATGCATTAGGTCTAGGTGCATCAACAGAAAAAAAATCTAAAATAAAATAACATCATCATGCATTCAGATTCGTTCCTAGAAGCTCGACTTTTTAATGGAAATTCTTTTCCAACATATATTTCTTCATTCCATTTCTCTCTCTCCATCATCACTCTCTTCATTGAGGATCCATGATAAGTCAAGAGACATTAAAATGGGCAGTCCATCGAATGTCGAGCAACAATTCGCTGAAATGGCTAGAGCTTTAGCCAAGATGTCTAGTATGATGGAAGAAATAGCTATAAGGCTTGAGAAGGTCGAGTCTGGTGAATCTCCTGGATTCAACAAGAAAATGGAGAATGTCATTCATAGGGTAACCATTTTAAATTCTTATTTTGAGCCTATTGATAATACCAAACTGAAGGGGAAACTTCTCGAAAAATTCTCTGCAAATGACATCCCTAAACACAAAAACCATCTCAAATACTTGGGTCTTGATAGTTTCACATGAGTATATGATGTGGGTACCCAGATTGAGAATGATTTGCTGAAAAATGCCGAAGATAATGACCTCAATGTCATAAGTAGACACATCTATGAGCTCAATAGCTCAGTAACACATTTGGACTCGCTTAGGTCCAATCAGCACAAAAGAAAAACACACTTCTTCTCTTTTCGTATAGAAAGAGAACTCATGAAGATCGAAGCAATGAAGTTGTCTCGTCACGTGACGTAGGAGTCCAGACTTAGGATTTCATTTTCTGTTTCATCTATCTCTCTCATTTTGCCCAGTCTAATATAGGATTTCCCCTCTTATTGCATGTACTCATAATTTTCAATTACTAAATGAGTATTTATTTTCTAACCTTGCACTAATGAGCATCAATGGAAATCACGATTGTCGCCTTAAAGGAAATGAATTTCTAATTCTCATGACTATTCTAATAAAGGCATTGAACAACTGGCATACATAAAAGAGGCATTCCCTTTCCCCGCAACGATTTCTCCATTCCTAAATGCATAACACCCCTCTCCCTTTAACCTACCTCATAGGAAGTACACTTGACAACAATTCAATCTAAAGGACAAGTAAAAAAGAGCAACAAAACAAAATTCAAAGCAAAAAAAATGATACAAAAAGTGCAAAAAAAAAAAAAAAAAAAAAAAGAGAAGTGTTGCAAATAAGCCCATCAATAGCTTTGTCAAAGGTATGTCCTTCAAAACCTTTAACCTCCAACTCCGACGTTAACCAATAAGCCTTGACCTCCATATCCAAAAATCATTGCAAGCCAAATCTATATCTAATAAACCTTCTCATAACCATCCATATCGCATCCCAATAAGCCATTAAAGACAACCCAAGGCCCGCTAGGTCGAAAACCCTTAAAGACGACTTAGGCAAAAGTCAGGGCATCTTCTCACTCACTAGCCTGAACTACGAATGGTGTGATTCTGCTAAAGATACGTAGGAAACCTCACCCTGAGGTCCGACTGCTTTAAACCAAACCAAACCTTCATCATTATCCACCCTTGCCAAAGACCTCTTCCAAGTCAATGCTTAATTCAATACCTAATTCATTGCAAATGGCTCCAAAGCAAAATGTTAGGCCACCGATTAAAATATTAAGAGCTACGACTGGCCTGATTCCATCATGGATACATAGGCAACCTCCTTTAAGGCCCGGCTATTTTGATTTAAAACATATTTTTAAGGCTCGCCTAGGCCCATGAGAAAAGCGCGATCGCCCAAATGATGAATTTTCAATGCTCATCCCTACCTTTAGAACTAGACTGGGATTTGAACCTGCATCGTTAACCTACCTTATTGCATGAGTCAATTCATTATGGCTCCGCCTTTTTCTTATTCTTATCCCATGCCGTTTTCTAAACTACACTATCGCTTCTAAGCCAACTTTAGCATAACCTTTCAACACGCAGTGCTATGGCCGAGCTTCATCTTTGAGTGTTCCTTTCTTTGGCTTTTCTTGTCTTCTCACCTTAAGAACCCCATATGGAATCTTTGGTCGAAACTTCCACTAAGCATGACGAGATATCCTCAAAATCAAGTAATCAAGTTGGATACTTCATCAACTCCATCTTATTGGGGGCTTCATCACTGGTCCACCTAGAAAATTATAGGCTCCAAGTCCAAGCCTATTGTGATAAGGACTTCATTACAGGTCCATATATGAAATCTTGGGTTTTAAAACCCACCCTGATACAAGATTGAATCTACTATATGTGCTCACTTAGGCCCTTGGCATACAAAACTCGAAGCATATACAACTCAAATGCTACAAAAGCTCGTTCTATAACATATTACAAATCGAATACATTATCCATTGTCTGCCTTGATCAGGATTTCATTACGAGTCCATACAAAATATTGAGGGCTCCAGACCCATACAAGATCATAACTGTTTTATAGGCTCACTTAGACCCGTAACAACTACA
Source organism: Beta lomatogona (assembly GCA_947646795.1). Taxonomy (NCBI): domain Eukaryota; kingdom Viridiplantae; phylum Streptophyta; class Magnoliopsida; order Caryophyllales; family Amaranthaceae; genus Beta; species Beta lomatogona. The sequence continues at coordinate 2,443,799 of CANSNZ010001289.1, forward strand.
ACGCATTTCCTACGTGGATCATCCTTAGGGGCTTCCCATTGTTTCTCCTTTTTCAAAAACAGTTTTCTAAACAAAATTTGAGCTTCTAATGGAGCGATCAATCATCAAATCATATCATTTGCATTAGTGTCATATCTCTATATTTGCATTACATATCTGCATCATCCAACACTGTGTCAAGCATTGCATCCTTTGTCCTTAGCCATAGGATTCTAGCGTAAGTCATCGAGTCACACACACACACACGTATGCACACACGATAGCACCTTTAAGTCTAGAGTACTAGAGGTCACTCTTTATAGGTCAAGTCTTTTCCTATCCATACACTAGCACCCACATCACGGGACACATGTATGTCCCTTAGTTGTTTGTCGGTATATCTGTGTGTTATTTGTATTCACAGGTACCCAACATTAAACGACTCTAGACGAGTTATATTCCGCCAAAGTCTGCGGACCATTACAATTTAACAACATAAGACAAGCGCTATATACATGGTGCGTCCAGCACACCGACAACACTGAGCCGCACGCAGCAAACTGCGTCCAGCGCATCATTCCACGCTAAGCGCAGGCATGTGTGTCTGGCGCACAGCCCTTACAGCGTGCTTTAGGGCTTCTTAGCCAAGTGGGGCCCACATGCTCAACTCCATGTCAATTCAAATGTTCGTTACAACATCGCATGCAGTAAACTGCGTCCAGCGCAGCATCTCACGCCAAGCGCAGGATTTTGCGTCCCGCGCACAAGCCTATACAACGCGCTTGGGGACTTCATAGCCAAAGTCAACCAGAAAGGCAGAGGACTCCGTTAGGCCTCTGGACCGTTATTAATCCAGAAGGTCTCCGGACCACCAAGTCTCCGGACCGCTAGGTCTTCTGACTGTTATAAATGTAGAGGTCTCCGGACCACCAGGTCCCCGAACCATTGTTAATCCACTAGGTCTCCAGACCGCAGGTCACCGGACCATTGTTAATCCACTAAGTCTCTGGACCGCCAGGTCTCCTAACCATTGTTAATCTAGAAGGTCTCCGGACCGCCAGGTCTCCTGACCATTATTAATCCAAAAGGTCTCCGGACCGTCATCAATCCAGAAGGCAACACCATCAGGTCTTCGGGCCACCACCGATCCACTAAGGCGTAGAACTTCGTCAGGTCTTCAGACAATAACATAACCCCGACATGAGCCGGACTGAAATAGCTCATGATTCCTTTTCACCTATTCATTTCATTTTTGTAAGATTCGTGATTAGTTTGCGAATTTGTTTCACACATGCCTATTCCTGAATCTTTTGCTTATTTTGCAGGTACCAAGTCAAATGGGTGATTTTGGATTGCAGAGCAACTAGAATCATTATCCGTCCTGACACGTATACTTTGACTTTCGGTTATACAAACCTCAGTCAAAGTGAGGGCTTTTGTAGACACATAATCATGTCTCTCCATTAAGTACCCTATGATGACCAATACCCCGCTCCAATTGGTCCGGATCGAGAAAAGAATAAAGAACGAGTCTAAAATAAAATGTTTTAAGCCCATAACCATTTTATAACCTTTTTTATTAACCCATTTTCGAAAACCTTTTTCATATATAGTTTTATCAAACCCACTTTCTAAAACGTTTCAAAATAACTTTTTAAAAGCCCATCTTCAAAAACTTTTGAAAAATAGTTTTATGAAACCCCAATTTTATAAAACCCATTTTCAGACCCAAATTAATTAATATAATTAATTAATTATAATAATTAGTTTTATTAATAAAAATATCTTCTTAAAGATAATCTTTTCCAAAGTATTTTTTTAAATATTTTTTATCTAACTATTTTCTAAAATCTTTTAAATACCTATTATCTTTCAAAAACCTATTACATCTCAACTACCTAAACCTACACTATATAATTCCCATCCCCTCCTAATAATCGATCTCACCTTCCACGATATTCTCACAAAAACACTCGGCTCTCATCTCACACTAACTCACAACGGACACAACCCCTCCATACAATCCCTCCTCACCTAATCATCACCAGTAGTATATGAAGGTCAACGCCAATTCCTCTTGACCATATTCATCATCACACTACATCTTGATCGCCTATATTCATCATCATCTAATCATTGCCTACTTCCTAATCTCCCTAAGCTCACGCTGATCTTCATCAATCAACCATCATCATTCAACGCCATCTCACCAAATCCTCATAGTGCCTATATTTTCCCACACCTTTCTAATCTCTCACCGCCACATACAGACGCCACATCATCAGCATCTCATCAACCATCCAATTCATCATCTCCTTATAACGCAAACCCACCGCCTAATCCACTACTATAAACTAATACTTTTGCGCCTAACTACTCTAATTCTCCTACTGCCAACTATATTACATGCGCATATAACAATACACAAACGGGTTTATTTAGTTTGACGGAAAACGTAACGCAAGACATTGTTTTTCTAAGACTCAGTACAACTTTCGATCAAAGATCCGTCCAAATCAACGAACCAGACGGTGGTATAATTTGTCAACTAAATTAATCACCTTTATTTCGTTTATTTATATATTTTTATTTTATTGAAGTTACTAACATTCGATTCATGATGTAGATTGTTAACGTATTCCAACGCTGTAAGTATTGTATATTATACTAACTCCCTGCAATATTTCTTTTTTATATTTTTTTTGTTTTTTTCATGAATAATATTTTTTATATATTGTTATGATTGTCCTACATGCTTTTTATTACCCACGTGTTATTATTGCTAAACAAGACCTAAAGAATTATTTTAACTAATTTAGATAATTTGGACAACCTATTAGGTACCTTGTAACATTGATTGCATAATAACTTGTCATTACAATTAGTCTTTTATGTGTTTCTTGAACCAACCTAGACTTAATATTTTTAGGGTGTAATGAATCGATATTTAGTAAAGGCCAGCAATGGGCAAACGTGGTTCATTATGACCATATTTGTACCTTTACCCTCGAACTCGATCTATGGTTCATTTTTTACCATCTATGGAGTCAGGACGGGGAAATCTACAATGGATAAGTTCATATGATGTCCCCACAATTCAATATCCAATTAGGTTTATAAGTTTTCCTCTAAAAAATGTTGGCAACTTTAAAAATACAGTTTTAAAAAAACCTTAACAATGGGGTAGTCAAATAACGCGCTCACACGGCGGTAGGTAAATAAACCACGCCTAAAGTTACCTACTAAAGTTCGACTTCAAAAAAGTCAGGTTTATCTTCCTCAAGAATGTTGTTTTTGTAATATTCGCTCTGAAGATTCGAATCATCTTTTTTTTAGTGTCCTTTTACTATTGATGTTATTGCGGTCCTGCATGATATCTTAGGTTGGTCTTGCCTTCTGTTGGGCCTTTTTCAAGTTACATTGTTGAGAATTTAAATGGAATCAGAAGTATTTGTTCAGCTGAGATTTGCTTAAGTTTTGTGTTATTTGGTGGTTTATTTGGTTCCAGCGAAACAAAGTTATTTTTCAAAAGACTGTTTCTACTCCTGTTCGGCTAGCGTTTTCCATGTCTAAGTTTTTGAAGGATTGGGAGTGTTCTTGGTCATTAGAGGGTGTTTGTGATGGTATTTCTTCTAAGGGAAAGCAGGTTCTAATCCTATTAATGTTGCGTGGACCCCTCTGTCTGCTGTGTGGTTCAAGCTCAATTTTGATCACTCTAAATTGATGAATGGTCAAGCGTCTTTTGAGTTCACCATTCGTAACCATTTGGGTGAGTTGTTGATAAGTTCGTTTCTAACGTACTTTATGAGCTCTTTTTGGTTTGGTTTGATCCTCTTTATACCCTTTTCTTCCCTCTTTCTTCTCCCTTCCCCTTCTATTTCATTCACTTGATCATTCTTGATCATAGTGACATTCTGCTAGATTTTCAGTCATTTTTGACCGAATTTCTAGTACATTTGCTTTCACCCTATTTTGCCATGCTCTTAATATAGGTGGAACTACTAAGATGGCTATGTGTTGTAGAGTTGGCAAAGGAAGCAATGAAAATAGAGCACACGTTGAGAAGTGGTGCGCTTGCACCATGCCCCTTGTCCGCTCGCACAAAGGAGCACATTGCACAGTATAATCTTGAACAGAGAACTTCAAATGGACATAACTTTCAAACCACAAATCGGATGAGGGTAATTCTAGTTGGAGGTGAAAGCTTGTTTCGATAGCTTTTCGATGACTGGTCATAAGCTTGATTTCGATCTAAAACGAAAGAGTTATGCGCGTTTTAAATTGAACTGTCCGACGAGAGCAGAGGAAATGGTGCGCCCGCACAAAACTGGTGCGCCCACACCACTTACTAAGGTGCGCCCGCACCATCTGGAACTTATGAAACCCAAAAGTCAGAAGGAATGGTGCGCCCGCACCTGATTTTGATGCGCCCGCACCATCTGGAACTTATGAAACCCAAAAGTCAGAAGGAATGGTGCGCCCGCACCTGATTTTGATGCGCCCGCACCATTCGAATCCGCGAAGAAAAAAAAGACGAGGCTTGCCTTGATAACATGGGAGTTTTAGTTTTTGCACTGATGCTTTATTTTAGAATTCAGAGAATATTATAAGGGCTGACATTAGAGAGTAAAACACTTAGTTTTTCATCAAGATTTGAGATTATAGATCATACTTTGTGATTCCGTTACATTGAAGGTACCTTTTTATTCAATTTTATTTAGTTTTTATTGCATTCTTTTCGTGTTTGTTCTTGTTCTTAGTTATTTTTAGATCTTCATTCTCACAATCTCATAATTGTTATTTCTATTAGTTTAATTATGTAACAACCCCAATATATCCATTAACATAATAAGAGCCTTTAAATGCAACACGAAAGCCTACTAGCTTCCCCTGGAGCTAATACATAATATATAGTACAAAATATAAGTGCAGAGTTGCAGCACACATTCCTTCACAGCAAGTATTTAAGGTTGTAATTATTACATTTCCACTAGCATTCTACTTAAACATCCTTTTAGGTACACGCACACATCAACTACATATTCCAAGTTACTTTCATAAAGGTGAAGATCATCCAGAAGACACACAAAACAACAGGATATTCCACACAGAACATCGCTCCAAAACAATCATTGAAACGGAGGAGTGTTTATTCCACCTTCATGGTTCCACCTGCATTCAATCACATCCCTGCCCCCACCAGGACAGGTTCAAGAACAAATATCAACAACAGTTGAGTACAAAAGACCACCCCTAAATTCATTTTCGGTGGCTTTAATTTCTTATATGTAATTCATGCCAAAATCAAAGTGCTTTACAAGTAAAGTGTTTGCTACAACTTAGGATTACTTTCCTTGCATAATTTCTTAAAATCATAATCTTAAGAACATAAAGGTAACCCGTTTGATCATTCAAAACCATTAAAGTTAATAACATTCAACTTATTGGGTAAAGTGAACACGAGTAGATAGGGGTTTCTTACTTAAGGAACCGACATTCTCTAAACTAATGGAGGTCGTCACCCCACCGTTTGTGTAATTATGCTTGCAAGCCTTAACCCGGACATGTCCTATTATAATATCTGCTGGACTTCACCCACCCAGCGAGGGTTCGGAAGGAGATCACCCATCCTCCAAGGGTTGTTGTTCATACCATACCTTACTAGGTACCGGCCTTTACCCATTTCCATTTAGAGTTTATTTACATTCATAGTCTAAGTATACAAATTATCACTACACACATAATCCAAAGAAAAGTATTCATCCATAAGAGGAGGAGTCACAACCAACATAGTATTGTCATTGTTTTCAAGTCCTAAACTTGCTTGAAATTCCTTGTTTAACATCTATAAATGCCCATGTTGGTAAGAGGTAACTTTTAGAAGATGATGAAACCTTACTGTTTGTGAAAGATATAAATTTATTTAAGTACTTAGCATGCTTCTTTAAACTTCATTTACAAAGTTGAATCAGTTTAAACATAGAAGATATTCGTCAGAAAATTTCCAGCATAAAAAGTGATTTTAAAATGGGTCTAACTTCCTGCTCAGTACTCCAAATCGAGTAATTCCAAAGCCTATCCTCAAGAGTTTTTCGTTACGAACATTTTCTCGTGAAACAGTAAAAGGCTAAAAACACACTCTCAATAGTAAATACCTAGAAATTCGATTTTTTTTTGTCCAAGTAAGGCATTCTCAAGCAGGGCGATTTAAGGGCGATTTTCCCTCCCTCCTTATTTTCTCTCGGTGCTCAGCACCGTAGCCATGGCAAGAAAAGCTGAGGTAGAAGGAAGACTGTTGAAAAGCCTAGAGGTCCTTCCGACTCTCAAGCGCTTAAGGTCCGTTCAATGGATGAGTTAATTGGCGTAGAAGCGATCCAATTTGGTGATGGAATCGACGAGGTTCTTACCCCAAAAACTTCGATTCAGAGCTTAAAACAGAATTCAGAAATTCGCACTACCTTCAATGAATGGCTGGATTCGATTCATCGACATTCCAGGCCATCAAGTTCGAATGAAAACGTAGAGGTAACTCCGAGACCAATTCCTATTTTACAAGAATTGGAAAATGTTGCTGACGATAATATTGCTGGGCATAATTCCGAAATTCGCATAGACTTTGATGATATTAAAGAGGAAATTGATTTTTGGAATTCTACTGTGGTTTGTTATGTTGTTGGTGCGAACCCTCCAATTCATTTAATGGAAGGTTTTATCCATAGAATCTGGAAGAATTTCAAAGTTGATAAGGTAGCTTTGGTTAATAAGGGAGTTTTCATTGTGAGGTTAACTTCCCTGGAAAATAGAGATAAAATTCTAAATGGTCATTACTTCTTTGATAGTAAACCATTAATCATCAAACCTTGGGATGCTGATATGGACTTTGATAGAGAAGATATTAAGGTGGTGCCAATTTGGGTTCAATTGAAACTAAACATTAAATACTGGGGTGAGAAAGCCTTATATAAGATTGTAGAACCAATTGGTAAACCTATTCAGAGAGATGAAGCTACAAAAAAGAGGGACAAAGTTCAGTTTGCCAGAGTGCTTGTTGAGGTTCAGATGGATAAGAAGCTCCCAGATCAGATCAATTTTTTGAATGAACATGGTGATAAAACTACAGTTGATGTGGTTTATGAATGGAAGCCAGTGGTTTGTGCTTCTTGTAAAGTAATGGGGCATGTTGAGGCAGAATGCAGGGTAAGAAAGAAACAAGTCTGGAAGGTTAAGCCTCCTCAGAAGGTGGTGAATGCACAGCTTGTGCCTACTGGTGATGATGCAAAGAGTGCAGCAGATCCTGATGGATTTCAGAAGGTCTTAAAGCCAATAAGAGTCAAGGTTGCTCTAGTTAAGCCAACTGACACTACTAATAATTTCCGGTTGTTGGAGACAGGTGAGAACTCAAGGCATGATGTGGTTGAAGTAGGTGGTTAGGAAGATGAGATGGGCAGGGGGAACCCCCCCAACTGTAATGGATAGAATATTGAGCTGGAATGTCCGAGGGATCAACAGCCCCAACAAGCAGAAGGATGTGCTTAAGTTCATCCAAAGGCATAATGTTGGGCTGGTGGGTCTCTTGGAGACTAAGGTAAAGGCTGGCCATCTTGGTACCCTTTATCAAAATGTTTTCAGGTCATGGTGCTTCACTTCTAATATAGGATATCATCCAGGAGGAAGAGTAGTATTAGCTTGGAAACCTGGGATTTTCAATGTGAACATTATTCAAGGAACTGATCAGTTGATTCATAGTTTTGTTCAACCTGTCAGTGGTAGTACTGGGTTCTTTTGCACCTTCATTTATGCTTACAATGCAAGTGCAAATAGGGAAAAGCTTTGGCATGATTTGAGATCCTTGAAATCTGACTCCCCTTGGTTAGTTCTTGGAGATCTAAACTGTATAAGAAATGTGGATGAGAGAATAGGAGCTCCAGTTAGGAGTGTTGATATGGAACCACTTAATAGATGTATGTTAGAATGTGGTTTGGAGGATGTGAGAAGTACAGGATGTTTCTTCACTTGGAATAATAAGCAACAAGGAAGTGCAAGAGTTTATTCAAAATAAGATAGAATCATGGCAAACGAAGCTTGGATGGATTGTTATGATAATGCCGAGGGTAGTTTCCTACATGAAGGAGACTTTGATCATACTCCAGCTCTGTTGTCTGTTTATCCAAGGCAAAATGAGGGGAAATTTCCTTTCAAATACTTCACCATGTGGAGATTATCTCCTGAATTTGCAGAGAGAGTTAGGAATTGTTGGCAAATGCAGATTGTTGGGTCAAAGATGTTTGTTATTAGTAGGAAGCTTAAGCTAATAAAGAAGTCCCTGCATGAGCTAAACAAGCTTGGTTTCACTGACATCCAAGCAGCAGAGCTAAAAGCTCAAAAAAATATGATTAGTGCCCAGTCCATGATGCATGCTAATCCTAAGAACCAGAACATAGCTGATGCCGAACTTGATGCAGTTAAAGATTACAAAATGAAGCACAAAGCTTACTTGGAATTTCTTCAGCAAAAGTCCAAGTTAAGTTGGGCTAAAGATGGTGATGAAAATACAAATTTGTTCCATAGAAGTATTAGAACTAGAAGAATATAGAATAATGTCTATGCAATTAATGACATGGATGGGGCTTGGAAGGATACTCCTGGAGAAGTCAATGAGGCTTTTTTATCCTACTACCAGAAGCTACTGGGTACTGCCATGTCTGATAGGAAGCCTGTGGTGGCTCAAATTGTGCAAAGTGGTCCTTTAATCACGGATGCTCACAGACAGCTTCTTATGGCTCCTTACACTGCTGATGAAGTGAAAAAAGCATTGTTCTCAATCCCAGGAAACAAAGCCCCTGGACCTGATGGCTTTGGAGGGCACTTTTTTAGAGATGCTTGGGATATCATTGGAGCTGATATTACTGATGCAATCCTGGAAGTTTTGAGGGGAAGGAAGCTTCTCAAGGAACTAAATGCAACGGTAATAACCTTGATTCCTAAATCTAAATGCCCTAGTAATGTAGGTGATTTTAGACCTATCTCATGCTGCAACACAATCTATAAGTGCATAACAAAAGTCCTTTGTAGTAGATTGAGACTAGTTATGCCTGATATTATTGCTGAAAATCAAGGTGGCTTTGTGCATGGGAGATACATTGTCCATAATATTATGATTGTTCAGGACTTAGTGAAGGCCTATGGAAGGAAATCTGCTAGTCCAAGTTGTATGATTAAATTGGACTTGCAGAAGGCCTATGACACAGTTAACTAGCAGTTCTTAAAGGAGATGTTGGTGAATTTGGGCTTCCCTGATCCCTTTATTGAGATTGTTTTGGAATGTGTTACATCACCTAAATTCTCTCTAATGGTGAATGGAAGTATGCATGGTTTTTTCAGTTCTGCTAGGGGATTAAGGCAAGGAGACCCCATGTCTCCCTTGCTTTTTGTGGTGTGCATGGAATATCTATCTAGGTTGTTGACGAATGTGAGTACTCTGCCTCAATTCAAGTTTCACCCTAGGTGTAAAGCCATGTAACTCTCACACCTTTGTTTTGCTGATGACCTTATTCTCTGTTGCAAAGGTGAATTTCCTTCAGTTTATCTCCTTCTTCAAGCCTTTAAACTTTTCTCTAAGTCTTCAGGTATGAAAGCAAATGTGTCCAAGTCTTCCTTGTATTGTTGTGGGATGTCTGAGAATGAGATGCAAAGGGTTGTTGATGCTTCCTGTCTAGTTAGGAGCTCTATTCCCTTTAAATATTTAAGTGTCCCAATTTGCTCTAAAAGAATCAGTGTTGCACATTGTGATTGCTTAGTTGAGAAAATGGCTGCTAAGATTAGGATGTGGAGCTCTAAACATCTTTCCTACACAGCCAGGATATTATTAATCAATTCTGTCTTGCTAAGCCTTCATATGTACTGGGCTCAAATTTATGTCCTCCTTAAGAAAGTGTTGCAAGACATAGTGAAAATTTGTAGAGCTTTTATGTGGAGCGGGAACTCTTATTGTTCGAAGCCCGGAAATGTAGCTTGGGAGAGATTGTGTTGTAATAAATCTGCAGGAGGCTTGGGTTTCAGAGATACCATCAAGTGGAATATGGCTAATATGGGGAAATATGTTTGGGCCATAACTACTAAGCAGGATAATTTGTGGGTTAAATGGATTCACTCTGTTTACCTCAAAGATGAAGATTGGTGGGACTACTCCCCCAGTTCTGGTGTTAGTTGGTATTGGGCCAAAATCTGTGAGATGAAAAACCAGTTGAAAGTATTTTTCACAAGAGATGAATTTTATGCATTGCCTCACTACAAGGTGAGTAAGATTTATAATACTTTGATGGGTGATCCTCCTCATGTTCACTGGGACATTATGGTGTGAAATAGACTGAGTTTTCCTCGTCACAGATTTATTGTGTGGCTTGCGGCACAGCAAAGGCTACAGACAACAGCAAAACTTGCTAGCATTGGAATAAGCAATTCTCCAGATTGTTTACTATGTGCAACTGATGCAAAAACACATGAACACCTATATTTTGACTGTTATTTTAATAACATCTGCATCTTAGAATTGAAGAACTGGCTTGGTATTACCACTGGTACACAACATTTAGCTGGTTTGATTCGCTGGATTAATGGCAGTAGGAAGTCCAAATTTCAGAGGGCCGTTTGGTTTTTTGGTATTTCGGCATTAGTTTATAGTATTTGGAGAAGCAGGAATGATGCTTATTGGAAGAATATGGTGCCATGACCTCAGATTTTGATAGAGTTCATCAAACAGATTGTAAAGGAGAGAATTAGAGTTGTAATGCCTCAATAGGTTGCAAAGAGAGATTATAACTGGTTTTTGTCCTTATAGGCTTTCTTTTTGTTTAGTTCTCTTCTCTTCTTAGAACTCTTGTTCTTTTTAGAGTGGTGTTGTTAGGTTGTAAAGTTGTTGATGATGGAAATATACATACTTACTTAATTAGCAAAAAAAAAAAAAGTAAAAGGCTAAAAACCACGTTTCGGGGGCCAAATATTCATTTTACAGTAGCAGGTCATTTTAAATCCGAGAATAACATTCATCAATCTACTTCAATCTTTAAAGATTTTCTTTAAGGGAAACTTCTTATTAAAACATGAATGAAGTAAAAGGCTTCCAAATCTGTAAAAGAAATTTGTCATTTACAAACGTACATTGCTCTCATTTGTTCACATATTGACATAAATTAAACATACATTTATCAAATCTCAAGTTCTACTATATTAGTGTGCTTTTTCTTCTCCTCTTGAATGGATGTTTTACTAAAAGTATTTAGAAGTCAAAGTTTATTACATGCAACTATAACTTTGCTCAAAAATCTTGCATGCATGAAACAACATCATCAAATTGAAATTCTAGATACAAATCATCATTCGTTTACCAATCAAGAGAGGTTTAATGGAAAAAAGGGTGCACTTTTGTACCTTAATCTTCCTAGCTTAAACTTGAATCTTTTTGCTAGCTTCTTTGGTCTCCAATGACTTAGACACCCAAGAACCTACACAATTTTGCCAATGCATGTCATCAATTTCACATCCTAAGCTAAATTCCCAACTTAAAACATACTTCTTCACTTCTTTTTGGTTTCCTTACCTTGTTATGTATTTTGCTTCCTCTAAATCTTCTTGTATACCTCCAAAAGCTTACTCTAAATCTTCCTAGCACATACAATAGCTAGGTTATCTTTCCTCAAAGGAATTTAAGAAATTAACCATGGAAGAGGAAGAAAGAAAAAAAAAACGAGAAGGAGGGAGGAAAACCTCCAGTCTGGCGGGCAGCAAGGGGAAGAGAGAAGTGACTGGGTTTTTTCCAAACAGCAGTATTTAGGAGGGTTGGAAGTTGTGTTGTCATCCTAGGGTTGTCCCCTAAGCATTTTAATTCCTAAAGTTGACTTTCCTTCTGATTTTGAATAAGAAATACTTCCTTATTTGAGATGCTGTCCAGCAGTCCATAGTCCATTTCATTTCATAGTTTAGGCTCCCAAAATCCTTTCCTACCCCCAATTAAGTGGTACCAATTCCTAGCCCACAAGTAGATGGGGTCAATGTGTATTCCTTTAGATTTTTTTTTTCCCTCTTTAAATCCTTGGGCTTTTGAGAGTTCCAAATCAAGATTTCCGTTTATAAATGGAGTTTGGTTTACATCAATATGGTCCTTCTAAGTTTCCTTCCAAAGCTTACTCTTTCCCCCTATTGCCTCTAAATTTAATCTAGGCTACTTGACTACCTTATAAATCTGATAGTTCCTCACACTTTCTTTGGCCTTTGAGAGCTTTGATGTTAAACTAACTATTGTTCGGCTAGAATGGGTATTCAAATAGTTCTCTTTTTTTTTTTTAAAAAGAAAATGATTTCAACGATAATGATATTATGCTGCCCAGGCCTTGCCCCTAAAACAGTGATTTGCGTCGGACATAAGTCCACATCCGACGCAAATTGCTATTTTTTATTAAAAAAAAATTAATTTCATGAACCATAAATTACAAAAAATCAATTGAAATTTCAACTCAAACAAATTAAACAGTAATTACAAAAAAAAAAAGTAGAAGTGGTGTTTTACATTGAGTAGAAGTGGTGTTTTTTACAAACACTAATTACAAAAAAAATACATAAATTACAGAAACCAAAAAGAGAAAATTACAGAATTAAAGATACTACTCAGATCTTGAGAAGAGGGATGAAAGCCTAATTTTAAAAAAAGGAAATAAACTACTCAGAACCAACTTGTAACTGTGTATAGTTAAATTACAGAAAATCATAAAGAGAAAATGAAGATAAATTGAAGATAAGTTTAATTTCAATTCAGAACGTTATGTGTTCTTCTTCGACTCGTCGGCTCACATAGTGATGATCAATTCACGAATCTTGCCTTGGATACTCGGTGAATATAATTTTCCTCAAACAGGGGAAAAAGAACACGAAGAAAAAAAGATAAAAAACAACAATGGACTCGCTCGCTGTTTGCTGAAGTTGGACTCGTGTCTCCTTCTTCTCGTTGTTCGACTCACCGGAAAATTGCTGCTGCCTGATGAGAGGTGAACCGGTGAGAGAGATGTGAGGTGAACCGGTGAGAGAGATGAGAGTTGAGGCGAACTAGATTGAGAGAGTTGTGCGAACTGGGTTAAGAGAGATGAGGAAGATCTAGGTTAGAAATGGAAACGGTTGAGAGGCAAAATGGGAGTTAAAGTGGGCTTTTTATATGGTAAGCTTTCTACGTCGCACGTATAGTCCATTCGACGCAATTTTCAATTTCTTTTTGGTTCTCTAATCCATATCTACCCAACTCATCTGCGTCGGATGGGCATCTACGTCCGACGCAAATCGCCTGATACAAGGATTTGCATCGCACAATAGGCGCGTCCGACGCAAATCTGCTTTAGTCATGTGCGTTGGATGATTAGGGCCACGTGACGCAAATCCTCTTGCCATTCATTTGTTGTGGGTATTTGCGTCGGACGTTGAGTGATATCCGACGCAAATCGTCTGCTCCTGACTATTTGCGTCAATTCTTAATGCATACGACGCAAATAAGTAGACGCAAATTATTATTTTTCTACTACTGTGGTTTATCACTAACATTTATACAAGGTTTCTTTTACAATGTTAGACAAGGTCTTTTCTAACCAAATGTCCTTATAAAGTTACTTTTTTCAAAGTTGCTCTTAGAAATCATAACTTATGGAAACTCTTCCCTCTCTCTAGAAATCCAATGAAACAGTACCTCTCTCACCATTTTCGAACCTCAGCATTGCTGGAGCCATGGCGAAGGGATCGAAGAATGGGAATGGGGGTAAGAAGCAAGGTAAGAATGGTCAGCAGGAGAAAGTAGTTCAAAAACCTCAATCAGGCGATGCTAGGAAGGAGATCAATGTCAATGAATTGCAGGATGATTCAGTTAAGTTGGTCATCGGAGAAGCACCATACGAATGAATCAATTGATGTTGAGGCCTCTCAACAGGATGGAAATGCGTTTGTTGCAGCAAGAAGTTAGCTTGATAACTGGATTGCATCGGTGCGAACTCCAGCGAGTTATGTTCGACCTATAGTTCACCCTCTCCATTTCCGATGCAGCAACTTGTAAGCAATGCAGATAATTCTTCAATTTCTAGTAATTGGAGCATTTTGTGCTCGATAATATTGTGGATGAAGGATTGAACTTAGATAAACCTATAGAAGATACTGTAGTTCCAGGAGAAGTTAGTAGGATTGTAAATGTGGTTCAAATTACAATGGAGGATATTCTGCCTGAAGTAGATTACTGGAAGAATGTTGTGGTGTGTTATATCCTTTGTGTTAAACCTCCTTATAGAATTGTGGATGGTTTTATAAGGAGGATCTAGAGGAAGTATGGGGTTGAAAAAGTAGCAATGATGAAATCAGGATTGTTTATGGCGAGATTTCACTCCATTGACTATAAGAATCAAGCCCTGGAAGCTGGTCCTATTCTTTATGACAGTAAGTCTGTTATTGTTAAAGAATGGACACCTGATATGGATTTGAATGCTGGAAATGTTAAGATTGTGCCTACCTGGATCACCTTGCCAAATTTTCCCTTACAATATTAGGGTCAATCAGCCTTGAATAAGATTGTAGGGGTGATTGGGAAGCCTATAAGAACAGATAGAGCAACAGCTCAAGTGTCAATAGAACAAGAATTCCCTAATGAAATCATTTTTTGTAATGAGAAGGGGAAGATGATTTCTCAACAAGTGTTGTATGAGTGTAAGCCTGTGTTGTGTATTGACTGTGGAGGCATTGGCCACAACATGGAACAATGCAGACAGAAGAGGTTTGAAGTTGCAAAAGCCAAGCTGAAGCCACAAAAGCAATGGGTCCCAAAGCCTAAACCACAAGCTCAGGTTACTATTAAACAGCCTGCCCATGCTATTCATCTTCATAAACCTGTGCAAAGTGTTAATATAACAGGTTCAAGATTGGCAACAATTGAAGAGGGGGTTGAAGAGGAAGGAATAGGTGTAATGAATGATAATAAGTCTGGTAGTACCTTATATCAGCAAGATGATGTGAGGGTACCTATTGAACTAGTAGGGAGAGATGTTGTTCAGCAGGTTGTGCAAGAGCAAGGAGGACAGACCTTGTTTCCTAATGGATAAGGTGGGATACTGGAACATTAGGGGACAAAATAGCCTAAATAAGCATGGTGATGTGAGAACTCTTCTCAATCATCATAATTGTGGGCTATTTGGTCTCCTTGAAACTAGGGTTAAGCCTTGTAATGTTGCTAAGGTTTACCCTAGAGTTTGTCTTAACTGGAGTATTGTAGCAAACTACTCTCATCATAAGGGAGGGAGGATATGGATGATTTGGTAGCCACATAAATTTGAAGTTGATGCCATTGAATGTAAGGCTCAGTATATACATACTAGAGTAAAGCATAAGGGTACATGGAGATGCATCTTTTTTACCTTGGTGTATTGCTCAAATAATATGGTTGAAATACGAGATGATGTGGGAGGATTTAAAAATACTTAAGGTGACTCGGGAAGCTTGGATGATTTGTGGGGATTTTAATAATGGTGTTAATCTTAATGATAAACTGGGTTCTCTTCGAGACTTTGCAAGAAGTTGAGGGGCTTAGAAGGTGTTTAAGGGAGTGTGAGATTCAGGAAATGGAGATTGTTGATCCTTTCTTTACTTGGTCTAACAAACAAGAGGGAGATGACAAGGTGTATTCTAAGATTGACAGAGTTTTTGTCAATGATGTGTGGGAGAGAAATTTTTTCAGGCTTTGGCCAACTTTCTTTATGAAAGTGTGTCAGACCACTCTCCTTGTATTGTTCATCTAGAGACTCCAGAAAATGATAAACCTAGAGCTTTCAGGTTCTATAATATGTGGACTGGTGCTTAGCAATTTATTGGCATAGTGACAAGAGGATGGCAGAAGTAGATTGATGGGTGTGCAATGTATCAAGTGGTGAAAAAATTAAAAGGGCTAAAATATGAGTTGAACGAGTTGAATAGAAGCAAATTCTCTAATATAGAGAATGAAGCTGTTGTTGCTTATCAATACATGATAACTATTCAAAAGCATATGCAGGGTGATTTGACTAATCATGATCTGCATTCTAAGGAAGCTGAAGCTAGGAAAAAGTATTTGGAGCTGAATCCAACTCGAATGGCTTTTCTTCATCAGAAAGTGAAATGTGAGTGGCTGAAAGGAGGAGATATTAATACATCCTATTTCCATGCCTGCTTGAAAAAAAGGAGGGCTCAAAATCATATCTATAGGATTAGAGATTCCACTGGTTCATGGGTGGAGAGTCAAGAACTTGTGGAAAAGGCTTTTATGGATTTTTATGTTGGTATGCTTGGCACTGCCCAAGAGTCTAGAAGAACGGTTAGCAGAAGTGTGTTGAATGAAGGTAGGAGATTGAATAGTACTCGACGAGGACTTGTTGATACAACCTTTCTATATTGAAGATTTTAAACGTGCTCTCTTTGACATTGATGATATAAAGTCCCCTGGGCCTGATGGCTATTCCAGTTGCTTTTACAAGAAGTCATGGAGTATTGTAGGTGATGATATAGGCCATGCTGTGTTAGATTTCTTCAATTCTGGAAAGATTCTAAGACAGATCAACAATACTACTCTGCCTGATTCCAAAATGGGACCAGCCTCAAGATGTAACTCAGTTAGACCCATTGCATCTGCAATGTGTTGTACTATATCATTTCCAAGATGTTGTGTGGGAGATTGAAGAAGATTTTGTCTGAGATAATTGATCATGTTCAGAGTGCTTTTGTGGAGCAGAGGGTTATCTTTCATAATATCTTTATATGCCAAGATATGTTGAGAAATTACAAAAGGAAATCTGAGCCTGCTAGATGCACTATGAAAGTTGATCTAAGGAAGGCATATGATACCTTAGAGTGGGAGTTTATACAGGAAATGTTGGAAGGTCTTAACTTCCCTGAAAAGTTTGTCAAGTGGGTTATGCTTTGTGTAACTACTCCTAGTTACTCTTTGAGCATTAATGGTAACTTGTGTTGCTTTCTCAAGGGAAATAGAGGGGTGAGACAAGGTGATCCTATCTCACCTCTCTTGTTTGTCATAGCTATGGAATATTGCTCAAGACTGATGACTAAGATACATAAGAAGCTTGAGTTTGCTTTTCATTACAGATGTACTTATTTGAAGCTTACTCACCTCATCTTTGCAGATGATTTGATGTTGTTCTGTAAAGGTGAGGTAAAATCAGTTATCATGATGAAAAGAGTGTTGAGAACTTTTTCTGAAACTTCAGGTCTATTTGCCAGTCAAGAGAAGACAACTGTCTACTTTGGCAATGTAATTGAGGAGGTACAGCATAGAATTTTGCAAGTGACAGGATTTCACAAAGGTCAATTCCCATTTAGGTACTTAGGTGTACCTATTACCTCTAAGAGATTGTCTTAATCAGATTGTGATCTGTTAGTTGACAAAATTCTTAAGAGAATTATTTGTCTGAGTTCAAGACATTTGTCTTATGCAGCAAGATTAACTTTGATTAATTCAGTTTTTGTGAGCCTCCACATTTATTGGGCTCAGGTGTTTCTGATTCCTAAAGGAGTGCTAGACACTATTACTAAGATATGTAGAGCTTATTTGTGGGAAGGTAAATCCAATACTTCTTAACCTCCTCCTGTAGCTTGGCATGAGGTTTGCTTTGCAAAAAATATAGGTGGGCTGGGAATTAGAGGTTGTTATAGCTGGAATGTTGCAGCAATTGGAATGTATGTTTGGCAAATCACAAAGAAGGCTGACCTGATGTGGATAAAATGGGTTCATTCACTGTATATTAAAGACACTGAATGGTGGGAGTACAAAGCTCCTATGAATGCTAGTTGGTGTTGGAAGAATATTTGTAAAGTTAAGGAGAAGTTGAGAGTTGGTTACAGTGGAAATCAATAGCTTAACACTGGAGATAGGTATACTATCAAAGCTGGTTACAATTGGCTGCACCAAGAAGGAGGAAAGGTTAGGTGGTATCACTGGGTGTGGAACTCCTTTAATGTTCCTAAGCACTCATTCATAGCCTGGTTGACTGCTCAGGACAAATTGAGAACTAGATCCAAGCTTGCTGCTGCTAGCATCTGTGTTGATACTAGTTGTGCTCTATGTTGCCATGGTGTTGATGACTGCCATCATTTATTTTTTAGATGCACTTTTAGTAAGATTGTGTGTGGAAGTCTTATGAACTGGTTAAATATCAGAGTTGCTGCTGATGAAAGTGTCTTTACAACTTGGATGAAGTGGGGTAGAAAGTTTCGAAGCAAAAGGAGACAGAAAGTGTGCTATGCTACCCTTGCTGCTGTTGTGTACCATGTTTGGCTTGCTGGGAATGTTGTTGTCTGGGAAGCTAAAGTTCCCTGCACGAAGAATGTGATTAAAAAGATTAAGCAGATCATTTGTAATAGAGTGCAAAATTTAGTAACTGATAAGTGGTCTAGAGAAGATAAGGAGTGGGTGGAACTGTTGTATGCTAGATAAAGTAGTTCTTTTGTAGTTTGTGTGTGTTTGTGGCTGGTTGTTGGTTGCTTTGTTGCTGCTTTTACAGTTTAGGTTGTATGGTGGTAATTTGCTGTTTTTGGTATAATACACTTACATTTTACCAAAAAAAAAAAAAAAAATTATTTTTTTAGTTGTACCATTTGCGTTTTCAATTTATCAATACACATCCTCAACCATTAATAACTGATAAGATTAATTGAGAAATAAAGATTGGTGTAGGCATATTTTTATTGCCTATGCTGGATGAGCGCAGATTTGATTTACCTCATTATAAAGGATTTAATTTTGAAATTCGTTTAGAAAAAGAAGTTGTCAACAAGTCTTTAAAGGAAGACTCGTAAACCTAATTGGATTTTTGGGAAACCATAGGAACATTTTACGGACTTATCCAATATAGATTCCCCCGTCATAACTTCATAATTGATTAATGTACCAAAGATTGAGTTCAGTTGTGTGGGTATGAATATGATCATGAACCAAATTTTTCCATTGTTGGCCTCTACTTAAGACGATTCATAAATCTAGATTTATGCAAATAAACAACCAAGGAATATGTTCATGCATTCTAAAAATTAATCTATGTTCATTTATTAAACAAGCAAAAGACTAATTTTTTGATATGTCCATTAAGCAATCAAATTACTAGGAATATTTTCGGGACTTATCTGACTTTAATATTAATTGGAACATTTAATTAGGTCTTTGATTAGCAAAAATAAACATGTGAAGCGATGAAAGCAATAAGCATACAAGCATGGTCCATGGATATAATATACTTCCTCTGTTTCAAAATACTTGACACACTTCTCCCGGCATAATTGCCAACGCATAACTTTAACTAGTAATATAACTAATTCCTTAAATGTAAAAATTATGTAAAGTTGATATTCTGAAAGTATATATCGAGACGAATCTAATAACATCCCACATGACTATATTTTTCCTTATGTAAAAATCATAAAACACGGTCAATGGAGAGTGTGAATAGTATAAAAGTCAAAATGTATCATCTATTTTGAAACGGAGGAAGTATAGAAAAATATATTCAAGAAGAATATACAACTATCATGAATTATTTAAGAATCTACATCATGAAAAACTTGTTACTTCAAGAAATTAAATAGGAATTGAAATATTAAGAACGCTCGGGAAATACCTTTGTCGCTTAGGTCTTGAATAACGATCCGGAAGAGGAGCAATCTTGAAGCTTCGATCCAATGGAGATTAAAAGTTGTGTTTTTGAGTTCGAAGTGTTTAGATTTGGAGTATTAGAGGTGATATTCATCAGTAAATCCGTTTGAAATTGTGTTGAAAGTTGTGTCCCAAAAGCAAATGGAACGAGGTCTATTTATAGCAAACATAAGAAAAACGAGATAAGATATGCGTTGCGCGCCGCGCATCGACTACACGTTTCTGAATTTTAATGAATATCTCGATGTCGCAAGTGCGCACCCTCGTGCGAGGGACACATCAGGCTGCGTGTTGTGCAACTACAGCTCTTACCAGATTTCATTTGTTATCGAAAATTAAAAGATTATTTTTATCTTTCATTAAATATTATCATTTAAATTCGAAAAATCAATTATCTAGAAGATAAACATCTAATTTTCATAATATCTTTTAATTAAGAATTTTTTTTATTAAAAATAAGATTAATTATCAGGAATAACTAATTGAGCTTTTCAAAAATGGGCTTAAAAATACAATTCATTATCACGAATAATGAATTGGGCCTGGAATATGCTAAAAATAAATAGACTTTAATTTGCATTCTTAAAACGATTTTGGGTTTAGCTCTTTAGATTGCTCTCCTTTAGATAGTACCAATTAGGACGACGATATGTATTGCACCATCGAGTACTAAATTGGGGAGACATGATTATGTGGCTACGGAAAGCCCCCACTTTGACTGAGGTTTGTAGAATCGAAGTCAAAGTAGTCGGTATTGGGGCGGAGAACAATTCTAGATGCTCTACAATCTAGAATTGATCTATATATCGTCAGTTTCTGCAAAATAAAGTTAGTCGGCAAGATGATAACTACAAGCAATTTGATTAGCCTGCAAAAGAAGAAGTTAGCATATAGGTGCAAACAACTCAGATAATACACATAATGATGCAAACTTAGACTCTCTAAGGATGCATGAAACGCTATGCAATGTCAGAGTTATGCAAAGCTAAGAGAGATAGACTGATAAAACGCTACGCAAGGTTAGGGTTATTGTTAGTAGAATCACACAAATATAGCTATAGAAGCAATTGACTAAGTTTATTAAAAGCTAGTTTCTTCAAATCTTTGAGACTGCATTATTAAGGACAAAACCAGTGTAGTATTACCAACTAGTCAAGTACTCAAGTTGAAGCAACACTACAAACTTCGTGACCATCTAGAACTATATCCGATGCTTATGTGCTCAAATATTCGATCCTTCACCCATTGCTTTTATATGAATTACTCCGTCCATTTTGCAATAATTGTACTCAAAATATTTAGCACATCTATCAATATATACACAATTTTGATCATTACTAATAATGAATATGTAAAATTGTAGAAAGTTAATTTTATAATAATAAATATTAAGACAAATCTAACAAAATGGATAACATGAATATATTTTCCTTATTAGTAAATATAATAGAGGAGGTCAAAGTAAAAGGTGTGCATAATGCCAAAAGTCAATGGTGGAACTGTTAAAATACGAAGGTGGTATAGCACTTAATATAGGTTAAATCTTCTAATACATCTAATGTAGTATGAAAATTGACAATCATGGCAATATTCAATGCTTTCTCCTCAAAAACTAAGGAGGCCTTTGATTTGGGGTATTCACGAAAGGATAAAAAAAAAGTCAAAGAAGTTTAAGTCATATATTCATATTGACAAAATCCAAAACAACATTACAAAATCAAAGACAACTTGTTTGATTTGTACAGTCGGAAAGGTTGTGCTATACCATTGTTGTGGGAGTAGTGAATCTCATTCAATATACATCATTATATTTTGTGACTCAGTATAGATTACTAAAAACAAATACAAAATACGATCAACTAATTAACACTAAAACGTACCTATACTAATATACAATATATATGGGTGCATCGTACTCCCAAAGCTATTGTTTTGTTAATTGCTTTTTAAATTTTGTTTATTTAGAGCTCTAGAGATGAGCAATGAGCAACTTTAGGTGTACGGCACACTTAGATGTAATGCGTAAATTGCAATCAAATGCAACTTCCAAGATCAAAGCTACTCATCTAGACAAATAGCATTGCCAAAGAAAAGTTGCTTGCACATATACTCTGTACAACATCGCGATCAAGGAGGAGGCACTGGACGTTCAGGGCCAAAATCAAAATTCTGACCTTTAGGGGAACCCGGCTTGGGGGACCATAGATATGGTGGCCTTGGCCTTGCTGTTGCCATCAAAATTAGACTCCTCCTTTGAGGAACCAAAAGTGATCCACTTCGCATCAACATCAATACAAAGAACAATGATATCGCCTTCATTATTGTTAGTTGTAGATGGAAGATATATCTAGGCTTAGTTATGACTTATGATTATCTACTACTGGACGTAATATATAGAAAGCGATGGTCCAAATGAAGAGATTAAACTACATAATAGTCAGCAGCTTGCTATCTTATTAGTCAAGTAAAAAGAATGCTGCATTTTTAATTAGATTTTCGGTTTTTTGACTTTTGATCATTGCTCATCAGGTCTACCATCATTGAAAGCAAACAAAATAATTACGTATGCTTGAGTTACTATTACGAGTTGAATTTATACATTTATATCAGTATACGACTAAGAATTTAAGACCAACCCTTTAATATATTCCAGGTCTATGAACAAACGCGTACTTGTTCTTCACAAAGATTACTCTTCTTAGAATCTTAGCTAATTAATGAACAAATGAATAGTAGTGGGCTTATAATAACAAAATCAACCAAGTGTTTTGTGTGACATACCGTGCCATGACAAGAGTGGTTGATGATGATTATGTGCATCATAGTGAAGAGAAGTGCTTCACAAGGTCGTGTGGAGAGAGGTGCTCCGTAAAAAATTGTGTTAGTGATAATGTGCATCACAAAATTTTTTAAAAAAAATATGATGATGAGAAGTGCATCACAAATCAAGCAAGTCTGTGGTGAGAAGTGCATCATATATCAAACAAGTATGTGGTAAGATGGAGGCTAAGGAATCAAGATGTTTAAGACGACAACTTTGAAGCAAGGGGATGTGTTGGATTAAATTATTGTCAGTTAATTCCTATTGTTTGGGAATATGAGTTAGTGGTCACGTGTATAAGATGAATTAACAAAGTTAGTGGTCAATTTCATGGGTCTTGATTTCATCCACTAACTAGGTAGTGTTTCCTATATTATAGGAAGTATTTGAGTCAGTAGTAGTGTGTGGGATATGATTTTCTAATTTACAGCTTTCTAATTGTTAGATTTTCACTATATATTGATTCTATGTAACTCATTTATCAATGGAATGAAAGTAGTTTTCTTTCCCTCTCTCATCTTCTGTTTTAATTTCAACAATAACTTGAAGGACATTTGAGAGCCCAATTTCATCAACGTATACGAGCAAAAATTCAGCTATAACTATAACAAACTCATGTACAATTTGTTGGCTTGTAGAGCATCAAAGTACTCTACCTCTAGTGTATAGACACGGTCGTTAAAAATCGGAGGCCCTGCTGATGCAGCTGGTTTCCAAAAATTTGGAGATTCCAAGAGGGCAGTGACTGTAATAAAAAGGAGGCCTTTTGTTTGATGCATTTACATTCATGGAATCTCATTTATAAGATTACTTGGAATAAAATCAAGGAAAATATCGAAAAAGAAGCTAACTTGGACAACAAGGTCAAGCTATTTTTAGGCGTGCGTTTTGCTGACCTTGGGTAGCAACTAGCATGTTTGCATAATTTCTGACTTTTATTAATTAGGAAAGTTTTAGTGTGAATTCAAGTTGTTTCATGTTAATTTTAGGCATTAAAATCTGATTATTTTAGGCAAGTGTTTAGTTATTTGGAGTAAGGTTTTTGTTTGTTTTAGGAAAGTTTTCCTAATGCCTAGATAAAGTCCCCTTTACCTCATGAATAAAATATATGTTGAGTTTATGAATTTGACACGTGAATCTTTTATTCAAAGTTTGGACGTATTATTCAGATTTGTATTGTTTGTAGAGAGTGAATATAAAATCAAGACCCTTGATTTAAAAGAAAGAAGTTTAACTTGATTGTTTGAGTTAGATTGTTTTATTAGTGAATGAAGCTACACAAATCATCCTAAAAACCCTCCTAATTCGAACCCTTAGTGAGTGAAGCGTTGGTATTAGAGTTAGAATACTTAGGGAATCATAAGCGAGTGAAGCTTATGAGGAACTAAGCTCAATTCCATCCAAGCAATCATATCATAGTCAATGGAAATTAAGGACCTCAAATAGATGAAAACATGGAAGTTATATAGCTCTACTAAGGCTCGTTTCTTTCGGATCGAATAAGTCCGAACCGAACCGAAATGAATAAGTCCGAGCCGAATCGAACCGGTCTCGAACTAAAGCGATTCGATCCGAATTGAGTATTATTAATAATTACAAGTAGAATGATATTTTTATCATCATTGATAATGATAATAATTAATAATATTAACGATAACGATAATGATATTAATACTAATACTAATAATATGCATAATAATTATATTCTTATGAATTGAGTAATATTAATAATAATATTAATAATACTAATAATATGCATAATAATAATATTCTTATGAATTGAGTAATATTAATAATAATATTAATACTAATACTAATAATATGCATAATAATAATAATACTCTTATGAATTGAGTAATAATAATAATAATAATAATAATAATAATAATAATAATAATAATAATAATAATAATAATAATAATAATAATAATAATAATAATCGCTACATTGTTTAAACTTATTTATTTGGAGTTATTCACCCACCAAAAAGTAATACTCCCTCCGTTTCCAAAAGTTTTTCCTACTTTAACCAATTTCCTCTCACAAAACTATTCAAAATAGGAACAACAAAATAAATCGGAGGGAGTATTACTTTTCTATCTTTCGCTTCTTTCACCAAAAATTACTCTTTTTATCACTTGTCCCCCTTATTTTATATTCAATGGGTCAAAAAGTACCCTCCAAAAAGCTTAAAAGTGACATTGCCAAAATATTTAATAATAATAATAATAATAATAATAATAATAATAATAATAATAATAATAATAATAATAATAATAATAATAATAATAATAATAAGAATAAGAATTATAATAATAATAATAATAATAATAATAATAATAATAATAATAATAATAATAATAATAAAAAATAACAACAACAACAACAACAACAATAATAATAATAATAATAATAATAATAATGATAATAACTTGGGGGTTGAGCGCAAAACTTTAGAGATTTTAAGAGGTTTGAGGAGACAGAGAGTTTGAGGAGACAGAAAGAGAGGATGTGTTGGGCAAGTGCCTTCTGATGATCTTGCTTCATCAGAGAGTTCTTATTTATAGGCAAGATATTACAATGGTTCGTACAAAAACTACATAATATTACACCTACTATTTACTACAGTGAAAGTGCTACAGTAAAAGTAAAAATAAAAATACTATTCACACTATTCACATATTTTCCACATGTAAGCCGCCTAGCTTTTGTCTTTAGCTGTTATATTTTTACAATGCTTATCTCCTTTTGACAGGTGTTTTATGCTTACAAGGTATGCTCGATTTCTATTGTAGAAGCCGCTGTGCTAGATGATTCAGCTCTATCTCCACAGTTGTCCATATGTTCGATAATTGGTACAGTAGTTTGTTTAATTCCACACATTTGACATGAGTGGTTATTATTTTGCTGCATCCAACTACAATATATATTCAAGGAATCTTGAGTCAGGAAATTTCTAGGTATATACCTTGCATTGGTTCTTGATCTGGATGGAGCAGTCTCCATATCCATGTTTTGATAGTTTCGACCGTGTCATGGCCATATGCTTTGCTTTGAGATATGATTAACATATTTAGCTCCCTATAGTTTATCCAAACAGGAGTTTTAACCATGTTAATCAGGGCTTCATAAATTGCCTTTATCTTGACGGCTCTTTTCTCCCCGAGAATATCTCGGTATCTCATTTCGGTTTAACTCCGGGTCGAGCTTTTATTTCTTCGGGATGATGAAATTTGTTGTACATCCCATCTTGATAACTCTAATACATTGTTTTATTTCGGAGAATGTAACATCGGATGGGCGGTATAGCATCTTACAAAAATCATAGGAGATTTTGTAATTTGCAAGTAACTTTTAGCCGCTTTATATAATCGAGGAATTGATGATAGCTCTTCTCCATTCATAGTATAAACCGAATTAAGAAGGCCATAATCATATGCTGCTTTGATTAGTTTTGCATTGCAACCAGGCAACGCTATTAACTCGTTTATCTTTTTTAAGGGGTTAGTAACATAACCTCCTTCTATCTCTCCTTGGCGGTCATTGATGGTTACTTCGGGGACGGAATTTAGTTTGTTGGCAATAAATAAGAAATAGTCTATATATTGGCGAACCAAAGGGGTCATAGTTTGTTTGTTTCCTAGGGTTAGCTTTTCTTTGAAAGATGTGGTATCCGGTATTAGGTTGGGAAAATTTACTTCATCGATAACCGGTGTGGGGTTATTGGCTTGATTGGGATAATAATTTTGTAAGGACATACTTCTCTTGAAAGGAGAATTAACTTTTTGTAATAATTCGCTTTTTGTATTTTTGGCTAGTGCCAATATCTCGCTTGCTCCATATTAGGATTGCTGGAAGTTGCTTCCCTTTTCATAGAAGCGAGATCTTCCATTAACTTTTTGAGTTGTATCTTGAGCTCCTGATATCTAAAATCAGTTGTTAAGCTATTTCTTGAGAGATAATCTGCAAAGCAATTTTCGTCAGTTTTCAATAATTCAACGAAATTTCATATTGATTGATGTCGACTATTATTCTATTTATTTCTTTCCTGGTAATAGAATCTTGTAATTTTTTGGTTAACCAACTTCTAACAGTTCTATTATCTATTCTGATTATGAATTTGCTATAAACAATATAACATTCAAATTTTTTTATTCCATATTTTACTGCTTTTAACTCTTTTTTATTTATATCCCAATTGATTTCATTAGCCTTAAAGGTTCCTGAATGATATCTACATATATATTCTTTTTTTATCATTTTTATATCTATATTTTAATACTGCTCTGTAGCCATTATTGGTTTCACTAGCATCTGCTTCAACTATCCATGTAAATTCTTTATCTTCATCTGGAAAGCTTAGTTTTGGTAATTTGCTAACTAATTATTTGATTTTCTCTAAAATTTTAGTATCAGTATCTTCCCATCTAAAATCGTAGTCTTTCCGTAATTTTTTAGTAAGTGATTCAGGATATTGAGATAATCTAGGTATAAATTCTCTAACCTGATTTACTATTCCTAAGAATTTCTGTAGTTCTTTCTTAGTATTAATCTCCTTTTGAAATTCTATAATTTTTTGGGCTATATGGTCTTGCATTTTTATTCCTGCTTTATCTATTTCAAATCCTAAGAATTCAATCTGTGTTTTAAATAATTCTATTTTCTTTTTACTTAGTACTATTCCACTATTTGTTATTATTTCTATAAATTGTTCTAATAATTTATAATATTCTTCCTGTGTTTTGGAGTATATAAGTATATCATCTATATATACTACACAGTTTTATAGTTGATTTAAATATTTATCCATAAATGCTTGGAATCTGCCAGGGGCATTTTTATGTCCAAAAGGTAATACATTCCATTCATAAAATCCATTAGGGACCTTAAATGCTGTTAATTGTTTAGATTCTTCAGTTAATTTTAATTGGTGAAAACCACTTTTACAGTCAAATTTTGAAAAATAATTATATCCTTGTGTTTGTCTCATTTTAAGTATCTTATTTGGTAGGAGGTAGTTATATGTTATTATTTTTTTCGTTTAAAATTCTATAATCTATAACCATTCTAGTTTTTCCTCTTTTTTGTTCTGAATGATTATTAACTATAAATACACTGCTACTATGTTTTGAATTACTTGGTCTTATTAGTTTTCCAGCTAATAGTTCTGTTATATGCATTTTAAATTCTTTTTCATCTCGCCGTGTATTATTAAAGGGTTTTTGGGATATTATGCTATCTGAATCTTTTAACGTTATTTTTATTTCAGTTTTATGCTTATGCCAGTTTGCTAAAGGATTGTCGTTGCGTAGTTCTTCTAACTTAGTTTTTAAAAGAGTAAGTTTATCTAAATGTAGTTTACCGATTTCTATAATTTTAAAATTATTAATATTTTCCTTTTTTGTTGTCATTTTTTGGACTACTTGTGCTTCTTCACCTATTTTACATTTTTCCGAGTCTATTGGTCTTCATTTTCTATTTTTAACTATTTTAGCTCTTAACTTATGTTTACAATGAGTGAATAATGTAAGGAATTCTTTATCTATACTAAATGGTTTTATTGGTTAAGAAAGTTGGTTCCTAATATGATATCTTTTTCTATTAATTCAAAGCCTATAGAAGAAAAGATAATGAAATGAAAGATGCTTTACTAATATATCTAACTGATCTAAAAAATAGGAAAAATAGATACCTAACGGATAAATTAGAACTTAAACACTTACAAAATTCGCTATACATATGATAACTAAATCACAACTAGAAAAGGCTATAAGACGAGTTAATCACCAATATTTTATATCAACGATCGAATCAGATATTAAAAATATAGAACTAAGAAATCAAAAACATATAGCTATCGTAAATAAAATACAAATACTAGAACAAGCAACACTAAGTGAAAATAATAATTATGATGAGATTGAAAAAGATTTAAAACCTTTTGATGACCAAATAGAACTACTGAATATACAAATTAAAGAACAGGAAAATATAGCTGCAAAAATACAAGAAGACTATATTAATTATACATTAAATAGACGACCAAGTCTATACATATGAGTGAACTAGAACAAGAAGAAAATTTAGGAACTAATTTAAAAAATAATAAATACAAACATATTATTAATCATGCAATTAATAAAAAATAATAAAAATATAATTGAATCTAGTAATACTACTAAAGTACCAGTAGAACTAGAAGAACACGGTTATGAAATCCTAGAAAAGAAAATAATTAAAGAATATGCACAACTATTTCTAGAGTTACTTTTGAAGAAAAGAATAGAAATTGAATATAAAAGAGTAATTGATGAACAATCATGAATAAAAATGAAAAAATCATTGATGAGGAAATTATCAGATACCCTGATGGTCCATTTAAAATACACAAAACCAATCAAGATAGACAATTTGCACAAATTAGTGAAGGGCAATTCTATTTAATAATAGATAGAAAACAAATGATATTAGAAACAATATTTGATAGAGAACGAAGACTAGCTAAAGAAAACGATTTAGTACAAATAACAAATATAGAAAGTAATTCTCCAGAAAATAAAACCATTAATGATATCTATAAAAAATTGGAAAAGCTAAAAAGAAAATATGATGAAAGAATGAGAAAAAATAATACATAATTATACCAAACAAATATTAGATAAAGTATATAGAGTAGAAAATAATTTTAATGAAGAAAAACAAAATCTTAAAATAGAGTATAACAATAGCTTTGATAAAATAGAGGAACAGCTTATAACTAATCTCAAAGATAACACTAAAATATCAGAAATCTATGAATCGGATAACGAAACACTAAATAATACTACTATAGAAGCTTTAAATACTCGAAATAGAAAGACTTGAAGTAAATAATATAGCAATAAACAATATAGAGGAAAATAATGAAGATTTTAATTCGAACAATCTAGTCAAGAATTTAGATATTCAAATCATGTAGAATCAGATTTTGATTCAGAAGAAGAAATTAATGCACTTACTAATGATGAGGAGTATTCTTATATGGAAACTAGTAGAAATTACAAACCTACATTTAGAAAGAAAAAATATGATTGCAACTATAGAAATAATGACTATATATGGAAATATCGAAGAAAAATAGAAAATAACTACATACCAAAAGATAACAAAACAGGAGAAACTTTAAATCTAAATTGCTCAATAAATATTGATTTAGATATATAAAATTAGGTAGCTAAAATAAATGCAAAGTTAATAGAAGCAAAAATACCAATTAGTATGTCCGCTAATTATATTGAAGGAACAATTGTATGAATAGTTAGAAAATGGTTAGCATGCATAGGAACAATAGATCAAACAAAACTAAGAAGTACTAAAATAGAAGGACAAGAAATGACAGAATCAACACAAATGTTGAAAAAATATGAAGTAGCTATTAGAAGAGAATTTGGCAATTTAAATGTTGATGCAAAACATTTAGAAGCTAAAAAAGAATATAGTAAATCTCAATTATACAATATGAAAATATGTTCTATGTGCCCAGAAGATTTAAAAAGATATAATTGTGCACTTCAACTAAATTATTATGAAATAGGAACTGAAGAACCTGAGCAACTAGCTATATTTAGAAAATTATATTTTGAAAAATTATCAATACCTATAAACACTATGGTACAAGAAGCATATGCTAAAGAACCTAAATCAGGAACCTTAGAGGAACAAATAGCATTTTTACAAACATGGTATAGAAACTATTGTATCGAAGTTAATAACCAAAAGGCATTTAGAAAACAAGCTAAAATAAGTAATTGTTGTGAAAGATATGAGATACCAAAATTTAGATGTCATAAATTACATAAAAACTATAAGAATAAAAGGTCTAAAATAAAGAGAAGAAGATATAAAAGATTCAAACCTTATGGAAAATATAACACTAAGAAACAATCAAAATAGAAATTACTTTGTTAAAAGAAAAGTTTATAAGTATGTCAATAACCCCACCCCCAAATAAACTAGTAGACTAATAATCAATTTCCCAGCATCAGAGTTCAAGCACATATATGCTGTAACATCTGCAAGTAACAACCTGGACATGGAAACTATGTACACGACAAAATTATGTACGCGGAACAATAAATAAGAAAAACGGGGAAATGGGATTATTCATGAATAGCGAAAAGGTGGGATTAATTTAGAAATTGGAGGGAGCTCGACACTATTTATACACACATAAATAATCTATAACACAATTATAAAGAAATTGCAATCATACTCTATGCACAGTGCTTCTTGTTGTAGCTTTATGCAATCAATAACTAATGCAGAAAGCTTCCTTTAAAGTGTCCCTTCACAAACTCAGACTGGCCGAATTCCCTTAACAGCTGCAGAAAAAATCTGGGAACCACACACAAATCAGTTCATTATCAAACTGCACTGTTTAGTTGAAAGATGCGACAACTAGAAAATATAAATAGAGACTTGATCTGAGAGTATTGAGTCAATGTACATCAATCAACATATGTTGTTGAATAGTTAAAAGACTAGAGTGGGCTTCCAAGAACACCCATACATAAAAGAAGACGTTCCACACACATTTGTGACAGAACGTGAACACCAGCATACGGGTAACAAAGTTTTATTTATCAAAAAGAGTATTTGCCATAAATTAAAGTTAATGAGACTGAAAAGTAATCAACCCTCGGTTTTTTATTAAGTGGTGTTTTAGATTTCTGAGAATATGACTTTGACAGTAAATTTCTCTTAGGGCATGCAAGGAATTGGGGTAATGCATAATGAGAGTACAAGTAGGAGATGTAATAAAGAAAATTAAGATGATTAACGGCAGTAGATGGAAACGATTAACCTCATTTCAGGGGTAACAGTTACCCACACCACACTGGCATACTCCCCTAGGGTAACTAATTCCCCCCAAAAATAAGGGTAATACTTCCCCTATTCCTACGTCCTCCTTCCAGCATGACTATCTTTTTTCTCATCTACCAACGCCTCTTTTCTCATCTACCAACGCCTCCAATCATCTTCATTTTATTTTGTCTCCTATTACCCCCTTAATGTACTACTCTGATCTGTATCCAATCATGCCCTTGAATTCTATCAACAAAATTTATGAAATATGCATGTCTTCATGAAGTTTGGGAGAACAAGTGTATGTGGAGCACTGACAGACTTGGACTTCACGAAGTACTTCCTTGGCATATAAGCAAACAAAACAAGGTAAAATTTTCTTTTCCTCAAGAGAATTCTCTCCTAGAGAAATCTCACACTGAGAATTGCAAATCCATGATTATTTGAGACTTAATGGTATGCTTGTAAACACAAAAGTCTATAATCTGGAAACGCGAGAGGTCTATCTTCCTCGTTTGGCCCATGATTAGTTTTGACTTTTAGGAGACCAAAGCTGATATGACCTCAAGGAAGAAACCACTTACCAGAGAAGAGCCAACAGGGCGCTGGTCTAATCTACGCAAAGAACTTGAACCTAGCTGCTTTTGTTTCGTCACATCGTCTAATTTGCTCTTCCCTACAGTCCCGTCATTGGACTCGGCGTCAGCACAAGTCTTTCCTGTATCCTCTTCCAGAACGACGCCTTTTAGCGTATTTGTCAGTTCTCTATCATTAATATTTTTGTCCTGCGGGGTGTCTTTAGGAGGTCTATTATCTTTCTTTGAAAACTGTGTAGCTGCTGCTCGTGCACCATCTATTGCTGCAATCAAACTTGCTGGCTTCTCAGCTCCATTAACTTTATTTTCGGACTTGTCAAAAGATAAGGATCCTGGCCTCAGTGAATAGTGATCCGCTGGATTTGGTAGTGGAAATTTTATTACACATGGAGTTTCCACTGGAAGAAGACCTCTAATTGCAGCCTCAGCTATCTGCCACAAACAGACAATGCACTCTAAATTATACTAGGAGAGATTCGCAAAGAAAAGAAAGGAAAAGACATTCTTATGTTGTGTCTACCTTCCTTTCTAAGTTATAAACACCCTGATCACCTCGCATCTTCAGAGGATCCAACAATTTCTGCATTAAGGACCAAAGTTAGGAAAAAGGATCTAGAAATCGTGAATAAATGTAGACACTATCAACATTTTTACAATAAAAATCTCACATACCTGTGGTTTTTCACACAGCCAGCAGAAATCAGTCAGTCCTTCCAGCCTTACCTGTTGATGGCACAGGGCTGTGTATGGTTAAATGGTTAAAAAAAATGAAAATATGTGCTTAGTACACAACAAACAAGTGGTTTTGCTAGGTCAGGAAACTAGTAAGAAGCTTGTCGCCTACCCCTTCAGGCACTGCCTTCCAACATGCCAGCTCTTCACATCTAAGAGAGCCCACAACTTCAACACATCCTAAATTGGAATCACATCATCAATAAATAACTGAACATGCATAGTGACAGTATCTATAACTTTTTCCTGTAATCTTGAAGAAGGATGTGATGATGTACCTATGATTCTTGAAATTGGATAATGCTCAGGAAATTTGAGATCAGTCACACCATCTAGTGCATATATCTCCCTGTAAAAGTTCTCCATTGCTTTTATTGTAGCCACATCTGGGACCTTACTAGCAGCATGAATCCAAAGCCGACCTTCAGATTTTTCGAAAATCTTTACGATCAAATGCAATTCAAAAGATAACAGAACTCCATAATTTCAAAAGCAGTCCTGTACATACAACTTTCACATACTACTCACATAATAAATTTGCCTTCAAACAGCAAAGTTTATTAACCTTCCAAGCTAAGATATCCGAAAGCTCATGAGTCATGATATGAAATTTCTAAAAGGACAATTACCCCCATGTTCCAAACTAAGTGTTTATTCTGATTTTTTTTTCTTTGTTTGTTTTTCTTCTAAAAGAAGGGGGGAGATTCAAATATAGAAGGGGATAAATTATTATTTGATACATTATTTTATCAGAGTGAGTTTCCATAAGTTTTGTTCTACAACTTCAATATGCTCTCTCCCTTTTATACTATAAGACACTCATGCTTTTCATAGTCAAATTTTGCTTGATAATTTCTTTAGCAGTTACAAGAATATTTGAATGTCCTGTCTTTTGCTATTCAAAGTTCATCTTGTTTTAGTATGACAAAACAACATCAGCCCCTATCTCAGTGATGGGGCGCCCAAAGGGCGGTGAGGATACTTGATTACTTAATCCTGGGAAGCAAATTGTATTTTGCAGTGGCACATTTATGTCACGTAGGAGCACATACACGACTGTCCACTACGTGCATCAAACGCCAGTGCGTGCCACTTCATGCACATGGGACGGTGTGTATGGCACAGGCCACCCCAGTTTACAGTAAAGGAGCCCATCCTAGGCAGTGGACACTCTCTGGATAACTAAATTATCAATAAATCTCAATGCCACTCCACCGGAAACTGTGTTGAGATCCTCTAGAGTTTCAAAATAACTCTACACGGTAGAGTTCGTTAAATATCAGTCGTTGATTAAGAAATCAAAGGCTTGTATTTTCTTTCCCAAAAATCCCCCCTATTTTTCCCCCAATAATATATGGTTAGCCTATTTTTCCCCCAATAATATATGGTTAGGATTCAACTCTACTTTGTAGTGTTTTCATAAAACTCTAGAGGATCTGGACCCCCAGAAACTTCTAACGGGTTAAAAATATTTGACTCAGATAAATAAAAAATCTAACCAAGATAACCTTTACCCTAATTTCATAATCAAACCACATAGTGCACCAAAAATCAATCGAACCACAATAATGTCTAGGACAAATTAGCAGCATAACATACGAATATTCCATAAATATCTCCATCATATATTCATATAAGGAAACCCATATAAGCTTTATTTTTCAATCTACGTCATCAAAAAAATCTCACCCATGTATTTCAGTTCAACAATTACAAATAATGGTAAAAATAACTCGATTCACCATCAAACTATAGTAATAACTGAAAAAACACAAATTTCGAACAATCAAACAGAAAAAGCTAAAAAAACCAAAAGAAAATTAAGCAATGCGCACAAAAATTATTATGAAACAAAAAGAATTGGGTAATTGAAGTTAAGAAAAAGCCAGGGTACCTCTAATAGGAGCAGGCCACGATCTACCTTCAATGCGTTTAATGCCATAAACAAGCAAAGAAGCCCATGGTTGATGCATCGTCAAACATGGATCTTCATAGTTAGTTATCTCTTATGATTAACATTTTAACAAAAAAAATACTATTTATATGCTTGTCTATACACAACTTTCATCACTAATATATCTAATAGTGTTGCTTTGATTTCATAAAGCACTAGTAGGAAATCGATTAATAACATTTATATTTTTCATTGTTATTAGTAACGAAAACATGTCATATCTAGTTATTTAAAAACGAATTGCAAAATATTATAATTATGATGATTATTATTGTTAACTTTATTTGACCATGATTATAATATTATTTTTAATAATAACATAATCAGTCAATAGTAATATGAGTAATAAAATCATAGATAATAATGCAAATATAATACTATATAATCATAGCGATACTTTAATTAATTTTTTTTAATAATAACATATCAGTTAATCGTAATATGAATAATAAAATAATAGACAATATTCCAAATATGATACTATATAATAATCATAGTGGTACTCTAATTAAAATTTTAATTCAAATTTATTGATCATTAACTATTTGGATCTTATTGGAACTTATTGGACCTGATTAGACCTGATTGGACCTGATTGGAACTTATTGCACCTTATTAGAACTTATTGGACCTGATTG
This sequence comes from Beta lomatogona, assembly GCA_947646795.1. Lineage (NCBI taxonomy): Eukaryota > Viridiplantae > Streptophyta > Magnoliopsida > Caryophyllales > Amaranthaceae > Beta > Beta lomatogona. The sequence goes on from CANSNZ010001289.1 coordinate 2,479,068, forward strand.
CAACTTATTGCCCTGATTGAAACTTATCTGAACTGAACTTATCTGAACTGAACTGAACTGAAACTTAATTTATTAAGGTGAAGACAACGCACCCTTAGAGAAAGACATCAATGATAAGTGAAATTTAATGGGGTTTATTATTTACCACCCGTATTTACAAAACATTGCCCGTATTTTTATACACACTTTATATTTTTTTTCTTACCACAAAAACATAAAAATTTCAGAATTATTTTAGCATGAACTGAACCAATCTTTCGTTTCCACTAACCATTATTTCCGGTTCCCCATGGTGGAAACGAAAAAAGTCGGTTCCACCATAAAATTTCAATTCCATGAAGAACAGTAATAAAAAAAAATTGAAATTTCATAATTGGGGAGGAGGAAGGGAGAAAAAGGAAGAAGAAGAAGAAGCATGGGTGGGGTATGGGGGGATGCACGATGGGGACCCGCCCGAGGAAGTGCGCGGGGGCCTAGGAGGGTAGGGCTAGGCATGGAGGGGTTGCGGGGGGTTACGAGGGTGTTGGGGAATGGGAGGGTGGGGGGGCGTGGGGGGGGGGGGGGCCGAGCTACGGGGGGGATGGGGGGTGGGAGGGGAGGGGTTGTCTTGGAAGAGGGTCATGCTTTGGAAGGGGCCTGCAGGGTGGGGCGGGGTAGGGCCGGGAGGGTGGGCTGCGAGGTTGGGCCGGCTTCGGAGGGTGGGCGCGGGGGTCGGGTCGGCGGGGGGGTAAAGGGTTACGGGTAGTGGTGGTGGCGACATTGGCGAGATGGGTGGGTGGTGATGGGTATTGAGGAAGAAGAAGAAGAAGTAGAGGAGGAATAAAGAAGAAAAAATGACTGTATAAATATGAGCGGCAAATGGGGGTGAAAGTTATTCGGATAAAAAACTGAAATTCAATTCAATCCAAACCAAATTAGCAATTTGGATTGGACTCCATTTGTTTTTAGATTGGAATCGGATTGAATTTTGAAAAAAAATTGGATTTTCTGATTGAATTAAATTGAGGGTGATTGGATATAAAAATCCAAAATAACCGTAAAGTAAATAGACCTTATATTATATATTTATGATTGGGATCAATTGTTTTTTTTTAAAGTCCAAATGGTCTGGCAACCCTTCCCTTCCCTAAAGTTAAAACCCTAACTTGCTGCTATAAAGTTCAACCTGCTGTGTAATTGAACATGCTTTTATGTTGTTGTTGGACCTTTGGTTGTACTGAATTATGAGTTTGTAATGAATTATTGTAGGCGTGCTTTTATTGCCTACGCTAAATAAGCGCGTATTTGACTACTTAATTGTACAGGTTTTGTTTTGAAAATACTTTTTGAAATGAAGAAGTCACCGACAAGTCTTTAAAGGAATCATAAACCTAATTGGATATTGGGAAATCTTAGGGATAACTTAGAGACTTATCTAATGTAGATTTCTTCGTCATGACTAGGGGTGTAAGTGGATTGGACTGGATTAGACTTTGCAGAATCCAAATCCAGTCCAAAGTTTTTTGGACTCGAGAAATTGAGTCCAAATTCGATCCAAATAATTTTTAAGTCCAGTCTAGTCCAGTCCGATAATTTTTTTCTTGAGTCCGAATCCAGTCCAGTCCGATTATTATATTATTTTTTTCCCAATTTAGATTCAATGATTCACAACGTTTTCTCATAATTGAATTTCAAAAATACAGCTCATTATATCTATTCCATAAAATAAGTCACATACATCTTTTATACTATATATATAAATATTAAATACATATACATTACATTTCATCTCGCAAGAAAATTTAAGTTTGTGGTTTCTTTTTACAAAGAATGCTTTAAAAGGTTTTTTTCGCAAAATTGAACTTTTAAAAGGTTTTTTTTTGACAAATTTTCCTTATATATATAAATATTAAATATATATTACATATAAAAATATTTTTGGACTAGACTGGACTTATTGGACTCCAAAGTGGTGAGTCCAAATCCAGTCAGAAAATATTTGGACACGAAAATTTGAGTATGAGTCCATCCAAAAAATTTCAGTCCATCCGATCCGATAAGTTTGGACTGGATCGGATTGGACTCTGGGCGTTTTACCGTCTTACACCCCTAGTCGTGACTCCATGATTGATCAATGAACTAATAAAGATGGAGTTCGAGGTGAGGGTACAAATGTAATCATGAATCAAATTCGCCCATCGTTGGCCTCTACTTAATATGATTTATGTCGAGATTTATGCTAATTAACAACCAGACAATATGTTAATGAATTCTAAAATTAATCTATGTCGGGTAATTAAAAACCCAAAGACTAATTTTTTTAATATGTTATTATGCAATCAAATTATAGGAAACCTAATCCAATCGTCCAAATTATCTGAATTTAGCATTGGAATAATTATTTAGGTCTTTGATTAAAAGAATAAGCATGTGCGGTGATGAAAGCATTAAAGCATTCAGCATGCTTATGAACATTATAATATAGAATAATAAAAGAAAATATTAGAGTTTAGAGATGAATTTACAAGAAAGTGTTAATTCATTTAACAACTTACATCATGACAAATAGATGGTTAGTAAAACAAGAATTAAATTGGAATTGGCCTTGAGAAATAATACCTTTGTCGCCTGGGTCTTATGTAACGACCTGTAGGTGGAGCAATCTTGAAGCTTTAAATTCGAATGTGGTTTGAATGTATGTTTAATAGTGTTTTTGTATGCGAAGTATGATGAATGTATGTTGTTAAGTGTCTAAAAGTGTGTATGAAAAATGTTTGTCGAAGCAAGACTATTTATAGGAGAGCTAAGCCTAAAATCAAACAGAGAGGATAAGAAGAGCCATGCGTTTGCCATTCGCGCCGCGCATAGGCCATGCGTTCAGCGGATGATTCATGCGTTCCTGGATTTTGTAAACTACCTATGTGTTGGGTCAACACACCCTAGTGCGCTTCACGAAGCGCAAAACTGACCGGAATTCGTCCGTTAAACGATTCGTTTTTTTCTTTGATGAAATATTATCTATGAAATCCGAAATCAGCTATCTTCAGTTTTAAAAATCTGATTTTCATAGTATCCTTTAGAAAATAATTATCGAGAATAATTAATATTTATTAAAAGTACATTTAACGATCATTAATAATTAATTGAGCTTTATGAAAGTGGGCTTGAAAATATAATTAATTATCAGGAATAATTACTTGTGCTCTTAAAAATGGGATTGGAATTGTTTCGAAATAAATAGACTTTATGTTATGATTTTAGGCTTAGTTTTTAAGATCGCTCTTCCCCTGGACCGGACCAATTAGGACGACGGTATGTTTCATCATTGAGCACTCAATTGGGAGACATGATTTTGTCTCTACAGAATCCCCCACTTTGACTAAGGTTCCTGAAACCGAAAGTCAAAGTAGATTGTGTCGGGATAGAGATCAATTGTAAACACTTTGTAGTCTAGAATTGGTTTATATATTGCGAGTTTTGTAAAACAAAGTTAGTTTGCACGACGATAACTACAGGTAATATGATTACCTGTAAGATAAGATGTTAGCAGACAGGTGCAAACAACTCAGATAATAATGTGATCAGCCCCAAGATGTTATTCAGTATATACCCATTGTCTGCTGCAATGTTTTGTATAAAATTATCTCCAAGATGTTGTGTAGTAGAATGAAGAAAGTGCTGCTAGAGATCATTGACTCTATGCAAAGTGCCTTTGTGGAAAAAGAGAGTTATTTTTCATAATATCTTTATTTGTCAAGACATGTTAAGGCATTATAGAAGAAAGAATGAGCCAACCAGATGCACAATGAAAGTTGATTTAAGGAAGGCATATGACTCTCTTGACTGGGAATTTGTCAAGGAAATGTTAGAAGGGCTCTACTTCCCTGATAAATTTGTGAAATGGGTTATGTTGCGTGTGACTTCTCTAAGCTACTCTTTGAGTATTAATGGGAACCTGTTTGCTTTTTTTAAGGCAAGAGAGGGATGAGACAATGTGACCCTATATCACTTATCTTGTTTGTCATTGCAATGGTGTACTATTCAAGATTGATGAGCAAAATGTGCAAGAAGAAATATTTTGCTTTTCACTACAGATGTTCTGCTTTGAAAATCACTCACCTCATCTTTGTAGATGATCTTATGTTATTTTGCAAAGGTGAAGTTAAGTCTGCTATCTTGATGGAAAGAATGTTGAAATGTTTCTCTGAAACTTCTGGTTTGTTTGCTAGCCAGGAAACAACTATCTACTTTGGTAGTGTGCAGGAGGAATTTCAGACTAGAATCTTGCAAGTCACTGGGTTCCAGAGGGGTCGGTTTCCCTTCAGATACCTTAGTGTACATGCCAATCACTTCAAAGAGGTTATCTAAGTCTGATTGTGACATCCTTGTATTTGAAGAGAATAATTTGCTTGAGCTCTAGACATTTATCATATGCTGCTAGAGTTACCTTGGTTAATGCTGTTCTGATGAGCCTTCACACCTACTGGGCTCAAGTGTTTCTCATTCACTAGCGGAAAAAACTGCTTGTGCTCTGGTTAAAAACCGTACAAGTGCTCCGTATTTGACCCGTAGCAGACGTCATACGGAGCACTTAGATTTACAAGTGCTCTGGTTAGTTGTCTTAAAAACCGGAGCACTTGTGAATTTTATATGTTCAAAATTTCTCAAGTGCTCCGGTTGATAAGAGAAAACCGGAGAACTTGTGAGTTAAGTGCTCCAATTTTTCCGAACAACCGGAGCACTTGACATTTAAAAAAAAAAATCGCAGCTGTTGCGGTACAACAGCAAGCATACAGCAGCAACAAGATTGGTAGGCATACAAAAAGTTAGTCCAAAGCTCAGTTTTAAACAAAAACAATAATGAAGTATCACAATGAGAAAGACAAGAAATATAGATACATTCTCTATCCTATATACTATTTACATATGAGAAAGTTTATCAAGTTGATGAATGATAATCCAGTAGAAAATGTTTAAAAAGCACCGAACTAGCCAGGCGATATAAAGAATGGCAACTCGGAGGAAGCAATACATGTGTACCACTGTTCTCTCTTGACATATCAATGAGTTTGGATGGCTTGTGAAGACAAGATGAGTTCAGGATTGCAGGCAAGCAACTTAGGTTGACCAAGGAAGCTCCAGGATCACCCTTAAACCATTGTGCTTCTAAACTGCAAAATTAACTAGGAATATTACAATCTTACGCAAAGAAGAATACAGTTTCAAACCAGATTACAAGTACCAATCAAAGAAGCTAATAATCAAAGGATATGTTTAAACTACACATGTATAAAGAATCTAGGGGGAAGAAAAAAATGCTAATGATAGTTTTAGTTGGATATGGAAGTCTCATGCTAAAGATAAATTTCGTAGTATTTGCTTCTCTGGACATGTCCATAACACCATAGATGCTAATGTTAGTCATTTTCTCATGCACATCAATCATAAAAGACTCCAGGACTGAACAAGTAAGACATTGGTGAAGACTAAGAGAGTAAAGCTGCGTTGAAATAATATATCATCTACAGCATATTACACAACAGATGCGATTATAATAATGTATGAGGATAATGAAATTTTATAATGTGATATGTAATACGCTCTCATTGAAGGAAGAGACATGTATATTGATTCTTATCTATACGAAAGGGCCTATCAATTTGTGATTGAGTGTATCATGGCTAGGTGGACAGGGCACCAAGGGTACACATATTAATAGTCTTACAATATGTACAGATTAGTATTCATAGAGCATGAACTATATGAAACATGACGTCTCATTAAAAAAAATTAGTTTTAGTTATCTGTGAGTCACATAAGTAAAGGGCAAGCAGTAGCATCATGTCACATATTATTCCCATAACTTCAAAATCAAGAGACATCTAACCTGGAAAGGATAATTACTACAATCAACATAGCCTTGAGAATCACACGGTAGGGTCATTTGAGAGGCTTTAGGAACTTGAGTAGGACAAAAAGCTGTTCCAAGCTTGGATCCTCGTAATCGATTTGGCGTCAATCCTACACATACCCGAGTGCAGTGAAATATGACTGCTTGTGACTAGACTGGTGCAACTTAATTATGGTTTAAAAGAAGAAAGGACGTACATGTGCACCACCAAACTTCTCCATAAATTCCAGAGGCCCTATGGATTCAATCCTAAATAGAGAATGATAATCTTAGTAAAGAACTTAATGCCAACCAAGCCACATGCCGAAAGACGTCAGGAGAAGAAATGATGACATACCCATTATAAGAAAATATTTCAACTAGAAAAGCCAAGAATGTTCCTTTACCTAGCGTATAATGACAAGGATACCCCTTCATTTGCACCATCCAAATAAATAGAGGAAAAGGAGTCTGCAAAATTGAGCTCCTAATTGCATGGCATCATCATCTTGCTCCTACAATTATGCAGTGTTCAGCAAATTCATGTTCTTTAACAATATCCATGATCAGTAAGAACTAAAAAGATTCAATAATCAAATTAACAAATAATCGCACATGACTCTACTGATTTAATTTCTTATTCAGAAGTAATGAACAAAAACCTCACGTGGCATATTTAGCAAAGAAATAGCAGTAGCAATTGTCTGCAAAGCTTACACTCGACCGTGCACATTTTTTTTTGTATAACAGACCTCACATATTACCTCCATTTTTAAATAAAATAAAGAAGTTATGGATCCCATTTATTTTATTTAAAAATAGGTGAACATTTGGTTGGATGTGAGATGGATCCATGCCTAATTTTAAATAAAATAAAGAAGTTTATGTTCACCTATTTTTAAATAAAATAAAGAAGTTATGAAGTACATATAGATGGGATCCATACCACATCTGAATTTTAGACTCAGGTCACAGTAAAAAAAATGGCAAGGATAATAGAGGAGGAGGTGTCCACTGTACTCCTTCAAATAAATTATATGTAGCAACAATAAAGAATATCAATAACCAAAGAAAGAACTTTCATGGAGGCACGGGGTAAGGCAACAAGCTTCTAAGACAGATGAATTCGCTGTAAGATTATAGTACGCAATATTGAGAAGCATCTAGAATTTTAGTCCAAATAATGACAAGTCTCAACAACATCACATGGTTGTATTTGGATCATGGAACCCTCACTCACTGAAATTATATACAGTTTTTAGAACTCACTCGTGACTTCCCCTCAATGACTTCATGTCCTCCTCACAGTTGCAAGAAAGAAGAACAATAATAGCAGAAAGTCAAACTATAGCTTGATTAACATACCCACTTGATTAAAATGCAATCTCCCTAAGTTCCAATAGTGATCACCTAATTTAGTTCATTTAATACAAACAAATAAATTCAGTAGAAGCAAATGTCTGACCTTCACTTTGTAGAATCCTAATAACAGTCCTGGGTGCATTCAATTTCATCGACAACCAATCCCCTGGATTCAACATATAATTTCACCACATGTAATTTTCCACTCATCCAAATCACTGAATCAGATTACTCACAATCCCCAATTCTAATAAAAAATATCTAAAATGTAACTATGAATCCCCTAGATTCAACATTAATTACCACAAAAAGATCAGCAACATAATTACATTAAGAAAATCAATCACTAGTGACAATTCATCAATATCATCAAAACGAAAATGCGTAAAGAACTCATACCTAGTGAGCTTCTGCGAAGTATGATGGATAGCAAATCCAATCTTGGAGGCCCGTTTATTGAACTCCGAATTGATCGAACTTGGGGATCTAAGCCCTTTAACTAGGGAAACACCGAAACATCAGATCTAAAAAATGACGAAAACAACAACAAACCCTAGAACAGTTTTGAAAACAAAAGCAAAGATCACAACACTCCAGATCCAAATCACAACGGAACCCTAGTACAAAAATTCACCCTAATAAACAGATTATGAGTTTCTCACTTAAAATTAAACTTCAATTTCAGAACTGTGCACATTCCATTTGCCAATTACAAACACAACCAAAACCCACAAATAAACAGTTACATTTCATGTAAAAATTGCCCAAAACTTCAACTCTTGAAAGAGATGAGAGAGAGAGAGAAAAAAAGGGAGAAATACCTGAGGGAGACAGAGGGAGGGTCCGTGGATGAAGGGGCGACGGAGGAGTACTTTCACGTAGCGAGTTTGACGAGTGAGTGAACCAATTGAGAGGGAGACTGAGGGAGTGAAGGGCGTTGAAGGGACGACGGGAGCGAAGGATGGCGGAGGGACGACGGAAGTGAAGGGGTCGGCGGAGGGACGGTGCAGTGAGGGTTCACAATACAAGTGAGGGTTCACAAGCGATAAGTGAAAGAAAGTCCAATTGAGGGGATTAAATTGGGAGGGAGCGAAAAGTGATTTCATTACGTGTATATTGGGAGCTTAGAGGGGGTCGAATTAATTATTATTGGGAGGGAAAATTAGAGAGTCCAATTAAGTGCTCGGGTTGGTTAACCGGAGCACTTATTCACAAATGCTCCCGTTGACTAGTCCATCTGGAGCACTTGACATCAAGTCTTTAGTTGACTTATCAACCGGAAGCACATTAAAATTTTCACAAGTGCTTGGGTTGATAAGTCAACCGGAAGCACTTGACAAATAAGCACATAGCCGTTATTTCCACTAGTGATTCCTAAAGGTGTGCTAGCTAAGATTAACCAAATTTGTAGAGCCTACCTTTGGAAGGGAAAGGTGTATACTTCTAAACCCCCTCTTGTTGCTTGGAAAGAGGTGTGATATGCAAAGAATAGAGGTGGATTGGGTGTTAGAGACTGTCAAAGCTGGAATATAGCTGCCATAGGGAAATATGTGTGGCAAATCTCTCTGAAAGAGGACATACTATGGATTAAATGGGTACACTCTGTGTATGTTAAAGACAATGATTGGTGGGAGTACAAAGCTCCCTGTTACTTCTAGTTAGGGTTGGAAGAATATTTGCAAAATAAAGGAGAGGTGAGAGGTGCTTATAATAATGGAAACCAATGGTGAACTCGAGGAAAGCTTACACTATAAGGAAGGCTATAAATGGCTTCATGTGAAAGGTGGGAAGGTTAGATGGCATCATTGGGTATGGAGTACTTACAATGTTCTAAAACACTCTTTTATTTCTTGGATGACTGCACTAGGAAAACTGAGAACAAGAGCAAAACTTGTTGTTCTTGGTGTGTGTGTTGATGTGCAATGTGCTCTATCTTTGGCAGGGACGAGATGCTTGTCATCGCCTATTTTTTAGATCTTTGCTTGAGTAGAGAGGTGTGTGTACCGACATTATGAGTTGGTCGTGGATTCGAATTGCAGCTAATGAATGTGTTTATACTTGTTGGAAGAAATGGGGCGAGGAAGTTTAGAAGTAAGAAGAAACATAAGGTCTCGCTATCTTGCCGTTGTCTACTATGTATGACAAGATAGAAATAGTGCTATTGAGAGTATAAAGTTCCTAGACCTTGTAATGTAATAAAATGCATTAATTAGAATGTTTTATGTATTAGAGTGAGAAGCATCATGAATGGTAACTCGGTCAAGTGAGGACAAAGAGTGGTTTGATCGCCTTGTAATTTGGAGTAACTTAGTTTCTAGTGGTTTTTCCGTTTGTTTGTTTGTACCTTGTTGTCCGGTAGTCTTTGGTTGCCGATGTTTAGTGGCGTAGGTTGTAATGGTTGCAAGGTGGTTTTGACTTGCTATTTTGGTAATATATCTTACATTTTACCAACAAAAAACTCGGATAATAATGCACATAATGATGTAATAATGCAAACTTAGACTCTTTAAGGACGCATGAGACGCTATGCAAGGATCAGGGTTATGTAAAGTTAAGAAGGTAGGTAAACGGAACGTCATGCAAGGTTAGCGTTTTGCAAAGTTAGGAGGTCTGGATTGATTGAAGGAGATATATTGATTTTCGAAAACTGTTTTAGTAAAAATCGGGGTCCGCAAGTGAGATCCACAACTTACAACTCTTTTGGGAGTTTGTTGGGAGGAACCACCACAAATATAGTAAGCCCCCACTTTGGGAAAGCTTGTCTTGAATCAGGCATTCTGAGCCTAGATTTGAAGCTACTTGATTTGAATTGATCATTCTGAAGAGCATCGAAGTTTCTTCACCATGAAGTATATAGGCAAAGTCTGATATCGCCAGAGACCATGGAATTATTGGAGAGTTCTTTCGGGACAAGGAGAGTTTGGGTTGAAAAATATAAAAAGGTTTACTTTCGTGACTCAAACATATATAGGTGGGAAAAGGATTTGACGTGGTTAGGTTCAGACTCGAGTCTATGTCGGGATCTAGAAAGAGTATGCTTCTGAATTCTAGAAAGTAAAATCATTATACCTTGATTAATTTATTTATTGAAGCGGTCGGACCTCGAGATGAGGATTCCTACGTATCCTTGCGAAATCAGACCATTCGTAGTTTTAGGTGTGATTTTTTTCTTTTTTTTTTTTTGCGCTAACTTTTTCCTTGGCAGCCCTTTCGGTTTTTAAACCTAGGGGGCTTGGACATACCATGAATAAGGAGTTAGGATTGATATGAAAGGTTGAAAGGTTTATAGTTTGGATGAAGGCTTAATTGGATAGGTCAAGGTAATGATTATGACTATTTTTTATTTGAATGCCAGGGTAAGGTTTTAAGGTTTTGATGGATCGAAGGGTTTTTTTTAATGAGGGGTAGAACTTGTGTGCAAGCCCCTTAGCTTGACTTTTTTTGCTTTTGGCTTTTGCATTTGCTTTAATTTGTGCTTTTTCTCTTGCTTTTTGCTATTTTTCGCACTTTGAAATTAATTTACTTTTTATTTTGCATGGCATTGATTTTTTTTATGTGGCATTGATTTTTTTTATATATACTGAGGCTTGCACACAAGTTTTTGCAGTTTAGGTATTCAGAGGTTTGTAGGCTATTTATGGAGTTTTGATTTGAATGAATTTTTTGGTATGAGGATCATGGAGATGATGGCTCTGAGGGATTTTATTATTATTTTTTTTTTGTTGCATGAGGATAATTTATGAATGTGATGGCTTTTTGGAATGATGGAGGGAGAGGAAAATAAAATCTATTCCAAAGTATGTCATTTTTTCTTATTTTTTATTTTTATTTTTATTTTTATTAATAAAGGTCATTAGAGTGATTTCAAATTTATCATTGAATTAGAAGCATGCATGAATGATTGAATTCCATGAAACTAAAAATAAAATGCAATAATAATTTATTAATTTGAATTAATAGAAGGCTAATAAAAATAAAATCCTAAATGACATAGACTCGACAAGAAAGGAAAGAAGGAACTACGGAAGGGACTCTCCGACTCAACCTAGAAAACTAGCGGTAAATAACTAAGCCCCCGCACTATTGAGGCAATTCCCAAGCAATTTTGTTGTTGCTAACTTTTGCTGCAGGCAAAATCGAAAGTCTACTATCTTTAATAATACCCTGCAGGGCACTTTAAGGACCAACAGAGAGATGTTTGATGATATTTCTAGTAGGAGTTGGAATTCCATTTCATAAATATTTTCTTAGGTGCTGGGTTTGTATTCAGACCGATAGGTTGGAGTGCTCCTCTTGAATGAAGTCTATTGAAGGCTTCTTCCCAAGTCATGCCTCAGGGAGTGAAGATTCTTTGGGGCTTTCGTGCTTGATAACCCCTATTTTCAGTTTTCATGGCATTGACTTCATTGCTCTTGGAGCTAGAAGGGTTGTTACTCTTCTAGAGTTGTTGTTATTATAACCCTTTTTTTATGCTTATACTTCTTCCTCTATCAGTAGACCAACCTTGTAGAGCTTCGTGAAAGACTCTATAGGTTCAATTTAATATGGTCTCGTATTTGAGATGCAAGTTACGGATTACCAGTCGGTCTTGGTCCTATTCAGATGGCCTATTAGTCATTTGGGTGGTATTTTCCCTCCATCTATTAAGGAAGGTGACAAAGTCTTCGTTATGATTTTGCTTGGTCAATTCCAGTTCACGATGACCAATTGAAAATTGAGTGTTGTATGTATATTGCTTGCGGAACTCTTCTTTGATGTAGTCCCAGTCACTTAACTTCGTTTTGTTCAATGATCTAAACCACTTGGATGGATGTGCATCCAAGGCCAAGGGAAAGACATAAACAAACAGGTCCAAGCTCATGCCTTTGAAAGCCATAGAACGCTCTCAAATGATCGTCTGAGTCTTCGACCCCCTTGAATTTTGCGAGGTCACCCATTGCTACCTTTTTAGGGAGCTTTTTTCCTTAGTTCAGGATCAATGATGTCATGGTGGTGAGCCTAACTCTCGAGTGCAGGAACCGACTGGATCAATTGGTCGATTTTTTCTAACCTCAAGTCAGTCTTGGACTTAATAGGAAGTGGTGGTGGTGGAGTCTCTTCCTGTTCTTCTTCTTCATTTGTCATATTTTCCCTTAGTATCTTGAGCTCTTTGTCTTGTTCTTCAACACGAGAGTTCATCAGTTGGAGTTGAGCCATGATGGCATTGAACTGTTCAGAAATGTCTCCCATCTCGGATGATGATTAAGAGGTTTTAGATGACTCGTCTGAAAAGGTGATGTTTCGTTTGACGAGTCTATGTTGACCTTTTCCCCTCTCTACTAGGCGTTCCCAAGTTGTAATCTCACGACCTGTCCTTCAACAGAAATCGAATGGACCTTACTTGTTAGTGTTTAGAAATGATTTTTGAAAACGAGAAATGGAAATGAGAAATGAAATGGAAATGGGAAATGATTTTGAGATGGATATGGGTTTTGGAATAGTATAGGCTTCATCATGATGGAGACATGGGCCTAATTATATGCATATGCAGACATTGACTAGACTGGACTATGCAAGCATAGTGTACTTTATTATTATTATTATTATTATTATTATTATTATTATTATTATTATTATTATTATTATTATTATTATTATTATTATTATTATTATTATTATTATTATTATTATTATTATTAAAGAAAGAATCACCGACGGCGGCGACATACGTGGATGGCCATGTCTCGTGTCCAATGTACAAATTTCGACAAGATAGTAAAATTTGAAAACTTTTGGAGAGAGATATTAGAAAGAGAGGTGGAGTGTAAGGAGTGAGTGAGAATAGGGGCAATTTTTTCCTAGTTATGGCAACGCTTGAATAAATTGTTAGAGATACGTCTATGGATATGTATCTTGTGGGAAACCGGATGGTACTTCCAAGCACGTAGTAATATGCTTTCCTATAAGAATTTTACCGACCCACCAGGATTAACAAGGTTCACAATAAACTCTTGTGAGATACGAAGAAGAAACTATGGAGTTTGGTTGATGACAAACTACATACATTACAATGAGTTTGAAGGTTGTGTTTTACAATGAACAAGGAGAGAAATCTAGAAATAAATCTCCATAAGCAAATATGAATTTTGTCTAGCTACATTCCATATGTGATATCTCTCTATATATACTAGGGAAGATCTACAGAAGAAAACACTGAAATAATGCATCATTTCACACGAAGAGGCATGCACATCATTTCACGAAACAAAGTGTTTCGTCAGTATGGTGCGGGCGCCCTATACAACCAGGTGCAGGCGCACCAAACTTCCTGACAATCAAAAGATTTACAGAGGCAATGGTGCCGGTGACCAGTGCGTGGCACGCAACTGCCTGCGTGGCATGCACCAGCCCTTAGTCAATGCTTCTTCGCTTTTCCTTCTTTCTCATCATGTTTCATCAAACGCTACAACACCGAAACGCGATATCATCACATATTATCAACGAACACATTTATCTATAAATGTTCCAACATAAACTAGGGCGATATTTAACTGCTCACTTAATTAAAGTCATTTAAGCTAGAATCTTAGTATATCCACTTTGGGAAAAAAATTTGATATATATAGTAATAAAGCTGAATCACATTATCCTATGTGTCATCTATATAGTTTCTCTCGCCATTTGGCAGTGAAAATCCCCTTCCCAATAATTCGGTTGCCACGTGTCACTTACAATACTTAAAAACTCGTCCAACTAAGCAAATTCGACACATGTCATGCATTTCACAATTCTAATGGCCGAATGTTTTTTCCATCCTTCAATCATGCTTATGTCAATCAATTACAATCTTTAAAATATGAATATAATTAATGTAGATGCTTGAATCATGTGCGAGTTGATCACCTAAATCTCAATCATTCCTAAATTACAAAACGTGATTTTAGAGATTGATTCATTCAATATTTATCATGGTAAATCATGATTTTATCAAATTAAATTACATTTTTTGAAAAAAAATCGAGTAAAAAACCGAGTAAAAATTGCACTATAAATACCCTAATCATATTTGCATTGCACTACAACATCAAAATTCATAAACCCTAAAGACCTTCCCCTATGTTGATTTTTTTTTGTTTTTGCATCAACATCTATAGTTTGATGACCATCTTCATGGAGCACTAAATGTTATTTGATGATAGGCAGATGGTGTTATTCGTATTCTGAGGTGGTGTACTGTAGATCTACATCGTCTTGAAGAATATCGCAACTGAAGACTATCCAATCATAGGCAGTGTTATTGTGCAGCGATTTCTTAGCGGAATGAAATAGGTTTCATATTATCATTACAGTTTTTTTGTTTCTCCAACACCATCAATATGAAAAATATAGTTTCGTGCTATTTAGTTGTTTTTTTTTTTTACTTTCTAATGAGTTATAATACCTCTCTCGGCCCTCTGTCCTCATCAAAATTGGTTTCCGCCACTGTGCCCTGCTGCTCAAGTAATCTGAGGAATTGTGTGATATTTTTTCTCGAAACTCTCAAACATCGCCAACATTTGATTCTATGATAACTCTTGTACCTCAATATCCTCTATCAATTAAGCTGGAATTGGTGCAAGTTTTTTGTTGATGATGGAATGCAAGTATCTATATATACTAATAAAGTTGGATCACATTATCCTATGTGTCAGCTATATAGTTTCTCTCGCCATTTGGAAGTGAAAATCCCCTTCCCAATAATTCGGTTGCCACGTGTCACTTAGAATACTTAAAAATTCGTCCAACTAAGCAAATTCGCCATGTGTCATGCATTTCACAATTCTAATGACCGTTTTTTTTTCTATCCTTCAATCATGCTTATGTCTATCAATTATAATCTTTAAAATATGGATATAATTAATGTGGATGCTTAAATCATGTGCAAGTTGATCACCTAAATCTCAATCATTCTGAAATTGCATAACGTGATTTTAGGGATTGATTCATTCAATCTTTATTATGGCAAATCGTGTTTTATCAATTTATATTACGTTTTTTCAAAAAAAAACCGAGTAAAAATTGCACTGTAAATACCCTAAACATATGTGCATTGCACTACAACATCAAAATTCATAAACCCTAAACACATTCCCCTATGATAATTTTTTGCTTTTGCTTCAACGTCTATAGTTTGATGGCCATCTTCATGGAGCACTAAACATTATTTGAAGATAGGAAGACGGTGTTATTCGTCTACTGACGTGGTGTACTACAGATTTACATCGTGATGAAGAATATCACAACTGAAGACTATCCAATCATTAGTAGTGTTACTGTTCAGCGATTTCTTAGCGGAATGAAATAGGTTTCATATTATCATTAGTATTTTTTTGTTTCCCCGACACAATCAATATGTAAAATATAGTTTTGTGCTATTTAGTTATTTTTTTTTACTTTCTAATGCTTTCTAATACCTCTCTCGGCCCTCTGTCCTCATCAAAATCGGTTTCCGCCACTATGCCATGTTGCTCAACTAATCTGAAAAACTGTGTGATATTTTTTTCTCAAAGACTCTCAAACATCGCCAACATGTGATTGTAGGATAACTCTCGTACCTCAATATCCTCTATCAATCTGATCAGATTGAGCTGCAATTGGAGCAAGTTTTTTGTTGATGATAGAGTGCAAGTATTTATATATACTAATAAAGTAGGATCACATTATCTTATGTGTCAGCTCTATAGTTTCTCTTGCCATTTGGAAGTGAAAATCCCTTTCCCAATAATTCGGTTGCCACGTGTCACTTACAATGCTTAAATAATCGTCCAACTAAGCAAATTCGCCACGTGTCATGCATTTCAAAATTCTAATGGCCGGATTTATTTCCATCCTTCAATCATGCTTATGTCAATCAAAGACAATCTTGAAAATATGGATATAATTAATGTGGATGTTTAAATCATGTACAAGTTAATCACCTAAATCTCAATCATTCCTAAATTGCAAAATGCGATTTTAGGGATTTATTCTTTCAATCTTTATTATGACAAATCGTGATTTTATCAAATTATATTACATTTTTTCAAAAAAAAATCGAGTAAAATTGCAATATAAATACCCTAATCATATTTGCATTGCACTACAACATCAAAATTCATAAACCCTAAACACCTTCCCTTATGATAATTTTTCTGATTTTGTATCAACGTCTATAGTTTGATGGTCATCTTCATGGAGCACTAAACGTTGTTTGATGATAGGAGAATGGTGTTATTCATTTTCTGAGGTGGTGTACTAGTGATCTACATCGTCTTGAAGGATATCGCAACTAAAGACTATCCAATCATAAGTAGTGTTATTGTTCAGCGATTTCTGAGCGGAATGAAGTAGGTTTCATATTATCATTACTGTTATTTTGTTTCTCCAATACCATCAATATAAAAATATAGTTTCGTGCTATTTGGTAGTTGTTTTTTTTACTTTCTAATGCTTTCTAATACCTCTCTCGGTCCTTTGTCCTCATCAAAATCGGTTTCCGCCACCATGCCCTACTGCTCAACTAATCTGAAGAATTGTGTGAATTTTTTTTTTTCTCGAAGACTCTCAAACATCGCCAACATGTGATTGTAGGATAACTCTGGTACGTCAATATCCTCTATCAATCGATCTGATTGAGCAGGGAATATGAGCAAGTTTTTTGTTGAAGATGGAATGCAAGTATCTATCTATATATACTAATAAAGTTGGATCACATTATCCTATGTGTCAGCTATATAGTTTCTCTCGTCATTTGGCAGTGAAAATCCATTCCCAATAATTTGGTTGCCACGTGTCACTTACAATACTTAAAAAATCGTCCAACTAAGCAAATACGTCATGTGTCATGCATTTCATAATTATAATGGCCGTATTTTTTTCCATCCTTCAATCATGCTTATGTCAATCAATTACAATCTTTAAAATATGGATATAATTAATGTGGATGCTTAAATCATGTGCAAGATAATCACCTTAATCTCAATAATTCCTAAACTGCAAAACGTGACTTTAGGGATTGATTAATTGAATCTTTATTATGGCAAATCGTGATTTTATCAAATTATATTACATTTTTTCAAAAAAAATCGAGTAAAAATTACACTATAAATACCCTAATCATATTTGCATTGCACTACAACATAAAAATTCATAAACCCTAAACACATTCCCCTATGATAATTTTTTGCTTTTGCATCAACGTCTACAGTTTGATGGCCATCTGCATGGAGCACTAAATGTTATTTAATGATTGGAGAATGGTGTTATTCTTCTTACGAGGTGGTGTACTACATATCTACATTGTCTTGAATGGTATCGCAACTGAAGACTATCCAATCATAAGTAGTGTTATTGTTCAACGGTTTCTTAGCAAATGAAAAAGGTTTCATATTATCATTACTGTTATTTTGTTTTTCCAACACCATCAATATGTAAAATATAGTTTTGTGCTATTTAGTTGCTGTTTTTTTACTTTCTATTGGTTTCTAATAACTCTTTCGGCCCTCTGTCCATATCAAAATCGGTTTTCGCCACTATGCCTTGCTCCTCAACTAATCTGAGGAATTGTGTGATTTTTTTTTCTCGAAGACTCTCAAACATCGCCAACATGTGATTGTAGGATAACTCTCGTACCTCAATATCCTCTATCAATCTGAAGCATCGAGCTGGAAATGGAGCAAGTTTTTTGTTGATGATGGAATGCAAGTATCTATATATATTAATAAAATTAGATCACATTATCCTATGTGTCAGCTATATAGTTTTTCTCGCCATTTGGAAGTGAAAATCCCCTTCCCAATAATTCGGTTGCCACGTGTCACTTACAATACTTAAAAAATCGTCCAACTAAGTAAATTCGCCACGTGTCATGCATTTCACAATTCTAATGGCTGGATTTTTTTCCATCCTTCAATCATGCTTATGTCAATCAATCACAATCTTTAAAATATGGATATAATTAATGTGGATGCTTAAATGATATGCAAGTTGATCACTTAAATCTCAATCATTCCTAAATTGCAAAACGTGATTTTAGGGATTGATTCATTCAATCTTTATTATGGCAAATCGTGATTTTATCAAATTATATTACATTTTTTAGAAAAAAATCGAGCAAAAAACCGAGTGAAAATTGCACTATAAATACCCTAATCATATTTGCATTGAACTACAACATCAAACTTTATAAACCCTAAACACATTCCCCTATGATAATTTTTTGCTTTTGCATCAATGTCTACAATTTGATGGCCATCTTCATGGAGCACTAAACGTCATTTGACGATTTGAGAATGGTGTTATTCGTCTTCAGAGGTGGTGTACTGCAAATCTACATCGTCTTGAAGGGTATCGCAACTGAAGACCATCCAATCATAAGTAGTGTTATTGTTCAACGATTTCTTAGTGGAATGAAATAGGATTCATATTATCATTACTGTTATTTTGTTTCTGCAATACCATCAATATGAAAAATATTGTTTCTTGCTATTTAGTTGTGGTTTTTTTTACTATCTATTGCATTCTAATACCTCTATCGGCCCTTCGTCCTTATCAAAATCGATTTTCGCCACTATGCCCTGTTGCTTAACTAATCTGAGGAATTGTGTGATATTTATTTCTCGAAGACTCTCAAACATCGCCAACGTGTGATTGTAGGATAGCTTTGGTACCTCAATATCCTCTATCAATCTGATCACATTGAGTTGGAATTGGAGTAAGTTTTTTGTTGCAGATGGAATGCAAGTATCTATATATACTAATAAAGTTGGATCACATTATCCTATGTGTTTGCTATATAGTTTCCCTCGCCATTTGGCAGTGAAAATCGCCTTCCTAATAATTCGGTTTCCACGTGTCACTTACAATACTTAAAAACTCGTCAAACTAAGCAAATTCGCCACGTGTCACGCACTTCACAATTCTAATGGCCGAATTTTTTTCCATCCTTCAATCATGCTTATGTCAATCAATTACAATCTTTAAAATATGGATATAATTAACGTGGATGCTTAAATCATGTGCAAGTTGATCACCTAAATCTCAATCATTCCTAAATTGCAAAACGTGATTTTAGGGATTGATTCATTCAATCTTTATTATGGCAAATCGTGTTTTATCAATTTATATTACGTTTTAGAAAAAAAAAACCTAGTAAAAAACCGAGTAAGAATTGCACTATAAATACCCTAATCATATTTGCATTGCACTACAACATCAAAATTTATAAACCCTAAACACCTTCCCCTATGATACTTTTTTACTTTTGCATCGTCTACAGTTTGATGGCCATCTTCATGGAGCACTAAACGTTATTTGATGATAGGAAGATGGTGTTATTCGTCTTCTGAAGTGGTGTACTGCAGATCTACATCATCTTGAATGATATCGCAACTGAAGACTATCCCATCATAAGTAGTGTTATTGTTGAGCGAATTCTTAGCTGAATGAAATAGGTTTCATATTATCATTACTGTTATTTTGTTTCTCCAACACCATCAATATGTTAAATATAGTTTTGTGCTATTTATTTGTTGTTTTTTACTTTCTAATGCTTTCTAATACCTCTCTCGGCCCTCTGTCCTCATCAAAATCGGTTTTCGCCACTATATCAGAGGACTTGTGTGATATTTTTTTCTCGAAGACTCTCAAACATCGCCAACATGTGATTGTAGGATAAGTCTGGTACCTCAATATCCTCTATCAATCTGATCAGATTGAGCTGGAATTAGATCAAGTTTTTTGTTGATGATGGAATGCAAGTATCTATATATACTAATAAAGTTGGATCACATTATCGTATGTGTCAGCTATATAGTTTCTCTCGCCATTTGACAGTGAAAATCCCCTTCCCAATAATTCGGTTGCCACGTGTCACTTACAATGCTTAAAAAATCTTCCAACTAAGCAAATTCGCCACGTGTCATGCATTTCACAATTCTAATGGCTGGATTTTTTTTTCCATCCTTCAATCATGCTTATGTCAATCAATTACAATCTTTAAAATATGAATATAATTAATGTGGATGCTTAAATCATGTGCAAGTTGATCACCTAAATCTCAATCATTCCTAAATTGCAAAACGTGATTTTAGGGATTAATTCATTCAATCTTTATTAAGGCAAATTGTGATTTTATCAAATTATATTACATTTGTTCAAAAAAAACCGAGTAAAAATTGCACTATAAATACTATAAGTATATTTGCATTGCACTACAACATCAAAATTCATAAATCCTAAACACCTTTCCCTATGATAATTTTTTACTTTTGTATCATCGTCTACAGTTTCATGGCCATCTTCATGGAGCACTAAACGTTATTGATGATAGGAAGATGAAGTTATTCGCCTTCTGAGGTGGTGTACTACATATCTACATTGTCTTGAAGGATATCGCAACTGAAGATTATCCAATCATATGTAGTGTTATTGATCAGCGATTTCTTAGAGGAATGAAATAGGTTTCATATTATCATTAGTGTTTTTTTGTTTCTCCGACACAATCAATATGTAAAATATAGTTTCGTGCTATTTAGTTATTTTTTTTTACTTTCTAATGCTTTCTAATACCTCTCTCGACCCTCTGTCCTCATCAAAATCGGTTTCCGCCACTATGCCTCTTTGCTCAACTAATCCGAGGAATTGTGTGATATTTTTTTCTCGAAGACTCTCAAACATCGCCAACATGTGATTGTAGGATAACTCACGGTACCTCAATATCCTCTATCAATCGATCGGATTCAATTTGGAATTGGAGCAAGTTTTTTTGTTGATGATGGAATGCAAGTATCTCGACAAAATCATAATAATATATTATTAATTAAAGCATCTATTTCGCTTATCCAATAACATTGTCCTACTAGAATTGGAACTTGATTAATAAGTTCACTACACATTAGTATACCCATGAAAATTTCACATAAACCCACAAAAGTTTGTTACAAAAAAACACACAGAATAATCCCATACAAAATATCCATATAAATCTAATATTATGACATTACTATGGCTGCAATTTTCACCAAAAATAAAATTTCCCATATAAATCTAAATAAAAACACCTAGGATACTCAATTTCTCATTACAATAAACGGGAAGAAAATATGATTCCTAATGATACCTTAAAATCATGCAGCGTATCATTTAACTTTCATATATGGTCAAATCATGAAGATCCATTTACCTAATACACAAGGGATGGCACTCTCCTCTTTTCACGTAGAAAATCCTCTAGAGGGCTGCTATGGATGTTTTCGTCCATGGTGAGCCCCTCTTTCTCTCCTTTTTGCAGTTTCTAGTTTATTTTCTTGCTTTTTTCGTTTTTTTTACAGTTTTTAATAAATCCCATCTGCGTGATGGCTTTAGTCTCCTTTATGGTTTTTGTAGTCACCCCCTTCACGGCGGGTCTATTAGTTTGGTTTCTTTGTGTGTTAGCGGGGTTTGGACCCTAGCTCCAGTTGAAGGTTGATTTGTTGATAGGATTTTGTGTGGGATTGCAACGGCGGTCAGTACTTCTCGTACAATCGGTTGAATCAACTCTATTTCTACATCAAAACTACATCAAATCGTTAGACCCCCTCATAGAAGGCTGCATCAGACATCGATGTGAAAGAGGGTATTTAGAAGGGTTATTTCTGCTCAACGATCGTGGTTTTGCCATATTAGAATTAAGTTTCTTTCAATTTGATGTGTATTTTTTAGTTTCTGACTTCTATTGTAGATGTCGTATGACTTTATATTAATGAATGAATTTTCACTTCAAAAAAAAAAAAATACACAAGGGATGGCATAATGAATAGTTGAATGAAGATTTCCTTTTTTTTTACGCTAAAAAGATTTCCCTTTCTAATGTTTGCTCATTTGTCATTCTTTTCTTTTTTGCATAATTAACAATTGAATGAAGTTATTCTGGGATTATACGCAAAATTTCTGGAAATCTTTCTCTGAATTAAGTGAGTTTTGATTTTTTTTTTATTTTAAAAAATTGTTGTTGTTGTTCTAATGTTCTTCCATGTTGGGTTTATCACAGGAAAGCAGAAAAAGGCGAAGAACAAATATGTGGTTTTTTTTTTTTACTTCTGTTTTTTGTTTCTAAGAAAAGCAAACCTTTTTTTTTTTTTTTGTTTTCTCTCTCTTTAATATGAGATTTTTCTTGATTTTAAGGTGGGAGTTATTTTCTGATGTAAGATGTCATTCTTTCAAAATGTTCTGGTATTCATTGCAATTGACACACCTAGTGTTTGTGAAAGTACATGGGTGAGAGATAGAACTGAGAAAGGGTTTTTGTATAGGATGAGTGAAGAATTTGGAAAAAGATGTAGTGATGAGAAATTGTGGACTTTGCAAACGTATAATTAGATCATCGAAGTGATCGTTGTAGGCCTCAACTGTTGCAAATGTCAATTCCAAATATGGATAAAGCACCCAATCGCTACATATTATCATTCAAAATTTTAAAGGTTCAAAGTGATGGAACCATGTGAATAAAGCACCCAATTGACCGAACCATTCTATTAAGCATAATCTTATAATAATATAACTATGTATAGTTGATATTCTCAAATTATTTTTATTATATTAATGGAGAAAGAATGAAGGAACAATATTGTGAACCTTTTATCTTAAAATTTTTGTTGAAATAATTTAAGGAAAATTTGCCAAAAAAAACTTTTAAAAGTTCAATTTTGCGAAAAATTATTTTTTAAAAGCATTTTTTGTAAAAAGAAAACCACAAACTTAGGGCTCGTTCGTTATCGTTTTCTGTTTCTAGTTTTCAGTTTTTTTTGAAAACCAAAAACAAAATTATGGAAACCAGAAAAGGTAGTTTTCATTTTTCTGTTGTCAGTTTTCAAAATTGGCATGTTTCGTATAAGTATGACTAATTTTAAGTTTATTGTACCCCTTATATCATACTACTTTTATATTCATAAAACCAAAATCTGGAAACTTACAGTGATGCCGAACGGCCCCTTAATTTTTTTTTTTTGCAAGATGAAACCGATTACCATTTTCGGGTGTGATTTTTGAGATACATAGGGGTTGTGCTGTAGTTAATGGAAATATGGGGTTAAAGGAAGATTGAAGGGTCAACACCGGAATTCAGATGGTCAACACCAAAAATAGATTTCATCTTGCAAAAAAAATTAAGTTTGTGGTTTTTATTGCAAAAAATGATTTAAAAGGTTTTTTTCTCAAAATTGAACATTAGAAGGTTTTTTTTGGCAAATTTCTCTGTTACATGAACAAATTTTGATAAAAAAAAATTATATCTTGACATAGTGTATCAAATTGATTTTAGCGATGATATAAACATATCTATTGTCATATATTGACCATATAAATATCCCATACAAAAAGAATATATCATATATTAGTAATTATCTTCCTAATAACATATAAAAAATTGGTCATCGCAATTTCATTTTCTTGCTAGATCTAATTTGAAGTGATTCACATCAACAATTATGTTAAGTATATTATTGTATGACGATTTCAAGACATTTAAATAGCATAGATAATAATTAGAAGATATGATAGGTGTATGTATGGTTATTAAAAGATTAATTTTATATTAATTTTGAAGCACATATATCAAATTCTGAAAATAAATGCAAAAAAATAAGAAAGTAGATAGTGGACGCAAATTAAAGAGATCATAACAACATTAGAGAATGGGTTGAGTCATTCATTTTTTTGAGAAGTAAATAATCTTTCAACCATTGATTTTCTATAGATGACCATTTATGCTTCAGGAAACCTGTACATTAGTGTTTTTTATGGATAAATAGCAAATTAAAATTTACTTTTTTTAGAGCTTATATGTAAATTTTTATGTTTTAATTTTTGGGAAAATAAAATAGATATTTGAATTTATAAAACAAAAAAATTCCCGTACAACTTGCACGGGTCTAAATAGTTTATGAAATTTATATAGTGATAACCTATACTTTGACCATTCTAGAAAAAACCAAGAGTAGAAAATTATATTTTTATTCTTTTGGATAAGAGAAAGTGAAATTGATATCGATACAAAAACAACACTAATAGTCCTTCTGAAAAAATAAGTATATTTTAGAAATGATAGTAATTGTATAATATTGAGTGGACCTCATACACTTCAATTGTCTGAAAATAAAATGGTTCTATATTAATCTGAAAAAGAATTGCTAAATAAAGTTTTAGGTTATTTGAATATGTGTTTGAAAAACTATGAGGAAGAAGAATGAAGATGAAATGAGAAGAAAAGTGCCAAATAATAAATTCTATAACTCATCGTCGTTAAAGGTCAGTCGTGTTATCTAATTTAGTGCATTAAAGAGTAGCTTTTTTTAGTAATAGTGACTTAATTAAACATTGTTTAGGGAAATAACTTATGTAATTAAACATTATTCAGGTACAGATCAAAACGTCAGACTTCCATCCAAGGAGTCATACAAATTTTCTTTAAGGAACTTTTCGTATTATATTGGACTAACTTTTGGACCCGTGCATGTTTTACGTGAGATTTGTATTATATCTATTGAAGATCTTATGATAATTTTCTTAAATCGTAGTGTAAATATTCATAGATAATTAATGTAATATGAAAGACATGAAAGTAAAGCACATGTTATAAGCTACACCTTGGAGTATATAGAACTATTTACTCCCAATTCATTTTATTTAAGTGGCCCCACTCAGAAAAAATGAAAAATATATTGAGATTGTTTCTTGGGATTACATAGCTCTATGTACTCCTAAGGTGTACCATATATATTATTCGTAAATGTAATGACATATTATTTTAGCTTATGTACTAAATATAAGTAAAGTAAAGTATACATAAGTTCAAATAATATGAAATAATATACTAAGTTTAAATAAGATAATATAAGTTCATATATATAAGATATGACAAATTCAGTAATAAGTTAAGTTCAGATAAGATAATATAAGTTATATCGATGAAAATTCAGTATTATAGCTTACTTCCTTGCAAATTAACCAAAACCTACCAACAAATTACAAAATCAACAGAAAAAAAATCCATAGTGAAAGAAAAAAGAGTACATGTAGATTGCAGGTTGCAGTGTAGCAGACACTCAGTGGTGGCTGGTGGATGTTAGTTGGTCAAGTGCAGTGCAGCAGTAGTGCAAGATAGCAAGAGAGAAAGGGTGAGAAAACAAAAATCATAACTTTACAACGTACAAGTCATAAACCCGTTCTAATTATTCTCAAAACAAGATCATAACATCTAAATCACAAGTTATTAGTTTTGAAATTTAAATAGAATTATTCTCATGGAGCTTTCATAGTCTAAAAGCACTAACTATAATCAATGACATTGATGGTAATATGTAAAAAGTGTTTCATATTGCCAATTTAAAAGTATTGAACAAAATTTTAAGATATCAAATCCAATTTACGAAAATCATAGTTGTATAATATATGGGTCATAAGCCAATTTTAATTAATCTCAATACAATATCATAAAATATAAATCACAAGTTATTAGTTTTGAAATGTAGATAGAGTTGTTCTCATGGAGTTCTCAAAGTTTAAAAGCATTGACTATAGTCATTGACATTGATGATAATATGTAAAAAATATTTCTTCCTTCTCTAGACTATCCATTCACTTTCATTTGAAGGTCCAAAGTTTGAAAATTTTAGTATAATTTTATCTTAATGCTGCGTATGTGTTAATAATGTTG
The DNA here is from genome assembly GCA_947646795.1 of Beta lomatogona. Taxonomy (NCBI): domain Eukaryota; kingdom Viridiplantae; phylum Streptophyta; class Magnoliopsida; order Caryophyllales; family Amaranthaceae; genus Beta; species Beta lomatogona. The sequence continues at coordinate 2,504,987 of CANSNZ010001289.1, forward strand.
TATAAGATATGCCTGAATCCATTTAATTAGTTAGTTATAATACAAAAAAATTGATGAACAAATGTGTGCATTTAAGACTCTGAACAAGCAAAGCTAACAACATTAAAGATTAGAGTTCGTCAATAAGTATATAATCATGAATTCAACCATTGATTTGCTATAGCTAACAACCTATGCTTTAGAAAACCTGTATATGGTTAATAGCAAATTAAAATTTAGCTTTTTTGAAATTTATATATATGTTTATTTTATATATTCTTAACTTTAATATTGTCACTTTTATTGATTAACGGGTAAAATATTTCCACCATGATTTTAGGGGAAATAACATAAAATTTTAAATTTATAAAACAAAAAACCTTCCGTGCAACTTGCACGGGTCTAAAATTAAAATCATGGCTAAGTGGGCAGTGGCCAGTGGGTGGCCAAATATGGTGCAGCGGTGGTGCAAGAAGAGAAGAAAGAGGATGAACGGGAGAAGTGGGAGCATAAGTGGGTGTATGGCTGGGTGTTAGTGGTGGTGCGGATTGTGATTGTATTTGAGACTCTAAGGGAAACAGTAGACAAAGCAAAGACTATTTTAATCAACTCTTTTTGAAAAAATGGTGGGTCACGTGATCCGCCTTGACATTAACTATATCAACCACTTAACATACGGGTCAGAAGTCAGTTTAAATTAATCTCAATACATGATTATAAAATTTTAAATCACAAGTTAATATTCATCACCATGATTTTACGAGAAACTTATTAACATCTTCAATTTGTAAAACAAGAAACTCCCCGTGCTGTTCGCTGTGATTTAAGATAGATATTGCCTGTCGTTCCCAAATGAACCAGACAAGATATTGCCTTCTCAGCATTGAAGAGTTCTTACTTATGGAATTTTTTGTCATGTGCTAAGATTAACGTAAAATTGCGTCATAGGACGATTCCGATAACTCGAATGTGGATGAAATTAGGAAATTCTCGGAGTGGGTTCGAACATTGGAGACGGCAAAGTTGGTGAACCAAATTACGGTGAAGCCGATGTAGAAATTCCTCATAAGTCATTGATATGTGGAAGAGATGACCCTATTTCTGCAATAGCCGAAAGTACATATCCTGACCTAGAGGATCACATATGGGAAGAAAAATATTTTCAGAAAAGAGCTATTCTTGGTCCAACTAATGAAATTGCTGACTTGGTTAATGAACACGTATTAACTCGCTTGCAGGTGAAGATTGAACATATATGAGTTCGAGATGCAATTTCAGTCGAGGGAGAGAATTTTGGAGTTCATGTGATGTACTCTACTGAATTTCTAAATACGATCAAGTGCGGGGCATTGCCAAATCATAATATAAGATTGAAGGTAGGGGAACCAGTGATGCTCCTAAGGAATATCGACCAGACTTCTGGGCTACGTAATGGTACCCAGATTAGTCGTAAAACATCTTGCCAATTGCATTATTGAGACTGTTGTTGTATCTGGCAGTAATGTGGGGGACAAAGTTTTCATTCCCAGGATGACACTTATACCATAAGACGCAACAAAGTTCCGGATCAAATTCCAGAGAAGGCAGTTTCCATTGGTTGTATGTTTTGCAATGACAATAATTAAAAGCCAAGGACAGTATCTAGCTCACGTAGGATTATATCTCCCTCAGCCAATATTCAGCCACGAACAATTCTATGTTGTTGTATCAAGAGTTACAAGCAAAAAGGGTTTGAAGATTTTAGTATGTCATAAAGAGCGTGGGAACTCAAATGTTACCACAAATGTAGTGTATAAGGAAGTATGTTAGAATATGTAATAAGCATTATGACAACTTTTAATTTATGTGCTTAGTTTTTCTTTCAATGTGTTCATATAGTCCACTCACTATTGTTTTATCGTCTACTTTGTTGCATATTATAGGATTTTTTGATTTTTACCACCTTATAAAATCACCATTTTTAAGATAACCACCTTATAAGTTAATTGTTTTAAATAACCACCTTATATGACCTAAATCTCTTTAAATACCTACCAATCAACAGATTTCGTCAAGGAAATCATCCTCAAAAAGGGTTTAAGAACGATTTCATCACCTCCACCTTTATTCACTAGAATGTATTTAAGGTTTAAACCCTTATTTAAGACCGATTTCTTGGACGAAATCTGCCAATTGGTAGGTATTTAAAAGGATTTAGGTCATATAAGGTGGTTATTTAAAACAATTAACTTATAAGGTGGTTATCTTAAAAATGGTGATTTTATAAGGTGGTTAAAGTCAAAAAATCCCATATTATATGATAACTGCGTTTTTTATAATTACATGTGACTTTTTTGTTTATATGTATGTCACATTCATACTATTTAAACTTCTTTTTAAATGAAATCAAACAATTAGCATCCCGTGCATTTTTGCACAGGTTTTAAACTAGTTCTCGTAATAGAAGTGATCTTTAGATATTTGTAGTTGTGTTTACACATAAAGCAACCCTTGTAACTTGTACAACTGACGGATCAACACGTTTTATCGCCCATTAAACCAGGAGGAAAATATATTGCAATAAATTGTATTTAAAGTGGGCCATAATGAGAAAGTTATATATTAATTCCATAAACTTTATACTCCCTCCGTCCCATAATATAGTGCTCACTTCTCATTTTTCACAGTAATTAAGGAAAATGGAATGAATAGTAGGATTTCCAAAAAAATTGTATTTAATGAAGTGCTTTTTTAAAACTTTTGTATTGAAATTAGTTCTTTATGTTCTTTTTCCTTTAAACAAAATCAAAAAGCAATAAATGTATTTTGGAATGGTGTAAAGAAATAAATGGGTTCACATGTTTTGAGAGAAAAGTAGGGGTATTTTGGAAAGTTTGTGTAGAAATTAAGGGTAATTTAGTCCAAACAAATTGATAAATAAGAAAATTGGCACAACATTTTGGGACACCAAAAAAGGAATGTGAGCACTATATTATGGGACGGAGGGAGTATTAGATAAGTATGAAGAAGTTTTATTATTCATCTGTCATTTATATGAAATCTAATTATGGTTATCGTTTGTACACAAACATATATTACAATCAAAGAAGCCGCAACAATCGAAAATTTCAACTGATCTAGAGGCGAAGAAATTATAGTCTCTTATATTGGTAAGTGAGGATTAACTTGTTTTACCAAGCAAAAGTGCTAATTCTATATGTTTACTTTTCTCATAAACGTCAGCTACCAACTATATTGAATTATTGACATTTATTACTTTTATTTGTTTAGAAATTTCTATATATAAATTTTACATAAATTGCACACCCCATCGCTATATTGGTGAGTAGCTCAGCTAGCAAGCTAAACAAAAAATGGCTATGATGGCATATCTTTTTGACATTTATTTTAGTGAATGGGTTATTAGTATCACATACTAGTACTGCCGAGGCTGCGAGATTCGGTGGTTTTGTTTCCGCTGGTTCACTGATAAGTCGGTTTTTAGTTGCATTTAAGTAGGTCTTAAGTCTCATTTCCATGTAGTTTGTAGTGCATCTAAGGTCTAATTGCATGATTTAAGCATTCTTTTGAACCATTGTGTTGTTCGGAGATACTTTTACCTCTTACTCTTGAATTTCAGGTTTTATGGGCGGTTGTGACCAAGAGAGGATAAGATGGTTCATTGATGATCTAGTTGATGACTCCCGGATGCAAGAGAATGAGTTTGAATGCTTTAGGATTGAAGGAATTATGATACCGAAGAATTTTTGTTTTCGCGGGACCACGCAAGATTTTGCTTGCCCATGCACCGATCTGCACGCCCAAGCAAGATCCCGCTTGCCCGTGCAGATCTGTGAATGAAACCATCAAAACCTTCTGTCTCGCGTGCACGCCCAAGCGATATCTCGCTTGCCCGTGCGATGTAGCGCACGCCCGTGCCGTTTTCTGCTTGCCCGTGCAAGCTGCTATTAACCGGATTTACGCGATTTCAATTGTTTCCTTTTTTAGTTTTTGTAAACGATTTTAGGTTTAATTAAAACATGCTTTGAGGGCAGTTTGAGGGAGATTAGAAATTAGAGTATTACTTTTAGAGAGCTTTTGAGAGAAACTCCATTATTGAAGCCTTGAATTCTACAAGTTTGATCCATTGAAGTAAAGACTAAGTTTTTCTAAATTTTCTTCTTTTCATTATTATTATTATGTCTTTCAATTTAATTATTAATTGCTTTGTTATTTCAATTATGAGTGAGTAGTTTTATAATCTAGGATTAAGTTGAACCCTAGCAATGACTAATGCATGAATCCCTCCCATAATTCCAATTTGATGTGATTAGTTGTTCTTGTTTGATTGAATTGTGCTTAATTTCATTATCATACTAGGGATAGGTGATTTTGAATTGATTCATTATATCTTATTTTCAATGGGAATTGAATCTAGATGAATTTGTGATTTAATCAAAAGTATGAATATCTCTATGGGAATAAGTAGATAGGATTACTAGGAATTTATTTGTGATGCCATGCTTAATGTCTCTTTCTTGCATGATTCCATGGGAATAGGTTTGATTGCATATTTAGAGTAGCCATAGGTACTCGGGAGAGATCTTTGGTAGTTATATAGAGTGCATTACTCCTCTTGAATCATTAATTATGTTTATTGGGATGGGAATTATTCATGTATTATTCATGCTAGAGGGGATACTTAATTCTAGATGTCTTTATTGATTGATTTTTGTCTCGTGTGTTCTTAATATTTGTCATAATTAGTATTATTATTAGTTCAACATTTTTTCACCATTGTTTGTCACTTGTTTAGCTAAATTGAGTCGAGATTTCTAGTGTTTGATACTGTTTGTCCCTGTGGATTCGACCTTGACTTATCCTACTACATAGTTAGGAGGATTAGTTAGGAAATTATTTTTGTTAGGTGCGCGACACGTCTATCAAATTTTGGCGCCGTTGCCGGGGACTAACGGTATTAGATTAGTTCATCTTTGATTTAGTTGGCTAAACTTATTTTTGGTTCGATTATTGTTACTCTGTTTCTTTGTTTGATTTCTTTTCTTTCGGTCTTCTTTGTTGCATGCGCACTCGTAGCAAGGGTCCAGAAGATCTAGCAACTCTTGATCGCGAGATTGAAGCTACAGCAAGGAGATTAGGAGGTCAACGAAGAAGACAACAACAAAGATCAACAATGGGAGACGAAACACCACCAAAGTCTCTACGGGAATATGCTATGCCCGATGAGACCACAACCACCATCACTCGGCCAACCACCAATGCAACACACTTCGAGCTTAAGCCACAATTTATTCAGTTTATTTCACAGGACTCTTATGCGGGAACACCAAAAGAGAGCCATGCGATCATTTGGCTAGCTTTCTAGAGAAGTGTAATACCTTGAAACTAACAAATGTTTCGATGATCTAATTCGATATTGTGCTTTTCCTTTTTCTCTCAGGGATGAAGCAAAAGAATGGTTGAAAGAAGAAGTAAGGAAGATTGCCACATGGCCAGAATTGAAAAAGGCTTTCCTCTACAAGTTCTTCCCTCCTATGAGAACTTCCAAGTTCAGAAATGAGATATCTGGTTTTCAACAACATGAATTGGAGTCTCTCTATGAGGCATGGCAGAGGTACAAGGCTTTGCAACGACAATGCCCACACCATGGCATTCCTGAGTGGCTCTTGATTCAGACATTCTACAATGGTCTGAAGCATGAGGTTAGAAGCTCTATTGATGCCGCATCTGGCGGTACTTTCATGGCCAAAACTCAGGAAGCTGCTAAGACATTGTTGGATGATATGGCTGCCAACAACTATTTGAATGATTGGAGTGTGTCTCGTGGAGCCCCAAAAAGGGGAGGTAAGTATGAGGTTGATGCTATTGCTACTTTAACTAACACTGTGCAAGTTTTGGCAGCTAAGGTTGATCAATTGAGTAGCGGACCAATAGCACCTATTTGTGAGATTTGTGAAGTGCAAGGCCACTCATTGAATGAGTGTCAATACAACACCATGGGCATGATATCTGAGCAAGCCAATGCCCTCCTAAACACAAACACAAGACCACAAAACAACCCATACTCAAACACATATAATCAAGGTTGGAAGAATCATCCAAATTTCTCCTATAAAAATAACCAACCTCAACCTCCACACACCAACTACTCCCAACCACCAGGTTTCCAACAAAGACCACCTTTCAACTCTTCCTCCTCATCCTCTAGATCCAACCTTGAGAGTATCATGGAGAATCTAGCTTCTTCTCAAGCAAAGCAAGTCGAATATCAAGCCAAGCAAAATGAATTCTTCAACAACTCTCTTCAACAAATCACTGCTCACAATAAGTTGATGGAGAATCAGATGACCCAACTTGCACAACAAATCAGTCATCTTTCTAAACCTTCAGGCCAACTTCCTGGGCAAACTGAACCAAATCCTAAGGGGCATATCCATGCCATCTCATTGAGGAGCGGTAAAGAATTGCAAGAGCCTACAAAGAAAGTGACCGAGCAAAAGAAAAGTGCAGAAGAGGTTATAAGGTTGAGTGAAGACGATCAAGGTGAGAAAGTTTTGGAAGATGAAGCTAAGGAGACTGAGCAAAAGGAACCCACTGTCATCCCTATTCCACCATACAAGCCACCTGTTCCATTCCCTCAAAGATTGGCACAGGCAAAACTTGACAAGAAATACGGGAAGTTCCTTGACATTTTGAAGAAGCTGCACATCAACATCCCTTTCTTAGATGCTATTTCTGAGATGCCTTCTTATGCTAAGTTTTTGAAAGACATGCTCTCTAACAAAAGAAAAATTGAAGAGAATGTCATTGTTTCACTAACGTTGAGTGTAGTGCTATTTTGCGAAACAAGCTTCCGGGAAAAGCTAGGAGATCCAGGCAGCTATTCTATTCCAGTCAAACTTGGTGATATTGCTATCAAGAATGCTTTGTGTGATCTTGGGGCTAGTGTTAGTCTCATGCCATTGTCTATCTGCAAGAAACTCAACATGGGTGAACTGAAACCCACACGCATCTCTCTCCAACTAGCAGATAGAACAGTCAAGTTTCCACTTGGTATCCTTGAAGATGTTCCTCTTAGAGTTGGTAAATTCTTTATTCCATGTGATTTTGTTGTCATGGAGATGGAAGAAGATGCACAGGTTCCCATCATCTTTGGGAGACCCTTTTTGGCCCTTCTTTGGAGCCATTATTGACATGAAGAAGGGTAAGATCACCTTTGAAGTAGGTGATGAGAAGATAGAATACACTCTCACAAACTCCATGAATTCTCCTTCAATGGGAGAAACTGTTTATAGAGTGGATGCTCTTGATGAAGTTATAGCAGCCAATGCTTTCAGTCTGCAACTTGATGACTCACTACAAACTGTCTTGATGGGTAGCGCTGATGAGGAAGATTGGGAAACTAAGGAATACAAGAGAATTCTAGAGGAGACACGAGCCATTGAATGCGAAAAGCCTATGAAGGAGATATTGAGCTCGGGAGAAACTAAGGAGAGTACTACGCCTCCTAAGGTAGAACTGAAACCTCTCCCCTCTACTTTGAAATATGTATTCATGGGTCCCAATGATACTTACCCTATCATTGTTAATGCTGAGCTTGATGACATTCAAATTGAAACGCTACTTGTTGTTTTGAGAAAATACAAGAATGCAATGGGTACACCATTGATGATATTAAGGGCATTAATCCTTCATTTTGCATGCATAAAATCATTCTTGAGGACGAACATGCTTCTTCTATAGAATCTCAACGACGACTTAATCCAAATATGATGGAAGTAGTCAAGAAAGAGGTTCTAAAATTGCTTGATGCGGGAATAATCTACCCTATCTCTCGATAGTAAGTGGGTTAGCCCTGTTCAAGTAGTCCCAAAGAAAGGAGGCATGACCGTTGTCAAGAATGACAAGGGTGAGCAAGTTCCAACTAGAAGCGTGACGGGGGTGGTGCATGTGTATTGATTATAGGAGATTGAATAAAGCCACCCGAAAAGATCATTTCCCCCTCCCCTTCATTGATCAGATGTTGGAAAGGTTGGCAAAACATTCATTTTTCTGTTGGTTGGATGGATACTCCGGTTTCTTCCAAATTCCTATCCATCTAAGTGACCAGGAAAAGACTACCTTTACATGTCCTTATGGCACCTTTGCATATCGAAGGATGCCATTTGGATTATGTAATGCTCCCGCCACTTTTCAGCGTTGCATGATGGCAATTTTCTCAAGTCTTATTGAGAACTCTATGGAAGTGTTTATGGATGACTTCTCCGTCTATGGAACATCCTTTGATGTTTGCCTTGCTAATTTACAAAAGGTGCTCCATAGATGTCAAGAAGTTAATTTGATTCTCAATTGGGAAAAATGTCATTTCATGGTGCAACAAGGAGTTGTTTTGGGTCATGTTGTTTCTCATCGGGGCATCGAAGTCGACAAAGCAAAGATAGAGGTCATTGAGCGTCTACCACCTCCTAACTCTGTCAAAGGAGTAAGGAGTTTTCTTGGTCATGCGGGCTTCTACCGCCGCTTCATAAAAGATTTTTCAAAAATTGCTCGACCTCTAACTGAACTTTTAGGCAAGGATGTCCCTTTTGTGTTTACTGATGCTTGTACTGAGGCTTTTCATAGGTTAAAAGCAGCTCTTATCTCTGCCCCTATCATTCAATCGCCCGACTGGAATCTCCCTTTTGAGATTATGTGCGATGCTAGTGACTATGCTGTGGGGGCAGTCTTGGGTCAGAGGAAAGATGGCAAGCTTCATGCCATCTACTATACAAGCAAGACTCTTAATCCAGCCCAGATGAATTATGCCACAACTGAGAAGGAATTGTTAGCAGTGGTGTATGCGATGGAGAAGTTTCGATCTTATCTGGTAGGGTCGAAGGTGATAATTCACACTGATCATGCGGCTTTAAGGTATTTGATGAGCAAGAAAGATGCTAAACCCCGCTTGATTCGGTGGATATTGTTGCTACAAGAATTTGACTTGGAGATTCGGGACAAGAAAGGAGCCGAAAATGTTGTTGCTGATCACCTTTCTCGACTTGTCCTTGATATTGAAGGTGATGAGGATCTTCCAATTCTTCGATACATTTCCCGATGAGCAACTCCTAGCTCTAGCCACTACGGAGATCCCATGGTTTGCTGATATAGCCAATTATTTGGCTAGTGACACTATTCCTCATGGTTACTCATCACAACAAAAGAAGAAATTCTTTAAGGAGGTGAGGAGATATTTTTGGGATGATCTCTTTCTTTACAAGTCTTGCGCAGATGGGGTGATTAGAAGGTGTATTCCTGGAAATGAGGTATCACCTATTATATCTCATTGCCATGATTTACCTTGTGGAGGCCATGCTAGTACTAATAAAACTGCAGCGAAAATTCTTCAATGTGGTTTCTATTGGCCTACTTTGTTTAAGGATGTTCATCATTATGTACATTCTTGTGATCGTTGTCAAAGGACGGGAAATCTTTCCCGTCGGAATGATGAGATGCCTCTCAACACCATCCTTGAGGTTGAGTTATTCGATGTGTGGGGTGTGGATTTCATGGGGCCGTTCCCTTCTTCTTATGGGAATAAATACATTTTGGTTGCTGTGGATTATGTCTCCAAATGGGTGGAGGCTCTTGGTTCTCCTACTAATGATGCTCGTGTGGTTAGTAGATTCTTCAAGAAAACTATTTTTCCAAGATTTGGCATTCCACGAGTTCTGATTAGTGATGGAGGCAAGCACTTCTTGGAGAACAAGTTTGAAGCTATGCTCAAGAAATATGGTGTGCACCATAGAGTGGGTCTTTCATATCATCCACAAACTAGTGGTCAAGTGGAGATTTCTAATCGCGAGATCAAAACCATCTTAGAGAAGACGGTTGCGAGAACTAGGAAAGATTGGGCAACAAAACTTGATGATGCACTATGGGCTTATAGAACGGCATTCAAAACCCCTATAGGTACCACCCCTTATCGTCTTGTTTATGGAAAAGCATGTCATCTTCCTGTTGAGTTAGAGCATCGTGCTTTCTGGGCTATTAAGAGCCTCAATTTCGATTCTCAAACGGCGGGTGAGAAGAGACTTCTTCAACTTAATGAGCTTGATGAAATTCGGCTTGATGCTTATGAGAGTTCAAAGTTGTACAAGGAGAAAACAAAGAGATGGCATGACAAAGGTATTGTGCGAAAAGAGTTCAAGGAAGGAGATTTAGTTCTTCTTTTTAATTCCCGTCTGAAGCTATTTCCTGGCAAACTCCGTTCGCGGTGGTCGGGTCCATTCAAGGTTTGTAAGGTTTTTCCTTATGGTTCGGTGGAATTATGGAACCGCCAAGATGGCACCTTTAAGGTGAATGGCCACAGATTGAAGCACTACCGAGCTGGAGATCCCATTGCTGAGAGAGTTGACATCATACTCTCTATTCCTTCATGTGATTAATCAATGAGGAGGTCGAGCTAATGACCTTAAAAACTAGCGCTTATTGGGAGGCAACCCAATTTTCTATTTCTTTTTTTTTTTTTTTCTCTTCTATTTTCTTTTTCATTTTCTCGATTTTTATTTCTTTGTTTTATAGTTTTATTTGCTAATCCTCTAGTTAATCTCAAAAAAAAAAAAAAAAAAAATCGTTTTCATTGGCGTTTGACAGCAAGTCGCACGCCCGAGCGAACTCCTGCTCGACCGTGCGGTCGCGGCAGAGAGTTGGAGAAGAAATTCTGCAGAGTTGCACGCCCGAGCGAGAAACAGCACGCCCAAGAATCATGCCGTACGCCCGAGCGGTTTCATGCACGCCCGTGCGACCTGACGTCCAACGTCATTAAACCCACTTTCACGGGTTTTCTCTCTTTCCTTTTCCAATATTTTGAAACTCTCTCATCCTTACTCACTTCTCCTTACTCCCTCTCTCACCCTACCACAACCACCTATACTCGCCACCCCACCGGCGACAACCCGCCGCCCCATCGGCAACCTTCTCTCCCTCCTCTTCTCCTCTTTCCATCCTTCTTTCTCTTCTCTCACTCAACAATTCTGAAAACCCTAACCTTGAAATCAATTTGGGGGTTTGTTTGTTGTTCGAAATTGAAGCAATTTGGGTAGCAAGGAAGCATCTCTCGTCCATTTGGAAGTGAAGACCGGATCAATTGCGGGTATTAGACACCCACCTCAAGTTTGGTATACTCTTTCCACTCTATTTTCCATCTCATAGTGTTTTTGATTTTTCTATTTGAAATTCATTCCACTACTTGCTTGTCATTGCTGTGTGGGTTGCATACTTGCTTGTTGGATGGACTTCCTTGTCTTCTTGCTCAATATTGAACATTTTTGTGTTGGCTAGTGCATGGAAATTGAAGTTTTAGTGGTGCATTGATTACTTGTGGAGTTGAATTGTTGGTGTTATTGTTATTCTTGGTATTGCGCTCTTTGCATTGAGAGAGTTCGTAGACATTCTTTGGTTGGAAATTTGTCCTTGGGAGATTTTGTTGTGAATTTGTTGGTTGTGTCTACCTTGTGTGTGATCATCATGCCTCCTAGGCCCTCTTCTCGAGCAAACCCGGCCCGGCGCACTTCCTCTTCCCATCTCAGAAACACCCGTACTCCCAATGTGCCCTCCAATCCACCTCCTCCACCCGCCATTGAACCACCTCCTTTGGACACCCTAGGCATTCAATTCACTTGTGAGGCTCACCTAGAGCGTTTTCGTGTCCTTAGTGGTCGTCGCCTTCGCGCCACTCGCTTCTATGATCGTGCAATAGCCACTGAACTAGGAATAGATGGCGACCTCCAACAATTGTTTTACTCTGTCGGTTGGCAACAATTCCTCAACATGCATGCCTTTTCTTACAAACGCATTACATTGGAATTCCTCTCTACTTTAGAGGTCGTTCGTTCTACCACCAAAAATCCTCGTTCCATCTCCTTTCAACTCATGAACGAGCCTAGGCGATTGAACAGAGATCAGTTAAATGCCATTTTCGGTTGGCCTACCGACGATACCTATGGCCCCCATTCTAATCGACCTGAGCGCTATGATGATAATACTTTTTGGAACTTGATCACGGGTCAAGCTGTCTATTATCCCCAGCGTGCTAAGGCTTCTGGGATTGTTAGCCCCGGCCTTCGCACAACCCATCGCTTTCTCTCTTTGACTCTTTTTGCTAGGGGAGATAGTGCCGGGGTTGTCACCTCTCGTGAGCTTTTTATATTGTGGTGCCTTGTCGATGGAGCCAGTTTCTTGAACCCCGCTGTTTGGCTTATGGATCATTTTGATGAGGTTGCCAAGTCTCGGGGTGAAATTGCTATAGGTGGTATGATTTCTGTGATTGCTTTTTCCTTTGGTGTTGATTTGACAGGTCAGCAGGTCATACCCGGCAGCACGAGACTTGATTTGAAGGCTTTCCAGACCATGGGTTGGATCGCCAATGAGGTTACTGCAGATGGGTATGATTGGAAGGTTGGGCAACGTCCCTATGCTTACCTTCCAAACCCGGAGCGCACCGTCATCTACGACCCGCAGAACTGGCTCTTTGCTCCTGACTTTCCTTGGGTTCCTGTTGAGGAACCGAGCGGCGCACCAAGCCATGCTCCAGGGTCGTCTACTCAGGCTGACGAGCCTCCGGTACCCCCTTATGTTGACCACCTTGTTGCGCTCAGAGGAGATATTGGGAGCCTTCGTACAGAGGTTCAACTGCTCCATCAGTCTCACACCGATTCTGTTGCCGCTATGCAGCGTTCTGTGGATGTGATGACCTCTCAGTACTAGGCTTTCCAGTCCACCTTTGGTGATGTTCCCGAGTTGCTACGCGATCTTCGCGCATGGCACATATCGCAAGGATGGACACCGGGCAGCTCCAGCGATCATCCCATGCATGATGCTCCTCCTGATCCTTGAGTTTCCTTTATCCCTTCTCTTTGCATGCTTTTTATTGCACATTGAGGACATTGCGCCATTTAGCTTGGGGGAGGGATATATATCACACCATGCGTACATATTACTCATCATTTAGGCATTCCTTATTTCCCGTTTTTGCATTTAGTTTCATTTTTAGGATGCATCTTGCATATCATTTGCATAGTAGTTTTTGCATTTAGGTTGCATTCAGGAGTAGTCCCCCAATGATAGCAAAGATCTATGCATGCGCTTGTGAAAATAGAAAAATGTTTTTGAGAATCTCATAGTTAACAAGGAATTGATTGGTTTGTGGTAAGATTGGTCTCTCCTATGTGCGATTAGATCAGTGTTGGTAGCTACAACCTAGTGAGGATGTTCTTATGCCTTATAGACTGACATCTTTTCAGTCTTCTTTCTTTTGTGTGTGATGCTCTTCCTTGACGACTATTCTCTAGAACTTGCATTGATACTCCTTGAAACCGCATTGACTTGTTTATGCATTGAATATGATTGAGGCAATTGTTGATTTCTGAGCTACATAGCCAAATGCCACCTACATCGATTACTCCTTTTTGTCACCCTTGTGAGCCTAGCCTGTTTCTTTTGTTAGCTACATCTCTAACCCTTTAACTTGTCCTACCTAGGGGATTGTGAAGCTATGTTTATGATAGTTAAGTTGTGATATTGGAGATTTGTTGTGGTGTCTGATGCGATATAATGCTTAGTTAGAACTCATGATCTGTGTTGAGTTCATTTCCTCAGAGTTACTTTTAATACTCCTATTAATTTCCTCTATAGATGATTTTGGTTAAACCCTTCGAAAAAAAAATAATAATAATAATAAAAAAAAAAAGAATTGTGATTTATGTTTTTTTTAGTATTCAATAAAAGGAAATTGGAGATTATCTTTGAGGAATTATGGTTCAGTTAATGAAAAAAAAAAAAAAAAATTTTGAAGTGCAATTGGAGTGCTTGTGTTTGGAGTTTTGTAATTGTTGTCAAAGGTGTTTGAAAAGCTTCACTTTCCCCTTTGAGCACCACTTTCCTAAAATCTTCCATACCCATACCTTAAGCCTTCATTACAACCCATATGAAGCCCTCATGATTCTTTGCATGTAATGTAGTCCTGTGGCGGCGGAGAGTGAGAAGATATGCAAGCTTATGGTAGGATATAGTCAATGGAATGGAGCCTTGAGTGATCATTTGACCCTTTTATACACATGAGAGATATTGTGCACGACTAAAGTGAGAGCTACTATATTCATGATTGAGTCAATCTTAGGGGAGAACTTGTGGTAAGATGGTTGCTTTTCCTTGTGTTATACTATGAGGTTTGATTGTTTTCTACCGTGATAACTTTGAAATATGTTTGAATTGGTTTTGGAAATTGACATGAATCCTTTGCTTGAGGCGGCTATTGAACTCCTTCTTTGATTTCTTAGTTTGGATTGCTTGAGGACAAGCAATAGTTTAGCTTGGGGGAGTTTGATAAGTCGGTTTTTAGTTGCATTTAAGTAGGTCTTAAGTCTCATTTCCATGTAGTTTGTAGTGCATCTAAGGTCTAATTGCATGATTTAAGCATTCTTTTGAACCATTGTGTTGTTCGGAGATACTTTTACCTCTTACTCTTGAATTTCAGGTTTTATGGGCGGTTGTGACCAAGAGAGGATAAGATGGTTCATTGATGATCTAGTTGATGACTCCCGGATGCAAGAGAATGAGTTTGAATGCTTTAGGATTGAAGGAATTATGATACCGAAGAATTTTTGTTTTCGCGGGACCACGCAAGATTTTGCTTGCCCATGCACCGATCTGCACGCCCAAGCAAGATCCCGCTTGCCCGTGCAGATCTGTGAATGAAACCATCAAAACCTTCTGTCTCGCGTGCACGCCCAAGCGATATCTCGCTTGCCCGTGCGATGTAGCGCACGCCCGTGCCGTTTTCTGCTTGCCCGTGCAAGCTGCTATTAACCGGATTTACGCGATTTCAATTGTTTCCTTTTTTAGTTTTTGTAAACGATTTTAGGTTTAATTAAAACATGCTTTGAGGGCAGTTTGAGGGAGATTAGAAATTAGAGTATTACTTTTAGAGAGCTTTTGAGAGAAACTCCATTATTGAAGCCTTGAATTCTACAAGTTTGATCCATTGAAGTAAGACTAAGTTTTTCTAAATTTTCTTCTTTTCATTATTATTATTATGTCTTTCAATTTAATTATTAATTGCTTTGTTATTTCAATTATGAGTGAGTAGTTTTATAATCTAGGATTAAGTTGAACCCTAGCAATGACTAATGCATGAATCCCTCCCATAATTCCAATTTGATGTGATTAGTTGTTCTTGTTTGATTGAATTGTGCTTAATTTCATTATCATACTAGGGATAGGTGATTTTGAATTGATTCATTATATCTTATTTTCAATGGGAATTGAATCTAGATGAATTTGTGATTTAATCAAAAGTATGAATATCTCTATGGGAATAAGTAGATAGGATTACTAGGAATTTATTTGTGATGCCATGCTTAATGTCTCTTTCTTGCATGATTCCATGGGAATAGGTTTGATTGCATGTTTAGAGTAGCCATAGGTACTCGGGAGAGATCTTTGGTAGTTATATAGAGTGCATTACTCCTCTTGAATCATTAATTATGTTTATTGGGATGGGAATTATTCATGTATTATTCATGCTAGAGGGGATACTTAATTCTAGATGTCTTTATTGATTGATTTTTATCTCGTGTGTTCTTAATATTTGTCATAATTAGTATTATTATTAGTTCAACATTTTTTCACCATTGTTTGTCACTTGTTTAGCTAAATTGAGTCGAGATTTCTAGTGTTTGATACTGTTTGTCCCTGTGGATTCGACCTTGACTTACCCTACTACATAGTTAGGAGGATTAGTTAGGAAATTATTTTTGTTAGGTGCGCGACACGTCTATCATTCACATTTTTCCGAGAAAAATCTGCTGGTAGTCTCGCACAGTGTACGACGACCAGTACGACCCGTTCCGCTTTCGCCTATCCCGAATGTAAATACGAACCCAAGTATCCATACTCCTCCTACTCCGTCAGCTGCGCCACCCCCACCTATATAGTTTTGATCCAATAAGGCAATAATGAATCTTCTCATCACAATGAACTGCCCCCCAACCAACTAGGCCAACCATAATTCTTATTAATTAGTGCTTTCAAGTTGATTTCTTAATCCGTTTATTTTTTTTTTTTTCACCAGTCTTAGGGTCTAGCTCAAGACCCAAAGTCCGAAACCCCCAACTCCCTTACCTACCTTCCATCCACCATATCGGATCCAAGGCTAGTCCCTCGAATCTAGGATGGTGTTCCACTACCTCTTCCTTTCTTAATCTCTTTTGTGTGTTCATGGCATGATATCTAATATATGGTGTAATTTTATGTATGTTTATTTTCGTTTATACATTTATGTACTCCACGCATCTTAATTGTTTGGTCTGCATTTTTATGTTTGTTCATTCTTAATTTTTTCCCAAGAATAATAATACGTTGGAAACCCTTAATCGTTCTGTAATCCCAAAGATGATGTACAATAAGCACTAGACTAATGCAAATCAAGGGCACATCTTTTTTTACCTTACAAAAATGTCTTAGGTCTAATCAATTCATATAGAAAATTTCTAATATGTAACAAGTTCTAATAAGTTTTAATAAGTTCGTATAAGTTTCAGCATCTTATAAAAATAACTTCAATATGATACAATAAAATTAAATTCTAATAAGTTTCAATAAGTTCTAATAAGTTTCAATTATAATCTTTGATAAGTTCAATGTAGATAAATTTATTAAAAATAAGGTGAAGATTACACCTTTAGTTGACACTCATCTTAATCAACAATGCTATACTTGCGTTGTTATGTAGTAATGAATTCGATTGCAATCTAAATGCTTACATCGAGAAGAATGGAGAACTTTATAATCTATAACCCTGTGTTAGCTATATGTATATTATCTACTTTCTGCCTTTCAAACTATTGACTAACAACGCTAAAAACCCCAAATGTCACAATACTTACAAACTCTCTATCTATTTCTTAAAACCTGTCATTTACCAGTATTTAAGCCAAGTCTACAAACATTAAGTACCACCTGTGTCTGAGACATTAGTTAGTCCGACAATTTTTTTCTTCAGATTTTTCACCATATAATCCGGACAATTTTTTATATTCACCATATCTATCGCACTTTTCAAAATTCCCCATATACCCCTTATTATCTTCAAAATTCACTATATGTCCTTAATGACTAATAGTCGTCAACTTTTTTAGTCATTAAACCCTAATTCCGTTATCAAACCCTAATTAGCCCCTATTACGGATGAAACTTATTCGGATACAAGCATAATTACAATCCAATCCAAATCCAATTAGTAATTTGGATTGGACTCAAACTGTGTTCGAATTGGATTCGGCTGGAGTTTTTTTTTAAAATTAATTGGATTTCCGGATTGGATTGGATTGAGGGTGATTGGATCTAAAAATCCAAAATAATCTACTAGTAAACAGGCCCTATATTATATATTTATGATTGGGATTAATTGTTTTTTTTTAAAGCCCAAGTGGCCGGTCTGGCAGCACTTCCCTTCCCCTAAATTTAAAACCCTAACTTGCTACCATAAAGTTGAACTTGTAGTGTAGTTTAACATGCTTTTATGCTGTTGTTGAACCGTTGGTTGTAATGAATAATGAGTTTGTAATGAATTATTGTAGGCGTGTTTTTATTGCCTACGCAGAGTGTTTTTATTGCCTACGCAGTATAAGCGTGTATTTGACTACTTCATTGTAAAAATTTTGTTTTAAAAATACTTTTAGAAAAAGTCGTCAACAAGTCTTTAAAGGAATACTCATAGATCTAATTGGATATTGGGAAATCTTATGGATAACTTAGAGACTTATCCAATGTAGAATTCCCCGTCATGACTCCATCATTGATCAATGAATCAAAGATTGAGTTCGAGAGTGAGGGTACGAATATGATCAGGAATCAAATTTGCTCACTGTTGGCCTTTACTTAATACAATTCATGTCGAGATTTATGAAAATAAACAAGCAGATAGTATGTTAATGTATTCTAAAAATTAATCTATGTAGATTAATTGAACACATAAAGGACTAATTTTTGTGATATGTTATTATGCAATCAAATTACAGGGAACCTTATCCAATTGTCCAAATTATCCAAATTTACCATTGGAACATTTATTTAGGTCTTTGATTAAAAAAAATAAGCATATGTATTGATGAAAGCATTAAAGCATACAACATGCATATGAACATAATAATGTAGAATAATAAATGAAAAGATTATAGTTTAGAGCGAGAAGAGTGTACATGAAAGTGTTAATTCCTTTAATGATCTACATCATGACAAATATATGATTAGTAAAACAAGAATTATATTAGAATTGACCCTCGGGAATAATACCTTTGTCGCCTAGGTGATCTTATGTGACGATATGTAGGAGGAGCAATCTTGAAGCTTTAAATTCGAATGTGGTTTGAATGTTTGTTTGAGAGTGTTTTGTATGCAAAGTATGATGAACGTATGTTGTTAAGTGTATGAAAGCGTGTGTGAAAACATTCATCGAAGCAAGACAACTTATAGGAGAACGAAGTCGAAAATCACACGGAAAGGATATAAAAGAAGAGTCATGCATCTCGCGCATGGAGCGTGCGCCCCTGTCCTATGAGTGATACTTCCGAAAAAGAGCCTTAAACGTGCGCTTGTGAAAGTGTGAACCATAATTGCTAATCACTACTCTAGGAACTCCGTAAACATGACTTTCTTGAATAGCTTCATGACCACTTTGGAACCAATGGTTGGAGAGGTCAATGCTTCCACCCACTTCAACACATAGTCCAAAGCAACAAGAATATACCGATTGCCTGAAGAGGATAGGAATGGTCTCATAAAATCAACACCCCAAACATCGAAAAGGTTAACATCTAGGATAGAAGTTTGAGGCATCTCAAGCCTTCTAGAAATATTTTCGCTCTGCTGAAACAACAAAGGTCCTTCCATCCTTAAAGAGAGTTGGCCGATATAAGCCAAATTGCAAGACCTTAGCCATAATTTTGGAGGGCCTAATATAGCCTCTACAGGGTAGCGAATGAGAGTGCTTATGAATATCATTCACCTCCTACTCAACAATACATCTCCTATATAACCCATCAGCACATCTTTTGAAGAGGTGAGGATCATCCCAAAAATAATGGCAAGCGTCACGAAGAAACTTTTTTCGTTATTGATTGCTTAAGCCAGGAGGAGATTTTCCACATACATAGAAGTTAGTAAAGTCGACATACCAAAGAGTCTGAACTGAGACAACAAAAAGATGGTTGTCTGGAAATGAGTCATCAATAGGAAGATTAACCATTTTACAGTCATAGTGTAACCTGTATAAGTGATCTGCAACAACATTATTCTCATCCTGCTTTTTATCATGAATTTCCAGATCAAATTCTTGGAACAAGAGAATCCATTTGATGAGTCGTGACTTAGCTTCCTTCTTAGCAAGGAGATACTTCAAGGCAGCATGATCTGTATAGACTATGACCTTAGACCCCGGTAAATAGGTACCAAATTTGTCCAAGGCATACACAACTACAAGTAACTCCTTTTTTGTAGTAGCATAATTTTAATCTAGGCCTCATCAAGTGTCTTACTAGAATAGTAGATAGCATGTCATCCCTTGTCTTTCTTCTGACCAAGTACTGCTCCAATAGCATAGTCGTTGGCGTCACACATGACCTCGAACGGGAGATTCCAATCTAGAGATCGAATGATCGAAGCAGTAACTAAAGCTTGCTTGATCTTGTTGAAGGATTCAATACACTCATCGGTAAACATGAACGGGGTATACTTGAGGCGTAAGTGAATAAGTGATTTAGCAATTTTGGAGGATTCCTTGATAAAGCAGCGATAAAACCCCGCATGACTAAGGAAGCCTCACGATCCTTTGACATTCACATGAGGGGGTAATTGCTCAATCACTTGAATCTTTGCTTTATCCATCTGGATGCCTCGTTCATAAATAATATGACTAAGTACCCTTCCTTCAGTAATGGCACGTCTCCCAGTTTAAAAACAAGACTCACATATTTACATCTTTTCAACACCTTAGCCAAATTCATCAGACATGCATCAAAATCAATTCCATACACGATAAAGTCGTCCATAAATACTTCCGTAATGTACTCTATAACTTCAAAAAAGATGGTCATCATACAAAGTTGGAAACTGATGGGAGCATTACATAGTCCGACCAGCATCCTTCGATAGACAAAGGTACCATAGGGGCGTGTAAATGTGGTCTTCTCTTAATCATCTGGGTGGATAGGTATTTTAAAAAAAAGCTAGAATATCCATCCATAGATAGCAATAGTAAGAGTGACAGGCTAACCTTTCCAACATTTGATCAACAAAGGGAAGGGGAAAGTGGTCTTTCTTGGTGGCAACATTTCATTTTCTATAATCAATACACATATGCCAACCAATTACTGCTCTTGTAGCGATTAATTCATCTTTTTCATTTTTCACAACAGTATTACCTCCCTTTTTCGGAACCACTTGAACTGGACTCGCCCATTTAGAATCAGAAATGGGATGATTCCGGCATCAAGCATTTCCATTACTTCTTTCTTCACCACCTCTTGCATATTTGGGTTCAAACGACGTTAACCTTGTATGTTAGGGTGACGATCATCCTCTAGGTGAATCTTATGCATGCAAAAATTAGAGTTTATACCCTTGAGATCATCAGTACTATATCTAATGGCCTTTTGTGTTTTGTCAAAATAGACAGAAGTTGAGACAATTGACCATCATTCAGTGAAGCATTAACAATCATAGGATAATACTCAGATTCATAAAAAAAATGCATATCTAAGAGAAGGGGGAAGGGGTTTAAGCTCATGTTTCTATACCTCAACCAGTTTAGTATAATGTACTAACTGTTGCTTCTCTTGACTGTCAATATTGCCAAGCTCTTAACCTGAAAGGGCTGCTTCCAAGGCATCTACTTCATCACTCCATGGGCTACCATCACCTCTAGAAGATTCAAGATAAAACAAAGCCTCCAAAGGATCCTGCATAAGGGATTGAGGCAAATCATTGTTGACCAGCATATCAATGACATCAATTCTATAACAAGCTTCTTCTAGCATTAGAGTTTTAAGAGCATTAAAACTAAAGGTCACCTTATCATCTCCCAAAGACAAGGTTAACTATTCCCATTTTTAACATCTATAACCGCTCCATCAGTATGGAGAAATGGTTCCCTAAAATGATTGAGATTTGAGTATCCTCTTCCATGTCAAGCACAACAAAATCCATAGGGATAAAAAAATTATCTACTCTCTCAGGAACGTCCTCTAAGATACCTAAGGGTATTTCACATAACGGGCAACCATTTAAAGAGTAATATTGGTGCATTTTAAATCTCTCGTGTCAAGCTTTTTTCCAAATAGTAAGAGGCATGACGCTAACACTAGCACCCAAATCACATAGAGCTTTATCAATAAAAATGGTGTCAATGTTACATGGGATAGAGAAACTCTCTAGGTCTTTCAAATTAGGTGGGAATTGATTTTCCAAAATAGCACTACATTCCTCAATGAATGCTACAGTCTCAACCTCATTCAAAGCTCTCTCCTAGTCAAAATATCTTTCAATAATTTAGCATATGCATGCATTTGAGTAATGAGTTCAATAAAAGGGACAGTTACCTGAAGATTTTTTGCTACCTCCAAAAACTTACCAAACTGGTGATCAAGGTTATTCTTCAACATGTTGTTGGGGAACGGTAACTTGATTATGGGAGTGGTATGAGGAGCTTTCTCTGCTACTGTCTTCTTCCCCACATTGTTTGCCTCTTCATGAGCCTTTGAATTCTCTATAACAACTTCATTATGTTCTACTTCAACCTGGTCATCCATAGGCATCTCTAGACCACCATACTGCATTCCACTCCTAAAGTGATGGCATTGGCAGTATCTCTTGGTTGCACTGATTGTGAAGGTAATGACCCAGATTATAATAGCCCATATTTTAAGCAGGTTTAATAACGACTCTATAAATGGTATTTGATAAGTATAATAGCTCATATTTCTAGACATGTTTTAGTCAAAGTTAGCTATGTTCATATTAGTAAAAAAATTACTTTAAGAATCATTTTTTATAGTCTAAAGTAAGTTCCAAGCACAAATAAGTTATTGTGGATTTTATGTAATTGAGATATTGAGTTAAGGATTCACCGACCCCCCTGCACCCCCACCCCCGCCCGCACTCCCGCCTTCCCAACCCCCTACACACCCCGGTCTCCACCCCCTACACTACCCTCCACCATGCACTCCCCCCCACTTCACCGCCCCCTTCACCGACCCCCGCACTGTCCCCCTACCGACCCCGCCCCGCACTCCCCCCTTCCCAACTCCCTGCACACCCCCTCGCACTCCCCGGCCCCAACCCCTTGTGCTGCCCCCACCCTACACTCCCCCCTTCACTTCCCCCCCTTCACCGACCCCCTGCCCCCGCACTCCCCCCATCCCAACCCCCGCACTCCCCGTGCCCCCACCCCCCGCACTCCCCCCACCCCTTCACTTCCCCCCTTCACCGACCCCCCGCACCCCAACCCCGCCTCGCACTCCCCCTTCCCAACCCCCTACACACCCCGGGCCCCCAACCCCCGCACCGCCCCCCACCATGCACTCCCCCGCCTTCAATGAAGGTACTGTTTGATGAAGAACACTAATTTCAGATGAATTGGATAACTGTAGTACAAGAAAGCAATAGACCAGAATTTCCAAACACTGATTAAGAAAAGAATGCTCCAGATAAGTTTCCAAACAGTTGTAGAGTTCCTAAACCAACCTCCTTCTTTGTCCCGATGAAATATATAAAGTAAAGACACCGAAAGAAAAAAAAAAAACCATAGGCAACTTACAAGTGAAACACAAAATCTACAAGTGAAGAGACACAAATCTACAAGTGAAACACACCCTGTACATCTATTTTAACAGCATTGAGCCAAGTTACAAGGTTTTCCACTACTAAAAGTTCAAAATCGAGCAGAGAATTCAGAAAAGAATGCTCCAGATAAGTATCCAAACAGTTGCAGAGTTCCTAAACGAACCTCCTTTGCTGTCCTGATAAAATAATATATAACAAAAAGAAACTAACAGAAAAAAACCATAGGCGATCTTGGCATCACGCACACGAAAATGATGTGGCACACTGATACAACAACACTGTCATGTTTCAGAGGAACAAAAAGGATAAAATACAATCACCCAACAGATGCACTTCATTACAAAAAGGATCAAAATACAAATACTCTATGTTGAGACAGAGAATGCGGACAAATAATACCAGAATGAATAAATGGAAATGTCACAGCAAGTAATCTTCAACATTTCATTACAAAAGTCACATATTTTTATTGAAATGCTGTCCTTAATACAAGCTATGATATACTAAAACAAATCAAAGTGAATTCCCATCCTCGCTTAGTTCATCATCACTATCCTCATCCCAAAAACCATCATCGTCATCGTCATCATCCTCGCTTTCTCCAGACTCGAAACTCTACTCTTCTTCATCATCACCTGAAGGGGCTTTGAATAAAATTTCTTCATCATCTCCTTCAACACACTCGACATCATTACCCCCTTCATAATCGGGAATATCATTTGGATCACAAAGAGTTGGAGTCCCAGCACTTGTCTCTTGAAGGAAGTCGAAGTCAATGGGAGCATCAATCACAGACCTTGCCTTTGTCCTAAACACAACCCACCATTGAGCACGATCTCTTTTCAAGCTTGGGTACGGTGCGAAATATACTTGGCTAACCTGGTATGATAGCACAAAGGGATCAAACTTGGGGTATTTCTTGGTGTAGTTGACTTCAACTAGCTTGTATTGATCGATGTTCATTCCCCTCACATTGTCCATCCAATTGCACTTGAACAGAACAGTGCTATATTGCATAAGGGCACCATTAAACTTCAATTCTATAACATCATCTAGAATCCCAAAGAAATCACTCCCTCCTTCATTAGACACATACACTCCATAATTCATGGTGGACTTCTGTTTGCTTGATCCTTTTGTTTGGAAATTGTATCCATTAACATAGTATCCATTCCAAGTGCAAACTAATGTCGAAGGACCCATTGCCAAAGTAAATAGTACATCATCATTGGGTTTGTCTTGAATAACCTATTGAAATTCATTCATATGTTAAATACAGCTTTGTATCAAGCGAGATTTAATAGTCACACAAACTCACTTTAGATCTAAACCAATCAAGGTATTCTGCTTCATGTTGCACCCACACATCTACTGTACGTAGAGTAGGTCGAATTTGAAGAATGTTGTCCTCGAAATCCCTTACAAACATAACAATTGTTAATGTCTAAATTAAAAATGAAAATTAAATTTATAAATAGTATGATTAATAACAAGTGTTTTACTTCTCAAATTCTTGTAAGATGCATGTATTTGCTAACACATATAGGTGTGCACGTTGTAGTTCCACTTCAGTTGAAAATCGTGTTCCACCTACATTAGACGGCCGACCACAATTAACCCTAAATAGCTCTGGGACAGTTTCGTCGAGCGTCCTATCAACTTCATCATTTACATTACCGCCTAAATCTCGTGTCTTAGTATCCACTCCTTGCTAAAAGTAGTTTGAACAGAAGTTTGCAATCTCTTCACACAAGTACGCATTACAAATAGAACCCTCCACATGAGCCTTGTTACCTATTTTGCGTTTCAAATGATTGAGGAACCTAATAAGGTGGTTATAAAAAGAGTTACACAATTGCGAAGAACAATAAAAAAGGATATAAGAAAATGAAGGATAAGGTACCTTTCAAAGGGATACATCCAACGGTATTGCACGGGACCACATAGCCTAGCTTCACGTAGAAGGTGAACTAGTAAGTGTTCCATGGAATTGAAGAATGATGGTGGGAAAATCATTTCGAGTTTACAAAGGATCTCGGCTATGTCCTTTTCCAATCTCTCCATGTCACTTACGGTGATGGTGGAGCAACACAAATCACGGAAAAAGAGGCTAATCTCAGTAACAACTTTCCACACATGAACCGGAAGTAACTCCTTTAATGCAATCGGCAATAATCTTTCCATGAAGACATGACAGTCATGGCTTTTCATACTGTGAAGCTTACCGGACTGCATGTCCACACATCTTGTTAAGTCGGAAGCATAACCATCGGGAAATTTCAAATCTCTAACCCAGTTGCATAATACTTTCCTTTGGGACTTGTCCAATGCGAAAGGTGTTGTTGGTGGTGTTTCTTTTCCGTTCGCATCCTTGCTAACATGAAGTTGAGGCCTTTTGCACAATTTAGCAATGTCTTTTCTAAATGCAACAGTGTCTGCTGTCTGTTTTTTCACATCCATAACTGTGTGAATGAGTTGGTCGAAGAAGTTTTTCTCAATGTGCATGACATCAAGGTTGTGACGGTGATGCAGAGTTTTCCAGTATGGGAGCTCCCAAAGACAGCTTTGTTTGAACCACCCTTTTTTCAACTTTTTCAAAGCGTTAAGTGCTTCTGGTCCATCTGTAGCCTTTGGCAAGTCTTTAACACATGACCACAACTCTTCCCCATACATAATGTGTGGTGGAGACCCTTTTTCAACCTTATTTCTGCAAAAAGCTACTTTGTTTTTACGAAAAGGATGATCTTGAGGTAGGAATTGACGGTGACAATCAAACCAAGAAACTTTACCCCCATGCTCGAGCCAAAAAGCTTTGGATTTATCCATACAATAAGGACAAGCCTTTTTCCCAGCGGTAGACCAGCTAGATAGCATACCGTAGGCAGTAAAATTTGTCCAAAGAATGGCGGCACGCATATTGAAATTTTGTTTCCTAGAAATGTCATAAGTAGTTGCTCCAACATCCCATAATTGCTTCAATTCCTCGATTAGGGGTTGCATGTACACATCCAAGTTTCCCTTCGGATTTTTAGGACCAGGAACGAGCAACGAAAGGAACATGAAGGGTTTTTTCATGCACATCGATGACGACAAGTTGTACGGGGTTAAGATGACTGGCCAACATGAATATTGAACCCCAAACTTTCCATGTGGACCAAACCCATCGGTACACAAACCGAGCTGAACATTCCTAGGCTCAAATGCAAATTCGCCAAAGGATCTATCCAAATGCTTCCAAGCTTCACTGTCGCTAGGGTGAGCCATTTTGTCTTCGACTCTTGGATTTTTGGCATGCCATGCCATTTCTTCAGCAATGTTCTTTGTTGCATACAACTTCTGCATTCTCGGTGTGATTGGGAAATATATCAGAACTTTCATTGGAACTAAAGACCCCTTAGAAGTCCTCTTGTATCTGTCGCTATCGCACACTCTACATCTGTCCAAGTGTGCATCAGTTCTCCAAAATAACATACAACATTTGGGGCAAGCATGAATCTTCTCGTGGGGAAGCTCTAATCCCTCCAAGATCTTCTTCGTATCGTAAAATGTGTTACTCATGTTGTTGTTGTTAGGTATTGCTTCTTTCATTAATGAAGCAAAAGCATCAACACACCTATGTGGCAAATTGTACTCACACTTCAAAGATACTATTCTAGATGCCATTTTCAACACAGACATGGAGCTCCCGTCGTACAACGGTTCCGCAGAAGCCTTTAATAGGTCAAGAAACACCTTTGCTTGAGGATTAGGCTCCTCCTCCATTCCACTAGGCTCTTCAACAGTGGACGGTTCTGGGTTATTCCCAAGAGCATCAAAAACCATTTCACGGTATGGATTAGATATCTCTTGCGCGGATTGAGGTAACTCTTCACCATGAGAATACCAACCGTAGTAATCAGGTATAAAGCCCTTCCTATACAAATGCACTTTAACCGTGTCTGCGTCATGCATACGTCTGTTCTTGCATTTCGGGCACTGGCATCTAACTTCATCCTTACCTGGGTTTTCAGAATTTACTTTGCAAAAGTCAATGAATTCATCAACCCCCCTCAAGAACTCGGGCCTCAAGTTACGCACATTGTCATATCTATCATACATCCACCAACGCTCCTTCCGTTTCATGGTGACCAATTCTACAATTCTAAACCATTTCAATCACAATACTCATTAACAACCAACATACGTACAATTAAAACATTTGTGTGAAATGCATATAGGGCCTAAAATGATATCCAAAGGTCTTATCACTCCAACCTAACCCATTCTTCGACGTCTAACCCCACTAGTGAATGTATGCCAACTATTCGCTTCTAAGTAAATTCCGGCAGCATTTCCCATAAGTTTTCCAAGTACACAATGTGAGCTTCGTAAAAGCTTACATATGTACCCAGAGAACAACATAGAGAAACAACATCACCGGAAATTACATAGAATTGAAAAAAAGGCATACATTCACCACCTAAGTGATGTCAAACGTCCAAGAACAGTCCCAATCGGGGACTATTCAAGATATACTCCTAATGAGTATACCTTGAATGGGTATCTAGGCACATGATGATGCAAACATATTTATTTAAACACTTAAATTAAATTTATAACATCATCCAAACTATTTCCACGAAAACAAATATGTCAAAAACAATATAAACATTTTAAATAGTGTAAACTAAATAAAGGAATGTGCAATAAATAAATTATTGTGATAATTATAAATTTTTTAACTTTTATAACCTTTAATAAACGAACTATTATAAAAACTATTGTGATAATTATATAGTAACTTAAACTTATACAACTAAAGTAACTTAATCTTCAAAGTAATATAAACTAATAAATTATATAGTTTTTAACATTCTCTAAACAAAAGTTCTTTTTTAATACATTATATTTCATGATGAAAAACTTACACAAAAATTAAAATATAGAATTTACATGAACAAAAACAATATAAATTGAAGACAAAATATGGTCAAAATTACTACTAACCTTACAATTAAGCCAAAGAGAAACACCAAAATGCTAAATAATCGTACATCATGTAGAAAATCAATTATTAAACGGTAACCTTTAATCATTTAGTAAAATTTATACATAAAATTATGCAATTAACCATATAAACTAAATTTACTATTAAAAATAAAGAATTTAAAAATTAAAGAGTACCTAGAGGCGGCAGGGGTCCGGCACAGGCGGACGGCAGTCGGGCCTTGGTGTTTGCCGACCTACATTGCCAAAGTTGGGGGGAGGAGAAAGATTTGGAGTGAGTGGCCAAAATTCAAAAAAAAATTATTAAATAGGCACGATTTAGGTATTACCGGCGGCGAGAGGAGAAAGATTTGGACTTAGACACGATTTTCCGGCGGCCAACGGTGGTTTTCGCCACCTACATCCCAAAATCCCAACTCTTAGGGTTTGGTTTCCTGAGAAAAAAATAATAATAAAAGAAATCGAAGCTCACCGGCGTCGAAGAGGGCAGGCGGTGAAGAAGGCAGGCGGCGAAGCTTCGTCCGGCGTCCGTTGGTTGGAGGGAGGCGGTTTCGTCGGCTTTCGTTTGTTGGACTGTGGTTTTCTCTCATTTAATTTTCCGAAAAAAACCCGACTGGAAGAGGCAAATTGATTTTAACCCCCCTCGACATCAGCGACGGTTTAAGACCGTCGCCTAAGGTAAAAAAATTTTAGATTTACATTAACCACAACAACGACGGCTTAAAACTGTCACTGATAATCACCGACGGTTAATCCGTCGTTCTATACATTATAAACAGTCGGTGACCACCGACTGCTTGAAGCCGTCGCTATATGTTAAATCACCGACCGTTTTATTGACCGTCGCTGTGAAGCGATCGTTATTTTAGCTTTTTCTTGTAGTGAAAGAAAACCCCATTTTTCACATTTATCTCTCCTCACTCGTGTCATCTACTCAAAATGCCAAAGCATCACTCTCTCTTCTTTGTGTCTTCTCAATCAAGTGCCAAAGCATATTTCTCATAGATCAATTACTCTCTTCAAGATTTCAGTTTAATTATCCCCAAGTAGATCGAGAATTGAAGAAACTCAAATCAAAGACAAAACCCCAAATTATATTCTGCTTGCCGGTGACTGTGTTGTATGTTGGTTGTGGCTACTGCTCTTCTGTTGTTTCCTCTCTCCACTGACTTTCTTGGTCCTATAGTTGTTGCCGAGTTCTTTGCTCAAAATCTTCAGCATGCAGTTGGTTTTTCGGAATATATGTTGCATGAAATCGTAGATCTCTTTGAGATATTCAATTTAGGCTCAAAAATCACTCAATTTCGACTTGTGTACTAGCGAAGTTATGCCTCTTGCAAGTTCCCTGTCATATGATGTTGTTGTTCAAGCGAGCTACTACGTTGTTGTTGCTTCCGCATAGCTTCGCCCCCATTCATTTGAGTCGCGTAATCCTATCACTGCTGCCATTGTTGTGTTGATGTTGGTGTTCTCTACTTCTCTTGCTCTTCTACCAGTTGCTTCATGTTTGTACAGAAATTGATTCTTATTTTTAGAGGTATAACTCAAGCCCTCATCTTTATTCTTTGAATTATATTCCAAATTCAGATTTTAATGAGGTTTTGTTGTTATGATTTTTTAAATCGGTTAAGACAAAAATGTTGGTATTGGTTGCCAATTAGTTTGTGAATTGAAATCTAATTAGTAATTGCTTGGAAGGCATATTAACACTACGAGATGATTATTTTGATTAGAAGTATGCAATCCAGTTTCTTCATATTTCAAAACTCAAATCAATTTTTGGAGTTACGAATTTATGCTTTAGTGTATATAATTTTGATGATAGTTCATTGGATTTGATTTATGGGGTTTACTTAAGATAATGAGTTTTAGAGCTAGTTCTCGAGCTTTCAAATTCAAGGATTTTAAATAATTAGTGAAGGAGAGGAAAGGGGTACTCAATTTGGTTTTTATGTTAAGAGTTAAATGATATATTGAATATATTGTTATTGTTATTGAGGTGAATTGTGGGTATTAATTTATGGAGCTCAAAGAGTCTTGGAAGCTTGTAAGAAGTTGTATTGTCATAATTGGGTTTGCGGTTCGGGGTGACCTTTGAGTTCAGCAAAATGTATTTACATGCCCGTATGTGTATTGTATTTTTTACATCGTATATCGTTTATAGTCATGGTCATGGTTATAGATGTTTAAATATGTGTTGAGATGTGAATTGTCATTGAATGATTATACAAGAATGCTTTTGTTCATTTATTGGAATTGTACGGAAATACTATGTTTCTTAAGATATAATTTGAGTATGATAATATAAAAAGGATTTCGCCATTGTTTTGGCTGGCTTAGCTCAGGAACTGAGATGAAAAGTGGGCAAGGTACAGGTGGAAAAAATGATTGAGAGATAAGTTCAGTTAAGACCGGAGAAGGTCGAACATTCTATTATGCTATGCATGTTATGTTCTGCCAAAACCTGTACCTACCAGCGATTTGTGTTAACTGATTGAGCTATGCTAGCGATATATTTTATAGGAAGAATTCTTTTCCAAACAAGTACCAAGTTTGTTTATTATATGAAAAGCGTTTTCGAACTAAAACTGTCTTGACGGGTTGAAGTAAAGTTACTGAGCTTTTCGCTTATTTTAGTTTTGCTTTTGTTTTGTATTCTCTTATGTAATTGCAGGTTCGTATTGGAAGCTCAGAGTGGATCAAAGCGAGGTTGTTAAATAGTAATAGATTAGTGATTCGGAATTTGAATTTGGAAATATTTAAATATTTATTTGAGAATAAAATATTCTTTACTTGGAAATCGAGTAAAGTATTTTGTAATATGATATTGGTTTGAAGATGTTTTGTTGTGGGCCCTGACCCCACAGGTCCAAGATCGTATAAAAAGGTTATGTTTTCGCTGCGAGTAAATGTAATTTGAGATTAATTAAGTGTTAATTGAGATTTATGTATCTTAAGTGTAATTAGCTAGCAGCTAGGAAGTGTGGGTTATTACATAGATGGCCTACTAGTAGAGTGTTTATGGAGCGGGTCTGGTTCTATCTATTAGACCCGGACCCAATTTTTAACACTTAGACCCAATATTTCTCAAGATTCTAGATTCAGACCCTTAAAAATGGGTCAAGTAGTCCAACTGAGTCTGAGTCATGTCCTAGGTCAGTTGTACAATCTTTGATGAATTCTCAATTTAATTTAGAGGGGCATGAGCTATATGGTATACTAATTGTTGAATTAGAAAGTTGCACTTTCCAATTTGCAATTTGCAAATCGGAAATCTTGCTTGGTTCATTGCTCGAAGTAGCACCTCCCACATGATGTGTCACAATTACCTAGGGATCTTGGACCGAATGCGATTCTCTTCACCTCTTTTTTCTGAACTTATATGAAAGATATTTAATATTTTATTGCAACTTATTAGAACTTATTTGAATTGATTTAAACTTATTTAATTGGAACTGATTTAAATTTAATTTGGAAGGTGTTCGAACTAGCTGTACTTATATGTATACTTATCTAAACTTCTTGGAACTTGTTCGAACTTATTAGACATGAAAATTTGAACCTTAAATTAACTATGATCTAAATTTGTTGAGTTTGTGATTATTGCGTAAATACTTCCCTTGATTTTTAATGCTCATAATGTTGAATTATGCACAATATGCATCCACTTCCATATACTTCACAAGTAACGCAAATGAATAATAAATAGCAAGTGAATTGGATAAAAATAAATAAATCATCTCAAGAGTACTTTAATAAAAAAAAAAAGTATAGGTAAAACAAGTTATTGAGTCAGAAATTGAACGCTAGTGAATCGCAATTCACTTCCTAAGGTTTGTCAGATCGCTATCTCCAGGTCAGTCTATAGGCTTACGTTCCCCACTGTCTGTGTCTAAGAATGGCCAAACTCCCGATGCAGGGTAGAACACACAGAACCCCCTGTCCTCTCGGACGACAACAATTAACCCAAGTTTACCCCTAGTTCGCAAACTAGGTTGTTTGCATGTTCTTCACTGGGGACTACATCTATCCCACCGGATGTTCTTATCTCAAAATAAAATCATAAATACCATAAAAGTATCATTCATCTTTATAATATTCATCAAAGGGATGCCACTCGGCCTTATACCCACAATTCATCAATAGTTATCTCTTTAAAATTCCTCAAATAAGTAAACTTTACTTTGTACACATTTCAGCACAAATAATGATATAAAAAGAGTTTTACAGCACCAAATATTATCAAACCATAATTAAATCCCAAAAAGGGAGATCACCAATTACATGTAAATCATACGTTCAAGCACATACGAAAAATCATGCAACACAAAACAGAACACCTGTGCGCTCGGCACAGGAGCTTGCACTCCACGCCAATCTGTGCGTCTAACACACAAACCACCTTGCAACTGACGCATCTACGTGCGTCTGACGCCACCGAATGACCAATATTAATTTCACCAAAAACTCATTAATTCAATAAAACATACGTAATTAATCATTCCTACTCCAACTAAACGTAAATATAATAGCACCCAATCATGACAACAGTAACATAAAATCATCAGCCTTCAAAGAATGCAAAAAGTTTCATTCTAATCCTTATTATTAACCTCTTAATAATTAATTAGAATAAGCTCAAATCATTATCAAAATCACACTAAAAATTATTTAACAAATAAACCCGAACCCTAAATTCTCACAAAAATTAACATACAACCATCATAGCTTTATTGACACAGTAATAATTTTATTTCTAATTTTCGGACTTCAAAAGTAATTTTTAACAATAATTTCCAGATTACTCAATGAAGCTAATAAAATAATTAAAATTAGAAATAGATGCCCAAAAATTACCAAAAACTCACATAACATGTATAAACCCAGGGCAATACAGATTATGTAATGAAACAGATTTTTTAGCCTAAAAGTATAATATTCACGAATTAATTACTAACAATCACGAAAATGTAAAAATAGGGAATTCAATTAATTAAACTCTTAAACAGTAGACAAAAATTATTCTAAGACATAAAAAACATATTAAATACATAACATGCTTCAATAAAATATTTTCGGCAATTATAAAACTCCTTCACTAATTATTCTATTATTAGGCCATAAACGCACAAATTACCAATTAAATTAAGAAAATAGGAAAAACTCAATTAAAAAATATTTTCTGCACATAACCTACTCACAGAATACCTAATGAAAAGTCACGTAAATTGTCATCAATAATTTCATACAAAAAGTAATTTAAACATTTCCTAACGTAATAATATACTACCGATATATACCATAATCTCTAGCGTTCTAAGGTAACTACTAGTTACCTGGATCGTCGGTAGGAGAGCTGAGTCTAAAGATATTCGAAAAATATGCTGCAATCCAAGTCCTCCATGAACAATAATTGTAGCAACAAGTCGCTAGGCGTCTTCTTCTTCAACGTTGAAAAATCTCACTTCGTGCTGTTCTGTTCCGATCATGATTCCCGGGGAACGAAAGTTCATATTCACATTCACTCCGGTCAAAGGAAGACCCAGACGTCCTCAACATATTGTCAAAATTGCAGACGGTTAGATCTCTGGCGTTGATCATTTTCGTGAAAGTGTGACAGGAAAAACCGGCATGAACTTTTCTCTTCTCTTCCTCTTCTTTCTTTTCTTTGAAAATGACGAGGCTTAATGAAGAATGATGTTGAATTTCTCTGATTAAAATCAGAATTTATTGGCAAGGAAAAATGAAGGGTTTAAGAGAGTGTTAAGGCCCTGTTCTTTTGGACTTATTTTCAGCAAAAATAAGTAAAAATAAGTTCAGTTCAGCAAAAATAAGTAAAAATAAGTTCAGTTCAGCAAAAATAAAATAAGTCCAGTTCAGCCAAAATAAGTTCAAAAGAACATGGCTTTAATGATGGATTAATGGGGGGTTACAAAGAAATCAAAGGTTTACATAACATGCACCAAACTCTTCATCCTCCTCTCCGCATTTGGTGATTTTTGGCCAGCATAACAGGCCACATGTGATGTGCCATTTCGTCACTCAAATCGGTCCAGCAACGTTACAAAAACGCTACGCGACAAAACCGCATCCTAAACGCCTAAATAAATAACGAAACTAATATAACCTTAAAAATAATTAACTAACAACTTAAAATAAATATATATAAATATATCACAACATATAAAAATATATAGACATTCTCAAAACACGTTAAAAAATTGTTTTAATAATAAATTATTTTAATTTTACGAAAAATATCGTTTTAATATAAACAAACACCAAAATTAAAGGATGAAAATTACGAGGTGTTACAATCTCAAACATCCATCACCCGCCAAAAATCCCTCCCATATCCGCCTCATCCATCAACTGTTGATGGGACGGGTAGGGCGAGTGGGAAATGGATGATACTAGAAAAAGTTGTTTGTATACTTAACAATTTAAAAAATTAATAAATGAAAATTCAGTCATCGATTAACAACAAATCGACTAAATATAAATTGTCAATTCTTAATACATGCCAAAATTTAATACTTGTAATAATATGTAGGAAAATTTGTCAAAAACCACCTTTTATAACCACTTTTTTGTCACAAACCACCTTTTAAAAAAAATGAGCACACCACCACCTTTTTCGCTCTTTTTTTGGTGAGAAGCCACCGCTTGTCGGATTCCGAGAATTAACTTAGATTTTCCGCCGTTGACCCCATTTTAAACTCCATTTCTACCTCATCTCTCCATCTCATCTTCCTCATTTCTTCCTCACTCCATTTTTGGCATCCGAAGACCTCCACTACCACTCCCTTGCTGCCATTGCACGCCACAACCACCAACTCCTCTCTTTCATGTTCATCACCACCCCCAAATACCACCAACACCTTGAGACAAAAAAAGAAGCGAAGTAGCAGCAACACCAACGAGTAGTGGCTGGCGACGGCGCAAGTAAAAACAACAGCAGCAACAATAGATACAAACCAGAGGAGACACGAGCAACAACAATGTGTGTAGAGGAGAGCTGGAGAGAGAAGCGGAGAGACAACAACAACAACACCAACGACCAACAACTTTGTTAGCGACAGCACACAACCATCCAGAAGCAGCGGCAACGTAGGGCGGCGTCAATCGCACATCAGCAACATCGAACAAGAACAGGGGAGGGAGAAAATTGGGAAGTATCAACAATAAAGGGAGAGAACATCGGACCAGCGGTGGCGCCAGCTTGCAACGCCAACCGAGAAGAGGGACGGAGCTTTGACGAGGGCTCCAGCACAACTAGCAGAGAAGGGAAAAGAAGTGGAGGAAGAAATTGGGGGAAATTTTGAAAAAGAAGGGGTTTAATGACCTCATGTGCAATGCACGTGATGGTCAATGCCTGAAAAGTTGAGTCAACAATCAGATTCCGGCAAGTAGTGACTTCTCACAAGAAAAATAAAAAAAAAAAGGTGGCGGCGTGCCCAATTTTCTTAGAAAGGCGGTTTGTGACAAAAAAAGTGCTTATAAAAGGTGGTTTTTAACAAATTTTCCTAATATGTATATTAGTATAGGGTGGATGGATGGAGGGGTGAAGTGGCGGGTGATGGGCCAAAAAAATCTAACCCATCTAAGCCCCGCCCCACCACCCACTCCACCCGCCACCCACCCGTCACCCGCCTTATTGCAGGTTCACCCATTTATTCGAGGCGGGTGGATAAATAATCCACTCACCCACGGATAATTGCCAGGTCTAATCGCCTATTGTTATCTTTTATATAATGTAATAGAGTTGAAGTCTAGGGTTCATTGATTTTATATTGACTCAAGCACGATTTGTTGCTCGCATAAAGGGGGGCCACATTTTAACAGCTTGTTTGGTGGAAAAGATTTCACTAGTACAGAAAAGAGGATTTGCGTCTGTCCATTTGCGTTGCACCCTCGAAGAAATGACGCAAATTCTTAATTTGCGTCGAATACCATTAATAGTTCGATGCAAAATAATCTCAGCAGAAGAGTAGGAGAAGTATATATGCGTCGGACCCTCAGGACAAACGACGCAAAAACCACGATATGCGTCGGACCCGACGCTCATCCGACGCATATACTTCAACCCACATGTCCAACTCGCATCAATTATATGTGTTGCATCAAGCAAAGACGCGACGCAAAACAACATATGCGTCGCATCCGCCTCCAGTCCGACGCAGATGGTTGTTAGCCAAATGTATGCACACAGCACTATCTGCGTCGGACGTTGCCAACATGCGACGAAGATAAGTTATATGCGTCGCATGTCCTTAGCATCCAACGACATCAACCCACATCCAACTATGCAGAACACTATCCGCGTCGGACGTAGCTTACATGCGACGCAGATGACCTGCAACCCAAACACTGGTGAGGCCCAAAACATTTACTATCTGCGTCGGATCTTCTTGCACGTGCGACGCAAATGGGCCTCCACCACTATTTGCGACGGATCTTCGTGCACGTGCGACACAAATGGGCCTCCACCAGCACTTTAATTCGAAGCCCTAAACTATACTCACTCTCAAACTCCACTCTCACACTCTCTCTCCTGCGATTGCGAACCGTCGACCTTCGCTGAAACTGTACGCACTCTCGCCGACGACCGTCGCTTCTTCGGCAAATCCCGTTTCGCCGGCGAATAACTCAACCCCTCTCTTGGTTTTCGCTCGTCTTCCATTCTTTCTCTTTTTTTCGTTCGTCACTCCCATCCTCTCTCTCGGTTTTCTCGCCGGCAAATAATCACACGAAGGATTTCCATCGGTGACATATACCGACCGGCGTGTCCTCTTTCTCGGTGATTATCGGTGCACTCCTCTTTCTCTCTCTCTCTCTCTCTCTCTCATTCTAGCTCACTTTTTCTCGGTTTTGCTCGCCGGCAACCGCCGCTTCTGTGAGTCGCACCGCCGCCGCTGCATACCTTGTCTCGCCGCCGTCACAGCTGCACACCAGGTGTCGCCGCCACCGCTGCTTCAATGTAAGTCATCTTTTTCAGTTTTTCAATTTCTGTCTTTTTTTTTTTAATTTCTTTTTTTTTTGAATTTCCCTCTTTTTTTTCTAGATCATAATCAAGGAGTTTATTACTACATTTCAATGTATTGAATCAATTTCTTGCATGCGTTTCTTGAATGCTCACTTTAGAATTATGTGTTTCGATTATGGGTTAGAATTCTTGAGTGGTCACTTTAGAATTTCAAACTTATAAGAATTTATATTATAGTTTCCTACTTACCTTGAATTTGTGAAATTTAGTAATATGTTGTGTGACTATCCAAACTCATCTCTTTCAATGGTGTTGCATTCTCTCACTTTGCCTCTCCTCTACATTGTACTGCAGTTGCCACCTTGTGTCTTGTGCTCATCGGTTTGCCGGTTTTCCAAGCTCACCTTGTTGTGTTTGTCTTCGCTGCTCCATGAGAGCAGAGGTATGTATTATACCTTTTGTTATTTTCTGATTTACGTTAATTTAACCATTAGTTTGGATTTGTGGATTTGTTTTATTTATCCCATATAATGTGATTGGGAAAGTATATGTGAATTGTTTGGTTATGTGATTGGGAAAATATATGTTGAATTATGACCAAACCTATATGGACATACCTTAATGGGGTGGGGAGGGAAATCTAAGGAATGGATTGGTTTGTGCTGTTTAATTGCAATGTGCATCATTGGCCTAGATACCCGTTCGAGGCTTACTCATTAGGAGTAAGTCTTGAATGGTCCCCGGTTTGGGACTATATTTGAGTTTCTTATCTCACTTAGGATGTGAATGAATGTTTGGTTTTCGAGTCTAAGAAAAATCTAGCTAATTTCCTTAAGCGCTCTCTGGGTATGTATGGGGATAGTTTACCTACTATATTCATCGTGTACTTGGAGAACTGTAGGGAAGTGCTGCCGGATTTTTCTTAGAATTGAAAACCAAATGTTCATTCACTAATGAGATGAGAAACTCAAAGATGGGTTAGGTTGGAGTGATAAGGACCCAAATTTTCATGACTGCATTTGATAAGACACTTTGACTGATGTGATCGATATATTGTGTTCTTGTTTGGTGTCTCTAGTGTATGAATATGGATCGAACCTGGATGTATGGTAATCGAATTTCGGCGACATTTCTACAAGGGGTTGATGAATTTATCAGGGGTTGCGTTAGAACATCAATCGCAGAATGGGTCAAAGTTAGTCTTGTGTCCTTGTTGTGATTGCAATAACTCTAGGGGTATCGTGATGTGGATCAAATTAAGGATCATTTGATTCGTCGTGGGTTTAAGAGCAACTATACTAGGTGGACATGGCATGGAGAGTTTTATGATCAGGGTATGAGCTCCACTAGCTTGTGTGATGATTTGCATGTTGATCACATTAATGATGAGGTTGAGGTTGATATTGAAAAAGGAGAGGATAATAATGAGAATGATAGGGTAGATGATGAGAATGATAGGGTGGATGATGAGAATGATAGGGTAGATGAGATGTTGTATACTTTGGAGGATGAAGGAACCGATCGTCCGAATATGTATGATAATATTTTCTACTTCAGTGGGATCAGTGGATGCGTCCGATTAGGGAGCATGTGGGTGCGTACAAGACACATTGCTGTGAAATCAGTAGAAGCAAAGTGTCTATCTTGTACGATAGTTGGGATGATGTTCCACTAGGCCTTAAAATAGTTTATGGGAAGATGCTAAAGTAAGTAACCCATGTATTTTAAAAGTCATTATTTTAATTTAATTGAGATCTTGTTATTAGTTACTAATCGTGTATTATTTTGTATATTGAAGAGAGAGTTTGGAATACTTGTGGTAAGCGGTGGAGAGATTTTAAGTCAAGATTGGTGAGTCGATGGATCACAAACATGAGGAAGGGGCCTAACAATGATAAGCAACCGTACGTGCTCTATCCTGTCATCACTGAAGAGATTTGGGAGCAATTTGTGACAAAGTGTAGCTCTGATGAGTTTAAGGTATATAATATATACGTTACAATCACATAATATGTTATAATCAATTTTTTATGTTGTGAATATTGACTAGCTACTTGTTTTCATATTAGGCTAAAAGTGAAAGAGCAAGAAAGTCTCAGGCTGCCAATATTCATCCTCATTTTTTGGGTCAAAAGTCATATGTAGAGATGATTCTTTTTTGAAAAAAAAAAGGGTATATCCCTTCATCATCTACAGCATCATCTGTTGACTCATCCACATCTTCAGTTTTTTCCTCTTTGCCGGATCGAACTTTGCCATGGCTTCTCGCGAGATCGAAAAAAGATACGGAAGGAAATCTTTTCTTCCCTAATGAAGAAACACAAAAGATAAAAGAGTCCATTGCAAGCATTTTTCAAATGTTATGATATTTTCTTGTCTAATTACTCGTAATCTACAAATCATATGAATTTTTTTAATTGGACACAGGATGATTGGAAAAGGAAAGAAAAGGAAGGAGAGTTTGTTCCAGGTCGGATAGATGATGCTCTATCACGTGCTCTACAGAGGAAAGACCGTCCTGGGCATGTGTTAACAGCTGGGCGTAGCATTTGGATTACATCTGTTTGGGGAGATCCTGATCGGAGTAGCACTGCTCGAAAGGGTAGGGGAATGGATGATGAGGAGATGCAGGAGTTCGAGGCTAGAGTGAGCCAAAGAGTTAGAGAACAGACGATGAAAGAGATGAACTCGAAGATAGATGCAATAGTTCAAGAAAGGTTGATGGCTTTTGCGGCGTAATTAGGTCTTCAAGTACCAAATCAAACAAGGGAAGATGAGCCGGTCCGAAGTCCTCACACTCCAGTTAATCCTAGTAGCTGTCACTTGGGGGAAAATGAACCATTTGTGAACTTGCAGGTATATATTTATTTTATATCTTCTAAGATTATGATATTATACTTCTAAAACACTTAATTAATGACATTGTGTTCTCATTGGATGTTAAGAGCCAAGTTCCATGTCGTTTGGCATTAGCGGATGTCTCAGAGACGATCATTGTAGCTGAGGGTACCGTTTATCCACAACTGGAGTCATCATCACATCTTACGGCCGTGAAAGTGAGCGTTGATAATTTTTTTCCGGACAACGCAGATGCTCCAGTTCCACTACCTACTCCATACATCGTGGAACTCAGCAAAGCTGAGGGTTCATTCATGGAATGGCCAAAAGAGTTGGTATTTATAGTCTCAGATAATCAGGTAACTTATGTTTAATATCTTGATTTATATACTACGTAAGCTTGATTGATATATGAAATAATCTATATACATATATAGTATGAATTAAAAATAAGTCGAATTGAATTAGGAACATTTGCCTAAGGAAGGTGCGATGAAGAAGAAGAAAAAAAATAGTTGGTAGTGATCTTTGCACCGATGAGTCTACACATAGGTACATAGATCCTTTTATTGACTTATCACTGAAGGATATGGATGATATTGTCAAGGATATGCACCGATTATTTTGCAACCGGCCCTCAGATGAGCCTTTTACTATGAAAGTTATGAAGGGTACCGTCTTCAACGATGATAGTGATCAGATGATCATTCTCTCGCGACAAGATGTTTTTCAACTTCTCACGGGATCATGGCTTAATGTATCCATTTTGCAAATATTTATGATGTGAGAATTCTCAAACTCTAAACTAATTAACATTGATATTTATTTTTATTGTTTCTTCTAAGTATAAGTATTTGGAGTGTAGGCATTTCGAAGAGGAGTCTGAATCAGAGGGTACTATTGGTTTCATGTGTCCAAGTATGATTTCGGCGACCATGATACGCAATCAACCAGATGCCGTGATCAACTACATGGCAAGTTCAATGAAAGCGAATCAAAATATGTGTTTCATCCTATGTCCGTATATTCAAAAGTATGTTAGTTAAACTAATCTTTACTTTGTTTTATCTATATGAACTTGTGGTTATATGAGCATCACATTTTGCTTCATGCCTTAGGGAACATTGGATTCTTCTTGTCATTTGTTTATCTAAGGAAGCGGTATATATATTTGATTCGCTACAGAGAGAAAGAAAATTAGCTATCAAGATGCCGCTAAATACATAAGTTCATAGTTGTTATAAAAGTTATAAATTATTTTACATGCATTTTATGATATTTTAAATAATTTATAAATGTTTATAGTAATTAATTGTTACACGATTTCTATACTTAGTGCATATACAAGTTTCACGCGCCTTGAAGGATCCAATAAAGGAACTAAATTGTCTTGGATAACGATCCCAGTAAAACTCTTATGGTTTTGTATTTGATACACATTTTATAATTCTATTTAGGATTTTACTTCCGTTCTAACATATATCTTAAATTTGGTGTAGTGTTCTCAACAAGCGGGAGGAGAGGAATGCGGCTATTTCGTGATGAAAAACATGCTTGAAATCGTCCGCATGCACTATGATTCAAATAATTTACAGGAGGTATATGTATGTCGTAAATTCGTTATTTATACTTATAGAATTTTAAGTATATTAACTAATTTAATATATTTCTAGGATTTTCCACCAAGTCCTCAGCCATACTCCGCAACTGAGATTGACGAACTCAAAGAACTTTTTGCAAAATACTTTGTAGAGGTCGTCAAAGCTGCAAACTAACTAGTTAGTATATGTATTTGTATTTGTAGGTTGAACAATATTTTGTTGATTGAACCTTGTTGGTTGCTTGATTGCAATTGATTGCAATATTGGTTGTTTTGAGATGTACTGGAACAGGTTTTAGTCATATATGAAAAAGTTTCCCAACGATTTCTTGGGTTGTCCAAATTACAAAGGAGACTCTGCCGAATTTTCTGCTCATAATTATTAATATAATGTTCGTTTAGTTATGAAGTTTAAGGTTTTGTATATGAAAAAAAAAAACAAAAAAGAAAAAAAACCCCAAAAATCCTCATTTGCGTGGATCTTTGCGCAACATCCGACACAGATGACAACCATTTGCGTCGAACATAGCTAACAATGCGATGCAGATGAGTCTATGCCTGCTGGCTGTTGTGGCCTTGGGACCTTACCATTTGCGTCGAACATAGCTAACAGTGCGACGCAGATGAGTCTAGGCCTGCTGGCTGTTGTGGCCTTGGGGCCTTACCATTTGCGTCGCATGCTGCTCTATGTGCGATGCAGATGTAACATCATTTGCGTCGCACGTAGAGCAGCATGCGACGCAGATGGTGAGGCCCCAAGGCCACAACGGCCAGCATCCCAATACTCATCTGCATCGCACTGTTAGCTAGGTCCGACGCAAATAGCTAGACAATTGCGTCGCACGCCTATCCGACGCAGATCCTATATCCTGATTTGCGTCGAGAGCTGTGCCGTCGGACCCATGTCCGACGCAAATGGGCGCCTCGCATCCGACGCAAATCGTCAATTTTGTACTAGTGTTTGGAAGGAAAAGAAAGGAAGTGGAAGGAAATTTGTTACTTTCTAATGTTTGGTTCATTAAAAAAAATTAAGTGAAAAGAAATGGAAGGAATTTGAAGGAAAGACTCTTTAACAAAATTTTACTTTCATTTCCTCCCAAAAGTGAGGGAATCCGGGACAAAAGAGAATTTATACCAAACATGGGAAGTAAAGTTTTTTTTTTCCTTTCTCTTCCCTTCATTTCACAGTGAAAATGTTGATAAAAAAAAATTGGGTGAAAGAGACAAAAACAATTTTGATTTGGTTGCGCCTGAAAATATTTTATCGCCGAGGCGTCGTAGAGAATTGAGAATTCTAATGTGTTTGAATTCAAGGAATAATAATGGTGTGAATCCAAACCCAATAGGGAATCGGGTAAAAAACTGTAGTCAACTTTTTGATGAAAATAAAGATTTTGATCGAGATAAAAATACATTTAGAAAATTCAAATTCTTTCTTTGGCCCAATTATCGATTAGAATATCTCGTTTCTTCCTTTGCTTTATTAAAAATGAACTAAACAGGCTGTAAAAAAAATGAGAGTCCTAATTTTAAAAATCCAAATTTTGAAGAACTACTATGAATTTGATAGATAATATAGATGATCATTAGAAATATCCACATTTGATAAAAGAGGTTGGACATTGTATGGATGACAATGTAGAATTTATTGGCTCTTTGAGCTAATCGCCCCCTTGATTTTCCATCCTTGTCATTGAAGATCATTCTACGAGTCTGTCCGACAAAAGTAATTGTTGCAATAGTTGTGGACGGTAATAGTAGTTATTAGCTTTCAGATATTAGTTATTAGAGTTTGGTTGTGAAAACTGAAGATTTCTTTTATGATAATTATTATTCGGTAAAATACTAGTTTTTGTTAGTTTAGAAAAATAACAAAAATAAACTACATAAATTATTATATGTGGTTAGCCACACGGTGCATATCAAGTGGCATTTTCGTAAATAAAATATTACCGACATTAAGACATAGGGGTCAACCATTAAGTCGTGATTTTTAAAATAATATTGACAGCAGACTAATCACAACTTAATATTTAACCAATACAACTTAATATTAGTATTATTTATTTACGAAAATGCCACTTCATATACAAAATTTATACATTTTGGAGATGAATTGGCGCTTCCATGGAACGTGGAAACTCATCTGACCCATAACCTTAAACTAACGACTTTTTTGTCCAATTCCTCTCATGTGTTATTTTTCTATTTTGCCACCTCTAGAAACAATTAACACTACAATATAGAATTATAGATGCATGCAATTATATAGTGGGAGGTAATCTATAAATACAAATGAAGCAAAGTCACATGTATATCTTCTAAACAATTCTTCTTGGACAACAAAATTCTGAACAATTTGGGTGATACACGGATCTCCAACGTCCGATTCCCATCATCATCCTCTTTCAACACCTCTCTTAACCTTGTATTACACTACTCGTAATCACAGAGTCTTGAGTGTAATTGTTACACCATATCTTATGGTGTAACAGTTGCTTCACACGTGCGAGAATTTTTACACTTTTATATCCTCCAGTTTCAACCCATCTTTCTCTCTCTTCAATCCTGCCGGAAAGTTCATCGGAAGTTCAAACACTCACAACAACAGATTTTCGTTTGCAGACTTCATTAGCGTTGAATCTTGGAACTAGATTTTCGAGATGTATTTTTGAAATCGAACAAAATCATTCTTCGATCTCGTTCCTTCGCTCAATCTTGTTTTTCATCTAGAATTCCATAATTGCAATAAATACAAGATTGAATGAAAAAAGAGATTGAAGAAAACGAATAACCACCAGAAGCTGAACTAAAAATCCATCGGAATCTTTATCTCGATTAACAACACCGCCATTAACGGCCGAGTTCATAGTAAGCAACGAAGGCGCAACACAAGAAATTTTCTCTCTTTTACGCTTTCTAGAATTCGTCGTTGTCGGAGGAAGAACAAAGCTGTTGTTGAACATTACGCCGTTGTTGTCTTTAACCATGGGATAAATTTTTCCGGTGCTGGAAAGTTGATAGAAAATGACGTTATTTAGGTTGTAGAATGGAAAAAGGAGAGAATAGTTGTTCAAAGACGTCGTAATGGCTGGTATGTTGTTTGTGGTGTTGGGGTTGGTGAGGTTGAAATCTGTGAACAAATTGAAATGGAGGAGAGAAAGATTAGAGGAAGCGTGTGTCGGTTACAATTTCACAGGTTTGTGTGATCTTCAAAGTTTTGGTTACAATTTTCTGTCTTCTCCTCTTCTTCTTTTTCTACTTAATAAGTACCTTAACTCTAAATGACATAAGTTTGCTAATAGATAGATGTCATAAAAGTGAGAAATAATGACATAAAAGAGTCTTATAAATGACATGAAACAAATTTATACAAATCGACATGAGACAACCCCAAAATGATATGAAGTACGTCAATAATGACATAAAATGGAGTAATAATGACAAAAAAAAGAGTATTAATGATATATAACAAAAGGAGTTAACTATACTAATAAAATAGGAGCAAATGATACAAGTTTATGGAAAATGACATAGAAGTGAGTAAAAATGACATAAAACTTAGTTATAATGACATATAAATGAGTAATAATGACATAGAACTGAGGTTGCTAAAAAAATGTCATAGAAGTCAGTTATAATGACATGAAAGAGTCTTATAATGACATGTAACAAATTTATACAAAAATGACATAAGACAACCCCAAATGAT
The DNA here is from genome assembly GCA_947646795.1 of Beta lomatogona. Lineage (NCBI taxonomy): Eukaryota > Viridiplantae > Streptophyta > Magnoliopsida > Caryophyllales > Amaranthaceae > Beta > Beta lomatogona. The sequence continues at coordinate 2,549,963 of CANSNZ010001289.1, forward strand.
ATGAAGGCCCTGTTCTTTTGAACTTATTTTCAGTTAATTTCAGTTAATTTCAGTTCAGTTAATTTAATTTCAGTTCAGTTAATTTAATTTCAGTTAATTTAATTTAATTTAATTTCAGTTCAGTTAATTTAATTTCAGTTCAGTTAATTTAATTTCAGTTTAATTCCGTTAATTTCAGTTAATTTCAGTTTAGTTCATCTTATGTAATTTTTTAATTATTATTATTTATTTATTATGATTATAATAATAATAATAATTATTATTATTATTATTATTATTATTTATGAAAATAATAATAATTAATATTATTATTTAATATTTATTATGATTATTATTATTATTACTATTATTATTATTATTTATGATAATATAATAATTATTATTATTATTTTTTATATTATTATTGTTTATAATTACTATTATTATTATTATTATTATTATTTATTTGTTATTTATTATTATTATTATTTATTATGATTATTTTATTATTATTATTATTTATTATTATTATTATTTTTTATTTATTATTATTATTTATTATTTATTATTATTATTATTTAATATTATTATTTATTATTATTATATTATTATTGTTTATTTATTTATTATTATTATTATTAATCATTATTATATTATTATTATTTATTTATTTATTTATTATTATTATAATCATTATTTTATCATTATTATTATTATTATTATTATTTTTATTATTTATTATTTGTTATTTATTATTTATTATTATCATTTATTATTTAATTATTTTTATTATTATTTTTTATGCATTATTATTAATTATTTTTATTATTATAATTATTATTATTTATAATTATATATTATTTATTTTTATTATTGTTATTTATTTATTTAGTATTATTATTATTATTATTATATTTACTATTATCATTATCATTATTTATTCACTATTTGTTATTTATTATTTATTATTATTATTATTTATTGTTATTATTTATTATTTATTATTTATTATTATTTAATATTATTATTATTATTATTATTTATAATTTCTAATTTATTTATTATTATTATTTATTATTATTGTTTTTTTTATTATTATTATTATTATTTATTATTTAACTAAATAATAATAATAAATAATAACAATAATAATAATAATAATAATAATAATAATAATAAATAAAAACAATAATAATAATAATAATTATTATTATTATTATTATTATTATTATAAATAATGACAATAATAATAATAATAAGTAATAACAATAATAATAAAAATAATAATAATAATAATAATAATAATAATAATTAATAATAATAGTAATAATAATAATAAATAATAACAATAATAATAATAATAATAATAAATAATAGCAATAATAATAATAATAATATAATAATAATAATAATAATATAATAATATTAATAATAATAATAATAATAATAATAATAATAATAACAATAAGTATTGATAATATTATGTTAATACTTATTGATTATTATCGATAATTATTATTTTAGAAAATTAAATATACAATTCAGTTCAGTTTCTCTCATTTCAGTTAATTTCAGTTAATTTAATTTAATTTCAGTTAATTTAATTTAATTTAATTTCAGTTCAGTTAATTTAATTTTAGTTAATTTAATTTAATTTCAGTTCAGTTAATTTAATTTCAGTTTAGTTCAGTTAATTTCAGTTAATTTAATTTAATTTAATTTAATTTCAGTCAAAATAAGTTCAAAAAAACAGGGCCGAAGTATGTCAATAATGACATAAAATGGAGCAATAAAGACACATAAATGAGTATTAATGATATAACATAAGGAGTTGACTATACTAATAAAACAGGAGAAAACGTAACAAGTAGCTGAAAAATGACATAGAAGTGAGTAAAAATGACATAGAACAGACTTATAATGACATAGAAATGAGTAATAATGACATAAAACTGAGTTGTTAAAGAAATGTCATAGAAGTCAGTTATAATGACATGAAAGAGTTTTATAATGACATGAGACAACCCCAAAATGATATGAAGTACGTCAATAATAACATAAAATAGAGTAATAATGACACAAAAATGAGTATTAATGATATATATAACATAAGGAGTTGCCTATACTAATAAAATAGAAGAAAATAAGACAAGTTTGCTGAAAAATGACATAAAACTGAGTTATAATGGCATAGAAATGAGTAATAATGACATAGAACTGAATTTGCTAAAAAATGTCACAGAAGTCAATTATAATGACATGAAAGAGTTTTATAATGACATGAAACAATTTTATACAAAATGACATTAAAACCACCCAAAATGATATGAAGTACGTCAATTATGACAAAGAAATGAGTAATGGTGATATATATAACATAACGAATTGACTATACTAATAAAATAGGAGAAAATGATACAAGTTTGCTGATAAATGATATAGAAGTGAGTAAAAATGACATAGAACTGAGTTATAATGACATAGACTTGAGTAATAATGACATAGAATTGAGTTTGCTAAAAAAATGTCATAGAAGTCAGTTATAATGACATGAAAGAGTTTTATAATGATATGAAACAAATTTATCCAAAATGACATGGGACAACCCCAAAATGATATGAAGTACATCAATAATGACATAAAATGGAGTAATAATGACACAGAAATGAGTATTAATGATAATGGAGTAATAATGACACAGAAATGAGTATTAATGATATATAATATAAGGTGTTGACTATACTAATAAAATTGAAGAAAATAATACAAGTAAGCTGAAAAATGACATAGAAGTAAGTAAAAATGACACAAAAATGAGTTATAATGACATAGAAATGAGTAATAATGACATAAAATTGAGTTTGCTAAAAAAGTGTCATAAGAGTTAGTTATAATGACATGAAACAAATTTATACAAAGTAACATGAGACAACCCAAAATGATATGATGTACGTCAATAATGACATAAGATACAGTAATAATGACACAAAAATGAGTATTTAATGACATACTTCCTGTGTTTTTTTTTAGTTGCAACATTTGCTTTTTCACATTTAGCGAGACACTTATTTGAACTTTAATATCTCATATTGGTGTAAGTAAAAATTATAAAAATTTAATATTTGGAATCATCGCATTGAGACGAATCTAACAAGACCCCACTTGACAATGTTATCTCTTATATAATGGTGCGAGATTACTTAACAAAGTTGGTTGATGAATAGTGCCAAAAAACAAATATTGCAACTAAAAAAAACAGATGTAGTATAACATAAGAAGTTGACTAACTAATAAATAGGAGAAGATGATACAAGTTTGCTGAAAAATGACATAGAAATGAGTAAAAATGAATAAAACTGAGTTATAATGACATAGAAATGAGTAATAATGACATAGAACTGAGTTTGCTAAAAAAATGTCATAGAAGTCAGTTATGATGACATGAAAGAGTTCACACATGTGAGATGTTATTACACAATAAGTTATGGTGTAACATGTTACATCCAAGATGCTTTCTTATGTAATTGATTTTCCACATTGTTGTGGTCACTATATGCGACACTCCCATGGCCATAAGCCATGCCCATTTCCAACACCCCTTTCTCTTTTTCAGATACCTCATCTGTTGTCTTAATTGTTGGAAAGTGTGGTTTGTGTTCGTCCAAACTTGAAACTTGGAAGTAATAAGCTAACTTCATTTGTTGTCCACATTGATGGTGAACAACGTTACCCAAATATATTTAGAGAAATGTTCCATAATGTGTTAAACATGTTATGGAGGAGATAGTGGACAATCTCTAGTGTGCCACCGTCGTCCATCTGTTGTTGCATGTGTATCGGCTCGGTTTGCGTGTGTTTGGCTGTGGTTTTGGGGCACACTTGGTATCGATTTTTGTCCGTTGATTTACTTAGTTGCTACATGAAAACAGATGATCAGTTGTAACGTTTTATTAACTCTCATTTTTTACTTCCTTTATGTTAATAGTTGTTGATAAACCTTTCCTTAAATCAGTGGTTACGTTTTAGTAGTATATTTTCCTCCTATAAAATCCCAAACCACTCGTCTCAGAATATACAAGATATCACCTATTCTCTACTGCTCATTAAAAAAACACACAAAACATATCTCTATTTTGTTCGAGCACGGTTCCCACTCTATCTACTGGAGTGCGCTGGTTCGTGGAGGAGACGTTAATTAACCCTCGAGTCGGTGTCTGCTATCCAATTGCACCTGTTGTGGAGGTCTATCAATTTAGGACGATGATCATATCATGGCATCTCACATTCCAATTGAGTTTATTATGTTTTTTCTACTAGTTCTAGCATGAATTTGTACACAACCCCGTTCTTGACATTACGTGAGCCCTAGGTGAAGTGAGAAAAAAGGACCCTTCAATTATCTTTTCGTTTTCATTTTGAATATATTTCAATAAAAAACCAAAAAATCATTCAATACAATACACCTAATACATAAAGATAAGTAAAACTATCTACTTTAAAAATTCCTCTAACTTAATTTCATTGAACTAAGTTCTCATTTGATGCATCATTCAAGTAATCTAACAATCAATTTAATCATAATTACAAAAGACTGTACTAAGTTCTAGAGTTTTCTACTTTTCTCTTATGAACTAAAAGTTCCTAGAGTAAAAAAACCGTGCTACTACCACATAACACTAGTAGAATAATTGTTTATTGCTGCGGTGGTATTGCTGCGGTTTTACCTATACGCAGCAATAAACCACGTGAAAAGAAAAGGTAAAATATAAAATAGATCTATTGTTGCGGTTTCTGCCAGAAACCGTAGCAATACATTTCGACGGAAAGATTTTCAAACTTAAATTGACTGATTTGACCAGATCTATTGCTGCGGTTTCCGCCCAAAACCGCAGCAATAGATTAAAATATTATTTTTTAAAAATATTTTAATCTATTGCTGCGGTTCCTTGGAGAAACCGCAGCAATAGACTTTTAAAATAAATAATAAAAGGCGCCAGCTAGGTTTTGTTGTCTCCTTACTCCTTCAGCCGTTTTTCACTGTGATCCTTCGTTCTCACTCATCCTTCGTTCTTCTCCCTCCTCACTCAATCTCTTCTCTCTCACGCATCCTTCGTTCTTCTCCCTTCTCACTCAATCTCCTCTCTCTCACGCATCCTTCGTTCTTCTCTCACGCATCCTTCGTTCTTCTCTCACTCATCCTTCGTTCTTCTCTCACTCATCCTTCGTTCTTCTCTCACCCTTCGTTCTTCTCTCACTCATCCTTCGTTCTTCTCTCACCCTTCGTTCTTCTCTCACTCATCCTTCGTTCTTCTCTCACTCATCCTTCGTCAATCTCCGGCGTTGTTCTCATCTCAATCACCTTTCCTCCATTAATCAGGTTCGATTCCTCCATTAAAGTTGTTAAAAGCTCTCGAGTTTCAACGAGATCGGCGTCAAAATTCTCGGGATTCGCCATCAAAATTCTCGAGATACAACGCTTGAAGATTTTGGCTCTGGGCGGTCGGCTCTTGGAGTGCTTGAAGATTTTGGCTCGATTTTTTTTTTTTTTCCAGATCTAGATTTTTTTTTGTTTATTTTTTATATTTATGGTGCACCCAACTCCATAAGAATTGAAGATGCCGTGAAATCAGCCAAGATTTTGGCTCGATTTTTTTTTTTTCAGATCAAAATTCTCGTTTTTTATTTCAGATCAGCGATAATTTTTTTAGTTAGGTTTTGTTTTTATTTATTAGATCTAATGTTAGGGTGGTTTTTCTGATTTTTTTTTTTATATATATTTTCTTTGTATAGCTTTTTTTTGTATATTTTATTTGTATAGCTTTTTTTGGTATCTGTTGAATTTTTCTTTCATGTTTATGTATAATTTATAAACACATTTAGAGATTATCTCTATTACTTCAAGTTTGTAGTGTTTCATCTTCTTCCTATGTTTTTTTCTCTTTTCAAATTTGATGGTAAAATGTTAAAAAAAATTTTTTTTTTACGGTACATATATCTATTGCTGCGGTTTTATCCCAAAACCGCAGCAATAGACTTTATTTTTTATTTAAAAAATAAACATGTTGCTGCGGTTTTGGGTAGAAACTGCAGCAATATGTTGACCTATTGTTGCGGTCAAAAACTATAAATCATACCAACTACCTCAAAGATAAAAGATGAAGATCTAAAGACAAAAGAGGGGAGATGCCGCTCGATGTCGCCACTGCAGTCAACTATGGTTGTTGCTTAGCTTTAGTAATACTAGCATTTTTGGCACGCGATGCGTGCGTGCATAAATTTTAGCATTTATTTTGGGCACACGTAGGTATTTTAAAAGATGATATCATTCACTTATGCTTAATCACAATTTTATGCGCAATATAATGTGGAATAAAAATTGTCAATTTTTGAATTGACATGTTTTTACATGTAAAACCGTAGATTTTGAACTACTGTGTTCTTTAAAACAAAATTATAGTGAACTTTATATGTTTAAAGGGTAAAGTGCTAATGTTTTATAACTATTATCACTCCTTTAGCATTCCTTATATAATAGAAATTGCAAATAGTAGGCAATAAGCAATATTTTTTGAGTGCAGAAGTTTGATATTCTGTAAAATAATATGCGGGGAAAATGTAATGTTATTATTATCATTATTTGGTAACCATTTTTTAATTGAAGATTCTCATTTTGTCTATGATCTTGAAACTTTTTTGTGTAAAGTTTTTCAATCAAATTCATTTTTTTTACTTGTGTCTTAATTAGGTAAATATTTGTTTTAATCTTAGCTTGTTTAATATGGAAATAGCTTCTATCTTCTTTCTTTCCAAATATTTCTTTTTCTTAAGGGTATTTTTGTATTTTCAAAGGGGGACACCATACCTCCCCCCTTCACTTATATAATAGAGGTTTAAACTCCATATTTGAATAATGGAAGGTAGATTCTCCAAATCTTAAGATCCAATTGCAAAATCCGGGTGAGAATTGTGAGAAAGTTTGTAATGGAATTTCTTCAATTTCAATTCTAATTAGATGTTGGTTGTGAATTTAGATTTGAGGCTTGAGTTTTATCTATATTCTAAATAAATTTCCAATGAGTTGTAGAACGGAAAAATTTTAATGGATTAATTAATATTTTGCTAGTATTAAGAAGTTTAATTTTATTTTGGCAATGGTTTGATTCTTTTTTCCTCTTTGATGCTGATCATTTTATTGGAAATATGTAAATTATAGTTATTAGACTTAGGAAATTGTAGTTATTATTAGATGGGAGCTAGAAATCAATGAGTCTCCAATAAATGCTGAATTTAGGCAATTAAACTGTAATTGAAAACGAAAGAAATGGATTAATTGACTGCCAATTTTGTTTCCTTAGATAATTATGGGCCCCCTTCCTATGGTGGGTGTAGACACATAACCGTGTCTCCCTGTTTTATCCACTTGTCCAACAAGTAAGCTGTAGGCTTAGCTTCCTTGTCGAGCAAGTAAATTAGTATCTTGAGTGTTCTTCAGCTGGAGACTTGTGCAACGATGTCTGAATCCTCTTAGTCCTTGGTCTTTGCTCTGCTCCCGGACCTGCACAAAGGGACCCACCCTGGAGGTTTGGGTGGTGGTTACCCCTCCGATGCTTAAGTTAGTTTTCAGGTGTGGTAAGAGAAAGTAGAGATAGAGAGAGAAAGTGAGAGAGAATTTTATCAGAGTAACTTTGCACTGTTTGCATTGAATTAATGTTTCTCCTGATTTCAGGGGTATTTATAGTGATAGAAAGTTGACAGCTAACCTTAAAAACTGACCTACAATAGTGGCCTCTGATTGGCTGAGGAATCAGATCATGACACGTGGCAGACCATGACTGGTGGATGTCTATTAACCACTCTCCTTCAGCCATTTGGCACTGCTGGGCTCTGACTGTTGGGCCAGAATTTAAACCTTTTACCTCAGCTGAGTGTAGCCCAGAGATTCAAGGCTTTTCTCTTCTTTAATTAAGGTGACACGTGTACGGCTCTGATGAGCCCAAGTGTCTTCAAGAGAGCCGTCGATGTTAGACTACAACATTTGCCCCTAAATGGGCTTTTACTGTTGGCCCATCTGATGGTTAAGGCCCTTTTACCCTCGAGGTAGTTCAATTTGAAATGAAGAGATGCACCTTCTTCTTTGTTCTACCGGTCATATTCGACCGTTGTATTTTCTTTTTCGGTCATTCTTGACCGGCTCCGCAGGTTTCTTATCCCTCTATAAATAACCTTGGTGTGAAAACATTCAATCATTTAACACCTCGAACAAATTTTTCTAGAGAGAGAAGCTCTGCGAATTTTCTAGAGAGAGAGAGAGATCGTCCAGCTTCAGCATTCTTCACCGAATCGCCCAGACGTTCTTAACAGGTATCGTTTCTTTGATCTTTTCATTCTTCTTTATTCTTTATTTTTTCTTAGAAAATCAATAAAATGGAATCATCTTAATCAAATAATCCTAGCCGATCAAGAGCTTGTCTTGACCCTAGAACCGATACTTCTTCTTCGGCGCATTCTAGAGTTGGGCCTCTTCTGGCCGAGTACATATATTTTCATAGTTTTGGCCGAGAAAGTCAGACGACCCAGTCTTTACCTGTGCAGGGTAATCTGGCGCGCGTCAAGCAAACGGCCCGTCTAAGACGAAAAGCAATAATCCCATCAAATAGCTCCGATATGGAGGAATCCACTGGACGGGTGCCAGATGAGGCAAGAGAGGTCCAAAGTGCTCAGTCTTTGGACAGGCCTCCTGTCGACCATGATGCAGAAAACTCCGAAATAAAAACTGAGACCAGTACTTCTGGTAGGGACGCCGATACGGCGGAGATCGGCGAAGGTAATAATGGTAGTGATCCTGAGGCCGCCGAAGAATCAGACGAGGCTTCTACTACCTCGTCGGAGATTAGAAGACGTTTAGGTCCCCTTTCTGATCCTGGCTTCATTTTAGTTAACCGTAAGTGGTTAGAGAAACTAGGACCAGACCCTAATTACTTGTCGTCTTTCATGCCCATGTCGGGCTTCTCCTTTGTCATTCCTAATAACGATGCGACGATCCTGATTGCTCCCAGGAACCATTTTGCCGTCTATAAACTGGCCTTAGATGCGGGATTGAGGTTTCCTCTTCACGACTTCGTCGAACAAGTGCTGCAGCACTACCACATCGGCCATAACCAGCTGGCTCCAAACGCTTGGCACAACATCCTGACGTTTATTGCCGTCTGCGAGCTACGCGGCCTAGCCCTTTCCCTTCAAGCCTTTACAAATATCCATTATGCGGCTAAGGTACCTGGGGCCGTGGACGGAGCATGGCTCAGCATCTGCAACCGTCCGGGCTTCATGACTGCTTGGGGAAAATCGTCAAAGATGCACGAGTGGAAAGCCGATTTTATCTTTTTACGGGTGTCCAGCGAATATGTCACAGAGAGCTACAGATATTATAATAGATCCGTCACTAATACTGGGCGGAAGCAGTCTTGGCTGGAGTTGGAGGACGACTTTGACGAGGAGGTGGTGGAGTACTTCAGAGTGAAGGAGTACTCCAGGCCCGACCAACGATCTTTTAAGGGGCCATCTAACTGGATACCCTTTAAGGAAATGTTTTACCAAGACGACTTCTTGGTCGCTGCCGGCTTGCGGTTGGCTGAAGATAAAGGTATATTTAAAATCATCCAAGTAAAACTCTTCGTCCATAATTCATTTGACGAACACATTTTTGTCCTTATTTGCAGATTCGGCCAGACAACGCCTCAAAGCATCTTGGACGGGGAAATCAGCATGTCCAAATTTACAGATAATCTGTGGAAGGAGTATGCAAAGAGTAGTGCCGAGAAAAGGGCAGAAACATTGGTAAACTTTTTTTTTTTTTTTTTTTTTTTTTTTTTGCCGAGTACCATAGGAGCTCGTCCGGAATTGACATCCAAACTTCTTGGACGAGGGTCACCCAAGGAAGGAGAACGTCCAGACTTGGACGGTCACCTTCTTGGGACCATACTCGTCCAAAAATTGGTGTCCATTTTTTTGGACGAGGGTCACCCAAAGAAGGAGAACGTCCAGACTTGGACGCTCACCTCCTTGGGACCATGCTCGTCCGAAAATTGGTGTCCACTTTTTGGACGAGGGTCACCCAAAGAAGGAGAACGTCCAGACTTGGACGGTCACCTCCTTGGGACCATGCTCGTCCAAAAATTGGTGTCCAATTTTTGGACGAGGGCCACCCAAAGAAGGAGATCGTCCAGACTTGGACGGTCACCTCCTATGGCACCATAAGCGTCTGGATTTTTGAATCCAATTTTTGGACGAGGGTCAACCATAGAAGAACGTCCATACTTGGACGGTCACCTTCTTGGGACCATACTCGTGTGGATTTTTGCATCCAATTTTTGTACGAGGGTCAGCCATAGAAGAACGTCCATACTTGGACGGTCACCTTCTTGGGACCATACTCGTCTGGATTTTTACATCCAATTTTTGGACGAGGGTCAGCCATAGAAGAACGTCCATACTTGGACGGTCACCTTCTTGGGACCATACTCGTCTGAATGTTTTGTAATAGTATTTATTTTTGTTCCTTGGACGATCGATCTGATGCCTTTAATTTTTTGCAGAAAAATGCTCCTACAAACAAACTTCCACCTGGGAAGTCGTCCTCGTCCAAAAAGAGGCCAACTACCGCCGCTGACCAGCCTTCAGCAAAGAAGCCTAAGGGCTTTACAAGGAAGAAGGCGGATAAGACGGCTCCTGCTGGCGAGAGTGGGGAGAAAAGCATGCCTCCCCCACAAGCCAAGGCTCTTAAAAGGGAGCCGTCGACTGTTGGCCCGGCCGAGGAGGGAAAGGGTGCGCATGCAGCTGTTCCTCTCAGCGTTTTGCCGGCCGATTCTAATGAGGTCAACCCAGAGTCCGCCTTGGCTGTGGTTGCACCGGAAACTGGAACTGCTGCCGAGAACTATCCAGGGTTCAGCGGCTCGGTGGCTAAGGCGGTGCCACGAGATGCCTCTAGTCGTTAGGACGACATCACTTTCGTCTGGCGAGTCGTATTACCCCAACATAGTTAGGACGATGCGGGTCGGTGGACGGTCCATGAGTCCGTCCAATAGACAAGCCATCGTCTTTCCTATCAAGATAACTGACTCTCCCCCTCTTTCAGATAAGGGCAAAGGCCCTGCTATTCCCCCAACTCCTCCCCTCGCTGATTCGGACGAGGAGTCTTCTCCTGCTTTCGCCAAAATGTCAAGGCTGGAGAAAGAGCGGCTTAAGCAGGAGCTCTTCAAGTGTTACCCTGAATCCTACATTAAAGGATTAAGGGGAGCGTCTGCCGGGCATGTGGGCTACATGTCTCAGCTTGCTGCCGAGGTATTGTTTAATGCTGGCTTTGTTTTATACTTTTCCAAATTTTGACTCTTTAACTCGTCTAATAACTTGATTTGTTTTCATTGTTCCAGCTTCTTGCTCGCAGTATGCTGACTGAAGACTGGGCGTGGGAGCTAAGGAAAGAGAATAAACAGCTCGTCCATATGGCGACTACGGCAGGCGACAAGGCCATCCATGATATTGAGATGGCTAATACACTCCATCGTCAATCTTTGGAGGCTTTGGAGAAATGATCAGCTCTTCTGGAGTCAGAAAGCAAGAATTATCTTGTTACTATTAATGACATGTTCAAGGAACAGGACCGTCTGAAGATGGTTATTGATGCTGTCTCCACTGATCTAAGGGATGAAAGAAATGCCGCCCCTTCGCCGCCGCGCAGCCTAAGGAAGGAGAATATTCTTCGAGGGCTAGAACCGCCCGTCTAGAGAGCCCGGGCGGCCAAGGCCTTCGATGATGCCAAGGAAGGGTTGGAGCAAGTCATCGAAACGTCTAAAGGCAGGGCCGTCAAAGCCTTCGAGATGCTGGCTGAGGCTGACGAGGTTCCCAGCTTTGTGCATCGTCTGGAATACCAACAGAGTGTCCATCGGGCTATGGTATGCGTCGAGGAACCTCCGGAATTTCTTGATTCCGACGACGAGGCTGCAACTGCGGATGGGAACCCTGAAGACGAAGCCGAGGATGGGAAGCCTGAGGACGACCAAAAAACTCGCGCTGAAGATAAAGCCTAGTTTTAGGTTTATTTTTCCCAGTTTCTTGGCTTGTCTGCCATTATATTCTTAGCCCTTTAGTAGTCTTAAATTGTAAATCCTTGCTTATTGATATATATAAGAACAACTTTTTGCCAATTGCCGGTCTTTTTTTTTTTTTCAATTGCAATTTGTCTCAAGTATAACTTTAACTTCGTCATGATCGTTAAACATTCTGCTCAGATTTTTAATCTTTAAAACTTGTCTCCGAGTACCAGAAGGGACTCGTCTGAGACGGTTTGCAAAATGCTCATACGAGAAGATTGGCCTCCTTGCCCTTGGACGATTACCTGTTATTTTATGAAATATTCAAGTATTTGTTGATAATCGTCCTTGATTTTTGGAAGATCTACTTGATTAGACGAGTCTTGCCCAAAGAGGGAAGATGGCCAATGCACGTTTGAGTTGTGGACGAACCACTTTCAAGCCATTTTGCTCGAGCTACCAACATTCGTCCTGCACTATCAAACCATCACAGATGCATCTATCGGCTAGGTCCTGGTTTTTGGACGACCTGCTCTCTTTAGCTCGTCCTATAGGCTTCTATCATCCCCCCCTTCTTGGGCTTAGCTCAACCGTACACGGGGGGAGAGCCAAAGTCCAAGAAGGAGAGCGGCCATCCTTGGCTGAGCCTGCTGAAGTTGATGGACGAGCTTGAGATACATGTTCAATAGCATGTTTTAGCCGGTTTCCTTGAGGGAGCAACACTCGTCATTTAAGTAGCGATCCCTTACTAGGGTCTGGACTACTTAGTTGTCCGTGCTTTTGAAAGTAAGTATCCTTTACTAAGGTCTTATTTCAGGCCAGCTTTCTCTCAGAGACTTTGACGTGACTCTTACTAGAGGTTTTGTCAATTGGACGGCCATATATGCGTTATTTTTTTGGCCGGTCTCTTTTAGGGAGTGATGTTCGGCGTAAAAGTGAGCAATTTTGACGTTCTGCTATTGTATGTATTTTTGTCCAAGTTATTGTCACTTTTAGACGAGTAACAAATTTAATGCCCCAAAGTGAAGTAACTTGGTGAAAATAAACAAAGATATAAGAAAGTAGGAATTGTATTATATGGATTTTGCTTGGCTGAATGCCAAGATGCATGTATACAATTCTTTTCTTACTAACATGTGCCGTGGCACTTTGGAGTAACTACAAATTACCCTACAGGTATCTGTCGAAGATCTGAGTTAGACGTGGTACTTCTTTAAGTTGTCTGAATTCCAAGTACGCTGAATAGGTCGTCCATCTAGATCTTGTAGACGAAAAGTCCCACTGCGTAACTCCTGGACAATCAGATAAGGTCCTTCCCAATTTGGTGTTAGCTTCCCTAACTCTTTAGCTCGTCCAACCGCTTCCATCTTTCTAAGAACAAGATCCCCCACTTTGAGTGGTCGTCTAACAACTCTTTTGTTAAACTCCCGAGCCATACGTAGTTTGTACAATTGCATTCTTAGCAAGGCATTGCCCCTGACTTCTGGCACTTGGTCCAAAGTCGTGCGTAATGCAGCCCAGTTGGCATCTTCTGTGTACAACATGACTCGCAGGGTGGGCTCCTCAATCTCAATGGGCAATACGGCTTCTGTGCCATAAACTAACATGAAAGGCGTCTCCCCTGTAGAGTTCTTGGTGGTTGTTCTGATGGACCATAACACCAACTGCAGCTCCTCAACCCATTGTCCCTTGGCGTTCTCTAGCTTTCTTTTGATTCCATTTGATAGAATCTTGTTGAAGGACTCTACTTGCCCATTGGCTTGTGGGTGGGCAACGGCAGCGAAGTGTGCTTTTATTTCTCTTTCCTGACCACTCCTTCGTTTAGGCGTTTCAAATTGTGGGCCGTTATCAAAGACAATGGATCGTGGCATGCCAAAACGGGTTATAATGCTTTTCCCGAGATGAAGCCCTTGACGTCGTTTGTTGTTATTCCTCGCATGGCCTCTGCCTCTATCCATTTAGTGAAGTAGTCCACTGCCACTATCACAAACTTCTTTTGCCCAGCGGCCACAGGGAAAGGTCCTAGGATATCCATGCCCCATTTGGCAAAAGGCATAGGGAACAAGATGGGGGTTAAGTAGTTGGACGACTTCTGATGCACATTTCCATGCTTCTGACAATTGTCACACTTCTTTGCATAGACTAAAGCATCCTCCTTTAAGGTAGGCCAGTAGTACCCCGTCCTTAAAGCCTTCTCCCCTAAAGCTCTTCCCCCAATGTGAGAAGCACAAGCTCCTTCATGGAGTTCTTTCAGAACCTCCAGACCATCTTCTCTAGTGACGCACTTGAGCAGAGGCCGGTTGAATGACTTCTTGTAAAGTGTCTCGTCCCATAGCTCAAACCACTTGTCTCTAGCCTTCACATACTTAGCCTCTACGAGATCTGAAGGCAATCGTCCCTTCTTGTATTCTATGATTGGCTCCATCCATACAGTCCTCGGCCGAGAAACATAATCTCGCTCTTGGTCGATGCTCTTTTTGGGTTTGACTTCCCAAAAAACTATTCTTGGCACATCACCTTCAGCCGAGCTGGCTAATTTCGAGAGAGCATCTGCTTGATGATTTTCTGACCTTGGCACTTGGTCGAGGGCAAACCGTTTTAGTGGCTCTATCTCATCTTTGATCAGTCGCATGTATTTGCTCATTGATGCTTCTTTGCATTCAAAATCTCCATTTACCTGGCTGACGACTAAGAGGGAGTCCGATTTGGCCTCGATCTCAACAGCTCCAGCCGCCTTGCACATTTTGATTCCAGCTAAGAGTGCCTCATATTCAGCTTCGTTATTGGACGCTCTGAACTGGAATCTTAATGCATATTCAAACTTGTCCCCTTCGGGAGATTGACAAATGATTCCTGCTCCACATCCATTGACTGTGGACGATCCATCAACCATGAGCGTCCAATGCTTCCTTCCTCTAGCTGGATCAGATATCGGCTCTATGGTTGGCCGAGTAAGCTCAACTATAAAATCTGCCAAGGCTTGCCCCTTAATGGCTTTCCTTGGTTCAAATGATATATCAAACATGTTAAGCTCAACCGCCCATTTTAGCATCCGCCCCGCGGCTTCCATCTTCTGTAGAACTTGCTTCAAAGGTTGATCAGTGTAGACGATTATACTGTGCGCCAAGAAATAAGGCCTCAACTTTCTGCTGGCCATGACTAGGGCCAATCCAAACTTCTCGACTGGAGTATACCTATTTTCCGCATCTTTGAGCACATGACTCACAAAGTATATGGGAACTTGGACGGTCTCTCTTTCAGCCAGAAGGACGGCACTCACAGCTTGAGTGGATACTGCCAAGTATACAAACAATTTTTCCCCTTCAGCTGGACTGACCAACCTAGGAAGCTGCCGAAGGTGATCTTTGACGCGCTAAAGGGCTTGCTCTGCCTCTGCTGTCCATTCAAACTTGGCCTTTTTCTTGATCGTGGCAAAGAAGTGATGGCACTTGTCACGTGATTTAGACAAGAAACGTCCAAGGGCAGCCAAGCAACCCGTCAGTCTCTACACCTCCTTTGTCTTTGAAGGAGACTTCATATCTAGAATAGCTTGAATCTTTTCGGGATTAGCCTCTATACCCCTCTCGTCCACCAAGAAACCTAAAAACTTCCCTGACAAGACCCCAAAGACACATTTGCTGGGGTTCAGCTTTAACTTGTATTTCCTGAGAGTTTCAAAAGTTTCGCTCAAATCACCGACATGGCTTTCTTCTTGACGGCTCTTGACTATCATATCGTCAATATATGCCTCCATGTTTCGTCCCAACTGCGGCTGAAAAACATTATTGATCAATCTTTGAAAAGTGGCCGGAGCATTGCGCAGGCCGAATGGCATCCTCACCCAGCCATACAGTCCTTTTTCAGTAATGAAGGACGTTTTGTCCTGATCCTCTGGCCACATTGGGATTTGATGAAAACCTGAATAAGCGTCCATGAAGCTCAGCAAAGCATGGCCAGATGTGGAGTCTACCAGACGATCCAACTTAGGCAAAGGGAAATTGTCCTTAGGACAAGCCTTGTTAAGGTCAGTGTAGTCCACACACATTCTCCAGGTGCCATTGGGCTTTGACACCATAACCACATTTGCTATCCAGTCTGGATAATAGGTTTCTTTGATGAACTTGGATTCCAACAACTTCTGAACTTCTTGGTCGACCGCCTGGTTTCTAGCCGGTCCCAAATGCCTCTTCTTCTGACGAATAGGTTTCAAATTTGGATCAACATTCAACCGATGGACGGCTACTTCCGGATCAATTCCGGGCATCTCTTCAACGCAATAGGCAAACACATCTTGAAACTCTTTCAGCAAGTTGACAAGATGACCCTTCAGATCAGGGCTGAGCGAAGATCCAATTTTGAGAGTCCTCTCTGGACGAGCTTCATCCAAACGGACCTCTTCAGGAGCTTCTACTGGCTCTGGACGTTCTACTGCTAGCCCCATGATGGCCATGACCTCTTCAGACGATGAGGGTTCTTCCATGATGATTTCATATTTTCTCTTCTTGCTGGGGAGATGTTCAGACGCCTTCCTTGAGGGGGCAAGAGGCGTCTGAGGGCTCTCAATGGTCAGCTTTAACGAGGCGAATTGATCTTTGACAAATCAATACGTTTTCCTCTCGCTAGCCATCTTCGCCTGACCTTTCTCTATTCCAGACGTTTTCCTTTCGCTAGCAACCTTCGTCTGATTTTCATTACCTATCCTCCATGATGACGGCTTGAGGGTGGTCAAATAACACTCCCTAGCCACCTGCTGGTCTCCATATAAAGAGCCAATCTAGCCATCATCACACTGATACTTCATCAACATCAGGTGAGTTACTATGACTGCTTTGACATGATTCAGAGTTGGTCGTCCAAGAATGACATTGTAGGCTGTCAGGTCTCGGACCACCAAGAACTTGATAAACAAAGTTCTAGCTGCATCCTTTTCTCCTATTCGAACGGGCAAAGTAACAGTCCCCATTGGATGGATGACTCCTCCCCCAAACCCTATGATAGGATGGTGAACGGGAACTAAGTTCTTCTCCTCAAACTTTAGTCTGGACAAGCAATCAGCACTAATTATGTCCGTCGAACTTCCGGTGTCAATCAGGATCCTTCTTACTCTCAAGTTTGCTATATTAATTTCTACAACCAAGGGATCATCATGGGGAGTCCTCAACCTGCCCCGATCTTGCTCACTGACTTCCACCCTTGGGAAGGGCTCAGCCTTTGTCTGATCTGCTAACAAAACTTGGCCGAGCTCCCTAAGGTAGTTTTTGTGCCCTATATTGGTTGGTTCCCCAGCAGCAAACCCACCGGAGATTACGAGAACAACATCTTCGTCTGTGCTTGCACTCTCCTTCTTCTTGTTATGCCAATCATCTTTCCTTGGAAACTTCCTTCCCCCTTGAGGCATATAGGAATTCATCTTTCCTTTTCGGGCTAACTCTTCCAAAGCTCTCTTGAGATGCTTACATTCATTGGTCTCATGACCACGATCTTTGTGGAAGTGGCAATACTTGCTCTTATCCCTATTTCTATAAGGGGTTTTCATCTCCGCTGGGGCCTTCAACTAGTACTGATCCTTAATCTCCATGAGGATGGAGTATTGGTCTTTGTTAAACTCAACAGGATTGGATGAGGATGACTCAGCCTCCTTTCTCTTGCTCTTTCTAGACGAAGTGGGGTTGGAGGTTATCGCCCAAGTCTCGGCCTTCTTGGGATTGCTCTTCTTTGGCTGAGCAACCTCTTCAGGCTTCTTAGACTCGGGATGCTTTGCCTCAGCACATACTTCGGTGGCATGAATAAATGCTTCCGCTTCTCTTAAAGCCTCAGCAAGAGTGGAGATTTTCTTCTTAACAAGATCAAACTTGAAACTTCCTGGCCTTAGACCCCTGATGAAGGCGTCAAAGGCTACTCCAGCATTAAGATCTTGGATCTGAAGTGCTTCTAGGTTAAATCTCTTATCGAAACTTCTAAGAGCCTCCTTAGGTCCCTGGACGACCTTGCCTAGGTGCATGCTTGTCTTTTGCTCTTGCTTGTTGGCAACAAAGTGGCTAGTGAATAAGAAGCTGAGTTTAGTAAAGTTGTTGACTGAATTGGGGGGGAGATTGTTAAACCACTTCTGCGCTACTCCTTTCAAAGTAGCTGGAAAATTCTTACACCATGTAGCGTCGTCCACTCCTTGGACTTACATCTGATGCTTGTAAGCAGATAGGTGATCGTCAGGATCAGTAGTTCTATCAAAAGTCTCAATGGTTGGGAGTTTTACCTTTGGGAAGGGGGGCGTCTCCATAATCCCGGCCGAGAATGGAGTAGGCAAGTTGATTTGAAGAGCTCCCAGCTGTCCCTCAATGGGTATGAACTCCTTGCGATATTCTTTCATTACTGGATTGGATGAAGTATTGGCTGGTTTTGGACGCCTATAGACCATGGGCTGAGCCACTGTCTTCTCCTGTCGTGGATGGACAAGGGAGTGGCTTAAACTTCGGCCCTCCCCTCTGGACGACAACCTCAAAGGAGGGTCTCTCAGGTATGGGGTAGATCCTGTAGCTGAACGTTGTAAAATCGCAGCCCTCTTTGCCTCTAAGTAATCCCTGGCGTCGGTTTCCATTCGGTGTCCACTAGGATGGACATGGTCCTGGGTCCTCACCACCAGGTTCCAGTCCATCTTGCTTCTCTGATCAGTATCCTCTGGCTGCTTTCCTCTTGCTGTCCTCCTAGAGGGTTCCTGACGAACCTGTCGACTAGGAATTGGATGATCTACTTGAGAACGTCCTCTAGGACGAGGTGGATTGTTAGCAGCTGGCTCCGGGTTATGATGAAAAAACAACATATTGCTTTTAATCTGTTCATGGACGACCGCCGCCATCTTAGTCTGAAAATCATTCAACACATTCTCCAGGTGGGCGGCAGTCACTCGACGATCCAGATTCACTTGGATGACCGGTTGCTGGATGGGTCCAGGAACATTGACAATGGACGGGGGTCTATCTCTTCCTCTAGGTGGTCTTTCATGCTCCACCGTATCTTCGACATTAACTTGAAGGCTTCGATTCCTAGCAATGTTGGACCACTGACAATCAGTCATCGTTGCGTCTCCCCACAGACGGCGCCAAATGTTTTATCCACTTGTCCAACAAGTAAGCTGTAGGCTTAGCTTCCTTGTCGAGCAAGTAAACTAGTATCTTGAGTGTTCTTCAGCTGGAGACTTGTGCAACGATGTCTGAATCCTCTTAGTCCTTGGTCTTTGCTCTGCTCTCGGACCTGCACAAAGGGACCCACCCTGGAGGTTTGGGTGGTGGTTCCCACTCCGATGCTTAAGTCAGTTCAGGTGTGGTAAGAGAAAGTAGAGATAGAGAGAGAAAGTGAGAGAGAATTTTATCAGAGTAACTTTGCACTGTTTGCATTGAATTAATGTTTCTCCTGATTTCAAGGGTATTTATAGTGATAGAAAGTTGACAGCTAACCTTAAAAACTGACCTACAATAGTGGCCTCTGATTGGCTGAGGAATCAGATCATGACACGTGGCAGACCATGACTGGTGGATGTCTATTAACCACTCTCCTTCAGCCATTTGGCACTGCTGGGCTCTGACTGTTGGGCCAAAATTTAAACCTTTTACCTCAGCTGAGTGTAGCCCAGAGATTCAAGGCTTTTTTCTTCTTTAATTAAGGTGACACGTGTTCGGCTCTGATGAGCCCAAGTGTCTTCAAGAGAGTCGTCGATGTTAGACTACAACACTCCCCATCTAAGGACCCAATGATGAAACATATCGCGGTTTTAGTTGGCACGACCCGACGGAAGAGCAGTCTAAAGAGCCAACCCAAAGTTAATTTAAAGTGTATTTCAAGTCTCATTTTAAAGCCTACTTTGAGCCCATAAAAATATTTTGAGTCCATTTAAAATATTTTAAGCCAATATTTTGAAAAGCCCAAATTAATTATTAAATGATAATTAATTGTTTTTATTTATTATTTCAAATAAATATTTTCAGAAATAAATAAATCGAAATCCGATTTTTAATCCGTAATATTGAATTTCCAAATTGGAAAAGATAAAAGAATATATTAAAAACGCGTTTAACAAAAAAGCCTGGCAAAACGTGTCTGGCGCAGCTGGTGCGCTTGGCGCGCCACGTGCCCTCAGCACATTGGCCTTGCCACGTCAAGCACACCAATCTGCACCTGACACATGGCTCTGTGCGTCACACAGAGTCGTGCGCCTGGCACACTCCTCCATGCGACGCACAGGCTGGCAATTTTATCTTTTTAAAACGCGTGCCACGTGTGAGCAGCTGATTGGTCAAGTTGCGTCAGGAGCACCAATATGCGCCTGACACTTTTGGTTTCCTACAAATAGACTTCGATTTTCCGAGTCGAGGACACGGTTTTCCATACAATTTTCACACGCTTTAAAACTTTGAATACACTCGTACTCACAACTTACGAAATCTCACATAGACACTTTTGGTTTCCTGCAAATAGACTTCGATTTTCCGAGTCGAGGACACGGTTTTCCATACAATTTTCACACGCTTTAAAACTTTGAATACACTCGTGCTCACAACTTACGAAATCTCACATACTTCCACATACTTTACAAACACAATCAAACACACGTATGTTAATTGATATTTTGGCTTTAAGATTGCTCCTCCTAAAGGTCGTTACGCTCTCAGACCTAAGCCGCATATGTATAATCCTGAGGGTCCTTGAATAATCTCTTTTATTTTATTTATTGAAGTTACTAACTCTTTTTTTCCTGATGTATATCTTTAATAAATAAACGTTCTTCTTGTATATTCTAACCTCCTCCTTCTTTTTATTTATTTCTATATATTGTTATGATTGTCCTGCTTACCTTTTCATCACCCACATGTTATTATTGTTAATCAAGACCTAAGGAACTGTTCTTATATTAATCAGATAAGTTGGACAACCTGCTAGGAACCTTGTAATTTTGATTGCTTAATAACATGCCGCCAAAATAGTCTTTTGGTTGTGTTTAATTAACCAAATTAGACTAATATTTTTAGGATGCTTAAAAATATATATGGTTGTTCTTCTGCATAAATTTTGTAATTAATGAATCGATATTTATAGAGGCTAGCAATGGGTGAACATGATTCATTATGACCATATTCGTATTGTCACCCCTGAACTCACTTTTTGGTTTATGACCATTAATGAAGTTATGACAGGAAATCTACATTGGATAAATCCCTAATTTGTCCCTACAGTTTCCCAAATATCCAATTAGGTTTATGAGTCTTCCTCTAAAGACTTGTTGGCGACTTCAAAAACGTATTTAATAAAACCTTAACAATGGAGTAGTCAAATACACGTTCACACCGCGTAGGCGAAATAAAATCACGCCTATAGTGGGCCCTAGGCCGTCCCTGCCTACCCTCAAGGTCGGGCCTGTTTGTACACTATTCATACACTCAATGTTAACCATCTTTGATAGCTTATAACTTATAAGTATGAAAGACTTTTGGAGACGAATGAAGTACCTAAATATAAATGCAGTCATGTTGGATTTTATGTAATTCAAATCAATATATCTTTCTTCATTCAGACATTTCCATAGTGGTCATAATAAATATGACCATAGAATCAAATAATTTAGAATGACAATGGATCCACATTTTAAAACCTAAGAGCATTTTATACTACTAGATGTTCACAGTCTTATTTATTTATGACCACTATAAAATATTCATTTTGTAATACTATTGACGAAAGTATAGGCGAAAGCGACACATGACGAAAGTATTGGCGAAAGCGACACAGCACGGTGCGTGTTACGGTGCGGTGGTGGATAGAGAGAGAGTCCAGGGGAAAAAGAGAGTAGTGGAGAAATATTTTAAATAGAAATAATTGATGCTAATAAAAAACTGATATACATTTAGTGAAAATTGATGTAGAATTGGTGAAAAATGATATAAAAGTCAACAAAAATTGATATCATTTATCTTATAAATAACATTGGTTTGCGTAATAATATATAAGGTATATAAACAGTTAACAAATAATAATAAAATAGGAGATAATGATACAAGTTTGCTGAAAATTAATATAAAAATGAGTAATTATGATTTCCGATGTTTTATAAATGATATCAGTTTGTGTAATAATAATAATGTATATAAAGAGTTGAAAAATAATAATGTAATAGGAGAAAATAATACGAATTTGATGAAAATGACATAGAAGTCAGTAATAAGATATGAAACATGCCGAAATAATGACATGAAAAAGTTTTATAAGTGACATAAAACTGCTCCTAAATGATATGACACCCACTAATAATATTGGTATAATGACGTGAAACAGGTACATTAGTTCGTACATGTGAGATATTGTTACACAATGAGTTAAAATGTAACATGTTACAACCAAGATACACTCTTTTTCTAAATGTGATAAAAATACTAAAAACAAATTAGGGTTTATGCGTTTCAAATTGAAAATCACTACACTAATTTGACCCATCTATAAAACGTGTAAACTCATGTCAACCATTATATAGAACCTTAGAGTAGACCACTTTTTTGTGTTGGGCTCCTTTCATTTGTCATTTTTCTCCCCCTTCGAAATAATAACCTGTAAAATCCCCTCGAAAGAAAGGGTAAGCGCTCCTTGGAAAAGTTAGGAAACCCTAGCCATCGTGGCCTGTTCTCCGGTAATTATGGACGGTGACTTGGTAAATCAATGCCAGAACCTCCGCATTAATGAGGCCGAATCGAAAATCATTGACATTGGAGTAGTGGCTAATGAAGATGACGTAGAACATGTGAATCTTTTACTGGTAGGAAAATTGGTGACTGTACATAGGTTTAACGTCGAGGCATTCAAGAAAACCATTACTCAAGTGTGGTCTCTTTCGAACAGTTTAGTTATTCGGATGATTGGTGCTCATCTTTTTGTTTTTCAATTTTTTCATTGGCTAGATAAGGAGAAGGTACTGGAGGGGAGACCTTGGTACTTTGACAATCAACTTCTTGTGCTTAATGAGATCTCTGGCAATGAACAACCATCAAAGGTAATATTAACTCACTCTCCCTTTTGGGTTCGAATAAAAGACTTGCCTTTCAATTGTCGTTCGAACTCGATTTGTAAGGCCATTGCTTTGACTCTGGGAACTGTTTTGGAGATTGAAAATAATGACTTTAATCTAGACAATTATAGAAGAGTTAGGGTCAATTTGGATATTACAAAACCTCTATGTAGATCGCAGAAAATCAAAAGTCGGGATGGAAGAGTGATTATGATCTCTTTTGCCTATGAACGTCTCCCATTATTTTGTTATTTGTGCGGTATTATTGGCCATAGTAGTAAAGACTGCTGTAATATTTCTGAAGAAGATCAAAACAAGGTTATGGGGTGGAGTAAATCTCTTCGAGCTTCGCCTCGCAGGGGTGTGCGGAAATTTATTGAAGAAGTAGAGGAAGTAAAGGCTAGTCGCAAGATTTTATTTGTGAGTAAGCCCACGGTGTCGGAGCCAAATTTGGAACAGGAGAAGAATGACGAGCATCATATTAATACAATGGCTGCTCTAGGTGATGATAATAACTCATTACCTGCTCATTCTGAACTTTTTTCCTATATCGTTTTAAACACAAATTTTAGATGTCTGCAAAATAGAATCAAATATGTGAAACAAATGATAAATTTTATTAATAAAAAAATTTGAGTACAATCTCTAATGTATCCACTGATTCGATCTCCAAAAGAATGATTTGACTTTGATCTTGAATGAGGGCCTCCGGGCTTGATCTCCTTCAAGTATGATCGTCTAGAATAGAACGGCTTTGATGCTTGTTGTTCTTCTTCTAGGTTGAATGTGTGGTTCGGATGTGCAGACTTAGAGAGTCTCTGGTGCAACTTTCTCTCTCTCTTTTTGAGTCTTTTAGTTTTTCTCGTCTTCTTCTCAGGAGAATGAAGAGGAGAGCTCTATTTATAGAGTTAGGAGAACCCTAGGGTTTCCACTTATCCTGCCTCATGGGCTTTATGGACATAACCTTTTCATTAGCCCATCTTTCATTTAATGGGACATTCACCCAATAATAGATGATTAATTAAAATAGGCCTAATTTAGTGATAAGCCCAAACTAATTAAATTTGATGATCACCCATTAATAAAAGTCAACATTTGACTTTAAGACTTTAATGGGTCAATTAAATGTGTGACGTGGCACATAATAAAATTTTCATGTCTACAAATTGCCCCATCGAGACTGTGTCACATACATGATTTTGAGTGTTTGATTGTGATCAAGTCTCGATTTTTTTTTCAATAATAAGGAATTGTTTTGAGTTTATTTTTTTGCGAAATGAATTAGCTAAAGCTCATTGTTGTAAGCTTATAGCCATACATCATGTTAACATTGAAGTGAATTGGACACCTTTTTTTTTTTTTTTTTTGTAATCACCAGATTCACATAGGACTTGGTCTCTTAAAAAGATAAAAACCATGCAGCTGCATTCTCTGTTGGTTCGAAAGTCACGGGAAGCTGAAGAAGATAATATTACTCCAAACTTTAATCTAATTCTTTTGCAGTTTAGGATAAATAAGTTTTCGGAATCTCTATCCAATTCAATATCTTCATCCCACACTATATATATATATATCACACCATGGGAGGTAAAAAAAAAAAAAATTATTCCACCATCGAAGCCCGGAGCCGTGACGCATACCCGAGCACTTGCCATAGCTGCCCACTCCACATTGGAGCCCCAAGCCGTGACGCCTAATGCTGTGGTGAGCCCAAAACAAGGAGAAAGGAGACCCGAGTCAACACCATACCACTCAATCCACCATTGATGCCATACTTGCATTGTTTTCGGAGACGTGGTGAAATTGACACTTGACATACCCTTTTCTCGTCGCCATCACCACACTGCCCCGAGGCCCTGGTGTTTGCTGTCCAAGCCAGAAATCAACCGAAGCCGAGCTCTTTTCTTGCCACCTCCATCCCCAGTGTTTGACAAGATTACCACGACACGTCAAGAAGGTCTGATTTTGTTCTTTTCTCGACATTACAAGATGTTCTGATGTAGCAAAACCTTTGGTGTTTATGTGTTTTTTTTTTGTACCTTTGTTTCTTCTTTGTAATATAGAAGAGGTGTAGGTATGGTTGGGTAAAAGTAATATGTATGTTTGAATAAGAGAGAATAAGAAACTGATCGGTGGCTTTTATAGTCTCACCATACTCGTGATGCTGCATTTTAACTTTCATTGCCCTTTCTTTTTCAATTTTGTTTTACATGTAGACCATATTTATCACATGTTCACATAGTTTACTTGTAGATTGTAATTGTGTGAGCAAATCAATCATGATGCTCACATTCGCATCATTTTTTCAATTCTTTTCCTTTTTTTCCTTTTTTTTTTTTTTTTTTTTTGTGATTTGTCTTGTGAATTTTTTGTCTTATTGTACATATCATGATATGATACCATAATGCTAGGATACTGTACTATTGTTAATTAATGTAGAGATTTTTTTTTATACATACATATACATATATGTATTTTTTACTTCTCCTTTTATTTTTAGGAACAATAATAATATGGTACGATTTGGACCCGCCAAGGCATCCACTGGAGATCACATGGAGATTGCTGACGATGCAAACAATGGACATAAAACACAATTTCGTGCATTTCGCCCCATTATAGGACCTTTTGCGAAGGATTGGCCCATATCACATTACCCTCCTAGCTTGAAGCGTTGGTGGAAGGACATCTGCGAAGGCAACTCATCAGCCCAAAGATCTTCCAAATCGATTCTTCTCACCTCCCATCACCTAGCATGCACTGAGACCAAATCACTAGACACACTTCATGCACGCCTTTCCCGAAAAGAAGCCAGATGGAGCTCTAACATGCGTTTTGGAGCTGAATTCAAATACATTCCTTGCTATTAGGAGTGGTTAGAGGACATCTTGCGTCAATTCAGAAACACTCTTTCTCGCATTCATCTGTTCGATGCTGTGTATGCTTCCATGTTCGTCTACAAGTGCGATAGTTCAGTGATGCAGACTTTTTGCGAATCATGGTGCCCAAAGACGAACACCTTGCTTCTTTCTGAAGGAGAGATGTCTATTAGTTTGTGGGATGTTCATGTGCTTGGTGGTTTGCCCATTTCTGGTCTTCTATATGACGAGGTGATCCCTGCAGTAGAAGAATCCAAAGTAGAACATGATCTACATCTCCCGCACAGTTGTAAATACTTGCTTGAAGCTTTTCGCCGCTTAATGACAAAATCTAACAGGTCAAGTGTCACTTTTGAAGAATGGTGTCGTTTTTGGTTTCGCGACTCTTCCAAGTATTGCACAACACCTACAAGCGCATAAAAGAGGGCGAATTATCCTGTATATGACGAGGATTTTGTAACACTTGGGAACCCTCAGCCATGGAGTGACACTACTCATGGAGCGCTTCTTGACTTGGACATTCCTGAAGCTCATCGCCACGAAACCTACCTTGCAGCCTTTCTCTCATGCTGGATTTGTGCTTTTGCCCTCCCTTTGAAAAATGAGGGTCATATTCGCCTTGGTGTCTTCAAACCTGCATCATACCTTGCAAGTGGCCGCGAGATTTACTTAGTTGTTCCTGTCCTTGCAAGCATTTACAGAGGCCTGAACGAGCTTTCTACTTCCTCTTCACCAGGTAAACACCATGGGTCATTTCCCACGCTCTATGTATACGCTTGGATAGCCAGCTACTTTCAGAGCCACCGCTCTACTGCACGTATTTCTAGTGGTGCCCGTATGATTGCCTTTCACGGCCCCGAGGCTGCCCTGTCTTTTCATAACTCAGAAGCGAGATTGCTCATCTGTTCTAGCAAGGCAATTGATTGGCGTAATACTTTTGTGAGCACAGGAAGGGATGAAGATTTTACCGATGATAAAATGCAATCTCGTCAGACTAGTGGTTTGTTCCTTAGCATGAGATCCAGCTTTGTAACATTGAGGCATGATGACTGCTACGTGATTGAGTCGTATATCCCTCATAGGTTTAGTCGGCAATTTGGTTTCTACCAAGAGTGCCTGGTGAGGTGGAGCCCCAAAAGCAGGCCATAGAGGAGCGCTTGTTTAACTTGTTCAACTCGAGCATTCGCCAAGGAACCAAGTCTTCTTTCTTGATACCTCGTAGTTGTGCTAGCATCCATGCTCAGACTACTCCTGCTTTTGTGTCTTGGTGAAAATCAGTCTACTCTCTAACTTTTTCCTTGCGCTCTTCGAGTTTTCCAGACGTCTCTAGGACTCATGGCCATAGTAAGTCTAGAAAAAGAAAAGTGAATGGTTCCACTAGTTCACTGAAGGAGAAAGCTGCTAAGATCCCTATTGAGCCAGACGAGAAGCGTAAGCTTAAGGTCAAGTTTGCAAATAATTCTGCTCATCCCCTTCCAAAAGAAGTTGTTACGAAAGGTGGAAAAGATGATAGTGGGAGTGCTCCGAGTGGAAGTGGTAACCATGGGTTGTCTTCAAGCAAATGTATCGCTGAGGAATCAGTTTTTGATGACATCTTTGGCAGCGGCTATGATGAAGAATCACATCATGAGGAAACACAAGTAAGTTACTTACTGTTCTACCTCAGTCTCCTGTTTTTTTTTAAAGCATATTATTTTCATCTTACCTCCTCTTTGTTTTTTATTTTATTTATATATTTAGGGTGGCCAAGCTGAAATGGATATTGCTGAGGAGCTACGAGCCTACAACAATACATTTGCTTCCCCGGATCAAGAATTGATTGATGCCTCAAAGGATCCTATTATAATCCAAGCTGCAGCATGCATTTTGACTCGGGAGTCCATCAACATTACTGATGTGCCCCCTGCTTCTATTAAGCCACCCTCCTTGAATGTTCAAAATGTGATATCACAAGCTGAGCGACATGCTGCGAGCTATATGGTCAAGTCAATTAGGAAGAAGTTATTGGAAACTCCTTTGGATGAAGTCCATGACTTAAAGCAGGAATGTGAAGAACTTTTTCAATACATTATGGACAGAGGAATTTACATATCCAGCTTACGAGGCCTTGTTGACAAGTACCTAGAGTGTAGCTTGAAATTACATTCTCAACAGAAGAGGCATGCAGAGAAACCTGCTTTGAGCGGGCTTGAGGAGCAACTTTTGACAGCAGAATCATGTTAGAGTAGTGATGTGAGTCTTCGCCAAAAGGAAGAAGAGCGAGTCCAAACACTTGAGTGAGAGATGAAAGACATCCACCAAAAGCAAACTCGACTGAAGGAAGAACTCGCTGAGCTAAACGACAAGGAGAACAAGCTTGTGACAGTCATTGCAGATTTGAAGCACCTTCTTGAGGAGCAGACAACAACAGTGAAAGATTTGACCAAATCTCATACTTCTCTTGAGGTAAATGTTGCTGATGTCAAGCAAGTGGAGACTGAATTATCAACAGCAAAGAAGAGTTTTGAGGAGGTCCATGAGGCATTGAAGACCTTACAATGGGAGCCATAGCTTTTTTTTTTATCCTCCTTGCTCTTATTCATTATTTGTTTTTTTTTTTTTTTTTGGTTTTAGAGACTATTGAGATGTCTTAGTTTGTTATTGCATTTTTCTTTTGAAATAAATAGAACATAATCCATTTTGTTTGCAATAAAGAATATTTGCACATTTGATTTTTTTATAAGACCAAATGCCTCAATTTTTATTTTGTTTATTTTTAAGCCGTTCACAGTTTATACTCTTGCGGGGCCAGGAGTATTACAATGAATGTCTTTTATTTTTTTTGGTGGTGGGGCTGGACTTGAAGCATAGATGACTACTTCAAGCTGCCTACGTACCTGTGAAGCAAAGAAAGTCACTCCACAAGATCAAGCCAACGTAGTTCAATCAAACACTATTTTGTTTATATTTTTTTTTTCTTTTTTTTTTACATGAATATGCAGTTTATTCTCTTGCTTAGGAGTTTACATTGTGAAAGATTTCAAGGATAGTATCGCTTCAAGAACTTCCCGTTGATAGGACCTATGCGCAATCCATCAGCATCAACAATCTTATAAGCTCCATTTGTGTATACTTCCTGGACAACATACGGGCCATCCCATTTTGAGTCGAATTTGCTTCCTGTCTTGCGAGAGACAATGATGGGTCTCTTCACTGCAAGAACCATATCCCCGACTTGAAAAGAACGGACTCGCAGCTTCTTATTGAATGCACGTGTCAGGCGGGCTTGGTAGCACTCCAACTTTTGTTGTGCTTCAAGTCTTTTTTTCATCAAGTGCTTCTAATTCCGTCAGTCGAATCTTAGCATTTTCTTCCGCCGTAAGATCCTCTTGAATGGCTATTCTCAATGATGGGACTTGTATCTCTAATGGCAACACAGAGTCTACACCATATACGAGTGCATAGGGGGTTGATTGAGTTGGTGTTTTGTACGTACTACGATATGCCCACAATGCTTCACCAAGTTTCTCATGCCAATCTCGCTTATGCTTGGATACAACCTTACTGAGCAAAGTACAAAGTGTTTTGTTGAAAGCTTCAGCCAACCCATTAGCAGGAGCGTTATACATTGAGGACTTACGTTGTGCAAATTTGAACTTCTCACAGAGACTTGTCATCAATATGTTGCAAAACAGCGTGCCATTGTCTGTGATTATATAATGAGGTACACCATAGCGATATATGATGTAATTTCGAATAAAATCAACTACATTTTCCTTCTTAACTTCTCGAAGAGCAACTGCTTCCGCCCATTTGGAGAAATAGTCTGTGCCTGCGAGGATGTATGCATGGCCGGCTGAGGACATTGGCGTGATTGGACCAACAACATCGAGACCCCAAGCTTCAAATGGCCAAGATGTCATAGTAGGGTGCAACGGCTCCGGAGGCTGGTGAATGAAATTGGAATGATACTGACAGGCTTCACATCTTTTTGCAAACTCCATGGAATCTTGAACCATGGTTGGCCAATAATACCCCCAATCTTTTGATCCGATCTTGAAGTTTTGGACCAGCTTGATGGGCACCACAAACTCCTGAATGAGCCTCTTCGAGTGTTTTGACGGCTTCTTCATCTCCAAGGCACCGCAACCAGGTTCCAAGGAATGAACGCATATAGTGTGTTCCTTTGTAATAGATGAAGCGTGGAGCTCGCCGTCGAACTTCTGTCTTGTGCTTCGGATCATTTGGCAACTTTCCATGTTCGAGATAATCTATGAGTGGTTGACGCCAATCATTGGTGCTTATTTCATAAGCTGAGACTGCATTGGCACCTTCTTCTATTTCATCTTCAAGAGGCGTAACCACCCATCGATTGCAGACTGGGACTAACATGGTTTGTTCTGCCCCCAGTGCCAAAGTGGCTGCAAGATTGGCAAGTGCATCAGCCATCTTATCGGCACTCTGTGGAACATGCTGTAATTTGATGCTGTCAAATGTCTTCAACAACTGTGAAGCATGGCTGTGGTAAGGTATCAAATCCTCTTTCTTTACATCATAGTCATTAAGCAGTTGATGTATCACCAGTTTGGAATCTCCATACACATCAAGGTCATGGACCTCCATGTCCTTAGCCATTTGAAGCCAAAAATAAGCGCCTGGTATTCAGCGACATTATTGGAACATAGCTGGGTGAGAACAAAGGAGTATGTGAGTATATGTTTTTCAGGTGAAATGAGAATTACACCAGCCCCAGCACCATCTTGTCGTGCAGCTCCATCGAAGTACATCTCCCATGGTGGCAAGATGTCGATATAGAAGACTTCTTCTCCTGGTAGACCGTCTGAGAGTGCCCAATCTGACGGGGTTGGATGGTCTGCCAAGAAATCCGCCAAAGCTTGTCCCTTGATTGCCTTCTGAGAGACATATACCATGTCATGTTGACTTATGAGTATTGCCCATTTTGCGATTCGCCCAGACAATACTGGCCTTGACAAAATGTACTTGATGGGATCTGCTTTGGAAATCACCCGCACAATGTGTGCTTTCATGTAGTGCTTCAATTTTTGAATGGCAAAGATCAAAGCCAAACACATCTTTTCAATGGGAGAATAATTCAATTCTGCACCAACTAGTGTTCGACTGAGGTAGTATAAAGCTTTCTCTTTACCTTCATTGTTTTGTTGTGCACATAATGCCCCCAATGATCTTTCTTGAGCTGCGATGTAGAGAATGAGAGGCTCACCTGGAATTGGTGCCCCCAAGACTGGAGGTGTAGACAAGTATTTTTTGATACTTTTAAAGGCCTTGTGACATGATTCGTCCCATTCGAATGGAGCACCTTTCTTCATAAGATGACTGAAGGGATGGCATCGCCCAGCTAGGTTTGAGATGAAGCGTCGAATGGAGGCTAGTCTCCCTTGGAGTCCGCGCAATTCTTTGAGATTTTTTGGAGGTGGCATATCTTGGATCGCCCTGATCTTAGATTGGTCGATCTCAATTCCTCTATGTCTCACGACGAATCCCAAAAACTTTCCAGATGTGACGCCAAAAGCACATTTCATAGGGTTCATCTTCAACTGATACCTACGCAATTTTTCAAACACATCACGCAAGTGAAGTAAATAATCACCTCTCTTCTTTGATTTGACAACAAGATCGTCGACATAGCACTCAACTGTCTTGTGCATCATGTCTTCAAAAATCTTTTGCATTGCACGTTGATAAGTGGCTCCTGCATTTTTCAAGCCGAAGGGCATCACCTTATAGCAGAATATACCTTTGGGTGTGCGAAAAGCTGTTGCTTCTTGATCTTCTGGCGCCATCAGAATCTGATTATATCCTGCAGTGCAATCCATGAAAGACAAGGCTTCATGACCAGTTGTGGCATCAATCATTATTTCAGTGACTGGCAATGGGAAATCATCCTTGGGACAAGCATCATTGAGGTCCCTGAAGTCCACACACACACACAATTTTTCTTTATCACGGGGACGATATTTGCAATCCATGTAGGATATATGACTTCACGAATGAAACCTGCACCAATGAGCTTATTAACTTCATTTTCAATTTCAGGTATCAATTCAGGTCGGAAGCGTCGTTGAGGCTGCTTTTTTTATGAAACTCCTTTCTTTGTGGCTAGACGGTAAATTGCCACTCTTGGATCTAACCCGGGCATCTCGCTATAGCTCCATGCGAAGACATCCTTATACTCCATGAGTAGCTCAAGGTACGCCTTCTCTTCTTCGGGAGTGAGCAATGCACTGACAAAAATTGGTCGTGGCTCATCTTGAGTTCCAAGACTCAACTCTTTCAGATCATCTACTGTAGACTGACCTCCATCTTCAAGTGTTTTCGGAGCCTCAGCCGTTTCTACTTTTTCGTCCTGGGTCCTGGCTTCACAAACCGTGACATGACTGCAAGAGGCCACATCATCTAACTCTTCATTCAGGACAATAGGGGGCTTTTGATTTGTGAGAACTATAGTATGGCCTCGCACAGTAAGAGACTTGCCCACCTTTACTTCCAAAGTTGATAAACGCTTCATTCGAGATGGTATGGTACTTCTGACCTCCTTCTCCAACTTGAATTCGTCTTCCAATTTTATTGCATCCTTCCGTCGCCATTGTTGTTTGGAATTAACTTTGCTTCTTCCAATCCGACTGAAGACAGTTCTATTGCACTGTGTGTCTTTTCCCAGTCTGTTGAAGACGCTCCTTTTAGATGAAGATGGTGCTGCATTTTTGCATCGTCCACTTAATCGTTGAAAGATCGGAGTTGATGACGGAGAATTTTCTCGACCTTCTAGCCTGTCAAACACCGAGGATTGTGGTTAAATCGAAGTAGGCTTGATCCTGTCAAAGACAGATTCCATCCTGACTGGCAAAGTATTTTTCCCTTCACTTTCCTCCAACTCTTCAATTACAATGTATTGTGTTGCTTGTACTGGTTTTCGTCGTGCTGTTATTCTAACTGGCTTAGATTCCGTGAATCCCAGGCCAACTTTCTTCACCAAAACACGCTCTCCTTGCTGCTGGAGGTTTTGCTGAGTTTCATTGAGGCCATACGCTTTAGCTTCTATGACCTTTCCCATAGGCTCTGGATTAGGAAAATCGTATCCAGAGTTCTCCATAAGCTTATAAGCAACTGGGTCGAAGCCTTCTCTTCTCGAACTTGGCATTTCTGATGACTTCTCGAACCCTAGAAGTGGCACGCTGCTTATTTTTGAGTCATTTTCACCTTGCTTTGATGTAGGTTTCGTTTTTCTTCATCACTCCTACATTGTGCAAAAGGAGATTGACCTTTCTTACGCCTGGATATTGGAATATAGCGTAGCACCGGCATTGTTGAGCTAGACTTGGCTTCAGCTTCTTTCAAAGAGACCTTTTCATCCTTATTTTCATCGATCTCTATGAGCTCTGCTACTACAAGTTTATTTGACCGAGCATCCTCCTTGATTGGCTTTTGTTTGACAACGATACTCTTTCCTGTAGATGCAATCTCTATCGGCATGACCTCCTGAGGCTCCTGCTGCTCAATATAGAACTTTGCATCGACAAAATGTGACTCAGCTTCAGAGAATGGGTTCACATCTGCACTTAGCTTTTTTCGCCATTTCTATAGTATTTGAGGCACTGATGTAAGGTCGATGCCACAACACCATTTTCATGCATCCAGGCCCGTCCTAGCAACAAGTTAAATGATGTCTTCGAGTCAATAATATGGAAGATTGTGGTTGCCATCATCTCCCCTATAGACAAATCGACTCTGATCATACCAATAGCTCGTTGACCTCCTAAATTGAATCCATGTATCATCAGGCGGCTTTCGGACAAATCCTCCATGGTGATCTTCAACTTCTCCATAGTAGCCTTAGGCATGATATTGACCGCAGATCCTCCATCTATAAGAATGCGGTTGATCCTTTGTTTTCGAATATACCCACAAACAAAGAGAGGTCTGTTATGGGGTTTTGACCCCAACATAAGATCAGCATCTGTGAATGCCAAGGCTGCGCTACATGCTGCACATGGATCAGGATGGTTGTCATAAATTCCGTGCTCAATATTTTCCTTAGATGTATAATGAGTAGGATTTTCTATAGCATGTGCAAGAGCAAATCGCATTTCTTCCGAGAGGGAAAGAGCTTGTCGCCACCCCATGCGAGATGGGACTATTTCCAATAATGCAAGTATTTTGGCGTCTCTCACAGGGTCCTTCTCATGATTGAGACCTTCTTTGGGAAGGTGACTTTGTTCACCTTGCTTCTTTTCTCCTTCCACCACATCACAGGTCACCATATTGACTGAGACTTCACCGAAGTACTCTTGAGGGAAGAATTCGTCCAAGGTGATGGGCATTCGTGCTTCCTGTTCAAGGAGATAAATAGGTAAGACACCATGTTTGCTAACTGGTTTCGTCTTCTTCTTCGCCTTAGAGCGTCTGGGTTGTTTCCTTCTTTGTTGCCTTTGTCTGTATCGAGGAGGTTGCGACTTTGGCATCACCTTCTTTTTTGGCTTTCTTCTTATGACTAAAGTCTAGCCTTCCTCTTCTTCTTCTTCATGAGGTATGGGAAACGAATCTGAATACTCATGATGTGACATGCATGACAAATCCACCGCTTCCACCATGACTGGCTCCAGACTTCCAAACTGAATGAGTCTCATTTGCTTCCTTTGGTCGTTGTATGGGGAAGCCTGCAAAGTGACTGAAGCATGATTTGATTCCACCATATCATCAAGATCTAGAACAATCTTCTCGCCAATGGCGAGTTGCATGATCCTTTCCTTCAGCGTAATGCACTTTTCAATAGGATGGCTTACTAAACGGTGATAATGGCAATAGTTCGGATCCGATGTTCTCCCTACCTCTTCTGGTCGTTTGGACTCGGGCAATTCTATGATTTTCTTCTCGAGCAAATCCTCCAACATTCCTACTAAGTCAGAATCTGGGAATGGATACTTCTTAGCCTGCAGTTCTTTTAGTGTTAGTCTATCTTTCTTACCATTCTTGGTGAATGACCCTTTCTTTTGTTCATTCTTTGGTTTTGCAGAAATCTTCGCAGGAGCAGACGTCGTGGTGACTGAAAAAGACTACTTTGTAGAACTCTTGAAAGGCTTGTCAGTTTTCTTGAAGTCCTTCTTCTCCTTCTTGTACTCAGAAGAACTTTCATCCCGGTTGGCGATAATAAGCTCCATATCATGGGCCCGCGTTGCCAATTCCTGAAAAGATTTAGGTTTTATACCTTGCATAATGTACAAGAGATCCCATTTCATACCTTGAATGCACATCTCCACAGCGGAAGTTTCTGACAAGCGATCCTTGCACTCCAGACTCAGAGCGTGCCATCGGTTGATGTAATCAACAACAGGCTCATCCTTCCATTGTTGTGTCTTGGTTAACTCCGTCATGTTTACGATGCGGCGTGTACTGTAAAATCTGTTCATGAATTCCTCCTCCATCTGGTCCCAACAACTGATGAATTCTGGTGAAAGATCTGTGTACCAGTCGAAGGCGATTCCTTTAAGGGAACGCACAAACTGCTTAACCAACAAATCTCCTGTGGTTCCAGCGTTGTTGCAAGTCTCCACGAAATATGCTATATGCTGCTTAGGGTTGCCCTTGCCATCGAATTGTTGAAATTTTGGAGGTTGATAGCTACTTGGCATTTTCATCTTGTCGATCCTCTTGGTATACGGCTTTATGTAACGGTGATTGCCATGAGAATCTCCGACCAATTGCATTTTGATAGCAGTGGCAATCATATCCTGGATTCTTTGAGCAGTTAATGAACCACCTTGTGGCTTTCCACCCTTTGAGCTTTGTTTGGATCCGCGGCTTCGATCGCTGTCGGCGTCCGAATCACTTTCATTAGGGCGTTTTCCAAGCTTCTTCTGCAACGCAGCAATCTGGGCATCTTTCTCTTCTCCATCCTTCATCATCCTTTGGATGAGATTCTTCATTTCGATCAATTGTTCTTCGAGTGTTTTGGCTTCATGTACCATGACAGTAGCAACATCGGGTTCTGAGGCCTGAATTGCTTTGAACAGATGCAGAATCGACAAAATGTGATGAAGGTGAGGAACCACTGCTACTATCATCATCGTCGGCCACGTTCAATGGTTAGAAGAGGGGGTTTGAGGAGAACCCTTCGAACAGAGCATCATCTGATTTCTCATGTGTGAAAGGGCTTGAGTTGAGCATAGGAACTTCATGCGCTCCAAGGAAAAGTGGTGCCATGGATGATTCTGAAGTGAATGAAACGCCTGGCTTAGTGAGCAATTTGGTAGGTATAGATGCCGCACGCAGGTTGGAAGCAACACTCTCGATAGCAGCTTTCTTCGTACCTCTAGTATGAATACCAAGGGTTACATCATCAATAAAATCACCAAGAGTCATGGATCTTCGCTACAATTGATCAGTTTTCTCCACATCAGGATGAGAGATGTTCTTCTTTGGTGCCATTGCTTGGAAAAGATTTGAACTTGTGATTGAAGAAAGAGATGAGTGGTAGAGATAGTCCCACCGAGCGTGCCAAAAATTTGTAAACACAAATTTTAGATGTCTGCAAAATAGAATCAAATATGTGAAACAAACGATAAATTTTATTAATATAAAAATTTGAGTACAATCTCTAATGTATCCACTGATTCGATCTCCAAAAGAATGATTTGACTTTGATCTTAAATGAGGGCCTCCGGGCTTGATCTCCTTCAAGTATGATCGTCTAGAATAGAACGGCTTTGATGCTTGTTGTTCTTCTTCTAGGTTGAATGTGTGGTTTGGATGTGCAGACTTAGAGAGTCTCTGGAGCAACTTTCTCTCTTTCTCTCTCTCTTTTTGAGTCTTCTGTTTTTCTCCTTGTCGGATCTGGAGTTTGATTTCTTCTTCTCTGGAGAGTGAAGAGGAGAGCTCTATTTATAGATTTAGGAGAACCCTAGGGTTTCCACTTATCCTGCCTCTTGGGCCTTATGGACATAACCTTTTCATTAGCCCATCTTTCATTTAATGGGACATTCACCCAATAATAAATGATTAATTAAAATAGGCCTAATTTAGTGATAAGCCCAAATTAATTAAATTTGATGATCACCCATTAATAAAAGTCAACATTTGACTTTAAGACTTTAATGGGTCAATTAAATGTATGACGTGGCACATAATAAAATTTTCATGTCTACAATTGTGCTGCCAAATTCATCTCTTGAAATAGTCAACAAGGATGAGCATTTTGGCAATGCAATAAAAGGGAACCAGGAGGTTCAAAGTGAGGAGGAAATTTGCTGGCCTGGGATTTCATCACCCACTCAACCTCATGATGGGTTTAGTCCCATGGGCATCCTTCAGGAGGTAGAAAATGGCGCAAGTATGGATTGTGATCAGACATTTTCCCACCCACTGATTATTATAAGGAGTTATTAAGTATGGATTGTAAGAGGCTTTTTGTCATGACAATTTAATTTAATGTTACCGTTGTTCACCAAAAAAAATGGCGCAAGTTGGTTCTTGTTAACAAGTTGATTTTCATTTAGTCGTATATGTCTTGGTGTTGGTTTCTTCTTTTGGTAACATTGGTCTTTTGTTAAGTGTAATGGAAAAAAAGTTGTTCACAAATTAGCCCATTTCCAACCCTAGGAAATTGGTCAACGTTGATATGTTGGTGTTATATGCTGAAAACTAGGTGGGTGATATATTTTGGGAGAAATATTGATGATAATAATGTAGAGATGAGCAAAGGGAAGTTTCATAAAATGGTCAATTGTTATTACATGGATAGATTTTCCATTTCTTTTTTTTTCATCTACATTGCAACATCATGTATTTAATATGTATACATGATGTATGTCGGTTACTATGAGATATTTTCTTTAATTTTATCTATATGATTCTACTTATTTACTTAACTAAAATAAGTAGATACTAGGTAGTAAATTTTTCTAGACTCGTTTTTTTTTTTTTTTTTTTTGATTCAAAAGAGGCTACACCAAATAAACTAAATAACAGAAAACAAACACAACAAAAACCAAAAACACACCCAACTATGGAGGCACTAGGCGTGTTAAAGCCACCCCTTGAACATCCTCCTCTAAAATTCTAGCAAGACTAACAGGAATAAAATCAACAAACAAAGTTCTACTATCTTGAGCGACTCCCTTATTGGCAAGCCAATCCGCCGCACGGTTTCCTTCTCGATAATTATGGACTACTTTCACCTCCCAATCTGTCTTCAAGAGCAAGGCCCTGCACTGCATTATATCATGGACATAATTTACCGCTACTGGAGCTTTGTTGTTCAGCATTTGTACACATGTTAAGCTATCAAGCTGGACTTCTAGTTTGCTAATCTGAAGCTCATTAGCTAGCTCAAGACCCTTCCTCACTGCCATGATTTCAGCTTTGAGCGCAAGACAATGACCAAAATTCAAAGAGAAAGCTGAGATGAAATTCCCTAAATGGTCCCTGATTATAACACCTCCACCCGCAGCTCCAGGCGAGCCTTTGGCTGCCCCGTCACAATTGAGTACATACCAGTCCACCTGAGGCGCTTGCCAAGCCACGAACTTCTGTATTTCTAGACTCATTTGTACTATATATTTCTATACATTTCACAACAACATTTACAATGCACATCATCTAGATTTTTCTAGCACTAGTGGGAAAAACTGTAACTCATCCGAGCAAATCGGGCTTAACCGACCCGGAAATGAACCGGGTCAGTTAGGAATGGGGCAATAGAAGAAAGTGAATTGATCTGGTTCACCACCCGATCAATTATAAGGCTATGTTCTGTTCAACTTATTTTAACTAATTTCAGAAAAAATAATATAAGATAAGTTCAGATAAGATAAGATCAGATAAGATAAAATAAGTTGACTAAAACAATTAACTACAATAGACAACACAATAAACTTGAACATAAGTTCAGATAAGATAAGATAAGATAAGTTCAGATCAGATAAGATCAGATCAATAAGTAAAAATAAATTAAATCAAACAAAGTCTAACTCAACTGATCCGGTTAATGGGTTAAAACTGCATCAGTTGTTCAAATAATTGATCCCGTTTTAATCCATTAGCCGAATCAGTTGAGGTTAATCGGAAAAAAAATTGCACCAATACAAAAGAAAAACACAAAAAAAATTAAAATAACAAACGAAAACTTATCAATACAAACTTACCAAAGAAACTGATACAAAAATACAAAAAAAAATGAAAATACAAAAAGTGAGATTGCAATATTCCATCAAAACCCCAACGTGCAATATTAAGGGAAAAAAATAATAACTTTAGACCCATATATGTATCTGCCTATTTGAGTATCTTATGATGACAATTACCTCCGCTCTAATTGGTCCGGATCGAAATAGAATAAAGAATGAGTCTAAAATAAAATATTTCAATCCCAAATTTTTTCTAAGCCGTTTTAGTAACCCATTTCGAAAAAAAAAATTATAAATAGATTTATAAAAGTCCACTTTTTTAAACGTTTTAAAATAGTTTGTACAAAAGCCCACTTTGAAAACTTTTTAAAAATAGTTTTATGAAAGACCATTTTCTAAAATCCATTTTCTAGCTCAATTTCATTAATAGAATTAATTAATTAATTATATTAATTAGTTATGTTAATTATCTGAAATACTTTCAAAAATATATTTTATAAATATATTTTCTAAAAATTCATCTTAATCTAAAGTACTTTCAAATATCTTTTGAAACTTCTAAAATATGTTAGTTACCTATTGCTTCCCTAATACCTAAACATTATATAACACCTCCCTAGCCGCCCTCTCTCTTTTTTCTCTCTCAAACCCTAGCCTCCCCTACCCTTTCTTCATCAGTTAGGGGCTGCCATGGATGATTTCATCCATAGTAAGCCCCTTTTCCCCTTTTATTTTCAATTTTTAGTTCATTTATTATTTCTTGTTTTGTTGAATAAATTAGTCTCTCTTTATGAGATTTTTTCAAACCCTATTATGGGGATTCTAGTCTCTGTTGTGGGGATCTCCTTCTCCCCTATGGGAGTTGTGAGTATGGTTTTTTGGTCTTTAGGTATGAGAAATTGTTCTCATTGGTTGAAGTTCGAGACTCAACATGAAGGTATTGGAATCTCGAATGCGGACAACGTGGCTCGATCAAGAATGCTCTTCCCAAACTATGTCAGAGTGATAGACTTCCTCATCAATAGCTGCTTGATTTAGCAAATACAAGGGGGCTGCGCTGTATTGCTCGATCTGGTTCATTGGAGCCGGTTTTCAAAGAAGTCAATCGGATCTCTAATTCGTGAATTTCTAATGATCGCTGTGTTCTGCGGGTTCGAACCGACGAATAGAAGTTTTGCAGACTCATGCCCCCATCGCCGTCGGGCTGCTTTCAAATCAAATCCTTGTTGTAGTTTCTTCGAATACGAATTTGATTTAACCTTGTTTGATTGTATCTTGTTTTTCTTTAATACATATCGTAGATGTTGCTTGGCCTTCAATTAATGAAATTTTTCTCCCTAATTCATATGCCTAAATCACATTTCCCGCATCATCATTCTAATTCTCTCGCCTAGCTAATTCTCTCACCTATTCACTAATTTCGCTGGTCTCCTTACCCAATTCTCTAGCCTCATTAATTATCCTCATCACCATCCTCTAAACTCCACGCCAATTACCCGCAACTCTCAATTCAATTTCACGCCTATACCTGGTTCAATGTTCATCACCTACAATTCATATTTCATAGTACTACACTTCCTAATACCCATGCAGCATTATCTCATCATCATCACACGCCTAACAACAGCAAACATCCTCTTACATAACCTAAACTTGCACCTTTACATCATTACCACCGCATGATCATCATCTCTTAAATTGTCTTCCTCACACGATACTCAACGCAAGACACGAGATTTCTAAGTCTCATTCAATATTCGATCCAAGGTAGTGCAAATAAACGATTCAGAAGGAGGTATAATTTCTCAGGGTCAATTAAATTAACAATCTTTCTTTTCTTATTTTTAATTATTTTTATTGAAGTTACTAACTTTCTCTCAATGATGTAGATTGTTAACGTATTTCTACGACTGTACATAGTTATAAACTAATTCCCTACGCATATTGTAGGCGTGTTTTTGTTTGCCTACACGATGTGAGCGCGTATTTGACTACCTCATTAAAGGGTTTTATGAAAAAAAAAAAATTAAGTTGCCCACAAGTCTTTAAAGGAAGACTCATAAAACTAATTGTGTAACACCCCGTAATTTTCACTCTTTATTTTTTTGTGTTTGTTTACATTAAAATGATATTTTTCGTAAAAATAAAAAAAATTATTATTTAGATTATTTTGGAACGTGTTGTGAAAATGTGTATATATATTTATATGCTGTGATATATTTATATATACATTTATTTTAAGTTGTTAGTTATTTATTTTAATGGTTATATTAATTTCGTTATTTGTTTAGGCGTTTAGGATGCTGTTTTATCGCGTAGCGTTTTTGTAACAATGTTGGACCGATTTGAGTGATGAAATGTTGCATCGCATGTGGCGTGTTAATGTGTTTATTATATTTATATTTATATTTATAATATAATTTCTTAGAGTTATTTTCATTATTAAGTATTTTCAAAGTTTAGGCGCGATTTAGGAATTTATCGATTTATCGCGCGACGGACTTTTGATGCATGGACCTTTGATGACTTGGGCAAATCTTCTTGGTGTACTTGGGCTTGGACAGCCAGCTATGGGGAGGGAGAAGGAAGAAGTTTCTCCTCTTTTATTTCATTTCTTTCAATTGGTGACTCTTGGTAGATTGTAACCCCCAAAACCCCCCCTAATCATTCTCCTAAACCCTTCATTTTTTTTCCTTTCCATAAAATTCTGATTTTTATTAAAAGAGGTTTAGCATCATTTGCATTTAACCCTCACCGTTTTCAAGAAAAGAAAGAGAGAAAAGGAAGAGGAAAAGAATAGAAAGTTTCAACCCGGTTTTTCCTGTCACACATTCACGAAAATAACCATAGCCGGAGATCTAACCGTTGGATCGTCTTCAAATTTGTACAGAACGTTTATAACGTCTTGTTCTACACTTTGACCGGAGCGATTTAGAATCTGAGCTTTTTATCACCGGGAATCATGGTCGGAACAGAGCAGTGTGAAATGAAATTTTTCAACGTTCAAGAATGCCTAGTGACTGGTTGCTTCAATTCTCGTTCGTTGTGTCTTGGGGTTAGAAGAGGAATTAGATTATATGCGTAGCTCTTAACTATCTCTTTAGACTCAGCTCTCCTCCCGACGTTCCAGGTAACTAGTAGTTATCTTAGAACGCTAGAGATTAGAGTATTATTCGGTATTAGATTATTATGCTAGGAATTATTTAAAATACTTTTTGAATGAAATTATTGACGAAATTTGACATGAATATACTTGATGCATGCTGTGTGAGTACTGTAAAGAGAAAAATAATTTTTCGTATGATTTTTGGTATTTATTTGATTTAATTGGTGTTTTGTGCGTTTTTGGCTAAATTGTATAATAATTATTAAACG
The DNA here is from genome assembly GCA_947646795.1 of Beta lomatogona. Classification (NCBI taxonomy): domain Eukaryota; kingdom Viridiplantae; phylum Streptophyta; class Magnoliopsida; order Caryophyllales; family Amaranthaceae; genus Beta; species Beta lomatogona. The sequence goes on from CANSNZ010001289.1 coordinate 2,592,465, forward strand.
AACGTTAAAATTTCTGAAATTATTTTTATTAGATCATGTTATATGCGTAATATGGATTCCATTCCTTAGAATAATTTTTTCCTACTGTATACTTGTTTATTTAATTGATATATCTGTTTTTGTAATTTCGTTTCTGTCAGTATATAAATCATGGAAATTATTTCTAGAGGCTGAAAAATTCATTTCTTTGTATATTATGTATGTACGTGAGTTTATGCATGTTTTGTAAATTTTTGGTAATTTTTGGGCGTTTATTTATATTTTTAGTTATTATATTGGCTTTATTGAGTAATCTGTATATTAACTTTTAAAATTACTTTTGGAGTCCGAAAATTATAAATAAAATTAGTACCATGTCAGTAGAGCCATTAGGGTCATATGATAATTGTTTTGTGATTTTACTGCTCGAACTTATTAGTTTAATAATTATTATTGTGTTTTAGTTGTGAAATTGAGGATACTCTTTTAAATATTTGAGAGCTTGTTAATTAGAAATAATTTGTGATCTTTTATGTTCTTGGATGCTGGTGTTTAGTAGGTTGATGTAAGTATTATTGGTATCATTATGTTTATGTTTGATTTATGTAAAAATGATTAATTGTGTACTATTCATTTATTTAATAAGCCTTGGAGTTAATTGGTGATGCATTTTTTATTGATGTTGTTAGTGCTGTAAAAACTATTTCACTATCATTGTTGATGCTTAGTGATGTTTAAAGTATAGTGGTTGGAGATATTTGTTGTAAATTTGTTAGTTACTACTTTGAAGATTTTTGAAAAAATTACTTTTGATGAATTATGGGTATAAGGCCGGGTGGCATCCCTTTTGACGAATATTTTTGAGATAAATGATACTTTGATGATATTTATGATTTTATTTTGAGATAAGAACATCCGGTGGGATAGATGTAGTCCCCGGTGAAGAACATGCCAACCACCTGGTTTGCGAACTAGGGGTACACCTAGGTCAATTGTTGTCGTCCGAGAGGTCAGGGAGTTCTGCGTGTTCTACCCCCGCATCGGGAGTTTGGCCATTCTTAGACACGGGCGGTGGGGAACGTAAGCCCATAGACCGACTCGGAGATTGCGATCCGACAAACCTTAGGAAGTGAATTGTGATTCACTAGCGTTCGGTTTCTGACTCAATAACTTGTTTTACCTATATTTTATTTTTATAAAAGTACTCTTGAGATGATTTATTTATTTTTATCCAACTCACTTGCTATTTATTATTCATTTGCGTTATTTGTGAGTTATATGGAAGTGGATGCATATTGTAGTTGACTTGACTTTATGCTTTCCTTTCTTATTAATCTATGTCTGAATCATGCTTTGATTTCTTTTGTTCTGGGAGAACTGCTAGTTACTCCCCACTGATTGTGGATATTTGTTGTATATTTTGCAGGTTTTGTTGATGGGGATTTTCTTTGATTTTGGGCTCGGGTTGAGATGCGAGAAATAATCTATTAGGGGTTTTAGTTCTAGACTTCTCTTTAGTTTGAGATAGTTTTCTCATTTCGATTTTAATCTAAGTAATTAATTTACTTATAGTACTTACTTATGTTTGTTTTTATCACTTAGTTATTTAAACACTATTCTTGTAGTAGTGACATTCCCAGAAGACGATGTTTCCGCCATCGTCCTATTAATACTATTATTATTTCTTTCTTTTCCGCTTTGAAATTCTGGGGTGTTATAAATTGGATATTGGAATACCGTACATAGAGACAACTTAGGGCCTTATCCAATGTAGATTTCCCCGTCATGACTCCATAGTTGGTCATTGAGCCAAAAATTGAGTTTGAGGTGAGGGTACGAAGATGATCAGGAATCACGTTCGCCCAATGTTGGCCTCTACTTAATACGATTCATAGACAAGTTTTATGCAATTAAACAACCAAACAATAGATTTCAACACCCTAAAAAAGATTAGTCTAGTTTGTTTCATTAAACACATAAAAATAATACTACTTTTTTAATGACATATTATTAAGCAATCATATTACTGGGTTCCTAGCAGGTTGTCCATATTATCTTATTTAACGTTATAACATTTATTTAGGTCTTCATTAACAATAATATACAAGGTGGAAAATATTGCAATCAATCATCAAAAAATAAATATACATGAATAAAAATAAGTAAAGAAAATATTGCAGGGAGTAGTTGTAATACATAACTATTTACAGTCGCAGTAATATGTTAACAATCTACATCATCATGAATAGGTAAAGAGTTCTTCCTGAAAGACTTGTTGACGACTTCAAAAACGTTTTCTTTTAATAAAACCCTTCAATGAGGTAGTCAAATACGCGATCAAATACTCCAATTAGGCTTATAAAATCCTAATGGAGAAGAAAAAGAAGAAAAATGGGGTCCAAGTAGCAAAGGATGGTCTAGTAAGGAATATCCCAATGGCTAATATGATGTTCATTCTTCGAAATCATTTTTAAGGAGTTCTTTAGTTGTTTTTGTTTGATCTTGTTCTCTAATTAGTTTGCTGTTTTTCAGTCGTTAAGCTTGGGTGTTGTTAATAGTTTATTTGCTTTGGCAGTTGTGTGAGGTTTTTTTTTCTTTTTCTTGTTGTAATGTTGTCTAGGGGTTTTAGTTGTGTTTGGAGCTTTTGGTTTTGGCCTTTTTGGTGTTTGTCTTGTTGTTCAAAGGGGTTAGTCTTGGCATTTCCATGTATGCTTTTATCTCTGTTATGAGTTTAATGAAATGAAATAAATCAAGAAAAAAACACGTGCTCACACCGTGTAGGCAATAAAAACATGCCTATAATAATGAAGAAGTAATAATTTAGAAATTGCAATTGCCAAGAAAAAACAAAAGAAAGTACAAGAAATAAAAAAATATTACAAGAAATGATAAATTACCACAAACTAAAAATTAGGAGCGGGGCAAGTAAAAAAACTAAAATTAGGGGCAAAGCAAGTAAAAAACCGGAAAGTATATCTGGAAATTACAAATTACAAGATAAATTATAAGAAATGATATATTACGAGATAATTTATGAGAAATGATAAATTATTACGAAAGAAATAAAAGACGAAAATTTAGAAAAAAGAAAAATCAATTATTCTGGGAACCTATAGCGACGACGCTTCTTCTAAGTATTGATCTTTTGCCACCTTGGTTGCATTAGGGAGAGATAAAAGTGGTAATTTTCGCCACCATGATTGCGTTGAGGGCCTTACCTTCTCTGTTTCGCGTTTCTTAGCTTCTTCGTTTATTTCAAATCTAACATTTCTTGGCTTCTTCGTTTCTTCTTTGCTTCTTCCTTCGCATTTCTTTGCTATCGCCCAAATCTAGGTTGGGAAATGTGAAAGGTCACCAGCGATGAGAGAGGAGAGAGAGGATATATGAGGGTGAGGAGAGTCAGGGGTGGCAATTTAGGGTTTGGAGGAGAGTGGAGAAATGAGGAGGATTGGGGACTTGGGGGTGGCAGGTTAAGGTTTTGAGATGAGTGTCAGGAGGGATTAAGTGAGGAGAGAGAATAGAAATGAGAAAGGCCGAGAGATAATGAAGTTGCTCCTTGATTTTCTTTGCCAAAATTGGTAATCTCATTATTTTTCATGGTCCTGCAATGCTTGCACAGTCCAGTCCAGTCCATGTCTGCATTTGCATATAGTTAGTCCCATGTCTCCATCATGATCAAGTCTATACCAGTCCAAAACCCATAACCATTCTCATTTCAAAATCACTTTCCATTTTCATTTTCCATTTTCATTTCCCATTTTTATTTCCATTTCCACTTCCATCTCCCATTTCTCATCTCCATTTCTCATTTCGAAAGCGTTATTTCTAAAAATTCACGAGGTCCATTCGATTTCTGTTCAGGACGGATCGTGAGATTATAACTTGGGAACATCCAAAAGACAAGGTCAACCTACTCCTAGACTCGTCAAATGCATCCTCACATTTTCAGACGAATCCTCCGACTCTTCTAAATCATCATCTAAAATGGGGGACACTAATGAACGGCTCAGTGCCATTATGGCCCAACTTCAACTGATGAACTCACGTCTTGAGGACCAAGACAAAGAGATTAAGGCACTGAGGGAGAAGCTAACTGCAGAGGACGAGCAAGGCGACACTCCATCACCAATCAAGACCAACATAGATTTGAGGTTTGAAAAACTCGAGCAATTGATCCAGTCAATTCCTGCGCTCGAGGGTCATGCTCATGGCCATGACATCATTGATCCTAAACTAAGGGAGAAACTCCCTAAAAAGGTAACATTGGGTGACCTCCCAAAATTCAAGGGGGTCGAAGACCCGGATGACCACTTGAGAGCGTTTTCCATCTCTATGGCTCACAAGGGCATGAGCAAGGACCTGTTGGCTTATGTCTTTCCTTTAACCTTGGATGCACATCCATCCAAGTGGTTCAGGTCACTGAACAAGGCCAAGCTGAATGACTGGGACTACATCAGAGAAGAGTTCCATAAACAATACATCTACAATACTCAGCTTCCCATTGGCCTTCGTGAGTTGGAGTTAACTAAACAAAACTCCAACGAAAACTTCATCACCTTCCTTAACAGATGGAGGGATAAAGCTGCACAAATGATTAACAGGCCATCTCAGGAGGATCAAGTCCAACTGGTGATCCGTAACCTGCAGCCGAAGTATGGCGATCATATCAAGTTCCAACCTATAGAGTCTTTCACGAAGCTCTATAAGGTAGGCCTGCTGATTGCAGAAGAGGTACAGGCCAACAAAAATAAGGGTTCCAACAACAACAACTCTTTCAAGAAGAGTAACAACAGACCTTCTAGCTCCAAAGGCAATGAGGTCAATGCCATAGCTGCTGAAAAAAGAGGCTATTAAAAGCCTCATAGAACATTCGCACCTTTAGGCATGTCCTTAGAAGAAGCCTTCACTAGTCTTCATGCAAGCGGGGCACTTCAGCCTATTGGCCCTACTCCAGATCCTGCTCCCGAGAATAGATCCAAGAGGTAGGATCCAAATGCCTACTGCAAGTACCACCAAGGGAATGGACATCCAACATCTGCGTGCTGGACCTTAAAGAATCACCTGCAGGATATGGTTGAAGACGGTAGATTGCCAATTCCACCTGCAGCAAAAGTCAGCAATAGTCGTAACCCTTGGGCAGCACCTGAATAATGTCGGGGCTTAGTCATTTAATGCTAGTTTTCTAGGTTGAGTCGGAGAGTCCCTCCTCTAGCTCCTTCATTTTCCTTCTTGTCGAGTTTATGTCATTTAGGTTTTATTTCTGATTAATAAAAGAATTTCACTTTCATTTTCATTTGCATTTGCATTGGCCTTCCATCATTTTATATATGCTTTTAACTCAATGATGAAACTTAAATCACCTAATGAACTTGACTAATAATAACAAAACAAGATCTAAAAATAAAAAAGAGAAGAATAAAAAAAAAGAGGACATACTTTGGGTTAGGAGTTATTCCCATTTCCCTTTTATTACCTTTCATAAGCCATCCTCATACAACCAAGAAAAAAAAACAAAAATCCTTTAAACCATCATCTCCATGACACATAGCCAAATAATCCCTCCATTAACTAAAGCTCCACAAAAATCCTTCAAGCTTTCCAAAACCCTAAACCAAACTTGTGTGCAAGCCTTACTACATAAAAAAATATCGATGCTAGGCAAAACAAAAAGTGAAGTGCTAAAAAAAAAAGAAAGAGCAAAAGCAAAAGAAACGCACAGGACAAAAAGAAAAGATTCAAAAGAAAAAGCCAAAGGCAAATAAATAAAAGTCAAGATAGGGGGCTTGCGCACAAGTTCTACCCCTCATTCAAATCCTTCAATCCATCAAAACCATGGCCTATATAATCCAAATCCATAATCCTTACATTAGCCTTTAACCTTTCAACCTTTCAACCTTTCATCAACCCTAACTCCTTTTTCAAGGTATGTCCAAGCCCGCTTGGTTGAAAACCTGAAAGGGCGACCTACGCAAAAGTTAGGGCACAAAATAATAATAATAATAATAATAATAATAATAATAATAATAATAATAATAATAATAATAATAATAATAATAATAATAATAATAATAATAATAATAATAATAATAATAATAAAAGACATTAGATCCAGAACTACGAATGGCCTGATTCCGCAAGGATACGTAGGAATCGTCATCGCGAGGTCCGACCGCTTCAACAAAATAAAATTAGTCATGGTCTAATGATTTGACTTTCTAGAATTTAGGAGCATACTCTTTCTAGATCCTGACATAGACTCGAGTCTGCACCTAGCCTCGTTAAAGCCTTTTCCCACCTACAATCATTTGAGTCACAAATTTGAACCTTTTTAATTTTCAATCCAAACTCTCCTTGCCCCTGAAGGACTCTCCGACAATTCCATGGTTTATGGCGATATTTGACTTTGCCTATATCAACTTCCCAAAGAAGAATCCCCAACACAATCCCCAGTGAAAACTTTCAATGTTCAAGACATAGCAACTACGCTTCAATATCAGATCAAGTGCATTTCGATTAACACTCATGCCTAATTCAAGGCAAGCTCACCCGAAGTGGGGGCTTCCTATGTGTGGTGGTTCCTCCAAGTCAAGTCAAACTCCCGAAGAGTTGTAATCCGCGGACCTCGTTTACGGACCCCGATAATTTACTAAAAACAATTTTCGAAAATCATTCTATCTATTTTTTATCATTCTATCATTCTCACTTCTCCCAGCCTTGCAAAATCCTGACCTTACATTTGCATTTCACATCTTCTAGCTTTGCAATATCCTGACCTTGCATTACAGCCTTGCAAAACCCCGACCTTGCATTGCATTTATTCTAGTCTTGCATAATCCTGACCTTGCATGACGTGTCATCCCTTAGCTTTGCATAACCTTAATCCTTGCATTGCATCTCATGCATCCTTGGAGAGTCTAAGTTTGCATTATTGCACCATTATGTGCTTATCTGAGTTGTTTGCACCTATCTGCTAACATCTTTCCCTGCAGGTAATCATATTGCTTGTAGTTATTGTCCTGCATACTAAGTTTGTTTTGTGGAGACAGACGTATATAGATAAGTTCTAAACTGCAGAGCATTTAGAATTGTTCTCCGTCCCGACACCGTATACTTTGACTTTTGATTTCCTGAACCTCGGTCAAAGTGGGGGATCCTGTAGACACATAATCGTGTCTCCCCATTTAGTACCCTATGATGACTAATACCCTACTCCAATTGGCCCGGATCGAAGAAAGAATAAAGAATGAGACTAAAATATAATATTTAAGCCCAAAACCAATTTCTAACCTTTTTTTATTAAAGCCCATCTTTGAAAATCCTTTTAAAAATAGTTTTATGAAAGCCCAATTTTTTAAAACCCCTTTCTTTAGCCTAATTTAATTAATGGAATTAATTAATTATATTAATTAGTTTTGTTAATAAAAATATCTTTTTATAAAAAATCATCTTTTTCCAAAGTGTTTTCAAATATTTTTATCTAACTATTTTATAAAAATCTTTTAAGAAACCCAATTGTTTTCGAAAACCTATCGCTTCCAACTACCTAAACCTATATAAACCTCCCTAATCTCCCTCACAATATTCATTCACGGCTTACCTACAATCTCCACGCCATCTCCTCACAATTGATACACGATTCACTTATATTTCCACCGCCTAAACTAATTCTCACAAAATTAAATCCCCGTTGACCTCATTCATCATCTTCTAATCATCGCGAAATTCCTCCTACCTGATTCATACCAAGCGCATGATCATCACCATCACCTATTCTTCATCACCATCTAATTCTTTCGCCGCCTGATATACCAAGGCCTAATACTTTTACAAAAGCCTTAGGAAAGGCGCAATTTGAATTTTTTTGGACAAGATGGGCATTCGGGATCTTCATGCTCCATCTTGAGGGGGGATGTTAAGATAATATTTAGGAATATTGTATCATATCTTTAGATTTCCTAATTATGTTAATATTCTATCTTATTCCTTTAGGGTTTAGAATTTCTTGTACTATATATATTCTGTGATGATGTGAATGAAAGGGGTTAGCAGTTCAAATTAATTTGTCACTTATGCAGTTAAGTGAAAAGACTGAAAAGCTGGTTAAAACTTGTTTTTACTGTATGAACTTGATTTTTGCTTTTTGGAAATTATTATTAGTACTAATTAAAACTGATTTCAGTGATATTATCTTTTAAGTTGAAGAGAACAGGAGCTAAGAGTATGTTCGGTAGTTTCAGCTAGCTTATTACTCCTTTTTTTTCCACACATACTACCGTAAAAGTGATGGGATACAAGAATCATATGGGTTGCTTTGCGAGACAAAAATTAAAGAAAAGGAGGAACAAAAAAAATCTCATCCACCTAGGAGAAATAGGTTGGACATAAAAAAGAGATGATTATCTTTGACTATTGAGCGAGGTGCAGAAAAGAAATTTTAAAGTTTTAAAATTAAGCTGAGATGATATGCTAGCCTTACTTATTAAAACTCAAGAATTGAAATTTTTTTGGTTCCCAATTTTTTCTTTGTCCAAATTCAGCTACTTAATACTCCCTCTGTTTTTTTTTTCAATCATTCTCACTTTATTGTGTGCGTCTCCCAATGCACCTCTTTGAACTTAAATATATTTCATTATATATTAGTAAAAATTATAACGATTGAATATTAATAATGTACTAATTGAGACGAATCAAACAAGACCCCACATGACTATATTTTTTCCTATAAATTGAAAAAAATTGAGAAGATTCTCTCTAAGTATGAATAGTGCCAAGATTCCAAGTGAGAAAGATAAAAAAAAAACAGAGGGAGTATCAATCAAGAGAGAGTGGGCCCCACACGGAATTTTCCACCTGCTCGAGTCACAGGTCATGAGTCCACATGAAAGCAATACCCCCCAAAATTGGGACTTACATTGGTTAATTGATGGTTGAGATTTTTCAAAAATGTTAGGCCATAGTTGAGACCCCTTGCATCAATTATTCGTACTATTTTCAGTTACTTGAGACAGCGGTTTATAAAGTATGTATAAATTACTAGCTTATTGCATTTAGGCTTTAGCTAACTGCTTTAAGCCACCTTTTGCTTGCAAATATGAAATGATGAGGCAGGATAATATTAAGATTAATAGCTATTTCAAATGTGGTTTAAACTTGCAATGCCGTGAACACATGCATATTAGCAATGATCTGTGATTATGCTCATTATTTTCAAATAAAATACTAATTTTTCATAGACAATAATAGAAAGTATAGGAAGTATGCGGACACTAGAAATAATAATGTTGGATTTTTTCTTTCTCATTGTAGGCATGCCAAGGAATTCATTTTAAAATAAGCTGCTTGCCCGCTTGAGTTTATATATTTATGTCAGATTGTGTTCCATTCTTTGTTGAATGTGTATTTTCTGAGTAGGGGAATCTGAATTATCATAAAAGGCACATTATAATGTTGTGAATTAACTCTCACAAAAGAAAGAAAGTTACATTATGGCTGGAACAAGATTATTGTGAATTGAATTCTCAAGTCTGTGTTGATTGAATGGTCTTACGATAACTTTTCTCTTTTCTTTCGTTGCTAGTTAGTATAATTGTTCTCAAGACCTATCTTGGATAGCCCATTGTTTACCAGGCTATATCAGTTAGGATATTGCAGCTATGCTTGAAAGAATAGCAATACATACTTCCTTCGTTCAGAAATAGTTGGACCATTTGCATAGTGTTTACTATTCATATCTTCCACTTTGATTGTCTTTGATGATTTATTTTTTAGGAAAAACAGTCGTATGAAATTTTGTTAGTTTCGTCTCAATGTATATTTTTCTAATATCAACTTTTTATAATTTTTACTTATTGATAATCAAAGATATTAATTTTTGAAACCATCCATCGACAAGCGTGAAAACTGAAAACGTGAAATAGTGCAACTATTTCTAAAAGGAGGAAGTATTGTAATGCTAACATACTAAATAACTGAATCATGTCTTTTGTGTGTCAAATTTAAAATTCATTTGAAAATGATTCATAAAGCTTGAGTTTTCTTCAAGCTTTAGGACTAGAACTTACCCAACCTGTGGAATTCTCGCGCAGTCACGTTTACTCTTTTATCACTTCACAACCCTCTTCCAAGGAAGCTATGTTTATCCGATGCACATTTGTCTTTGTGTGCATGACACCACTTGATGTATTCATCGTCGATATTACCTTGAATCCTTGGTGTCTCTAAAGAGGCTCTCAACCTGGATGAGATGAGGGGGGGTAAAATTGGATTATTGGATGGACACAAGTGACAAGTTACAACCTTACCACCGCAACAACAAGAGAGGCTATGTTAAATTGACCCATGATCCAAGTGAGTTGTGACAAGATTGACGACCCTCCGCTATTATACAATAATTAAGAAGCGAGGCAGCTTAATGAGCCATTCTAATTTCGTCCATAGTAATCTAAGTAAATCTTTGTTTCCGTTAGAAATGGATTGCATTTAATTTCCAAATTGCTCCATCTTGATTCTTTGGAGTGTTGACCATTCATGTCTGACAGCTTATTTGCATGTGATTCACGGGCGATATACATGGTCAATATTCGATCTTCTAAGACTTTTTGAGTATGGTGGATTTCCTCCTCAAGCAAATTACTTATTTTTGGGTGATTATGTTGACGAGAGGCAAACAAAGCCTGGAGACTATTTGCCTTCTTCTTGCGTATAAAATAAGATATCCTGAAAACTTCTTCCTCCTGAGGGGAAACCATGAGTGTGCCTCCATAAATCGTATCTATGGATTTTATGATGAATGCAAGAAAAGATTTAATGTTAAATTATGGAAAGCCTTCACCGAAAGTTTTAACTGTTTACCAGTTGCAGCCCTTATTGATGAAAAAATTATGTGCATGCATGGAGGCCTCTCACCTGACCTGCACAATCTGGACCAGATCCGAAATATGCGGCGCCCTATCGATGTGCTCGATACAGGTTTGCTTTGTGACCTTCTCGTGGTCGGATCCTAGCAAAGACGTACGGGGCTGGGGTATGAATGACAGGGGAGTTTCATATACATTTGGTGCCGACAAGGTGACAGAGTTTCTTGAGAAGCATGATTTAGACCTTGTCTGCCGTGCACATCAGGTCAGGCTGCCAAATTAATTTAACTAATTTCTTAATCTTTCTTTCTGCTGGAACTTTTTTCTTTTATGCTTATAATGGACCATGGAGAGACTACTGTTGTAGCGAGAGATGTATATAATCTAATTTTGTGATATCTGTTAAGGAGCTGAGTCCGCCCTTGTGAAGTCTTCTGCAGCCTGCGTGTACGATGTTCTCCTAATCGGGACCTAGTGTTCTTTTCTAAATTTGGTGTCCTTTTCTACATTTTGCATCTATTCCTATATGTTCAGTATTGATATCTATCTTGCTGACTATACTCGGAGTGGTGGAGGATGGATATGAATTTTTTGCAAATCGGCAGCTTGTAACCATATTTTCTCGCACCTAATTATTGCGGCGAGTTTGATAACGCCTGGTGCTATGATGAGTGTGGATGACACTCTCATGTGCTCGTTCCGAGATACTAAAGCCTGCGGAAAAGAAGTCAAAGTTCAACTTTGGAAGCAAGTACTACTACCGCTAAGCCCAGTAATGGAGTCAACTTTTTCGGGAGCTCTACAACGATGAAATCTGGAACTTCTCTCCCAGGGATCAAGGTAATATATCTTCAAATTACTACATAAGTTATAGTTGTAAGTGTAACGGGTAAATGATGGAACTCCATGTTCAGGTTGAAGCTTCATAATGAACCTTTTCCCATTCCTTCCTTTTTGTGGAATATCTTTTTCTTTCTTTTCCTCAGTCTGTTTATACCTTATCTCCTTTGTATTGTAAAAATAAATTCTCGCAGCCACATGGCTTAGGCCTTAGGAGGTGGCTGTGGCCTGTGGTAGCTAAAGCCTTTTTCCTTAGTTTTCATGCCAAATTTAATTCCTTCCTCTCTCTCGATGTTTGAAGCTCAAATTTTTGAGCTTGATCTGAAGCCGGACACATAAAGTGCTTATTCTTTGTGTATAAAATGTGCCCATCTTCGCCCTGGTTTGAGATGACAATCCAAAACAAACAATTGGACAAATAGACCTGTTTTTGGAAATCATGTAAATGCTTACTTTTCTTTAATTCTAATGTTTCCCATCTTATGAATGATGTTATTTGTTATAAAGCTGGTGCTCAATTGAATGATATCCATTAACTTCCGGGCATGCTACATTTTCCCTCTATCCCATCTTATGAATGATGTTATTGGTTATAATCTTTGGTGCTCAATTGAATGATATCCATTAACTTCCGGGCATGCTACATTTTCCCTTTATCGTGTAAATATATGCAACATCAAAGGATATGTTGCCGTCATTGTTCAGGACATATATTCCACTCATGGGGAGGACAAGACCAACCCTGGCACCCACAAAAATAAATCAATGCCAATTTTAACTAATATAAAAAAGAACTAGAAACCTGGGTAAACTCTAGCATAGGTGTTGTGGAGTATAAAACTCTTAACATGATATTTTAGGTCCCCTACTGAACCTATTACAATTCTATTTAATCAGTATATAAAAAATTGGGAAATTTGACATATTGGGTTTGTAGGTATCTGTTGTGTTTTATGCTCTCTCAAAGACATTGTCAACCGGAAAACCTCCTTTTGTATCAATCTGCTGTCCGCATTTGATTGAGTAGCTGATTAATAATATAGTCAATCGCTATCCAAGTATTCTTCGGACATGTTGCGTACCTGGCCTTTGTATCTTCCTGTTCTCTGCAACTAAACTCAGTCAACGATTTCTGAGACAAACTGCTGGATCATTTGAGAGTCATTTTCTGTCTCTTTTAGCAGAATATTATTTTAGTGATCACCAATCTATCAAACCATACTTATTGATGTACCCTTATCAATTGTTGTGGGTTTAACATACGTGGATGTCTAGTTGCTGATGTAGAAAGGAGATGAGGAAGCTCTGAAGAAGACATGGGAAGGATTTTTTTTTTTTTTTTTTTTTTTTGGAGGGGAACCTCCAAAGAGGAACTACTTTAATAAATCAAAAGCCGCATAGCGAATAATAGTGTCCGGAAAAGAGTCAACCCAGCACCTATAGCCAAACTCCACAGGTTGGAGATGAGCCATCATATGAGCCACCTTATTTCCCGCACGCTTAACAAAAGACCACACAACTACATCAAAGTAATTAACAAAATCTAGGATATCATCAATAATCAAATAAATATCACTAACACCATCGGATTTTGAATTGAGAGCCGAAAGGACTTGGAGACAATCACTTTCGACAATGAGTTTACGAACACCGAGATTCTTCGCCAACCGAACCCCCTCAAGCACTGCACGAGCTTCTGCGACTCGCGTCTCCCACCCCACCTGCTGCTGCAGCACTACACACCCCATAACCTCGCCATGCTCGTCCCTGCACACTGCAGCAACTCCCACGCCGCGCTCAGCCACAACTCCAGCATCAACGTTGCATTTCGACCATCCACTCTGCGGTAAACTCCACGCATCGGGGTGAGGGGCCAGCATCTTCGAGCTCGCCTTTTGCTTGTGGACCGAGGCTTCCTTGGCTTCTTGCCAAGTCTTCAACGCATAGGAACACGTGGCAGCAGGCATGACGAAGTTTGGACTGATTTACACTTTAAGTTTATGGATGCCTATGATTGGATGGTCACCTGTAAGATAGAAATCACGAGCTGCTTCAGGGAGTTGTTGGGAATGGTCCCCCTTTGATGCTCAAGTCACTAAAAAGTGGGAGGATTCTAGAGAGAGAAAGAGAAGGTAATATATGGGGAATATTTGACTACTGACTATTGATTTAACAAACCTATACCTTTTATGATGTTAAAGAGTCTCCTTGGAGTCGTACATGATGGGTATAGCTATTGAAGCTCTGAAGAACTCTGGACCAACGTTCGACTAGCCTGTGAGCTTTTAATTCATTTAGGAAGATGATGATATTTTCAGCAGCCCTCAGAACATGTATGTTGGGCAAATACTTCATCCTCACAGCTGAGGTCACTTGGTTATCTTTTGGCAATACAAAAGTTGCTGACATGTCCTCTACTTTATTATGGAAAAGCTCCAGCTGGCGTACAGCTAGATTACAAAAAGGAATATCTGGGTGTCCACTTGGCTACAGATCATTCAAATCCACATCAAATGAATCACCATGAGAAAAAGCAGAGTGAAAAATAACACAACATTCTCTTAATTCCTTTTCCTCCAATGACCTTAACTTGTTTGAATCAAACAAAAATCCAAAAATACTTTCAAAAGTTTTTAGTTGCTCAAATCTGCTTTTCAAAGAAGTAATTGCTATATCAACAACAACCAAAAAATACTCAAGTCTAAATAATTCTTCAGGAGACTGGTTTTGTTTATCCTCTTGATTATTTTCATCAAAATGTTTTTTTCTAATAATACGACGCTTTGTAAGAAGCGTAGGCTCTACATCCATATCAAGTGCAATACTTCTAGCAAGATTCAAACTATGACAAGCACAAGGCATATATAGTGCTCTCGGGTTTATTTCAAGTAAACGTTTTTGTACACCTTGGTGCTTCCCTTTCATATTGGAACCATTATCATAACCTTGACCCCTTATATTATCAACATTAAGATCAAGAGACTTTAAAACATTTTGTAATTCAATAAAAAGTCCCAATCCCGATGTATCATTTACCTCCAAGAACTCTAAAAAGTACTCCTCAATTTTTATCTTTTTTGTTGCCATATTCACACATCGTATTATTAAAGTCATTTGTTCTTGATGAGCAATATCAGGAGTACAATCAAGAATTATGGAAAAATATTTTGCCTCTTTGATAGTCTTAATTATAGAACTCTTTACACTATGGGCTAAAAGGGAGATCAATTCATTTTGAATTTTATGCCCAAGATAATGATAATGAATTTCACGATTTTGAATGCGTCTAATATGATCTTGCATTATCACATCAAATTCCGCAATCATTTCAATTAATCCTAAGAAATTACCATTACTATGTTGATATAGTCTTTCATTGGATCCTCTAAAAGCCAAATTATGAGTAGCAAGACATTTCACAATTCGAAAATATTCTAAGTAAAACTTGCCTCCATCGATCTTTCTCTTTCATAATCGCTTCTTGCAAGTTTTTATCAATTGTTTCATTCTTATCTAGCCTTACTCTCATTTCATTCCAAGTAAACATATTATTCATATGCTCGGTACTATTTTCATGTTGTTTGAGTCTTTCACTAATACGCTTCCAATCACATAAACCCTCATTTGCTAACAAACTTTTGTTAGTAATAGACTTGAACAACTTGCAACAAAAACAAAATACTTTGTCAACATGTTTAGAATAAACCAACCATTTTCTATCACTAATCTCACCATTGTTCAACTTCCTAGAAAAATAAGCATATGAAAAATGCCTATTATTATCGTCAAGAGGAAAGTCAAGATTTAATTCTCTTATAGGCCCCTTTTCAACTATAATGTCTCTTGTTTTGTTATCAAGGTTAGTCCAATTCCTAGGATCATAAATATCCACATAAGGAATTTCTTGTTCTTCATCAATACCATTATTAGTAGGAATTGGTTGTTCTTCATCAATGTCAATATCAACATTTGGCAAATTAGGCTCATTTAGAACATCAATAGGCTCGTTTGGACCATTTTCATTATTGTCATTGACTTCATCATGTAAATTTTCATTTGGTTGATCTCAATTTTCATGAACTACATTTCTAACAACAAATCTGTCAATAGCACCTTGCTGTGATTTTATTAATTCTTCAGCAATTTTTCTTTTTTTCCTTTTTTCACTTCCGGATAAATGTTTTTTTGGCAACATTGTAATTTGCAAATAAAATAAATCAAACACAGAATGACAGAATACTCAGATCATATTACAGAGAATGGAGATGGAATAACAACACCTTGAACAAGTGACTTGCTAGGATAATCCGGCAGCGGCACTGCGGTAGCGGCACTACGGCACCAACGAATTGCAATCAATGACTCAGCAGTACAGCAAGCGAATTGCGATGGACTCCGGCAGGCGGCAACCACCGACGAGGCGACGACCTTCTGACCGTGAACCGTCGGGCGTCAGTAGAGGCAGAGCAAATGCGCTATCCGGCGAGGCGGCGAAGTAACTCGAAACTCGAAATTCACTCAGTAAATCCCAATCGAAGAAAAAATTCCCAAAAGCCTTACTTATATTCTGAATTTCATAATATCTTAAAAATTTTACTTGATTGAGACTAAATCTTATGAGTATTGCATTATAGAAATCCAATTCTTCCCTATTTAAATTGTAGAAAAAAATTCCCGTTGCCATATTTAAGGGAAATTTAACAACTAATTTTTTGGGAAACATGGAAAATTTTAACGAGTTTAATGGAGGTTAGAGAAAATTTTGCAAATTAAAAGAAGATTTTAATGTGGATTTTGGAAAGAGAGTAGAGAGAGAAGGATGAAGAACCGAAGAAGACGAGGAGTTTGAGCGTTGAGCGTCGTTCACGCGTATTTGAGATTAGTGTTTTTTTTTCCTAGTTCTATTTTTAGAGGATTGGGCCCCTTTTAGCCTTGGGCCCTTGGCCTTTGCCCCTCCAAACACCCCTCAGGACAGGGCCGGGCCTGGTTATACATCCACCTGTTTTACAAGCTTAAGGATAGTTACTTAGGATCTGGTTCACATGCAAGGAGGGAGTTGGATGACCATTCAGAGTTTCAGACTTTTACTAAAGCACCCTTGCATACATACAAATCCATTCTGGCATTGGGTTATTTTCACACAACACCATCCATTAGCGACCTTCAGTAAGGATGTTTCTAATCATAGAAGGCCATCTTTGTAATCGTAGTTATCTTAGACCATAAATAATAAATATGATCTATAGCTACCTCAATCAGTGAAAATGTGCGATTCTTAGGCAAGATTATCAGGCCAGCTTGAACACTATCATTACTGAAGGTTCCATATGTCTTTGAGGTAGCTCAGAGATAATTTTAAAAAGAGGTTTTTTGTCAAAAACAACCTTTTATAGTCACTTTTGTTGCGAAAATCAACCTTTTAATTTTTTTTGCAACTTTCAACCTTAAACAAAAAATTTTTTGCGAGATGAAACATTTTCAATTTTTCTGTCATTGATTGTTACCTTTTTGGCGTTGACTATGAGTTGGTTTACTTCCATCTCTCTTACAATTCATTTCCCCCCACCCCCCTAAGCTATCCAAACAATGACGGAAGTAAACCAACTCACAATCAACACCAAAAAGGTAACAATCAATGACGGAATAACGGAAAGGTTTCATCTCGCAAAAAAATTTTTGTTCAAGGTTGTAAGTTGCAAAAAAAAAAAATTAAAAGGTTGTTTTTCGCAAAAAAGTGATTATAAAAAGTTGTTTATGACAAAAAACACTTTTTAAAATAAACTGAGTAGTTGAATTGAGTTGAGGACCAGATGCGACAGAAACTTCTTAAAAGCATGATACATATAGTTGCACATAAATACAATCACCTTTTAACACCAGCAAGTCACCAGCTCAGTAAATAATATCTAATACCCATTTTAAGAGAAATAGGATGATAACCTGAAGGTGGCTAATTCTATATTTTGGTCATGCTTCTCTTTTGGGAATGCCAATTTAAGTATAAGAGATACCCTTATTAATCAAGGTTTATCTTCTAAGTCATCATCCACTCTGCAAGTTTTTTCTCAAAAAAACCCTAACTCCTCCATATCATGGGCCCGCGTTGCCAATTCCTAAAAAGATTTAGGTTTTATACCTTGCATGATGTACAAGAGATCCCATTTCATACCTTGAATGCACATCTCCACAGCGGAAGTTTCTGACAAGCGATCCTTGCACTCCAGCCTCAGAGCGTGCCATCGGTTGATGTAATCAACAACAGGCTCATCCTTCCATTGTTGTGTCTTGGTTAACTCCGTCATGTTTACGATGCGGCGTGTACTGTAAAATCTGTTCATGAATTCCTCCTCCATCTGGTCCCAACAACTGATGAATTCTGGTGAAAGATCTGTGTACCAGTCGAAGGCGATTCCTTTAAGGGAACGCACAAACTGCTTAACCAACAAATCTCCTGTGGTTCCAGCGTTGTTGCAAGTCTCCACGAAATATGCTATATGCTGCTTAGGGTTGCTTTTGCCATCAAATTGTTGAAATTTTGGAGGTTGATAGCTACTTGGCATTTTCATCTTGTCGATCCTCTTGGTATACGGCTTTATGTAACGGTGATTGCCATGAGAATCTCCGACCAATTGCATTTTGACAGCAGTGGCAATCATATCCTGGATTCTTTGAGCAGTTAATGAACCACCTTGTGGCTTTCCACCCTTTGAGCTTTGTTTGGATCCGCGGCTTCGATCGCTGTCGGCGTCCGAATCACTTTCATTAGGGCGTTTTCCAAGCTTCTTCTGCAAGGCAGCAATCTGGGCATCTTTCTCTTCTCCATCCTTCATCATCCTTTGGATGAGATTCTTCATTTTGATCAATTGTTCTTCGAGTGTTTTGGCTTCATGTACCATGACAGTAGAAACATCGGGTTCTGAGGCCTGAATTGCTTTGAACTGATGCATAATCGACAAAATGTGATGAAGGTGAGGAACCACTGCTACTATCATCATCGTCGGCCACGTTCAATGGTTAGAAGAGGGGGTTTGAGGAGAACCCTTCGAACAGAGCATCATCTGATTTCTCATGTGTGAAAGGGCTTGAGTTGAGCATAGGAACTTCATGCGCTCCAAGGAAAAGTGGTGCCATGGATGATTCTGAAGTGAATGAAACGTCTGGCTTAGTGAGTAATTTGGTAGGTATAGATGCCGCACGCAGGTTGGAAGCAGCACTCTCGATAGCAGCTTTCTTCGTACCTCTAGTATGAATACCAAGGGTTACATCATCAATAAAATCACCAAGAGTCATGGATCTTCGCTACAATTGATCAGTTTTCTCCACATCAGGATGAGAGATGTTCTTCTTTGGTGCCATTGCTTGGAAAAGATTTGAACTTGTGATTGAAGAAAGAGATGAGTGGTAGAGATAGTCCCACCGAGCGTGCCAAAAATTTGTAAACACAAATTTTAGATGTCTGCAAAATAGAATCAAATATGTGAAACAAACGATAAATTTTATTAATATAAAAATTTGAGTACAATCTCTAATGTATCCACTGATTCGATCTCCAAAAGAATGATTTGACTTTGATCTTGAATGAGGGCCTCCGGGCTTGATCTCCTTCAAGTATGATCGTCTAGAATAGAACGGCTTTGATGCTTGTTGTTCTTCTTCTAGGTTGAATGTGTGGTTTGGATGTGCAGACTTAGAGAGTCTCTGGAGCAACTTTCTCTCTTTCTCTCTCTCTTTTTGAGTCTTCTGTTTTTCTCCTTGTCGGATCTGGAGTTTGATTTCTTCTTCTCTGGAGAGTGAAGAGGAGAGCTCTATTTATAGAGTTAGGAGAACCCTAGGGTTTCCACTTATCCTGCCTCCTGGGCCTTATGGACATAACCTTTTCATTAGCCCATCTTTCATTTAATGGGACATTCACCCAATAATAAATGATTAATTAAAATAGGCCTAATTTAGTGATAAGCCCAAATTAATTAAATTTGATGATCACCCATTAATAAAAGTCAACATTTGACTTTAAGACTTTAATGGGTCAATTAAATGTGTGACGTGGCACATAATAAAATTTTCATGTCTACAATTGTGCTGCCAAATTCATCTCTTGAAATAGTCAACAAGGATGAGCATTTTGGCAATGCAATAAAAGGGAACCAGGAGGTTCAAAGTGAGGAGGAAATTTGCTGGCCTGGGATTTCATCACCCACTCAACCTCATGATGGGTTTAGTCCCATGGGCATCCTTCAGGAGGTAGAAAATGGCGCAAGTATGGATTGTGATCAGACATTTTCCCACCCACTGATTATTATAAGGAGTTATTAAGTATGGATTGTAAGAGGCTTTTTGTCATGACAATTTAATTTAATGTTACCGTTGTTCACCAAAAAAAAATGGCGCAAGTTGGTTCTTGTTAACAAGTTGATTTTCATTTAGTCGTATATGTCTTGGTGTTGGTTTCTTCTTTTGGTAACATTATTTGGTCTTTTGTTAAGTGTAATGGAAAAAAAGTTGCTCACAAATTAGCCCATTTCCAACCCTAGGAAATTGGTCAACGTTGATATGTTGGTGTTATATGCTGAAAACTAGGTGGGTGATATATTTTGGGAGAAATATTGATGATAATAATGTAGAGATGAGCAAAGGGAAGTTTCATAAAATGGTCAATGGTTATTACATGGATAGATTTTCCATTCCTTTTTTTTTCATCTACATTGCAACATCATGTATTTAATATGTATACATGATGTATGTCGGTTACTATGAGATATTTTCTTTAATTTTATCTATATGATTCTACTTATTTACTTAACTTAAATAAGTAGATACTAGGTAGTAAATTTTTCTAGACTCGTGTTTTTTTTTTTTTTTTTTTTTTTTATTCAAAAGAGGCTACACCAAATAAACTAAATAACAGAAAACAAACACAACAAAAACCAAAAACACACCCAACTACGGAGGCACTAGGCGTGTTAAAGCCACCCCTTGAACATCCTCCTCTAAAATTCTAGCAAGACTAACAGGAATAAAATCAACAAACAAAGTTCTACTATCTTGAGCGACTCCCTTATTGGCAAGCCAATCCGCCGCACGGTTTCCTTCTCGATAATTATGGACTACTTTCACCTCCCAATCTGTCTTCAAGAGCAAGGCCCTGCACTGCATTATATCATGGACATAATTTACCGCTACCTGGAGCTTTGTTGTTCAAGCATTTGTACACATGTTAAGCTATCAAGTCTGGACTTCTAGTTTGCTAATCAAGCTCATTAGCTAGCTCAAGACCCTTCCTCACTGCCATGATTTCAGCTTTGAGCGCAAGACAGTGACCAAAATTCAAAGAGAAAGCTGAGATGAATTTCCCTAAATGGTCCCTGATTATAACACCTCCACCCGCAGCTCCAGGCGAGCCTTTGGCTGCCCCGTCACAATTGAGTACATACCAGTCCACCTGAGGCGCTTGCCAAGCCACGAACTTCTGTATTTCTAGACTCATTTGTACTATATCTTTCTATACATTTCACAACAACATTTACAATGCACATCATCTAGATTTTTCTAGTACTAGTGGGAAAAACTGTAACTCATCCGAGCAAATCGGGCTTAACCGACCCGGAAATGAACCGGGTCAGTTAGGAATGGGGCAATAGAAGAAAGTGAATTGATCTGGTTCACCACCCGATCAATTATAAGGCTATGTTCTGTTCAACTTATTTTAACTAATTTCAGAAAAAATAATATAAGATAAGTTCAGATAAGATAAGATCAGATAAGATAAAATAAGTTGACTAAAACAATTAACTACAATAGACAACACAATAAACTTGAACATAAGTTCAGATAAGATAAGATAAGTTCAGATCAGATAAGATCAGATCAATAAGTAAAAATAAATTAAATCAAACAAAGTCTAACTCAACTGATCCGGTTAATGGGTTAAAACTGCATCAGTTGTTCAAATAATTGATCCCGTTTTAATCCATTAGCCGAATCAGTTGAGGTTAATCGGAAAAAAAAATTGCACCAATATAAAACAAAAACACAAAAAAAAATTAAAATAACAAACGAAAACTTATCAATACAAACTTACCAAAGAAACTGATACAAAAATACAAAAAAAAAATGAAAATACAAAAAGTGAGATTGCAATATTCCATCAAAACCCCAACGTGCAATATTAAGGGAAAAAAATAATAACTTTAGACCCATATATGTATCTGCCTATTTGAGTATCTTATGATGACAATTACCTCCGCTCTAATTGGTCCGGATCGAAATAGAATAAAGAATGAGTCTAAAATAAAATATTTCAATCCCAAATTTTTTCTAAGCCGTTTTAGTAACCCATTTCGAAAAAAAAATTATAAATAGATTTATAAAAGTCCACTTTTTTAAACGTTTTAAAATAGTTTGTACAAAAGCCCACTTTGAAAACTTTTTAAAAATAGTTTTATGAAAGACCATTTTCTAAAATCCATTTTCTAGCCCAATTTCATTAATAGAATTAATTAATTAATTATATTAATTAGTTATGTTAATTATCTGAAATATTTTCAAAAATATATTTTATAAATATATTTTCTAAAAATTCATCTTAATCTAAAGTACTTTCAAATATCTTTTGAAACTTCTAAAATATGTTAGTTACCTATTGCTTCCCTAATACCTAAACATTATATAACACCTTCCTAGCCGCCCTCTCTCTTTTTTCTCTCTCAAACCCTAGCCTCCCCTACCCCTTCTTCATCAGTTAGGGGCTGCCATGGATGATTTCATCCATAGTAAGCCCATTTTCCCCTTTTATTTTCAATTTTTAGTTCATTTAATATTTCTTGTTTTGTTGAATAAATTAGTCTCTCTTTATGAGATTTTTTCAAACCCTATTATGGGGATTCTAGTCTCTGTTGTGGGGATCTCCTTCTCCCCTATGGGAGTTGTGAGTATGGTTTTTTGGTCTTTAGGTATGAGAAATTGTTCTCATTGGTTGAAGTTCGAGACTCAACATGAAGGTATTGGAATCTCGAATGCGGACAACGTGGCTCGATCAAGAATGCTCTTCCCAAACTTGGTCAGAATGATAGACTTCCTCATCAATAGCTGCTTGATTTAGCAAATACAAGGGGGCTGCGCTGTATTGCTCGATCTGGTTCATTGTAGTTTCTACGAATACGAATTTGATTTAACCTTGTTTGATTGTATCTTGTTTTTCTTTAATACATATCGTAGATGTTGCTTGGCCTTTAATTAATGAAATTTTTCTCCCTAATTCATATGCCTAAATCACATTTCCCGCATCATCATTCCAATTCTCTCGCCTAGCTAATTCTCTCACCTATTCACTAATTTCGCTGGTCTCCTTACCCAATTCTCTAGCCTCATTAATTATCCTCATCACCATCCTCTAAACTCCACGCCAATTACCCGCAACTCTGAATTCAATTTCACGCCTATACCTGGTTCAATGTTCATCACCTACAATTCATATTTCATAGTACTACACTTCCTAATACCCATGCAGCATTATCTCATCATCATCACACGCCTAACAACAGCAAACATCCTCTTACATAACCTAAACTTGCACCTTTACATCATTACCACCGCATGATCATCATCTCTTAAATTGTCTTCCTCACACGATACTCAACGCAAGACACGAGATTTCTAAGTCTCATTCAATATTCGATCCAAGGTAGTGCAAATAAACGATTCAGAAGGAGGTATAATTTCTCAGGGTCAATTAAATTAACAATCTTTCTTTTCTTATTTTTAATTATTTTTATTGAAGTTACTAACTTTCTCTCAATGATGTAGATTGTTAACGTATTTCTACGACTGTACATAGTTATAAACTAATTCCCTACGCATATTGTAGGCGTGTTTTTGTTTGCCTACACGATGTGAGCGCGTATTTGACTACCTCATTAAAGGGTTTTATGAAAAAAAAAAATTTAAGTTGCCCACAAGTCTTTAAAGGAAGACTCATAAAACTAATTGTGTAACACCCCGTAATTTTCACTCTTTATTTTTTTGTGTTTGTTTACATTAAAATGATATTTTTCGTAAAAAAAAAAAAAAAATTATTATTTAGATTATTTTGGAACGTGTTGTGAAAATGTGTATATATATTTATATGCTGTGATATATTTATATATACATTTATTTTAAGTTGTTAGTTATTTATTTTAATGGTTATATTAATTTCGTTATTTGTTTAGGCGTTTAGGATGCTGTTTTGTCGCGTAGCGTTTTTGTAACAATGTTGGACCGATTTGAGTGATGAAATGTTGCATCGCATGTGGCGTGTTAATGTGTTTATTATATTTATATTTATAATATAATTTCTTAGAGTTATTTTCATTATTAAGTATTTTCAAAGTTTAGGCGCGATTTAGGAATTTATCGATTTATCGCGCGACGGACTTTTGATGCATGGACCTTTGATGACTTGGGCAAATCTTCTTGGTGTACTTGGGCTTGGACAGCCGGCTATGGGGAGGGAGAAGGAAGAAGTTTCTCCTCTTTTATTTCATTTCTTTCAATTGGTGACTCTTGGTAGATTGTAACCCCCAAAACCCCCCCCTAATCATTCTCCTAAACCCTTCATTTTTTTCCTTTCCATAAAATTCTGATTTTTATTAAAAGAGGTTTAGCATCATTTGCATTTAACCCTCACCGTTTTCAAGAAAAGAAAGAGAGAAAAGGAAGAGGAAAAGAATAGAAAGTTTCAACCCGGTTTTTCCTGTCACACATTCACGAAAATAACCATAGCCGGAGATCTAACCGTTGGATCGTCTTTAAATTTGTACAGAACGTTTATAACGTCTTGTTCTACACTTTGACCGGAGAGATTTAGAATCTGAGCTTTTTATCACCGGGAATCATGGTCGGAATAGAGCAGTGTGAAATGAAATTTTTCAACGTTCAAGAATGCCTAGTGACTGGTTGCTTCAATTCTCGTTCGTTGTGTCTTGGGGTTAGAAGAGGAATTGGATTATATGCGTAGCTCTTAACTATCTCTTTAGACTCAGCTCTCCTCCCGACATTCCAGGTAACTAGTAGTTATCTTAGAACGCTAGAGATTAGAGTATTATTCGGTATTAGATTATTATGCTAGGAATTATTTAAAATACTTTTTGAATGAAATTATTGACGAAATTTGACATGAATATACTTGATGCATGCTGTGTGAGTACTGTAAAGAGAAAAATAATTTTTCGTATGATTTTTGGTATTTATTTGATTTAATTGGTGTTTTGTGCGTTTTTGGCTAAATTGTATAATAATTATTAAACGAACGTTAAAATTTCTGAAATTATTTTTATTAGATCATGTTATATGCGTAATATGGATTCCATTCCTTAGAATATTTTTTTCCTACTGTATACTTGTTTATTTAATTGATATATCTGTTTTTGTAATTTCGAATTCTGTCAGTATATAAATCATGGAAATTATTTCTAAAGGCTGAAAAATTTATTTCTTTGTATATTATGTATGTACGTGATTTTATGCATGTTTTGTAAATTTTTGGTAATTGTTGGGCGTTTATTTATATTTTTAGTTATTATATTGGCTCTATTGAGTAATCTGTATATTAACTTTTAAAATTACTTTTGGAGTCCGAAAATTATAAATAAAATTTGTACCATGTCAGTAGAGCCATTAGGGTCATATGATAATTGTTTTGTAATTTTACTACTCGAACTTATTAGTTTAATAATTATTATTGTGTTTTAGTTGTGAAATTGAGGATACTCTTTTAAATATTTGAGAGCTTGTTAATTAGAAATAATTTGTGATCTTTTATGTTCTTGGATGCTGGTGTTTAGTAGGTTGCTGTAAGTATTATTGGTATCATTATGTTTATGTTTGATTTATGTAAAAATGATTAATTGTGTACTATTCATTTATTTAATAAGCCTTGGAGTTAATTGGTGATGCATTTTTTATTGATGTTGTTAGTGCTGTAAAAACTATTTCACTATCATTGTTGATGCTTAGTGATGTTTAAAGTATAGTGGTTGGAGATATTTGTTGTAAATTTGTTAGTTACTACTTTGAAGATTTTTGAAAAAATTACTTTTGATGAATTATGGGTATAAGGCCGGGTGGCATCCCTTTTGACGAATATTTTTGAGATAAATGATACTTTGATGATATTTATGATTTTATTTTGAGATAAGACATCCGGTGGGATAGATGTAGTCCCCGGTGAAGAACATGCCAACCACCTGGTTTGCGAACTAGGGGTACACCTGGGTCAATTGTTGTCGTCCAAGAGGTCGGGGAGTTCTCGCGTGTTCTACCCCCGCATCGGGAGTTTGGCCATTCTTAGACACAGGCAGTGGGGAACGTAAGCCCATAGATCGACCCGGAGATTGCGATCGACAAACCTTAGGAAGTGAATTGCGATTCACTAGCGTTCGGTTTCTGACTCAATAACTTGTTTTACCTATATTTTATTTTTATAAAAGTACTCTTGAGATGATTTATTTATTTTTATCCAACTCACTTGCTATTTATTATTCATTTGCGTTATTTGTGAGTTATATGGAAGTGGATGCATATTGTAGTTGACTTGACTTTAAGCTTTCCTTTCTTATTAATCTATGTCTGAATCATGCTTTGATTTCTTTTGTTCTGGGAGAACTGCTAGTTACTCCCCACTGATTGTGGATATTTGTTGTATATTTTGCAGGTTTTGTTGATGGGGATTTTCTTTGATTTTGGGCTCGGGTTGAGATGCGAGAAATAATCTATTAGGGGTTTTAGTTCTAGACTTCTCTTTAGTTTGAGATAGTTTTCTCATTTCGATTTTAATCTAAGTAATTAATTTACTTATAGTACTTACTTATGTTTGTTTTTATCACTTAGTTATTTAAACACTATTCTTGTAGTAGTGACATTCCCGAGTAAGACGATGTTTCCGCCATCGTCCTATTAATACTATTATTATTTCTTTCTTTTCCGCTTTGAAATTGCGGGGTGTTATAAATTGGATATTGGAATACCGTACATAGAGACAACTTAGGGCCTTATCCAATGTAGATTTCCCCGTCATGACTCCATAGTTGGTCATTGAGCCAAAAATTGAGTTTGAGGTGAGGGTACGAAGATGATCAGGAATCACGTTCGCCCAATGTTGGCCTCTACTTAATACGATTCATAGACAAGTTTTATGCAATTAAACAACCAAACAATAGATTTCAACACCCTAAAAAAGATTAGTCTAGTTTGTTTCATTAAACACATAAAATAATACTACTTTTTTAATGACATATTATTAAGCAATCATATTACTGGGTTCCTAGCAGGTTGTCCATATTATCTTATTTAACGTTATAACATTTATTTAGGTCTTCATTAACAATAATATACAAGGTGGAAAATATTGCAATCAATCATCAAAAAATAAATATACATGAATAAAAATAAGTAAAGAAAATATTGCAGGGAGTAGTTGTAATACATAACTATTTACAGTCGCAGTAATATGTTAACAATCTACATCATCATGAATAGGTAAAGAGTTCTTCCTGAAAGACTTGTTGACGACTTCAAAAACGTTTTCTTTTAATAAAACCCTTCAATGAGGTAGTCAAATACGCTGATCAAATACTCCAATTAGGCTTATAAAATCCTAATGGAGAAGAAAAAGAAGAAAAATGGGGTCCAAGTAGCAAAGGATGGTCTAGTAAGGAATATCCCAATGGCTAATATGATGTTCATTCTTCGAAATCATTTTTAAGGAGTTCTTTAGTTGTTTTTGTTTGATCTTGTTCTCTAATTAGTTTGCTCGTTTTTCGTCGTTAAGCTTGGGTGTTGTTAATAGTTTATTTGCTTTGGCAGTTGTGTGAGGTTTTTTTTTCTTTTTCTTGTTGTAATGTTGTCTAGGGGTTTTAGTTGTGTTTGGAGCTTTTGGCTTTGGCCTTTTTGGTGTTTGTCTTGTTGTTCAAAGGGGTTAGTCTTGGCATTTCCATGTATGCTTTTATCTCGTTATGAGTTTAATGAAATGAAATAAATCAAGAAAAAAACACATGCTCACACCGTGTAGGCAATAAAAACATGCCTATAATAATGAAGAAGTAATAATTTAGAAATTGCAATTGCCAAGAAAAAACAAAAGAAAGTACAAGAAATAAAAAAAAAATTACAAGAAATGATAAATTACCACAAACTAAAAATTAGGAGCGGGGCAAGTAAAAAAACTAAAATTAGGGGCAAAGCAAGTAAAAAACCGGAAAGTATATCTCGGAAATTACAAATTACAAGATAAATTATAAGAAATGATATATTACGAGATAATTTATGAGAAATGATAAATTATTACGAAAGAAATAAAAGACGAAAATTTAGAAAAAAGAAAAATCAATTATTCTGGGAACCTATAGCGACGACGCTTCTTCTAAGTATTGATCTTTTGCCACCTTGGTTGCATTAGGGAGAGATAAAAGTGGTAATTTTCGCCACCATGATTGCGTTGAGGGCCTTACCTTCTCTCGTTTCGCGTTTCTTAGCTTCTTCGTTTATTTCAAATCTAACATTTCTTGGCTTCTTCGTTTTCTTCTTTGCTTCTTCCTTCGCATTTCTTTGCTATCGCCCAAATCTAGGTTGGGAAATGTGAAAGGTCACCAGCCGATGAGAGAGGAGAGAGAGGATATATGAGGGTGAGGAGAGTCAGGGGTGGCAATTTAGGGTTTGGAGGAGAGTGGAGAAATGAGGAGGATTGGGGACTTGAGGGTGGCAGGTTAAGGTTTTGAGATGAGTGTCAGGAGGGATTAAGTGAGGAGAGAGAATAGAAATGAGAAAGGCCGAGAGATAATGAAGTTGCTCCTTGATTTTCTTTGCCAAAATTGGTAATCTCATTATTTTTCATGGTCCCGCAATGCTTCGCACACCCAGTCCACCCATGTCTACATTTGCATATAGTTAGTCCCATGTCTCCATCATGATCAAGTCTATACCAAATCCAAAACCCATAACCATTCTCATTTCAAAATCACTTTCCATTTTCATTTTCCATTTTCATTTCCCATTTTTATTTCCATTTCCACTTCCATCTCCCATTTCTCATCTCCATTTCTCATTTCGAAAGCGTTATTTCTAAAAATTCACGAGGTCCATTCGATTTCGTTCGAGACGGATCGTGAGATTATAACTTGGGAACATCCAAAAGACAAGGTCAACCTACTCCTAGACTCGTCAAATGCATCCTCACATTTTCCGCACGAATCCTCCGACTCTTCTAAATCATCATCCGAAATGGGGGACACTAATGAATGCTCGGTGCCATTATGGCCCAACTTCAATCGATGAACTCACGTCTTGAGGACCAAGACAAAGAGATTAAGGCACCGAGGGAGAAGATAACTGCAGAGGACGAGCAAGGCGACACTCCATCACCAATCAAGACCAACATAGATTTGAGGTTTGAAAAACTCGAGCAATTGATCCAGTCAATCCTCGCGCCGAGGGTCATGCTCATGGCCATGACATCATTGATCCTAAACTAAGGGAGAAACTCCCTAAAAAGGTAACATTGGGTGACCTCCCAAAATTCAAGGGGGTCGAAGACCCGGATGACCACTTGAGAGCGTTTTCCATCTCTATGGCTCACAAGGGCATGAGCAAGGACCTGTTGGCTTATGTCTTTCCTTTAACCTTGGATGCACATCCATCCAAGTGGTTCGAGTCACCGAACAAGGCCAAGCCGAATGACCGGGACTACATCGTAGAAGAGTTCCATAAACAATACATCTACAATACTCGCCTTCCCGTTGGCCTTCGTGAGTTGGAGTTAACTAAACAAAACTCCAACGAAGACTTCATCACCTTCCTTAACAGATGGAGGGATAAAGCTGCACAAATGATTAACAAGCCATCTCAGGAGGATCAAGTCCGACTGGTGATCCGTAACCTGCAGCCGAAGTATGGCGATCATATCAAGTTCCAACCTATAGAGTCTTTCACGAAGCTCTATAAGGTAGGCATGCCGATTGCGGGTAAGAGGTACGAGCCAACAAAAATAAGGGTTCCAACAACAACAACTCTTTCAAGAAGAGTAACAAAGGACCTTCTAGCTCCAAAGGCAATGAGGTCAATGCCATATAGCTTGAAAAAAGAGGCTATTAAAAGCCTCATAGAACATTCGCACCTTTAGGCATGTCCTTAGAAGAAGCCTTCACTAGTCTTCATGCAAGCGGGGCACTTCAGCCTATTGGCCCTACTCCAGATCCTGCTCCTGAGAATAGATCCAAGAGGTAGGATCCAAATGCCTACTGCAAGTACCACCAAGGGAATGGACATCCAACATCTGCGTCTTTGGACCTTAAAGAATCACCGCGGGATATGGTTGAAGACGGTAGATTGCCAATTCCACCTCGCAAAGAAAAGTCGGCAATAGTCGCAACCCTTGGGCAGCACCTGAATAATGTCGGGGCTCAGTCATTTAATGCTAGTTTTCTAGGTTGAGTCGGAGAGTCCCTCCCCTAGCTCCTTCATTTTCCTTCTTGTCGAGTTTATGTCATTTAGGTTTTATTTCTGATTAATAAAAGAATTTCACTTTCATTTTCATTTGCATTTGCATTGGCCTTCCATCATTTTATATATGCTTCTAACTCAATGATGAAACTTAAATCACCTAATGAACTTGACTAATAATAACAAAACAAGATCTAAAAATAAAAAAGAGAAGAATAAAAAAAGAGAGGACATACTTTGGGTTAGGAGTTATTCCCATTTCCCTTCTATTACCTTTCATAAGCCATCCTCATACAACCAAGAAAAAAAAAACAAAAATCCTTTAAACCATCATCTCCATGACACATAGCCAAATAATCCCTCCATTAACTAAAGCTCCACAAAAATCCTTCAAGCTTTCCAAAACCCTAAACCAAACTTGTGTGCAAGCCTTACTACATAAAAAAATATCGATGCTAGGCAAAACAAAAAGTGAAGTGCTAAAAAAAAAAAGAAAGAGCAAAAGCAAAAGAAACGCACTGGACAAAAAGAAAAGATTCAAAAGAAAAAGCCAAAGGCAAATAAATAAAAGTCAAGCTAGGGGGCTTGCACACAAGTTCTACCCCTCATTCAAATCCTTCAATCCATCAAAACCATAGCCTATATAATCCAAATCCATAATCCTTACATTAGCCTTTAACCTTTCAACCTTTCATCAACCCTAACTCCTTTTTCAAGGTATGTCCAAGCCCACTTGGTTGAAAACCTGAAAGGGCGACCTACGCAAAAGTTAAGGCACAAAATAATAATAATAATAATAATAATAATAATAATAATAATAATAATAATAATAATAATAATAATAATAATAATAATAATAATAATAATAATAATAATAATAATAATAATAATAATAATAATAATAATAATAATAATAATAATAATAATAATAATAATAATAATAATAATAATAATAATAATAATAATAATAATAATAATAATAATAATAATAATAATAATAATAATAATAATAATAATAATAATAATAATAATAATAATAATAATAATAATAATAATAATAATAATAATAATAATAATAATAATAATAATAATAATAATAATAATAATAATAATAATAATAATAATAATAATAATAATAATAATAATAATAATAATAATAATAATAATAATAATAATAATAATAATAATAATAATAATAATAATAATAATAATAATAATAATAATAATAATAATAATAATAATAATAATAATAATAATAATAATAATAATAATAATAATAATAATAATAATAATAATAATAATAATAATAATAATAATAATAATAATAATAATAATAATAATAATAATAATAATAATAATAATAATAATAATAATAATAATAATAATAATAATAATAATAATAATAATAATAATAATAATAATAATAATAATAATAATAATAATAATAATAATAATAATAATAATAATAATAATAATAATAATAATAATAATAATAATAATAATAATAATAATAATAATAATAATAATAATAATAATAATAATAATAATAATAATAATAATAATAATAATAATAATAATAATAATAATAATAATAATAATAATAATAATAATAATAATAAAAGACATTAGATCCAGAACTACGAATGGCCTGATTCCGCAAGGATACGTAGGAATCGTCATCGCGAGGTCCGACCGCTTCAACAAAATAAAATTAGTCATGGTCTAATGATTTGACTTTCTAGAATTTAGGAGCATACTCTTTCTAGATCCTCACATAGACTCGAGTCTGCACCTAGCCTCGTTAAAGCCTTTTCCCACCTACAATCATTTGAGTCACAAATTTGAACCTTTTTAATTTTCAATCCAAACTCTCCTTGCCCCTGAAGGACTCTCCGACAATTCCATGGTTTATGGCGATATTTGACTTTGCCTATATCAACTTCCCAAAGAAGAATCCCCAACACAATCCCCAGTGAAAACTTTCAATGTTCAAGACATAGCAACTACGCTTCAATATCAGATCAAGTGCATTTCGATTAACGCTCATGCCTAATTCAAGGCAAGCTCACCCGAAGTGGGGGCTTCCTATGTGTGGTGGTTCCTCCAAGTCAAGTCAAACTCCCGAAGAGTTGTAATCTGCGGACCTCGTTTACGGACCCCGATAATTTACTAAAAACAATTTTCGAAAATCATTCTATCTATTTTTTATCATTCTATCATTCTCACTTCTCCCAGCCTTGCAAAATCCTGACCTTACATTTGCATTTCACATCTTCTAGCTTTGCAATATCCTGACCTTGCATTATAGCCTTGCAAAACCCCGACCTTGCATTGCATTTATTCTAGTCTTGCATAATCCTGACCTTGCATGACGTGTCATCCCTTAGCTTTGCATAACCTTAATCCTTGCATTGCATCTCATGCATCCTTAGAGAGTCTAAGTTTGCATTATTGCACCATTATGTGCTTATCTGAGTTGTTTGCACCTATCTGCTAACATCTTTCCCTGCAGGTAATCAGATTGCTTGTAGTTATTGTCCTGCATACTAAGTTTGTTTTGTAGAGACAGACGTATATAGATAAGTTCTAAACTGCAGAGCATTTAGAATTGTTCTCCGTCCCGACACCGTATACTTTGACTTTCGATTTCCTGAACCTCAGTCAAAGTGGGGGATCCTGTAGACACATAATCGTGTCTCCCCATTTAGTACCCTATGATGACTAATACCCTACTCCAATTGGCCCGGATCGAGGAAAGAATAAAGAATGAGACTAAAATATAATATTTAAGCCCAAAACCAATTTCTAACCTTTTTTTATTAAAGCCCATCTTCGAAAATCCTTTTAAAAATAGTTTTATGAAAGCCCAATTTTTTAAAACCCTTTTCTTTAGACTAATTTAATTAATGGAATTAATTAATTATATTAATTAGTTTTGTTAATAAAAATATCTTTTTATAAAAAATCATCTTTTTCCAAAGTGTTTTCAAATATTTTTATCTAACTATTTTATAAAAATCTTTTAAGAAACCCAATTGTTTTCGAAAACCTATCGCTTCCAACTACCTAAACCTATATAAACCTCCCTAATCTCCCTCACAATATTCATTCACGGCTTACCTACAATCTCCACGCCATCTCCTCACAATTGTTACACGATTCACTTATATTTCCACCGTCTAAACTAATTCTCACAAAATTAAATCTCCGTTGACCTCATTCATCATCTTCTAATCATCGCGAAATTCCTCCTACCTGATTCATACCAAGCGCATGATCATCACCATCACCTATTCTTCATCACCATCTAATTCTTTCGCCGCCTGATATACTAAGGCCTAATACTTCCTCATCCTAACAAATCACCTGCACTCACGACACATCATCCAACTTCGTCAATTGATCATCATCATTCAACAGCACCAACGCATCATAAAATAAATACCACAAACCATATACTTGGTTTCACGCAACATATAACGCAAGTCACAATTTTTCTAAGACTCGTTCAATAATTCAATTTTCCAAGATCCGTACAAATCAATGACCCCGGACGGTGGTCTAATTTCTGACTATAGTTTCAGCATTACGGCAAACACGTGTCAAATATATAGCGGATTTGGGCGCTCTAGCCAAAACGAAAGGTCAACTAAATTAACCACCTTTATTTATTTACTTTATTTTCTTTATTTATTTTTATTATTTTCTTGAAGTTACTAACATTCTATTCATGTTGTAGATTGTTAACAAATTCATGCGACTGTAAGTATTGTATATTATACTAACTCCATGTAATATTTTCTTTTCTTATTTTTATTTATTTTCATACATAATTATATGCCTGCCTGATTGGTCTATACATATTATTATGATTGTCCTGCATGATTTTTATCACCCACATGTTATTTTTGCTAAACAAGACCTAAAGAATTGTTCTAACATTAATCAGATTAATTTGGACAACCTGCTAGGTTCCCTGTAATATTGATTGCCTAATAACATGTCACTAAAAATAGTCTTTTTATGTGTGATTCCTGAACCAACTTAGACTAAATATTTCTAGGGTGCTTTAAAAAATTATATGATTATTCTTTGGCATAAAATCTGTAATGAATCGATATTTAGTAGAGGCCAACTTTGGGTGAATTTGGTTCATTATGACTATATTCGTACCTTCACCCCCGAACTTAATCTTTGGTTCATTTTGACCATTTATGGAGTCAGGACGGGGAAATCTACATTGGATAATTTGTCCCTATGATTTTCCCATATCCAATTAGGTTTATGATTCTTCCTAAAAAGAATTGTTGGCGACTTCTTTCAATACAAAACAATTTTTAATAAAACCTTAACAGTGGGGTAGTCAAATCTAATACGCGCTCACACCGCATAGGCGAAATAAAAACACGCCTACACGTCCCCCGCGCGAGGCCGACGACCAGCCCTCGTCCCCCGTGCGACGCCAGCGACCAACCCTCGTCCTTCGCGCCACGTCGTCAACTATCTCAAGTACCCCGTCGCCCAAAAGTAACGACCCCCACCCTCCCCGTCGCCCAACCCTCCCCCTTGCCTATTGCTCACGAGCCCCACCCTCCCCCTCGCACGTCACTGCCGTGGAATTACACATACAATTAATTATAATTCTTGCTTTCCGTTGTATTCATCTCTCTAATTATTCTCTCACTCTTTCTTTGGAACTTATTTAGACTTAACCAAAAGAACAATAGGAGGTTTAAAAAAGTTACTGACCATTATTAAGTTAATTAAATTTTCATGTGCTGTATTTAGCCTCTTTTTTTTGTTGTATATAGCACATATGTAATAAAATCTTTTTCACAATTTGTCCGTCTGAAATTTCTTCTCCATATGATTTCCTTTAATTTGATTAACTATTTCTATTACTTTTGGAAAATAATCTTTCATTTGTTCCCCTTCTTTCATTTTTATGTTTTCAAAATCTCTTCTTAAAGATTGGAGCTTGATACTTCTCACCTTGCTATCTCCCTGAGATTCTTGTTCTAGGATCTTCCAAGCCTGCTTTGTCGTGTCAGAGCTCAATATTTTTGGGAATATTATATCATTAACCGCATTTTGTAGGAGATACAACACCTTAGCATCCTTCATTAAATTTTCCTCGAGTTGCTTCTTTTGTGCTGAGGTTAAATTATTCTCATCTTCATACTCCGTATATCCATTGATAGCATATCTCCATAAACCATGTGACCTTAACTTTGTCTTCATTAAATCACAATTTTCTCCCCCGAAAATTGGAATTGGGAAATTTGGATTATTGAATGCCATTGTAATTTATGTTACTTTTTTGGGCTGAATGTGTTTTGGCTAAAGTGGGTGAGCTTTTGGGAATTCTGGCTCGAAAACCAAATGTTGGTTTTATATGCGGGAGACTAGGTGGGTATTATATTTTCGGAGAAATATTGATGACAATAATGTAGAGATGAGCAAAGTGAAGTTTCAAAAAATGGTAAATTGTTATTACATGGACAAATTCTCCTTTACTTTTTTTTCATCTACATTACAACATCATTTATTTCATATTTATACATATTGTATGTCGATTACTATGACATATTTCTTTATTTTCATCTAAATGATTCTACCTATTTACTTAGCTTAGATAACTAGTTACTAGGTAGTAGATTTTTTCTAGACTCATTGGTACTATATCTTTCTATACATTTCACAATTAAATTAACAATGCAGATCATCTAGATTTTTCGAGATTAATATTTTTAATAGATGGGTGTAGAGGTGTCAAAAACCGGGGCCGACCCACGGGTGAACCCGCATCCGACCCGCACTCCAACTCCGTTCCGAGCCGAGAGTGGTCGGGTGGAAAGCCGACCCATTCCGACCCAGGGCTCCACCCGTGCCCGGTTCAACCCGTGGAATTGGCAACCTGACTCGATCGGGGGCCGACCCGTGTGGACCCGTGGCCGTTGCACCCGTGAACAACGACCCGGACCCAACCTCAAGTTTCCGACCCAAAACTAACCCGCACCCAACTTCACCCAAGAATGACCCGGGCTTAAACCCACCCGACTATCACCCAATCCGGTTGTGACCCAACCCAGGTTAGCAACCGACCCGGTTGTGACCCAACCTAGTTATTACCGACTCAGTTATCACCCAACCCAGTTACCACCCGACCCAGTTACCACCCGACCCAATTGAACCCGACCCAAAAGCATTCCGACCCAATACAACTCGACCCAATACAACTCGACCCAATACAACCCAACCCAGTTATCACCCAACCCAGTTACCACCCGACCCAATTACCACCCGACCCAAATGAACCCGACTCAATACAACCCGACCTAATACAACCCGACCCAAAACCATTCCGACCCAGTTTTCTTCCTCTCATCACAACTATGTAATATGTATGAGTAGTAACTAGTAAGTTATAATTAGCTATTAAAAAAAAAGAACAATGTTATGGGGAAAAAAAGTGTTACAAAATTATTCCATTGTACCGAATTATTGCCATGAAACTAAGGCAGAAATATGTTGAAGTGAAGATTATATAATGTATAAATTATTGTTATATCTGTTAGTAATTTGTTTCCCAAATCCATTGTTCCTTTAAAGAGTAAAGCTATATATTACAAGCCTCATAGGCCATAGCCCAAACAAAAACTTTGGCTAATATTAGAAGCCTCATAGCCCAAACAAATAGTTCCTTTGCCCCTTCATCCTCTTGTTTCTCCCAAAATGCACTTAAAGGTTTAAACTTATAAATAGTACAGTCGCAGCCTCGCAGGCTTGCAGCCATTGCCTCACATTGATACATTACGATCATTTTGAATTTGAAGGTGCATAGTTAAATTATTCTTAGATGAAGCCATGAAGGTGCATAGTCAAATAGTTGAACTGAAAAGTATATTGAATTTGAAGGGATATTGGAGAGAATAAGACAAGTAAATTAGGAAAAATAGAAAACTCTTATATTCATATAATAGTATAATGTTTACAAGATAAAGTACACTTACAAATGAATAATATACATATGAAAATGAGTAAGTTTAAACTCTAAAGTAAAAAAAATTACAAAATGACCACTAACAAAGAAGCAACATCGGAAATCAACCAAGAAAGAAGCAGCAAAGAATAGACAACCAAAGACGAAGCAGCATTAGAGCACCAAAGAAGCAGCAAGATTAGAGCACCAGCAAAGAAGCAGCCTGACCACCACCAACAAGAAGAAGCAAAGAACGGACCAAAGAACAACAAGCCAACAACAAAGCAAGAAGAATAAAGCCAATGAAGGCGGCAAAAGCCCCAAAAAACTCCCAAAGAAAACCATATAGCAATAGCAAGTTTATAAGTGTTAATTTTAAACAAGTAAATATTGCAAAGATAAGAAAATTTAATTTACTTTTAAAAAAACTCCCAAAGAAAACAATATAGCAATAGCAGTTTATAAGTATCAAATTAACAAGTAAATATTGCAAAGATAAGAAAATTTAATTTACTTTTAAAATCAATAATGGCTCTCGAGTACACAAGTTGACCTCATCATCGAGCACTTGACTCTAATTAACAACACAAACTTCACAACACAAGAAAGCCAAAGAAAAGTGACACGAGCATCCACAATTCTTTGTCTTTTAAATAATACCAAACCAATTTTACCAATCAAGTGCATATCATGTCCAATAAGACAAAAGAAAGGTAGCTCTACATCGTGACACTTAAGGCAAAACATGTTTGTAAAGTAAAATGTAGCCAAAAAGAGTCGCAAACAAGTCAACAATCAATGATCTTTGCGCAAGGGACATTTATTAAGCAAAAGGATATAGAACTAAACCAAAGTCCAAACCCAACAATTCTGTTTAGGGTTAGGGTTCAGGTCTAGGATTTGGGTCTAGGATTTGGGTCTAGGGTTTAGGTTTGGGTCTAGGGTTAGGGTTTCGGCCTAGGGTTAGGGTTTGGGTTTAGGTAAACCCAGAACACAACAAACCCACCCCAGAACGCAACAAACCCAACCCAGAACACAAGCAAACCCAACCCCAAACACAAGCAAACCCCAAACACAAGCAAACCCCAAACACAAACAAACCCCAAACATAAACAAACCCCAGCACACAACCAACCCACAAACACAAACCCAGAAACAAACACAAACCCAGAACACAACCATCAAACATTTTCAATAGGCCACAACACAAGGCCCGAACAATAACCATCAAACAACCACCATCAAAGAACAATCATCAAACATTTTCAATAGGCCACAACACAAGGCCAGAACAATAAACATCAAGCAACCACCATCAAAGAACCATCACCAAACATTTTCAATAGGCAACAACACAAGGCCAGAACAATAAACATCAAACCACCACCATCAAACAACAACCATCAAACAACAACAGCAGCACAGATTAAGGAATTGAATCATAATCAATATCAGTAGGCTCGGTCTCTTCAACAACTTCAAGAGACTCCTCATCCTCAATCTTAAAATAACCAAAGATCCAATTTTGGCAAGTAACAAGAGTCTCAACATTTTTGGGCAGCAAATGCGTGCGATACTTTGTTAAAATTCTGCCCCCCATACTAAATGAAGACTCGGAGGCCACATATGTAATAGGGATAGGGTTTAGGGTTTAGGGTTTAGGGTTAAACCCTCAACATTAACCCTAAACAGAAACCCTAAACACAAACCCCTAAACGCACAAACCCATAAACACAAAACACAAACCCTAAACACAAAAGACAATACCCATAAACACAAAACCCATAAACAGAAGCCCGGAAACAAGCCCAGAAACATTACTTAATACTTAGACAGTAAACAGTTAGACTTAATCAGTAGACAGTAAACAAGCCCAAAACCCAAACCCTTAACATGTCACTAACTAACAAAATGTTTAAGTTTAATAGTCTATTGACTTTAACACTATAAGTCTATAATCAATAATCAGTATGAACTATGGAGTATGGACTTATGCCTTAAGCCCTTAACAACTTAAATGCTTAACCCTTATGGTTGTTAGTTGTTACTTGTTACTTGAATACTTATACAATCATGAATAAGAATAAGTGAATAACCGATACTTAGGCAATAGGCCAATAGCCAATGCCCAATGGTGAATGGCCCAATAATATAAGTATAACTTATAAGTCTTACTTTAGTAACTTTTAAAATTAGTAATATAAGTATCAAACATTCAAACTATTAATGATTCAATGTATTATTACAAAATTCACAATGACTCAATCCCAATTCACAATATTAGTATAATTACTATAATATTTCACTATAAAGTATAATCTATATCACAATATCACATGTTATAAGTTTATAACGTATAAGTTATAACAATCTCGACCCAAATCAATACGCCGCCGGTTTGAGATTTCAGCTGATCCAAGAACCAAGTCCTACCGAGATCCGATTTATTCCGACCCGAGTCATTCCGAAAGCTGATTTATTCCGACCCAAGTCATTCCGATAGTCGATTTCTTGAATACTCAATTAATTCCGAAAGTCAATTTATTTCGACCCAATTCATTCCGATATCGATTTATTCCGACCCAAGTAATTCTGAAAGCCGAATTATTCCGACCCAAGTCATTCCGAAGCCGATTTATTCCGACCCAAGTTATTCCGATATTGATTTCTTCCGACCCAAGTAATCCGAAAGCCGATTTCTTCCGACCCAAGTCATTCCGAAAGCCAATTTCTTCCGACCCAAGTCATCCGAAAGCCAAGCCGATTTCTTCCGACCCAAGACATTCCGAAAGCCGATTTCTTCCGACCAAGTCATTCCGAAAGCCGATTTAGGCCGACTTCACCTTATTCCATTCCGACCCAAATTCACCCAACCCAGATACCGGCCGACCCTGTCTCAGCCGACCTAGTTCCGACCCAGTTCCGAGATCCCCTCACCGAGTTGAACCCGACCCAAGTTCACCCGACCCACCCAGTTCCGACCCATGACACACTCTCACCCAAATCATTCCGACCCAAATCATTCCGACCCAGCTTGGGTCAACCTAAACCCAGCCAGTGACCCAGATTGACACCACTAGATGGGTGGATGATGTCGCAAACATTGTTGTTTCACTTGCTTTTGATGATTTAATGTTATAAGTTTCCCCTTGCTTGGGTTTAAAAAAAGAACACAATGATACTTCTAAAATAATGCATGCAATTAATTGAACACAAATGAAAAATGACGCAAAGTCGCATGTATACATCCTCTAAAGAATTCTTCTTAGACAACAAAATTTTAAACAATTTGGGTGACACACGGATCTCCAAAGTCCCAATCATCATCATCATCATCATCATCATCATCCTCATTAAACACCTCTCTCAACCTTGTATTATGGAGTTTGAATTTTGACTATTCTGCGTAGTATTTGTGGCTACTATACGCGTCACTCCCATAGGCCATCCCATTTTCAACGTCCTTCTCTTCTTTAAATACTTCCTTTTGGTGTTTTTAACCTTTTTCATAACTTTATATTTCATCTGTTTCTTTTTGTTTGAAATTAATCAAAGTATGAAAATCTTTTTAAAACGGATGGAGTACCTAAAGATAAATATAATTATATTAGATCTTATGAGATTCATCTCAACATATAATTTCAACAGGATATATTTGACCATAGAAATCTTATGATTTAGTCTATTCCGAATCAACGTTTAAAAAACCTAATATCATTCTAAACCACTAAGGCTGTTCTTTTGGGTGAATTAATGAAAATTCGGCCCGGTTCGTTCGGTCCGATTTATTGATTCGGTTCATGTTTATTGAGTTCAGTTCGAGTTTCTTATTCGGTTCGGTTAGTTTCTCTCTGCGTTTTCATTCACTTTAGTTCAGTTCAAGTTCAATTCCGTTCAGTTCAGAAAAATTCAGTTCAGTTCAATTCCGTTCAGTTCAATTTAGTCCAAAAGAACATATCCTAAATTTCTATAACTTTAACATTTTAATTTTAAGATATAGATATTTTATAATCTAAAATATAGATGTTCAAAGATATTAATATCAAAGTATCTCATTGACAAGTATTAAACTCAAACAACTGTGAAATTATACTCAAAATTCGATTGCTAAGACCCTTCTCGTTTGGGCTGAATCTAAACTAAAGTAAAATTGTGGCCGGTTAGAAAAAAAAGTAATAAAACTAAACCGAAGTGATTTGAATTGAAACTGTATCAAAAAATCATGGCCCATCCCCTAAAAAAAAAATCATGGCCTAAGTGGTAACTTGATTTCAAATGCATCAGACGCGCCACGAATCTCTCTCTCCACAATTCTACATCTTTCCCTGTCACTATTACTACTATTATACTCCAATCCAGCTTTTTGAACATTTCTCCACTAACCCCCTCCAAAAACGACAAACACCCACTGTTGAAACGACGCCACAATCCCCCGAAATTTCCTACTATCTTCAAATCCCACCACTCTCTCTCTCTCTCTCTAAAACTTCTCCTCCTTTCTCTCTCCAAAACACCCAAACCCCTGGACCACAATCCACGGAGGAGAGAGAAAGTGGTGGCCCACTAGTGGTTGCAAAGGCGGTGTTAGTGGTGGAGGAGAGAGACTGAGATTAAATGGACCAATCATTATTAGATGATATAATCCGTCGTTTACTCGAAGTTCGAGGTCGTCCAGGGAAACAAGTTCAGCTTTCTGAGGCTGAGATCCGTCAACTTTGTTTAGCTTCTAAAGATATCTTCTTAAAACAACCTAATCTTCTTGAACTTGAAGCACCCATCAAAGTTTGTGGTAATTTTTTATTTTATGTGGGTTTTGCTTTAATTTCTATATTTTGCAGTTTTTCGATTATGGGTACTGTTATTTATTCATTATTTTATCTGGGTTCTGTTTTAAATTCCGTCTTTTTGTTCTTTTTAATAGTGGGTAATTTTGATAATTGTAATTTCTATATTTTGCAGTTTTTCGATTGTGGGTACTGTATTTTAATCATTATATCATCTGGGTTCTGTTTAATTTTCGTTTTTTTAACAGTGGGTAATTTTGCTAATAATAGTACTTAATTTATCACCTGTTGACTCACAATAATTGATGTGAGATTTTTTTTTAATCTGGGTATTAGTTTGTTGAATGATGGGTTTAGATGCATGTTTGTGTTATTAGTCGACTTTTTTGTACTGTGTGTCTGTGATTATATGATTTTTTTTGGGGCCCTGATTGCGTAGTTTGGTTATTATTGAAGTTTAATTAATGATTTGAGTTCATGTAGACAAGAGTACAAGACATGATTTGTTGATGATGAGATTCATCTTTGTTGTCGTGATTTGAATGAATTTTAACACATTTTGAATGAATGAGATCAAGGTGTGAAGTTCATTTTACCTATTGAGCTTTTAGTATGATTGGGTAACTAATAAGAGAGGACATTCAAACTAAGTAAACTTGATTTTTACCAATTTAGATTTTTGTTTTACTAACTAAATCTGATTTTTTCTTATTAAACTAAAATTTAATGATCATTAACGTTGTTCTCTTATTGTTAAGATAATATTTAGGAATATTGTATCATATCTTTAGATTTCCTAATTATGTTAATATTCTATCTTATTCCTTTAGGGTTTGGAATTTATTGTACTATATATATTCTGTGATGATGTGAATGAAAGGGGTTAGCTGTTCAAATTAATTTGCCATGGTATCAGAGCCTAGGTTAGGAAAGAAAAAAAAAA
This sequence comes from Beta lomatogona, assembly GCA_947646795.1. NCBI lineage: Eukaryota > Viridiplantae > Streptophyta > Magnoliopsida > Caryophyllales > Amaranthaceae > Beta > Beta lomatogona. The sequence continues at coordinate 2,635,320 of CANSNZ010001289.1, forward strand.
ACAAAAACTTTACACACAAATATTTTTTGAGCGGCATACACAGCGGACGTGAGATGGCTAAGGACGATGAACAATCTCCACCTCCACCACCGGTAGATCTAGAGTATTATCTAGGGTCGAGTGATCATCTGGGTGTGGTTATTACTCCTGTGAAGTTGAAAGGACCAAACTATGACGAGTGGGCGAAAGCGATTCGTCGTTCGATGATCGCGAAGTTCAAGTTTGGTTTCGTGGATGGATCAATCTCAGAGCCGAGTGATGCAGTGAAGAAGAAGCATTGGGTTGCGGTCAACTCTATGCTTGTATCGTGTATTACAAATACTCTTGATGATGGATTGCGTTCTCAAATTGAAGATTTTGATATTGCGAGTGCCTTGTGGATACACCTTAAACAACGATATTGTGTGGTAAGTGGTACTCGTATTTGTCAACTTAAACAATCTTTAGGGGATTGTAAACATGCTTTCTCCGAGTCTGTGACAGAGTATTTTGGATGATTGTCCAAAATTTGGAAGGAATCGGTACAATATTGTCGTGTCCCGAAATGTTCTTGTGGTGGTTGCAAGTGTAATATTGCGAGGCAAGTTGCTGAGATTCGAGAGGAGGATTATCTCCACTATTTCCTAATGGGTCTTGATGATCCTTATGAAGCCATCCGCGCCCAATTATTAGCACAATCACCCTTGCCTTTGGTTGATAATGCGTATCAAACTGTGATTAATAGTGAGAGATTACGAGTTCGGGATGGAAAGCCAAAGGAGAATGTTATCACATTTAAAGTGGATTCTCGTGCTAGAGAATATTCCGGTGATGGAGAGCGACCATTTTGTACTCATTGTAATCGTATGGGGCATGTTAAGAAGGGTTGTTTTCAAATTATTGGCTTTCCGGAAGGTTGGGACGAAAATCGAAAAGGAGGAAGAGGTCGTGGTAGAGCTGGCTATGGAACTCGTGGAGGTAGAGGAAGTTATGGTCGTGGGACTGGTGGTGTTCCTATTGTTGCTCGTGCTAATGCAGTCCAAGGAGGGGGCACTAACCATGCTTCGTCTTCACAACCAAGCACCGTTCAAGTGAATCTTTGGATTCCGAGGTGTGTCGCAAGTGAAGGTGCTAGCTGTGGATTGTGTGGTGGATCTTTGGCATCAACGCATGGGTCATCCATCGGAGAAGATTCTAAAGTTACTTCCCCCTGTGAGTAACTTAGTTAGGAAGAATAAACGTGTTTGTGATGTATGCCCACGTGCAAAACAAACTAGGGAGAGTTTTCTTGTAAGTGCGAATAATGCTAGTAGGTTGTTTGAGTTGGTTCATATTGACTTATGGGGTCCCTATAAGGTGCCTTCGTCTTGTGGCGCAAATTTTTTTTTAACTATTGTCGATGATTACTCTAGAGGTGTTTGGATTTATTTACTTCGCAATAAAACCGAGGTTGAATCTACTTTTCTTAATTTTGTTGCTTTAATTCAAGACCAATTTGATAGTCTCATCAAAGTTGTAAGAACGGATAATGGTACTGAGTTTAATCATCTTTAAGATTATTTTGTTCGAAATGGGATTATATTTGAATCTTCTTGTGTTGGTACTCCTCAACAAAATGGGAGAGTAGAGCGGAAACATGGACATATTCTCAATGTAGCTCGGGCATTGCGGTTTCAAGGGAGATTACCTATCAAATTTTGGGGAGAATGTGCGTTGATAGTATGTTATTTGATCAATCGGACTCCGAGTCCTGTTCTTAATAATAAAACTCCTTATGAGATGTTGTTTGGGAAAATTCCGTCTTATGTGTCTATGAAAGTGTTTGGTTGTCTGTGTTATGCGCATAATCAACGGAGTAAGGGAGATAAATTTGCGTCTCGGAGTCGGAAATGTGTTTTCCTTGGCTATCCGTTCGGGAAGAAGGGGTGGCGGCTTTTTGACTTAGAAACCAATGAGTATTTTGTGTCACGGGATGTCAAATTTCATGAGCGTGTATATCCGTTTGCCGAATCTTTGGTTGAGCGTTGTGAGTCTTCGGCGGCTAAGGACATGTTTGATGTTGGCGAGGGAGTATATGAGTTGGCTCAAGAGGAGTTTGAAGTGGGGGCGGAGTTGGGTGTTGAGGAGGAATATGTTGGAGTGCGGGATTTCGGCCGACCAAAATCTTGGAAATCCGGTGGTGTCTTGACCACGCACACCCCATCATCGCCCAGCCGCATGAGCATCTTTGCCAAGACCTTGGAGCCGGGCAAGACGCTAACAAGATGAGCATGCCGCTCTAACACGCTGGAGCTGGCAGCAGTGCCCAACAGCATGAGCATGCTGCCAGCACGCTGGCAACCCAGCTGGCGCTGGCAGCAGTGCCCAACAACATGAGCATGCTGCCAGCACGCAACCCAGCTGGCGCTGGCAGCAGTGCCGAGCATGCTGGAGACCCAGCACAAGCTGCTGGAGGGGAGCAACACCTAAAGGGGGACACGGAGGAGGCGCGGGATGTGCCGTGTGCAGAAGAGTTGGGTCGTGGGAAACGAATAAAGTTTCCTTCTATAAAGTTACGTGATTGCGTTACTCACACTATTCGGAAAAATAAAGTCTCGTCTTCGTCTTCATCCGCGGCTTCATCTTTCTCTGGTACTCCCTATCCTATAACATATTTTGTGAATTATGATCGTTTTTTCGAAAACCACAGAAATTATATTGCTGCAGTAACAGAGGCTCGAATTTCGAGATCTTTTAAGGAAGCAATGTAGCATGAAGGGTGGAGAGATGCTATGACATCTGAAATAGAAGCTCTTGAAGATTAAGGAACATGGAGTTTGGAGACACTACCGATAGGAAAGAAAGCACTTGGTAGCAAGTGGGTGTTCACCGAGAAGAGAGATGAGGCAGGAAAGTTGCTCAGATTGAAGGCACGACTTATCATCAGGAGAAAGGCATAGATTACAATGAACCGTTTGCTCCGTGGCAAAGATGTCTACGGTACGAACCTTCTTAGCAGTTGCTGCAATTAAAAACTGGGATGTGCATCAAATGGATGTACACAACGCCTTTTTACATGGTGATTTGGAGGAGATATACATGAAAGTTCCCCCAGGATTCTAGAAACATAATTCTACAAGGTTTGCAGGATGAAAAAGTCCTTGTACGGATTGAAGCAAGCTCCTAGATGTTGGTTTGAGAAACTGTCCACAGCTTTGAAGAAATATGGTTTTAAACAATCATATTCTGATTATTCTTTATTCACTCTGTCAAAAGGTGGATTGCAGTTGAGTGTCTTAATTTATGTGGATGATATGATAATTGCCGGAAACAATATGTTTGCATTGGAAAGTTTCAAAGCATACTTGAGCGAATGCTTTAAAATGAAAGATTTAGGAGCATTGAAATATTTCTTGGGGTTAGAAGTGGCACGTAGCAAACATGGCTTTTATGTTTGCCAACGTAAGTATGCTTTGGATATTATCTCTGAGACAGGGTTATTAGGAGCAAAGCCTGCTGACTTTCCTGCTGACTTTCCGATGGAGCAAAATCATAAGTTGGCTTTGGCAGGGGGGAAGGCATTTTCGGATGGTGAAAAATATCGACGTTTAATTGGGCGTTTGATATATTTGGCAGTCACAAGACCAGATTTGGCTTATTCAGTGCATATTTTGTCACAATTTATGCAATCTCCGCAAGAAGAACATTGAAAGGCAGCATTGCGGGTAGTAAGATATTTGAAGAAGTGTCCGGGTCAAGGAATTCTTTTGAGAACCGATAGTTGTTTGCAGTTAGTAGTTTGCAGTTAGAAGGATGGTGTGATTCAGATTGAGCGAGTTGTCCTTTGACTCGTAGATCGTTAACTAGTTGGTTTGTGTTACTTGGTTTGTCTCCTGAGTCTTGGAAAACTAAAAAGCAACATACAGTTTCTCGAAGTTCGACCGAAGCAGAATATAGATCAATGGCAGCTTTGACATGTGAGTTGAAATGGTTGAAACAACTTCTTCGGGATTTGGGGGTTGAACATAAGCAAGGTATGAATATGTTTTGTGATAGTCAATCAGCTCTTCATATTGCTAACAATCTAGTTTTTCATGAGAGGACAAAACATACTGAAGAAGATGGTCATTTTGTTCGTGATGCGATTAAAGCAGGAGTAATTCGACCATCTTATGTCTCCACGAAGATCCAATTGGCGTATATTTTTACAAAAGCCTTAGGAAAGGCGCAATTTGAATTTTTTTTGGACAAGATGGGCATTCGGGATCTTCATGCTCCATCTTGAGGGGGGATGTTAAGATAATATTTAGGAATATTGTATCATATCTTTAGATTTCCTAATTATGTTAATATTCTATCTTATTCCTTTAGGGTTTAGAATTTCTTGTACTATATATATTCTGTGATGATGTGAATGAAAGGGGTTAGCAGTTCAAATTAATTTGTCACTTATGCAGTTAAGTGAAAAGACTGAAAAGCTGGTTAAAACTTGTTTTTACTGTATGAACCTGATTTTTGCTTTTTAGAAATTATTATTAGTACTAATTAAAACTGATTTCAGTGATATTATCTTTTAAGTTGAAGAGAACAGGAGCTAAGAGTATGTTCGGTAGTTTCAGCTAGCTTATTACTCCTTTTTTTTCCACACATACTACCGTAAAAGTGATGGGATACAAGAATCATATGGGTTGCTTTGCGAGACAAAAATTAAAGAAAAGGAGGAACAAAAAAAATCTCATCCACCTAGGAGAAATAGGTTGGACATAAAAAAGAGATGATTATCTTTGACTGTTGAGCGAGGTGCAGAAAAGAAATTTTAAAGTTTTAAAATTAAGCTGAGATGATATGCTAGCCTTACTTATTAAAACTCAAGAATTGAAATTTTTTTGGTTCCCAATTTTTTCTTTGTCCAAATTCAGCTACTTAATACTCCCTCTGTTTTTTTTTTAATCATTCTCACTTTCCTGTGCGCGTCTCCCAATGCACCTCTTTGAACTTAAATATATTTCATTATATATTAGTAAAAATTATAACGATTGAATATTAATAATGTACTAATTGAGACGAATCAAACAAGACCCCACATGACTATATTTTTTTCCTATAAATTGAAAAAAATTGAGAAGATTCTCTCTAAGTATGAATAGTGCCAAGATTCCAAGTGAGAAAGATAAAAAAAAACACAGAGGGAGTATCAATCAAGAGAGAGTGGGCCCCACACGGAATTTTCCACCTGCTCGAGTCACAGGTCATGAGTCCACATGAAAGCAATACCCCCCAAAATTGGGACTTACATTGGTTAATTGATGGTTGAGATTTTTCAAAATGTTAGGCCATAGTTGAGACCCCTTGCATCAATTATTCGTACTATTTTCAGTTACTTCAGTAGACAGTTTATAAAGTATGTATAAATTACTAGCTTATTGCATTTAGGCTTTAGCTAACTGCTTTAAGCCACCTTTTGCTTGCAAATATGAAATGATGAGGCAGAATGATATTAAGATTAATAGCTATTTCAAATGTGGTTTAAACTTGCAATGCCGTGAACACATGCATATTAGCAATGATCTGTGATTATGCTCATTATTTTCAAATAAAATACTAATTTTTCATAGACAATAATAGAAAGTATAGGAAGTATGCGGACACTAGAAATAATAATGTTGGATTTTTTCTTTCTCATTGTAGGCATGCCAAGGAATTCATTTTAAAATAAGCTGCTTGCCCGCTTGAGTTTATATATTTATGTCAGATTGTGTTCCATTCTTTGTTGAATGTGTATTTTCTGAGTAGGGGAATCTGAATTATCATAAAAGGCACATTATAATGCTGTGAATTAACTCTCACAAAAGAAAGAAAGTTACATTATGGCTGGAACAAGATTATTGTGAATTGAATTCTCAAGTCTGTGTTGATTGAATGGTCTTACGATAACTTTTCTCTTTTCTTTCGTTGCTAGTTAGTATAATTGTTCTCAAGACCTATCTTGGATAGCCCATTGTTTACCAGGCTATATCAGTTAAGATATTGCAGCTATGCTTGAAAGAATAGCAATACATACTTCCTCCGTTCAGAAATAGTTGGACCATTTGCATAGTGTTTACTATTCATATCTTCCACTTTGATTGTCTTTGATGATTTATTTTTTAGGAAAAACAGTCGTATGAAATTTTGTTAGTTTCGTCTCAATGTATATTTTTCTAATATCAACTTTTTATAATTTTTACTTATTGATAATCAAAGATATTAATTTTTAAAACCATCCATCGACAAGCGTGAAAACTGTGAAATAGTGCAACTATTTCTAAAAGGAGGAAGTATTGTAATGCTAACATACTAAATAACTGAATCATGTCTTTTGTGTGTCAAATTTAAAATTCATTTGAAAATGATTCATAAAGCTTGAGTTTTCATCAAGCTTTAGGACTAGAACTTACCCAACCTGTGGAATTCTGCGCAGTCACGTTTACTCTTTTATCACTTCACAACACTCTTCCAAGGAAGCTATGTTTATCTGATGCACATTTGTGCTGTGTGCATGACACCACTTGATGTATTCATCGTCGATATTACCTTGAATCCTTGGTGTCTCTAAAGAGGCTCGCAACCTGGATGAGATGAGGGGGGGTAAAATTGGATTATTGGATGGACACAAGTGACAAGTTACAACCTTACCACTGCAACAATAGAGAGGCTATGTTAAATTGACCCATGATCCAATTGTGACAAGATTGACGACCCTCCGCTATTATACAATAATTAAGAAGCAGGCAGCTTAATGAGCCATTCTAATTTCGTCCATAGTAATCTAAGTAAATCTTTGTTTCCGTTAGAAATGGATTGCATTTAATTTCCAAATTGCTCCATCTTGATTGCTGAAGTGTTGACCATTCATGTCTGACAGCTTATTTGCATGTGATTCACAGGCGATATACATGGTCAATATTCTGATCTTCTAAGACTTTTTGAGTATGGTGGATTTCCTCCTCAAGCAAATTACTTATTTTTGGGTGATTATGTTGACAGAGGCAAACAAAGCCTGGAGACTATTTGCCTTCTTCTTGCGTATAAAATAAGATATCCTGAAAACTTCTTCCTCCTGAGGGGAAACCATGAGTGTGCCTCCATAAATCGTATCTATGGATTTTATGATGAATGCAAGAGAAGATTTAATGTTAAATTATGGAAAGCCTTCACCGAAAGTTTTAACTGTTTACCAGTTGCAGCCCTTATTGATGAAAAAATTCTGTGCATGCATGGAGGCCTCTCACCTGACCTGCACAATCTGGACCAGATCCGAAATATGCAGCGCCCTACTGATGTGCCTGATACAGGTTTGCTTTGTGACCTTCTGTGGTCAGATCCTAGCAAAGACGTACAGGGCTGGGGTATGAATGACAGGGGAGTTTCATATACATTTGGTGCTGACAAGGTGACAGAGTTTCTTGAGAAGCATGATTTAGACCTTGTCTGCCGTGCACATCAGGTCAGGCTGCCAAATTAATTTAACTAATTTCTTAATCTTTCTTTCTGCTGGAACTTTTTTCTTTTATGCTTATAACGGACCATGGAGAGACTACTGTTGTAGCAGAGATGTATATAATCTAATTTTGTGATACTGTTAAGGAGCTGAGTCTGCCCTTGTGAAGTCTTCTGCAGCCTCTGTGTACGATGTTCTCCTAATCAGGACCTAGTGTTCTTTTCTAAATTTGGTGTCCTTTTCTACATTTTGCATCTATTCCTATATGTTCAGTATTGATATCTATCTTGCTGACTATACTCAGGTGGTGGAGGATGGATATGAATTTTTTGCAAATCGGCAGCTTGTAACCATATTTTCTGCACCTAATTATTGCGGCGAGTTTGATAACGCTGGTGCTATGATGAGTGTGGATGACACTCTCATGTGCTCGTTCCAGATACTAAAGCCTGCGGAAAAGAAGTCAAAGTTCAACTTTGGAAGCAGTACTACTACCGCTAAGCCCAGTAATGGAGTCAACTTTTTCGGGAGCTCTACAACGATGAAATCTGGAACTTCTCTCCCAGGGATCAAGGTAATATATCTTCAAATTACTACATAAGTTATAGTTGTAAGTGTAACTGGTAAATGATGGAACTCCATGTTCAGGTTGAAGCTTCATAATGAACCTTTTCCCATTCCTTCCATTTTCTGGAATATCTTTTTCTTTCTTTTCCTCAGTCTGTTTATACCTTATCTCCTTTGTATTGTAAAAATAAATTCTCGCAGCCACATGGCTTAGGCCTTAGGAGGTGGCTGTGGCCTGTGGTAGCTAAAGCCTTTTTCCTTAGTTTTCATGCCAAATTTAATTCCTTCCTCTCTCTCGATGTTTGAAGCTCAAATTTTTGAGCTTGATCTGAAGCCGGACACATAAAGTGCTTGTGTATAAAATGTGCCCATCTTCGCCCTGGTTTGAGATGACAATCCAAAACAAACAATTGGACAAATAGACCTGTTGTTGGAAATCATGTAAATGCTTACTTTTCTTTAATTCTAATGTTTCCCATCTTATGAATGATGTTATTTGTTATAAAGCTGGTGCTCAATTGAATGATATCCATTAACTTCCAGGCATGCTACATTTTCCCTCTATCCCATCTTATGAATGATGTTATTGGTTATAATGCTGGTGCTCAATTGAATGATATCCATTAACTTCCAGGCATGCTACATTTTCCCTTTATCGTGTAAATATATGCAACATCAAAGGATATGTTGCCGTCATTGTTCAGGACATATATTCCACTCATGGGGAGGACAAGACCAACCCTGGCACCCACAAAAATAAATCAATGCCAATTTTAACTAATATAAAAAAGAACTAGAAACCTTGGTAAACTCTAGCATAGGTGTTGTGGAGTATAAAACTCTTAACATGATATTTTAGGTCCCCTACTGAACCTATTACAATTCTATTTAATCAGTATATAAAAAATTGGGAAATTTGACATATTGGGTTTGTAGGTATCTGTTGTGTTTTATGCTCTCTCAGCACATTGTCAACCGGAAAACCTCCTTTTGTATCAATCTGTTGTCCGCATTTGATTGAGTAGCTGATTAATAATATAGTCAATCGCTATCCAAGTATTCTTCGGACATGTTGCGTACCTGGCCTTTGTATCTTCCTGGTCTCTGCAACTAAACTCAGTCAACGATTTCTGAGACAAACTGCTGGATCATTTGAGAGTCATTTTCTGTCTCTTTTAGCAGAATATTATTTTAGTGATCACCAATCTATCAAACCATATTTATTGATGTACCCTTATCAATTGCTGTGGGTTTAACATACGTGGATGTCTAGTTGCTGATGTAGAAAGGAGACGAAGAAGCTCTGAAGAAGACATGGGAAGGATTTTTTTTTTTTTTGGAGGGGAACCTCCAAAGAGGAACTACTTTAATAAATCAAAAGCCGCATAGCGAATAATAGTGTCCGGAAAAGAGTCAACCCAGCACCTATAGCCAAACTCCACAGGTTGGAGATGAGCCACCTTATTTCCCGCACGCTTAACAAAAGACCACACAACTACATCAAAGTAATTAACAAAATCTAGGATATCATCAATAATCAAATAAATATCACTAACGCCAGCGGATTTTGAATTGAGAGCCGAAATGACTTGGAGACAATCACTTTCGACAATGAGTTTACGAACACCGAGATTCTTTGCCAACCGAACCCCCTCATGCACTGCACGAGCTTCTGCGACTCGCGTCTCCCACCCCACCTGCTGCTGCAGCACTACACACCCCATAACCTCGCCATGCTCGTCCCTGCACACTGCAGCAACTCCCACGCCGCGCTCAGCCACAACTCCAGCATCAACGTTGCATTTCGACCATCCACTCTGCGGTAAACTCCACACATCGGGGTGAGGGGCCAGCATCTTCGAGCTCGCCTTTTGCTTGTGGACCGAGGCTTCCTTGGCTTCTTGCCAAGTCTTCAACGCATAGGAACACGTGGCAGCAGGCATGACGAAGTTTGGACTGATTTACACTTTAAGTTTATGGATGCCTATGATAGGATGGTCACCTGTAAGATAGAAATCACGAGCTGCTTCAGGGAGTTGTTGGGAATGGTCCCCCTTTGATGCTCAAGTCACTAAAAAGTGGGAGGATTCTAGAGAGAGAAAGAGAAGGTAATATATGGGGAATATTTGACTACTGACTATTGATTTAACAAACCTATACCTTTTATGATGTTAAAGAGTCTCCTTGGAGTCGTACATGATGGGTATAGCTATTGAAGCTCTGAAGAACTCTGGACCAACGTTCGACTAGCCTGTGAGCTTTTAATTCATTTAGGAAGATGATGATATTTTCAGCAGCCCTCAGAACATGTATGTTGGGCAAATACTTCATCCTCACAGCTGAGGTCACTTGGTTATCTTTTGGCAATACAAACGTTGCTGACATGTCCTCTACTTTATTATGGAAAAGCTCCAGCTGGCGTACAGCTAGATTACAAAAAGGAATATCTGGGTGTCCACTTGGCTACAAATGTCCACTTGTTAGTTGCTCAGGGATCTTATATCACATATATTCTTTATGCTAGATTGGATTATGATGGCTGACTGTCCGAGGCTGGACAGTGTGCAGCAAGTTATACACAGGCCCGGTCCTCACCTTTTTGGGGCCCTAGGCAAAATAGTAGATTGGGGCCCCTTTAAAAAACACAATTTATAATAGAACAAAAAAAATTTGATAGTACTATGAAATAAATCCGTTGTTCAAGCGAATGCAAATTTGCAAATAAATTTATCAAAAAAAAAAAATTGTTCAAGCAACTCATATGCCATCATCTAATACATGATAATAAAATATCATAAAAAACGGGTTCTACGAGCATTCCGAGATGCAAAATCATTAATGATAATATCAACATCGATGTTTTCCAAAAGCTGTTTCTCAATTGATAAAACTGCAAGACCATTCAACCGTTCTTGTGACATGGATGACCTCAAGTAGGTTTTGATCAACTTTAACTTTGAAAAACTTCTTTCAGCCGATGCCACAGTCACTGGAACTGTTAAAAAAATTCTATAAGCGATTGAAGTATTTGGATAGCAATCTGGAGATTTAACAAACTCAAGAATTTCAGTGGCTGACATTAATTTATTTGGCAAAGTAGATTGTAACACTTTCAATTCTGAGTAAAGATCATTCAAATCCACATCAAATGAATCACCATGAGAAAAAGCAGAGTGAAAAATAACACAACATTCTCTTAATTCCTTTTCCTCCAATGACCTTAACTTGTTTGAATCAAACAAAAATCCAAAAATACTTTCAAAAGTTTTTAGTTGCTCAAATCTGCTTTTCAAAGAAGTAATTGCTATATCAACAACAATCAAAAAATACTCAAGTCTAAATAATTCTTCAGGAGACTGGTTTTGTTTATCCTCTTGATTATTTTCATCAAAATGTTTTTTTCTAATAACACGACGCTTTGTAAGAAGCGTAGGCTCTACATCCATATCAAGTGCAATACTTCTAGCAAGATTCAAACTATGACAAGCACAAGGCATATATAGTGCTCTCGGGTTTATTTCAAGTAAACGTTTTTGTACACCTTGGTGCTTCCCTTTCATATTGGAACCATTATCATAACCTTGACCCCTTATATTATCAACATTAAGATCAAGAGACTTTAAAACATTTTGTAATTCAATAAAAAGTCCCAATCCCGATGTATCATTTACCTCCAAGAACTCTAAAAAGTACTCCTCAATTTTTATCTTTTTTGTTGCCATATTCACACATCGTATTATTAAAGTCATTTGTTCTTGATGAGCAATATCAGGAGTACAATCAAGAATTATGGAAAAATATTTTGCCTCTTTGATAGTCTTAATTATAGAACTCTTTACACTATGGGCTAAAAGGGAGATCAATTCATTTTGAATTTTATGCCCAAGATAATGATAATGAATTTCACGATTTTGAATGCGTCTAATATGATCTTGCATTATCACATCAAATTCCGCAATCATTTCAATTAATCCTAAGAAATTACCATTACTATGTTGATATAGTCTTTCATTGGATCCTCTAAAAGCCAAATTATGAGTAGCAAGACATTTCACAGCCGAAAATATTCTAAGTAAAACTTGCCTCCATCGATCTTTCTCTTTCATAATCGCTTCTTGCAAGTTTTTATCAATTGTTTCATTCTTATCTAGCCTTACTCTCATTTCATTCCAAGTAAACATATTATTCATATGCTCGGTACTATTTTCATGTTGTTTGAGTCTTTCACTAATACGCTTCCAATCACATAAACCCTCATTTGCTAACAAACTTTTGTTAGTAATAGACTTGAACAACTTGCAACAAAAACAAAATACTTTGTCAACATGTTTAGAATAAACCAACCATTTTCTATCACTAATCTCACCATTGTTCAACTTCCTAGAAAAATAAGCATATGAAAAATGCCTATTATTATCGTCAAGAGGAAAGTCAAGATTTAATTCTCTTATAGGCCCCTTTTCAACTATAATGTCTCTTGTTTTGTTATCAAGGTTAGTCCAATTCCTAGGATCATAAATATCCACATAAGGAATTTCTTGTTCTTCATCAATACCATTATTAGTAGGAATTGGTTGTTCTTCATCAATGTCAATATCAACATTTGGCAAATTAGGCTCATTTAGAACATCAATAGGCTCGTTTGGACCATTTTCATTATTGTCATTGACTTCATCATGTAAATTTTCATTTGGTTGATCTCAATTTTCATGAACTACATTTCTAACAACAAATCTGTCAATAGCACCTTCTTTGTGATTTTATTAATTCTTCAGCAATTTTTTCTTTTTTCCTTTTTTTCACTTCCGGATAAATGTTTTTTTGGCAACATTGTAATTTGCAAATAAAATAAATCAAACACGAGAATGACGAGAATACTCGGATCATATTACGGAGAATGGAGATGGAATAACAACACCTTGAACAAGTGACTTGCTAGGATAATCCGGCGGCAATGCTGCATCGCGGCGGCACTACGGCACCAACGAATTGCAATCAATGACTCGAGCGGGGCCAGGCAAGCGAATTGCGATGGACTCCGGCAGGCGGCAACCACCGACGAGGCGACGACCTTCTGACCGTGAACCGTCGGGCGTTAGTAGAGGCAGAGCAAATGCGCTATCCGGCGAGGCGGCGAAGTAACTCGAAACTCGAAACTCGAAATTCACTCAGTAAATCCCAATCGAAGAAAAAATTCCCAAAAGCCTTACTTATATTCTGAATTTCATAATATCTTAAAAATTTTACTTGATTGAGACTAAATCTTATGAGTATTGCATTATAGAAATCCAATTCTTCCCTATTTAAATTGTAGAAAAAAATTCCCGTTGCCATATTTAAGGGAAATTTAACGACTAATTTTTTGGGAAACATGGAAAATTTTAACGAGTTTAATGGAGGTTAGAGAAAATTTTGCAAATTAAAAGAAGATTTTAATGTGGATTTTGGAAAGAGAGTAGAGAGAGAAGGATGAAGAACCGAAGAAGACGAGGAGTTTGAGCGTCGAGCGTCGTTCACGCGTATTTGAGATTAGTGTTTTTTTTTTCCCTAGTTCTATTTTTAGAGGATTGGGCCCCTTTTAGCCTTGGGCCCTTGGCCCTTGCCCCTCCAAACACCCCTCAGGGCAGGGCCGGGCCGGGCCTGGTTATACATCCACCTGTTTTACAAGCTTAAGGATAGTTACTTAGGATCTGGTTCACATGCAAGGAGGGAGTAGGATGACCATTCAGAGTTTCAGACTTTTACTAAAGCACCCTTGCATACATACAAATCCATTCTGGCATTGGGTTATTTTCACACAACACCATCCATTAGCGACCTTCAGTAAGGATGTTTCTAATCATAGAAGGCCATCTTTGTAATCCTAGTTATCTTAGACCATAAATAATAAATATGATCTATAGTTGCCTCAATCAGTGAAAATGTGCGATTCTTAGGCAAGATTATCAGGCCAGCTTGAACACTATCATTACTGAAGGTTCCATATGTCTTTGAGGTAGCTCAGAGATAATTTTAAAAAGAGGTTTTTTGTCAAAAACAACCTTTTATAGTCACTTTTGTTGCGAAAATCAACCTTTTAATTTTTTTTGCAACTTTCAACCTTAAACAAAAATTTTTTTGCGAGATGGAACATTTTCCATTTTTCTGTCATTGATTGTTACCTTTTTGGCGTTGACTATGAGTTGGTTTACTTCCATCTCTCTTACAATTCATTTCCCCCCACCCCCCTAAGCTATCCAAACTAGGGGTGTTAACGAGCCGAACCGAGACCGAACATGTCCAGGCTCGGCTCGGCTCGAGAATGATTGAGGATCGGCTCGGCTCGAGCTCGAAGCTCGTCGAGCCTCCAGTATTTGGGCTCGGCTCGAGCTCGAGAGGACAAAGTCCAAGCTCGGATCGAGGCTCGGCTTGAAACTTGGCTCGAAAAAGTTGGGCTTAGGCTCGACGAGCTTGGACTTTGTCCTCTCGAGCTCGAGCCGAGCCCAAATATTGGAGGCTCGACGAGCTTCACTTAGGCGGTAGGCCCAACCATATAGGCCAAGTATGCCCAAGAAAGTAGGTGAGCTTTTATAACTTAGTTTCCCTCTTAGCATTGCTAAGATTTCAATGTGGGACTCCATGGTTTGTTGAAGAAAACAAACTCATCCTACCCATGCTTTTATAACTTGGTTTCCCTCTTAGCATTGCTAAGTTTTCAATGTGGGACTCCATGTTTTGTTTAACTCATCCTACCCATGTTTTTATAACTTGGTTTCCCTCTTAACATTGCTAAAATTTCAATGTGGGACTCCAACTTTTGTTTAAGAAAAAACTCACTCTATATATTCTTTTATAACTTGGTTTCCCTCTTAACTTCACTAAAGTTTCAATGTGGGACTTCATGTTTTATTTAAAAACTTCCAACCTTGTAACAACAAGACTCTAAGTGCATTTAAATAATCAATTATTAAATAGTTTAATTATTAAATAATCAAATATTTTAATATATAGTTCATTCCTTTTGTGAAGGAAATGGAGTATAAAGTTTGTTTTCCAACCAAGGAGGTACGAAATCAAACTCTAAGTTGAGATAAGGAGTAGTAGCTATTTATAAAGAAAATAAGATTGGTGCTTGTTTTGTTAACCAATGTGGGACTTTAGTGCATAGTGGAATACTATTTAAGGTCCAAGTTGGATTACATATTAAAATATAAATAGTAATGTAAATTTTATCGAACATGTTTGCGAGCTTTCGAGCCGAACTCTATTAGGCTCAGGCTCGGCTCGTTAAGGTCTCGAGCCGATCCTGAACTCGAATCGAGCCCCTCCGAGCCGAGCTTTGACCGAGCTTTGACTGAGCCGAATCCGAATAGTTTGCGAGCCGTCCTGGCTCGTTAGCATCCCTAATCCAAACAATGACGGAAGTAAACCAACTCACAATCAACACCAAAAAGGTAACAATCAATGACGGAATAACGGAAAGGTTTCATCTCGCAAAAAAATTTTTGTTCAAGGTTGTAAGTTGCAAAAAAAAAAAAAAAATTAAAAGGTTGTTTTTCGCAAAAAAGTGATTATAAAAAGTTGTTTATGACAAAAAACACTTTTAAAAATAAACTGAGTAGTTGAATTGAGTTGAGGACCAGATGCGACAGGAACTTCTTAAAAGCATGATACATATAGTTGCACAGAAATACAATCACCTTTTAACACCAGCAAGTCACCAGCTCAGTAAATAATATCTAATACCCATTTTAAGAGAAATAGGATGATAACCTGAAGGTGGCTAATTCTATATTTTGGTCATGCTTCTCTTTTGGGAATGCCAATTTAAGTATAAGAGATACCCTTATTAATCAAGGTTTATCTTCTAAGTCATCATCCCCTCTGCAAGTTTTTTCTCAAAAAAACCCTAACTCCTCCATATTATAATGTGAAACATTACACTCTTGGCAGTTTATTCTGCACTAGTCTTTTTTTTATCTACATCTCTTGCATTCCCTCTCTTCTTGTTGGCGAGAGCTATGAAGATATTATAGGCAATGCATGTTCTACATCAAACTTTTGGCAAATGGCATCTGTACTAATGTGTCTAAAGCCAAGTGAATATATCACATGAAGGTAAATATTCAGAGCAGGCTCCTATTATAAGGCTTCATTAAAAAGACTGATTTTGCGTGCGCGCGTGTGCGTGTGCATGTGCGCGTGTGCGTGTGTGCGTGTCTTGTGTGTTTTGTGTGTTTATGTTTGCGTTTATATGTGCGTGCGGAGACCATTGTTCAAGACTCTCTGCCTTTGCTACCACAGACTGTTTATTTCGCTGTTCCTATCTGATCTTTGATCCAAATACAGCCAGCATCTTGTCTCCTAGAGATCCAGATCCTTTTCTTTCTATTATTATGCCTTTCTCTACTGCTGCTAAGAGAGGCCTTTCTCATCGACAAATAGGATCTTGCAGATGTAAATATATTTGCTTTTGTTCCATCGCTCATGACTTATGCCCCTGAATGTCTTAGAGCGTAAAAGATTTGTGGTCTTCAATTTCTTTGTGAACCTCTAAGCTTTCAGCTCCTCTAAACCTCTACTCTAACATGGTTTTGTGAGGTAAATAAAAGCGACTGGCAGATGTGCTTCAGGTAAATGTGTCAGTTCCTTACATCCAGTGAAGATTCCGTCAGTGGGCGTGAGACACCTTTCGCCCTTTCGTGACTTTATGAGATCATTTCAGATTCTATTTGTTGTAGTGTGTCACTACTCACTAGTTTCTACTAGAACATAATTGCATTATGAATTATGCATTTACGAGAAGACTTCAGATGGCCTGTTTTGTGTTTCAAAAAGAGCTCTCTCCTTTAATGTCTGATTTTTTTAAAGTTCAGCGACGGGCATTTTGAGGATCATATGATGTCTGGTAGCTGGAGTGACTTTGTTTATATGATATCTGCAGTCACTCCTGATATATTCCATGCATATTTGTTCTGCATTTCAGGAGAAAAGTAATCAATTCAATTGTTCTCCTCTTACGAACTTGGAATTGTAAAGAGTTGCATAACCGCTAACCCTCATACCTTTCGTTTTACAATCAAATCCAACCACAGTTTGGCTTGAACGATTATTAATATGTATCCCCTTGTGCATTGTTGTTTTTTTTCTTTTCACTTAGCTAACTGCATGCCACTGATCTCAATACCCGACTTTTGTGGGAACTTTAAATGGGAAAAGAAAGTTACCTACTTCTCTCTCACTCTACTAATTTTGCTTTAACCAGCTTTTTCCACAATTTTTTGAGTAGTCCTTGAACACTGAAATTTCTGTAGCTCTTTGTCTTTTTCTTTCCCTGGTTCCCCACTTGCAATATTTCAGGATACCCCAATCTTTTGTATATGGAACATCCTCGAATATTGGGGATCACCACTTAGCCGTCTGCAAAGTGATTTGATTATCCTTTTTATTAGGTGTATCTTTTATAATAATTTTTGTCAACAATGACTAGTTGTATCTGTTCCCCATCATTGTTAAGCTGTATGATATAAGATAGATCCTGCTATTCCTTATGCGCCATATATATTCATTAAAACAGAGTTGGTAGATTTATGTGCTACTTGGCTTGCAATCAAAGCAAAAAAGATTTGGAACTAATAATCTCCTTTTGCCATAAGACAGTAAAGAGGCTATCTGCATTTGTGTGAGTCTAGACATTTGAGAATAGCTGTTGTATTAATGATACTAAAAGAAGGTCTGCCTCTAAGATTTGAGCTGCTGGAAACATTACATTTGGGACAGGAATGATGATATGTTGTCTGCAAGAAAATGAGAAATGAGACGATGGCAGTAAGAGGGAGTTAGAACTCCGCACTTATTGTTCCTAAAGAATTGGCGCAGAAATGTTTCATCAGATCATAATTTCTGCCAGTAAGATTTTTCGTAGGTTTACAAGATAGTTTGGGGTGCAAACCCATATCCCAATTCCCATCATGCCTCATGTGTGTTAGTTGGAAAAGTGGAAGCTTCTGAATAATTCAAATAGAAGGGTCCCTTTTGACCCAAGTTCCTTTACTAGAATGCAAAGTTGAAGGAGATCCATGTCCTTATCTTTGCTACAAACATGTGGCTTGTATAGTAGTTGTATTTGTTTTTATCAAAATCTAGGAGAGAGTATTTTCAATATTGTTTAGCTGTTGAACTGTAGTAAAATTAATTTTTGGTTGTTGATCAGGGGATTGATCACTGTAAATGCGTTTGGAGGTTAGAGGATTTTCCCTGAAGTATATACAGGGTGTGAACTTCAAGTAGCTTGCATCTACTATTCAACTTGCCTAGTTTGTATATTGGCCCATTTGTGCAAATACTTGGAAGTAAAAGTAGAAGAATGAGACCATGGTGCACCTATATGGCAGAGGGAGGTGCAAAGTAGCCATAAGGATTGTGTTTAATGTTTTTTTTGAGAGATAGACATAGGTTATAAATGGTACAAATATCCTAGCAGTCTTCACTATTGTGAGCACAGAGTAGGCACGAAGTTTGAGCTAACATGAGATGGTCCAATTTGCCTCCCTGCCTCATGAAGTTGCCGATAAACTTCTAAGGGAAAGAATATTTAGTTGCAAAAGATAATGAAATTCCTCATTATGGGTCATGGTGCTATTGACATAGCAGGGTTATAACTGCTCCTGATTTTTCTTTCCAGTTGCAACCGTTCAAACTTCACTCTTCTATTGCACTTGTATATCTATTGCTTTTCTGTTACAGACAATAGGAGTTATGATGAGCCTACTGTTATTGTTGTGAGACAAGCAAAGCTTGACTTCAAGAGGTCTTAAGCAGGCTCAATTTTTTCAACAAATATTATGCATAATTTTGTTGTGAAGAATTGTATAGATTTTACCCCTATATGAGGATCTCAAAATATTAGTATAAACTTAGAATTTTCTACTGTGACATAAAAGAGTATTATTTGCTTGGTTGCAATTCTCATAGTGAAGCTTTGTTTCAAGTTAGTTGAATTTGGAATATTAAACTTGAAAAAGCTCAAGACTCTGCTCAAATTTGGATGTATGTTGCTATGATGCAGGTTGAGCTACTCAATTTTGAGCTTTCTTGGCTCAGTTCGTTATCAGTTAGGCTGAAAGCACTACTTCCCTTGCTCTCTTCCTGACTATCATGCATTTATGCTATTGAGTTACTGACTTATATATACAGAATTTGATAGAGTAGGTTTTAATGGAGTTATATTGCCTCTCTTTTCAACGCATTTTGTTGTGTTTTTGTGTTTGCATAATGATGATATTATTGGATTTATTTCGGTTAATTACTCTTTTGTGACTCTTACACAGTCATACCTTGGTGGTGCTTGAAGTTGGTAGACAATGCCTTTTGCCGAAATGACCATTCTTCACAGCGCACAAAGTTCCCATAGACCCAGTAACTTGTGATGCAGGCGATGTGATCTAGACAAACCATGGAGAGATCAAATATGGTGTCTGATAAAATGTAAAGAAGGGGAGGAGAATTTTAAATGTGATCTATAGAGTATCTTAGACTCAAGTTTCACTAAGAAAGGCTAGTTGTTCGTTCCTTTCTATCGTGTAGACAAGCAGCTGTACTGCTTGCCGCTACAACTTGTATGTACACTTTAAACCGCCTCTCTCTCTCTCTCTCTTGATTTTTCGTCTAAGACTGTAAAAATCTTCCTAACTCATCGTCGTCAGCATTGGCAACCCTGATACCAGGTAACCAAATTTTACCTGTCTTCCTTTTTTTGTAACCCTGATATGAAGATTATTATATTTCTCTTCATCCCATTGAGTTGGTACTTGGTAACACTTTGGAGTCGGGGGGAAAAAAGGGGGACATGAGCTACTGGGTTGTCCACCATTGTTGTGGTACTTATTCTACTCTGTTGTGGTACTTATCCTATTATGCAATAATTCAAGTGTAATGTTTTTGATATCAAACTCTAATCCTATATGGAGACAAAAAGTAGAAAATTTAACCACCTTAAAGGAGTGTATAGATAACAACTATGAAAAGGGGACGCGTTCATTTTCTTTCTGCATTAACAAATGCTTATGATTTTGGTATGCGAAATGTCTCCAACCCCCGAATCAACACTACAAAGTATTATGAAATTTCTAATAAACTACGGACCACATCTTACCTTCAGTGTGATTAGACCACTTGATCTCGTCGGCTTCGGGTAGAGTCAATGTAGGTCATGGCATATCTTTGGTCGGGTTAATTTGGATTACGAGTAATGTTTATAGTGTAAAATCCATAGTGCATTTTCATTATTTATTTTTTTCGCTTTTAAATTGTAAAAGGTTGAGTTTTTAGTTGTCACACTCAAAGTTATTAAAATCGCGATTCAAATCTTAAAATCTTACGATTTTACGATTCAAATTATGGTAGACGATTCGATTCACGATTCTAGACGATTCTATACATTTCTGTTGACTAGCGAAAACCTCGCAAATTTAAATTATGCTAACAAAGCAAATAATAGATATATATTGTTAGTTGTTGCTAATATAGTGGGTAAACAACTATTTTTTCTAATTCTTAAGTCTTTTAACTTATAATTTTAGCATATTTAATGAAGATTGAGTGCAATATCTTGATTATACGTGTTTGTAGAATCTTACGATTCTACGATTCGATTTTACGATTTGATTCTATAAGTCGTTTCCAATTCAAACTAATCTCGATTTTAACAACTTTGGTCACACTCTTTTGTCAACTTTCAAACAACAGAAAGCAACTAACATGTACTATTAGATTGTTACATGTAATAAAAAAAATTGCAGTTAAACTGTACAAGGGCGAAGTGTGACTAGCCCACAAGACCCATTTAAATAAAAACTTATCCGTTTGGCCTAGCATATTACGCCAGACCATTGTTTGAGCCAAGTCTGGTAGATCAAACCAGAGACATGAGTGGCCTGAATTGACATAGTTGGGCAAGGCCCACACATTAATGTTTTAGTGAAGGCTGCCCCAATTCGTACACATTGGGTTGGGTGGGATCATACATGATCAAATTAACATGCCAACAAAATCTAAACAGTAATCAAAATATCCTGCAAAGTACAAATGAGTTGGGGATATCTAATAATCTCCTTAACTGAGCCATAGAAAAAAAAAAGATGAGAGATGGAGTTGCAATACAAAGAAAACTACTTTTTTACTTTTTTTTTTTTATTATTGCTTCCCACTTAATATTTATACTAATTGTCTAAAACGCACTCATTTTTTCCTCTTCTGACCCAACGGTGATACTTGAAATTATTGATAAATGAACTAGATTTGAGACTAATATTAAAAAACATTCCAAACTGAAATTTATTGTAACAATTTTCCAAAAATTGGGAAATTCTACATGGTGGCCTCCAACTTTCAATTTTTCTATATGGTGGAAGGACAAAAACAAAATTATATAAAGTGACTCCCAACTTTGACAAATTCTACCTAGTAACCTTATTTCATTAATTGGTGGCTAACCAATTAAACCTAACTCTTTCTCTCGCCTCCCTCATCCCCTTTCTCTTTATAAACCCCAATCCACACCCCTGCAATGTCACTCTTGATAATACCCAAGTCAGATAACTACTTAGTTGAAGTTGTGCCTTTAGGCTTGACCTATATGGTATTCTAAGCTCTTGAAAATCTTTGTGGATCTAACGGGTCGAGGTCGTCCTGAAATCGAAGCGGGTCATAAACGAGCCTAGCCTACTCAAGCCTTTTTTTTAAAAAATAAACCCATTGAAGTTGATGGATATTCCATTGCCAATACTACTTTTGAGACTCTGAATTGAATATTTATGTGCTTTCTTTATTGATTTAATTATTTGTACTACTAATCATTTAAATATTACAGGCTCCTGTATACCTTTGTATGAATGAGCAAGTAGATAAGGTAACAAATATCTGCATTCACCATTACTCAATAAATCAAACATAATCAAATAGGATGAATAAAATATACTGTTATCAGAAAGCTTTCATTAATTGAATTTAACATCATATAGCAGCACTACATAACACTACTAGCACTGAGTATACTATCAACTACAATTTAGATCTCACTTAATCATCTTATAGGGCAGTAGAGGAGAGAGAAAGGGAAGGAGGGAGGAGAGAGAAAGATGGGTGGTGGAGATAAGAGAGTGAAAGGGGCGTTTTTTTTTTGGATGGTTGGGATGGTGTTTGTGTGTTTGTGGTGATGGTAGGGTTGTGATGGGTTAGATTAATATAAGCTTTATAAGGTCACTATTTGTATTTACGTAAAGTTGGAGGTCACTTCATATAAATCTTTTTTTACCCTGCCACCAAATAGAAAAATGCAAATTAGGAGGTCACCATGTAGAATTTTCCAAATATATATTACCTATGACGCAACTAGAAATATATATGTTACATTTTTTGAAAAAAAATAATAATAATTAAATATTACTCCTATCATTGTCTACTTTGAAGTTGATATTTTTATTATTATCATATCTATCTCTTTTATAAGCCAATCTTGTTTTTTCAAGAATAATTTTAGCATGGCTCGGCAAATACTACTTCCATTACTTTTTAATCTACACACTTTTCTTTTCGGGCAGTTCCTTTTTAATGGTTACATTGTTACTTTATTCCCCTATGTGGTCCCTCACTAAATATATTAACCCACTTAAAATCCTCCACCTACCCCATTTTTCTCTATCCTCTATTTTTTTATTTACTTTTTGTTACTTCTTACTCCCCCATTTTTCATATTTCATCTCCTCTCTCTCCTACTTTTTAACTTTTGCCTTGGTTCTAATGAAAAGCAAAATATGTAGGTTATTTAGGAACGGGTGTAGTATAAGGTATTATATTCCACTTATAAAGTGGAGGTTGATATGAAGGACGGACGATTGGACATAACAAACACCTTTCAATTTATACATATAGTCTGTTTATCAAGGGAGTACTAATTAAGGATATATTCTTTGCACCCTAAAAAATTAAGAGAATGCAACCTAAAAATGAAGAAGAATCGTGAGAAATTGAGGAGATTTAATGAGATAGAATCTTTTGTCCAAATTGATTACTTTTTTATAAAAAAAAAATGTAGGAAGGTTTGACATATGTCATCCTAAATTTTCTATTATAAAATACTAGTTTTGAAGCCCGTGCGTTGCACGAGTTGTTGCTTATTTTATCTTTTTGTAAATTTTTTTGTTAATATTATTGTCAATTTTGTGTTGCTATGAAATGAGATTTTTCAACACTATTGTATTTATAACTTTCTTCATTCCTTTTCTATTACAATAATTACCGCTTTGGGTAGTTTCATCTTTTAGAACCATTTCACTTTTGGTAAAACAAAAGCAACTATTGTTGACAATATTGCCTTTATTTTATGTTAATAAAACCCTCATTAATTATCTAAATTGCCTCATAAAGTTGCGTTTACTTTATTAAGGATTATTTATCTCATACTCTAGTTAACTAAAGGGGTACCTCTATGCTAAATCACCCATTTTTTATTTCCTTAAAAACCATGCCCACATCAATTGTTGTAGTAGAAAATGAACAGGGAAGTATTTGTCATTATACTATAATTTCTAGATTTGTTATTACGATATATAAATTTTATAATTTTTAATATCCAATTAAATATTGTAACTAACTCTATTATTAAATGGTATCCTAATAATAGGTATGACTAACAATAATTAACACAGTTTTAACATGAATAATACCCGAATGATAATTTAAGAAAGTAGAGCGAGGCACTACTACAAAAAAGGCCCAGGAGACCATCTATAGGAGACCGGTTAATGTTACTAACCCATTTCTTAAATATAGGAAACCATTCATTATCCAAAACCAGTCTCTTAAGTTTAATTATTTGACTTATTGAAAAAGTTATTGTGAGATAGGAGACTGTTTATCGGTAAAACCGGTTTCCTTCAAAAATTTTAATTTTTTAAATCAATTTTTTTCAACATAATACTACTGTATGTGCTATATATTCTTGTTGCTGTGAGATAAGAGACTACTTCTAACTAAAACCGGTTTCCTTGAAATAATTTAATTTTGTAATATAATTTCTTTTCAACATAATACATGATATTCTTTTATATTTAGAATTCTTTTCCCTTTTTTAAACAACGGGGATAACGATCATTCACTAGTGAAATAAAGTTCTTTTGCTACATCCCAAAAAAAAAAATTAAAAAAAATCACGAATGCCGGTAAAAAAAAACCCAATCATTTTGTGCAATTTATGAAAACGAATAAAACCTCCTCATTCTTTCAAAAAAAATTTTTAAAACCTCCTCGTCATCATTTTCCCTCTTCCCTCTCGTACTCAACCTCCATCTCCTATCCTCGCATTTTATCTCTCCTCTCTCGTTCTCAACCCCTATCTCGGTACTTCTCTCTTTCCATCTCTCCTACTCGATCTCTCTTCTCCATCTACGGAAAGCATAAGGTATGTTCTTGATTCGATTTTAGGGTTTTGAGTTTCGACTATTTTTTAATCTCGCATGTTTGCTTGATTCTGCTCGTTGATTCTCCTTCGATATCTGTATTATCTGAGCTTTCAATCTCAAGTTGTTTGACGAAAGTTCATTTATTTTGCTGTTAAACCCTAATTTCGTCTAAAGTTAGCACATTTCTTCAGTTTCTTGTGCTTAATTTTGTCGCATTTTTTTGTTGTTTCGTGTTTTGCGTTACTCACCAATTGATTTGGCTGGCTCTGTGTTCATTTTCGCATATTAGATAAGGTTTTTCGACTTTATAAGTCGGTTTTGTTGGCTGTTGTTTGGGTGTTAAGAAATTTAGGGTTTTGCTTAGAAGTTAGACATGGTATGAATGTTGAGAAATTGCCGCAATTAGAAGGTTAATTTAGGAGTGTTAAATGTGCTAGAGAAAGGCTCTGTGACATGGACGCTCAGCCAACTCGATCTAGGTCCTGGTTTGTGTGCTTTTAGTTACAGTTCTTAAGAGGTGGGTTGACTATCTATCTCGGGCCGCTCAGTGCTGCCTAGTAAAGTATGGCTCCCTCTTGGCCTCCGCTATCATCTCTTGTTGCTATAGAAGCTTTATGAACTAAATCATCTCTTGGCCTCCGCTATCATCTCTTAGGGCCGCTATCCCCTGTGCTATCGAGTATCCATCTTTAAATTTTTCTGGATACTGCTGATTTCACATGAGTGTGATTTTTCTTTTGGGGTAGCAAGATTGTCAGTAATTTGGAAACTCTTTTAAGAGTTGCTATAGAAGCTTTCTGAACTAAATCATCCATGTTTTTGTTTTTTCCCATACTACTTTGGTTAAGATGATTATCGCTACCCCAATTTGTATGTATTCTGCTTGTGTGGATCCACTTGTCTACTCTTAGGATCTATTGTAATGTTTTGGGAAGCTGAATGTGTTCAATATGCAGGTCATTGAAAATCCGAGCAATGTAGGGGGATGCAGTTGTAAAAGTTCTTTTACGGTGAAGCAATAGTTCAAACTTTATACAAAACTTACATATGGTTCTGGAAAGATTGGCTATTCTTTTTGGCGCAGTTATCCACATCTTTGGATCCTTAATACTGATTAGCATACCATTGGGATTGATCGATTGAGTAATCACGTTGTAACTTAGCTTAGACTATTATGCAAATCGATGGGAGAATTATTCCAAAACAGCTATCATCTGCTGCTAGCTTTTGTATTTATATCCAAGTGATAGCAGAGCGATTGAGGAAAATAAACCTCTGACATGTATTGTTTGTAAATTCTCAACTACAATAAGGTATCATCTCTTGGAACTGAAAGTATGTTGCTTTTGTTTCTATGTTGGTGATTACTTTTGCATGTTGATTAAGCTTAGTAATTTGATATGACTCGGTTATGCTATTGAAGTGGTTTTTGAGTTTAGTGTCTCGCGGTTGAAATTTGCATTTTGACTTCTGATTACTGAGGAAACTGCATTAGGGTAATATAGATGTAAGTTTTGTTGATCATGCTATTGGAGCTTGGTTTGGTGCTAGACTTATTGTTTTTCCTCCATTTAATATTTCTGATTATGTGGTTGTTTAAGATTGGTAGAAAGGGGATGGTTGCATTCATTTATGTACTTGTTGATATCGTTTTTTAAATAGTGGCAATTGCAGGTATTTGTTACGGATTTTTGGTCTGAGCATACACCTTGGCCCTTTAATCAATTACCAAAGAGCTATAACTTCTTGGTGAAACATGGCCATCTCTGGAAAATGACGTATTATGGGACAGCTCCTCGTGTAATCCATTAATCGAATTTTGCTGCAACATCTATGTTCATAGCACGGTGAGCCTGTTACTATCATGCTAAACCCTCTTAAGTTACCTGAGAAATAGTACATAGCTGTGGTTTTGTTTGAGAATTGATCTAACTATCGTAAAGATTAATCCAACTATTAAGGCTACGCATGTGAAGAAACATTCGTTTTCTTAGGGCTAGGGTAAGCAATAAAAGCAATTGGGAAGTATAGATGACCAGAAAGTGTACAGTGGAGTTGTTGGCAATCTTTAGTTGAATGTGGGATGTGGGGTATAGGCATGATGTCTTAAATCCCCACTTTTGTGGCAAAAACTGCAAACATACAATTAAATTTTACCTTATTTGGTGCATATCCACCCATTCACAGGTTTCTGATATGAATTTTATATGTATTAGCTTCTTGTTAGATTGAATGGTTCTCTATGTCATGAATTGGAATATATCCTAGTTTTAATCGATTTGTTATTTATGAGTTTGTGTATAAGAAACTTATAAAATATATCCTGGTTCTAACTATAATTATTTGAAATTATTTTGTAGTATTTTCATGTGATTCCTTGCACTTATTCACGAGAGATGATTGACGAGCTAAGAGATATGTTGGCGGCATATTTAAACAACCAAACACAAGACGATGGAGATTGAAGACAATGGCGGTCAAAATTGAATTGTACATATTCCTTGATTTTTTTTTTAGAATTTTAGTTTTAGTAGATAGCATTAGATTATAGAAACTTTATTTTTAAGACATTATTGGAAAAATTGATGCTTTTAGAGAAATTGTTTTTGGATATATATAAAATGTAGCGAATATTTTTTAACATGATGAATAGAGCAAGCAAGGATTCTTGTTTAATAATATTGTTGTAGTTATTTATATATTGTTTTATAGGAAAAAAAAAGCGTACATAGATTGAGCCGCAAATACAGGATAATGTATGTATATTGTAATTTATTCTAATTTTTAAAAAAATCGTGTTATAAATCTAAGAGACCGGTTGTGGTCAATATCTGGTTTCATAGGGTAAGGTAAGGAGACTGGTATTAAATGTCAACTGGTCTCCCAAATAAACAAAGAAACCAGGCATCATAACCGGTCTCCTAACCTAGGACACTGTGAGATGGAAACCGGTTGTAGTCCTGGTTTCCTAGGCTGTTTTCAACCGGTTTCCTAGCCCTTTTTTGTAGTAGTGAGGGTAATAATTTAATAGATACGTAACAAAAAGAATAGAGAAAAACATGAGTGTCAGCCACAACTTCAACTTTGAATATAGCACATAAACACTAACACATATAGAATGGAAGATGAAAAAGCAAAAAAGAAGATCATAATGATAGTTTCATGAATAAAATTAATTAAATGTAAAACTAACCTCTATTAATAATTGAAAATACTATTTAAGAGAGAAAAAAATACCTCTTCATCAATCATGACCATATCAAGACTTATCAAACTTCCCCCTTTTTTATAATCTGTGACCTTAAACAGTCTAGAAACGCGAATCTTGATTTCCAAATAGTTTTAGTAGAATTAAGTTCATGGAGAAAAGAATAAGATCTTACATATAGATATATGGGAAAAAAACATAAATAATTATGTATGCAATAAATATTCTAGGAATAAAATAATTAGTTAATTGCATAATACCTCTGCAATCTCGATGACAAACTTTCATTTGATTCTTCATGTAATGCCGTCATGGAATGCTATAGGTTCAAAACTATAGAGATATGAATTTTTTGTCTTTATATAACTCAATTTTTAAAAGTATGATTCTTAAAGACATAATTAGTATTGTCAGGTATAATACGCTATTTATATATATTTAAAATAAAGAATAAATAATATGTTATTGTTCATTTAAATAAATACATTTTCATAAGTTGTAAAACAATATTGTATATAGATCTTATTTCAAAGCATATCTCGAGCACTCTCCGACGGTAAAAAAAAACTATACTATTGCGAATTATGTAGCAAAAGTTATAATCAATTTACATTGTATAATAGTTTAGATTTTTTATTTAAAATCAGACTATCAATTTTACATTGTTGTTTATTTTATTATATTTCATAAGTTGTAGAACTATATTGTAAATTGATCTTATTTCAAAGCATATCTAGAGCACTATCTAATAGTACAAAAATTATTATACACAATTTAGATAATATAATAATTTAGGTTGTTAATTCAAAACCAAACTCTAATTTTCGCTTATCAAAAGCTCCTTATATGCATTTAAATCTATGTAAAACTCTATTCTTTAAATATATTCATGATTTGTGACCCTATATTGTAAATGGATCTTACTTGAAGCATATTTCAAGCACTCTCCAATGGTAGACGAATTATAATGTTTTGAATTAGGTAGCAAAAGTTATACACAATTTACATAATATAGTAATTTAGGTTGTTTATTCAAAATGAAACTCTAATTTTCCATATCCAAAACTACTTTTAGGTATTTAAATATATGTAGAACTCTATTTTTTATAATAATTAAATTTAAAACTAATGACATGGCAATCCTACATGGCGTTCTCTATTTCATAAGTTGTCGAACTATATTGTAAATGGATCTTATTTCGAAGTATATTTCGAGCACTATCCAATGGTACAAAAAATTATAATATTCCGAATTACGCAGCAAAAGTTATACGCAATTTACATAATATAATTATCTGGGTTGTTAAAATTCAAAATCAAACTCCAATTTTCGCTTATCCAAAACTCATTTAAATTTTTGTAGAACTCTATTCTTGTAAAAAATAAAAGTAATAATTAATGACATGGCAATCCTACGTGGCGCACTCTATGGCCTCGAAATCTTGAGGAGCTCCCTATGCTCCCAAAAAGTTCCTCCTTTATATATATATATTGATTAATATAAATACAGGTGTGCGATTTGTGAACTCGTACAACTTATTATTAACATAAAGACGAGGATTTTTGCAATAAACACTTATAAGAGACCAAAACCTTCCCAATTTCAAGCACGTCAATATATATAAAGAGGCAATTATGGAGTATCAAAAAAATAGTACAAAGATTGACTTTGATGGACAAACACAAACTAGACCTATTATTGCTTAACTTGTATTGAGCAGCACATGAGTAATATAACGTAAAATATAGTAAAGATTAATAAGATTCCAGAGAATGGTTCAATCTCTAATACTTTACTAAATAATCAAGGGGAGTTGTGTATTATATGAGCTGGAATTGGAATTTATGTAACAGTAGTTGATCATTGAAGGGGAATCAGGAATTTGAAGAGTTTGAAAATTGATGGATCATCCTTTAAAAGAAAAAAAAAGATAAAACTAATATGTCGAGTGGATAAAATACCCATTAAAAATAATCATTTTAGTAAAAAGCAACTAAGAAATATAATTCCCCTAAAAAAAAAAACTAAGAAATTTGAAAAAGATACTTGTTACATATGATAATAAAATAGTACTAGATAAGTTTACCCATGCAAACTGTTTGGCAAAGGTTGAGGGGTAACTTAATTAGGAGATAAACTTATTTCTCATGGCTTAGATCATAAGATCAAACCGTATTTAGTGGGTGGAGGATTTAGGGGTAACTTGATATGGGTTGAGTTCATCTGTGGGCTGATTGTATGTCATTTGAATCAAGTTAAGTCACTTTAACAAAAAAAAAATTGATTCAAAAAGGTAAATCCAATAATTAGAAAAACATTTTCTTAAGAATATATCCTAATTAATCTAGTCTAAGAAAATAGGATCATTCAAGAATTAAATAATTAAGGTAAGAATATATCATTATAAGTCGTGGCTCTCATGGATAGAGCGCCACGAGTCTGTTAAATAAGAACTCAGGTAAGTTTATTTTATTTGTAAATAAGGTAAGCTAAAGTTCCATGCAAGTAAGAAGGGGGGAGGGTTTGAAGATCCTCTTGCAAAGGGGAGAGACTCGATCCCAAAACTTCGAGATTAGAGGTAATGTTAACACCACTAGGTTATTACCAGCTCGAGATCGGGATGGGTAGGATTTGGGTCGTGTCCGGCCAGACCCTATGATGTATTTAATCTAGGGAGCTCAAATACTTGTGCGGAATTCGTGTTTTAGCAAGGTTAACAATGGAGTTATAGTGTGATGCAATGGTTATGGTTCGAACAATAGTGTAGGACAGTACCTAGTTGACCTTTGATACAGAATTTAATGACCACGAATCACACACTAAGGGTTTGAAAGTCTAAAGAATTTAATCACCAACTTTCAAAGGTTTTGATGAATACTCAATGTACTCGACGAAAGAAATCAATATTATTCAACTCTAAATCATTCGAATTACAACTTAAGCTATTTAAACAAACACACTCCTAACATGCTTAGGACGAGTCCCTAAGTCATGAACACAATCAAACTCTTAAAAACAAGATAAATATAAAAGAGTCCTAAAGTACTCCAAACAAGAAAGCAAGTAAAAGATATGAAGAGTTCTAATGGAACTCAACTAGCATGCCATTTGCACGCCTAACACAAACACCTACGTTGCTGCTCTTTCATCAAGAAATGTGACCATGCACACCAACACCTTTGAGCTAGCAAACCCTAGGCATGTATCATAGAAACAACCCTACTCCAATTGAGGAACCTTTGAAGCAAGAGCCAACAATTAAGCATCTTCCAATCCTGGATCATCCTCCCCTTCTTCAGAAACAATTGTCCTCAATTGAGCATCTTCTTCATCATGCAAGTATGGCGCCAAGTCCCCTACATTAAACATAGCATTCACCCCATACTTTCCTGTCAACTCTAACTTGTAGGCATTGTCATTGACCTTCTCAATGATTTTGAAAGGCCCTTCTGAGCGTGGCATGAGCTTATTCTTGTGCATATTAGGAAATCTTTCCTTCCTCAAATGCAACCACACTAGATCACCTTCCTTGAACACATGTTGCTTATGGTTTTTATTGGCTAACACCTTGTATCTCTCGTTCACCTTCTCTATCCTTGCACGCACTTGAGCATGAAGCTTCAATATAGCCTCGGCCTTTGCCTTGGCATCAACATGAACATACTCACCCTTAGGAATAGGAATCAAATCCAATGGCAGCATTGGATTCACACCATAAACAACCTCAAATGGAGAATGTTTAGTAGCATATGTAGGTGAACTATTATATGCAATCTCAGCATGCGCCAATTTAACATCCCAATCTTTAGTACTCTTACTCACCAACCCCCTAAGCAAAGCACCAAGAATTCGATTAGTTACCTTCGTTTGGCCATCAATTTGAGGATAATGAGAAGTACTAAAGCATAGCTTCGTCCCAAGCAACTTCCATAAGTTCTTCCAAAAGTAGCTCATAAACTTGGTATCCCTATTACTCATACTGGTCTTGGGAACACCATGAAGCCTTACCACCTCTTGAAAGTACAAAGCAGCCACCTTAGACGCATCATCAGTTTTGTGACATGGAATGAAATGGGACATCTTGGAGAACCTATCTACAACCACCATTATAGAATCCTTCCCCCTTTGTGTCCTAGGCAGCCCTACTATGAAATCCATAGACACATCATCCCATGGAAAATCTAGAACTGGCAAAGGTGTATACACTCCATAGTGGAATGTACTCTTCGCCTTTTGACAACTTACGCACCTAGCTAACACTCCTTGCACATCACTTTGCATTTTCGGCCAATGAAAGTGTTCTTTTAACATAACTAGTGTCTTGTTCATCCCAAAGTGTCCAGCAATGCCTCTTCCATGAGCTTCCCTCACAAGCAACTCCCTAATAAAGCAATTAGGTATGCACATTCAATTTCCCCTAAAAAGGAACCCATCTTGCAGCACATAAGAGCCTATTGCTCCCTTCAAGTTTCCCTTGATGATAGGCTGAAAAACCACATCCCCCTTATAATACTCCTTGATGAGATCAAAGCCAAGTAGCCTCGAACTCAACACTCCAAGAAGTGTATATCTTCTCGGCAAAGCATCTGCCATTATGTTATTTTTCCCTCTTTGTACTTAGAAGAAAACTGGAATGATTGTAGGAATTCAACCCACTTAGCATGGCACGGATTTAGCTTTTGTTGCCCGTGGATGTGCTTCAATGCCTCATGATCCGAGTGTAGAATGAAGTGACTGTGCCTCAAATAATGACTCCAATGGTCCAATGCTCTCACAATGGCATAGAACTCCTTGTCATATGTCAAATAGTTCAATCTAGCCCCTCCCAACTTCTCATTAAAATAGGCAATAGGACTTTTCTTTTGGACCAACTCAGCACCTATCCCTACTCCACTAGCATCACACTCAACCTCAAAAGGTTGTGAGAAATCAGGTAAGGCCAAGATAGGCGTGGCACTAAGCAACTTCTTCACAGCTTCCAAGGCACCTTGAGTAGCTTCACTCCACTCAAATTTTCCCCTTTTGATGCACTCGGTCATAGGAGCAACAACACTACTAAAGTTTTTCACAAACCTCCTATAAAACGAGGCTAAACCATGAAAAGCATGCACCTCAGTCACATTGGTTGGAGTTGGCCATGTTTTGATGGCTTCTACCTTGGAAGGATCCACGGACACCCTCTCCTTAGAGACAATATATCCGAGAAAAGTCACACTAGGCACAAGGAATGAGCACTTCTCTAGTTTGCCATAGAGCTTCTTTTCCCTCAACACTCCAAATACAGCCCTCAAGTGTTGCAAATGATCCTCTACACTCCTACTATACACCAAGATATCATCTAAGTACACCACCACAAACTTACCAAAGGTACCTTCAACATCTCATTCATCAGTCTCATAAAAGTACTCGGTGCATTAGTCAAACCAAATGGCATCACAAGCCATTCATACAACCCCAACTTAGTTTTAAAAGTCGTTTTCCACTCGTCTCCATCCCTCATTCTTATTTGATGATATCCACTTTGAAGGTCAATTTTGGGAAACACAACAGAATCATGTAACTCATCAAGCATGTCATCCAATCTCGGAATTGGAAATCTATATTTTATGGTAATGTTATTCACGACCCTTGAATCAATGCACATACACCAAGTTCCATCTTTCTTTGAAACCAAGAGTGTTGGGACAGCACAAGGGCTCATGCTCTCCCTCACATCTCAATAAATTCTTCAATTTGGCATTGCAACTCCTTTGTCTCTTGTCACTAGTACAAAATCAATGATTTGTGTGGGACTCCAGACCACCATTTGCGTCGCATAAGGGTCTGATGCCATAGGTCTCGATGCAAATTTGCCGTAGAAGATCTGTGTCAGACGAGGACACGACGCAATACAAAAACCATTTGCGTCGGACTGTATTTCATGTGCAACGCACATGGACCTCCAACACAACACTAAGTACAATACTCCATTTGCGTCGCACCCTTGGCTTAGTGCAATGTAAATAGTCAACACAGCACAACATTCACCCAATTTGCGTCGTTTGTGGGGTTAAGTCCGGCGCAAATGCTCCACACAAGCATGATAAGTGCATATTCTAACATAATTTAGTTGCATATAAGGTGCATTTTCATGTAGCATTAGAGCATTTACGTTGCATTTGTGCATATTTAGGTCCCTTTTCAGAAGCTACGATACTTTCACGGGTTTTTTGGTCTTTTGATGTAATCTCAGGTACTTTGAACTCCTATTTGAGGATATGATGATTAAGGCACTTGGATGACCTTCAAAACGATATATCATGTGCCCAAAACGGATTGAAAGTGAAGAAGATACACACGACTTTGTGTACTTGTGCGAAATATGATACCTCTGTGCAATTTCACTCATAACTTTTGACACAAGAATGATAATGAGGTAATTCTAACTGGGTTGGAAACTAGACTTCAAGATCTTTCCAACGATATATTACATGTGTCAAACAAAGCTCTGGATCAAATGTTTTAGCTGTTCAAAGTTGAGCTGAAGCCACTGTCTCGCCCGCACACCCGTGCGGATATGTGCTCGGCCGTGCAACCTGCAATCAAAAGTCACGAATGTTTCTGCCTTGCTCGCACGACCGAGCAAGATTTCGCTCGACCGTGCACGACCGTGCACGCCCATGCGCATAGTTGCTTGCCCGTGCAACTTGCTGTAATGTCGTATCTTCCGCGTGACCTAACTTATGTCGGTTTATATTAATCTTAGCTTATAAATAGGACTTTAAACATTATTTTGAGGAGTTTAGATGATATATCATCATTATTAGTTTATACTTATGGTTTTTAGAAAGAGAAGTTAGAGAGAGAAATTTGTAGATCTCCATTGTTCTCCAAGACTCCACCTTTCTTCCATTAATTCAAGTATCTCTTTTCTTCTTCTTTTCTCCTTGTTTTATATTATGATGTTTTATTATTCTTCTCTATTTTCTTTATTTATTTCAATTATGCTTTCATAGTTTTGTAATCTATGGTTAAGTTGAACCCTAGTGTGAATTAATTCATGATTATACCTTTTAAATTCCCAAATTAATTGCTTAATTGTTCTTGCTTAATTGATTGTGCATATTCTAATACTAGATTAGGGATAACTAGTATTGTTATGATTCCATTGTCTTGATCACAACGGGAGTTGGGTTTTGACGGATTTGAATATTTCAATTAAAGACATGAAGTTCTCCACGGGAGTAGTAGAATGGATTGTTAGGAAGTTAGAGTGCCGCGTTTAATGTCTTTAATTTGCATGATTCCACGGGAGTAGGCCTGAGTGCATATTAGAGAAGCCATAGATACTCGGGAGAGATTTATGGTATTTTATAGGGTATACTTTTCCTTGTGAATATTTAATTGACTAGTTTGGGGTAGGAATTATCATTGTATTAATTTATGATAGTGGGGATACTTAACTATAGAGTCTTTTATTTATAGATTAGATAGTATAGTTAATTCGACCATATTTGATATTAACCTCCTTTAGTCCTACCATTACTTAACGGCTAATCATAGAACAACTTTCTCTCTGTGGGATCGACCCTGACTTACCCTACTACATACTTAGGAGGATTAGTTAGGTTATTTATTTTTGTTAGGTGCGCGACACGCCTATCAAATTTTGGCGCCGTTGCCGGGGAGATAGTTTGTTTTATTTAGTTTTTATTGTTGGTGAGACTATAGTGTATATAATTTTTTTTTTACTTTCTTTTGTGAATTTTTTTTTCTTTTTTCTTTTCTTTCTTTTTCGTATCATGGAGTCATATTATTATTGTGATGGGGATAATTCTTTTGATAGGCACCATAGTCATAATTCTTGTGGTTCTCATGTTTATAGTTTTGATGCATCACATCAAAATTCTCCCAATTTTTGCATGAGTTCTCATGAATTACCATACATGTTCCATGAACCCAATATTTTTGCTAGTAATTCTAGAGCAATTTTTTCTTTTCCTCAATATGAGAATGAATTATTTTGGAAATACTATTATAGGCTTGGCGATTTTATAAGTCCTAAACATGGAATTGAAAATTGGGATATGTGCCTAGTAATTTATGAGGGTTTAAATGAAGAAACTAGGGTGGTGTTTGATTCTATGTCTAATGGGAAATTTCTAGCCCAATCACCAAATTATTGTTGGGATTTAATTGAGTGGTTGGCCAAGAATAACTATGAATTGGATATGTTTTTATCTGCTAGACCAACCCTACAACCCTATAGTTGTATTACAACACCTTCTTATTCTTCAAATTGTCACTCTACTTCTCATGCAATTCCTTTGTGTGATGTGACATTAGTGAATGATGTTAATCCCTCACCCCAATATGAATTTGATTATTACACTCAAAATTCTCATCCCCAACCGTATAAATATGATGATGATGATGCGGGTTGTATAGAGAATGAGAGTTATGAGGATGATGATCAAATTATAGGAGAGATCAATGTGATGGATATTTTAAAGGAGGAAGAAACCTTGGCTGAAAAACCTTCCTTCGAGAAGTGTATAGATGAGAGTGATGTGATTCACGAGTCTTTGTCGGTTCCCCCTACTGTTTTTGAGTTTCATGTTCCTTTCGGTCAAAAGCTTGACCTCATTCCTTCTTCTCCTATATTATATCCTCCTTCATTCCTTATTTCTCCCTCTTTGAATGACTCATATGATCATGAAATATATGTACATTCGGTTTCTTTCCAACCTGTTGGGTCATGTAAAAAGACTAATAATTTTTCTTTTTCTTCCTTCTCTTGTGGATATAACTTTTTCTTTGATTTTCCTTTTTGCAGGTCTTCTAGAGAATTAAAACTAATTTATTCTACATTTTTTTTGTATATTATTTGCTTTTCTGTGAGATACATGCAAATGCATTTGACAAACTACTAAGGGCTTTGATGAGCTATTCCTAGGAGGCAACCCAAGTTTTCTAACCTTATTAGTTTTTCTTTTTTTTTTAAAAAAACATTTTAGATTTAGGATATTCTAATTTTTTTTTTTGATTACTAACTTATAAAATTTGTGCAAATTGTGATCCAGGGGTTGAATTCCTATTATTCATTGAGGTTAATTTCTAGGTATTTGATCTTATGCTCAGTGAGGAGGTTCAACTAAGGGTTTTCACCTACAATACTTTTGGTATACTCTTTCCTTTCCCCCTCTTCAAGTTTTTGAGACTCATATCTCTTTTTGCCATTTATTTTGGTTTAACTTGATTGTGTGATTGAGGAAGTTGATTATGTTATGTGGTTGTGGATGTTTTCCTTTTCTTTCCCTCGCTATATTTCTTTGTCACATTGAGGACAATGTGTTATTTAGCTTGGGGGAGGATTTACTTTTTGGGTTATAACTTTGCACATATTTTCGTTTTGGTATTTTTTTTTATTTCTTCTGCATTTTTGCATATTTTGGCTTTGTGGGTATGCTTTCTGAAAACCTTCACGAGACCTTACTCGTCCACTAGGGCATCCTAGGGGTTTAAAGGGCTTGTTGCACATGCTAATGCAATCGTGATTCCTACAAAAGTGAGTTAGGATTTATTGCTTTCTTAGCATTATGAACATTTTAGTTTAGTTTTGCATTTTTGTTGCATTCATACATAAAATATATGTTTTAATTCATGACATTGATAACTCATGAGATTTCGGCATATCTTGGATATTGTAATTAAATTTTATAAGATTGAGTTAGTCTTCATTGACCGCTTCATGGTACGATTGTTTTGTAACTTGAATGGTTTGTGGTAAGATTGGTTGACATTCCCCAAGAAAGACTTGATTTTACTTGGTAAGCATAAGCCTAGTGAGGATTCTTTCAAGCCTTATAGACTGACACATCTACATCAGTCTTCTATTTTTTTGTTGTGTGATAGTTCCTCATGAAGTACGATTCTTGAACTTGCCTTGGCACTCTTTGAGACTTATGTGACATATGCATGCGTTGATATGATTGAGGTGTTCTTTTCATTATTTTGAGCCTTCAGACATTTTTCTTTTCATATATATTATTCCCTTTAATTAACCCATGTTGAGCTTTTGACATCCCATTCTCTTGATCAACCTACATTACAAGCCTCTAGCCTTTTATGGTTTCTCTACCCAAGCCTTGCTAAGTGGAGTAACATTAAAGTTCATGTGTTTTAGCTTGTGTTGTGGTTTTTCGGTAATTATTGGAAGAAAATATGTTGAAAGAAAAAAAAATGCTTAAAGTTATAGTGTCAAAGTGCAAAATGGAAAGAATGATGAAGAAGTTGTGAAGAATGATCTAAAAAAAAAAAAAAAAAAAAAGAAGTGAAAAAAAAAGATTGAATAAATGGTGAAATAATGTTTGTTGGAGTTGATAAGGTTGGGTATTATCTTGATTTATTGGCAATGTGTTGTTGAACTTCTAGTAGAAGTTTTTGTGGCGTTTGCGTCTAATGGCCATAGATGTCGAAGTGTTAATTTCTCCACTAGTTGGCTTTTAGCACCATATTTCCAAATATTTTTCCTAGCCTTACCTTAGCCACGCTACAACCCTTTGTAAGTCCTCATGATCTATATGCATGTTTTCGCCAGTTTTAAGTGGTAATGAGACGATAGTCAAGTTTAAAGAACAAATACTTCATTCGAGTTGACTTGGTATATGTTTGAGTGAAAATTTCATTACCCATAAACACATGAGAGAATGTGTGCTCGACTAAAGTGAGGTTTGCCGAGTTTAATTGAGTTTAGCTTGGGGGAAGGTTTGTGGTTTGCCATGGTGAGTCAAGTTGCGATTACATGAATTTATATGAGGTGCGATTTGTGGTCTATCTTAGTCTAATCTTATAATTATAATATCTTTCATATGCCCGAATCTCATGTCTTGGAGATTGAATGGTTGAACGTATAAATCCTGTACAAAAGTTCTTCTTACTCTTCCCTTGTGAATTGGTTTGGTTTGCTTGAGGACAAGCAAATGTTTAGCTTGGGGGAGTTTGATAAGTGCATATTCTAACATAATTTAGTTGCATATTAGGTGCATTTTCATGTAGCATTAGAGCATTTACGTTGCATTTGTGCATATTTAGGTCCCTTTTCAGAAGCTACGATACTTTCACGGGTTTTTTGGTCTTTTGATGTAATTTTAGGTACTTTGAACTCCTATTTGAGGATATGATGATTAAGGCACTTGGATAACCTTCAAAACGATATATCATGTGCCTAAAACGGATTGAAAGTGAAGAAGATACACACGACTTTGTGTACTTGTGCGAAATATGATACCTCTGCACCATTTCACTCATAACTTTTGACACAAGAATGATAATGAGGTAATTCTAACGGGGTTGGAAACTAGACTTCAAGAGCTTTCCAACGATATATTACATGTGTGAAACAAAGCACTGGATCAAAAGTTTTAGCTGTTCAAAGTTGAGCTGAAGCCACTGTCTCGCCCGCACGCCCGTGCGGATATGTGCTCGGCCGTGCAACCTGCAATCAAAAGTCACGAATGTTTCTGCCTTGCTCGCACGACCGAGCAAGATTTCGCTCGACCGTGCACGACCCTGCACGCCCGTGCGCATAGTTGCTTGCCCGTGCAACCTGCTGTAATGTCGTATCTTCCGCGTGACCTAACTTATGTCGGTTTATATTAATCTTAGCTTATCAATAGGACTTTAAACATTATTTTGAGGAGTTTAGATGATATATCATCATTATTAGTTTATACTTATGATTTTTAGAGAGAGAAGTTAGAGAGAGAAATTTGTAGATCTCCATTGTTCTCCAAGACTCCACCTTTCTTCCATTAATTCAAGTATCTCTTTTCTTCTTCTTTTCTCCTTGTTTTATATTATGATGTTTTATTATTCTTCTCTATTTTCTTTATTTATTTCAATTATGCTTTCATAGTTTTGTAATGTATGATTAAGTTGAATCCTAGTGTGAATTAATTCATGATTATACCTTTAAATTCCCAAATTAATTGCTTAATTGTTCTTGCTTAATTGATTGTGCATATTCCAATACTAGATTAGGGATAACTAGTATTGTTATGATTCCATTGTCTTGATCACAACGGGAGTTGGGTTTTGACGGATTTGAATATTTCAGTTAAGGACATGAAGTTCTCCACGGGAGTAGGTAGAATGGATTGTTAGGAAGTTAGAGTGCCGCGTTTAATGTCTTTAATTTGCATGAGTCCACGGGAGTAGGCCTGAGTGCATTTTAGAGAAGCCATAGATACTCGGGAGAGATTTATGGTATTTTATAGGGTATACTTTTCCTTGTGAATATTTAATTGACTAGTTTGGGGTAGGAATTATCATTGTATTAATTTATGCTAGTGGGGATACTTAACTATAGAGTCTTTTATTTATAGATTAGATAGTATAGTTAATTCGACCATATTTGATATTAACCTCCTAGTCTTACCATTACTTAACGGCTAATCATAGAACAACTTTCTCTCTGTGGGATCGACCCTGACTTACCCTACTACATACTTAGGAGGATTAGTTAGGTTATTTATTTTTGTTAGGTGCGCGACACGCCTATCAAAGCACAACATGGAATCATCTGCGTCGTTTATGGTTCTAAGTCTGACACAAATACAAAAAATGAAATAGCTCTATATCAAGCCCATTGTTCATGAGCACAATAATTGGGCAGCAGAAACGAGTTTATTTCTTTAATGATAAGAAACGAGTTTGATTTGTTTGTCAAATCAATGAACGGAAACGAGTTTTAGCAGACCTTGAATTTCATTGTATATTGTATAAATCAAGGATTCTGACAAACTTTACCAAGTCAATTACATCCATAAACACTACAAGTATAATGCATCTAAGATTCTGACAAACATATGTTACAAAATTAATTTAATAGTGATTTTTTAGATACATTAGAAGAAGAAGAAAACTTCAACAACATCAAATTCAACAGCAAATTTTAGATCTATAAAAAAAATTCAACTAGAACTAATTTCTAGAACCTTGAACAATCATCTACTTGCTGAATGAATCTGATATGCTTCTTCAACACTCGAACTCAGCGGTGAGTTGAAATCAATGGTGAAATCAGCGGCAAAACCCGAACATCTAAAGAAATCAGCGCCGAGTCGAGAGATGAGAGGCGAACGGTGAAAGCTTTAATGGCGAAATCAGCGGCACGTCGGTTGGTGAGACGAGATAAGAGAATCCTTCATTTCTATTTTAATCTTTTTTTCTCTCATCTTCCTTCTTATTCTCTGCCCAACAACACTGACATTTTCAGCAAAAGAATCCTTCATTGAATTTCAGAAATATTGAATTGCACTTTTAAATAAGCTCAAGATTGGATTTTTCACATTAAAACAAGTTTTTTTGGTGGGTGATTCTCAAATTTTGAGTCTTTAATTGAGATGGGTTTTGCTCAAAATTGGGGATGAGAGATGAGAGATGATAGATCTAGGTTTTGGTGAGAGAGAGACGAAATTGGTGAGAGGGAT
The DNA here is from genome assembly GCA_947646795.1 of Beta lomatogona. Lineage (NCBI taxonomy): Eukaryota > Viridiplantae > Streptophyta > Magnoliopsida > Caryophyllales > Amaranthaceae > Beta > Beta lomatogona. The sequence continues at coordinate 2,676,445 of CANSNZ010001289.1, forward strand.
GGAGATCAGATGCGGCTGGTGCGGGAGAGAGAGATGCTTTGAGATCTAGGGTTGAGGAGTGAATTTGTGAAGGTTGGATTATATATTGTAAGTGATTTGCGTCGGATGGGCCCTAGAGGTCCGATGGAAATCGTAATTCTTTTTTCATAACTGGGTTGTATCATCTGCGTCAAACATTGTTGCACGTCCGACGCATATTGGTATTTGCATCGTATCCTTGGGCGTGTCCGACGCACAATGTTGGATCCAAAAACCCATTGGCTTCAATCATTTGCATCGCGTTCTCCAGATGGTCCGAAGCAAATCCTCTTTTTACTCATTTGCTGTGGTTATATGCGTCGGATCTATGTTGACATCCGACGCAAATCGTCTATTCCTGAACATTTGCGCAGTCTTTCTTCTGTTTGACGCAAATAGGAAGACACAAATTATCATTTTGCTACTAGTGTGTGGATTGCACCAATAGGCAGCCTTCTTTGGTAGAGAAGCCCCCCGGAACAAGGTCTATTTGATGTTCAATACCTCGAATAGGTGGCAAACCAGGTGGTAAGTCTTCGGGAAACACATCCCTAGACTCCTCTAAAACCTCCTCTAATTCCTTAGGAAAAACTGTAGGCTCTTCCTCCTCCTTGACAACATTAGAGAGCAAAAGAAAAGCCCTCCCCACTTATTAAACTCCTCGACAAACTGCGTTTTATCTAGGAACAAAATTTGGGTAGGTTTAGAATTAGTTGTGAGAGGTTTTAGTGTCGTTTTCTTCTTCCCTATTGTTGCTATGTAAACATTAGCTCGCCCATCAAATTTGACAAATCTATCAAATTGCCAAGGCCTCCACAACAATATGTGACACGCATCCATACTACAAACATCACATAGGACTTCATCTTGAAATTTCCCAATAGGAAACTAAATAAGGGATTGTTTTGTTACCTTAATATCGCTTCCATCACTTAGCCAATGCAGCTTGTAAGCCTTTGGATGTGGTGTAGTTGGCCATTTCATCTTGTCAATCAATGTTGTGGAGACTACATTTGCGCAACTCCCAGTATCAATAATAAGATCACACAAGCGATCTTTAACCAATCACCTAATGAGAAAAATTCTCTCCCCTTGTGTTTCAAGTGGCACCGGTTTAGTATGATGGGATCTCCTCACAATGAGATACTTTCCCTCCATCATTGGCTCCTCCTCTGAGTTTGCCTCATAGTCATCACTATCCCCTTCACTCTCCTCCCCTTCTTCGATCTCCACCTCCTTCTTCGCATATTCCTCCTCAATCTCTTGTACATCTCTCAAGGTCATCACCCTATTACTTGGACAATCCTTAAAGACATGTCCATACGCTTTGCGCTTAAAACAAATTCTCTTATCCTCGCCAGCAAGAGGACCATTCGTTTTCTTCTCATCCTTTTTGAATTTTTCGAACTTAGGGGTGAATTTTGTGGTGGAGCTACTTTCCTTCTCCTCAAAGGTTTTAGGGTAGGTCTTGGTAGGGTTTAGTATTCATGGCCTTCTTCCCCTTGGCATGTTTTTTCACTTTCATAGCCACTTTACAAACCTTTTCGAAGGTCTAATAAGGTTGGATGAAAATCTTCTTGGCTATGCTTCTCTCCAAGCCAGTGATGAACCTAGCAATTTTACGCTCGACTCTCTCCTCTAAGTCACACATCATGGTGAGCTTCTCAAATTCTGTAATATACTCCTCCACAGTTAAGTAGTTTTGCTTCAAAGCTTAAAGCTTTAAGTACATGTCTTGCACGAAATCACTCGGCAAAAATCGTTTCTTCATGCGCTCCTTTAGTGCTTCCCATAACTCTAGCTTTGGCTTCCCTACTCTTCTCCTCTTCCCCTTGATATTTTTGTACCACATGCTAGCATATCCAGTGAGCTTAAGGACAACCACCTTGAATCACTTTCGATCATCAAAATCTTTGTAATAAAAAACTCGTTCCATCCTTTGCATCCACTCCAAAAACTTCTCGGGTTTCATGGAACCATCATACTCCGGCAAGTCCAATCTCAACCCGCTATGATTATCCCTCACCCCTTGATTTCGTGGCCTTATAGGCCTTGCTCCTTCTTCCTCCTCATCAGTACTACTATGGTTTGCGGACCTTCTACTCCTAATCGGACCAGGAGACCTCCTTTGATGCTCCAAGAGTTGCACCACTTTATCGAGCCTTTGCCGCAAATCCTCAATCTTTCTATCTCTTCTCAGATTGTTGGCCTGCTCTAAGGTGAGTCCTCTAGGGATTCTAACACCTTCCTCCTCCTCATGGCGTGGAGACTCGTCCCCTATGATGTAAAGCTAAGTAACAAGTCGGTTATAGCCTAATAGAACTAGGATTGTACCTTCGATGCTATTTGCGGCTGCTGGGTTCTTGATGAACCTTATGGATCTTGAAGGAACTTTCTTCAGCCAATCAATACTCAAAGTGAGTACCTTTGATGCAGCTTTGCAAATTTTCCGGAATCTTGGAAGAAAGACAAGTTCTTGGATCGTTTCTTGAAGCTTTTCTCTTTCGAACAAAAACACACGTTTGTGATGGATGATGGTGGATGAGTGGTTGTGTATGAACATTTGATGGTTATGGCTGGATGTTTTACGCAACTTCTGATACCAAGATGATGTATTTAATCTAGGGAGATCAAATACTTGTGCGGAATTCGTGTTTTAGCAAGGTTAACAATGGAGTTATGGTGTGATGCAATGGTTATGGTTCGAACAATAGTGTAGGAAAGTACCTAGTTGATCTTCGATACAAAATTTAATCACCACAAATCTCACACTAAGAGTTTGAAAGTCTAAAGAATTTAATCACCAACTTTCATAGGTTTCAATGAATACTAGATGTACGCGACGAAAGAATTCAATATTATTCAACTCTAAATCATTCGAACTACAACTTAAGCTATTTAAACAAACACACTCCTAATATGCTTAGGACAAGTCCCTAAGTCATAAACACAATCAAACTCTTAAAAACAAGATAAATATAAAAGAGTCCTAAAGTACTCCAAAGAAGAAAGCAAGTAAAAGATATGAAGAGTTCTAATGGAACTCAACTAGCATGCCATTTGCACGCCTAGCACAAACACCTATGTTGTTGCTCCTTCACCAAGGAATGTGACCATGCACACCAACACCTTTGAGCTAGCAAACCCTAGGCATGTATCATAGAAAGGGCCCCACTCCAATGAGGAACCTTTGAAGCAAGAGCCAATAATTGAGCATTTTCCAATCCTAGATCACCCTAGAGTGTAGACTTGGACCCTAAGGGTCTAGAAAAGTTGAACCCGGACCCAGACCCTTAGGGTCTAAAGGGTCAAGGGTTCGGGTTTAGGATTTGGGTCTAGGTTCTAGCTTATTTCCTTTCTTTTTGCCAAATTTTCAATACCATTTGTATTTCTTGACTTTCGATAGTGTCTACAATCTATAGGGTCTAGGGTTTGGGTCCAGCATCCAAATGACAAAAGTTAGAAATTTCAAGATAAATATGATTGTTTTTCTTTAAAACACAAAAGGCAAAAAGTAACTTTAGGATCCGAATGTAGGGCCTGAGTAGTGTCTGGGTCTAGAATATTAAGACCCAGACCCGGACCCTAAGAAGTTAACTTGGACCCGGACCCTTAGAGTCTAGAAAAAGCTGGACCTAGATCCTAAAATTAGGGTCGGGTGTAATAGGGTCTGTTTAGGGTCCTAGACCCATGCCCCATCCCTATTACCTACTGCTCACCCAGGTAAGTTTATTCAGAATTCTTTAAATGTAACAACCCGCTCACACATGCAAATTTCCCAATGAATTCACCAGCAATTTCAATGGCACATTCATCACCATCATTTTCATTCACAAGTAATTCTCGAACTCGATTTTCTCTCTCCTCTTCCACCCCTAATTTCTTTCTTTATGAAACCAGCCTACAATACCTAATATCCTCCTTCTCCTGCACAGCAACTTGCTGCTTTCGATGTTCTTCATTGAACTTCGATTTCTGATGAATCGCTTAAATTTGAGATTTGATTATATTTCGACATTTTTTGGATATTTGTTCTTGAAATTTTTAGAGATATTTTCTTGTGTTTCCTCGAGATTTTCATCTTCAAGGTTTCTAGCATATGTTCGAACAAAATCGAACCAGAAACAAACTGAAGATTATCAAGTTCCGCGAATTTGGAGTCGAAGTCATTTGGAGGAGGAATTGTTCTCTATTCATCGATTTTTGCGTCGATTAGAACTAGAATTGGTTTGAATTTGAGTTTGTGTGGTGTTTATCGTATTGATATTTTCTTTGAACTTCTAGTGAGTGCCGACTGAGTTTTCGTCGCTTTTCGGTGGTCAGTCTTGTGAACAAGAGAGAGCTTTCTTGTGGAAGTGGCTTTCGAAACCACAGAAAACCAGAAAAACCAACCTCTCAGTGTTGCCTTTCAACCGACCTTGGTCGTGTGTGTCATCGGTGGCATGCATCACTGGTGATTGTAGCGGTTGAGCAGATTAATTATGTGCTTGCTGCTAGCTGGTGATGGAACGATAGTGTAATGGTGTGATGGTGTGATGGTGATGGAAAAGAAGAGATAGACGAGGTTATACTAATGGCGTGGGTGATGCAGTGGTGTAGTGGTGCTGGTGCGTCTTGAAGGGTGAGAGGAGGTAAAGTGGTGAGTGGGAGCGGTGGATTCATGAAGATTAGTTTTGAGAGGGGAGGACAGAGAAATAGATCATAATGGTACGAGTTTGTTGAAAAATGACATAAAAATGACAAATAATAGTATCATTTTTCTTAGGGAAAATAATAGGAGTTTGAACTTTGGGTGATAATTTGAAAATGTCTGAACTATTGATTAACCTGTGTAGGTTCCCACTTTAAGGAGTATTAACTTTTAGCGGGCCTCAATAACTCTAAACTGGCTTAATAGGTCATAACTTGTAAAACATGGGTCCCATCAGAATGGTTAATAGAGGGAAATAAGTACAAAGTAGGTGAGATTTAAAAAAAAATCGTCAGTTTCAAGTCGCTAAGGCTCGCTAAAAGTTAATACCCCCTAAAGTACGGACCTACACAGGTTAACCAATAGTTCAGACCTTTTAAAAATTATCACCCAAATTTCGTACCTTATTGTCAATTTTTCCTTTTTCTTATCAATGGTATCTCGTTTGTATAATAATGATGAGGAATATAAAAAGTTGACAATGATTGTGAAATAGGGGGAAATGATACAAGTTTGCTTGAACATGACATAAAAAGGAGTATTAATGATATCATTTCTCTTATAAATGATATTAGTTTGTGTAATAATAATAAGGTATATAGAGAGTTATCAAATGATAATATAGGGGAAAATGATACAAATTTTTCCGAAAATGACATGAAAGTGGGTAATAATGCATTATTTCTCTTATTAGTAATATCAGTTTGTAAATGATAAGTTATATAAAGAGTTGATAAATGATAATGAAATAAGGGAAAATGATACAAGTTTGCTGAAAAATGACATAAAAATGAGTAATAATAATATGAAATCTCTCATCTATGATATCGGTTTGTGTAATAATGGTTAGGGTTGTGCAAATAACGGGGTCGGACTAGAATTTGGACCGGGACCGAAGATTATGATCCGAATCTCGGTCCACCGCAAATCCACGATTCCGGATTCCTGGTTCGGTCCGGTCTAAACCCGAAAAATTATGGTCCGGATTGGTGATGCGCTCAAGTTATACGATGTTCTTGTGGTATTTTAGGTGCACATTGCTAAGGGATTTGTTCGTAATTGTTAAGGTTTGCATAAAAATCATCCTTAGCGGAAGTTCGGAGTTTTGCGATATAAGTTGTGTTAATGTTATGCATTCCGAGCTTCCAAGGTAAAATGCATTTGAGCCGAGCATCACAAGCCACAAGCTCGCCAAGCCAAGCTCGAAGCATCGCAAGCGAGCACGACCGCCCGCGCCCATCGCCCAGCAGCCCGCACACCCACAAGCTTCAAGCAAGCCGAGCCGCCGCGCCCATCGCCAACCCGGCTCGGCCAGGCGCTCGTCAAGCGCCCAAGAAGATCGCTCGCCCATCGCTCATCGCCCAGCGCCCGGCGCGCCGCACGGCCCAAGCACGCCCGGCCGGCTCGCACCTCGCGAGCATGGTCGCACCTCGCGACTCGTATCTCGCACCTCGCGAGGATTCTCGCACGGTGCGACCCGCGTGGTTTTGACCCGACTCTTCACTCGTTGCGAAGGCGGTAGCTTATCGCACGGTGCGACCTCGTATCGCACCTCGCGACCCCTAGGTCGGTCTAAATGTCGGCTGACTTTTAAGCCTTAGTATAAATACTAAACTTTGTTTTTAGACCTAGGGGGGGCAGCCACAAGGGGATGGAGTTTCCAAAACTCCACTCCTCTCTTGTTGTCTTCTCTTTTTAGTTTTTATTTTCTAATTTAGTTTTTGTAGATTTCAATTATGGGATTGGCTTATGCTATGCCGATTGTAGCTTGAACCGTTCTTGAACGAGATTAATATGGAGCTTCAAGCATTATTGTGAGATCTTTCCCCTCTATTTAATTCCTTTGATTATGGTTTAATTTCTATGCTTGCTTTCTATGATTTTTGCATGATTATGCTAGGAATATTACTAGTTTGATTGTGTAATTAATCTAATGCTAGATTTAAGAATAGGATCGGATTGTTTTATTCTTTTATCATTTGGTAGCAAACTAGGGAGTAATTTAGATGCCGATCATCTTGGTTATTTCTTGGGGAAATTGAATCAACTTGTTGAATGTTTATCGCTTGTATGACGTTAGCGGAGTCTATTGGTTCTCTCGTGTTTATTGCCGCTATCGGATTGAACTTAGACGCAGATCGGACTAGGTTATCCTTTAGTTAGGGTTTTATAGTCACGCCGATCGTGCTATTCAACTAAGAATAAGGAGAATGCGAGATTAATTCTCAACAATAGATAATAATGGAAATAATTAGAGTCGAGGTTCAATGATCGATAATGAATTGAAGTGGATGTTAATCGGACTCAAGATCCTTCCCATAATTGATTTCTCATTTTGTTTATATGCTAATTAGTTGTAGTTTAGTTATAATCTACTTGAAACCCCCCCCTTTGTTATTATTATTAGGTTTCTCGGCCCTTAGCTTAATCTAGGTTTTGAATCACGCTAAGTACTAAACTCGTCCCCGTTTCCCCGTGGATACGACCCCTACTTCCATTATACTTGCTTAGTGTAAAAGAGAGTAGGAGAAATTTTATCTTTGGCCGGGCGGCGGTGCACGACGACGCAAGCGCGGCCCGCCCAAATTTTGGCGCCGTTGCGGGAAACGGTGTTACTTGTTTTTATTTAGAGTGATTTTTGGATGGTATTGCTTGTGCTCTTTGTTTTTGGTTGGCCACTCATATAAAGAATTCCCTTTTTGTTTTAGTTTCTAGTTTTCATCTTCCATTGAGCTCTATGTATTTCACTTTTGTATTTTGGACAAGAAGCATGGAACTTGTTGCTTAAACTCTCTTGGGAATGGTTGATTGACTCATACTTTATATCTTGGTTATTGTCTAGCTTTAAACATTTATATTAATGGTCATGACTTGGGTTAGCTAGGAGTACTACTAGTTGATGTTTGTTGTTGCCTTAATGCTAGGTTTGGGATGTAATCAGATGTTATATGCTCAACCATGTTGTAGTAAGCTAGGTATTAACGATGCATTGCAAGAGTTCTTCTCAATCAATTTTGCAGGTACTTGAAGTGGAGATTGACATGGAACCACCATTGTCACACATGGAGCACAACCCAATAATTAAGCTTAAGGTATTAAGTCGAGCTCACGACTTTAAACAACAGCGCTTCTCGGGAGGCAACCCGAGACCCCTTTATTTTCTTTCTTTTCCTTTATTTTTCATCAAATTTCCACCACCACAACAAATTTTCTTCCACCCACTAAAAAGATCCACAACCAATCTTAATTCACTTGTAACCAAAATCCACAAAAGAAAATCCGTTGGGAGGACTTCAATAGCTAGGAGTTGGTACACTAGAGGATTGAGATTGTTAATGTATCTTTTCGATCTCTTAAGCTAGGTGCAAATCTCACAAATTCAAAACTTTTGAGCTTGTCATTTGTTTGAGTGATTCGAGGGAGAGGGTTGTAAGTTGATTTATGAGATTTGAGTTGGTGTTGTTAAGAAATTTGAGTTTGACGGATTATTTGGTCATGAGTTTTGAGCATTCGATCTTCGATTTACCCGATTTTCGATTTTCTCCCCCCATTTTCAGTTTACTTTTCTTCTAATTGTCGACACATTGAGGACAATGTGTAGTTTAAGTAGGGGGGAGGGTATTCTCATTCTCATGTATCTATGTTGTGTATATTACTTTCAATTTGAAAAAAAAAAAATGAAAAAAAAATAAAAAAATAAAAAATAAAAAAATGATGATGAAATGAAACCCGCTGAGTTGAAAACCCACAAGGGTGGGCGACTCAGGCAAAAATGGGGGCCCGGATAGGTTGAAAACCCGAAAGGGCAACTTATGCAAAAAAGTGGCTTATATTGAGCGGGTAAGATGGTGAGATAAAAAAAAATGTGAGAAGCTAGGATGAAAACCCGAAAGGGCTCCTAGGCAAAATGAGAGATTAAGAGAGAATTATACACTTTGAAAACTCATTTGCCGGAGATGGTGTCATAAGGTTGAAAGCGTTTTCGGGTTGGGTTAGTGAATTCATCCTTTGTTTTGTGAAGATCTATTTAAAGTTGGCTTTCACATTCTTTTGGTTAATTGTTTGTTTTTGGGAGTAAGCATGGAGTATATTCCTTTTTGTCTTTGTTCCATGGCTTGCTTGTTTAGATTAGTTGTAGTAGTAGTAGTTTTAGATCATCTTTTGGAGGTTTGGGAGAGCTGATAGTTTAGTGTGTCGTGAGCTGACATTTTGATTCGTGTTGGTGTTGCTGGTTATTATTGTTGTCGCGTCTTTTTATTTTTCAGGTGAGCTCGAATCTAAGTGTGGGGGAATCATCGTCCCTTACGTTTAGGTTTTTGAGCGGATGTTGTTAAGATGTGATGATGATGATGTAGTTGATGGGGAGTGTAGGTTGGTTTCGATAGCTTGGGTGATGATTTATTTGGTGATCCTCATTTTGAGTTTACTCGAGGTCGAGTAAAGTTCAAGTGTGGGGGGTATTTGATGCGCTCAAGTTATACGATGTTCTTGTGGTATTTTAGGTGCACATTGCTAAGGGATTTGTTCGTAATTGTTAAGGTTTGCATAAAAATCATCCTTAGCGGAAGTTCGGAGTTTTGCGATATAAGTTGTGTTAATGTTATGCATTCCGAGCTTCCAAGGTAAAATGCATTTGAGCCGAGCATCACAAGCCACAAGCTCGCCAAGCCAAGCTCGAAGCATCGCAGCCGAGCACGACCGCCCTTGGCGCCCATCGCCAAGCAGCCCGCACACCCACAAGCTCAAGAAGCCGAGGCGCCTAGCGCCCATCGCCAACCCGGCCCAGCTCGGCCCGGGCGCTCGTCCAAGCGCCCAAGCAGCATCGCTCGCCCATCGCTCATCGCCCAGCGCCCGGCGCGCTCGCACAGCCCGGCCACGCCCGGCGGCTCGCACCTCGCGAGCATGGTCGCACCTCGCGACACTGTATCTCGCACCTCGCGAGGATTCTCGCACGGTGCGACCTGCGTGGTTTTGGCCCAGCTCTTGGCTCGTTGCGAAGGCGGTAGCTTATCGCACGGTGCGACCCGTATCGCACCTCGCGACCCCCTAGGTCGGTCTAAATGTCGGCCGACTTTTAAGCCTTAGTATAAATACAAAACTTTGTTTTTAGACCTAGGGGGCAGCAGCCACAAGGGGATGGAGTTTCCAAAACTCCACTCCTCGCTTGTTGTCTTCTCTTTTTAGTTTTTATTTTCTAATTTAGTTTTTGTAGATTTCAATTATGGGATTGGCTTATGCTATGCCGATTGTAGCTTGAACCGTTCTTGAACGAGATTAATATGGAGCTTCAAGCATTATTGTGAGATCTTTCCCCTCTATTTAATTCCTTTGATTATGGTTTAATTTCTATGCTTGCTTTCTATGATTTTTGCATGATTATGCTAGGAATATTACTAGTTTGATTGTGTAATTAATCTAATGCTAGATTTAAGAATAGGATCGGATTGTTTTATTCTTTTATCATTTGGTAGCAAACTAGGGAGTAATTTAGATGCTGATCATCTTGGTTATTTCTTGGGGAAATTGAATCAACTGTTGAATGTTTATCGCTTGTATGACGTTAGCAGGTCTATTGGTTCTCTGTGTTTATTGCTGCTATCGGATTGAACTTAGACGCAGATCGGACTAGGTTATCCTTTAGTTAGGGTTTTATAGTCACGCTGATCGTGCTATTCAACTAAGAATAAGGAGAATGCGAGATTAATTCTCAACAATAGATAATAATGGAAATAATTAGAGTCGAGGTTCAATGATCGATAATGAATTGAAGTGGATGTTAATCGGACTCAAGATCCTTCCCATAATTGATTTCTCATTTTGTTTATATGCTAATTAGTTGTAGTTTAGTTATAATCTACTTGAAACCCCCCCTTTGTTATTATTATTAGGTTTCTCGGCCCTTAGCTTAATCTAGGTTTTGAATCACGCTAAGTACTAAACTCGTCCCTGTTTCCCTGTGGATACGACCCCTACTTCCATTATACTTGCTTAGTGTAAAAGAGAGTAGGAGAAATTTTATCTTTGGCCGGGCGGCGGTGCACGACGACGCAAGCGCGGCCCGCCCAAATTTTGGCGCCGTTGCCGGGGAAACGGTGTTACTTGTTTTTATTTAGAGTGATTTTTGGATGGTATTGCTTGTGCTCTTTGTTTTTGGTTGGCCACTCATATAAAGAATTCCCTTTTTGTTTTAGTTTCTAGTTTTCATCTTCCATTGAGCTCTATGTATTTCACTTTTGTATTTTGGACAAGAAGCATGGAACTTGTTGCTTAAACTCTCTTGGGAATGGTTGATTGACTCATACTTTATATCTTGGTTATTGTCTAGCTTTAAACATTTATATTAATGGTCATGACTTGGGTTAGCTAGGAGTACTACTAGTTGATGTTTGTTGTTGCCTTAATGCTAGGTTTGGGATGTAATCAGATGTTATATGCTCAACCATGTTGTAGTAAGCTAGGTATTAACGATGCATTGCAAGAGTTCTTCTCAATCAATTTTGCAGGTACTTGAAGTGGAGATTGACATGGAACCACCATTGTCACACATGGAGCACAACCCAATAATTAAGCTTAAGGTATTAAGTCGAGCTCACGACTTTAAACAACAGCGCTTCTCGGGAGGCAACCCGAGACCCCTTTATTTTCTTTCTTTTCCTTTATTTTTCATCAAATTTCCACCACCACAACAAATTTTCTTCCACCCACTAAAAAGATCCACAACCAATCTTAATTCACTTGTAACCAAAATCCACAAAAGAAAATCCGTTGGGAGGACTTCAATAGCTAGGAGTTGGTACACTAGAGGATTGAGATTGTTAATGTATCTTTTCGATCTCTTAAGCTAGGTGCAAATCTCACAAATTCAAAACTTTTGAGCTTGTCATTTGTTTGAGTGATTCGAGGGAGAGGGTTGTAAGTTGATTTATGAGATTTGAGTTGGTGTTGTTAAGAAATTTGAGTTTGACGGATTATTTGGTCATGAGTTTTGAGCATTCGATCTTCGATTTACCCGATTTTCGATTTTCTCCCCCCATTTTCAGTTTACTTTTCTTCTAATTGTCGACACATTGAGGACAATGTGTAGTTTAAGTAGGGGGGAGGGTATTCTCATTCTCATGTATCTATGTTGTGTATATTACTTTCAATTTGAAAAAAAAAAAAAAAAAAAAAAATAAAAAAAATAAAAAATAAAAAAATGATGATGAAATGAAACCCGCTGAGTTGAAAACCCACAAGGGTGGGCGACTCAGGCAAAAATGGGGGCCCGGATAGGTTGAAAACCCGAAAGGGCAACTTATGCAAAAAAGTGGCTTATATTGAGCGGGTAAGATGGTGAGATAAAAAAAAATGTGAGAAGCTAGGATGAAAACCCGAAAGGGCTCCTAGGCAAAATGAGAGATTAAGAGAGAATTATACACTTTGAAAACTCATTTGCCGGAGATGGTGTCATAAGGTTGAAAGCGTTTTCGGGTTGGGTTAGTGAATTCATCCTTTGTTTTGTGAAGATCTATTTAAAGTTGGCTTTCACATTCTTTTGGTTAATTGTTTGTTTTTGGGAGTAAGCATGGAGTATATTCCTTTTTGTCTTTGTTCCATGGCTTGCTTGTTTAGATTAGTTGTAGTAGTAGTAGTTTTAGATCATCTTTTGGAGGTTTGGGAGAGCTGATAGTTTAGTGTGTCGTGAGCTGACATTTTGATTCGTGTTGGTGTTGCTGGTTATTATTGTTGTCGCGTCTTTTTATTTTTCAGGTGAGCTCGAATCTAAGTGTGGGGGAATCATCGTCCCTTACGTTTAGGTTTTTGAGCGGATGTTGTTAAGATGTGATGATGATGATGTAGTTGATGGGGAGTGTAGGTTGGTTTCGATAGCTTGGGTGATGATTTATTTGGTGATCCTCATTTTGAGTTTACTCGAGGTCGAGTAAAGTTCAAGTGTGGGGGTATTTGATGCGCTCAAGTTATACGATGTTCTTGTGGTATTTTAGGTGCACATTGCTAAGGGATTTGTTCGTAATTGTTAAGGTTTGCATAAAAATCATCCTTAGCGGAAGTTCGGAGTTTTGCGATATAAGTTGTGTTAATGTTATGCATTCCGAGCTTCCAAGGTAAAATGCATTTGAGCCGAGCATCACAAGCCACAAGCTCGCCAAGCCAAGCTCGAAGCATCGCAAGCGAGCACGACTGCCCAGCGCCCATCGCCAAGCAGCCCGCACACCCACAAGCTCAGCAAGCCGAGCTGCCCAGCGCCCATCGCCAACCCAGCCAGCTCAGCCCAGCGCTCGTCCAAGCGCCCAGCAGCATCGCTCGCCCATCGCTCACTGCCCAGCGCCCAGCGCTCGCACAGCCAGCACGCCCAGCAGCTCGCACCTCGCGAGCATGGTCGCACCTCGCGACCTGTATCTCGCACCTCGCGAGGATTCTCGCACGGTGCGACCTGCGTGGTTTTGGCCCAGCTCTTCAGCTCGTTGCGAAGGCAGTAGCTTATCGCACGGTGCGACCTGTATCGCACCTCGCGACCCCTAGGTCGGTCTAAATGTCGGCTGACTTTTAAGCCTTAGTATAAATACTAAACTTTGTTTTTAGACCTAGGGGGCAGCAGCCACAAGGGGATGGAGTTTCCAAAACTCCACTCCTCTCTTGTTGTCTTCTCTTTTTAGTTTTTATTTTCTAATTTAGTTTTTGTAGATTTCAATTATGGGATTGGCTTATGCTATGCCGATTGTAGCTTGAACCGTTCTTGAACGAGATTAATATGGAGCTTCAAGCATTATTGTGAGATCTTTCCCCTCTATTTAATTCCTTTGATTATGGTTTAATTTCTATGCTTGCTTTCTATGATTTTTGCATGATTATGCTAGGAATATTACTAGTTTGATTGTGTAATTAATCTAATGCTAGATTTAAGAATAGGATCGGATTGTTTTATTCTTTTATCATTTGGTAGCAAACTAGGGAGTAATTTAGATGCTGATCATCTTGGTTATTTCTTGGGGAAATTGAATCAACTGTTGAATGTTTATCGCTTGTATGACGTTAGCAGGTCTATTGGTTCTCTGTGTTTATTGCTGCTATCGGATTGAACTTAGACGCAGATCGGACTAGGTTATCCTTTAGTTAGGGTTTTATAGTCACGCTGATCGTGCTATTCAACTAAGAATAAGGAGAATGCGAGATTAATTCTCAACAATAGATAATAATGGAAATAATTAGAGTCGAGGTTCAATGATCGATAATGAATTGAAGTGGATGTTAATCGGACTCAAGATCCTTCCCATAATTGATTTCTCATTTTGTTTATATGCTAATTAGTTGTAGTTTAGTTATAATCTACTTGAAACCCCCCCTTTGTTATTATTATTAGGTTTCTCGGCCCTTAGCTTAATCTAGGTTTTGAATCACGCTAAGTACTAAACTCGTCCCTGTTTCCCTGTGGATACGACCCCTACTTCCATTATACTTGCTTAGTGTAAAAGAGAGTAGGAGAAATTTTATCTTTGGCCGGGCGCGGTGCACGACGACACATCCGCGCCCGCCAATTGGTGGACCGGAATTTCTATCTTTGTAAAAAGAAAAGCTTAAAGTTTAATTTTTTCAAAGTTATAACGTTAGAAAGTTAAGAACCTAATCTTTATTACCTTTAATATCATTGTTGTTAGAATTAGTAAATCTTATTGTATCTATTTATAAATATTTTAAATCTAAATAAGAAATAATTTTTAAAAGAAAGAATACAGATTACGGTCCAACAGGTCCAAACCCGGACCGGTCCGGAAAAATTCCGGTCTCGATCTCAATCCACATAATTTCCAGATTCCGCTCCACTGTCCAATCAGTTCTGGTCTGGTCCTGGACCGGTGCATACCCCTAATAATGGTAATGCATATAACGAGTTAACAAATGACAATGAAATAGGGAGAAATGATACAAGTTTGCTGAAAATGACATAGAAGTGAGCATTGTTATAAAAATTCTGATCCAGATCTTACAATCTGTTATTCTACTACCCACAAGGATCTCATCGATCCCGAACCTATGTAGAATCTTGATTTTGTTGGATCTTTTGATCCTACCTAACTACAAATATACACATGGTCGGATCTTAATACTATTCTATGATTCTTGGATCCAAATCTACATAATTAATTCATAAAGTAATTTCACACATTATCTTGCTCCTATAAATTTTGGTTGCGTGTTACTTCAATCTTAGAGCATTAAACTACTATCACCCACGAATGGAAAAAAAAAGTCATTGTAAATGTATGTAAGTTTGTAACATGAGGCCTTTACCATATTTTTGCATAATTATCACTATTTTACCTAATCTTATAGGATCTTACAATCCAGCCAATTCGATCCTACTAATTGCTACGATCAAAAGTAGGATTCTGATCTTGATAACATTACAAGTGAGTAATAATCACATAGATTTACAAATGACTTAAAACAAAACAGTTTTAAAATGATATGAAACATACAAATAATGATATGATAGAGTTTTATAAATGACATGATAAAGTTTTATAAATGACATGAAACAAATTTTAAAATGACATGAAACAGTTATAAAATGATATGAAACACACCAATACAAAGACACGAAATAATTTTATAATAACATAAAACAATTATATTAGCTCGCTTAAGTGAGATTTTATTACACAATAAATTATATGGTATAACATGTTGCACCTGAAATATCAAATTTATTATGATTGAACAATGAACATGATACGTTGCTAGCCTAGTAGGTAACTACCTATGTAGTACGTTTATGACTTTAGATTGGTCTCTCTTTTCCCTATTTACCTTCAATTGATTACAAGGACCAAAAGAAACCTTAAAATTATCCCTAGTAGTCAAGTATAGATAAAGTTTGCTTAGCAATAAGATTCCAACTATAATCATAATAGTTTGGAAAAGCAAGTATAATTATCAACTGACACACCTCACACAAGCAAACAAAGATATGGTGCTATATTTAGATGGGATAACTATATTATAACTACTACAGCAGTAGTAGTAGTTTGATTTGTTTGCTGATGACTAGGATCATTATTTAATCTTGTGTCTCAGATTCACCAAGAGCTGGCCCAATAGCACATCGATACATGCTGCAGCTTTATTTATTTCAAGGCACGTAATAATTAAATCAAAGAACTTGATTAATTTTAGTGTATGGATCAGCTTATGAATTATCTAGAAACCATTAACGGAATATTTGGTTGAAGATCTTGGAATGGATACGATATCATTAATGATAAAAAAAATGTTTGATTGAGGTACCATCCATGGGTATATGGAATTAGAACCTCTTATCTATAGGTTTCTCATCCCCCTCTAAACTTATGGAATCTCATAGTCACCATCTCTAAAGAAGGACATTCCCATACCTCCTTTTCATTAATGGATTGTAAATCCATACTTTTGAATGAAACAAACAACAAATATAAATAGTAATGGATTGTGAATTCATAACTATGGGGTCTCATTCTCATACCATTGAATCGAATTAGTTGAACCGAATGCCCCTTGGTAGTTAGGTTCATTCGGCATCACTTTTAGTTTTACGTTTTTTTTTTGGCGTCAAGATTTTAAAAGTTCTTATAAATGCAAAACTTTCCTTTTCAGAGAGTAGCAACATATATGCAACACTTCTATATTTAGTTAAAGGATTATCTTTCCTTATCACATGAGTCTCTTACTCTCTTTAGATCTTTCTATCTATATTGTCATCACATGGGCTCATTCAAACTTGTACATGTAATTATACATCCCTCTTTTCACCTTATGTTATATAAGTACTTATTATAGAAAAAAAGGAAGTATATATGAGTGGTATGATGAATTCAAAACAAGTCATTTATATTATCCTTGTTTATTTCATGAGCTACAAATTTTGATTTATGTTTCTGCTAAGAAAATAAGGATTGTAATAGGTTGAGAGGTTTGATGTGGGCCCCAAGAACGTTTGCCTGAGCTCCGTTATCCGTACGCCGGAATCCCGAAAAAGAAGGTTAAACTACCCCGGGGGTGTTTCCGGGATTGCCCCTCCGACTCTCAAGTCAGTAGATGATTGAGGTAGAGAGAGATGCTCTAGTTTGTTAGGTGAGAATTGAATACATGTTCATTGATGATACTGGTGATATTTATAGTGTTTGGGATTCACAGACAGGAAACAATTATGGGATGGGCCTTCCTTGGAGGAGATGGCTATGTTGCCTTTTTAGGTAACAATCATTCCAGCCCTTTAGTGGATCCCCAAGCTTCTGAGATTAGGTCAACTCACAGGTGGGACCCACTGTTGTCACCTGTCCGGGCCTTGGCAGGCTTTTATGTAATTATTTGGCTGCTGATTAATTGAGCCCAAACAATTAGCCCCATGCCGGGGATGGGCGATCATGGAGGTCCGACTGGGTCACGTCCATCCGCGGCGAAATAGTAACTTTCATTTCACAGAGATCCGACGAAAGAGCGGGATCTTTTTAAACTTATACAGCGCCGACTAGATCTGCGCCCCTTGAGGGTTGTTGAGCCGACCGAGTCACCCCCTACCTGACTAATCGAGTCACCTTCTATTGAGGATTGTTGGAGCCGACCAAGTCCCCTCCCTTTGAGGGGATCGCTTAACCGACCGGGTCACCCTTATCAAGGGCTATTGAAGCCGACCGAGTCACCTTCCCTTGGGGAAATTGCATGACCCACTGGGTCATCTTTCATTTGAGAGACTGTGGAGCCAACCGAGTCGCCTCCATTTGAAGGAACCGCTTGACCGACCGGGTCACCCTCATCAAGGGCCAGTATAGCAGATCGAGTCACATCCCCTTGAGAAAACTACTTGGCCGACCGGGTCACCCCCAAATTAAGGATTGTTGGAGCCGACCGAGTAACCTCCCCTTAAGGGGTTGTTTGGCCGTAGCCAAGGACACCTTCTATTGAGAGACTATTGAAGTCGGTCAAGTGGGTGCTCTTACTACTTAGCCATATTTGGCTAAGTATACGAGGCTCGGCCCAGGGGGGGAGATCCTCCTGCGGCCGAAGTAGGTTGGACGCCACTCCGATGAGGGGCTAATTAGCCCCAAGGTGACCGAGTGGGTGCCAAATAGTACTTAGCCACATTTGGCTAAGTATGAGGGTGGCTCGGCAGAGGGGGGAGTTCCCCCAACTGGCCGACTAGGTTCGACGCCACTCGAATGAGGGGCTAATGAGCCCCAATTTGTCCGAGTGGGTACCAAATGGTACTTAGCCACATTTGGCTAAGTATGAAAGTGGCTCGGCAGAGCGAGGGAGTTCACCTAACTGGCCGAATAGGTTAGACGCCACTCGGATGAGGGGCTAATGAGCCCCAAGCTGTCCGAGTGGGTGCCAAATGGTACTTAGCCACATTTGGCTAAGTATGATAGTGGCTCGGCGAGAGGGGGAGTTCACCCCGGCCAAGTAGGTTGGACGCCACTCGGATGAGGGGCTAATGAGCCCCAAGTTGTCCGAGTGGGTGCCAAATGGTACTTAGCCACATTTGGCTAATATGAGAGTGGCTCGGCGAGGGGGGGAGTTTACCCAAATGGGCGAGTAGGTTGGACGCCACTCGCATGAGGGGCTAATGAGCCCCAAGCTGTCCGAGTGGGTGCCAAATGGTACTTAGCCACATTTGGCTAAGTATGAGAGTGGCTCGGCAGAGGGGGGAGTCCACCCAACTGGCCGATTAGGTTGGACGCGACTCGGTTGAGGAGCTAATGAGCCCCAAGCTATCCGAGTGGGTGCAAATGGTACTTAGCCACATTTGGCTAAGTATGAGAGTGGCTCGGCAGAAAGTGGAGTTCCCCTAACTAGCCGAGTAGGTTGGACGCCACTCGTATGTGGGGCTAATGAGCCCCAAGCTAACCGAGTGGGTACCAAATGGTACTTAGCCACATTTGGCTAAGTATGAGAGTGGCTTGGCAGTGGAGGGAGTTCCCCCAACTGGCAGAGTAGGTTGGACGGCACTCGGATGAGGTGCTAATGAGCCCCAAGCTGTCCGAGTGGGTGCCAAATGGTACTTAGCCACATTTGGCTAAGTATGAGAGTGGCTCGGCAGAGGGGGGAGTCCACCCAATTGGCCGATTAGGTTGGACCCCACTCGGTTGAGGGGCTAATGAGCCCCAAGTTGTCCGAGTGGGTGCCAAATGGTACTTAGCCACATTTGGCTAAGTATGAGAGTGGCTCGGCAGAAAGTGGAGTTCCCCTAACTAGCCGAGTAGGTTGGACGCCACTCGTATGAGGGGCTAATGAGCCCCAAGCTGACCGAGTGGGTACCAAATGGTACTTAGCCACATTTGGCTAAGTATGAGAGTGGCTCGGTAGTGGAGGGAGTTGCCCCAACTGGCCGAGTAGGCTGGACGGCACACGGATTAGGGGCTAATAAGCCCTAAGTTGTCCGATTGGGTGCCAAATGGTACATAGCCACATTTGGCTCAGTATGAGAGTGGCTCGGCAGAGGGGGGAGTTCACCTAACTGGACAAATAGGTTGGACGCCACTCATAATGAGGGTTAACGATCCCCAAGCTAAGCTGTCCGAGTGGGTGCCAAATGGTACTTAGCCATCATTTGGCTAAGTATGAGAATGGCTCGGCAGAGGGGGGAGTTCCCCTAACTGGCCGAGAAGGATGGACGCCACTCGGATAAGGGGCTAATGATCCCCAAGCTGGCCGAGTTGGTGCCAAATGGTACTTAGCCACATTTGGCTAACAATGAAAGTGGCTCGGCAGAGTGAGGGAGTTCCTCCAACTGGCCGAGTAGGTTGGACGCCACTCGGATGAGGGGCTAATGAGCCCGAAGCTGTCAAAGTGGGTGCCAAATGGTACTTAGCCACATTTGGCTAAGTACGAGAGTGGCTCGGGAGAAGTGGGGAGTTCACCCAACTGGCCGTGTAGGTTGGACGCCACCCGGATGAGGGGCTAATGTGCCCCTAGCTGTCCGAGTGGGTGCCAAATGGTACTTTGCCACATTTGGCGAAGTATGAGAGTGGCTCGTCAGTGGGGGGGGGAATTCACCCAACTTGCCGAGTAGATTGGGCGCCACTCAGTTGAGGGGCTAATGAGCCCCAAGCTGTCCGAGTGGGTGCCAAATGGTACTTAGCCACATTTAGCTTTGTATAAGAATGGCTCGATGGAACGGGGAGTTCCACTAATTGGCCGAGTAGGTTGGATGCCACTCGAATGCGGGGCTAATGAGCACCAAGATGTCCGAGTCGGTGCCAAATGGTACTTAGCCACATTTTGCTAAGTAAGAGAGTGGGTTCGTACTAGCCGAGTGGGTTGGACGCCATTCCAATGAGGTGCTAATGAACCCTAAGCTGACTAAGTGGGTGCCAAATGGTACTTAGCCACATTTGACTAAGTATTAGAGTGGCTCGGCAGAGAGGGGAGTTCGCGTAACTGGCTGAGTAGGTTGGACGACACTCGGATGAGGGGCTAATGAGCCCCTAGCTGTCAGAGTGGGTGCCAAAAGGTACTTTGCCACATTTGGCTAAGTATGAGAGTGGCTCGGCAGAAGGGTGGAGCTCACTCAACTGGCCAAGTAGGTTGGACGCCACTCGGATGAGGGGCTAATGTGCTCCAAGCTGTCCGAGTGGGTGCCAAATGGTACTTAGCCACATTTGGCGAAGTATGAGAGTGGCTCGGCAGTGGGGGGAGTTCACCCAACTAGCCCAGTAGATTGGACGCCACTCGGATGAGGGGCTAATGAGGCCCAAGCTGTCCGAGTGGGTACCAAATGGTACTTAGCCACATTTAGCTTAGTATAAGAGTGGCTTGGTGGAGGGGAGAGTTTCCTTAAATGGCCGAGCAGGTCTGAAGCCACTCGGATGAGGGGCTAATGAGCCCCAAGATGTCCGAGTGGGTGCCAAATTGTACTTAGCCACATTTGGCTAAGTAAGATAGTGGGTCAGTACTGGCCGAGTAGGTTGGACGCCACTCGGATGAGGGGATAAAGAACCCCAAGCTGACCGAGTGGGTGCCAAATGGTACTTAGCCACATTTGGATAAGTATGCGAGTGGCTCGGCAGAGGGGGAAGTTCCCCCAACAGGCCAATTAGGTTGGACGCCACTCGGTTGAGGGGCAAATGTGCCCAAAGCTGTCCGAGTGGGTGCCAAATGGTACTTAGCCACATTTGGCTAAGTATGAGAGTGGCTCGGCAGAAAGTGAAGTTCCCCTAACTAGCCGAGTAGGTTGGACGCCACTCGTATGAGGGGCTAATGAGCCCCAAGCTGACCGAGTGGGTACCAAATGGTACTTAGCCACATTTGGCTAAGTATGAGAGTGGCTCGGTAGTGGAGGGAGTTCCCCCAACCGGCCGAGAGTAAATTTGGATGGCACACGAATGAGGGCTAATAAGCCCTAAGTTGTCCGATTGGGTGCCAAACGGTACATAGCCACATTTGGCTCAGTATGAGAGTGGCCCGGCAGAGGGGGAAGTTCACCTAACTGGACGAATAGGTTGGACGCCACTGAAAATGAGGGGTTAACGATCCCCAAGCTAAGCTGTCCGAGCGGGTGCCAAATGGTTTTTAGCCAGCATTTGGCTAAGTACGAGAGTGGCTCGGCAGAGGGGGGAGTTCCCCTAATTGGCCAAGTAGGTTGGACGCCACTCGGATAAGGGGCTAATGATCCCCAAGCTGGCCGAGTTGGTGCCAAATGGTACTTAGCCACATTTGGCTAACAATGGAGGTAGCTCGGCAGAGTGGGGGAGTTCCCCCAACTGGCCGAGTAGGTTGGACGCCACTTGGATGAAGGGCTAATGAGCCCGAAGCTGTCAAAGGGGGTGCCAAATGGTACTTAGCCACATTTGGCTAAGTATGAGAGTGGCTCGGGAGACGGGGGGAGTTCACCCAACTGGCCCTGTAGGTTCGACGCCACCCGGATGAGGGGCTAATGTGCCCCAAGCTGTCCGAGTGGGTGCCAAATGGTACTTAGCCACATTTGGCGAAGTATGAGAGTGGCTCGTCGGTGGGGGGGGTGGGGAATTCACCTAACTAGCCGAGTAGATTGGACGCCACTCAGATGAGGGGCTAATGAGCTCCAAGCTGTCCGAGTGGGTGCCAAATGGTACTTAGCCAGATTTAGCTTTGTATAAGAATGGCTCGATGGAAGGGGGAGTTCCCCTAATTGGCCGAGTAGGTTTGACGCCACTCGGATGCGGGGCTAATGAGCACCAAGATGTCCGAGTGGGTGCCAAATGGTACTTAGCCACATTTGGCTAAGTATGAGAGTGGCTCGGTAGAAGGGTGGAGCTCACCCAACTGGCCGAGTAAGTTGGACGCCACTCGGATGAGGGGCTAATGTGCCCCAAGCTGTCCGAGTGGGTGCCAAATGGTACTTAGCCACATTTGGCGAAGTATGAGAGTGGCTCGGCGGTGGGGGGAGTTCACCCAACTAGCCAAGTAGATTGGATGCCACTCGGATGAGGGGCTAATGAGCCCCAAGCTGTCGGAGTGGGTACCAAATGGTACTTAGCCACATTTAGCTTAGTATAAGAGTGGCTTGGTGGAGGGGAGAGTTTCCTTAAATGGCCGAGTAGGTTTGACGCCACTCGGATGAGGGGCTAATGAGCCCCAAGATGTCCGAGTGGGTGCCAAATTGTACTTAGCCACATTTGGCTAAGTAAGAGAGTGGGTCAGTACTGGCCGAGTAGGTTGGACGCCACTCGGATGTGGTGTTAAAGAGCCCCAAGTTGACCGAGTGGGTTCCAAATGGTACTTAGCCAATTTTGGCTAAGTATGCGAGTGGCTCGGTAGAGGGGGAAGTTCCCCCAACTGGCCGAGTTGGTTGGACACCACTCGGATGAGGGACTAATGAGCACCAAGCTGTCCGAGTTGGTGCCAAATGGTACTTAGCCACATTTGGCTAAGTATGCGAGTGGCTCGGCAGAGGAGGGAGTTCCCCCAACTGGCCGAGTAGGTTGGACGCCACTCGAATGAAGGGCTAATGAGCCCCAACCTGTCCGAGTGGGACCAAATAGTACTTAGCCACAATTGGCTAGGTATGAGAGTGGCTCGGCAGAGAGGCGGGTGTTTACCCAACTGGGCGAGTAGGTTGGACGCCACTCGAATGAGGGGCTAATGAGACCCAAGCTGTCTGAGTGGGTGCCAAATGGTACTTAGCCACATTTGGCGAAATATGAGAGTGGCTCGGCAGTTGGGGGGAGTTCACCCAACTAGCCGAGTAGATTGGACGCCACTCGGATGAGGGGCTAATGAGCTGCAAGCTGTCCGAGTGGGTGCCAAATGCTACTTAGCCACATTTAGCTTAGTATAAGAGTGGCTCGGTGGAGGGGGGAGTTCCCCTAATTATCCGAGTAGGTTGGACGCCACTTGGATAAGGGGCTAATGAGCCCCAAGATGTCCGAGTGGGTGCCAAATTGAACTTATCCACATTTGGCTAAGTAAGAGAGTGGGTCAGTACTGGCCGAGTAGGTTGGACGCCACTCGGATGAGGGGCTAATGAACCCCAAGCTGACCGAGCGGGTGCCAAATGGTACTTAGCCACATTTGACTAAGTATGAGAGTGGCTCGGCAGAGAAGGGAGTTCGCGTAACTAACCGAGTAGGTTGGACGCCACTCGGATGAGGGGCTAATGAGCCCCTAGCTGTCAGACTGGGTGCCAAAAGGTACTTAGAAATATTTGGCTAAGTATGAAAGTGGTTCGGCAGAAGAGGGGAGTCCACGCAATTGGCCGAGTAGGTTGGACGTCACTCGGATGAGGGGTTAATGTGCCCCAAGAGAGTGGGTGCTAAATGGTACATAGCCACATTTGGCGAAGTATGAGAGTGGCCCGGCAGTGGCGGGAGTTCACCCTACTAGCCGAGTAGATTGGACGCCATTCGGATGAGGGGCTAATGAGCCCCAAGCTGTCCGAGTGGGTGCCAAATGGTACTTAGCCACATTTAGCTTAGTATAAGAGTGGCTCAGTGGAGTGGGGAGTTTCCTTAATTGGTCGAGCAGGTCTGACGCCACTCGGATGAGGGGCTAATGAGCCCCAAGATGTCCGAGTGGGTTCCAAGTGGTACTTAGCCACATTTTGCTAAGTAAGATAGTGGGCCAGTACTGGCCGAGTAGGTTGGACGCCACTCGGATGAGGACCTAATGAGCCCCAAGCTGACCGAGTGGGTGCCAAATGGTACTTAGCCACATTTGGCTAAGTATGCGAGTGGCTCGGCAGAGAGGGGAGTTCTCCCAACTGGCCGAGTTGGTTGGACGCCACTCGGATGAGGGGCTAATGAGCCCCAAGCTGTCCGAGTTGGTTCCAAATGGTACTTAGCTACATTTGGCTAAGTATGCTAGTGGCTCAGCAGAGGGGGGAGTTCCCCCAACTGGCCGAGTAGGTTGGACGCTACTCGAATGAGGGGCTAATGAGCCCCAACCGGTCCGAGTGGGTACCAAATAGTTCTTAGCCACATTAGGCTAAGTATGAGAGTGGCTCGGCAGAGGGGGGAGTTCCCCCAACTGACCTAGTAGGTTGGACGCCACTCGGATGAGGTGCTAATGAGCCCCAAGCTGACCGAGTGGGTACCAAATAGTACTTAGCCACATTTGGCTAAGTATGAGGGTGGCTCGGTAGGGGGGGAGTTCCCTAATGGCCGAGTAGGTTGGACGCCACTGGAATTAGGGGCTAATGAGCCCCAACCTGTCCGAGTGGGTACCAAATGGTACTTAGTCACATTTAGCTAAGTATGAGAGTGGCTCGACAGAGGGGGGAATTCACCTAACTGGCCGAATAGGTTGGACGCCACTCGGATGAGGGGCTAACGAGCCCTAAGGCGACCGAGTGGGTGCCAAATTGTACTTAGCCACATTTAGCTAAGTGTGAGAGTGGCTCGGCGAGAGGGGAGTTCACACTAGTAGAAAAAACCTCATATGCTCCAGGTTGTTTAGGCCCCCATTGCTCCGTATTTAACGCGTAGCAGACGTCATACGAGCATTTGAGCATTTTTCAAATGCTCCGGTTTCAACCGGAGCATTTATTTAAATAAATGCTCCGGTATTTAAAAAAACCGGAGCATTTGAGCTTTTTTACGAATTATAAAAAACTCAAATGCTCCTGTTGTTATGGAAAAACCGGAGCATTTGTTATCGAAGTGCTTCGGTTTTACGGCGCAACCGGAGCATTTGTGTTTTTTAATAAAAAAATTCAGATCTGCTACCCCTGGCGGCCGACAGCATTGAGTAACGGGTTTCCAAGCCACGAAACTAAAGAGTACCCACTACACACAACCTTGAAACACATATACTTAATACAACCATTTCTAATTCCATGAAGTTAATATTTTTACTTAGTTGATACAATAAGAAGCCAATTCTCATTCGAGAAAGTTAAAAGTTGAAACTAAGGAGTATCCAGATTCAAAGTTCTCATTTTCTAATTCCGTAATACAAAATCGAAATCCAAACAAATTAAGAACTCACTAGGTAACAAGGGTATGCATCACTTTTATATGTTATGAAGTAGAAAGCTTGATTCTGTTTTCATATCACACATCTAACGACAACAACCTTTCCACATTAAAATAAATATGCCAAAATTGATCTGGATTTTTTTGCATGAGAGTGTTAGT
The DNA here is from genome assembly GCA_947646795.1 of Beta lomatogona. Lineage (NCBI taxonomy): Eukaryota > Viridiplantae > Streptophyta > Magnoliopsida > Caryophyllales > Amaranthaceae > Beta > Beta lomatogona. The sequence goes on from CANSNZ010001289.1 coordinate 2,701,741, forward strand.
TGGTTTGTTTTGAAAATATATAATATGATAACTCAAAGCTCATAAAAGTCTTTAATAATAGTTAATATACCAAAACTGAAGCTTGTTTCGAGTACTCAAAACACTCTCGTACAAGGAGGTTACAAACTACAGTGCAAAAGTCAAGGAGAAATTACAAACTATAGTGCAAAGCTGACCTTCGTCAAGCTAAATTCATGCTAAAGTAATTACCTTAATCGGTAGTCCTACAAAAGCAAAGCGACGTCCGAGTCCAGATCACCACAAGCTCCGGATGCTTGGAGATCGGATGAATTACATCCCCGCATCAAAATAGATATATTACACACTTTTAATTAGATTTGAGCGCGTATCTCGTGCCTCAATTAAATATATATATAAAATGCCTCGAGAGAGCCAGCGAGAGATGAGATGAAAGAACCCTTTGCGACAAGCAATGGATAACCACTCATCAAAGAATTACAAAGCAACAACAAGTTTCAGTACAAATTTTAGGAGCGAAGAACGAACTACCCGAGAAGAAGCCAACGAAGAAGTCACGACAGCGAGAAATGGCAGCACGGTCGGAGCGATCGTTATGTTCATCAGCGTCGTCAACACTGGTCATCTCAGTTTGAAAAGCCTGACCACACCATGCAAGTTGGCAAGTCGTGGTGTCCTTAGTCCAAATTTTAGGATTAAAGGAAGGGAGTAAACTCACTCTTTTTATATACCTTGCAATTTCCCTTTGTAGCATGTGTGTCAATATAAAGAGAAGCATCGAGAAATGATCTTATCATCTTTATGGAAAGCAAAAACTAACCAACGATCTATTCTAAAAGCAAGATTCAAAAATTACTTGATTGCGCCCATTTTTGGACTTGCAGTGTTCCTTCCATAACACAACAACCATGTCAATTTACTTCAACATTTTCTCGATCTCTCTAGCTTGATTCATACTTAAGAGCTGAATCCATAAATGTAATAGCATTCCTTTGTTGTGGCAGGGAGAGCTCTTCGAGCTCGGCCTGCAATAAATACAATCACCCATAACTGTTTAGAGTAGGAAGGATAGAACAGGGAACGAGACAGGGAGGAGAGGACATGTACTAATGTCAGACACACATATCCAAGCGTCGTTCTCAGTTATTATACAATGAATTTCCATGTTTCCTCAAAAATGAAGTATCGAGAATCCTGTCCATGTTGGAGTATCAAGGATTAAACATTAGTAATGCAAGTAAAATTAGAAGTTTCGGTATCAAGGATTAAACACGGCGGGAAGAGCTTAACATCCTAATATAAATCAACAAAGCAACTTTGCAAAGTATACGAGATAAGATGCTACAACACACCGAGTAATTAGGCAGAAAGTTAGAACTCATGAGGGCTCCCACATTGTTCTTTTCAAAATTGTCTTCCATGCGTGGGAAGTTAAGTGGTGAAGGGTACTTTGAGATCGCTTGGTGATTATCCTCTACACCAACAAACAACACTCAAGCTTGATACATCAGATAGAAAATAATATGAATAAACCAATCAACAATTTGAGGCGAAAAGAATGAAGACAAAAGGGGAATACTTGAGCCAAGAGAAATAAAGGCATAGTGATCAAACACAATTTGGGTACAAAGAATAGCACACATTTGCATAATGAGAGTCACAAAGCAAGGGGAAGGAAACTACCATATTCAATATCTTCATAAGAGGAAGTCAGAGAGCTAACTGCACTTGGCCATCCCATATTTCCCATAAAAGCTTCATTGTAACTGTTTGAAACACTAATTGACCGATAGTTACTAATCTGGGAATCGGAAAGTACAGGTTCAGTATCTCTAATGCTTCTCCTATCACCCTGATTTATTGAAAAAATAAATGAAATTGTTGGGAAAAGATGGCCAGCAACAAACAATTAGGCACAAAAGAATGTTGTTCATATGATCCCATAATTCACAATTTTCTAGATACAGTAAAGTGGTAGAAATTACTTACATTTTTTCTATACTTGCATTATTTCCTAATATTGCAATATATTCTCTCTATCTCCAACCTAGCACATGGGATCCCCTTCTCATCTCTATATATCCCTCCGCTTCCCTAAATAATTGCGCCCCTACTACATGATGCAAAATTGCAAGTATAAAAAAAAGAGGAACTATTTTATCAATAAGATAAAAGGGCAGTAGAGAGGAAGGATCTTAAACTAGCAATCGACAAATAATTTAGGCCCGTGTTTACTTGTATACAGATCTAAAGAGAAATCTCTGAGAATTTTTACATCTAAAAGATACACAGTCAAGAACATACAGCTTCCTACATCAGAAAATTAAATTTTATTAGCTTGTTTTAAACTAATATAAAGGCACTTTAACTTCATGCTCTACGGAATCGGAGGAAGTCAACCCGCAAAGTGTCCTTACCAATTGCAAAAACATAATAATAGAAAGTGAAGTGCCAAGTCTACAACGGGTGATCTATCGGCCAATATTGTGGCGAGGAATGCTCAATGCCGAGTTGGCATGGATCGAAAAATTAACAAAATGTGTTTCCATTTAAGTAATTCTTTTACACTTCTTACGAACAGTTTTCAAAAGCGAAGGCACATAATTAAAGAAAATATTAAAAAGGCGACAATTTGAATCGGTTCAGTGGGTAGAACAAAGCAAGGACAAGGGTCATGTAGCATCTCAAGGACAATATCAAAAAGGATGATGACATTCACAAGATAGAGTAGCAAATTGCAAGACATTATACTAAAAGTGAACGAACGATAATACAAAGTACAAACTATCGACTATAATTTATCATCATATACTCGGGCTTCATTAATCCCGGTTGCTTCTTAATAAGACTGGTGACCGATTAGAAGCGCCACCAGAGAAGGAAAAGGGGACTATGCCTCAACAAAGTAACATTAGTGATTATAGCAACAAAATATAGGGAGATAATATAGCAAAAAGCCTTGATATTGCATCAAACTAAACGAAGATGGACAAAAACATACCTTCATCTCCAAGTAATGCACAAACACAATATGCATGAACTCCCTACATCATTATGTGGGGATTAGTAAAGAATTCTTAAATGTACCTAACTTTAATGCATTAGTTCTCACGATATTGCAGTATTTAGTACAAATATCTTTTAAAAAAAAGTAATTCAAATTGATAATACATACTCTTCTAGCAACCAATAGTTGCGCCTCTGAAAAAATTCATTGTCTTCACCACGGGCATAGTAGTAGTGCAACACATCAACACTTGCAACCTATGATTGCATAAAGCATGAGATCATCTAATAGAACAGTTATTATTATACAATCCTAAAGTCCATTACTCCCTCCTTATCAAAAAAATTAAAAATAAAATAAATAAACATCGTTTTCAAGAGGATTCATGAATATAAAGAATATGACAGCAAAATGAAGAGTCAAATTTTAACATATATGAAACACAAGCAACAAACTGACCCTTGTTCAACACTTAGGCACTTGCCTTTTGTAGATGATAATGGATTTCCCTTTTGAAAGGTGAAATCTTTAATACTAGGAACACAAGATATCTCGCATCGAACTTAAACTCTCCATCACAAAGCACCAACACGTTCAATTTCATGGCACACATGTACTAGACACAAACTATAATGAATTCAAATTCATGAGCAAAAGCAATCTATGTATCTCAAACAAAGAGCCTTGAAATCACCAACGCTATGTGTGCTTGTAAATGAAATGTTCAAAACTCAAAAACACATCCGTGACAAAACTCCGTGGAAGAAACACATCATCAAAATTAAAGATGTCTCCATATAGAAGAACAAACATAGTTCATAGCAATTCAATGCAATTACATAAAGAAAAAGGGAAATCAAGCTCCAATAAGAACATGCGTAGTTAATTAATACTTAGTAAATTATATGTCACCTAATCTAAGACGTATAGTGAGGTATGAGAGAAGAAATTAGGAAGATAAAAATTCACAGTTAACACCAGCATCGAAACAAAAGTGGCTTGCCGCGGTGGCCGGAATGGCGAATCGAGGTTAGAGAGAAAGTTTTTGAATCAAAGAAAACCCTAAAAAATATAGAAGAAAACCATGAAAAATTCAAAGAAAACCCTAAAAAAATTGCCAAATCTAGGAAACTAAAAGAAACGAATCTCAAGTAAAGCAATAAAACTAAGTTACAACAATAAAATCGAACGAAATTACCTGGACGTGCATTCCAAGGAGCGGACCGAGAGTGAAGAGAGGAAGAAAGACATAGAGAAGCAGTTCCATGGCGAAGGAAAGATAGGGAGTGAACACGGAGGTAGGAACGATGGAAGGAGCGAAAGATGGCGAGAGGAGGGACGACGAGAGGAGCAATGGACGGCGGAGGAAGCTGCGGAGGAACAACATGTTTCAATTAAGCGGCGGACTTGGGAGGGAGAACAATATAGAGAGAATAACCGATGAAGAGGGTCGAAATAAAATTATCTTTGCATAGTGCATGGGTTAATTTCATGAATTGAGAGAAGGTTCAAGTGCTCGGGTTGATTAGTCAACCGGAGCATTTCACATCAAATGCCCCGGTTGACTATTCAACCCAAGCATTTGTGAATATTTTTATTAAAATTTTCACAAATGCTCGGGTTGATTAGTCAACCAGAGCTTATGATAAGTAGCAAAAGCAGTTTTTTCAACTAGTCTCACCCAACTGGCCGAGTAAGTTGGACGCCACTCGGATGAGGGGCTAACGAGCCCTAAGTTGTACGAGTGGGTGCCAAACAGTACTTACCCACATTTTGCTAATATGAGAGTGGCTTGGCGAGAGGGTGGGAGTTCACCCAATCGGGCGAGTAGGTTGGACGCCACTCGCATGAGGGGCTAATGAGCCCCAAGTCGTCCGAGTGGGTGCCAAATGGTACTCGGCCACATTTGACGAAGTATGAGAGTGGCTCGGCACAGTGGGGGAGTTCACCCAACTAGCCGAGTCGGTTGGACACCACTCGGTTGAGGGGATAATGAGCTCCAAGACGTCCGAGTGGGTGCCAAATAGTACTTAGCCACATTTAGCTTAGTATAAGTGTGGCTCGGTGGATAGGGAGTTCACCTAACCGGCCGATTAGCTTGGTCGCCACTCGAAAGAGGGGCTAATGAGCCCCAAGCTGTCCTAGTGGGTGCTAAATAGTAGTTAGCCATATTTGGCTAAGTATGAGAGTGGCTTGGCGAGAGGGGGAGTTCACCTAAGCGGCCGAGTAGGTTGGATGCCCCTCGGATGAAGGGCTAATGAGTCCGAAGCTGTCCGAGTGGGTGCCAAATGGTACTTAGCCACATTTAGCTTAGTATAAGAGTGGCTCGGTGTTGGGGGGAGTTCCCCTAATTGTCCGAGTAGGTTGGACTCCACTCAGATGAGGAGCTAATGAGCCCCAAGATGTCCAAGTGGGTGCCAAATGATACTTAGCCACATTTGGCTATGTAAGAGATTGGGTCAGTACTGGTCGAGTAGGTTGGACGCCACTCGGATGAGGGGGAATGATTCCCAAACTGACCTAGTGGGTGCCAAATGGTACTTAGCCACATTTGAGTAAGTATGAGAGTGGTTCGGCGAGAGAGGGAGTTCGGGTAGCGGCCGAGTAGGTTAGACGCCACTCGGATTGAGGGCTAATGAGCCCCAAGCCGTCGAGTGGGTGCTAAATGGTACTTAGCGACATTTGGCTAAGTATGAGAATGGCTCGGCGAGAGGGGGAGTTCACCCAACTGGCCGAGTAGGTTGGACGCCACTCCGATGAGGGGCTAATGTGCCCCAAGCTGTCCTAGTGGGTGCCAAATGGTACATAGCCATATTTGGCGAAATATGAGAGTGGCTCGGCAGTGGGGGGAGTTCACCCAACTAGCCGAGTAGATTGAACGCCACTCAGATGAGAGGCTAATGAGCCCCAAGCTGTTCGAGTGGGTGCCAAATGGTACTTAGCCACATGTAGCTTAGTATAAGAGTGGCTCGGTGGAAGGGGGAGTTCCCCTAATTGGTCGAGTAGGTTAGACGCCACTCGGATGAGGGGCTAATGAGCCCCAAGATGTCCGAGTGGGTGCCAAATGGTAATTAGCGACATTTGGCTAAGTAAGAGAAGTGGTCGAAGATCGGCCGAGTAGGTTGGACGCCACTCGGATTAGGGGCTAATGAGCCCCAAGCTGACCGAGTGGGTGCCAAATAGTAGTTAGCCACATTTGGCTAAGTATGCGAGTGGCTCGGCAGAAGGGGGAGTTCCCCCAACTTGTCGAGTTGGTTGGACGCCACTCGGATGAGGGCTAATGAGCCCCAAGCTGTCCGAGTTGGTGCCAAATGGTACTTAGCCATCATTTGGCTAAGTATGAGAATGGCTCGGCAGAGGGGGGAGTTCCCCTAACTGGCCGAGAAGGATGGACGCCACTCGGATAAGGGGCTAATGATCCCCAAGCTTGCCGAGTTGGTGCCAAATGGTACTTAGCCACATTTGGCTAACAATGAAAGTGGCTCGGCAGAGTGAGGGAGTTCCTCCAACTGGTCGAGTAGGTTGGACGCCACTCGGATGAGGGGCTAATGAGCCCGAAGCTGTCAAAGTGGGTGCCAAATGGTACTTAGCCACATTTGGCCAAGTACGAGAGTGCTCGGGGAGAAGTGGGGAGTTCACCCAATCGGCCGTGTAGGTTGGACGCCACCCGGATGAGGGGCTAATGTGCCCTAAGTGTCCGAGTGGGTGCCAAATGGTACTTTGCCACATTTGGCGAAGTATGAGAGTGGCTCGTCAAGTGGGGGGGAATTCACCCAACTTGCCGAGTAGATTGGACGCCACTCAGTTGAGGGGCTAATGAGCCCCAAGCTGTCCGAGTAGGTGCCAAATGGTACTTAGCCACATTTAGCTTTGTATAAGAATGGCTCGATGGAACGGGGAGTTCCACTAATTGGCCGAGTAGGTTGGATGCCACTCGAATGCGGGGCTAATGAGCACCAAGATGTCCGAGTCGGTGCCAAATGGTACTTAGCCACATTTTGCTAAGTAAGAGAGTGGGTTCGTACTAGCCAGAGTGGGTTGGACGCCATTCCAATGAGGTGCTAATGAACCCTAAGCTGACCGAGTGGGTGCCAAATGGTACTTAGCCACATTTGACTAAGTATTAGAGTGGCTCGCGAGAGAGGGGAGTTCGCGTAATCGGGCCGAGTAGGTTGGACGACACTCGGATGAGGGGCTAATGAGCCCCTAGCTGTCAGAGTGGGTGCCAAAAGGTACTTTGCCACATTTGGCTAAGCATGAGAGTGGCTCGGCAGAAGGGTGGAGCTCACCCAACTGGCCAAGTAGGTTGGACGCCACTCGGATGAGGGGCTAATGTGCTCCAAGCTGTCCGAGTGGGTGCCAAATGGTACTTAGCCACATTTGGCGAAGTATGAGAGTGGCTCGGCAGTGGGGGGAGTTCACCCAACTAGCCCAGTAGATTGGACGCCACTCGGATGAGGGGCTAATGAGGCCCAAGCTGTCCGAGTGGGTACCAAATGGTACTTAGCCACATTTAGCTTAGTATAAGAGTGGCTTGGTGGAGGGGAGAGTTTCCTTAAATGGCCGAGCAGGTCTGAAGCCACTCGGATGAGGGGCTAATGAGCCCCAAGATGTCCGAGTGGGTGCCAAATTGTACTTAGCCACATTTGGCTAAGTAAGATAGTGGGTCAGTACTGGCCGAGTAGGTTGGACGCCACTCGGATGAGGGGATAAAGAACCCCAAGCTGACCGAGTGGGTGCCAAATGGTACTTAGCCACATTTGGATAAGTATGCGAGTGGCTCGGCGAGAGGGGAAGTTCCCCAACGAAGCCAATTAGGTTGGACGCCACTCGGTTGAGGGGCAAATGTGCCCAAAGCTGTCCGAGTGGGTGCCAAACGGTACTTAGCCACATTTGGCTAAGTATGAGAGTGGCTCGGCAGAAAGTGGAGTTCCCCTAACTAGCCGAGTAGGTTGGACGCCACTCGTATGAGGGGCTAATGAGCCCCAAGCTGACCGAGTGGGTACCAAATGGTACTTAGCCACATTTGGCTAAGTATGAGAGTGGCTCGGTAGTGGAGGGAGTTCCCCCAACTGGCCGAGTAGGCTGGATGGCACACGAATGAGGGGCTAATAAGCCCTAAGTTGTCCGATTGGGTGCCAAACGGTACATAGCCACATTTGGCTCAGTATGAGAGTGGCTCGGCAGAGGGGGAAGTTCACCTAACTGGACGAATAGGTTGGACGCCACTCAAAATGAGGGGTTAACGATCCCCAAGCTAAGCTGTCCGAGCGGGTGCCAAATTGTTTTTTGCCAGCATTTGGCTAAGTATGAGAGTGGCTCGGCAGAGGGGGGAGTTCCCCTAATTGGCCAAGTAGGTTGGACGCCACTCGGATAAGGGGCTAATGATCCCCAAGCTGGCCGATTTGGTGCCAAATGGTACTTAGCCACATTTGGCTAACAATGGAGGTAGCTCGGCAGAGTGGGGGAGTTCCTCCAACTGGCCGAGTAGGTTGGACGCCACTCGGATGAAGGGCTAATGAGCCCGAAGCTGTCAAAGGGGGTGCCAAATGGTACTTAGCCACATTTGGCTAAGTATGAGAGTGGCTCGGGAGAAGGGGGGAGTTCACCCAACTGGCCCTGTAGGTTCGACGCCACCCGGATGAGGGGCTAATGTGCCCCAAGCTGTCCGAGTGGGTGCCAAATGGTACTTAGCCACATTTGGCGAAGTATGAGAGTGGCTCGTCGGGGGGGGAATTCACCTAACTAGCCGAGTAGATTGGACTCCACTCAGATGAGGGGCTAATGAGCTCCAAGCTGTCCGAGTGGGTGCCAAATGGTACTTAGCCAGATTTAGCTTTGTATAAGAATGGCTCGATGGAAGGGGGAGTTCCCCTAATTGGCCGAGTAGGTTTGACGCCACTCGGATGAGGGGCTAATGAGCCCCAAGATGTCCGAGTGGGTGCCAAATTGTACTTAGCCACATTTGGCTAAGTAAGAGATTGGTCAATGATCGCCGAGTAGGTTGGACGCCACTCGGATGTGGTGTTAAAGAGCCCCAAGTTGACCGAGTGGGTTCCAAATGGTACTTAGCCAATTTTGGCTAAGTATGCGAGTGGCTCGGTAGAGGGGGAAGTTCCCCCAACTGGCCGAGTTGGTTGGACACCAGTCGGATGAGGGACTAATGAGCACCAAGCTGTCCGAGTTGGTGCCAAATGGTACTTAGCCACATTTGGCTAAGTATGCGAGTGGCTCGGCAGAGGAGGGAGTTCCCCCAACTGGCCGAGTAGGTTGGACGCCACTCGAATGAAGGGCTAATGAGCCCCAACCTGTCCGAGTGGGACCAAATAGTACTTAGCCACAATTGGCTAGGTATGAGAGTGGCTCGGCAGAGAGGCGGGTGTTTACCCAACTGGGCGAGTAGGTTGGACGCCACTCGAATGAGGGGCTAATGAGACCCAAGCTGTCTGAGTGGGTGCCAAATGGTACTTAGCCACATTTGGCGAAATATGAGAGTGGCTCGGCAGTTGGGGGGAGTTCACCCATCTAGCCGAGTAGATTGGACGCCACTCGGATGAGGGGCTAATGAGCTGCAAGCTGTCCGAGTGGGTGCCAAATGGTACTTTGCCACATTTAGCTTAGTATAAGAGTGGCTCGGTGGAGGGGCGAGTTCCCCTAATTGTCCGAGTAGGTTGGACGCCACTTGGATAAGGGGCTAATGAGCCCCAAGATGTCCGAGTGGGTGCCAAATTGAACTTATCCACATTTGGCTAAGTAAGAGAGTGGGTCAGTACTGGCCGAGTAGGTTGGACGCCACTCGGATGAGGGGCTAATGAACCCCAAGCTGACCGAGTGGGTGCCAAATGGTACTTAGCCACATTTGACTATGTATGAGAGTGGCTCGGCAGAGAAGGGAGTTCGCGTAACTAACCGAGTAGGTTGGACGCCACTCGGATGAGGGGCTAATGAGCCCCTAGCTGTCATACTGGGTGCCAAAAGGTACTTAGAAATATTTGGCTAAGTATGAAAGTGGTTCGGCAGAAGAAGGGAGTCCACGCAATTGGCCGAGTAGGTTGGACGTCACTCGGATGAGGGGCTAATGTGCCCCAAGAGAGTGGGTGCTAAATGGTACATAGCCACATTTGGCGAAGTATGAGAGTGGCCCGGCAGTGGTGGAAGTTCACCCTACTAGCCGAGTAGATTGGACGCCATTCGGATGAGGGGCTAATGAGCCCCAAGCTGTCCGAGTGGGTGCCAAATGGTACTTAGCCACATTTAGCTTAGTATAAGAGTGGCTCAGTGGAGTGGGGAGTTTCCTTAATTGGTCGAGCAGGTCTGACGCCACTCGGATGAGGGGCTAATGAGCCCCAAGATGTCCGAGTGGGTTCCAAGTGGTACTTAGCCACATTTTGCTAAGTAAGATAGTGGGCCAGTACTGGCCGAGTAGGTTGGACGCCACTCGGATGAGGACCTAATGAGCCCCAAGCTGACCGAGTGGGTGCCAAATGGTACTTAGCCACATTTGGCTAAGTATGCGAGTGGCTCGGCAGAGAGGGGAGATCTCCCAACTGGCCGAGTTGGTTGGACGCCACTCGGATGAGGGGCTAATGAGCCCCAAGCTGTCCGAGTTGGTGTCAAATGGTACTTAGCTACATTTGGCTAAGTATGCTAGTGGCTCAGCAGAGGGGGGAGTTCCCCCAACTGGCCGAGTAGGTTGGACGCTACTCGAATGAGGGGCTAATGAGCCCCAACCGGTCCGAGTGGGTACCAAATAGTTCTTAGCCACATTAGGCTAAGTATGAGAGTGGCTCGGCAGAAGGGGGAGTTCCCCCAGCCCGACCTAGTAGGTTGGACGCCACTCGGATGAGGTGCTAATGAGCCCCAAGCTGACCGAGTGGGTACCAAATAGTACTTAGCCACATTTGGCTAAGTATGAGGGTGGCTCGGTAGAGGGGGGGAGTTCCCCAACTGGCCGAGTAGGTTGGACGCCACTTGGAATTAGGGGGCTAATGAGCCCCAACCTGTCCGAGTGGGTACCAAATGGTACTTAGTCACATTTAGCTAAGTATGAGAGTGGCTCGACAGAGGGGGGAGTTCACCTAACTGGCCGAATAGGTTGGACGCCACTCGGATGAGGGGCTAACGAGCCCTAAGCTGACCGAGTGGGTGCCAAATTGTACTTAGCCACATTTAGCTAAGTGTGAGAGTGGCTCGGCAGAGGGGGGAGTTCACACTAGTAGAAAAAACCTCATATGCTCCGGTTGTTTTGGCCCCAATTGCTCCGTATTTAACGCGTAGCGACGTCATACGAGCATTTGAGCATTTTCAAATGCTCCGGTTTCAACGGAGCATTTATTTTAATAAATGCTCCGGTATTTAAAAAAACCGGAGCATTTGAGCTTTTTTACGAATTATAAAAAACTCAAATGCTCCTGTTGTTATGGAAAAACCGGAGCATTTGTTATCAGAAGTGCTTCGGTTTTCTGGCGCAACCGGAGCATTTGTGTTTTTTTAATAAAAAAATTCAGATCTGCTACCCCTGCTGGCCAGCAGCATGAGTAACAGGTTTCCAAGCCACGAAACTAAAGAGTACCCACTACACACAACCTTGAAACACATATACTTAATACAACCATTTCTAATTCCATGAAGTTAATATTTTTACTTAGTTGATACAATAAGAAGCCAATTCTCATTCGAGAAAGTTAAAAGTTGAAACTAAGGAGTATCCAGATTCAAAGTTCTCATTTTCTAATTCCGTAATACAAAATCGAAATCCAAACAAATTAAGAACTCACTAGGTAACAAGGGTATGCATCACTTTTATATGTTATGAAGTAGAAACAGTTCTGTTTTCATATCACACATCTAACGACAACAACCTTTCCACATTAAAATAAATATGCCAAAATTGATCTGGATTTTTTTGCATGAGAGTGTTAGTTGGTTTGTTTTGAAAATATATAATATGATAACTCAAAGCTCATAAAAGTCTTTAATAATAGTTAATATACCAAAACTGAAGCTTGTTTCGAGTACTCAAAACACTCTCGTACAAGGAGGTTACAAACTACAGTGCAAAAGTCAAGGAGAAATTACAAACTATAGTGCAAAGCTGACCTTCGTCAAGCTAAATTCATGCTAAAGTAATTACCTTAATCAGTAGTCCTACAAAAGCAAAGCGACGTACCGAGTCCAGATCACCACAAGCTCCAGATGCTTGGAGATCAGATGAATTACATCCCTGCATCAAAATAGATATATTACACACTTTTAATTAGATTTGAGCGCGTATCTCGTGCCTCAATTAAATATATATATAAAATGCCTCAGAGAGCCAGCAGAGATGAGATGAAAGAACCCTTGCTGACAGTAACAGATAACCACTCATCAAAGAATTACAGCAACAACAAGTTTCAGTACAAATTTTAGGAGCGAAGAACGAACTACCTGAGAAGAAGCCAACGAGGAAGTCACGACAGCGAGAAATGGCAGCACGGTCGGAGCGATCGTGATGTTCATCAGCGTCGTTAACACTGGTCATCTCAGTTTGAAAAGCCTGACCACACCATGCAAGTTGGCAAGTCGTGGTGTCCTTAGTCCAAATTTTAGGGTTAAAGGAAGGGGAGTAAACTCACTCTTTTTATATACCTTGCAATTTCCACTGTAGCATGTGTGTCAATATAAAGAGAAGCATCGAGAAATGATCTTATCATCTTTATGGAAAGCAAAAACTAACCAACGATCTATTCTAAAAGCAAGATTCAAAAATTACTTGATTGCGCCCATTTTTGGACTTGCAGTGTTCCTTCCATAACACAACAACCATGTCAATTTACTTCAACATTTTCTCGATCTCTCTAGCTTGATTCATACTTAAGAGCTGAATCCATAAATGTAATAGCATTCCTTTGTTGTGGCAGGGAGAGCTCTTCGAGCTCGGCCTGCAATAAATACAATCACCCATAACTGTTTAGAGTAGGAAGGATAGAACAGGGAACGAGACAGGGAGGAGAGGACATGTACTAATGTCAGACACACATATCCAAGCGTCGTTCTCAGTTATTATACAATGAATTTCCATGTTTCCTCAAAAATGAAGTATCGAGAATCCTGTCCATGTTGGAGTATCAAGGATTAAACATTAGTAATGCAAGTAAAATTAGAAGTTTCAGTATCAAGGATTAAACACAGCGGGAAGAGCTTAACATCCTAATATAAATCAACAAAGCAGCTTTGCAAAGTATACAGATAAGATGCTACAACACACCAGAGTAATTAGGCAGAAAGTTAGAACTCATGAGGGCTCCCACATTGTTCTTTTCAAAATTGTCTTCCACGCGTGGGAAGTTAAGTGGTGAAGGGTACTTTGAGATCGCTTGGTGATTATCCTCTACACCAACAAACAACACTCAAGCTTGATACATCAGATAGAAAATAATATGAATAAACCAATCAACAATTTGAGGCGAAAAGAATGAAGACAAAAGGGGAATACTTGAGCCAAGAGAAATAAAGGCATAGTGATCAAACACAATTTGGGTACAAAGAATAGCACACATTTGCATAATGAGAGTCACAAAGCAAGGGGAAGGAAACTACCATATTCAATATCTTCATAAGAGGAAGTCAGAGAGCTAACTGCACTTGGCCATCCCATATTTCCCATAAAAGCTTCATTGTAACTGTTTGAAACACTGATTGACCGATAGTTACTAATCTGGGAATCGGAAAGTACAGGTTCAGTATCTCTAATGCTTCTCCTATCACCCTGATTTATTGAAAAAATAAATGAAATTGTTGGGAAAAGATGGCCAGCAACAAACAATTAGGCACAAAAGAATGTTGTTCATATGATCCCATAATTCACAATTTTCTAGATACAGTAAAGTGGTAGAAATTACTTACATTTTTTCTATACTTGCATTATTTCCTAATATTGCAATATATTCTCTCTATCTCCAACCTAGCACATGGGATCCCCTTCTCATCTCTATATATCCCTCCGCTTCCCTAAATAATTGCGCCCCTACTACATGATGCAAAATTGCAAGTATAAAAAAAAGAGGAACTATTTTATCAATAAGATAAAAGGGCAGTAGAGAGGAAGGATCTTAAACTAGCAATCGACAAATAATTTAGGCCCGTGTTTACTTGTATACAGATCTAAAGAGAAATCTCTGAGAATTTTTACATCTAAAAGATACACAGTCAAGAACATACAGCTTCCTACATCAGAAAATTAAATTTTATTAGCTTGTTTTAAACTAATATAAAGGCACTTTAACTTCATGCTCTACGGAATCAGAGGAAGTCAACCTGCAAAGTGTCCTTACCAGCTGCAAAAACATAATAATAGAAAGTGAAGTGCCAAGTCTACAACAGGTGATCTATCAGCCAATATTGTGGCAGGAATGCTCAATGCCGAGTTGGCATGGATCAGAAAATTAACAAAATGTGTTTCCATTTAAGTAATTCTTTTACACTTCTTACAGAACAGTTTCAAAACTGAAGGCACATAATTAAAGAAAATATTAAAAGGCAGACAATTTGAATCGGTTCAGTGGGTAGAACAAAGCAAGGACAAGGGTCATGTAGCATCTCAAGGACAATATCAAAAAGGATGATGACATTCACAAGATAGAGTAGCAGCTGCAAGACATTATACTAAAAGTGAACAGAACGATAATACAAAGTACAAACTATCTGACTATAATTTATCATCATATACTCAGGCTTCATTAATCCCAGATTGCTTCTTAATAAGACTGGTGACCGATTAGAAGCGCCACCAGAGAAGGAAAAGGGGACTTTGCCTCAACAAAGTAACATTAGTGATTATAGCAACAAAATATAGGGAGATAATATAGCAAAAAGCCTTGATATTGCATCAAACTAAACGAAGATGGACAAAAACATACCTTCATCTCCAAGTAATGCACAAACACAATATGCATGAACTCCCTACATCATTATGTGGGGATTAGTAAAGAATTCAGAAATGTACCTAACTTTAATGCATTAGTTCTCACGATATTGCAGTATTTAGTACAAATATCTTTTAAAAAAAAGTAATTCAAATTGATAATACATACTCTTCTAGCAACCAATAGTTGCGCCTCTGAAAAAATTCATTGTCTTCACCACGGGCATAGTAGTAGTGCAACACATCAACACTTGCAACCTATGATTGCATAAAGCATGAGATCATCTAATAGAACAGTTATTATTATACAATCCTAAAGTCCATTACTCCCTCCATATCAAAAAAATTAAAAATAAAATAAATAAACATCGTTTTCAAGAGGATTCATGAATATAAAGAATATGACAGCAAAATGAAGAGTTAAATTTTAACATATATGAAACACAAGCAACAAACTGACCCTTGTTCAACACTTAGGCACTTGCCTTTTGTAGATGATAATGGATTTCCCTTTTGAAAGGTGAAATCTTTAATACTAGGAACACAAGATATCTGCATCAGAACTTAAACTCTCCATCACAAAGCACCAACACGTTCAATTTCATGGCACACATGTACTAGACACAAACTATAATGAATTCAAATTCATGAGCAAAAGCAATCTATGTATCTCAAACAAAGAGCCTTGAAATCACCACTGCTATGTGTGCTGTAAATGAAATGTTCAAAACTCAAAAACACATCCGTGACAAAACTCCGTGGAAGAAACACATCATCAAAATTAAAGATGTCTCCATATAGAAGAACAAACATAGTTCATAGCAATTCAATGCAATTACATAAAGAAAAAGGGAAATCAAGCTCCAATAAGAACATGCGTAGTTAATTAATACTTAGTAAATTATATGTCACCTAATCTAAGACGTATAGTGAGGTATGAGAGAAGAAATTGGGAAGATAAAAATTCACAGTTAACACCAGCATCGAAACAAAAGTGGCTTGCCGCGGTGGCCGGAATGGCGAATCGAGGTTAGAGAGAAAGTTTTTGAATCAAAGGAAACCCTAAAAAATATAGAAGAAAACCATGAAAAATTCAAAGAAAACCCTAAAAAAATTGCCAAATCTAGGAAACTAAAAGAAACGAATCTCAAGTAAAGCAATAAAACTAAGTTACAACAATAAAATCAAACGAAATTACCTGGACGTGCATTCCAAGGAGCGGACCGAGAGTGAAGAGAGGAAGAAAGACATAGAGAAGCAGTTCCATGGCGAAGGAAAGATAGGGAGTGAACACGGAGGTAGGAACGATGGAAGGAGCGAAAGATGGCAGAGGGAGGGACGACAGAGGGAGCAATGGACGGCGGAGGAACTGCGGAGGAACAACAGGTTTCAATTAAGCGGCGGACTTGGGAGGGAGAACAATATAGAGAGAATAACCGATGAAGAGGGTCGAAATAAAATTATCTTTGCATAGTGCATGGGTTAATTTCATGAATTGAGAGAAGGTTCAAGTGCTCGGGTTGATTAGTCAACCGGAGCATTTCACATCAAATGCCCCGGTTGACTATTCAACCCAAGCATTTGTGAATATTTTTATTAAAATTTTCACAAATGCTCGGGTTGATTAGTCAACCAGAGCTTATGATAAGTAGCAAAAGCAGTTTTTTCTACTAGTCTCACCCAACTGGCCGAGTAAGTTGGACGCCACTCGGATGAGGGGCTAACGAGCCCTAAGTTGTACGAGTGGGTGCCAAACAGTACTTACCCACATTTTGCTAATATGAGAGTGGCTTGGCAGAGGGGCGGGAGTTCACCCAACTGGGCGAGTAGGTTGGACGCCACTCGCATGAGGGGATAATGAGCCCCAAGCTGTCCGAGTGGGTGCCAAATGGTACTCAGCCACATTTGACGAAGTATGAGAGTGGCTCGGCAGTGGGGGGGAGTTCACCCAACTAGCCGAGTCGGTTGGACACCACTCGGTTGAGGGGATAATGAGCCCCAAGACGTCCGAGTGGGTGCCAAATGGTACTTAGCCACATTTAGCTTAGTATAAGTGTGGCTCGGTGGATAGGGGAGTTCACCCAACTGGCCGATTAGCTTGGTCGCCACTCGAAAGAGGGGCTAATGAGCCCCAAGCTGTCCTAGTGGGTGCTAAATAGTAGTTAGCCATATTTGGCTAAGTATGAGAGTGGCTTGGCAGAGGGGGGAGTTCACCTAACTGGCCGAGTAGGTTGGATGCCCCTCGGATGAAGGGCTAATGAGTCCGAAGCTGTCCGAGTGGGTGCAAAATGGTACTTAGCCACATTTAGCTTAGTATAAGAGTGGCTCGGTGTTGGGGGGAGTTCCCCTAATTGTCCGAGTAGGTTGGACTCCACTCAGATGAGGAGCTAATGAGCCCCAAGATGTCCAAGTGGGTGCCAAATGATACTTAGCCACATTTGGCTATGTAAGAGATTGGGTCAGTACTGGTCGAGTAGGTTGGACGCCACTCGGATGAGGGGGAATGATCCCCAAACTGACCTAGTGGGTGCCAAATGGTACTTAGCCACATTTGAGTAAGTATGAGAGTGGTTCGGCAGAGAGGGGAGTTCGGGTAACTGGCCGAGTAGGTTAGACGCCACTCGGATGAGGGGCTAATGAGCCCCAAGCTGTCAGAGTGGGTGCTAAATGGTACTTAGCGACATTTGGCTAAGTATGAGAGTGGCTCGGCAGAAGGGGGGAGTTCACCCAACTGGCCGAGTAGGTTGGACGCCACTCCGATGAGGGGCTAATGTGCCCCAAGCTGTCCTAGTGGGTGCCAAATGGTACATAGCCATATTTGGCGAAATATGAGAGTGGCTCGGCAGTGGGGGGAGTTCACCCAACTAGCCGAGTAGATTGAACGCCACTCAGATGAGAGGCTAATGAGCCCCAAGCTGTTCGAGTGGGTGCCAAATGGTACTTAGCCACATTTAGCTTAGTATAAGAGTGGCTCGGTGGAGGGGGGAGTTCCCCTAATTGGTCGAGTAGGTTAGACGCCACTCGGATGAGGGGCTAATGAGCCCCAAGATGTCCGAGTGGGTGCCAAATGGTAATTAGCGACATTTGGCTAAGTAAGAGAGTGGGTCAGTACTGGCCGAGTAGGTTGGACGCCACTCGGATTAGGGGCTAATGAGCCCCAAGCTGACCGAGTGGGTGCCAAATAGTAGTTAGCCACATTTGGCTAAGTATGCGAGTGGCTCGGCAGAAGGGGGAGTTCCCCCAACTTGTCGAGTTGGTTGGACGCCACTCGGATGAGGGCTAATGAGCCCCAAGCTGTCCGAGTTGGTGCCAAATGGTACTTAGCCACATTTGGCTAAGTATGCGAGTGGCTCGGCAAAGGGGGGGAGTTCCCCCAACTGGCCGATTAGGTTGGACGCCGCTCGGATGAGGGGCTAATGTGCCCCAAGCTGTCAGAGTGGGTGCCAAATGGTACTTAGCGACATTTGGCTAAGTGTGGTATCAAATTTTTTACTGTCTTAATTAACGGTCTTAATCCCATGAAAGTCTCTCATTGGACTTTGAGTTTTAGAAAATTTGGAAGTCGCCACCCTATTAATATCTGAATAGGGACAGAAATTTAATAAATCTTTTTAAAATCAATTTCAAGAAAAATCATTTAAAACGATGATGACTTCATATGGATAAGGCTTTTTTGAACATTGGTCTTTCATACCATGAGATAGGGTTCGGGGTTTAGGTTAAGAGTTGCGAACGTCGGGAACTCATCTCCTCTTCCGTTCTAAAGAACGGGCTCTTACTAAATGCGTTATTTTCCATTTTAAAGTAATCATGGCTATTAAAAAGATAGAGAATCACATAATTTACACATATACACATCATCCATTTTTATTTAGGACCAATATATCATTTGTACATGGTAGGTTTGAGCACTGAAGTTGCACTACGTACCAATCGTTGTGGGATTGGAATCCACTCATGGATCAAAACCGTCGTACTTCGAGCATATGTCTCACCTTAAATGGCCAATTCCACTGGGGAAAGAAGAGGGGGGAATAGATTATGAATAACTCACTTTAAGAATCAAACAAATCTATTTTAAATGAGGTAATCACTGCAATTAGTGATTGAAATGAGATTAAGATAATCACCTTAATTAGTGATTAAATATGAAGGATTAAGATAACCGCCTTAATTAGTGATTAATAAGGAAGGAAATAAGTAATCACCTTAATTAGTGATTATTCAAGGAAAGATAATCACCTTGATTAGTGATTAACAATGAAGGTTAGGAAATAATCACCCTAATTGATGATTATTGAGGTTTAAGATAACTACTCTAATTAGTGAGTTAAATGTGATGAAAGATTAAGCTAATTACCCTAATTAGTGGTTAACAAAGTTTTAAGAGAATTGCCCTAATTAGTGATTAAATGAGGAAAATAATCATCCTAATTAACAGTTATTAGGATTTAAAATAATCACTCTAATTAGTGATTAAAAATGAGAAGAATAATCGTCTTAATTAACGATTATTAGGGTTTAAGGTAATCACTCCAATTAGTGATTAAAAGAAGTTTGTGTCAACCGCTCTAATTAGTGATTAATCGGAGATTGAAATAACCACCTTAATAGTGATTACGTTTATGATTTTCGAGAGATCTTAGAAGGTTTGCTTCCTAACTGAAGGCTTTTGAGAAATAATCTTAATTGAAGATTATTAAGTCATTTGGAGAGAAATGATCAATTTGAGATTGAATTTGGAGATTTGTGTTTGGCTAATTGAAATTTGGTCATTTAAAGTGAGACACGTTAAACGGCCTAAAATCAATTCGGAGGTCATAATTATCAATCTAATTATGTCAAATTATATGATTAATCCATTTGTATATGGAGAACACTTTTTCAAAATGTAAGATGGATCATCATACAATTTAACTTAGTTAGATTTGCCATTTTTCCTCTTAATTGATTGGGTCATTTGATTCATATACTATGATATATTGGCCCAACATGCAATATTTGTAACATTGGTTGCTCATTTTATTAAAAAGAGTTGTGGAATTATTTATAAAAATTATGCATAAACATCTCCATGTTTTTTTATTAATTGAGTGATGCAATAACTATTTACAAAGAATCATTATTACAACAAAATGTGCAAAACCTATGATCTATACAAATCTTCAATCTTGATCTTCATCATAATACTCCTTCATCTTCATTTCCTTGAATAGGCTTTGGAATTCATGTTTATTTGTGAATTTGTGAAAGTTAAAGATTAATTAACTTCTTTGATTTTGATCTTTTATAACAATTTTTATTGATTTTTTTTATTTACATGATAAAATGAGTCCTTTTAAGATAAACTTAAGGAATTCATGATTTTTTATTCACATCACATTTTCGTATCAAGAAAACAAATTTTTTATGAAAGTTGAATTAATTACTTTATTTCATTTTCAGATTGCCTTTTTGTTCTTGTACTGAATTACAAAAATCATAACTTTTTGTACAAAGTGTTAAACTGAGCATATGATACATATATGGATAGATCAGTGAGTTTTTTATGTTGTACCAAAATTTCATAAGTTTTTAGTGACCACTTGAATTATGGTGAATTTTATATCCAAACTGGTCAACACAAGACCTTTATTTAATTTGTTCTTTGAGATCCAACTTATTGAACTTATTTTGAAGTGAAATTTGATATGAACAGTATAGACACTTTTGAAGACTAGACTGGAAATTTTTGCGTGAATTGGACATTTATAAGACCATTTCTATTTACTTTCCTAACTGAAAAGAAAATCAGTTTTCTGGAATTTAGTGATTTACATGAATGATTTTGTAAAAATAATGTAAAATTGTATAAAATTCATATGAACATGATTTTTATATTTTTAAAAAGCTACTGATGTTTTCTTCAAACTTGATGTTTTAGTTTTATCTAAATGATTTTATTTTAAACTTTATTGATAGAACAATCCTAGGTGGTACTGGACAAAATTAGTTTTACACAACTAAGTTGTATGATTTTTAATTATTTATACAAAATTTGTTTTTTTAGAAATTCAAAAGCCCGGTTGCTGGAAACATCTTGCACTTCATAGGAAAAATATTCAATCCTACGAACTAATTAGTTAATATAGACGGAAAAATGAAATAAGATAGGAAAGTAAAACTGAATATAATTACAGCATCACATTTTCTTTTTATGGAGATGTTTATGCACAACTTATCTTGAATTTTTTTATGAAAACATTTTTGGTTATAAATAACAACTTGATTAAGGAAAATCACACAATCACATTGTTTCCTAAGAGTCACCCCATTAGAGGTGACTATTCTAGGTGGGGTGATTTAAGGTTGGGACCTATTAGGACTTCCACATACCCAAATCACTCCAAAGATTAAAAAAATGATAAGAAGAAAATAAGGAGAAAGTTAGTAGATGATTAAAAAGATAATAAAAAATAAACAAGAGTTTCCACTTTACCTTACTAGCTCAATGATGCACTTCCTTTTTGCAAATTTTTCTACCTTTTTTTTGTGATTTTCTTAATTTCTAAATGAGTTTCTAAATCCACTTAATTACTAACTTAAACCTTTTTTTGTGTTTTTTCTTTTGATGAACTTCTTAACTTACTAATTATCTTACTAACTTTTTTTCTTTCTTTTCTTAAGTGTGATTTCTTTAGACGAAAGGAGTAGAGAAGATGAGAGAATTAGTGAAGTTAATTAAGTTGAACTCTTTTCAACTTCCTTACTTACTAATTAAGACTTTTGCTTAGATGAAAAGATTAAGGAGGAGAAGAGTAGTAAAGAAGATGAGAGTGAAGTTGAATTTTAAGTTGAACTCTTTTCAACTTGGTTTTGAAGTGGAAAAAAGGAAGGTATTTATACAGAAATGAAGAAGGTGAACTAGGGTTTCAAAGAGGTAGAAAATCAGATTTTTCACCCAAAAATCTGATTTTCTTCATCTTTAATCACCCTAATGACATCAATCTAATGACATCATCAAATCTCTTTGGAAACACAAATATTCTTATTTTTTTTGGATTTTCTCATAAATGAAGCAAGATCAGATTTTCAGAAAATATTCTTCCCTAAACATCCTAATACGTAAAAAAAAGGCATCGAAAAACGTGCAAAAAAATGGTCATGTGCCTGGCGCACAATTTGAATCTTCCGAAAATAATCGAATCCTTAGCTCTTACACTTCGGATTTGATTCTTATTCTTATTCTTTTTCATGATTTTATTCTCTAACTAATGGATAAAGGATGGGTTTAGTGAATAAAGAGTATATTCTTATTCTTTATCCAATGAACAATGACTTGACCATCAAGAAAACTGATTAATGTCGGTTTTGGGATACAACTAAAATCCCGACGCCTAATAGCAACTCGTTTTCATTTTTCCGAAAGACTAACTTAAGACAATTAACAAAAACTTGCTAAATTAATAAAGACGAGCATGATTATACTATGAATCATTTTATTAAAACGGTGGTTGTAGTTATTGACTATGACTCACGAAAATTATACTTCCTAGTTGAAAATGTATGACTAATACGCAGAAAGGAAAAATCGTGCGACGGAATGAAACTCGCGCTCCGGGGCGCGCACTCCATGATGCATGACGATTTTGTTATTTTTATTTTTCAAAACCTTTATTTATCCGAAAAAAGGGGTTCAAAATTTGGTGTCTACACTAAGTATGAAAGAGGCTCGGCAGAGGGGGGGAGTTCACCCAACTGGGCGAGTAGGTTTGACGCCACTCGGGTGAGGGGCTAATGAGCCCCAAGCTGTCCGAGTGGTAGCCAAATGGCACTTAGCCACATTTGGTTAAGTATGAGAGTGGCTCGGTAGATGGGGACTTCACCCAACAGGCCGATTAGGTTGGACGCCACTCGGATGAGGGGCTAATGATCCCCAAGCTGTCTGAGTGGGTGCCAAATGGTATTTATCCACATTTGGCTAAGTATGAGAGTGGCTCGGCAGAGGGGGAGTTCCCTTAACTGACCGAGTAGGTTGGACGTCACTCGGATGAGGGGCTAATGAGCCACAAGCTGACCGACTGGGTGCCAAATGTTACTAAGCCACATTTGGCTAAGTATGAGAGTGGCTCGGCAGAGGAGGGAATTCCCCCAACTTGCCGAGTAGGTTGGACGGCACTCGGATGAAGGCCTAATGAGCCCCAAGCTGTCTGATTGGGTGCCACATGATACATAGCCACATTTGGCTAAGTATGAGTGTGGCTCGGCAGAGGGGGGAATTCACCTCACTGGACGAATAGGTTGGATGCCACTCCGATGAGGGGCTAATGAGCCCCAAGCTAAGCTGTCCGAGTGGGTGCCAAATGGTACTTAGCCACATTTGGCTAAGTATGAGAGTGGCTCGGCAGAGGAGGGAGTTCCCCCAACTGGCCGAGTAGGTTGGACGACACTCGAATGAGGGTCTAATGAGCCCCAAGCTATCCGATTGGGTGCCAAATGGTACTTAGCCTGATTTAGCTAAGTATAAAAGTGGCTCGGCAGAGTGGGGGAGTTTCTCCAACTAGCCGAGTAGATAGGAGGCCACTCGGATGAGGGGCTAATGAGCCCCAAGCTGTCCAAGTGGGTGCCAAATGGTACTTAGCCTCATTTGGCTAAGCATGAGTGTGGCTCGGCAGAAGGGGGGAGTTCACCCAACAGGCTGATTAGGTTCGACGCCACTCGAATGAGGGGCTAATGTGCCCCAAGCTGTCTGAGTGGGTGACAAATGGTACTTAGCCACATTTGGCTAAGTATGAGAATGGCTCGGCAGTGGGGGGGAGTTCACCCAACTAGCCGAGTAGATTGGACGCTACTCGGATGAGGGGCTAATGAGCCCCAAGCTGTCCGAGTGGGTGCCAAATGGTACTTAGCCACATTTAGCTTAGTATGAGAGTGGCCCGGTGGAGGGTGGAGTTCCCCTAATTGGCCGAGTAGGTTAGGCGCCACTCGGATGAGGGGCTAATGAGCCCCAAGATGTTCGTGTAGGTGCCAAATGGTACTTAGGCACGTTTGGCTAAGTATGAGAGTGGGTCGGTATTGGCCGAGTAGGTTGGACACCACTCGGAGCAGGGGCTAATGATCACCAAGTTGACCGAGTGGGTGCCAAATGGTACTAGGAAAATTTGGATAAGTAAGAGAGTGGCTCGGCAGAGAGGGGAGTTCACCTAACTGGCGAAGTAGGTTGGACGCCACTCGAATGAGGGGCTAATGCGCCCCAAGTTGTTCGAGTGGGTACCAAATGGTACTTAGCCACATTTGGCTAAGTATGCAAGTGGCTCGGCAGAGGGGGGAGTTCCCCCAACTGGCCGATTAAGTTGGATGCCACTCGGATGAGGGGCTAATGAACCCCAAGCTGTCCGATTTGGTGCCAAATGGTACTTAGCCACATTTGGCTAAGTTTGCGAGTGGCTCAGGAAACGGGGGAGTTCCCCCAACTGGCAGAGTAGGTTGGACGCCACTCGGATGAGGGGGTAATGATCCCCATGCTGTCCGAGTGCGTGCCAAATGGTACTTAGCCACATTTGGCTAAGTATGAGAATGGCACGGCAGGGAGGGGGAGTTCACCCAACTAGCCGAGTAGATCGGACGCTACTCGGATGAGGGGCTAATGAGCCCCAAGCTGTCCGAGTGGGTGCCAAATGGTACTTAGCCACATTTAGCTTAGTATGAGAGTGGCTCGGTGGAGGGTGGAGTTCCTTTAATTGGCCGAGTAGGTTGGACGCCGCTCGAATGAGGGTCTAATTAGCCCCAAGATGTCCGTGTGGGTGCCAAATGGTACAAAGGCACGTTTGGCTAAGTATGAGAGTGGGTCAGTATTGGCCGAGTATATTGGACACCACTCGGAGGAGGGGCTAATGAGCCCCAAGCTGACCGAGTGGGTACCAAATGGTACTTAGTCACATTTGGCTATGTAAGAGAGGGGCTTGGCAGAGTGGGGAGTTCACCTAACTGGCCGAGTAGGTTGGACGCCACTCGGATGAGGGGCTAATGAGCCCCAAGTTGTTCGAGTTGGTAGCAAATGGTACTTAGCCGCATTTGGCTAAGTATGCGAGTGGCTCCGCAGAGGGGGGAGTTCCCCCAACTGGCCGATTACTTTGGACGCCACTCGGATGAGGGGCTAATGAGCCCCAAGCTGTCCGAGTTGGTGCCAAATGGTACTTAGCCACATTTGGCTAAGTTTGCGAGTGGGTCGACAAAGGGGGGAGTTCCCCCAACTGGCCGAGTAGGTTGGACGCCACTCGGATTAGTGGCTAATGATCCCCATGCTGTCCGAGTGCGTTCCAAATGGTACTTAGCCACATTTGGCTAAGTATGAGAGTGGCTCGGCAGAGGGGGAAGTTCACCCTACTGGCCGAGTAGGTGGGACGCCAATCGGATGAGGGGTTAATGATCCCCAAGCTGTCCGAGTGGGTGCCAAATGGTACTTAGCCACATTTGGCTAAGTATGAGAGTGGCTCGACAGAGGGGGGGAGTTCACCCAACTGGCCGAGTAGGTTGGATGCCACTCGGATGAGGGGCAAATGATCCCCAAGCTATCCGAGTGGGTGCTAAATGGTACTTAGCCACATTTAGCTAAGTATGAGAGTGGCTCGGTAGAGGGAGGAGTTCACATAACTGGCCGAGTAGGTTAGACGCCACTCGGATGAGGGCTAATGAACCCCAAGCTGTCCGAGTGGGTGCCAAATGGTACTTAGCCATATTTAGCTAAGTATGAGAGTGGCTCGGTAGAGAGAGGAGTTCACCTAACCGGCCGAGTAGGTTGGACGCCACTCGGATGAGGCTAATGAGCCCACAAGTCTCGAGTGGGTGCCAAATGGTACTTAGCCACATTTAGCTTAGTATGAGAGTGGCTCGGTATTGGCCGAGTAGGTTGGCCGCCACTCGGAAGAGGGGCTAACGAGCCCCAAGCTGATCGATTGGGTGCCAAATGGTACTTAGCCACATTTGGCTAAGTAAGAGAGTGGCTCGGCAGAGAGGGGAGTTCACCTAACTGGCCGAGTAGGTTGGACGCCACTCGGATGAGGGTATAATGAGCCCCAAGTTGTTCGAGTGGGTACCAAATGGTACTTAGCCACATTTGGCTACGTATGCGAGTGGCTCGGCAGAGGGGGGGAGTTCCCCCAAGCCGGGCAGTGGTTGGACGCCACTCGGATGAGGGGCTAATGATCCCCATGCTGTCCGAGTGCGTGCTAAATGGTACTTAGACTCATTTGGCTAAGTATGAGATTGGCTCGGCAGGGGAGGGAGTTCTCCCAACTGGCCGAGTAGGTTTGACGCCACTCGGATGGGGGGCTAATGATCCCCAAGCTGTCCGAGTGGGTGCCAAATGGTACTCTGCCACATTTAGCAATGTATGAGAGTGGCTCGGCAGAGAGAGGAGTTCACCTAACTCGCCGAGTAGGTTGGACGCCACTCGGATGAGGGCTAATGAGCCCCAAGCTGTCCGAGTGGGCGCCAAATGGTACTTAACCACATTTGGCTAAGTATGAAAGTGGCTCGACAGAGAGGAAGTTCCCCCAACTAGCCGAGTAGGTTGGAAGCTACTCGGATGAGGGGCTAATGAGCCCCCAAGCTGTCCGAGAGGGTGCCAAAGCGTACTTAGCCACATTTAGCTTAGTATGAGAGTGGCTCGGTAGAGGGTGGAGTTCCCCTAATTGGCCGAGTAGGTTCGACGCCACTCGGATGAGGGGCTAATGAGCCCCAAGATCTCCGTGTGGGTGCCAAATGGTAGTTAGGCAAGTTTGACTAAGTATGAGAGTGGGTCGGTATTGGCCGAGTAGGTTGGACGCCACTCGGAGGAGGGGCTAATGAGCCCCAAGCTGACCGAGTGGGTGCCAAATTGTACTTAGCCACATTTGGCAAAGAAAGAGAGTGGCTTGGCAGAGAGGGGAGTTCACCTAACTGGCCGAGTAGGTTGGACGCCACACGGGTGAGGGGCTAATGAGCCCCAAGTTGTTCGAGTGGGTACCAAATGGTACATAGCCACATTTAGCTAAATATGCGAGTGGCTCGGCAGAGGGGGTGAGTTCCTCCAACTGGCTGATTAGGTTGGACGCCACTCGGATGAGGGGCTAATAAGCCCCAAGCTGTCCGAGTTGGTGCCAAATGGTACTTAGCCACATTTGGCTAAGTTTACGAGTGGCTCGGCAAAGGGGGGAGTTCCCCTAACTGGCCGAGTAGGTTGGACGCCACTCGGATGAGGGGCTAATGATCCCCATGTTGTCCGAGTGCGTGCCAAATGGTACTTAGCCACATTTGGCTAAGTATGCGAGTGGCTCGGCAGAGGGGGGGAGTTCCCCCAACTGGCCGATAAGGTTGGACGCCACTCGGATGAGGGGCTAATGAGCCCCAAGCTGTCCGAGTTGGTACCAAATGGTACTTAGCCACATTTGGCTATGTTTGCGAGTGGCTCAGCAAAGGGGGGAGTTCCCCTAACTGGCCGAGTAGGTTGTACGCCACTCGGAGGAGGGGCTCATGATCCCCATGTTGTCCGAGTGCGTGCCAAATGGTACTTAGCCACATTTGGCTAAGTATGAGAGTGGCTCGTCAGAGGGGGGAGTTCACCTAACTGGATGAGTGGGTTTGATTCCACTCGGATGGGGGGCTAATGATCCCCAAGCTATCCGAGTGGGTGCCAAATGGTACTTAGCCATATTAGGCTAAGTATGAGACTGACACGGTAGAGGGAGGAGTTCCCCCAACTGCCGAGTAGGTTGGACACCACTCGGATGAGGGGCTAATGAACACCAAGCTGTCCGAGTGGGTACCAAATGGTACTTAGCCATATTTGGCTAAGTATGAGATTGGCTCCCGGGAGGGGAAGTTCCCCTAACTGGCCGAGTAGGTTGGACACCACTCGGATAAGGGGCTAATGAGCCACAAGCTCTCTGAGTGGGTGCCAAATGATACTTACCCACATATTGCTAAGTATTAAAGTGGCTAGGCAAAGGGGGGTGTTCCCCCAACAGCTCGAGTAGGTTGGACGCCACTCGAATGAGGGGCTAATGATCCCCAAGTTGTCCGAGTGGGTGCCAAATGGTACATAGCCACATTTCGCTAAGTATGAGTGGCTTGGCAGAGGGTGGGTGATGTTATGGTTTTATATAGTGTTTTTCCCCCTGTATTTGAGCTAAACTGTGTATCAATGGTGTTCTTAGGAGCCATTTTATGCTAACCCTCTCCATCTAGTTGTGGTTTTCTGTTCTGTGTCTGATTGCAGGTTTTAGGGAGTTATCTCTCTATTTTCTGCTATTATCTGACCATTACAATCGAATGGAGAAGTTCGAAGGCATTTATGATGAGTTCTGGGGTCTCGAGAATACTTTCCGAGGCCTTGGACAAAAGAAGAAGTGAAGCCTTGGCGTCTGAAGTCAAGAATTGATGAATCGGGGCTCCGCCTGATTGAA
Source organism: Beta lomatogona (assembly GCA_947646795.1). Classification (NCBI taxonomy): domain Eukaryota; kingdom Viridiplantae; phylum Streptophyta; class Magnoliopsida; order Caryophyllales; family Amaranthaceae; genus Beta; species Beta lomatogona. The sequence continues at coordinate 2,730,056 of CANSNZ010001289.1, forward strand.
TCGGGCACCCCACACCCGATCGGGCGTCCATCAGTGGGTAAAGTTAGGATTGTTGCGAGACCCGATCGGGCTTGATGCGCCCTGTCGTATTTCGGTGCCTGGCCCGATCGGGCGAGAGGGCCCGATCCTATCGGGCGTGCTTGCGGGCTCTCCTATATGCCTTGCGTGCTGTTGTGGGAGTCTTGCGCGCTGGTCTTTGAAGAGCCCGATGTCATCGGGCGGCATAGCCCGACAGCATCGGGCAAGGTCTGCTTTGGAGCGCAGCTGCTGCGTTTGATCCCGATTGGATCGGGCTAACTTGGCCTGATCGGGCATTTCACTCCGCGCGCTCATTTAATGAGTTTCGGGCTATTTAGTATAAATAGGAAATTCATAACTTTTAGAAGGGAGGGGGGATTCATCTTATTTTAGTCCTTATTCTCTCAAGAACCCTAGTTTTAATTACTTTTCATTGTGGATTCAAGATCAAACTTTTGGACTATTCGCAAGTTCAATATAGTTCTTTAATTTGGTAATCTTCTTCCTTTTTTTCTCCATTATTGTTTGCTTTCTCTATTATTGATTAGAGTAATTTCTTAGTTATTTGCAATAGTTCAAAGTATGAATTTTTACATGGAATTTGTTATTGTTTTCTCAAGCATGCGTGAGTAGTATTATTTCTAGGACTGTGGGGATCTATGTATGCAATGAGGGATTGATAGATTAGTATAATTACCCTATATTTCAATTGTTTCCTGTGATTGAATCGTTCATGCTAGATTTATGAATTAGGCCTGATTTGTATTTCTATTATCGCAATATTGAATCTGCTTCGAGAGGAGAGATTTCGTATAGGCTTTCAATCATTAGGCATAGTGATCCTTGACCATGCGAGAGCGGCTAGGTGATCTTTGAGGGAGGTAATGTTCGAGAGAAATTACATGTGCCCTAGATAAATTGACTTATTGGGTGATTATTATTCGTCTCTGATTTCCCAAATTGTATGCATAGTGATCCATAGTCCTACTTCTTTATTAATTGATTCTTACCTTCATATTTAGTTCTGTCATTTGCCTATTAGTTTAGTCATACACCCCTTTTCAACTGATTTAGTTAGTATAATATTAGAATTCAGATACAATAATATAACTTTCTCCCTGTCGATTCGAACCTGACTTCTCTGACTACGTGTTAGTGGACTTTAGGTTATTTTTGATAAGGTGATACGACTTTAGCCTGTCAAATTTTGGAGGGATTGATAGATTAGTATAATTACCCTATATTTCAATTGTTTCCTGTGATTGAATCGTTCATGCTAGATTGATGAATTAGGCCTGATTTGTATTTCTATTATCGCAATATTGAATCTGCTTCGAGAGGAGAGATTTCGTATAGGCTTTCAATCATTAGGCATAGTGATCCTTGACCATGCGAGAGCGGCTAGGTGATTTTTGAGGGAGGTAATGTTCGAGAGAAATTACATGTGCCCTAGATAAATTGACTTATTGGGTGATTATTATTCATCTCTGATTTCCCAAATTGTATGCATAGTGATCCATAGTCCTAGTTCTTTATTAATTGATTCTTACCTTCATATTTAGTTCTGTCATTTGCCTATTAGTTTAGTCATACACCCTTTTTCAACTAATTTAGTTAGTATAATATTAGAATTTAGATACAATAATATAACTTTCTCCCTGTGGATTCGATCCTGACTTCTCTGACTACTTGTTAGTGGACTTTAGGTTATTTTTGATAAGGTGATACGACTTTAGCCTGTCAAATTTTGGCGCCGTTGCCGGGGAGACGGTTTATTTTTATTTTGTCTGAATTATACTATTACACTAACCTCTACTCTGAAGAACACCTGTTCTTTAGAGCATCTCACGTTTGTTTTTAGTGTTTTTGATGTATGAGTAGGAAATTGAAATCCCCAACTCTCATTCCATTTGACCCGGAGATTGAAAAGACTGCTCGTAGACTAAAAAAGACAACTGAGCAAACCAAGTTGTCTGCAGGGACACCTTCCCAAAAGACACTTTCTCCACCATCTTCACCACAACAAGAATTCCCTGCCTCACCTATTACTGCTAGAATGGGTGACGAAGCTAAACCGACCTTCAGAGATTATGCACAACCATCTCCTGATAATGTGCCCGCTGGGGTACAGTTGCCTACTATTGCTGCTGCAAACATTGAAATCAAGTCTCATGTTCTGAATATGGTTCAGAATAATCAGTTTGCTGGGTTACCATCTGAAGATCCAAATCAGCAACTGCAGCGGTTTTTACAATGTTGTGCTACTCAGAAGCAAGCTGGTGTTACTGCTGATGAGATGAAACTCATCTTATTTGGTTTTGCTCTGCGCGACAAAGCTCTATTCTGGTATAATAAGTTGCCTTCCACCGTCACCACCTGGGCAGAGCTCTCAAAGATTTTTCTCATCAAGTGGTACCCGTACCAAAAGACTGCAGATATGCGTCATGCCATCGTAACTTTCACCCAAGATCCTGGAGAGTCACTATATGAAGCTTGGGAAAGATTTAAAGATCTGCAGCGTCTTTCTCCTCATCATGGTTTTGACAAGTGGTATCTGTGCCACATTTTCTACACTAGAGTTGATGCAGATACGAGACGGGTAATTGATGGAGCTGCTGGTGGGTTCTTCATGGATAAAGCCGTAGACGAAGGGTATGAACTTCTGGAGAAACTCGCTTCTAACCAAGCGTCTACTATTCGTTCTTCTATGACAAAGGGAGGCAAACATGATGTTGAAGCCATTTCTTTACTGACCGGACAACTAGCTGCTCTTCACCAGAAGATTGATTCTTTGAAGCTAGGTAACAATTCCTCCCTTCACATGAGTGTAAATGCTATGGCTAGTGGTTCTGGTCACAATGCTTTCATCTGTGACGCTTGTGGGATAACTGGACATAACTCTCAAGAGTGCCCCGCTCTTTCACATTCTAGCGAGCCCGTGCACGCATTACAGTCACCACACAAGCCTCAGTTCGATCCCTACTCCAATACCTATAATCCTGGGATGAGAGATCATCCAAACCTCTCGTATAGGAGTAATAATGTGATGAATCCGCAACAACAACATTATCCACAGCATCAACAACAACAACAATATCAACCACAAGCTCCTCCTGGATATCAGAGAACTCAGTTTCAACAACATCATTCTACACCTCCTTCAGACCCAGCTATTGCTGAACTCAAAAGTCTAATGTTGCAGATGCAGAAAGGTATTATTTCCTTTCAAGCAGATAATAGGTCTCAATTTGAGAGCCTGCATGCTCAGAATAAGCTACAAGGGACACACACTAAGATGTTGGAGTCACAAATAGCTCAGCTGGCTAGTTCATCTACTACTAGGCCATCTGGGTCACTGCCTTCGCAACCAATGCAACATAGGGACACCGCCAATGCTATCACCCTTCGCAGTGGAGTGCAGTACGATGCTCCGGCAATGCTAGAGGTGGAATCACCAAGTGCTAAGAAACCACAAGAAGTGCCTGAGGATGCTGAACCCCAGGCAGAGCAAGGAGCTGCAGACAAGACTATGGAGGTGACTAAGGAGAAAACTGTGCCTCCGGTGATCAAGCTACCATTCCCCGAGCGGATGCTCAAGAAGAAGCTCGACCACCAGTATGGTAAGTTTTTAGAGGTGGTAAAGAATCTGCAGGTAACAGCTCCTTTTACTGAATTATTAAATCAAGTGCCTGCTTATTCTAAATTTTTGAAAGAACTGTTGATGAGGAAGCGGACTCTCAATGAGGTGGAGACTGTGGCTTTTACTGCTGAATGCAGCATTCTTTTAAAAAACCAGTCTCCACCTAAATTGAAAGATCCAGGGAGTTTTTCCATCCCCTGTCACATTGGCAACATATTTATCGACAAAGCTTTATGTGATTTGGGTGCCAGTGTAAGTGTCATGCCTCTTTCTATCGTAAGCAATCGAACATGGGTGAATTAAAATGTACTACCATTACTCGCAAATGGCCGACCGTTACGTGAAATACCCCCTAGGTATATTAGAGGACGTTCCTGTTAGAGTAGGTAAATTCTTTATCCCTGTGGACTTTGTTATATTAGACATGGCCGAAGACACTCAAACACCCATTATCCTTGGGAGACCTTTCCTCCATACTGCTGGGGCAGTGATAGATGTTAAGAGTGGGAAACTGATATTGACTGTGGGGGATGATAAGGTCATGTTTAGCCTAAACAATGCACCTAAAAGCCCAATGCTAGAGGAATCATGTTATAGTATTGATGTTATAGATGAACCGATCCATGATTGCATGCTTCATTCCCCCTCCCATGCTACTTCAAATGATGTGCTTGTCTTAGAGTCTATTGCAGGTGATGAGCATTTTCTAACGGTCTTACCGACTCACAAAAAGACCATTGGCTATAGAACTGATGACTTGACAGGAATAAGCCCTGACCATAATGAGCACCGCATTCATCTACAAGAGGGCCACCACACTAGCATTACAGTTCAACGCAGGTTGCAAGAGGTGGTACTACATGTGGCTACTAAACTGCTCGATCCAGGCTGATGGGCGGCTGATGTCCATGTCCCTTTCCTCTCCCTTGTTGCAATGAGGCCATTGCCAAGTTCAGCTTGGGGGAGGATTTCTGTAAGTATTAGTATTGTTTTCTTTTTGTTTTTATTATTGCTTTTCTTTTTGTTTTTACTGCTTTTTAGGTTAGTTAAGTTAGTTTAATTTTGAAAAAATGAAACATAACAAAAAAATGAAATATTGCTGAAAAAATACAAAAATACGAGTTGAATACGAACAAATTGATTGCTTCCCTGTGCCCCGGACTTTTTTTGAAAAACGATTTAACTCTTTATACTGGATAGTTGGGCATTTGTGATTGGGATGTTGTGATGTGATCTCTGATTGCCTTGATCTTGAGTGAATATTGATGATAAAGTGCCTATTATAACTGCATGCTTGAATTGGTTAGATTGTGAGGATTCATTCTACCTCGGATTTATGTCTATATCCGGTCTATTCTTGTGTGTTAATTCCTCGTAGCATTCTTATCTTGGTTTTGGCATTGTACTCGTTGATTTCTGGTGACTTTAGGCATGTGCTGTGATAAAGGCGTTCATTTTGTTTAAATTTTAAGCCTCAGAGTTGTTTAATGAATCAATTTTCCCCCCTAGCCCCGCTGAGCCTAATGACTTCTTTTTGGATCTATATTAAGCCACATTATACACCTTGAGCCTTTGCAATGACTATTGTCCCAAGCCTAGCTTTGGGGAGCATTTGTTAAGTTTATATCATGTTGTGTGGTTGATTCCGTAGGGCGGTTGGAAAATAATGATATTTTGGTACAAAGAAAAGAAAGAAAAAGAAAAAAATAAAGTGAAAAATAATAGTGAAAAAATATGAAAAATTTCTATGATCTTCACTCATTAACTTTCAAAGCATTGGAAATTATGTTGAAAGATGCAATTATTGGTTGGTTCGTGAAATTTCAAGAGTTGGTTGTTGTCTTGGTTATGTTGTTGATGCCATAGGAGTTGTTTCGACCACACTTAGTCCTACTAGTGTTTTTTTTCTCCCCTTTCTTGGCTTTTCCACCACATTCCCTAAATAATTTCCGTACCTTTACCCGAGCTCCATTACAACCCTGAGAAAGACCTTTTGAGCACGTGTTTGATTGTTTATTGGAATAATACTGAGTCAATATGCCAAAGTTGAAGATTAAGTTTGTTATTTGAGTCGACCTGATTAGGATGAGCGATATTATACCTTTTTAAACACATGAGAGTGTGAGTGGGAAGGGCTATTATGGTTGGGTTGGTGAGCGATCGGGCACATATTTTGCCTGCCACAAAATTGAGAGGAGTGACATCTTGGTGAGCACCTTTTCAAGATTCGCATGATATGTAGGGCAGCTGCATTTGATGGTTTACTTAAGTGATTGGTAGTCAGGTGATCTGAGCAACTGAACTTGAATTTTGCTTGCTTGAACAATTTTGAGTTGAGAATAATTGAGTTTAAAGTTTCCTATCTGAGGGGTGAAGCAATCCTATTCTTATTCATGTTGTGCTTTGCTTGAGGACAAGCAAAGGTTTAGCTTGGGGGAGTTTGATGTTATGGTTTTATATAGTGTTTTTCCCCCTGTATTTGAGCTAAAATGTGTATCAATGGTGCTCTTAGGAGCCATTTTATGCTAACAATCTCCATCTAGTTGTGGTTTTCTGTTCTGTGTCTGATTGCAGGTTTTAGGGAGTTATCTCTCTATTTTCTGCTATTATCTGACCATTACAATCGAATGGAGAAGCTCGAAGGCATTTATGATGAGTTCTGGGGTCCCGAGAATACTCTCTGAGGCCTTGGACAAAAGAAGAAGTGAAGCCTTGGCGTTTGAAGTCAAGAATTGATGAATCGGGGCTCCGCCTGATTGAATCGGGCACCTCACGCCCGATCGGGCGTCCAACAGTGGGCAAAGTTCTTTATTAATTGATTCTTACCTTCATATTTAGTTCTGTCATTTGCCTATTAGTTTAGTTATACACCCCTTTTCAACTGATTTAGTTAGTATAATATCAGAATTCAGATACAATAATATAACTTTCTCCCTGTGGATTCGATCCTGACTTCTCTGACTACTTGTTAGTGGACTTTAGGTTATTTTTGATAAGGTGATACGACTTTAGCCTGTCAGGAGGAGGTAACCCAACTGGCTGAGTAGGTTGGACGCCGCTCGAATGAGGGGCTAATGTGCCCCAAGCTGTCCGAGTGCGTGTCAAATGGTACTTACCCACATTTGGCTAAGTATTAATGTGGCTCGGCAAAGGTGGGGTGTTCCCACCAACAGGCCGAGTAGGTTGGACGCCACTCGAGTGAGGGGCTAATGATCCCCAAGCTGTCCGAGTGGGTGCCAAATGGTACATAGCCACATTTCGCTAAGTATGAGTGGCTTGGCAGAGGGGAGGGGGGAGTTCACCCAACTGGCTGAGTAGGTTGGACGCCATTCGGATGAGGGGCTAATGTGCCCCAAGCTGTTCGAGTGTGTGTCAAATGGTACTTAGCCACATTTGGCTAAGTATGAGAGTGGCTAGGCAGGGGGGGGAGTTCACCCTACGAGCCGAGTAGGTTGGACGCCTCTCGGATGATGGGCTAATGAGACCCAAGCCGTCCGAGTGGGTGCAAAATAGTACATAGCCACATTTCGCTAAGTATGAGTGGCTTGGCAGGGGGGAGTTCACCCAACTGGCTAAGTAGGTTGGACGCCATTCGGATGAGGGGCTAATGTGCCCCAAGCTGTACGAGTGGGTGTCAAATGGTACTTAGCCACATTTGGCTAAGTATGAGAGTGGCTCGGCAGAGGGGGGAGTTCACCCAACTGGCCGAGTAGGTTGGATGCCACTCGGATGAGGGGCTAATGATCCCCAAGCTGTCCGAGTGGGTGCCAAATGGTACTTAGCCACATTTGGCTAAGTATGAGAATGGCTCGGCAGAGGGGTGTTGGTTCACCCAACTGGCCGCGTTGGTTGGACGCCACTCGGATGAGGGGCTAATGAACCGCAAGCTGTCATAGTGGGTGCCAAATGGTACTTAGCCACATTTTTTTTAAGTATGAGAGTGGCTCGGGAGAGGGGGGGGAGTGCCCCTAACTAGCCGAGTAGATTGGACGCCACTCGGAATAGGGGCTAATGAGTGCCAAGCTGTCCGAGTGGGTGCAAAGTGGTACTTAGCCAAATATGGCTAAGTATTAATGAGCCCCAAGCTGGCCGAGCGGGTGCCAATTCAGCCTTGTGTTTTCCCAGGGTGAAGAGGGATGGTTGTGTGATCCGAGCGGGTATGTCCGACCCCGAATGCCACATGGCAGTACTGGATACTTGGGTGGTTTTGGCCCCTTCCCTTTAAGATTGACTGGGTGCAACTGGAACGCCTTTGTCGTTTCGTCTCCCTTTAATTCCAAGTGATGACGCTTCGCTTTCCCTGACTTTTGGGGAGTGGACTGAGTAGGTCCACTTGGGCCTTGTTAAAAAGCCCATTTAGGAACGCGGGGTGTTTGCATTGCATATTTCCCAAGGTTCGCCTATATATATGGGTGAGGAGAGAGATTTTGGAATCATTTGCTCATTCCTCTAATTTTCTCTCTCAAAATTCTCTAAATTCTCTCAACTCTTCAAGCTCATTCTTCCCAAGCTCTTTGTCCGACGTGTACGCTCCCGATTTTCTTTTAAGTTTTCTCTCTTTTCTTTTAATAACGTCGACCGACTCCCATGTCCATATATAATGGGATATTCGTTCGAGTCAGTGACACCCCCGACCTCACCTCCTTATAAATTGTTCGAGGAGGTGAGGGGGTTTGGAATAACGTTGGTGTCGACTATAATAAGTTGCCCTGACCCCTCGGCCGTTCCCGACGCCATTTCTCTTCTGATCCCCTCATCTTCAGTAGAGAAGGAGGCCGATGGCATCATTCCCTACCCTTGGGAGGTATCCCTAGCATATCCTCCCTTAAGGAGTTACTTAGATAAGTATTTGTCTTTTGATGTAGTGAGGGTAGCCATGCCTAGGGACGCAGGAGAGGCATCAACATCGTGCTTGGAGATGATCCTGACCTTGATCCGAAGGGGGGGTCCGACGACTTTCTTTCCCCTCCCGACTCTGATAAAGTCCCTTATGGAAGATCTCCGAAGGACAGCTACGAGTTTTCAAATAAGGGACCCATACTATTTGGTCCGACCAGAGGCTCATCACACCATAATGACTCCTCCACCCGGATGTACGACCGCTTATTATAAGGCCATGGAAATGGGGGCTTCGGTTTCCTCTAACTCCCTTTGTTAAGGAGCTCCTGAATGCCTATAACTTATCTCTTTGCCAGATTTCTCCCAACTCCTGGGGAGGAATCAATGCCGTCCAAGCCCTATGCGAGTTGCTGGATGTCAGACCAACTCTCACGTTATGGAGACACATGTACAAGCTGGTCGAGATGATGTCCGGGGCAATTGGACCCGGGTGGTGTTGCTTCCAAGTCCGAAAGGGGTATCGTACTGTACGTAATCTCCCCACCTCTCAGATGGGATTCCGAAGGGAGTTCGCCTTCGCCTATTTTGACGGTCATTGGGGCATCCCACTGGTCCCTCCGGATGTCGAGCCCAACTTTAACTTGAACTTACGAGTCCCCTATCTCACGGACGAGGAGTGCGTGGCGGCTTGCTATATGCAAACCGAGTCGAAGATCGTAAATGGGGGAGAGACATTCGTGGCTGGCAATTGGTTACCCAACTGCCATCTTTTCAAGAACTATATCTAACATTTTGTTTTCTTTCTGCTGAACACTACCGAGGATACATAGAAGAGACCGACCCCGTAATAGCCGATAAGTTGAACTCCGTAGGAGAAGGGCCGAGATAGCGGCTAAGACCATGAAGGTTCATGTTGTGCCCAAGGTTGATGCATTTACATTCATCGTTTTACATTTTGCCGAGTGGCTTAGTTTTGTCTTTCTTCATTTCATGCCGAGCGATATTAACTAGTTTAAAACTTGATTCAGGACCCTGCCAAGCCAAAGCCAAAGAACCGGAAGGAGTTGTCGGCCGACAAGGTCGCTCTGACCGAAAAGGTTGTGGCTAAGGCCCGAGCTGAGCGGATGAAGAAGGCGGTAAATAAGTCCAAGTCGATCAAGGTTAATAGCCCGAAGAACTTGGACAGGGAGCCGTCCCAGCAGACCGGGGGGATATTTCTTTGCACTCCTCGAACTTCCAGCCGGTCCAGAGTCCGGAGTACACTCCCAAGTCTCCTTTACACGAGGGGACGGAGGGCTGTCCCATTGAGCAAGCCACTCCGACTGTGCCTTTCACTGGTCTCAGCCGCAAGGATAAAGATAACTGGTGGACTAAAGCTTTGGAGCACATATACACTCAAACCGACCGGGATTATATCATTGTTACCTGGGGTAACAATGAGACCAACGAGTTCTTCCGCTCGTGGCTCGACGTAAGTGCTTTTGCTTCTCTTTGTTTGCTCAAATTTTTGCTTGCTTTTTTGCAAACTTCTTGCTTTTGTGTCAGTTCTCCGCTCGGCTGGTCAACGTTGCCCAGAACCGGGTGAGCTTGGCCGAAGAGGTAGATGACCTCAAAGAAAATGCTAAAAAGCATTTTGACTAGGTTTATCAGGCCAAGGAGGCCAAGGGCATCGCCGAGTCGAAGCTCGACAATGCCATGAGAGCCATCGAGACCGACCAGAAGAACTTTCAGGATGAGCAGGCTCGGTGGGGGAAGGAAAGAGCCGACCTCCTTTAAGCCCGTGACTCTGCTCTGACCGCCAAGAATGATGTGGACGTCAAGTTGAAGGAGGCTGAGCAAAAAGTGACCGAGCTACAAGGCCGACTGGAGGAAGCTGAAAAAACCATCAAGTCCGAGGCCCATTGGTTCACTGAATGGGAGAAGTCGAACGCGGCGGCCGACTACGCCAACGAGGTGGGCAGCAAGACCCATAAGATGGTGGAGGATGAGGCGTTGGATCGCTTGAGGAAGGTACTGGCCGGGTCTCATCCCCAGTTGGCCTGGAATGATGTTTGGACTAGATATCAGGAGATCCTTGATGCTGAGGCTGCTGAGATTCGGGCCCAGATGGACCTCAAAGATGACGAGACCGAAGATGATGATGATGTTGAATATGGGGGAACCGAGGAAGCGGTCGGGCAACGAGCTGGTTGGTGACAATATCGCCACCAACGAGGGGAGTGTGTCCAACCCTCCCCCTCCCCCTAGCTCTTAGATCTCTCGGCCGTTGTACTTAGTCGTTATTCCATCCTCTTCGCTAACTCTTGTTATGGCTTGCCTTGTTTTGTAATCTGTTCGATCAACCTAATGAAATAGATGTTTCTTCGTCTTAACCTTATATTTGTTATTTGCAATACTATCCGACTAACTTTCTTTGTCTCGATTAACTTGTCTTGACCGACTAAGCGGCTAAGTTGTATACGTTTACTTGAACAACTAGGTTAAGTTATATACACTTGTTTGTTAAGCCTTTGAATTTGACTAAGTTGTCCCCTTTTCGACTAGTTAAGTCGTAGTTGTCCGACCGGTTAAGTCATAACAAATTGAGAATTTTTGACTGGTTAAGTCTTTGCGCGCCGGTTAAGTCTCTTGGATTGATTTATAAATGTCGAACTATTTCGACCGGTAAAGTCTAGTGGTCCGACTCGTTACAAAATGTGCCGACTAGCTAAGATCTGCTGTTCAGCTATTACATATGCCCCTCTTGTGATTAACAAACATTATACATAGAATATTTTGAGATTGTCTGCATTCCAGGGTCGGGCCAGGGGAACGCCTTCCGGGGATTCTTGTCGGAATGTGCCGGGTTTGACCACTTCTGTTACCTTGTAGGGACCGTCCTAGTTAGGTCCCAACTTTTTTTTTGAGATGCGACAGTCATGTGGCTTCCACTTTTCGGACTACCCAGTCGTCGAGTCGGATTGGTGTGGCCTTGACTCGGCGGTTGAAATGCCGGGTGATTCTTTACTTGTACCGAATGGACTTCAAGCAAGTGCATTGCCTCTTGTTTCGACAAGCAGATCCAAGTTGACGGGCTTCTCTTCTTCAATTTTCTCGAATTCGTAGAAGGTTATTCGGGGGTGAGGGGATGCCGACCTCCACTGGGAGGACCGCCTCACTTCCATATACCAGACTAAATGGAGAATGTCCCGTTGCTTCTTTTGTGGTGGTCCGAGCCGACCAGAGGACCCTAGGTAGGTTATCGAACATGCTCCTTTGGTAGCCTCTGAGGATTTTTTTTATTCCTTTGAGGACTGTCTTGTTGGCCGACTCGGCATGTCCGTTTGTCTGCAGCCAGGACACGGCATAAAACTTGGTTTGTATTCCGAACCGGGCACAGTATTCCCGAGTAGGGCCACTGTTGAAATGTCGTCCATTGTTGAATACCAATGCCCTCGGTACTCGAACCCGGTGATGATATTCTTCCAAATGAATGCTTGAACTTGTTTGTTCGTGTAACAAAGACGCACCCCCGAGCCGCTAGCTCATCACACTTAAGATTCACTAATCTCAACTAACACTTAGTAAACCTCGAATTTACATTATTCGCAGCGGAAACAAAACCTATAAAAACGATCTCGGATCCGTGGGTCGGGGCCCACAATAAAACAACTTGAAAACCAAATATCAAATTACAGAATACTTCCAAACAAGGCATCTAACTATAACCTCAGCCCACCATTTCATAACAAAAAAAAAAAAATCTTCTTCTTCTTGAATAAACATATTCCAAGTTCTCGACATCAACCCCGCAAAATCACTAACAATGAACTCGCCCCCTCACGGGACAAAGTTCCAAGAACATAATCGGAAAAAGCGAGTACACACACTTGTCCAACCGGAAATTCATTTTAGTGGCTTAAAATATAGTTGTGCAGTTTATTACTCATCAAGTGGAACAACCCCAAAATTCAAAATACTTAAAATCAAATAGTTAGAAATGTTTTTATTACAACACCAGCAACCCCTAACTAGAAAGTCCGATAAAGAGAACACATACATCTACTACAGATAATAAGTTTCTTACCATAAGGACAAAGTTCAACAACAATTGAATACATAAGTTCATCCCAAAACTTTTATTTTTGGTGGCTTAAGACCATTCATATACAATTCACGCTAGAATTTAGTATGCTTCACAAGTAAGGTGCTTGCTTAAAATTTCAGGATCACTATCCTTGCACAATCACATTAAAGTAAGAATTTATATCATGAAGATCACCACTTAGATCATTGAAAAACCCTTTAGGTCTATAGCTTTTCATTACTTGGGTAAAGTGAACACGAATAGAGAGGGGCTCCTTACGCAAGGAGCCGACTGTCTCTAAGCTAATGGAGGTCGTCACCTCACCGTTTTAAATATTTATGCTTGCAAGCCTTAACCAGGACATGTCCCATTTTAATATCTGCTGGACATCACCCACCCAGCTAGGGTTTGGAAGGAGATCACCCATCCTCCAAGGGTTGTTGTTCATACCGTACCTTATTTGATATCGGCCTTTACCCACTTGTGTTAATAATTTAATTACATAAATAGTTTAAATGCACAGTTTATCGATATCACTTGTATCCATAGTTTATTTGCATAAATAGTTTAAGTGTACAGTTTATCAATACCACACATGTTCCAAATAAAACATATTCATCCATGGAGAGGAAAAAGAATTACAACAACTATAGTTTTGTTAATGATTGCAAGACTTAAATCTTCTTCTAAAATCTTTTGTTTTACGTTAACAATTTCACATATTAGTTAGGTATAAAGATATAAGGAAATAATTAATTCTTTACTGCTTGTGAAAGTCATATAGGCACTTGGTGGGATCATTTAAACTTTATTAAAAGAGTTGAGTTAACTTGAACATGTGAAACTTTTGTCAAAAATAATTGCAACAAAAACATTGAACTTAAAATGAACATAACTTCCTGCTCGGTACTCCGAATTAGTAATTTCCGAAGGTTAACCTCAAGAACTTTTAGGTCATGACTACTCAAAGGAGCAATATCCGCTCCATAACACATATTGAGCACCTCGCTCCACAAATGTCGTTTACTCTTCCCATAAAACAATAACTATATCATAATCCTTATTTTATCAATAACACAAACTTATATTTTTCAAAACTTATACTCTTGTTCTCAATTCGTATCGCATATTCAATTCCAAAGTGTATCAAAGACTAAAACTTTCGGTCGTAAATTAATATAAAACAAAACAGAGTTGAAATGTAAATAACGTATCCGAAATATCTGAAAATAATCTTATTATAGCACAAACTCGAAACTCAAAATAATCTTACTTACCTCAAATATTTTTTAAAGGAAGTAATATACATAAAATGTATTTGAAATCAAATGTCTTTCCGCAGTTGAACCCATAACATAATCAAAATGTAAAATATGTTTCTCAAAGACTTATAAGATAATTAACTATTATCGAGATCCAATTCTAAGCTCGTACAATTAACCTGTAATATTTTACTTGTAGACTATAAGGTATCCTCTAACATGTTTTGGCAATTCCCTTCATCATAATAGTTTCTCTTTGTACTTGGACTTCCGTCTTTAACTTATAGCATCTAAACTATAGCATTCCAAAATTCTCATGATATGAATTTTCCCCTTAAAGGTTTTCTTATCCCCCAATACATGAACTCTCATTGCAAGAATATGACCTTATTACATTATCATAAATCACCTACAATTGCTATGGCAAGTCAAAATATCTCACTCCATATTTCCATGTTATAATTAAATATTCTATGATGCAATTTTCCATCTAAACTTTAGTATTTCCCAATACTCAAACTCATTAAACTGATCCTTAATAAATTTATAATTCACAACCATACGTCCCATGTGTTTGTACTGAAAGCTCATATTAGTCGTAACACCATACGCTTAGTATTGTCATTATATAATTTTAATTACCAGGCACTCTATTATCTAGATTTATATTTTTTCTATCTTACTCATCTAATAGAAGAAATTATGCTCCAAACTCTTTTACTTGACCCCTTTGCGGATATGATCTATTTTACATAAGTATTGTAAATTATATCTCTCTAATCGATACTCCTCTAAATCACCACCAAGATATGGATCCTTTATTTCACTGATAGGACATTCTTATCTCAACTCCTACTTCTCAATATTTAATATCTCCTATCTCTAATACTTATTTTGGCTACACATCCTCTGAACTCACAAACCTCTCGTAACAACTCCATTAACCCATAAATCAATATTCACATCCCTCTAACTATCTAATCTAAATCCATCACATAACATCTTCATTACTTAGTTAGAACCCCTCAACAATTACTTTGTCCTTCAATTATGACATCATAGACCTTTATTCTTATATAACCGAGCTCCATAGTATTTCCGGAGATATCTTCGGGTGATACCATTCAACCTTGTTTATACGCCATAAGTAAATCTTAGGATAGTTGCCTACTTCTAATAATACCCTCAAAGTGACAATTGTATTTCTTAAACAGAACTTCACAAGTACCCATCTCCCACCAAATTCATTCTAACTTAGATTCCAAACTCCATAAAACATAATTCATCAATGATATTCTGTAAAGATATAACTTATTTCACTAGACTTACGTGTTTCCGAACTTAAATCCGAAGATAATGTTCATTAAATTGACCCAAATTTGAGAGAGTTTTACTATGAGAACTTCTTCATAAAAATTTAAGTAGGAGTAAAGATCCTCTTCGTCATTATTAGAACTAGAAAAACCTGATTTATAATTTCACAAGTCCATATTTGCTCATAACTCAAATTCATAATTTTCAAAGTTCATGATCATATATAATCAAATCTCAAACCATAATAAAGAGTCTTTCATACTTTCAGAATTCCATATAAAGCTTATATCACAAATATTTTTACAATTGTCTTAAACCTGAAATTTTAACTCAACATCCTTGATCAAAATTCCTTTCTTTTTCTCTAAAACTTTCAAATATAACTATAGTTTAAATCGAAAGCGAGTTCATACAAATATCGAGTCGAAGTCCCGGCTTAGTTCGTAAATCGAAGTACTTGTTGTAAAACCACTTATATAGTTAGATACACTAAAGATCCTTGTTTTAATTCTCATAGCTACACTTTTATATAAAAGATCAACTTACTAAGCATAAGAAATCTATTATAAATTTAATGTGGAAAACAAGTAAGTTTAATAATATCACACATCAATATTCTTGAAGGATTCAACTACCTCCAATCAGTTCTTCATAAAGATTTCACTCAATAAAACTCATCACATATTTAGCTTTCGCTCATAGCTTAAAACCAGTCATGTAGTCAACAACTCTTGTAAACACACAAATAATATTTTGAATAATTCTGTATTTATATAAAAGCTTATTAAGCTCAACACATGAAATCACATGAAACACGGATATAGTTCAAAGGTGGAAGGACATGTGTGTACCTCTTTTATTCTCCAAATAATGCTCGATTTCATAATAACCTTCAAGAGTCCAACATCTCCAATTTCATGATCAATCTCCAATAATCACCTCACAACAATAATAATAACAATTAAAAACCATTCGTACTAAATTTCAATCAAACAGATTAACTTTGCTCGACCTTTTTATCCCATTAGTTGAATACTAAGGTAATCTCCAATAATTATCATCCTCTAATATCAACAACAATTCCTTTCATCTACTATTCTTTAAATACTCCAATTCTTTCAACAATACTAACACTCCTCCACAAAGGAGGCTACATCCAAGCTAAACCCTTTTTAGGAAACTAAAATAAAACTGATTTTGAAAAATCAAAATATAAAATAAGCTTTTCCAAAATTATAGCAATCAGAATTCATTAACAGATTTGCGATTATATCAAGGTTTTTGAACTCAACCATTAACAAAAGTTATTGAATTAAACCCAATGGAATCTGAATATGGGTTCTTCAAATTTAAGGAAAAAGAGATGAAGAGGGGTTTGAAATTATACCTTCAATAATATGAATAGTTCAATTTGAGAAACTACAAGATGAGAGAATAAATAGAGCAAGAATACGCGGCAGCAATGCATCCAAAAGTACAACAGCAGTGCTAAACTTGCAAATGGCGTAACTTATAGCTCCGAACTCCGAATTGGGTGATTTTTGTGCCCAAATTCATTAACTCCAAGTGATATACAACTTTGATGCAGCAACAAAGAGCAAAATTGGATTGCATGTTGTAGATAATTGAGGCAACAGATTGTCGGAAAAAAAATAGAGGAGAGAGAAATGAAGGTAGCAACACCAAACTTGCAAAGGCCATAACTCATAGCTCCGAACTCCGAATCGAGTGATTTATGGGTTTAAGTTCAATAACTTTTCGAGATCTACAACGGCAAATTTCGACTCCAGAATGCAGAAATTGAACATGCACAGTACGGGGGTATAAAATCAGAGTAGAGAGAAAATTATTGTTTGGGATTTTGTTTTGGTTTTGGGTTTCTCCAATTCTCAACCACTTGGGTAATTAATCTAAAATATTGAAGTTTTGAATTATGTGAGATATGACTTGGTTTTTTTTATTATGAAGACACAAAAAGCAAGATGATGTTTTGTATCCCTTGAAACGTGACACGAAGAGAGAGATCGAGAATGAGAGCTTGAAACTCTTATAACACTTGACACCTCAACTACATTGAGAGATACAATTGTTTTTTAAAAAAAAAAAAATTCTAGTCCTAAATCCATATAAGAAACTCTCTTTTAAAATATAAAATTACAATTCCTTTTTGTCATGAAACCATAACTTTATTAACAAAATCCATCAAACTAGGCTCAAATATTATTTTTAACTTAAGGTAGATAATTAATGTCTAATAAAACCTGCTCAAAAAGATGGGCTATTACAGTCTGTTATTGAAGAGAATGGCTCAGCCTCTGTCAACTTGGTAAAGTAGTCAGTCGCCACTATTAGAAACTTGTGTTGGCCTGAAGCTGGGGGAAATGGTACGAGTAGGTCCATGCCCCATTTATCGAAGGGTAGTACTGCCTGGATGGTTGTCAAAGGAGTGGCTAGTGCTCTAGGAATGTCCGAGTGGATCTGACACGAGGGGCATCTCTTGACCAACTCTTGTGCATCTGATTTCAGAGTTGGTTAGTAGTAACCATCTTTGAGAGCCTTCCCTGCTATGGTCCTTCCCCCTTGGCGACTTCCATAGGCTCCTTGGTGGATTTCCCTTAGGATGTAGTCTCCCTCCTCGGGGGTCACGCACTTAAGCAAAGGGTGGGTGAAGGACTTCTTGTAGAGCTGATCTTCATGCCATAGGAACCATCCTGCTTTGTGCTTTACCCGTTCGGCTTCCTTGATATCCTCGGGCAGTGTCCCGTCCTTCAGATACTTGACCACTTCCTCCATCCATGTGGATGTCCTGTTTAACACCATATGTTCTTTGGCATTGATGCTCGGCTGATGCAGTACCTCCCACATAATGGTCCCAAGAGCCGACCCCTCTGCTGAACTGGCCATCCGAGCCAAAGCTTCAGCTTGTTGATTTTCCGACCAAGGCATATGAGTGATGCTGAATTGTGTCAAATTCTTGATGAATTCTTGGGTTTTAGCCCAGTACATTTTCATGTTGTCCTCCTTGGCCTCATATTCGCCTGACACCTGACCCACTATGAGTTGTGAGTCGGATTTAGCTTTCACCACTGAGGCCCCCGGCCAAGATGCAGAGTTGGAGCCCAAGTATGAGTGCTTCATATTCTGCTTCGTTGTTTGACCACAGGAATTCAAACTTGATGGCATACTCAATCTTCTCCCCGACCGGGGGGCTTCATTATTAGACCAGCTCTGCATCCCGTCTTGGTGGATGAGCCGTCTAGCTGCAACTCCCAACCATCTTTTCACCGACTGGGGGCTTGGTGGTGCACTCAGGGGCGGATCTAGGATTCTGGTGAGGGGTAGCGTAATTGCGCGTTACCTAATACGAAAAAAGTTACAAAATCTATATACAAAAGTAAACTACAATTATTCACGATGATTCTAAAATTTTGGAACCAACTTACAATCGTATGAAGTTTTACTTTAATAAAAGAATATTACCATTATTCACAATAAGTTCTGAAATTTTGGAACCGATCTAGAATAGCATCAAGTTTTACAACTAAAAACAAAATCAACAATACTAAATTTATACCCATAATAAATAATTCGCTAACAATACACACAATTAAAATTCACTAACAATTCCTTTTAAAAAATCACTAATAATTCAGATAAATCATAATTTACTAGCAATCCACACAATTAAAAATTCATAAAAACCATAATTTACTAGACCCACATACAAATTATAGTTCACTGACATTATATTCACGCAAAATATAACTCTTCAAAATTCACACAATTAACAATTTATTGACACATTACCAACTCTAAATTTATAAATTCATAGAGCCAGAAACTTCCATTTGGATTCCCAATCATAGAGCCAACAACATCACAAATTGTCATACAATTATTTAATTTCCCGTTTCTAGCTAAATCATCCACCATTATCTTCCACTGAAGCTCAGCCACTTCACCACCATTTTCATCATCACCAAATGATGAGATTATCTCATGAGGAAGCAATGATTCTGCTGTAATCTTCCACCAACGAGAGAGTAGAAACAGAGAAAGTGAGAGGAGGTAAGGAGGAGAGAGAAAAGGGGACAACAGTTGAATTATGGCTTGGTCACTGCTACACACTTTCCCTTTCCCTTTCCCTTTCTTTGCTCTTTCTCTTTCTCCCTTTTTAAGGAGAACTCAATTTTTTTTTTTTAAGAAAACAGGGGTAGCATCTGCTACCCCTTGTGATTAGTAGCTCCGCCACTGGGTGCACTCGGTGATAAAATCTGCCAATGCTTGGGTTTTTATTGCTCGCCTTGGTTCATATCCCAACCCGAAATCAGCGAGCTGATCCACCCAGTCAGTCATCCAACTGCAGTAGTTTCGCCTTTCAATTACTTTCCTGAGGGTTTGTCCCGTGAGGACCTTGATTTGATGGGCTTGGAAATAAGGCTTGAGCTTCCGACTAGCCATGACCAGGGCGAATACCATCTTCTCTATTTCACTGTACTTGGCCTCCGCCCCACAGAAGGCATGGCTTATGAAGTAGACTGGGTGCTGCTTTTCTTCTCTCTCAGCTATCAGAACAGCACTGAGCGCGTACTTTGATACAGCCAAGTAAATGAATAGTGTTTCTCCAGGCAAGGGAGAGATCAACTTAGGGAGAGTTGACAGGTGTGTTTGAGGGAGTTGAAGGCATGTTTAGCTTCATCATCCCAGACGAACTCTTTTCACTTTAGAGCTTTGAAGAAGTAAAGGCTCTTATCAGCTGACTGGGAAAGGAAGCGTCCGAGGGCAGCTAGGCAGCCGGTTAGGCGTTGTACCTCTCGCACATTCCGAGGAGACTTCATCTCCATAACCGCATTGATTTTATCAAGGTTGGCTTCGATTCCTCTCTCATCCAACAGAAATCCGAGGCACTTCCCCCCTTTCACTCCGAAGAAACACTTCTTCGGGTTGAGCATCATGCAAAACCGTCTTAATGTTTAAAGGGTTTCTCTTAAGTCTGAGGGGTGATCTCCCTGAGCTTTGCTTTTGACGATCATGTCGTCGACATAGACTTCAATGTTCCGACCTAGCTGGTCGTCGAAGATCTTGTTTACCGGTCGTTGATACGTAGCCCCTGTATTCTTAAGTCCGAATAGCATCATTTTATAGCAATACACCCCTTTATTTGTGACAAAGGCGGTGTGGACTCGGTCATGTTCTGTCATTTGGGATTTGGTGGTACCCCGCATTTCGTCCATGAAACTCAAGAGTGCATGCCTTGCTGTTGAGTCGACCAGTCTATCGATCTTGGGTAGAGGGTGGTTATCTTTTGGACAGGCCTTGTTCAGGTCCGTGAAATCCACGCACATCCTCCATGCCCCACTCGACTTTTTGACCAACACAACATTTGCCAACCATTCCGAGTACTGACACTCTTCTATGAAACCTGCCTCAGGCAATTTCTTGACTTCCGCAGCTGCTGCGGCGTTCCTTTCGGGACCTTGGTGTCTCAACTTTTGCTTGATCGGTTTGAACCCCTCTTTGATTTTAAGCTCGTGGCACATGATCTGGGGGTCGAGTCCAGGCATTTCCGAGGCCTCATAAGCAAATACATCTTTGTATTCAGTGAGTACTTGAATCATTTTATCTCTTGTTTGAGGGTCCATGGCTTTGCCTACCCTCAGTGTCCGACCGAGTTCCTTGTCAATAATGACTTCCTCATCATCCTCAGTTGGCTAAGGGCGCTCGCACTGCTTAGGGTTTTCAGTGATTTAAACCCCGAGGCCACTTGAGGGCTGACTTTCTTCTCGTTTTCTCTTTTTCGAGTCTTCTTGGACGTCGACTTTGTTTTTCAAACTGTTAACGTAGCACTACATGGCTGCTTGTTGATCCCCCTAGATCTTTCCGACCTTGCCATCATCTGTTTCGAACTGCATGAGGAGCCGATAGATGGAAATTACAGCTTTTACCTTGTTCAGAGTTGGTCTATCCATGATAACATTATATCGTAAGGGGATGTCCACCACCAAGAAGTCGATCAGAAGGCTTCTCCCCTTACCCTTCTCCCCAATCAGAGTGGGTAGCTTAATATATCCGACCGGATGTACTGAGTTTCCCCCGAAGCCTATGAGCGACTGATTCAGAGGGGTGACATCCTTTTCGTTGTATCTCAACTTCTTGAGGCATTCCAAGGTGATTATGTCGGCAGATGAGCCGCTATCTACCAGCACTCTCTTGACCCTTGTGTTAGCCACTTTCAGTTCGACCACCAAGGGGTCATCCTGTGGTGTATGAAGGGCCCGACTAAATGTCATTACGTGGAAGTCTGGGCGGGAGTGGTGGACGTCAAGCACTTGGTGCTTAAGACTCTGTAGGTGAGCTTTGCGGGATCGGCCGGTTAGGCCTCCCGACGTAAAACCACCTGCTATGACCCAGATGAATCCTTTTGTCTCTCCGCTGTTTGACTGACCCACCTTCTGTTTGCCTTTTAACTCGATTGTGTGCTTGAGATAGCGGTTCAGATTGCCTTGATCCGCCAAGTTATCAAGTGACTTCTTGAGTTCTCTACAGTCTTTGGTTGTGTGTCCGTACTCCTTGTGGTATTCACACCACTGGCTTTTATCTCTCCGAGCGGCTGATGTTCTGATGGGAGGTGGGCGGGGGAGCATGGACTTATCTATGATTTCCATATATATTTCTCTCCTTTTTTTGCTAAATCGGGGGTCGTTGCCATGGTCGTTGAACCTATCTAACCGACCTCTCGTTTTTTGTTGCTTCGGCTGGTCCTTGTGATTTTCTTCTTCCGTCCTCTTCTTGCTTCCATCATCCGACTGGCGACGTATGTTTGTCACCTCGATGAATCTATGAGCCTTGCTTATTGCTTAGGAGAAGGTTTTTACTTCGTTTTCTGCCGAGGACCATCTCAACCGACCAGGTTGAAGTCCGGACATCAAGGCGGCGAATGCTACCGTATCCTGTAGGTCTGAAACTTTCAAGGACTCTTCATTGAATCTTTTGATGTAGTCGGCTAGACTCTCATTCTTCTCCAGTCTAACTGCCATCAGGTGAAGACTTGTTTTCTTCTGTCTCTTCCCAACAACAAACTGATGGATGAATATGTCTTCTAGTACCGAGAATTCACTTATAATCCCAGCAGGGGTTCCTAAAACCAGTTCAGAACCAATCCCTTTAATGTTGTGGGAAAGACACGGCACCAATTGGCTTCACAACTAGTCTGAACGCTCATCTGAGCCTTATATGTGGCCATGTGATCATCCGGGTCGGTCATTGGCAGGTGTTTTGATCTTTCCAGGGCTGGTGCCTCTAGTATTGCTTGACTGAATGGGACCATAACCATAAGAGCTCCCCTATTGATTCGAATAGGTTTTGATTGGGCAGAGTCACCATGCCCTTCCCGCTAAGCAGCTTTCTTGTTCAGGATATGTGTTGCCTCGTATCCTTTGTTAAGGCGCTTCTCGTTGAGGAAGTGTTGAGCGTCATTGTGCTTTTGCCCGACATTGCCCCTCGATGATTTAGACACGTGGGTCTCTTCCCCTTGCCTAGCGGATCTTCCTTTGGATAAATGACGTTCTTGTTCCCCCTGCCTAGATTGGTGCCGATCATGTTGGTTGTGTTCTCTTGCTCCTGACCGCTGCCGGCTAGGCTGACCGTGGGTAGAGCGGAAAATACTTTCTTCTCGAAAGGAAAGGACCATGGCTTGATCCTTGGTTTCGGAAGAGGGTGTCCCTATTGTAGGTTGGCCAGCATGTCCATCAAGCTACGTTGCAGGGTCTGTTGAAGCTGAGCGGTTATTAAGTTGATATCTGCTATAGATATGGGTTGGGAGACAGCATGTTGTAGCTGTTGTGAGGGATTAGGTCCATTTTCGATGGATTGTTCTTCTTCTAGATCGATGGTCTGGACGGTCGGGGTCCGATGGGGGGTTAGGCGAAGGTGGTCGCTTGGACCTCCGGTGGTGAGATGATGATGGTGCTCATTCAGACCTTTGAGCCTTCGCCGCAGGCTGTTTAGAGCGAGTATTCCTGGTTGGGGCCATTGCTGAGTAACAACGAAGTGGATCTTACTGAATGAGGGCGAAGTGACTTTGATTATAATAGGTTAAGAGGTTTGATGTGGGCCCCTAAGAACGTTCGCCTGAGCTCCGTTATCCGTACGCCAGAATCCTGAAAAAGAAGGTTAGACTACCCCGGGGGTGTTTCCGGGATCGCTCCTCCAACTCTCAAGTCAGTAGATGATTGAGGTAGAGAGAGATGCTCTACTTTGTTAGGTGAGAATTCAATACATGTTCATTGATGAGAATGGTGATATTTGTAGTGTTGAGGATTCCCATATAGGAAACAATGATGGGATGGGCCTTCTTGGAGGAGATAGCTATGTTGCCTTTTCAGGTAACAATTATTTTAGCCCTTTAGTGGATCCCCAAGCTTCTGAGATTAGGTCAACTCACAGGTGGGACCCACTGCTGCCACTTGTCTAGGGCCTTGGAAGGCTTTTACGTAATTATTGGGCTGCTGATTAATTGAGCCCAAACTAACATGTGGGACCCACTGCTGCCACCTGCCATCTTCTCCCACTTTAAGGGGTATTAACTTTTAGCGGGCCTCTGTAACTCTAAACTGGCTTAATAGGTCATAACTTGTAAAATATGGGTCCCATCAGAATGTTTAATAGAGGGAAAGAAGTACAAAGTAGGCGAGATTTTTAAAAAAAATCGTCCGTTTCAAGTCGCTAAGGCCCGCTAAAAGTTAATACCCCCTAAAGTACGGACCTACACTGGTTAATCAATAGTTCAGACCTTTTAAAAATTATCACCCAAAGTTAATACCTCTATTCTCAATTTTTCCTTTTTCTTATAAATGGTATCAGTTTGTATAATAATGATGAAGAATATAAAAAGTTGAAAAATGATTGTGAAATAGGGGAAAATGATACAAGTTTGCTTGAAAATGACATAAAAGTGAGTATTAACGATATCATTTCTCTTATAAATGATCTTAGTTTGTGTAATAATGATAAGGTATATAGAGAGTTATCAAATGATAATATAGGGGTAAATGATATAATTTTTTCCGAAAATGAGATGAAAGTGAGTAATAATGCATCATTTCTCTTATAAGTGATATCAGTTTGTAAATGATAAGTTATATAAAGAGTTGATAAATGATAATGAAATAAGGGAAATGTTACACGTTTGCTGAAAAATGACATAAAGTGAGTAATAATAATATGAAATCTCTCATCTATGATATCAGTTTGTGTAATAATGGTTAGGGTTGTGCAAAGACCAGGGTCGGACCAGAATTTGGACCGGACCGGAATTTGGACCGAATGAAGATTATGATCCGGTCCTCGGTCCACCGAAATCCACGATTCCGAATTCCTGGTCCGGTCTAAACTCCAAAAATTCCGGTCCGGACTGGTGGATCGGAATTTCCGTCTTTGTAAAAAAACGGTTTTTTCACCTTATACCCCTGAGTTTTCAAAAAATTCACGTGGCACCCTCCATGTTTTCAAAATTCACCAGGTACCCCTAAGTTTAAAACTAATTTAAGTGGTACCCTCAAATACCCTTAATGACTAACGGCGTTAACCACCGTTAGTCATTAACCCTAATTTCATACTTTAAACCCTAATTAACCCCTAATCTTAACCCTAGTCCTAACCCCTACCCATAACCCTAATCCCAAACCCTAACCTTAACACTAACCCTAACCCTAACCCACCACCCACTCCCCCACCTCCCACCACCCTCCTTCCCCCACCCCACCCCTTTCCCCACCCCACTCGCAGCCCCGCCCCCCCCTCGTAGCCCCTCCCCCACCCCCCGCGACACCTCCGTCACTCCCCGCCACTTGCCTATCCCGTCGTGGCATACCCAGCCGAAACCTCCCCCCCCCTCAACCCCGTCAAAACCTCCCCCTTCCCTAATTTCCGTCGAGTTCGCCCCTCTCCCCGACATCCGTTAGTCTTGAAGCTATTCTAGCGAGGAGTAATTACGGCCGAGGAATTCAAAGGGCCTTTGGGGTTCGACGGGGCCGGGGGGGGGGCGACTCGACTGGGACCGGGGAGGGGGGATTCGACGGCCTTTGGGGTTCAACGGGGCTAGGGAGGGGGCGGGATTCGACGGTGTTTGGGGGGGGAGGAGGAGGTTACGACGGGATGGTGGGTGGGGGGGGAGGGCTACGAGGGGGGGGCCGTGGAGGGCACCGGAGTGGGGGGGAGGGGGTTGTTCGAAATGCGCGGGGGTGGGGAGGGGGGGCTCGGGGGGGTGGGGGAGGGGGTGGGGCTGGGGTGGAGGAGGCTGCAGGGGTGGTGGGAGGGTGGGGGAGGGGTGGTTAGGGTTAGGTTTAGGGTTTAGGGTTAGGATTAGGGTAAGGGTTAGGATTAGGATTAAGGTTAGAATTATAGGTTAATTAGGGTTTAAAGCAGAAAATTAGGATTAATGACTAACGGCGGTTAACGCCTAGTCATTAAGGGTATTTGAGGGTACCACGTGAATTAGTTTTAAACTTAGGGGTACCTGGTGAATTTTGAAAACATGGAGGGTACCATGTGAATTTTTTAAAAACTTGGGGGTATCAGGTGAAAAAACCGTAAAAAAAAATTAAAGGTTAATTTTTTTCAAAGTTATAAAGTTAGAAAGTTAAAAACCTACTCTTTATTTCCTTTAATATCATTGTTGTTAGAATTAGTAAATCTTATTGTATCTAATTTATAAATATTTTAAATCTAAATACTTCCTCCGTTTCTTTTTAAATGCAACAATTGGACTTTCACGCGCAACGAGGCATTACTTTGACCATAAATATCTATAATTACATATAGGTAAAAATTATAAAAATTACATATTATGAAAGTAGGTCGCGAGACAAATCTAACAAGATGTCACTTGACTATATTTTTCATTCTATACTAATCACAAATCTTAGTCATAGTGATAAGCGTGAATAGTGGAAAAGTCCAATTGTTGCATTTAAAAAGAAACGGAGGAAGTAAGAAAGATTTAAAAAAAAAAAAAAAAGAATACATATTACGGTCCAACAGGTCCAAACCGGGACCGGTTCGGAAAAATTCCGATCTCGATCTCAGTCCGCATAATTTCCAGATTCCGCTCCACCGTCCATCCAGTTCTGGTCTGGTCCTCGATCGGTGCATACCCCTAATAATGGTAAGGCATATAAAAAGTTAACAAATGACAATGAAATAGGGAGAAATGATACAAGTTTGATAAAAATGACATAGAAGTGAGCACTGTTATAAAAATTCTGATCCAAATCTTACAATCTATTATTCTACTATCCACAAGGATCTCATCGATCCCGAACCTATGTAGAATCTTGATTTTGTTGAATCTTTTGATCCTACCCAACTACAAAAATACACATGGTAGGATCTTAATACTATTCTATGATTCTAGGATCCAAATTTATCATAATTAATTCATAACGTAATTTCACACATTATCTTTCTCCTATAAATTTTGGCTGCGTGTTACTTCAATCTTAGAGCATTAAACTACTATCACCCACGAATGGAAAAAAAGTCATTGTAAATGTATGTAAATTTGTAACATGAGGCATTTACCATATTTTTGCATAATTATCACTATCTTACCTAATCATATAGGATCTTAAATCCTGCCAATTCGATCCTACTAATTGCTGCGATCCAAAGTAGGATTCTGATCTTGATAACATTACAAGTGAGTAATAATCACATAGATTTACAAAAGACTTAAAACAAAACAGTTTTAAAATGATATGAAACATACAAATAATGACATGATAGAGTTTTATAAATGACGTGAAACAAATTTAAAAATGACATGAAACAGTTATAAAATGATATAAAACACACCAATACAATGACATGAAATAATTTTATAATAACATAAAACAATTATATTAGCTCGCTTAAGTGAGATTTTGTTATACAATAAGTTATAATGTAATATATTACACATGAGACGCACCCAAATTTATTATGATTGAACAATGAACATGGTACGTAGCTAGCCTAGTAGGTAACTAGCTATGTAGTACGTACATGACTTTAGATTGGTCTCTCTTTTCCCTATTTACCTTCAATTGATTACAGGGACCGAAAGAAACCTTAAAATTATCCCTAATAGTCAAGTATAGATAAAGTTTGCTTAGCAATAAGATTCCAACTATAATTATAATAGTTTGGAAAAGCAAGTATAATTATCAACTGACACACCTCACACAAGCAAACAAAGATATGGTGCTATATTTAGCTGGGATAACTATATTATAACTACTACAGTTGTAGTAGTAGTTTGATTTGGTTGATGATGACTAGGATTATTATTTAATCTTGTGTATCAGATTCACCAAGAGCTGGCCCAATAGCACATGGATACATGCTGCAGCTTGATTTATTCCAAGACACGTAATAATTAAATCAAAGAACTTGATTAATTTTAGTGTATGGATCAGCTTATGAATTATCTAGAAACCATTAAGGGAATATTTGGTTGAAGATCTTGGAATGGATACGATATCATTAATGATCAAAAAAAATGTTTGATTGAGGTACCATGGGTATATGGAATCTCATATCTATAGGTTTCTCATCCCCTCTAAACTTATGGAATCTCATAGTCACCATCTCTAAAGGAGGACATTCCTATACCTCCCTTTCATTAATGGATTTTAAATCCATACTTTTGAATGAAACAAACAACACATATAAATAGCAATGGATTGTGAATTCATAACTATGGGGTCTCATTCTCATACCATTCAATACAATTAGTTGAACCGAATGCCCCTTGGAAGTTAGGTTCATTCGGCATCACTTTTAGTTTTGCGGTTTTTTTGGCATCAAGATTTTAAAAGTTCTTATAAATGCAAAACTTTCCTTTTCAGAGAGTAGCAGCATATATGCAACACTTCTATACTTAGTTAAAGGAATCTCTTTCCGTATCACATGAGTCTCTTACTCTCTTTAGATCTTTCTATCTATTTTGTCATCACATGGGCTCATTCAAATATGTACATGTAATTGTACACCCCTCTTTTCACCTTATGTTATAGAAGTACTTATTATAGAACAAAGGAAGTATATATATATGAGTGGTATGATGAATTCAAAACAAGTCATGTATATTAATCTTCTTTATTTCATGAGCTACAAATTTTGATTTCTATATTTTGATTTCTAGTTTTTCTTTTTAAAACTTTAGAGCCAAAAAAAATAATGAACATCCCCGACTAATAACCCCTCAATTGCTTATCAACTACTTATCTTAAAAATTTAATTTTTGAACTAATATGTAATGGCACATTGATATTCTAAAAGCTCAATAATATCTATATAAATATATTAAAAGGCGTTTTAAATAAGGAACTGTGTCACGTGGCGCTCTCCCTATGGAGTTTTAGTTCATGTAATCCATGTATAATATAGAAAATTAGAAATTGCATAGTATAGGTTTTGATCTCATGACCTCAAGTTCATATACTAAAGTTTTAACCACTAGACCAAGTTGTATTTAGTGTTATCATATCAAAGTACAATATTAATAAATGAAATTTTTTTCTTACCCGGGGCATAGCCCAGGCCTAATAACTAGTTATTTTTCAAGATTTTGAACAGTTATAAAAACATAAAGTTAAATTTCCAGTCGAGTGCAATATTGTAAATGAGCTATTACGTCTGGAAACTACATACAAACAAGTTTGGCCAAAACTTGATCAAATCCTGTTTGCAAGTAAATCAAACTCGTTTAATTAGTAAGTGAGCCAAACTTGAACACCGTTTTATTCGACTTGTTAATGTTCACAAGCAACTCGTTTGATACTTGTATTTTTTTTGTTTAAAATCAGCTTGTTATGATTTCTTTTATTTTAAAAGAAGTCAATAAATCACTACACAAATTATCCTTTATAATATCTGGTCGGATGTAGTTTTCCTTTTAATTGATGACCTTTGCACTTTTTCGTAGTTGGCCCATAATTTTTGACATAGCCTTACATCGTCCTGTTACATACTAATATTATTGTGGATCAAAACCATTCATATGGCATAATTACCCTTTAATTATGTAGTAACCTTTTAAAACCTTATATTACACTAATTTATTATTATCTAACATACTGATAGTTTTTTTTTTTTTGAGATAGTCACACCTTCATTAGTTTATCATAATGAAATTTCCACATTTTTCCTCTCATAATCACCCTCTACAATCCATACCTACTCCTCTTTCATACTTTTTTTTTTATATAGTGATCCTTATTTATTATAAATAACATGTACTAGCATTAGATCTACATTAATTTAGTGTAGACTCACTACAAAAAAAAAGCTCATATAGCGACGGATTTTAGAAACGGATTTATATCCGTTTCTAATTTAGAGACGAAAAATTTACAAACCATCTCTAAATTATTTAGAGACAGAATTTTAAAATCCATCACTAAAGTGTTGGGACAATTTCTCCTAGACTTTTTCAAAGAAAGTCAGATCTAATTTAGAGACGGAATTTTTAAATCCGTCTCTAATTTAGGGATGGATTTTAAAATCCGTCCCTAAATTAGGGATGGATTTCAAAATCCGTCCCCTAAATTAGAGACGGATTTAAAATTTCCATCCCTAAAGCGTTGGGGCAATTTCTTCTAAACTTTTTCAAATTA
The DNA here is from genome assembly GCA_947646795.1 of Beta lomatogona. Classification (NCBI taxonomy): domain Eukaryota; kingdom Viridiplantae; phylum Streptophyta; class Magnoliopsida; order Caryophyllales; family Amaranthaceae; genus Beta; species Beta lomatogona. The sequence goes on from CANSNZ010001289.1 coordinate 2,759,852, forward strand.
AAGAAAGTTAGATCTAATTTAGAGACGGAATTTATAAATCCGTCTCTAATTTAGAGACGGAATTTTTAAATCCATCTCTAATTTAGGGACGGATTTTGAAATCCGTCTCACTAGAGACGTATATTATAATTCAAAGTGTAGGGGCAATTTCTCCTAAATTTTGCCAAAGAAAGTTATATCTAACTTAGAGACGGATTTTAAAATCCGTCCCTAATTTGGGCACGGATTTGAAAATCCGTCTCTAGATTAGGGACAGATTTTAAAATCCGTCTTTAATTTTAGTCAAGTTCATAATTTTATAACGCAATTTAAAGACAGATTTTGGAATCCGTCTCTAATTTAGAGAGACGAAAATTCAAATCCGTCTCTAAATTAGAGACGAATTTTCTAGATCCATTTCTAATATTTCTTTTAATTATTATGAATTCCATACATAGAAGTGTACAAGTAATACTTGGTGTAGTTGGTTGGAGTTTCTCCTTGTGACTTGGAGGTCACATGTTCGATTCCTGAGACGGAATTTGGAATCCGTCTCTAAATTGTAGAGACGGATTTAATGGATTTCCGTCCCTAACTCGAATTAGCGACGAGGTTTTTAACGACGGATGGGTTCCGTCTCTAAATCCATCGCTAAGCACATATAGCGACGGATTTGGGCAATTTAGAGATGGATTTGTTCCGTCGCTAAAGACCACTTTTTTTGTAGTGACTAGGGGTGAAAGTTCGGTATATAGTTTGGACTTAGGCCTGCTCCGATCCAACCCAAACAAAATTTAGATTTTAATTTTTCAATCCAAAACCAAACGAATCAGAGTTTGTGTTCAAACCAATCCAAATTCAAAAATTCAAACACTAGATTGGTGCAATCCGAAATATCTACATTTTCAAATACTAGATTGGTTCCAATTCAAAACATCCAGAATTTCAATTTCTATTCTTTTGATGAAATAATTTAGATACGAGCATCAAAATAAAGTGTTTGATACTAAAAATAATTCATACAATCCCAAAACGATCAGCAATAACAACTAATAATTCGTACAAACCAATAAATTTTTTTAACAACACTTAAACTTAATCTCAAATCATCATGCAAAAAAATAGTCTTGAGTGTACCATACTCACAGTACAACAGAGTGTATGATAAAAGTTGTACCATAACTACTCATGTTGGTTTTGGAATTTAATTAAAACAGTTGATTCAAACTTTAAGAAAGTAACTGTTAAAGTTGACAATTCATTGGAGCTGAGGCTTGAACTTAGAATGTAAGAGCTCGAAAAAATAAAATGCTTATAAAGGCTTTGTATGGCAATCCTAACTGAAAATAAATTGAAACTGATAAGTTAACTAAAACTGATAAGATAAGCTGAAACCGATAAGGTGCTGGAACTGATAAGGTAGTTAATTAGCTTGACTATTTGGCAAAAGAGTTAGTCTTGCATAGACCTGGTCCACAATAATATTATTGTGGACCAGAACCACTTATTTAACGTAGTAACCCTTTTTTTCATATAGTAATCTTTTAAAATCTTAAGTTACACTATACAATTACAATCTGCCATAGTGACCGTTTTTTTAATATAGTCACTCTTTCTCACACTAGTTTATCATAATGGAAATTTCACTTTGTGACATAGTAACCTTTTTTCACATAGTCAAACTTTACAATCTAAATCTACTCATCAATTATATGTATTTTTTTATATAGTGACCCCTTTTTTCCTTAAATCACATGAATTAGTATTAGGTCCACATTAATTTAGTGTATACCAAGTCCATATAAGTTTTTTACTTGGCAAAATTAATTGCGTTTAAGTTGATAAATTATTTTCGCAAAATTAGTTGATATCAAAAAATTTAAAAGATTTTCCAAAATTCGATCACCTGATTTTGAAAAGGTCAAAAAATTTAACTTATCAATTAAGTTATTTTAACCACCTGAAATTTCATTTTAGGTGCTCCCCAAATAATATTAATTATTTTCGCAGCTAAATTATATTAGCATCTTATCATTTACGGCCAGTTTTGTTAGTGGTCATAAATAGTGGTAATATAATTTAGTGTAAATTTGTAAAGAAGTTATCATGTCAATGACAATGGGAATGAAACTTTATCAAAAAAACATGGGTTTCCAGTTATAAGCTTCAATTACCACCCAATACCACCTTCCCAAGTGATAATGGATAGTAATGAGATTTTAGGAAGAAAATGAATATCTTGGGATGAAGTAGCATTATCATAGGTAATTACATTGGAATCTAGTACAAATTTACACTATAATGCATTACCATTCCCACTATTTATGGCCTCTTACCAAACGGGTCATTAAGCTAACTAAAATGATTCCCAAACAGAGCCAAGAAACTCAAACAAAGAATGTTTAAAACTTTTTTTTTTTTACGCATATTACTACAACTACTCTTAGGCCTTGTTCTTTTGAACTTATTTTGGCTGAACTGAACTTATTTTTGCTGAACTGAACTTATTTTTACTTATTTTTGCTGAACTGAATTTATTTTTACTTATTTTTGCTGAAAATAAGTCCAAAAGAATAGGGCCTTAGTAATGATTACTCCGTAGAATTCAATCCTCAAATTATCCAATAAAGATTCTTTAACAAAAACCAAACACTCCTGGAATCTTTGTATCTTGGAAATTCGCCAAACTCTTAAGAGTTCTACCAAACTACTCTACTACTTCATATTCATAAGGTGTCCTTATTTTTAGGTAACTTATCAGAAAACCACTACAAGTGGGCCTAAACAGCATCAACTGTCGGTTTGAATTTATTTAATTAAGGATATCCACTTGCTAAGGCACATGTATTTTCATCATGTATGAAGGGCCAATAATATTGCCCTTTCGTGTCTTTGAAATATACATAATTACCAAAATCATATGTCATTTTCATGAAACTTAACTTTTTTGGCTTGTTTGTTGGTTTTTAAAATTAGCTCTCTACTATCTAGTGCTAAGCTTTTTTCTGTAGAATTTCCACTCATGAGAACCTTTACTATCGTTTTTGCTTGCTTGCTTTGTACGATCATGTACATCAACCACTTTAAGTACCCTTTTTCTCCTGGCATGCTCATATTGCTTTTCAAAAGTTCCACTAAAAGTTGTCTTTGAAGTTTAAAGAATGAAATGAAATCACAAATTGTAGTCCGTAGCTTAGAGAAATTTCTATGTACAAGTCAATTATAAACAGGGAAAAAGTTAAAGTGGTAGTTTTAAAGTAGTGTGTGAATTAACTTTTAGAGGGTTTAGGTTATTCTAGATAAAGTAAAATTTTGCCTTAAAAGAAGGTATTTCTAGATTTATTGTTTTTTTTTTCAAAATAACAAAAAGTAGAGGCAGTTGTAAACAATATTAAACGAGTTTAAATAAATTTACGACGTATATCTTAAATAAATAAAAAAGTTAAAACCCCCTCTTTCTCCCTCCCTCTCGATTCCCAAATACCCTGACCTCCAAAATTGTTGATTTTTGGGGCTTCTATCTTTCGCCAATACGTCCAATGATTAATAATATTATAAATTACAATTGGACCTAACCGATTTAATTAGAGCTTGATAAGGTTGCTATAATCTAGTAGTTCAAAGTATATAACTAGCTAGTTAAACACCAAAACTAAAGGTGTATTTTTCTTGTGTTATAGTTCTTGTGTTGGTTCCGCTGCAACCAAGGTATAATTTGGGCCAATCAATTCTAGTATTAAAATATGCAAAGATCAGTATGTTCCTATCCATAGATTCATTTAAACCTATATCACTACCAATATTATTTGTGAAACAAACTCCAATTTTTGTTGTTTTCTCTTAATATCTACAATTGATTGTTATTTTTTTTTGGGAAATTCTATATGGTGACCCTCAACTTTTTTAAATTCTATTTGGTAGACAATTTTTATCTTTCCTCTATTTGGTAACTCTCTACTCTATTTTTTTATTTTCTTTAACCTTATTGCATTTTAAAATTATTTTTTAAATAAAAACTGATTTTTTAATTACAAAAAACCGATCTTAAAATGAAAAAAAAAAACTCAAACCCTCCTCCCCCACCATAACCACCCATCCTACCACCCCCTCTCCTCCTCTAGCCCTAACCCCGACTCACCGAGGCAACTCCTCCCCCCCCAGACCCTTCGACAAACACCCCCCCATACACCCTGACCCTCCGACAGCCTGTGAGCATCGCCACCCCCAAAACCAAAACAAACACAAGTGCACTACTAGTGGCGGCGCCGGCCCGGAGCACCAAGCGCAAAGACCATTGAGATTTGAGAACAAGTGGCGAGGCGGCCACTAGTGCTAATGATGAAATTTCGGACGGTAAAAAAGGACTTCACCGAGAGAGAAAAGAGAGAAATTGCTACTCAAATGGGATAGCAGTTCACCAGCCACCAGGGTTCCTTTGTAGGTTGGCTTTACTTGTTTTTTTAATTTTAAAATAATAAAAAAAATCAATATTCGAGGGTAGGAGAGGTGTTCCGAGGGTGAATGCAGGGGGATGATTTCGTTGATAGGGTTGTTCGCAGGGGTGTGAAGAGGTGGTTTGTTTAGTTGATAGGTTGTTCGCAGGGAGTGGGAAGAGGTGGTAAAGCTGTGGGAAGAGTTGGTTTTGGGGGTGGCGGTGCTTGCAGGGGGTGGGCTGGCGGTGGTCACAGGCGTGGGGTGGGATGGGGGTGGTAACAAGAGGTCGAGAGTGGGGGATTATTGGCGATGGTCACAAGCTGGGGGATGGGAAAGGAGGGTGGGATGGGTGGTTATGGTGGGGGAGGGTTTGAGTTTTTTTTTTTTTAATTTCAAAATCAATTTTTTGTAATTGAAGAATCAGTTGTTTAATTAAAAAATGATTTTAAAATGCAAGAAGGTTAAAGAAAATACAAAAAATAGAGTGGAGGGCTACCAAATAGAGGAAAGATAAAAATTGTCAACCAAATATAATTTAAAAAAGTTGAGGGCCACCATATAGAATCTCTAAAAGGGAGAGAAATTGTCTCCTATTTGTCAAAGAACAATTTAATATCTTTTTGTTGGGAGATACAAAGAGAAATCTGGACACTCTTCTCTGAAGGAAGAGAATGGTTTAGTAATCATCTTTGGAGCATTAGTTATTTATACTCCTTCCATTCCTTTTAGTTCTTCTTATTTCAAATTTTGTTTGAGAGATAAAAAAGTCAAAATACGGATAACAAATAGAAACGAAGGGAATATATATATTTTAGAAAATATCAGTTATAGGGGTATTGAATATTTGAATAAGCTATACTCCCTCCGTCCCACAAAGATCTGAACAATTGTTGGGACACGTAGGTTAAGGTGATAAGTTGTAGTGTAGTTATTGTAGGAATATATAGATGCAAATAGCGGAATTTCAGGAAACAATTTCTTAACATCTATCATAGGATCGCAAATATAATCAAACATATGAATCATTCAATAGGGATTAAATATCAAACCTTTGTAGGGTGATTTCCCTGTTGTATGCAAGCTTTGAAGATCCAAGAGCCCCAAGTGTTGCTCCTCTAATCAGTCCACGAGCACCAGTTGAATACCAACGTTTGCTAGAACGGAAGAGAAGAAAATCCTCTTGCTTTTGATGGTATAGGCGCCGGTTTAGGGAATAGGTCTAGGGTTTCTCTTTCTCTCTCTAGTGAAAAGAAACTGACTAATCAATTCATCACCTAAACCCTAATATTGTATCCTATATATAATAGAAGAGTCATAGGCTAGTTAGGAGAACTAATTCTCCTCCTATTCCCCTTTGGACCGGCCCAATCCTAATCCTAAATGGATTTGGATTGCTTTGTCCAACTTGTGCTACAATGTGTGACCTCATAGGATTAATCTATTTTAGTTATAGGCCCAATCAATATTGTCCTATTAATCATATTTATTCTCTAGCAAGTAAATACGATTACTAAAATAATTAACTTTATTATCTTCATAATAACATTCCTATATATATTTAGTAATTGCCGGAATGTCTAAGGACATATTCCTTCAATCTCCCACTTGTCCGAAGACAAGAGCGCAATGTTAAATTCCTGAAGTCACTTAATGTCAAATTTGATAACACAATGTTATTCTCAAATTTTGTTCCTTGATCGCTGAGTTCGAACTGCTCAAATAAGGATTAACTCTTTAATCCTATTCCGCATGGCCATGCAATTTTCCAGTTCTCGCTCATCAAGAGGCCCAGACACCATTCCTATTTAATAGGAGGACTTATCCACTCTTGTATGACCATAACTCCCACTCAATTCTTAGCCCACCTGATCACTGCCTTTATAACCTCCTTTTACGGCGCGGCGTTTAACAGTGTCAAAGTTAAACTAATTATATTGTGGTTATTAAGACATACTCATGTCTAAGGAATCCACTAAATATAGTAGTTTGATTCTACTTTTAAAATCTAATTAGGTCAAGTCTCAATGTATCAACTATACATCCATATAATCAATTAGACATCTCTATGTCTCCATAGCCCATGGAACTGCGCTATCAATTAATTATATACTAGCCTTTTAAATAAATCACTTATGTCCAATTTAGTGATTTAGACTAGGGACTTTAAATAAATTGTGATTTCCGTTCACTTTATAGGGTTCCATTATCAAAACGTTTTCGATAATCCTATTTGAAAACACAAATTATTTGGACATTTTATTTAATACTAAACCAAGTGATTAAATAAGAAACGAATTTTTATTGATAAACATTCAAAGCATAATAAATGTCTTTACAATTGTAAACATGAAGTAAACAACCTAAAGCCATTCTCCCATATGCTTAAGCCCCATAGACCTAGTATGACACTCATGCTTAGGTTGAGCAAGCAATTTAGTCAAAGGATATGCTATATTATCCTCAGTATGAACCTTGCTTACATATGTGTATCCAGTAACAACTAACTCCTCATCTCCACCATATACCAAAAATTATCCTTAGTCCTTCGCAAGTACTTAAGGATGTTTTTCGCTGCAATCCAGTGCGCATCTCCTGGATTTGACTGGTATCCGCTGCATATACTCAAAGCATATGCAACATTCGGTCGAGTGCATATCATGGCATACATAATGGATCCTACTACAGAAGGATAGGGAACATTACTCATACACTTGACCTCATCAGGACTCGAAGGACACTGAGTCTTGCCAATTGTTATGCCATGTTGCATGGGAATGAAACCTCTCTTGGAGTTTTCCAGCTTGAACCTTGCAAGAACCTTATCAATATAAGTCTCTTGACTAAGTCTAATCAGCCTTTTCGACCTATCTCTATAGATCTTTATTCCCAATATGTACTCAGCCTCTCCTAGGTCTTTCATAGAGAAACAATTTTTAAGCCATTCCTTGACTGACTCAAGCATGGTCTTATCATTTCATATGAGAAGTATGTCATCCACATACAAGACCAGAAAAATAATACTACTCCCACTTAACTTGTATACACAAGATTCCTCTTCGTTTCTGAGAAAGCCAAATTTCTTGACTGCCTCATCAAATCTGAGGTTCCAACTCCTTGATGCTTGCTTTAGTCCATAAATGGACTTCTTAAGCTTGCATACCCTCCCCTGGATTTTCTAGATCTTCAAAACCTTGAGGTTGTGTCATGTACACATCCTCTTTCAAGAACCCATTCAAGAAAGCGGTTTTGACATCCATCTGCCATATTTCATAGTCATGAAAGGCAGCAATCGCAAGGATTATCCTAATGGACTTCAGGATGGCTACTGGTGAGAAGGTTTCATCATAGTCAATACCATGAATTTGTTTGAAACCTTTCGCCACCAACCTTGCTTTGAAAACACTAATGTTTCCATCCTTGTCTGTTTTCAACTTGAAAACCCATTCGCATCCAATGGGTTTTACCCAATCAGGCAAATCAACCAAGTCCCATACTTGATTTTCAAACATGGAATCCATTTCAGATTTCATGGCCTCAAGCCATCTTTCAGAGTCTTGACTATCCAAAGCATCTTTGTAGCTAGTAGGCTCTTCTGATTCTAAAATCGTTATTTCATAACTTTCAGTCAAAAGGAAATCAATATATCTCTTTGACGGAATGATGGTCCTACTAGACCTATGTTGGGGAACAATAGAAGAAGTTTCTACCTCACTAGGTTGAGTGACTTCGCATGGAGTATCTCCAAGTGGGACGGTAGGAGGTATGTGAATTGAATGCACCACCTCCTTAGCATTTTCATGCCGGGCCGCCTCTGATGAGGTGTTAACCTCATCCATTTGTTGCTCATCTCGAACTTCTTCGAGATATACATTTCTCCCACTTGTTTTTCTGGAAATAAACTCCTTTTCCAGAAAGACACCATTACGAGCAACAAACACTTTGTTTTCGCTTTGGTTGTAGAAGTAGTCTCCCTTAGTCTCTTTTGGGTAACCCACAAAAAGACATTTATCGGATTTGGGTGAAAGCTTATCAGAAAGTAAACGTTTTACATAAGCTTCACAACCCCATATCCTTAGAAAAGACAATTTTGGAACGTTTCCTATCCACATTTCGTATGGTGTCTTTTCCACTACTTTGGATGGTGCTCCGTTAAGTGTGAATGTTGCTTTGTTTCAAGCGCAAATCCCCGTAATGAAATAGGAAGATCAAGAAGACTCATCATGGATCGAACCATATCAAGTACACTTCGATTCCTTTTTTTAGAAACGCCATTTAACTGTGGTGTTCCTGGTGGAGTCCATTGTGAAAGTATTCCACAATCCTTCAAATGATCACCAAATTCTTGAGATAAATATTCACCACCACAATCGGATCGTAATGCCTTAATTTTCTTCCCAAGTTGGTTTTGTACTTCATTATGGAATTCCTTAAATTTTTCAAAGGATTCTGACTTATGCCGCATGAGGTAAACATATCCAAATCTGCTCACATCATCTGTAAAAGTAATGAAGTAACTGTACCCTCCCCTAGCCAACGTACTCATAGGTCCACACACATCCGTATGTATGAGGGTTAAAAGATCATTGGCCCTTTCACTTGAACCTGTGAAAGGAGACTTTGTCGTTTTCCCCATCAAGCAAAACTCACAAGTATCAAATGATTCGAAATCAAAATATTTGAGAATTCCATCTTTATGAAGTTTCTCAATGCACTTTGAGCTTATGTGGCCTAATCGACAATGCCATAGGTATGTAGGGTTTGAATCATTTGCTTCATGTTTCTTGATGTCTATGTTATAGATGTGGGTTTCCAAGTCTAGCACATATAAACCATTTGATAACTTAGCGGAGACATAGAACATATCATTCAAATACGCAGAACAACAATTGTTCTTTATTGTAAATGAATAACCTTCGGAATCCAAAACAGGAATCGAAATAATGTTCTTTGTGATAGCAAGAACATAATAACAATTATTAAGTTCTAAAACTAATCCTGAAGGTAAAAGTAGACTATATACTCCCACTGCCAATGTAGCAACTCGTGCTCCATTGCCAATGCGAAGATCTACTTCTCCCTTTCCCAATGTTCTACTTCTTTTGAGGCCTTGCATATTACAAATAATGTGCGAACCACAAGCGGTATCAAATACCCAAGAAGCAGAAGTTGCTAAGTTAACTTCTATAACATACATATCCGAACTAGAAACTCCTTTCTTTTGATCCTTCGGATACTTGGGGCAACTACTTTTTTTAATGACCAACCTTGTTACGGGTGTAACAATAGTGCTCAGCAAAGCAACTTTTGGTTTTGGTGTAGTCTTTTGCTATTCAGAAGTTTCAGACTTGGCAACTTGTTTGCTTTCGTCCTTCTTAATAGCAATCCCATTCCTATTGAGCGATTGCCCTTTACTAACCATAAGAACATCCTCATATTCTTTTCTAGGCTGGTTAGGGATGTTTCGCTCAGTCTGAGTTAGCCTTTCATGCATTTCTTGCATCGTTGCTTCCTCCCCTTGCATGTGAAAGCTGTTGAACTTTTGAGTTCTGGGAACGATTCCCTTATCCCTTTCACTTGCAATGAAACGTTTAGCATTCAATTTGTCCTTCGAAAGGACGGAGCGCAAATTACAAGTAGAATTGTTGGTGTTGATATTGTTGTTACTAGACATAATTACTACAACAAATAATAAAGCAAGATTCAATCAATGTTTATCAAAAAAGCAATAATTAAACAAATTTTAATTACTACTACCCTTTATTCAAAATGAAAGTCCCCTATTGAATAAAGAAATAACCAAGATCCCCTCCCACTACAATCAAACGGACTTTGGCCCTGCCTTCAATTTATAGTAGTTGAGGTAAGTAAACACTTTGCTAATTATAACTAATTATAATTCTTGGTAGACAGGTTAACAACTCCTTGTTTACTCCTATCTCTTAGCTTCAAAACCCAAAACTTTTTCTTTTGATGATTTTGTTGAGTTAAACCAAACATTAACATGTAAGTTTCAAAAACCTACCCTACTATCCCCGGAACTATGAGCAACACCCTGCTTTGGCAGAACCTATTACTCATGATCTAAGGCTTTATAGGTGTTGTTTGGAAAAGCAATTGAACTCAATATTACTTTTGGGGACCTAAGTTTACTAATATGGTCAATTAATAGTGAACACATGAATCAATTAACCACAAACAAACTTAGAAGCAAGCATTTAAACAAAATAAATGCAAGATTTTAATAAAGCAATAATTAAAATGATCTAGTATGGCCCCTATACTTAGGAAAATAACTAATCTTCATGAATCCTCCCTTGAATCTCCATGGATCACCATCCTTGAAACTCCTTGAATCCTCATGCTTGATTACATAATTTGAATTAAATAAATAACAAAAATTTAAAGTTACAAAAATACAAACGATTCGCAGATCGTATTTAAATTACGTTCAAATATAACGATTCGCATATCGTATTTACTATCCTAATTTGGGCCATACTAGTCATAACATGCAAAATATAATATCATACATATTACATTAAACATCCACGCATTTATAATATCATAATAAAATAAACACAAACTATTTACTTATTAACAATTAATAAGCAAATACAACTTTCCATAATAATTATAAAACTTAACAAATTTAAGCTAGAAATTATTTAGGAAACTTTATTATTTCAATTCAATTACTTATCTAGATATGGTAATAATCTTTATTATTCACAAATTTGCAAAATAGGAAACTTTTGGATTTATGCTCAAATATGGAAAATCAGATTTTCCTTAAAAACAATTTACTTTTTTAATGAGGGGTTGACTTGTTGACCATTGACCAGCAGCACAAGGCTGCCAGTCAACAGCCAACCTAAACCTCCCCCCCGCTGGAAACGAAACCAGCAGCAGCACACAACCACACAACCAACAGCCAAGAACAACCACCTTGTCGGAGCTCGACATCACAACACCACCCGCCGGCCTCACCGGCCAGTCCTCCGGCAGAACACGCCAGCAGTTACGATGCCACGTCCACCCGCGCCAACAGTTCGCGTGAGGAGGGAAGGGTTGCGCACATCGCACGTGCGCCGCCACCCTTCCCCACCTGGGCCGCCTTCTTTCTGCCTTATTCCGGACGACCTATGTTGCCCTCCACCATGGCTCCACCGGCGCAGGTGGGGCCACCCAGCCATGGTGGGCAAACTCTTTGAATTTTGTAACAATTTACAAAACTTCCATTAAATCTTTAATTAACAATTAATTTAATGATTTAGGATTCAATTAGGTTTTAAAAATCCGAAAATTTGTGGCAAAAAATTTTCAATCAAACAACAAATCTTAAACAAATTTTTAGAATTGTTGAGATTAGATTTGAATGAATAATCTCCATTAAACATTAAATCTAACAAGAAATCAAAATTAGGGCAAAAATCAAATAATATCCGAAACATTCAGAAAATTAACAATTAAAATCTAAAAAATTCGAAAATTATTTTTAGGGTGATCTACTGAATTATCTTAACAAATAAAATCAAATATTTTAATTGTTATCCTTAAATTCTATGAATAATCAAATTAACCATAAAATTTAACCAAAATTCATAAATAATATGATAAAATTCGAAAATTAGTGGGAAAAATAATCAAATTATTTTCAGCCATCATATTATTCTAGATCTATGTGGGTGATGAACATTAGATTTATTTAACAAATTAAAAATCAAATCTTTAATTGTTAACAAATTATTTCAATGATTAATCAAATTAAACATTAAATAATTTTAAATCTAACAAATATACTTATAAAAATCCGAAAATTTTGGAGTGAATAAACCAATTTATTTCGTCCATAATATAAAAAAATCGGAACTTTATAAAATTATTCGAGCATAAATCACAAATAAATCAATTATTTACAATTTCCAATCAATTAATATCAAATATTAATTATGCAAATTCAAGCCATAAATAAATCATCCCTTAATTGAATAAAAATGATAACTTTCCATACAATTACATGATCATATGAATATTATGAATTAGGCAAAACTGATACCACTGTAGGAATATATAGATGCAAACAGCGGAATTTCAGGAAACAATTTCCTAACATCTATCATAGGATAGCTAACATAATCAAACATATGAATCATTCAATAGGGATTAAATATCAAACCTTTGTAGCGTGATTTCCCTGTTGTATGCAAGCTTTGAAGATCCGAGAACGGAAGAGAAGAAAATCCTCTAATCAAGTGTTGCTCCTCTAATCAGTCCACGAGCACCAGTTGAACACCAACGTTTGCTAGAACGGAAGAGAAGAAAATCCTCTTGCTTTTGATGGTATAGGCGCCGGTTTAGGGAATAGGTCTAGGGTTTCTCTTTAGTGAAAAGAAACTGACTAATCAATTCATTACCTAAACCCTAATATTATATCCTATATATAATAGAAGAGTCATAGGCTAGTTAGGAGAACTAATTCTCCTCCTATTCCCCTTTGGACCGGCCCAATCCTAATCCTAAATGGATTTGGATTACTTTGTCCAACTTGTGCTACAATGTGTGGCCTCATAGGATTAATCTATTTTAGTTATAGGCCCAATCAATATTGTCCTATTAATCATATTTAGTCTCTAGCAAGTAAATACGAATACTAAGATAATTAACTTTATTATCTTCATAATAACATTCCTATTTATATTTAGTAATTGTTGGGATGTCTAAGGACATATTCCTTCAGTTATCAAGTGTTATTTTATTTAAAAAGTTGATGTGATAGGAGTTGGTGAGTATTTTTTATTAGAGGAGGGAGAAAGTTCGTTGTTGGGTAACTTTTTATTGATAAAAGGTTGAGTGTGGGCTAAAAATGTGTAAACGAAATAATATATTAACAGTGGGATCATGTCAAAAATGAAAGTATTCAAACTAAACTGGGACAAACATCAAAAAAAAAGTGTTCAGACTATTCTGGAACGGAGGGAGTAACATCTTTACATAGTCAGTCCCTATACCTTCAACTAAAATCCTCCATAGATCATATCATGCAGATGTAACTATCTGCTTTAATTACATAGGGGGTGTTTGGCAATTAGGGTTTTGGAGCAAAAAGAGAGTTTTGGACAACTTTTAAAGTTTTGACTAGTCAAAAACTTTAAAAGGGGTGTTTGGTAAAAGAGAGATTTTTGGAATAAAAACTCTCAAAATGAAAAAGTTAGAGGATTAGGTAAAAATATGTTCAATGACTTTTTTGCCTCTTATAATAATATTAGACATATGAATTAAAATGGTTATTGTCATTTTACACAAAAAAATGGCAATAAGCTTTTAGCAATCAGTTAAATTTTACCAAACACATTTTTAAAAAAAGTTGTCAAATCAGCAGTCAAGTCTGTTGAACAAAAAGTTAAAACTCTAACAGCAAACTCTAAACTCCAACAGCTAAACGCTAAACTCTATTTGCCGCCATAACCCAACATCAAATATCTAGATATAGCTGCTTAATGCATAATGAGGAGGACAAACCCAAAATGTGTTAAAGGCTTAAAGCCATAGAGTAGGCTTAAGCGTGGTCCAATATATGGAACATGTAAACGGCAAACCGTGGAGAACTTACAACCTGATTTTTCTAGTAGTTTCTAATGAATGACCTTTGGGAATCTTGAAGAAGTAGTATACTGTCGAGTGAAGCCAAAGATGTGCTTAGTTGTTTGTTTGTCTGATTCTTCTTTTTCTTTTGTTTTGTCTTTCTTGTTTGATAAGTAAGCAAATTTGTACAGTGATAATTTGAAGTTTGACAAATGAAATAAAGTTGTGGGGGAAGACTAACAAATCTACATGCATCGACGCAAAACCACATGGGTAGGACCTCTTTTATTTGACTTATTTAACCTTATTTATGGACAGACTACTGTGGTTGTTGAAAGATAATTAAGTGTCCTTCTCTCTCTTCCCCCCTCTATTTCCGTACTTTTCAGTTAACCTAACCCAAAAATAACAAGATTAATAGAATATCTAAATCAGGAGAAATTGTTGCCCATACTTTGTGTTATATTTATTCTATAAAATTTATTATGACCTAGATTGGTGCCATGTGCAGGATTGTAATCTGTAATGAAGGAGAGGGTGCTTTCTAGTCAATGGATACAAACTTTTCTAATTTTTTAATATTGTAGTAGAAATTGTATCTAGACGTTTAAATATTGAAGCAACTCAATATCAGAGATATAATATAAAAAAATTGAATTGGAGATTGAAGAGATCAATGCACCAATTATCTCGCTTTCATGAGGGGTAATACTTCCTCAATTTTTCTCCCTAATTACATCATTTGGACTTTAAGCTATTCGCATCATTTTCTTATACTATCTAACTAGTTTTGAATCTCATGCGATGCATGAGTTATTTTTCTTGTAGTTAGGGATGGACATCAGTCGTGTCTGGGACGGGTTCAGCCAGACCCAGACCTATAAATCTTATTTTGGACCCAAATCCACAGGGTCTAAAATTATCTGGACACCTTACCCATATTCAATGAGTCTGACGGAACCTGGGTCTAAAACGGATTCAAAATAAGTCTCAAACTTATTAAGTGTTTTCATTTTTTTTAACTTGCATTTTTATACTCACATTTTTTAGTTATTAAAATAATAAAATACCAAAATATTAGTCTAATTCTTCTACAAAATATTCCTAATTGAAATATCGACTACAAGTTGGCTTAAGTCTCTGTCGGCGATGGATAAAATGAGAAGTTTAGGGCTCAAGAACTTGAGTCACTTGACTCAATGGTTGCGTGAAAATCTAAAAACTTAAATGCTAGCGTAAAAAGTTTCATTGCTCTTATATATTTTGTATTATTATTATTATTATTATTATTATTATTATTATTATTATTATTATTATATGTAAAAGAAAATGGGTATGTGGGGCGGGTCTGGTCAGGTTTGGACTGAATCTATCAGACCCGGACCTGCCTGGTTTTTAGCATCCAGACCCTAATTCGACCCACACCTAATAGGTCTCAAAATTCTAGATCCAGACCCTTTAAAATGGGTAGGGTCAAACCAGATCTAGGTCGGATCCTGAGTCTATGCCTATCCTTACTTGTAGCAGTATTATATTCATATGTCGTCGTGCGCTGGCTTTTAGACTCTGCTTTATATATTAATTATATGATATTTAGGTTGAGTCATGGTGTTAGGTTCAGACGTGATTAACTTTTGGGTCGGAGTTTTGTGCCCAACTCAGGGTGATTGGGCCGAGTTAGTTTAGATTTAAGTTTAAATTTGATTAAAACTACATCTATACAAATATATTAAAAGGCGTGCGAAAGAAAGTCCTATGTGCCACGTGCACTTCTCCTCAACTTTCTAATGCAAATGTTTTATGTCTATGTATACTCCTCACTTTTAAAAAAGAAATGTGTAAGTGTAAGGTATCAAACATGTGACCTTTGAAATGAAAAGTTAGAGCTTAACCATCAATACACTATGAATTTATTGTCTAATGTTTCAAATAAAATATGATAAAGTCTTGTAATAAGTATACTTAACTAAAAAGACTTGAACAAGTATATACATCTCTAACACTCTTATTACGTAACTTACAAGAGAATATTGATGTATTGTTTTCAAACTCAAACCTTTCAATTTTCTTTACTTATCACTTTGTGATATGAATTTTTTAATTTCTTAATGGACAAAAATTACGAAAAATAGCAAAATAAATTATAAAATTTAAAAATAATAACATATTAGTTTATTATGAATCGACTCGAGGCATCGCTCTGGCAAAAAAAGCTAGTTTTGGACCTAAAAACATGCCTGAACTGAAAATTTCGATCTGGCAAATTCCAACCTGAAAATCATGCTTCCCTAGTATTCAACATGCTATTAATACATATAAATATAATTATCAGTAGCCGACCAATACTAGGATATTAAAATCCTTATAGCTTTTATATCAAAGCTCAAGGAATTGGTGTTGAATTGTTAACAAAGGAAAAAAGTTGGAACTAAGTTTTGTCACTAGCCTTGTTTGGTAAAGTGAGATTTGAGTAAAAATTAGAGGTTTCAATTCATATTAGAGGATTTGACTAGTCAATCCTCTAATTTGAGTGTTTGGTAAAGAGAGGTTTGAAATAGTTGATTGGATCCAAAAAAGCTCTTTTTAAAACTGGTGGGAGGAGTTTTTTGACATTAAAGGTTTGGGAATGAGTGGGTAAATTACATATATGTCTAAATATTTTTCAAAATTACATTTATGAACAATCAAAAGTATAATAATGGATTTATGTCTATGTCCTTATTGGTTATTTTGCACAATTTAATAACGATCGGATATCGCCTACTTAGAAACTACTTTATACAATCGGTTAATCGAAATTTGTCTGATTACTAACAACTATCAATTGTGCGCTACTTGTCAAACGGGACTTACATGACTACATTAAAACCTCTATGACTCAATATAAAATTGAACAAGGATAAAGAAAATTCCGATTGAAAATCTTACATTATAAGTTAGACTTTGAGTTTCCACTTTGACACTTTGTTCACCAACCTTATGGTTGAATATTTGAATGGACTTTATGGATTTTTGACATTCATTGTCGATTTTGAAGCCAAGTCCAGTAAATTACCATTCAAAAGAGTGAACTTTCCCGTATATGACTAAGTATACAATTATCAAACACCGTATCACAATAGAATTTGAAGCATTATAGGGGGGCAAAAGAAAAGCGAGTTAACTTATCACTTTGCATTTTCCGTCAAACAGATGATAATTGACTACCGTAAATGCCGTTGTAGTTCTAGACTTCTAGTTGGCATATTGACGTATAGTGGTCCTCGTTCGCCTTTTCACACCTGAGACACAAAAACAAAACGAATCTGGGTGACGCTGACGCCATATAAGGGGAATAATGGAAATATGAAATGAAATGGTCGTGGCAAAATAATCGTGGTGGGTATCAACAAAAAAATATTCAAGTAATGTGAATCATGAATGCACTAAATAATATGCCCTATTCAAATTCCCATAAATAAAACACTAATAGTCTTTATTAGTTGATGAAATACACCCATTTTAGTAAGTACAATATATAGATCCTTCATAATTTTTATCACTGCGATTTAAGCTTTGGGAAATTTCCAATGGTAGAGCTCCTATTTTTTAAAATTCACCGATGGTAGATTCAACTTATTTTTTTTCAATTCTTAGGCTTCAACTATTATTTATTTACTAAATGTAGCATTAGTAATAATTTTCCGTTAACAATCGGATTTTGACGTTAATTAGGCGTTAAGCCCCCTAAGTTAACTATGTTAAACCTAAATTAGCCTCTTTTCTTTTCTTTTTTTTTTACTGTTGCCATACTCCCGTTTCATTTACCCTCCTCTTCAAAACTCTTCATCTTCCCTATTGAAACACTCATCATTCAATCGCAACAGGGTTTCTTTTTGGAATTCAATTGCAATAGAAATTTCTTTTTCTCAATTAAACGCAAGGAAGTAAGGTATAACTACACCGAACTGAATTCCCTTAATTTTATTTGATTGATGTTCCTCTGTTTCTGATATATTTTCTCATTATTCGTCTCTCTGTTTCTGTGAATACTATGAGGATAAAGAATTGGCTCATATTTCCTTGAATATGGTATTTAATTATAAAGCTGAAAAGGCATAATGGGTTTATTTAAAAAAAAAAAAATCTGTATGTAAAATTTTTAATATATTACTCAACCTGGTAATTGGCATATATTTTGATGTCAATCTCATGAACTTCGATTTTGTGGGCACTGATCCACCTTGCAATTTTAAAAGTTAATCAATCTTTTTTTTTTTATGGGAAGTTAATCAATCTTTATTGACTTCAATATTTGCGATTTGCACTTGCAACTTCTAACCTTTAATTTTTTCTCTCTGTCCATTCGTCATTTTCTTCAACTGCAGTATATTCTTAGTTTAATGTGAACAACTCTTTTTGATTTGGTTTTGCTTTTCATTTCTTAGAAATCCACATATTCATGTGAATTTTATTCATAGTTAGAAGCATGTGCAACTATAATGATGATGTTGACTATAATGAGTGAATGAGGTTGTTTAAAACTTATTCTATGTTGTTATATGTATTGCAGCATGAGTGAACAGGTTATGTTGAAGTTTCAGTATAGGGCTTTGGATGTTGATGTGGTAGTTGATGATGTTGGCAAAGTGAACATGATTGACCTCGTAATTGACTATTGGGATGGTGCTAAGAATTCTTACATATCATATCCTAGTAACCCTACATTCTCTTATGTGTTCAAAATGAAACATTGGCCTTTGAATAATGATAAGGACCTTATGCAAATGTTTAGTAGGTTATCTAACGAAAAGTGCATTCATATATGGATAGGAGAGGTAACAAAACCCTCTGAGCTAGTCAATTCTGCTATGAGATTGTATTCCTCCAAATTTCGGGAAACTACTAACAATGATGCCAACAGCGAATCATCAGCTGCTAAGTTGACACCTAGAAGAAGTGTTAGGTTGAATCCAAATGCCGGAAGTCCACCATTAAGTCCTCCAATAATTCAAAGTCCTCAAGAACCTTCATTGGCACAACTTACAGAACCTCGTCCTTCACAAATTGATGACCTTTGGAAAGACATCCAAATATATCCTATTCCATCACCCAATGTTGCAGAGAGAGGAAGGGGAAGGGGTGGAGGGAGGAGTAGAGGGAGTGGAAGGGGCAGGGTTGCAGGGAGGAGTAAAAGGAGTGGAAGGGGCGGGTGTGCAGGGAGAGGTAGGGGGTTGGATAGTTGGTTCAACTGCTCCTCAAATGATTCACAACCTTTTGTAACCCAATCAGAAAGACAATTAGAAACACAACCACAGATTTCTGAACCAATTAAATTTCCTAAGAACTACAAGGCAGTGAACAAGAAGATGCCAATCACCACAGCTAGAAGGAAGGGGTTGTTTGTGCCTAAAAAGAACAGTGACACATCAGTTGATGACAGTGGACATGACAGCACTCCTAGGAGAACTTTATCATTGATGGTGACTGATGCAGTAAATTTGGATGATGATGATGTTGTACATGGGTATGGTTCAAATGGAAATGGTTCACAGGGGGATGTTTCAGATGAGGAAGATTCAACTGAAGATGACAGCTTTAACCCTACAAGTGCACTTGATGATTCTGATGACAGTGATGAGACTGTGGTTTCTGAGCATGATGATGATGATGAGTATGGTCCACTGACAGTGCATGACAACTTTGATCCTTATGAAGGACCTCAGTGGGAGGAGATGCTAGGAGGGGAAGAAGACACTAACTACTTCACAAAATTGTATGAGAATGGTGAGTTGTACACTAACCAAGACTTTGGAAAGATTGAGCTTAAAAGTTGGCAGCTTTTCACTGACAAACAACATCTGAGAGATGTTGTAAGAGATTATTGCATTCAGTCTGGTTTCTCTATCAATGTAGAGAATGCAAGCAACAAAAGATATACTGTATATTGTGCTGCACTCAACTGTGCATGGAGGTTACATGCTTCTAGGCTGCCAGATGGTCATACTTGGGCTATAAAGTCTATCCAACATTCTAAGCACACTTGTGCAAGTCTGGAAACCAAAAACTCTATGGTGACTGCAAAATAGGCTGCTCGAGTGTTGCTTGAAGATATTAGGGCTAATAATGACATACCTGCAAAGTCGTTGAATGAGCTACTATGGTCTAGGTATGGGGTGCAAATGACTAAGAGCACATTTTACAGAATGAGGAGCCTAGCTTTGCATGAGATCCATGGTGGTTTTGATCGAGTCTTATAGCCATCTACCTAAGTCTTTGTGAAGTTATTAGGATGACAAATACTTCCTCATCTGCAAATTGTGCTTGGTATCCTTCAACTCATCCAGAGAGGCCATTAGCATTCAAGAGCATTTTCATATCATTCAAAGCTTGTGTAGATGGTATATTAGGCTGTTTGTAGGAGCTTAATAGGAGTTGATGGATGTCATCTAAAGGGTAACTATGGGGGTATAATGCTTTCGCAATAGCTATGGATGGAAACAATGAGTTGTTTCCTTTTGCATGGGCAATTGTAGGCTGCTTGAAGACATCGACAGTTGGATGTTTTTCATATGGCATTTGAAAAACTTGCTCATGGATCTTGGCGGGGAGATGAATGGTGCTTCATTTCTGATAGGCAAAAGGTATGTGCTTACTTCTTGTGTTATTTTAACCTTAAGATAAAATGATTTCTAACTTGCTTTATCTTATATACGGGGAATTGATGCTTTGCTCTTAACTAATTATGGCCGAAAGCGGGCGGAAGGTACTGCACCAAGCATTTGTGTGAAAACCGGAAGAAGGCTTTTCCAGGTCCCTTAATGTTCAGTCTATTCTGGAAAGCATGTGGAGCAACATCACAGTTCACATTCAGAAAGGCCATGGAAGGACTACAGAAAGTGAATCGCACATCACTCATTTGGCTTTCAAATTTGGGGATGGAGAGTTTGAGATTATTGATGGAAAGTCAAGTCTTGCTGTCAGCTTGAACCAGCACACTTGTAAGTGCAACCTATGGCAAATCACTGGAATCCCTTGTAAACATGGCATGAGGGATATATTAAGTATTGGGATGGATCCTATCAAGTTTGTGGATAGCTGGTACACTTTGTTAAGCTTTACAAGTTAGCTTATGGAAGCAACATCAATCCAGTCCCTGATGTTGATCAATGGCCTGAGATAGATCTTCCACCACTGCAACCACCACAAATGAAGAGAGCTGCAGGCAGACCTTGTAGAAACAGAAAAAGGGGATCAGAAGAGGAAAGAACGGGGAAGAGGAGTAAGACAATTCAGTGTGGCAACTGCAAAGAGTTTGGGCACAATACATTAACTTGTAAGGGTGGAAAAACAGCAAAGCAGAAGAAGGCTACACAAGGAAGCAAAAGCAAAGGAAAAAGTAAGACAACAAACAACCATGCTTCAACATCACAACCATCACACCCCAAAAACAAGAGCAACATGGGTGTTTCCTTCTCTACTGTACCAGGGGTGTTTGCCTCACAACCTGTGCCAAGGAAGACAAAGACACTTGCTAGTGTGTATTCATCACAGCCTTAGTTGATATTTGTGTTCTAAATGTTGATTTTGGCATTTTATGACTTGTGTCCTTGACTTTAAACCTGATATGGATTTTTTAGCAGACTAATTATTTAGAAAATGAGGAGAATAGAACTTTACATCTCCCCACAAATTAATAAATCAATTCCAGCTTGGTATACTGGTTAAAATTCTCTCCATGGTATTTTAGTTTTCTTTGCACATATGGTAGTTTGGGTGCAGTGGCTTTCCATATGCCAACTGGAGAAGAAAGGGGGAGTGTATACAGCAGTGATAATGAGCTTAATAATTTTTTGTTTGACATGGTTGACTAGTTGTGAGCTTATGTGTCTATCTTTTGTGGCTTTTATATCATGAACATAGGTAGGAAAAGCACACTTTTCTATGGTTTGCTGGACTACGTTGGTGTGCCATGGCATGTTCTCAAGTGTTCTTTTTATCATAGAAAATCAATCTAGATAGCTAAATAATGTACTACTCCTAGGTGTAGTAAAAATTAGGAGGAAAAGCATTAAAAGCTTGCTTTTGCCTTAAGTAACAAGTCCAAACATTGATTGTTCATGCGTATATACTACTAGATTAACAAGTCCAAACATTTCATTAATTCATTCTTTTTATGATCTAGACAGCTTAACATGAAATTAAAGTTTAACATAAGTATTAGAATTAAACATGAAATTAAACTTTAAGCCACATTAATGCTACATTTGGGTAAATTAGAAAAGTTGAGGCCTAGCAATGGGAAAAAAAAAAAGTTAAATCTACCATTGAGAATTCTTAAAAATAGGAGCCTACCATTGGGAATTTCCCTTTAACTTTTATACTGTTTATATGTTATTTTTTGATCGATCACTTAACTTTAAAATATAAAATTCAAAAATTAACAGGTGAGTTGTTGCATTCACTTCAATTCTTAATGTATATTTTGACGCTTTTAATAGAAAATTAAAAATATTGACGAATTGTGTGTTCACAAGCGTGAAAATCAAATTGTAAAGATAATTACATAATGTTGGAAGTATATATACAAAGCTCATTATGTCCACAATGTAAAGATTAGAAAATGGTGGAAGTATATATATATATATACGAAGCTCATTATGTCCACAATGTAAAGATTAGAAAATGGTGGAAGTATATATAAGAAGCTCATTATGTCCACAATGAGATTTTATATACTTCAGAGATACATCATGGTCTTCGGATTTTTGTTTAAAAAGGAGACGAAGGACAGTGAGAAAGCAAAGAAAAAAAAAGGAGGGTATTCATTCTTTTCACCTATATTTTCATGAAATTACCAAAAGTGAACTTAATCGAACTTATCATAACTTAACTTAACTTATCTAAACTTAAAATAACTAGTTTGAACTTATTAAACTTGAAATTGTTCAAAGGTGAAGAAAACTCACCCTAATTAAAAGGAAAAAAAGAGCCCTTCAAGAAAGAAAAACTCGGATTTTTTTTTGCTACAATAAGGCTACGAAAAACCCGAACCTCCCGAAAGGAAAACTCTCACCACCCCCCACCCCCAAAAAGCGAGCGATGCATAGCAGCCCTAGGGGCTGGGGGTTTGGCAATTGCCGATTCTTGGTGACTGGTGGTGAAGAGCCCCTTCCCCTTCTTGTTCTTTGTTCCTTGACTTGTCAAGTTTTTGAGCGCACCACCGCAAGTTGGCCAAATTAGTCGTTTACTTTATCACATTGTCGATTCCACTGATCCACATAAATCTAAGTTCCCGTCCACTTCGTGGCTTCAATGATGAAACGCTTCGGGTTAACCTCAACTCTTGAGATTAAAAAAAAGTTTTGAGGGTTTCGGGTCAGGAAAACCATGAAGGAAAGTTTGGCTCTTAAGTGCGAGGTTTATGTCGTGGAGAAGATGGCAACCTTGAAGATTATTGAGGCATTGATGGCTTTGGTGGTTAAGTCTCAATACCTCAGTTCTTCCTTAAGGAAAGATCTGGGAAATCTGATCAATAGAATTCACTCCTGAAGTTAGCCATACCTTGGTAGATGCAACTTTAGGGGTTCGAGTGGTGGAGAAGCCGCGAGGAGGTTCATAATTTCTTTAAGAAATTATATTTGTTGTGATTCAATCTTCTATTCTATAATAGGGATTGTAAATTTGGATCTTCGGATCCACGTTTTGGGTGATGAATCAAAACAATTCAATTCACCCGAAGTTCATGTGATGACGTTTAGAAAATTAAATTTTTTTTTGACAATATCAATAGAAAATAAAAATATAAACGATCAAAATTGTGTGTCCACAAGCGTGAAAATCAAATTGTAAAGATCAGAAAATGGTGGAAGTATATATAAGAAGCTTATTATGCCCACAATGAGATTCTATCGATTTCAGAGATACATTATGGTCTTCCGATTATTTTTTTAACAAGGAGACGAAGGAGAGTGAGAAATCAAAGAAAAAGAAAGGAGGGCCTCCGTTCCTTTCCCCTAAATTTTCATGAAATTATCAGAACTGAACTTAATAGAACTTATCAGAATTTTAGAGCCCTTCAAGAAAAATGACTCGGATTTTTTTTGCTACAATAAGGCTACGAAAACCAAACTTCCCGCGAAAGGAAAACTCCCCCGGCTCCCCCCGCCCAAAAAAACACGCGAGCGACGCATAGCATCCCTAGGGGTAGGGGGATCGGCAGCCGCCAGTGACTGGTGCCTGTTGATCCCCTTCCCCTTCTTGTTATTAATTCTTTATCTAGATTTTGAGCCGGCCACCGTAAGTTGGTCGGAAAAGTCGTTTACTCTATTCACGTTGTCAATTCCACTGAGTTACATAAATCTTAGTTCCCGTCCATTTCGTGGCTTCAGTGACGAAACCCTCCGGGTCAACCTTAACCCTCGAGATTACAAGAAACATTTTGGGGGTTTCGGGTCAGGAAAACCTTTAAGGAAAGTCTGGATCTTAAGCGCGAGGTCTATGGCGCGGAGAAGATGGCGAGGATGAAGATTATTGAGGCGTTGATGGCTTTGGTGGTTAAGTCTTAACACCTCAGTTCTTCCTTAAGTTGGATAAGTAAACGGGTATACGTCGAAGGGCATTTTCTTGTGGAAAAGGTGGTTCTTTCTTTAGTTTGCGTTATTATGTTTTTGTTTTAGCATGAGTTTAGTTTTAACCAGTCCTAATTTTCCTTGCTATTTTGTCTATAGTTGTACTTGGGCGTTTTTAAGTATTGGAAGCAATAGGTGGGAAATAAATAGACCAGGTTCCTTATGATAAGGAAAGATCTAGGAAATCAGGTCAATAGAACTCGCTCCTAGAGTTATCCATATCTAGCTTGGTAGATGCAACTTTAGGGGTTTAAGTGGTGGAGAAGCCGAGAGGAGGTTCAACAATTTCTTTTAGAAATTATCTTTGTTTTGATTCAATCTTTTATAACAGTGATTGCAAATTTAGATCATCTGATCCAAGTTCTGGGTGATGAATTAAAACAATTCAATTCACCCCAAGTTCATGTGATAATGTTAGGAGTTATCATACATAAAAATGTATCTTGTGTGAGACCCTCTAATTTGATTTGGGACAAGTTTCAACCTCCACTCATTTTGAGTTTTCGCCTTATGAGGAGAAACTCAAAACACCCTATGAGCAGGGTTTGAAGTAGAGACGGCAATGCGTCCTGGACCCGACCCAGACCCAGACCCGCCAGGACCCGACCCATTTATAAGGGTCTGGGTCAAGACTTTTTAGACCCAACTGGTCCGGGTCGGGTCTGGGACCCATAGATCTTGGGTCGGGCCCGGGTCCACATATGCCAGGCCCACACCCGACCCACAGACCTATTTACATATTTAAAAAAACTCATATACTCTAAGGTATTATAAGTTGTGATTTTGTGAACTCGTTAGTGTTGTAGTTCTATCTAAGACTTGTAAGTCTTAACATTTTAAAAATTTATGAGTTATTTTTAAAAATTTTGTTTAGATAATGTTTTACCCATGGATGCAGAACATATATATATTAAGGCGAAAAAATAGATTCAAAAATGTGATGAAAACTAAAAACTAAGAAGAAACCATTTAGGACCCAGTTAGGACCCGTGGACCCACTAAACCCAGCGGATCTGGGTCTGGGTCTGAAAATGTAACACCCCCAAAATCCGTACACGTCTAAACTACGTTGCATCAACTTTGGGAGTGTTACCGCCGCGGTGAAACGCAAGGCTTATTGAAATTAAAACGTTAACAACTCCTTGTTAAGAAAAACTACATTGCAGCGGAAATAAAATGTTTACTTTAAACTACAACTCGGGAATCACCATGGACCCCTTTTATTCAAACCATAAACTATGAATACTAATAATTCTATAAGTTCAACAAAAACACTTAAGAGTTTATAAACCATAAAATATCCCCCGTATGCCCAAACTCATGCAGCATCACCACTCACCAGCATACCTAATCTGCTCCCCATTGAAATATCAATGATTCATCACAGGTCAACAAACATCAGAAATAACAAACAATCAGCTATGCTGAGTACGTACATAATTAGTTAAATAACACATTACACATAAACAGAATAATAATAAACATTCCTAGACATAATACTACAAGAATATTACATTTCATTTTTATAGTTTAATTGGCATCGAACGGGCACCGTCATCTTTCTAGAATCATACGGGCTATTTAATCCTTAATAGACAACTTGGTCTATTAGATGGAATGTAAATACGGTTTCGTTCCGTTCCACATCCATCACCTTAGTATGCATACCCCCAAGATCGTACGGAACCTTCCGCCTACTTGAGTTATCAAAATTTATAAGGACACTACTGTCGTCGCAGTAGGCCTGCGTAGGAGTGTAGAATAAGTCCCACACTCCCCCCATTGTTCATTACTTGTAGGGAATCTGACTACAAGTTTATTGCGAACAATCCTTTTTAGCGATACTCATTCATACAACATTAAGCATATGAATTCTATAACATCATATAAAATCCTTTAGTTTAGGCAACCTCTTATAAATTCTTGCTACAATTATTAATCATAGCATTCCAATCCAACATCTCATAATATGCTTGTGACACGATAGAATTACACATTCCAATAACAATTAA
Source organism: Beta lomatogona (assembly GCA_947646795.1). Lineage (NCBI taxonomy): Eukaryota > Viridiplantae > Streptophyta > Magnoliopsida > Caryophyllales > Amaranthaceae > Beta > Beta lomatogona. The sequence goes on from CANSNZ010001289.1 coordinate 2,786,469, forward strand.
TTCTATTTCACAAGTCATACAACAAGGAAATACATACAGATTTCCAATTGATTTCATGTTACCGAACAATCTCAACAATCATAATCAACCACAGTTCCCTATCATGATTCTAGGTTCCAATATAACAATCTTAACCTAAACATGATACTAATGTAACGAACTGAACTAGTACGCGTACGTACCTTGTATCGGAGAATCTTCGCTGACTACTTAAAATGTTCCGCTTATGAAATTGGGGCCTAATCGAATAATGAAAGTATTTTAGTGCTAAGTCCTTGATAATATTAAATAAAATCAGCTTATCTAACTATATAAAATATGATGTTTTGAATATTAAAATACCCAATCTAGTTGCTTTAAACTTTCTTTACATAAACCTTATTGAACTAGCATATTTAGGGATTAATAATAAGATGTAAATCTGATTTTTATTTGTGAACTTACATTATACTTGCTCATAATAATAAAACTTAAACAACTATGTATATAAGTATATAAAATCAGAATTAAGAAATAAAATTATCATAAGAACTAAAACATAATTATAGATCTGATTTTTATACTTTGTTCCTATACTTTATTTATAATTACACAACTTAATCAATGATACATAAGTATACCTAAATCAGATTTTACAATTAATTTAAAGAAGAAAAGAGAGAATTTTAATTTTTATACCGGACCAACTCGCCGGCGACAACCGCCGGCAACATGAGGAACTCCGGCAGCACCACCACCGCACTCGCAAGACTTGCCTCGCTCGCACAGCACTCGAGCCACTCACGCTCGCACGACCTCGACTCGTCGCAACACACCACGCACAACACCCCACTCGCTCACCGACACCGTCAAGCCACACTCGTACAGCGCAGCACCCTCGACAGCCTGCACACACGCCGCACTTCGACTCGTACCGCACGACCCTCAAATGCTCACACTCGACACACTCACTAGCAGCAGCGACGACTCGTCGCTCGACACAAAGCAGCAAGCCTCGCACCACACTCGACTCGACGCCTCTTAAGGCCGACGAAGAAGACTCAAGGGAGGGGAGGAACAGTACTGCGGGAGAGATGAAGGAGAAGTGACGAGGTAGGAGAAGAGAGGAGAGAGAAAAGTTTGGGGTAAAAGAAAACGACTAGTAAAAGGAATAAGGTTTTATTTTCTTTTTTCCTTTTTGTTATTTATAGCATGGTAAACCTAGGCTCAGAAGGATTTGTTTCCAACTCCAAATCCGATTTCTTATTTTATTTGGAAAATAAAACGAAACCAAACTATAATATAATTAGGTACAACAGTAGGTTATATAGTTAAATTATAACTGTAGGCTTACCCAAACTATATATTTTTTTCTAAATAATATTAAAAACACTTTCAACTTTATTCTTTATACATTCTTATTTATAAAAGAATAACTCCCAAAAAAATACGGAGTATTACAGGCTTCCCCCCTTAAAGGAAGTTTCGTCCCGAAACTTTGAGGTAGCCAGTCTTAACGACGATCTTTTGCACTTCTAAGTCCCAATATTTCACAAGCGTTTTCTAGTTTTTGCAAGTCACATAAGCAATAATACACATAAATAACGAGACTTAAGCAAACTTTAGGGGAAGCGCGAAATTCTATCGCATTCTTCCCCCTTAAAAGAAAAGTTCTTGCCCCGTAACTCGCCTACCTCTTGAAAAAAGCTCATGGTACTTCGGACGCATCGCATCTTCTCGCTTCCCATGTGGCTTCTTCGATGTCGATTTCACCACAACACCTTCACAATTTTGACGTTCTTATTTCTCGTACTACGCACCTTGTGGTCTAAGATTTTGATGGGTTTCTCCTGATAGGACAAGGTTTCGTCTAACTCGACGTTTTCAGGTTCTAGGACATGCGACTCGTCAGGTACGAATTTCCGGAGTTGAGATACATGAAACACGTTGTGGACCCTTTCTAACTCGTTTGGCAATTCTAAGCGATAAGCCGCTTTGCCTACTCATGCCAAAATCTCATATGGTCCTATGAACTTAGGGCTTAGTTTCCCTTTCTTCCCAAATCGCATCACTCCTTTCATTGGAGACACCTTAAGTAGCACTTTTTCACCAACTTGATAATTCTCTTCCCTTCGCTTCGATCCGCATAGGACTTACGCCTGTCTTGTGCAGCCCTAATCTTCTCTTGAATGACTCGCACTTGATCAACAGTCTCTTGAATTATTTCAGGACCTAACACCACAGTCTCACTAATGTCGTTCCAGCACAAAGGACTACGACATTTTCTCTCATACAACGCTTCAAATGGAGCCATTTTGATACTAGCACGATAGTTGTTGTTGTATGAGAACTCTATGAGGTCCAAATGGTCTTCCCATGATCCCTGGTATTCTAAGGCACAAGCTCTTAACATGTCTTCCAAAGTCCGGATGGTTCTTTCCTGTTTGACCGTCCGTATTTGGGTGAAAGGTGGTACTCATCAATAGCTCACTACCAAATGCTTCCTGGACCTTTTTCCAAAAATTCGAAAGGAATCTTGAATCCCTATCAGACACTATACTCGTGAGTACTCCGTGCAATCGAATAACATGCTTAATGTATGCTTTGGCTATGGCTTCCAACTCCACGTGTCTTTCATGGGTATGAACCTTGCAGTTTTTGTCAATCGGTCCACTATCACCCATATTGTGTTATTGCATCCCCGACTCCTAGGTAAGGCTACGACGAAGTCCATGGATATCGAATCCCACTTCCATGTTGGAATGTCTAGAGGTTGGAATTTGCCTTGAGGTCTCTTGTGTTCACTCTTAACCTTCTGACACGTCAGGCAATTGGAAACAAACTCGGCTACTGCCCTATTCATTCCAGGCCACCAAAACATCTTTTTGACGTCCTTATATAACTTATCCCCCACGGGTGGACGGAATAATTCGTATTATGGCCTTCACTGTACACACCACCGACCCTTGTAGCGTATAATCCCATCCTCATGGATTTCAAACCCTTCTGCTTTTCCCTCCTTAAGTTTTGCTTTGACTCGCTCAAGTTTCACATCCCCGGGCTTACCCTCCCTTATTTCATCTAGGAAGTTGGGCTGGATGGTTAGGGCACTCAATAACTTTTCCACTTCCCCTTCATGAACCACTTCAATCTGGAGTTTAGAAAATTCTTCACAAAGTTTGTCGACAACTACCAAGGAGTTCAAACTATGGCTAGACTTACGACTCAATGCATCAGCAACAACGTTTGCTTTTGTAACACCCCAGAGTTTCAAAGCGGAAAAGAAAGATATAATAATAGTATTAATAGGACGATGGCGGAAACATCGTCTTCTGGGAATGTCACTACTACAAGAATAGTGTTTAAATAACTAAGTGATAAAAACAAACATAAGTAAGTACTATAAGTAAATTAATTACTTAGATTAAAATCGAAATGAGAAAACTATCTCAAACTAAAGAGAAGTCTAGAACTAAAACCCCTAATAGATTATTTCTCGCATCTCAACCCGAGCCCAAAATCAAAGAAAATCCCCATCAACAAAACCCGCAAAATATACAACAAATATCCACAATCGGTGGGGAGTAACTAGCGGTTCTCCCCGAACAAAAGAAATCAAAGCATGATTCGGACATAGATTAATAAGAAAGGAAAGCATAAAGTCAAGTCAACTACAATATGCATCCACTTCCATATAACTCACAAATAACGCAAATGAATAATAAATAGCAAGTGAGTTGGATAAAAATAAATAAATCATCTCAAGAGTACTTTTATAAAAATAAAATATAGGTAAAACAAGTTATTGAGTCAGAAACCGAACGCTAGTGAATCGCAATTCACTTCCTAAGGTTTGTCAGATCGCAATCTCCAGGTCAGTCTATGGGCTTACGTTCCCCACTGCCTGTGTCTAAGAATGGCCAAACTCCCGATGCAGGGTAGAACACGCGAGAACTCCCCGACCTCTCGGACGACAACAATTAACCCGGGTGTACCCCTAGTTCGCAAACCGGGTGGTTGGCATGTTCTTCACTAGGGGACTACATCTATCCCACCGGATGTTCTTATCTAAAAAAAAATCATAAACATCATCAAAGTATCATTCATCTCAAAAATATTCGTCAAAAGGGATGCCACCCGGCCTTATACCCATGATTCATCAAAAGTATTTTTTCAAAAATCTTCAAAGTAGTAACTTACAAATTTACAAAAAATATCTCCAACCACAATACTTTAAACATCACTAAGCATCAACAATGATAGTGAAATAGTTTTTACAGCACTAACAACATTAATAAAAAATGCATCACCAATTAACTCCAAGGCTTATTAAATAAATGAATAGTACACAATTAATCATTTTTACACAAATCAAACATATACATAATGATACCAATAATACTTACAGCAACCTACTAAACACCAGCATCCAAGAACATAAAAGATCACAAATTATTTCTGATTAACAAGCCCTCAAATAATTTAAAAGAGTATCCTCAATTTCACAACAAAAACCCAATAATAATTATTAAACTAATAAGTTCAAGCAGTAAAATCACACAAAAAATATCATATGACCCTAATGGCTCTACTGACATGGTACAAATTTTATTTATAATTTTCAGACTCCAAAAGTAATTGTAAAAGTTAATATACAGATTACTCAATAAAGCCAATATAATAACTAATAATATAAATAAACGCCCAAAAATTACCAAAAATTTACACAACATGCATAAACTCAAGGAAATACATATTATCCGAGGAAATAAATTTTTCGGACTCCAGAAATAATTTTCATGATTTATATACTGACATAAACGAAATTGCAAAAACAGATATATCAATTAAATAAACCAGTACACAGTAGGTAAAAATTATTCTAAGGCATGGAATACATACTACGCATACAACATGATCTAAGAAAAATAATTTCAGCAGTTTTAACATCCGTTTAATAATTATTATGCAATTTAGCCAAAAACGCACAAAACACCAATCAAATCAAATAAATACCAAAAATCATACGAAAATTATTTTTCTCTTTACATTAATCACACAGCATGCATCAAGTATATTCATGTCAAATTTCGTCAATAATTCCTAGCGTAATAATCTAATACTGAATAATACTCTAATCACTATGGTTCTAAGATAACTACTAGTTACCTGGAACGTCGGGAGGAGAGATGAGTCTAAAGAGATAGTTAAGAGCTATGCATACAATCCAATTCCTCTTCTAACCCCAAGGCACAACGAACGAGAATTGAAGCAACCAGTCACTAGGCATTTTCTTCTTGAACGTTGATAAATCTCATGTCACACTGCTCTGTTCCGACCATGATTACCGGTGATCAAAAGCTCATATTCTAAATCGCTTCGGTCAGAGTGTAGAACAAGATGTTATAAACGTTTTGTCCAAATTTGAAGACGATCCAACGGTTAGATCTCCGGCTACGGTTATTTTCGTGAAGGTGTGACAGGAAAAACCGGGTTGAACCTTTCTATTCTTTTCCTCTTCCTTTTCTCTCTTTCTTTTCTTAAAAACGGTGAGGGTTAAATGCAAATGATGCTGAACTTCTTTTAATAAAAATCAGAATTTTATGACAAGGAAAAATGAAGGGTTTAGGAGAAATGATTAGGGGGGTTATGGGGGTTACGATCTACCAAGAGTCACCAATTAAAAGAAATGAAATAAAAGAGGAGAAACTTCTTCCTTCTCCCTCCCCATAGCCGGCTGTCCAAGCCCAAGTACACCAAGAAGATTTCGACCCAAGTCATCAAAGGTCCATGCATCAGAAGTCCGTCACACGATAAATCGATAAATTCCTAAATCGCGCCTAAACTTTGAAAATACTTAATAATGAAAATAACTCTAATAAATTATATTATAAATATCAATATAATAAACACATTAACACACCACATGCGATGCAACATTTCATCACCCAAGTCGGTCCAACAACGTTACAAAAACGCTACGCGACAAAACAGCATCCTAAACGCCTAAACAAATAACGAAATTAATATAACCTTTAAAATAAATAACTAACAACTTAAAATAAATATATATATAAATATATATACACATTTTCACAACACGTTCCAAAATAATCTAAATAATAAATTATTTATTTTTTTACGAAAAATATCATTTTAATGTAAACAAACACCAAAGATAAAGAGTGAAAATTACGGGGTGTTACAATCACTCCCCCTCAAAAGAGTTTCGTCCTCGAAACTTCAAAACAACCAAGAGACAAAACAAAATACTCTAGATAAAGAACATTAAGAAAACAGAAATAGATGGATTTTAGTTAACTAAACAACTTTGCAGGTATACAATTTGACAACTCAAATAATATATATTTTATTTTGGAAGACCAAAAGAGTTGTACTGTAAAGAAGTACGGTAACAACCATTATTTTATAAAATGTGAAAGAACCAAAGACAAGTATTAGAAAGTTTAAGGTAAAAACTTTTGCACAATAAACCATAGGTAATTTTGTAAAAGAAGCAGGAATAAATATTTACGTAAAATTATAAAAGAATAAATCCAACCATACATAAATATTTTTAGAAAAGAAACGAAGAAGAAAAAGTTCGTAAATAGATAGTCAAACCAATTTAAATAGAGGTAACCACACGGGTTTATACTCCACTTAAAGAGATAAGAACACTTTAATAAAGAGTAGCTAGCTGCTTTATTAAAATAGCACTTACGAACACAAGTCATGACATATGTTATAAGAGCGTACGCCTCCTAAACATATATATGAAAATTAAAGTTCGCAAAAGAAATTGAAAACTTTAAAATAAATTTCACAACGACGAAACACTAATAATAAATAGGCGATAAAGTAATAAATTATTAACAACAATTATAAAATTTGCTAAGTCGACACAAATGTGCATGGAACCACCCATTGCAACCTAGTATCAACAAAACAATATTTGAATGCCTACTTATCAAATCGACATTAGAGTTTACTAGAATCACCCAATATAAACTTAATGTCAATACAAAAAGGAAATTAAATCAAAACAGATAAAATGCGTCAACTTATCAAATTGACATACAAGTCAAAGGAATCACCCATTATGACTCAATATCAACTCAAACAAGTTTAAAATTTAGACTTATCAAATTGACATACAAGTCAAAGGAATCACCCATTATGACTTGATATCAACTCAAACAAGTTTAAAATTTAGACCGAGTATATAAATTTCATTTTCAAAGAAAATAAAACAGATCAGTCAAAATCAGAGAATTAAATAAGAAGTAATGAAAACAACCAAAAAATTTCTATGAAATGAGAAAGCACTAAATATTTAAACAAGAAACAACAAATAGTAAACGAGATCCTTTCACGTATTTGAGTTCGAAAAATAATGCTAATAAGAAAAATAAGTAAAGTAAAAGCTGTTGAATACCATCCTTTAAAACAAAAATAGTTTGCGTCAACATTTCAATCTAACACCAAGACAACTCATTAAAGTACTTTCATTTTCAAAGACTACAAAACTTATTACCATAATTAAAACCTAAACAAGGATTAGCATGAAAAATAAAAATATCAGAAGAAAAATATTTATATATATAGATGGTCAAAGACGGTAAGAGAATTTGAAGAATATCTTGAAAGACAATTTCAAAACCCCTTTCTTTTTCCAAACCATTATAAAACAATTGAAATTAAACATTTTTCAAAAGAGTATGTCAAAATATTAAAAATAGGAAAATTTGAAAGTCAGAAAGTAACTCTAATATAGGTATGAAATTTATTAAGTTCAAATATCTAAAATATAATTTGAAATATAAATTCAAACTAGAAAGTTTTGTAAATAATAAAACAGATACGTAGTATTCATATAAAAAGAACACTTAATTGAAAAAGAACAGAAAATATATATCGTGGTACATAATAACATATACTATCAAGCAACCATCAAATAAAATAAATGCAATGCAACACACATGATTATATTAAAAAAAAAATTAAAGCTTATTTATAAATCGCAAAACACAAAACAAATTAAACACACAACTAAACCGGGAAGGCTATAAATTACTTCGCTTTCGCTGCGCACTCTGATAAAAGAGAAAATAAATTACATGTAAGAGGCCCTGCAAATAAGATTAGCAAACTTGGTAGACTAATTCCACCAATAATACAAATAACTATACATATAACATATGCTCCATAAGCATGAGAGCACATCACATTCCCATAAGGCTTCCCTTGACTTACTCTACCCATCACACTCTCATTATAGTGAAACAACTAAACTTAATTCTAAACAAATTTTATATCCTATGGCTAACTAATAATTCTAAAGAATCATTAGCAACTCTTTTTCAGAGTTTAGGAGCGTTTTGCTCTGATACCAACTGTAACACCCCAGAATTTCAAAGCGGAAAAGAAAGATATAATAATAGTATTAATAGGACGATGGCGGAAACATCGTCTTCTGGGAATGTCACTACTACAAGAATAGTGTTTAAATAACTAAGTGATAAAAACAAACATAAGTAAGTACTATAAGTAAATTAATTACTTAGATTAAAATCGAAATGAGAAAACTATCTCAAACTAAAGAGAAGTCTAGAACTAAAACCCCTAATAGATTATTTCTCGCATCTCAACCCAAGCCCAAAATCAAAGAAAATCCCCATCAACAAAACCTCGCAAAATATACAACAAATATCCACAATCGGTGGGGAGTAACTAGCGAGTTCTCCCGAACAAAAGAAATCAAAGCATGATTCAGACATAGATTAATAAGAAAGGAAAGCATAAAGTCAAGTCAACTACAATATGCATCCACTTCCATATAACTCACAAATAACGCAAATGAATAATAAATAGCAAGTGAGTTGGATAAAAATAAATAAATCATCTCAAGAGTACTTTTATAAAAATAAAATATAGGTAAAACAAGTTATTGAGTCAGAAACCGAACGCTAGTGAATCGCAATTCACTTCCTAAGGTTTGTCAGATCGCAATCTCCAGGTCAGTCTATGGGCTTACGTTCCCCACTGCATGTGTCTAAGAATGGCCAAACTCACGATGCAGGGTAGAACACGCAGAACTCCCTGACCTCTCGGACGACAACAATTAACCCAGGTGTACCCCTAGTTCGCAAACCAGGTGGTTGGCATGTTCTTCACCGGGGACTACATCTATCCCACCGGATGTTCTTATCTAAAAAAAAATCATAAATATCATCAAAGTATCATTCATCTCAAAAATATTCGTCAAAAGGGATGCCACCCGGCCTTATACCCATGATTCATCAAAAGTATTTTTTCAAAAATCTTCAAAGTAGTAACTTACAAATTTACAACAAATATCTCCAACCACAATACTTTAAACATCACTAAGCATCAACAATGATAGTGAAATAGTTTTTACAGCACTAACAACATCAATAAAAAATGCATCACCAATTAACTCCAAGGCTTATTAAATAAATGAATAGTACACAATTAATCATTTTTACACAAATCAAACATAAACATAATGATACCAATAATACATACAGCAACCTACTAAACACCAGCATCCAAGAACATAAAAGATCACAAATTATTTCTGATTAACAAGCCCTCAAATAATTTAAAAGAGTATCCTCAATTTCACAACAAAAACCCAATAATAATTATTAAACTAATAAGTTCAAGCAGTAAAATCACACAAAAAATATCATATGACCCTAATGGCTCTACTGACATGGTACAAATTTTATTTATAATTTTCAGACTCCAAAAGTAATTGTAAAAGTTAATATACAGATTACTCCATAAAGCCAATATAATAACTAAAAATATAAATAAACGCCCAAAAATTACCAAAAATTTACACAACATGCATAAACTCAGGGAAATACATATTATACGAGGAAATGAATTTTTGGCTTCAAGAAATAATTTTCATGATTTATATACTGACAGAAACAAAATTGCAAAAACAGATATATCAATTAAATAAACCAGTAAACAGTAGGCAAAAATTATTCTAAGGCATGGAATACATACTACGCATACAACATGATCTAAGAAAAATAATTTCAGCAGTTTTAACATCCGTTTAATAATTATTATGCAATTTAGCCAAAAACGCACAAAACACCAATCAAATCAAATAAATACCAAAAATCATACGAAAATTATTTTTCTCTTTACATTAATCACACAGCATGCATCAAGTATATTCATGTCATATTTCGTCAATAATTTCATTCAAAAAATTATTTTAAATAATTCCTAGCGTAATAATCTAATGCTGAATAATACTCTAATCACTATGGTTCTAAGATAACTACTAGTTACCTGGAACGTCGGGAGGAGAGATGAGTCTAAAGAGATAGTTATGAGCTACGCATACAATCCAATTCCTCTTCTAACCCCAAGGCACAACGAACGAGAATTGAAGCAACCAGTCACTAGGCATTTTCTTCTTGAACGTTGATAAATCTCATGTCACACTGCTCTGTTCCGACCATGATTACCGGTGATCAAAACCTTAGATTCTAAATCGCTTTGGTCAGAATGTAGAACAAGATGTTATAAACGTTCTGTCCAAATTTGAAGACGATCCAACGGTTAGATCTCCAGCTACGGTTATTTTCGTGAAGGTGTGACAGGAAAAACCGGGTTGAACCTTTCTATTCTTTTCCTCTTCCTTTTCTCTCTTTCTTTTCTTGAAAACGGTGAGGGTTAAATGCAAATGATGCTGAACTTCTTTTAATAAAAATCAGAATTTTATGGCAAGGAAAAATGAAGGGTTTAGGAGAAATTATTAGGGGGGTTAGTGGGGGGTTACAATCTACCAAGAGTCACCAATTAAAAGAAATGAAATAAAAGAGGAGAAACTTCTTCCTTCTCCCTCCCCATAGCTGGCTGTCCAAGCCCAAGTACCCCAAGAAGATTTCGGCCCAAGTCATCAAAGGTCCATGCATCAGAAGTCCGTCACGCGATAAATCGATAAATTCCTAAATCGCGCCTAAACTTTGAAAATACTTAATAATGAAAATAACTCTAATAAATTATATTATAAATATAAATATAATAAACACATTAACACGCTACATGCGATGCAACATTTCATCACCCAAGTCGGTCCAACAACGTTACAAAAACGCTACGCGATAAAACAGCATCCTAAACGCCTAAACAAATAACGAAATTAATATAACCTTTAAAATAAATAACTAACAACTTAAAATAAATATATATATATAAATATATATATACACATTTTCACAACACGTTCCAAAATAATCTAAATAATAAATTATTTATTTTTTTACGAAAAATATCATTTTAATGTAAACAAACACAAAAAATAAAGAGTGAAAATTACGGGGTGTTACAGCTTTACCCTCATGGTATTGAATGTCTAAGTCATAGTCCTTAATGAGCTCTAATCATCTACGTTGTCGCATATTAAGGTCTTTTTGGGTGAAGATGTATTTGAGGCTTTTGTGATCAGTGAAAATTCGACAAGTCACCCCGTAAAGGTAATGTCTCCAGATTTTTAAGGCAAAGACAATTGCGGCCAACTCTAGGTTATGTGTTGGGTAATAAACTTCATATGGTTTCAGTTGACGGGATGCATAAGCTATAACCTTTCCATTTTGCATAAGAACACAACCCAACCCATTTTTTGACGCATCACTATAGACATCATACCCCTCATCCCCGTTAGGCAAGGCTAGCACAAGTGCTGAGGTTAGTCTCTCTTTTAGTGTTTGAAAGGCTTTCTCACTGTCTTCAGTCCAATTGAACTTGCAGTCTTTCTTCATTAAGTTAGTCATGGGTTTTGCTATCTTCGAAAAGTCATTCACAAACCTCCTATAATAACCAGCTAAACCCAAGAAACTCCTTATATTTGTGACATTCTTCTGTGTAGGCCATTCACTCACAGCTTTTATCTTTGCAGGATCAACAGACACACCCTCCTTAGAGACGAAATGACCCAGAAATGACACTTTTTCTAACCAAAATTCACACTTAGAAAACTTTGCATACAGTTGGTTCTCCCTAAGTGTCCGTAAAATAAGCCTCAAATGACCCTCATGTTCTTCCTTGCTCCTTGAATAGATCAATATATCGTCAATGAACACGACTACAAATTTATCGAGGTAGGGTCGAAAAATCCTATTCATGAGGTCCATGAAAACAGCAGGTGCATTGGTTAACCCAAAAGGCATGACGGTAAACTGATAATGTCCATACCTAGTCCTAAAGGCAGTTTTAGGTATATCATGATCAGCAATCCTTAGTTGATGGTAACCAGACCTTAGATCTTTTTCGGAGAACATCCCTGCACCCTGAAGTTGGTCAAACAAGTCATCTATCCTAGGTAATGGATATTTGTTTTTCACATTGACATTGTTCAACTCATGGTAGTCTATACACAACCTCAAACTATTATCCTTGTTCTTCACAAAAAAGACAGGGGCTCCCCATGGTGACATACTAAGATCTAATGTACCCCTTTTCTAGTAGTTCTTCCAACAGGTTTTTCAACTCGTTCATTTCTGCTGGAGCCATTCGGTATGGGGCTTTTGAGATAGGTCCAGTTCCAGGTACTAAGTCAACAGTGAACTCTACATCTCTCCTTGGCGGCATACCAGGTATTTCTTCAGGAAAAACATCCTGGAATTCTCTGACTATAGGCACATTTTCAGGTTTCAATGGATCATCCTCAACCCTTCTCATAGAACACATAAATAGAGGCCAACCCTCCCAAAGAAACTTTGGAAAGGGACCCAACAACAACAACACTCTACACAATAACAATAATCGCAACATTAACACCAACAACCGTAGACCTGAGCGGGTGTACAGGTGTAAGAAGTGCCCAAACAACCATCCTGAGATGGATTGCAAGGGTAACAAGGTGGAGTGTCGTGAATGTGGGAAAATGGGCCATAGAGCGTACGAGTGCTACTCAATGAATAAGGTTAACCCCAATGGTCAGAAGAAAGGGAACTATGGAGACAAGCCTAGGAATGGGAATGGGAATGGTGGAAATGCATACAATGGGTCAGGAAACTCTAATTACTCCAAACCACCAACTAATGCAAATAATCAGGCCCCAACCGGGAACCATGTGACCAGCAACAATGATAATAAGGGCAAAGGGAAGCTGTATATGATGACAGCTAGTCAAGAGGAAGCTCGTAGAGATGTTGTCACTGGTATTTTCTCTATCAACTCAATTCTTGTTAAAGTATTGTTCGATTCTGGAGCATCTTTGTCTTTTATTGCCCATACAACTGTTAGAACTATAGCACTGGTTGAGTCCGAGTCAATTTCTATGCCTATAGTCATTCCGTCCGGGGATACTGTTAATTGCTCTAAGAAATTCCTGAATATCTCACTGAAAATAGGGGAGGGCTTCTTTCCTTCCGATCTAATAGAGTTTAACTTATCGAACCTAGACGTCATTTTGGGAATAGATTGGCTTGGAAAGTAAAAGGCTAAGATAGATTGTGATGCACAGAAGGTGGAACTTAGAGATCCTTCGTCCTCATAGATTTCAAACCCTTCTGCTTTTCCCTCCTTAAGTTTTGCTTTGACTCGCTCAAGTTTCACATCCCCAGGCTGACCCTTCCTTATTTCATCTAGGAAGTTGGGCTGGATGCAGGGCCGTCTCATGGAATATGGAGGCCCTGTGCTATTCATTAAAATGGGGCCCTTTATAAAAAATTATAAAGAAGAAATTATAATTTTTTTATTATTATTTATCATAAATCGTTCCTTACATTTTGATAAATGACCAAAACTAAAAAAAAAATCTAGTAGGATATTTTATTTAAACAAAGCCCTCCTTCTAGCATTCTTTGAAGCGAAATCGTCCACCAAATCTTCATAATCAACTTTTTCCAAAATATCGTTCTCTATCGCTATCAAGGCTAGTCCATTAAGTCTTTCTTGTGACATTGTAGAACGCATATAGGACTTCAACAATTTCAACTTTGAAAAACTTCTTTCTGCAGATGCAACAGTAACAGGAATAGTCAACATGATTCTATATGCAATAACTAAATTAGGGAAAAAATCAAGATGTTTTACAAACTTTAACATATCTAAAGGGCCCAAGTCTTCATTGGGCAAGCATTCTTTAATCGTTTGCAACTCGAAATACAATTCGGACCTATCAATATCAGATTGTCCATCTTTTTCCATTGCTTTTTCCAAACCTCTACAATAAGACCTTAGACTCTCATCATCAAAAGAATATAGCTTTTTAGAACTAAACAAGAATCCAAAAATATTTTCATATTCTTGATATTGCTCAAATCTCTTCTTAAGAGAAACAATAGCTTGATCAACAATATATAAGAAATAATTAACTCTGAATGATTCTTCTGGAGATTGGGAAGCAACAGATGAAGTATTAGGTGAATTCTCATCAAAAAAACATTTTCTTCTAATGACACGCTTTTCACGAAAAGTAGGATCAATGTCCATTTCAATTGCAATCTTTTTTGCTATGTCCAAGGCATCATGAAAACCGTTTTCTCTATATCGCTCAAAAAACGAAACCAACCCTTTTATTTTTTCAATAGCAACATCTATAAGCACATCCTTTGATTGTAAATTCTTACTAACCAAATTAACAGCATATAATATGTCAAACCAGATAATAATTGCCATCAAAAATTCAAAATCACTCAACTCATTTGTTGCTAGAGATTGAGCTTCACTTCTTATTTTAGAATCATTATCATCTTCTGCTACTTGAAGTAAAGCTTCTCGTATTTCGAGCATTTGAAACCTTATAGCTCTAACACTATCAATGCGACTCTCCCAACGGGTGGATGACAACGACTTAAGAGTCAATCCTTTTACATTGTCTTTCAAAATTTGCCATCTTTTTGTAGAGCATGCAAATATTGTGTAGATACGTTGTATGATACCAAAAAAATCTCTGGCTTTAACACAAGTATTAGCCATATCACACAATGCTAAGTTAAGACTATGACAACCACAAGGAGTATAAAGGGCCCTGGGATTTATATCTAAAAGTTTTTTTTGTACTCCTTGATGTTTTCCCTTCATATTAGATCCATTGTCATAGCCTTGTCCCCGGACATTATCTATATCAAGATTAAGATCTTTCAACTCATTTTGTAAAACATCAAAAAGTCCTTGACCACTTGTATCATTCACATTCAAAAATCCTAAAAAAGACTCATCGATTATAATAGAACCCGAATCAAAGTCGACATATCTTAATATTAAGGACATTTGTTCTTGGTGACTAATATCAGGAGTGCAATCAAGGATTACGGAGAAATACTTTGCTTGTTTTATTTTCTTAGTGATTTCATATTTAATTGCAGAACCAAGCAAATGTATTATCTCATTTTGAATGTTATGACCAAGATAGTGAATATGTATTTCATCATTGCTAATGCGCCTAACATGTTCATGAACAACTAGATCAAACTCTGCCAGCATTTCAATTAAGCCCAAGAAATTACCATTACTCTTTTGGTATATTTTCTCATTTGAACCACGAAAGGCTAAGTTATGTTTTGCAAGAAATTTTACAACTGAAATTATTCTTACTAAAACCTTTTTCCAATGCTCTTTCTCTTTTTTAATCTGTTTTTGAGTCACTTTGTCAATAGTCTCATTCTTTTGAAGTCTTACACGCAAATCATACCAAGTTGCCATATTCTTAAAATGTTCCATACTTGTCTCATGCTCTTTAAGTCTTGTACTAATATGAGACCAATCACCAAAACCTTCATTAATTAATTGACCTCTTCCATGGCCTTTTTTAAAAATTTTACAGCAAAAACAAAAAACTTTGTCAAGCTCTTTTGAATAAACAAGCCATTCTCTATCACATCTTTCTCCATTTGACAAGATTCTAGTATATAAAGTCAATGAAAATCGCTTAGATAACTTGTCTTTAGGACCTTTTATAATAGACAAGTCTCTTTTGGGTCCCTTTTCTACTAACACTTCGATCATTTTAGAATTAAGAGCATCCCAATTTCGTGGATCGAATACATCTAGGCCAAATTGATTGTCATTACTTTCATCCAAGCCATGATTATTTTCATTCGCAACATTATCATTTTCAATGGGATCATTATTTTCATTCACACCATTATCATTTTTAGCATGATCATCACTTTCATTACCACCAATATCATTATCACTCGGCACATTAGCATCAAAAGAGACATTATCTCTATCTAAAGGCACATTATCATTAGGAATAACACAATTATCATCCAAGGTTACTTCATCATTCACAACCACATTATTATTACTTTGAGTACCTACATGTGATTCTTTCACAACAAACTTATCAAGAGCTCCTCTTTGTGATTGAGTAAGCTCTTCAATTCTCTTTTTCTTTTTACGTTTTTCATAGCCACAATCATATTTCCTAATTTTGG
This sequence comes from Beta lomatogona, assembly GCA_947646795.1. NCBI lineage: Eukaryota > Viridiplantae > Streptophyta > Magnoliopsida > Caryophyllales > Amaranthaceae > Beta > Beta lomatogona. Next base: position 2,802,887 of record CANSNZ010001289.1, read on the forward strand.
GAGGCATGATAGAAATAATTAAATAAAAAGATATGCAATGTATAATAGAAGCAACCCGAATCTAATGATATAAAAACAAAAAGAAAGACAGAAACCACCTGTACTCCAATCTTTTCAATTTCCTCTTTGCAATCTCATTCTTTGGAAAAAGAAAAAAAATCTGGTAGGAGGTTGTACTGCATTTTCGCAAGAAAAACCAAGCAAAGTAATTTCAGATTATATTGCTATTGTTACAGTCTTACAAATTATAGAATACAAGTATAGTGAAAGCAAGTCTTGATCGATTGAGTTGAAAAATTACATTCTTACAAATTACAGTCTTACAAACTACAGATTACAGTCTTACAAATTAGTGTCATATACAGTATATTAAAAAATCAACTAGGGGGAGTTGAAAAAATTGTAAAAAAATTACAGAAAAGTCAATTAGGCAAAACCGCAGAATTGCAAACAAACCAAATCATGAAATCGAAAATCAAATAAGTACTATCATTGCATCAAATAGGCAGAATTGCAGAATTAAAATTATACGAAGTACATATTATAAATTTTAATTTTAAATTATGAAGTTTCAGAATTGCTATAAATCTCTACTAGAAAAATGATATAAAAGAAAGTAAAATTACCTTAAAAGTGAAGACTTTGATAATAAATTAGCCCACAAATTCTTGATTTTTCACCTTCGTACCTCCCACAATCAAAATTCCCGACTTTGTTCTTCCCGTATTGTAATTCACTAATTTGTAAACCAAAGTTTGAATCTTTTTTTTGGATGATAAAAGAAATTGAATTCTTGGATATGAGTTGAGTGTAGTTGAATATGAATCGCAAATAAATAGCAAAAAAAATTATTCCCGTTAGAAATCTTCATTTTTGGTGATGTTCTTGAGGAGAATTGGAAATATGGAAGGAGTAATGAAATTGAGATTTTTGTTTGGCTAAAATTATGGAAATGAGTTGATTTCTTGAATAAGGAGAGTGAATATTAATTTTAATATGGGAAGTTGAATAATTTCATGATTTTTTGGGGATTTTGATTTATGAAGAGGAGAGAGAATTGTGGAGAAGAAGATGGAAAGTTAATCTTCTGTTCTTGCGGGATACCAGACGCAATATTGGATTCCAAATTTTTTTTTTTTTTTCTTTTCTCCTTCCATCTGTCAACAAAATTGGGGCCCCGAATATTTGAGGCCCTGTTCCACAGAACAGGTTGTACCGGTATTGGGCCGGGCCTGGCTGGATGGTTAGGGCACTCAATAACTTTTCTACTTCCCCATCATGAACCACTTCAATCTGTAGTTTAGAAAATTCTTCACAAAGTTTGTCGGCAACTACCAAGGTGTTCAGGCTATGGCTAGACTTACGACTCAATGCATCAGCAACAACATTTGCTTTACCCTCATGGTATTGAATGTCTAAGTTATAGTCCTTAATGAGCTCTAACCATCTGCGCTGTCGCATATTAAGGTCTTTCTGGGTGAAGATGTATTTGAGGCTTTTGTGATCAGTGAAAATTCGACAAGTCACCCCGTAAAGGTAATGTCTCCAGATTTTTGCGGCCAACTCTAGGTCATGTATTGGGTAATTAACTCCATATGGTTTCAGTTGACGGGATGCATAAGCTATGACCTTTCCATTTTGTATAAGAACACTTCCCAACCCATTCTTTGACGCATCACTATAGACATCATACCCCTCATCCCCGTTAGGTAAGGCTAGCACATGTGCTAAGGTTAGTCTCTCTTTGAGTGTTTGAAAGGCTTTCTCACTGTCTTCAGTCCAATTAAACTTGCAGTCTTTCTTCATTAAGTTAGTCATGGGTTTTGCTATCTTCGAAAAGTCTTTAACAAACCTCCTATAATAACCGCCTAAACCCAAGAAACTCCTTATATATGTGACATTCTTTGGTGTAGGCCATTCACTCACAGCTTTTATCTTTGTAGGATCTATAGACACACCCTCCTTAGAGATGAAATGACCCAAAAATGACACTTTTTCTAACCAAAATTCACACTTAGAAAACTTTGCATACAGTTGGTTCTTACTAAGTGTCTGTAAAATAAGCCTCAAATGTCCCTCATGTTCTTCCTTGCTCCTTGAATAGATCAATATATCGTCTATGAACACGACTATAAATTTATCGAGGTAGGGTCGAAAAATCCTATTCATGAGGTCCATGAAAACGGCAGGTGCATTGGTTAACGCAAATGGCATGACAGTAAACTCATAGTGTCTATACCTAGTCCTAAGGGCAGTTTTAGATATATCTTGATCAGTACTCCTTAATTGATGGATCTATTTTGGAGAACATCCCTGCACCCGAAGTTGGTCAAACAAGTCGACTATCCTAGGTAATGGATATTTGTTTTTCACAGTGACATTGTTCAACTCACGGTAGTCTATACACAACCTCAAACTATCATCCTTCTTCTTCAAAAATAAGAGAGGGGCTCCCCATGGTGACATACTAGGTCTAATGTACCCCTTCTCTAGTAGTTCTTCCAACTGGTTTTTCAACTCGTTCATTTCTGCTGGAGCCATTCGGTATGGGGCTTTTGAGATAGGTCTAGTTCCAAGTACTAAGTCAACAGTGAACTCTACATCTCTCCTTGGCGGCATACCAGGTATTTCTTCAGGAAAAACATCCTGGAATTCGTTGACTATAGGCACATCCTCAGGTTTCAATGGATCATCCTCAACCCTTCTCACATAACACATAAATAGAGGCCATCCTTTGTCTATATAACCCTCAATGGATTATTTGCATTAGTTGGTGGTTTGGAGTAATTAGAGTATCCTGACCCATTGTATGCATTTCCACCATTCCCATTCCCATTCCTAGGCTTGTCTCCATAGTTCCCTTTCTTCTGACCGTTGGGTTTAACCTTATTCTTTGAGTAGCACTCATACGCTCTATGCCCCAATTTCCACATTCACGACACTCCACCTTGTTACCCTTGCAATCCCTCCCAGGATGGTTGTTTGGGCTCTTCTAACACCTGTACACCCGCTCAGGTCTGCGGTTGTTGGTGTTATTGTTGCGATTATTGTTATTGTGTTGAGTGTTGTTGTTGTTGGGTCCCTTACCAAAGTTTCTTTGGGAGGGTTGATTGTTCTGGTTCCCATGGTGTTTCTTTTCAAATCTTTGAACCTCGGGGTTTGGATTCTCCTTTCGCTTCTCACCTTGTTTACCTCCTTCCTCTCGTTTCCTTATTGCATATAGGTGGGCAATTTCAAGAGCAAACCTCATCAGCTCAATGAATTTGCGGTAATATTCCTCAACAGACAGGTTCCCTTGCTCTAGCATCTATAAACTCTTGGGCTTTCTGCTTTTTCAGGTATGGTGGGTAATACTTATCCCTCAGGGCTTTCTTAAAAGTTTCCCACCCAAAGTCAGGCTGTTTTAAGAGGTTGTCCTTAGCTTAAATCCACCAAAAGTGGGCACCCCCCTGGAGGTAATAGCTTGCTAAGGGCACAGTCTTGTCATCTGGACAGGTGAGGGTAAAGAAAAGCTTATCAAACTCCCATCCCAGTTTTCCAGTTCCTCTGGCCCCCCTTTCCCATTCAGTACTGGTGGGTTCCTACGGGCAACCTTTTCAGACAAATTCTCATCCCGGTTTATAAATAAAAAAATATCCCCCGTATGCCCAAACTCCTGTAGCATCACCAGCATACCTAATCTACTCCCCATTGAAATATCAATGGTTCATCACAGGTCAACAAACATCACAGGTCAACAAACAATCAGCTATGCTGAGTACGTACATAATTAGTTAAATAATACATTACACATAAACCGAATAATAATAAACATTCCTAGACATGATACTACAAGAATATTACATTTCATTTTTATAGTTTAATTGGCATCGAACGGGCACCGTCATCTTTCTAGAATCATACGGGCAACTTAATCCTTAATAGACAACTTGGTCTATTAGATGGAATGTAAACACGGTTTTGTTCCGTTCCACATCCATCACCTTAGCATGCATACCCCCAAGATCGTACGGAACCTTCCGCCTACTTGAGTTATCAAAATTTATAAGGACACTACTGTCGTCACAGTAGGCCTGCGTAGGAGTGTAGAACAAGTCCCACACTCCCCCCATTGTTCATTACTTGTAGGAAATCTGACTACAAGTTTATTGCGAACAATCCTTTTTAGCAATACTCATTCATACAACATTAAGCATATGATTTCTATAACATCATATAAAATCCTTTAGTTTAGGCAACCTCTTATAAATCCTTGCTACAATTATTAATCATAGCATTCCAATCCAACATCTCATAATATGCTTGTGATACGATAGAATTACACATTTCAATAACAATTCCTTCTATTTCACAAGTCATAGAACAACGAAATACATACAGATTTCCAATTGATTTCATGTTACCAAACAATCTCAACAATCATAATCAACCACAGTTCCCTATCATGATTCTAGGTTCCAATATAACAATCATAACCTAAACATGATACTAATGTAACGAACTGAACTAGTACGCGTACGTACCTTGTAACGGAGAATCTTCGCTGGCTACTTAAAATAGTCCGCTTATGAAATTGGGGCCAAATCGAATAATGAAAGTATTTTTGTGCTAAGTCCTTGATAATATTAAATAAAATCCGCTTATCTAACTATATAAAATATGATGTTTTGAATATTAAAATACCCAATCTAGTTGCTTTAAACTTTCTTTACATAAACCTTATTGAACTAGCATATTTAGGGATTAATTATAAGATGTAAATCTGATTTTATTTGTGAACTTATATTATACTTGCTCATAATAATAATAAAACTTAAACAACTATATATATAAGTATATAAAATCAGAATTAAGAAATAAAATTATCATAAGAACTAAAACATAATTATAGATCTGATTTTTATACTTTGTTCCTATACTTTATTTATAATTACAAAACTTAATCAAAGATACATAAGTATACCTAAATCAGATTTTACAATTAATTTAAAGAAGAAAAGAGAGAATTCTAATTTTTATACCGGACCAACTCGCCGGCGACAACCACCGGCGACACGAGGAACTCCGGCAACATCACCACCACACTCGCAAGACTCGCCTTGCTCGCACAGCACTCGAGCCACTCACGCTCGCACGACCTCGACTCGTCGCAACACACCACGCACAACACCCCACTCGCTCACCGACACCTTCGAGCCACACTCGTACAGCGCAGCACCCTCGACAACCCGCACACACGCCGCACTTCGACTCGTACCGCATGACCCTCGAATGATCACACTCGACGCACTCACCAGCAGCAACGACGACTCGTTGCTCGACACACAGCAGTAAGCCTCGCACCACACTCGACTCGACGCCTCTTAAGGCCGACGAAGAAGACTCAAGGGAGGGGAGGAACAGTACTGTGGGAGAGATGAAGGAGAAGTGACGAGGTAGGAGAAGAGAGGAGAGAGAAAAGTTTGGGGTAAAAGAAAACGGCTGACTAGTAAAAGGAATAGGGTTTTATTTTCTTTTTCCTTTTTCTTATTTATAGCATGGTAAGCCTAGGCTCAGAAGGATTTGTTTCCAACTCCAAATCCAATTTCTTATTTTATTTGGAAAATAAAACGAAACCAAACTATAATATAATATAATTAGGTACAACAGTAGGTTATATAGTTAAATTATAACTGTAGGCTTACCCAAACTATATATTTTTTTCTAAATAATATTAAAAACACTTTCAACTTTATTCTTTATACTTTCTTATTTATAAAAGAATAAATCCCGAAAAATACGGAGTATTACAAATAATCTGGGTCTGTAAAAAATAAACGGGTCTGGGTCCAGGTGGACCTGACCCAGACCCGACCCATTGCCATCCCTAGTTTGAAGTCACAAAAGGGAATGACATCTTGATTTGTTTAATATGTAGAGTTCAAGGAAGATTCATCTTTTCAAGGGCCTTGTGATTTATCATCTTGTGAACATATAATTCTACAAGTTGTGATGTGGCAATCTATATTTGAAGATCGTCTGTGTTTAGAATCACAACAGACTCCATCACACTATATCAAGTCTTTTTCCGCAAGACATATAAACCAAGCCCGTCAATTCTCGCCCACATAGAGCTTCATTCAGACTGGTAAGGTAGCTAGATATTTTACAACGTCTTGTTGGTCTTTACTTGTTAGGGTATGTAAGAGTAAGTATTGCTGACTTCAGCATTAGTTTATTTTATATTCGTCATTAGTATGTAATGTCCCAAGGTTGTAATCGTTTGGATGTTACGTCTCTAGGGTGTAATTGAAGTTTTAATTAATGGAAAAAAAAAAAGAAAAAATAGAGGAATTAAAACCTATCAAAAGTAGACCTTAACTTGACTTTGAGATAACTCAAAAAGCAAGATGTTAAGTTGATTTTGGATGGAGATTAGAGTATTTCACTAGCATATATATACTCCCTCCGTTTTTTTATTGTTACACTTCACTTTGGGGAAGAACCAAGGAAATTTTGCAAAAATCAAGAAAGAAGTACAACCAAATATATTTGATTTTGAAAAATGTAAAAGAAGAATTAAAATATTGTAGGAGAAAGAAAAATGGGGTAGGTGGAAAGGTTTTGGGTATATTGTTAAAATGGGTGGTGGGGTATATGAGGCAAAAAAGTGTAAAAGGTTAATGTATTAAAGATAACGAAGGTAATTGAGAGTGATATAAGTAAACTTTTCTTAGACAGCTTCAAGGAGCTCTTCTGTCCCAACTTACTCCAACAAGAAACTTTATTATCCTCTTATCCCTTTCTCAATCCTATTGACCCCCTAACTACAGACCAAATCCACTTCCTCTCAGCTCCATTCTCTGTAGAAGAAATAAAACAAGCCTTTTTCGATTCTAAACCTCTCAAATCCCCAGGCCCAAACGGCATCCCACCTGTATTTTGACAAAAGAATTGGGAGCTCACCCATCGAGATATCATTGGCAATGTACAATCATTTTTTGCTAGTGGATATTTACTCGGGGTAGGATCGGAACCACCTGTGTGATGCAGGCCGAGACCTACTCGTTTTTCGGGGTTTTACACTTTTAGGAACAAACAAGACTTACATAACCCTAGTCCCTAAGGTTGATCGTCCCCAGGAAGTGAAACACTTCAGACCTATCAGCCTCTGTAACTCGACCTACAAAATAATTTCCAAAAAAATGGTAGGAAGAATAAAAGGAATTCTAGGAGAGTTAGTTGGTCCTTACCAAAATGCATTTGTCCCGGGTAGACAAATGACATATTATTGTCTCATCTCTCACTAAATTGGGTCAAAAGAAGAAAAAAGGAAAACTCTTTCGCGGGAATACTTAAGATTGATCTTAGTAAAGCCTATGATAGAATAAGATGGGACTTCGTGGAAGCCATTCTCATCAAGATGAATTTCCCTGCCATGTGGGTGAACTGGATTATGTAGAGTATCACAACAGTTGCATGTTCAATACTTGTCAATGGAGAACCCACAAGATTCTACAAGCCTACAGCTGGTCTTAGATAAGGTGATCCTCTTTCATCCTACATTTTTATTCTTTGCATGGAAGTTCTCTCTAAAGATCTCATCAGACTACAATCCATGAAAGAACTGCAAGGACTAAAGATTGCTAGATCAGCTCCAGAAATTTCACATCTATTTTTCGCTGATGATGCGCTCTTATTCTTCAAAGCCAACCCTGAAAAAATGTTGGGCCATTAAGAATGTTCTAAATAATTTCTGTTTGAAGTCAGGGGAAATGATCAAGAATGTCCTAAATAATCCCACATTATTTTCAGCCCCAATACCCCACGAAATTCATCAAAATTATGAGAAAACCCTTGGGAGTTCAAAACAAAGCAAAAATAGGTGATTACCTACACTAGTGGAAAAACAAGGAAGGGGTGCGTTTTTTTGCCAGCAGCCCTTTCCATAGCAGCCCTTCAATAGATAAGAAGGGTCGCGGTTCGAGCCCAAAACGCACCATTCTAAGCTTGAAGGGTGCGTTTTTTGCTTAAAACATGACCGCTTCTCTAAATGAAAGGGTCGCGGTTTTTAGCCTAAACCGCAGCCTCTATTAAAGTGAAGGGTGCGGTTTAGGCCTAAACCCTGACCCTTCACATTCGGTTTTTTTTAAAAAAAATAAATTAAATATGCCGACCCCTGCATCCCAAAGACCCCCGCCACCCTCGGCCACCCCCCGCCACCCTCGGCCACCCCTCCCACCCCCTGCCACCCTCGGCCATCCCCCCAGCCCCACCCACCCCCGCCAACACTAGCCCCCTCACCCCCGCCACCCCTCACCCCACCCCCACCCCACCCCCGCCCCCCCACCACCCGCCACCCCCACGCCCCTCCACCCCTTGCCCCCACCCCCGCCCCCAAAGACACCCTTCCCCCCCCACCACCCGCCCCACCCTTCACCCCACCCCCCGCCACCCCCCCACCCTGCCACCCCCAGCCCCACCCCCGCCACCCCCACCCCAGCCACCCCGCCAACCCACCCCACCCCACCCGCCCCCCACCCCCACCCCCCCCGCCCCACCCCGCCACCCCCCCACCCAACCCCCCCCCCTACCACCCACCCCGCCGGCCCCCCCCACCCGCCCACCCAGCCCCACCCACCCCCCCACGCCCCGGCAGCCCCACCTCGCCCCCCACCCCCGCCACCCCCTGCCCGGACCACCCGGCCCCGCCCCCACCCCACCCGGCCCCACCCCACCCTGCCCCCCCCCCCACCCCCGCCACCCCATCCCGCCACCCCACCCCGCCCTTTGCCCACCCCGCCCTGCCCCCCCCGGCCCAAGACACCCCGCCCCCCCCCCCGACACCTCCAGCCCACCCGGCCCAGCCCCACCCTCAGCACCGCCACCCCCCCTGACCCCTGCCCCCCCGCCCCCCCACCCCCCACCCCCGCCACCCAACCCCCCCCCTGCCACCCCCAGCCCCCACCCCCGCCACCCCCGCCACCCCCTGCCCGCCCCCGCCCGTGACCCGCCCCCACCCCCACCCCATGGCGGCCGCCCACCCCATCCCCACCCAAAACCTCCCTTCGACACAAAAAAAGACCAATCAAATTGCAATAATATATATATGACAAGTTTTGTGAACGTAATAATTAACTATAAATATGTATATATTTAATAATGTAAAAAGTGTACATAGAATTGATACAAACTAGTAGATGTATCATAAGCAATCATCACAAATGTGGGACGCCAACTTATCCCGAACTTCATGTAATTCGTCTGTGGTGAAGGCCCTCAAACGTGGTGTGTTATTCATATAAACCTTGCAAAACAACCAAGGAATAAACACATAATATAAGAATTCAATCATTTACCGTAGTTAGTAGTTCTAAAAAATGACATATACCTTCCCGAAATTCAATCAAAAACAAATGCAAGCCTAAAACTCTATACACTAGTTATATTATACCTTATATTATCATTTTCAAAAAGAAAATGGAGTTGAATGACTCGAGAAACATGAATTGGAGGCGAAAAGGCAAAAATAGGGATAAAATCACATTTATGTTCCCGATATACAACCAAAAACAAATGCACGCCTAAGAATCTACATAATAGTTACATTATGCCTCATATTATCATGTTCAAAATGCATTTGGGGTTAAATGACTCGATAAGTACGATTTGGAAGCAAAAATGCAAAACTAGGCCTAAAATGACCTTTTCGTACCCGAAATGCAACCAACAACAAATGCAAGCCTAAAACTCTACACAATAGGTACATTATACCTCATATAATCATGTTAAAAAAGAATTACAAATTGGAGAAATTACACGGACACTGAGTTTATGTCTCATGATTTATTGACCTTCCGCCGTTTCTTAGGATCCTCAAGTACATGTATCCCTTCCGTGTGATCTACACGCATATAGTTCTCCGACATATTCACATCATCTTCCACACTATTTTCAGGATAGGTAAAAGGGGGGAGGTCCTCAAATGCATCATATTCTTCCTCATTATCAACATCACCAATACCGAGGATACTCCTTTTACCAGGTACAACAATTGACCACTTATTATCGGCGGGATCGGTTACAAAAAAAACTTGCTTAACTTGTGATGCAATTACAAATGGCTCCTCAGTTTCACGTAGACGACTAAGGTCAACAAGAGTGAATCCGCAAGGATCATCTTTTCTTACGCAACGTCGATTATCGTCAACCCACTTGCAACACAAGAGGCAAATATTAAAAGTACAGTAGTCCGGCTCCCATATTTCTTCTATTCGCCCATAATAATTGCTTTCAGCATGTACAGGGCGACTTATCCTTCGAGCTTGCGTATTGTGTAGGCGACGCCACAAGTGAAACACCACTATTTTGTTGCGATGTTGACTTCGGATCTTGACGTTCGATCCAAAACGTATACCCATTAATATCATAACCCTCATAAGAGCGTACGGCTTCACGAGGACCAAATGCTAACCACTTGACTGTTTCGAGAACACTTTCATCCAAATCATTCACTACTCGTTTATGAAACCAATCAATGAAAGTCTTGTTATGCATTTGCGTCAATGCCCTAACTCCTTTTCGGGATTGCTAACACATAATTCCTCCATATGTTCATTTAAATAAGGATGGACATTTGCTATGTGATGCAATACAAATAAGTGAGCTTGTTTACGCTCTTCTACGGAAGGTGTGATCAATTTTGAACCAATTGTGCCCTTGCCCTCAAGTACGCCCTCGTGTCGAGATGTCGGAAGTCCAACGGGATCAACACTAGCAAAATACTCAGCCACAAAATTACGATCTCTTCACCCTGACCCCTTGAATTATACTACCTTCAGGTTGTGCGGGATTCGAACTTTATCCTTCAAAGTGCCCATATATCTCTCAAAAGGATAGCACCACCTCAAAAACACCTTGGACCACACAACTTAATTTCTCGAACTAGATGGACAATGAGATGGACCATAATGTAAAAGAATGCGGGGGGAAAAAACATCTCAAATTTGCATAGAGTTGCAACTACTCTGGCCTGCAAGGAATCGAGGGTCGACGGTTCTAGGACTTTGCTGCATATTGTATGCAAAAATGAACAAAGTTCGGTAATGGTGTGCCTCACATGCTTTGGAAGTATCCCACGAATTGCAATCGGTAAGAATACTTGCATCATGACATGACAATCGTGAGATTTCATACTCGATAACTTCAATTCACCATTTAAGGTAACAAACCGCTTCATATTCGATGAGTAGCCGGTTGGGACCTTAATGCCATACAATGACTCGCAAAAAATCCGTTTCTCTGCACGTGACATCGTGTAGCAAGCTGGTGGCAAATAATTCTTCTCCGAATCCTCCACCTTCTTTTTACTTTTCGAGTTTCATCATCAACCCTTTCCTCCACTACTTTCTTCTTCCTTCCGTCCCTTTTCGAGCCCACAACTCTGGTCGAAGCCCCTATTTTTCCAAGTAAAGTCGTGACGCCTTAACATCTTTTGTCTTGCCCTGAATATTCATAAGTGTCGCAAGAATAGCTTCACAAACATTCTTCTCTATGTGCATGACATCCAAACAATGTCGACCTTTAGATCTTTCTAATATGGGAGTTTCTAAAAAATGGACTCCTTTTTCCATAATCCCGTAGGTCGATCAACCTCACTAGCGGGTTTACCAAAGATTGTTTCAACGCCCTTCACCCCGATTATAAACTTCATTACCGAGTTAATGGTCTATGAGCAACTTCTTCTTCAACCGTCCCATCGAATGCCTTCTTCTTAAACCTATAGGGATGGTCGCGTCGAGGTGCCTTCGTGTGCGCATATACACATGTTTGCGGCCCTTAAGGTGTGTAGATTTCATGTCATCTACACAAATTGGGCGGGGTTGTTTTCCTCTCGTCTTATACCCGAGATAAGTTCCCATAAGTTGGATAATCGTTCATAGTACAAAAAAGCATGGCACGCAGAGTGAACATCTCATTAGCATACGCATCAAATACTAACACTCCTTCGTTCCACATCTTACGTAAATCTTCAACAAGCGTTGGAGGTATACATCAATGTCATTTCCAGGTTGTTTGGGCCCCGATATAAGAAGCGACGAGCATCATGTACTTGCGTTTCATGCACAACCAAGGAGGCAAGTTATAAACCACTAAGACCACCGGCCATGTACAATCTTTGCGAACCGAGATTGCCAAAAGGGTTCATGCCATCCGTACATAATCCAAGCCTCGATTCCTATCGTCATTACCAAATGCCTTATGCACCCTGTTGATACTTTTCCACTCAGGCGAATCGGTAGGATGCTTGAAGCGAGACCGTCTTTCTTCCTACAATCTGCATGCCACCTCAAATTCTTCGCATCTCCTTTAATTGAGAACATGCGCTTAAATCTAGGTATCATGGGTAAATACCACAACACCTTAGCTGGTGGTCCTTCACTACCTCCGGCTCCTTCACGCTTGTACCTCGACAATCCACAACGTGGACACTCATGTAAATGCTCATACTCATTACGATAAAGCACACAATCGTTAGGACAAGCATGTGTCCGCTCGTACTCTAAACCGAAAGGACACATCGGTTTCTTCGCATAATAGTACGACTTTGGCGGTTCATTTCCATCGGGAGCATATCGGCTAAAACTTCCAACAACGATGTGAAACTAGAGTCCGTCCAACCGACTTTCGACTTAATGTTGAACAGGTGTTATCACCGCGGAAAGTTTGGTGTACTTTGTACAACCTGGATACAACGGCTTTTCAGCAGCCTCAGATGTCGACTCAAAAATACGAGGTCGTTTACACGACTGATCTTCAACCTCGTGTATCATCTCGTCTACCCGATCCCTATCATCATCTGCAAACTCATCATCCAAATTCTCATCCCCGAACTCATCATCCTTCTTTTCTTCACATACATCGTTCATTACTCTAGAGCTTCCTATATACTTCCCTGCTCACCATGCCAAACCCATACGTGGTATTGAGGCCTAAACCCACGACGAAAGACATGCTCCCTAACCACATGTATACTACTAACCTTGCTCACATTTCTACAATCGAAACAAGGACAATAAAAGTCGATCGCTCCGGGAGGATGCTTGATATTGTAATGCAGGTTGTGCGGAATTCCGAGACCCCTTTCACAAACTCAATCGATTCACGACTACCATACATCCAAGTACGATCCATCTCATTCAAGAAGACCTCTAATAATTAATCACAACCATTCATTATAATGCATCAATCATTATTTAAGTACATACACTCACATATCATCATATCACACACGTATAGAGCAATCTAAGATAGTGACATGTTCAATTGTATGCATGCAGCCGAAGGTCCTTATCACTCCAACCTAAGCCATCCTTGGACGTCTAATCTCACTAGTGAATGTGTGCCAACTTTTCAATTCTAAGGAAAATCCGGCAGCATTTCCCTACAGTTCTCCAAGTACACAATGTAGATAATTTCTTATCTACATATGTACCCAGAGAACAATGTAGAGAAACGATGAGCCAAGATTTTCCTCAGAATTGAAAAGAAGACACACATTCACCACCTAAGTGAGATCAAACGTCCAAGAACAGTCCCAAACCGGGGACTATTCAAGACTTACTCCTAATGAGTAAGTCTTGAACGGGTATCTAGGCATATGATGACAATTCAAACAACTTGGAGATTTCATAGCTAAATTACATTGCGTTTTCATACAATCTCATATCAAGAAATCTACATACATTATAAGAAATACATATATCAATAAATTATCATAACTTAATCAAATTGAATCACATGACAACTTTGTCTAATCAACAAATTAAATCAAACAAAAAAGACAACGAAATTAAACTAGTTACCTCTTAACACCAATGATAAGCAATGAAGAGAGTAGAGATAGTTGGAACTTTATTTGCCTTCCTAAGCCTCTTCTTCCTACAATTAACAAAACCCACATTGCACATTAATCATTTAATTCAATTAAGAAAAACAAAACTAACTTAAAAACATTAATTCATACTTAACTAAGCAAAAAATTAGCTAAACCCAAGCGCTAGCAATGAAGAAAGAGTAGGGCGAGTGGTGGTGGTAGTTGTTCTTTGCCGCTTGTGGGTGGTGGTGGCGCTGCGTAGTGGTGGAGGAGCTCCACACCCTAAACCCACTCAAATGGTGGAGAAGAGAAGAGAAAAGAAGAGAAGAGAAGCTAAGAGAAGAGAAGAGAGGTGAAGAAAGAGAAGGGTTGTGGTGGTGAAGCAATGTGGGTGCTCCGGCGTCAGGGCTCCGGTGATGGGGCGTTAGGGTTAATGTGCGAGTGAGTGAGAGGGAGGGAGGGGTTTTTCGCTCGTCAAATGCGTGTAAGGGAGGGAAATTTAGAAAATATGTCTACCTACTGTGTGTGCGCGCAAAATTGGAGATATGGTAGGATCAGAAGGGCTGCGGTTAGTCTAGGAAACGCAGCCCATCGTTTATGAAGGGCTGCGGTTTCTTGTTAACCGCAGCCCTTCAATAAAAGGGCTGCGGGTTCTAAAGAAAACGCAGCCCTTCTTGCGCAGCCCTTCCTTTTTTTTCCCCTAGTGCTAGGTTGTCCCATGGAAGTGGACGGAAGATCTTCTACTACTTTCAACCTAATCGTGAAAAAAAGTATGGATAGAATACTATCTTGGAAAATCATCATCATTTCTCAAATGGGTAAACTTCTACTCATGAACTCCATAGTAACTTGCTTAGCCTCGCACATTATCTCAATCTATCTTTTGCCAAAGAAAATTTCCAATAAACTATCTTCCATTTTCCTTAAATTTTGGTGGTCATCCTCTACATATGATGCTACGGTTTTATATAGAGTTTTTCCCCTTATATTTAAGCTAAAATGTGTATCAATGGTGCTCTTAGGAGCCATTTCACGCTAACTTTCTTCTTCTAATTGTGGTTTTCTGTTTTGTGATGATTTGTAGGTATTAAGGAACCTTTTCCCATTTTCTACTGCTTTACGTCTACCACAATCGAATGGAGAGGTTCGAAGGCATATATGATGAGTTCCGGGGTCCCGAGAATACTTTCCGAGGCCTTGGAAAAAAAAAGAAGAAGTGAAGCATTGGCGTCTGAAGCCAAGGAATGAAGAAACGGAGCTTCGCCCAATCTCATCGGGCGCCCATCATTATCAAAAGCAAGATCCGTCGCGGGCCCGATCGGGCGCTTCGGCCCTGTCGTAGTTCGGTGTCTGGCCCGATCGGGCGAGAAGGCCCGACAACATCGGGCGTGTTCGCGTACTGAGGAATTCTGGGCGATACATGCGTGTTAGCGAGCTGCGAAGTTCCATCGCCCGACATCATCGGGCGGCATGGCCCGACAACATCGGGCTGGTGCCTTGCGTGCTGATGTGTGCGTCTGCGGAGCTGCGCGCTGAACCTCGACGAGGCCTAGCCCAACATCATCGGGCGGATGTTCTTTTTGAGCGCTGATACTTTGGTTGAGCCCGATCGGGCGATTAACCCGGCATGCGTTTTTAATGATTTTCGGGTTATTTTTAGAAGATTTTTGCTAGTTGTTTTAGGTTAAGTAAAAACAGCAAAATCATAATATTACGATTCATCTTTGTTTTAGTCCTTATTTTCTCATAGTTTCAAGAACCCTAGTTTTACTACTTTCCATTGTGGATTCAATATCAAACCTTTGGATTATTCGCAAGTTCAATATAGTTCTTCAGTTGGTAATCTTCTTTATTGCTTTCTCTATTACTGATTAGATTAATTTCTTAGTTATTTGCAATCGTTCAAAGTATGGATTTTTACATGGAATTTGTTATTGTTTTCTCAAGCATGAGTGAGTAGTTTTATTTCTTGGATTGTGGGGATCTATGTATGCAATGAGGGATTGATAGATTAGTATAATTACCCATTATTTCAATTGTTTCCTGTGATTGAATCGTTCATGCTAGATTTATGAATTAGGCCTGATTTATATTTCTATTATCGCAATATTGAATCTGCTTCGAGAGGAGAGATTTCGTATAGGCTTTCAGTCATTAGGCATAGTGATCCTTGACCATGCGAGAGCGGCTAGGTGATCTTTGAGGGAGGTAATGTTCGAGAGAAATTACATGTGCCCTAGATAAATTGACTTATTGGGTGGTTATTATTCGTCTCTGATTTCCCAAATTGTATGCATAGTGATCCATAGTCCTAGTTCTTTATTAATTGATTCTTACCTTCGTATTTAGTTCTGTCATTTGCTTAGTTTAGTCACACACCCATTTTCATCTGATTTAGTTAGTATAATATTAGAATTCAGATACAATAGTATAACTTTCTCCCTGTGGATTCGATCCTGACTTCCCTGACTACTTATTAGTGGACCTTAGGTTATTTTTGATAAGGTAATACGACTTTAGCCTGTCAACATACAAAACCCCAATATATTGGAGGAAA
This sequence comes from Beta lomatogona, assembly GCA_947646795.1. NCBI lineage: Eukaryota > Viridiplantae > Streptophyta > Magnoliopsida > Caryophyllales > Amaranthaceae > Beta > Beta lomatogona. Next base: position 2,819,299 of record CANSNZ010001289.1, read on the forward strand.
AAAGAAATTTTGTTCTCACACAAATTGACATGAGGCATAGGACTTAGAAATATCCCAAACCTAAATAAAGCCCTACTTCTCAATCAGGCTTGGAGAATTTTCAACAAACCAACCTCCCGTATTCACAAAATTTACACTGCAAAATACGGGGGAGATCCTCTTTCGTTGGCTATGGATAACAAACACCCTAGCACCAGATCCTATGCTTTCAGGAGCTTGCTAAAAGCGACTGTAGCAATGAAAGGAGGAATCAAAAAGAAATTGGGTAATGGGAGGAAAATTAGCCTTAGGAGAGATACTTGGATTTCAGATCACCCTACAATCTCAAAATCCAACACTATCAACCATTCTTGCTCTCTAACCACTGTGGCAGGCCTTATGAATGAAAGAGGAAACTGGAAACCAGGTATAATATGGGAAAACTTTTCAATCAGAGACGCAAAACTTATCCTTGCTACCCATATACCCTCAGAGTCGATGGTTTCGAATGGCAACTAACAAAGAGCGGAAACTACTCAGTAAAATCAGGTTATTGGCTCCTTTTATCAAATTTTAGAGAAGAAACTCCAAAAGACAATTTCTGGAAATTCATCTGGAAATCCAATATTTTCCCAAAGTGGAAACACTTTTTATGGAAAATCATCAACAACATTCTCCCTACAGCGAACAACCTAGCAAAAAGAAATGTGCAGGTCCCTCCTAAGTGTCATCTTTGCAAGGATGAATTAGAAACCCAAGCACACTTACTTAGAGACTGTCAATTCTCTAAGCATATCTGGCTAGCTTCGATGGGCATCAGAACCGAAAGCTAAGTTAATCCTAGCTTGGATGACTGGATAAAAAAACTTTCTTAATCTTTTCAGAAAGAAGAAAGAGGAAGATAGCCTAAGCCTGGTTGTGGACTTTATCTCTACTCTTTGGGGTATCTGGATTCACAGAAACGAAATAATCTTCAAGGAAGAGAAAGCAAATCCAGAAAGAATCATATCTATCATTAAGGATCATCACAACAGACACAAGATTTCATATGAAACTATCCAAGCAAATAGAGTCCCATCCTGCCCTTCGAGAAGCAAGATGGAACGGATTGTCGGTAACAAAGATCATTCTTCTCATTTGGTTATACAGGTAATGGTTCATGGAAAAGAAATGGTAGGAAAGAGAATGGGAAAGCAAGTGTTGCTTGGGTAAGCGAAAGCTTATACTTTCAAGAACAAAATGAAAGGAAAATCCTTGCGGTGTCTCCTCTACAAACAGAAGCCTTCACCATTCTAACTGTTTTAACTGACCTACAAGGTAAGAGTCAATCGATCATCATCAAATCAGATTGTTAGGAGCTAATCAGGTCACTCAAAAATAGCAAGAACTACAACAAAGAAATCTCATCAATCGTGGAAGACATCAAACTAGAAGCTGGTAACATTAGTACAGAATCATTGATTTGCGTCGGACCTGGGACCACCATTTGCGTCGGACGTTGATCCGATGGCACGGGTCTCAACGCAAATGACGGAGACATGATCTGCGTCGGATGAGGAACCGACGCAGATGAAAAGCTATTTGCGTCGGATGGCAAGCGGAGTGCGACGCACATGACCCTTGAGGCCCCAACATCACCAGCACCATTTGCGTCGGATGTAACACAAAGTCCGACGCAACTCAACCATTTTTTTAAAAAAAAAAAGTCTATTTGCGTCGAACTTTGTCTTACATCCGATGCAAATTGATAATTTTTGTTTAAAAAAAAATTCACGTATCCAAGAATATTGAAATACAAGAATGAAATACAAAAAAGAAATCTGAATTGAATTAACATACAAATCTGAAATCTGAATTGAACCTAAAAAAATTGAACTATCTATATAAAATCAAAAAACGAAATTAGATGGAACTAACATACAAAAAATTGAACCTAATTCTTCTAACATACAAAAAATAGAATCAGATCTAACATACAAAAAATCAGATCGAACTAATTCTAAAAAAAGTGAACCTAAAAAATATCAGATCTAACTACAAAAAACTGAACCTAATTCTTCTTCTCCTGCGAATCAGATCGAACTTCAATCGGATATTTATTCAACTACATTTACACAAAACAAGAGAAAATGATATTAATTCATTGCATATCAATCAAATTCCACGAAAAGATACAGTTTCATCTTCCACGAACAATTATGTAGATCGAAAATCAATTAAATCCAAAAAATTGTTAAATTTCTTCCAAAAAAACAACAATCAATTAAGTCATAAAACATGTAACAAACTTAAAAATGGCAATCAAACTTCACAAAAAAAAAAGAAAAAAAAAAGAGGAGAGAGAAAATAAAAACCTCGAACTTCATCTTCAAATGAACAACATCTTCAACCTCTGAATTTACTCTAGAATGTCCGCCACTCTTCTTAATTATGTGTTTAATATGAGTTTAGTGCAGCATATCTATCTGGGCTCGTGCCATCAACAAAGTCGTGATATATGTTCCTCTGATATTATGACCATGAAAAAATTAGGATTGGTTGAATTGATGGCATATAATTCTTGTGACAAGAAATCAAGGAGAAACTTAGATTAAGAACAAATATGAAGCGTGAACTTAAACGATGCTGATGACGTCAACCTCGTCGGCGCAGAGAAGGCTTCATGCAATTGGAGAGAGAGATATTGTTGTTGTTGTGATTTAGTTTGAATTTTGTGATTTTTTTGGGGTTGAAGGCTTGAATCAATTGGAGAGAGAGAGAGAGAGAGAGAGAGAGAGAGAGAAAGAGAGAGAGAGAGAGAGAGGGGGGGGGTGGGGGGGAGGGAGTGAAAACGGTCAGAGAGAAGAAATGAAAGAGTGAGAAAAAAACCTAAATCTTGGGTTTGAAATTAAAAGGGGAAGCATGTGCGTCGCATGGACCAACAGGTCCGACACAAATCAGATCCACCCTCGTGACACGCATGGATAGGCTCTCAAACCATTTGCGTCGGATGGGCTTATAGATCCGGCGCAAATAGTTGGATACAGCTATTTGAATCGCATTTAACTTACCTTCGTCGCAAATCGGCTTTCATGATTTGCGTCAGACATTGACTGGGGTTCGACACACATAAATCTTGCACCCATTTGCTTTAGTTTTTTGCGTCGAATGTGTGATACATCCGACGCATATAAAGCATGATTTGCGTCGGACGTCGGGTACGTTCGACGCAAATGACCCTTCTGCGTCGATTCACCTATTGTACGACACAATTGAGGAGACGCAAATCAACATTTTTGTACTAGTGTAAACTCAAGTACTTAGCATGTACTAAAGTAAGTAGAACTGAAGTAAGAAAAGCCCACGATCTTGCCACTTGGTCAAGAAGGGCCTAACTTTCCTTTTGTTGTTTCAACTGCTGTAAAAAAAATGTGATGAATACCATATAAAGAAAAAGTGAAAGTGTAGTAATTAAATAAAAACGGCAAAAAAAAAAGCGTAACAATTAAAAAAACAGAGGGAGTGCATGAGTATACAGTCTAAAATTTTTTTGTACTAACTACTTCATATGATCATGAAGTACGTTTTTATCTAATATCCCAACTCTCTCATGGGTTGTTGCAAGAGAAAACCCTAAAATGTTAGTTAAAAATAGTTGTCCCACGTTAGATAAGAAAAGTAAGGACTATTAGAATCATTAGACTGTCAGTGGTCACCTTTATAAAATAATAAGTGTCACTAAAGAAAAGATTAGTAAAGTAAAAGATAAATTCAATTCATCCATAATAGGTTCAAATCAGAATAAGTCCAATTCAGTAATAAAGAAACCCAGTAATTGTATAAGAGAAAAGAATAGAAATTCACTAAAAAAAATAATTCAATTGAACAAAGTTATGTTTAGTTCAAGAAATAAGCTAGTTCAGTTCAGTTTTAATAACTTTAATTCAGTAAAAATCAGTTGCACTGAACAAGCTAAGGTTTTACTCCACGTCTCCAGATGTGTTACTAGTAAATTTTAGGACTTAATCTGTAGCAATCCGTCCGCAAAAAATTAGGAGTAAAAGTACGGGTATTACATAATCCATTTAGCTAGGATAATATGTATTTAGACACTACGACCCTGTTCTTTTGGACTTATTTTCAGCAAAAATAAGTAAAAATAAGTTCAGTTCAGCAAAAATAAGTTAAATTCAGCAAAAATAAGTAAAAAGAAGTTCAGTTCAGCAAAAATAAGTAAAAATAAGTTCAGTTCAGCAAAAATAAGTTCGGTATTACTATTAATGTTGTAATTATTATTTTTGCTTTCAATATTGCTATTAATATTGTTATTATTATTAATATTATAATTATAATAACGATGAATTTGTAATTTTTTTTATTCTTATTTTTTTTATTTTTTTATTTTTTTATTTTATTATTTTATTTTATTTATTTATTTTAATATTATTATTATTTATTATTTAGTTATTATTATTTATTATTTATTATTTAGTAATTATTATTTATTATTTATTTTATATTATTTAGTAATTATTATTTATTATTTATTATTTATTATTTATTATTTATTATTTATTATTTATTATTTATTATTTATTATTTATTATTTATTATTAATATTATTATTTATTATTATTATTTAATATTTAATATTTAATATTTATTATTTATTATAATTATTATTATTATTATTTATTATTGATTATTTATTATTATTATTATTATTTTTATTTATTATTATTATTATTATTAATATTATTATTTATTATTTATTATTATTATTTATTATTATTAATTTTATCTATTATTTATTTTATATTATTTATTATTTATAATTTATTATTTATTATTATTTATTATTATTTATTATTTATTATTTATTTTATATTATTTATTATTTATAATTTATTATTTATTATTTATTATTCATTATTCATTATTTATTATTTATTATTCATTATTTATTATTTATTATTATTAATATTAATATTTTTTTTATTATTTATTATTATTATATATTATTATTTATTATTATTTATTATTATTATATTATTATTATTATTACTTATTATTATTTAGTATTATTTATTTATCATGTATTATTATTATTTATTATTATTATTTTTTATTTTTTATTGTTAATTATTATTTATTTATTATTATTTAGTATTATTATTATTGTTTATTATTATTATTATTTACTATCTATTATTATTATTATTTATTATTTATTATTATTATTATTATTTATTATTATTATTTATTATTATTATTTATTATTTATTATTTATTATTATTATTTAGCAAAAATAAGTTCAGTTCAGCAAAACTAAGTAAAAATAAGTTCAGTTCAGCAAAAATAAGTTCAGTTCAGTTCAGCCACAATAAGTTCACAAGAACAGGGCCTACTATCAGAAAGTTCTTAAATTATTATGGTATCATACCTTATGATAATCTTAGCCTATAGGATTGAAGAGTGCAAACTGGAGATGGATTTCATATAGCAAGTAAACATGGATTTACATTCACATGTGAGAAGAAATGCTAAGAAAGAGAACTTACATGTGAATTAGGATTAAAGGTCCTATGTGGGAGCTGGTTAAGTTTCATATCGGTCCATCAGACCACTCAAAACTACCATGATCACTCTGCTAAGGTATTGTGCGTAAAACCAGGCAAAGAATTTCATGATACTGGTATTTTAGGATATACCGATCCCATCCATGTGCCTTACCGGTACTCTTCACACGGGCCACGTTATTTGGGCTTGGGCCTGAACCTTTTACAGCATACATGGATTATGGGCCTAAAGATAAGTATTAAACAAGGGATAAGTATTGATTAAGCTAATAGGAGAGATGTCCTATCATCACTAGGACACTATCGGCTACTATAAATACCTGCTAGATTTAGGTTAAGATTCCCTTGTATCATTAATTATCAAAGAATATATATATACAAGGTAAATAGGAAACCCTTACTAACTAGGAAACAATCAAGATAATCATTCCTAAATATATACCACTAATCTTGCCTAATAATACGCTAACACCCCCCCTCAAGTTGGAGCGTGGAGGTCACAAATGCCCAACTTGGACATGAGAAACTCAAATGGCTTGCGCGCCCAAGTGCCTTGGTGAAGACATCGGCAAGTTGATGCGTGGTAGGAACATAAGAGGGAGCAATGAGACCCTCCTGAATAGCATCTCTAACAAAGTGGCAATCAACCTCGATATGCTTTGTACGCTCATGAAAGACCGGATTTTGAGCGATATGTAATGCAGACTGACTATCGCAGAAGAGAGGGATAGTCTGAGGATGATGTACCCCGAGACTCAACAAGAGACCTTTGAGCCACTTGAGCTCACAGGTGATGGAGGCCATAGAACGGTATTCAGCTTCAGCGGAAGAACGAGAAACGGTGTGCTGTTTCTTGGTCTTCCAAGAGATAGGAGAAGAACCAAGGAAGACTAACCATCCTGTGAGAGACCGACAAGTAACAGGACAGGCTGCCCAGTCAGAGTCACACCACCCGTGAAGAGACAAATCACAATCAGAACGAAGAAGAATACCTTGGCCCGGACAACCCTTGAGGTAACGCACAATACGATGCGCCCCTTCCAAATGAGTTTGTGTAGGAGCGTGCATAAATTGCGAAAGAACATGGACCGCATAAGTCAGATCAGGACGAGTGACGGCAAGGTAGATCAATCGACCCATGAGGCGACGGTAAGGCTCCGGATCATCGAGGAGAGACCCATCATTCCGGCCATAATAATGATTTTGCTCAATGGGAGTTGCCGCGGGCTTCGAGCCAAGTAAACCAGTTTTGGAGACAATGTCAAGAGCATATTTCCGTTGACACAAGAAAATACCAGTTGAACTGCGGGCAACTTCAATGCCCAAAAAATACTTGAGAACGCCGAGATCCTTCATGTGAAAGCATTGCCCCAGATAAAGCTTAAAGGTTTGGAGAGCAGCGGAATCATTGCCAGAGAGAATAAGATCATCGACATATACCAAAACATTAATCTGCACGTCATGTTTAGTGTATGTAAACAAAGAATAATCAGAGTAGGATTGACAAAATCCATAAGCCTTAAGCGCGGAAACCAACTTTGCAAACCAACAGCGAGGAGCTTGTTTCAAGCCGTAAAGAGATTTGCGCAAACGACAAACCATATTCGAAGAACCAGACTCAAATCCAGGAGGAAGTTTCATGTAAACCTCCTCAGTAAGGTCGCCATGAAGGAAGGCATTATGAACGTCCATCTGATGTAACTCCTAATTTTTAGAAGCAGCAATAGCCAAGAAAGCACGAACAGTGACCATCTTTGCCACAGGAGCAAAGGTCTCATTATAATCTAGGCCTTCAGTTTGATGATTTCCAAAGACCACAAGACGAGCTTTGAATCGTTCAATGCTCCCGTCAGAATTATATTTGATTTTATACACCCATTTGCTCCCAAGAGCCTTTTTACCTGCAGGTAGTGGGGACATCGACCACGTGCCATTTTTTTCAAGAGCAACAATTTCATTCTTCATAGCCTGTTGCCATTTTGGATGTTTCATGGCTTCTTTGAAGGATTGGGGTTCAGTGCCTGCAGTAATAGCCGCCAAGAAGTGGCGATGTTTCATAGAAAAATTGTCACAACTAATATAATGTGCTATAGGAAATGGCGTACCTGAGGATGCTGACGGGGTAGGAGAAGAGAGAGATGGACTTATAGAACAAGCAGATGAAGAACGAACGCCCATAGTAGTATAAGTAATGAAATCCTTCAGACGAGAGGAGGGCAATTTGGCCCGCATTCCACGACCCAAAGCTGGAACAACATCAACAAGAGAGGGTTCTTTGCTCATCCGTGGGCCGGTGCTCTTCGGTGGGGCGTACGTGGCTCGGAGGGCAAGCAGCGGGCTCTACGGGCACGCCGAGTTCGGTAGTGGACGAAGCAAGGCCCCCGTTGCTCAACCATGGGCTCTTCCCGCACGTGAATCACAATGGGGGGCTGATCATGATCATGGGCAGGGGGAGCTGACGGCTCGACAGTCATGGGCTCGGCCTCTGGATAGGCGTCCCAATCAAGACAGGGAGGAGAGTCTATGATGGGACTAGAACAAGCACTAGTACGAGTGTCATGTGCCAGGTAAGGAAAGACATTCTCAATAAATTTCACATCCCGGGACACAAAGTATTGATGAAGCTCAAGATCATAAAGTAACCACCCTTTTTTAGCAAAGGGATAACCCACAAACACACATGTACGACTACGACTTGCAAACTTATCCCCCTTAGAACGTTGATTGTGAGCAAAACAAAGACAACCAAACACCTTTAATTCATCAAAATGAGGAGGCACACCAAAAAGTAATTCGTAAGGAGTTTTCTTGTGAAGCAACATGGATGGGGTACGATTAATAATATGAGCAGCGGCTAAGATACACTCACCCCAAAAAGCAAGAGGAAGATGGGCTTGGAAGCGTAGAGCGCGAGCAACATTTAGAATATGCTGATGCTTGCGTTCTACCCTCCCGTTCTGTTGAGGAGTACCCACACAAGATTTTGAAAAATAATCCCCACAGCATTAAAATAAGACTCAAGACAAGCAAATTCCGTCCCATTGTCACTACGAACAATCCGAATGTCTTTAGAGAACTGACGTTTAATCATAGCAATGAAAGACATGAACAAACTAAACACTTCAGTTTTGTCAACCATTAAATAAATCCAGACAGCTCTCGAATAATCATCAACCAATGTCAAAAAATAACGTGATCCACAAGAGGAGGGTGTCGAATAAGGACCCCATAAATCACAGTGAACCATCTCAAAAATCCGAGAGGCTTTATTTTCACTTAAAGAAAAACTACACCTAGGTTGCTTAGCTTTATGACACACAACACAACCTTTATCTAAATGAGGTGTAGGAGAAACAAAAGGTAGTAACTTCACCACAGCTTCAGAAGGATGCCCCAATCTCATGTGCCAGAGAGCCAAGTCCAAAGAAGCAGAACTATCAACAGAGACCGCAAGAGCTGTAGGTTGCTGCCGAAGGTAGTAAAGTCCATCCCGTCTCTCACCCGTTCCAATCAGCGCCCTCGAATGAAGGTCCTGAATAGCACAAATATTAGTAGAAAAAGTGACAAAGCAAGGTAAATCATCACTTAGCTGAGTGACAGAAATTAAATTACACTGCAAGGTAGGAACATATAACACATCACACAAAGTAAGAGTGTCACTCAAGTGAACAGTGCCAGATTGAGTAGCAAGAACGGAGGTCCCATTAGGAAGACCAACGGGACATTCGACAATGGAAACAATATCACACAATTTAGAGAGATCACCCGTTACATGGTGAGAGCATCCAGTATCAATAATCCATGAAGAAAGCTCAAACTTACCATTTAACCGATTCGAGGGAGTAGAGGGAGCATTACCAAACGCAGCAAAAAATGCCTGCCACTGTTCGGGTGTAATAGCAGGGGCTGCTGCCGAAGAGGGGCTGCTGCCGACCACAGTGTCGTTGGTGGCGTTAGCGCGGGCTGGGGGCAGACCTCGTCCAGCAGTGGACACAGCAGACCCGGAGCGGGCACGCGTAGAGGAGCGCGAGGCTTCGGTCTTAATGCCAAATTTTTCGTACCACCAATCAGGGGTACCATGGAGGGAGAAGCAAGTAGTGTCATCATGGCCAGATTTATGGCAGTGAGAGCAGACAAGATTACCTCGAGGAGGGCGAGACATAGTTGAACCGCGACCCCTACCTTCGGTGCGCACTGCAAACCCGACGACCTCCGACTTTTCTTCCTTTGTGCGAGTGAAACCTCGTACACGTTCCTCTTGAGAAACTTGCTGGAAGGCCTTATTGAGAGAAGGCAGTGGATCTTGAGCAAGCAAAGATGAACGAAGCGTGCCATAATAATCAGAATAGAGACCGAAAAGAAATTGATGTAGGTGGTCATTATCTCGACGTTGTTGCAAGAGAGGACCAAGATCTCCACATTTACATACAAGAGGGGGCTCATGGAGAGCCAATTCATCCCATAAAACTTTGAGTTTACCAAAATACATGGCTACGGGCATGGTTTTAGTTTATTCACATTTAATGATTTCAGATTTGAGTTGATGAATACGAGTGCCATTGACAACCGAGTAACGTTCATGGAGGTCATCCCACAAAGTTTTAGCATTGTCATAGTAAGAAAGCGCAGAACTAACCTCGGGATCAATAGTATTGGTAATCCAAGAAACCAACATATAGTGAATAGTGTTCCAGTCATCCTCCGTACATGGTGGCGTGGGAGTGACGATAGGACCATCAAGAAATCCATATTTCCTGCGAGAACAAAGAGCAACGCGAATAGCCCGAGCCCAAGTGTCGAAATTACCGGCTTTCAGACGAGCCGGAGTAATAAAATCACCAGGACGATCTTGAGGTCCTAAAAAATATGGTGAATTAGGTTCAATTTTTGATGAAGGGGGCGGCTGCTTCGGTGCATCGTCGCCGGCCATGGTAGCCGTAGGTGGCTGATATTTTGATTAGAGTAAGGGTTTGCGAAGTTTGGAGGCTCTTGATACCATGCTAGATTTAGGTTAAGCTTCCCTTGTATCATTAATTATCAAAGAATATATATATATACAAGGTAAATAGGAAACCCTTACTAACTAGGAAACAATCAAGATAATCATTCCTAAATATATACCACTAATCTTGCCTAATAATACGCTAACAATACCCCATAATCTGAGTCATTCAGGTACGTTGTACATCACAAATATTCAATACTTGAGAGCTATTGGTTTTCCTATACTGACTTAGGCATTGGAGGGGCAATCCTCGGATCAACCCCCAACATTAGTTTACGTGCTCTTTCTTGCAGGATCCAAACCGGCGTATTGACGTAGAGATACCAGTTCACCCCCTAGAAGTTATTCCATACCAGAATAAGTCCCATATTAAAAAAAAAGGGACGATGATAATTAACATAATAAAATTAGTGGAATACTCAATTTACTGCAATATTGCCAGATTTGGGATGAAATCCAACTAAATGACTATGTGGTTAGACTCGTCTCTTATGATGGTTTATATTGCTCGTTAAAGATTCATTATCATATTAGAGCATGTGATAATCTAAGATTCCAAGCCTGTTGTAAGTCTTGAGAAAAATGACGAGCCAACTAAATTGATCTATATGGAAAAATCTTTGTCTACCCACTAGAGATAGACATAAATAAATAGTGGAAGTCACTCAAATACTCAGCAATATAAATGAAACTTTTATTCTCTGTATATTGTTGGTGGATTATCCAGTGATTCAATCTAGCATTCTCCGAGTTAAGATCACTAGTAGTCCCATACTCCCATATTGAAAAGCTAAAAGTAAACTGAACACCATGTCAAAGATTTAAACTATCAAAACCCATATTCATTTTAGGGAGGGAAGACTGTTATATTTAGACTTTTTTTTAAACGGAGTTATATCTATACTAATATATTAAAAGGCGTTTCTACGAAAGTCTATGTGCCACGTGGCACCTCCTCTAAGATGCTAATGCAAATGCTCTATTTTAATGTTAAACCTCTCAACTAAAAAAGTAACATTGTGTAGTTATAGGGTATCGAACTCATGACCCTTGAAATGAAAAGTAAGAGCTTAAACATGAATCCAACATTACATCATTGATTACTATTTCAAAATAAAATACAACAATGTCTTGTAATTACATCTTATTAAAAGACTTATACAAGTAGTTAAATCCCTAATACTTTAATGGTAATAACAAGAGACCATATTGTAGACATCAACTATTAGTTCAGCAAATTTTTTGTAGAAAGTCAAACTATTGCTTTCATCTCCAAACATTTAAGAGTTTATTTTTCAAAATATTATATAGTAATATATCATGTGATCATGACGTCAATTATTTTTCACTAGATAAAAAAAATTACGAAAAGTAATAACCCGGGGCATGATATCCACTAGTTTAGATTTTAAAACACAAAAAAAATGGCAGACAATGAATGAATTTAGGAAGTGGGTCAAACCGTTAAAGGTGGACACATGGATGGACCAAAGCATGAGTGGAGAATTCAAGGATGCCAACCCCAGTCCCCACATGGGCTGTACGCTGATATGTTGTTCAACTGATCAAAACTGGGGATTCCAATTTCCATGGCAATTGCCCATTGTGCTTTTACCATTACCACGTGTTTTCTGCATGTGGTTACTCTTTCAGCTGTGTGCTATAAACAATTCGATTTTTCTTATAACTAACTTGGTCAATTATTCCTCCTAATTATTGATTAGTCTGCGTCTAATTGTCTATAAAATACAAGTTTATATTTTCTCAGCTTTGCACTTTTTGCTTGCCGAGTTGTCATAAACCTTGTAATGTTAGAAGTTTGTCATACTCGTATTATTGCTTTGGACATAATCGTCTTCAAATTGTACACATCCCAGTTGAAATTATTAGAATTTACGAGCTTATTATTGTTCCCATTTCAAACTTATGGAAACTCATTATTTGTAGTATCAATATTTGTTAATTTATCTAAACTTATCCAAAAATTTGAAACTTAGAATTAGTACATATAACAAATTAAACTTAATACTCCAAATATAACTTCTGACTCTCATTTTCTATCCATTCCAAGATCCCAAAACAAAACCAGCAAATACATCGGTGCTCACTCTTCATCTTTAAAAACAAAGTTTTAGATCTACTAGTAAGTTCAAATACGTAGCAATAAGTCCAATAAGTTGTATGTTTAGTTCACCTTATATTAATACTTTTTTTGTTTCATATAAGTTGTAACACTTCTCGTTTTTAAGAAGTTTTAGAAATAGTTACAACTTTACTTAATTTGGTATTGAGTTATATATATCTATCCTCGAAACTTCATCCGCTTTTTAAATTTTGTGCTTCCTCTGTTAGTTGTTTTTGATGTGGAACAGAGGAAACAAAATTCTGTAAAATAAGTTCAAATATATCAATATTAAGTACACTAGATAAGTAAAAACAATAGAGGTCCAAGAGTAACAAGTTCAATTCAATATCCTCTCTGGAAAAAAGGTTCAATTCAATAAAACTAAGTTTCACTTTAGTAAAATCGGGTGGCTAAATATATAAAAATAGCTAATTGATAAACATAATTACAATCAATAAAAATATATTGAGTGGAATAGTGAACAGGTTCGAAGTTCTACTGAGTTCTATTAAGGTCGAATAACTTCAAAGATCAATTTCTAATGATTTTAATAGTTTTGAACACCTTGTAGAATAACTTTTATATCGTTCCAACTTCGAAAAAGTTCAAACTAGTTTTGTTAATTTTGACATATTCCAATAAATTTCGGTAAGTTGAGGAGAAATAGTAAAAAAAAAAAATTACCCTTACTTTCGCTAAAAAATTAAAATAAGGGTCTGGTTTGTTGACCTTATTTTCAGTCCTTTTGAGAAAACATAAATTCAGATAAGGTCTAGTAAAACTTAATAAAGTCGTCTAATAAAAGATTTTTACACACTTACAAAATACTCCCTCCGTCCCTAATAGACTTTCCATTTATCCCTTTCACATTTGTCAGTGCACATTTTGTATCATTAATATCTTAAATTACATAATACTCCCTCCGTCCCAAAATATAGTTCCCATTTCATTCTAGGTGTCCCAAAATATAGTTCTCATTTCCATATTTAGTTCCACATTCTTCCGTAATTTGTCTAGAAAAACTGTGTCTCATCATTTATTTGCTTCTTGAATTTTGTTTTTTTGCTTTGTTTATTCAACCCAAGTGTTACAATTAATGCTCTTTCACCAATTATTCTCCATTCTCTCTCCTAAAATCATCTTTTCCCATACAACATTTATTTAAATAAACAAAAAATCTTTACTATCCCTCTTAGATTCTACTTGCATAAATTACCGTGAAAAAAGGGAAATGGGAACTATATTTTGGGACGGAGGGAGTAGTAAAAATTATAGAAGTTTGATTTTCGTAATGTATATAATGAGACGAATCAAGCAAGACTCTACATAACTATATTTTTACTTATATATTGGAAAAAATATTGGAGGTTTTTTCTCACTTATAAATAGTGACAAAAATAGAAATGAAAAGTCTATTTAGGGACGATGGGAGGAATATCTAATAAATTCATATATGGTCTAATAAGTTTAAATATGTTTAGGACTTTAGATAAGTTTATATAAACAAAATAAATTGAAAAGAAACCGACTTGGATAAAACACTATCTTAATCCTCATTATGACAAAAAAAATAAAAAAGATAAAGATGGGAAAAACTAAAAAAAAAAAATCCTCAATGGAAAGGGAAGAGAAAATAATGGAGTAGAAAACGGTGGAGTAGAGAATATCCTAGGAATATTCGAGTGTTGAATTGAGTAACAAGTGAAGAAAATTTAAGGTTGATTATCAAGTTTAAGAATTCTTGAATGACTGCTGACGTTTTTAGTTAGGTCGGCTACGGAATTGTTGCTGCTCCAAATTCCAGTCCGTAGTAATTTTAGAAATTAAGGCGTGCACCCCAAGTTAGTTTTTTCCTCATTGATTGACCAACAAACGTATTTATGGTTGATTCTTAAATTTTTTAAAAGTATATAACTGAATTAAGATATTGAGGATCAATGTATCACTGTCTATGATGTTGGCTTACGTCCAACAACTGCTGAGTCATACCAAGTAAGTGTTGGCCTAATGGTGATGGGGACTGGCTTTGGTAGGACGGGCCCGTGTTCGAATCCCCGCAACACCCTTGGGAGAGGAATGAAACCTAACCATCCCGAACTTGACCTCGATCCGGATGTAGCCCGAAGGGTGAACCGGGTGCAAACAAAAAAAAAAAAAAAAAAAACTGCTAGGTCATACCCAAAAAATAACAAATTTACATTAATAGTAGCCGTAGGAGGGAAGATTATAAAAATTATCCTAACTCTATAAAATACGTAACTTTTTTTAAAAATAAATTATCCTAAGTAACTCCTTTGTTTTGTAATTTGTTGTTCCATAAAAATAGAAAAAACTGCTCAAATTCTTTTGCTAATAAATAAAGATCCACTATCAGTATTTTGGAAAATTTTATTCTCAAATATCAATGACATATCAACTTTGAAATATTGATATATCAACTTTGAAATATGTAAAACTATAAGGCCTGTTCTGTTCGCCATAAAACAACTGAAATGAACTGAATTGAATGAAATTATAACTAATTATTAGTAATGATAATAATTTAAGAACGGAACTGAACTGAACTAAAAATAAGGTGGGGAGAACAGGTTCTAAAAATAAAAATATATTTTGAATATGTTGACTAATATAAGATAAGTTTTATAATGCTCGATTTTTTAAAATTTCAAGGGAAGCTTATGTCGTTTGTAAAAGAAACGGGTAAACTAATAAAGACAGAGGAGTATTAATTATTATCGCCTCCTTCGGCCCTTCTCATATCTCCTAATAAATTATCAGAATTTTTTCCATGAAATGTCAAATGGAGTATTAATTTCTCCTATGCGTTGAACTTGAAATTAATTCCAGGGACACTGTCCACGTAGGACATCGCGCCACAATTTTGGTTTATTAATAAAACCGCTACTCCAAGTAGCGGTTAATACCAATAATGTGAAGTTAACCGCTACTTCAAATAGTGGTTATATTGTGTCCCTAAAACAAGCTATAAGGCACGCATATAAACCGCTACTCAGAGTAGCGATTTAGTACAGATCAGCGAAAAAGATGAAAAGCATGCCATGCAAGCTAGCTGCGTCCAACGCACAGGACGTGCGTGGCGCCCAGCAAGCCTGCGCTAGGCGCAAGCTTCGTGCATGGAGCTTGCGCCTAGCGCAGGCTTGCTGCGCGCCACGCACGTCCTGTGCGCTGGACGCAACTAGCTTGCGTGGCGTACTTTTCATCTTTTTCGCTCAGTGGTGATTTACGGTATAAAACCGCTACTCTGAGTAGCAGTTTTCCTCGTAAATCGTTTCCAAGTAACTTAAAGTTAACCGCTACTCTTAAAGTTAACCGCTACTCAGAGTAGCGGTTTGCTTTGCCGAACATAAAATGTCTCGCGTGCTGTCCTACCTGGACGGTATCCATGGAATTAATTTCAAGTTCATCGCATAAGAGTAATTAATACTCAATTTAACATTATTTATGGAAATAATTCTAAATTATCCATTCGACTGGCCAAATATGCTCCGAAACAATGCTTTATAATTTATATGATTCCTTTCTCAGGCCGCTTCTTTTGTTTTTGCCAAACTAAACACACTTGTTATAATCTATGTTTAACTGGTAGCAAACACACTATATAACTAAAACAATAAAAATGGCATAAGCTGAAAGCATATGCAACTTGCCATGTTATGGTGTTTGTCGTACCGCATAGATTCAAATAATCAAGTACTGCCAAGTGCCAACCCATAATAGCATATGCTTTTCCACAAACATGGAGATTCAATTCATTTAAAACAAAAACTTAAGCAAAGTATCTTGAGGTAAACAGTATTTTTGGGTATAACCTTAGCATATCCCAGATTCTATTTCTAGAATTTTTGATAAATTGGTGTTATACCACCATTCTGCCAAGGGTATCCAACTACACCACTGCTTAGGCTTTTCTCCAGTAATATAAATTACTAAAAATGGAATCTCATAAAAAAAAAGTAACTCATTTCACAAAATAAAAATCAACAATGTTAACAAAAAATTAGCAAAAAATAAAAATAAAAAACAACCCGTGCAACGCACAGGCTTCAAAACTAGTTAAAAGTCTAAAGATACACCCAAAGAATTTCAAAAGAAGAATAATAAAGAAAAGCAAGTTGTGGTATATATGGAATTGAAGTAATATTTACTTTATCCCAATAACATCAACAAGACACATGAAAGAAAGTAACAGCAAAAAAAAGACATATGGACCACAAAAGTACTTATTGTAGTACAAAATTATATTAAAATTAGGCATATTTCATTACATCCACAAGATACACTTACTAAAAAGAAAATCTCTCTCATTTGCCTCCATAAACTCTCTACAAAATAGGGGCAAAATGGGAAACGTAGTGCTTAAGTGGAGGCCTGAACATTATTCCTCGTCTAACTAATTATATCTACATCCTTAATAAACTCTCTCTTGCCGACTAAACAAAGTCATTAAAAAAAACAACAAAAAGATAAAAGAAAAATCAAAACTTTTTCCTTTTCTTTTCTTTTCTTATTCTTTTAACATACTGCTCACATACCACTAAACTAGTAGAGACTATCAGACTACACCAGGTAGAAAAGATGGTGCCAATCTTGTCTTCAACTTCAAAGATTCTTCTCTTCTTCATGGATAAGTAGGAGAGGTTTTCAAATTATTTTTTTATGGGTTTTTTAAGACTTTATTTTCTTTTTTGGGTTTTTTTTTTTTTTGAAGTCTTCAAAATTTGGGATCAGAGAAATATATTTGGAGAATCTGGAACAATCCATCCTCTAGGAATTTCATCTTGATCCCACTTTATCTTCTCCTATTTACAACAACTCCAAATTACAGAATTTTTTTGTACTTTTGGTTAGAACTTCAACTCATGTCATTCATTGTGTTTGTCATTCCTCCACATGTTACCCATGGATGCCCTGAAGAAGAAAGAAAATTATGGTTAATCACTTAATCATAAATATATCTCAAGAAAACTCCTAAAAAAAATATTCATGTTACCATTTTAGAAGATTTTATTAATTTCCTAACAAAACCCACCTCCCAAAACTTCAAATTTTATCTTAGAAATCCCCACTTACTAAAAATGAAAAAAACTTATACTTCTTGATTGGAATGATTTTTATGTGATTATATATGTCAAATATGACCATGAACATCTAGCGATGTTACAAACTCTAAAATCATTCTGAACCACTAGATTTTCCCGTTACTCCAACAATGAAAACTCGAATAGTGATAAAATAATGAGGACTTACGGAGGACTTGTTCAGTAGAAAACCTTCTTGAAACATCTTTAGAAAGCATCTTCCTCATCAAATCCTTAGCTTCAGGAGAAACAGACCTGAAAATTTTAGTGGGAAATCTAAGATTACCACGAAGAACAGCTGCAAAGGTGTCTTCAACTGTGTCACCGTAAAACGGAGGAACACCACCAAGCATAATATACAGGATAACACCAGCACTCCATACATCTATCTTCTCATTGTACTCTCTTCCAGCTAATACTTCTGGTGCTACGTAATACGGTGTTCCTACTATACCATTCATTCTCTCTCTCCCTTCTACTCCTCCAAACCACTCTGCTGACCCAAAATCACACAACTTTACCCTGTTTCTTGAGTCAAATAGAATATTATCTGGTTTCACATCCCTGAAAATTAATATAAAAAAAATAAACATCAGGAAAGAATTCTACCTCTCGCAGATATATACAACTGGGTTTCTAAAATTTTGTTTAAAATTCCATATAATACCCAAAAACAATAAATAAAATTCACGACCCACAAAAATTCATTATATATGAGACTAGGTCTCTGAATTTTTGCTTTAAATTCTATAAAATACCCAAAAACAATAAAAAAAATTCACAACCCACAAATATATATTTCATTGTACTCCCTTTGTTCTCTTTTGTTCTTTATGTTCCTTCTAAACTGACACCTCTGGCAAATATATAAAATTGGGTCTCTAAATTTTTCTTTTAAATTCTACAAAAATACCCAAAACAAGAAAACACCAATGTAGATGAAGCCCAGATCTACCATTAAATCCGAAAGAATGCATGAAGGTAAAAAAAAAAATGCACCTGTGACAGATATAGTTGCGGTGGCAGTGAGCGAGAGCGTCGATAAGTTGGGTAAAAACAGAGCAAGCGTCGGTTTCAGAAAAAGGACCAGCAGAAACAACTCGATCATAAAGTGTAGATTCTTGACAAAGATCGGTTACAATCAAAAGATGAGAGTCAGAATCAAAGATATCATGGATCTGAAGAATGTTAGGATGAGGAGAGAGAATCTGAAGGATTTTAGGTTCCTTATCGAGACATTCACGGTCAGTTTCGTCGTCTAAAAGGAGACGTTTATCGATGGATTTAACGGCGAAAGACGTAAGAGATGATGGTGAAAAACAACGAAAAACGACGCCGAAACGTCCTCGACCGATTTCGTCGCAAAGTTGGTACTGGCGTTTGAAGCTTTCACACATTTCCTGATGTTTTTGTTTGGTTTTTTGTGTGGTGTTTTTTCTTTGGGGTTGGAAAGGAGAGGTGGTTAGTGTGTATTTATAAGCGGTTGAGAGTGGAGAGTGGAGAGAGGAGGAAAAAGAGGGTGGATTTTTGGTATGGAAATAGAATATTCTTAGAGTGGTGTTTTTTTTATGCTGGGGTAGTTTTGGTATTTTGGTGGGTAGTCTTAACTCTTAAGTGCTGGTATTATTTGATGCACTCGATTATATTGAGTGCTATCCAAGTTGGGAAATAAAATATCTTATAAATAAGGATAATAAAATTATTACTCCCTCTTATAATATAGTGCTCGCATTTTTTATTGAATGTCCAAAATATTGCGCA
Source organism: Beta lomatogona (assembly GCA_947646795.1). Classification (NCBI taxonomy): domain Eukaryota; kingdom Viridiplantae; phylum Streptophyta; class Magnoliopsida; order Caryophyllales; family Amaranthaceae; genus Beta; species Beta lomatogona. The sequence continues at coordinate 2,838,827 of CANSNZ010001289.1, forward strand.
TATTTTATTTTCTATCAAGTTCTTTGGATTATATTATCCTTAACTTTTACAAAAAAATAACTTTTCCAAAAAACCTAACTTTTTTTTCAAAATATGTGTCCCTATTTATTGTTTTACAGTATGTCATTCCAAATTTCCAACAAACACTTATTGGTTTGTGATTTTTTTCAAGGAAAAAAAATAAATTACGAGTTCCAAGATAAAAGTAGTAAAGTACCAACAAAAGCACTTTCTTGAATGTTTTTTTTTTTTTTGGGAAACCTTAATACTTCGACTTTGTTCTTTTGGACTGAATTAATGAAAATCCAGTTCAGTTTAGGAAAATTTAGTCCAGTTCAGTTAGTTTCCTCTTACAGTTTTCATTCACTTCAGTTCAATTCAGTTCATTCCAAAAGAACAGAGCCTTTTTTTATTTTTCTTAATTCCCATGAAAAATAAACATCATATTATAGGATGGAAGGAGTACTTTTTCCTTTCAAGTTTTTATTTTCTCTTAGGGTCTGTTATATTCAACTTATTCTGCTTATCTGAATTTATCTTATCTAATCTACATTTATTAAAATTAGTTGTAAATTATTGAAACTTATATAAAATATGTATATTATTATTTAATATAATTATAACATCGGTTATGCTTGTTATATCATCCTATGCGCCTATCTATGAACTTGCATTTATTCTCCTTTGCAGAAGTCTTAGCGAACAAAGGTTGAGCCAAGCATATACGATATTATTATTTAATATAATTATATACTAGTGTGTGGCTCGGGCGTTGCCCCGGGTGCTACTGTTTTTACTTTTTTGTATGGTTTAACTATTGTTTGTATCGTTTATGGAAATCATGTTATTTGCTTTCTGTCGTTTGTAATAACATGTAGTTTGTAAGTTGTTGTATGCAATGGATAATGTTAACCGAAGTTTAGCGTCGTTGTTACTTTTCGACAGTAGAAATATGTCAAGTGGGTGTCAAAGCAATAAGTTAAACATCTTATGGTGCATAAAAAAATTGTTTTGCAGACAATGATCTTATTCTAGTTGCTTCCGATCACAATTTTGGGGTTCCTGCTTCGGTTGGAGCTTTGATATGTATTGGGTTGGCTACTTTTTGGTGGTTGGGTTGTCCTCGTGATCTTCATCTCTACATTTTTGCAATATGTATAATACATGTATTAGTTTTTGTAATGGTTGTTATGGTAATCCTTTGTATTGATTTTGTGAGTGTAGTTGTCTTACACAATGTTTCTGTTCCTCTTTTTTATGGTCTCTTTTGTTGCTCCTTTTGGCTTGATTCACCAAGGACTTGACTTTCTATGTGTGTGTCTTCTCCATTGTCATCAAGTACTTGGCTTCCTTGGCTTCCCGTGTTGACAACCGTAGGAGTTTTTGCATTTATGATGTCTGTATCTTGGTCTTTCTCCTGCAATTTCCAGTTTCTTGTATGTGTTAAACTGTTAATTATTTACGACAATAAAGGAATTGTATTTAATTAATTTGTTGTTATTTACTTTTTGAATACTTGCCATTTCTTTGTGTTGCTGCTCCTCGTATGACTTTTCTAGTTGGTAGTTTGTCTGAAATGTCTTATGGCAAATAAATTCAGTTGTCTCACTCCTCGTGATGTTGAGCTTGACCCTGAACGCAAATCGTTTTCCAACACAAATTAAATTTGTAGTCGGTTTATCACCTTCTCATTTCCATTATCCTGTAATGTATTTTTTTTATGTTAGTAATTTTGAAGTGTCATCTGTGTTAGAGCGATTGTTGGGGTGTTCCCTAATTTTTATTATTTACCTTTTTCTACAAGTCCAACAACTTGTTTATTGGGCTCCCGATAACTCTTTCAGCTTCCTTATCGAATAATGCGAGTGGAACACACACACTTCCGTCATCGATGTCAACTGTTAGAAGATACCTGTAGTTGTCAGCAGGTGAACATAGTTATTTATCAAACCTAAGATTGGAGGACAGCAAACTCAAGCATTGCATAAAACATTAGTTAAATAATAACTCTTGTAGCTTTCCGTTTATTGTATAAGATCATAAATTTGTAACCAAAAGCATCCTTATAAGTTTCAATAACATTATGCTGTACTAATTAGTGTTCATGCTGTGGATAAGACTGTAACAAAGTTGATTGAGAACAACCATTTTGGTTTATTATTACTGATTAGTAAATGTAGACTTCTTGAAACAAAGGGAACAACTTGTTTTCAGTGGTTGTTTACCTTATCTTTGGGTATTTCACCACAACGTCACACTTGGTACAATATGAAGTCTCATCAATCTTCTTCTTGCATGTGTCGCAAGAGTTGTAATGCCATTTGTGGTGAAGATGTATGCTTGTAATTGTGGCACTGCAAGTAAAAGTCTCCTGTACATTTCGATTTTGAGTTTATTTTTTTTTGTTGACGTATTTGGCAGAGAAGTTTTTTTAAAATACCTTAGATTAGTGTGTTATGAGTCATATTTTACCTTTTCTAATGGGTCCTTTTGTAAAATGTTCTCAAGTTTTTTTCTGTTCCTGAACATGGCTTGTTCTAGTGGTTCATGTGGGTGTGGCTCCAACTCTTTAATTGGTTCCATTGCATCCCTCCTATTTATTCATGCATGATTTTGTTAGTGTTTTTTTTTTGTATGTATCAATTTTTTCTTGGAGATTTGATCCATTGTTTGGAATGATTTTTGTGTTTTTGATGACGTACCTTTGTTGCAAGCCTTTTGTTTCTGGAATGTATTTGTTTAAGTATATATGTTTTGCGCTGGTTTAGTTCAGCTGGTATTTTCCCTGTAAGATATGTATGTCGTGTCATTAGTGCATAATTTGTTCTATTGAATTGTATAGAAGTTATGCTTACATCGCCCATGACCATATTATTTCCAATTATGTATCCATTGTTTTGATTATATATTAGTTTTTTTTTTATATTTCGAAAGGGAAGATGGAGCAAGGGGATGAGTTATTATATTGTACAAAAGTAACCAATAGCGTTTATGGCTGTAAGTAGGTGTTGACTGCCATATTACTAATTACAACAAATATCTATAATTTTGTGGAAACATGGATCACTAAAAGACGTTAGATCAAATGGTGATTCTTTGGAAATCCTTACATATATGATGTAAGGTCAGGAGTTCGACCCCAGATTTCAGCATATCTATACTAATATATTAAAAGGCGTTCCTAAGCCAGGAACAATGCCACGTGGCGCCTTCACTTGGATTATTTTATGCTATGTAATCTACATACACTAAAAAAATAGAAAATGCATTATGTAAGATTCGATCCCAAGATCACAAGCATATATATTTATGCCTTAACCACTAAACTAAGTGATACTTGATGTTATTATTTCAAAGTAAAATATTAATAAATGAAAGATATAATTACCCGGGGCGTAGCCCGAACCTAAAAACTAGTTTATTTTATAAATAATGATCACTTGACTTTGTTGGTTAATAGACATGTGGCAAAATTCTGGTGGCAGGAGGAGGGTGCCACGTGGCGCATAGACGTTGTCAATCACGCCTTTTAATATATTTGTATAGATTTTTAATAGGATTCCCAAACTACATTTAACTTTCAAGTTTTTGCGAAAAACTACCTTATAAAAAAATTATTGTCCTAAACTACCTTACTTTACAATTTTGTTGTTGACAACTACCTTATGCCGGTTTCCGGCGTTGACTTTTGTAATTTTAGTTCAAAACTGTAGGACAAACAAAATTACCCTTTGTGGAAATTGAGGAGGGTGATTGTTTCAATTTTTGTTTAAGTAGAAGAGGAATTTTATGGTGGATTGGTGGTGCAAAGTGTCACATAGATATGAGAGAGAGCGCACACACACGGGGAAATGGGAAAATCGGGGTGGGGAAAATTTAAAAAGGGTTTGAAGAGGTCAAATGATATAATGTGACTTAAAAAAACTGGAAAAAACAAAAGTCAACGCCCGGAACCCGACATAAGGTAGTCATCAACAACAAAATGGTAAAAGTAAGGTAGTTTGGGACAACAATTTTTTTATAAGGTAGTTTCTCGCAAAAACATGAAAGTTAAATGTAGTTTAGGACAAAAAATCATCCAAGAATACATGCATTCCTAATTTTTATCAAAATAGTAGCCTTTTGAATTTAATAAGTTTAGATTTTTTTATATTAATAAAAACAACTTGAGTAGTAACTGGAATACATGCATACCTACATCATCTCGAGAACAATAGATGTTTTCTCTCAAGCTAACAACGAAGATATTAGATAATAACATCAATTTATATTCACATATCATGAATATCATTAAATAAGTTATATTCAAACTTTTCTTAGCTTGACTTATCTGAACTTATCTTAATTTATCTAAATTTATTTTATCTGAACTTATTTTTTCTGAAATAAGTTGAACCACAAGTTTTAAGACATGTTCGCTAACAAATTCTCAAACAGGAGTAGATTAGTAACATATGTTGAAGTAGTTTTTTTAGAGTAATGTTTAGCGCTTGAGGTTGTGCTTTGGAAAAGTTTCAAAATTTAGTTTTGAGGTAGTTTTAATGTTGTCTCAAGATCCTTATTTTGCAAATCGTCTTCCACAATGCAAAATTTATCTGGAAGTACTCTTACACAGGGTTGTCGATTGGGCATACAAAAAGACCTATAGCTAGGGCCCTCATTTTCGAGGCCCCAAATTTTAAAATTTATTGTTTGTTTTAATTGTGCTATCTTAATCTTTATAATTTAGGAACCTTTTTTGCAAAAATTAATATTATATGATAATTTTAAAAATATAAATATTTATATATTATAATTATGCATAATAATTTAAAATTTTGGACTAATGCCTATAATTGACACAAGGGCCCAACCTTTTTAAGATGACCTTGCTCTTATATATGTACATTCATATAGTGAGAAGGTTTTTTTTTAAGTGTGTTAACTCATGACGAAAACAAAAAGAAAATCACAAAAAGAGGGTTATAAATTCTATAATTATGTTTGCAGTGTTGTATTTATGTACAAAGATGCAATAAAATATAGTGGTTCTTTGAAAGGATGGTAAGATAAAAACTCAAACTAGACCGGAACCTCTTGTAGGTTAATCCGACCCGAGTTAGTGGGCAAATACTTTGAGAGTGGGGGGAATGGTAAGGGGATCCTCTCTCCCAAAGTGCGTCTAGTGGAGATTGAACCATCAACCTTAAGATTGGAAATTTCTTTCTTTATCACTATGCCAAGCTTAACTTGATTAATATAATAGTGTATGATAATAGAATTAAGTTTTGCTGTAACAGCAATTCACGGTATCAAAATTCACGAGACAAAGAATTGCTCTGTTCTTTTGGACTTATTTTCAGTTTAGTTCAGTTATTTTCCTCTCACAGTTTTCATTCAATTCAATTCAATTCAGTTCAGTTTAATTCAATTCAGTTCAGTTTCTCTCAATCCAAAAGAATAGACTAGGGCCTTAGCCTAACACTGATTTAAAACGGTTTTTTCACCATATGCCCCTGTCAAATTTTTTTTTGCACCATATACCCTTTCGACTTTTGAAATTCACCATATACCCCTCACTTTTGAAAAAATACATCCACTTACCCTTAATGACTAACGGCGTTAAACGCCGTTAGTCATTAACCCCTAATCCCCCATCTAACCCTAATTAACTAACCTAAATCTAACCCCCTTTAACACTAAGCATAAACCCTTACCCAGCCCCCCTTCCCCCACCCCATCACCACCCCTCCCCCACCCTACCAGCCCCCCTTCTCACCGCCACCCACGCACCCCCCATCCCCCACCTTCGAAGTCCCCTTTCCCCATGCCCCACTCCCCGAAGTCCCCCTCCCCCGCAGTCCCTCCTCCCTCCCCACAACCCCACCCCCCGAAGCCCAACTCCCAAAGATCGCCGCAATCCCCTTCCCCTCCTCGCATCCAAAGACCCTCTTCCCCCCCGCAGTCACCAAATTCGGGGTTCTCGTCGGGTGCCTAACCATCCCTTGTAGGTGTCGTTAACCATCCCGAGCCAAGGTCCAGGTCGCGGCCCTCGTCGATTTTATGGGCTCGAAGTTCGAAGTTCAATTTTCGGGGCTACAAGGGGTAGAGAACGTCATGCGGGTCAGGGAGGGGGGCTGCGGGATGTTGGGGCAAGTGGGGGTTGCGGGTGGGGGTGGGTGGTCAGGCTTGTGGAAGGGGTGGTGGGTGTAGTGTCGGGTTTCTTTGGGCTCGAATTTCGGAGGGGGGGGGGGGGGAGGGGAGGAGGGACTGTTGGGGTGGCGGTGCGGTGGGTTAAGGGGTGTTGGGGTGGGGGGCGCCCACCGGGGTAAGGGGGTGGTGGTGTAAGGGGTGGGGGGAGGGGTGGTGGTGTAAGGGGTGGGGGGGAGGGGAGGTTGGGGTTAGGGTATTAGATTAAGGGTTAGGGTTAGGGTTAGGGTTTGACTTAGGTTTAGGTTAGTTAATTAGGAGGGTTAGGGGGGATTAAAGGTTAATGACTAACGGAAGTCTAACACCGTTAGTCAAAAGGGTACTTTGATGTATTCTTTGAAAAGTGAGGGGTATATGGTGAATTTCAAAAGCCGAAAGGGTATATGGTGAAAAAAAAAATTTGTCAGGGGTATATGGTGAAAAAACCGTATTTAAAATTCTTTCTGAAAACATAAAAAACTAGGTGAGCTACCGAGCCATGTTGCTTTAACTGAGTCATCTCAAAACTGAAGTAATGTTGGGCTGTTGGCTACTAATAAATTAAGTAGAAAAAGTTTACAACGGAAAAAACTGGAGTAGTAGAGTTGTGTTAAGTATTTGAAATGGTAGCTGTGATTAGGCCAAATGTCAAGCACTGGGGCGGTAAGAGTCATAAAGTTGTACGTTTATAACTACGGTACCAGATGGTCCACATGCCGCCCAGTACCTATCTCCTTTTATCTACCTTTATTCTTCTGTTTTATTTTCAGGTTCTTTTTTTGGGTTTACATTGATTTTTCTTTTGTTTTTCTCTGGAATCTTGCTGCCTGTTTCACGTTTTCAATTATAGGTGCTCCTATTTGATTTTTTTTAAAGCGAAATTTCATTAATTGAAGGCCAAACGGCATCTAAAATAGGTATTAAAGAAAAACAAGATATAATTAAACAAGGCTAAATTAAATTCGTCTTCAAATAAACCAGATCGAGCAATACAGCGCAACCCCCTTGTATTTGCTGAATCAAGCAGCTATTGATGAGGAAGTCTATTATTCTGATATAGTTTGGGAAGAACATTTTTGATCGAGTCATGTTGACCGCATCCGAGATTCCAATACCTTCATGTTGAGTCTCGAACTTCAACAAATGAGAACAATTTCTAATATCTAAAAACAAAAAAACTATACTCACAACTCCCATAAGGGAGAAGGAGATTTCCAAAACAGAAACTAAAAACCCCATAACAGAGTTTGAAAAAATCTCAAAAAGAGAGACTAATTTATTAAACAAAACAAGAAAATAAACTAAAAACTGAAAATAAAAGGGGAAAAGGGACTTACCATGGATGAAATCATCCATGGCAGCCCCTAACTAATGAAGAAGGGGTAGGGGAGGCTAGGGTTTGAGAGAGAAAAAAAGAGGGGGCGCTTTTATTAGGTACTCCTATTTGATTGTGGGACTGTAAGTAGTGCAAAAACTAGAAAAATTAACAAAAACTAGTTATTATAGCAAATGAGAATTGCTATCTAATACTCTCTCCATCTTAGTGCTCGTTTGGTTGACAAAATTTATATAGGCAATGAAAATTCCCATGGTTTTCTTATTTGGGAAGTTGTTTGGTTGACAGGAAGTTGAGAAAATGGGTGCAATGAAAATTCTTTAGGAAATTGAAATTCCCACAAAATGTGGGAATTTAATTACCCACTCCCCCCTTAATCAATCATAATTCCCACATAAATTGCAAATTCCTTGATGTCAACCAAACAAATTTAAGACATTTCCTAGGAATTACACAAGGGAAGTAATTTCCTAGGAAATGAAACTTCCTACAGGAATTAAATTCCCATGTATACCAAACGAACACTTAGGAGTAATATATAGTGTTGTATTTCATTTTAGATGTCCTAAAATATTCTTATTTCTCATCATTCTATTTTTGAAATGGTACTTTATTCTTGTTTTTTATGCTAATTTTTACATGAAATGTTTGAGCCACATGGCCCACATATAATATTTGTGATCATGTTTAAATAGAAAATTATAGCGATATTTAATATTTGTACTTTTCATTGCAAATATTTGTCTTTCCAATGCAAATACTTAACTTTCCAATACAAGTATTAAAAATATTTAAAGCAAATTATAAGTTCCTTAATTCCTATGCAAAATGAGAAACAACAACTATAAATTGGGACAGAGGTAGTACTCCCTCCGTCCCATAATATAGTTTCACTTTTCATGTTTCACGGGAATTAAGGAAAATGGAAGGAGTTGTAGGATTTCTCAAAACATATACTTAAGTAAGTGCTTTTTTGGTATTTTTTGTCTTGGAACTAGTTTTTTCTTTAAAATAAAATTAAAAAGCAATAGATGTTTCTTGGAATGATGTAAAACAATAAATAGGGGCACATATTTTGAAAGAAAGGTAGAGGTATTTTGGAAAGTTTATGTAGATATGAAGGATAATTTAGTCCAAATAAATTGATAAAAAAGAAAATAGGCATAACATTTTGGGACATCAAAAAGGAATGTGAGCACTATATTATGAGACAGAGGGAGTAGTATTTATTCTATTTCCTAATCTGATAGTATTTGACATCGCATATCACAAATATCTTATATCCAAAACCTTTTCATAACTAAAAAGAAACACAAATATATATTTCTAAGAAGGTTGAAGCATACATGTTAAATAAACTCATTATTCTCGATATGGATTGGATATCCGATATTTGATATTGTATCATGTTTTGGATATTAAGGCTCTGTTCTTTTAGACTGAATTAATGAAAATTCAGTTCAGTTCATTTCAGACATATTCAGTTCAGTTCAGACAATTTTAGTTCAATTCAGTTCAGTTAGTTTCCTCTCACAGTTTTCATTCACTTCAGTTAAATCCTGTTCAGTTCAGACAAATTAAGTTCAGTCCAGTTCAGACAAATTCAGTTCAGTTCAATTCAGTCCAAAAGAACATAACCTGAGTATCAGATATACAAAAAAGCAAGATATGAATTGGTATATAATATCAACAATGTCCAAAACCTTTTCATATGAAGGCCGAAGCATACATGTTAAATATACTCATTATTCCTGATATTGAATTGGATATCCCGTATTCGATATTGTGTCATGTTTCGGATATTAAATATCAAATTTACAAAAAAAAAAGCAAGATCTGAATTGGTATACAGCATCAACAATGTTTTTTCTAGATCAGATATCTCAATATCCACTAGTGGAAAAAAACGAAAGGGCTGCGTTTTTGGCCAGCAGCCCTTTCCGTAGCAGCCCTTCACAACGAAGGGCTGCGGTTTTGACCATAACCGGAGCCCTTTTGACCCAACAAAAAAATAATTTTTTTTATTTTTTGCATTTTTTTACTCCTAAATATATCAAGAAATTTACAACATAACATAAACTGGTAATATTGAGAAAAGCCGAGAACAAACAAAACAAAATTATAAATTAAATCAATAAGAACATCAAATTAATTCCACAAAGTAAAATAAAAACCTAAAATACAAAAAAAAATTGAAATTTCAAAATTTGGTCACCGCCGCCGCAGGAAAACTTTATTGGAATTCGCCATTGAGAAGTGTTTTTTATGGATTGATGAGTTAGAGTTTCTGGTTTGATGGCCATTGTTGAATTAGCACTTAAGCGCTGATTTGCTTTCCCTCTCTATTTCCCCAAAAAATCTAAAATCCCTAACACTTGTCGGTTAATGACCAAAACCCTCAAACCCTCACTTAATCTCTCTCTCCTTCCCCGTGGAGACCCAAATCCCAAACCCATTTCACCTCTCCCCCGATCTCCCTCTTCTCTCTCTCTCGCGGCTCCGCGCCAACGTCACCATCTCACTCGCACCATACTGCCTTCTCGCTGGAGCCCCAAGCTCGCCGGAGCTCACCCTGCATTTCGCGTTTTCTCTGTCTCCTCGCCTGTTCGCTGCTCTGTTTCGCCGCTACTCACGACGCCTCACGCCACTGGACCCCCCGTGATGCCGCCATGTTCTTTGCCCCGGCTAAGCCGGTGCCTGTCGTCGTTGCTCGGAGCTCGGTTCTCCCCTCTCATCTTTCTTCTCTTGAATATAAATGGAGCTTGGGAGGAGAAAGAAGAGGCGAAAGCTGAAGAGGAGTTGGTAGTCGGCGAATTGAACTCCGGCTAATGATTTGTGGTGAAGATTTGTGAAAGCTAAGGGAGAGGTTAGAGTGAGGAGAGAGAAAGATGAGAGAAAATGAAAATGATGAAACGGCGCTCAACGAAAATGAGAGAGGGAGTTTGATTTATTTGTGCGCTCATAATATAACCTAAGCCCATCCCCGCCGCGAGATTTAATTATAAAGGGTTGCGGGTTGGCCCAAAACCATGACCCTTTATTACTTATAGGGCTGCGTTTTCGGCTAACCGCAACCCTTCACTAAAAAGGCAGCAGTTTTTGCATTGACCGCAACCCTTCGTATATGAAGGGCTGCGGTTTTTGGGCTAACCGCAGCCCTTCCCCATTAAGGGCTGCATTTTTCAAAAAACGCATCCCTTGTACCGCAGCCCTTGCTTTTTTTTTTCCACTAGTGATCATATCAAACTAGCATTTTGGCCCGGGCGATGCCCCGGGTTAGTTACAATTATCAAATATATTATTATTATTTATAAATTTCATAATTGATTTTGTTAGCTTTTCGTAATATTTAGTCTTGTGGGAAATTGAAAAATGGAAGTTATGGCATGATAAATTGTTTTATAAAATAACTTTTAAGGAATTGAGGATAAAAATAACAATTTTAATGGAATTGGGGTAAAAGAATGTTATTATTTAATAAAAGTGTTAGAGATTAAAAATCTTGTCTATGTCTTTATAATTACATATAATTATAATACTTTATTATGTTTTACTTTGAAACATTAAGCATTGAAATTGTAGTGGATTAGTGGTTAAACTCTCACATTTCATTTCACAGGTCATGTGTTCGAATCCTAGTAACTATACATTGTTAATATTAGCCGTCTAACTTTGAATTACTTCTAGCAGCAGACCAATACCTGTCTTGCAAAGTGCTTAAGTTCACTATCATCTTTGATCTCTTGTACGATGATTCTTCTCATAGCTTGTTATATCATCTTATCATAGTTCAAGTCTCAAGATGATTGCTTCCTAATCCTGATATGCTCGTTGTGTCAATTAGGTCAAAATTCAGATAGAGATGTCAGTGGTTCCAGGTCTGACGGGTGATGGGGGCAAAAACGGGGATAAAAAGTGTACACACTCTAGGTGATGAGGTGGAGGTGGATGTTAGCTAGGTTGCACATGCCCTATCTCCGCCTCACCGCACCATGTACTTGTATAACTAAAAACGAAAACGTAATTTTTTAAAAAGAAAAAGAAAACAAGAGATTTGACCTTCTATTGGAGTGATTTGTTGTTGGATGTGTTGATTTTTTTTTCAAGTTTATTTAATTTGACCAGTTGCAGACTTGCAGTGTTCGAAGATTTCATTGATCTTGTGCACCCTGCTTACGTGTTAATTTTTATGAAGAATGATATATGTTATCATTGTTATAACAATTTTTTCACCAAATACCCCCGAGTTTTCACGAAATTCACCGGGTACCCTCGCACTTTTGAAAATACACCTGGTACCCCTCATTTTCAACATAATACACCCAAATACCATTAATGGCTAACGACGGTAACCGCCGTTAGTCATTAACCCTAATTTTTTGATTTAAATCCTAATTAACCCTAACCTCTAAACCTAACCCTAGCCCCTAAATCTAACCCTAACCACCCCTCCCCCACCCTCCCACCACCCCCCAGTGGCCCCTCCCCCACCCCCCATGACTCCTCTCCCCACCACCCCAAACAACCTCTCTCTCCCCCACCCCGTCGAATTCCCCCTCCCCTACCCCCGTCGAATTCCGCGAAAAAAGCTATTAGGCTGGGTTAACGGGTTGCAGACGAGCGAGCGAGTGAGTTGATGGCTCGGGCGAGTCGCCCTAGAGGTAGATCGGGCGAGAGAGAGGTCGAATCTTAGCCATTGATTGTAGAGGGGCGCGGTGGTGGTTATTAGCGAAGGGCCGCGGGGGATAGGGGCTACGGGGAGGGGAGGCTGCGGGTGGGGGTGGGGGGTGGGGGAGGGGAGGCTGGCTGGGGTGGAGGGGGTGGGGGAGGTTAGGGTTAAGGGTTAGGGTTAAGGTTTAGGGTTAGGGGTTAGGGGTTTGGGTTAGGGTTAGAGGTAGGGGTTAGGATTAGGGTTAGAATTAGGGTTTAAATCAGAATTTAGGGTTAATGACTAATAACGATTAACGTTGTTAGTCATTAAGGGCATTTGGGGTGGGGTGGGGGAGAGGCTGCGGGGGGTGGGGGTGGGGTGTGGGAAGGCTGCGGGGGAGTGGGGGAGGGGGCTGTTGGGGTGGGGGGCTGCGAGGGGTGGAGGGAGGTTAGGGTTAAGGGTTAGGGTTAAGGTTTAGGGTTAGGGGTTAGGGTTAGGGTTAGAGGTAGGGGTTAGGATTAGGGTTTAATCCTTCTGTCCCAGAATACTCTTTACACTTTCCTTTTTCATCTATCCCAGAATACTCTTTACACTTCTATTTTTGGATATGACCCACTATTATTTTAATCCTTCTACCTTCTAACCATTGGCCCACACCCTCTCTCCTCTAAATAAAATAATACCATTCCTACTACCACCAACTCTAACCATTGGCCCACAATCTCTCTCCAGTAAATAAAATACTACTACTTTTATTACCTACTAACTCCTATCACATCTACTTTTTCAATAAAATAATAATTGATAACCAAGCAACAACTTATCATCTAAAACTACGTACCCTGATAAGTGTCAAGAGTATTCTGAGACGGAGGGAGTAAATAAGAAATTTAGGGTTAATGACTAATAACGATTAACGCCGTTAGTCATTAAGGGCATTTGGGTGTATTATGTTGAAATTGAGGGGTACCAGGTATATTTTCAAAAGTGCGAGGGTATCTGATGAATTTCGTGAAAACTCGGGGGTATTTGGTGAAAAAACTGTTGTTATAATAAGCATTAAAATGAGTCTTAGGCCGCTTTGAGGTGGATTTTGGGTGAGTTTGAGGGGGCTGGTGGAGCGTGGAAGATGGGTATTAGGTGGGCGAGGATGGATTCTAGACCCGCCATGGGGATAAGGATGGGAATAAGGATAAAAATATTAGGTGGGGATGGATATGGTGATGGGGACGCCAACATCCCCCCCCCAAAAAAAAAGAACCCTATTAACAATCCTAGGTCAGATATATTGCGATGCGACTCCGCCCATATATAAATATATTTAGTGTTTCTTTGCTTGAATATGGGAAGTATAATGCTTTCTCATTTTCAAGAAAGTATGAGTTATTTGGCAACTTGAAGAAAGTAACATATTCTATGGGAAGTTCTCCTTCTTTAGAGGGACTCTAATTGGTAAAGAACTCATTTTTTGAGAAGCAGGATTTTATAGGAAGTGTGGCTGCCAACATTTTTTCGCCAAATAAGTCCTCATAATACTATTTCCTATAAACTTCTACATTCTGTTTTTTCTAATCTTCACCAAAACAAAAAGTTGCTTTAAGAAAATATCTCCTCCATATATATATATATATATATATATATATATATATATATATATATATATATATATATATATATATGTCCTATTAAGGTTTTGCATGCATATTAAGAGTAAATAGTAGGATAATGTTGGTTTTCTTGGCAACTAATGTAAAAATTAGAATAAAAAACGGTTATTTCACCAGGTACCCCTAAGGTTTCACAAAATGCACCAGGTAACTCCTCTTATTTTGGAAATGCACCAGATGCCCTTGCGGTTTCGATAAAATGCACCAATTCCCTTAATGACTAACAACCATCAACTCCGTTAGTTATCAAGCCTGAATCAACCTAATTAAACATAATCAAACATAATTAAATATAATCAAACCTAATTAAACATAATAAGACCTAATTAACTTTTTTATATAGTTTTCTTCTTCCTCCTCTTTCTCTCTCCTCCCTCCTTCCTCCCATGCCACCCCTCTTCCTCACCCCTTTCCCCTGCCATCGTCCCCTGAAATCCCCTCCCCTAAAAAATGGAATTATGTTATCAAAACCGCCGACCCTAAACTCTATATATCTCTTACTTTCTCATACTCTCTTGTCTCTCTCAACCTCCCTCTAATTTTATTCTTTGTCTCCTCGCCTGGTGCGCTGCTACTCTGGTGTTGTTGCGCCACCTCCAAAATCCCTCTACCGCCAGTGCATCCCTATATGACGTTTTTCAGGCTGTTAGGATGATTGTATTTTGCATTGCCCTTCTCTCTCCCCTCGGTTTCTGAGTTGCTACTTCCCTGTTGCTTTCTCCTCTACAGGTATGATGCACCGCCACTGGCAACTGGAGCTGCGTTGTCGGCAGCTCGTTGCTACTGCTCTACTTCCTTGTCGCTGCCTCATTATTTAATGGGTGGAATTCAATCTCCTCGGTTTTGGCGGTACAACAGGGTGGTGCACTAGTGGAAAAAACGCTATATGTCACAATACAAACGATGCGATCCTTAAGAGAACCGAAACGATTAATCCTCGAAATTTTGGGTGGGAAACTTAGGATCATAAACCGCTGCGGTTCTCAGAAAACGGAAACTGTTAATAGAAAACCGATCCGGTTTTCTGCTAACCGTTTCGGTTTTGTGAACCTCAACGGTTAATTATGTTTTTTCCAACAGCCCGCGTGAAATTAAATTCACTAACTCTGGCTCCCCCTCATTCCACTCTAGCTCCCTCCTTCGTTCGACATTTCAGAACATGTTAGGTCATATATAGTTCCAATAGGTACATATATAACTATTAGAGTCAATTAAACTCCAATCATATGCGTTGAAACCCATTTTGGTTAAATGAAGGCCATGTCGGCCCGATTTAGGCCTTTAAAGCTCAATTCACTTAGTTTCCCGCATTTAGCAACATATTAAGTCATATATAGATCCAAGAGGTACATATATAACTACAAGAGTCAATTAAAGTCCACTCACATGCTTTGAGACCCCCGTTTTGTTAAATGAAGGCCATTTCGGGCCGATTTTGGCCTTTGAAGCTCAATTCACTTAATTTGCTTCTCTTTCCGCATTTAGGGCCAGGTTAGGTCATATATTGTTCCAATAGGTACATATATAACTACTAGAGTCAATTAAAGTTCATTCATATGCTTTGAAACCCATTTTGGGTAAATGAAGGTCATTTCGGGCCGATTTTAGCCTTTGAAGCTCAATTCACTTATTTTTTCGCATTTATCCACATGTTAGGTCATATATAGATCTAATAGGTACATATATAACTATAAGAGTCAATTAAAGTTCACTCATATGATTTGAGACCCCTTTTGGGTAAATGAAGGTCATTTCGGGCCGATTTTGGCCTTTGAAGCTCAATTAACTTCATTTCCTTTTCTTTCTGCATTTAACCACATGTTAGGTCATATATAGTTCCAATAGGTACATATATAATTATTAAAGTCAATTAAACTCCACTCATATGCGTTGAAACCTATTTTGGGTAAATGAGGCCATTTCGGTCGATTTAAGCCTTTAAAGCTCAATTCACTTAGTTTCCCGCATTTAGCCACATGTTAGGTCATATTTAATTCCAATAAGTACATATGTAAGTATTAAAGTCATCTAAAGTCCGAATGCTATGAAACACATTTTGGGTAAATGATTGTCATTTTGGGCCGATTTTGGCTTTTGAAGCTCGATTTCCTTAATTTCTTACATTATATTATTTGCTCAATCTCTTTAGAGTTAACTAAAGTCTTACTCAAATTAAAATTGATCTTATATGTGTTTCTTTATGTTTAATGTATTCCTCGATGGCAAACAAAGGGAGAGTTCTTTCACCACAACCGAGATAAACGAGGTTCGGGATTTGCTAGCACGCTACCTTACCGAAGTTTGCATGTGAAGATGATGCCGCGGCTTTGTGTTTATTTGTTCTTATTTTGTTACTAGCTAGTTATTTAGGTACAATATAATTTATTATTTATATTTAGTACTTATTACAACTTCATTTGTAGTATATTCTCGAAATATTTTTTATATATATATATATATATATATATATATATATATATATATATATATATATATATATATATATATATATATATATATATTATATAACATTAACCGATTCGGTCCACTAACAAAACCGGATCGGTTAATGCTGATATGCATACAACATAAAAACTGGTCCGATTTTGTTGGAAAACCGGATCGGTTAATCTGCTTAACTGATCCGATTTTGCAAAACCGGATCGGTAAATGGTTAATGGTCCGGTTTATGACCGGATCGATTAACCATTGTTAACTGGCCTTGGCCACCCATCCGGACCAAAACCGGAGTGGTAAGCCCTATTTTGACTGGATCGGATGGCCTTTTTTCTACTGCGGTGGGAAAGGGTGGTTTTCGTGTGGGGGTGGTGGGTGGGTTACGGGGGTGGCTAGGAAAGCGAAATTGAGGCTATGGGTGAGGTGGTAGGTGGGTGAGGGTTCTGAAGGGTGGGAGAGAAGTATTTATAGACTAGGGAAGGGGAAGGGTGGTTTTCAGGGTTGGATTTGCGGGTGTCTGTGTGAGGGGATGGGAAGGGGAAGGGATGGTTTTGGGGGCTGGGTGGTGAGAGGTTGGGCGGGGGTAGCTGGACGGGGATGGATGAACAAAGGCGAGGGTGGGTCCGCAGGTTGAGTGGTTGGGGATTTAATTAATTAGGTTTAATTAAGGTTTAATTAGAGATGATTAAGATTTAATTAGCATTAATTAGAATAACTAAGGTTATTTTGGAATAATTAAGGGTGTTCAGTGTATTTTATCTAAACCACAAGGCATCTGGTGCATTTTCGAAACAAGAGGGGTAATTAGTGTATTTCGTGAAACCTCAGGGGTACTTGAGATAAGGATTAAAGAAAGTTAATGGAAGGAGTTACATGACTATATCACATGAGTTGAGTAAAATAGATTCTATTTAAGGTAATCAGACATTTATTTGTGGTTGATCAAGATAACATACAAGAAGTTTAGTTAGGGAGGATATACAAGTTTTAGCCATTCCCCATAACCTAAGGTTAGAAGTTTTATTCCTTCTACCGCATACAGCAAACTAAATCCCAAGAAACTCCCTCTAAAAAAGTAAAAAATGGTGCTTATCTTAATATTTAGATCTTGTTAAAGTAGCCATCTTGCATAGTCAAATACTATATCTTAATCTTACCTTTTTTCCATTTTTACAATTAATAAGATTTAATTTCTTTTATGGTGCAAATTGTGAATATTTTTTTTTTTTACAATTGTCAAATACGAGGGGAATCCCTAACGCATCATTTACAATAATGTCGTGAATAGCGGAATTAGTACAGATGTCAATATAAAAAAAAAAGAACTAACTAGATGACCAACGTTAGCAATCCAGTCTGCTGCTCTGTTTGCTTCTCGGTAGATATGAGAGATGGACCATGACTCGAAATTCTGAAGCAGGAGCTTGATGTCGGAGATTAGGTTGGAAATCTGCCAAGGAGGGACCCAGGAACCTTGAACTGCGTTAACGACTAATAGATTGTCGCCTTCTATCTGAATATTTTTAATGTTAAGTTGGAGGGCTAGGATGATGCCATGATGCAGGGCCATTGCTTCAGCTACGAAAACCTGAGCTATGCCTAGATTGTAAATAACGGCTTTGAAAGTTTCTCCGAGACCGTCGTGGATGATGACGCTGCTTTGCTTGGAGTTGATTTTGACTGAGCCATCGAAATTTAGCTTGTAGAAATCAAGGGGAGGAGGCTTCCGTGTGACGAGGATTTGTTTGGTAGGAGTGAAGGGTGTTTGATGGTGGCGGTGGGGAGAGGTGGAATGGAAGGGGGCCGCAATAGAGTGGCGGCTATCAATGTCCATTCTTAAGCGCCATTCCTTCCATAAAAAGGACGCCTTGTGAAGGACTCTATGAGTATTTAGTTTTTCATTTTTGAAGATTATCAAATTTCGTTCCTTCCAGATACTCCTAATTAAGAACGTGAGTTTAGTGAGTGCACTTTTATTTCGGCGGAGTGCATCTAATGTGTGAAGAAATCCATGCGACATGGGCGGAAGATGGAGTCATGTTGACGTTTGGCTGTCGAGCCAGATGGGCCTTAAGAGAGGGCATGAACAAAATAGGTGATCTATTGTTTCTTCATGTGATTGGTAAATTGGGCAAGTGTTAATAGGGATAATGTTACGCGCGGCAAGAACCGAGCGCACCCCAGGCTATTATGACAGATTAGCCAGAGAAAAATTTACAGTTTAGGTGGTATGTCCAGTTTCCAAATCCAGGAGTATATCCATTTATATTGTGACGGGTGGATGTTGTGGGCAATCCACGTTGCTTGATTTGAAAAAACGCCGGAGGTGGTGGGCCCCCCAAACCAGTGTGTTAGGGGAGAGCATTTCTTGGAAGGGGATGCCCTTTATGATGTTGACTATAGGGTCCGGAAGCAGAGTGTGGAGCTTTGCTACATCCCAATTTTTGTTAGTGGTGATGAACTCTGAAACTGTAAGATTCACATCAACTTCGTCAGTAGACAGGTTGAGGAGGGACAGGAGGCTTTGCGGAGCGCACCAATTATGATGCCAAAAGAAAATGTCCGTTCCATTGCCCACTTTCCAGCGAATGCCCTTCCGTAATATTCTTTGCTGTAGGATATGCCGCCAAATTGTAGAGTCGTTTTGTTTGGGTTTACAGTTGAAGAAAGAAGCGGAGGGCAGGTATTTTTCCTTAAGAAGACGAACCCAAAGGCTATTTTCATCCGTGAGGATTTTCCATCCAAGTTTAGCAATAAAGGCTTTGTTCATTGCTAGAGTTTTGCGGAGGCCAAGACCACCGTAAGACTTCGGAGTGCAAATTTTTTCCAAGAGATAAGAGGAATAGCGTTTTTTTTTAGATTGCCGCCAAAGAATTGGCGATGAAGGAGTCCAGAGTGTGAGCGATTTTTGAAGGAAGCAGGGAGGAAGCACAAACATACGAGGGCAAGGCCTCGAGATTACTTTGAATAAGGGCTTCCAGCTTTAGATAGAAAGCCAGATTCCCACAAGTTAATGCGTTGTTCAGTTTTTTGAATGATTTGGTCAAAATCCATCTTTGTTGGATGGAAACAGCTGAAAAAGATGCCTAAGTATTTTCCCAGGGAAGAGTGAGTTACCATGTTAAAGTGACTTGCTAGGGAAGCCTTGCGTTGGTTGTTTACTTTTTTTGAGAAGACAATAGTGGACTTGTGGAAATTTACCAGTTGGCCGGAGGCAGCACATAAATCATCAATGACGGATTTCAGTTTTTTTACATGCGGAAGCTGTGGCTTTACAGAAAAGAAGGTTGTCGTCGGCAAATAGGAGACAAGGAATATTTGCCGCTCGGGGCTTTAGTTTAAAACCAATACTTGAATGTGGGCCATGACTTTCAGTGATAAGTTTTCTTATAAAAGCATCCATACAAAGGATAAACAGGTAAGGGGATAACGTGTCCCCTTGACAAAAGCCGCGAGAAGGTTTGAACCATTGGGTAGAGTGGCCATTTTTTGATGGAGTAAGCGACGCTAGTGACACATTCTTTGACCCAAGAAATCCATTGGGCTGGAAACCCATACTCTTTTAGACATTCCCAAAGAAAATCCCACTCAATTTGATCATAAGCTTTTTCCATGTCGAGTTTGAGAGCACACCATCCGGTTTTATAAGTAGACTTGTAAAAGGTGTTAAGAATTTCCTGGGCAATAAGTAAGTTGTCATGAATAGATCGATCAGGAGTAAAAGCATTTTGAAGCGGGCTAATTTCTCTTTTAATAATAGGAGTGAGACGGGATACCAGAATCTTAGAGATAGCTTTATACACCGTATTAACGAGACTAATTGGACGGAAGTGGTTCGGGGTTTCCGGGGCCTTAATTTTAGGGATGAGCATGACAAGAGTATGATTAAAAGAAGGTGGTAATTTTCCATGAAAAAAGAAACTTTGGATTGCAATAGAAATATCTTGTCCAATAATAGGCCAGTAGGCCTGGAAGAATTTACTGCCGAAGCCATCCGAGCCCGGCGCTTTGTGGGGGTTCATATCAAAGAAAACTCACCTCGTGGACCCCCTTGTAAGTGAGAAAAAATTCAGAGGCATCCGAATCAGAGGTCATAGTTATAGAGCAGGGAACGGGCTGAGAGATATTGATATTCAAACACACCCTAGCAAACTGGGCTTTTTCATCTTTATTTTGGGTAAACCTCTCGAGCTTGATTAAGTGGCCTATCTTTTGGGTGAGGGTGGCTAGATGGGTCCACGAGCAGAATTCATTGGGAAAGAAGGGAATCTTGACCCATTGGTCCACATGGGTTATGGAGATATGGAAGGGTTTAAACAAAGAGCGCCAAGGCAAAAGAACGAAATTCAAACCTTGAACGAACCAAGGACGACGATTCCAAATGTCATCTCTGTCCAAGTGGATTATTAAACCGAATCAAGAACCACCCGTTAGAGAGATAACGGATGGAAACCTCACCATGAATAGAGGCCCACTCCCTACGCGGGCGGTTGATAACGACGTTGTGGGAGATCGGGTCACCCCGGGACTTTACCAAACGGACAAGTAGCCTTATACAGGGGACACCTAAGCATCGCAAGGCGAGGTGCTTGAACGGTTACACTCGGGGTAGCAGGATGTGGAAGGTTTGAGCCAAGAGCACTTGGGTGCCCTGGTTCTGTGGAAGAGGAAGGTGGATCGTGAGGGTCACTGCCCATTGATGAAACCATAAAGGTACTGGTTGAGTTGGTGTCACTAGCAAGGTTATCCACGAGGGTAAGTTGCGGATGGATTAGACCTATCGAGTCCTTTGGAAAGGGGATGAGTATTGCTAGAGGTTCGAAGGACATTTGCAAAGGAGGGGGATGGAGTATCATACATGGGTGGGGAGTTAAGGGCAGTAGGCAAGCAAACGAGAAGGGAAAAAGCAGTGAGAGATGTGGTGTGAACAAAAACCATAAACGGGGGGACTTTTATAGAGGGGGGGTGGGGTTGGCAAAAGACGGGGAGTCCTTAGAGAGGAGAGGCAGGATCACAATTAAGATCTTAGATTGGGAATCGAGGAAGAGCATGACAGAGGTAGAGAGGGGAATATGAAAGAGTGGAATTACAACAGACAAAACCTGTCAAACAATTACAACACGCAAGAGCAAGTAAGGTACAAAAATTAACCAAAAGAAATTGAAGAGACACTTCCCTGGGCTTGGAGATATTGCTGAAGATTGGAGGGGAACGAAATAATGATGATTAATTCGCTGCCTTTCAAGGCATCTTTGTCGTAGATCGAAAAACTCTGCCGGATTAGAAACAAGGCCATAGGGGTAGCTTGAATTAATTAGAGGGTAAAGTAATTTGTGGGTCTGTAAAAAATATATGAGTGGGATTTTCTTGGAAAGAGGCGATTTGATGGAGAAATTAGAGGGGAATAGGGAGTAATAATGAGCCCTTAAGTAGCTGACAGTTAAAGGAGCAAGATAATAGGGAGAGGTTTGGCGAGTTGGATATGCTGTTGCAATGAAGGAAGAAAAACGTGATGAGGAAGCTGAGAGGGTGTTCCTGATATTAGGGCATTTCATATGAACTTTGCGTTTTTTTCCTTTTTTTTCTTGCATTTTCACTAGTACAAAGTTGGCCTAAGGTAACATGTATGAGGTAACACTTTTCAAAATTTAAGTTTGTCGAATATATATGTAACACCTTGGTAACACTAAATCAATTCGTAACACTTAATGTAACACATTTTCAATAAGTAACATTTTGATGTAACACTTTTTTAATTGAGTAACATTTTGATGTAACACTTTTAAATAGGTAACACCTTTAGGTAACACTTTAATATTGGTAACATTTAACAGTAACACTTTTTTTCTTTAAGTAACACTTTAAGATAAGTAATTTTTTAGAGTATAATTTAAGTGTAATTTTTAATATAATATTATGATTTCTTATATACTTTGTATTATTTCTTATAGAAGCAATATTTTCAACAAATTAAACTAATCTTCCATCTTGTCAAAAAATAAAAACAAATATTACACAAAGAAAAAAGCATAAACAAAAAAACAAAGTCAACTTTAATTACTAATGATACTCATCCTATCCCAAAAATCTTTGGCGCTTAATCAGCCGCCAAAGAGATTAAACTCTTAATTTTAATTACTGCTGCTTAGGTTTCAGTTCACCACTGCACGCACCGCTCTCCTTACTTAGACTCGCTCACCACCACGCCTGCATTCGCTCACCACCGCTCACCAGCGTTCAATTTTGTCATTCTTCCAGGCGGTCAGAGAATTTAATCGGTTAGTCTTGATTCTAATTGTCCGAACATACTAGTTCTCTTTGATAATTGATCATGTTCAATTTATAATTCTGGTAATCGTTTCTCAATTTATTTGATTTGATTCATTGATTTCCTTTCTCCTTAATTCGTTCCATTCAGATTCGATCACCCCACTCCTTAATTCGCTCAACACCGCTCACCGTTTAGAGAATTTAATTGGTTAGTTTTTATTCTAATTGTTCGAAAATATCAATTTCTTTGATAATTGATCATGTTCAATTTATAATTTTGGTAATAGGTTCTCAATTTGTTTGATTTGATTCATTGATTTATTTGATTCATTAAAAAATATATTAATTTGTTCGAAAATTTAATGCTCCATGTTGTATTGTGTACGTTGCTCTTAGTTCTAATATAAGCTACGTAGTATACTAATTAGAAAAAAAGAAATTCAGTGGTGAGTAATTTCAAGTTGTTGGGTTTTACTAAGATTTTGTAATTGGTCATTTATTGAATTAGGAAATCCTAATGATTGCAATTCCATAAATTAGAAAGGAAATTTGCATGAGTGCCGGTGTTAATGTTTTTCCTTTTGGAAACAAAGCCATTACTTTAGAACCAATGCTAAAATAATCTGGTGCCATGACTAATTCATTAATATGAGTCCATGACTATTTGGTCTTTATGCTTCTTGTGACTATTTGGTCTTTATGCTTCTTGTTGCTTAGATAATTATAACATTATGCTACTGCCTACTAGCTAGGAAGTCATATATTTTCATTCGTTTGATTTAGAAATCCCAAATAAACCCCACCACATTGAAAATGAAAAATAATTATCTTCTTTGTTATTATTTTATCTCTTGATATATTGGTTTTTTGTGTGTCTATTTTTATTCCTGTGAGCCATGGAAGGGTTATATGTATGTTATTGTTTTAAATTTCTATATGAATTTATGTTTGACTTTGCGTATCGTAAAGGTGACATAATGAGTAGTTGGACCAATTTCGTACAATCTAGCAATGAGTACGAGAAAGGAGTGGAGGATTATCTAGATAAATCATTTGCTACCCAAGCAATCGGAGATCAGATCACTTTCCCATGTAAGGTGTGTTATAACCGTTTTTGGCACCATAGAGAGAAAGTGTATAATCATCTAATTGCGAATGGGATTCAACCGGGCACTGAAGGATGGAATTTTCCAGAGAAGGGTATGTCCTCAATGTCAAATATGAAGAGGTTAAGGGTAGACAACGACACCCACGATGATATGGATGGTCTGATATATGATACACATAGAGATATGGCAGAAAGGTTATCACACAACCTTGAAGAGGTTGAAGGTGAGGTTGATGCAGAGGCAAAGAAGTTTTATAGGTTGGTTGAAGATGGAAAACAAGAGCTATTTCCCGGGTGTAAAACATTCTCAAAACTGTCATTCCTTATTCGCTTTTACCTTTTGAAGTGTGTTCATGGGATGACTAATTCTACCTTTTCAGATATCTTGGACTTGCTACTAGAATTATTACAGGAAGCCAAATTGCCCAAATCTTTCAATGAGGCCAAAAAGTTGGTAAAAGATTTGGGTCTTCATTATGACAAAATTCATGCATGTCGTAATGATTGTATGCTTTATTGGAAGAAGCATGAAACTGCTACATCTTGCCATGTGTGTCAAGCTTCAAGGTGGAAAGAAAATGAGAACCAAGGGGACATTAGTAGTGAATCAACTAAGAGCCTTCATAAAGTACCAACAAAAGTTGTTTGGCATTTTCCTCTTAAACCAAGACTACAAAGGCTTTACATGTGCTCAGAAACAACAGAGTTGATGAGGTGGCATGTGGAAAGGAGGGAAAAAGATGGGTTATTAAGGCATCATGCTGATGGAGAGGCTTGGAAGGAGTTTGATCGACAATACTTGAGCTTTGCTAGTGAGTCACGTAATGTTCGTTTGGGTCTTGCGAGTGATGGATTCAATCCATTTCGGACAATGAGCACCCAACACAGCACATGGCCTGTTGTTTTAATTAATTATAATTTACCACCGTGGTTGTGCATGAAGTCAGAGTTCCTGATATTATCTTTGCTTATTCCGGGCCCCAGCTCTCCTAAAAAAGACATTGATGTGTACCTCCAACCTTTAATAGAAGAGCTTAAAGAACTATGGGAGTATGGGTTGGACACGTATGACGCGTCAAAGCACCAAACATTTAAAATGCATGCAGCTTTACAATCTACCACAAGTGACTTTCCTGGATACGCTATGTTGTCTGGTTGGAGCACCAAAGGGAAGTTTGCATGCCCCTATTGCCATTATGAAACCGATCATCGACATTTGAACAATAGTAACAAATCATGCTATTTGGCTCATCGTCGTGGTTTAAACCTTAATCATCCTTGGCGGTATGATGCGAAGTCTTTTGATGGGGAAAAGGAAGAGAGAATATATCCAGATCGTTTGTGTGGGGCCGAAATTCAAAGTTTGCTGGAAAATTGGGAGAATAGTTTCGGAAAGTTACAACCAAAGAAGAATTATAAAGATTGTCCTTGGAGGAAGTCCTCTATCTTTCATACTTTGCCATATTGGAGAGATAATGGTTGTCCCCATCATTTGGATGTCATGCACATAGAAAAGAACATTTGTGACAATGTCCTTTCAACTTTGTTAGACGTACCTGGAAAGTCCAAAGATCATCATAAGGCTCGATTAGATCTGGAAGAAATGGGGGTTAGACAAGAATTGCATCCCAAGAAATCAGATGATGAGCGGCACATTTTGCTGCCGAAAGCATCATTTTCAATGACGAAGGAGGAGAAAAGCATATTTTGTAGTGTTCTAAAGAAGGCAAAGCTACCTCAAGGGTGTGCATCAAATATTGCACGGCGTGTGCAAGTAAAGGAGGGAAAATTGTTAGGGTATAAGAGTCACGATGCTCATATTATAATGCAGCATTTACTTCCAGTTGCGATTAGAAAAGTTTTGCCAAAGCATGTGGCTTTACCCATAATTAGATTGAGTGCATTTTTTAGAACCATATGTAGTACGGCCATCGATCCAAAAGATTTAGGTCGCCTTCAGACTGAGATTAATGAGACTCTTTGTGAACTTGAGAGAATATTTCCACCGTCATTTTTTGACATAATGGTCCATTTGCCGATTCATTTGGTCAATGAAATAAAGCTTGGTGGACCAGTGTGTGGTTGGTGGATGTATCCTATAGAAAGGTACTTGGGGAAGCTGAAATCTTACGTTAAAAATAGAAGTCGCCCAGAGGCTTCTATAGCGGAAGGTTATCTGGCTGAAGAGTGCTTGATATTCTGCTCTAGATATTTGCATGATGGTGCAAAGAAGCGGCGTAAAGTAATCAACCGAATTCATGAGGAAGGTGGTAAAGTTGATGAGGACTCTCCTTTGTTCCCTAACATAGGCTATCCTCTTGGGAGGAAGAAAAAAGGGAAGAAGAAAGGGATTGCGTACAATTTGGATTCAAACACAAGAATACTAGCACATCGATATGCATTGTTCAATTGTGAAGATAAGAAAGTTGAGAAATATATCAAGTGAGTCGATTTTAAAATCTTGTCTTTTATGTTTTAATTCTATGTTATATTGGTGGTCTAATGTATTTTTATTGTATCCATTAATGCAGGGAACATGAAGAGTTTGTGAAAAACAATTCTAGAGAGAAGAGGAAAAGAAGGTGGAGGGAGGCTCAACAACATAGTAATGAGTTCATGGATTGGTTCAGAGATAAGGTTGAGTTGGATGAAGTCACTGATCATATTAAGTGGTTGTCCTTGGGTCCTTCAACTATTGCAAGGAGATACGCCGGATATTTTTGCAATGGCTATAAGTTTTACACTAGAGAGCATGATGAGAAGTGTAAAACCCAAAATAGTGGGGTCTCGTTGACAGCTTTAACTCCAAGCTTTGCTAGTAGCAAGGATCGCAATCCCATTCTTGGTAATGTCACCTATTATGGGAAAATAAAAGAAATAATTGAGATAGATTATTGGAGTGCATTTAGCGTGGTCTTGTTCAGATGTGATTGGTTTCATGTGGAAACAGACAACTATGGCATGATTCGTGTAAACTTCAAGAGATTGTGTTCAATGGATGATCCTTTTGTCTTGGCATCACAGGTTCAACAAGTTTTCTATATAGAAGATGGTATTGAGGAAGATTGGCACTATGCGAACCGAAAGTTGCCTAGAGACTTCTTTAATGTTGAGGGGCAATGTGAAGATACATATTTTAGTAAAGTTCGGGAGCCTCTTGAGGATTTAAATCTTGCTACAGTTGATGATGATGATATAACTTGGTGTAGAGGTGATGCATCTGACCGAGTTGAAGTTCATCAGAAAACCTTCAATAATGAACCATGCATTGAGAGCCACGAAAACAATTCTGATGTAGATGAGACAGATTGGGATTGGATGGAACCCTTGGATTAACTTGGCTTAGTGTATTAACCTGGCTAGAATGGTTATAAACGTCATTAAATTTCACGCGTACTTTTAGTGGAAGGAAAACAATAAATACTTTTACTGCTCTTTCAAGGATTTAGATTATGTCTTTATTACTTGCGATTCTATTACTATATAAAGGTATTTATATTTTGTATGATTTATTTATGCGGAATACTTGAGTATTAACGTTTATTGTTGTGGTGATGATTCAGCAAGGTTTTTACACTTTCATCTGGTAAGATTTAACTAACTTTCGATTTTGCTTTAAGGGTAAGAATGTTTGTTGCTTAGATATGTTAGAACTTCTAGTTGTCTTTTTTATTTCCTTAGAAGTTAATTTAAAACTTTAGAACTGCAGTAGGTTGTCTTGTGGGAAGAATGTTAACCTTACTTTCATGATTTGCAGTTCTGTAAGAAAATCTGGGACGACAACAGAGAGACAAAGGGTGAATCCGAGAACAAAAGAAAAAAAGGTGAATATATTCTGAGACTTAGTCTTTTTTAGCTTAGCTTAACATGCGGTCGGGGGGTCTGTGTGAAGGGCTGGTGGTTGGGCAGCGGGGAAGGGAACCGTGAAGGGGGCGGGGGCCTGGGAGGGGGATATTGTGCGGGGAGGAGATGGTTGGCAGGGGTAGGCGTGGAAGGGGGGTGGGGGCCTGGGTCTTGTGAAGGGGGGCGGGGCCCTGGGAGGGGGATTCTGTGCGGGAGGAGATGGCTGGCAAGGGGGGTACGTGGAAGGGGGGTGGGGGCCTGGGTCTTTGTGAAGGGCTGGCGGGCGGGGGGTCTTTGTGAAGGGGGGGCGGGGGCCTAGGAGGGGGATTCTGTGCGGGAGGAGATGGCTGGTGGGGGGTAGTTGTGAAGGGGGGGGTGGGGGGTTTTGTGCAAGGGGGGTTGGATGGCGGGGGTTCTTTGTGTGCGGGGATACACTACGGGGAGCGAGATGGCGGGTTGTGCAGGTGCACGGGGTTGGCAGGGGGCGGATGACAGTATGTGCAGTTGTGCAGGGGGTGGAATTTTTTTTTCTTCTCAATTTTACACTTACATTTCATCCAACATTTAGAAATCTCAGCTAAAGCAACTAAAGGAAAAGGAAATCAAATATCTAAACCAACAAGAACCTATTTTATGATAACAGCTTAAAAATAAGCCCCAGAAAACTAAGAAAATTTTCGATAAGGGCAGCATAACCATACAAACCCCAAAAAACAACCACATAAAGCTTTACAATATAAAATTTGGATCTTTCCATATAAAACTAATAACAATACTCATAACTTTCATGAATGTTGACCAATTGGAGTGTATGGTAGCTTTCCACCACCATCAAAATTTCGAGATACAATGTAAAAGATATTCACAAACTGAGAACTAATTCTTCAAATATATAATAGAACATAGAACAAATCATGCATACTTTTTCCACAGCAGAAGACATCCTTGAAAAACTTTACACACAAAACCCAAGTCTGTTGACAAGAAAATTTCTCAAAAAAACAAGCTCTTGTGGTGGTTGAACTTAAGATCTAGAACTTGTTAATGCTGAAAAAGTGGGAAGTGAAATAGTGAATTTTGAAGTGATGCAACAGAGAAAAAAGTTTAGGGGACAAAAGTTATCAATGAATGAAAATTAAAAGAAAATCCGACCTACCGGAATCGAACCAGTGACCTAAGGATGTCTGATGATTTTACCAACTACAGTCCTCCGCTCTACCGACTGAGCTAAGGTCCTGCCCGCCATGGTCCAGCCCTGCTTGATGGAAAACAAACTAATTAGTCTTCTCTGATTTAATGATGTGAATATTTTCTAGTAATTAGTTTCTAACTTCTTATACTACACTAAAGTACTACATATTCTTTGTTTCTAGTTTACTTTATTTATTAATTTTTTTATTTGATCCTCTAAGAAGGATATGTTTTTCATCATCATTCATCTTTATGCTGTTCTAGAGTTCATAGACATCTCAGGCTTTCAGAGACAATAGCCTTCCAGATGATCTTTTTTTATCCATTTCCTCATTCTAGTCATTCTATGGTACCATTTGTTGATACCGACCACTTTATCTATTAACTTTGCACTCTTAAGTGTTTCGTAATATCATGATAAGTCCCACATCCAGCACTCGTGGGTTATCTGTTGAAGACTTTCGATTCAAGTAGTTCTTTTTATAATGATGTTATATTTAATATTTCTGCTGGATCTCAATGTAAATAGGAGCACAGCTGGTAGTGAATTCCTCGTGGAAGAATCCTTCTGGGGAGTGGCACGTGGGTTGTAAACTGGTTTATGAGCTGTTTACTAAAGATTAAACATCTCGTTTGAAGGTAATGCCTGAATGGAGCCTTTTATATTATACAAACTCTTTTCTTATTTTTGGTATCTGGTGAATATTTAATTTTCAGTTCTCTGCATCCTATTGTGTTAAGATTTAGGCTCTGTTAAGATCTAATTTTCATATGCAGATATACTGAAGTCTACTTTAGAATTGACACCATACAACCTTGTAAGTATGGTCAGCCTATACATCCAAAAATATATACATTGTCAAGATTTGTATAGGTGCATGGGGGTTGGCAGGGGGCGTATGACAGGTTGTGCAGGTGCGCAGGGGGTGGCAGGGGGTTGTTGTGAAAGGGGGGGTGGGAGGGGGGTTCTGTGCAGGGGGGGCTGGCTGGCAGGCTGTGCAGGTGCAGCTACAGTATAAGTTAATGATGATCAATTTTTTTTTGTGAAGAATATGCTGCAAGACTGTGAGGTCAGACGACAGAAACACACTCCACTAATACATTGAACTGAACAACACCCCATAACTAACAAGTAACAAATAAGATGAGAAGTGATCCTGATTTTGCAATCTTACTTTTATTATTTGACCTAATAGTTATCAATTACAACATCTTTTTTGTAGGAAGTAAGATCGATATGGCAGATTATGAAAAGATAAGAGAAATGAGGATAGCACAAAACAAAATGAAAATGAAGGAAATGGGAGTTACTACAATGGCTTATGAATTATTTCACTCAAAGAAAAGTAAAAAGAAATCTAAGAAGGTGGTCGAAGGTACTGATGAGTACACACCTAGTGACGAGGAGAACCAATTGAGTGACGAGAATGGCGTGGAGTTAAGGAAAAAAACTATAAACCTGAGGACCGACTCAAAGAAGGTATTTCTTTAATTCATGAAAGTTGTGGTTTATAATTATTAACATTACCGCTATGGTTTAATCATATTTATCTTTCGTATTTTTTAAGGTTTCGGCGGTTCTTAGGAAAAGACCCTAGTAAGATGAAAGAGAAGACAAATGTTTCGTCGATGTCAATGGCAGCTCAAACTAAGATGCGCTATCCAAACACTCAGAAAGAACACATAGAGAAAGGGATGCAACGAAGAGTTCTGACTCAGTCTCAACAGCAACATAATGTAGGCCTAAGTGTAGTAGTGAATTCTGAGGAAAGGGTGAGCAAGTCTAGTGCCCATAAACAACATGAGAAAGAGGTTGAACGTGGTCACAAAACAAAGATGGGGCATAGTAAGACAATGGTTGCTCCCGGCTCACTCAGTGATTACATTAAGATGAAAACAAATTTAAAAGGAAAGGAAGTGAGAGAGAAACAAAATGAGGTATTTCTGCGAAAAGCTAATACTCAGTCAAATGTTTTAAAAGACCTAAAATATCAAATGGTCGGTTCCCAATTGGAGAGATTTTCAGAAGCAAATCATTTCCAACATGTCTTAGAGGAAGAAAATGAAAATAGCATGAACTCAGATGACTTAGAATCAAGACATGTATCAGATGATGATGATGCTGAAGGTGGTAATGATGATGTTCAAGGTGGTATTGATGAAAGTAGTGGTAATGGTCACTAGTCCTAGCATTTTAAAGCTTATAATTCTGATTTTCTATAAAGTTAGAAAGATACATTTTCTAATTATTGCCTTTGCTTGTTTCTTTATAGCATTGTCAAAAGCGAAGCGAACTAGAGGACCAACTATGTGCAAAGATGTCCACGAATGGACAGTAGATGATCGTAAGCCGATAATTTTGAATGAAATGGGGAAGCCTATTGGTCCTGATAAGAAGACTTTAGATAAATTTTCAAGATTTCTAGGCACTTTAGCTCGTAATTGTAGTCTTGCTCCATTGAACAAACTTAATTGGCATAAGGTCCTTGATAAGGATAAAATTTGGGAATTTGTCAAGGTATGAGTTCTTTTAATATATATAGGAATTATGGACTATAAATTCTTGATCTCTTTGAATATATATATATATATATACACACACATATATATATGTGTATATATATATATATATATATGTGTATATATATATATATATACACACACACACATATATACACACACACACACACACACACACACACACACACACACACACACACACACACACACACACACATATATATATATATGAATGACTCATGATTGTTGCGGACTAAATTCGTTATCTCTGAAGAAGGGAAGGACTATGTGTTGGCAGCAGTTGGAAAGCTTTGGCGTCGACATAAAAACATTGTAAAGAAGAAACACTTTAGTGCTTACGACAATGATGATGACAGATTGGAAAATGCTCCCGATAATATTTCAGAAGCTTATTTCAAAGAATTATTAGATTATTGGAAATTAGATATTATTGAAGCAATTGTTATGTTTTCACATTATCTAAGTTATTCTTATCAAATTCACAAAGTACCTTTTTAAAGGAACTTTCTAAGAGGTATTTATCTTTTTTTTCTTAACACGCAGGAAGAAAGCAAGAAGAAAAGTGAAAGCAGTATCAACCAAAAAGATAGGCACACCATGGGTCCCATGAGCTTTGCAAGGATGGAACATGAATTGGTAAGTTAATTATAATGCATAATGATATCTTTGCTTTATTTTTACTTATCACCCCTTGGTACGATCATGTAACTTTTCTGTATTCCGGATTCTTTTGTATATTTCCATGCTAGCAACAACAAGATAATGAGAAAAAACGACCATCCCAAGCACTGTTGTACAAAGAGTCTCGAAAGAGGAAAGCGGACAAAATATACAAAACAGCTTACGAGCCTATTAAATATAATATCGTAAGTTTAGTTGCCTTTATATTTATTTAGGCTACGTTTTTTTGTTGCAACTTTGGTAGTTATTTATTCTGCTTCCATTATTTCAAATGTAGGATAAGATGGAGGAAGTTCAAATGCAAAAGCAGATTGATGGAGATAAAGCATATTATGAAGTAATGAAAATTGATAATTCGGACAACCAAAGGCAACTCGGAAGGTGTTCAACTATCAAAGGAAAAAAGAGTGAGGGGACTTCAGCCGTTGGTGGTGTAATCATCCCGGATGAGTTTTTGAAACCATATAAAGACCAGATTGTAAAAGATACAGTTGAAGAAGTAATGAAGATGTTCAAGGAACAACTCCCTCCTGAAACTTTTGCTAATTTGACTCGATCACTCGGCAACGTGTCATCTGATTTAGAAATCTCGGAGCATCCTTCTAAAGATACGAATGAACAAGAGCTTCAACAAGTATTTTTTTTATTATTATAGTCCATATATATTTTCGGTATGACCGGGTAATGGGCCGCCTATTGTAGTAAAACGGGTACCCGGTTACCCGAAAGTTTTATTGATTTTTTTATTTTTTTTAATTTGAGATGATGTTATATATTAGATACAATGTACAGGGAGTACATTAGATGTTCAGTTCATTAGGCATTATTTTATCAATGTATACTAAAACAAAGAAAAAGATTAACCCGGGTACCCTATAACCCGACCCCAAAAAACATTGCTAAGTAATTTTCTCCAGCAATTACTACTTTGGTTTGGTGCTCTTGGTTCTTGAATTTTTTTTTTCAAACTAGAAGAACCTATCTTTTACCATATTACCAAGTATATCACTAGTTCTAATTTTTTTTTTGACAGACTAGATTTGTTATCATATAAGACTTTGAAGTTTTTCTTTTTCCTTACTGCAGGATGATGGAAATAATGGCGTATTAGAGTAGCAAACATGCATGATACTTCGAGAAGCATGCGTACATGGATAATGGAATTGAAGAATAATGAAAGAATGACCTTAAGATTGATTTAGGTTTATTTAAGGAGAGATATATATA
This sequence comes from Beta lomatogona, assembly GCA_947646795.1. Taxonomy (NCBI): domain Eukaryota; kingdom Viridiplantae; phylum Streptophyta; class Magnoliopsida; order Caryophyllales; family Amaranthaceae; genus Beta; species Beta lomatogona. The sequence goes on from CANSNZ010001289.1 coordinate 2,871,967, forward strand.
TTATAATTTTATGGTTTAATTTTCAGATTAACTATTTATATTTTGGATGCAATAGTATGTTTTCGATTGAGTATACTCTTTGGCTCATTTTCTACAATGGTCGTTGAGTATTTCTACTCATTTATATCAATAATATCATTTTATTTCCTCTTCAATTATTACGTTTATAAGTTTTACTATTATTATCATTGTATATATGCCGATAAATTAAAGAATGTTACTATAAGACATGTGAAATAGAAGTGTTACACTATAAAACTAGCTGATAAGAAGTGTTGCCAAATATCTAATAGAGTGTTACATATGCTGATTTAAAATGATACATAATATTTAACAAAGTGTTACTATAAGTCAAGAGATGACATAGAAAATGCTACTATAGATGAAAAAGTGTTACATAAAACATTATTAGTAACACTACAAAAATGCTACATTAGTTTAAAAAAAGTGTTACGTTAGAGAATTTTGAGTAACACTTGAGAAAGTGAAACATTAGCATTGGAAAGTGTTACCTTAGAGAATAGGTAGCACGGGCAGATGTTTCACTTATAAAAGTGTTACATATGACCTAAAGCAACACTTTTAGGCCTTTAAGTAACACTTTTGGGGTGATACTTTAGGCCAATTATGCACTAGTGTTTCTCTCACTAGAAATCCTAAGCATCTTATGGGGCAGACTTCTCACTAGAATTGGCTTCTGCTTAAGATAGTCTTTTTCTTGTTATCATGAAATATGAATGAGCTGTAGATATGAGTACTTTTTTTTTTTGACTGGATAGATATGAGTACTTAAAGTTTATGCTTTTGTAATAAGAAATATACTAGTTAATCCATACCAATTAAAAAAGTGAGAACTTTGTCTACTGTAGCTTAGTAACAGTGTGCGGATAGTTTTGCAGCAACATTGTATAATTGCTGTTTTATCCTTTCTTTGACGCGTGTTCCTTTTGCCCTTTGCCTTTGTTTTCATTTTTTTTCCTGGCCTACCTTTTGTCCTTTTTCGGATTTCCCTCCCTTCCTCTACTTTTGCTTTTGAGATTTTAGGCTAGCTACCTCATCTCTCTCCTCTGTAATTTGTTCGATGTAGGGTTGGCAATGATGCGAGTCGAGCTCGAGTTTGATTAAACTCGACTCGAACTCGAAAACTCATAGCCCAACTCGACTCGACTCGAAAACTCGCGAGCGTCAAATTTTCAAGCTCGAACTCGAACTCGGAACCTAAACTCGAGCTCGAACTCGAACTCGAACTCGAGCTCGAACTCGAGCTCGAACTCGTTTAAAGCTCGAACTCGAACTCGGTAAAAGCTCGAACTCGAACTCGGTAAAAGCTCGAACTTGAACTCTAACTTTGTTCCAACTCGACTCGGTTCCAACTACCTTAAGGCATTCTTTGAAGATTTTTTATGAACAAGAAATATCAAACTGAAAATAAATCCCTTAAAAGTACTTAACCATACATGAAACATCATTACATCAACATGAAAAGTTTTTCAATCAATCCCAAAAAAACAACTAATACAAATTCGTTATCATCATATCACTACAAAGCGTTAAAGCCACAACTAGAGGTGGGCATGGGCCGGGCTGCCACGCGGGCCCAAGAAATTTTATTTCCGCTCCGTGGCCGTGGGCGCCCGCAGGCCGAACGCTCCTTTCCTTTGTTTTTTAGCCTAAAATTGTCAAAAATACAAAAAAACAACATAAAACACGGGCCAGGCCCGCAGGAGGCACGAGCCCGGCCCGCGGGCCCGTGGACAAAACCTGGAAATTTCAAGCCCGGCCCGGCCCGCCATTTCCCTAAGCCCGCGGGCCGAGCCCGTGAACAGGCCCGGCCCGGCCCATGCCCAGGTCTAGCCACAACTAATACAATTTGCACATCACATGATGGCCACATTTTAGGTTCCGCAACCTTAACACCAAATCATGCACCTAGCTCAAACTTTTTCCACAAAAACCTGTCAAGAAATAAAATGAAACCTCGTTAATAGGAGTTATTCATAATAACACTATTTTAAAAGTGTAGTTGATATAATTAACTTCCAAAAATGAAAATAAATTCTACTCACTAATTTTATCAACTAAACCTATTCATTATCACTTTGTTGGCTCCTTGGATGCTATCGGGATAGAGATTTCCTTTGGTTGTTTTTCATTCTCCTACAATAAAAAAAAAGAATTAGTATGCATAGCAAATATAAAGGTAATGAAGTGAATAATTGATGAATAGATATTACTACCTTGTTCTTTCTTTTCACCCCATGGAAGGATCTACACCAATCACCTGTGCACATCAACATCTGAATTGTCTCGGGAGCAAGAGAAGCCCTATAAGTGTAAGTATATTACCAAAGCAGAACAAGCCAACAAAAAATACAACCTCATCTGCTACTGCAGTACAAACCATCCCAGCAGCAACAACTAACCACCAAGCAAAAAGAAAACCAAAAACAAAAACAAAAACAACAACAAACAGCCGAAATAAACAACATATTACAAATTGATGAACCCAACTATTAACCAGCACTATTCTACTTACTCTCAACAAACCTCCTGCATCTTTTACATTAAAACTTCCTACCCCATATTTCCAAACTCTGAACAGAAAATCCTGAACTGGAATGCACCTATCCACCTCAAAAAGTTACTGCAGACATAAGCATCACAAGAGCACTAAAAGCAAGAACAAATAAGCATTCGAATCCCGGCGAGAATCCCGAGGCGAGAAAGCCAAGCAGTGGCAAACACACCACACAACAGCGACAGAGAACAGAATCAGCTCAAACATTGAGATGTAATATCAGCTAGCCAAGATTTTTCACTAACAGACCATTTACTTGTGACTCTACTCTTGAATCAAGCATAATTTAGAACCCACAAAAAGATCTACATTATTTTAGTGACAAACATCAAATAAAAAAAAATAATAAACTTAGAAACTGAACTTACAAACAGCAAATCAAGCATAATGAACTGAACTTGCAAACTGAAATTAACGAGAAACATAATGAACTTAGAAACTGAACTTACAAACAGCATGAGCGACGCCGAGGTGAGGTGGTGGTGTGCGAGGGCTTTCAGTGTCACCTGGAGTAGCACCGCTGTCATGGTGTGCGGGAGAGTGGTGGGATGAAGCGCCGTCGCCTAGCGTGGTGGGAGCGTGGTGGGCTGAAGCGTGGAGTGACGAGTGAGGGAGATGAAGATGGCCGAATGCCGAAGGAGAATGGAGAGGGAGGCGTGACTGCGTGAGTGCTACTGTTGTTTTAGGGCTGGGAGACTTATTAGTCTTTAGGCTTTACTCTCTCACTCCTTAGTCCTTCCTTACAATGGATGGTTAAGATTAGATTGTTGTGTTTCTTTAAATCTCATCCATTGATAATAGTTCTATTTCTTATAGGAGAAATCTTTCACTTTGCCTTTTACTCATTTAATATATTTTTTTCATTTTTTTTAAAAGAAAAGTTCAAATATTTTTTTTAAAAAAAAGGTTAAACTTTTAAAAAAAAAATAAAAAGTATATATATATATATATATATATATATATATATATATATATATATATATATATATATATATATATTATTTTTTCGAGTATCTCACGAGCTTTTCGAGTCGAAGTATTGAGTTCGTTCGACTCGACTCGTTAACACGTCGAATGTTACCACTCGAGTCGAGCTTTGATCGAGCTTTGACCGAGTCGAGTTCGAGTAGCTCGCGAGCTGTCTCAACTCATTGCCAGCCCTAGTTCGATGACTCTTCATTATCACTCTCCTTCATTCATTTCTGTGGTAAAGTTAGCAAATCCTCTCTTTTTTTTTTTAGTGATTTGTGAATTTTAGGTTTCTTTTTTTTTTTAGTTTAATCTTCTTCCTCCCATTTACTTGATGTGGATACTCATCCTATTCTGTTTATTTTCGAGTTTCAGGGTTTCAATTTGATGAAGTATGATTGTGAAGGAGGAGAGGAAGCCCAGATCGGAAAGCAACCATGGCCCAGGGGACTTTGATCCGAATTAAAGCAAAGTGGTATTCTTCTAATTTGATATTTTAACTGCCATTAACTGTCTCTCCTAATTTGATATTTATTAATTTAAAGTCCTAATTATTCATGGATTAGAGTTTCGTTTAATTTTTCTTCCTTTTTATATGTGTATGTATACTGTTAGAGATGTTAGAGATGTGAAGGAAGAGATTACTACTCTGAGGAAGGAAGATATTGCTATTATTGTTCAGCTTTCAACCTCGTTGTTTTTGCAAAACGAAGACCAAACAATGCTTCTATCTTGATGAAAGATGAAGCACTTTAAGTCTCTCTTGCTTATTATTCATATTTATCCAAGGATTTAAATATTCATACTTTATTCATACTTTGGAGTAGAATTTAGCTAATGGGTCATCTGAAATGCTCTTTATATTATGTATTTGTATGGTTAAATTAAGCGATGATTCTGCATCTTTTCTGGTTAATGGGTTTATATATGTGTGTAAACTAGCTGCTGTGAGCCTGTGAGTGTATGCAGTTTGACAACCTAAGGTTAGTTTTGTTGTTTGTCATGGAATGGGTTTATGGTGAAAGGTGATAAAAATTAGTCTGAACTGGAAGCACTATGAGGTCCAAGTGAAGGATAGTAGGTTTTAAGATTATTGGAAGGGACTGCGAACATAAGGTTTAGAAAAGGGTTACTTTATTAGAGAGATGTTTTAGTGAAGATAGAGAAGAGAGTGTCAAAAGACAGGAGAAAGTAAGGGAAGATGGTTTAGTGGCATAGGAGGGAGGTAAGAGTTGTGTAGGGAATTGGAAGGAGCATAGAGCGAAAGAGGCAAATGAGAGCCAAGGACCAAATTGTTGGTTGGTTGCTTGTTTTATGAATATTGTTTGTAGCTCTAATTGAGTTAGTTGAAGCCTGGTTTAGTTAGTTTGTAGCATAGGCAACTGAAATTGCTATTCGTGGATAATATGAATATCATTAATTACTTATGGGATGTAGAAAGATAAGGGGAAAGTTAAACACCGAATTGCAAGAGTTAATAGGGGCAACGAGGAGGAACATATAGTTGGAGTTTATGTGAGGTTTATTTGAGTTTCAAACTCAATTAAGAGTTTGTTTATGATGTGTATAATAGTAGATTGATTTCATAAGAGGGTAGCATATATTGGAAGGTGGTATAATGTGGAAACCTTTTGAGCTCAAGAACTATGCAATATTCACATCTCATCACCTAGCATATTTTATTTTATCAATGCGTGGTGGTTTCCATTAACAAGAAGGATGGACCTCCCTACATGTTGCCATGAGACATCGCATAAGTCCTGATACTTAATGTTGCCGATGCAATGAGAAAAAACAAGGTAAAACATTGATGACCATGTTCCATCTGGTTGTTTAATTAACATGTGAGACTTTCTCACGTTTTTGGAAGATTTCATATCTTGAGGTACTTCCACCTTAGTTTGAACTTCCCAGTAATCTATGTGATTGTTTCTTTTTTCTCCCAAGCTTTGATTCAACATTTTTTTTTCAAATTGTATCCAATGGTATCTCATAGTTAATACCTGTTAGAACAACTTGAGGGGATATTCATGAAATTTTGGAAAGATTAACTTTCAGCATTAGTTGTGTTTTGACTTTTTAAGAATATCTTATTGTGATGAACGTATATTTATTTTTATGTCTGTCATAATTATTTTGCCATAGCTTGATTATGTAACAGGTCTTGGAGTTATATATAATATATAGATGGATTGAAGCTTAAGGTCATTTAACCTTCTTTGTTCATGCACCTAGAGCTTGTTCATGCACCTAAAGCTTTTTCATGCACCAAAAGCTTGTTCATGCACTTATTGCACATGCAACTCCTTACATGTGACTAATTTGCTAGAACGTCCATAAGCTTAAACATAATTCAAACTTAGCAGTTGCAGCAGCATATCCCTGTAGTCCTGGCTGGTGGCCGTGTCTATCTCTTTCTGATCATCTTCATTGTATGGCTTGAATTGATGTTGTTATGGACATGGCATCTCGTTTCATGACTATAATAACGTCTATGATACTGGATTAGGTGATTTTGCTACAACATAAATTTATTATTCTCACAAGATCTCTATGTTTGATTGAGGTTCCAAACTTCACCATTAACTTCAATATCATCTTTTTTAATACTCTCATTACTTGCTTGTTTCCTAGAGTTTTGCAGACACTGTTGGTGTTTCTTTAAGCATGCTGCAATATCGATCTTTGCAGACACTTAAAATTGATTTCTGTTGATTGTTGCACATGTTATAGATCTGGAGGGAAATCAAGCATGTGCAGTTCATTGGGATCCACCCCTTGAAAGTGCTCACAAGTGGAGGAACAAGCCCCCGAAGCTTTTAAAGTCCTTGCGTATCTATGAATGCCACGTAGGAATTAGTGGGTTAGAGCCAAAGATAACCTCAATGATTTTACTGAAAAGGTTCCAGCAAACGTTACTCCTTGCTGTATAATCTGCAGTATTGACGTAGGATATATGTGCTGATCCCAGATCAGATGTCAATGGCTCATTGTTTACTTCTTCTTTGTTTGATAACTGCAGACTCTTCCTCTCATAAAGGAGCTCGGATACAATGCAGTCCAGTTATTTGGATTTTGGGGTTATAGAGCACAAAGATTACTTCACAGCTGGTTATAGAGTGAGTTGAGATTTGTTCTCTATGTATATAACTTTACCGTGAAAAGGAAGATGATTGAAAATAAAATTAGAAGTTCAGCATGCCTTGTTTGTCCAAATTGATTTTGTTGCTGTGATTTCTGTCACTAGCTCTATTTTCAGATGCTTAGTTCTTGAAATAATTATCAATTTCTTTTTACTTATTAATGTCAAAGATACCTGTGAATATAATGTATTGACCTCCTGTATGAATGATATCTGAACATAAAAATGTATTTATGGGGTAAAAGTACACAGATACCTCATCATACTTCACGTGCTCTTACCTTAGCTGCTATTTTTATGAGTGTCGTGAAACCTTTGTGTTGGACTCTAAGTGGAACGAAACTTTGTCGATATTCAGATTGGCTTCCTTACCATGAGGTCGTTACACCGTGGAGTTACTCTTTGGATCAGTGGTAGTGTTTTCTCCTGATAAGAAACCTTTACCAAAATGTCATCTGTGACTTCAAGTTTTATCTGTTTGTGCAATAAATCGGTGAGAAAGACCAGTGTTGTCTTTTGTTTTCTTCTCATTATTTAACGAGAACTTATTGTGGGCCTCCCATGAACTTTATCTTTCAATCAATCTTTTATTTCTCTATAGTATCTACCAAGAAAAGAAAAGAAAAAAAAAAAAAAAAAAAGAATGTTTTCTAATTAGTTCTTGATATGCATGTAGGTTCTGCATATCTGCGCTCAATATCATAGAAACTCTACCAATTTTCTTAGTGGTGAGATGATTAGGTAAAAATCAGCTATTTTGAGGAATATACCCAAGGGAATTTGATTTTAGTTTGATAAAAATGTGGATGGTAAACAATGATTAACTTTTAGCTAGATATAGAATGCGTGTCTTACATTGAATATGATTCTTGCACCTTTTTTTGTTCATTTGGATTCTACCTGATTAAAAGAATACACATACGTGAAAAGCTAACTTGACAATGGTCCAACACTCCAACTTACATGTTGGGGGTATAAATCTACTTTTCAGAATCTCTTTTAGGAAGTTATTTTGATGCTAATGGATCTGACTTCACTGCCTTATAATGTTCTAGCATGGAAAGACACCTTTGGACACGAGCTTAAGCTATGGAAAAGACTTCATGAGCTGATGGGATTAGTGAAAGGAATGAATTATAGCAACCTTTGTGCGTCACATATTGTCAAATATATGATCTTCAATTCACAACCTTGTGCGTCACCATGAAAGAGAGAAATAAACAATTCACAACCTTGATGCATGAATATATGATCTTCAATTGGAGACTATATAGATTGGTTTGATTTCTTTCCTTTTCGAGCTTATGGAATTTGGGTGTAGCTTAGTATATTCAGTAGAAAAAGTTTGGTATGAATCGAAAGTTAATAAAAGTGCTTACTTTCAACAATTCAATTCCTGAATGTACGCATACATTGGTGGAAGAAAACAGTAACAACTCATAAATGCTAATATAGGTCTCCACCTCACAAACAAATTTTAGTTTCAGGTTATAATTCACATACATTTTGAGAGACATCAAAAAAAAAGGTAATAGAAATAGTAGGATCAATGTATTATAGATAAATACCTTTGTTAGTTCATCTCTACGTATGTTTGTTATTTGATATTGCCTTTGTTTTCTTGTGTCATTTCAATAAAATTATGCATATCTAAGATCATGATTGTTGTTTAAGAGAAACATGCTTTTTAGTGCAGGATGAATGTTCCCAGGGGAGCCTACTAGAGATTGGGGACATGTTCCCCACATCTAAACTACCACTTATTGTTTTCTTAGGTAATCTAAAAGAAGAGTGAGAGGGAGAGAGGAAAAGAGAGTGAGAGGAAAAGAGAGTGAGAGGGAGAGAGGAAAAGAGAGTGAGAGTAGGGATATGGGAAGGGGAGGGAGAGAGAGGGAGCGAGAGGAGGAAGGAAGAATAGGGGGAGAGAGATGAGGATATGGGGAAGAGGGGACGGAGGAAAAGATAAAAGAGTGCTTCTAACAATATAAATGTGCAAAGAGCACTTTGTAGAGATATATTTACAAACTATAAGTATGGCTTTACTATCAAAGCACACTTGTCATAAACTGTAAAATCGTTAAAGGTAAACCAGGGAGGAGAGGATGCAGGGAACAGGGGAGGGTGGAAGAGATACGGAGCACTCTTGAATACCTATAGAGTATGATTTTTTTGATGAAAAAACAAAAGCACAAGCATGTAAAAACAAACTTTGTGAAATATACAAATAATAATTAAGTGATAGAGAGAACGAGGAGGCAAAAAAATAAGTAGAAAGACACATTTTAAAAACCTTTATGAAAATTATGATCTTTCTTTATTCGTTACAGCTTTAGATTTTTCTCATTTTGAAATTGCCAAATTGATTTATCTGGTTTAAAGCTTACCTGATGTTAATTTCCTATTGACGGTTGTTTGGAAACCAATAGGAAGTATGAGGAGGTGAAAGGAAAGTAGGAAGACACTTTTTTATAAACAGTAATGAAAATTATGATCCCTCTTACAATTCTATTTTTTTTTCTCATTTGAAGTTGCCGACTTGCATAATTAACTCCAAATTACATGTTACTTTCATTTAGATCCTTGGTGTTGACATATAGATATATGCTTTAAATTTTTAACGTGTTGAAATATAATGAATTGCTCAAATCTATTACTCCTCTAATGTAACATATTAATGCATATTAGGATAAACCGAAGGATATTTGTCAAGGAGCAAAGGAGTTGATTACTGATGGTGTTTATTTCCAAGTTGCTCCATCTGCCTCTTTATCAAGAAATCGATAAGTTGCTCCATCTACCTCCATCTGTGTCTACATCTAAGTTTTTCTATTTGCCTCTTTTTTCAAGATATCAAATTCTACAAAAAGGTAAAATATCAACTGCCTCTTTATCAAGAAATTGATTCTACAAAGAATTTGTGTCTACATCCAAGTTGTTCTATTTGCTTTTTTTTTTTCAAGAAATGAAATTCTACAAAAGGGTTTATTACATCCACTTGATCAATATTTATAATCACTTGAAAATCTCGAATACGTTCTTCTAAATTCGCAGTAAAAAATCGAATCTCATCACCAGTTTTAAACTAAAATAAGTATATTTTTTGCATTTGTGTTGTATTGTCCATAAAGGTTTGAGATAATATGATATATTTGTGCTCCAATTACGTTTGCTTCATATTCCAATTCTTTTTGCAAAGCAAGAGAGCATTTCGAGAAATGCGAAGTAATATGAGTTACCAAACCCTATTTATGGGTGGATGCAAGATTGAGAGAGAAGAAGATGATCTTAAAAGTTGAGACGCAAATATTATTGCATGAGTTGATTTATAAGGTAATAAATTTTCAGGTTCATTTGTATGCCATTGTGACTAGCCATTATTATTACCTATGATGAGATTTTGTATAATCATTTTGTTCAATATAATCTAATATATGTGACTTAGTATTCCCAATCAAAAATTCTACTCCTAAACCATTTAGTAACTTAAGGTTGCATAACATCATTTCTCCAAATCTAACCGTTTTAAGTACTCAAGCTGTAATTTTGAAGAAGCTTAGTTTAGTTGGTCTAGACATCATTATCTTTTACGGGACAAATCAACGTGTAGATTATGAGTGGGAGTTGGGACTTCCTCTGTGTTTTTACTTGTTTCATTTCTCTTTTGCACGTTTGTCAATGCATAACTTAAACCTTCAATATCTCTAATTGTACATGAATAAAAATTACAAAAAGTTGATAGTTGAAAAATATATATTGAAATGAATCTAATAAGATCTCACTTGACTATGATTTTGCATACAAAAAAATAACCAAAGACGGTCAATTAGATAAATCTTGTCAAAAGTCTATGATAAGGACATGGGTAAAGTAGATATGGACAAGAGTATGTTATCTTCTTATCTTATACTCCCTCCGTCCCATATTATAGTGCTTCTTTCCTTTTAAAGTGTCCCAAAATGTAATTCTTGTTTCTTTTTTTGATTCTACGCATTTCCATAATTTTCCTAGAAAAATTGTGCCACCAATATTTATTTACTTATTGAAAATAGATTTTTGCTTTGTTTATTCAACCCAAGGGTTGAATTAGTCATGCATTTAATGCTTTTTCACCACTTATTGTCATTCTCTCTCCTAAAATTAGTTTTTTCCCCATAAAATTTATTTTCAATACACAAACTCTCTTTACCTTCCTTTTAGATTCTATTGACCTTAATACCCGTGCAAAAACAGAATCAAGCACTATAATATGAGACGGAGGGAGTATATTTATGTAACTTGATTAATTTTCAATCATTCCTTTTTAATTGTGTGGAGTGTAAAATATATCCATAACAGATAAAACAGTCTTTTGCGAAAGCTATCGATCTCCCATACAATCCAAATTAAAATTACATAATCAAAATTACACCATAATAATAACAACCCATGAAAAGTAAGTTTGTTCTCACAAATACAAACCAAAATTATATTATCAAGATATGCCTATACTTTTAACGTTACTAATTAAATTTGCTCCCTTCGAGGATCGTGCGCTTTAGATTATTGTATTCTCAACAAGTAAGTGTGCATAACTATATATGGCCTTGTAAACCTATTCATAGTAAATAGTTGTCGACATTTCATGTAATATATTTAACCATCTTCCAGGGGTATTTTGGAGGAATATATAGACTATAGGCTCACATTGCTCCGGGTTCCTAGCAAAAACTCCTTCCATCATTTGTAAATGGCCAAAACTTTGAAGTGCAATATACATATATATTTATGCTTTTCTACTTAACATATCTTGTTATCTACCATATTAACGCACATTTGTTTTATGTAACTTGCTTATGCTAATGCTTACTTTTTAATTTTCTTTAGACTATTTTTGCTATCTTGGAGGGCCGCGCGCTAATATAAAAAGTACTTAAAGTTATCAGAATATTTTGAAATCTAATCTAGACTAAATCATCTCCTATCAATTAGAAACATTTGTTCAAGCTTACAGTTACGCGCATGTGATTTCATAAATCAAGTATAATCAAAACTAAAGTATAAAGATGAAATTCCCATTCCATGTCCTTATTGTCCTTACTCCTTAATAATAGGGTCAAACATAGGACTATAGGAGTATATACTTTTAGAATAATTCGACCGTGTCTAAAACTTTGTAAAGGAAATAATAAAGAAATTAAAGTTTTTACATGCTGATTAATATCATAATTTTCCTGCTTTTGCCAAGTGTTAATTGTAAAAGCCCAAGTATAAAATCTATTTTGACGAGATACCTTATTTCAAAAATAAATAAAATAAAAGGTTGACGGGGTGACCCATGCAATCAATTTTGACAGCAGCAGTTAAAATTGAATTGTAGGTATCAGTATGACCCATGCATGTTACTCTGTGCTACTATCATACTATTGACAATTTCATTTGTGTGACGTAACAAGCTGAGGGGAGAGAGAGAAAAATTGTGACAAATTCTAGAAGAAAAACTACGGCAAGAAAAAACCAGCCTAAGTCAATTTTTTGGAAGTCATTCTTAAACTAATTTGGTTAAGAATAAAAAAGCTTGATGCTATTTGAAGATACTTATGCTATTATATAGTATTATTATTTGTTAGTAGTAGCATGAAAATATGAAATTAAACAGCGTATTTGTTCACAATTCATTGTTAACGGTTGATTGCTAACGTCACGACTTACGCGGTTCACTTTGTTAACTTCGTCTGTTCACTTATCAATTTTACTTTGCTCACTTGGTAAGTACTCCATAGTGGTACAAAGCTTTGATAATTCTTCTCCGGAAGTAACTTATAGATGTTGATATTAGGAATCATTTTTTTGAAATAAAATATTAGTAATTTTTCGTATAATATTTATCCTTTGCTATACAACATTAATGATTACATATACATAATATTTTCAGACTTAAAAATAAATTGGGCCAATGGGTCTATTCTCATGAAGAACTTGTTGAATTACCGTATGATTCTTTTCGTAGTCGATTTCGAAGCTCTCATTCATTTAACAGGGATCTCGACCGCACCCTATTGTCTCTCAAATTTATTCCAATAATTTACTTGCTCCAGTAACCCCGGAGGAAATTAAAGCTGCGTTCTTTAATATTAACCCTTTTAAAGCCCCTGGTTCTGATGGATTTGGGGGGGAAATTTTATCAAGCTTATTGGCCAATCATTGAAAAGGAGCTAGTTACTGCCATTCAAAGTTTCTTCTTCCATGGTAAATTACCTCCCTCTCTGAATCACACTTTAATAACCCTTATTCCCAAAAGAGAAGCTTTTGAAACTGATCATATCAGGGCAATTAGTTTCATTAACACTGTTTATAAGGCAATATCTAAAATACTAGTTAACCGTCTCTGTCCTATGATCTGCAACGAGAAATTAGTCCCCTTCAAAATGACTTTACTCAAGACCGTTCAATTCATGACAACCTTTTGATTGCTGAAGAAGCCCTTAATACTTTTCAAAAATCTCAAAACCAAACAGGTTGGTGTCCTTTAAAGCTAGATATGGAAAAAGCTTATGATCGGATTGAGGATGACTTTCTATGGCAAGCCCTTGAGGCTCTTGGTTTCCCATCAACATGGATTTTATGGATTAAACAATGCGTTACGAATGTTTCCTATTCCATCAAAGTCAATGGACAACCTTCTCCTTGGTTTCTTCCTTCCAGGGGCCTTAGACAGGGTGATCCTCTCTCACCTTATCTATTTGTACTTTGTATAAAAGTCCTTTATTTGTAAGTTAACCCTTCAAAGTCAGCTTCGAGACTCAGGGATTGGCTTTAAACTGCATCCAAGAACCGTCAATATATCTTGTCTTGTATTCGCTGATGACAATCTTCTCTTTTGCAAAGCGACTAGTACGACTTGTGGAAATTTAAAATATGTCCTTGATGAGTTTTGTAACCATGGCGGAAACGACCTGGCCGGACGTTCTATGGTGGAGGAGCGTAATTTTTTTTGGTTTCTGCGGCTTGCTCGTGGTGGTTGCAGGGGTTAGGGTGGGGGGCTGCTGGTGGGGGTGGAGGGAGGGTGGGGTGAGGGCCTGCTGGTGGGTGGTGGAGGGGGTGGTTGTGGAGATGGAGGTGGTGGTTTGGGAAAAGAAAAGAAAAAAAGGGAAGGGTAAAGTTGGAAATATTTGGTGGGACCGGGTCGATTTTAAGAAGTTTTGGGGCGATGTTTAGCATTCCAGCTAGTGAAGTAGTGCAATGAAGCTTGGTTCTTGGAAATATAGCCTATTTCTCTTTTTGCAATTTGATGGAGCAAGGTAAATTTTTTAAACTATTCGATTTTTCATGTTAGACAATTTGCAATTTGGTTAATGAAGATATTGTATTTGTAGTTTAAGCTAATACTCCTATAAGGGATAAATCACTAGTAGAATAATTGCATATTGTTGTTATTGAATTGTTGCGATTTTGCCTTTACGCAGCAGTAAAATGCGTAAATGAAAAAAAAAACGTGCAACAAAACCTATTGCTGCGGTTTTTAAGATACTTGTAGCAACATATTAATTTTTTTAATATTTTAATTTATTGTCACGTTTCTCTAGAATAACCGCAACAATAAGTTCATTTAGAGTTTCTTATTTTTTTATTGGAGCAGGCTCAGTTTTCCTTCCATCTTTCATTCCTCACATATTCCTCCCTCTCATTCATTCACCCTCCCACTTCCTCTCTCAGCGCCTCCACCACCATCTCTTTCCTCTTACTCCTCTCCTTCTCTTTCCTCTCACTCCTCTCCCATGTTGTCTTCATCTTCATCTTTCATCCTCTCACGTCGTTGAGTCTTTTGCCGTCGCTTCTAACCTTAGTCTCTCATTCCTCCTCGAATCCGCGTTTCGTCTCTCAGCCTCCTCGAATCCGCGTGTCTCAACCTTAGTATCTTCCTTTCCTCAAATCCAGAAAGTCTTCTTCCTCTCATCAACACCACCGCATGTGGCTACGACTTCAGTTCGTCGAAAAGGCGTTCGTCGAGATTCGGCTGCAGCGGTTTGTCGAAAAGGCCTTCACTTTTCCTCTTCATTGCTAGCGCCTTTTTCTGATGGGTTCGTGGGGTCATGGGTTCGCCATCGCCTTTTATTCTTTTGTTTCTTTGATCTTATGAGATGATATTTTATTATTTTTGGATTTTTTCATTTTAATTTTTTTAAATTAATATAATGTTAGGTTTTTGTTTTTTTTATCTTTTTGTGGGTTTTTCTTTTGTTTCTTTGATCTTTTATATTTTTTTTAACTAGGGTTTGTAAAAATATATTTTTTTATTGAATATATGAAATTCAATTAGTAGGAAATAAATTGTTTGTTGTAGTTACTTGTGTGTTGTACATTTTTTATAGAGAATTATTAGAAGATTTAAATTTTAAAATTGATTATTTTTTTAACTGCACCTATTGCTGCGAGTTTGCTCTACAACCATAGCAATAGGTTAAATATTGTTGTGGTTTCAAAACCACAGCAATAGGTTTGCCTTGATTTGCAGTAGTGCAAAAAATGCAGCAATAGGCCCTCAAAAAACTGCAGCAATATAGGATTATTCTACTAGTGAAATAGGCCTATAAACTCTGAATTCTATCTTATCTTTCAAATTTGTCAATTATTTTAATATAAATAAAGGATTTTAGTTGAATTTTTTTGAAGAAAAATGAACTAAGTTTTCAAATTTAAGATTCGATATTTTCACCAGATACCCCCGAGTTTTCAAAAAATTCACCAGGTATCCCCCATGTTTTCAAAATTCACTAGGTACCCCTAAGTTTCATACTAATACACCGAAATACCCTTAATAACTAACGGCGGTTAACTCCGTTAGTAATTAACCCAATTTTTTCTTGTTTAAATCCTAATTAATCACTAAACCTACCCCTAACCCTATCCCTAACCCTTACCCCTAACCCTAACCCTAAACCATAAACCTAACCCTAACCTCCCTCCCACCACCCCCGCCCCCCTCCCCCACCCCCCCACCCCCACCCTCGCAACCCCCCACCCCCACCCTCGCAGCCCCCCTAACCATAGTCGAATTCCCCCCCCCCACCCCCCCCGTCAATTCCCCCCCACCAGCACAACAACGTTTTTCGCGTTTTTCCCCTACCAAGACAACAACGTTTTTCGCCTTTTTCCCCTCCAAGCCAAGTTTTCGCATTTTCGTGGGGGAGGAGGGCCAACGGCAGCGAGCGGGGAGGAAATCGACGGGGGTGGGGAGGAAATCAAGGGGTGGGTCTGCGGGTGGGGTTGGGGAAGAGGGGGTTGTTGTGGCGGGGAGAGGGGCTAGGAGGGGGCTGCTATGGCGGGAAGGGGGGCTGCGGGGGTAGGAAGGTGGGGGGGGCTGCGGGGTGGTAGGGGGAGGGGGCTGTTGGGGGTAGGGGAGGGGGCTTGGGTGGTGGTGAAGGTTAGGGTTAGGGTTAGGGTTAGAAGTTAGAGGTTAGGGTTAGGGTTAGTGTTAGAAGTTAGAGGCTAGGGTTAGGGTTAGTTAGGAGTTAGGTTTTAGGGTTTAGATAGGTTAATTAGGGTTATGACTAACAGAGTTAACCGCCGTTAGTCATTAAGGGTATTTGAGTGTATTAGTATGAAACTTAGGGGTACCTGGTGAATTTTGAAAACATGGGGGGTACCTGGTGAATTTTTTGAAAGCTCGGGGGTATCTGGTGAAAAAACAGTTTATGATTAGAAATTGATGATAACCAATTTGGTACTTGGAAATAGTTGGAGAAATGAATTGGGTAATTGAAAATAGCTGGAGAGATGGATTGGGTACTAGTAATTTTGTGTACAGTTAGTTTTTCGGTCAAAGTTTATCTATACTCCTACTGAATGTAATGAAAAAAATGATTTGTTATTATATTTTGTAACTATATTAGTTTTTCTTTGTAGCATGACGAGATCTACACATAATATAATATTATAGATTAAAGTCATTCGATTTATAATTGCTTACAAGAAATATAAGTTTCCTAGTGTAGGTATTTTACGTATAAAGTGAACTATAAATTTGAAAATATTATGTTGTTACTTTATTGTTTAATACATTAAGAAATTAGTGTTGAAATATATATATATATATATATTACTAATAATTAAAAATTTTAAGTAATTAATCAATTTTTGCACTTAGTTTTACCAACTTATTAGTTTCACCTTTTTCCAACTAGTATTGTCAAACAGACCCGATATTTAGTACTAAATGTCAAAGCTAATATATAGAACTACATATCAGATAAGATTACATCACATATACACTTTTTTTTCTTGAGGGGAGGATCACATATACACTTCCCCAAGCCGTCTTTCACAAATTATAAGGAAATATAAAGCATTTTTGCCAGCAATTGTGAGTGTCGACGCTTATGACCTATCACCTGTGTCCTGGGCCAATAAGAGTTTTCATTACTCTTCAATTATGCACTGCTGATCCAAGCTAAGATTCCTACTTCTACTTCAATTGTAAATTCCATAATTGCATTGCTGACGTCCAATGCATGTTTAAATTTTTGTAGAATATTCTTTGAAGTTTGAATTACAATTATCATCAGGTGGCTCATGACTGGCAGAATTAGGAAATTATGCGTAATATTTTTGGAATGGAATTGTTTCTTTAATAATTTTTAATGCTATAAGCCTATAACGACGTATGTTCTTGTTTTGGTAAGTGAATATGCATGCGATGTGTCCAGTTGGCCTAAAGCATAAATTATAGGTCTGGCCAATTATAATTCATAACCTACCAGAGGTTGAAGACTCGATACAGCTATAGCATGCCAATTGCCGAAAGGCCCAAAACATAACCTACACCTACCTGGTGAATTTTTCGGGGGAATTACTTTATGGCCAATTAGCCAGATAGGTTAAGCACAAACCATTGTTTAGTGGTAATATCATGTATTATTAAATAAAGGAAAAATTGAACTCTGATAAAAACAATTTCAACTTTACTTTAATATTGAACAATCCCAACTTTAAGGGGGATTTATGATAAAGACTAAAAAAAAGTTGAATAGAATAGGCCTAAGGCCTAAGCCTTGTTATACTTGCCCATTGTCAAAAGAAAGGAAGAAAATGGTGTGCGTCAATGAATTTTGATTAGGAAACACTCCTCCTACTGCGACTGTACGACATTTTTACGATGATTCGTGCTCATGAAATTTTTAGCTGATTTCTCACCTACTACATGACTGTTTGGGCATTAAATTGGTAAAATAGTTGGCATCTCAAGATGAACTTTCAAACTCCAAGCTAGAGACACATAAATAGCATTAAGGTAAAATAGGAGGCAGATCTGTCTCCATTATTAAGTGGCCAAATTTAGTATAAGAAATGCTTGCTGTTATTGCGGACATGGTAGGTAGTTAGTGACCAATAATTATCAAGATTTCTGCCATTTAAATTTAAGTAGATAAAGATGATACGATAAGATTTAACAATCTTAATGGCAAACGAGTTCATGTGTCCTTTTAACTAATGTATGATGAGTTCATTTTTCGTTGCAAGATCTAACAATCTCTTTTAAGAAAGGTTAACGTTCTTTAATATATACTCTTCCTATGTATACTTTGCGAATTGCGACACATTTATAATTGATAATAAACCCCAATTTTCTATCTTATTTTCAGCCTTTAGTTTGTTTTCTAGGTTTGAGTATTTTTTTTTGTTTTTCGCTTTGTTTTTCTCCTTTTTATTTTATGTTTTCAATAATCTTCCATCCTTCATGATGGCTTTTCTCCTCCTTTCGTGGTTTTGTTTACTCCCCTTTGTTGGGGCCTTGCTCCCTCATGTTTATCAAGGTGGGTTTGTTTGTTTGGTGTTTTTGTGTGCTTGTTGTGTATAAATCCAGTTATAGAAATTTGAAAGCTCTGTCTTGTAGATTTGTAGAACTAGTGGAGCGTTGGTCTAGAGATGCCGATCTCGAGAACAAGTCATGTATTATCAACCTAAAGACGTTACACCAATGGAGCTATGATGAGAAAGTTGCAAATACATCAAACAGGAGATCAAAGCTAATCAGATTCGATGCTAATATACCTAGGGGTTTTTAATGCTTGTATTATTTTTATAGTGACAAATGTGTCAAAATTATCAATTTATAGTGACAAATGTGTCAAAATTATCAATGAAATCACCCCTAAACCTATTCCAAGATACTTCACCACCCCAAGGCTTTTTCCACATTTTGAGATTCCAATAAGTTTCCTAAATAGCAACTCTAGCGGATGGGGAGATGTCCCAGCTTGCAATTTCAACAAAGTTAGAGCTAACTTGCTTCGTTATTGGATTGGAAAAAAGGTTGTAGCTTGGCAAAACCAAGTAGCTCCACAAACCCTACTTGTACCTTTCAATCTCACTCTCCATCTCACTTTGCAATTTCAATTTAGTAGTGGTTGTAGCTTTCCATTGGGATAAGTTGTGGCTTGAAAATGTTATAGTTTGAAAATCTGATGTGGCACACAAAGCTACAAGTGGTTGTAGCTTGCCGTTGTATAAGAGTTCCAAAAGCAAAAGCGGGAAACAATGATTGATACCGTTTTGATTTGCACTAAATGCAACCAATATTCTCGTTTTCTACTAATAATATATAAACGCTTCCAGCTATTAGCATAGCTGAACTTATATGGTCTTTGTTGGACTTGAACATCTACCGTACAATTAGTTTTTTTTTTGGCCCCCTTTCGGAAACCCGTGGTAAGATAAAATTTCCTCTGGGCCGCCCTCGCACAGGGCCACTCACCCAGAGGCCCAACAAGCCCCAAACCCCCCAGAGAGTAAGAACGCAAAAGAAAATAGATAAGAAGCATGATTTCATAGCTACAAAGTCTCTCTGATTATCATCAATAGATTGCACTGATGACACCTTAATCCTTAAGTCATGCAACTTAACCTAGAACACCAAAATTTCCATTATGAAATTTCACAAATGCGAAGAAAATGCTACAGATATCACTGCGAGTTCCTCAGAAACTACAACATTTAAATCATTTACATTGACAACTAAAAATTAGCAAATATCTACAATTTGTAAACAACTTGCCTGAGATCCTACAACATTACAACACACGAAATAAGCCATGACCGAACATAATCAAACAAAACTCCCCCTTGATAAAATGGAGTGGGAAAACCATCTAAATTGACAAGTTACATAAGAGAAAATAAAATAAAACTTAAATACATTTACCAACATGTCTACCTTGTCCACGGCACATCTCGGTCATCAAGCCCTTTCAAGAAGGATTGAATAGCAAGGTGTTCTGATGCATAGGTCATAAAAGCAGCCAAAACTATGCCGCCCACAACCATCAAAGCTAGTCTGCAAAAGGGGATAGTATTTGTTAGACATACAAATTTTACATATGAGTCTCAAATTTGCCAAGATAAAAGCATGCCTAATTTACAAAATTATCAACAGGGTTAGAAATTTGCGTGCAACAAATATGGTGAGCTATGAAATTTCAAGGACTCGTTTATAACTTCACAGTTCGAAAAGTATGAACTTTCTACAGGAACTGAACCATGTGGGATCTAACTGGATCGACTAAAGGTAGGGGTATGAGGAGGTCAATATGCTAAGCGTCTTCCCCTCTAATTTAATTCATATATAAAATCTACATTATAAATATGTATAAATATATGAGATAGTTCTTGCAGTACAGAAGAAAGTTACATATTCACGAACCAATTTTGGGTTCAATGCTTTTATAAATAAATTCTTAATTCCTTGCACATATTATGAACTAGGAGGGAGACATGTCAAGAGAATTACTGTCTAGAGGGTATGGACATTAAACATCACAATTATGTCAGGTGTCGGCTTCGAGTATTGAGTTTTGAAGCTGTGTATAATGTGACACCCATAAGCATAAGTAATGCTAGCATAAGCATCTCAAAACTTGTTGCGGTCGCCGCCGTTTGCGGTACGGGTACGTCGGTCGGCGGATTCGCTGGGATTCGTACAATTGGACCGGGTGCGGGGTGTTGTTGGGGCGGGAACTGGCGGTCGGGTTGGGTCGTTTAAACCCACGTCCACGTGTCCCGGCTTAATGAATGTCGGCCCAAATCATTTCACATCTAGGGTTTCATTTTAATCCTTTCCTTCCCGAGGGCGACCCGCCATTCGTGCCGCCTCTTCGCGTTTTAGTTCGCCGCCGCCCCTTTTTCGGTCGTTTATTCTCTTGTGAACTTTCCCTCGTGTTCCCTATTCTCTCTACTCGAACACACGGGAAACGGGAACTCGGCGCCGCTCGTTCGTCTCTCACTCTCTCTTAGGACTTCCGCTCCTTCGTTAGGTTATACTTAGATCTAGGTTTTGTTTTTTTTATTTTTTTTTTTTTTTTTTTTTTCTCCCTTGTTTTTTTTTTTTGTTGTGTTTTTTTGTTTAATTTGTTTCTTTTTGATCTGTTTTGTTTTATTTTTTTGTATTGTTTTTTTTATTTTTTTTTGTTTTGTTTTTTTTCTTTCTTCCTCTTGTTTTTAGTTGTTGGGTTTTTTTTTTTTTTTTTTTTTTTAATAGTTTAATACTTTTTTGTTTTTTCTTATTTCCTTTTCTTTTTTACCCTGCACCATTAATTTTTTTTGTGGATAATGTAAATTAATAGCTTATATTCCATTTAATTTATGAAACTAAATTTAAGGTAATATAATTCATTAAATGTATTTTTTTTATCAGCCGTTTTTTAAATTTTGTTTTGCTTTTCCTCTCTGTCTCAAAATGTCCTTAGTCCAAAAACGTTTTTCGAACTAAGAATAATAATTATGAATGCTTGACATATTCAATGGACAATGAATATCCATCAACTAAGGGAAAAACGCAATTGTAAAATATTTTTCCCTGGTTTGGTTCTTCACAAGGAAAGAGAAGGCAAAAAAAAAGTTCTTTTAGAAAAAAAAGAAAGAAACCAAAGGGGAGAGGATGGATGGGAGAAGACAAAGAGGAAGACAGGCTTCTTTTAAAAGGAAAATATTATTCATCATTGGGAGGATTATTGTCCGCCCTCTAGAAAACAATTTCCCAATGTAGACACATAGTACCCAATGATGAAACACACCGACGTCCTAATTGGTCCAGTTTGAAGGAAAGAGAAGGCAAAAAAAATTTCTTTTAGAAAAAAAAAGGAACATAAGGGGATAGGATGGATGGGAGAAGAGAGAGGAAGACAACTTAGGGAAGAAATGTGGCCATTTCTTCCTTTAAAAGGAAAATATTATTCATCATTGGGAGAATTATTGTCCGCCCTAAAGAAAACGGTTTCCCACTATAGACACATAATTGTGTCTTCCCATTTAGTAATCAATGATGAACATATCATAGTCCTAGTTGGTCCGGTCCAAAGCAAGAGCAATCTAAAAAGCTATAAAATCTTTTGTACTCCCTCCGTCCCATAATATAATGCTTACTTCTTTTTTACACGGTCTCCAAGATGGATATTTGACCTTCTATATCTTCAATTCCTTAGATAAAAATAAATAAAAAGTTGATATTATGAAACTACATATTGAGGCGATTCTAACAAGATCCCACATGAGTATGTTTTCTTGTGTATATTAATGAGAAAATTTGGTCAAAGATTTTAAAGTTTGACCCACCTAAACTGAAATAGGCACTATATTATGGGACGGAGGGAGTAAAACATAAAATCTATTTATTCCAAACCCAGTTTTAAAAGCCCAATTAATTATTTATGATAATTAATTTATAAAGCACATTTCAAAAAGCTCAATTAATTATTTCTAATAATTATTTGTAATTTTCATAAATATTAATTATTCTTGATAATTATTCTTAATAGATATTCTAAAAAGATACCTTATTTGTTTCTTTTTAATTGTTAAACTTCATTTTGGGGGAGAACTAAGGATTTTTTGCAAAAAGCAAGAAAGAAGTACAACCAACGAACCAAAGAATATTTAGTTTTAGGAAATGTAAAAAAAGCATTAAAATATTATAGGAGAGAAAATAGATAGGGTAGGTGAGAAGGTTTTGGGTGAATTATTAAAATGAGTGGTAGGGTAAATGAGGTAGAAAAGTGTAAAATGTTGATATGACAGGTTACCATATAAGGAAAAAGTGAAAGTGTAACAATAAAATATAAACGGCCAAAAAATAAAAGCGTAACAATTAAAAAAAAATGGAGGGAGTATTATAAAAAGCAGTTTTTTTTCCTTAAGATAACTGGTTTCCAAATCCAAAGGATAATATTTAATGAGGATAAAAAAATCTTTTAAAGATCGGGCAAATAACAAAATCCGGTGTGGATGTTTCTGGCGCGCTAGTGTCAACAAAATTCAAAAGCGCAGAAGCAGATGCGTGCCATGCATCGTTAATGCGTCAAACGCAACAGGCACGCCACACATCCTCAAAACTTATCCAGTTTATTCTTTTTTGCCTATAAATAAACCTCGTTTTCACTCAATTTTAAATTTCCTAGAACTTTTTCTACACGCTTCCACCATGAAAATCACTCCAAATACTCTCACAAACACTACAAACACATATCCTTATATACTCCAATTTTCCCTTAATCTCTATTCAAGCTTCAAGATTACTCCTCCAGCGGATCCTCATACAAGACCCATCAACAAAGGTATATTTCTAAGGGTCATTTCAATTTAATTATTATTTGACTATCCATCTACTTTTCATGATAGTAGATCTTAGAGGAATTCATACTCTTGTATATTCTACACCTCTAATATTTCATTTTCTATATTTCTATACATTATATTATTCATATGCATGCCAATATGTTTATCACTTTCATCACTTCAGTCTTCACATGTTTATTTTTGCTAATTAAAGACCTAAATAATTGTTTCAATATTAAATTCAGATAATTTGGACACTATTAGGTTTATTTGATTCATTAAATAACATATCACCAAAATTTTAGTTTTTTGTGTTCAATTAACCAACATAGATTAATTTTTAAATTGCATGAACATATTATTTGGTTGTTTAATTGCATAAAACTCGAACATGAATCGTATTAAGTAGAGACCACTAAAGGGCGAATGTGATTCACCATCATATTCGTACCCTCAGCCCCGAACTCTATATTGGGTTCATTGACTATCATAAAGTCATGACGGAAAAATTTACATTGGATAAGTCCCTACGATGTACCTATGGTTTCCCAAGATCCAATTAGGTTTATGAGTCTTCCTTTAAAGACTTGTTGGCGACTTCTTTATTTAAAAATATTTTCAAAACAAAAACTTTTACAATGAGGTAGTTAAATCCGCGCTCATGCCGCATAGGCAAACATAATACGCCTATTATACCCACCATTTAATAAACCAACCAAAGGAAAGTGGGAAACCAACTTTCCCGACAAAAAATCTTTGTCCCAACCAAACACTCTTCAGGACGAACTTCATATATTGCCCAATGCCTAATAAGCATGCTACATGAATATCTAAAGATATGGGTAGCAATCAGGTCGGTTCGGGTGAGGTTCAGGTCAACCTGATTTCTATTTTGGGTCAATTACCCCTAACCCAAACCCGACCTGATTTTAATTTTAGGTCAAAAACCATAACCCAAACCCGACGTGCCAAGTTTCGGGTTGACCTGAAACCAATCCAATATGACATGATTTATATTTTTAATTGCAATAATTATACATTATAAAATTAAAAGCATTACAAATCCTAACTTCAAATGCTAATTAAATCAAAGATTCAAACTTGAAAGCCATAAATTAGCCGTCGACTTCAATTAAGAAATGGCATTGGTCCTATACAAGTTTATAATTAGGAAATATGTGACATAAGTTATAAAAGTCGGGTTAATTTCGGGTTCAAAAAGTCAACCTGAACCTAACCCGTTAAGGTTTCACGTCGGGTTGGGTCGACCCATTTTTTATTTCAGGTCGAAAATCTCAACCCAAACCCAGAAATTTCGGGTTAGGTTCACAGGTTGGGTCAGCTTTTGCCAGCCCTATCTCAAGATCACAAGCAGGATTTCAAAGAGGTGCTTATGAGTTCACAACTCAAGCGCTTCGTAGTACATGCCCACTTGAGTGCTAGGGGTTTCTAATAACCCAACGCCTGACTTGGACACGATTTTGGGCCTTGAAGTGGACTTATTTCTATAATGTAGAGCATCTCTACCAAAAGCAAAAGTTCGAATACCAATTTTAAGGCAAAGAGAAGGGAGGGTGTGCAGCTTGCCAATATTGGTAATGATGAGATACTTCAACAACAATAAACGTAGATGATAGTTACAAAAACCTATTCAAATTCTTCAAGACAACCTCTCAGAATAACTGCAAATGTGCAACATACCTCACAAACAAAGCAGTAATTCCAAGAAGGAAAGGCAATGATGGTGCTGCAATTGCTAGAAAAACCATTCCCAATCCATAATACAGGACTGCAGCATCATAAGAAGACACCTGCCGCTGATGACCTAAGACAATCAAGAACCAGAAAAACCATGAGGAGCAGGCACCTCTTGGCTAAACATAAACAGGAGAAATTCAACAGAAATTACAGACCTTTCCCAGAATCATAATCTAAAGATTCAGGATCAGATGAATATGATCTTGCTTGGATGGCTTTTACTTTTCCCCACTGCTGAAGCAGCCGTAGATAGCCTCCAAATAGTAGGAAAAAGATAGTAAAAGTCCACTCGTACATAAGTAGTAATCCAATCCAGGGCAGCACTTGCCGTGGAACGATCAGAAGAGCCAGTCCAAGAGATATAACAAAAGCTAGAAGGCACATATAAATTGACATTCCTCCAAGAAACCAAGGAACCTTGGATAGAAAACCACTGTAGAGCTGTTCAAACATCAAGAAAGGATGTAAGACATACATGGAGCTCACATGATTGAGAGAAGTGAGCAACTTAACTTAGCATAAATGTAACAGCATACAGCTCATATCTTCCGCAATGTTTTCTCTAATAAAAGCTTAACAGCCCTAAAATACGAACAATAAGGAGAAACAGACCTGTTGACTGGAGTTTGTGGCTGATGAAGACACTGAAGCAAATGGAATCATAATACCCGTTCTTATTCTGAGAGCAAGGTGTCTCATACGGTCACACAATGAAGACCTACAAAGTGACCCAAAAAATTCGAAGGCCTACAAACCAATTTAGAAGTTCTCAGATCCAACAACATTTTCATTACGATCTAAGAAAACACAAATCAACAGTCCTACCAGAAGAAAAGAACGGTGGTAAAGGAAGATCAGACCAAGGAAAGGGAGCAGAAATAGAACTTTGACCAAAAGTTCATCTTGAGAATTTCTTCCTCCCGCAGTTCCAGGCAGAGATTCCTCAACCCTCTGCCTAATGTCCTGCAGTATTGGCAGAATTGTAAATCCATGCATCAATTTCAACTTGCTTATCAGATTCCTTCACTGTTACAAACAATTACAGCTCCAACACTACAACAGGTTTGATAAAAAAAAAACTGCACACACTATAGCAGGGGAGCTTCTCACCAAAACACAAACCAATCCAGCTTTAACCCACATGGTGAAATCGGCTATATAAAATATTACAGATACATATAAGAAGTTCCAATCAAATATATACTGGTTGTTCATTGCCTTATTAGGCCCTCCAGTACTAAGTTTAAAGGGTAAACAGTGACGATAAACAAGAAAGTAAGTGGTCAAGATCCAAGAATGGCAGACAGATAAACAACGACAACAATAGACATGGGGAGGAGAGACAAGCTCATACACATTGATATACAAAATTGTAGATGATACCGCATGATTGTGTACAGACTACATAGAGAAAGGTAACTATAGTAGAGTAAGGAAAAAGACGCAAATACCTGCCAGAGATCAACAGGTTTCACCAGCCAAGCTGTCCACCAATCCCATGGTTTCAGGGGACCAAGAGTATAATGAATAACACGAAGTTCATTCTCATCTACCATCCACTGCATATCAAAGGCAAAAGATTAGAATTCCCTAATTACTAATATGATGTGAATCGATTTGCATACTTTTGTCCAAGATAAGCCAAGATCTTAACACTCATGATAGCCCCAAAAGGGGGAGACGCAGAACATCATTTAGACAGGAATAATAGATGAAAACAATTCAAGCATCAAGAGCAGTATTGGATGTCTTTTCGAATAAATAAATACCTTGTTAGCAAGCATGTACAGACCAACATCAGCATTATAGAGAGTAGAGAGGCGCTCCATTTCTGGAACTGGTCTAGATTTCAACTCTTCAGGTGACATATTAGGATCAAATAAATGCGCATCGGCAAATCCAGCATAATAGGAATTCAAAAACCCTTGATCCCCTGAGAAAACCAAAATAGTGGAAGTGAAAGGATTAAATAAGTGTACGATTAAGGTAACCAATAAAATGGTACATATCAGTGGAAGGGAAAAGAATTCAGCATCAATCTCGTGACATGAAAGATATCTGTGTAAGTGAGAGTAATAAACAGCAAAAAGCCTCTAAGATAAGTAAAACTGCAAAGAGTACATAACATCATATGACCCAGTTTTGCTTTATAATAGAGAAAGGTCTCGTCTTCATAAAAAGGGAACATCATATTCCCCAAAACAACTCAAAGCGCACAATCATTACAACAACATAACTAATAGACGAGAGTGAATTCTCTCACTATTCTCAGATTATACTGGACAGGCACCTATTATTTTCTTTTTACTCCAAGAAGCAACTTTAGTGATATAAATGTAGTGGGTTATGGGTAAATTAAACAAACTTTGATCTCAGATAGTCAGAGGACTATAATTTTTGGAGTGGAGGCATTAAAGATAGAAGATGCTAACACAATTAGTCCTGGTATGATTAAATGTAAGTTACCCATAGATCTTCCCATTCATTCAAGGGGACACAACATTAAATAGCCACTTTCATGGAACTTCAAAGTCCCTAGAAATTGCAAGCATACTATGAAAAATAGGAAGCTTTATCCAGAAGAAGGTAAGAGAACTTACCATATTCATGTCTAGAGAACTTACCATATTCATGTCTTACATTAGCACCTTTAATGATGTTATATTTACATATACTTGCATGAAATTTGTTTTATAAGGCAATTAAGGCTACCTGTTGAAACATTTCCATGACTGTCATCTAAGTTTGACTTCCATGGATTAATTCGGTGAGCTTGGAGTCTTGGACTAGTTGAACCAAAGAAGGCCTTTCAGTAGATTGAGAACGTTTAAACTCTTATTTAATACAAGGCACTGTAATGCAGGGAGAACTTTTGGAGGGAAATATCCAAGGGCTGTAGACAGAATAGGATAAAAATGTTCCTTTTATTTCTCATAAAAAGTTTTTCTTTGTGTTTGTTTGGGTTGGGGTGGGGGGGAGAGAAGAAAGAGCTCACTATCTACTATGATTGAATAGCAGTCATTGTCTGCCTCTATGAAGAGCTCCAGTCCCAAGCACTAAGGATGAGTGGATGACAACCAACACAAGACAGCCAGTTATCTCATAAGTTACTTCTTCAAAATTACAAAAAATACTTTCCTTGTGCCCCCCAATCAGATTAATGGTGGTGAACCATGGAAGACAATAGCTTGACATGTAAAAGCATCAGTTATATATCCTACGCCAATATGTATTTAACATCTCTATAAGCATCAAAATCCCATTTTTTTATAATGCCAACAATATGCAGTCGAGAAAGATAGGTGGCTCTCTCATAGTACTCAACCTGAAATTGGAGTTATTGGTATCTTGGTGAATCTAAAAAGATAACAAAAAGGTAATGTTGCAATCCTGGTGAGATAAGAGGCTCATGGCTCACCTGAAAAGAAAGGCCAAAGACAGGATTGTATCGCCACATTTTAAGCATGTCATACTTTGTGTATTAGCTGCACCACTTTAAATTCTAGCTCATAAACTTATCTGTTAGCATCACCAGCAACCAACAATATCCATATGTTACTTATAGCTCAAATTTAATCTTAAACCTATGTTATACACCTAAATAGCCATGCCATTGTATGTGTAATACTCCGTATTTTTAGTAAGTTATTAGTTATAATTTTTTAAAAGGTTTTATATATTAAAAAGGCTTTTTATTAATTATAAAAGGTTTTAAATAGGATTTTATAATAGATTATGGGTTTTTCAAATAGACTCTAGCCCAAATTAAGTATTGGGCCTAAGTTCACAATTCTAATCCAAGTAGTTGATTAATAAAATTAAAAATATTTTTCAAAAGAAAATTCAAAAAGAAAGGATTTACAAAATAAAGAGAAAAGATTTACAAAAAAAAGTTAAGTTTGTTTCGGTGCAAACTCACGGGGAGTGAGTTGTACCCAAAGTGGTTACTTTGTTTTTTTTTTTATCTTTTGGTTAATTAGCATCTAGACTATTTATCTTATGGAATATTCCTCTATTCTAGCTATATGATCATAAAGAAATATTGTATCCTAGCTAAAATTATTTATCTTTTCTCAAAAACCATCTTTTAGTTTCCTAGCCCTAGTACGACTCTACTTTTCCAACTAGTATAAATAGGGGTCTCCACCCATCATATTTTTTCACATCAAATTTGAGGAATACATCTCTTTTCTCAAGTTTAAACTCTCTCTCCCTCTTAGCCTACCTTCTCTCTCTTCTCCTTAGTAGTTATTAATTTTCAAGGTGCGTGTATATGTAGATCTTTAAATATTATTCTGCTTACGTAGTATCATGTTTCTAGGGTTGATATTTTGGATATGGAATCATGTTTTCGTGAATTTTATATAATCTTGTTTACGAACGTCTTAGATTTATGATTGATATTACACTGTCAAGTTCAACTTTGATTTAAATATATACATGTTCAAGTAGTGGGTGATGTTTGTCTTACTCGCATGTTAAGTTCCATCCATTATCATTGTTATAGTATGTATTAATTGATAGCTATGCTTAACGTGGACTTACTTTAGGAACTTACCACCAACATGTTATTAATTTATAGTAGTTTTCAATTTTGAAACTCTCAATTAATCCCTAACTAAACAGTATGAGTACGTTGTTAGATTTTGTTAGGCTAAAGTTCATTCAATTGCGCATTCTTTGAAATCTAACTAGCGGCATATTCGAGTTATGTTCTACAACTTTTAAATTTTGCCATACTGCTTTAATCTGCAACTTGCATATTTTGTCATGCTATAGCAGTCATATATTATATTAGTAGACAGATTGTTATAAGATAGCACAACAGCATGGTTTTGTTTATATTATATTAATTGGGTCATATAATAGTTACTTTTAATGCTAATACTACTTCTAAGAATTTTTATGAACAAGTTATTTATATTCTGCCTTTATATGGCTAAAATTTTATATAAGAATTATTATTCTTTTTAAAGGAGGATTAATTCCAAAGGATTTTTATTAGATATATAATCTTTTATGATCACAATTACAAAGAAGCCACGGCTTGTTATTAATTAACAAGAACGGTAGCTATTATATTTTTACCCATGTACTTTTTGTATAAGTCATGTGGACAAGGTAGTTCCCCTCGTCATAGACTCATTAAGGAATACTAAACTTGGGGGGTGTGCACACTTTAGGAAAGGTACCTAGGCAAGGAAAGGAGTTTTATTAAAGTTATATACCTTATATTATACAAGTATTAATTACAAGTATCCAAGGAAGGTTTATAGAAATATTTTGAATGTTTAATAAAGTATTTAAATTTCCTCATATACATGTACTCAGTATATTTACTGACACGCGTTTTGTTTGTTTGTTTGTTTTATGGCTTTGTCCCTGTGATGACCCTTTTGGTGAGCAGAATTTACAGGTTGATTTAATGCATACTTCACATGGGGGAGCTAGTGAGGAATAAGACTTAAGCTAGGAGTTACTATTTCATTTTGTTATAGATTCCATTATTGTCATTGTTGAATAATAAAGTGTTTATATTATCAATAAAGAGAAGTTATTATTATTAGTTTCCGCTGCATTATTAAATTAGTAGTTAGAAGTTTTAGCCTTTAACGTTATCACGTGGCAGTAATACTCTCAAGTTTCTCAAGTGTTTTATATTAAAATATATGCTTCAAAAAGAGAGAAATTTGGGGGTGTTACAGTATGGATCAAACCAACAGATTCAAATACACAAAATAGCAGGTCCAATACTCCCAAGAATAGAGGTTACTCTTTGGAGAAGATAGTGAACATAATAAAATTTCAAATGTTTTTTTGTTAGCGGATCTGTAGTTGTTGACGCACACAGTTCCCCACTAACCAACACCAACCGACGATTATTCCCAAAAAGTAAAAGAAAAGTGCCCCTCCTATAGTCCTAATTCCCTCCTGCCAATATAATTCTCTCTTCTTAAGTCTCTGCTTGCAGCCAAAGTGTGATGTTTCAATTAATAAAGAAACATCCAACATTAACACTAGCAGGTTTTGCCAAAGTTGGGTTCAGGTTTGGTTGGTGGGTGCCATCAGGTTTTGCAAGCTCTAAGCAGTATAGCTTGTTTTTGATAATTAGTTGCAACAAGTTAGACATACAGACAAATATTTTAGAGCTCAAAATCTGTCATTTTTCTGAGTCTGCGAGTTTGTCCATACATATCTTCATGCAACATAGACTAGAAGACCCTTCTTTTTTCGCACCTTAGTGTACAAATATCTACTTAAGGAAATATATACTAGTGCACAGGCGAGGAGACTAATAAAAAGACGGTGATCTTATCAAAGTTAAAATGGAGATGAATTCCGCAACAGTAGTAATCTAGTAGCCTACCCAAATTGAGACCATTGCTAAGACAAAGTCTAAGTCAAATCATGTGTATGAGCAGATGCTTCTTAAAATTGCTTAATATCAAATAGTCACAGGTTGAGCTATTACCTCCAGTATAAGAAGGCAAAGTACCAACTTTCTTCAGCATGTCGTTAAAAAGCATTTTAGATGGTTCGACAACCAAAACTCCAGAATTAAGCCTTTCAGAATGCTTCAGGTTAGCACAGAACTTCCCACATTTAAAAAGATCCTCAATGTTCTTGATTACAATCGTATCCGCATCAAGATACACAACTGCACAACATGCAGTTTGTTTTGTCACGAATCAAAGAACTTAACATTGAGTAATTCAAATGTAAAATGGATTATTATAAGCAGAAAGCAATAAGCAAAGTATCACATCAGAAAACCAATTACCCTTTTCATAATTGGTCATGTTGAATATCTTGAGCTTTGTGTAAACACCCCAAAACCTTGTCGGACGAACGCGGTTGGGATTCTGCAGTAGAGAGATCATCTCTACTATCCAGCCATCAGCCTGTTTAAAAACTCACATTTATTTATAACCTCCTTAACTGCATCACCATCAAAAGATGCTCGTGTACAATGCAAAACAACAGCACCACAATACAATCTAAAGCAAGTTGCTCAGACAATAAGTCACTAAACCAAGAACAGCCACATAATGATAATAAATTATTTTGCACATAGATAATTAAACAGGCCTATTTTTAAACCAAACAAGGTACAGCCCCATGCTACAGAGTTAAGCTTCAAGAGAGTATCCCTTATCACAATTTTAGCTTCTACACAAGAAAAGTCACATAGAAACTTCAGCCTGAAATTAGAGCACCATATCAATTAATGACCCCCATGAGGCGCTCCCATATATATATAAGAAGCCCTACTCACAAGAACACAAACCAGTAGCTCCATCAAGCCCATTATTCCAACATAAAAAATTGTAGATTACATCAGAACATATATGTGACAAAAGAAGTAGAGAATTAACTAAATCTACCATTAACATAGTCCAAACATTACTAATCAGCTCCAGCTCCATCAATAATCCTATGATGTAACAATTTCTATCAACTAACAACAAATTTCATCACTTATCACTGTTGTTCTCCCTATATTCTCATCTCCCCAGAAAATTTTAAAACCAAAACAAAAACATAAGCAACCCAAAGTGTACTAATATTAAGTAAGCAAAAAAATTAAATTCAAGAACAACAAAGCATTAGTTCCAAAATGATTTGGGGTCGGCTAGGTGCTAACATGAAGCGTCATAAGAAATCGTTTCCGTGACATATGAAACAATGAATGTATTGACTTCCCTAAGAGCAAACATAAAGATACCTCAAGAAGGGTTTTGGCATAATCAGAAACACCATCGGAAACCAAAACCACCATATCTTTCTTGGAACCTGTGTCACGAATTGACTTCCCTAAAACTCTAACACCCAAAACGAACTCATCACCATACAATAATGTCACATAAGCTTCCTTGGTAGATTGGGACCTTTTTGCATCTATACCCAAAATTGAAGATTGCAACAGCAAAAAACACAAGATTAAAGTAAACCCATGATTCAAAATCCTGAATTTCACCATAATTGTCGAACAATTTAGGTGAATTCAGGTGGGTTTTTTCTGTTTTTGTGTATTTTGAGGAGAGAAAAATAGCGGGTAAAAGTGTTATTTTTGTTCAGTTGTTTTTAGGTTTGATTAATGAAGAAGATCGAGAGCAAGGAGTTGAAGATTCAAAGATGGTACTTTAAGGATTTGATTGACTGCTGAGATTTTTATAGGTAGAAATTCAAGGAGTTGAAGATTCAAAGATGGTAGTTTAAGGATATCACAATATTTTGTGTTGATTGACTGCCGCCGCCGTTATCCTCTCTTACCCCTCCTCTGGTGCACCGCTAATACTCGTGTTTGTTAGGCGGTGGTGCAAGGAATTCGATCCCAATTCACTCACCCTTAAACTCGCTCATCTTCTTCACCTTAAATCACGGAGAGGAGAGAGAAAGGAGAAGGGAAGAACAGACAACAGAGGTTTTTGGGCGGTGGATGGGTGGGTGAAGGTAAAGGCGAAGATGGAGAACAGAGGTGGGTGAGGAGATGGTGGGTGCGGTGCGGTGCGGTGGTAATGTTGGTGTGAGGAGAGGGAAAAAGAAAAACTAAAAAGTGGTGAGTTGTTGGAAGGAGATGGAGATTACCTGGTGAAAAAAATTAGAACTTTTTGTCAAGAGGGACCTTTTAAAACATTTTGGTTGTGAGTAAGGACCCAAAAAAAAATTAATTGTAAACAAGGATCCAATAAGACACTTTGTTTGTTGTTTAGGACCTAATGTTCATATTCCGGCAATGAAGTCAACTTTCCGGCAATTGACTTCATTTAATTAACTATTTCCTTCCTAAATCTCACGCGTGAGATACAATACCCTCCCGTCACCCCTTTCTCTCTTCTCTTCCTGCCATGGCTTATGTTCCTGCGATTCTTCCCCCTCAATTTCGAAAATTTTGAGTTGAAATTAAAATTTCTCCCTTGCTTTGATGTTTGCTTGTCTGCTTGCTTTCCTTTGGAGGAGGTCTTAGTGTCTGATTTTGTCTTCATCATTATAATGTAGGAGGTCCTTTGTCTTCAACATTAATTTCGAAAATGACAGTGGAAAGGGGATTAGATGGAGTTTTACGAAATTGAAGAAAGGGGAAACAGGGAGATGAGGGTTTTCTTCAAAGGAAAATGAAGAGAGAGAGGGGATTTGAAGGGGAAAGAAGGAAACGAGGGAGGTTAGATCTCACATGTGAGATTTAGGAGAGACAAATGGTGTTACATGAAGTCAACCACCAGAATGTTGACTTTTATACCGGAAAATGCCTATTGGGTCCTAAATAACAAACATGTTATACTATTGGGTCCTTGTTCACAATTAAATAAAAATTGGGTCCCTGCTCACAACTAAAATGTTTTAAAAGGTCCTTTTTTGACAAAAAACTCAAAAAATTAAGGTAAAAAAATTATCTATCGAAGGGGGGTAATTTTTTGCTATAAATGTACTACCTCCGTTCCCAAAATAGTCTGAACACTTTCTTTTTAAGTTTGTCCCAAATTAGTTTGAACACTTTCATTTTTGGCATGGTCCCACCATTAATATATTATTTCTTTTACACATCTTTGGCCCACACTCTACCTTTTATCAATAAAAAGTTACCCAACTTTCTCTCTCCTCTAATAAAAAATACCCCATCAACTTCTATCACATAACATTTGATAACCACACCACAACTTATCACCTTAAACTACGTGTCTCAATAACTGTTCAGATCTTTTTGGGACAGAGGGAGTATCACTTTTACTCATATAGAAGTGACTTATTTAAGATTAAAAGTTAACCTAGCCTCCTCATCCCTTGTAGAAAAAATATTAGAAAACTTAGCTTCCACCCTCGCTATTTCTCTCTCAAACCCTAGCTTCCCCTACCCCTTCTTCATCAGTTAGGGGCTGCCATGGATGATTTCATCCATGGTAAGCCCATTTTCCCCTTTTATTTTCAGTTTTTAATTCCTTGTTTTGTTTAATAAATTAGTCTCTCTTTATGAGATCTTTTCAAACCTTGTTATGGGGTTTTTAGTTTCTGTTTTGGAAATCTCCTTCTCCCCTATGGGAGTTGTGAGTATGGTTTTTTTTGTTTTTAGGTATGAGAAATTGTTCTCATTGGTTGAAGTTCGAGACTCAACATGAATGTATTAGAATATCGGATGCGGTCAACATGACTCGATCAAGAATGTTCTTCCCAAACTACATCAGAATGATAGACTTCCTCATCAATAGCTGCTTGATTCAGCAAATACAAGGGGGCTGCGCTGTATTGCTCGATCTGGTTCATTGTAGTTCCTTCGAAGACGAATTGATTTAGCCTTGTTTAATTGTATCTTGTTTTTTTTAATACGTATTGTAGATGCCGTTTGGCCTTGAATTAATGAATTTTCTCTTTCAAAAAAAAAAGTTAATTTTTTATTTAAAAGTGACTCATCTATTCATATATACTAGGAATTCGAATTCGAACCCATGACTTTTAAAATGAAATGTGAGAGTTTAACCACTAATCCACTGCACTTTCAATGCTTAATGTTTCAATGTAAAATATAATAAAGTCTTATAATTATATGTAATTATACATAGACAAGTTTTTTGATTTCTAACATGTTTATTAAGTAATAACATTCTCTTTTCCCAATTCCATGGAAATTGTTAATTTTATCCCCAATTCCTTAAAGTGTTTTTAAAACAACTTATCATGTCATGCCATAACGTCCATTTTTTAATTTCGCATTAGACATAAAATTATGAAAAGCTAATAAAATCATTAATATTTAGTGTAGTTTTAGGTGAAAACATTTTTTTTATTATACCACGATAGGATCCCAAGGAGATTCAAATCGGATGCTATAGAGGAAGATTCCGCCAAAGTAAAAAGCTGATATTAAAATAGCGAGTTAAGGCAAGATCCGGCTTTCAATCGAGTGAATAGCAAGCTTGTAGTTGAATCGAGATTGACGATGAATACAAGATCGAAAATCTACATGAAATTTATGAATATTAATATATCGCCCAGACCAAAATACTATTTTTGAACTAAAAAATGACTCATTTTGACATATAAGCTAAGTGGCCCCTTTTGGCTAAAAGTGAATTGGTGTGACAATAAATTTAGTGTACATCTAATGCATACAATACTAATTGTATCAATAATCTCTATTATATAAGTGAAGGGGGGAGGAAGATGGTGTCTCCTCACAAAAAGTCTAATATACCCTTAATGATTTAAATTGCCATATAATACTAAATAGTTTTTTCTTCTTCATACTTGCCATATATATTGAACAAGTTTATTATGGAATTGAATTTTAAATCTCAATTAAATATTAAATTAAGGAGAATGATTTCCTCTTCTTAAATATGTGTGGAAAAACTCTGATAAAAAAATTAAATTGACAATATAAATTGATTGAAACAATTCGTACAAAAAATAAAAACTTGAATTTCATATTACTAATTATAATAATAATATTTTAAAACCTAAATGTTGATTATTATTCTGTAATCTCTATTATATAAATCAAACTCTTCCGTTTTATTAATATTCAATGCCTGAATCTGATACACAAATTCCTCCACTTTATTTGAGCACAGACTTTCTTCTGCTTTGTATTTCTTTCACCTATAATAGAGATTTGAATAATGATGAACACATAACTAAAAAACCAACGAAACATTGATTTAAGAAAAATATATTTAAAAAATTAAAAATCATTATAAATGTTTGTTCGAATCAAATTTTTTGTAGCATTGATGGATAACTAATTGAGAAAAAGAATGTTAATGGCGTGCAAAAAATACTAGTTAGGCTATAAGCTGTCAAATGTCAGCAATTAGAGGTTAAAGTTAGTTGTTAAATGTATTCTAAAAATAATCAATGATCAACAAAAATAAATAAATTTATTGTATGAACAAATCTTACTCCATAAGCTAACAAAACACTTCTTCAAATACTAAAAGCTATTTAGAAGTTTCTTCAACACATATTACTTTTCGCCATTAGTATAATTTTGAGTTGGTCCAAATTCTAAAAGTTATTCAAATTGTTGCCAAACACGCTATTAAGACATCTTCGGCATTAACTAAATCTAGAAAGTTAATCAAGTCAAAATATTGCTAAAGGTGAAAAAGTGAACTTCGGTGAATTAGTGTTTTCATGTAACCTTTACCGTTGAGATAATGTTTTGGAAACATAAAATAATAGTTTTTATAGCAATTTCAATTATATACTCGAGGTTATACCAAAGACTATATTTTTTGTTCATTTTATATGGCTCAAAATGAGTATAATAGCACTCTTGATGAACATTTGAGCAAAAATATAGTCATGATGGTACCATGCTCATAATGTACCCAAAGGTAGAATGAATATTTTTTACTATATTTTTATTTTTTATTTTTTCACTTATTCAACCACTGTTTATGCCAATACTATTTCTTATTAAATCTATCTTGACAGTTAACCTGTAGCGACGCAACTAATTAACATCTAAAAACTAACAACTAATATAATAACTAACAACCGCTATACCCTTGGAAAGCTAGCACAATAGCTAAATAGCTACTAGACCAAGCAAAGCTAACAATCTATATATATATATCTAAAACTCAGAGCAAACAAATGTCATGCTGCCACATGTACCTCGCCCTCCCAAACAAATGACACAAAGTAATCAACAAAAATATATGTATGAAGGCTCGAACAAGCAACCTCTCATTTGAAATACAAACATACTAACCACCAATCTACAATATTTTCTTGGTTTTTATGGGGAGAAAAAAAAAACTATAACATACATCTAAGAAAAGCATTTAAAAATATGGTAACTTACATCCGACGATATACCCCACAATTATTAAGGAAACCCAACATTACATGCAATTAACTACATTGCTTCTAATTTAAGAACCAAATTGTTAGTAGGGGTGTTTAGGAGAACCGATACGTTTGACCCATCATATTGACATGTCACCTGAAAAAGGTATAAATATGAAATTTCATTTTTATGGGTTGGGTACCCGACTCGGGAAAAAGATGCAAGAATCGGGTTGATTAATGAGCTTGCTTTTAAGTTACACGTGTATCCCGAATAAACGCATCGTTATATTTTTTTCTCTTTCTTTTTTCACAGTAACTTTAATCTCCTCTTATAAGATCATAAACAATTGTGAAAATGTATTGAGTTATCTTATAAGCTACCCAATACCACATTGTCGTGCTTGTGACTTTAAGAGGGGAAAGAAAATATGAATAATAAAAAGAATCAACATTTTACATGAGAAGTTGGATCAGATGAATCAACATGAAAAAAAAAATGGATCGGATGAATTAACATGTTAATGAAAAAAATTAGTTGTGATGCAATCTGCAAGTGAGAATATTTACATTATGGTTGATTGGTTGTAGATCATTTTGAGGAATGAGGATTAGAGTTGGCATGCAATTGACAATTGTCACTCATAGTAGTACCTCAAAACATTGTAATCAACATGGATCGGTAGTTGATACTCATAGTAGTAGCTTCTTCTATCGTTCTTCCAATGATTTTTTTTTCCATAAAAAAAAGCTATGACACTTTTGCGGGAACCCGGTTATTCACGGTCGAGTCATGGGCTGCTTTTCTAGCTACCCGAAAAGGGGGTACCCACGTATTCTGGTAACGTATATTTGGTACCCGAATAACTAGATAACCGGTTATGAACACCCTTTAAACAACAAACTCTCATTAATCGGTTACATTCTTTAACGAAACAAGAAAAAAAAAAAGAACGACATTAACCATCTTAAATCTCTATTATTTAAGTGGAGGGAGGAGGAAGATGGTGTCCCCTCACAAAAAGTCTAATATACCCTTAATGATTTAAATTGTCATATATATTAAATAATCTTTTCTTCATCCTACTTGCCATATATATTGAACAAGTTAATAATGGAATTGAATTTCAAATTTCAATAAAATATTAAAATAAGGAGAATGATTTCCTCTTCTTAAATATGTGTGAAAAACTCTAACAAAAAATTAAATTGACAATATAACTTGATTGAAACAATCCGTACAGAAAATAAAAACTTGATTTCATATTAATAATTATAATGATAACATTTTAAAACCTAAATGTTGATTATTATTCGGTAATCTCTATTATATAAATCAAACTCTTCCACTTTATTAATATTCAACGATTAAATCTGATATACAAATTCTTCCACTTTATTTGAGCATAGGCTTTCTTCTACTTTGTATTTCATTCACTTATATAATACTCCCTCCGTTTCATTTTAATCTACACACTTACACTTTTCAAGCATGCCAATGCAAAACTTTGAGGATATATATCTTTAGTTTTGTATTTGTAAAAATTATAAAAAGTACATATTAATAAAATACATGTTATGATGAATCTAACAAGATCCCACATGACTATATTTTCATCCGCGTATAAATCACAAATGATGGTCAAAGTGAAATTTGTGAACAGTGTAAAATGTCAAAGTGTGTAGATTAAAATGAAACGGAGGGAGTAGAAATTTGAATAATGATGAACAAATAACTAAAAAAACCAACGAAACATTGATTTAAGGCAAATATATTAAAAAAAATTAAAAATCATTATAAATGTTTGTTCGAATCAAATTTTTTGTAGCACTGACGAATAAGTAATTGAGAAAAATAATGTTAATATGACACGCACGCAAAAAATACTATTCCCTCCGTCCCATAATATAAGTCCCCTTTCCTTTTAAAGTGTCCTAAAATATAAGTCTTGTTTCTATTTTCAATCAATAATTATGTCCAAAATACCCTCATGAAAATAATTTAATTTCCAAAAAGTTCTTATAATTTCAACTTCCAATGCACCATTATTAATAATAAAATGGAATCTTTTACCTCATTGAACTCATCTACACATTAAACCATGCAATATTAATGTTCAGTTTTTATTTTATGTTAAAAAGAAAAAAATAATATAGGTGTTTCAAAAAAAAAAATGAATCTTTTTATTCAAATAAAATAAGATTCCACTTTACCTTAATTCCCGTGGAAAAACTGAATCAGGACTTACATTATGGGA
Source organism: Beta lomatogona (assembly GCA_947646795.1). Classification (NCBI taxonomy): domain Eukaryota; kingdom Viridiplantae; phylum Streptophyta; class Magnoliopsida; order Caryophyllales; family Amaranthaceae; genus Beta; species Beta lomatogona. The sequence goes on from CANSNZ010001289.1 coordinate 2,912,042, forward strand.
CGGAGGGAGTAGTAACTATAATGTAATGCAATATATATATATTAACCTCCAGGCATCGCCCGGGTCAACAACTAGTTTCTCTCTAAATACTACTCACAAAATTCAAATAGAGAACTTAGCACACTAGGTAATTTATATTAGGTACATACTTTGCATTTAATTTTTCCTTTTATATCCCCGAATTATGACCGTGTTACAAAAATTTAAGAAAAAACCCCTTAAAGTAAACATGTCAAACAGTTCTAAGTTGGGGTATATAGTTGGTATTTATGCTTAAACATGCATGAGGTCTTAGAACCAACTATTAATAAATATTAGACTAAGATATTGAAGACCTTTATATTTATGTAACTAATTATTATTCTAACCAAATGAAAAAAAAAATCATATGATAAGAGACTAGTTATAAAGCAAGATGTCACAGCATCTATGATATGGTTGGCATTTATGGCACTATTTATAGTTCCCTTGGGTTTTTTAGTAACAAAAATCATTGTGACTTGTTTTTCTTTTGTGTATTTGTGTATGCATTCGAGTCATGTAGAGAGAAGAAACAATAGTTCTCGAGCGACTGAGAAGAGTTGAAGTTCCTTAGTGCTTGCCCTTGTTGGAAAAGACATAGAAGAGAAGTCACTAGAGTCCACATGTAGACCACAAGTCCATAACATTTGGGTCTGGAACTTAATCTAGTCTTTAACACAATTTATTCCTTGAGCAAAGGGTTTTCTACGACATAACAGAGCAAGGACCTAGACCGAAAGTTTCCTGATTACTATAGGATTGCAAGAGACGTGATTTGGGAAGTTTCAGAAGATATGAAATTTACAATAATTGGTTTTTATATCATATTATTTTAGTATAATATATTGAGATGTGGAAAGTGATAGGTCACCCTAGTCTACCCACTTTCTTACTTGATCCTAAAAAGACTTTGGTTTTTTCTTGGACAAAAATGTCGTATATATTTCCTCAAGTTATTCAGCCAATGAGGAATTCATTTATCAATTACTAGAAAGAGCGCATCGAATTAAATATGTTTTCATTCAAAATAGTTGTTCTATTACATAGTAACATTTTTTAGTGGTAAGAAGAATGATCATGTCCAGACTTCAATTCAACTCTCATAAGTTGATTCCAACTCCCAAACACCACACTTGGCAAGATCATTTTAACTCAAGACCTCAAGGATATAAAGTAAGAGTAGACCAACTACTACTTAGTCATTACATTGCAACATGTGCTAGTAGCTTTTTATATGTAAGTGAAATTAAATAAAAGTCATGTACTAAGAATTTGAGAAAAAGAAACTCCTTTTTATTGTTGATTTAATTAAATCCTTTGAGTATTCATAAATGACTTGTTTATTCATTATGCGTGAGCATTTCTTATGAGTAGGTGACAAACTATTAATAGATAAAGATTTTTATAGCTAATATATAAAGAGTCTAGATCCGTAATCGCTTAAATGTCTTAAAATAAATAACAATCTATTGTGCAGATTATGTTGTACCTTAAGCTTGCAATTATGTGATTAATGATCTATGTTAAAACATGTGTAATTGGTAATCTTGGTTTTCTAGGATTTGTAACATCTCCCTATATCTTAATGATGTGAATGAGTTGAATTCCATGCTCGTAGTATCTTTTATTAGAGTTAGTAAAGGTTGTACTTAAATTGATTAAACATAAGGGAAGATATAGGACTATGTCCTAGATTTAATCTTCTCGAAGAGGATAACATGGCTAAATTGTAAAAGCCAAGTTTCTAGGTTTTCAGTTTTGTTATTTAAATATTTAAGATTACACAAATTCTTCAAAAAGATTGTCTTATGTTAAGTTTAACGTAAGATCATCACATTTCCCCCTTAATTTATATTTCCTCTTTCCTCTGCCAACCCTTGTTTCTTTCCTATGCTCCTCTCCTCTACCCTCCCGTTTCTCTCTCCACCTCACTACCATTGCCCTCTCCTCCACCCAACTTCCGTTTCTCTCTCTTTCAGATCTGGAACCTAAATCCTACTTCTCTTTCTTTTTTTTTTTTTTTTTTTTTCACTTTTCCATTGACTAAAACGCCAAAATCATCGATATTTGTTAGATTTTTAGCTCGATTGTTGCTAATTTTGTGTGAAATTGAGCTAAAGTAGGACAAATCATATTTGAATGCGGTCTTTTTCGAACATTTGAAGCTTTCAACTAACGTCCTTTTTCGCGTCTTCTTCAATCTTAGTGATAAGAATTTGATGATGTTTAGTTTAGTTTCTTCCACTTAAACGACGATATTGTTGCATCAAAGTCAAGTAAGTATATTGTTAATTCTCAATGCTCATTGTTTCCCTCTATCGATGGGTCTAAACTCTAATGTATCTCTTATTATAAGTTATGGTTTTCAGGTAGTTTGTTACATTTTTCATTGTATGTAATATATGTTTTGGGTAAGTAGTTATGGTTTTCTAGTAATTAATTATCGTTTCTAGGTAAATATTTATATTTATAAGGTTAATAGTTATGATTTTTAGTTATTAGTAATTGTTTACACATTATTAGTTATAGTTTTCGAGATACAATATGGTTTTGGTTGGATACTAAATAGTAATGGTTTACTTGTTATTTGTTATGGTTTTCGGATTAATAGTTATTGTTTTGGATTGTTAATTATAGGTTTAGCTAAAGAGTTATTGTTTTAGGTTATGAGTATGGTGGTTTGGTTGATGTTATGGTTTTTGGGTTGATAATTATGGTTTATTGGTTAACAGTTATGAGTTTTAAATTATTAGTTAACATATTTTCATTAAATGTTATACCGTAAAAATAATTGCACTTTTTTTTTGCAATCAGTTAACATTTTTTATAGTTTAGTTTAATTGCACTAATAGACCATAATCAAACACATGTGAATCATCATGCTCACGTTAGTCTTGACGTGAGACGATCTCTTTAGAGACTTACTCTTTAATATTAATATTCATGCATTGGTAATTGATGGAATAATTAATCGTAGCTTTGATTGTGTAAATATATGTGGTATTTGTAATGTGGGATATATTTTGTGATTAAACGCTTATCTTACAACAAAAATAATCTAATATTGAAAGTAGGAGTTAATCAAGCTGGGTATTATTATTAGTTAGGTTTAAGCACTCAAAATCCAATTAACAAAAAATAGACTTGGTGAGAGTGAGCTGGAATATTCTGGTCAGAAGTTAGGATAAAAGAAATTAGAGGTTTAAATTACCCTCTCACTTTAAGGATTTTACTAGTAGAGCCTACCCCATTCATGCCTATAGATAGGAGTAGGGGTGATAATGAGCCTGACCTGTTCGTGAACAGTTTGAGCTTGACTCAGTCAAAGTTGGGTCAAAACTCTATTCGTTATGGCTCGACTCGAGACCTTGACGAGTCGAGCTGAGTTATGACAAGCTCGTGAACAGGTTCAATCACTTTTTTGTATATATGGAAATAATGTATTATGTATGTATACATAAATGTATTTATTCTAGCTATTAATAATAAGCTAATAAATTTATTGTCAAAGAATAAACTTGAAAAACAAAAATATTAAAAAAAGAAATATAAAGAAGGCAAGTAATAAACTAAAGATAATAATAGATCAAGCTTGTTCATGAACAGTTCGAGAATGGCTCGGTCAACGCTTGGTCAAAACTCGACTCGATCACAGCTCGATTCGTTAAGTTTCGAGCTCGGCTCGAATTCGAAAAAACTTTAAAAACACGAGCTGAGCTAACAAAAGTTCGGGCTCGGCTCTATCTGTAAGCACTCTAATGATATAGGAGAACCCTCACATTGTTTCTCTCACCAAAAAGAGACTAAAACAACGCGGCCCAGTTGCCATAAACAACACCTGTTGAAGTTATATTACATTTGATGAAAGGGAAAGAGGGCAGCTGAGAACAATCAACATAATGCATACTTGTTTTTATTCCACCAAAATTCCCTAATACATAAGATAAATATATAGACAAAATAAAGAGAATAATCAAGCGCCACTAACAAACCCAACTAACAGCAACACTCTGATAACATTTGGCTAGGTAAATCAAAACAATAAGAAGATAAGAATTAAACCAACTGACTCCTAATACTTAGCAACTAATTAAGCATGCCATTAACTTAACAATAACTAAAGTTTGAATCATTGACCTAACACACCTCCTATTTGATTCAAACTTCCAAACAACTAGACTAACATAAAATTTTATTTTTGCTATATATTGGACTTGAATAAACTCGCACACGACTTCAAACTCTGCGCGGAAACAGTATATTGCACAAACACCATGGATAATGTAAGCTCCCACGAACACTACACAACACAACACACACATGCTCTCTTCTTCTTCAACACTTTGAGCAAAATTGGTTTGTTTACCTTGCTCATCTCTTTGCTTATCCCAACACAAGTCTTCTTTGTGACCATACCTTTTGCAATAGTTGCATTGAAAGCTACTCATGGATTGACGTTGTTTTGCGGATTGACCACGCCCTCCACCTTCTTCATGACCACAACGACCCATACCAGTTATACCACGACCCCAACCACGACCACGACCATCACGACCACGACCTTCTTCATAATGCCATTCATTCGACATGTGCCCCTTAACTTGAAAGGTTTTCTCTTCTAAAATTTCATCCATAGTTTTATCCATCCTCTCGTGAGCCATCAAGGAACTCATCAACTCATCAAATGTATAAGTTGATAGGTCCTTAGACTCCAAAATTATAGTCACAATATGTTTATAATCATTGTTCAGACTCCTTAACACCTTGCCTACAATCGTCTCATTTGAGATATTATCACCATATATTTTCAGTTGACGAATAATTGAAGACACTTTAGACAAGTAATCTTGAATTGGTTCTTTCTTTGTAATCGACAAACTCTCAAATTGAGTACAAAGAGTTTGTAATTTACAGCAAATACCTTATTATCGCCAAAATACTCTTGTTTGATGATCTCCCATGCTTGCTTGGAGGTGGATGTAATGGAAATTCTTGGGAAAATCTCATCATCCAATGTCGATTGGATGTACAATAGAGCCTTCGCGATTTTCTCGCAACTTTTCATCAGGTTCAGTAAGAGCCTCCTTGGGTTCTTTATACCCTTGCTCCACAATCTCATACAACTCTTGAGACTTGAACAATGTCTTCATCTTGAGACTCCATAAATGATAATTCTTTCCCTTAAAAATGGGAATTAAAGGCTGCGAGGACGAGTTAACACCACCATTTGCCATGGTTACCAAACAACAAACTCACAAAGCTTTAACTAAAAAAATCAAATAAAACTCACTACTGATATATAATTTTTTGGTGCGTACTATGTATTCATGACACTCAAACTCACCAAATTTTTTAATGTGCTTAAGATCGAACCTGGAATAGCTCGGACACCATGTTGAAGTTGTATGATATTTGAAGAAAGTGAAAAGAGGGTAGCTGAGAAAAAAACGACATACTGCATACTTGATCTCATTTCACCAAAATTCTCTAATACATAGGATAAATACATAGAAAAATAAAGATAACAATCAAAGCTTAGAAATAGGACCCATGATCTATCATGATAAGAAAATCAAGGGCCACTTGTAGGAACATATAGATGCATATATATCGGAATTTCAAGAAACAATTTCCTAACATCTATCATAGGATCTCAAACATAATTAAACATATGAATCATTCAATAAGGATTATATATAAAACCTATGAAGAGTGATTTCCCTATCGTATGCAAGCTTCGAAAATCTGAGAGCCCCAAGTGTTGTTCCTCTAATCAGTCCACGAGCACCAGTTGAACACCAACGTCTGCTAGAACGGAAGAGAAGAATTATATTGCTTTTAGGTGGTATAGACATCGGTTTAGGGGGAATAGATTAGGGTTTCACTATCTCTCTCTCTTGTAAAAAGAAACTATTTAATAAATTGATCACCTAAACCCTAATATTATATCCTATATATAATAGAAGAGTCATAGGCAAGTTAGGAAACCTAATTCTCCTCCTATTCCCCTTATGGGTTGGCCAACCCTAATCTTAAATGGATTTGGATTGCTTTATCAACTTGTGCTACAATGTGTGACCTCATAGGATTAATATATTTTAGTTATAGGCCCAATCAATATCGTCCTATTAATCATATTTATTCTCTAGCAAGAAAATACGATTACTAAAATAATTAACTTTATTATCTTCATAATTTAATTCCTATTTATATTTAGTAATTGTCGGGATGTCTAAGGATATATTCCTTCAATCTCCCACTTGTCCGAAGATAAGAGCGCAATGTTAAGTTCCTTAAACCACTTAATGCCAAATTTGATAATACTATGTTATTCTCAAATTTTCTTCCTTGATTGTTGAGTTCGAACTGTTCAAATAAGGGTTAACTCTATAATCCTATTCCGCATGGCCATGCAATTTTCAGTTCTCGCTCATCAAGAGGCCCAGACACCATTCCTATTTAATAGGAGGACTTATCCACTCTTGAATGAACATAACTCCCACTCAATTCTTAGCCCACCTGATCACTGCCTTTATAACCTCCTTTTACGGCGCGTCGTTTAACAGCGTCAAGGTTAAACTAATTATATTGTGGTTATTGAGACATACCCATGTCTAAGGAATCCACTAAATATAGTAGTTTGATTCTACTTTTAGATTCTAATTAGGTCAAGTCTCAATGTATCAAATATACATCCATATAATCAATTAGACATCTCTATGTCTTCATAGCTCATGGAACTGCACTATCAATTAATTATATATACTAGTCTTTAAATAAATCACTTATGTCCAATTTAGTGATTTAGATTAGGGACTTTAAATAAATTGTGATTTCAGTTCACTTTATAGGGTTCCATTATCAAAAAGTTTTTGATAATCCTATTTAAAAACACAAATTATATCGACATTTTATTGAATACTAAACAAAATAATTAAATAAGAAACGAATTTTTATTGATAAACATTCAAAATATAATAAATGTCTTTACAATTGTAAACATGAAGTAAACAACCTAAAGCCATTCTCCCATATGCTTAAACCCCATAGACCTAGTATGACACTCATGCTTAGGTTGAGCAATCAGTTTAGTCAGAGGATGATCTGCTACATTATCATCAGTATGAACCTTACTTACTTTCACATCCTCTCTCCCAACGATCTCTCGAATAAGATGGAATTTCCTAAGCATATGTTTAGACCTTTGATGCGATCTAGGTTCCTTAGACTGAGCAATATAATGACACTATTGTTGTCACAATACAACTCAATGTCATTCTCAATGCTAGGAACTACACTAAGCTCACTAATGAAATTTTTGATCCAAACAACTTCCTTTGCTTTTGCTGCTGCAATATACTCAGCCTTTGTTGTAGAATCTGCTCTATGGTACTCTTCTTAGAGCTCTTCCAACTCACAGCTCCGCCATTGAGACAAATATGAAACCAGATTAGGATCGAAATCATCTTTGTCACTTTGGAAGCTTGCATTAGTGTATCTAGTAACAACCAACTCATCATCTCCACCATAAACCAAAAAATTATCCTTAGTCCTTCGCAAGTACTTAAGGATTTTTTTTGTTGCAATCCAGTGCGCATCTCCTGGATTTGACTGGTTTCTGCTGCATATGCTCAAACCATATGCAACATCCGGTCGAGTGCATATCATGGCATACGTAATGGATCCTACTACAGAAGCATAGGGAACATTACTCATACGCTTGACCTCATCAGGACTCGAAGGACACTAAGTCTTGCCAAGTGTTATGCCATGTTGCATGGGAATGAAACCTCTTTTGGAGTTTTCTAGCTTGAACCCTGCAAGAACCTTATCAATATAAGTCACTTGACTAAGTCTAATCAGCCTTTTTGATCTATCTCTATAGATCTTTATTTCCAATATGTACTCTGCCTTTCCTAGATCTTTCATAGAGAAACAATTTTTAAGCCATTCATTGACTTACTTAAGCATGGTTTTATTATTTCCTTATGAGAAGTATGTCATCCACATATAAGATCAGAAAAGTAATACTACTCCCACTTAACTTCTTGTATACACAAGATTCCTCTTCATTTATAAGAAAGCCAAATTTCTTAATTGCCTCATCAAATACGAGGTTCCAACTCCTTGATGCTTGTTTAGTCCATAAATGGACTTCTTAAGCTTGCATATCCTCCCTGGATTATCTGAATCTTCAAAACCTTGAGGTTGTGTCATGTACACATCCTCTTTCAAGAACCTATTCAAGAAAGCGGTTTTGACATCCATCTGCCATATTTCATAGTCATGAAAGGCAGCAATTGCAAGGATTATCCTATGGACTTCAGCATGGCTACTGGTGAGAAGGTTTAATCATAGTCAATACCATGAATTTGTTTGAAACCTTTCGCCACCAACCTTGCTTTGAAAACACTAATGTTTCCATCCTTGTCCGTTTTCAACTTGAAAATCCATTTGCATCCAATGAGTTTTACCCCATCAGGCAAATCAACCAAGTCCCATACTTGATTTTCAGACATAGAATCCATTTCAGATTTCATGGCCTCAAGCCATCTTTCAGAGTCTTCACTATCCAAAGCATCACTATCCAAAATCGTTATTTCAGAACTTTCAGTCAAAAGGAAATCAATATATCTCTTTGACGGAATGAATACTAGACCTACATTGGGGAACAACAGAAGAAGTTTCTACCTCATTAGGTTGAGTGACTTCGCATGGAGTATCTCTAAGTGGGACGGTAGGAGGTACGTGAATTGAATGCACCGCCTCCTCAACATTTTCATGCCGGGCCGCCTCTAACGAGGTGTTAACCTCATCCATTTGTTGCTCATCTCGAATTTCCTCGAGATATACATTACTCCACTTTGTTTTTCTGGAAATAATTATTTTTCCATAAAGACACCATTATGAGCAACAAACACTTTGTTTTCGCTATGGTTGTAGAAGTAGTATCCCTTAGTCTATTTTGGGTAATCCACAAAGAGAAATTTATCGGATTTGGGTGAAAGCTTATCATAGAGGAAACGTTTTACATAAGCTTCACAACCCCATATCCTCAGAAAAGACAATTGTGGAACGATTCCAGTCCACATTTCATATGGTGTCTTTTCCACTACTTTGGATGGTGCTCTATTAAGTGTGAGTGTCGCTGTTTCAAGAGCAAATCCCCCGAATGAAATAGGAAGATTAGCAAAACTCATCATGGATTGAACCATATCTAGTAGAGTTCGATTTCTTCTTTCAGATGCGCCATTTAACTGTGGTGTTCCTGGTGGAATCCATTGTGAAAGTATTCCACAATCCTTCAAATGATCACCAAATTATTGAGATAAATATTCACCACCACGATCGAATCGCAATGCCTTAATTTTCTTCCTAAGTTGGTTCTGTACTTCATTTTGGAACTCCTTAAATTTTTCAAAGGATTCCAACTTATGCCACATGAGGTAAACATATCCAAATTTGCTTACATCATCGGTAAAAGTTATGAAGTCAATTGTACCCTCCCCTAGCCAAAGTACTCATAGGTCCACACACATCAATATGTATGAGAGCTAAAAAATCATTAGCCCTTTCATTTGAACCTGTGAAAGGAGACTTTGTCATTTTCCCCATCAAGCAAAACTCACAAGTATCAAATGATTCGAAATTAAATGATTTGAGAATTCCTTCGTTATGAAGTTTCTCAATATGCTTTGAGCTTATATGTCAGTATGTATGAGAGCTAAAAGATCATTAGCCCTTTCACTTCAACCTGTGGAAGGAGACTTTGTCATTTTCCCTATCAAGCAAAACTCACAAGTATCAAATGAGTCGAAATCAAATGATTTGAGAGTTCTATCTTTATGAAGTTTCTCCATACGCTTTGAGCTTATATGGCTTAAATCGGCAATGCCATAGATATGTAGGGTTTGAATCATTTGCTTTATGTTTCTTGCTGTCTATGTTATAGACGTGGGTTTCTAAGTCTAGCACATATAAACCATTTGATAACTTAGCGGAGACATTAACATATCATTCAAATACGTACAACAACAATTGTTCTTTATGGTAAATGAAAAACCTTCTGAATCCAAAATAGGAATCGAAATAATGTTCTTTGTGATAGCAGGAACATAATAACAATTATTAAGTTCTAAAACTAATCATGAAGGTAAAAGTAGACTATATACTCTCACTTGCAATGTAGCAACTCGTGCTCCATTGCCAATGCGAAGATCTACTTCTCCCTTTCCTAATGTTCTACTCCCTCCGTCCCAGAATAGTATGAACACATTACTTTTATGTTTGTACCATATTAGTTTGAACACTTCCATTTTTGGCATGGTTCCACTATTAATATAATACTCCCTCCGTCCCAGGAAGATCTGAACACTTGTTGGGACACGTAGTTTAAGGTGATAAGTTGTAGTGTGGTTATCAAATGTTATTTTATTTAAAAAGTAGATGTGATAGGAGTTACTGGGGTATTTTTTATTAGATGAGAGAGAAAGTTGGGTAACTTTTTTTTGATAAAAAGGTAGAGTGTGGGCCAAAGATGTGTAAAAGAAATAATATATTAATAGTGGGACCATGCCAAAATAAAGAAGTATTCAAACTAATTTGGGACAAACATAAAAGGAAAGTGTTCAGACTATTCTGGGACTAGGGGAGTATTTCTTTTACACTCCTTTGTCCCACACTCTACCTTTTATCAATTAAAGGTTACCCAACTTTCTCTCTCTTCTAATAAAAAATACCCCACCAACTCCTATCACATCTACTTTTTATATAAAATAACATTGATAACCACATTACAACTTATCACCTTAAAATATGTGTCCCCGTAAGTGTTCAGATCTTTATGAGACTGTTTGAGTACTTCTTTTGAGGCCTTGCATATTACAGATAATGTGGCGAACCACAAGCAGTATCAAATACCCAAGAAGCAGAAGTTGCTAAGTTAACTCCTATAACATACATATCTGAAGTAGAAACTTCTTTCTTCTGATCCTTCAGATACTTGAGGCAACTATTTTTACCAATGACCAACCTTGTTATAGGTGTTACAATGTTGCTCATCAGCAACTTTTGGTTTTAGTGTAGTCTTTTGCTTTTCAGAAGTTTCAGACTTGGCAACTTGTTTGCTTTCGTCCTTCTTAATAGCAATCCCAATCCTATTGAGCGATTGCCCTTCACTAACCATAAGAACATCCTTATGTTCTTTTCTTAGCTTGTTAGGGATGTTTCGCATGGTCTGAGTTAGCATTCCATGCATCTCTTGCATGGTTGCTTCCTGTCCTTGCATGTGAAAGCTTTTGAACTTTTTAGTTTTGAGAATGATTCTCATATCCCTTTCACTTGCAATGAAACGTTTAGCATTCAATTTGTCCTTCAAAATGACGGAGCGAGAATTACAAGTAGAGTTGTTGGTGTTGTTGTTATTGTTACTAGACATGATTTCTACAACAAATAATAAAGCAAGATTCAATCAATGTTTATCAAGAAAGCAGCAATTAAACAAATTTTAGTTAACTACTACCCTTTATTCAAAATGAAAGTCCCCTGTTGAATAAAGAAATAACCAAGATCCCCTCCCACTACAATCAAACGGAATCGGGCCCTGCCTTCAATGTATAATAGTTGAGGTAAGTAAACACTTTATTAATTACAACTAATTATGATTCTTGGTAGACAGGTTAACAACTCCTTGTTTACTCCTATCTCATAGCTTCAAAACCCAAATTTTTATCTTTTGATGATTTTGTTGAGCTAAACCAAAATTTAACATGTAAGTTTCAAAAACCTACCCTACAATCCTCGAAATTATGAGCTACACCCCGCTTTGACAGAACCTATTACTCATGATCTAAGGCTTTATAGGTGTTGTTTGGAAAAGCAATCAAACTCAATATTACTTTTGGGGACCTAAGTTTACTGATATGGTAAATCAATAGTGAACACATAAATCAACTAACCACATACAAACTTAGAAGCAAGCATTTAAACAAAATAAATGCTAAAACAAATAGAAGCAATAATTTAAATGATCTAATATGGCCCCTAAACTTAGGAAAATAACTAATCTTCATGAATCTTCCCTTGAATCTCCATGGATCACCATCCTTGAAAATCCTTGGATCCTCATGCTTGATTACATAATTTGAATTAAATAAATAACGAAAATTTAAAGTTACAAATATACAAACGATTCGCAGATCTAATTTACATTCAAATTTAATGATTTACAGATCGTATTTACTATCCTAATTTGGGCCATACTAGTCATAACATGCAAAATATAATATCATATATATTTCATAAAACATCCACGCATTTATAATATCATAATAAAATAAACACAAACTATTCGCTTATTAACAATTAATAAGCAAATAAAACTTTCCATAATAATTATAAACTTTAACAAATTTAAGCTAGAAATTATTTAGGAAACTTTATTATTTTAATTCAATTATCATTTAAATATGGCAATATTCTTTATTAGTCACAAATTTACATTATTGGAAAAAAGATGTGATATATGCCGAACAAGGTAAGTCAGAATTTTTAATTTTTTTTAATTGGTTCGACCAACAGCTAAAGCTGCCAGCCAAACCCTACCCACCACACGCTTTACCGCTGGAAACACCAGCCATCACAGCACACACTCCCACGGCAGTCAGCACCACCCGCTGCCGAGGCTCCGGCACAGAAGCCAGAAACCGCAGGCCAAACCGCCCCGCTAGCACTCGCCGGCTGGAGAAAAGCCACCAGAGCACCAGCAGCCACGCGAGGGTAGGGCTATGATGTCGCACGCGCACCGCCCACCCTGCCACACCAGCGCCGTCCTCTTTGTCCCTTTTCCAGTTCTTCCAGCCAGCCACCATGGCTCCACCGACACTGGTGGGGCCATCCAGCCATGGTTGACAATTCTCTTTTAAATTTATGCAACAATTTACATTTAATTTAAACTAATCTTTATCCAACAATTGTTTAAAGATTAAGGATTTAATTAGGTATAATTCGAAAATTAGGGTAGAAAATTTTGAATCACTTAACAACTCAAACAAAATTTTAGGTTTTTTAAGATTAGAATATTAGATTTTCAATGCTAAATCTTTATTAAACAGTAAATCTAACAAAAGTTCAAAATTAGGGCAAAAATCAAATAATATCAAAAATTCAGAAAATTAACAATTAAATTCCGAAAAAATCAAGATTAATTTTTAGGGTGATCTACTCAATAATTATAAAAGTAAAATCAAAATTTTTAATTGTTATCCTTAAAATTTATGAATAATAAAAGTAAACATAAAATTTAACTAAAATTCACGAATAATATGATAAAAATTCGAAAACTAGTGGAAAAAATAATCAAATTTTTTTCAGCCATCATATTATTCTAGATCTATATGGTGATGAACATTAGCTTTATATAAAAAATTAAAAATCAAATCTTTAATTGTTAGCAAATTATTTCAATGATTAATCAAATTAAACACTAAATAATTTTAAATCTAAAAAATTATATATATATATAAATCCGAAAATTAGGAATGAATTAACAATTAATTTCGTCCATAAAACAAAAATTTTGGACCTTTGTAAATTTATTTTGAGCATAAATCACAAATAAATCAATTACTTATAATTTCAAATCAATTAATATCAAATATCAATTATGCAAATTCAAGCCATAAATAAATCCTCCCTTAATTGAATAAAAATAATAAATTTGCATACAATAACATGATCATATGAATATTATGAATTAGGCAAAACTGATACCACTGTAGGAACATATAGATGCATATATAGCGGAATTTCAGGAAACAATTTCCTAACATCGTCTGTCATAGGATCACAAACATAATCAAACACATGAATCATTTAATAAGGATTAGATATAAAACATTTGAAGCGTGATTTCTCTATTGTATGCAAGCTTCAAAGATCTGAGAGGCACAAGTGTTGCTCCTCTAATCAGTCCACGAGCACCAGTTGAACACCAATGTCTGCTAGAACGGAAGAGAAGAATTCTCTTGCTTTTAGGTGGTATAGGCGCCGGTTTAGGGGGAGTAGATTAGGGTTTCACTAGCTCTTTCTCTTGTGAAAAGAAATTGCTTAATGAATTGATCACTTAAACCCTAATATTATATCCTATATATAATAGAAGAGTCATAGGCAAGTTAGGAGAACTAATTCTCCTCCTATTCCCCTTATGGGTCGGCTAACCCTAATTCTAAATGGATTTGGATTGCTTTGCCCAACTTGTGCTACAATGTGTGACCTCATAGGATTCATATATTTTAGTTATAGGCCCAATCAATATTGTCCTATTAATTATATTTATTCTCTAGCAAGAAAATACGATTGCTAAAATAGTTAACTTTATTATCTTCATAATTTAATTCCTATTTATATTTAGTAATTGCCGATGTCTAAGAACATATTCCTTCACCACTAACAAACCCAACTAAGAGCAACGCTCTAATAACATTTGACTCGGTAAATCCTAATAATTAGAAGATAACAATTGAACCAACTGACTCCTAATACTAACTTTTTTTTGATAAATTCGATTTCATTTCATTAAACTCAAGAGAGAGATAACTCAACTCTATCCCGGGTATTCCTTCATAAGAAGAAAACTTTTCTAGTGATAGCACACCCAAGAAAGAGGAGTTCATCAAACTCTATGAAATTACATCCTAAATTCGTTGGAACTAGATTACAAACAATTAGGCCGATTTGACCTACAACCAAGCTATGAAATCATCTTGCCTAGATAGCCCAAGCTTTGCGAGGCCATCTGCTACATTGTTCGACTCTCTTCCTTGGTAGCATACTATGACCTGAAGCCCATTGGATGAGATATTACAAATATGATTCAGAATAAACTGAATATTCAAAGGCCCCCCTGATTTGTCCCTACACCATGCAACCGCATTTTTGGAATCTGATTCAATAATGAGTTTTTTGCCTTTAAGGCTGTAGAAATCTTGACATATCTTTAGGGCTTTATGGGTGTTGATTTCCATGAAAGGAATTGGAGAGGAGAAAAGGCAGATAAACTTTCCATTCGAGTCTCTCAGCACGCCTCCAATAGAGGTACGAATGAGGTGAGGGTGAAGAGAAGCATCAACATTCCACTTGAACCAATTTTCCGGGGGTGGAATCCACAACGATGCAGAAGGTTCAGGAGTAGTTAGCTTCACACCTTCTTTCGGGCTTGACCACCGTAGGCACAGAGGATTTTTTGAGATTTCATCTGGACTATAAAGAAATTGCAAGTCCCATCCTTTAATCCACCATCCAATTCGAAGAAGTATCAATTCTTCAATTTGCTCACAAGACATGGAAATATTTTGAAAGATACAACTATTTCTTTCCATCCAAAGTGACCATAGAATTATGAAGAAAATAGCAACCCACACCCTTTTAAAAAAACAAATGGGCATGGGAGAAGACCACTGAATAAACGCATCTTTCAAGTCAAGAGGAAAGACCCAACACACATTCCACATTGAAAGCCACCAGGACCAAATTACTCGCGGGAATCGACAATGAAGGAATAAATGATTTGAACATTCCGGCTATTCCCCACATAGAACACATGAAATTTCTTGATCCGAAAGAATACCCAGACGGACCAGCTTAGTACGAGTATTTAATTTTCCCAAGATCGCGAACCATGAGAATAACTCAACACGATGAGGAACTAAGTTTTTCCATAGGTTCTTGAGAGGAGGATTTTGGGGGTATTGCAGCTTCACCGCCATTTCGTGCTTAAAAGATTTGACTGAAAATAACCCCTTTTTGTGAGGGGTCCAGACAAAAGAATCAGGTTCATTTGGGTCAAAGCATACGCGCTCAAGAGCAAAAGAGAGTGCCTGCCATTCAATAAGATCTTGTGGTCGAAGACAATAACTAAAGTTTGAATCGTTAACCTAACAGCCCCTGTAAGAACCAAAACGGGTAATAAAGTAATTAAACTTATCTGACAGCCGTGGCGTGAAATAATCACTGGCCTAAAGTTGAATTTGCCCCGCAACAACACACAGACTCATAGCAATCAACCTCCAGAGTTACATGGCTTCTACATTTCCAGTGTTGACTAGAAAAGTAGATTGAGAACGCTGTTCAATATTGCCCTAAAAAGAGGAGAGAAGATGTGTTTTTGTATTTCTCTCTCCTACAACGAATACCAGAACACTAGTATTTATAGGAAAAATGGAGAATCAAATGTGATCAGATCAAGGCTAAAAACGTGGAGAAAACGGTCCATAAATTAAGTTAATGGCTGAAGACGAGGAGAGAAATTAAGAGACTGCAATTAGGAAAAAAACAATCATTAAATGCTGATACATTATTGACCCAAAAAGATAGTTAAGTTAAGTTTATTCCCTAAGGCCCAAGGCCTGGACCGGGCGGCCGGCGCGCGTGTGGTAACCACACATCACCACATACCCACTAAAAGCCTCAGGAAGAGTAATAGTTATAAACCTTACTCTTCCCTTCTATTCTTTCAATGTGGGACAAAAGGCAAAAGACTTCTCATATTCTTTTGAAGCAAAACAAGAGTTTGAACTCTAAACTCCAACAATCCCCCACATGATTCAAAAGAAGAAAACAGAAAGAAGCAGGGCTGAAAAAATATGATCTGGGCAATAGATACTAGGTTTTGAAGTATCAATGTCTTATGGACTTGAATTGACACTAAGTGCATACAAAAATGTCTTTACTATCGTAATAGGTAAATTTCTCTTTGAACCTTTCACAAGGTTAGCAAAGCATAGTTGCGCACTCAACCTTTTTCAAATCAAGAAACGTTCTCGCAATTGTAATACTAGTTTCCCCACAATTTGCCTGGATTCTCATGAATGCTCTAGAGGTTCTAAGCCTTAGGGACTCTCATAGGGGATTAGGCGTAACCCCCACATTCACATAGGTAAATTCATCAAGTTTGTACTGTCACAAACCACCTTAATTAAGGCTATGAACTTATTAAGAGCTCTAAGCTCAATCTTACACATATGACAGTATAATGGAACAAAATACTACATCACTTTTCTTAATAGGAATTGTAGTAGTATCAAAAAGAGTTCTTTTGTGATTTCGTTTGACCCTTTGAACTTAAGAATTCCTAAGAAGGGTATCCATCACAATTCACTCCACAATAGGCTTTAAACCCATTTCTTATGCTAACGCTAGCTCCAATTTTCTCCAAAGGCCTTTGGTGGGAGGATCAACAATATTCCTCTCCAACTTTATATATACTCGAGTCACATTATCTAATTTGATTTCTCACTATAGAATTCGTTAAGCGAATATGCCCTCTCTTTCATTAAAGGCTTGATTATTCGCTACCATAATTGTTGCTTATGAATCACAACGAATGGAAACTGATGGAGCTGGCTTACACCACAGTGGAATATCAACAACCAAACTCTTAATCCACTCAGCTTCCTGTCCTGTCAATTTTCAGGCATTTAAATATTTGTTAAGCAATAATGTATTATAAACCATAGGCAAATGAACACTATCAAAGCCGATCACATACAATACATAAACATGCATGAGATTAACATAGGCAAAGAGAAGAGTAGCTCAACAAAACCTCTCACACCATTACTTAGGTCTCTACAACTGATCTCATAAAGACACACACAAAGAATTCATCTTGCGTTCCTTACAAGGAGACACACACAAAGAGTTCATTTACTCTCACTTTCACATTTGAATTGCCACACTAGAATGCCAATCCTTCATTTGAACCACTACCAAATACCAAAGGATAAAAGGCAATCAACTAGAAGATAATACATATATAATTACTAGAGAGACAAAACAAATGGTCAACACCACCACTATAGTGAACCCTTTTGCCCTTAGCCACTCAACTTGGCTTTCACCTTTCAACACACTTATAAAAGTGAACCTTACTGCCTATGGCCCTACTAAGATTACGCAGGTATGGAACATCCCAAGTATAATAAACCATAAAGTACTCATCGAGCACTAATATTGCTTCTTTTCATAAACTAACACCAAAAGAGACTCATGACCTCTTAACACAATTTGGAAAACTAATCCAACACTTAATACTGTCCATGATTTCACCAAGTCCACTAATACCTTTCTAACCAAGAAAGCATTGAAACACTAGGACAATTCTAGTTTAAGAACTCCATCTATGTTACTCCTGATTTGATCTACTCACTTCACAAAACATAAAGGAGAAGAAGCAACCAGGCCAATAAAACACACTTAATCATACTCTTGCAAACACAAAATATATATATTCACAAATAGCTTAATATGATGCACATAGATATTCAAATGAATGAATAAAATAAGCAGTGATGAGATAAATCATTTCTCACTACATCAATTCCACAAGGTCTCAAAAACACATGTGAAGCACATAATATAAGGAAAAAAGGTCCTATCTCACTAGACAAACACAGGAGTCTAACTTCTCGAGAGACTATCCAATCTATTGAAAAGATATCATTATTTGAAACAACTACTACCCCCACATGGAGAAAGATACGACAAAACATTAATCCTTCCAATTATGATTGACCCAACTCACTTAGTCTTAGGCCTCATTCAACTTTTCTCTTCTACAAAAGAAGGAAATTTAAAAATGGTCTCATCTAGACCTATGGTAAAAGGAATGCTAGCTTCTAATCAATCAACACATGAAACATGATAGCATTCACCAATTATTACTCCAAGTTTACCAAAGAAGCTAGGTCCTCAAGAATTAACTCAAATAATTCAATAATCCTGATAGATATAACAATGAGGTTACTCCGAGACACGACTTAGCATTTGAGTTGCGACCAATAAACCCAGACAGTCATTCAACCAATCCATATGACTAAAAATGGTCAACGAATTTAAACTCTACAAGAGTTTTACAAAGCAACTCTAAATAACCAAATGTACGACACGTGTACACCATATACAACACAAGAAGCAGAAGTATATAACTCATAACTCAAAAGGTCAATCATGAAGTTTGCTTTCTCATCATGTCTACTCAAGCAAGCAAAACTAACATACTCGACCCCCACATAGACTAACTTGACACCGAGAATAAATATTATTTATAGCGCAGGGGCACGTAAAATGATTTACGTGAAGTTAGAAGTCTGACAATAAATAAATTATAGAGAAAATTTCCCTGAAATTGACGTAATTACTTTAGCAACCTACTTGTGCTCCATCACTTCCATTTCGATCTTTTTCTCATTGAGAACTTTCGTCGAACAGTTGGCATGAGTAAGCAAAAACTAATTTCCTTCCTTGGAAATAAAACTTGCAGCCAGTTTCCATATAACAAGAATAATATGCAATGGAATTTATACTCCTCCAAAAGCCTTAACTTCCTCGATTATGAACATTGACAATTGCAATACAGTTGAAATTACAGTCACACCACCACTTAAAGCACATGAGGACCAATTTCGCCTTTTTGATTGCATAATATCCAAGATTCAAACTATAAATTAATGAACTTATTGCACCCTTGAGCAGTGCATTGACTCTACCAAAAACAAGAGTTTGAGAAATTCAACCCAATATTATAATGGCATGAGCCACTCTTGCCGGCACCAAGAACTTCACGAAGAAAGTTGGAAAAACAAAGTATCCAAATTTCCCTTGATTCCAACAAAAACAATTGGAAAAAACCATGATAATTAAAGATAAAAAAATATGCTTAAAATTTTCCACCTTTGCATAAGAAACAAAGTAAGACTTTTCCTTAAAAAAAAAGAAGCAAGACTTGAGGCGGCAATGGTTACAAAAAACAATGAAGAATCAATAAGATCACAAAGATTATACCACTGATTTAGCGCCATATAACGCATAACAATCCGAGTAAATTCGACACTTAAAACACAATACTCAACAAATCAAATAACACATCCGCAACAACAATTGAAATATAAACAACAATTCAAATATGTTTGTAGATCGAATGAAAGATTAGTAAAGAAAAACAATACTAATCAGTTACCATAATTCAACTTTAGAATGTAAGAACGAAAACGGGTAACAAAGTAATCAGACTTATTTGAAAGCCGTGGCGTGAAATAATCACTACCCTAAAGTTGAATTTGCCCCGCAACAACACACAGACTCATAGCAATCAACCTCTAGGGTTACACACGGCATCTACCTTTCTAGTGTTGACAAAAAAGTAGATTGAGAACGCTCTTCAATATTGTCGAGAAAAGAGGAGAGAAGATGTGTTTTTGTATTTCTCTCTCCTACAAGGAATACCAGAACATTGGTATTTATAGGATAAATGGAGAATCAAATGTGATCAGATCAAGGCTAAAAACGTGGAGAAAACGGTCCATAAATTGAGTTAATGGCTGAAGACGAGGAGAGAAATTAGGAAACTGCATTTAGGGAAAAAACGGTCATTAAATTCTGATACATTATTGACCCAAAAAGATTGTTAAGTTAAGTTTATTCCCCAAGGCTCGGACCGGACGGGCGGCGCGCGTGTGGTAACCACACATCACCACATACCCACTAAAAGCCTCATTGCTACTCAACTCAAAGGGTAGAGGAAGAGTAATAGTTATAAACCTTACTCTTCCCTTCTATACTTTCAATGTGGGACAAAAGGCAAAAGACTTCTCATATTCTTTTGAAGCAAAACAAGAGTTTGAACTCTAAACTTCAACAATCCCTGCCCAGGTCGCCAGTCCAGCGTATAATAGTTGGTGAGTTTCTTCAAATTCCTCTTGCTTCCTTCACCCAAATTCTCACATGCAAGCTTACAATTTACAAACCTGACCTACTTGCAGCTTAGCAGTTAGCACAGTGGGTAAAGCCTAGGAATCGGAAGCAAAG
This sequence comes from Beta lomatogona, assembly GCA_947646795.1. NCBI lineage: Eukaryota > Viridiplantae > Streptophyta > Magnoliopsida > Caryophyllales > Amaranthaceae > Beta > Beta lomatogona. The sequence continues at coordinate 2,932,925 of CANSNZ010001289.1, forward strand.
GTGAAAACAATAGGAAAGTCGCCATACTTTGAGGTAAGTAGAAACCGAGGAGGGTTAACTAAAGGAGAGATGGTGAGGGTCGAAAGCACTAGGAAGGATACCTCACAGTCACACAAAAGGAGAAATAAGGTACATGCTATGTGTCAATGTCACGATTTAGCTTGAACAGGGGAGGTGTACATGTTTCCCTTGTCTTTTGTAATGCATGTATATGTTTGTGTATGTGATTAATGCTGGAAATATATAAATGATAATTGGTAATAAACTGCAATTGGGTTGCATGCAAGGTTGAAGTTTGATTTTGGCTTAAGACTTAGGGGTATATAACGATGCTTAAGAAGTATTCTTGTGGTTACCTTGTGTAGTAATTACATTTCAACCATGTAACGAGTTGGGAAGAAGTTTGCACAGAAGTATATGAACATATATTGAGTCCTTGATCGTGATTTCATAATTACAAGTTATAGGAAAGTCAACTAAAGAGCTTAACAATTTTTAACCTAAATAATTGATATAATCTAATCCAAAGAGTCCAAAATTAGCTTACTTATTTAGTTAAAAGGATTTTTTTTTATAATAACCACCTTATATTTTACCTATTTTGAAAATAACCACCTTATACTTTTTTTTTGTATTTTACCACCTTAACTTTAGTAACTTCTTAAATTTCATGACCACTTAACACTTTTCGTCCAAAATTTTGTTTCCCTCCTTTTCTTCCTCTCTATCCCTCCTCGATATGTCCGAGTAATATTTGAAATTTCATCGTAAATTGAGTTACAAAGTCAATTTATGAATTTACCCTCTTCTAATTGTAGATTTGGTCGGAAGAATTTTGACAATTGAGAGAGATTGGACAAGGTCTGAGGAGGAGTAATGGAAGAATCATGGAGTTATAGGATAGAATTGAGGGAAATCAATCGGTGGGGACAAATTGGACAGAAAAGTAGATGGAAAGCATTAGTAAGGTGGTAAAAAAATGATAATAAGGTGGTTATTCTCAAAGTAGGTAAAACAAAAGGTGGTTATATCAAAAAATCCTAAGTTAAAGGAAAAATCTCTATATCGAGCCTTACTTTATAGATTTGGTCTCAATACCAAAAACTACGGCGCGGGTGTACCCAGCGCCATGAACTTTGACTAGTAGTCAAAACACCCCAAACTATTGGCTTGGATGCAACGAGTGTCATAAATAACGTTGGAGCTAACTTTTCTTGCCGATGGCGGAGAATCCGTGTTGATTTTTTTTCCCATTTTTCCCTTTCTCTTTTATTTATTCTATTTTTCATTAATTAGAAGCCTAAATCACGTGAACACGTGTCGAAGAAAGTTAGATTCGGAGTCATTTATGACACTCGTTGCACCCAGGCTAATAGTTTGTGGTGTTTTAACTACTCGTCAAAGTTGGTGGTGCTGGGTGTACCCGCGCTAAAGTTTGTAGTGTTAAGTCCAATTTTGCCTACTTTATATAGTACCTTAAATAATTTCAGATTAGCTAGTCAATTTGCAAGATTACTTAAATTATAAGGACTTAAATACTTAATTTAGTAAAGACCACTTAAACTATGTGCTACGAGAGTTGGATAAAATATTTCTAAATAATTTATTTGGTATAGTCTTGCATCAGGTAGCATTAGGGGTGAAAGTTATTCGGACAAAAATCGAAATCCAATCCAATCTGAATTAGTAATTTGGATTTGATTCGAACTATGTTCAGATTGGATTCGAATTGAGATTTTTTTGAAAAATTGGAGTTTGGATCGGATTGGGTTGAGGGTAATTGGATCCAAAAATCCAATATAACCGCATAGTAATATACCTTGTATTATGTATCTGGATTAGGCTTAAGTGCTTAACTGATTTTATTTTTAAAAAAGTCCAGTCTGTAGCGCATTAGGCGTAGCCCTTCAACCCTTCCCCTAAAACCCTAACAACAAACTGTACATCGAACAATCCTCATTTCCCCAATTCCCTTAAGCGCAACTTTAATTTCCTCTTGCCCCTTCTTATTTTCCCCCGTAAAATAATTCGTAGCCTAGTAGGCGTAGCCTACTTGGCTGCTGTGATTCCTGTGAAGGTATTGCTGTTGCTGTGAACTTGATGTTGTTGCTTGTGAACGTGATGCTGATGCTGATGTTGATGCTGTTGGTGCTATGACTTGTACAATGCTGTTGCCGTTTCTTTGTATTCTTCGTTGTTGAACTGCATCTGATGTGTTGCTGTAATGAATTATGGCCTATGGGTTTTTTATTAGTTTATTAATGAATTATGGAGTTTGTAATCAATTATGAATTTGTAAATAGTAAATCTACTAGGCTGTTGTTGTGCTTAATTTATTTCATCGAAAAAATAGAGTTTTAAAATTCGGATTTTCGAATCAGATCCAATCTAGAGTTTGAAAATTCGGATTGGATTGGATTAGATTCAAGCTCTAATTGGTTTGGATTCGGATTGGAAAATTGAAATCCAAATTTTGTTCGGATTGGATTGGATTAGGCCCTAATCCAAATCGTACACCGAACTTTCACCTCTAGGTAGCATAGAGTGATGATTTGTATTAATAATGCAGTTAAACGCTTACAAGTCTCCAGTACATTTTCTTTTTTTTGAAGGGATCTCCAGTACATTTATTTTCTTGTATATATATATAGAAGTATTATAAAGTCTTAGCAAAATTTCCTATAATGCTACAAATTGTCAACATATACTGATTACTGAGGGGACCTCAGTTGTAGGAACACATTGATGCATATAGCGAAATTTTAGAAAACAATTTCCTAACATCTATCATAGGATCACTAACATAATCAAACTCATGAATCATTCAATAGGGATTAAATATCAAACCTTTGTAGTGTGATTTCCCTGTTGTATACAAACTTCGAAGATCTGAGACCCCCAAGTGTTGCTCCTCTAATCATTCCACGAGCACCAATTAAATACCAACGTCTGCTAAAACGGAAGAGAAGAAATTAGGTGCCGGTTTAGAGGGAATAGTTTAGGGTTTCACTTGCTCTCTGTCTTGTGAAAAGAAACTGCTTAATGAAGTGATTCACTAAACCCTAATATTATATCCTATATATAATAGAAGAGTCATAGGCTAGTTAGGAGAACTAATTCTCCTCCTATTCCCTTTATGACCGGCCCAACCCTAATCCTAAATGAATTTGGATTGCTTTGTCCAACTTGTGCTACAATGTGTGACCTCATAGGATTAATATATTTTAGTTATAGGCCTAATCAATATTCTCCTAAAAATGATATTTATTCTCTAGTAAGAAAATACGATTTACTAAAACAATTAACTTTATCATCTTCATAATATAATTCCTTTTTTATATTTGGCAATTGTCGGGATGAATAATGACATATTCCTTCAATCTCTCACTTGTCCGAAGACAAGAACGCAATGTTAAATTCCTTAAGTCACTTAATGCCAAATTTGATGATACTATGTTATTCTCAAATTATGTTCCTTGATTGCTGAGTTGGAGCTGCTCAAATAAGGATTAACTCTTTAATCCTATTCCGCAAGGCAATGTAATTTTCCAGTTCTCGCTCATCAAGAGGCCTAGACACCATTCCTATTTAATAGGAGGACTTATCCATTCTTGTATATCATAACTCCCACTCAATTCTTAGCCCACCTGATCACTTTCTTTATAACCCTCCTTTTACGACGCGTCGTTTAACGAGTCAAGGTTAAACTAATTATATTGTGGTTATTAAGACATACTCATGTCTAAGAAATCCATTAAATATAGTAGTTTGATTCAACATTTAGAATCTAATTAGGTCAAGTCTCAATGTATCAAATATATATCCATATAATCAATTAGACATCTCTATGTCTCCATAGGCCATGGAACTGCACTATCAATTAATTACATAGTAGTCTTTTAAATAAATCACTTATGTCTAATTTAGTGATTTAGACTAGGGACTTTAAATAAATTGTGATTTTAGTTCACTTTATAGGGTTCTATTATCAAAACGTTTTTGATAATCGTATTTGAAAACACAAATTATTTGGACATGTTATTTAATACTAATCAAACAAATAAATAAGAAATGAATTTTTATTGATAAACATTGGAAGCATAATAAATGTCATTACATTTGTAAACATGAAGTAAACAACTTAAAGTCAGTCGCCCATATGCTTACGCCCCATAGACCTAGTATGACACTCTTGCTTAGGTTGAGCAAGCAGTTTAGTTAGAGGATTTGCTACATTATCCTCAGTATGAACCTTGCTTACTATCACATCCTCTCTTCCAACGATTTCTCGAATGAGATGGAATTTCCTTAGTACATGTTTAGACCTTTGATGCGATCTGGGTTCCTTAGACTAAGCAATGGCACCATTGTTGTCACAATACAACTCAATGCCATTCTCAATGCTAGGAACTACACCAAGCTCACTAATGAACTTTTTGATCCAAACAACTTCCTTTGCTGCATATACTGCTGCAATGTACTCAGCCTCTATTGTAGAATCTGCGATGGTACTATGCTTAGAGCTCTTCCAGCTCACAGCTCCTCCATTGAGGCAAAATATGAAGCCAGATTCGGATAAGAAATCATGTTTGTCACTCTGGAAGCTTGCATCGGTGTATCCAGTAATTTCCAACTCATCATCTCCACCATAAACCAAAAAATTCTCTTTAGTCCTTCACAAGTACTTAAGGATGTTTTTCGCTGCAATCCAGTGTGCATCTCCTGGATTTGACTGGTATTTGCTGCATATACTCAAAGTATATGCAACATCCGGTTGAGTGCATATCATGGCATACAAAATGGATCCTACTGCAGAAGCATAGGGAACATTACTCATACGCTTGACCTGATCAGGACTCGAAGGACACCGAGTCTTGCCAAGTGTTATGCCATGTTGCATGGGAATGAAACCTCTTTTGGAGTTTTCCAGCTTGAACCTTGCAAGAATTTTATCAATATAAGTCTCTTGACTAATGATAGTACATATTCTAACATTATTTAGTTGCATATTAGGTGCATTTTCATGTAGTACTAGAGCATTTACAATGCATTTATGCATATTTAGGTCCATTTTTATAAACTACGATGATTTCACGTGTTGTTTGGTCTTTTGATGTAATCTCATGTACTTTGGACTCCTATTTGATGACATGATGAGTAAGGCACTTGGATGACATTCAAAACGATGTATCATGTGCCCAAAACGGATTGGAAGTGAAGAATATACACACGACTTTGTGTACTTGTGTGAAATATGACACCTCTGCACCATTTTTCGCATAACTTTGACATAAAAATGATAATGAGGTAATTCGAACTGCATTGGAAACTAGGCTTTAAGGGCTTTACAATGATATATTACATATGTGAAACAGAGCTCTAGATCAAAAGTTATAGCTGTTCAAAGTTGTGATGAAACATCTGCCTCGCTCGAAATCCCGTGCGGATATGTGCTCGGCCGTGCAACCTACAGTCAAAAGCCACTAAAGCTTCTGCCTTGCTCACGCGATCGAGCGAGATTACTCTCGATCGTGCACGACCCTGCACGACCGTGCAAGAAGTTGCTTGCCCGTGCAACCTGCTGTAATGTCGAATTTCCCGCGCGACCTAACTTATGTCGGTTTATATTATTCTTAGCATATAAATAGGACTTTATACCTTATTTTTAGCAGCTTAGATATTATTATCATCATTATTCATTTATACTTAGGGTTTTTAGAGAGATAAACTTGTAGATCTCCATTGTTATTCAAGACTCTACCTTTCTTCCATTAATTTAAGTATCTCTTTTCTTCTTCTCTTCTCCTTGTTTTCTATTTTGATGTTTTATTATTCTTCCCTATTTTATATTTATTTTAATTATGCTTTCATACTTTTATAATCTATGGTTAAGTTGAACCCTAGTGTGAATTAATTCATGATTATACCTTTAAATTCCCAAATTAATTGCTTAATTGTTCTTGCTTAATTGATTATAGGGATAACTAGTATTGTTAAAATTCCATTGTCTTGGTCACAATGGGAGTTGGGTTTGACGGATTTGAATATTTCAATTAAGGACACGAAGTTCTCCACGGGAGTACGTAGAATGGATTGTTAGGAAGTTAGAGTGTCGCGTTTAATGTCTTTAATTTGCATGATTCCACGGGAGTAGGATTGAGTCCATATTTGGGAAGTCATAGATACTCGAGAGAGGTTTGTGGTATTTTATAGGATGTACTTTTCCTTGTGAACATTTAGTTGATTAGTTTGGGGTAGGAATTATTATTGTATTAATTCATGCTAGTGGGGATACTTGACTCTAGAATATTTTATTTATATATTGATTAATATAGTTTATTCTACCATTCTTGATATTAATCTCCTTTAGTCTTACTATTGTTTAAGAACTAATCATAGAACAACTTTCTCTCTGTGGGATCGACCCTGACTTACCCTACTATATAGTTAGGAGGTTAGTTAGGTTATTTATTTTTGTTAGGTGCGCGACTCCTATCAAATTTTGGCGCCGTTTCCGGTGAGATAGTTTATTTTATTTAGTTTTTAATTTTGGTGAGACTAGAATGTATATATTCTTTTTCCTTTCTTTTGTGAATATTTTTTTTTTTTTTTTCGTATCATGGAGTCATTTTATTATTTTGATGGGGATGATTTTTATGATAGGCAACATAATTATAATTCTTGTGGTTCTCATGTTTATAGTTTTGATGCATCATATCAAAATTCTCCCAAATTTTGCATGAGTTCTTATGAATTACCATATATGTTCCGTGAATACCAAATTCATGCTAGTAATTCTAGAGCAATTTTTTCTTTTCCTCAATATTAGAATGAAGTGTTTTGGAAATACTATCATAGATTTGGTGATTTTATTGGTCTTAACCATGGAATTGAATTATGGGATATGTGCCTAATAATTTATGAGGGGTTAAATGAAGAAACTAGGATGGTGGTAGAATCTATGTCTAATGGAGGATTGCTATTCCAATCTCCTGATTACTATTGGGATTTAATTGAGTGGTTGGCTAGGGATACTTATGAGTGGGAGATGTTTTTATCAGCTAGACTAATTCCTTCACCCCCAACTTAGATAACACCACCTCCTTATTGTTCTTATTGTCACTCTACTACTCATGATATTTTGTCTTGTGATGTGATTTTAGTGAATGATTTCACCCCTCACCCCAATATGAATTTGATTATTATACTCAAAATTCTCATCCCAACCGTATATTTACGATGATGATGATGATGTGGGTTGGATAGAAAATGAGTGTTATGAGATTGATGTTCAAAGTATAGGAAAAATCAATGTGAAGGATATTTTAAAGGAGGAAGAACCCTTGGTTGAAACATCTTTCTTGGAGAAGTCTATAAATGAGAGTGATGTGATTCATGTGTCTTTATCGGTTCCACCTACTGTTTTTGAGTCTCATGTTCCTTTCTCTCAAAAACTTGACCTCATTCCTTGTTTCCCTATATTATATCCTCCATCATTCCTTATTTCTCCCTCTTTGAATGACTTCTGTGATCATGTAATTAATGTACATTCGATTTTATCCCAACCTGTTGAATCATGTAAAAAAACTAATAATTTTTCTTTTTCTTCCTTATCTGGTGTATATAACTTTTTCTTTGATTTTCCTTTTTGCAGGTCTGGTAGATAATTGGAGCTAATTTATTTCACATTTTCTTTTGTATATTATTTGTTTCATGCGGATAAGGGCTTTGATGAGCTATTCTTGGGAAGCAACCCACATTTTCTACCCTTTTTTTTCTTTTTAATTTAAGATTTAGGAAATTCTAATTTTTTATTTGATTACTAACTTGTAAAATTTGTGCAAATTGTGATCCAGGGGTTGAGTTCCTATTATTCATCGAGGTTAATTTCTAGGTACTTGATCTTATGCTCTATGCGGAGGTTTAATTAAGGGTTTGCACCCATAACACTTTTGGTATACTCTTTCCTTTCCCCCTATTCAAGTTTTTGAGAGTCATATCTCTTTTTGCCATTTATTTGGGTTTAACTTGGTTGCGTGATTGAGGAAGTTGATCCTATTAAGATTGGTTGTGGATGTTTCCCTTCCCCTTCCCCTCCCTATAATTATTTGTCACATTGAGGACAATGTGTTATTTAGCCTGGGGGATGATTTACTTTTTGGGTCTTAACTCTGCACATATGTTCGTTTAGGTTCATTATGTATTTTATTTCTTCTACATATTTTCATATTTTGGTTTTGTGGGTATGCCTTCTGAAAACCTTCACGAGACCTTACTCGTCCACTAGACAACCTATGGGGTTTAAAGGGCTTGTTGCACATGCTAAGTGCAATCGTGATTCCTACGAAAGTGAGTTAGGATTTATTGCTTTCTTAGTATTAGGAGCATTTTAGTTTAGTTTTGCCTTTTTGTTGCATTCATACAGGAGATATATGTTTTTCATGACATTTGATAACTCATGAGATTTGGGCATATCTTGGATATTGTAATTAAATTTTATTAGATTGAGTTAGACTTCATTGACCGCCTCGTGGTATGATTGTTTTGCAATTTGAATGGATTTGTGGTAAGATCGGTTGACATTCCCCAAGAAAGACTTGATTTTACTTGATAAGCATAAGCCTAGTGAGGAATTTCAAGCCTTATAGACTGACACATCTACATCAGTCTTCTATTTTTCTTGTGTGATAGTTCCTCATGAAGTATGACTCTTGAACTTGCCTTGGCACTCTTTGAGACATATGTGGCATATACATGTGTTGATATAATTGAGGCGTTCTTTTCATTGTTTTGGGCCTTCAGACATCTTTCTTTTCATATATATTATTCCTTTTAATTAGCCCATGTTGAGCTAATGATATCCCGTTCTCTTGATCAACCTACATTACAAGCCTCTAGTCTTTTGTGATTTCTCTACCCAAGCCTTGCTAAATGGAGTAACATTAATGTTCATGTTTTGAGCGAAAAATTCATTACCTATAAACACATGAGAGAAAGTGTGCTCGACTAAAGTGAGGTTTATCAAGTTAGAGTCAAGCTTGGGAGAAGGTTTGTGGTTTGCCATGGTGAGTCAAGTTGCAAAGACATGATTTTTTATGAGGATTGATTTTTGGTCTATTTTAGTCTAATCTTATAATTATAATATCTTTCATATGCCTGAATTTCATGTCTTAGAAGTTGGACGGTTGAAACATATAAGGCTTGTATAAAAGTTCATCTTACTTTTCCCTTGTGAATTGGTTTTGAAAATTGGCTTGCATACTTTGCTTGAGGCGACTATTGAACTCCTTCCTTGATTTTCTAGTTTGGATTGCTTGAGGACAATCAATAGTTTAGCTTGGGGGAGTTTGATAGTACATATTCTAACATCATTTAGTTGCATATTAGGTGTATTTTCATGTAGTATTAGGGCATTCACAATGTATTTATGCATATTTAGGTCCCTTTTTATAAACTACAATGCATTCACGGGTTATTTAGTCTTTTGATGTAATCTCAGATACTTTGGACTCCTATTCAATGATATGATGATTAAGGCACTTGTATGACCTTCAAAATGATATATCATGTGCCCAAAACGGATTGGAAGTGAAGAATATACACCCGATTTTGTGTACTTGTGCGAAATATGACACCTCTGCACCAGGTTTCCCATAACTTTTGACACAAATATGATAATGAGGTAATTTTAACTGGTTTGGAAACTAGACTTCAAGGGCTTTCCAACAATATATTACATATGTGAAACAGAGCTCTAGATCAAAAGTTATAGCTGTTCTAAGTTGAACTGAAACATCTACCTCGCTCGAAAGCCCGTGCGGATATGTGCTCAGCCGCCCAACCTGCAATCAAAACCCACTAAAGCTTCTGCTTTGCTCGCACGATAGAGCGAGATTTCGTTCTACCGTGCACGACCGTGCAAGAAGTTGCTTGCCCGTGTCGAATTTTCCGCGTGACCTAACTTATGTCGGTTTATATCATTCTTAGCTTATAAATAGGACTTTAAACCTTATTTTCAGCAACTTAGATATAATTATCATCATTATTAGTTCATACTTAGGGTTTTTAGAGAGAAGTTAGAGAGATAAAATTGTAGATCTCCATTGTTATTCAAGACTCTACCTTTCTTCCATTAATTCAAGTATCTATTTTCTTCTTCTCTTTCCCTTGTTTTCTATTATGATGTTTTATTATTCTTCTCTATTTTATATTTATTTCAATTATGCTTTCATTGTTTTATAATCTATGGTTAAGTTGAACCCTAGTGTGAATTAATTCATGATTATACCTTTAAATTCCCAAATTAATTGCTTAATTGATGATGCATACTCCAATACAAGATTGAGGATAACCAGTATTGCTATAATTCCATTGTCTTGATCACAACATGAGTTAGGTTTTGACGGATTTGAATATTTCAATTAAGGACACAAAGTTCTCCACTGGAGTAGGTAGAATGGATTGTTAGGAAGTTAGAGTGTTGCGTTTAATGTTTTTAATTTGCATGATTCCACGGGAGTAGGATTGAGTGCATATTAGGGAAGTCATAGATACTCGAGAGAGGTTTGTGGTATTTAATAGGATGTACTTTTCCTTGTGAACATTTAGTTGATTAGTTTGGGGTAGGAATTATAATCGTATTAATTCATGCTAGTGGGGATACTTAACTTTAGAATATTTTATTTATATATTAGTGTAGTTTATTCTACCATTCTTGATATTAATCTCCTTTAGTCTTACCATTGTTTAAGAAATAATCATAGAACAACTTTCTCTCTGTGGAATCGACCCTGACTTACCCTACTACATAGTTAGGAGGTTAGTTAGGTTATTTATTATTGTTAGGTGCACGACAAGCCTATCAACTAAGTCCAATTAGCCTTTTCGATCTATCTCTATAAATCTTTATTCCCAATATGTACTCTGCCTCTCCTAGGTCTTTCTTAGAGAAACAAATTTTAAGCCATTCCTTGACTGACTCAAGCACGCTTTTATCATTTCCTATGTGAAGTATGTCATCCACATACCAGACCAGAAAAGTAATACTACTCCCACTTAACTTCTTTAACACACAAGATTCCTCATCATTTCTCAGAAAGCCAAATTTCTTGACTGCCTCATCAAATCTGAGGTTCCAGCTCCTTGATTCTTGCTTTAGTCCGTAAATGGACTTCTTAAGCTTGCATACCCTCCCTGGATTTTCCGGATCTTCAAAACCTTGAGGTTGTGTCATGTACACATCATCTTTCAAGAACCCATTCAAGGAAGCGGTTTTGACATCTATCTGCCATATTTCACAGTCATGAAAGGCAGCAATCACAAGTATTATCCTAATGGATTTCAACATATGCATGGCTACTGGTGAGAAGGTTTCATCATAGTCAATACCATGAATTTGTTTGAAACCTTTCGCTAATAACCTTGCTTTGAAAACACTAATGTTTCCATCCTTGTCTGTTTTCCATTTGAAAATCCATTTGCATCCAATGGGTTTTACCCCATCAGGCAAATCAACCAAGTCCCATACTTGATTTTCAGACTTGGAATCCATTTCAGATTTCATGGCCTCAAGCCATCTTTTGGAGTCTTGATATCCAAAGCATCTTTATAGCTACTAGGTTTTTTAGATTCTAAAATAGGTATTTTAGAACTTGCAGTAAAAAGAAAATCAATATATCTCTTTGACGGAATAATGGTCATACTTGACTTACGTTGGGGACCAACAGAAGAAGTTTCTACCTCATTAGGTTGAGTGACTTCGCATAGAGCATATCCTAGTGGGACAGTAGGAGGTACATGAATTGAATGCACTGCCTCCTGAGCATTTTCATGTCGGGCTGCCTCTGATGAGGTGTTAAGCTCATCCATTTGTTGCTCATCTCGAGTTCTTTTCGAGATATACATTTCTCCCACTTGTTTTTCTGGAAATAAACTCCTTTTCCAGAAAGACACCATTACGAGAAACAAACACTTTGTTTTCGCTTTGGTTCTAGAAGTACTATCCCTTAATCTCTTTTGGGTAACCCACAAAGAGACATTTATCAGATTTGGGTGAAAGTTTATGAGAGAGTAAACATTTTACATAAGCTTTACAGCCACATATCCTTAGAAAATACAATTTTGGAACATTTTCAGTCCACATTTCATATGGTGTCTTTTCCACTGCTTTGGATGGTGCTATGTTAAGTGTGAATATCGCTGATTCAAGCGCAAATCCCCATAATGAAATAGGAAGATCAGCAATACTCATCATGGATTGAACCATATTAAGTAGGGTTCTATAACGACCCGACTTTTATGCATTCTTATTAGATTAATTAATCAAGATTAGCAACGGAAGACCTAGCTTAGTCGGCGCGTTACCGCCGTATTTTCCACTTAGGGAAAATACAAGGCGACATTTAACCTTATCATACAGTGACTTTACTCTGATTCTCCACTTATTAAAGAAACACCTTAATAATTGAATATAGTTTCCTAAAAAATTCGGCAGAGTTTCCTTTGTAAATTGGACAACCCTAAATGGGAAAATGTTTGGAAAACCTGTTACAAGTTCAATATAAAACATTTCCAAATTTAGAACTCAACGCTTTCGCGGAGTAGCATCAGAAGAGAATCACGAGCACTATTGCTCATCCAAAACTAGAAATAAAACTAAACCATTATTTGTTATCTATTACAAAGTGCAACGTCCTCGCCTCAAAAGAAACGTAAAACAATCATAGTTGAATTCTTAGCACGTAACTGCTTCTATCTTGGAAAAGATGCTCCAGAACTTCCACCTGAAACTATTGTAACACTGCCAGCCACCAAGTGACAGGCCACAATAGTGACAAAACAAAACATTGACAGAACAGAATACTCTGCCAAGAACCATTTTTCACTTTTCTTTATCATGTTTCGTTTCTTTTAAGTGTCTTTCAATGATCATTACAGAGTCATAAACTTCTCATACTTCCATATCATTTCAAAATGTTTACAACAGAGTCGTGCTTTTCGTACTTTCAGTTCGTGTCAAAATGATCATAACGTATACTTTCGCATATTCAGAAATTTGTAAGCTTATCTCATAAGTTTAAATACTCTTCAGAATACCTAGCAGAAGCATAGTAGAAGAATAGCAGAAGCATAACAGTCTTTTCGTACTTCGTATCGTTTAAGAGTCATTCATACTTCCAAGTAATTGTTTCATAAATAAAAGGTATACTTTACCATATTCGGAATACATAAACATATATCATAGTAAACATCTCATAACTCGTCATTTATAAGAACAAAAGTAATCTTTTCACACTTTTCGATCACTTAAGAAACAGAAGGCATACTTATTTCATATTTATTAATCATTCGAGATGTATAGCGTTAGCTAGTCTAAACTCAATGAGAGATCAACCCGGATAATGATAGGTTTCTAGTTATAAGTTAACTAACAAGAATTGACTTAGACTTGATAGCCCATGGTTCAGCAAATATATATCAGTTTAAGGTAAATAAATAGCGTTCGTATTATGACATAAGTTTATTCAAGATTTGCATTCTTTGTTACAACCTTCAAAGGATAGTCCTCGAATTCGATGCGCCAACTCTAATCAAATTCTAATATGAATAACACTTAAAGACATATACACAACCTCTTTAGAATGAGTTACAACTTATAGGCAGTTTACTTAGTTAACTTGTGTGATAGCATAATTGATAATCTAACCTTATTGAGTTCATTCACTTTCAAACCATTATATTATCATATAAGTCAAATTCCACTTTAGTTTGTAAGCACTTAAAGACATATTATCATCATAAAACTTCCAATTTCTAGAACTCATAACTTATGTCCAAAACACATATAACTCACATTTGGTTATCAGATTCCAAAACTCAATTTCTTACATAAGTTTATACTTGAATTTTTTTTTTAAACATCAATGAGATTTAATTGCACCAGGAACTTGCACCTTTCGAGTATTTTAACATAATCTCGAGCAACAAATTCTAAATGACCACAAATAACAAACTAAGGTCATCACATAACTCAATTAAACTCCCGATTGCATGACTTAACATGCATATATTTCCAAAACTTGAAGATGCACTAAAGAACATAGCAAGAATCAGTACTATTCCAATCAAGTACCACAAATAATAAATCAGTCATGAACAAACAAATTAACAACACCATCATCACATTGTTTCAATCATATTTTTGGGCCAATCTCTCAATATATTCGAATTTGCAGGGAGATCTATCATTGAAATCAAAAGAACAAGAGAATGGGGTGTAGTACCAACAAGGGTAGCGCGGTGGCGGCACCACCGCCAGCCACGAACAACAGTAGACACGGAGGAGGGAGACATAATAGTAGCGGCGCGACCCAACACCACCACCACAAAGAGGAGTGAAAAGACCGAGCAGGGGAGAGAAGTAGGGCGCTCTGCATCGGTGCGCGAAGGGGTGTGCATTATCGGATATTGGATCTGATCCGAAAACTCGGATATCCGAAATTTCGGATCTCCAAAAAAGGGATCCGAATCTGATCCGAGATAATCGGATCAGATCCGATATCCAATATCCGATCCGGAATTTTTATTTCTTTAAATTTCTCTATGTATCCAAATACATGCTGCCAGCATTTACAAATTACAATCATCATCTTAGCAATGTAACCTAACCATGTGGCCAATATGATTGGTGGAAAAATGAACACATGGTTAAGTAAATTTGAAGCTGACATGAAATCCCCATTAATGTCGCAAAGTTAGAAATTGCCTCATAACATATAAGATTTTGGGACAAAGTGCATTTGCTTAAGTAAATTGATAAATTTCACAACCAAAATTTGAAGATAATTTTTTTTAAAAAAAAAACGAAATGTTTACCGCATTAAGAGAGGGCCTGAAAGATTACAAAGAGAATTAAAATCAGGCGAGTGATACTGGAGATTTAAATTCCTTGATTATAAAATCGATAACCTTTTGTTAACAATCCTGTAATTTTTTTGACAGAACAATCCTTTAATTAATCATGCTTCGTTATGCCAAGCATTCCCAAGCAAGCAAGCAATTAATAAATAAATAAAAATAGATGAAAATCAACATACTTCAAGAAAAAAAAAAATTCAACAATTTTGAATATCTCGATTTTTAAGTTTTCTAGACCTGGGTATTATTTTTAGGTTATCAACATTGAAGAATTTCGTAGCCCAAGAATTATGAACTTAAGTTGAAGAATGGAAGAAATAAAATGCAGAGAGAGGCATTGCAGAAATTCCTGTTGCAAAAACTCATGAGCGACAAAGACGTGGATGGCTGGAACAAAGAGGAAAACCACAGCAGGCTTAATGTTTCCCGTCGAGAACACCGGCGTGAAGTGATGAGAGAGACAGAGGCGTGAGGGAGTTTAACTGAGTGATAGGCAGACGAGTGAGTGTCAGACAAGTGAGAGAATTAGATTTAGGGTTTCTAAACTAAAGCAGTAAAAAGATTATTTGGATATTCATAAAAAAGAAAAAATTTAAAAACCGGATTCTCGGATTATCCGAAACTAAAAAAAATACGATCTGTATCCTATCCGAAAATCCCGAATTTTTTTCCGAATATCCGATCCGAAATATCGGAAAATCAAAAACCGGATCGGATATCCGAAATTTCGGATCGAATCGCCGGATCTTCGGATCGGATCTTTTTGCACACCCCTAGGTGTGCGGTAGTCTGACGCGAGCAGGGGCGCTAGCACAACAGCAGCATCGCACCCGGGGGAAGGAAGCTCCGACGAGCTTTGGGAATCCCGGCGAGGCGACGGCGCAGGTGAGCGAGAACGAAGGAAACGGGGGTTTCCACGGGGAGGAGAGAGAAGGGGTTTTGGGGTTTGGATTTTCTCACGGGAAGAGAGAAGGGAAATTTGCGGGGTCTTGGTTTGTTTGGGTTTCTCCGCCAACAAAAAGAAGGAAGGAAAGGATGGTTTTGCTTTCCAGCTTAAGAAACCACGAGAGGAAACCGACTTGGCTTCCCTTATTAGGCATATGTTACTCAATAAATTTTGAATGACTAAAAACCCAAAATGATTTTAGTAATAATAATAACTTTATAAAACCAGACAAATACATATATATTACAAACACGACAAATTATTAATTAGTACTCCAAACTCAAATGAAATAAAAATTTTCGAAATATAATTAACTTAATAATTATAGTTAATGATTAATAAAACGTTCTTATGAATCGGGGTATTACATCCTACCACCCTTATAAAAAGTTTCGTCCTCGAAACATGTACTAAGTTAGTCGAGGAAACAACAAGCTAAATTCATTTAGACAAAACCAAGATCTCAAGCTTTCAAGACTTTGTTAGGTATCCAGCCTCCATTCCGCCATCGTCTTTTGTATCTCTACTTCAATTCGACTCGCGAAATCGTGGAGCAAAGAAAACAAAAGGGGCAAACTTGTTGGCAATGAATTCCAACTAACTCATATGATGAGATCTCGTTTGAAAACCTTTTGGTGACTCAAATCATATAAGCTTTATAAAAATATATATACTTGATAAATGCATATCATAAACAAATACAAGGCAATGCGTGATACTACGGACACATCAAGAGGTAGTTAATAAAGAGAATCGGAGGCACCACATCTTCAATAAACATATTCACATTGCACACGCAAAAGCGCAAACGCTCAAACGACTTGGTTCATTTATACCTAACCTTTTAGCCAATCCATTTAACCTATTTAAAACCTCTACCCCACGATATGGAGATTATAGCGCACCTAGATTTAACCTTAGCTCTGATACCACTCTATAACACCCGACTTTCATGCATTCTTATTAGATTATTTAATCAAGATTAACAGCTGAAGACCTAGCTTAGTCGGCGCGTTACCGCCGTATTTTCCACTTAGAGAAAATACAAGGCGACATTTAACCTTATCATACAGTGACTTTCCTCTGATTATCCACTTATTAAAGAAGCACCTTAATAATTGAATATAGTTTCCTAAAAATCTCGGCAGAGTTTCCTTTGTAAATTGGACAACTCTAAATGGGAAAATGTTTGGAAAACCTGTTACAAGTTCAATATAAAACATTTCCAAATCTAGAATCAATGATTTCGCGGAGTAGCATCAGAAGAGAATCACGAGCACTATTGCTCATCCAGAACTAGAAATAAAACTAAACCATTATTTATTATCTATTACAAAGTGGAACGTCCTCGCCTCAAAAGAAACGTAAAACAATCATAGTTGAACTCTTAGCACGTAACTGCTTCTATCATGGAAAAGATGCTCCAGAACTTCCACCTGAAACTATTGTAACATTGCCACCTACCAAGTGACAGGCCACAGTAGTGACAAAACAAAACATTGACAGACACATCAGCACAACACTGAGTACTTCCCCATAAACCATTTTTAACACATGCTTTGGTGTCTACGACTCTCACGTTAACAACACGTTCACATAATTTATAACCACATCACAACAACATAGCGAGATTCACATAATCCATCATTAATCATCATGTTTCATGACTTTTAAGTACTTTTAGAAATCATAGCAGAGTCGTAACATCATCATAGTTCTTTCCTATCAAAGCAGAAGACATAATTTCATATCATCGGAAATTCATGAAGCTTATAGTTTGAGTCATACGGTTTTGTCATAGGTCATTATCATCTTTCATTTACTTCATTATCAGAATACTTTTACTTCACTCTATCGTGGTTCGTTTCTCACGTATCATAGTTATATTACATAATCCTAATCGTAATTATAAGACGTAATCTTAAACTCAACATAGTCATAGTCATATTCATAACGTAGTCATGATTATACTTTTGTAACAACATAGTTATTTCATATAATTCGTTCATAACATCACTAATCATCATATTCATAAAATATTCCATATCTCCTAATCCAAACATATATAGCATAATGTGTGAAATCATAAAACATAATCGCAATCATAATCATACTTCCGTAACATCAAAGTCATCATACTTCATAGCATTAAATCATTTAATAACATCATCTACATAGCAAATATTTCGTATCATATCATAAGCTTCATCATATCTTTCCTTCTTACTTAAGTCATATTAGTAACTTGGCGAGTACGACAGAAGGTAAGCCATGGAGAACGTTAGTTCGCCAGCAGAAGGGGCAAAACTGACTGCAGGTGCCACGGGAGACTATTGTCCCCCAACAGAAGGTGACATAACGGAATACGGGTGCCACGAGAGAGTATTATCCCCCAACAGAAGGTAGCATAGCCGTATGCGGGTGTCATTGGAGACTATATCCCCCAACAGAAGGTACCGCCGGGATGGAACATGCACGACCAACACAAAATGCCACGAGAGACTTTCATCGCCCAATAGAAGGTGGCTTGCCACGGGAGATTTTCATCCCCCAACATAAGGTGGTCAGAACACGGGTGCCACGAGAGACGTTCGTCACCTAGCAGAAGGTGACAACACCGCCAGAATGGAACGTGCATGACCAACAGAACATAATACTCTGCCAAGAACCATCTTTCACTTTTCTTTATCATGTTACGTTTCTTTTAAGTGTCTTTCAGAGATCATTACAGAGTCATAAACTTCTCATACTTCCATATATATCATTTCAGAATGTTTACAACAGAGTTGTGCTTTTCGTACTTTCAGTTCGTGTCAAAATGATCGTAACGTATACTTTTGCCTATTCGGAAATTTTTAAGCATATCTCATAAGTTTAAATACTCTTCAGAATACCTAGCAGAAGCATAGTAGAAGCATAGCAGTCTTTTCGTACTTCGTATCGTTGAAGAGTCATTCATGCTTCCAGGTTGTTTCAGAATTAAAAGGTATACTTTAATTAGCATATTCGGAATACATAAACATATATCATAGTAAACATCTCATAACTCGTCTATCATAAGAACAAAGGTAATCTTTTCACATTTTTCAATCACTTAAGAAACATAAGGCATACTTATTAATATTTATTAATCATTCGAGGTGTATAGCGTTAGCTAGTCTAAACTCAATGAGAGATCAACCCGGAGAATCATAGGTTCTAGTTATAAGTTAACTAACAAGAATTGACTTAGACTTGATAGCCCATGGTTCAGCAAATATATATCAATTTAAGGTAAATAAATAGCGTTCGTATTATACCGTAAGTTTTTTCTAGATTTGCATTCTTTGTTACAACCTTCAAAGGATAGTCCACTAGTGCAAAAAAAAGCAAGGGCTGCGGTGCAAGGGCTGCGGTCTATTAAAACCCGCAACCCTTAATGTGAAGGGCTGCGGTTAGCCCAAAAACCGCAGCCCTTTAGGGCCCAAATATGAAATAAACGATCCATTCAATCTGTTCCCACGCACAAATTGACTAACCTAAATTTCTAAATCTCTCACCGTCTCACCCCTCCCTCTCTCTCTAACCTCTCACTTCCTTTCTCCTCTTTGGCACCAGTGACGCTCAACCGGCGACGCTTCCGTCTCTTCAACTCCGGCGACGCCTGCGAACAAGCACCGAACGCTTCCCCTTCTCCCCCAGTCCCCCAGTCCCTCTCTATCTCTATCTAGGGTTGTGAAAATTCAAGTGCAACGAAGATAAGATGACACCAACAACAAAAGCAGTAACAAGGAGAAAAAAACGACGCATCAGAAAACCCTATGTGTTACTTGCGGAGCCAATTCTCTATTCTCTTCCCGCTCTTCTTTTCGCAGTGCCTCACTTTCTGATTTTGGCAGGTATCACTTCATTTTTCTGTCACATTAGTTGAATTTCGCTTCAATTTTCGTTTACAATGGCGAACTTTTTTGTGGATTATATGTTCAGAATTCAGATTGTTTAATTTGTGAAGTCCTATAACTCGTGCGGTGCTAAATTTCAATTAGTTCGGGAATTTTGTGGCTATATGCTCAATCTGTTCCCTCACTCTTCTCTCTCCTTAGCCGCGCCTCCTTCCCTCACTCTTAGGGTTTTCAATTCGCTGCAATATTTGGAGTTTTTGATATTGAAGAATCGAAGTGCTGGTTAGAGAAGCCGTTTTTTTTGTTCATTCTTGATTTCCCCCTTTTCAGTGAGTTTCTCCCATCTTTTGTTGTTTTTAATTTAATTTAGTATGTTGATCTGAATTATTTTGTTTGGTTTTTAGGATATTTTTGTTAGTCTAGGGTATCGTTGTGATTTAGGTTTTGAGTTTTAATTGTCTTTTTCAGTGGAACTGTTGAATTTGTAAATTGACTTGGAATTTCATGAACTTGTTGTTGTTTAGGGTTTCAAGACATGCTCATATTTGTTTGAATTCATGTGTTAATTATTAGCATCTAAAGTTGTCCGGTTATCGACGAATGGAAGGACTTTGATCATCTTTGTAAATACGCGTTTTTATCTTGGAATTTATGGGCCATTCTGGCAAGAAGGACATTCCTATGATTCTTCTCGCATAATATTGGACCCTTACGCAAAAGGTAGTGGCTACATCATTATGATAGTCTTTTGATGCATGATATTATATTTTCAGGATGGCCTATTATTTCCTTGGTCAGAGATATGGAGTTTTTATCTGATGATGGTTTAATTCTTTGAGCCTTCTTACACTTTCTAATAATTTTCTTTATATTTGGTGTAGGCAGTTATCAGCAGGGGGGACTATAGTGAGTTAGGACCTGAAGATAATTGTTGGCCTTTAATGGCTGGCATGATCCTATCTACTAATGATGAGGTAGCTGCTTAACTGGTATATTATATATCAATGATGTTTGAATTTTTTTTATTGTTGTTTCTATTTTGTGCTGAAATCTAGTGATGAGAATGTGAGCTAGATGTCTTACCGGTTGCCGCCATTTACGGTTTTTAATACACAGCATAAAAAATTATATTCTTCATCCATATTTTACCTATGGTGTTACTGGGAATCTGTTGGGAGACAGTTATCCTCCTCTTTACCATTTGATCCAAATTAACATCTGTTTGAGTTTCGCTTAATCTTGTTGTTGTTCTTCCTTTGATATGTTGTGCAAATAACAGATGAGGCAGAGCGTGACTTTATTTGATAATTATCTATTTGATATAGTTGAGGAAACCTACTGAAAGCAAATGGTATTTTTCTTAATAATCTATTATAGTTAAATTATGCTATCTTTGTCATTGCTAAATGTTTGAATATTTTCACGTTTTTACCTATGCTTTTGATAATTTCAGTTTGATTGGCAAGGAGATCTACCTCGGAAGCACCCACAAAGAGAACTAATTATATATGAAATGCATGTGTGTGGATTTACGAAGCATGAATCAAGCAGGACTAATTGCTCGGGTACTTATGCTGGCATTATAGAGCAACTTGACCACTTAAAGGTACTTCCTTTGAATTTTAACTATGTTAGTTAATTATTGTTAGTCGGTTAGTCTAACATATCTATTACTCGCTGCAAATGATTTCCTTCGGAAGTTTGCTTCCAAAGTGCACTTTTAAAGTTTGTGTTTCACATCACATGAATTAGTTTCAGAGCTCAATGTAGCCTCCTATCTTTTCAGTCTATATAATGGTTGAGTATAAAGTATCATATATTGTCCTAGATTCTTCATTGAAAGTCCTTTAGTATGACATTTGGTTTGTGAGTTCAATTAAAGAACTTTGTTATCTACTATATCTTTCTGTTGCTTCTGTAAGCAATAAATTTTGAAAGTGCTAGGCCTGAGTTGTTGTCATTTGTGGAAATTTAGGCGCTAAAAGAAGTGGTCAGTTTGAGCTGCAGCTTCTTTATGTGGTAGCGGGATTCCTAAGTTGTATCATGCTGCTGTTTTTGTGCAGGAACTTGGGATTAATTGCATAGAGTTAATGCCATGTCATGAGTTTAATGAGCTAGAGTATTACAGCTACAACTCTGCTATAGGTGATTACCAAGTATTGATGCTCTTCCCTCCCATGGATATTATTGTCGTGACATAAATAAGCAATGATGGTTTCATTTATGATATGATATTGAGTTGTTTTCTGCTCACTGTAATCTGAAGTGGCAGCTACATGCTATTTACAAAAATCCTCTGAGTCTCACTCGTGAATATCGGGCTTGATGGACAACTACAATTTCGGGCCTGCAAAATTAGAGTATGTTGAAGAAGGGAGTGAGGATGAAAATAGGGGTAATCTATATTTGTAGTATGTTCTCTACACATGTAATGTAATCTATATTTGTGTAAAAAAACATAATTTGCAATGAAAAATGATACTTATATATATATATATATAACTGTTTGGGAACATTTAGGACTAAAAAATGCAAAAAAAAAGTCACAAGGGTTGCGGTCAGGGCAAAAACCGCAGCCCTTAACTCACCAAGGGCTGCGGTTTTGGCCCTTAACCGCAGTCCTTAACCCATCAAGGGCTGCGGTTTTTGCCCTGACCGCAGCCCTTAACGTGATAAGGGTTGCGGTTCCTAAATATCAAGGGCTGCTAGTCCACGGGCTGCGGTCAAAAAACGCAGCCCTTAGGCCCTTTTTGACCGCAGCCCTTGGGCTTTTTTACTCTAGTGGTCCTCGAATTCGTGCGCTAACTCTAATCAAATTTTAATGTGAATAACACTTAAAGACATATACACGACCTCTTTAGAATGAGTTACAACTTATATGCAGTTTACTTAGTTAACTTGTGTGACAGAATAATTGATAATCTAACCTCATTGAGTTCATTCACTTTCAAACCACTATATTATCATATAAGTCAAATTCCACTTTAGTTTGAAAGCACTTAAAGACATATTATCATCATAAAACTTCCAATTGATAGAACTCATAACTTATGTCCAAAACACATATAACTCACATTTGGTTATCAGATTCCAAAACTCAATTTCTTACATAAAATTATACTTGAGTCCTTTTTAAACATCAATGAGATTTGATTGGACCAAGAACTTGCACCTTTCGAGTATTTCAACATAATCTCGAGCAACAAATTATAATTAATTACCACAAATAACCAACAAGGTCATCACATAACTCAATTAAACTCCCGATTGCATGACTCAACATGCATATATTTCCAAAACTTGAAGATGCAGAGAAGAAAATAGCAAGAATCAGTACTATTCCAATCAAGTACCACCAATAATAAATCAGTCATGAACAAACAAATTAACAACACCATCATCACACTGTTTCAATCATATTTTCGAGCCAATTTTCAATATATTCGAAATTTGCAGGGAGATCTATCATTGAAATCAAAAGAAGAAGAGAAGGGGGTATAGTACCAACACGGGTGGCGCGGTGGCGGCACCACCGCCAGCCACGAACAACAATAGACATGGAGGAGGGAGACAGAACAATAGCGGAATGATCCAACACCACCACCACGAAGAGAAGTGAGAAGACCGAGTAGGGGAGAGAAGTAGGGCGTTGCGCATCGGCGCGCGATAGTCTAACGCGAGCAGGGGAGCTAGCACAACAGCAGCACCGCACCGGGGGGAGGGAAGGAAGCTCTGACGAGCTTCGAGAACGCCGGCGAGGCGACGGCGCAGCTGAGCGAGAGCGAAGGAAACGGGGGTATCCACGGGGAGGAGAGAGAAGGGGTTTTGGGGTTTGGGTTTTCTCATGGGAAGAGAGAAGGGAAATTTGGGGGGTCTTGGGTTTATTTGGGTTTCTCCGCCGACAAAAAGAAGGAAGGAAAGGATGGTTTTGCTTTCCAGCTTTAGAAACCACGAGAAGAAACCGACTTGGCTTCCCTTATTGGGCATATACAAACTCAATAAATTTTGAATGACTTTAGTAATAATAATAACTTTATAAAACTAGCAAATACATATATATTACAAAGATGACAAATTATTAATTCGTACTCCAAACTCAAATGAAATAAAAATTTTCGAAATATAATTAACTTAATGATTATAGTTAACGCTTAATAAAAGGCTCTTATGAATCGGGGTATTACAGGTTCGATTCCTTCTTTCATAGACGCCATTTAACTGTGGTGTTCCTGGTGGAGTCCATTGTGAAAGTATTCCACAATCCTTCAAATGAACACCAAATTCTTGAGATAAATATTCACCACCACGAGTGGATCGCAATGCCATAATTTTCTTCCCAAGTTGGTTTTATACTTTATTTTGGAACTCCTTGAATTTGTCAAAGGATTCCGACTTATGCCGCATGAGGTAAACATATCCAAATTTGCTTACATTATCGGTAAAAGTTATGAAGTAATTGTACTCTCCCCTAGCCAAAGTACTCATAGGTCCGCACACATCAATATGTATGCATGAGAGCTAAAAGAACATTGGCCCATTCACTTGAACCTGTGAAAGGAAACTTTGTCATTTTCCCCATCAAGCAAAACTCATAAGTATCAAATGATTCGAAATCAAATGAATTGAGAATTCCATCTTTATGAACTTTCTCAATGCGCTTTGAGCTTATGTGGCCTAATCGACAATGCCATAAGTATGTAGGGTTTGAATCATTTGTTTTATGTTTCTTGTTGTCTATGTTATAAATGTGGGTTTCTCAGTCTAGCACATATAAACCATTTAATAACTTACCGGAGACATAGAACATATCATTCAAATACGCAGAACAACATTTGTTCTTTATGGTAAATGAAAAACCTTCCGAATCTAAAACAGGATTCAAAATGATGTTCTTTGTGATAACAGGAACATAATAACAATTATTAAGTTCTAAAACTAATCCTGAAGGTAAAAGTAGGCTATATACTCCCACTTCCAATGTAGGAACTTGTACTCCATTGCCAACGCGAAGATCTACTTCTCTCTTTCCTAATGTTCTACTTCTTTTGAGGCCTTGCATATTATATATAATGTTCGAACTACAAGCGGTATCAAATACCTAAGAAGCAGAAGTTGCTAAGTTAACTTTTATAACATACATATCTGAACTAGAAACTCCTTTCTTTTTGATCCTTCAATACTTATCAAATGCTCGGTTGACTAATCAACCCGAGCATTTGTGAAAATTTTAATTAAAATTTTCACAAATGCTTGGGTTGATTAGTCAACCCGAGCATTTGATGTCAAATGCTCCGATTAACAACCCGAGTATTTGAACCTTCTCTCAATTCACGAAACGTGCATGGTACGCACTAAAATAATTCTCGACCCTCCTCAATCCTCATAAGTCCTTCCCTCTATTGTTTTCCCTCCCTCCCAGTTCCCCGCTCTCTCAATTACAATGTACTCCTCCCTCGTCCATCCCTCCGTCGTCCCTCCCTCCGCCGCAGTTCAATTGGTTGAATCAATCAACCTCGTTGTTCCCTCTCTCGGCGTCGACCTCGCTGTTTCTTCAATCAACTCCCAACTCCTTCAGGTTTTATTTTCTGAATTACTCGAATTAATTCTAGGGTTTAATCTAATTGACCAATCGAAGAAATCGAAGCATGAAACCCTAGATCCGAGAAGAAAATCAAGAGCACGAAGCATGAAACCCTAGATTCGAGAAGAAAATCAAGATCAGTAAAAAGACGGATAAAGAAGGGGAAAAGGAGAAGAAGAGACTCTAAATTAGTTGAGGGGGAGGACGAGGATGAAGCAGAAAATCCTAATTCACTTTTGAATTTTTATATTTTGAAACCGTTGAAAGATATATTGATTTCGAAAGAGATTCAGGCGTCGTTTCCTATTCAAGCTATGACATTTGATATTGTTATTGATGGTTGCGATATGGTCGCTCATGCGCGAACTTGACTGGTTTGTTTTCATTGTTCTTCATATCGATGTTTGATTTTTTGTTTTTTGCAAAATTTAGTTTTTTTCTTTACGAAGTTAGTAGGACTACTTATGGTTGAGTGATCCTAACTTAAGGTTCAGTATTTGCAGAACTTCTGGGACTACATTGCAAAACATTTTGAGTTATCGATTGTTGGGATGTTTTGTTTTATGAAATGGATTGGTAAATGAATGTATGTATAATTGTTCACTTGAGATCCCTCGTAATAGGGATTCGTTCAAGCTTTTCTGTTGACTTACAGCAACAAGTTGTTCTTTTTTCCTTTTTAATTTTTTTTTTGTCCTAGACTGGTTGAAGTTAACTACATGGTTAAATATTTCTTGCTCTTGTCATTCGCCTGATGCTCCTGCTGGCTGCACAATTATGGTGTTCAAATTGTAGAAAAAGAAGTTTCGACTCAGTTCATGACTTTATGTTTTCCACCTGAATTTTTGTTCTTTTTATGCATTTCTGATGAGAACTTATATTGAATGAATATACCCTGCAGCCCAGATTAATGAGCATGGAGCATATGTGTAACACCCCGACCCATCCGGAGTCGATATTGTCACCAATGCGCATCCAGGGCCAACAACTGTCCTCAATAACCAACACAAGTTCTTCCGACGCATTTTGTCCTCACTCATGCGCACCCCGAGAAACTTTCCAGGAGGTCACCCATCCCTGGACTACTCCCAGCCAAGCACGCTTAACTGTGGAGTAACTAAGGAAATGAGCTCCCTAAAAGAAAGATGCATCTTGTTGGAATGAGTAGCCTGCTAAATCCCTTTAAAGCAATCATGAGGGGTATTACAATATGAATTTTTCTATTCGCTTTCCAAAGGCATTGATGTAGACTGTTTATTTTTTTCTCACTGAGAGAGGACACCTGGTGGATAAAGAGAGGGAACATAGCTCGCTCCCACCTCCTGAAACAATTTTGGCCTCTTGTTGAAGGGCAACCTTGCTACAAGTCTTCGTCAACAACCGAAATTGTAAGTCGCTGTCGTGGAGCAAATGATCCATACGCTATAAGAGATATGCTTCTTGATTACAGAATTTTCACTAATTCTTTTCCATTCTTGAAGTTCGAAGGTTATCAAAACCTTATATAGCGTAATCAACAGTTGTAAGACCTTATACTACACTAGTTGTATCCCTTAACGGCCTTTTATTCTGATTTCGATCTTTGCAGACTCCGAAAATTGATTTTTGTTGATTGCTGCACATGTTACAGATGTGTAGGGAAACCAAGCTTGTGCAATGCACTAGGATCAACCTCTTGAGAGTGCTCACTCGGATCCTTTTTGGTAGCTATCAGGTTAGTGCTTTTTCATCTGCATGCTTTCTTCTATTGTTTTTCTGAGATAGCAAATGGCTCCTTTGGACGCTTAGAGTTACATTTGTGTTTGGTCAAAAAATCGATGGCTTTCTAGCTGTTCATGGTGTTATCAGGGAAAATTTCTTGCCAAAATCCAGAAACATTCATTTTCTGCTACCATGGTAGATGAAGATCACTACTTACTCTACTATGCATCTAGAGCACTTATAATCTGCTTCTAATGGTGGTTATGGCCACAAGAAGAATTCTTATCAATAATGATGTAGGATTTGTCAAAAATCGACTCTGTATTCCCATGGAAGGACGGATACAGGTTGTGTTACTCCTTTGGACTTTTTCTCTTATGTGAAAACTTTTATTACAAGTTTGCACTGTGCTTATTTAGAATACGAAATATTTGTTCTTTTCCTATTATTTTTTTGCCTTTACAGTTTGTTTAGCAACTATGCGATTTGGATTTTCTGAAGATTATTGGTGTAAAAATTGATTATGAAAGGTGGATGTACCCGTCTATACAACATGTATTTATGTTAAACCTTCAGAGACAGCTAAGCAAGGTCTAGTGGAGGTCAAAAACAAGAATATGGATGTGGTCATAGTTGTGCCGCCAGAAGGCTTAAAGTGGTATTGCCTTTTGTTGCAATTTTTTGGTCTTGTTCCTTGTTGTGGTTGACTTCATAAATCGAACCTAGCTGATACTTCAATTTTGGCGGATTGACAAGGCAATGATACTTCATAGCTAACCAGGTTTGTTTCCATTGTTCTTCAGCTCGATTTCTGTTTGAATACGAAATTTAGTTTTATTTTCTTTGCGAATTTAGTGGGATAATTATGGTTGAGTGATCCTAACTTAGGGTTCAGTATTGACAGACTTATGAGACTACGTTGCAAACATATTGAGTTATCGATTGTTGGGATGTTATGTTTATGAAATGGATTAGTATGTAGACGTATATATTAGAATAAACTATATTATGAGACGGAGGGAATAATTAAAAGATGTTGTGAAGGTAGTATATCCTCGGCGCAACGCTCTCGTCTCTCCCTCATTGCGGTGAACCTGTGATGTTTGTTACTCTATCAATAAGGCCATAACAATACAACTAATAATGTTATGCGGCAAAGTGAATATAATACTAATTTGTATCACCTTTAAATTTAATTGCTTGTTTTCTAGAATTAATACTAATTGCTTATTTTCTAGAACTGGGCCATGCATATCCCAAAGGAAATATTGATGATTCATTAATCCTACTGGTCTAGAAAAGAAGGTTAGAAAATTGGAACTTAGAGGTGGAGGGGATCCAAAAACCGGGTCGGGCCTGTACGACAGATCAATGTTGATCACTTTAGACTTTCTTGTTAAAGTCTTTGGCCTTCCTTGCTTCTCATGTTTCTTTTTACATAGTTTAACTCACATTTCTTTTATAGGATACCTCAATGATGTCAAATTTTGAAAAGCGTTCAAGCCATGTTGTTAATGGTGGTAACAAGGAGAAGACGCGTGCCTCATATAAAGCTTCAGATGCTATGAAAAACAATGATCAATCAGATAGAACTTCTTCCCTAACTGTTGAAAGTTGTCAAAAAGAGGTGCATACGCCTGTCAACTAAAAGGATAATTACAGTAGCATGAAACCTAGTAACAAGAGAATGAAGCAGACAAGTGCTAATGGTGATGCTAGTTATTCTAGGCCTTCAAGAAGATTAACTGAAGAGCCTGCATCTGGTGTGCCATTATCTCCTGCAACAAGCAAATCAAAGATGAAACAAATTGAAAGATCAAATTATGGAACGTCAGATCTTGACTCTTCAACACCTGATCACCCTGTGCAGTCAATGTGAAACACTCTGAAGATAGCAGTCAGCCTTCTGATCCTATGGAGATCAAGGTATATCTCTGGGATAATCTTTTTGTCGTGTGTTCTGCTGTACGGAGTGCTGGATCTGTAGTTCTATTGGTCATTTATTTTATTCTAGAGTTTCTGGGTAAGGCTTTTGAGGGCGAATATCTAGTTGATTATATAGTTGATTAGTACATTGGTTGAGACCGTGGGTCTCGATAGGTCATGTGTGTTTGACGTTTGCTCTGTCTGAGCTAGTGAGCACAACTTAAATCCCAATGTCTGCTGTCACCCCTCCCCCCCTCCCCCTTAAATATTCTTTTTTCGGGTTAAATAATACAATGCTTGAAGATTAGTGTGACCAAGCTCAGATTCATAATCTAAGCTATGATGCTCTGATATAAATTTGAGATTCCGACACATAAAATGCAGAAAACAAGGACATGTTTAAGAGGTGTCCAATGTTAGGATATGGATTTCCAGATTGAAA
Source organism: Beta lomatogona (assembly GCA_947646795.1). Taxonomy (NCBI): domain Eukaryota; kingdom Viridiplantae; phylum Streptophyta; class Magnoliopsida; order Caryophyllales; family Amaranthaceae; genus Beta; species Beta lomatogona. Next base: position 2,962,318 of record CANSNZ010001289.1, read on the forward strand.
GCACTAATTATTTTACTAATTGATTCCTCTTATGCACGGGAGAGAGAAAACAGAAGTGGTAGCTTGACATCCTAAAAAAATGGAGGGAAGAAAAGGAAACTTGGGAGCCCTATTTTGAAATATATAGCAGGCATCGCAGGAGAAGGTGGCCGGAGGAGTGTTGATACCGGGAAACTGTACCAATTAGGTGGCCCTGACAAATGGAAGAAATTGTCTTGATTGATGTAAGATCTCTAACTTATAGATCTGGGGTTAGAAGGTGGCAAGTCTGTCCTCTCCTTCCTAGGCCCAATTCGTAGCCAGTGTCCGCACCCAAGTCCAGTTGTGTCGACACGGGTACGACGAGGTAACATGGCGAGTCTGAGCATCACATATGCTCTTTGTACCTATCCAGCCAATTTGAAGCTCTATTAGCCTCTCCTGATCATTATTAGTATTTAAACTTCAAATATACAAGGTTACATAGAGTTGTTTAGAATCGTATGCTGGACAGAATCATGAGACGCTGAACAAACATGTCATGCGTTGGTCATCTTCAGGCCTTAGGGCTCATAACTTTGTGCATTAAAAAGGTAGGCGATCTGATTTTGTATATTGATGCTTATTTAGGGAAAATTACTGATTTTGATTTTGTATATGTATTTTAGCAGGTTATTATATTTTATAACACAAATCTACGCTTATTTTTGTAACTAATGTACACTTATTTCATTTTATGAATATATATATATTGAGTATGTTGGATGTACGAATTTCGTGTGCTTTTTTTGTTTATTATGTTGGGTAAATAAGACGAGCACGAGGCATGTGGTGGCTGAAAGGGATGGGCACATAGAGTGTTTGGTATATGTTGGATTTAGTGAGTGTTGTTGATATGAGTAAGCATGCTACCTGGCAGTAGCTGGAAGCGTGGGTTTTTTTTATTATATGAAACACACAAATGCTCAGGTTGTTAAGGAAAACCGAAGCATTTGTGCGTGCAAATGCTCCGGTCTTTCTTAAAAACCGAAGCATTTGTGGTATTTTACCCATGTAAAAAAGCTTAAATGCTCCGGTTTTATGCACAACCTGGAGCATTTGAGAAAATAAATGCTCCGGTTGAGAACCGGAGCATTTGTAAAATGCTCAAATGCTCGTATGACGTCTGCTACGAGTCAAATTCGGAGCATTTAGGGGGGGTTTAACCGGAGTATTTGAGCATTTTTCCACTAGTGTAAAACAGGAATCGAAATAATGTTTTTTGTGATAGCAGGAACATAATAACAATTATTAAGTTCTAAAACTAATCCTGAAGGTAAAAGTAGGCTATATACTCCCACTTCCAATGTAGCAACTCGTGCTCCATTGCCAACGCGAAGATCTACTTCTCTCTTTCCTAATGTTCTACTTCTTTTGAGGCCTTGCATATTATAGATAATGTGCAAACCACAAGCGGTATCAAATACCTAAGAAGCAGAAGTTGCTAAGTTAACTTTTATAACACTAGCCTTATAAGCACGCGATGCGTGCGAAAACAAATAGAAAGCTCAATTATGTAATAACATGTATGAAAAATTGTCCACAAAGTTCATTGTATTTCGTTCTATTTTTTAAACCAATAAATTGAGGGTATAATAATAAAAGATGGGTGAATTTGTGTTTTGTTAGTTGACGCCTGACGATAATGAGATTTGTAATTTTCGGTGTCTCCTCTCTTCCCTTATAAATAGAGATAATATAGCATCATTCAACAAAGGAGCCAAAAAAATTACAAAAGGATGATTTATAAGGTACTCCAAATAATATATTATTTGGTATCTATAATTCTCCAACCAATATTATTTGGTATCTATAATTCTCCAACCAAACAAAAATCTCCATTCTATGAGATTAGTCACTAACTCACTATTCACTACACGCACTTGTTGCCAATAAATTGTGATGACATAATCTCTATTATAATTGCCCTGTGTCAATGCTATTTGTCCCAAACTCTCAAAGTCTCAAACTCCCATCCTTCAAATTTCTCCATCCATCTCTTCTCTCTGTCAAAATTTCAACTCTTCAGCTTTCTCCATCTCCTTGTATGGAGAATTACAATTTTTTTTAAGAATTTGAGAAACACAACAATCGACGGTACTAATTGAACGAAGTGATTAAGATATTGGCATGTAGGTGAGGTTGAATTCTCTCCGTTTTATTTTTCCTTGCAAAAGTAACACTTTTTTTTTTACTTCAATTTGATATATTTATGTGGGTTGTTTTTTTTTTTTGTGAGAAAGCAAGAGATTAATGTCGAAATCTATGGAAATTCAGGGTTTATGTTGAAGGAAACTGATATAATTGTGTGCGATAATTGCGGTTGAAGATTGTTTTTAAAAAAAAAAAATTAAAACGGAATTGGATATTTAATTCCCCCAACAATTTTATTTTTCATTCCCTGGAAAGATTGTATTGTGATATTTGGGGATACATTAAAATTTTGAAAATGTAAAAATAACCTACATCTCTAGTGCAATCAGGTACATAGGGTTTTTTTTTTTGCAAAATAAGAGTTGAAATGAAAATCGTGTGTGTTTGAGGAAAATTTCTATGCAATTACTGATTGTTTTTTTATTATTTATTGTGCTTCATTAGTTATTGGTGATTAACCCGTGAAACCCAACGGCACAAACCTTGATTATAACCTTCATAATAATTCTGCCTCAATAAAAGTGATTTGTGAGAGAAGAATATGACAAATTATTTTTGGAAATAACTGCATTTGTGTCTTTTTTTCTTATGTTCTACTCCAATTGTGATTTTATTTCTTTAAACCACTGTAATTAGAAATTGGTAGCACAAAAAAGAACATTTATATGGTATTTGTGATTGTCCAATATCTCTATCATATATGATAGCAATTATGAATCAGATGAACAATAAAGCGTAAATAGAAGTAAGAATTACCTTATGACTATGATTTCCCTAGTTCTTTCTCTTTGTCTGTGTTTTTACCTTCTTGGTTTTGGTCGATTACATGCTGGATTAAAAGCACAGTTATGAATCAGACGAAGCATAAAGCAAGAAAAAAAGGGTCGCTTGGTTAATTTTAGACTATGAATTACTTGCTCGTGGGCTTCGAAAAGTGAATTTGTACTTAACCGTGTACTTCCATTTGCAAATAATGGAGAGCAAATGATGATGAAATCTGAATAATTTTGGATTGTTTTACTATAACTTGTTTTTGAGATTTTTTTTTTGAGAAGAATTGTTTTCGAGAGTTAGAGATAGAAAGTTAACAGGGAGATCTTCCATGATACTAAGGATATGTATTTTTATAGTAAAATTTAGATTTTTGTTCCTTATAAATCTTTTAAATAACTTATAAGTTAATTGTTTTTAATAACATTATAAAATTTTAAAATTGGCAGATTAGAAATAGGTTTATGGTTACCTTATACTTCTAAGGTGTTGAAATCTTCTTAACCCTTTTTGAGGATGTTTCTTATCTTGGTTTTGTTTTTAATATGTTTTTAAAATTTTTTAGGTAAACCTAAAATTTAGTTGATAATTTTGGTTTGGGAAGTTAGTGGAGTTCCTTTTGAATTCTACGGTTTGTTTAGGGATGGTAGTTATCTTTTTTTTTTTTTTCCTTTTTTCCCCTTTTTCTTATTCTATCTGATGTATATATGCTTAATTCGTTAGGGGTAAAATGGGGGTTTTTATATTTTGGTGTCCCCCCTAGTTGCCTTATATAAAAGATACATATCTGAACTAGAAACTCCTTTATTTTGATCCTTCGATACTTGGGGCAACTACTCTTCCAATGACCAACCTTGTTACAGGTGTAACAATAGTGCTCATCAACAACTTTTGGTTTTGGTGTAGTCTTTTGCTTTTCAGAAGTTTCAGACTTGGCAACTTAATTGCTTTCGTCCTTCTTAATAGCAATCCCAATTCTATTGAGCGATTGCCCTTTACTAATCATAAGAACATCCCTATGTTCTTTTCCTGGCTTGTGAGGGATGTTTCGCTCGGTCTGAGTTAGTTTTTCATGCATCTCTTGCATCGTTGCTTCCTCTCCTTGCATGTGAAAGTTGTTTAACTTTTCAGTTCTGAGAGCGATTCCCATATCCCTTTCACTTGCAATGAAACATTCAGCATTCAATTTGTCCTTCGAAAGGACAGAGCACAAATTACAAGTAGAATTGTTGGTGGTATTGTTGCTGTTATTGTTACTAGACATGATTACTACAACAAATAATAAGCAAGATTCAATCAATGTTTATCAAGAAATCAGCAATTAAACAAATTTTAATTAATTACCACCCTTTATTCAAAATGAAAGTCCCCCATTGAATAAATAATAACCAAGATCCCCTCCCACTACAATCAAATGGACTTTGGCCCTGCCTTGAATGTATAGTAGTTGAGGTAAGTAACTACACTTTACTAATTATAACTAATTATAATTCTTGGTAGACAGGTTAACAACTCCTTGTTTACTCCTATCTCTTAGCTTCAAAACCCAAAATTTTGTCTTTTGATGATTTTGTTGAGTTAAACCAAACATTAACATGTTACTTTTGGGGGACCTAAGTTTACTCTGATTACTCATGATCAAAGGCTTTGTAGGTTTTGTTTGGAAAAGCAATTAAAACTCAATATTACTTTTTTGGGACCTAAGTTTACTAATATGGTCAATCAATAGTGAACACATGAATCACTTAACCACAAACAAACTTAGAAGAAAGCATTTAAACACAATAAATACAAGAAATTAATAAAACCAATAATTAAAATGATCTAGTATGGCCCCTAAACTTAGGAAAATAACTAATCTTCATGAATCTTCCCTTGAATCTCCATGGATCACCATCCTTGAAACTCATTGGATCCTCATACTTGATTACATAATTTGAATTAAATAAATAACGAAAAATTAAATTTTAAAGTTACAAATATTGGAAGTGATTTGTTATGCTCTAAAATAGAAAACCAGAATTTTTTTTTAAAAAAAATTAACAATTTGGAAACAATTGACCAGCAAGCTGCTAGCCAACAGCCCCAAAACCTCTCACGTGAAACCCGCTGGAAATAACACCAGCCATCACGCATCACACGCATCACACATCTACGGGCCACGACACATGCCAACAGCCAAACCACCATCACTTCCGCCCGCCAGCCAGCAGTCAAGACGCCCGGCATGCCGAGCGGTACATCCCGAAAGCAGATGGCCGCAGCATAGCTGCCAACGCCCGCCAACAGCACAACCTCGCACATCGAACATGCTCGGCTCGTGTAGCTGCCTTGCCGTAGCCCCTGCCCCTAAACTCGTCGTCCCAAATCTTCCTTTCACCGTGGCTCCATCGGCGCAGGTTATTATTTAATTAGGTTTTAATAATCTAAAAATTATGGCAAAAATTTTGAGTCAATCAACAAATCTTAAGCAAATTATTAGGTTTGTTGAGTTTAGATTTGAATGCATAATCTTTATTAAACAATAAATCTAACAAGAATTCAAAATTAGGGCAAAAAAATCAAATATTATCCAAAAATTCAGAAAATTAATGATTAAATTCTGAAAAATTTAAAAATAATTTTTAGGGTGATCTTCTAAATTATCGTAACAAATAAAATCAATTATTTTAATTGTTGTCTTTAAATTTTATGAATAATCAAATTAAACATAAAATTTAACTAAAATTCACAAATAATATGATAAAAATCCGAAAATTATTTGCAGCTATCATATTATTATAGATCTATGTTGGTGATGAACATTAGATTTATTTAATAAATTTAAAATCATATCTTTAATTGTTAACAAATTATTTCAATGATTAATCAAATTAAACATTAAATAATTTTGATCTAACAAATATATTTATAAAAATCCCAAAGTTTTGGAGTGAATTAATTTATTTCGTCCATAATATAAAAAATTCAGACCTTTATAAAATTATTTGAGCATAAATCACAAATAAATCAATTAATTACAATTTTCAATCAATTAATATCAAATATCAATTATCCAAATTCAAGCCATAAATAAATCCTCCCTTAATTGAATAAAAATAATAACTTTGCATACAATAACATGATCATATGAATATCATGAATTAGGAAAAATGATACCACTGTAGGAACATATAGATGCATACAGCGGAATTTCAGGAAACAATTTCCTAACATCTATCATAGGATCGCAAACATAATCAAACATATGAATCATTCAATAGGGATTAACTATCAAACCTTTGAAGCGTGATTTCCCTATTGTATGCAAACTTCGAAGATCTGAGATCCCCAAGTTTTGCTCCTCTAATCAGTCCACGATCAACAATTGAACACCAACGTCTGCTAGAACGGAAGAGAAGAAATTCTCTTACTTTTGATGGTATAGGTGCCGTTTTAGAGGTTATAGTTTAGGGTGTCACTTGCTCTCTCTCTTGTGAAAAAAACTGCTTAATGAAGTGATTCACTAAACCCTAATATTATATCCTATATATAATAGAAGAGTCATCGGCTAGTTAGGAGAACTAATTTTCCTCCTATTCCCTTTATGACCGGCCCAACCCTAATCCTAAATGGATTTGGATTGCTTTGTCCAACTTGTGCTACAATGTGTGACCTCATAGGATTAATATATTTTAGTTATAGTCCCAATCAATATTGTCCTATTAATCATATTTATTCTCTAGCAAGAAAATACGATTACTAAAATAATTAACTTTATTATCTTCATAATATAATTCCTATTTATATTTAGTAATTGTCGGGATGTCTAAGGACTTATTCCTTCATCAGTATGTTACTAGCTTTCTAAGCACGCGATGCGTGCGACGATAATTTTTCATTGTGATATTTCATAATGTCGAGTAGCTAGTTTTACATGCAGCGATAACTCGTTATAGTAGTTTAAGTTTTTTTTTTTTCAATAAAGGTTATGTTTTGTTCAACTTATTAGAAGTTATTTTCATCAAAAATAAGTTCGGATTAGTTCAGATAAGCAAAGATAAGTAGAATAGAGTGGAACCAAAGTAGTTACAGAAAGCATGCATTTCTAATTAATATTTTTAACATAGTACTAAACAATATCCATAAGAATATTGCATAATCACCTCTTTTGTCAAGTTTATCTAATTTGATTAGCAAATTAGTTCATAATTGCAAATATATTTTTGTCTTCATTTATCCGTGGAAATCAAATAAAAAAAAGAATATTTCTTTTCTATTTTTTGACTTTTTTAATCCCAAATTTGATTCAAATTTATGTTATCCATGATTGCAAAGATTACCTTCATATCTAGATTTGAGCATTTCTTTTGTCTTTTGATTTAGTTGTGAACTATTTTCAATTCTAACTCTTATTTATCTATCACAGATAGTATAGCTAAAACTTCAAATGTAGTACGTTGTCTTGATCTGACCTTATTATCCTCTATGTATTTTTCTTACACAAATTGAAATTATATAAACCCATTAAAATGTTCATTTCTTTACATGACTATAATGTTGTGGAAGTATATTGCTGATTTTTTTTTTTTTGACAATTTTTCCTTTTAATGGAAGATTTTGATATTCTTATTGAATTTGTTATCTTCGTTTTTTTGTAAACTTTTTTAGTCTTTCCTTTTTTTTTTAACCTAAAATTTTTAAGTTATTCTAATTTAAGTTTTTTAAAATGGTAAATATTTTGATTGATTGATTACCCAATATTTTTTTAAAATTTCAAACAAAATTGATGTAATTAAAAAAAAAAAGGGTATAATTGTAAGGTCACTAATGCTACATTTGGTAGTATTTACGAAACTAAGGTTAATGTGTCTTGGCAGTGGCGCATAATTAAAAACTAAGGTTAATGTGTCTTGGCAGTGGCGTAAACTGATGACGTTTAGAACTCCTTTTAAACAGGGTCTAAGCTGGTCTATCGGGAATAAGGTAGATGTATCTTTTTGGTATGATAATTGGGTGTTTAAATACCCTATTAGTAAACATTTCTCTCCTATTATTGGGTCAGAAGATCTAAGGGTTAGTTATTTCATCACTGAGGAGGCCTAGTGGAATAAGGACCTTCTTTCACAATTCGTTCCTTTGAACGTAGTGGAGGATATTTTGAAAATTTTTATCCCTTCAAATCAGGAGACATGGTTTTTTGGGGTCTTACTGCAGATGGGGAGTATTCGGTCAAATCGTGTGTTGCTCTTCTTCAAGGTTATGGCTTGGACCTTCCGAATCAGGTTAGTTATAATGGATTTGGTCCTTGTCTATTCCACCTAAGATTAAGTTTTTTCTATGGAAAATTTGTCAGAATGGTCTTCTTACTAAAAAGCGTCTAGAGATGAGTCATATTTTTCTTCTCTTGGAATGTGTTTTTTGTAATTTTCATTCTGAAGATGATCACCATTAATTTCTTGATTGCCCATTTATGAACACTAGTAGAATAATTGATTATTGCTGCGGTCATTAAGTGGTTTCTTCTTACTAAAAGCATCTAATGAGTTCAGCAATAGGATTTTTTATATTAAAAAATATAGATTTCTTCGGTTCTTCAGAATAGGTATTTTTTTATTAAAAAAAAAAAAATAAATACTTTTTTTTTCCAAAACAAAAAAAAAAAAAAATTGCACCTTTTTTAAAAAAATAATTTGAAATTTAAAAGTTCATACTATTTTGTGTTATAAACTTATAATGCAACTAAAACCAAAAGCAACTAAAACGAACTAGTACAACACTCATGCATTGAGTACAAAATCAAAAACAATGAAAATAAAAAAAAATACAATATTTGAAAGATGAAATAAAAAAATTAAATAACCTAATAAGGAAATGAAACTACAACTAAAGAACAAATTGAAACTAATTACATACAAAAATGAAAAAAAATAAATTTACAATTGATCCACATTCAAAACCAAATCAAAAAAATCGCCAAAAACCCGCGGGAAGAAAAAAAAAAAAAAAAAAAAACCTTAAACGAAATCGCGAAAATCGTCACACAAGTTGAAGGATCTTGATAAACTAATAACCATGGACCGAAAATCATAAAACAAAATTCGATATGAAAATCGAAAACAAAAATTTAGTCTGAAAATGAAAACTAGTAAAAAATAAGAACGAAATTCGAACTGTGGAAAACTCGTGTTTAGAGTGAATGGGAGAGAAGGAGTGAGTGTGAGAGAGAAGAACCCCACGGGGGGGCGGGGAGGGGACGGGGGGGGGGGAGAAAAAAGGGGGGGGGGAGGGCGGGGGGGCGGGAAAAGGAGAAAGAAGAAAAAAAAGAGGGGTTCATGTGATTTGAAGAGAGACGAGGGGGGTGAGGTAGGACGACGGTGAGGTAAAGCACGAGAGGCAAGAGGAGAGGGAAAAAAGGAGAGGTAGGAGGAAAAAAAAAAAAAAAAAAAAAAAAAAAAAAAAAAAAAAAGAGAGGGGAGGGGTGTGAGATCTGAGAGGATGAGAATAAGGCGAGGCGCCAGGGGGGCCGGCTTATGTTAGATTTAGGGTTTCTGTTATTGTTGTTTTATTTAAAAAGCAGAATAGATTAAAATATTAATATTTTATTTATTGCCGTTTTTTAAATAAAGCAAAATATTTTGGTCAAATTGGTAAACAATTTTGAAAATCTCCGTTGACATATTGTTTTTAAAAAAAATGTTGGTCAAAAAGTCAACTTTTTCAAAAATTTTTTTTGTTTTCATTAGAAACCAATGGTTATTTATATTTTACCTTTTCTTTTCGTGATATATTGTTGCGTATGGGTAAAACCGCAGCAATACCACCGCAGCAATAAGCATTTATTCTACTAGTGGAATGATGTTTTAGATATTGTGAAGGTCGATGGGAATTTCACCCCCCTTCCTATTAAGGTCCCAGATATGTCTTCATTGACTATGTCTGTCATCTTAAATCTAGGATGAGTACTAAAAGCCTTAGTTTCTATGCTATAGTTTGGTGATTTATTTAGTATGCTAGAAACATTATTACCTTTCGTAAGGAGAGTTTCTCTCCAGCTAAAGCAGGGGCCATGATAAGAGCTTATATGAACAACATTGACTGTTTCAATTCAAATTATGCTAGGATGGAGTCTAATATTCCCAGGGCTAAAGTGGCTAATACTGCAAGGACAAATGTGGTGTGGGTTCCTCCCCCGCCGAATTATGTTAAGTTAATTTTGATGGATCTAAACTGCAAAGTGGCAGTATAGCTTTTGGATTTGTTATTAGGGATTGTTTGGGAAATCTCCTGTTAAGTGGTGCAAATGCCATTGCTGATAATAATTCTATTTTGGTAGCTGAGGCCTGGGGTCTGAGAGAAGGTATTAGGGGGGCCCTCTCTTTAGGGGTTACTCATATTTTTGTTGAAGGTGACAATCTTTCAGTTATCCAAGCAGTTAAAAGAGTCTGGAAAATTCCTTGGTCTATTAATGCTCTTATTAATGATACAAAAGAGGACCTTAGAAAATTTACTTGTTATAATGTTCATCATGTGTTTAGAGAAGCAAACTATGCTGCAGATTGGATCGCTAATCCGGGCCACACTACTCCAAATCTTTGTTACTGGTTTGAGTCTCCTGATATTACGTTTTCCAAGATCATCCGTAAGGATGCTTTAGGGTGGCCTGTTAATTGGGTCCTTCCCTAGTTTCTTTCTTTCCTGCTAAAAAATAATAAGGGTATTATAGTCATTTAATAGGGGGACACCATGCCTTCCCCCTTCACTTATATAATAGAGATTATAACTAAAGGGATCTCCGTATGCTGAAGTATGGTGAATTATCACTGCGGTCTGCGGGGATCTCAAAAAATTATTACATAACATATCAACATAATGAGATGGCGTAGCCACAAATGTACTTTTTTAAAAGAGAAATTTCATTAATTAAAAGCCAAACGGCATCTAACATAGGTATTAAAGAAAAACAAGATACAATCAAACAAGGTCAAATCAAATTCATATTCGAAGAAACTACAATGAACCAGATCGAGCAATACAGCGCCACCCCCTAGTATTTGCTGAATCAAACAACTATTGATGAGAAAGTCTATCATTCTGACGTAGTTTGGGAAGAGCATTCTTAATCGAGCCATGTTGACCACATCCAATATTCCAATACCTTCATGTTGAGTCTCGAACTACAACCAATGAGAACAATTTCTCATACCTAAAAACCAAAAAACCATACTCACAACTCCCATAAGGGAGATGGAGATCTCCACAACATAGACTAAAATCCCCATAACAGGGTTTGAAAAAATCTCATAAAGAGAGACTAATTTATTCAACAAAACAAGAAATTGAACTAAAAACTGAAAATAGAAAGGGAAAAAGGGCTTACCATGGATGAAATCATCCATGACAGCCCCTAACTGATGAAGAAGCACTAGGGGAAAAAAAAGGAAGGGCTGCACTGGAAGGGCTACGTTTTTTGGAAAACGCAGCCCTTCGAGTATGAAGGGTTGCGGTTAACTACAAAAAGCAGCCCTTCGTATTGTATGAAGGGCTGCGGTTTTTAGGCTAACCGCAGCCCTATAACCCTTCACATCCCATCCCACATTTCAAGTTTTGCTCGCATGTACGCACAATAGCTAGACATTTTTTCCAAATTTCCCTCCTTAGACGCATTTCACGAGCGAAAAACCCCTCCCTCCCTCTCACTCACTCGCACATTAACCCTAAAGCCCCATCACCGGAGCCCTGACGCCGGAGCACCGACCCATCGCCGGAACCATCGCCTGAGCAACGACCCATCGCCGGACCACCAACATTGCTTCATTTTCTGCTCCATTCACCACCAACTCAGTGCGCACCACCACCACGCAGCTGAACCACCTTGCGCACCACCCACCACACACAACAACGACCTCCACCACCACCACTACCCTTCTCTTTTTTCTTCTCTTCACTTCTCTTCTCTTCTCTTCTCTTCTCCACCATTTGAGTGGGTTTAGGGTGTGGAGCTCCTCCACCACTACGCAGCACCACCATCGACAAGCGGCAGCAACGACTACCACCACCACTGCCCTACTCTTTCTTCATTGCTCTTGGGTTTAGCCAATTTTTTGCTTAGTTAAGTATGAATTAATCTTGTTTTTAAGTTAGTTTTGCTTTTCTTAATTGAATTAAATGATTAATGTGCAATGTGGGTTTTGTAAATTGTAGGAAGAAGAGGCTTAGGAAGGCAAATAAAGTTCGAACTATATCTTCTCTCTTTATTGCTTATCATTGGTGTTAAGAGGTAACTAGTTTAATTTCGTTGTCTTTTTTGTTTGATTTAATTTGTTGATGAGACAAAGTTGTCATGTGATTCAATTTGATTAAATTATGATAATTTATTGATATATATATGTATTACTTATAATGTATGTATATTTCTTGATATGAGATTGTATGAAAACGCAATGTAATTTAGCTATGAAATCTACAAGTTGTTTGAATCATCATCATATGCCTAGATACCCGTTCAAGACTTACTCATTAGGGGTAAGTCTTGAATAGTCCCCGTTTTGGGACTGTTCTTGGACGTTTGATCTCACTTAGGTGGTGAATGCGTGTCTTCTTTTCAATTCTGAGGAAAATATTGGCTTATCGTTTCTCTACATTGTTCTTTGGGTACATATGTAGATAAGCAATTGCTCCCTCCGTCCCAGAATACTCTTTACACTTTCCTTTTTTATCTGTCCCAGAATACTCTTTACACTTCTATTTTCGGATATCACCCACTATTATTTTAATCATTTTACCTTTTAACATAGGCCCACACTCTCTCTCCTCCAAATAAAATAATATCACTCCTACTACCTACCAACTCTAACCATTGGCCCCCACACTCTCTCCACCAAATAAAATAGTGCTACTTTACTACCTACTAATTCCTATCACATCTACTTTTTTAATAAAATAACAATTGATAACCAAACAGCAACTTATCATCTAAAACTACGTGCCCTGATAAGTGTCAAGAGTATTTTGGGACGGAGGGAGTATCTATATTGTGTACTTGGAGAACTGTAGGGAAATGCTGCCAGATGTTCCTTAGAATTGAAAAGTTGGCATATATTCACTAGTGAGATTAGACGTCCAAGGATGGGTTAGGTTGGAGTGATAAGGACCTTCGGCTGCATGCATACATTTGAAAATGTCACTATCTTATCTTGCTCTATAAGTGTGTGATTTGAATATGTGAGTGTATGTACTTAAATAATGATTGATGCATTATAATTATTGGTTGTGTTTAATTATTAGAGGTCTTCTTGAATGAGATGGATCGTACATTGATGTATGGTAGTCGTGAATCGATTGAGTTTGTGAATGGGGTCTCGGAATTCTGTACATCTGCATTACAATATCAAGCATCCTCTGGAGCAGTCGACTTTTATTGTCCTTGTGTCGATTGTAGAATTGTGAGCAAGGTTAGTAGTATACATTTGGTTAGGGAGCATGTCTTTCGTTGTGGGTTTAGGCCTATTTTTGCCTTTTCGCGTCCAATTAGTACTTATCGAGTCATTTAACCCCAAAAATTTTTTGAACATGATAATATGAGGTATAATGTAACTATTGTGTAGATGTTTAGGTTTGCATTTGTTGTTGGTTGAATTTCGGGAATGTAAATGTGATTTCAGGCCTATTTTTTCCTTTTCGCTTCCAATTCCTGTTTCTCGAGTCAATTAACTCCATTTTCTTTTTAAACATGATAATATGAGGTACAATATAACTAGTGTGTAGAGTTTTAGGCTTGCATTTATTTTTGATTGAATTTCGGGAAGGTATATGTCATTTTTAGAACTACTAACTACGGTAAATGATTGAATTCTTATATTATGTGTTTATTCCATGGTTGTTTTGCAAGGTTTATATGAATAACACACCAAGTTTGAGGGCCTTCACCATAGACGAATTACATGAAGTTCGGGATAAGTTGGCGTCCTACCATTGTGATGATTGCTTATGATATTTTTTGGTGGAATTTGTGATATAATTAATTAGCTAGATCTACTAGTTGGTATCAATTCTATGTACACTTTTTACATTATTAAATATATATATTTAAAGTTAATTATTACGTTGAAAAACTTGTCATATATTGCAATTCGATCGTTTTTTTGGTGCTTGAAGGGAGGTGTTGGGTGGGGGGTGGGGGGCCGCCACGGTGGGCGTTGGGTGGGCTAGGGTGGCTGGTGGGGTGCTTGGGGTGGGTTGGCGGTAGTGGGTGGAGGGGCTGGCAACAGGGGGTTGGGGATGGCATAGGGTGGGGCTGGGGTGGGGTGTAGGGGTGGGGATGGGGTGGGGTGCGGGGGAGTGAAGGGGGTGGGGGGGGGGTCGGGGGGCAAGGGCTGGGGGAGTGCGGGGGGTGGGTGGGGTGGGGGCGGGGCTAGGGGGAGTGCGGGGGGTGGGCGGGGGGGGTGGGCCTGGGGGCGGAGCGGGGGTGGGGGTATGGGGGTGGTGGGGAGAGCGGGGGGGTGGTATGGGAGTGGGGTGGGGGAGTGCTTGGGGGTGGGGCGTGCGGGCTGGCGGGGATGGCGGGGCTGGCAGGGGCTGGGGTGGGGGTGCTGGGCTAGCAGATTTATTTTTTTTATAAAAAAATACCGAATACGAAGGGTTGCGGTTTTAGGCCTAAACCGCAACCCTTCACTTATACAAGGGTTGCGTTTTTGGCCTAAAACCGCAGCCTGACGAAGGGTTGCGGTACAGGCTAAAAACGCAGCCCCTCCAGCTTGGAAGGGCTGCGTTTTTGGCCTGAACCACAACCCTTCATTATGAAGGGCTGCAGTTAAAAACCGCAACCTTTCTTTTCTAGTGAAGGGCTGCTACGGAAAGGGTTGCTGGCCAAAAACGCAACCCTTAAGGGTGTTTTGACCGCAGCCCTTCCTTATTTTTCCACTAGTGATGGGGTAGGGGAGGCTAGGGTTTGAGAGAGAAAAAGAAAGAGTGGTAAGATTTTAGCCACAAATGTACTAGGAAGTACTCAGTTGGATTGACTTAGCTTAAACATTTACTTATAATTTCTTTGTTGCGTTTATTTAGGCTATGTTTAGTTCACCTGAAATTTTCTGATCTGAACTTATCTGATCTGATCTGATCTGAACTTATCTTTTAAAAAATATATTATTACTAATATTATTATTACTTTGTATTTCATTACTAGTATTACTATTACTATTATTTTATTACTATGCACAACTTTCAAAAATAATAATAATAATATAATAATAATAATTTTATAATAATAATATAAATAATAATAACAATAATAACAATAATAACAATAATAACAATAATAATAATAATTATTATTATTATTATTATTATTATTATTATTATTATTATATCATGATTTTTTTTTTTTTTTTGAAAAAGAGCACATTAGTATATGAACATACAATTAAAAATTAAAGACTAAGGACTTTTGGGTCCAATGGTATGGCTTCTTACCTCCCACATGGGAGACCAAGGTTCAAATCTTGGTGGAAGCATATATTTCAATATTGTTGTGGGTGGGGGAGGGGGGTTGGGGCTTGTTGGGTCTTTAGGTGAGTGAACACATTTTAAAAATAAAATATAGATGTTATTTTTATATTGATGACATGTTTGGATTTAACTAAAAACATGTTCTTTGTTATATCAATAAATTGTTCTTTTTTATTATAAATAAGCCTATAAATATATATAATCATATGATCTTGAACAAAATGGTTAAATATTCTTCTTGTATCGTTGTCTTGCTCTATATAAACTTTGTTTTTAAAGATAAGTTGTAATCCTTTGTAGGGAAAATTTTGAACGTGATGACAACACCATTAGGTTATCCCATGCTATTCATGTTTTATATAAACTAGTAATATATAATTTATATTATTCTACCAAAATTGTTTTAAAAAATAAATATCATATACTATTGTCATGTTCGTTACATGTACAACATCAAAAACAACATCACATATCAAAATTATTAATTAGAATAAATATAAAAAATAACACTTACAAATGCCAAAAAAACATTCTTCTTCTTGAGCACAAATAGCTTCAAATAGTGATATCAATGACATTTATAATAATAGCAACGACATTAATAATAATTACCAATATTAATAAATAATAAGTACAACAATAATAATAATAATAATAATCTTTTTGAACAAATGTACTAGTAGTAAGTAATATTAATAGTAATAGTAATTGTATAAAGTAATAATAATAATAATAATAATAATAATAATAATAATAATAATTATTATTATTATTATTACAATAACAATAATAGCATTAGTAATACTAATAATCATGATGATAATAATAATAATAATAATAATAATAATAATAATAATAATAATAATAATAATAATAATAATAATAATAAGTTTTTAAATATAAGCATAATCTGAACTTATCTGATTTGATCTGAACTTATCTGATCTGATCTGATCTGATCTGAACTTATCTGATCTGATCTGAACTTATTTTTTCTGATCTGGTCTGATCTGATCTGAAATAAGCAAAAATAAGGTGAACTGAACATAGCCTTACTCGGCCATATTTCTTTGTTGCGTTTATTTACTCAGCCATGCTGACCATGTATGTTGTATTTGCTGAAACTGTCCGGTTGGGCAGAAATTCAGTAATATCTACTAGTAACGGGGATGTGGTGCTGTTGGTTGCTTGCATGTGTTTTGGCTTTGCTTTATTTCATGGTGCGACGAGGACCCGACAAATACATATATGCAAAAATGTTAATCTAAGTTTTTTAATTTTGTAACTTAATACTTATATTTTAATAAGTATTTTTTTTGGAACCGGTTGTAATTTTGAATAACTAGTTTCAACTTTCAAGTGACTTCTATAACTTAAGTAAGATCTTGAGTTGCAGGACTTAGTAGCACGCTATGACCCGGTGTTTCCCTAAATTCTTATCACGATAAGGTGATGGCTGCCATTGGGAGTAGCGGGCTATTACATAAAGTCTTACTTTCTAGTGAGAAATGAGAATATGATTCTATCGAGTGTTCCTTATCACTTAATCGCTTTAATCATTTAGTTTGGAAAGTTTGAGTTGTATATATTGAAACAAAGTTACAGAGAATATATATTAATAGCTTTGTATGCACGCGATGCGTGCGGCGATATTTTTGGACATAATTGTTACTCAGTGGTAAAATAAACGAAAAACAAAAGTTCGTATCTAAGTTCACCTCCATTTGGTGAATAAGATTGTTTATTTGAAATACTTGCAAATAGTATTTAAAAACACTTTAATAAAACAATTGGTACTGTTGCTTTCAAATAGTTTACACTAATAAAGGTTGGTACTGTTGCTTTCAGATAGTTTACACTAATAAACAATTTTATTGGCGTGCATAACGAGAGAGATATATAAAATAATAAAAGATTATATAACCAACTTATAGTAGTAAGATAAATCTAAATCAACCAACTATCATGTAGCATAACACTTTTAAGTCAATAAGCGTGCATAACAATTTTAAGTCAATAAGCGTGCATAACAATACAATTAGCAATTTTAAGTCAAAGCTCTCATTTTTGAACAAACCCATATCTCTCTATTACTGAGTAGCTACTTCTCTCTCTTCAATTTTAAGCTACTCACTACTCCCCCAATTCCCA
Source organism: Beta lomatogona (assembly GCA_947646795.1). NCBI lineage: Eukaryota > Viridiplantae > Streptophyta > Magnoliopsida > Caryophyllales > Amaranthaceae > Beta > Beta lomatogona. Next base: position 2,979,901 of record CANSNZ010001289.1, read on the forward strand.
AACTCGTATTTCCCCCAAATCAGACCACTACTCCCCCAATTCAATTGAACATCATCTTCATCAATTTCCCCCAAATCAAACCACACACTCGATTCTCTCTCTCTCTCTCTCTCTATTCAATTGAGATCGTCAATTATTAGATAAGGATTATCTCAAGCAAGTCGAGGTGTTGGCTTTGGCGGTCATGGCAATTGGCTTTCGCTCAACCCGTCATGGATCGCCTAGCTTGCTTGCGGTCATGGAGCAAGCTCTACAATTTATGTTGAAATTCGATTTCCCCCAAATTAAAATATATTTTGAAATTCGATTATGAGCACAATTTTTTGATTTTAATATATGGGTTTGAGTATTTTTTTTCTCAAATTCTTTTTAACATATTGGCACAAAACAATTTGAGTTCTCATATTATGTCTCAAATTTTTTTTAATATCTGGGCACGAATATTGAAGTTATTTTTTACAAAATTTGATTTTTTCCGACCATTAATGATGTAATTTGAATTTGATTTTCAACTATTTTCGAATTAAATTTTAAATAAACTGTAATTTAAGTTAAATTTTTTTTGGATTAAAAATCTAATACAGCACACATTCGTAAGAGTTACTTGTAATTTAAGTTTAATTTTACTCGAACATAGTACATATTCTTAAGATTTACTGAACATAGGATAATACACATAATCTTATTTTTAATAATGAACTGCGTACCTGATTAACAATAAAGAATTGGAAAATTTAATAGATCCGTATTTGAGAATATCGTGAAGCTCAAATCTATGAAGAGAACTGGTTTTTTTGTTTGTTTGGAGTTTGTGTTTGTAATTGAGTTTGTTTGGACACCATTCCACAACACAAACTCAATTACAAACACAAACTCCAAACAAAAAAAAAAATAAACCAGTTATCTTCATAGAATTGAGCTTCACGATATTCTCAAATAAGGATCTATCAAATTTTCCAATTCTTTACTGTTAATCAGGTATGCAGTTCATTATTAAAAATAAAATTATGTGTATTGTTTTATGTTTAGTAAATCTTAAGAGTATGTACTATGTTCGAGTAAAATTAAACTTAACTTACAGTAACTCTTACGAATATGTGTTGTATTAGATTTTTTTTCCAAAAAAAATTTAACTTAAATTGCAGTTTATTTAAAATTTAATTCGAAAATAGTTGAAAATCAAATTCAAATTACATCATAAATGGTCGGAATAAATTTTTTTTTGTAAAAAATTACTTCAATATTCGTGACCAGATATTAAAAAAAATTTGAGACATAATATGAGAACTCAAATTGTTTTGTGCCCATATGTTAAAAAGAATTTGAGAAAAAAATACTCTAACCCATATATTAAAATCAAAAATTGTGCTCATAATCGAATTTCAACATATATCTTAATTTGGGGGAAATCGAATTTCAACATAAACTATAGAGCTTGCGCCATGACGGCAAGCAAGCTCGGCGATCCATGACGGGTTGAGCGAAAGCCAATTGCCATGACCACCAAAGCCAACTCCTCGACTTGCTTGAGATAATCCTTATCTAATAATTGACGATCTCAATTGAACAGAGAGAGATAGATATATATATATATATATATATATATATATATATGTATATATATATATATATATATATATATATATATATATATATATATATATATATATATATATATAGAGAGAGAGAGAGAGAATCGAGTGTGTGGTTTTATTTGGGGGAAATTGATGAAGATGATGTTCAATTGAATTGGGGGAGTAGTGGTCTGATTTGGGGGAAATATGAGTTTGGGAATTGGGGGAGTAGTGAGTAGCTTAGAATTGAAGAGAGAGAAGTAGCTACTCAGTAATGGAGAGATATGGGTTTGTTAAAAAATGAGAGCTTTGACTTAAAATTGCTAATTGTACTGTTATGCACGCTTATTGACTTAAAATTGTTTTGCACGCTTATTGACTTAAAAGTGTTATGCTACATGATAGTTGGTTGATTTAGATTTATCTTACTACTATAAGTTGGTTATATAATCTTTTATTATTTTATATATCTCTCTCTTTATGCACGCCAATAAAATTGTTCATTAGTGTAAACTATCTGAAAGAAACAGTACCAACCTTTATTAGTATAAACTATTTGAAAGCAACAATACCAATTGTTTTATTAAATTGTTTTTAAATACTATTTGCAAGTATTTCAAATAAACGATCTTATTCACAAAATGGAGGTGAACTTAGATACGAACTTTTGTTTTTGGTTTATTTTACTACTGAGTAACAATTATGTCCAAAAATGTCGTCGCAAGCATCGCGTGCATAAAAAGCTAGTAGAGATATAATACAAGGTAACTAACATAAAAGGAAGCTAAAGATAATACAAGATATACAAGTGATAAAAGTAGAAGTTATCACAAGAATATAATCATATCCCTAAGATTAAGGAGAGATTGAAGGAGAGAATATGAAAGATATTTAAGTATCTTTATCACTAGTTTTGAAGCCCATGCATTGCACGGATTGTTATTTATTTTACTTTTTTGTAAATTTTTTGTTGACATTGTTGATTTTGTGTTGCTGTGAAATGAGATTTTTCAACACCATTGTATTTACATACTTCCTCCATTCTTTTGTTATTGCAACAATTACCACTTTGGGTAATTTCATCTATTGGAACCACTCCACTTTTGGTAAAAAAACACAACTACAGTTGACAATATTGCTTTTACTTTATGTTAATAAAACCATCATTAATTACTCAAATTGCCTCATAATGTTGCTTTTACTTTATTAAGGATTTATTTATCCCCTCCTCTAGTTAACTAAAGGGTACCTATGCTAAACTAACCATTTTTTTCATTTCCTTAAAAACCATGCCCAAACTATTGTTGCAGTAGAAAAAGAACGGAAAGTATTTGTCATTATACTCTAATTTCTAAGTTTGTTACCGCGATATATAAATTTTATATTTTTTAATATTCAATTGAATATTGTAGCTTAGTCTATTATTAAATGGTATCTCAATAATTGGTATGACTAACAATAGCTAACACATTTTTAACATGAAGAATACCCGAATGATACTTGAAAACAGTAGAGGGTAATGATTTACTAGATGTAGGACCGAAAGAATAATGAAAGACATGAGTGTTAGCCAAAACTTTTAATATAGTATAATTATTTACATTCAATCTACATAGTATAATAACTTAGGTTATTTATTTAAAATTAGATTGTAATCTTCATTTATCCAAAACACCTTATATGTATTTATATCTATGTTGAACGTTATTTTTTTTAAAAATAAAATAAAAGAATGACATGGCATGCTTAGATGACATGCTTAGATGTAGTTCTCTATAATATTCAAGGTTGTTTTTTTTTTCAAATCAAACTCAAAATTTTTCATCATCGAAAACTCTAATATATATGTGACTTTATCGTTGTAGATTTTAATTTTTTTTAGTTGTAACAACAAAGTTTTCTTAATAAATTTTGTTGCAATACTAAATTGTTTAGTTGAGTAAGGTCGAGGTTTCGAAAGATAATATGTTTAATACGTTTATTGTTGTTTATCTCTTTTTTATATATTTTTCGTAAAATTGTTGGTTTTGTGTTGCTTTAAAATTAGATTTAGCAAAACATTGTATTTAGCCAAAAGTGAAATTGTTGCAAGAGATGCGAACTATTCAAAGTTGTAATTGTTGCAATAAAAAAAAGAACGGAGGAAATATATTCAACGGAAACTACATAATTGGTAATTGTTGCAATAGAAAAAGAACGCAGGAAGTACATTCAACGGAAACTATAGACTTTGTAATAGTTGCAATAGAAAAAGAATGCAGAAGTATATTTGATGGAAACTATAAATTTTTAGTTGTGTGTAGACCTCGTTATTAGACAGGGTAGGCCAACGACTATAGATTTCTTTTTAAAAAAATTAAAAATTTAAAAAAATGACATGGCATGCTTAGATGGAGCTCTCTATAATATTCTAAGGTTGTTTTTTAAAATCAAACTCTAATTTTTTCATCATCCAAAATTCTAATATATATGTAACTTTATCGCTATAGATTTTAGTTTTTGTTGTAAGAATAAAGTTTCCGTAATAAATTTTGTTGTAATACTAATTTGTTTTGGTTTAGTTGAGTAATGCTGAGTTTTTGAAAGATAATATGTTTAATCTTGTAAAATGGACCTATGATAAAATGCTATAATCACATATAGTACATTATACTCATAGCTATTATTATATTTATCTAAAAAAACTAAATAATGCCTTGCCATTCATTATTTTCATGAGTTGTAAAACTCTATCGTAAATGGATCTTATTTTGAAGCATATTTCAAGAACTCTTCAATGGTAAAAAATTATAATGTTTTGAATTAGGTAGCAAAAGTTATATTCAATTTACATAATATAATATAATGTAGGTTGTTTATTCAAATCGAAACTCTAATTTCACCCTATCCAAAACTGATTTTATGTATTTAAATATATGTAGAACTCTATTGATTCTATTTTTTAAAATATTTAAAAAATTAATGACATGGCAATCCTACGTGGCCCTTTCTATTTCATAAGTTGTAGAACTATATTGTAAATGGATCTTATTTCGGAGTATATTACGAGCACTATCTAATGGTACAAAAATTATAATATTCCGAATTACGCAGCAAAAGTTATACACAATTTACCTAATATAATTATTTGGGTTGTTCATTTAAAACCAAACTCTAACTTTCGCTTATCTAAAACACCTTATATGTATTTAAATCTTTGTAGAACTGTATTTTTGTAAAAAATAAAAATATTAATTATGACATGGCAATCCTACGTGGCGCGCTCTATGACCTCGAAATCTTGAGGAGCTCCCTATGCTCCCGAAAAGTTCATCCTTTATGTATATACTAGTATTGGGACCCGGGCAAATGCCCGGACTTTTTCGTGAAGAAGAGGTAGAGTTTTTAAATATTTACACCCCTATTTTTGGCCGTTATTTTTGTCTGACATAAAACAACTAAAAGTTATAATACTATTTTGTTATTATCTTTAACGTTGGCTTCTAATTTATATGTCATGAAGAAACTCACTTTTTTGTGAAGAAGAGGTAGAGTTTTTAAATATTTACACCCCTATTTTTGGTCGTTATTTTTGTATGACATAGAACAACTAAAAAGTTAAAATATGATTTTGTCATTATTTTTGACGTTGGATTGTAATTTATATGTCATGAACAAACTCACTATATCATTCATAAACATACTATATCATGCATAAACTAAATCATTTCTGAACAATCCACTATATCATTTATACACTCACTATATCATGCACAAACTCACTATATGATTCAAACATTCACTCTATCATGGAGAAACTACATATTTTTATATGTTAAAGCACATGTCACGATATTAGAGGTGATCATGTGTCGGGCCGGGCTTTGGTAAAAAACGTGGCCCCTTTCAAGCCAAAGCCTCGGGCCGAAATTTTCGCGCCAAACCCGCTAATTCGGGCCGGGCCATGCGAGCTTTTCTGGCCATTTTCGGGCCGGGCCAAAAATTAGCCTAGATTTTCAGATTCTAGTCGCCTGTGGCCCGAAAGTTTTTCCCAAAAAATCGGGTAGGCCGGGCCGACAGCGGTCCAAAAAAACATGTCAAAAACCTGCCCATTTTTGGGCTGATCGAGCTCACCTCTACACAATATATTACACAACCTACATCTTCCTGCATGTTAAAACATTAAAAATAAAACCTCCACTATATTGCATATTATTTCACTATATGTTTTCCATTAATAAAATCCAGGATATTGTATAGAAGTTCACTAAATATGTATAAATCTCACTTCACTATGTGAATTTAATATGATATCCAACATTAGTGCACCAGGTCCATTTAAGTGTTTTAAACTTTTAATAATTGTAGATGCGAGATGCTTACACGCTTTCTATTTTATTTTGTTTGCTTTAATACAAAGGTTTGACCTCTAATTGAAGATAAGAACTTGGTAAATGGAAATAGAGGTACTTTTCTTTCTCTTTCTTAATTCTCTGTTTCTATTAACCTCAAAATTGGTCCTCAATCTCCGATTTGTACCTAAAATCATCGAAGAATGTTGATTTTATATTAACTCTCAATTACATAGTGCTCAACTTCCTTGTCAATCAACTTATTGATCTCCAAGTAGTGATTATTAGCGTTGTTGTATGAAACATTGGTGAGATATTTTCAATTTATATTGGTTTTGATTGCATTTCCGTTTTATTTTTTGCTAGTGTTCTACTGATTGAATTTGTGTGTAAACTATTAGGTATATAATAATGCTACATTCATAAAAGCACCTGTCATATAAATATGAAATAATTTGTTAAATTATGAAGGATTGGTAATATTACTAAGGTATGTTGCTACGGTGACCTTCAAGCCTCAATAGACCAACATGATTAACAATATCAACCCTCTTTCTAATATGTTGACCATCTTCCATCTTATCCAACATTCATGTTTAGAGGAGACGAAGGATGCAGCATTTGTTTCTGATCAAAGGAAAAGTAAATATGAGTATATTTATTAGAAGTCGTATCTTGAGGAAGAACTCCATGTGCAAAGCTGACCGCTAAAAATGTATAATATGTAGTTCACGTAATATTGCAGTAGGTTACTTTAATACTTTAACCCTAATTCTAATTGAATAGCTAATTCCAATTGCAGTAGGTTACTTTAATACGTTAGTATAGTCAATATTTCCTTTTATATGTTACTTTAATATAAAGTTTTAAATATAGTATAAATGGATCTTATTTTAAATTAATTTTTAAACACTTTACAATGGTACAAAAATTATAATTTTACGAACTATATATTAAAAGTTATAATCAATTTACTATATTTAAGTTTTTCATTGTGAACCCAACTCTATTTATTCTTATTCTAAATTCTATTTGTATTTTAATCAATTTGGAACTCTATTTATACTAAAAAAAAATGATATGACACTTAATGAGCGTGACAAATGGCGTCCAATGAGGATGCCAAATGTCACGACCTCGTGAGTTGGCTTTTGTACTCTGCTTTATATATAGTTATATGATATATATTGATTGTTTATTCTTTATTTCCGGTAGAAGTGGCCATTGGACGAGCCTAACCGGACCCAGCCCTGAACTGACCCGTATAAAGATCGGTCGACCCAGACTGTCTGATGACCGGGCCTGAACCGACTCGAAACCGACAACCAAACAGGTTCTCTTGGGCCAAATTGATGAGTCAGGAAACTGGCCTGGCCCTAGCCCTGAACCGGACCGTAAAACGTACTCATCCCTGAATTGGCCCGTCAAATCAGTCGAGAAAATGCATAAAAATACTTCATCCTCGGCCCAGTTATCAAAAACACTAGTGTATATGGATGATATCGAAAATTATTTATTGCAAATACTGGTGCATATACAATTAATATTTTAAAATCAAAATGCATTTTCATTTACGCAAAAAAGAAAACACCGAACTAGTGGGCCAAACCTGAACCGGCCCATCCCAGCCCGAACCCTGAACTGGGGCTGAACCGATTCAGGTTTGAGAAAACCCTACCAGAACTTGAACCGGGCCGGTCCAGTTCAGGTTCACGCGCGATCTGAATCGGCCTAAAACTGCCCCAGCCCGGCCCGTGACCATGTCTAATTTCTGGTAGTTACTTTGCTTAGTTATTGACAACGTCATAATCTCATATAATCACTCGAGTGGAACGTGTTTTCTGCTTTCTGTTTCTTTAAGTACTTTCCTCGTGGAATTGACCGTTAATTACTTGGTGGAAAAACAACCCACTAAAATAAGTAATTAATTAAATAATATTATGTTGTTAAGTTGAATTAAACTTTTTTTAATATGTATCTCAAATGACTCACTAGATGGATCTAATTTTTTTCCCTTATTTTATAATTAATAAAACCACACTCACTCCCCCCTCAACCCCAAAAAGAGCATCAACATCTATACTAATATATTAAAAAGCGTTCTTAAGCAAGTCCACGCGCCTTGTGGCACTCTCCCTTTACATTAAAAAAAATAGAAACATGCTCCGTATATGATTTGATCACTTGACCTCAAGTTAATATACTAAAGTTTTAACCAATAAGGTATGCAATATTAGATAATATTTTTTAACATGAACATGTTATAATCCCGGGACATCGCTCGAGACTTAAAACTTGTTGAGCTATAAAAAGGGCGGCTAAAGCTGTGATTACCTGAGTGGACTGCTAAAAGGCTTCGTCAATCATAAGTGATATAGGTAAGTGCTACTATGCTAATGCTCAAAACTAATCAATCTATCATTCATTAATTTCCAACCACGTACATAACTTTCAAGATTTGTGCCTAAAAGTGAAGATTTGGCCTTATCACTTGCCGAAACTAATCCTAAACACGAGTTTTGATATACAGTTGGACTTACTGGCATATGATAGTGATGTGGTAACTGGTAAGAACTAAGAACTAAGAAGAGCTCAACGATTATTCTCATCGTTCAACAAAATTATTAGTGCGAAAACAGTGTTCAGGCCATTGGGACTCGAACCCACAATTAACCCAATGTTACCGTACCTGACGGTTAATTACTGAAGTTAGCCATATCTGGCCGACTGACCCTCTATCGTTGCAATTTTTTTTCTTTTCCTTTTAATATCATTTGTTGTACTTGGAAATTCCCATAATTCTCTCCATGCGTAATCCGTATTTGTTCCGAAACACTTTATAAATACTTCTACTTTTTATTAGAAACTAGTTTCTAGTCCCGTATGATTCCCCGAGTTATTGAAATTTTCATGTTAAAAGAATATCATCTAATATTTCATAGTTTATTTGTTAGAACTCTATTAATTTGAGGTTACATGGTAGAATCTTATACGGAGCATGTTTCCAATTTTTTTAATGTATGATGATGACATGGAATAAAACAATTAAAATGAGAGTGTCACGTGATGCGTAGACTTGCTTAAAAAGTTTTAAAGAACAAATCTTTCGAAAAAATGGTCAGACCAAATAGTTACGCTTAACACCTCTTAGAAAAAGTTAAACGTGACAGAAGCGCTCATTGCATTTATCAGTTACGCACTTTAACTAATTAGTTAAAGGAAAAATCATAACTATTATCTAGAATAGCTACCCATTAACCCTAAAACTATAATTATTAACACAAAACCATAACTATATATCAACCTAAAAATTTTAACTATTCATCTGAATACCATAATCATTAGCCAAAACTATTAACCAAAACATAATGGTTAGCCTAATATTTTGAACTATTTAACCAAAACCATAGTTATTAACCCGAAAACCATAGCTAATAACCAAAAGGTGTAGGAGTCTTTTTATTGACTACACGGGATGAGCGCAAAATTTGACTATACCTCATTGTAAAGATTTTTAGATTTAAATTTCGTTTTGGAAAAAGAAGTCGCCAACAAGTCTTTAAAGGAAGACTCATAAACCTGATTGGATATTTGGGAAACCATAGGAACAACTTAGGGACTTATCCAATGTAAATTTCTCCCTCATGACTTCATAATTGGTCAGTGAACCAAACATTGAGTTCGGGGTGAGGGTATGAAAATGATCATGAATCACATTCGCACATTATTGGCCTCTACTTAATATGATTCATGTTCTAGTGTTATGCAAATAAACAACCACGCAATTGATTTCAATACCCTAAAAAGATTGATCTAGATCGGTACATTAAACACATAAAAGACTAATTTTTAGTGATATGTTTATTTATGCAATCAAATTATTGGGATCCTAAATCAATTGTCCAAATTATCTGATTAAGCATTAGAACATTTATTTAGGTTTTGTAATTAGCAATAATAAGCATGTGCGGTGATGAAAGCAATAAACATTTAAGGACGAGTATGAATATGTTAAGAAATGTATAAGGAAATATAAAAAAAAGGAAAGATCAGAGAAGAATACACAAGAAAGGTAAATTATTTGATGATCTACATCATGAAAAGTATATTGTTAGTATAATAAGTAATAAATAGGAATTTACCCTTAGGAAGTATACCTTTGTTGCCTAGGTCTTGAATAACGGTCCGCATGAGTAGCAATCTTGAAGCTTGAATGGAATTGAAGTTTTTGAATATTATTTGAAGGAGTATTGTAAAGTGATTTTTGTAATGTGAAGGGGTGTGGAGATCTGTCTCGAACCGAATGGAACGAGGTCTACTTATAGGAAAATTATGGAAAACAAGATAAAATATGCGTTGCGTGGTGCGCACAAGTGATTTTGGGCACGCATCACAATGCGCCGCCGCACGCACCGGCTGTTGCATCTCTGAGTTTTGCTGAGTGTCTCGATGTTTTACGTGCACATCTTGGTGCAGGGAACGCATTAGGCTGAGCGTCGTGCAACTGCAAATCTGACCGTGTTTTATTTGTTATCTGAAATTAAAAGATTCTTTCTAACTTTTGATTACATAATATCATATGAATTCGGAAATCTCTTATATATCATTTTAAGGACAAAAGGCTAAATTTCATAATATCTTTATTTTTTAAAAATTTCAAATACAATAATTTATCAATAATAACTAATTTGGCTTTTTTGGAAATGGGCTTTAAAATATAATACAATTAACATTCATGAATAATTAATTGGGCTTTTAAAACTGCTCTTGGAGTAAATAAATAGACTTGTCATTCTTAAAACAATTTTGAGCTTAACTCTTCAGATTGCTCTAATTTGGACCGGACCGATTAGGACGACGGTATGTTTCATCATTGGTAGAGGTGGCAATGATGCGAGTCGAGTTCGAGTTTGAGCTAACTCGACTCGACTCGTTAGCATTTCGAGTCGAGTTTGAGTTGAGTCGAGCTCACTCGAGTCGAGTTTTGACCGAGTTTTGACCGAGTTTTGACCGAGCTTTGACCGAGTCGAGCATTGATCGAGTCGAGCTTTGACCGAGTAGATATCGAGTAGCTTGCAAGTGTCTCATGTTAAAAGCAACAATAAGGTGAAAAATGTTGAATTTAGGTATTTTGCTATTGATAATTGGGTATTCGAGCTTCTCACGAGTTTTCGAGTCGAGTATCGAGTTGCTCAACTCGACTCACCAGCATCTCGAGTCGAGCTCGAGTTCGATTCGAGCTCACTCGAGTCGAGCTTTGACCGAGTTTTGACCGAGTCGATCTCGAGTAGCTCGCGATTTGTCTCGACTCATTGCCACCCCTAATCATTGGCGTACTAAAATAGGGAGACACAATTATGCATCTTAAAAAGCCACAAATATTGAACAAAAAAAGGTAACTATTAATCTAAATTCATAATCCAAATACCATAAATATTAGCTTGAAAACAATAACTAATTAATAATTTGAAAGTTATAATTATCAATCCAGTACCATAACTATTAACTAAAAATAACAACTATTAATCCAAAACTATTATTGCTTCTCTAGATTTTAAGCATAATCTTCAGTTAACTTTTGATTGATTCGCCACTATCGACAGACTTTTTGACAATGCAATTCGACCACCAAAGCTTATGGTTAATAATTATGGTTTTGGTTAATGTTTACGATTTTTGGATATAGTTATGGTTTTTAAGTTAATAATTATTGTTTTCGAGTTAATAGTTATGGTTTTGGATTAATAGTTATAATTTTGGTTAATGTTTTTGTTTTGGGTTATTAATAGATATGGTATTTTGGTTGATATTATGATTTTGGATTAAAATTCAACTCATAGTCTGACAAGAATTAAACTCAATTTGATTATAGGGTTTTGGAGGCTTCCTAAGCCATAAAACTTTTAAATAATAATATAACAATAAGATCATAAGAGTATCAAAGAGCACATATTTTTGGCCCTTATTATATACTTCACTTTTATCTTTTATGTGGTCAAAGTTACAAAACTTTAACTGTGTTTTGTAATTTATACGCATAACAAATAAAAACATACATGTGAGATGTTGTTATAATCAGTTCAATGTGTATTATTTTATGATAATATTTTTTTTTAATATATACTAATACATGATTGAAGATATTATGATCACAATTGTTTATTGGAGACTGTGTAAATGACAAGTGAATAGATCTTCAAAAATCGAAAGGTGTAAAAGATATAATTATTACAATAAGAATTATTTGTTCAAGATGACATGAACCATCGATCAGACATATGTGAAAATATCATAGGGGTCAAAACCAATAGAAATTCCATTTGGAAGTCGGAACTAGTAAACAAATGTTTAAATATAATATATTTGAATTTATGAGAAAAACAAAGATATTAAGATCTCAAAAGGAGAAAAAGGTTTTGGTTTCCTTACAAAACTCATTTTCAAAGTTCAAAACTTAAAATATAGATTTTAAAAGAATAAAAATCTAACAATTTTTTTATTAGAATAAAAGTGATATAACCTTTTGGGAATATTTTAATTATAAAATAGTGTATTTTCATTTTTTATCTAGAAATTAAATTTATTTTGATTAGTATAATCTAAAATCAAAATATATGAATATAGATTTTAATAAATTTTTCTTTTTGCTTTTTTGAACAATTTTTTTAGAATAATTCTTTTATATAGATATTTTTTTGACGGCTCATTGTAAAAAACTTCACTTTTGATGTCCCTTGTATAACTTTGTGCAATTAGCTAGGTGTGAATTCCGGATATCTTTATACAGACATCTTAAATCGTATTATTTTCCACATATCAGTGATACTATTTCGGTTTCTTAAAGATCTTTCTATTTACGGTAGCAACAAATGCCTAGGTGAGGAGGAGAGAGAGTGTGAAAGTGAGTCCTTTTTATTTATTTAAATACGAGAGGAAGAAAGCAATAGTAGATAATTAGGTAAAATAAATTTAGTTTAGTAATAACAAATTTGGTTCTACAATAATAAGTTTAGTTCAATGGAAATAAGTTGAGTTGAATAAAAAGAAAATAGAGTGGACATAACCTAACTATGAGAGATCGTTTTAGGAAAGGAGGGCATAGTAAGTAAAAGAAGACTTAACAATCCTTGAACACATACAATACCTTGTTGTGTGGGTGTGTGTTTTGTGCTTCAACAATTATAACATGAATGAATCAATCAATAGATTTTGAAATAATTATTATTTGTAAGTACAACGTAATTATAAGGCGAAAAATACTAATAAGATACACTTTGTTGTTATCCTAAGTCTCTAGCTATATCAGTTTAATATCGCAATATCTTCTCATTTCTTCTTTATTTTATAACTGTCATTGTAACTTTAACACCTTATAACCTTCAAAACTGTGTTTCCAACTTGCTACCGGCTACTACTAGCCACACCATTTCCCTCGATAACAAATGATCAGACCTGTATGGACTTAATTGATATAAGTTTAAACTTTTTTTAAGGTAAGTTGAAATCTCTTGTAAATGAGGGAAATTTGGAGCACTATCTTATAAGGGGTGCGTGAGACTCGATCCCAAGACCTCTAGGAACGGAGGTGAAATCAACACCACTAGGCTATCACCTACTACTCAAGAAATGTGAGCACTATATTATGGGACAGAGAGAGTAATTTATTTCCTTTAATTGTACCATTAAGGGGGCCTTAGGGGCAGTAATGAGAATCAACATTTATCTTGTACAATTCTCAAAGTTTCAAACTCGTGCTTCTCAAAAGTTATGATTCGCAGTATGCTTAGCATATATACCATGGAAAGATCAAAAGTTAAATTTTAGTGTGTTTAGTTCACCTGAAATTTTCTGATCTGAACTTATCTGATCTGATCTGATCTGATATAAACTTATTTTTTCTGATCTGATCTGATCTGAACTTATTTTTTCTGATCTGATCTGATCTGATCTGATCTGATCTGAACTTATCTTTTAAAAAACATATTATTATTTTGTATTTCATTACTAGTATTACTATTACTATCATTTTATTACTATGCACACTTTCAATAATAATAATAATAATAATAATAATAATAATAATAATAATAATAATAATAATAATAATAATAATAATAATAATTTTATAATAATAATAATAATGTAAATAATATTATAATAATAATAACAATAATAACAATAATAACAACAGCAACAACAACAACAACAACAACAACAATAATAATAATAATAATAATAATAATAATAATATATAATAATAATAATAATAAATAATAATAATAATAATAATAATAATAATAATAATTATTATTATTATTATTATTATTATTATTATTATTATTATTATTATTATTATTATTATTATTATTATTATTATTATAGCATAATTATTTTTTTTTTTTTTTGAAAAAGAGCACATTAGTATATGAACATACAACTAAAAATAAAAGACTAAGGACTCTTGGGTCCAATGGTATGACTTCTTACCCCCAACATGGGAGGCCAAGGTTCAAATCCTGGTGAAAGCATATATTTCAATATTGTTGTGGGTGGGGGAGGGGGTTGGGGCTTGTTGGGTCTTTAGGTGAGTGACCTTGTGCGAGGGCAGTCCAGAGAAAATTCATCTTACCACGGGATTCCCGAAATGGGCCCAAAAAAATTAAAAATAAAAGAACACTCATGTTCAATGTCCGTTAATAATAAGAATTTAGGTAGTAATGAAAAGAACATATAATGATATTAATAAAAGAACATATACTGAAAGAGCATACAAGATCTATTTAAAGAACACATTTTAAAAATAAAAGATAGATGTTATTTTTATATTGATGACATGTTTGGATTTAACTAACAACATGTTCTTTGTTATATCAATAAATTGTTCTTTTTTATTATAAATAAACCTATAAATATATATAATCATATGATCTTGAACAAAATGGTTAAATATTCTTCTTATATCGTTGTCTTGTTCTATATAAACTTTGTTTTTAAAGATAAGTCGAAATCCTTTGTAGAGAAAATTTTGAACGTGATGACAACACCATTAGGTTATCCCATGCTACTCATGTTTTATATAAACTAGTAATATATAATTTATATTATTCTACCAAAATTATTTTAAAAAATAAACATCATATACTATTGTCATGTTCGTTACATGTACAACATCAAAAAGAACATCACATATCAAAATTATTAATTAGAATAAATATAAAAAAGAACACTTACAAATGCCAAAAGAACATTCTTCTTCTTGAACACAAATAGCTTCAAATAGTGATATCAATGACATTTATAATAATAGCAACGACATTAATAATAATTACCAATATTAATAACTAATAAACAACGACAATAATAATAATCTTTTTGAACAAATGTACTATTAAATAGTAATATTAATAGTAATAGTAATTGCATAAAGTAATATTAATAATAATAATAATAATAATAATAATAATAATAACAACAACAACAATAATAATTATTACAATAACAATAATAGCATTAGTAATACTAATAATCATAATAATCATAATGATAATAATAATAATAAGTTATTTAATATAAGCATAATCTGAACTTATCTGATCTGATCTAATCTGAACTTATTTGATCTGATCTGATCTAATCTGATCTGAACTTATCTGATCTGATCTGATCTGAACTTATTTTTTCTGATCTGATCTGATCTGGTCTGATCTGATCTGATCTGATCTGAAATAAGCAAAAATAAGGTGAACTGAACATAGCCTAAGCAAAAGAGCCAAAGAGGGCAGCTTCAAATTCTGACTAGAAGGAAAAAGGTGTTGCGTGACGTATGTCTCTAATAATGATTGCTAAATTGAAAATTAAGTGTGTCTGGTACATACTCATCTTTCTTCCCATTAGGGACCCTATGATAAGATGACAGAACCTGCCAGACCGCAACATCTCACAAGTTAATCCGGCTTGAGTGGGGGAATGGTAAGAGAAAACCCTCTTCCAAAGTGTCCCTGGTGGGGATCGTAACCCAAACCTTGAGGTTGCAAGGTTCTTTCGTTACCACTAGGCCAAGTTTAGTTTGGTGTGTCTGGTAAATACTTGTGATTATGACTTTTATTATGCTCGTATGTGTAGTGAGCATGATAGTCTCAAAGCTATATTTTTGTTTGTTACCCATTTATAAAACTACAAATGAGCAACAATTGCATTATGGTGAAAGTTTCAAATGAGCAAATCAGCAAAAAAATAGCAATGGTTGTACCATGCACATGGTAGACCAGGTGTATGGTGAATGAGTGGACTTTCTAGGTTGCTGAATCAATACAGTATTTTGGCTTTATATTTGTAACGCACAACTTTGATCATTAATATATTCCTTTCGTCCTCAAATAATCTTACTGTTTGACTTTTATGATCATATTTATATATATTTAACCGTATATGTTATGACTCAACTTTATCAGCTTAATGTTAATGTATAGTTTCAATATTATCAAAATTCATCAAGTAGACTAAAATAGTCAAAGTAATACATGAAAAACCTATAAAAGTCATTTTATATTTAAACATTTGCTTTAATCTATATAAATATGATAGTGCAGACTATATTGTCAACTTTTCTCGTTGTACTGGAAATTTTAAAATATTGTCAACATTGAAAAGAAAGAGGAGGAGGATGCATATATATACCTATTTGTGTTAGATATACAGTAATAACAAACGAAAAAAAACTACATAAACTAGACTAGGACGAGAATTTCTCTGTCCTTAGGATAATATTAGCCCCACTATTATGATGATGGGATTAACTGCTAATTTACCCCCAGGATTCCCTAATTTAAGAATAGATTTACAGCAGATCATCCATCCTCCATAAACATGGTTGAGAGGTTTCTTTCTTGAGAGAATATGTTGTTTGAGAGAATGACAGAAGAAGGAAAAACTAACTAATTAATAATCTGCCAAAAGGAAATGTCATCCCATTAATCCGGAATTAAAGAATAATTTAAATAAATAAAAAATAATTTTGGCAGGAAATTAAATTAAATACTAATAAAACTTAAGCCCTTAATTAACCCACGCTAAGTGCTAGTCTTTAATTATTAATATAAGTAGTTAGGCCTTTGTCCAATTTAATATAACAAGCACAAGTGTTAATATAAAGACATCAACAACAACCTATTCCTTCCATGTGGGACAAAAATTCACACTCAAACTTTCCATCTCTCTAAATACATATTGAAGACTATATTCCAACAATTTGTAGTGAGCTCGAAAAAGAGCTAGAAATCTTCTCTACTTACAAAATAATGGTGAGGAGTCCATGCTGTGAGAGCATGGGATTAAAGAAAGGGCCATGGACACCAGAAGAAGATCAAACTCTTGTTTCCTATATTCAGCAATTTGGCCATTCAAATTGGCGCGCTCTTCCTAAGCAAGCTGGTAATAGTATCATGCACTTTTCTGCTTTATCTAATGAGCTTCATACATTACCTTAAAAAACAAAAAACTTCATACCATAATTCAATTTGAAAACTTGTAGATTATTATCTATATCTAGTTATGACAACCCAACTTTTTAATCTATAATTTCTTTTACGATGAATGAAGTTTACAAATTAATTAAGATATAACCTACTTTCTGAAAGTCTTGTTATGATTAGCCGCTACTGACTACTCCATCTATGAATAACTAGTCTGCTAATATATATTTTAAGTTATTCACCAAACAAACTAAAACATACATAAAAATGTTATGACATAAAATTTGGATGCACTTCTATTGGACCAGGTGGGTAAGATTTGATGAATTATGCCCCGCAATCGCCTAGTTAGAGGGGGAACGGGCATGACTTCGATTTGTTGTGGGCTATTAATCTTTTATGGATGAGTCATACCCACTATTGACATGAGAAAGTTGGCTAAACCTAAGACTCCATTCGGTGATTCGGACACAAAAATATTTAAACTAATTAATCTATAAGACTACTTTTACACTTTTTTCGTATATACATAGTTTGACTTTACATTTCCTAATGTAAAACCTGGACCATAAATATCTTTAATATAATTAATTAAGGAAAATTTGTCAGAAACTACCTTATAAAAACATGTGTTCGTTAAAAACTACTTTATAAAAAAATTTGTAAAAAACTAACGTTTAAAACAAAAGTGTTGTAACAAGCTACCTTTGACTGGATTTTGGCATTTGACAACCTTTTTCGACATTGACCTTTTCTTTCTGTGCCTCTTTTCTCTTTCATGTTCACCGAAATTTGCCAAACCACAATTTAATACTATTTTCGAAGGAGAATGGAATTTTGGGTGAAAATGGACGAAAAAAAACCACAAAAGAGAAAAGGTCAACACCGGAAAAGACAATCCACAACCAAAATCCGGTCAAATATAGCTTCAATACAACAATTTTATTTTAAAATATTGTTTTTCACAACTTTTTTTTTATAAGCTAGTAGTTTTTCACAAAAAAAATATTTTTATAAGAGAGTTTTTGACAAATTTTCTTATAACTAACTATAAGCAAAAATTGTTAATAGTTAATATTTTGAATATGTATATTAAGACCAATGTTGGATCAGGATTCTGCTTTGACTCTTAGAGGTAGATATATAATCAAGTAGGTAGGACTTGATCGTAAGATCCTATAAAATTGGGGTACAAGAGTGATTATTATGCTACAATATAATATGGAAAAGGATGAACGCTAAAAATTTAAACACACTAATAATGATTTTTCATTTGCAAATGATGATAGGAGTTCAATATTCTAATATTTCATTATCATATAACTGAAATCAAATAGGAGAATTTATAATATCTCATAAACGATTGGATCTTAGAATCGGATTAATTCCTACCATTTTAATCTTTGTATTTGAGTAGAATTGGAAGATCCAAACTTCAAAGTGTGCAGATTATAAAAAATCTATCTAATGTAGTACTCCCTCTGTACCTTATCGATGTTCTTAGTTTGACTTACACACTTGTCAATGCACATCTTTGACTATTAATATATGCAATTACGTATTAGTAAAACAAATCATAAAGTTTGATATTATTAATGTATTCTTGGAGACGAATAAAATCAGACGACCATGACTATGTTTTTCTTATATATTGGAAAAAATTTAGAAGATTCTATGTAATTCTAGATAGTGATAAGATTCCAAGTAGAAACATCGATAAGGAACATAGGGCATAGTTCATATCAACTTATATTATTGAACCTTTAGGTTATCGAGATTAGTGGGATTATATCAGGGTCGTCTAATAAGGCGTGCAAAGAGACCAACAACACATAACCCCGCTCTTTAGAGGGCCCAAAAGTCTCAAATTAATATATTTCAAATTCGAGCTTTATTTTGTCAAAAATAATTTAACAATGATATATTTTGTAGAATACATTATTTATAATTTAATAATTTATGCACAATTTATTTATATTTAGGACTCAAATTTATAATTAGCACAAAGTTTTATGACGACCGCGGATTATATACCGATCATCATGAGGTTGACATTACAAATGGTGATGTGTTTCTAGGTTTATTGAGACGTGGAAAAAGTTGCAGACTTCGATGGACAAACTAACTAGAGACCAGATATCAAGCGAGGAAAATTCAGCCTAGAAGAAGAAGAAACTATCATCAAGATGCATCAAATTGTTGGAAATAGGCAAACAACCCATTTGCCTTTTTGCTCAAAGTTTTACTCGTGTATATTGTATATGGATTACTAATAACATAAGTATCCCTTTATGCTTAATAGAATTGAATTTTTTTTTTCCATTTGGTTTCCAAATTGTAAGTGGTCTACTATTGCAACTAGATTACCTGGTCGTACAGATAATGAGATAAAAACTTTTGGAACATCAATCTGAAGAAGAAGGTTAAACAACTTCAACAGGCCTCTTCAAGTTCAAGTGAAAGTTTAATTCAATTATCAAATTTAGGTCTAGAATTAACTTATCCATCAATGATTTCCCAAGATTCAGTGGGAAAAATGTCTAATAACTTGGGTGTATCAATGGAGTCATGTCCAAATTCCCTAGAAAACCTAAGGTCTGATGCTTTTGATGATGTATTGTTGTTTTGGTATGATCTGTATCGAAAAGCTGAAGAGTCCACTGTACAAGGAGAAAAGTGAGGCAATCTTCATTTAAGAAAGTAGGAATCTTTACCAGATGTTTGCCAACATTGAAATTCACAAGATGCTCTTGAGGTATAATAAAAAGGGTTTTGCTATTCATGGCCCTAAGGGCTATGCATAAAAATTAACAAATGAGTATAATAAATGTGAGATACAAATTGAAAATTGGAAGACACATTTATTATATGAAAAAATTCCATTGGAAAGTGTAATACACATTTATCATATAAAAAGATTCCATTGAAAAGTGAAATATACATTTATTATATGAAAAGATTTTGACTTTTCAATGGAATATTTTCATATAATAAATGTATATTTCAATTTTCAATTTGTATCTCACATTTATTATACTCATTTCTTAATTTTAATGCATAGCCTTTAGGGCTATGAATAGCAAATCATAACAAAAGTCAATTTTCCATTTTGAATATGACATTTTTTTGTGTGCGATTAGTAGATTTCCTGCTAAAGACTTAAACTTCAAGTACCATTTTACTATAGATTATTGCTTCCCCCACTGAATTTGCCACTCTCCCGATTTTTTAGGGTTTTATTCATACTAGACTTGTAACCTGTTTCATATTGATTGTTAATGTGGGTTACGAGATTGTGTGAAACAACATTAGGAAAAATTAGATTTTGTATACTAGGCGGTGCATGTGTCCTTCCTCGGCAATGAATCACAACAATGCATTTGATATGGAATCAAAGTATAAACTATAAATCTCACCTAATTTAGCTTGCTTTCCTAGTTCGTTTTTTTATAGAGAGTGCCAACTCAGTTTTAGGGATGCTAATCAAGTTGAGCAGCTCGCGGACAACTCGAACTCATCGCGGTCAACGTTCGATCAAAACTCGACTCGAGTTGGACGATAGATTATTATTAAATGTTGCTTCTAGAAATTATCATTGGCCCTATAAATAAAACATATCGCGGTAGTGTATTTTATCCTCATGCTTAAATGTAGAGTATATTATTGTTGAGATCCCATGAACAATCCACATGTGAGTGTAAGTGTTGTCCCACATTAAACATGAGGAGAGGAATGAAAAATTTAATAGTCTTGAAGATAAGTTACTCCTCCGATCCTACATGCCAATTTGTAATAAGATGGAACCTCCTTTCAAACTTATTAAACAACATATATTCCTTTTTACTTGGATGTCACATACACCACTCATTAAAGATCATGGTGACTTATTAACTTTTGTGTGATTGTGTCCTCTTGACTAGATGACTAACCTGTGCTTTCTTTATCCAATTGCTCTGACACTTATTGTTATATCCACAATTTTCATGGGTTGTAAGTTGTTTTCTAATGTTGATTTCAGGATAGACATTTGCCCCCAAAAGGAAATGCATATGGTACCAACACATTTTATCCATACTCATGCATTTTTGAGTTCAAGCCTATTCCATTCAAACACGCTTAGTTATAGATTTGAGCGTATGAGAATACTTCCTCCGTTTCAAATTAAATGCAACAATTTCTAAAAACGGCAATTTTAAAATTAAATGCAACATTTTACTTCTTTCTATTCTTGGTAAAGATTTTGAGTGTGAAATTACAAATATACCCTTACTAAAACTAATTAAGCCTTATTAACTTAGTCACATGCCCTTACTTTTTCTGTGGTCCCACTTTCTCTCTCCTTATTAACTTAGTCACATGCGCTTTACTTTTTCTTAATCTCACCCTAAGAAATTTTGCCTAGGAGAATTTGCCATCCAAATTGTTGCATTTAATTTGGAACGGAGGAAGTATATTTCATCTTTGTTGTGTGAAAAAAGAGTTCCCAAACATATATGTCCACCTTGTTGGCATAGTTAGGGCCTGTTTTCCATAGCTTATTTTCGATTCGGTTCGATTCTACCGGTTCGATTCGGTTCGGCTCCTAATTTATTTCTCAGATAATAAAAAAATAATAATAATTATTATTATTATTATAATTACGATCATTGTTATAATATCAATGAAATCATTCTTTATTTTTATTAATTTTTTTAGTTCTTATTTATTTATTATTCAATAGTTTATTATAATTACTAGTTATATTTTATCATTATTATTAGATAATTTATTAATATTTAATAAAAATTTATTATTATTATTTAATAACTTATTATTATTTTATTTAATAACTTATTATTATTAATAACTTATTATTATGAATTTATTATTAATTAAATAATAATAATAATAATAATAATATTATTATTATTATTATTATTATTATTATTATTATTATTATTATTATTGTTATTGAATATTACTCCCTCCGTTTTCTTTTGTTGTTCCTGTATTCCCCATTGGGAAATTTCAATATGTTGTTCCTATTTTGAATCTTTCCATAAATAATATAATTTATGAATTAAATTTTTCATTAGTTTTAAGTTGCAATTAATGTACTCACACTATTGAGTAGTCATTTTTTACCTTTCTACCCTCAAACTTTTGTGTATAGAGTTACTCAAAGAGCAATGAATGTGTTCACACTAGTTTGTACTCCCTCCGTCCCATAATATAGTGCCTATTTCATTTTAGGTGGGTCAAACTTTAAAATCTTTGACCAAATATTCTCATTAATATATACAAGAAAACATACTAATGTGGGATCTTGTTAGAATCGCCTCAAAATGTAGTTTCATAATATCAACTTTTTATATTTTTTATCAATAAGGAATTGAAGATATAGAAGGTCAAAGATCCGTCTTGGAGACCGTGTAAAAAAGAAACAAGCACTATATTATGGGACGGAGGGAGTAGTTATTTTACTCTTTTACCAACTCCAAAGGGCTAGAATCTTTATTTTTAGATAATTAAACTTTATTTAAAATAGTGGAATCTTGCCCATTTTGTTGAGTTGCATTGGTTTCTTCCCCGATTCCAAATAGGAACAACAAAAGAGAACGGAGGGAATAACATATTATATTATTAAAAACTATTATTATCATCAAATATATTATATTATATTATATTATACTTCCTCCGTTCTGTTTTAAATGAAACGTTTGCTTTTTCATGCAACCCAACGCGCTTCTTTAATCGTTAATATCTTTAGTTGTGTACACGTAAAAAATATAAATAGTTATAATTTGATAGTATGCATCGAGACGAATCTAACAAGATCCCACTTGACTATGTTTTTCTTTATATAATGGCGATAAATTGGAGTCAAAATTGATCAATGAATAGTATCATTTCACCCAATGTTTCATTTAAAACAGAACGGAGGAAGTCTTATATTATATTATATTATATTATATTATATTATATTATATTATATTATATTATATTATATTATATTATATTATATTATATTATATTATATTATATTATATTATATTATATTATATTAATATTGTTATTACTATTATTTATTTATTAGTTTATATTTATTAATTAATGATAGCTAAATTATTATCATTACTATTAGTTATAATTTAATTCAGTTCAGTTCAATTCAGTTGTTTTATGCTGAAGAAAACAGACCCTTAGTACTATCACCAAACCTCTGAAGAAATCCTTTTTCTCTTCACTGGGTATTGAAACTCACATAAAGTAAGTTTTGCAAAGTTCATAAGATATATGTGGGTTTTTTATGGTTGATTTTGCTTGTTCCTCTCCATTTGCGCAACCTTAATCAGAAGTAAATCGAATGTTTAAACATATATAATTCAAAATTGCAAATTTTTGGACAACTTGTAGAGGACATATATACTCTCAATTCGGACAATATATAAAATCTGTCAACACGACAACACGTGCCGTGGTTTGTAATTATTAGGGAAGGATAGTAATAGAGTTTTACTAAATGCTGCCGTATATTTTCTTACTATCGTCCTATGTTTTATACATTTATACAATATCTCTTTCCTCCAATCCCCTTTCTTTACTCCATTCTTTCCACTCCCATCCACAACACTGTACCTCTGCCACCATAGCCGCCATCACACACTAGAGCCACCATAACACACATTTTTACAACACAAACCAAAAAGAAAGAAGAAAAGGAAAGGATAGAACATTAGATCAGATCAAACCAAAACACCCAACATGATAGACACCAGAACCGCCACATACCGGCTCGCGTACTCTTCTCCAACCACCGCCGCATCTTCTCTCTCCTCCATACACCAAAACAATAGGCGCCTGTTGTAGATGCCCCCACATAGGGTCATGCGTCCATGATAGGCTCCTACACCTATGGTGGGGCGTCTATAATAGGCGCCTTCCCATTGGTGCAAACGCCTATCATGGACGCCTGAGCCTATGGTGGGGCGTCTGTAATACGTACTCTTTTCTAGCCGCCACCACATCTTTTCTATCCTCCATACGCCAAAACGATAGGCGCCTGCTGTAGACGCTCCACCATAGGGTCAAGCGTCCATGATAGGCGCCTGCACCTATGGTGGGGAGTCTATGATATATAGGCGCCTCACCATTGATGCCAATGCCTATCATGGACGTCTGAGCTTATGGTAGGGCGTCTATACTAGGTGCCTAACCTATGATTCGGGCGACCATCACTAACGCTTGAGAGATTTCAAAAAAAAATACCTTTTTCTGACAAGTATTTGTTCTCAAGCGACCTACGAGGGAAGGTAGGTGATGATTTTCGATTATATGGTTTTGGTGACAATGATGTTGGTCTGGTGGTGGGGATGGTGCTAATTCCGGTGGATTGAGGAGGTCTTCTGGTTGGATGGTGAAAGGAAGGGATCGGAGGAAATAGGAAGGATGAAGGAGGTAAAGGGAGGAATGGGAGGGAATAGAAGGGAATGGAAAAATACATAAAGGGTGGCCTTTATGTATTTAGGGCGATAGTAAGAAATAACTAGGACAGGGTTTAGTAACTCGTGAATAATAAAACTACCTACTTTACACGTAAAAGGCAACTACTAAGACAATCATACGATTAGAGGCGAAATTATAGCTACACTTTAATGCGAGTTCTACCAAAGGAAATACCGACTTAGTTCCTAGCAAATGCAGCTCTAGAATCTTTTCCAATCAAACTCAAAGGTAATGTGTGAAAAATTTCAATCTATATCATGTCCAATCTAACCCAATTAAATATTGCACAGTCGAATATTTCAACAAAGGGATATGTGAAGATATATTTAGGAAAGTATTACTTATAAGAGTAGTTAAGGAAAACAAATACTTGTCAAAATATATCTCCATAGATTAACCTTTTCTACTTTACTCGACAAGAAATTGATCAAGTTCACAAAACTGGTTAGATGTAACTGGTTGAAGTTAAATGTCCTCAGATCCAACCTCTTTAAACCTTCTTAATTAATTAATGCGTCATGTCTAGACAATTCACACATATAAGTAAAAAACGGTTAGATAATGTAAAACTCCGTAATCTTGGAGTATTCCCATTGATCAATATATATAGTGTTTACAAATAATAATCCTAACCATGTTAGGAATCCAAACTATGTAGGGATTATACAATTATATCCTGAACTGATGAGAAAATATTATCCTAAATATATTCTCTATCACACCCCCCGCAGTTGGAGCGGGAGAAAGTCGGACGCTCAGACTGAATCTGAATCATGCATCGGACGATGGAGGATAATATTATAACTCAAGATCAGATGGGGAAGCAACAATAACCTAATAATGACGAGGGAAGCAACAACCATAATCTACGCAGAGGAGAGGAGAGCGCTGCTCGCCAAAGAAGAATGGCGCGCGCGAGTTGCGGATTTGGGCTAATATTGGAGCCTCTGATGTATAAGTATAAGCCTTGGGCTTATATTAGGTAGTATCATGTATAGTTTGGGCTTGAGCATTTGAGTAATAGGTTGTATATAACTTACTGTCAATAATCAATACAAACTAGAAAAACACTTTAAACCTAGATACCTATTTATGACATGGTATCAGAGCTTTCCTCCTGCAGTATAACTCTTCCCTAATCTGGTAAATTTTATTTTTCGCCGGAATCTCGCCCCACCAGCGTGGTTTGCGTTTTTCGATCATGGGCGATGAAGGTCGTATTGATATTACTTCTCCTTTCTACCTTGGGTCTGGAGATCAGCCTGGCAATCTTATCACTCACGTGATGTTCACCGGTGGTAATTACGTGGCCTGGTCTCGCGCTATTACTCTTTCTTTGAAAGCCCACCGAAAATTCGGTTTTGTTGATGGTACCATCAACGTTCCTACTGACAAGAAGAAGAGGCTTGACTGGGATACAGTCAATTCCATGGTAGTCTCATGGATATTGCGCAGTATGGATGCGAAAATCTCCAGTTCGATTCCCTTCCATGAAGCCCGCACACTTTGGACTTACCTTGACCGACGTTTCTCCGTCGCCAATGGCCCTCGCTTGAAGCAATTGCGCTCATCTATTACCCACTGCCAGCAATCAAAATCTATGACAATTGATGACTACATTAATCGGCTGATGGGCTTTTACGATGAACTCTCTCGTATCAAACCATTGCACGTCTGCACCTGCGGGAAGTGCACTTGTGATCTGCCCTCCAAGTTTGCGTCTGACAGGGAGGAGGAGAAATTGCACCAATTTCTAATTGGGATCGATGATGAACGATATGCCACTGTGCGCACAAATCTCCTGTCTCAAACTTCTCCCCTCTCCTTGGATCGTGCATATCTAGCCTGTGTACAAGAGGAGAGGTCGAGGGACATTGCACGCAACAAACCGGTGCTGTATGAAGTTCACGCCTTTTCCCTTACTGCTGACCGGAATCCGGCAAGGTCCGACCGTCCCGACAAATCTAAATTGACTTGTTCCTACTATAAACGCAGGGGCCATGATAAAGCTTCTTGCTTTAAACTTCACGGCCCGACGCCGTGGTATGAAGAGAAGTACGGGAAAGGTGCTGCTTCCACTGTTTCTTCTTCGGCCTCTATTGCCACCTCCTCCAACTCACCTACTCTTGCAGCCACCATGAGCCATGGGTCTGCTGCCCGTGCAAATTCCGTGACGGAAGGTGGAGTCGTGGTCTCAACGAGTGCTAGAGGCACTTCTCTTCCTGATCTTAATCCTGAACAAGTTCAAATTTTGTTGAACATGAATGCTGAAAAATCATCCAATGACCGGATGACAGGTGACTCTTTTTGTATGACATGGATTCTTGATACCGGAGGCTCTCATCACGTTACTGGTGATAAGTCGTGTTTGAATGATATTCGGACTATCATTGACTCCCCTGTTGGCTTACCTGATGGTCAATGTGTAATTGCTACCATGGCCGGTCGTGTTATACTATCTCATTGCCTGTCTTTACACCATGTTTTATATGTCCCATCTCTTACTTGCAATTTAATTTCGGTGTCCCAATTAATTGATGAATCCAATTGCATTGTTCGCTTTACTGATTCTTTGTGTGCAATACAGGACCTACCTTCGGGGAACCTGATTGGAGCCGGTGAGCGTCGGGATGGACTTTACTACTTCCGAGGCGTTCCTACTCTTCATGCAGTCACTGTTCCAGGCTTGTCTGAGTTTGAGCTGTGGCACAGTCGTTTGGGGCATCCTTCGGATTGTGTTGTCATGTTAGTTCCCGTTATTCGTACTAGTCGTTCTAAAAAGAAGTTGAATAAAGCATGTGTAGTTTGTCCTCAAGTAAAACAAACACGTGATAGTTTTCCCATTAGTGACACTAAGTCTACAAGAACTTTTGAGATGATTCATTGTGATTTATGGGGTCCGTATCGAACAACCTCTTCTTGTGATGCTATTTATTTTTTGACTTTAGTGGATGATTTTTCTCGTGCCGTTTGGGTTTATTTATTGTGTGATAAAACTGAAGTCTCCAAGGCATTCTCATCTTTTTTTGCTATGGTTGAGAGACAATTTGAGACTACCGTAAAAATTGTGCGCAGTGATAATGGCACTAAATTTAGGTGTATGTTGGATTATTTTAACTCTTGTGGTATGCTTTTTCAAACTTCTTGTGTGGGTACTCCCCAACAAAATGGTAAAGTGGAGCGTAAACACCAACATATCCTTAATGTGGCTCGTGCATTGATGTTTCAAGCTCATCTTTCTGTTCAGTTTTGGGGTGAATGCGTTTTAGCTGCTGTTCATTTGATAAACCGCACTCCATCTGGTTTATTAGATGGCAAAACTCCTTAGGAAGTCCTATGTGGAAAGGAACCTGCTTTTGATGCATTAAGGGTGTTTGGGTGTTTGTGTTTTGCTCATGATCAACGGGCCAAAGGAAATAAATTTGCTCCGCGTAGTCGGAAATGTATTTTTGTTGGGTATCCGCATGGTAAAAAGGGTTGGCGATTGTATGATCTTACTTCAGGTGATTTTTTCATTTCCCGTGATGTTCAGTTTCATGAGAATGAATTCCCTTTTGCTCCTGAACTTGTGTCCCCTTCTTTGTCTCCTGATGTGATCCCCCATGGTCCCGATTCGGCTTTTCTAGAGGATCTTGCTTCTGTTTTGGATGATGAGAAGGTCCCTCCTCCTATTCCAAACCATGTTTCCCCAATTACAGACATCGCACCCTAGATTACAGACACATTGCCCCAGGTTACAGCCGACGTTCCTGCCACTATTAATACCCCAGACATCGTACCTCCCACTACTCCTGATTCAGTGGTCGGTATTGGTGTCGCGACTGCTGATGGTGCTTCTCCTCGTGCTTCTACATGTTTGGGTCGTGGGTTACGTGACAGGAAGCCCTCTGTTCTTCTCCGTGACTATGTGACTAATAATGTTTGAAAGTTAAGTCCATCTTCGAGCTCTCCTATCTCCTCCAGTTCCTCAGGTACTCCTTATCCTTTGGCACACTTTGTGAATTATGATAACTTTTCTGTGCGACACCGTGTATTTCTTGCAGCTGTTACTTGTGGGATTGAGCCTAAACAATTTTCTGAGGCTATGAAGGATGCTGGTTGGCGTGATGCTATGCAGAAAGAGATTAGTGCTCTTGAAGACAATGGCACCTGGGTCATGGAGCCTCTCCCCGCCGGGAAAAAGGCTCTGGGCAGTAAATGGGTGTATAAGATCAAATATCACTCTGATGGGTCGGTTGAGAGACTCAAGGCTCGTTTGGTTATTTTTGGTAACCATCAGGTTGAGGGCATTGATTATACTGAGACTTTTGCTCCAGTTGCCAAGATGGTTACTGTGCGTGCCTTTCTTGCTATTGCTGCTGCTAAGAATTGGGAGCTTCATCAGATGGATGTTCACAATGCCTTTCTCCATGGTGACTTGGATGAATAAGTATATATGAGGCCACCTCCAGGCTTCACTCCTTCTAAGCCTGGTATGGTATGTCGCCTCAAAAAGTCTTTATATGGTCTTCGTCAAGCTCCGCGTTGTTGGTTTGCTAAGTTGGCTGCTTCTCTGTTGTCCTATGGCTTTTCTCAGTCATACTCTGATTATTCCTTGTTCACTTTCTATAAGGATCACGTTCAGCTCTCTATACTTGTTTATGTGGATGACTTGATTAATCTGGTAATGATTCTTCCGCTGTTCATGATTTTAAAGCTTATTTGGGCCCATGTTTTCATATGAAGGACTTAGGTCCTTTGAAATACTTTCTCGGTATAGAAGTTGCTCGTAGTCCTGATGGTCTCTTCTTGTGCCAACGAAAATATGCCCTTGATATCATTGCTGAAGCTGGCTTACTTGGTGCTAAGCCTGCGACTTTTCCTCTCGAGCAAAATCACACTCTTGCTCTAGCATCGGGTGCCCTCCTTTCTGATCCCGAGTCCTATCGACGCCTGGTTGGTCGTCTTATTTACTTGTCCTTCACTCGGCCTGATTTGGCTTACTCTGCTCATATCTTGGCTCAGTTTATGCAACAGCCTCGGCAAGAGCATTGGGATGCCGCACTTCGGGTGGTTCGATACTTAAAGGGGGGTGCTGGTCAAGGTATTCTTCTCAGCTCTCACTGTGATATGACGTTATCAGGATGATGTGATTCTGATTGGGCCAGTTGTCCTTTGGCGCGCCGTTCTTTAACTGGTTGGCTCGTGTTTCTGGGTGGTTCTCCTATTTGCTGGAAAACCAAGAAACAACATACAGTTTCTCACTCTTCTGCGGAGGCTGAGTACTGTTCACTTGCGGATATTACTTCGGAGTTAAAATGGCTCAAGGCCCTTCTCCACAGTTTAGGAGTTCATCATCCTAAAGCTATGAGGCTCTTTTGTGATAACAAATCGGCCTTGCACATTGCTCAGAATCCTGTCTTTCATGAGCGCACGAAGCATATTGAGGTGGATTGTCACTATGTTCGGGATGCCATTAAGCAAGGTCTCATTGATCCTAGTCATGTTTCTACAACGGAACAATTGGCGGATATTTTCACAAAGGCACTTGGCAAGAGCCAATTCTTATATCTACTTAGCAATTTGGGCGTTTGTAATCTTCACGCTCCAACTTGAGGGGGGTATTGGAGCCTCTCATGTATAAGTATAAGCCTTGTGCTTATATTAGGTAGTATCATGTATAGTTTGGGCTTGAGCATGTGAGTAATAGGTTGTATATAACTTACTGTCATTAATCAATACAAACTAGAAAAACACTTTAAACCTAAATACCTATTTATGACAGCTAAGTTGCGGAGCCGAATATATAGCTATCGTCGAGGAGGCATTGATGCTGTATAAGAAATAAAAATAGAAACTACCACTAAATATGCTTCTAATAGGAAACAATGAAAACACTAAAGTCCCAGTTGAACAGTAGAACGTAAAAAAAATGAGATATGAAATTCTGAAAAAACAAAATCTAATTTCTTTACTATGAGTCCCACTTGGACTTAATTTGTGTTTGAGTTGGTGACAAAATCTAAATCATAAAAACAAGACAAACAAATATTTAAATAGTCCCTTTAGAAACAAAAAAGAATATACTCTCAAGATGCCAAGAAAGAAACATATGTATGGTACCCCACAAAATGTGCACAAACAACGAGATAACTAACAACCTTCACATCTTTTTCTTTACTATGATTCTCCTACGCGGCGATCATGCTTACTAGAATTGCATGCAAAACTTGACAAAATTCAGACAACTGCAACCTACCACACAGATGTTCTCTTCTCTTCCATGCACCTTTTATCAAATTCCCTATAAATCAAAATGGAAGCTATTCATGATCACATAATTTGCTCTAACCCCCACTAACTCAAAAGAAAATATGGCTAAGTATAGAAATTGCTCCCTTCTTTTGCTCAGTTTTGGGCTATGCTTTTTAGCAATAAGCCAGAGATCAGAGGGATTCAGGTTAAGACCGAGGTCGGAGCGGTCGATACAGACGGTGGAGGGGAGAGAAAGGTGCGAGATACGTAGCCTGAACGCGCGCGAACCGAACCACCGGGTTCAGCACGAGGCTGGTGTGACTGAGATGTGGGAGCAGGATAACGAGCAGATGCAGTGTGCAAATGTTGCTGCTGCTCGTCATATAATTGAGCCTAATGGCCTTTATTTGCCTAACTTCCACAATGCACCCATGCTTGCTTACATTGTTCAAGGTGCATATGATATGACTAGTTTTCTTATACCCTCACCAATTATTATACTGTACTGTAGTTGTTTATATGAGCTTGTTCCCATTTCTTCTCATAGAGTCCTTTTTTTTTCTCTAGTTTGCAATACACATTTCAAATTTTAAACCATTAATTATTTTTAAAGGAAAATGATACATGCAGATGCATCTTGTTTATAAGAAGTTAAAA
Organism: Beta lomatogona; assembly: GCA_947646795.1. NCBI lineage: Eukaryota > Viridiplantae > Streptophyta > Magnoliopsida > Caryophyllales > Amaranthaceae > Beta > Beta lomatogona. The sequence goes on from CANSNZ010001289.1 coordinate 3,011,653, forward strand.
ACTGAAATATTAAGCAATAACTAAGCATTAATAACACGTGATTTTGTCATGAGATACCATTTTAGAAAATATATTTCTTCTTGTTATCTCGGACTTCATATATTAAAACCATATGTATCATGAAGCGATTGACACATTTATGAAAAGTTGGTGGTCATTTTGTTCAATGGAGAAAGTATAACTTCCTATGAAGTTTCATTCCAATGAATTGTTATTTCATGAGAGCTATATAATAATTTTAGGAAATGTATAATACTTATTGTTAACTCAATTGCATATATCAAAACCACATACTTCATGAAGTAATTGAAAAAATTATGAAAAGTTGGTGGTCGATTTGTTCAATGGAGAAAGTATAAAGTTTCATTCCAAATTTCCAATGAATTGTTATTTCATGAGAAGGATATACAAAATTTTGGTTAAGAATGAGAAGTTCCGTACTTTCTATGGGATTTCTACCTACCTAGGGGAGCTAGGTAAATTAACTACTTCATTTTATAGAAAGCCCACTCCAGTGTTTATATCAACCAAACAACTCCACCGTGTTTCACTTCGAACAAAGTTCTATTTCTAATGTTTTCTGATATCAACAAAACAATGCCCTTAAACAAGATTTTACAGAATATATTTATCCTTACATATACTCCCACTTTCGCAAATAAGTAAAGGTCAAAATTCTGGTTGTATCACTAAGACATCCCATTTTTTAAAAATCCAATAGGAGGAAAAAGGGGGTAAAAAATGGATCGGACATACTAGCTAGATACTTGATCACTTCAATTTCTGAACTCGAAAATGCATGTCGTGGTGTGCAGGGAAGGGAATACTAGGAACAATAATGCCAGGGTGCCCGGAAACGTACGAGTCTTTCCAACAAGAAGGAAGAAGAATATTAGGCAGAAGGGGAAGAACAAAAAGAGGGCAACCCATGGATGATCAACACCAGAAGCTCCATTTCTTCCGTCAAGGCGATATCTTGGCTTTGCCTTCCGGCGTTGCTCATTGGTGGTACAACGACGGAGATGCCAACATTGTCATGGTTGTCATGCATGACATTGGTAGCCATCTCAACCAGCTTGATCAACACCTCAGGGTACCTCCTCAATTTATACTAGTACACTAGTATCTTGTTTCTAACAACTAGGATAATATTATTGGCAAGAATATTTTTAAGTATAATTACTCATGTGGAGTACATAATTCCAGTTCCCAGCTAACCATGTTACACCAAATTTACATATAAATAATTTACAATTTACAGTTTGAATGTAAATTAATCCAATTGTAGTATTGTTGTTATAGAATTTGTTTAAAAAACAATATCATAATGCTTGTGTAATACTTGTGTACATACTATGCAGAAAAAATATTCGGGTTAAATTACTCTGATTCATTTGTGTGCTTTGTACGCAGAAATTCTACCTGGCAGGGAACCCAGGAGCACAAGCCCAACACACAATTTCAGTACGAGAACGGAGTTTAGCCCATAGTATAGGCAGTAACATATTCAAGGGATTTGATGTCGAGCTTTTGGCGGAGTCGTTTGGGGTAAGCTTAGACACGGCAAGGCAGCTGCAGTGCGAGAACGATCAAAGAGGCAGCATTGTTCGCGTCTATGAAGGGCTTGGAGTAGTAAGGCCACCCAGAACTATACGAGGAAGGTGGATTGTCAACAACTCTACAATGTCTACTGATGATAACGAGATGATGGAAAATGGACTAGAGGAGACTTTTTGCAGCATGAGGATCAGGGAAAACATAGAAGATCCTGAAAGAGCTGACGTTTATACTGCTGTAGGTGGGCGTATTAGTACAATTACAAGCTTTGATCTTCCAATTTTGCAGCATATTAAGCTTAGTGCCAAGAGAGGCTATCTTTACAGGGTAAGTGATCATTATTATGTGCACAAAAACTTATCAGGATAAGTATTATTATACGCACTAACCACCCATTGTAGAATAATGCTTATCAACCTATTTGTTTTCATTTGTACTGGCTTCAGTTGAGAGTTCTGATTTAGAAAAAAATTACCTGTCACTTTATATGAATTATATCATTCTTTGAGTTAGATAGATCATATAAAAGAAAACTTCAACAAAATTAAATTTGAACAAATCATGTGTTTCTTGTCACAGAATGCAATGATAGCTCCACAATGGAACATGAACTCCCATGAAATAATCTACTGTATTCGAGGGAGAGCCAGAGTCCAAGTAGTTGGCAGCAGTTCCCACAACAGCAGGCCATTGTTTGATGGTGAGTTCAAGGAAGGACAACTCCTTGTAATTCCTCAGAACTTCGCTTCCTTAGCAATGGCGGGTGAGGAGGGCTTCGAGTGGATCACCTTCATGACATCCGAGAATGCAGTCTCCAGCTCGCTCTCAGGCCGTGCTGCAGTGATGACGGCGCTACCAGAAGAGGTGATCATGAACATGTACATGATCTCAAGGCAGGATGCTAAGAGGTTAAAGTATAATAGGCGTGAGATGACAATTTTAAGCCCTAGGTCTACCACTAAGGGGATTAGGGCTGCTGCTTAGGTTGGAGTTGAACTGTTCTTGTTAGGATCAATGTTTTCCTCTAAGTTGTTCTAAGGTAGCTAGTGTAACTTGGCTCTTAGGTTTGTGCAATCTGAATAAAAAAGTTTGTGTAGCTTTAGATGCTTTAGCTATTGTGAAATAGCTAAGTCATGTACTAATCAAGTTTTGGCACTGGAAATAAATAATGTTGTGAAAGTAATGAGGCGACTCACCCAATATGGGAGTCCTGGCACTATGTTTATATATTTCGGATTACAACCTATATTGCACAATTGCCCTTGGGCTTACTCTATTACACCCCCTTAATCTGTGCGGGGGAAATCACATGCAGATTGGATTTCAAAAACTCAAAACGTTGGCCAGACAATGGCTTAGTAAAAATATCTGCAATTTGAAGCTGAGTAGGAACATATCAAACAATAAGATCACCATGAGCAACACGTTCACGAACAAAGTGATAATCAACATCAATATGTTTACTACGATTATGTTGCACAAGATTCAAGTAAGATAGGTAGCTGACACATTGTCACAAAGAAGTTTGACGGGACGACGAACCATCAAACCAAGCACGGCCAATAAATAACGAAGATGCAGTGTGTCACTAAGATTTATGTTTCATAGGATAAATCCATGTGTAACGAGAAAAATCATCAATAAAACTCACAAAATAACGAAACCCAAGATTAGATTTAAAAGGCGACTGCCAAACATCCGAATGAACAATTTGTAATGGTTTATCAAAAGAGTGAATTACATCAGTAAAACGTAATCGTTTGGATTTTCCTAATTTGCAACCAACACAATCATGGACAAAACTGGTGGCCGAAACAATGGCCTTATTCATTCTAAGAGTCTCTAAGACACGGTCGCCGCAATGACCTAGAAGCTGACGCCATACTTAACCATTAGTAGTACGAAGAGCAAGGAATGACGCGGAGGAAGTGGTAGTGGCTAGAGGATAGACATGACCATTACTGGAAGCCCGAAGAAGCACCTCCCCCAAAGTTGGATCCTTGACAGATAAGATTTTTTGTCAAAATTAACAGTGCAATTGTTATCCTCACATAATTTTTGGACCGACATTAGATTATACTTCAAATTAGGAACATGAAGGACATATTTTAAATTCAAAGGCCGACCCAAAGAGTTTAATGACGCATCACCAACATGAGCAATAGGAAGATTTGTACCATTAGCTACTTTAACATGAAGTGGTCCAGTATAAAAAGATTTAGAGGATGAAATACCTTCACTATTGGTCATTTGAGAATAAGCGCCCGAATCAGGGTACCATAAAGACTCATTAATCTATCCCGTAGGCATGACTACTAAGGCAGGTGCAGATTGAGATGCATAACGAGACGGGCAAGTTTGAGCCGAATGACCAGGATAATAGCAAATTTGACAAACAATAGGGGAAGTAGAACTAACCACCCCCTCAACTGATGGATTGCCCGCAGAGAAATCATGAGCAACACAAGTAGAAAGAGCAACAACATTATTAGATGACAAAACCAACTTACAAAATGCCATACCTGAACCTACTGGTTGTGTTTGGGCTAAGGGTTGGTTTTGCATGCTCCCGTTGTTGTTGCGATTGCCACTACGACCATTATTATTATGATTACGACCCCTGTATCTATTGTTGCTACCTCCACGACCATTGTTACGATTGCGGTTATTATTATGAGAATTGTTTTGAGTGTTCCGCTGTTGTTGTTGGCCGAAGGAAGAAGCCGAATAGGTACTAGTGCCCGAGGTGAGTGCACCGAAAGCTTGATGTTGTTGTTGGTGAGAAGATGGACTCAAAGTACAATTACGTTGTTCCTGAATCAACAACTGAGAACGAAGATCATCGAACGTCAATTCCCCCGGAAAATGGGTTAGAGTCGTGATAAGAGTGTCATAATCTCCACTACCCCCAAGACCAATAAGAGTATGTTCGATAAGATCATGTAAGGGAACAGGATAATTTATGGCAGCAAGAGAATCGACAATCATCTTAATCTCACACAAATACTGTACATGGTTTGATTTTCAGATTTTTGAATAGTAGACAACATGCGTTTAAGTTCCATGGATCGAGTAATACCAGCAGACATAAATCGGTTTTGCAAGCGATCCCAGATTGGCCCGGAAAATGTTAAATCATGCACTTCAATCAAGATATCACGAGAAAGGGTAGCAAACAACCAAGATCGAATCAACTGATCAATTCTCAACCAATTAAAATACTCAGGATTATGAACAGATTGTCCCTGCGAATCATAAATATACATGGAAGGCATTGAAATAGAGTGATCAATAATACTCAATAATCCATGTGAGACCAAAAAAGACTCAAATTAATTCCTCCACGGAAGATAATCCTCTACCACATTCAAAACAGTTGTCACAAAATTCTTTATATTAATGTTGGATGCAGTAGAAGTATGGGGCAATATGTTATTAGTGGAGGAATAAGAATTAAGAGCAGCCAAAGAGAAGTCTGAAGCAGGGGAACCATACGCTGGAACAGAACCTGGTTGCGTGACGAATGTAGGGCCATGAAACCAAGACGGCGCAACCGAGTGGTGGTTGGACTGCCCGACTACAGAGGAGGTCCCATGGAAGAGCTGTCGCGGCAGGGGCTGCATGGGGAGTCCATGAAAACAGCGACGACATGGACATAGGTGCAGAGGGGTGCACCGTAGATAAGTGGGAAACGCTGGTGGGATACGCGACTGAAGTAGCTACTGTGCTGGGCGGGACGCGGTGGACAGTGTGTGACTGAAAACCAGGCGGTGCTCCATGAGGTGGTTGCGAAATAGATGTTGCAGACAGAGCAGAAAGGACGCCGGTTGGGGTTGCGTGCAAGGTAGTAGTGGTGGTAGTGTGCAGGGCGGAAGACACAGTGGTGGAGTCACCGGCAATGAGTGACGAAGCAGACGGTGAACTCATGGCTGAGGAGTACAGTGGAAGAGAGAGAAAACAATTTAATTAACTAGGGTTTTTAACCTAGGCTTTTGATACCATGTGAAAGTAATGAGGCGACTCACCCAATATGGGAGTCCTGACACTATATTTATAGATTTCGGATTACAACCTATATTACACAATTGCGCTTGGGCTTACTCTATTAAATGGTAACGATCATGGTGATCTTAAAAACTTCTTAATTGCATAGCATGCTTATTAACAAACTATATGAAATATATTTTGCTACTTTAAAAGATTGAAAGATCAGCTAGTCTTTTGTTTGTTATGGTGGTGTTCCACATGTTCCGTGGCAAAAGTAATTTCTATTGCCCTGTTATAGAAACTGTAATTACACTTACCCAAAGATTCTTATATATATATATATCGGAGTCCGGAGAGATTGCTAGATGAGTATTTTATAATCCACCCTCTAATCAGATGGATATACATCTTCTGTAAATAAATAAGTAAAAATTTGACTTTAACGTTTGTCAATGCACAACGTTAATCATTAATATCTCTAATTATGTATTTGTAAAAATTATAGCAAGTTGATATTACGAAAATATTCATTGAAGCAAATCCAATAACATTTTATGTGATCATTTTGGTTTTTATACATTTGTTAACAAATATGGTCAAAGTGATGTGTGTGATTAGTGCAAAAGTCAAAGTATTGCACTAGAAATATTAGAAGTATATTTAAAGAAAATATAGCGTCACACATGAGAATGTTAAAAGATATTCGATTACCATATGGGTATTTAAGAACACTCGAGCAACGTATGGATATTTAACAAACCTCTGTTAACCATATGAATCTTTATTTTGGCCAACTTCAGTTTCGGGCATTTGTATCGTACAATTGCTTTTTTTTTTAAACAAAAAAATTTTCCTTTAATTCTTTTTTTATTTTCCCTTATATCTTTTTTTCCTTTCCTCACTCATTATCCCCCTTATTTCCTATTCCAATCCTTGAATAGTTTTCACGTGTAAACATTAAATGTTCACACTTTCTTAGTATTATTAGGGAGAGATAAGAGTTGTGAGTATGGTGACTTGATCTTGAGCATAGGAGTTGAGGTTTGACGGCTATCATCGAGGGAGTTTGTCTGTAGCCGTGGGCCGCGACAAGATCAGTGGCGTTAAATGGATTGCGTGCAGAGCTGCTGGGCGCGGCAGAATAGCCGCGGGTCGAGGCACGAGCAATAGCTTGGGTGTGGCGAGCCGCTGGGTGCAGCAGTTGTCGAGCCTAGCACACGCAGCAGTGTGGGGCTCATTAAAAGCCCTATTTTTGTGTTTCCTTGGCCTCCTTTACTCATGTATTGTAAACCTAATTACATATATTCTATGTGTGTGTTAATTAGGGTATCATCATCAAAACACAAGAGAGAGAAACAATAGAGAAGTTCTAAGATAGAGAGCTTTGAGAGATTCATTGAAGAGAGTATTCAAGTGATTCTCTTGCCTATTGTATTCGTTGTTCCGCTTGATCATAGTGAAAGAGTTTATCCCTGCCCTGAGGACGTGGCTATCAAATTGATAGTGAACCTTGTTAAATCTTGCGTGTTCTTTATTCGTTTTTTGCGTTTTATTGTTTGTTTATTCGCTTCCGTTGCAACAAGAGTAATGATGAGTTCAAAAAGTAATACTGCAAGTGCACGTTGTCTGTTGTTAGCAGAGACTTAGGAAATACGGGCCGATCCACAGGGAGAGCATTTCTATAGATTGATATTCAGTTAGTTAACTATTCCAGGAAAAAGATTATTGAATGAATGATAACTAATGCTAAAATAAACTAAATCCAATATGGATGTAAATCAAACGATTAAAGCCTAGGGCATTCATTCGGTCCACTATGCTTATACCAATCCAACAATTAATACAATGTAATTCAACAATACTTGGATTAAGGAATGAGTAATTAGAGTATTTTGCTAATCCTACAGTCCGATCTTAACACTCTTAAATCAACATATTTAGTATAGTTGCTAACATAATCAGGCCTACCAATCGTAATAAGCCTCTAATGAGTACGATCTTTCAATTCTAACTCTTATTAGCTAACTGATAACTCATGATATTGTGCAATTACATGAATTAAACAATAATAATAAAATCAATTGGAATTACTTTAGTCTTAACTCATATATTGAAGAACTTCAAATCATAATTAAAGATGTATTAACATGGCTTCCCTCACTTCCAAAGCATTAGACTACTCACTCATAAAGAACAAAATCATAATTTAAGTAAAGGAATTCATGGAAATAAACTAAGAGGGAAATAATACCAAGTAATCAAAGAACAATAGAAAGCGAAATCAATTATCTTAATAATCTTCAAAGCCAAAAGTGCATAAAAAGCTAGAGAGAATCAACTAAAGTGGTTAACCTATATAATAAACGATGAATAAAAGATTGTCTAATAGAAATTACCAAAAACCTACATATAGTGTTTGGAAAAACTACGAAAAAACAATGAAATTAGGCATCCAAACATTCTGTCCGGTCGACAGGGAGGTCCTCCCGGCCAGGCGGCGGGGATTTCTTTTACGCACTTAGATGAGCATTCGCCTGGTCGGAGGCGCAAGCATATTTCTTCAGACTAAATAGCGCCTTTTGCCCGATCACCAGGGAAATTGCGCCTAGCCAGGCAACCCTCGTCCGGTTGGGCTAGACCATCCATTCAACCGAGCAACTATTTTTCTCAAGTTTCTGACTTCAATTCTTCTTCCAAGTCGCTTATATTACTTCCCAGATCTGCTATGGGCCAAAGGCGATCATTGGACTTCTCTTCCGTGGCTAGATTAATTAAGGCAACAAATGCATAATCTGCACAATAAAGCATAACAAAACAAAACCAAGTCCAACCATATCAAATTGCATAAATAAGAGCTCAAAAGAGTAGAAAACAATACTCAATTGCTAAGAGAACATGGCTTAAAACTATATATAAAAATAGACACATCGAAATCTCGCAAGCTAATCTTTTTCTTGTTCCTTAGCAAAACCAATGCAAATGAGTTACAACATGTAAATGTTTCACCCCAGAGAAATAGAAAATTCAGTTCAAAAGTATTAGTGGACTCAAAATTGATCAAGAAGGCATGCATCATCATCAATCAATCACATCAACCCAACAACCAATCGACGAGAAAAACAAACAGGCGAGGCCACTACACATGTTATGCAGATACTAAGATGCTGCTTACCAAGAAGACACTCCTCTCATTTTGTGGCAGGCAAAAGATGTGCCCGATCGCTCTCCGATTCCAACTCACGACTCTCATGTGTTTAGAAGGTCATACATGTCACTCAACCTAGTTCAGTCGACTCAAGAATAACACTTACTCTTTGCTTTTGACCTCTTGACTATCTTTTAATCCAATTATGCAACACATAAATTAAAGATCATGAGGACTTTATAGTTTGTAATGGGGTTGAGGCTAAGGGTATGAAAATAATTTGGGAATGTGGTGGATAAACCAAACACGGAGGATCATAAACTAGCAAAAGTAGGCCAATGAGGCGCTCATAACTCCAACTATCAATATTTCCAAAAATATCACTCACAACAAATCAAGCACCATTTTCACTTTCTCTGAATTCTTTTTTTTGTTTTCAAATCTTCACTTTATTCCTTTTTCAACCCTTTTGTTTCTTTTCTTTCCCTTTTTTTTCTTGCTTTGTTTTTTTTGAATTTCTCTTCTTCTTTTTCTTTTTTTTTTCAATTATGAAGTATCAAGTCTATCATAATCTCATCATAATCTAACTCCAACTATCACACATCAAAGCATAAATAGCTATCAAAAAACCAACTACTCTACTAATGCTCCGATCCCCCAACCTAAGCTGAGCTTGGGACAATAATCAAATAAGGATAAAGGCTTATAATGAAGGTTAGTAATCATAAAAAGTTAGAAAGGCTCAGTGGGGCTAGAGATGGAATAATGTAATCAATCACAACTTTGTAGCTAGAAATTATGAAATGAACGCCTTAATCATGTCAAAATATATGCACATCAAATTTCAAAGAGTACAGGATCAAAACCAAGATCCATATCACAATCTAGGAACTAATCACACAACAAACAAGGAAGACTGGGTGAAAGATAGGCATCCATGATTCAAATAATCTCACAGTCTAAACAACTTAATTAGTTCCACAATCAATGCAAGTGCCACAAATATTACAAAATCAGGGGTCATAGGAAATTGTATATCAAATCAATACTAATGAATCCTTATGCCAACTATCATAGATTAAGAGTCAAAACAATAATCAAGATAGTGGGGCACAGGGAAACAATCATGCAACTCAAATGCTCATGTTAAGATCTTATTTTTTTGTTTTTTTTCCAAAAGCAATGAACTAATCTAGGAAAGCAATAAACTACACTAACATATACTAAGAAAGTAGTAAATAGAGAGATGTGTACTTACAGAGATCATTCCCCCAAGTTAAATTAACAATGGCTTCATTGCAGTGAGAGGTTAAGGAAGAACTCACTCATTAGCAACGTCACTGGACTCATCGGCAGTAAAACCCCATGTGCTACCACCAACATCATCAATAGAAGGAATATAGCTAGCAGTACCCCCAAAGTGGGGCACACCACTAGGATAAGAAGGATCATGTACCTCTGGTGTGTACCAAGAAGGATGGGTGGCATCATGAGCAATAAGTCCTGCTGAAAATATTCATGGTAGATAGGGTATAAGGCATAGTGCATGTCGGATTAATTCAATGGTGGTCAACCATGTATCCAACGAGGTCAGTCTTGATGGTAGCCTGACCAAGCTCAAGGCGTCCCATTTGCAAGGTGAGTGCGTGCTGCCCCTACTCGAGGCGGTTAAGAACCACCATCATGGTTAATGGGTGTAGAAGAAGAGGAAGCCTCCCCAGCTGGTTGCCAATGGTATGTGCGGAGGGATTACTGAACAATGCAGTCGTGGTCGCGCATAGGAAGGAGGTAAGACCCAACACTAGGAATGAGGCGGGTTTGAGCAGGGTCAGGAACAAGGATAGACTCCTTAGTAATCAGCCAACGAAACTTGTTCGATGACTGGACAGTTATCCACTTGGCTTTGTTAAGATTAATCTAAGGAAATTTCAGCTTGACCAAACACTGCATTATTTATATCCTGAACATATCCAAAGTGAACTGCAATAGCGGTAATAAGGCCGCCCAAAATAATGGGTTGCCCCGTGGAGGCGCCCATTCTCAAAGATGATAGGGAGTGATGTGGTAGTCCTCTTAAGTTGGGACACGAAAAGGGAACGGAGACACAAAGAATATTCAAGCTCAGGGAAAATGTAGTTGTCCATCAGTAAGATCTCCTGATGCTTTTGGCAGGCATGGGGACAAGCCAAAAAAAAGGTCCAACCTAGGAATCGATGCAAGTAGCGAAAGACTAGGGAATTGCAAGTGATCGACAGTCATATGCTGAGTACTACACTCATAATCTCTAGGGAATGCCTCGCAAAGGGTTGCAATACTAACATGGGGATGCGCTCGGTCTCATCAGAAACAGTCAAGCCAAATATTGCAGCTAGTTGCCCATTTCCAATTTTGCAAACAAATTTTTAGTTTGACCATATATACTAAAAGCATGCAAACAGTTAGAATCTAGAAATTGGGTAGAGGAAATAGTACGATATTTAAGTTTTCTAAACTTCCCTTTTTTAGCCAAATCCTTAAAAATTACACTAGTGGAGAAATAGCAATTTGTGTCGGTTCCCAAACTCCTATTTTCGTCGGTTTCGGGTCCGACGCTACAGCTTTCAACGCAAATTGCAAAGATGTGATCTATGTAGGTTTGGTGTTCGACACAAATTTAGTGCTATTTGCATCGGTTTAGTTACCCTACCCGACACAAATGGTCTTAAAATGATTCATTAAAGCTGACTTGGAATGAGTGATTTGTGTTGGGCCATCTTGCCCCATCCGATGCAAATTGCTTTTAACAAAACAAGAAAAAGGTCCATCACCATTTTAGAAGTTGCAACATATTCAGAAACAATTCTACCACCATTTAGATTCCAGACTATGATTTCTTATTCTCTACAATCGTTCAGTAATTAGTAACCATGAACAATGAAAATCTAAACTGAAAAAAATTTAAACAATTGTACAAACTAAAATGAAATAACCAAAGTAGAATGAAATCACTTGTGTTAAGCAAATGAAAAACTTAAACAAATTGTACAACTAGTAAAGATACATCCTAAAACAATTGAAAACTGAAACATTCATATCTAGAAAGAATAGGAGAGCAATAAATGAGTAAAATAAGATTACATAATCAATTTACACCAGTTAACACCAATTTTGTTTCAATCTTTTCTTGTAAATCACGTCAATAACTCAGAATTAGGAGGTTATTCAACTTTAGATGTAATTTCCGAAGACAAAACCCCCCCAATTTGCTAACCCTAGTTTCGAGTTATGAGATAAAAAAATTAAAAATCCTAAAGTTTAGATATAATTATTCAAATTTAAAGACTTACATGGACCAAAAATAAAAACAAGAAAAACCCCCAAACAACCAGAAACCGCCGGCAAAATTCTCGCAAATTCCATGTCTCAATATCTATATCTGACAAAATCTCAGAAGTTCGCCAGTGAAAAACGGCTAGTGCCTAACCTCTCTCGCTCTCAGTCTCGGTCTCTCATCTCCGGATCTCTTCCTTCTTCTCTGTCGCAACTGGTTCCTCTTCTCGGACAGGTGACAATGGGGTTTCGCAAGTAGGTGGCGATGACGGAGTGTAGACACATAATCGTGTCTCCCCCATTTAAGGATCCAATGATGAAACATAGCGCGGTCTTTATTGGTCCGACCTAAGGGCAGAGTAGTCCGAAGAGCTATCCCAAAACTATTTCGAAATGTGTTAAAGTCCTATTTTAAATCCCAACTAATTATTCATGATAATTAATAATATCTTGAACCCAATCCTTTGAAAAGCCCAATTAATTATTCATTGATAATTAGTTGTTTTACGGTTATTTCACCATATACCCCTGACAAATCAAGAAATTCACCATATACCCTCAATGTTTCAAAAATTCACCATATACCCCTGAGTTTTCGAAAACGTTCACCATATACTCTTTTGCTAACTGTCGTTAACTCACCGTTAGCTTTATTTATGATTTTGCCACAATTAACCACTAACCCTAAAATCCTAATACCCTAAACCTAACCCTAACCCTAACCCTAATTATAACCTTAATCCTAAACCCTAACCCATCCTCTCTTCCCCCAAACCCTAACCCACCCAAAGCCCACCATCCCACCCCAGGTCCCCACCCCCTCCTCCCTCTACTCTACCACCGCAGCCCTCCCCCCCACCCCACCCCCCCTCCCCTTCCCCGTCGATTTCCCCGTCCCCCTTCCCCATCGATCTCCCCCTTCCCCGTCGATCTCTCCCCTCCCCTCCCCCGCCCCCTCCTCCCTCTTCGTTCACCATCGAAATCCCCCATCCCCACTCCTTCCCCGTCGATTTCCCCTTCCGCCTCCCCGTCGGTTTACATCCGGCCAGCCAATTTTTTCGCAACCCCGCCCGAATTACCCCTCCTCGAATTTCGCAACTCGGAGAGAGATCTCCACAACTCGGGTGAGAAATTGCAGGCGCCACCCCCTCCCTTCGATTTCCACCCCCTCCCTTCAATTTCTCTCTCTCTTTATCCCGTCGTTCTTTGTTGTTGTTGTTTTGGTGGTGCGAACGCCATGGAAAAGTCGACAAGGCGGTGCGCAGTGTTGTCGTTTTGGTGGTGCGCAGTGTGAGTGCGTCGGAGAGAGAAATCAAGGGGAGGGGGAGGGGGAAATTGACGGGAGGGAGTGGGGGTTGGGGCAGCGGCGGTGGAGGGGGTGGGGAGGGTTGCGGCGGTGGAGTGGAGGGGGAAGGGGAGAGGTGGAAGGGAAGGGGAGGGGTGGGGTGGAGGGCGGCGGGGTTAGGGTTAGGGTTTAAGATTAGGGTTACAATTAAGGTTAGGGTTAGGGTTAGGGTTAGGGTTAGGGTATTAGGATTTTAGGGTTAGGGGTTAATGGTGGCAATATCGTAAATAAAGCTAACGGCGACTTAACGTCCGTTAGAAAAAGGGTATATGGTTCACAGTTTTTAAACTCAGGGGTATATGGTGAATATCTGAAATATTGAGGGTATATGGTGAATTTTTCAATTTGTCGGGGGGTATATGGTGAAAAAACGATTGTTTTATTTTAAATAAAATAAATATTTTCAAAGATATTTGTTATTAGTTAAAATCGAATTTTATCCCGTAAAACCAGATTTACGGAATTAAAAGATAAAAGAAAATTGTTAAAACGTTCTTTAAGGAAAAAGCTGTCAAAACGTGTCAAAAGCAAGGCTGGTGCGCTCACCAGCCTTGCGCCAAGCGCACATGTATGTCACGTAGACCTGTGTGTCACACAAAGTCGTGTGTCGAGGGCACTTCTCTACGCGATGCACATGCTGTCAATTTTATCTTTTTTAAAGCGTGTGGCACATGGGCACTGATGATTGGTCATGCCGCATCAGGGGCACAAATGTGCGCCTGACATGTGTGTTTCTGCGTCACACAGCCTTCTGCGCCTGGCGCAGCTGGCGCGTGAAGCGCAGTTCCATTTTCCCTATAAATAGGCTTTGATCTTCCAAATTAAAAATTGGTTTTTCCACACTTAAAATTCAACTTTTACATTACGAATACCTTACGAATTCTCTCTACCAACTCTCATACTTTTCAAATTTACATAGACGTTCAAATTTTCAGGCTTCACGATTGCTCGTCCCGAAGGTTGTCAATTTCTCAGACCCAAGCCACGGTATTATCCTGAGGGTCCTTAAATCAATTTATTATTTTTATATTACTAACGATTTCCTTCATGATGGAGATATTTAATATAAAAATTGCTCTTTTGTATATTCTAACCTTTTATTTCTCTTTTCTTTTTATTTTCATATATATTATTGCATGCTTGCCTGATTATTCAATGCATGATTCTTTATCACCCACGTGTTATTTTTGCTAATCAAGACCTAAAGAATTGTTCTAACATTAATCAAATAATTTGGACAACCTGCTAGGTTCCCTGTAATTTGATTGCATAATAACATATCACTAAAAAATAGTCTTTTATGTGTTTCCTGAACCAACCTAGACTAAATTATTTTTAGGGTGCATGAAAACATTATTTGGTTATTATATTGCATAAAATTTGACATGAATCGATATTTAGTAGAGGCCAACAATGGGCGAATGTGGTTCATTATGACCGTGTTCGTACCCTCGCCCCCGAACTCAATCTATGGTTCATGACCGTCTATGGAGTCAAGACGGGGAAATCTACATTGGATAAGTCCCTAATTTGTCCCTGCGATTTCCCAATATCCAATTAGATTTATGAGTCTTCCTTTTAATTCTTGTTGGCGACTTCGAAAACATTTTCAATAAAATCTTTACAATGGGGTAGTCAAATACGCGCTCACACCGCGTAGGCGATATAAAAACACGCCTACAATTTGGCGACCCTAGTGGAGAGGATTTAAAAGAAAAAAAAAATTTAAAATAATTGGGTGAAACTCGAAAAATACGATTCATACTTTTTTTATGCTTTAAAATGGCATTACAATTTTGCATATGCATGGCTATTATTTAAGCCACCATAAGGACAATCTACCTTGCCTCATTAGCGCATGTTCTATGCGTGAGGTCACCCCTAGGGGGTTTGCACTTTGTCCTTCCAAAAAGCTTCCTAAGCGATAGTGTTGGATCATAGTCATAAGCAAACCTACCCAACCATGGCATTGTTCTCTTGTTCCTGACTTGAGAACTGGAGTGCGTCTTACACGTGGCCACCTCTTTAAGCAGGGGTCACTAGTAGAAAAACGACGATTTGCATCTCACCATCTGTGTCGCACAACAGGACAAACGTCGCAGAAGACTCATTTGTGCCGCATGTAATAGGGAATCGATGCAAAAGACGACATATGTGCGTCGTATCTAATTAGCGTGCGACGCAGATAGTCATCTGCGTCGGATGTTAATTAGGGTGCGATGCAGATGATTCCACTCAAATTTCTCTTCCACAAGCTAAGCCAGCCCTCAAAAAAAGCAAAATTAATGATTTGGACTTATCTGCGTCGCATAGGCTATATGTGCGACGCATATAAGGCTGCAGGCCCGCGCGCTTCCCCTTATATTTCAAACCCTAACAATAATTCTTTGTCTTCCTTCAGCCGTTCTTCTCTCTCTATCCTTCTCCCTCTCTCCCTCTCTCTTTCTCATACCACCAGTTCTTCTCATTTGTCTTCCTTCACAATTCATAACCCAACAACCACTTCATCATCAACCACTTCATGCATCGAATTCACGAATTCAAGAACGAATGCATCGAGTCCTGCGAATTCCTCGCTGCGAGTTCTCACCATCGATTCTCTCTCTCCTCCCCCTGCCACTGCCACGTCACTCCCCCTGCCCCTGCCCCTGCCGCTGCGAGTTCTCACTAAACTCCGTCGAGCCCCTTTTCCATTTTCCAGCGAGCGGCGAACGAATCTGCATCAGCGCTTTGACAGGTTCGAATTTTTTCAAATTTTAAATTTCGTTTGGCGTGTTTTCATTTTTTCGGGTTCGGATTTTAAATTTTGTTTGGCGTTTTCGAGTTCAAATTTTAAATTTCGTTTGACAGGTTCAATTTCGTTTTTTTTTTCATTTTTAGATTTGATTTTCTATTTTAGTTTTCAAATCTGAAAATTCGTTTTTTCATTTTCAGATCTGAAAAATAAGAACTTTTATATCTGATTTTTTTTGTTTACTTTTTTGGCATTTGAAAAACGTAAACAGACTCAATTCATGCGGTGTGTAAGGTTAGGGTTTGTCTCTAATCTTTAATTTTCAGTAAATTTTAGTTCTTTTTGGTTAACTTATGGGTTTACTTGCTATTTGTATAAGATTTTCAAGAAGTCTACAACATTGCAAAGTTGAAGAATGAGATTTTCAAGCAAGGTTCTGGAATTTAGGTTTAGTTTTCATTTTTTTAGGAAGTTTCTAGTGTTGTAAATTACATTTTTTTTAATGAAATTAAGGTACATTCATCTTTTCTTTCTCGATTTTCTTGTGGATGATTTGTTTTTTTTATCTTTTAGAGATTTGATAAAAATCAGAGCTGGACTAAGAAAGAACATATCTATGAAACATTTGTGAAGATTCAGTGGTCTGGTCTGGAATATAAATCATGGGTTGATAAGCCTCATGTGCGTCGCACATAGCACTACATGTGACGCAGATAAAGTTCATTTGCGTCACATGTCGTCCTATGTGCGACGCACATGAGTGAGCCTGGCTGCTGGCTTGGCCATCTGCGTCGCACTTTACTCTTCATGCGTCGCAGATGAGTCTTTTGTTGTTGTAACGAGCGAGGAGTCATCTGCGTTGCATGGTAGGCAGGGTCCGACGTAGATAGCTAATCAACTGCGTCGCGTCGTTATCCGACGCAGATCCTGTATCGTGATCTGCGTCGAGGCCTGTGCCGTCGGACCCATGTCCGTCGCAAATAGGCGCCTCGCATCCGACGCAAATTGTATATTCTGTACTAGTGGGTACGAAGCGTTGCATCAATCTCTTAGTCATGGACCCTTTCTATCCTTAACCTAAACCTGACCATAGTTTCAAACATAGAACTGGACTTTAGGCTAGAACTTTTACAGCCACGTTACACGACATTTGCTTGTGATTGTAATATTTGCCTGCTATTATCTTGTCAAATTGTCATTATTATGTGTCTTACCTAAATTCGCGTCTAAAAACAAAAAAAAAAGATCGTCAATTGGCTTAAACCTCGCCTAAATCCCCGAAAAACATGTCGGGGAGTAGTTCGCCAAGTGCATTAAGTTGCGCCTGGCACACCACTCCAGCACTAGATGCACGCCTGTGTGCCACGTACAGCAATTCTGCGTGGCACGCAGTCTGTGCATCGCATGTTTTTCGTCGATTTAGTTGTCGTGATGGTCGATCTTATGTTCGGTCCGTCTGCATTCGAGTAAAAACATGGTTATTTTAGGGGTCTCACCTAATTCAAACATAAAAATCAGTCTTTTCATGCAAAGTCGAGTCTGTCCTAAAAAGTGCATCTACAAAAATGGTCATGGTAGAGTTAGAATTGTCATGCATGTCTACCTTCTCCCTGCTATCCAACAAATCTTCCGTATCAATCCTACCCTATCATATTCAATCAATTTCGAAAAAACTTACATCTTTCTAAATCAATCTTACACCTATGTCTATTCTACCTTTTTCAAAAAGCATTTACTAATCTCATCATACAAGACATTTACAAAAATATTTTCAAAATTAATTCATCATCTTATCCTAACAAAAGATAAAAACAAGGGGCGGATACTTTCATAAAACGAATTTCAAAAATTCTAAGCCTAGTCCAAACACCTTCATTCAATTCAATCCAATCAATTCAATCCCTTTGCATTCATTTTTAGGCCCATATGCATTAGAGTCCATTTTGCATTTATCTTAAGCCCGCCTAAATTTGAGTCCATACATTCAGTAGCATTAGAGTCGATCTTAGGCCCATATGAGTCTAGTTCATGTCAAAATCTAAAACCATTTGCATCTTTATGTGAAGTCTAGTCCAAGTCTATTCCTAATCCATTCCAATCTAAGTCTAAGTCTAATCCTATTCAAATCTTAGGTCTATTTAGGCCTAGTTCTTTCCCTAAGTCTAGTTTGCATTACATGTAAACCCTAGTCAAGTCTTTGGACTATAAAAGTTCCCTAGATCTAGTTTGCATTACATGTGAACCCTTTTCAAATCTTCGGACTATAAAAGTCAATTTTTCGAACTATAAAAATCAAGTCTCCGGACTATAAAAATTAGTCTTCGGACTATAAAATGTCATCTCCCTAGGTCTAGTTTGCATTTCTATGTGAACCCTAGTCAAGTTTTCAGCCTATAAAAGTTAAGTCTTCAGACTATAAAAGTCAAGTCTCCGGCCTATAAAAGTTGAGTCTTCAGACTATAAAAGGTCATCCCTAAGTCTAGTACGTAAACCCTAATCAATTCTTAGGACTATATATAAAAGATCAAGTCATACCTTTATTGTCTACCTTGCCTTGAATCTAGTCTGCTTATTGTAAGTTCAAAGTCTAGTGCTCAGCAAAGTCCGATTATTCAGCCCAGTCTGCTTGCATAGTCCAGTCCAAGACATGTCTGCATTTGTATATAGTTAGGCCCACGTCTCGATCATGGTCAAGCCCATACTAGTCCATAATCATACCCATTTCTAATCTTTTCCTATTTCCATCTTCATTTTCCATTTTTATTTCCTATTTTTATTTCTCATACCTCATTTCCCATTTTCATTTCTCCGTCCTTCATTTCCATTTCACATTTTCACAAACATCATTTCTTAAAATTTACAAGTTATGTTCCATTTATGTTCAGGACAGGTTGTGAGATTATAATTTGGGAACGTCCGACAGAGAGGATACAAAGTCAACCTACTCCCAGACTCGTCAAACGTATCCTTACCTTTTTAGACGAATCTTCCGAGACTTCTGAATCATCATCTGAAATGGGAGACACTAATGAACAACTCAGTGCTATCATGGCTCAGCTTCAACTGATGAACTCTCGTCTTGAGGAACAAGACAAAGAGATCAAGACACTAAGAGAGAAACTAATAACTGAAGAAGAAGAACAGGGCGACACTCCACCACCACCACCACCATCTCTAATGAAGTCTAAGACGAATTTGAGGTTTGAAAAACTCGAGCAATTGATCCAGTCAATTCCTGCGCTCGAGAGTCAGGCTCATGGTCATGACACCATTGATCCTGAACTGAGGGAAAAGTTTTCTAAAAGGTTAGCATTGGGTGACCTCCCAAAATTCAAGGGGGTCGAACACCCAGATGATCATTTGAGAGTTTCTCCATTTCTTTGGCTCTCAAAGGCATGAGCAAGGACTAGTTGGCTTATGTCTTTCCCTTGACCGTGGATGCACATCCATCCAAGTGGTTCAGATCCCTGAATAAGACCAAGCTGAATGACTGGGATTACATCAAAGAAGAGTTCCACAAATAGTACGTATACATTACGCAACTTCCTATTGGTCTTCGTGAGTTGGAATTAACCAAATAGAATTCCAACGAAGATTGTAGCACCTCCGTTAACCGATGGAGGGGAAAGGCCGCACAAATGACTACTAGGCCATTTGAAGAGGACCAAGTCCAAATGATGATCCGTAATCTCCAGTCCAAGTACGAATTGAAGAACACATCAAATTCCAACCCATAGAGTCTTTCACGAATCTCTATAAAGTAGGCCTACTGATCGAAGAAGAGGTGCAAGCCAATAAGAACAAGGGTTCCAATAACAACAACTCTTTCAAGAAGAGTAACAATAACCCTTCCAGCTCCAAAGGTAATGATGTCAACGCCCTAGCTACTGAAAACGGAGGTTATCAAAGGTCTCAAAGGACCTTCACTCAATTGGGCATGACTTTAAAAGAAGCTTTCAATATGCTTCACCAAAAAGGAGCAATACAGCCTATCAGTCCTACTCCAGACCCTGCACCCGAAAACAGGCACACGAAGTGTAACCTTAATGCCTATTGCAAGTACCACCGAGGGAATGGACACCCAATATCTGTGTCTTGGGCCTTAAATAATGCTCTACAGGATATGGTTGATGATGGCAGACTTCCAATTCCGCCTGCAGCAAAAGTCAACAACAACAGGAATCCCTTGGGCATCGTTTCAACAGTGCAGAGGGCTTAGACTTTTAATGCTAGTTTTCTAGGTTGAGTTCGGAGAGTCTCTCCCCTAGCTTCTTCATTTCCTTTCCTGTCGAGTCTATGTCGTTTAGGAATTTATTTCTAATCGGCCTTGTTTCATTTATTTCTAATTAATAAAGTAATCGCATTTTCTTTTTATAGGCCTTCCATCATTTCTTATGCTGCTAATTCAATGATGAAACTTAAATCACCTAATGAATTTGATTAATTAATTAAAAAAAATTGAAAAGAAAAAATAAAAATAAAAAGTGGACATACTTTGGATTAAGAGTTATTCCCCTCTTCCCTCCATCATCCATAAACCATCATCACCATTAGCCAAATAATCCCATCAAATTCAAAGCTCCACAAATAACTTTCAAGCCTTCCAATACCGAAAACCATAAATAAAAACTTGTGCGAAAGCCTCACTACAAAAAATTTAAAAAAAAAAAAAATCAATGTCAGGCAAAAAAAGGTGAAAAAGATCAAAGTGCGAAAAAAAAGCAAAAGCAAAAGAAAATGCACAGGGCAAAAAGAAAAAAATACAAAAAAGAAAGAGCCAGAGGCAAAGAAATAAAAAGTCAAGCTAGGTGGGTTGCACACAAATTCTATCCCTCATTCATATCCTTCAATCCATTAAACCTTTAAAACCCATATAATCTAAATCCATGATCCTTACCATATCCCAACCAATTCACCCTTCATCTAAACCTCAAGCCTTAAACCTTTCAACCTTTCATCAACCCTAACTCCTTCTTCAAGGTATGTCCAAGCCCGCTAGGTCGAAAATCCGAAAAGGCGGCCTAGGCAAAAGTTAGGGCACAAAAAAAAAATCAATCAGATCCAGAACTATGAATGGTTTGATTCCACAAGGATATGTAGGAATCCTCATCTTGAGGTCCGACCGCTTCAATAAAATAAATTAATCAAGGCTTAATGATTTGACTTTCTAGAATTCAGGAGCATACTCTTTTTAGATCCCCATATAGACTGGAGTCTGAACCTAGCCTCATTAAAGCCTTTCCCACCTATCTATATATGAGTCACAAATTTAAACTTTTTTATTTTCCAATCCAAGCTATCCTTGTCCCCCGAAGGACTCTCCGACAATAACATGGTTTTCGGCAATCTTTGACTTTGCACGTGTCGACTCCCCAAAGAAGAATCCCCAGCAAAGAACTCCGAATACTCAAGACAGATCAACTACATTTCAATCAAGACTCAGAATGCCTAATTCAAGGCAAGCTTACCCAAAGTGGGGGTTTCCTATATATGTGGTGGTTCCTCCAAATCAAATCAAACTCCCGAAAAGTTGTAATATGCTGACCTCGTTTACGGACCCCGGTTATTTACTAAAAACAGTTTTCGAAAATCATTCAATCTATTTCTAATCATTCTATCTCATTCTAAATATCCAGATCTCCTAACCTTGCAAAACCCTGACCTTGCATTGCATTTCATACATCCTAGTTTTGCATAACCCTGACTTTGCATGACGTGTCATCTTCCTTAGCTTTGCATGACCCTGGTCCTTGCATAGCGTCTCATGCATCCTTATAGAGTCTAAGTTTGCATTTTTGCATCATTATGTAATTTATGTGAGTTGTTTGCACCTCTGTGCTAACATCTTTCTCTGCAGGTAATCTGATTACTTGCATTGTCCTGCATACTAACTTTGTTTTGCAGAGACCGACGTATATAGATCAGTTCTAAGCTGCAGAGCTTTTAGAATCGTTCTCCGTCCCGACACCACATACTTTGACTATCGGTTTCCTGAACCTCAGTCAAAGTGGTGGCTTCTGTAGACACATAATCGTGTCTCTCCATTTAAGGATCTGATGATGAATCATACCACGGTCTTAATTGGTCCGACCAGTCCCGAAGAGCTATCCCAAAACTATTTCGAAATGTGTTAAAGTCCTATTTTAAAGCCCAATTAATTATTAATGATAATTATTAATATTTTGAGCCCAATCCTTTGAAAAGCCCAATTAATTATTCATTGATAATTAATTGTTTTATTTTAAATAAAATAAATATTTTCAAAGATATTATTTATTAGTTAAAATCGGATTTTATCCAGTAAAATTAGATTTACGGAGTTAAAAGGTAAAAGAAATTTGTTAAAACGTGTTTTAAGGAAAAAGCTGTCAAAAGCAAGGCGGTGCACTAAGCACACCAACGTGCGCCGAGCGCACATATCTGTCACGTAGACCTGTGTGTCACACAAAGTCGTGCGCCGAACACACTTCTCTGTGCTATGCACATGCTGTAAATGTTATCTTTTTTCAAGCGTGTGCCACGTGGGCACTAATGATTAGTCATGCCGCGTCAGGCGCACTGGTGCAGCTGGCGCGTGAAGCGCAGTTCCATTTTCCCTATAAATAGGCTTCGATCTTCCGAATTAAAAAAACGATTTTTCCACACTTAACATTCAACTTTTACATTACGAATACCTTACGAATTCTCTCTACCAACTCTCATACTTTTCAAATTTACATAGACGTTCAAATTTCCAGGCTTCACGATTGCTCGTCCCGAAGGTTGTCAATTTCTCAGACCCAAGCCAAGGTATTATCTTGAGGGTCCTTAAATCAATTTATTATTTTTATATTACTAACGATTTCCTTCATGATGTAGATCTTTAATATAAAAATTGCTCTTTTGTATATTCTAACCTTTTATTTCTCTATTCTTTTTATTTTCATATACTATTGCATGCTTGCCTGATTGTTCTATGCATCTTTTATCACCCACATGTTATTTTTGCTAATCAAGACCTAAAGAATTGTTCTAACATTAATCAGATAATTTGGACAACCTGCTACGTTCCCTGTAATTTGATTGCATAATAACATATCACTAAAAAATAGTCTTTTATGTGTTTCCCGAACCAACCTAGACTAAATTATTTTTAGGGTGCATGAAAACATTATTTGGTTATTCTATTGCATAAAAATTGGCATGAATCGATATTTAGTAGAGGGTAACAATGGGCGAATGTGGTTCATTATGATCGTGTTCATACCCTCACCCCCGAACTCAATCTATGGTTCATGACCATCTATGAAGTCAGGACTGTAAAATCTACATTAGATAAGTCCCTAATTTTGTCCCTACGATTTTCCAATATCCAATTAGGTTTATGAGTCTTCCTTTAAAGACTTGTTGGCGACTTCATTTTCAATAAAATCTTTACAATGGGGTAGTCAAATACGCGCTCACACCGCGTATGCAAAAGAAAAACACGTCTACATGGAGGAATAGGTGGAGAGAGGTAAAGGCTGCCATTCGGTGAAGGCCTTTACTGGCGTCGATTTTGGAGGAAGAGAAAATAAAATTGGAGCTAGGGTTATGGGGTCGACAATGGAGGTTAGGGAGAGAGGAACGAGTGTCTAGAGAGAGATTGTCGAAGTGAAGGGAGGAGAGAGAAAGTAGAGCTGAAGCGTGAATGGTTGAAGAAGGAAAATCGAAGTAGAGAGAGAGTAAGATGTAGGTTGTGAAAGGGATAGAGAGTTTGGGGAAGAAGAAAAGATGCAGCTATGAAGCTAAGGAGAGAAGGATCATGGGTTTTTATTGTGTCCCATCTTTGGGTTTCATTATTACAATTTGTGTCGGTTAACCAAACCCATACGACGCAAATTGTTTTAATGAAACAAGCTTTTTTCCCTTATAATTTGCGTTGTTTGCAATCCATTAATCGATGTAAATCATTCTCCCGTAATAATTTGCGTCGGAGGTCCTTATATAACCAACGCAAATTGTTTAAAGTTTCCGTCGGATATCCCTATATAACCAACGCAAATTGTTAAAAAGTTGCGTCATGTTCTCCATCAAACCGACGCAAATGATTTGTGCCTGAACAACTGCGTCGATTCCATAAATGTTCGATGCAAATCACGGGACGCAAATTAGCATTTTTCTATTAGTGTTACCTGTAAATAGTGCGGATCCAGAGGAATTTAGAGCTTGATTCACCCCTTTCTTGCACTTGCCTTCGCTTGCTAGGTCTTGGAGCCATGAGTGTCTTAGGACTATATATAAAAGATCAAGTCATACCTTTATTGTCTACCTTGCCTTGAATCTAGTCTGCTTATTGTAAATATAAAGTCTAGTGCTCAGCAAAGTCCGATTATTCATCCCAGTCTGCTTGCATAGTCTAGTCCAATGACATGTCTACATTTGTATATAGTTAGGCCCACGTCTCCATCATGGTCAAGCCCATACTAGTCCATAATCATACCCATTTCTAATCATTTCCCATTTCCACTTTCATTTTCCATTTTTATTTCCTATTTTCATTTCTCATCCCTCATTTCCCATTTCTATTTCTCCATCCTTCATTTCCATTTCTCATTTTCAAAAACATCATTTCTTAAAATTTACGAGTTCCATTCGATTTATGTTCAGGACAGGTCATGAGATTATAACTTGGAAACGTCCGACAGAGAGGATACAAAGTCAACCTACTCCTAGACTCGTCAAACGCATCCTTACCTTTTCAGACGAATCTTCAGAGACTTCTAAATCATCATCTGAAATGGGAGACACTAATGAACAACTCAGTGCTATCATGGCTCAGCTTCAATTGATGAACTCTCGTCTTGAGGAACAAGACAAAGAAATCAAGACACTAAGAGAGAAACTAATAACTGAAGAAGAAGAACAGGGCGACACTCCACCACCACCACCACCACCAACTTTAATCAAGTCCAAGACGGATTTGAGGTTTGAAAAACTCGAGCAATTGATCCAGTCAATTCTTGCGCTCGAGAGTCAGGCTCATGGCCATGACACCATTGATCCTGAAATAAGGGAAAAGCTTTCTAAAAAGGTAGCATTGGGTGACCTCCCAAAATTCAAGGGGGTCGAAGACCCAGATGATCATTTGAGAGATTTCTCCATTTCTATGGCTCTCAAAGGCATGAGCAAGGACCTGTTTGCTTATGTCTTTCCCTTGACTGTGGATGCACATCCATCCAAGTGGTTCAGATCCCTGAATAAGACCATGCTGAATGACTGGGATTACATCATAGAAGAGTTCCACAAACAGTACGTGTACATTACTCAACTTCCTATTGGTCTTCGTGAGTTGGAATTAACCAAATAGAATTCCGTTAACCGATGGAGGGGAAAGGCCGCACAAATGACTAATAGGCCATTTGAATAGGACCAAGTCCGAATGGTGATCCGTAATCTGCAGTCCAAGTACGGAGAACACATCAAATTCCAACCCATAGAGTCTTTCACGAATCTCTATAAAGTAGGCCTACTGATCGAAGAAGAGGTGCAAGCCAATAAGAACAAGGGTTCCAATAACAACAACTCTTTCATGAAGAGTAATAATAACCCTTCCAGCTCCAAAGGTAATGATGTCAACGCCCTAGCTACTGAAAAGGGAGGTTATCAAAGGTCTCAAAGAACCTTCACTCCATTGGGCATGACTTTAGAAGAAGCTTTCAATATGCTTCACCAAAAAGGAGCAATACAGCCTATCAGTCCTACTCCAGACCCTACACCAGAAAACAGGCCGACAAAGTGGAACCCTAATGCCTATTGCAAGTACCACCGAGGGAATGGACACCCAATATCTGTGTGTTGGGCCTTAAAGAATGCTCTACAGGTTATGGTTGAAGATGGCAGACTTCCAATTCCGCCTGCAGCAAAAGTCAACAACAACAGCAATCCCTTGGGCATCATTTCAACAGTGCAGGGGGCTTAGACTTTTAACGCTAGTTTTCTTGGTTGAGTTCGGAGAGTCCCTCCCCTAGCTTCTTCACTTTCTTTCCTGTCGAGTCTATGTCGTTTAGGAATTTATTTCTAATCGGCATTGTTTCATTTATTTCTAATTAATAAAGTAATCGCAATTTCTTTTCATTGGCCTTCCATCATTTCTTATGCTGCTAATTCAATGATGAAACTTAAATCACCTAATGAATTTGATTAATTAATTAAAAAAAATTGACAAGAAAAAATAAAAATAAAAAGTGGACATACTTTGGATTAAGATTATTCCCCTCTTTCCTCCATCATCCATAAACCATCATCTCCATTAGCCAAATAATCCCTTCAAAATCAAAGCTCCACAAATAACCTTCAAGCCTTCCAATACCCAAAACCATAAAAACTTATGTGCAAGCCTCACTACAAAAAAGTGGAAAAAAAATCAATATCAGGCAAAAAAAGGTGAAAAATATCAAAGTGCAAAAAAAAAAAGCAAAAGCAAAAGAAAATGCACAGGGCAAATAGAAAAAAATACATAAAAGACAGAGCCAAAGGCAAAGAAATAAAAAGTCAAGCTAGGTGGGTTGCACACAAATTATATCCCTCATTCAAATCCTTCAATCCATCAACCCTTTAAAACCCATATAATATAAATCCATGATCCTTACCTTATCCCAACTAATTCACCCTTCATCTAAACCTCAAGCCTTAAACCTTTCATCAACCCTAACTCCTTCTTCAAGGTATGTCCAAGCCCGCTAGGTCGAAAATCCGAAAGGGCGGCCTAGGCAAAAGTTAGGGCACAAAAAAAAAATCAATCAGATCCAGAACTATGAATGGTCTAATTCCGCAAGGATATGTAGGAATCCTTATCTCGAGGTCCGACCGCTTCAATAAAATAAATTAATGAAGGTCTAATAATTTGACTTTCTAGAATTCAGGAGTATACTCTTTCTAGAATTCAGAAGCATACTCTTTTTAGATCCCCATATAGACTGGAGTCTGAACCTAGCCTCATTAAAGCCTTTCCCACCTATCTATATATGAGTCACAAATTTAAACTTATTATTTTCCAATCCAAGCTATCCTTGTCCCTGAAGGACTCTCCGACAATAACATGGTTTCTGGGAATCTTTGACTTTGCCTGTGTCGACTCCCCAAAGAAGAATCCCCAGCAAAGAACTCCGAATACTCAAGACAGATCAACTACATTTCAATCAAGACTCAGAATGCCTAATTCAAGACAAGCTTACCCAAAGTGGGGGTTTCCTATATATGTGGTGGTTCCTCCAAATCAAATCAAACTCCCGAAAAGTTGTAATATGCGGACCTCGTTTACGGACCCCGATATTTACTAAAAACAGTTTTCGAAAATCATTCAATCTATTTCTAATCATTCTATCTCATTCTACATATCCAGATCTCCTAGCCTTGCAAAACCCTGACCTTGCATTGCATTTCATACATCCTAGTTTTTCATAACCCTGACTTTACATGACGTGTCATCTTCCTTAGCTTTGCATAACCCTGATCCTTGCATAGCGTCTCATGCATCCTTAGAGAGTCTAAGTTTGCATTTTTGCATCATTTGTAATTTATGTGAGTTGTTTGCACCTCTCTGCTAACATCTTTCTCTGCAGGTAATCAGATTACTTGCATTGTTCTGCATACTAATTTTGTTTTGCAGATACCGACGTATATAGATCAGTTCTAAGCTGCAGAGCGTTTAGAATCGTTCTCCGACCCGACACCGCATACTTTGACTATCGGTTTCCTGAACCTCAGTCAAAGTGGTGGCTTCTGTAGACACATAATCGTGTCTCCCCATTTAAGGATCCGATGATGAATCATACCTTGGTCGTAATTGGTCCGACCTAAGGGCAGAGCAGTCCCGAAGAGCTATACCAAAACAATTTCGAAATGTGTTAAAGTCCTATTTTAAAGCCCAATTAAGTATTCATGATATTTAATAATATTTTGAGCCCAATCCTTTGAAAAGCCCAATTAATTATACATTGATAATTAATTGTTTTTTTTAAATAAAATAAATATTTTCAACGATATTTTTTATTAGTTAAAACATTTTATCCCGTAAAATTAGATTTACGGAGTTAAAAGATAAAAGAAAATTGTTAAAACGTGTTTCAAGGAAAAAGCTTTCAAAAGCAAGCCGGTGCACTGAGCGCACCAACGTGCGCCGAGTGCATGGCCTTGCGCCAAGCACACATGTCCGCCACGTAGACCTGTGTGTCACACAAAGTCGTGCGCCGAGCACACTTCTCTGTGCGATGCACATGCTGTCAATTTTATCTTTTTTAAATCGTGTGCCACGTGGAAACTGATAATTAGTCATGCTGCGTCAGGCGCACCAATGCGCCTGATATGTGTGTTTGTGCGTCACACAGCCTTCTGCGCCTGGCAGAGCTGGCGGGTGAAGCGCAGTTCCGTTTTCCCTATAAATAGGCTTCGATCTTTCGAATTAAAAAACGATTTTTCCACACTTAACATTAGACTTTTACATTACGAATACCTTACGAAATCTCTCTACCAACTCTCATACTTTTCAAATTTACATAGATGTTCAAATTTTCAGGCTTCACGATTGCTCGTCCCGAAGGTTGTCAATTTTTCAGACCCAAGCCACGGTATTATCCTGAGGGTCCTTGAATCAATTTATTATTTTTATATTACTAACGGTTTCCTTCATGAGGTAGATCTTTAATATAAAAATTGCTCTTTTGTATATTCTAACCTTTTATTTCTCTATTCTATTTATTTTCATATACTATTGCATGCTTGCTTGATTGTTCTATGCATAATCTTTTAGCACCCACGTGTTATTTTTGCTAATCAAGACCTAGAGAACTGTTCTAACATTAATCAGATAATTTGGACAACCTGCTAGGTTCCCTGTAATTTGATTGCATAATAACATATCAATAAAAAATAGTCTTTTATGTGTTTCCCGAACCAACCTAGACTAAATTATTTTTAGGGGTGCATGAAAACATTATTTGGTTATTCTATTGCATAAAAATTGGTGTGAATCGATATTTAGTAGAGGCTAACAATGGGCGAATGTGGTTCATTTTGATCGTGTTCATACCCTTACCTCCGAAATCAATCTATGGTTCATGACCATCTATGAAGTCATGACGGGGAAATCTACATTAGATTAGTCCTTAATTTGTCCCTACGATTTTCCAATATCCAATTAGGCTTATGAGTCTTCCTTTAAAGACTTGTTGGCGACTTCATTATCAATAAAATCTTTACAATGGGGTAGTCAAATACGCGCTCACACCGCGTATGCAAAAGAAAAACACGTCTACATGGAGGAATAGGTGGAGAGAGGTAAAGGTCGCCATTCGGCGGAGGCCTCTACTGGCGTCGATTTTGGAGGAAGAGAAAATAAAATTGGAGCTAGGGTTCTGGGGTCGACAATAGAGGTTAGGGAGATAGGAACGAGTGTCTAGAGAGAGATTGTCGAAGTGAAGGGAGGAGAGAGAAAGTAGAGCTGAAGCGTGGATGTTGAAGAAGGAAAATCGAAGTTGAGAGAGAATGAGATGTGGGTTGTGAAAGGGATAGAGAGTTTGGGGAAGAAGAAAAGATGCAGCTATGAAGCTAAGGAGAGAAGGAGTATGGGTTTTTATTGTGTCCCATTTTAGGGTTTCATTATTACAATTTGTGTCGGTTAACCAAGCCCATCCGACGCAAATTGTTTTAATGAAACAAGCTTTTTTCCCTTATAATTTGTGTCGTTTGCAAGCCATTAATCGATGTAAATCATTCTCCCGTAATAATTTGCGTCGGAGATCCTTATATAACCGACGCAAATTTTTTAAAGTTTCCGTCGGATGTCCCTATATAGCCAACGCAAATTGTCAAAAAATTGCGTCGTATTTTCCATGAAACCGACGCAAATGATTTGTGCCTGAACAACTGCGTCGATCCCATGAATGTTCGAGGCAAATCACGGGACGCAAATTAGCATTTTTGTAGTAGTGTTACCAGTAAATAGTGCGGATCCAGAAGAATTTAGAGCTTGATTCACCCCTTTCTTGCACTTTCCTTCGCTTGCTAGGTCTTAGAGCCATGAGTGTCTTCAAAAATTGCGGAAAGGTTGAGCTTTTGTGAGGAGGTAAGGTTAGTAAAGATGGAGAAAAGGTGCAGGAAAATCTATGGAAGATAGAGTAATATGAGTGGAGAAGATGAGATTTATGAGAGGTAGTTAGGAGGTGCGGCTATGGAGGTTTGAGGAGAGAGATAGGGAGAGAGTTTGAGAGAATGGAGAGTTGAGGAAGATGAAAGGGAGTGAAAAGAAAGAAAAACAGTAGGAAAAAGGGTAAGGCTTTAGAAGTGGATCCGGCTTAAAATTCAGTAAAACAGACCTTTGCTCGGTCAGGCGAAACGGCTCCGTGGGGCGAAATAAATTCGTCTCGGTCAAGCGGATCCGCCCGATCAACCGGGAAAAATAAATTTCACAAATCTTTTTTGAACTTTTTTGGATGCCTTGAATAGCACACGCGCCTGGTCAGGCGAAAAGAAATCGCCCGGTCCACCGGTCGAGCAACCATGACTTTACATTTTTTCCCAACCTTTCAACTTCATCAAAAATCACTTACACGCCTGGTCAGGCGAGAATGTCATCCCGGGTGACTTTTTTTGCTCTTTTTCTGCGTCAAATTTTTTCCACTTAGTGATGTTGACTCCCTGCACACACTAATACTTGTCCAATAATAAGTTACTCTCTCACCTCTCTAAAAAATGAATCAAAACTGCTGAAAATAAAAGAAAAACAGGTTGACTCCCCCCACAAAGCGCTGGTTTAGAAAGCTTCTACACGATCATAGTACCTTAGATTTCAAACTAGGGAAGTTTGGATGTAGATAAACTCTACTTGACCTGTGAAAGTGCCCCGTGTTATAGCTTCAGACGCTGACCATTCAATTTGAACTTCGTCCCCTCTCCATTAGCCAATTCAATGGCTCCATGTGCCTTCACATCGGTGACATCAAAAGGCCAAGACCACCTTGACTTATGCTTTCCATGGAAAAGCCTTAGTCTAGAATTGTACAATAAGACCTTGTCGCTAACATGAAATTCACGCGTCTCAATCATCTTGTCATGAACCTTCTTCGTCTATTCCTTGTAAAGCTTCTGATTCTCGTAAGCTTCTAGTTGAAGCTTATCCAACACATTTAAGTGAATAAGTCTCGCCTCACCTGCTGCCTCTAAATGCACATTGATTTATTTAACTGCCCGAGTTGAGAGGTATTCCATTTATACTGGTAAATGACAAGCTTTGCCATACACCAACCAATGCGGAGTTGTTCCTAACGGTGTCTTATTGCAGTTCGCAGTGGCTACAAAGTGTGATCCAACTTTAGTGATCAATCCTTCTTTGACTTATTTAATCTGACGACTGAAAACTTCAACTTGTTCACTAGTTTGAGGATGATAAGCCAAACCAACCTCAAAGCCTGTATAATGGTACATGGCTCTCCAACTAGCTCTCCACTCTTCTTTCTCTTCAAGCTACTCTCAAGAAGTCTATTTAAAAACACCCAACAATAATAAAGCTCTTTAAAGAGCTCTCCATTCAACTTTTCACTATTTGGGGGTCCCCATGTCAATAAATGAAACTCATCTCATATTATGATCAAAGTTATATAAGTTATTCATGTAAATCAAATATAGTTACCAAAATTATAATCTTTTTCATAATTTATGTAATGTAGAAATTATTTTTTAAAAAAATATAATTTTTGAATGCTAATATTTAATTGATATAAATGGCATGAAATGAAAAATTAATGGGATATGAAAAACATTATAAAAAATTGGGATTGAGTTTGTGTTCATTCTTTTTTCCTAAACACTTAAAAAATTGTAAAGATTGATGGGATATTAAAAAGATAGTAGATTGTGTATGATTAATTTCCAATATTCGGCTCATATTATAGATAAAGAAAAATTATAGCTGTTGGGAACTAAATTATTATCAGTTTTTTTTTTTTTTTTTTTTTAAAAAGAGATCATTAAATTGTTGCAAGAAGAAAATAAAACTTTAGAAATTGCATTAGTGTGTACCATGTGTCATCATATGATTGGTTGGAGCAAATGACAAATTTATGAAGGTCCATTTCCATATTTCACGTTGAAATTAATGCTTAGGTTTTTTGGCCTCACACATTGGAGAGCCATTTCTCTTTTATCTCAAATGGTATCTCCTCCAAGAGATACTTTGCAAAGTGTCTCTATGGAGATACACTCAAGATACAACAAAGAACCCCATTATATTGCTAGGTAAAAGATAGCTCTCCGTTTTCTCTCTACTTGAAGAGCTAGTTGGAAAACCCCATTGTACATGCTCTGAGTGACACCATACTTCTTCA
Organism: Beta lomatogona; assembly: GCA_947646795.1. Classification (NCBI taxonomy): domain Eukaryota; kingdom Viridiplantae; phylum Streptophyta; class Magnoliopsida; order Caryophyllales; family Amaranthaceae; genus Beta; species Beta lomatogona. The sequence goes on from CANSNZ010001289.1 coordinate 3,044,070, forward strand.
ATAAAGCTTTGAAGGTCCTTTGATGAAAGTAAGACCCCCTCGATCCCTTTTATCTAATTATATTTCATGAGCTCCTATATTAAAGTTTGAATTTTACTATACATATTTTTTTCTCGTCCCCAAGGACGTGTTAGGTTCCCTAATTTTCCTCTTCGTTGCCAAAAAAAACTATACATTTTTTTGATTGAAACTGACATATACATGTTAAAATTGTTTTGATTTGTACTAATTAGAACTAATTTTACGAGTTCATATTGTACTTGTTACATAAAGTTATCCACCACAACAATGAAGAATTTGATTTTGTAACAAAAAAAAATGGGAACAAAAAAATTTATACCTATGTCAAATTGAAATCCACATTTATCTCATCTTCATCATAAAACAATCAATCAACTTTATATTTTTATTCCATCAAAAAAGCAAAAAAAAAAAAAAAAAATTGATCAATGTCATATAACATGTCTATGATTTATACAAAACCACCCCCAACCAACAAAAAAAAAAACTTTATACTTTATAATTCATACTTCATCTGTTTTCTTTACAACTACTCTTTTGCGTTTGACGCTATTTAGATATTCAACTTAAAAATATCGTTATATCGTCATATTTATCTTTTAATATATATTTTCACGCAATCAACTTGTTTTTCTTTTTTACAAATATACAATTATACTTATATTCATATTAATGCACAAAATTGTACGTTGACAAACCTGCAAATTACAATTTCTCCATCGTTATATGGTACGGAAAAACACACAACATATATCACACATTAAAGAAAAAAAATGACAAGATCAATGCAAACTCTGCAATTTCAAAAATGAAAGAAACACAAGAAATGGTGTACATTCAAACATAAGAGTCAGCTGGCTTGGAGACAGGAGGAGGAGGAGCCACGAGAGGCGACGGGGTTCCGGTGATCTGTGAATGAGCTTCTTGTCTTCCCTTTTTCTTTGCCACGTAGTAGCAACAAACTCCCACTAGTACGCATATGATTATCAATAATGGTAGAGAAATCACCACTACATACCCCATTGTTGTGTTTTCTATTATCTCTATATCAAAGAATTAGTATTTATGAGAGAAAAAGAGAAAGAAAAGGGCACTGGAAGTGGATAGATTTATAGAAGATGTGAGTCTTTTGTGTGTTAATGAAGTACCAATTCTTTTCATTGTTCTAAAAGGACTTTTTCCAAAGTTTGAAAGTTCCTGAATTTATTATTATAACCTTGTTTGGATCAAATTGCTACGCCTCCTTAAAAGTTATTCAAACTCTCCTATATTGCTAGAGTTAACCCTTTTCTAAATCAAGTCTTCACATTTCTCTCGTCAATTTCTAATATAATGAACATAGAACAATGGCTTGGTCCAATTTGTGTAATTGTAAAGCTGCATATAAGAGAAATAATGTGTTGACCTTTATTGATTAGGTTAATCGGCATATATATTACAAACACTAAGAAGCATTAATGGGCTAAACAAATATATGTGACAGTAGCCCAACAATACAAAGTAAGGCCTAATTACAACAATAATAGCCTATATACAAATAATCCCAATACCCCCCCCCCCTCAAGTTGGAGCATGCAAGTCACAAATGCCCAACTTGCGAAGAAGGTAATCAAATTGACATTTCCCTAAAGCTTTGGTAAAAATGTCCGTCAACTGCTCATTTGTGGGACACGAGAAGGACAAATGGTACCATCAAGCACAGCATCACGCAAAAAGTGGCAATCCACCTCTATATGTTTTGTGCGTTCATGAAAAACAGGATTTTGAGCCAAATATAAGGCTGACTGACTATCATAGTATAAGCTCATAGCTCGGGGATGATCCACACCCAAACTAAGCAACAAACCTTTTAGCCATTTTAACTCACAAGTAACCGCGGCCATGGAGCGATACTCAGCCTCAGCCGAAGAACGTGAGACTGTGACGTGCTTCTTGGTCTTCCAAGAAATTGGAGAACGACCAAGAAAAACTAACCAACCAGATAATGATCGTCGAGTGCGCAGACAACTAGCCCAATCTGAATCACACCAACCAGATAATTGCAAATCACAATCTGAACGAAGAAGAATACCTTGACCCGGGCACGCCTTCAAATAGCGCACCACTCGCACAGCCGCATCCCAATGATCACGACGAGGCTCATGCAGGAACTGAGACAAAATATGCACAGAATAGGCCAAGTCAGGCCGTGTAAAAGCTAAATAAATAAGACGACCAACCAACCGCCTATATTGCTCAACGTTTGGGAACAAAGGACTCGTGGATCGAGCCAACTGATGATGTTGTTCCATGGGAAAACTAGCTGGCTTCGCACCAAGTAAGCCGATTTCAGAGATGATGTCAAGGATGTACTTGCACTGGCAAAGGTAAATACCTTCCTGATTTCGATCTACTTCAATGTCCAAAAACTATTTCAATACACCAAGATCTTTCATATGGAAATAAGAACTAAGATACTTCTTAAAAGCAGATAAAGCAGCGGAATCATTCCCAGAAAGAATTAAATCATCAACATAGACAATTACATTGATCTAAACATTACCCTGGCGAAGAGTAAACAATGAATAATCAGAATAGGACTGGCGAAAACCATACCATCGTAAAGAGTTTGCCAACTTGGCAAGCCAACACCTCGGTGCCTGCTTCAAGCCATAGAGAGATTTCTACAATCGACAAATCTGATTGGGCTTAGCACCTTGAAAACCCGGAGGTACTCTCATATACACCTATTCTGACAAGTCCCCATGTAACAAAGCGTTATGGACATCCATCTGATGTAGCTCCCAATTCTTCACTGCAGCGACGGCTAAAAAGGCACGAACAATAGTCATTTTAGCCACAGGTGCGAAAGTATCTGTATAATCAATGCCAGTAACCTGATGATTGCCAAATACCACTAAGCGAGCCTTCAAACGCTCTATGCTACCATCAGAATTATATTTCACTTTGTAGACCCATCTACTACCAAGAGCCTTCTTACCGGGAGGGAGAGTTTCCATACTCAAAGTACCATTATCCTCCAAAGCTTTAATCTCTTTCTGCATAGCAGCACGCCATCCTGGGTCTTTCATGGCTTCCTTCAAAGAACAAGGCTCTGTACCTGCGGAAACAGCTGCAAGAAAATTTTCGTGTCCCATAGAAAATTGGTTACAATTCACAAAGTGTGCTATAGGATAAGGATTACCTAAGGAGTGAGAGGAAGCAGATGACTCAGGAATGGGAGACGGACTCACTTTTCGCACAGTATTAGTAACAAAATCACGCAACTTTGTCGATGGAAACTTTTGACTCTTTCCTCGTCCTTTGTCACCACCAATAACATCAGTAGGAGTGGCCACGGCCTCCTCCTCCAAAGTACTCGCAACACCAGCATTAGGAGTGGCCACAACCTCCTCCTCCAAAGTACTCGCAACACCAACATTAGGAGTGGCCACAGCCTCCTCCTCCATATGACCCGCAACACCAGCAACAACCTCACCATTACCATCACCAACTAAACTACCTTGCATTTCCTCAACATTAGCAACATCTATATATTCACACAACATATCATCCTCGAAAGACAGAGTAATGACAGGGAGCGGAAGTGATGTCTACACTAGAGGGGATAGTGTCCAAAGTGGCATAGGGGAACTCATTCTCATAAAATTTCACATCGCGAGACACAAAATAAACTCCCGAATCTAAATCATAAAGTTTTCAACCCTTCTTTCCATGAGGGTAGCCTACAAAAAACACATTTTCGACTCCGACTCATAAACTTATCTCCTTTAGCCTTTTGATTGTGAGCATAACATAGACACCCAAACACACGTAATTCAGCAAAAGTAGGTGGATGACCATAAAGAAACTCATACGGGGTTTTATTGCTAAGCAAAGGAGAGGGAGTGCGGTTAAGTAAATATGCTGCAGCTAATGCACATTCACCCCAAAAATCAATTGGTAAATTCCCCTGAAATCTCAAGGCTCTAGCAACATTCAAAATATGACGATGTTTTCGCTCAACTTTCTCATTTTGTTGAGGAGTACCAACACAAGAGGTTTGAAACAATATACCATTGTCCACAAAATAGTCTTTCATGCAATTAAATGCAGTACCATTATCACTACGAACAACTTTAACATTAGCGTCAAATTGTCGGACAAGCATAGCAAAGAAAGATATAAACACCACAAATACTTCTGTTTTATTAATCAAAAGAAAAACCCACACAACTTGGGAAAAGTCATCCACAAGTGTTATAAAATATCTAGCTCCACATGAAAAAGGCGTATTATAAAGCCCCCACAGATCACAATGTATCATTTCAAAATAATAATTAGCCTTGTTGTCACTAAGTGGAAATTTATCTCTAGACTGTTTTGATTCATGACACACACCACAAGCTTTATTTAAGATAGGACTAGAACTACTAACAAAAGGAAGAGACCGCACTACTTTGTCAAAAGGATGCCCAAGCCTTCTGTGCCATAGCTCTGGAGTAGTTGCCCCGTACACACTCAAAGCTTGTATCTTCAGAACATTGCGACAGTAGTAGAGTCCGTCTCTCCATTCACCTACTCCAATCAGGTGCCTCAAGTGTCGGTCCTGTATAACACACAAATGTTTAGTGAAGTGAATAACACAATTTAGATCATCAGCAAGATGGATGACAGAAATTAAATTGCAATTCAACTTTGGCACGTAAAGAACATTTTTCAATATCAAACCCGACGCCAAATACACCTCACCACGCTTGGTAGAGCATGTTTGCTTACCATCCGGAAGACCAACTGGACACTCTTCTGTATCAGTCACATTGTGTAATAAATTATAATTGCCAGTTACATGATTTGAGGCTCCCGTGTCGATAATCCACGGATGTACAAACCACTTACCACTTAAACGATCATCATTAACTTTGATGGAGGAATTACCAAGCATGTATAATAGACGCTGCCACTGAGTTTCAGTCATACCAGGAAGAGCTCCCTCACTGCGTGCTCTGAGAAAGCACTACCCGCACCATCTGTGCTGCTGCCAGCAATAGTGGCACGCACTTCAGCCCCTTTGCTGCGACTAGCACCTCCAGAAGTGCTCGTAGATGTTGGCCCGCAACCACGACTGCCAGCACCGCGGCCACTGCTGCTACGTGGTCGATGCTCCCACCCCTCGGGATATCCATGTTTGGTAAAGCAATGGTCCTCATCGTGGCCCATACGATAACAGTAAGTACAAACCAAACCACTCTTATTGCGATCATCACTACGGCGTCCACCGTGAGCAGAAGAATGGGACTTCACAACCAAGGTCATAACAGCATCTTGTTCGACACGGGCACGCAACATGAACTGCAGACGTTCTTCTTGAAGAAGCGCTTGATAAGCGCGATCGAAACTCGGTAATGGGTCTTGAGAAAGAAGATTGGACCTCAAATTACCGTACAACTCAGGATTAATACCATACAAAAAATCATGAAAACGATCTTCGTCGGCACGAGTTTGAAATTGCTCACCAAGATTACATGTGCAATGACCACACTTACAGGTAGGTAATGGGTTATACGTGGCTAGTTCATCCCATAGAGGTTGTACTAGGCCAAAATATTCGGCCACGGTCATAGTCTTGGACTGTTTACAGTAGGCCAAGGCAGCCTTTAATTGTTGTTTACGAGGTCCGTTGTCGACATCGAACCTACGCTTCAACACATCCCACAATGGTTTAGCTTCTTCAAAATATGGTATAGTCTTCCACACCGAAATATCAACAATATTGAGAAGCCATTGCACGAGCATGGCTTGGAGACAACGCCAATCAAGGAGCTTTGTTTATCAATGGGTTTATCAATGGATCCATCTAGAAATTCAAACTTCCTCCTGGACATGAGAGAGACGAATCGAACGAGACCATTCTTCATAGTTGTCTCCCTGAAAAACGACAGTGGTAATGATATTGCCGGGTCCATCATGAGAACTAAGATAGTAAGGAGAATAGGGGTCAATACTGGACGCACTATTCTTGCCGCAAGCTTCACTGCGGGCCATCGTGGTCAGAAAAAGCAAGCGCCAATTAATTGGCCTGATTCCATGTAAAGCTGCATATAAGGGAAATAATGTGTTGACCTTTATTGATTAGGTTAATCAGCATATATATTACAAACACTAAGAAGCATTAATGGGCTAAACAAATATATGTGACAGTATCCCAACAATACAAAGTAAGGCCTAATTACAACAATAATTGCCTATATACAAAGAATCCCAATAGTAATCTATACTAATATATTAAAAGGCGTTCCTCAACAAGGAACTGTGCCATGTGGCGCTATCCCTTAGAGTGTTGACTCCATGTACTCCACATACAATAAAAAATTAGAAAATGCATGGTGTAAGATTTGATCCCATGACCTCAAACTTGTATATTAAAGTCTTAACCACTAAACCAAGTAATGTTTGGTGTTATAATAATTTCAAAGTAAATTACTACTAACTGAAAATAATGATTACCCGAGGCATCGCCCGGGCCTAAAAACTAGTTTATCTTACAAGACGTTAGATTTAATTTGTTTTTAACTTTAACCTTGGTTCAACTAAATAAAAATGAACTGAAATTGATTTTAGCCATTGAAACTGATAAATACTTATTGGAATTGATATAACAAAGCTTGCATCAGTTGCATGCCTCTCCATTAATTGGGCATTTGCTATTATTAATTTTTAGGGTCCGTTTTATTCAACTTATAATGACTTATCTGAACTTATCTTATCTTATCTTATATGAACTTATTTTTTGTGAAATAAGTTAAAATAAGTTGCACAAAACAAAACCAATTGTGTTGATTATATAGCCTAAATTTGTTTTCATATGTTTATTACAAGTATGAGCTAATGAGTAAGATTTGTATGAATAAGTAACCTAAATATTTTGTAGCAAAAATTCGACCGATATTTGATTTTTCTTGTAGTTATCTACCGACAACCGTATACTATGGTGTATCATGAGCCACAGGCCCGCAATACACCTAAATCTTTTTTTTTTTTACTCATATGAAATTTTGTGGAGTTCTTGATCACTGTGTCGTCTTGCTCATTTTATACCCTTCAAGGTTTCAGAATAATCAATGAATACAAATATACATTTAGTGTACCGGCCACTAGCTTTGTCCCATGCTTAGCTCATTCTAATAGATTAAATTTGAGTATTTTGAATTAATTTCCAATAGAAGATTACTTAAGTTCCCGTTTAAAAAGTAGTATTTTTATATACAAAATTTTATTTCCTATAGTATCTTATGAATGATTTTAACCAGTGGTGGATCCAGGATTTCACCCACTTGGGTTCGGAATTGATGAGTCGTTAAACTAAAAAGCGACCAAATTAAATTAAAAAGGGTTCCACTGGATTATAAAAAGTGAACGGTATTATGACGTATAATTAGCGATAGAGGCATCTATACAAATATATTAAAAGGCGTGCTAAAGTAAGTCTACACGCCACGTGGCACTAACCCTTTAGTTGTTTCGTTCCATGTCTTCAAGATACATTAAAAAATTAGAAACATGTTTCGTACAAGATTTGACCACGTGACCTCAAGTTAATATAGTAAAGTTTTAACCAATGAACTATGCAACATTAAATGTTCTATTTTGATATGAAAATATTAATAACCCGGGGCATCGCCCGGGCCTAATAACTAGTTATGCATTAAAAATGGTTAGTTTGAGTGTACCGTGTGCATTAAAAAAAGTAAGTTTGAGAAACACAAGGGTATCAGGTAGAAAAAACCCAAAAAATAAATACTTCAATTTAAGTAATTATAACTGATAATTGCGGGAATAACTTCTTAAATTACATGAAAAAAAAAACTAAATAATCATTCTACGAGTTTTCATACTTTGAAAGCATACTTTCAAAGCGTTCTAATACATTATCATCAGTAACTCGAGCGACAAAAACTCTTAAGAAATGTGGCTAAATTATAAATGATCAACGCAATTAGGACAAGCAATACTACCTACTAACTAATAATATTCATTCTTTACCCAAATCCAACTAATCTCAATTCTCAGTGACAATTCAATAATTTTTATTTATTCAAGCATTATATAAAAACCAATTTGCAATATATCCAAGCATTGTTGAAATGGTAAATATTGTAATGGACCATTTATTATGTACAGCTAGCATATGTCCAATAGCCTAGTATTACGCAAACAATAGCCTAGTATTACGCTAACATCATTACTTTAGTTGATTGACCAAAAAATAGAAATAAAATGCTGATAGCATCTTCGAACACCCGTCCAGCGTATCAAGAGATGCATTTATACTCGCACGCGGACCACTGAGCCAACGTTTATCTAACGGAACTAATGCGTGCGATGCTCGTTTTAACCAATGTTTACTTTTACTTTCTTTTCCAGATTTTTTCCTCTTTTTTTCCCAAAATTATGTGAGTCCAGCTGAACCCACTGAACCCACGCTAGATCCGCCCCTGATTTTAACGAGAAATTTTTTAATGAGACAGTAACATGTGTCATCTCTAATTTATGCTTTACTTTTATCGTACTTCATTCGTTCTAAAATAAATGAAACGTAAGGAAGACATGGGGATTAACGAGAAGAGATAGATAGAAGAAAATGAAAACACGAAACTGTGTGATGAAGAGAGAGGTAAAGAGAAATAAAGGTCAAATAAAATAATATTTCATTTGGTTTAGTTTGAAACGGCTAAAAATAATAATCGATTTATTTATCTTGGCCTTGTAAAATACTTTGGGGATATTTAGGACCGCGGCAAATTAACATCATTGACTAATCTCAAAGATATACTTTTATCAACCAGTGCTTCTTCAACTAAACTCCATCATTATGATTAGCATGTTAGAGTTTTTCTCCTAGCTCTTCCCTCTATCCAGAATTGGTCTCACAACTCATAATGTGCAAATTGTCATAGACTTGGTGTCAAATAATTAGAAAAGTATCTTTAAATCTGTCGACATTACCACCTAGATTGAAGCCGAATCACAAAGGCCCATTATTGTGCAAATGATTCTGGTGCTGACAATTAAAAGTTTGCATAACACTGTAAGACCGTCTTTTCTTTAATTATTTAAAAAGTAATATAATTTAGTAAAATTAATTTTAGTTCATATATTATTTCATAGGTAAATATTAGTTTCCAACAAAATACTAGTTTCAATCCATAAATATCAATAAAGTATACAAGAAAAAACCACTAAAGACCCAGAAAAAAAATCATGTTCAATCAAGAAAAAAAAAAGTTTTAATCAGTAAAAATACTTTTTTTTTTGACATCAGCTGAATCAAGTTACAACAAAGTAATACAAGTAGAGAAACCTAAATAGAAATTTGTAACAGTAATTGGCAATATTATGAGCCTATTGCACCTGGTCGCAATCCACCTTCAAAATCTTACATGACTGGAAATACCTACCATTCTTGAACTTGTTTTTGGACCCAATGAACATCATAGTGGTATTTTGTGGTTGTTGAAGACAATTGATCATAGTTATGGAATATGTGTAAATAGTTCCCTAAGGTATTCTTTGAGAATACGTCCATTGCATTGCTTGAAGACTGGAAATGCTCTTTCTCCTAGATGCATGCTCAAGACTAGTTCGGCCGACCCCCCTTTTAACAAGAGACTGGAGAATTCACAAACCACCCTGTGATTGCTCTTTTATAGAATTCTTTTGCCAAGCTCCATCGATTTGTATTGTAAAGTGATACTAACTGTAGTCTGTCCCAGATGGACATGGTGAAAGCCAGGTGAAGGTTGAACATAATGGTACATATGTGGTAGTAACCATGAGAAACTTGGTTAAAAATCTGTAAGTGATCAAGACTGATCTGCTTAATACAATAATGAATCACATTTTCCTTTGTAACTAGCTTTTAGGCCTCGGCATAAGTGATCAAGACTCAGTTTAATACAATAATGAAACACTTTTTCCTTTGTAACTAGTTTTTAGACCCGAACTACACCCCAAGTAATTATATCTTTTATTTATTATATATTATTTAAAAGAGTTTTTGTCGAAACAACCTTTTAAAAGTGTCATTTGTGAGAAACAACCTTTAAATGCGATTTACTAGTCGGATCGGGCCCTTCGACCATTTTCCGGCATTTACTTGTTTTTTGGCGAAGACTTGAATTTTCCGGCGAAATTTTTTTTTTCACCCCCTTCCCTCTCTTTTTCCCTCCAATTTCTTCCTCCCAACACCATCCCAACCTCCAGCCTCACCCCCCATTTTAGTCCCGCCTTGCCCCCACCTCCACCCCCACCGACAAAACCACCCTCACCTCCTCCCCCCACCAGAAACCACCCTCCTAGCCCCGAAACCTCCCCCACCTAAACCACTCCTCCACCAAACTCGAAGAAGACCCCCGCCACCCCTATCCCGAGTAGCACCTTGCCACCACCACACCGCCACCCCTATCCCGAGTAGCACCTTGCCACCACCACACCGCCACCACCATAAACCCACAACCGTAACACAACCACAAACCCACAACCGCATCACAACCACAACCCCAAACCCGCAACCACAACCACAAACCCAAACCCGTATCACAACCACAAACCCAAACCCGCTGACCACCGGCAAAGAATCCCCATCTTTCTCCCACGAATCCCACCACCCTCTAAACATCACCACCACCGATATGTTGTTAACTTGATGGTCCGCTCACGCCTACCGGAACTCGGATTTGGGTCCCGTGTTTGGAGTTGCGGTGAGGAACTCAAGTCTCGGTGGTGCTTTTCTAGGAAAGGGGAGGGCGGTTTTTGGGGGGGGGGGAGTGCGAGGGTTTTGGGAATAAAGGAGTGCAGGGGGTCGAGGGTTTTCGGTGGTGGAGGTTGGGGTGGGGTAGGGTGGGGTGGGGTGGGGAGGAAGAAATTGGAGGGAAAAAGATAGGGAAGGGGGCAAAAAAAAGTATTCGCCGGAAAATTCCGAAAAAATCAAGTCAATGTCGGAAAATGGTCGAAGGGTCTGATCTGACAAGAAAATCGCTTTTAAAAGTTGTTTCTCACAAAAAAAAATTATAAGGTTGTTTCTCACAAAATGACACTTTTAAAAGGTTGTTTCTGACAAAAATCTCTATTTAAAAATGATAACATCAAGTATCACTTGGTTTAGTGGTTAAGTCTTTAGTATATATGTTTGTGATCACGGGGTAAAATCTTATACAATGCATTTTCTATTTTTTTTAGCTGTTTTTGCCATCATCCTTTGGAAGAGCTAGATATATAGCACAATCCAAATCCAGTCTTTCAGAGAGAATGTTTTTGGAATTTCTTAATAGAGACCTAGTTGACCTAGCCTCGAAACTTGCTTTGCCAAAGGACAAAACCTAAAGATACGTTGAGCAACTCACATGAAAACAAGTGAAGAAATGTAGCCTAACTTATGCTATAATTAACTCTCGTAATTTTCTTTTTAATTATGGGAAAAGTAAAAACAATTCCAAACAAAAGAAAAGCAAGAAACACACTAAAACAAAAAAAAGGGATCAAGAAAGCTGAGGAGGAACGAGCAATGGCGGAGCCAGGATTTCAAAATCGGGGGGTCACTAAAATTGTCGCAGATCGGGTTGTTTTCCCATTGCCTTTGATTTTTTTGATCTGGGTGTATCACTCATCGTTTCCTATATTCATTATTTAATACAAATTAACACATATGAACTAACTATTAAACTGTATGAAAATCAATCAATAAAATACCATCATAAAGAAACTAAATCATCATAGAAAATTATAAACTAATTAACACCACCTAATTTATAAAAATTCACAAATTCACACATAGCCTTGAATAGCCTAATTTATCATACAATCTAAACTCAAAGATATTATCTTTATTATTATTACAAAATAGCCTTTTAAACCCAAAAAGAATATAATAACAACATACAAAAATCTGGATTTTTTTAGCAGACTAGTTAATGATTTCTTATTTGAATTCTTACTCAAATATCTAATGGTAAACTACAAAATCAGAATCTTAAAACTAAGAATAGTAAAATTAGTCCAAAACAAACCTTCAAATTTTTGAATCGACGAAAAAATCCTTCAATTTCTTTCCTTGAAGTAACTTGAATTGATAATGGAAATATGAAATTAAACTTTCGAGATAGAAAACTGGAGTAGATGAATACGAATGCAGACTTTAATCAGTAGAGAGATGAGTATTAGGAAAAAGGAAGGAGGGAGAGAGTGATAAGTTTTAAAAATTGAAAGATTTTTTATTTTTTTAAGTTGTTTTAATTAAAAGCCTGATGGGATTATGGGAATTGGGATCCAAAGTTAAAGTAAGTCTGCAATTGGCAGATAAGATATAGGATTACAACTGTATAAGACCCAAACTTTCCTTCTTTTCTGGCGCTGAACTTGCTTGGGCGTAGCAAATTTTTTTTTATTTTTTTTAACTTTTTATTTTTTTACGAAAAATCCTTAATTTTTTTTTTTTAATTCCCGGGGTCACGTGACCCCACGTGACCCGTGCTAGCTCCGCCAGTGGGAACGAGGAGTGGAAATGCCACTCTAGCATTACCTTCTAAACAAAATATTTATATATATATATATATATATTTAATACAACTCAGGTATTATATCTAGATATGCAAAAAAGAAATTATCGGGGGCCAGGTCCCTACCAGCCCCGACTAAAATCTTCCCCTGTTTCTAAAATTATACTAAGAGCTATTAAAACAATATCTAAAATATGAAGCCGAATGTCCTAATTTAACAAGTACTAATATTTTTTTCTTTAGGAAATTCAAAAATCGTAACGATATACACCACCTTTTATTCTATAGCTTTTTGTATATTTCAAAGTTGATATACAAGGTTGGCAAGCTGTCAACTTTTACATATCTTGTTTACTTTACAGTTTACACCTAGAGCTGTCAGTTTGGTTAATAAACTGCTGGTTGAACTGAAATAACTGAAATTTGAACTGAATTAAACCGAACTGGGATTAACTGTAACTGAAATCAACTGAAAAATGATGAACTGAAACTGAAATAAACTGTAAATAAATAACCAAAACTGAACTGCAACTGAATTGAAACAAACTGTAACTAAAAATAACTGTGAAAAACTGAAAAGTTGATCGATCAACTGAACTGAACTGAACTGAACTGAATATGTAACTGAATTAACTAAACTGATTGAAACTGAAACTGAAACTGAAACTGAACTGAAACCGGAACTGAACTAAAACCGATTTAAGTTGAAATTGTTATGAACGAATTTTTAACTGTAACGAACTGAATTTACATATTACCTAAATTCATGATAGTATTCCAATTCACGGAATTTATGATGATAATATTAATACTCACATAAATTTATGATGATATTATATTATTAATATAAAGTTATGACATTATCGCTATATCTCATTATAAAATGATATGTTCATATCTATTAAACCTTTTTTTATTTCATTGAAAATTTGAGCCACAACATATTTGAAATATTGATCCTAATAACTTCCCATGACAAGATCTTTTTAAAAACAAGAGATTTTACACATTTATCATTTTACATTAAGATGATTGATATCTACTACCTAAATTAGTCATCTTTTATTTCTCAACATACCCTTCACAAATTGCATATCAAAAACCTTCTATTAATATTAAATAATTTCTATTAATAAACTTTTTGTTGAAAATGTTATCTCAAACCTTTAGGTAGTTTGAATGCTATGAGCTTTAAAGAACATTCACACTAAAATTACTATAAAGAAAAACATTTCAATAAAAAGAGAAAATTAGGACAAAATTGCTAATTTATTTATTCTCCAATATTCATATTTTACAATACTAAACTATACAAACATCATAAATTTAATAAATTACAATAAAGATGCAACTAATCTACATCTACTGCCATCCATTAGACCATCTGCCTTCCTCTCAAACACATGCCATAATCTTCTACTGCTTCTTGGCAATAAACGAACAAAAACTGGATCAAAATACAAACTTATAAACAACTTGATATAAAAAAAATGATGCTAAGTTGCTAACAAATTACCTTTAAACTTACCATCGCCATTGAAAAGATTAATATTATTTAATGTATTGGGCTCTCAGATCAGATAACAAAGAATGATAAGGCTCAAAAGCCCAACTTTATTACATGAAAAATATCATCATCGAGCACCATCCCAAATAATTCCCACAACCAATCAGCTTTAGTGCATCCAGCAAGGAAACCTATGGGCATCTCTTTTATATAAACCCTAAAACGTACATATCTAAGGCATAAAATATAAAATATCAACTGAAAATTATTTAAAAATATAAATAAAGCAACAATAACATATACGTAAAAAAACCTAAAACGTTCAAATCTAAGAAATAATCCTAAAACATTCAGATCTAAGACATATATAAAATATCGACTAAAATTTCAAGAAATTCTTTAAAAAAAATAAATAAATTAACAATAACTGATAACATATAGCATAAAACTTCTAAAATGTTCAGATCTAAGCCATAAAACAAATAAAAAATTCCTAAAACATTCGGATCTAAGCACTAAATAGAAATTATCGACTAGAAAATTCTATAAAAAACTAAATAAATAGATAGGCAAAATACCGCATGTAAACATGATTGAAACTTTAAAAAACCCTAAAACGTCACAGATCTAAGACATAAAATTCAAAAAAAAAAATCTTTCAGATCTAAGGCATAAATAAACCAAAAACGTTCAGATAATGTAAACCATTTAATTTTAACAAAAAAAAAGGCTAAAACAAGGAAGATACATAACCTTCCTTCAAGATTGAAGCCTTCAAACGCTTAGCCGTCGTTAGCCCCACCGTCGTCGTCACCGTCGTCGCCAAAAACTCCGCTTCACCGTCGTCGCTGCGCCCCAGAAAATGTGGAGCCATTTAGTAGAGATTTAGAGATGGACAAAATTGAGAGAATTAGGGCAAAAATTTCGACATTCAAATCGAAATTGGAAGAGGAGATACTGATGAAAAGATTTTGTGTGTGTGAGAGATGGAGAAAATTGAGAGAATTAGGGCACCTTGAAGCTCTTCAGTTTGATGAATTGTGTGTCTCGCTCTCGCACTCTCGCCGTTTTAGTTAGGGTCAAATAAAGAGTGAGGGGAATAGTTAATGGGAGTCTTGTTCTATATATAGTGAGCCAAGTGAGGGTCTTCGGCCATTAGGGCTAGGGCAACAGTTGGTTTCAATTAAAATGGGCCGACCCATTGCATATTATTTTAAACGGTAATAATTTGTTATTTAAGTCTTGTAAACTTCATTATTTAAAATCTTATTATTATTTTATTATTATTATTATTATTATTATTATTATTATTATTATTATTATTATTATTATTATTATTATTATTATTATTATTATTATTATTATTATTATTATTCAATAACAATTTGTTAGTTGTTGCATACCATGAATTAAAATAAATACTTTTGCTACGAAATTAGTGTTACATGGAGACGATTAATTTGAATGGTGTTTTGAATTATTTAATTAAACTTTTGGCTTACATTGATGAATTGATGTTATCTAATAACATATTATTTTATTTCAATCGTATAACTTTAATGAGTTTATTTACTTAAAACGATCAAATTATATAGACTGTTGTTATGTTCAATAGAGAATAAAGAGTATATCAGAGTATAAAGTATCTTTTACATAATTGGTCAATGTAAACAGAATACAAAGTATTTCATAATACACAGTATCTTTAACACAAACAGTCCATGTAAATCATATACACCAATTAACTAATCGACTTATATCAATATATAGATCTAAATATCTAATGCAATATCAGTAATTCAGTATACATTAGTCTTGTGCAATAACAAATTGTTTCAATTTGTTTATGTGTTTAGATGTATTCGCATATATAACGTCTAATCGAATAAGTTAGTAACAACTTCACTTATCAACTTGTTTTGCTTTAGCAATATGTTTTGTATTTGCGACACATAAAGCTTAAGCAAGGTTCATTTTGATAGATCATTGCCCTTTTCAGTTACATTGTAAGCTTACATTGATACATTATATAATCTAGTATCAACTTGTTTCAGTTAAATTAGATATTTGAAATTTAAAATAATTGTAACTTATAAACGATTAACTACATTGGAGTGTTCTTATCTACATTTATGTTATCGTTTCACATTGATACAATATTTAATAACCTTATACTAACTTGTTTCACTTCAATATTATTTTCGATATCGTAATGGAGGCATGGAGCAATGTTATGTTCAATCAATTGGTCTTGTAACTTGTAAGAGACAGCATACTCTTAATTTTAAACTGGACAACGGTCCAATCCCAATATTAAGAAGAGAACAAACCATCTTTGTAATATAGTGACTAGTTTAATCTAATGAGTGACAAGTTCAATCCATTTGGTTCTCACATTCTTTAATCGTTGTAGTTCGAGATTCGTTGTAATCCAATATCAATTTGGTTCACTCGAATATTATGTTTTAAAATCAAAATGGATACAACTTAATCTTACTTTAGTGATTTTCAATTACTTTACTGTCACACATAGATACCTTGATCTGATATAATATTAACTTATTTTACGTCGATTATATGTTTTTCAGCCTCAATGACTAGTATCGTTATAGACTTATAGTAAGCCCTTATAGTTAAAGTAAGACATTAATATAATCAAATTTTTTTAAAAGTCTAACTCGTCTTTTGAGGAAGTTTATAATAATTTATATTGATATGAGACGTCCTTTTTAAATCAAATATGATATGATTTGCATACAACTAAAAGTTTGAATATCGACTTATATAAATTTGTCTTATTCCAAATCATATATATCAGTAATAAAATACACTTTTACCAATGTCACTTTCATACACGTTTTTATGAAGTACAACTATTTTTTTCGAGGCAATTGCGGAAGTGCCGACAACACTTATTTGTTGCATTAATTTTTAACCGGACCCGAAAAAACATCTGGCCAACACCCGACATGAAGCTCAATTTTTCCCGAACAAATACAAGAGTGTGATTAGCTTCTACCCAAACCGATGCGACTATCGCCGAAGTTATGTGGTTTTCGTCAATAACTGAAATTAACCGAAATGAAACTGAAAATAACCGCAACAAATTTTAACTGCTATGGATTCAACCGTTAGTTGGTTTAACTGTTTGGATAAAACTGATTTAAATTGCAACTGAACTGAACTGAAAATGGAAAGGAAAAAAACTGAATTAAACTGAACTGAAAAGTTTGTTAACTGAACTGAACTATTAATTTTTCCAACTGGTACAAACTGAACTGATATCAACTGAACTGTTTGGTTATAACCATAACTGAACTGTTGAACTGAATTGACACTCTATTTACACCCACAAATTTAAAAATACATGTATATAACCGGTCCATTATCTTCTCTTCAACTCTAAAGCTAGTAACAAATAATATGGATCATACTGTCATAGTATTATCATAGTGACAAAAGAACAAAAATGCAATATAAAACTATTCACAAATAATTTGGTGGCAAGACAGAAATCTTCAAACAAAGGATATATACGACCAAAAGCTATGTCAACCAAACTTTCAATTTTCAACCATGAAAAGACTGGCTTAATCTTGTGCTGCACTGTCAATATTAATCAGAAGAGCATGGTAAACCTCTGCCATGATTGCCTGAAAAATAAGACATAATATTTAGGAACCCATTTCAACAAAATTTTCAATTTTCAACTAATTGTTGTTGATCTAGGAACAATATAAACCCGACCCCAAATTTAACTCCTTTGGTCTCGGAATAGTAGTCGCACTATATATGCAAAGTTAGGACACCCAAAAAACTTCACATCTGTTAAAATAGTAACAGATCTATAGGAGTTTCACTGCCATAGTGCCACATAAAATTGATGATAGGAAGAACATAAAAAAGACAATTATTGTAAAGCTCTTTATGTAAAATGTGTAAAGATATTAATAAGGGGTTGACACAATGTGAGAACTATTTCGAGATGGAGAATGGGGAAAAAGAAAAGAAGAAACAAAGAGGTCTAATCAAAGGTTGCAATAGTTAGGAAACGTTTATTGTTATAAGCCATGTAACATTTCTTGTAAAGTCACAGCTCCTTGCATAAATAAGAGTTGCTATAGTTTAGACTTCCAGTAGATGGCAAGACTTACACGAAGGCCAGTAGGAGATAGTAGTATGCACAATAGAATGATAAATTGACAAGTTATTACAAAGGAAGAAAGGGAACAATCAATTCTAGGAGTAATAAGCTTCTTCGATCTCAGTTTTAACCAGTACAACGGTACACAAGGATTTTTAAATCTGACGGAGTCATGGAGATCATTTTCATTGAACAAATATTCAAGTCAATTTTTATTTTGAAAGGGATATCATTGAGTGAAAGACTGGATCCGCCCACGGCTTGAACTTCATTCCGCAAGGCTACCAAGTTGAGCATGTTGGAGTTATTTCACTGTTTGAAGGTCCAACCAATAAATCAGACTAATAAAAGTTTGTAGTCTTATCTTTAACAACAGCCATGGCTAACAAGGGAATAAGTTTGTCAGCTCTGAAAGGATGGATTTAGAATTTGATCTTAATACCGTTTCCTTTGAGATCTGAACAGGTAAAGCAAATACAGTAAAGAGACCATCTTTCTGACCTCAGTATTCTCTAAACAGAACAAGGGGTCAACTAGATACAGAAGAAAAGCAGCGTATAATATCAGTGAATTGTCAGTTTGTCACCTAGATACCTAGCTATAGGAGCGCACATCTGCAGCTATTCCTCCCTTCCTATCCACTCTGTCTTAGAAGCTATTGCGAAGAACAGACACGGAATACTGAACTCGCCATCCACACAAAGATAGGTCCAAAAAGTTTAATTTCTTTACTAGCTACCCCCAACATAGGACAATTATCATAAAAAATAGAATGACAATAAAGCACTGACCTTTCTAGTGGGTGGCCTTATCATATCTTCTGATACCATTATTCCGTAATTCTTGGAGGTGAGATGCGATCTCCTGTATTAGACCCTCCTCCCCATTCTTAAGTGTGTTGATAGATCGCTCAATAAAAGAATGATCAGCTTCAAGTGCTTGTAATCTTTCACTTAAAGTGGATACCTCATTAATAAGAGCTAGAATATCAGCTTCCTTACGGATCATTTCTCCTTGTTCAGCTCCAGCAGAGTTGGACTTTTTAAAAGAGCGAACATGTCTCAATAGAGCTTGATGGCTTCCTGTCGGGATGAAACCAACTTTCTCTGACACGACACCGTTCTCATCAGTCTCACTCTTCCCTTTTCGACCCTCTTCAGGCAATGTCACATCACGTGAATCTTTCCCTTGCTCTTCTGATTGATCATCATTCGTCAAGTCTTGGCATACTCTATTGCAGCAAAAGGCACTAAGATTCTTCTCCAAATTATTTAGACACTCCGAAATATATGTCCTTTCTTTTTCGAATTCTAACAAAGGATCCTGCGAATTACTCTTGGTATTTTCAAGCAAGATATTAAGATTGTTAACAGCCCCTAGATGTTTCTCACTGTCACTTAGACATGCATTTGAAGCTGACTCCCCGACATTACCCATTGACTCATTTGAATCCTTGGTCCGGTAATATTCAAGCTCTGCTTCTAAATCTTGAATCTCTTTCTCCTTCTCCATCATAAGGTCATTTAGCTTATCTAGGGCTTCCATGTCATATTCAGCTTGCTCTTCCATCATCCTAACGTCCTGTGAGGCTACCATATGAAAAGCAGCTTTCTCTTCCTGCAGTCTTGTGATCATTGCCATTGCTTCATTAATTGCAATAGCAGACGCATTTCTTTCCTCCTCCAACTCCTTGAGTAATGCAATCAAAAACTTTCTATCATGCTCAAGCTGTCGTCTCAACCGACCAAGTTCACTTTCTCCTTCAATTTCACTGACAATACTGAAGTCAAAAGATTCGATTCCAGATTCGTTCCTATCAAGAGAAGTCTTAGAATCATTCCTCTCAAGTGAGAGCCTCTTTTGAAGAAACTTCATTCCGATAGAGATAGATGAATCATTAGCCTTGAGCTCATCAAGATTCTTAGACACCCTGGGGCTCAAAATATCATTCGAGAGAAACTCAGATCCTCGAGACATTTGCGAGAGCAAAAGCTTTAGATCTGCACTAATTGGTGATTCTTTTCCAGCCAGCTGCTCAGCCAGCTGCTCAGCCAGCTTACCAGACAATTGCTTTCCCCTGCTGCTAATAGCTAGCCTATAAGCATCACCAAGATCCAAATGATTTGGCATTTGAAAACCACCATCTTTATGGTCAGACCTTGTGTTAGAACTGTTGAGATCTGTAGTAGTTTGTATGCTGTCCATCTCCTCAATTTTGTCATTTGCATGCACCAGTGTTTGCGCAACTCCAACTTTTTTAACATCCAGGTCCTTTGAGTCTTTGACATCCACTTTCTCCAGCACATTTCCAGCTTCTTCAGTATTTGCTGCAAGAGACATAAATCGCAAGATTCAAAACCATGTCAGAAACAGTTGGAAGGTGATATTTACAAGCCTAAGTCAAGAATCATAAAAAATGATATGCTCTCTCCATTACAAGATACTCATGTTTGTTATCATCTCATAGTTACAATTGCATCAGCATGTTCAAAATAATTTACGTAAGCGGAAGGGGAAATAGATCAGGACAAAAGCCTCAAACCTTAAAAATCACACCAAGTGAAGTTTTATGAAAGCAATATGATTTGAGCATGGTCACAATGATATGATACTAGAGCCACAAAGAGGTTTTTCTCTTCTCTTCTACTATTGCTAATTATTTCTCCCTTGTAAATAGACAAGTAAATATCTCTCAGAATTTGGCATATCTACTTGTTACTACCTCAAATATTTAAAACTCAAATGGTACCTATCAGTTATTGACATCTCTATTTGAGACCTATCTCAAACAATAATACTCCCTCCCACCACCCTATTTACCAGTGATCTACCTTAGTCCTTACCGCCGTCCCCAACCCCACTATTGCATGTTTCCATAAAGCACAATCACCGCACCACCTTCCTTTTGACCTATCAATCATTTTAATGTAGTTGACAGCAATAGTATAATAGGTCCAAGGGTTGAAAAAAAGATGTCTAGTGGGTCTGGTTAGTGTCGATAGTGGTGATGGGGATCAAGGGATGGTAGTTGGCAGGTGGTTACACTGGTTACAGTGGTGGGAGAGACTATAGTTCTTACCAAATAGAAATGAATGTAACTCAAGGCTACCATGTCAAATTCAAAATATTGAGGTGGTAGCAAAAAGAAATGTCAATCTGTGAGGGTTACTATATGAAATTTCTCAAAGAAAAAAAAAAATAGCAATAATATCAAAATAGCATTGCTGAAATCGTTTCTTGCACCAACGAGAAGAAAAAAGGTAATTACTCTCTCCACTTCAAAACAAATAGAACATTTGCTTTTGGCGCTCTTAATTAGGAAGAGGATAGAGAGAAAGAGAAAAGAATATTACCTTTATAGATGAGGAGATACTTAGGAGTCCTAGAGACATTTTGGGAAGTTTTTCATTTATTTTGAAACAACCAAAGGTGGAAGTGTTCCATTATTTAAAATATAGAGGGAGTAGTGGAAAAGCAATGGAGAAAATTCAGCACTTACATATATCTATTGCAGAACTGACAGAGACATTCCCATCATTTGGTGACTCCACCACACAATCGAAAGTTACCGGATGCGTTGATGCAGATGGATCAAGATTAATGTCAATGTCCTGCCAATTAAGTTCTTCCAAACCATGGCCAATAGAAGAAGCAGGTGCTACTGATTGACCTTCATAAAAATCAATGATATCAAATTGCACCAGATGTAATGTTTCTGAGGGTTCACGTGATGAAGCATCCAGATCAATTGGCTTGTCACAGGCAGCTTCATCTTCAGATGCAGCAATAAAGGGTTTCAATGGTCTAGAATCTAATATCAGATCTCTTAGAGGATCGTCACAAATCAATGATCTTGTGTCTTCAGCATCAGACATCTGTATATCTGATTCAGTATCAGAGGTTACTTTCAGCTCTGTGTATCCAAATTGAACCAAAGAATCCTCAGACTTTCTTTTAATATCAGTCAAAGGACGATATGAGTTTACTTCTTTCTTAACATCGATGAGATCTTGGCTGATTTCCCGGCTCAAAGTCAAGTTAAGATCAGTGTCATCAAACCCACTCGACTTAGTCTGAAGCAATGTTTGGGGTTGACGGCTTGAAGTCCACAACTCATTGCAACAACAGCAATGCTTCACGTCCAACCCATTGGTCTTATGATCATTAATTGCTAGGTCATCATGAAAGCCACCAAGATCATCTCCTCCCAACTTACCAACCAACAACCTGTATGTTTCAGCATTGGATCTATCTTTTGTGGCAAAAGAAAAGAGGCAAGTTTCACACATCCCACGAACATCAACAAGCTTCTCATGGAAATGGCAATAGACCAAGGATGAGATCTCCAACTTGTGATTTCTACACATCATATCTCGGTAAAACCCAACTTTTTCACTTCCCAAAATACGATCAATCCTAGAGCATAGCAAACAAGGTAGAGGCAATTCGCAATAACGAGCAAATTTTGTGATGAGATATCCGAATAATCCATATACAAGCAACAATACAATGACTATCCATTCAAGAAGAGCCGAAGCCAATGCTGTGGTGTAGGACCTCTGGCGTTTTTGTGATTCCGACGACAACAGAAACCTTCCACCCATTTCCCAACAGATTACTAGTAAATCATATGCAGAACACTGGATAGAAGGCAAACACAGGTCAAGCGCTAATGCACCGAAGTCGAATTCAGCGACAATGGTGGAAATCTGAAGCACACGCTCTAATGAGCCAAGACAACAATAGCAAATTAAACAAACAAATAAATACAGCATGAAATTCAAATCCAAACAAGAACTGAGATACATCCCCATTTATCTAGATACAATAGGTACTAAACTGAGATACAAGTCACTAAATATCATTCTTCATGCAAGATAAATATGTCAATAAAACAGTAAATCAGTACTACCTAAGACATATAAAGTTGACAAAGACACAACAATCATATTATTTAACAATCAGCAGCTGAAAAAGCACAAAATTTTATGTAGTACCAAAACCACAAAGCTGTAAAAGTTGCTCAATTATGATTAACACAAATTTCCAAACATTTGAAAAGACATGATAGTACAAATAAAATTTCATAACATCATCATATCATAATTAACAGGAAAACCCAAAAAACCACCAAACAAAACCCATAAGATCTTACCATAAACTGTAAAAAAAATAAAACTCAAAACATAAAAATTGCAACAAAATCTTACATATTCAGAGGAGAAAACGAAACCCAGAAAGCATGAAACTTTCTTTTATCTGTTCTCTGAGAGGCAAATAATCAAACAGCTTCAGTTCAAATCAGAGGGGGGGGATAATAAAAGTTGTTTTCGAGTAATGAGAAAGTTTCAAAAGGGTAAAGAGGAGATAGAAAGTATTAAAGAAACGGAAAATGGAGTTAAAAATGGTGACGACAGATCTGCACGTAGTATAATAATGGTGGGGGTCAAAAGAGAAAGATGATGAAAAATGCCGACTAAGTACAAAGTCGGCTGACCGAAAGTTAAGTAAACACCCCCACATACAAAGTTGGTCCCATTTTTATAGTTTTCCCATATAGATTCTATTTTCTCTCTCTGTCTTCCAGATGAAAATGATTTATGGTACTAGAATTTAGAACCCTAGTAACTATTTTTGGGTGGAAATGAAGATGATTAGTTGAATAATGAATAGTGCTAGGCTGCTAGCAGGTTAGTTTGACGCCATTGCACCCCATAAAGAAAGAAAATTTCTAACAGCAAATATACTTGCTCTGTTATTTATTAGATGTAACAATTTCATTTTAGGTAGCTTTTTATATGTGATATTTTCTTTTTTGACGACAGAGGTACTAGCGTTGTACTTGTTTGACAATTTTATCTCACTTCACCTACCCTCATGGCTCATATACAAATTGCATGGGTAATTGGGTCTTATTTTTTCTCTCTCCTCTCTTCTTAATATTTGTGCAAAAAAACAATTGTTGCATCTAATAAAAACGGAGGTAGTATTGATCATTTGATTGTTAATGAGAGACGAGAAAGTAACCGCTTCCATTTGTTAGAAGCAAGATTGTTGTTATATTGCTTTATTTTCTACTTATAGAATTTTGGTGTTAGATATCGCCTTTTAAAGTTGTTTTTTTTAGACTTAACATCATATCATAAAGAATGACAAATGTGTGTCATCATTCGCTGTAATCAACTTTGATACTTATCCTCCAAAAGTTGGTCATGGTCTCATGGATCATGACTAATTTACCACAGGCATCTCACATTCTCACTCATGACTAAGAAAATATCTCATCATTTATCTCTTACTTTTTCACTATACTCCATCACATTTTTTTCTCTTGGGGCATGCTTAACCATGAACACTTTAATGGTTCATGGGGATGAATAATTTTTTTCTTTTCTTAATCATGAACCGATAAAGGTTTATTCATGAACTTTTGCTCAATGGTTTGGAAATTCAAATGGTTCATAAAATTGGTTCACCCTTGAACTATTGCCATGAGTTGCATTTGTATTGGTCCAGAAAAAAGAAATATTTCCCATCTTTGAAACGTTTATATCTCAAAAAATATATTTTGGAAAAAAAAAAACGTTATCAAAATTTATAAATTTTCAATCTCTACCTATAGACATCTATTTTGGCATATTTTTCTCAATTTTTAGTTTTCCAAAAAGTAAGGGAACGGATGAGAAATAGTGAAGAACCTTTTTTTCTATTTGTGCATGGTTAAGAAGTGAAAATGGTAATGGTTTGTAAAAATGGTGTGGAGGAGTGAGAAAGGATGAGAGAGGAGGATGCACCATTTTTTATGATTCATGAACAAGGATGCTCTTATATGAATTCATCATATACATCTCACAGTCTCACTCATAATCAAGTATTATTGTAAATTTTTTTAAAAGATATTGAATTATTATTTTAGCACACAAGATTATAATAATTAAATAATTGACTAACTGAAAAAGTTCGTTTATTATTAATTATATGTTATATACTTTAAATTTATTAAAATTCAAAAGTGTACCAAAATATAGCAAAAAAAGGTGTCAATTTATAGATATCAAAAGGTTGTCATGTCATGATCAAAACTTACGAGTCAATCTGCTTTCCTTCTTCTGGATAGCTATTTTGTCATCCCATGACTCAAAGTCGAGGAGTAACGTATTCCTAATTTTTTGAACTTATAACAAGGGGTTTTGGCCTGGGAGGAAACTTGGGGGGAAATAGGGTTTTTTGGCAATGAGTGTAAGAAACATAGAGTATTTTAATGTGTTATAAATTATAACAGTTTAAATTATGAGTTTGGCTTAATTTATCACACCGTACGATATATAATTACGATCAAAAATAACTTGGGTAGGAATTAAGGAAGGCACGGAACGAGATTTGGGGTGGGTCCAGTGAGACCAGACGCGTGAATCTCATGTGGACTTATGCCCACCCAAAAACCAAATGGCCTAGAAAATCTAGGCCCTTACCCAAATCCAATAGGTCTTTCGGGTCTCTAGTCCAAATTGAATCTTAAGCTTATTATTAGTTTTCATTGTTTTTGTTCTGGCGCTTTTTTATGCCTTCTTTTATTAATTATCATTAAAATGATAATAATATTCTCCAAAAGAATTTAATAATAGATAAAAATCATAGCCTAATATTTAAATACAATCGACAAATATTCTCGAGTAAGTTTTTTTTTTTTTTTTTTTTTACTAAATACCCTCCAAACCTTTAGAAATTCACCATATTCCAATTAATTCTTTAAAATTCATCATATGCCCTTAATAATTAACGGCTATGAACTTTTTTAGTCATTGATCCCTATTTTCTCTCTTTCTCTCTCACACACACACTTTTCTACTATACTCCATCACATTTTTTTCTCAATACATCACATACATCTCACATTCTCACTCATGATCAAGTATTATTGTAATTTTTTGAAAAGATATTGAATTATTATTGTAGCACATAAGATCATAATAATTAAATAAATGACTAACTGAATAAGTTCGTTTATTATTAATCTATGCTATTATTTTAAAATAATTAAATTCCAATAGTGTATCAAAATATAGCAAAAAGGTGTCAATTTATAGATAAAAATGTTGTCATGTCATGATCTAAACTTATGAGTCTATCTACTTTCCTTCCTCTGAATAGCTATGTTGTCATCCCATACCCAAAGTCGAGGAGTAGCGTATTCGTAATTGTTATAACTTAAAATAAGGGATTTTGGGAGGAAACTTGGAGGGAAATAGGAGTTTTTTTGCATTGAGTGTAAGAAATATAGAGTGTTTTAGTGTGTTATAAATTATAACAGTTTAAATTTTGAGTTTGACCCCAAAGTCCTAAACTATTGACTCAAAAAAATATTAATGCAAGCCTATCTTTATTTATCACGTCGTATGATATATAATCACGATCAAAAATAACTTGGGTAGGAATTAAGGATAGGCACGGATCAGGTTTTGGGGTAGGTCCAGTGAGACCAGACGCGTAAATCTCATGTGGACTTATGCCCGCCCAAAAACCATATGGCCTAGAAAATCTAGGCCCTTACCTAGATCCAATAGGTCTTCTGGGTCTCTGGTCCAAATTGAGTCTTAAGCCTATTATTAGTTTTCATTATTTTTATTCTCACGTTTTTTTATGCCTTCTTTTATTAATTATCATTAAAATGTTAATAATATTATCCAAAAGAATTTGATAATGGATAAAAATCATAGCCTAATATTTAGATACAATTGACAAATATCCTCGAGTAAGTTTTTTCACTAAATACCCTCCAACCTTTAAAAACTCACCATATTCCACTCAATTTCTTTAAAATTCATCATATGCCCTTAATGATTAACAACTATTAGCTTTTTTAGTCATTTATCCCTATTTTTATTACTATTGACAACCATTGAAACACCTTCTATAGCCCCTTTTTTCTCTCTCTTCCTCCATAACTCTATTTCCTCTCTTTTTGACCAAACGTGGTGTATTAATGATGGTCTGTTGGGGTCAATGAATTAAGTAGAGGTTAATTAGGATTTAGTAACAAAATTAGGGATTAATAACCAAAAAATTAACGGTCATTAAGGGCATATGGTGTATTTTAAAGAAATCAAGGGGGTATATATGGCGATGTTTGAAATGTTTGAGGGTATTTGGTGAAAATAAAAAATGCTTAGAGATATTTGGTGAAAAATCCAAAAGTTGTTAAGGTATATGGCTTGAGTTTGGAGCGAGTCTAGGTCTCAACATATGAGACTTAACCCTGTTTTTTAACACTTAGACCCAAATCTGACCTGGACTTAATAAATTTCATAAACTAGTCTCGGACCCTAAAAATGGGTTGGGTACACCTTATGAGATTTCAGAAATACACGCAGTTATTATGTACTCTAAATCATATACTTCCTTGGTTTTGAAATAAGTGAAACCCTTATCTCAAAAAGCTCTCATATAAATGAGAGAAGTGTTTCATTTATTTCAGAAGGAATGAAGTACTTTTTAAAAAAAATAGTTTTATCTTATCTTTAGATAATTTTTTTTCTAACAAAGACCAATATGAGATTGTAAGTTCTTTTGGTTGTTGCATTTGTATTTCAAATGAGATGTTGTAGGTTTGAGTCTTAACACACACATTTTCATTGCTTAATTTGGGCTGGTTAGGCGTTGTTGGCTACAGCTTGGAAGGTGGAGGACATATGGGAGTCATTAATTGTTGAGGCAAATGCTATGTTATTTGGTATCAAGGTGGCTGTGGAGTTTGGGTTTGCGGAATCTCGTTGTGGAATGTAATTGTCTTCACCTTGTTAACGCAATTTCTTCACGAGAACGAGACGGGATCGAGTAGCTTTCATATTATTTTTGATGACATTTTTCATGCTAGTAGTATGTTAGACGTTGTGTCTTGGAGTTTTCTCCATAGGGAGAGCAATAAAGGCTGCTCATGAGCTAGCTCATTTCTCGTCTTGGGTTATAAGCGAAAAGTTTGGTTAATTAATTTTTCTTCTTTTATTGACTCTTTGTTGGCTTTGAATATTGCTATAGCCTATGAACAGGGGCGGATCTATTAAGTAACTAAAAAAAAAAAAAAAAATAAAGCTGGGAAAAAGAATTGGAGTTAAAATAGTACATATAAAATAAGCAAAGCAATATAGGTTGGTATAGTGTGCGTGTCGCAGTGGTTCATTGATGTCTTCTCAACATGCAATTATGAGGTCCCATTTCCCCAGGTTCGATTCCCGCGTAGCATATAATTCTTCCTTCTCTCGGTTATTCTTTTTTTCCCTCCTTTTCTCCTTATTTTTTTCCCCATATTTTTTTCCCCTTATTTTTTCCATCTTCCTCAAAGTCTCAAATACACTTGTAAATCCTAAGCAGCATATTATAACAAACTAGTTTTGAAGCCCGTGCGTTCCACGTGTTTTTTTTTATTATCTTTTTGTAAATTTTTTGTTAATATTATTGTCAATTTTGTGTTGCCGTGAAATGAGATTTTTCAACACTATTGTATATATAACTTCCTCCATTCCTTTTTATTACAACAATTACCACTTTGGGTAGTTTCATCTTTTGGAACCATTTCACTTTTGGTAAAACAAAAGCAACTATTGTTGACAATATTGCCTTTATTTTATGTTAATAAAACCCTCATTAATTATCCAAATTGTCTCATAAAGTTGCATTTACTTTATTAAGGATTTTTTATCCCCTACTCTAGTTAACTAAAAGGGTACCTTTATGCTAAATTACCCATTTTTTATTTCCTTAAAAACCATGCCCATACCAATTGTTGTAGTAGAAAAAGAATAGGGATAGTATTTGTCATTATACTATAATTTCTAGATTTGTTAATACGATATATAAATTTTATAATTTTTAATATCCAATTAAATATTGTAACTAACTCTATTATTAAATGGTATCCTAATAATAGGTATGACTAACAATAATTAACACAGTTTTAACATGAATAATATCCGAATGATACTTTAAGAAAGTAGAGCGAGGGTAATAATTTAATAGATGCAGAACAAAAAGAATAGAGAAAAACATGAATGTCAGCCGCCATTTCAACTTTTAATATAGCACATAAACACTAACACATATAGAATGGAAGACGGGAAAGCAAAAAAGAAGATCATAATGATAGTTTCATGAATAAAATTAATTAAATGTAAAACTAACCTATATTAATAATTGAAAATACTATTTTAGAGAGAAAAAATACCTCTTCATCAATCATGACCATATCAAGACTTATCAAACTTCCCCCTTTTTTATGATCCGTGACCTTAAACAAGTCTAGAAACGCGAACCTTGATTTCCAAATAGTTTTAGTAGAATTAAGTTCATGGAGAAAAGAATAAGATCTGACATATAGATATATGGATAAAAACATAAAGAATTATGTATGCAATAAATATTCTAGGAATAAAAATAATTAGTTAATTGCATAATACCTCTGCAATCTCGATGACAAACTTTCATTTGATTCTTCATGTAATGCCATCATGGAATGCTATAGGTTCAAAACTATGGATATCAAATTTTTATCTTTATATAACTCAATTTTTAAAAGTATGATTTTTAAAGACATAATTAGTATTGTCATGTATAATACGCTATTTTTATAGTTATTTTTATATGTATTTAAAATAAAGAATATATAATATGTTATTGTTCATCTAAATAAATACATTTTCATAAGTTGTAAAACTATATTGTATATAGATCTTATTTCAAATCATATTTCGAGCACTCTCCGACATTAAAAAAAACTATACTATTACGAATTATGTAGCAAAAGTTGAAATCAATTTACATCGTATAATAATTTAGATTTTTTATTTAAAATCAGACTGTCAATTTTACACTGTTGTTTATTTTATTATATTTCATAAGTTGTATAACTATATTGTAAATGGATCTTATTTCAAAGCATATTTAGAGCAATATCCAATGGTACAAAAATTATAATATTCCGAAAGTTATACACAATTTACATAATATAATAATTTAGGTTGTTTTGTTATTTCAAAACCAAACTCTAATTTTCGCTTATCAAAAGCTCCTTATATGCATTTAAATCTATGTAAAACTCTATTTTTTAAATTTTCCCCTATTCAAACTCTTTTATGTGTTTAGATATATGTAGAATTTCATTTTTTTTCAGATATATTTAAAATAAAAGCTAATGACATGGCAATCCTATGTGGCGCTCTATATTTCATAAGTTGTAAATGGATCTTATTTCGGAGCATATTTCAAGCGCTATCCAATGGTACAAAAATTATAATATTCCGAATTACCTAACAAAAGTTATACACAATCTACATTATATAATAATTTAGGTTGTTCATTCAAAATGAAACTCTAATTTCTGATTATCCAAGACTCCTTATATGTATTTAAACTCTAATTTTCGCTTATCCAAAACTCCTTATATGTATTTGAATCTACGTAGAACTCTATTTTTGTAAAAAGTAAAAATAAAAATTGGTGACATGGCAATCCTACGTGGCGCGCTCTATGGCCTCGAAATCTTGAGTAGCTCCCTATGCTCCCGAAAAGTTCCTTCTTTATTTATATATATATTGATTTTATCTCATCGGAAATTCCCACTACTACTATAAGAAAATAAAGGAAGCCGGAGGAATCCCCTGCTAATGATATTAGTTAACAAAAGTTAACCTTTATTAATAAATGGATTATGGTAGTTATGATGTTATCAGTTTAAGTGTAGTACTAACGATATAATGAAAAGTTGATATTTTGTTAAAGTTAGTAATAAAAATTGCACCACTTTCTATCTCTATTATATAAGCCAAGGGGGTGAAAAAAACTTAAAGTCGCCTCCATCTCTCTTTCTCTCTCAAATCCTAGCCTCCCCTACCCCTTCTTAATCAATTAGGGGCTGCGATGGATAATTTCATCCATGGTAAGCCCCTTTCCCCCTTTTATTTTCTGTTTTTAGTTCATTTTCTTGTTTTCTCTAATAAATTAGTATCTCTTTATGAGATCTTTTCAAACCCTATTATGGGTTTTTTAGTTTATGTTTTGGAAATCTCCTTCTCCCATATGGGAGTTGTGAGTATGAGAAATTGTTCTCATTGGTTGAAGTTCGAGACTCAACATGGAGGTATTGGAATCTCGGATGCGTTCAACATGACTTGATCAAGAATGTTCTTCCTAAACTATATCATAATGATAGACTTCCTCATCAATAGCTGCTTGATTCGGAAAATACAAGGGGGTTTATTTGTATTGCTCGATCCGGTTCATTGTAGTTTCTTCGAAGAAGAATTTGATTTAGTCTTGTTTAATTGTATCTTGTTTTTCTTTAATACCTATTGTAGATGCCGTTTGGCCTTCAATTATTGAAATTTTTCTATCAAAAAAAAATATATAAGCCAAGGGGGGAATTATGGTGTCCCCCCATGAAATGACTTATATGCCCCTAATTTGAAACATAATAAAATCCTATTCAAAATTTCTCATTCATTTCCTAAATTAGGATTATGCATAATAAGAAAAGTTGTAAAAAAAGAAAATTAACATAAAAAAGTTTAAGATTTCCATCAAAAGATTACTTACAATGAGGAAACTAGCATAACAAATAAATTTTCCAACAATTGTAAAGCCAAAAATACAAAGTTTTCTTTTATCTAAATATTCAATAACAATTACAAAGAATATAAATTAAAATTCATAAAATTACCGAGAAAAAAAAAGTATAACTCATGTTTGTATTTTTCGATTTCATAATTGTCGTAGTTACGATGTTATTCAATCGAACTAGTTAAACCTAATGAGAAAACGTAAGCATAGACCAACTTCTCTTATCTTCATTATATTCAATCCTATGTTTGGTAAAAAAATTTGTAAGTACGAAGTACATGTTTATTTTTCGCATTAATATTAATATTTTTACGATTCCGAATATCAGTATTAGTACTTAATATGTTTTCGCACGCATCGCGCGCATACATACGGCTAGTACCAATTGAACACAACCCATGAATTAATATAAAAAATTATATAATTGGTATAAATAGAGAAAAATTAGCACCAGATAACCTCTTTCAAATAGCCCAAACTTCCAACTACAATTGAAAAATTAAATAGTCATGGGAAATATTTTTCTATACTAATATCATAAGGTATTTTAAAAAAAGGGTTATAAGTGTTTAATGTGAATTACGTTTCAGTATTATTACCGCTATTTGGTAGCTTTTTTATGCCACTCCTGATTAAGAATCCTGGCTCCACCCCTGCCTATAAATGTTATCTATTTGCCCTGTTGGGCTTTCCGTCAAAAAAAAAAGTAAAAAAGGCTCAATAAGTGATTAAAAAACAAAGGGGCAACAATGTAAATCCAAAATCAATTATTAAAGAAAATCCCACATTTGCACTTAAATGTCCTTTTTCGCCCTTTCTCAACCCTAAGCTGCAATTCCCATCTCAACCCTCCGACGTTATGCATTCTCTTCTTCTCTTCTCCCTTTTCTCGATTGCCCCTTTGTAATTCCCCCCCATTTTCACTCAATTCCTTCATTACCCTTCTCTTACTCTCTCCGATTTCTCTCACATACCCGCCAATTTTCTCTCTCCTCCCTCTTTCGAATTTCGGTTAACTCTCCCACTTCTTTCTTCCCTTTCTTCCAAATTTCTTCAATCTCCAATTTTCGGTGTTTTTTTTCTCCAGATTGATCTCTATATGTGTTCCATGGCTTTAATTTTCCACGTTATTAGAATACCCAGTTAGAAATTTTGACAATTTACACTGATTTCTGAAGCTCAATTGATGGATCAAAGCTTGGATTTTTTTAGCTAGGGTTCCGTAATTTTGAGGTACAGTTGTTAATTTTTGTATATTGCTGCGTTTTTTGTAGTTCTGGGTTTTACCCACTTCGTTATTTGAGCAATTTTGCTGTTTACTGAAGTTTATTGAAGGTTTAAGTTTGGTATATTTTCTAATAATTGATGATCTTGGTTTAGTATTAAGCAGAATTACAATAAAGTTTCTGACTTTGTAACTATTTCTTTGAGAATTGAGTACACGGTCTCTGAATTTTACTGTAATTCTGTTTCTTTTGATATTCAAACTTCCTGGACTTGTGATTTGCAGATTTTATTTCTATGTCTTTGGCTAAAGTACTTATGTTTTTGTTAGTTTGGTTTGTGATTTCATTTACGTACTATTATCTTGGATTCTTGGTGTTTGCTGTGATCTGTTATCATGTAGATTATGCCCCCCTGTGCATGCTAGCATTAAAGATTTTGATGTTATAGAAATTCTGAATTAGTTGGTACATCTTGTTTCAGAGTTTGTTGATGCCACTGGTGAATGGTGACTGGACATTGTTTCAGCACCTTGGTTTCGTAGTTGTGTTTGCGAAGTTTGCCATTAGTTTTTTTTTTTGAAGAATGGCAAACCATGATTTGATCCTTGGGAAAAATCATGCAATTGATATAGACCATGACCAGCAGCTGGTGCTTGCCCATAATCACAACCTAGGTCTTCGACAAACTCACGAGCATGATCTCGGTTTGGGACAAGGGCATGATCAGGAACTGGGTTTAGGACATTCCCATGAACACGATGAATTGGCTTTAGAACAGAACCATGATCATGAAGCGAGCGATGAGCATCTTTATGAACAAGGTAATGACTTGCATATGGAGCATAAACCTAATCATGAAATTCATGAATTTTCTTCTCAGAACAATGAGTTAGCTATAGTAGAGCAAAATGAGCTGGCTCTTTCAAGCAATCAAGAATTTGATGAGAATTTGGAGTTAGATATTGATCATGATGAAGAAATTGGTATTGAAGCTGTTGATGATATGGGTGTTCAGGAGCCAGATTATGTACTTAGTCATGTTGTTCAGGCTCGTTCTCTGGTTGTTAGCCCTAGCCATGAGATTCATGTAGGACAGGAATTTCCAGATGTTAAGAGCTGTCGCAGAGCATTAAGGAATACAGCGATTGCTCTACACTTTGAGATGCAGACCATAAAATCTGATAAAACTCGTTTTACTGCCAAATGTGCATCTGAAGGATGTCCATGGCGTGTACATGCTGCAAAGCTTCCAGGCGTGCCTACTTTCACAATCCGGACGCTTCATGAGATCCATACATGCAATGGCATAGGTCATCTTGGCCACCAGCAAGCATCAGTGCAGTGGGTGGCGAACTCTGTCGAACAACGTTTAAGAGAGAATCCGAACTGCAAGCCCAAGGAGATACTAGAAGAGATCCATAGGGTACACGGGATCACTTTATCATACAAGCAGGCCTGGCGGGGAAAGGAGCGTGTTATGGCAGTTATGCGGGGATCCTT
Source organism: Beta lomatogona (assembly GCA_947646795.1). Taxonomy (NCBI): domain Eukaryota; kingdom Viridiplantae; phylum Streptophyta; class Magnoliopsida; order Caryophyllales; family Amaranthaceae; genus Beta; species Beta lomatogona. The sequence continues at coordinate 3,078,609 of CANSNZ010001289.1, forward strand.
TGAAGAAGGATATCGGCTTTTACCACAATATTGTGAGCAAGTTAAACGCACAAATCCCGGTAGTATTGCTTCGGTTTATGGTAATCCGACAGATGACTGCTTCCAGCGGCTCTTTATATCATTCCAAGCATCTATTTATGGCTTCCTAAATGCATGTCGTCCGCTTCTTGGTCTTGATAGAACCTATTTGAAGAGCAAGTACCTGGGTACTTTGTTGTTGGCTACTGGTTTTGATGGGGATGGTGCTCTCTTTCCTTTGGCATTTGGTGTAGTTGATGAGGAAAATGATGAGCACTGGATGTGGTTTCTATCAGAACTCCACAATCTGCTTGAGGTTAATACTGAAAATATGCCCAGGCTGACAATTTTGTCAGACAGGCATAAGGGTATTGTGGATGGAGTGGAAGCAAACTTCCCAACTGCTTTTCATGGATTTTGCATGCGTCATCTGAGTGAAAATTTCCGTAAAGAGTTCAATAACACAATGCTTGTAAATCTTTTGTGGGAAGCTGCTCAATCTCTCACCATAATTGAATTTGAGGCAAAAGTTCTGGAAATAGAAGAGTTATCACAAGATGCTGCGTACTGGATTCGGAAAATTCCACCTCGCTTGTGGGCCACTGCCTATTTCGAGGGCACTCGATTCGGGCATCTTACTGCAAACATAGTTGAATCTCTAAATAGTTGGCTTCTAGAAGCTTCAGGGCTACCAATCATTCAGATGATGGAATGCATTAGGAGGCAGCTAATGACTTGGTTTAATGAACGGCGTGAGACAAGCATGCAGTGGACATCGATACTCGTTCCGACTGCTGAGAGTCATGTTGCGGAAGCAATTGAGCGTGCTCGCTCTTACCAAGTGCTTCGTGCAAATGAGGCAGAGTTTGAAGTCATAACGCATGAAGGTTCTAATTTTGTGGATATTCGAAATCGTTGCTGTCTTTGCAGGGGATGGCAGCTGTATGGTCTACCATGTGCTCATGCTGTGGCAGCCCTAATTTCATGCAGGCAGAATGTTCATCGTTTCACAGAAAGCTGTTTCACAGTTGCAACTTATAGGAAGACATATTCTCAGACTATACATCCAATTCCAGATAAGTCATTGTGGAAAGAGTTTTCTGAAGGGGACTCAGATGCTAGCAAATCTGTTGAGGTATATATTAACCCACCTAAGTCTCTTCGTCCTCCTGGAAGACCAAGAAAGAAGAGAGTTCGAGCTGAAGATCGTGGTCGTGTGAAACGGGTTGTGCATTGTAGTCGCTGCAATCAGACAGGTCACTTCAGAACTACATGTGCAGCACCGATATGAATCCTTATCTTAAGACTAGGAATTGACATTGTAATGTGAGTGTTTCCATATATTAGTCAAATGGAAGCTTACAGTTTCTTATAATGATTTTATTATTTTATGCAACTTCTTAATTAGTGTAGCTAGTCAATATGGTATCTGGCACTTTAGGAAAATATGTGAACAAAAATGCATTAGGTGTTATATTAGTGAATAAGAAAGAGCTTATTTTTGCGAATTTCATGTTAAATTTTTTTTTTTTGACAATGAATTTCACGTTGAAGATGGTCTTTTTTTGAAATACTCCCTCTGCCCTCATTTAAGCCACAATCCGTTTGGCATCAATATTAAGGGAAGTGAAAATGTATAGAGGAAGAAATGGGGAGCATGAGTAGGTGCAGAGTCCAATCATAGAGACAAGTAGAGAGTAAAAGATCTCCAAAAAGAGTTTGTGGAATATTAATTTGGGAATAATTTGGTATAAAAAGCTCAATGGAATGAAAGGAGGAGGATTGAGTTACGAAGACCATGGCATTTGACTCTCGCGGGGGAATGCCTTGGAATAAATGTAAGAGATGAGCTCTTAAGTCAAAGGGTTAAAAGAATATGGAATTTAAAAAGGGGTTTGGAGATAATTGACACGGGGAAGGGTATTTTCCTTTTCAAGTTTGTGTTGCGTGATGATCTTAAAAAAGCTTTATTTGGGGTCCATGGTTCATCTTGAATTACTATCTTATGTTAACTATCTGGAAGCCAACTTTAGGCCTTCAATGAATCCATTTGAAAGTATTTCACTTTGGATTAGATTCCTGGAATTGCCTGTGGAATATCATGATAAAGAGGCTCTCTTTGATACAGCTAAGGTAATTGGGAAACCAATTAGGGTTGATTATACAACCAGCAATAGGGTTTCTACTTTCTAGGAGAAAATATACTAAGGTATGTGTAGAGGTGTCGCTCAACAAAACTTTACTCACTAGGGTTTGGGTGGCGTCTAGATGGCAGTAAGTGGAATATGAAAATATTAGGTTGTTATGCTTTAATTGTAGCATGATTAGGCATAATAAAGATAAATGCAATAATACAAAAGAAATGGGAACAAAACATGATGATAAAAAAAGAACAAAAGAAGTACTCCTCTGTTTTTATGTGGTCAGTTTTTGTATGATATAGTTATTTTTCTATGTTATAGTCAGTTTGAGTTTAGAATAAAACTCGTCCATCCAAGACTTACTACTCCCTCCGTCTCAGAATAGTCTGAACACTATCCTTTTATATGATCTCAAATTAGTTTGAACACTTTAATTTTTGGCATGGTCCCACTATTAATATATTATTTTTTTTACACATCTTTGGCCCACACTATACCTTTTATCAATAAAAAGTTACCCAACTTTCTCTCTTCTCTAATAAAAAATACCGCACCAACTCCTATCATATCTACTTTTTAAATAAAATTACATTTGATAACCACACTACAACTTATCACCTTAAACTACGTGTCCCACCAAGTGTTCAGATCTTTCTGGGACGGAGGGAGTAGTATTTTGAGACCGAGAAAGTATATAATTCGTATTATTAAATGTAAATAAATATATTATATTTAGTTTTCTTGAAAAGTAGGCACTTGACATTTGAGAAAATGTCATATGTTGAATCCTAGATAATATTATTTTGTTTCATTTATATAATTAGATAATTTTTTTCTATGAAATATACTTCACATTTTAGGATATCTATTCTAATAAGGCCCCTAATATATCATTTCGTGGCTATTTCTCAATGAAATGTACTTCACACATTTCGTGGCTAATCAGTCCACGACATCCTAGAATCTCCAATTTCGTAGTTGGCTCGTCAATGAGATACTCAAATACTATACCCAAGACGACTACCAGGGGACGCGATTACCTTCGCTTGTCGGTATACTATGGGCCATTTGGAGAACCCGGAATCATAATGTTTTTCGGCAGGTTAGAGCTAGCATTCAAGTCCTAACAACCTTCATCCATGAAAGTGATCGCCAACATCTACTGTTTGCCCAAGGCCATCCACATCATTTTACTCGCCCTCCAGAGCCTGCTAACCCTCCTGGGTTTTACATCGCAAATCTTGGTCAGCAGCTTCATGGTAGCTCTCCAATACTCCTCATTTTGGATGGAGCTTGGGACAAAACCACACAAATAGGGGGTGCCGCTTGGGTTTGCTCTTTTACCACAGCTCAGCCCAACATATCGCATGGACTTTGGTTTTACGCTAACTCGGCTCTAGCTACGGAAGCAATGGCATGTCTTCGAGCTCTCCAATGGGCAAAGGGTATCGGTTTTCGAGCTACACAACTACATATCGACTCAACGTTACTGGTACAACTATTGGGGTCTCAACTTTGTTTGGATATCAGCGTTAACCATACTATTACTCGCATTCGCTCAATTGGTCACGAATTCGTGTGGTGTAAGCTACAAAAGGTGCCCAAGAGTCAGGTTTCTCCAGCACACCATTTGGCTCGTTGGTGTAAGACTAATAGGATGTTTGCTCCTTAATTTCCGCATTTTATTTTTCTTTTGTACGTTTTCTTGATGTAAAAAAAAAAAAATAAAATAAAAAATAAAACCCTTCAGCTATATTTGCAAATATTTAGGTGCTCATCGGAGCATGTAAAATTATGTGCTTTCGAACACAATTTTTTGCACATTCGTTGTATATTTGCTCAAGTGAACAATGTGCATAGAATGTACAAAAGTTGTGAAAGAGAACACCCGGTTCTTGTTGTTTCAAAAGAACTATGAAGGCTCTGCCATTTCATGGGGTATCAGATGTGATCGGTCCTACAAAATGCACGTCTAAGGCCCTGTTTTTTTGTACTTATTTTCAGCAAAAATAAGTAAAAATAAGTTCAGTTCAGCAAAAATAAGTTCAGTCTTGTCTAATGTTGTAATTATTATTTTTGTTTTCAATATTACTATTACTATTGTTATTATTATTATTATTATTAATATTATAATTAAAATAACGATGAATTTGTATTTTTTATTTTATTTATTTTTTTATTTATTATTTATTAATTATTATTTATTATTATTATTATTATTTATTATTATTATTATTTTATTTTATTATTTATTATTTATTATTTATTATTATTATTTATTATTATTATTATTATTATTTATTATTTATTATTATTATTATTATTATTATTATTATTATTTTATTTTATTATTTATCATTTATTATTATTATTATTTTATTTTATTATTTATCATTTATTATTATTATTATTATTATTATTTATTATTTATTATTATTATTGTAATTATTATTTATTATTGTAATTATTATTATTATTATTTATTTTATTATTTATCATTTATTATTATTATTATTATTATTAATTATTTATTATTATTATTATTATTATTTATTATTATTTATTATTTATTATTTATTGTCTATTATTTATTTATTTATTATTATTATTATTATTATTATTATTTATTATTATTTATTATTTATTATTTATTATTTATTATTTATTATTTTTTATTATTTTATTATTTATATTATTTATTATTTATTATTTATTATTTATTATTATTATTATTATTATTATTATTATTATTTCTTTTTTATTATTTATTATTATTATTGTTATTATTATTATTTATTATTTATTATTTATTATTATTAATATTATTTATTATTTATTATTATTATTATTTATTATTTATTATTTATTATTTTTTATTTTTTATTATTTTTTATTGTTATTATTTATTATTTATTATTATTATTATTATTTATTAATATTATTTTTTATTATTTATTATTTATTATTATTATTATTTATTATTTATTATTTATTACTATTATTTATTATTGTTATTATTTATTATTTATTATTATTAATATTATTTTTTATTATTTATTATTTATTATTTGTTATATTATTATTATTTGTTATTAATTATTATTTATTATTTTTATTATAAAATAATAAAATAATAATAATAAGTATTGATAATATTTATTTGTTATTATAATAATAAGTATTGATAATATTATGTTAATACAGTTTAGTTTAGCAAAAATAAGTTCAGTTCAGCAGAAATAAGTAAAAATAAGTTCAGTTCAGCCAAAATAAAATAAGTTCAGTTCAACCAAAATAAGTTCAAGAGAACAGGGCCTAAAAAGCGCTATGGAAGATATAGCTAGAGATTATCAACTTAACCTCATATTTTCTTTAACTTATTTATTAGTCTAATTGTACATTAGACTTCAATATGAACAAAAAGAAAAATCTGTAGTAATTTCATCAATCCTAATACAAAACTCACTCATACTCCATCCATTCCACAATAAAATGTTCATTCTTTTCCAGCACAATCTTTTATATTATGTATTAAAAGACTAGTGAGCAACTGAGGATGTAACTCGGGAATCAAGCTAGCAATTCATAAAGGATACCCTCAACAACTTGCTCTGTAACAGAATGGCCGACTACGATTGGAGTCCATACTTTCACACAAAAAAACTTAATGAAGTCGGTACAGCTCATGTTCCGAGAAGCAATTCAAGTACGTTTCAGTCAAAAACATTTTGTAGCTATAATTGGAAACTACCATAGTAAAACAGCCTTTCCTAACTTTGATTATTCAGTGACAAGCTAAATCTAAAGGAACGAAGTGCACACGAAATCTAATAGCCATAATTTCCACCGTAAACTGACCCATAAGCTCCAGGCTGGCTTGCGTGTCCAGCACTGGACGGAGCAGATCCATACACTGATGCAGGAGCAGCATATGAATTATAACCTTGGCTATAACCTTGGTCAGTTGCAGCACTTGTTTGGGTTGGTGCTGTGGCTGCCGCTGCCTCTGCCATGAAATTCTGCAAGCCACAAATTAACATCATGCAACGTTCATACAGAACATTTAAACTATAAGACCCAAAACAATTGACACAACAATTTCGCTCCAAACACAAGCACTGCTATAAAATGAACGACGAGAATAGCATTTGCACGAACATAACAGAGCACAAAGGCAGCTACCTCGATACTTTACGAATATAACAGAGCACTTTACCAGTTTTTTAAAAAAGATTAGAATGTTTTTTATAGTGCAAAATATACAATAAAGAGATCACAAGATCAAAGACAATTGGAAAAAGAGTGTAGTACAAGCAAGGGAAAAGAACAGTGTAGGGTGTACTGACATCAAAACAGTGAAGCCAGAAAAAGAATGCATTCCTTCAATCATTACAATAAAAGTTACCTGTATGAGCTGTTGAGCTGCTTGAACTTGTGATGCAGTTCCATTTATCTCAACAGTCATTTCTCCGGGGACTCCCCTCGTCTCCTGTATAGTAACAGTAGCCCCACTGGCACGCCGAATGTAGCTTATAGTGGCACCATTGGTACCGATCACAGCATCTGCGTATAACAATGGGACCTGCATGTGCTGCGTGATCTGCAGACCAAAGACAGTGATGAGTTGTGGAAAATAATGTTGACAATGGCTTAATGGGTTACATACCTTCAACCTAAGGTAAATTTTGACAACATCAGCACACACACCACATCTTGAGCCATTTTCAGATCGAAAATATGCAATGGGAGAACTGTCTAGTTAATGTGAACATAAACAGAGTTGTCCAATTTGGCAGTTCTATGCACACTCAAGGGGTGTAAATGATGCGAGTCGAGCTCGAGTTTGGCTAAACTCGACTCGAACTCGAAAACTCGAAATCAAGCTCGACTCGACTCGAAAACTCGCGAGCTTGAAAAAATCAAACTCAACTCGAACTCAAAATCCTAAACTCGAGCTCGAACTCGAATCAAACTCGAACTTGAAACTCAAACTCGAATCAAGCTCGAACCCGAAGCTCGAACTCAAATCATGGCTCAACTCAAACTTGAGTCAATCCATGTACCTTGAGTTAGGTACTTGGAGTAGCCTTTTATACAGAAAAAAAGGTTGGGCGTTTCATTGTCCAACCAATGTGGGACTTTATGAAACAAACTTTCATAGAAAAAAATTGTTTCCAACCAAAATGTTTGTGTTTCATTTATAAAGAACACAAACTTAAACTTTTGTTTCCCAACCAATGTGGGACAACTTTAATTCAAACTATAAGTATAGCTAAAATAGTAACATTTTATAGAGAAAAAAAGGCTATTGTTTATACTATAAACCAATGTGGGACATTTAATATTTTACATAAAAGAACATTGTTAATAATTTTCTAGTTTGTCAATGAGATTTTGAGCCGAGCCAATGCTAAGGCTCGTTAAAATCTGTGCTCGATTTGTTAACCATAACCTAAAGACAAACTATAATTAATGTCCACTATGAAAATATTTTCTATGAAAGTGTTTATTACATTTCATGGATTAAGTTCTTTGAAAAAGTTTGAAAACTATTTATCAAAATTGCAAGCATTATATATAATTTCTTTTTCGAGTTTCTCACGAGCTTTTCAAGTCGAGTAGGTAGTAGCTCAAGCTCGACTCGTTAGTCATCGAGTCGAGTTCGAGTCGAGCCTACTCGAGTCGAGCTTTGACCGAGTCGATCTCGAGTAGCTCGCGAGTTGTCTCATCTAATTTACACCCCTCAGTTACCTAATCCTCCCCATGCACCACCTAACTACATATTAGGACCCAAGATCCCAAAATTTTTCGGGGAAGCAAAACAGCACTCTCAAAGTAGCAAGTGCCTTCCCCAATCCAGATAGCCCTAGACATGAAAGATTGAGTACAGGGAAAATTCAACTTGGAGATTTACAGTTATATACAAGTTAGATGTCGAACAAAACTCCTAGATTTAGCATTTGGAGCATCAACTGAAAGAGGAAAGGCATAATCTTAAGCTGTATTCTGTACGCCACCTCTCCTCAAATTGTCAGCCAACATCTAAAAGTATTACTAATTGATATAATGAAATACAATGTTCGTGAAAACATGACAGTCTATGACACACACGGAACCAATTTCTACATGATAAATGTATCACATATCCGTACTAAATCTGTGACCTGTACGTACTCAAACTTATGTAATATTCACTTAATCTGGTAACGCTTTCAAGCAACCATCTAAATTTTGCAGATAGAGCTTGTTGCAGGTCAAGGTTTCCAGTTTCCTTCTTGAGCATGATGTATAGCTGGAATTAAGCATTAGGTTGTGAGCTACACTAGATTTTTTTAAATTTGTGGATAAAGTATTACATGACAGCTTAAGGAACTACTTTCGCTGTTTCTTTTTAAGTACAACACTTTGACTTTTGCACTATTCACTCACCTTACTTTGACCGTATTTCTTTACTAATATAAAAACAAAAATCATCATATAAAATGTTGTTGGATTTGTTTCAATGAATATTTTCATAATATCAACTTTTTATAACTTCTACAAATACATAATTAGAGATTTTAATGGTCAAAGTTGTGCGTTGACAAGCGTGAAAGACAAACTGTTGCACTTATTTAGAATCAGAGGTTAGTAATAATTTTATCCTTCACCCTCCCTTAGGTATATGCGTCATCCCTTGGTATAAAAGAAAATCTTACAGAAAACAATCTACAATCACTGTACTTTATTGAGTTCCACTTTCCTTCACACTAACAACAGGGGAGACTGTCAGCATTCCCAAATGGTAAACAATATAATTTCTGAAGCGAAGAACTATTAGAAGCCCAAAAATGTGAGGGCAGAACTAAAGCATAACCTACAACAAAAGTTACAGAATTTGATTACGAGACATTCCGAAAAACTTGCAAACTGATACCTTAGAAAAAGGTGAATGAGAAACAAAACCACGCGGAGAGAAGGGGTGACAACTTCAGGAAAACAGTGACCACTCACCTCTTTTAGCTATATAGACGATGTAACAGCAATTTTAATCTAGATCAGCTATGATCTAGCTGCAGATCTTCAGGAAGCAAGTCATTAAGCATAAACGCAGAAGTGGTTCCAACATCATCAATCAATATTTCAACCTAGACATAACAAACCCGTACAATTGCTTCTGTAATCGATAAAATCAAGACATCAGGACAAGGCAACAGACCTGTGTGATCATAGATGGTGTTGGCTGAGCATTAGATGAAGCATGGCCACCCATCGGAGGTTCTCTTCCATAAGCTGATATACCTTGGTGAGGCTGCCTATCAGGTGGTGGTGCCATTTCTGCTGGTGGATAATAATTGTCATGTTGACGTGGTGGTGGCATGTATTGCATACCAGATCCATAACCCCCATGTCCACCGCCCCCACTTGGTGGAAGACCATGAGGGGGACCCCAAGGCTGAGGTGGCATATGCTCCATGGGATTACTTGGGGCTTGCATCTGGACAAAGATTGGCCCATTCGTAGTAAGTTAATACATTTGTACAAAATACAAATTCTAATCACAAATTCTGGATAATTACCTGCTTCTCAAACAGAGGTATTATACTACGATCTACCAAAAACTTCCTCAAATGCATTCCAATCAGTTCAATGGCTTTGTGAACATCAACAGCTTCCCCAACTACTTCAACCACTCGATCATCTTGAAGAGCGAAAACTGGAAGGTCCTCTGCAGCGACATTCATTGAGATTTAGCTTAGCTTTACCAAAACAATATGGTTACATTTAACGCATGAACAATACAGATACATAAAGAACGAAAAAGAAAGGAAACTACATTGTTGCGGGGAAAGAAAAAGAGAAAATAGAAATAAAAAGAGAGAACAAAAGTACAAAGGACATTTAAACAAACTTATAATTCCATAAAACCAAGTTAGATACATAACACAACTGTGCTACTAGGTTAAGCATTACAGAAGATCAGGTAAAACAAAAACTGTCCACCATTCACTTCAAAGAACTGAGTTTGGAAGCTGAAACAGATCATATGAATACTACCTTGTCCAAGAACCCTAACAATACAGCTTGCACTTTCCTGGATCGATTTAACGGTGGCTCCCTGTTTTCCAATCAAACTTCCAGCCTGGGTGGCAGGCACTAGCAACCTTGTCGAAACCTTGCCACCTGCAGGTGGAGCCTGAGTTTGACCTTGAGCTTGAGCCTGAGATTCAACATCCAGTCCATCAACAATACGTCTGTGAACCCTCAAAAGTCCATCCATTGCTGGTGGAAGAGAAGCATCTGGATCCTCCTTAGCTGAGACCATTACCTATAAGCAGAATTGAGCAAACACTAAGATAATTCATAGATAAAGCACTCACCAGAAATTCAACAATTCAAATTTCAAATGAATTTATTTTAACAATGATTATTTCTTAAGACAAATGGAAAGGGTCAATAAACATATCAATATCAAGTTATGAACATCCTTTTACATCATATATTGCAGCTAGCTCAACAACTATTTGTGCTAGTCTTCAATATCTAAAATTTTTACATCAAATTTGAAGATATAAGGTTTGCAAGAGCATGTAGCACATGTTATCTTCATAGAAGAAAAAAATGTGAGGAGACCATGTAAATGACCACCAGAGATACAATCGACTCATGCAGCCGAACCCGTTTTTATGAGATTAAGATTCTAATGTGGTTGTCGTGGCATACATAACAATTTCCAATTGTGACATCAGAATTATGTGCCATTTCGGTACTATTGGCACACTAATTCACAGCATCTTTCATTATCTGCCAGGAATTTAGTTATGCAGCAACTTTCTGACATATCTGTCAAGCATAACAGGTTCACAAAAAGAACCAATCCAGTTGAATTCCAGCCACAGAGAAAGGATAAAAGTACTAACTAATGCCGCAACCTAAAGTGAATATAGAAGGAAGCAAACACAGAGAAACAAACATGCCACTAAAACACAGGTCTAGTGGACACAGGTTCAATACATATATAAGCAGGCAGTCGAGCACTTGAACCATCCAGCAAATGTCAGCCTCATAAAGAACTGTACATCGCCCCCACAGGGAAACTGGTTTTGATAAACTTTTTTCCAACTTCAAAATGAGTAGCAGCTCTGTGAACCCATAAAATATATTCCAGATTGGACCCAGTAACCATAAAGGGGCTTCCTCATGTTCATAATCCATATAACAAGTTTAGTTCACATAAGGAATTCCTTAGCAAAGCTAGTGCCATAGCATTCCTGAACAGCAATCTCTAACCAACCAATTGGGTTATCCTCGAAGCCTTTTAGCAACCTATAAGCACCCATTAAGTCTCAAACAAGGGTTATATCACACGACAACTTGAATGGCTTATAGTCATAAAGTTTTCTCCTTCCAAAACATTCAACAACCAAGAATGATTCATGCAATCCAATCTCAAAATCTGAATTTAAGCCCTTGTAACCTCAACCAACAAGTAACAACCCTTCAGCAAAATGCAGAACCAGCACACGATCTCATACACCTAACTCCAATCAACATCAGGCCTTTCACTATAGATAATCTTTCTCCCACAATATACTCCAAATTAGACCTTAATCTAGAACGCATGTGAAATCAGTTACACTCCTATAAATTTAGAGCCCATGTGAAGACATCCACCGCTCTATTGTTTGTAAGCCCTAATTTCTTATTTATATTTACTTTTCTAGTAATTTATTCTGTTTTCTTTCTCTGTGAGTCTCTTGTCCTATCTAAGGAGGCTATATGTTCTTCATTAGGAGTTTTAAGATCTCTGATCATTCTGAGGATTTGTATGATGATGTTAGTAAGGGTTTTTTGTAAAGAGGTTTATTATGGTTGGTAAATTGCACTTCTACAATAATTATGAATTCTTTGTAATGTGCTGGAGTCGATATAAAGATTTTCTTATCAAATTTATTCAAATTTATGATGGCGGAATAAACTCACTCTTGGTAAGTTGCAGTAGGACAATGATTCGAGAATTCACCAAAATATCATAAGATTGTTTTTGGATTCATAGATCTTTCACAAAAAAAAATTATTTGGTTTTTTTAGATTTGTCTTCATTGTTATTGAATATCTATTTACAAGCCTTATGGCATTAAATTCATAAAAATTATCTATTACTAAAAAAACGTGCGAACAGGATCCTTATCGTCCTTTATATTGCGGGTATTGGAGGCTTGGAGCAAAAAGGCGTCTTGCGCCCCTCCCGAATTCCCTTCTAAGAAGGTGGTCAAGCAGGCATTCAAGACTGGCATGTCCAGTGAGAAGTGGACAAGACCGAAAAGACTTCTAACACCACGAGGGCAGAAAATTCTTTGAAAACGAAAGTAAACATGGCGAAAGGCAATAAAGATTTTTAAGGTCGGAGATGAACAAGATACTCTCTCTCATTCTGACGCCAAGCCTTCAACCATTCACATTGTTAAATCTAGAGTTAGCTCTCTTCTTCAAAAACAAAACCCAACTTTGACACTGCTTCATACTACACAGGAAGAATCATTGTGTTCATCATAGATTTTCAAGGATTGAATTAATATAGATCTAACATAGTAAACTTCCAAGAAAGAATTCATTTAGCCCTCATTCCACCAATTTTTGTAGACAATATATAATGATCTCACATAAAGGACCAATTCCCTCCCCCCCTCCCCTCCCTTCCCTGAATGCAACTCTTTAACATATCCAGGCATAACCTCTTTCACTTTTCTTCACCTACCCACCTTCCTCTAGAAAGTACATAAGGAAATTACCGCAACCAAGTCTTATAATACTCAGAAACTTGTAAAGATAGGAAGACTTAAATAAACAGTCAATCTAAGTACACAAGTTTATAGTATTTGATTACTAAGCTTCCTTTACACAAGCTGTGAGGCATACAATGAAAAATCACAAAGTTATGATGGAAGACGAATCCTCATGTGAAGGCACATCCATATCTACAAAAACACAAAGATGAGCATTGTTCTTTCCTTATAATATTATATCTTTGGAGTGGTTAATACTATTTCCATTTCTTTTTACGAGACCAACAAATTCTATGGTTGAACTTTGACCTTCTCATATCTTTACACACATTAAAATAAGGGAAACAATTACTAACGTATGTTTTAAGATGATGCTAATGGTACAATTTTTATACCTTTTATCCACATACTTGGAGATAATATTGGTCAAAGTAAAATTATATAAAACTATGCATGCTTTACTATAATAAACAAAGGGAGTACTTGTTTCTTTCTTTGTTCGCTTGATAATGATCAACCAGCTACATAAACTAGTCTAAGTTTAGGTTTGTTCCTATTATCTATTCCTTCAATGTTTTAAACATCAACCATCCTGGCAAACCCTTCCATTGGAGATTTATATTAGTAATATTAAGGCATGTGTAATTACATGTTCACCTAACTTGATTTGTTGTATAATTATTGTTTTATTTTAGATATTACTTCTTTTAGTTTCGTTTAAATCGGTCCAACAATGGGTGAAAGAAGCTCAAAAAGCACCTCTGGCCTGGCCAATGATCAAGGAAATTCTTCGACATAGATGAATAATGCTTGAAACAGATATCAGCCACCGGGGCACATATTTCCATAAAACAGTGCAGAGCTTCTTGGAATGGGTATACATACAAAGTACAAGTCATTTTAACCAAATAAAAACTTTTTCAGCACTTGTACTTCTCAAGCTGATCTCTGCAATCTGGATCTTTGATTCTTCGTGTTTGGGATGACATTGGTGATTGATTTGTAGCCTTAAAAATTGCCAACAGAACCTGCACATACTCATTTTTGTTATTGCAGAATATCAACTTTTTCCACATTTTATGTGTTGATTATTGTGATACCACTTTACTCTCACATATTTGCATTAGATTGCTTATGTTTCAGTGACAATTGGCTTCCTTATTCTGTCTTCAAAAATTTTGTAGCCTTCTTAACATGACCTGTAATTCCAGTGTCATAAATTTTGTCATTAAGGCAATTAAATTTTGATGTCTGAGAAAAGCTTTGAGAATTTTAATCCAACGAATTTCTAATTTCACCCTTTGCTCCAATAATTAGCTTCAAAATCTTTAATGGCTTACTTTAGGCATAGTTATGAGATGTTTTTATGGTATGAATTTAGGTAAGAGGTTGGATTACTGAACAATTTATTTAGTCGATTGATTTGCAATAATCTTAAATTAATTAACGACGATTGTTAATCGTTTCTTAAAGCAATCACCCCGCAGACGTTAATAACAATTATCTATATCATAGATAAGACGATATATTATCACATAGTTTTAAGAACTTGTTAGCGCCTACTACAATCATTTAAACATTATAGCCAATGGGATTTATAACAATCAATGACTTAATGCTTCTTCAACAATGATAATGCCGCGTTCCATCTTAGATCAACTTAAAAGGTCCTTCACAGCAGATAGTATAAATGAAACGAGCTAGACCCTAAAGCATATATATCAGGTAACCTTTCTACTGATAAGCAACAACCAATTATGCATGACTGACCCAAGACTAAAGAGCATGTACTTGTCATTTATAACTAAAAACTTACAGCTCTCTCTTGTGATCCTGGAGGACCATCCAAAATCTTGATGCGGGCCCTGGTCTCCTCAACGATTTTCTTAATATACTCACCTTTGCGACCAATGATGTTCCCAACCTTCTGGGCAGGTACCAACATTCTAAAAACACTCTCTCCTGGCCACCCAGGCCATTTCTTTTCTACGCCCCCACCTGCCAAATTATTTCCCTGTTCATCCTTTTTGTCTAAATGTGAGTTAACTGGAGCATTATCCAATCCATTAGTTCCATTATCAGCGAATTCTTGTTTCAGCTGGTCCTCGTCCAACTCATGAATAGCTTGTTCGCCATCTAATGTATGCTCATCCTCATTTTCAGTAAAATTTGGCTCAGAAATATCTCCGAAGTTATTTTCAGGTTCATTCACAGCAAAATCTTGGTCGTTTACAGCCAACCCTTGGTTCTCGGACTCATCCCCAACAAAATGGTAATCTTCCGGCACATTCCCAACAAGATTTTGCTGGTCAAACTCATCACCAGCAACATGGTGCTGTTCGATTTCCTGCATAGAAAAATTCTGCTCCTCATTGTTCTCAGCAAAACCTTGCTCTGCCTCTGCCATTCTTACCACTCTACAGACCATATAAAAAAATTCAACCAAAATTACAATAAATAGAAATCGATATAAAAAGAAACGAAGAAAAATAATTCATCAACGAACGCAACATTAAAAAGATATCAATTCAGCAGCAACCACTTCACTATCTTCCAAAGTCCACTTTCTATATTCTAACCTAAGAAAAGGGGGAAAACCCGAAAAACCCTAATTATGAAAACCCTAGATAGAGATTCACCTCAAGAACCGTCAAATTAAAACTACAATTTCAAACTAATTCATACAGAAATTAAAATCACAAAACAAAAAGGGAAAAAGCAAATCAAATCAAACTGCAACCAAAATAAACCCTAAGATACAGAACCCTAGAAAACTCAATTGAACCTGACAGATATAGAAAGAGAGAGAAAAAAAGACTTACATGTTGTAATGATAATAGCGAACGAAAGTAGCAGCGCAAGAGAACTTAAAGTTGCAGGAATTTGAGGAGAGAGAAAGTTTCGCAGAGAGAAGAGAGAAAGTGTCGCAGAGAGAAGAGAGAAACGGTGTAAAAGAAGAAGATAGCGAAGTTATGAAGCTGGTGTTGTACTATTATGCTACCCGTTTCTAGGTTTATATCTGCTGAGTGTCTGAGACGGCGTTCCCTTCTATTAATTCTTTTTTCGGGGTTTTTTTTGGAGGGGTAATAAATAAAATGTAATACTCCGACTCTGTTTTTTTAAACTTATTTTGACTGAAATTAAATTAAATTAAATTATATTAACTGAAATTAATATAAATTAAATTAACCGAACCGAAATTATATTAACCGAACGAAATTATATTAAATTAACTGAAATTATATTAAATTAACGAAATTAAATTAAGCGAACCGAAATTAAATTAAATTAACTGAAATGAGAGAAACCGAACTGAATTGTATATTTAATTTTCTAAAATAATAATTATCGATAATAATCAATAAGTATTAACATAATAGTATCAATACTTATTATTATTATTATTATTATTATTATTATTATTATTATTATTATTATTATTATTATTATTATTATTATTGTTATTATTATTATTTATTATTATTATTGTTATTATTTATTAATATTATTATTGTTATTATTTATTATCATTATTATTATTATTATTATTTATTATTATTATTATTATTATTATTATTATTATTATTATTTTATTATTATTATTATTATTATTATTATTATTATTATTATTGTTATTATTTTTTATTATTATTATTATAGTTATTATTTATTATTATTATTTATTATTTAATTTAAGTTCAGTTAAGTTCAACTTTATATTAATAATAATAACAATAATAATTATAAAAACAATAATAATAAGTAATAATAATAATAAATAAAATATAAATTATAAATAATAATAATGTTAAATAATAAATAATAAATAATAACAATAAATAATAATAACAATAAAAATAATAAATAATGCAAATAATAATAAATAATAAATAACAAATAGTTAATAAATAATGATAATAATAGTAAATATAATAATAATTATAATAATACTAAATAAATAAATATTAATAATAAAAAGAAATAATAAATAATTATAAATAAACAATATTAAATAAAGATAAATAAATAATAATGCATAATATTAAATAATAATAATAAATAAAATAACATAATAAAGAATGATAATAATAAATAAATAAATAATATAATAACAAATAATAAATAATAAATAAAAATAATAATAATAATAAAATAATAATAATAATAAATAATAATGATAATAATATAAATAAATAAATAATAATAATATAATAAATAAATAAATAAAAAATAATATAATAATAATAAAAAATAATAATAATAATAAATAATAATAATAATAATAAAAATAATCATAATAAATAATAAACAAATAATAATAATAATAATAATAATAATAATGATAAACAATGATAATAAACAATAATAATAAACAATAATAATAAAAACAATAATAAATAATAAATAATAATAATAATTATTATTATTATCATAAATAATAATAATGATAATAATAATCATAATAAATATTAAGTAATAATATTAATTATTATTATTATCATAAATAATAATAATAATAATAATAATAATAATAATAATAATAATAATCATACTCATAATAAATAATAAATAATAATTAAAATATTACATAAGATGAACTAAACTGAAATTAACTGAAATTAACTGAATTAAATTAAACTGAAATTAAATTAACGAACTGCAATTAAATTAAATTAATTGAACTTAAATTAATTAAATTAAATTAACGAACGAAATTAACCGAAATAAGCGAAATTAAATTAACCGAAATTAATCGAAATAAACCAAATTAAATTAACGAAATTAAGTTCGAAAATAAGTTCAAAAGAAGGGTTGGACCCTCCGTCCCAATATAATTCTCATTTCCCTTTTTCACGGTAATTTATGCAAGTACTTCCTCCGTTTCATCTTACTTACTACACTTCTCAATTCACGGACTCCTAGGCAATTTTTGGAGAGGAGAGAGGTAGAGAGTAAAAAGAAAAAAGACCCATGTGAGAGGAGAGAGATAGAGATAGTTTATTGCCCAAAAAGGAAGTGTAGCAAGTAATATGAAACTTCCCTATATGGAAAGTGTAGCAAGTAATTTGAAACGGAGGAAGTAGAATCTAATAGAGATAGTAAATATTTTTTGTTTATTTAAATAAATGTTGTATGGGAAAAGATGATTTTAGGAGAGAGAATGGAGAATAATTGGTGAAAGAGCATTAATTGTAACACTTGGGTTGAATAAACAAAACAAAAAAAAATTCAAGAAGCATATAAATGATGGGACACGGTTTTTCTAGACAAATTACGGAAAAATGTGGAACTAATTATGGAAATGGGAACTATATTTTGATACACTCAAAATGGAGATGGGAACTATATTTTGGGACGGAGGGAGTACATCATTGTGAGAGTCTAATGGTTGGACTTGGAGCTCCTAGTATTACCTCCCAATCTCATAGTCGAGTGTTCGACTCTTATCAGCCTCAATATGGGGAGTTTGTGTAAATATTGGCTTCTAAGTCGTATGAGTCACCGGCTGTTTAGTCCAGGAAGAAAGGGAGGAATTGAATCTAGTTGCCAAGTAGGAAGTCAACCTAACATACAAATTTATTCAACCATAGTATAATGCCTCTTCCATCTATAAATGGAATATAGACGGTATGAGTGAACATTAAATATTAAATCTTTTGCAACAAATAACAATGACGTCAAATGCTTACAAAATCCAATCTGGTACGTCAGATAGAACGGTAACAAAACTTTTGATTGCCTGGCCAGCTCAAAAGATGGTGGGATTATTATCTCACTAAACAACATCAATTGAATATCTTAAATGTTATCCAAACAACAGAAGATGGTGTTCCCGTTTTCAACCATGATGAAGAACCGAACTAAGATATTATCTCGACCCTTATTTTTACCTTATCACTTCGTTATTTCACTAGGAACAATACAAAAGGGGGGGTGAATTGCATGTGTAGAAATAAACGTAACTTTTTGCGGAATCTTAAACTTGAACAAAGAAACAAGCTAAAGGAACACAAGGGATTTTTACGAGGAAAAACTTCTTGGGCCCAACAAGAAAAAACAACCTCGACCACTAGAGATTTTAAACTCAACTCTTTCACTAATTAGGCCAAACGACTTTGTTACAACCTAACTCTACTCATGGGCCACACCTTGAGTTCCTAAACTCAAGTTCCTGAACAATTTGTGTTCCTCTCAAGTTCACTTGAAGTTTTCTCACTTTAACTCGCTTCACTCAAAGCTTCTCTCTTACAGAACTTCACTCAAAGTCCCCTTACCCCAAAAACCAAAATACAATCGATCAAATAAACTCAGTGGAATTAGAGTAAGAAGGCAAAGAACAGATGGCTTTTATGAGAGAATGAAGGTACTGGCACTTTACTTAGTTAAACTCACTAAATCACTTGGTCAGAAACACCTTGGAACTTAATTAGACATTAGTATTTATAGTGGTAATAACTTAGAACGTGGGATCAAAACATGTGTTAGTGGTAAAACCATTATCTCATGATGTTCCTCACTTAGATGAACATGTTCCTCATTCAACTCATGGTCTCCATGATCACTGTTAAACGTAGGAGACAATTGTGTTATTGCTCCCTTAATTTTTGCAACCACATAAAGCAGTAATTCTAAAACCTGATTTAATTAAAAAGTATTTGAATTATTAAAACCAAAATAAAATCCTTTTACCAAAAATATTATCTTTAAAATATTTTCCATAAAAACCGAAAAGGATATTTATTATCTTTATAAAAATAAAATCTTTTCCTTAAAATCAGATTTTTCCTTAAATAAAACGTTACCTAGAATCTAGGCATAAATTACTCAACATACATAATTAAACCGTTGTACTGCTTCATCCTAGGTCTAGTTCCTTTTAATAGTTAGTTCATTTAACTTATTAGTTAAGCGCCAGTTCGTCTGTTCCTAACAAAGGAACAAACGCTCATTCTCATTCTAAATTGTCATATTTCCTTACCGTTCTTACTCGTTCCTTTACAATGGAACTAGAAACAAAAAGCCTCGCTTTAGTCTTCTTGCTCCAATGCTGCTCCAGTACCAAATCTTGAAACACCTTTACTTAGTCTTCAAAATCCCAACTTGATTTCATCCTTGACTTAGTATTCTCTTTGTTCCTTTCCTTGATACCTTGAAATTCATTCACTTATACAACTTATTAATCCAATACTTAGTTTGCATCTTTGTTCCTTTGTCATCATCAAAACTAAGGTTCAACAATTTTCCCCTTTTTGATGATGACAACAAAGTTACAAACAAAGGAAAACAACAAATAACATAAGAGAATGAAAAAGATAAAATAATAATTTATATAATTTAATTGGCAGATAAGGATTTAAATTTTTCATTTTTCAACTTAGTTTGTTCCTTATCTTTTCCCCCTTTGTTATCCACAAAAAGATCAAACGCTTGGTGATTTTGGTAAGACTGATATGGACAAGACGGTGAGACCATTAACAAGCACCAAAAAAAATGGTTAAGTTAGGAATTTCAAAGGTTAGACTTGCTCAAACATCAATCACATAATACCAGCCATTCCAAGTAAGAAATTATGCACTCAAATCACAAACGAAGACAAATATAGCAAAAGTCATTTATATTTATAGCATTTGTTCCATTAAAGTACAAAAGAAAAAAAAGAAAAAGAAAAGAAAAGAAACAAAAGCTAAGAGTTCTTGTTCCTTTAAGAGAAACAAGAACTAGACATTAGGAATGGAAGGGGTCTTGTGTTCCTATACGACTTCTTCCTCAACCACTTATTCCAACTTCTTCATCACCTCTCCATGGTGTCCATCAAGTTGTTGCTTCAAAGTGTTAATGGCTTGGGCCATCATCTCCATGTTCTTTTGTTGTTCAATCACAGTATCACTAAGAACTTTCATTAAACCCATCATCTTATTTGTTTTAGCATCTAAAGTCCAGTGAACATGATTGTAAAACTTAATCATATGTTGAGCAGGGAGACGTACTTCATTGACCCAACCAAATTCATCTGAAGGAACTTGTTCCTTTCCCTTAGAACCAAAGGCAGTGGATGGTTTAGGTGGAGGAACTGGGGTGTTTTCTTGGGATGGACCTTCTGTTTCTTTGAGAGAAACAGAAGGTGAGGTGGTGGTGTAAATGGAAGGAAGGAAAGGTGGTTGTGGTGGAAGGTCAGTAGATGTAGAGGAGAAAGGATTTGATTCTTGCATCTCAACCTTCAACTGTTCAATATTGGAAGGAACATAGAAGGATGAGGGAGAGATGGAAGAGATGGTTGTGAGGGTTACTGGTATTTTTGGTAAGGATTAAGGAGTACATTCCTTAGGTGAATTGTGATCCTGTTCCTCTGCATCAGATAGGACTAATGGAGAGTCCTTATTTGAAGGAACAGGTGCAGTTTTAGCAGTTTTCAACCTAGTGCTATGTCTAACTCTTTTAGGAACATGAGGGGAAGGTTTTTTGGCAACAATTTTGCGCCTCTTGGGTTTATGTTCCTTTGGTTCTGTAGGAGCAGGAACTTGTTCCTCCAGTATTACTTCCACTGGTTCCTCTTCCACTTTCTTAGGTAGTTTTCTCTTGTGAGCGGAACTAGTAGCAAACCTCCCTTGAGTCAACACACCATCTTGGACATAAAGGTCCAATCCATACAAAGTCTTTTCATTTAAAATATTACCTTGTTTTATGCCCAAGGTAGGCCAACCAGTGGTTTTGACCTTAAAGTGAGAAGAAGAGAGGTGATCAATGCACCATAGCCAACAACACAGTGATTCTCAATGCAATGAGTTAGATGTTGCATAAAGAGAGAAGGGAAGTTAATTTGAATGTGGTGGTCAAGGCAAAACATATAACACATATCCAAGAGACCCACCTCATTCCTCTTTTCAGTTCTAGGAATGAGTGCTCTCCAAACAAGATTAAACAAAATTTTGTGGACAGGAGAGAGAAGATTGTGGTTTATTTTGGTTTGGCCAGCAGTTCCCCCAAAGGATTCAAGAATATCATCTTGGGAAATATTGGGAAAGGCGACAGTTCCTTTTCCTCTTAAAATATATATCAGTTCCTTTGCAAGGAACTTCCCATATTTTTGCTAAAGTTTCTTGGGAAAATTTAATTTTCTTTCCCCTAACTTTTGTAGTACATACTCCATCAGTGTTGATGAAATTTGCACAAAACTCATCCATACCTAAAGGAACTAAGGCATTATTATATGCGGTTTCAAACAGGTATTCCATACCCTGTTCCTTTAGTATATCGGTTAATTCGTTGAATCTAACTTTCTTGGCCCACTCCAAATCGACACAAAATCCTAAAACATACCTTGAATCACTTCGCTCCACTCTTTTCTTGGAGGAAGAAGCAGCAGTTCCTTTGGAAAGAACATGTGTAGCTTCTTCTTCCCCCTCAACTAGTTCTGGGGTTTCTTCCTCATCATCTTCCCCAATCAGTTTTCTTCTTCTCACACTTCTCCTTGGTGACTCCAATTTTTGCTCTTTTACCGCCGTTGTTGTTTCTTGAGATTTTTCGCCTTCTAGGGTTTTGGATGGAGAAGAGGGGTTTTGGGAGTTTTTGTTTTGGAAAAGGTGAATTGATTGAGGTTTTTGCCATTTGGTGAAAAGAAATTGTGGTTTTATGTGGTGCGAAGAGACGTGAAGGAGATGAACAATGGTAAAGTTGAAGCGTTTAAGGAACACAGTTTTGGAAGGGAAGAAATAAGAAGATGCATGTAACAGTAAATGAAGAGTTACACGCGTAAAAATTAAAAAGATAAAAACAAAAATAAAAGATAAAAGTAAAAGAAAAGATAAAAAGTAAATCATGACTTGATTAAATCTGATTCCTATATTTTTGGGATTTTTCGGATTTTTGATTTTTTATGGACTTTTTAATTTATGGAAAGAAAATAAATTCTAAGGAACTTGTGCTATAGGAATAACTTATGCTAAATGTCAACATTCTTCATATAATGCATGTTTCTTTAACTTAGAAACAATAAGGGGAGTATTATGTGACATTTGTGAGTAGCTTTATTCCTTTGAATCCATGTATATGTTTTCAACATCTTAATTTGCAATGGTCTTAGGCAATTAATCACAGTCACTTAGTATCATATAGAGTAAGACAAATCAATTCAGACATGGGGGATTGGAATATGAACAATTACTTAAGTTTTATTAAACCTAACTCAAGCCTTAATTTTTCATATCTATCTCTTTGTAGAGGCTTGGTTATTATATCAGTAATCTGATTTTCAGTTTGACCAAACTCAAGTTTAATCAAACCTTTTTCCACATTTTCTTTTAGAAAGTGATGTCTGATATGTATATGCTTAACTCTTGAATGATGCACGGGATCTTTTGAAATACTAATGGCACTAGTATTATCACAATAAATAGAAACACAGTTAAAGATTATTCCATAGTCACAAAGTTGTTGTTTTATCCAAAGCATTTGAGAGCAACATGCAGCAGTAGCTACATATTCTGCTTCAGTAGTGGATAAAGCAATTGTGTTTTGTTTCTTGGTGCTCCAAGAAACTAAACTATGACTAAGAAATTGAACCATACCTGAGGTACTTTTCTATTTACAAGATCTCCATCATAGTCAGCATCAACATATCCTCTTAACTCAAATGTATCACTTCTTAGATAGAAAAGTCCAAGATCATCCGTTCCTTTAAGATATCTAAGAATTTTCTTCACAACAGTTAGATGAGACTCATTGGAATTTGCTTGAAATCTAGCACACAAACCAACACTAAAGGCTATGTATGGACGACTAGCAGTTAAATACAAAAGAGAACCAATCATGCCTCTATATTTTGTTTGATCAACACTTGTTCCTATGGAATCTTCATCTAATCTAGTTGAAGTTCCCATAGGAGTGTGATTTATCTTTGAATTTTCGAGGCCATATTTGTTTAACAGTTCCTTTATGTATTTTTGT
Organism: Beta lomatogona; assembly: GCA_947646795.1. Classification (NCBI taxonomy): domain Eukaryota; kingdom Viridiplantae; phylum Streptophyta; class Magnoliopsida; order Caryophyllales; family Amaranthaceae; genus Beta; species Beta lomatogona. Next base: position 3,102,478 of record CANSNZ010001289.1, read on the forward strand.
TGGTGAATAATTATTCATTTTTCAGTTTGCTTAATTTGAAACCCAAGAAAGAAATTTAACTCACCCATCATGCTCATATCAAATTCATTACTAATAAGGTTTGAGAATTCTTTGCATAATGATTCATTAGTTGCTCCGAAAATAATGTCATCAACATATATTTGAACAAGTAGTATGTCAGTTCCTTTCGATTTTAGAAACAAAGTTTTATCTACTTTTCCTCTTTTAAAGTTGTTTTCTAAAAGGAACTTAGATAATCTCTTATACCATGACCTAGGCGCTTGCTTTAACCCATAAAGAGCCTTGTCAAGCTTGTAGACATGGTTTGGGAGATCATTGCTTTCAAATCCAGGGGGTTGTTCAACATATACATCTTTATTTAAATAGCCATTTAGAAATGCACACTTGACATCCATTTGATACAGTTTAAATCCCATATAAGCAACAAATGCAATTAGTATTCTAATGGCTTCAAGTCTAGCAACAAGAGCAAGGGTTTCTTCATAGTCAATTCATTCTTTTTGATTATAACCTTTTACTATAAGTCTATCTTTGTTCCTTACAATTGTTCCATACTCATCTAGTTTATTTCTAAACACCCATTTTAAGCCAATCACCTTTTGTTGTTTAGATGAGGGAACTAGATGCCATACCTTGTCTCTTTCGAACTCATTTAATTCAGCTTGCATAGCAGTGATCCAATCAGAATCAGTTAGCGCTTCTTTATGATTTCTTGGTTCTATCATTGATAAGAACGCATGAAATGCACAAAAATTCCTTAACTGAGATCTAGTTTGCGTACCTTTGGATATGTCACTTACTATGAGTTCCACTGGATGTGATTTTTGATGTCTCCAAGGTCTTGGTTGAAACTCCCTTATAGGAACATGTTGTTCCTCTTGAGTTTCATGAGAGGATGAGGAGCTTTGTTCATTTGTTCCTCAGTTCCTTCAACATTTTCGTTCTTAGTAGGAAAAGGAACAACTCCATCATCTTGAGGAACAGGAACATCATTGTTATGAATGTTTTCATCTACTTCGTTCCTTTCCTCTTTTATTTCTTCTTCCTCAATTGAATCCGCATCTTTCTCATTTGGTCGTACCAAGCCAATCTCCAAGTCAACAACCTGTTTGCTTGGATTAAAATTGCCAGATTCATCAAAGATTATGTAGACACTTTCTTCAACACACATAGTTCTTTTATTGTAAACTCTATAAGCCTTACTATGTGATGAATATCCTAAGAATATTGCTTCATCACTCCTAGCATTAAATTTTCCAAAATTATCTTTCCCATTGTTATGAACAAAATATTTGCAACCAAATGTTCTGAAGTGAGTAATGTTGGGTTTCTTTCCGAAATAAAGCTCATAAGGAGTTTTGCTAATGATAGGTCTCATCATGGCACGATTTACTATGTGACAAGCAGTATTAATAGCCTCAGCCCAAAAGTTCCTTGGAAGTTCACTAGCAATTAGCTCCAAAGTTCTATTTTTCCCTTCTACAACCCCATTTTGTTGTGGTGTCCTAGGGGCGGAAAAATTATGATCTAGGCCATGATTTCTGCTTAAGTCATCAAATTTAAAATTTTCAAATTCCTTACCATGATCGGATCTAATATGCATCAATTTGTGACCACTCAAATTTTGAACTCTTTTAGCAAAGACAAGGAACTCATCATAAGTCTCATCCTTACTAGAGAGAAAAATAACCCAAGTGTACCTAGAGTACTCACTAGTACAGAATTAACGATTTGCGTCAGACTTGGGACCACCATTTGCGTCGGACATCGGTCCGACGGCACAGGTCTCGACGCAAATGAGAGAGACATGATCTGCGTTGGATAAGGATACGATGCAAATTTTGAGCTATTTGCGTCGGATATAACTCTACTTCCGACGCACATGATGCCTCGCCAGCACCAGCCAGCGCCATACATCAGTCATAGGCTTTGCCATTTGCGTCGGACTCTGGGCTATGTGCGACGCAGATGAGTTGCCATCTACGCCGAACATAGCCCAGAATCCGACGCAAATGACGCAAATGAAATTAGTACATTACTCAGCTTCGTTCTTTGAAGTTTTACCAACAAACTAATATTGCTAATAGCCTAACAAAATAGAACTAGAAATTCAGAAATCAGAGGCAGTTATAGGACATATACTACCAGCAGTTTGTCGAGGCAACATGAACAACATGAATTTTTGTGTTGATGAAGTCAAAATTGTATTACAAACTATCGAAATTAAAAAAATTATATTGATAGTATATCCAAACCACTATCATCAATTTACAATGAGAAAAAAATAGGAAAAAATTCACTAAGTTCCCAGATCTAAAATTAAAAATGAAATCTATGAAATTACCTCAATTGTATTGAGCAAATATGTAAAAAAAAAAAAAAAACTAAAGCTAAATTCATTTCGCCGGAATTTTCCATCTCATCCCTGATTTCCTTCTATCTCGTGTCAAAGAATTTTCCCAAATTCTTTTCACTCTCCTTTTCCCTTTCATCGCCGGTGCCTCTGCAGGGGTCTTGCCGTCTCTCTGGTGCTAGCGCCGTGCCTGCTGCTCGTGATAATCAGTGTTCGTGGAGTGGTGTTGGTGGTGTTAATCAAACTAAACCCAAAGATCCCCTTTTACCTTCTTTCTCTTTCCCCTCTTCACCGGATGACCGCCGCATTCGCCATCACTAGTGGAAAAAAGCCTAAGGGCTGCGGTCAAAAGTGGCCTAAGGGCTGCGTTTTTTGACCGCAGCAATTAGAGTAGCAGCCCTTAATATATAGGAAGATACCCTTAATATATAGGAAGGGGGCTGCGGTTCGTTGGGAAAACCGCAGCCCTTGATCACTTAAGGGCTGCGGTTTTCCCCTAACCGCAGCCCTTATGTGAGGGTTTTCTATTAACCGACCCTTTTGGTAATAATTTTTTTTTAAAATTCAGCTCTATAATATTATATATGCGCTCGTTCCCTCGTGTCGCCGGTTCCTTCGTCGCTTTGCTTTGTACCATATTACAAACCTCATAATGCATATATATATAGAGTTCCCAATTATATATGTAATAATTCTATATATATAATAATAATAATAATGTTAAAGAGTACATATTAAGGCAAATATTAATTCTAATACAAAAAGCTACATTAACGCAACCACCGAATAGCTTGCCAACTTGTTTCAAACTTCTAGCTAGTTCTTGCAAAATCCTAACCAATGTCATAGACAATCTTCACAAATGTAGGTAGCCAACTTGTTTCGAACTTCATCCAACTCTTCAATTGTGAATTCATCCAACCTTGGTGCGTCGTTATCCATGTAAACCTTGCAATAATATGAATATAATAAATTAATAAGATGAAGTCAAACATTTACAATATATAATAACAACTAACTCTTGCAATTAATTAGCTAATTAAACAGCCAAGTTTTGAGTTGATTTTGTCGATTTTTGTGAATTTGAGCTATTTTACATCCCAAAACTAACTACATGCATGTTATATATGCATACTTTATGCATACTTGAAATGTTAATGTCAAATTTAGGTGCACAAGATTAGAAGTTCAATTTTTAGGTTCATTTGGGGGACGATTTTTGTGAATTTGAGCTATTTCACTTCCCAAAACTACCTACATGTTACATATAGAAGCAAAACTAACACACACCACTTACTTTATGCATAGTTGAAGTATATAAGTCACATTTAGGTGCAAAAGATTAGAAGTTCAATTTTTAGGTTCGTTTCGGGGTCGTTTTTTGTGAATTTGAGCTATTTTACTTCCCAAAACTACCTACATGTTACACATAGGAGCAAAACTAACACACACCACTTACTTTATGCATAGTTGAAGTATATAAGTCACACTTAGGTACAAAAGATTAGAAGTTTAATTTTTAGGTTCGTTTCGGGGTCGTTTTTTGTGAATTTGAGCTATTTTACTTCCCAAAACTACCTACATGTTACACATAGGAGCAAAACTAACACACACCACTTACTTTATGCATAGTTGAAGTGTTAATGTCATATTTTGGTGCAAAAGATTAGAAGTTCAATTTGTAGGTTCGTTTCGGGGTCGTTTTTTGTGAATTTGAGCTATTTTACTTCCCAAAACTACCTACAAGTTACACATAGGAGCAAAACTAACACACACCACTTACTTTATACATACTTGAAGTGTTAATGTGAAATTTAGGAGCAAAAGATTAGAAGTTCAATTTTTAGGTTCGTTTCGGGGTCGTTTTATGTGAATTTGAGCTATTTCACTTCCCAAAACTACCTACATGTTACATATAGGAGCAAAACTAACACACGCCACTTACTTTATGCATAGTTGAAGTATATAAGTCACACTTAGGTACAAAAGATTAGAAGTTCAATTTTTAGGTTCGTTTCGGGGTTGTTTTTTGTGAATTTGATCTATTTCACTTCCCAAAACTACCTACATGTTACACATAGGAGCAAAACTAACAAACACCACTTACTTTATGCATAGTTGAAGTGTTAATGTCATATTTTGGTGCAAAAGATTAGAAGTTCAATTTTTAGGTTCGTTTCGGGGTCCTTTTTTGTGAATTTGAGCTATTTCACCTCCCAAAACTAGCTACATGTTACATGCTACAATTTCCAAAATAAACTAATTCTTACCTATCAATTTAATCTAAATTAAATAAACTAATTAGTTACATACCTTTTGAAGATAATCGATGTCAGTACAACGGTTGACTATATCAAACATGTACCGCAGTACGTAATAGCCACAATCAACACCATTCTTTTGTTGCGGACACTGAAATTCACCAAATTTAAACATCCAAAAACATTCATGTTAAATTTAAAGTATATGAAAATAAATGGTTAGACATAAGATCGATCTCTATATATACTCTGCACTATCTCCTAGTTGATTTGCCGCTTCCAATATGCTAATATCTAGGACACATAAAACCGAAAAAATTGTTAGCATATAGTAAATGCAAAAATTATAAGAAATACATTCATATATATAAAATTATCATATCTTACCCACATTGAAACACATTACAACTAACTTTTCTCATTTAAACTATTAACAAATTATAAATGAAATTTGTTTGCATTAAACTAAGTTAATAGCTAATGTAGCTAATCAAATAATTCAATTAACATATTTTCGGGTTCCGAAGCACGACCCTTTTGTATAACTTTTCTGCAATTTCAGTCCCACTCAAATGCAACCTTTAATTTCTCTCCCAAACGAATATATAAACATATTAGAAAATAAAAATCAAAATAATTAAAAAGGCAACCTTGAATTTCTTGAACAAATGCGTGAGAGAGGGTGGGCGGCGCGCAGGTGGGTGGCGCGCAGGTGGGTGGCGCGCAGGTGGGTGGCGCGCAGGTGGGTGGCGCATAGGTACGGTGGGTGGCGCGCACCGGTGGCAGGCGCTCAGGTGGCAGGGTGCGCAATCCGGTGGCGTGGGTCTGCGTGGTGCGCTGGGGATGGCGTGTAGAAGGCAGCGTGGTGGCGCGCACAGGATGGTGGACCGGAGCTCGGGGGTGGTTGAATTCGAAAGCTAGGGCTCGGGGGTGGTTCAATTCGCAAGGGTTGGGCTTAGGGGTGGTTCGCTGCTGCGTGGTGAGATAATTTTTCGCGAATGAAAAATTGGGTGGAGCGAGGGAATTTTAATGAGAGCGCGAAATTGGGCGGAAAAAATAAAACAAAGGGTTGCGGTTGTGTGGAAAACCGCGACCCTTCCATTAAGGGTGCGGTCGGGCCCATAACCGCAGCCCTTTATTGCACGAAGGGCTGCGGTTTTGGGCCCGACCGCAGCCCTTAATGGAAGGGCTACGGTTTTCCACACAACCGCAGCCGTTTTACAACAGCAAATGGCTTTTTTTCCTCTAGTGCATTAAACACCGCGAAGGCACTTCATTGTTGAGACGAGAGAGATTCGTTGTTGAGATGAAGGTAGGTGAGAGAGATGAAGGTAGGTGAGAGAGATGAGAGGTGGATTTCTGAAGTGTGAGAGTGAGAGAGAAAACGGCTAAAGGAAGTGAGGGATGGGAAACCTAAACTTGCACCTTAAATATGGGAAACCCATGATTTGCGTCGTGTCTCATGGCCCATCCGACGCAAATCATGACCCAAAACTTGTGTAACGCCATATGTGTCGCACATTAAGGCCAATCCTACGCACATTTTAGGATCCAAAAATCTTTCACTAGTGGAAAAAAGTCCATCCGATGCGGTCAAAACCAGGCTTACTGATCCGGTTTTGGTCCGCATCGGATGGGCTCGCAGCAGATCCAAAATATTTATTTACTGATCCGGTTTTTAATGAAAACCGGGTCAGTTAACTAGGTTATCTGATCCGGTTTTTTAAATCCTATAAAATTTGAGACCTTAATGGTACTAAATCAATCCCAACAGCCAACAGGGATATGAAACAAAAGCATCTTACACGGGAGAACTCGAGGATACAAGTGACGATTATATTCACCAATTTTCCTTCGCAGACAAAATTCTACATGGCTTAAACCATCCGTGCAAAACAAGAGTTCTCTCTCAGTCCCTTCTGTAGAAGGATACACGCTTCATCAGGTTCACAAGTATATCAAGCTAAAATTCAGTGTCAAAACAAGAGACCATAACTCGGCTGACCATGGCCCTGGCAAATGGAATGTAACTCAAACTATACTTGCAAATACAGTCACAAGACACCATAATCAATAGAGAATAAAAACATGATATTGTAACATTCTAATCATTTTTCATTTTGTATCGGGGGAAAGGTGGAGGTAAATGAGTGCACATCCTATTTTGCTGATTATATATTTTGACAAGGATTACTTTTGGTTTGAGCATCACATGAGATTGGTTTATGATCATACCATCTAAACCAATCACCAAAAAATTATGTGTCAAGTGAAGAGAAAGAATGGAATGACTCAAATAAGAAAGCGAATAATTCTGAACTGAACAAACATTAATGAAATGCACAATTAACTGGAGAAATAATACTACTTTTGGTCAAAAAAATGAATGAATACGTGACGCAGAACCGCTGAACTAACACCAAAGCGGTCCTGCAGTGACTGCAAATGAACGTTGCAGATTCCATTGAAGCAGTGAACAGAAAACTAAGCTCGTGTAGTAGCATGTGCTCAAGTGATGCTTAATTGGCGAATTAGTTGCTTACATAAGATTAAAAGATTAGAAAAAAGGAAAAATTGATTCTAATAATCCAACCTTTGGGCCATTCGCTCAAATTAATCCCACCTTTTGATTATTTTTTAATAATCTAACCTTTGACACTAATCTATTTTTAATGCACCTAAGTGACTGGAAACCGGATAAAAAGTCAACATTTTGAGAATTGACCCCATGTGTGTTAATTTTCTCCCAAATTTTGGAGACACGTCATTACTCCCAAAGTCCCAACTCCCAACCACTCTTTTTTTCTCTAACTTCTCTTTCTCTGAGTGACTCTCCCTCCTCCATAACTGAAGAAATTTCGCACCTCGAAGTGAAGCACTGACATTTGTGGCAAAATTCGGAGCAAGTGAAGAACGCGAAGTAATTTTCGTTCCAAAAAAGCACATTTCAAGGTAATATCTTCTAGTCCCAGTTATAATGTTGTTGAATTTTCTTTAATTTTAAAATTTGGGGCTAAACCCTAGTTAATTTAAGCGTTTTTGAAGTGGCTGATTGTATTACTAACTGTAATAAACATAATTCTTGCTATGTAATTAACGGAAATTGCAAAAAAGCTTGAATGGGTTTGTTCAGCAGTTTTCTCGATCGTTTGTGCATAATGATAATGATAAGGTGAAGCTTCATCATGCTGAAAATGGTGGAGCGAGAGGTGTGATGTCGGTTACCGAGTGAGGGAGGAGTTTAACCCGAAGATTCTTTGGGCTATTTGGCAAATCTCATGTATATTGTCTATGATATGTATTGTTGGTTTGATAGAATGGCAAGTAATAGTTTTAAGCTATTTTGTTTCATGGGTTTGTATGTCGAATTGCAATTAGTTGCGTGTTGTGGCTCTATATTGATAGTCTTGTGCATTTTTATCATGAGATTTTTATTGTTGTGCCTCCCACAGGGAGTTCTTGAAGTGACCTGGATCAGATTTTGTTGTATTAGCTTGCAGAATGCTTTGCCAATGTGTTTCAATGTGATTGAAGCTAATGCAGACCACTGAGATCCTCCCCCATAGACATTCCCTCCTTCAATTTGGAAATAACGCAGATGAACAAATATACAGGGAGAAGATGGTAATTGGGAGAAAAAAAGGGAAAAGTGGAAAGATGGAGAAGAAGACGTTTCAGGGGAGAGAGAAAGTGATTTAATAGGGTTAGATGACTTTTTGTAATGTTACAATGCCACGTAGGACAAATGACCTGCTCCTCTAAGTAAATTACCTGTTAGGTGCATTAAAAACAGATTAGGGTCAAAGGTTAGATTATTAAAAAATAATCAAAAGGTGGGATTAATTTGAGCGAACGGTCCAAAGGTTGGATTATTAGAATCAATTTTTCCTAGAAAAAAAATATTACCTGCTCCATAAGTCCAATTCCCGTAAGGATCATAATCCAAGAGGCACGTCTCAAACCATTCTGCTCCCATACGCCAGTCAATCCCCATATCCCTTACAATAAAAGAACAAACAATCTGACACAAAAGATCCAAATGCCTCTATTAGTTAATTAAAAGACTTTCTTCACAATATTATACAGAAATTTAGGTTGAGATCGCTCCAACGTTTGAAACAAGCATAAAAGACATCGGACTTTACCTGCCTACCTCTGTTAGACATGAAACCAGTTGTTGCTAGTTCTTTCATATTTGCATCTATCAATGGGTACCTGAAATGTTTAAGATACATATGAAAGTTCCTATCAGAGCACCATGCATATACAAGCACATCAGAACTAACTTAAATACCCGTGAGGACTGTTTTCGACATGGTTTAGTGTAAAAAAAAAAATCAAGGAAGCATAAGACGAAATGCCAGAGAGTTGGGACCTCAGGCAACTTTAAGGCTCTGTGCAAAGGGGCTAGTATCTCTTTCCTTAAACGATCTCTAACACGATAAGCATAATGGGCATCTTCAATTCCTTCATATTCCGGATATCTATCTATAGGAATAGCCTCCTAGCTATGCTCTCACATATCAAAGTTGAGTTGTCAAATCTCGAATACAGTGAAGGGCACCATTTGGCTGCTAAGCTAAGCTCATCATAGTTTTCTGACCTTACCTTTTCGAAATCAGATTGAAGGTGCTCAACAAAGAGTTCTGACGCACGATCATGCAATAACCGATAGGTAGGATCATTTTGGTACCTCTCTAAACCCATTTTCGCGGCTGCAAGTCTCTTCTCTTCGCGTGACTTAGGTGGCTTCCCTTCCTCCTCCAATGATGCTGCTCCACCATGACCAGCCCACCACCTTCTAAAATGGAGGGCCCGTCTCCGTCTTCGCTCTAGCAGCGCTTTCTCATCTTTTTGAACAGTGGGACCCTCAAGAAGCCGATATGAGATTTCTAGAAGGTCCTTAAAGTACCAAAATTCAGCAACTGGTCCAACATTTCCTGCTAAAGTCTTAGGATGGTTCTCCTGCAACCATAAAGCTGAAGCATAGAAACCTTCCCTGTCTGCCTTACCAGTCCCTCTGACACCCCTCAGGTTGCAGACAAGCTTCAGGGTAGTGCTCGGGTCTTGGTCCCACGCTGATTTCAGATAGCTAGCCACCTGATGAGGGGGTGTGTAAGGGACCACACGTAAAAAAATCAAGGCAGGGGTTCCTTGATGACATGTAAGTAGGGAAATTGTTATATGTGCGTCCCATTACTGGTTTCGTGTATCTGTTGTAACTCGAGAGCATTGAGTCCAAGAAGGGATCACCAGAACTAGGTTCATTAGCAGTTATTGCATTAGCAACACCTAAAGAAACATCATGGCTATTTGCGGTATTCAGGGGGGCACGATATAATTCTGGTGGGCCTAGCAAAAAGAATTGTATTTGCAGTTCACTTCCATTTGACAGTGTTCTACTAGCTACTGCACAATATGTGCGACACACTTTAGGGGAGAACTTCAAATGGTCAGGCAAACCTCCAGAGATTTTTCGAAGAAACATGCCAGAGAAAACACCAAAGTTATAATGATTTATTAAGGTGATCAGAGCAATTCTAATATGCATTAATGTGTAATAGAAAGAGTATTTTTTTAACTATCTTTTTTATTCTGAATTCACTATGTACATTATGTAACAGAAAGAGCACTTTTATAAATGTGCAAAAGATGTTTTTCGAATTCACTATCTTTTTTTACTCCTCTTACTTTGGCTTTCATGATTAAACTTTGAAATATTTAACCTTCAATATCTTAGAAATTAAAAGCATTTGCAAACTAACATTACTATGACAGATTGTCTATAAAAGTATTTGTCTAAAATAATAAATAAATAAACTATGATCAAAGTAAGTGATTAAAGACCGGTAAAAAAAAATAGAACAAAAAGAATTGATGAAGTACAACCTATTCAATGGCTTCAAACTTCAGAGTGATGCGGAAACTTCTGGAATTTGTGGAATTTACGTATGTATGTTTACTGCTAATGAGAAGGTTTTGGGGTAATTTATGGAATTATGTTTAAATGGAAATTTTGTAAGACAAAAGGATTCTCTCAAAAAAAAAAATCCACGAAAACATTGGTTAAAAGGATAATGAGAGATATTTACCGATATGCAGAACAATGCGATAATCATACTCGCGAGATGCAAGGCAGTTGCATATATACGTACAAGATCAAGCATCATTGCCACTTGCCTTTTGGGGCCGATAAGGAAAGCTGTGCTGCCACACAATATCCGACATAGGACATCAAACATAAACTCTGGTGAAAAATTTAGTGTTCCTAAACTCTAACTTCAGCTACAGACGAAATTCATTGAGTCATCAAAACAAGCCAGCTGACAGATCCATCATCCCAAACTCAAAAGGAGAAAATAAACAACCAGAAACCTCAATTTCATAAGCAAGGGAGATGGAACAAGACATAAGAACATACACGAATATAATAAATTTTATAAAAATAGAATTAAAAAAAAGAGATAAACACATACCTCCCAATAGCAAGCAAATTTCCAAGAATGAAAACGATACCAAACTTGATTGGGTTGAAGAACACAAGCATGGACTACATAGTAAAGAAGAGGCAGCAGGCTTAGTAATATCAAGCTTCACAATGGAATGTATTAATGTAAAGAGCACACTTAGATTTGATTTTTGACTGGAATGGGATTGGGTACCTAATATCTTTGCAACATTAGAAACATCCAAATCCAATTTGTGAAGTATGTGACAGTGCAAGTGATTAGCAAGAAAAAGAATAATTAATGTTAACTTAACGTCCAAACAAGTAATGGATGTACACATAGAAAGAAGAGGGAGAGAGAAAAGAAAAAGGTAAAGCACCTACATATCATAATTATTGAATCCAGGCAACCATTTTTGATTGCTAACACTTCTGCTAGAAGAGTGACACTTTAAATTCAACATTGACTAGGACTCTAGAAGAAACTCCATAAAAAGAAATCTTCCATAATGCTTTTCCAAATCTTTGTTTTGTAACCAAACATTTTAAAGGGAGGAAAGAAACTATGTTTATCAACCAAAATCTTCTTGCAAACTATGTATAATTAAATGAGTTCAGTACAAAAGCACCTAAGTTATGTGTTCTGCAGAAACAATATTTAGATAATCTGAATTTCTAAGCTCAGTTTTGCATAATGCACACTGTTCACCACATAACGTGATAGCGGTCAATAATACTCATGAAAAGAAACAACAAAACAAGCAATGCTTCAGTTTCACAGTCTTCCAGAATGCACAATCTAGTATAAGATTTTCCAATATCCATGACACAATGATACTTGAAAGTACAAAAAATGCTCCAGTTGCACAGTCTTCCATAGAGTACAATCGATTATGAAATTTTCCTATAGTCAAGGTACATTGATTCTCGAAACTTGAAGGTAGAAAATAGTGGGCAAAACAATCACGATAGCCAATGAAAAGTATACAGGAAAGTGGTAAACAGATAGGATGAGCCTAAAAACAATAACAGGATGATGTTTAAGCTTTAAAGATTGGAATAATGTGAATTAATAGAATCACACAAAAGATCCATATACCAGTTACATAGTTGTGTTTCCTATCCAAAAGTTCCTCTAAACAAAAATCTCAGTCACATCTACATCACAGAGCTAACTCCTTTCTCGCTCTATTATTACAAGCTAAAAGATTCTTGACCTACAACCATATCCTAATGCAGAATATACTAAAACTTCATGATTATAACAGCGTACAGAATGCCTTTTATTTACTAAAAAAAGGACTTGAATGCAACAAAAAGAAATTGAAAAAAAAGCAGCAGCGTAACGGAGACAAACCATAGATATACAACATAGAGATATCAGATATACAAGAAATCTTTATAGCTGAATAGATAAAGAGAACAAAAAAAGGAACTCAGAGAAGGAGGGAGATCCAAGGTTGAAGATAGTTACTAACTTGAAGCTACGCCCATTATGAGTCAAGAGGAGATACTCAGGAGCCCTGACAACTGTAGGGTCACTAGAATGCAACTAATACATTCCTCGAAGGGAACTAAATCATGTAACTTACTCGCATCCTCATGAAATCTTGGAGCAACTTGGACTATTCACTTTCTTTACCCTTTATTTCAACCACAAGGGACAAAGTGGTTGTTGCCAAATTCCTATAACAAGACAACTAAATACAGAGCTAAAAACGTACCTAGCAATCCCCATTCTCAAGCAACAATGCCACAATCTACAATCACAACAAACAAAATATATGAAAATATAAACAATCATGTTCAAAACAAAAACTGTCTAAAAACAAAAACTTGAAACAAGGTTATACTTATATAGTTTGCAAAATTACACAAAAAAGTATGTTAAAAAGAACAGAATATGTATACAAAACATATGAACAAAAAAACGAAAATTAAACACAAATTACATAAATTACGAAAATAAATTACAATAAATAGACAAAATTACCCAAAAAGGAAACATAAACCCTAAAATTGAAATAAATTACAAAGCCCAGATTTTAAAGAAAATCAACCAAAACTTAAATTGAACGAATATACAAAAAACGAAGATACAAATGAAAATTAAAAAAGATATCAAACGAAAAATAGAGAAATTAAGCGAAAATCAATCCTTTAAGTCTAATTACAAAGAAATAAATTTGACCTAGATCTGCGAATTACAAACGAAAATAAAACAACGAAAAATATTAACTTAAATATGGAATTACAATGAGATTAAAATACGAAACAAAAATCAGTAACTAAAAAGGAAAAACCTCGAGATCTGCAGCGACGAAGATGAACGACGAGGGAGGAGAGGAGAAGTGCTGGCGAGATGAACGATGAGGGGCTGAGAGAGATCTACGAGGTGAAGATATGGCTTTGTTTGTTTTCGCTGATGAACGACGAGGTGAAGATCGACGAGCGAACGAACAGTGCAAGAGAGGAGGTTGCTTCGTTAAAGAGTGAGAGAGAGACAGGGGAGGAAAGAGATGAAATTGGGTGAAGGAGAATTGAAACGCGGGTTTTTTTCCTTTAGAAAAAATAACAAAAAATCTGATCCGGTCTTGCGAACCAGATCAGATTTTAGAAACCGCTCACTAAAAGACCGGATCAGATTTTTCGACCAGCTTTCCCTCCCATTTTTTTTAATGATTTTCGGATGCGGTTTTGTAAAAACTGAATCTGTTACCAAGTGAAGTGACAGATAAGGTTTTTTCCACTATTGTTTGGCTTTCATCATCTGCGTCGGACATTCATCAACGTTCGACACAAATAGTATTTGCATCGCACACTTGGGCACGTCCGATGCACATTGTTGATCATTTGCGTCACGTGCTCTAGATCGTCCGACGCAAATCATCTGTTCCTGAACATTTGCGTCATTCTTTCTTTTGTTCGACGCCAATAGGGAGACGTAAATTATCATTTTTCTACTAGTGACTCATCAACAATAACTAACACATACCTCTTTTCACTTCTACTTTGAATTCTCATAGGGCCACACAAATCCATATGAATTAATTCTAAAGGTTTTGTGATGCTCACAACAGTTTTAGATTTGAAAGAGGACCTAATATGCTTTCCTTTAGCACATGCATCACAAACTTGATCAATAAGAAATTTTATAGATGGTACTCCCAAAACAAGATATTTTGATCGAAGTTTGTCAAGTAATGAAAAGCTAGCATGTCCTAGACGCTTATGCCATAAGAGTGGATCATCTTCAATAACATAAGAGTGGATCATCTTCAATAACACTAAGGCATGTCAAATTGTTTTTAGGAACAAGATCAAGATCCACAATATATGTGTTCCCTTTCCTTGTTCGTTCCAAGATGACATTCTTAGAGTTAATGTTAACGATCAAGCATTTTTCACTATTAAATTTAACAACATTTCCCTTGTCAAAAAATTGGGACATACTTAAGAGATTGTGCTTTAAACCTTCAACTAGAAATACATTATCAATGGAATGTGATGGTGACTTACCAACCTTACCCATGGCAACTATGTTACCTTTCTTATTATCACCAAAAGTCACACTTCCACCTTCATAGGTTGAGAGTGAGAAAAACTTAGATTTGTCTCCTGTCATATGCTTAGAACAACCACTATCAAGATACCAAGTGTTGTTCCCCCTCACTCCAACCTGCAAAAATCAACTAGTTGTTAGTTGTAGGAACCCCTTGTTTCGTGGGTTCATGTTCTTGACTACCATTTGATTTGGCAACCCATTTCATGTTGATTATCTTCACATTTTTGCCAATCATTCTAGTTCTTAGTTGACATTGATTATATAATGACCTATCTTTCCACATTACATGCAAATTTTATCACTAGGTAGGTCAACATATTTCTTATGCTTGTTCCTCTTCTTATAGTTTTCAAAACCAAGACCTTCTCTTCTTTTAGTATGTGGTCTCTCAATCCATTTAGGAACATCCATCACTTTACCTCTGTTCCTTGCAACAACCAGTTCCTTCTTGAGATTACAGATCTGTTCCTTTAAAACATTTTTCTCTTTATTCAAATTTTCGATCTTAGATCTGTAACCTTTCAAAGGAGTTGATCTAATATCAAAGGAACTTAGAACAGGGACAAATTCCTTTAAGTGTGAAATTTCTAAATTGATTAGATAATTTTCATTCTTCACACTCTCATATAATTCCTTGATTTTTAAATTCTTATAAAATAAATCAAAGAACCTAGTTTCAACATCCGTTCTCATTTTCTTAAGCCATTCTATATGTTCTTTACAAACTTTAAGAGCTTGTTCAGTTTGCTCACGTTTTTCACGTTCATCTCTTCATTCAAGAATTGCATCATAAAGAAGATCATAAATTTCAGGCCTAGTTTTTCCATCTAAGTCTGATTCAAGTCCATGTTGGCTTACGTACCTCAACATTTTCTTCATCTTCCTTTTCGTTAGTGTTTGCCATGAGGCAAAGATTTGCAGGTTCTTCAGTTTGTTGTTCTTCTTCCTCTTCAGTCTCTGAATCTCCCCAAGCTGCTATCATAGCCTTTCGAACGTTCGCTTTAGAGAAAGGTGCTTTAGATTCCTTGTTCCTTTCTTTGGTCTTATTATTTTCCCAAAGTGGACATTCCTTGATGAAGTGATCTGTATTACCACATTTATGACAAGCAACTTTGTTAGAGAACCTTTTAGTTTTACCTTTGGAGTTCCCATTCTTCATGTTTCTATACATCTTTCGATATTTTCGGACCATGAGTGCTACTTCCTCTTCTTCTGAGTCAGAGTCATCTTCATCATCTGCTTTGAGGGCAATGGATTTTGACTTAGAGCTTTCACCATACTCAGTATCAAGGTGAAACTCATGAGTCATAAGGGATCCAACAAGCTGTTCCAAGTTGAACTTAGTGAAGTCTTTTGTTTCTTGTAAAGCAGTGACCTTAGCCATCCATCTATCCTTATGAAGACTCCTAAGAACTTTTCGAACCCGTTCCTCTGATGAAATAAACTTACCAAGAGAAGCTAACTCATTAATAATGTTAGTAAAACGAGTAAACATCTCTTGTATGCTTTCCTTAGTTTTCATGGAGCGCAGTTCATATTGATTCATTAGTAAATTAATTTTAGATCTCTTGACTTCATTAGTTCCTTCATGGGTTACTTCTAGTAAATCCCATATTTGCTTTACGGATTTGCATCCCATGATCCTATTGTGTTCATGGGGTCCAAGTCCATAATGCAACAGTTTAACTGCCATAGCATTTACTTCCATTTTTTCAAAATCAGCTTTGTCATATTCAGAGAAGGGTTTAGGAATTACCTCATTTTTGTCATTAGTAGTTGTGACCTCAAAATCACCACCTTTAATGACTCTCCATGCCTGGTAGTTTTCGGCCTTGATGAATATCTCCACTATGTTCTTCCAGTAAGAATAGAACTTCCCATTGAACATAGGAGGCCTTTGCGTAGAGTAACCTTCCTCAAGTTTCTCGGTGGTATTCATTGTTCCTTGGATCTTTTTCTCAATAGGGTTTCCTATCTTTCGTGAGTTCCAACTCTGATACCAATTGTTATTTCACTAGGAACAATACAAGAGGGGGGTGAATTGTATGTGTAGAAATAAAGGTAACTTTTTGCGGAATTTTAAACTTGAACAAAGAAACAAGCTAAAGGAACACAAGAGATTATTACGAGGAAAAACTTCTTGGGCCCAACAAGAAGAAACAACCTCGACCACTAGGGGTTTTAAACTCAACTCTTTCACTAATTAGGCCAAACAACTTTTTTACAACCTAATTCTGCTCACGGGCCATACCTTGAGTTCCTAAACTCAAGTTCCTGAACAACTGTTCCTTTAACAGCTGTTCCTCTCATCTTCACTTGAAGTTTTGTCCCTTTAACTCGCTTCACTCAAAGCTTCTCTCTTATAGAACTTCACTCAAAGTCCCCTTACCCCAAAAACCAAAATACAATCGATCAAATAAACTTAGTGGAATTAGAGTAAGAAGGCAAATAACAAATGGCTTTTATGAGAGAATGAAGGTACTGACACTTTACTTAGTTAAACTCACTAAATCACTTGGTCAGACACACCTTGGAACTTAATTAGACATTAGTATTTATAGTGGTAATAACTTAGAACGTGGGATTAAAACATGTGTTAATGGTAAAACCATTATCCCATGATGTTCCTCACTTAGAGGAACACGTTCCTCATTCAACCCATGATCTCCATGATCACTATTAAACGTGGGAGATAATTGTGTTACTGCTCCCTTAATTTTAGCAACCACATAAAGCAGTAATTCTAAAACTTGATTTAATTAAAAAGTATTTAAATTATTAAAACCAAAATAAAATCCTTTTACCAAAAATATTATCTTTAATATATTTTCCATAAAACCGAAAAGGATATTTAGTATCTTTAGAAAAATAAAATGTTGTCCTTAAAAAGATTTTCCTTAAAATCAGATTTTTCCTTAAATAAAACGATTACCTAAAATCTAGGCATAAATTACTCAACAGACATAATTAAACCGTTGTACTGCTTCATCCTAGGTCTAATTCCTTTTAATAGTTAGTTCCTTTAACTTATTAGTTAAGCGCCAGTTCGTCTGTTCCTTACAAAGGAACAAACGCTCATTCTCATTCTAAATTGCCATAGTTTATTACCATTACTCGTTCCTTTACAATGGAACTAGAAACAAAAAGCCTCGCTTTAGTCTTCTTGCTCCAATGCTGCTCCAGTACCAAATCTTGAAACATCTTTACTTAGTCTTCAAAATCCCAACTTGATTTCTTCCTTCACTTAGTATTCTCTTTGTTCCTTTCATTAGTACCTTGAAATTCATTCACTTAAACAACTTGTTAGTCCAATACTTAGTTTGCATCTTTGTTCCTTTGTCATCATCAAAACTAGGGTTCAACAACTTCATTTTATTGGAGATTCCTCCCATCTAAGAGACAAATACGCAGATCTTTTGTCTAATATTAGATCAATAAACTAATCTTAGATGCAATACGCGGATCTTTTGTCTAATCTTAGATGCAATAAACTAAGTGATTTTCAATTATATAAAAATACTATCTTAAATAGGGTGATGCTTAGGGAAGATTCAAACCAACCCATTTGGAAAGAAAAATTCCTAGCAGGTCTTCCAACCATCCTAGGAGACAAGGTCGGAAACAGAACCCGAGAAGATTTTGGTGAGCATATAATCCTTTACGATAGGCTAACCTACATTGAGTTGGTGAGTCTAACATCTAAGCAATGCCTTCTAATATGTCAAGTTTTGAATCTTCAAAAACACTTAAAGAGGGAGCTAAAAGAAACTAAAAAGGAGTTAGGTTCTTCTGCCAGCAATCTGATAACTCCTCCCCTCAAACAAACACTTGTAGAGAGAGTTGCAGTAAACCATCCCCCTACCAAAAACCTTATATTGCCCGAAGGTTCTATAGGAAAGTTGAGAGAGTCTTTCATTTAATAAACCCTTTGAACAACGAAAATTGAAGACCCAAAAAAGACTCCGGTAGACTATCACAAAACCTGACTTTAAAAACATAATATGTTTAAAATACGGCAAAAAGGGACATACGACAATGTATTGTAGGATGTCTAACAAAATCCAAACCCTTGACCTGGATGAAGAACTCCAGAAAGAATTTATGCCCTTTAATAGATTAATCTGATGAGGAAACTAAATCTTATAATTCTGCTGAGAGTCATGGCCCCCACGTAGATGAAATAGATTCATCATCTTTCTGCAGAAGATGAACTAAACACCCTGAACGTACTCACCAAGGAACAAAGACAATACCTTGAGCACCTTCGAGAATCCCTTGAGGAAAGTTCTAAAGAAAAAGACCTTAGCCTCCCATTCCTGAAGAACCGAACCTTACAACCTCACTTCTATTTTAGAAAAGAGAAATTCTAAAAAGAAACCCGAAAGAACAATACAGGATCTTCAGGCTCAAGTGAAAACTATTAAAGCCGACATAAAAGATCTTAAAACAATGCAGCAGCATGACTCTGGCATATCAACTTCTAACTTCTCATATATACGGCTGCAGACATCCTTAGCGAGAGTGATCATGACCCTGTTCCAGATGAAGAAAATTGCCACCAAATGATTTCCTTTTTGTTTTAAAGGAAATCACTTCTCGAAATTATTGAAGGTGACACTTGAACGTTCTAGAGATTTCAAAATTAATACTATAGCCTTGTTCGATACCGGAGCAGATTTGAATTGAATTAAATCTAGTCTCGTCCCAAAACGTGTTCAATAAAAAACTTCTGAAAAACATAGCTCTGCTAATAACACCAAAATGCAAATTGGAGGGAAAACAGATGCAAGCATATTAAACCAAAGCCTTTCACTAAAAAATCATTTCGTCCTTGTCACCAATATACACCATTCGATGATCTTGGGAACACCTTTCATAAACCTAATAATCCCTTACAATGCCAGTTATGATGGAATATCTTTCAAAACAAAACATAAGAAGCTTGAATTCCCTTTCTTAGAGAAATCTAAGACCATAAATCTCAACATTATAAAGGCAAGCTCCATTTGTAATAATGAGATCAATTATCTTATCAATCGAAAACAAAGTGACGTTCATGATCTAAAACAAAAAATCCATTTGCAAAAGATTGAAGACCAGTTAGAAAAAGCAGTCTTCAAAAAAAAAGGTAGCTGACTTCCAAAAATCTTCTTGAGTGAGAAGTGCTCTGATCTTTCTTGAATAGATAGCAACACATGGTTGATTTACCTTATGAGCCTTATTACAATGAGAAGAATATCCATACCAAATCCCGGCCAATTAAAATGAATGCCGACTTAGAACGTCACTGTCGAGAAGAGATAAAGACCTCGAAAGCAAAGGATTAATTTCCAAATATCCCTCCCCTTGGAGCTGCGCAACCTTTTCCGTTAACAAAGCTTTTGAAATTGAGTGAGCCACACCTAGATTAGTTATAAATTACAAACCTCTAAATGATGCCCAAAGATGGATTCGTTATCCGATACCCAATAAAAAAGATCTTATGCAAAAATTACGCCATGCTTTTATTTTTTCAAAATTTGATATGAAATATGGATTTTGGCAAATACTGATCAAGCCACAACAACGTTATAAAACCGCATTTACTGTTCCTTTTGGCCAGTATGAACGGAACGTAATGCCTTTTGGTGTGAAAAATGCCCCATCTGAATATCAGAGGATAATGAACTATTTTTTAACCCTTATTCAGATTTTTGCATAGTTTATATTGATGATGTGCTAGTCTACTCAAGCACAATTGATAAGTATTTCAAAAACCTAAAAAAAATTTCTACCTTATTAAGAAGTATGGTCTCGTCTTATCAGCAAAGAAGATTTCTGTATTTCAAACAAGAATTAGATTTCTCCGCCATTTTGTGTCTTGTGGAACTATTACCCCTATTGAAAGATCACTCCAATTCACTAGCAAATTCCACGATAAAATCTTAGATCGATTTCTTAGTAGTTTAAATTATGTTTTAGATTTTTATCCAAATCTTTGTAGAATTGCAAAAACCTCTTCATGATAAACTAAAGAAAAATCCACCCCCTTGGTCCGATACCGCCCACACCCATGCTGTAAAAACTATAAAAACCTATATTTAAGGTATCCCATGCTTAAATTTAGCAAACCCTAACTTGCCTAAAAATGTTGAAACATATATCATTGACAAAGGGTTACGAAGGTATATTAAAACAGGTCGATAATGGTAAAGAATACGTTATCAGGTTCGCGTCAGGGCACTGGGATGATTACCAGAACAAAAATAGTATACTATAAAACAGGAAATATTATAAATTGTTCTTTGTATTACTAAATTCCAGTCTAATTTGTAACACCCCGACAATTCTCTATTTTATAAAATACCTTTTTTCACAAAACATAGAGAATCACCAAAGTAGTATCGCCCGTGTGATAACGTATCTGCTTACTTAGAATTTTGCAGCGAAAAAATATAAAAGAACTTGAAAACATCAATTAAACTTAGTCAACCACACAGTCAACTCCAAAATCAAACCGAAGTCAAACCAAACATAAAAAGTCAAACTAATAAAACATAATTAAACCAAAAGTATAAAAGTGTTAAAAAGGAGCCAAAACATAAGCTCTCCAAACTGTCTCCCAAAACCCAATGGATGCATCATCTTCAGACCTGGAATGGTAGATACTTTATTAGTCCTGAGGGAATGCTCACCACATAGGGTCATCACAGGATCAATAAGGCACAACCATGATCGACACACTGAAAACCACGTAATCAGCAAAGCTGAGTACTTACATGATAAATAAAACACATAATCTAACAGGATACTAATAAGCATTAAATCAGGGATAAATAATAACATAATAAAATATCAGACTCACTATACTGAACATGACTCCACAAAACCAATAGATTATTTTATTAATAAATTGAATAGTCAATGGATAGAGTTGTCCAACCAAACATTGTCTTCAATTTAGAAGACGAAGTACGGGGCGACTCCATACTCCCGCAACCAACGATATCGAGGTACTAATTAAATAAAATAGGACACGGTGATCAATCCGGTCCAAAGAAAAGCCATGGGCTACCACCATGTACTCCAACTCATACTAGTCCAAATACTTCAGACGTGCACAAGTCTAAAACTTACTGCTATTTACTTTTCACTTTAAGTATTAATAATTCATTTGAATGTTGGGACTCACAACAATAAGAAACCAACACAAATAACATGAAACACAAAGACTCCAATTTTTATCGTAGGATTAAATACTGTGATCATACAGCTCAATTGACTCAAAATTAATCCCATTTATTTATTGATTAAAATCAATAACCAACCAACCTTTATTTGTTGACTTATTAAATCAACAACCAACCAACACGTCAATAGGTAAATATTCAAATTTACTAAACAAGGCCCACGATCCTTATAAAGTAAATAATATAATAGGTTCAAGGGAACAACATGATACATTTCATGATACAATAAACAATACATTTATTAATCCCTCATGTGAATTAATAAAATAAACGTTCCCAACCCACATGCTTGCATCAATCATCCATACAAACATATACTACTTCATAATAGGCAACATGCTTCACACAACAGTACGTACAAAACATGCAAATCCACTTAAATATAAGCCACATATGAACTATAAAAAGCTCCCTACACATGATTCTATATCAATCCTAACCTTAGGACATGATACTATTCTAGAAACACATAGGCATGTACGTACTTTGTGTGAACAATATGAGAGGCCACTTGAAACTCTTTAGAAGTCACTCAAAGTAAAGTCTCCGCCTACCAATTATCAAAACATTCAAATAATAATACTCTAATAAAATTACAGCAACTTTAAACTACTTTAAACTCTCTTAAAAAGCATTTTAAAACTCTTTTAAACACTAAAACTTATACTTTAATATTTAAAATCCACTATAAGTACACTAATAAAAATTCCAGCAAGGTATAACTTCCTTAAAACTCTTTTAAACTCAGTTTAAAATAGTTCTAAAGATTAAAGTACTCAATTTTCATAAACTATAATATAGTACTATAGTTTTCACTCTTAAAAACACTAAAAATCCATGCTTTCATGCTTAAAAATCCAATTTAAACATATATATTAAATCTGAAATTTATTTACTCCACTAAACTAATTATATAATCTGAATTTAATATTAAAATAACTAAAGATACAAACTTTAAACTATAATTTAATAAAACAATACTTAAAACATGAAAACAATTAACATCATAAATAATAATAAGAAAAAGGGAGGAAATAACCAAAGAAGAGAGACGGACAAAGTCGGCTGGTTGCTGTGCCGGTATCGAGCGTCCGGCGGTGGTCGTTGGCTGGCGGCGGTGGTCGTTGGCTGTGGCAGCTGAGAGAAAAGAGAGAGAAAGAGAAACCGAGTGATGGAGAGAGAAAATTCGGGTGAGGGAGCACTAGTACAGAATCATTGACTTGCGTCGGACTCCAGACCCCCATTTGCGTCGCACATGGGTTCGACGCCACAGGTCTCGACGCAAATTTGCGAGATATGATCTGCGTCGGATAAGGACACGACACAAATTATAGCTATTTGCGTCGGATGGCAAGCGGAGTCCGACGCACATGACCCTTAAGCCCCAGCATCACCAGCACCATTTGCATCACATGTAACACAAAGTCCGACGCAAATCAACCAATTTTCTTTTTTTTTTTTTAAAAAAAAAACTCTATTTGCGTCACATGTAACACAAAGTCCGACGCGAATTGTTATTTTTTGTTAAAAAAAAAACCCACGTATCCAGGAATACATGAATGAAATACAACAAGAATGAAATCTGAATCGAAAACACCAAGGGATTGAACCTAAAAAAACCGAACCATCTATATAAGATTAAAAAAACGAAATTAGATCGAACTAACATACAAAAAATTGAACTTAATTCTTCTAGCATACAAAAAAAAAAGAATCAAATCTTACATACAAAAAAAAAGAATAAGATATAACATACAAAAACTTAGATTGAACTAACATACAAAAAATTGAACCTAATTCTTCTAACATACAAAAAAAAAAAAGAATCAGATCTAACATACAAAAAACAGAATAAGATATAACATACAAAAAACCAGATTGAACTAATTCTAAAAAAATTGAACCAAAAAAAAAAAATCAGATTTAACATACAAAAAATTGAATCTAATTCTTCTTCCTCATTCTTCTTCCTCATGCGAATCAGATCGAACTTCGATCGGATATTTATTCTGCTACATTTACGTAAAACAAGAGAAAAATGATATTAATTCATTGCATATCAATCATATTGATAAAAAAAAATACAATTTCATCTTCGAGCTCAAAGTGAAAAAACTGAACATAAACACTTAATTATACAAAAATTACAAGCTTAAACGGAGATAAGTTTAACAAACAATCGCATATTGAAGAAAAATGAAGGAAACATTAGGAAAGAGAGGCAGGAGAAACGTACCACGAAGAAAGAGAAGGACGAAAGAGAGAGTCGTAACTAGTGACCTAACAATTATGTAGATGGAACCCAAAAAAAGGGAACCAAAATCAGATCGAATTTCAATCGCCAAAATCAGATCGAACTACTCGTTCTTCTTCATCAATTCTCGTTCATAAACTTCTTCAATTCTCTATCTTTCTTGAATTTGGGGAAAATGAATTAAATGTGTTGATGAATTGATGAATTGTGTTGATGAATTCGTGAATTGTGAAAGAATAAAGAGGAGAAGAAGTGGTGGTAGGGTATGAAAAAGAGAGAGGGAGAGAGAGGGGGAGAGATAGGGGGGAGATCATGAGTGACACACATGGCTATGTGCGTCGGACCTTATAGTCCATGCGACACACATCGTATACGAAACAAGGCCCTAGCAATTCGTGAATAAAGTCCCTGAAACCCATTTGCGTTGGATGGGCGTCCATATCCGACGTAAGTAGTTGGATACAACCATTTGCATCGAATTTAACTTACCTTCGACGCAAAATTGTCTTTCATGATTTGCGTCGAACACTGATCAGGGTCCGACGCACATGAATCTCGTACCCATTTGCTTTAATTTTTTGCGTCGAATGCGGGACACATCCGATGCATATAAGTCATGATTTGCGCTGGACGCCATGAATGTCCGACGCAAATGATGCGCTCCTACACTTGTGCGTTGTTTTACTTGTTGTGCGACGCAATTCATGAGACGCAAATCAAATTTTTTCTACTAGTGGAGAGAGAAGAGAGTGAGCCGAGTGAGGGGAGAGAAAATATGGTGAAAATTGTGTGGGAATTTTTGGGGTCTCATGGGGTTTATATAGGTTTGCAATCCTAACCCTTTTAGGCTTAGGGAAGTGTGTTTGGGCTTTTAATTTGGCTATTTAGGTGATTGAATTGAATTGGGCTCCTCTAACCCATTTTTTAAAATCTTTTATACTTCAACTCAAACCAATTAAATTATTAAATAACTTTCAAAGTCCGACCCAAGGGTAGATGCTTCACCTTCTACACTTTCATCAAGCCTTGAGGCCTCTAATGGCAATGATGCCATATTTTAAAAAAAAATTTCCTTCTGTTTTTTTTCTTATTGTATAAGTCAGCAAGTGGTGTGAGGATGAGTTCATGGGGTATATGTAGTTGAGATTTCTGAAATTTTAAGTTTGGAGGAAAAATGAAATTTCAGGGGATTTGGTTGTGTTATTGGGTGCTGTTGTACTTCTTTTGTCCTTTTCCCTCCTTCTTTTGGCCTCAAGTGTAAAGTTGTGCAGATTTTGTAAAGTGCTTATTCTTTTTGGATTTATTATTATTTAATAATAAAGGACCCACTTTCATTGTAGTACTCTTTTCTTTTTTAAATTGCTTCTAATAAATCAGATTCCACCCATGTGCAAGAATCTTCCTTCTCCTTAATATTTGTGCAAGATTCTAAGTAGGAAGGATAAAAAAAAAAACAGAGGGAGTATTTGATTATTTAAAACATTAAATAATCCTTTGACTTTTTAAAATATTCAACACTTTAAGAAATTAACTATTTAAATACTAAAACATTTATAAATATACTTTAAATATATTTATAAAATTCTTAAGTTGTGGGGGATTGCATGATTTGTTAAACTAAATATTCTTACTACGAATTGATTGTCAAGCTGCAAAGGCTGTTTTAAAAAAATGATGTCCAAAACATTGCTGCAAAACATATTTTTGTCAGTTGGCAGGCTATCTTAAGTATTTTTTATTTTGAGATTGAGCATATAAAAGGAGAGAATAATTCAATCCCTGACTTCTTAACCCGTGAATTTCTTACAGAATTGCCAAAAAAGACAAATGATTCGGAGGTACCATTGTAATCCATGGATATAATAAGCAACCAGCTAAGTAACGAGAAATCCATATATACAACACAATAGCGTAGTTCTATAGATTTGTGATTGTAAATAAGTCTTAGGCGACCTTCATTTAATGATCATCGCCACAACTACCTATATGGCTATATTCCATATGATTTGCTCGATCATGCATAAATCATAATCATCTCCATCATAAATATTATCATAAATGGTCTAAGACAATAGCTTACAACAAAAATTTAGATGAACAAGCGCCTAGTGGTCCCAACAACCCTAAATGCATTGTTAACACATCTAAAATCATTGTTTGCATCAGCTCTGACATCGTATTGTCGCTCCAGACAAGGCAAGACAATGCTTCGGGATCGATATAGGAAATCTATAGATCCACATAATTGCATGCTCACTACTACATTATAAGGAAAAGGCAACACACGAAAATCGTTGCAATAGGGCTAAAAGTCGTTGCATAGGCCTATTGCAACGGTTTTGTACCGTCGCATTTGTTGGCGTTGCAATAGGCCTAATGCAACGACTATTAGAGCTATTGCAATGGCTAAGCGTATCGTTGCCTTAGATCAGCTATCTTTTGCAACGACTTTGGTAGTGGTTGGTTATTATAGGCGTGTTTTTATTTCGCTTACGCGGTGTGCATGCGTATTTGTATTTGACTACCCCACTGTAAAGGTTTTATTGAAAGTTGTTTTGAAAGAAGTCGCCAATAATTCTTTTTAGGAAGAATCATAAACCTAATTGGATATAGGAAAACCGTAGAGACAAATTAGGGACTTATCCAATGTAGATTTCCCCATCCTGACTCCATAAATGGTCAAAATGAACCAAAGATTGAGTTTGGGGGTGAGGGTACAAATATGGTCAGGAACCATATTGCCCATTGTTAGCCTCTACTAAATATCGATCCATTACAAATTTTATGCCAAAGAATAATCATATAATGTTTTCAACACCTTATAAATATTTAGTCTAGGTTGGTTCAGGAAACTCATAAAAAGACTATTTTTTAGTGATATGTTATTAAGCAATCAATTTCTAGGGAACCTAGCAGGTTGTCAAAATTAATCTGATTAATATAAGAACGTTCTTGAGGTCTTGATTAGCAAGAATAACATTTGGGGTGATAAAAGAAGTAAAGCAGGATAATCATATAATATGCATAGAATAATCAGCAAGCATATAACAATATACTTCCTCCGTTCTGTTTTAAATGAAACGTTTGCTTTTTCACGCAACCCAACGCGCTTCTTTAATCACTAATATCTTTAGTTGTACACACGTAAAAAATATAAAAAAAGTTATAATTTGATAATATGCATCGAGACGAATCTAACAAGATCCCACTTGACTATGTTTTTCTTTATATAATAGCGATACATTAGAGTCAAAATTGATCAATGAATATTGTCATTTCACCCAATGTTTCATTTAAAACAGAACGGAGGAAGTATGAAAATAAATGAAAAGCAAGAAAAAGGTTTAGAATATACAATAGAACGATTATATATTAAAGATCTACATCAGGAAATAAATGGTTAACAACTTCAATATAAAAATAGAGAATTTATTTAAGGACCCTCAGGATTATACCGTGTCTTGGGTCTGCGAGATTGACAATCTTCGGGACGAGCAATCGTGAAGCCTGAAAATATGAATGTCTGAAAGTATGTATATTCAATGTGTTTTGTATTTGAAAGTATGAATTTTGTAGGGAGATTTTGTAGGGAGATTTTGTAGTTTGTAGAGAGGTTCGTAAAGTATTCGTTGAGTTTGAAGTGTGTTAATGTGAAAAAATCCGTCCTGAAATCTGTACGAAAATCATGCCTATTTATAAGGAAAACAACACTGCGCCTGGTGCAGGCTAACGTGTCAAGCGCATGACACGGCATGATCAGTAAAAAGCGTACACGTGGTACGTGTCTTGAAAAAGATAAGAAAGAAAATCCCATCTCACGTAGAGAACTGCGCTTGACGCAGGACTCTGAATGAGCCCGAAATCCACGTGTCAAGTGTAGATTAGTGCACCTGACACAGGTGGACAGAGCTGCGCCTGACGCAAGTCGTGCGCAAGGCGCATGTTGGTGCGCTAGGCGCACCAGCATGGCTCCTGACGTGCCTTTGCCAGCTTTATTTAAAACGCGTTTTAAATGATTTCTTTTATCCTTTAATTACGGATATCTGATTTTATGGGATAAAATCTGATTTTAACTTATAAAAAATATATTTTGAAAATATTTATTTAATAAAATAAGTAAATTAATTATTGTTAAACAATTAATTGGGCTTTTCAAATAATTGGGCTCAAAATACAATTAATTATCATAAATAATTAATTGGGCTTTAAAATAGGACTTTAACACTTTTCGAAATGGTTTTAAATGGCTTTTCAGAATGATCTGCCCTTGGGTCGGACCAATTAAGACCACAATATGTTTCATCATCAGATCCTTAAATGGGGAGACACGACTATGTGTCTACAGAAGCCCCCACTTTGACTGAGGTTCAGGACACCGAAAGTCAAAGTATACGGTGTCGGGACGGGGAACGATTCTAAACGTTCTGCAGTTTAGAACTGATCTATAACCGCCGGTCTCTGCAAAACAAAGTTACTCTGCAGGACAATAACTACAAGCAATCTGATTACCTGCAGGGAAAGATGTTAGCAGATAGGTGCAAACAACTCACATAATAATGCATATAATGATGCAATAATACAAACTTAGACTTTTTAAGGATGCATGAGACGCAATGCAAGGACTAAGGTTATGCAAAGCTAAGGGATTACATGTCATGCAAGGTCAGGGTTATGCAAGACTAGAATGTATGAAATGAAAGGCAAGGTCAGGGTTTTGCAAGGCTAGAAGATGTGGATGTGTAGAATGATTGAATGATTAGAAATAGATAGAATGATTTTTGAAAATTGTTTTTAGTAAATAATCGGGGTCCATAAACGAGAACCGCGGATTACAACCCTTCGGGAGTTTGATTTGCAGGCACCACCACATAAGGAAGCCCCCACTTTGGGTGAGCTTGCCTTGAATTAGGTACCTTTAGCCTTGATTGAAATGTAGCTGATCTATCTTGAACGTTGAAATTTATCGCTGGGGAATCTTCTTTGGGAAGTCGATATAGGCAAAGTCAAATATCGCTAGAGACCATGGAAGTGTCAAAGAGTCCTTTAGGGAAAAGGAGAGCTTGAATTGACAAATAAAAAGTTTAAATTTATGATTCAAATTAATTTAGGTGGGAAAAGGCTTTGACGAGGCTAGGTTCAGACTCGAGTCTATGTCGGGATCTAGAAAGAGATTATGCTCCTGAACTCTAAAAAATCAAATCGTTAGACCATGACTAATTTTTATTCTATTGAAGCGGTCGGACCTCGAGATGAGGATTTCTACGTAACCTTGCAGAATCAGATCATTTGTAGTTCCCGATCTGATTTTTTTTTTGTGCCCTAACTTTTGCCTAGGCCACCCTTTCAGGTTTTCAACCTAGTGGGCTTGGACATACCTTGGAGAAGGAGTTATAGAAGGGTTGATGGAAGGTTGAAAGGTTTAAGGATTGAAGCTTTGATGACTGTTTAATTGGTTTGGCAAATGTAAGGATCATGGATTTGGATTATATAGGCTAAGCTTTTGATGGGTTGGAGGATTTGAATGAGGGGTAGAACTTGTGTGCAAGCCCCCTAGCTTGACTTTTTATTTTTTTCCTTTGCCTTTTTCTTTCTTTTATCTTGTGCGTTTTCTTTTGCTTTTTTCATTTTTTCGCACTTAGAATTTTTGTCACTATGTTATTTTGCCTGGCAATTTTTTTTATGCTATGAGGCTTGCACACAAGCTATTGGTTTAGGGTATTGGAAAGGATATTTGTGGAGCTTTGGTTAATGGAGGGATTATTTGGCTAAGTATCATGGAGACGATGGTTTAAAGGATTTTTGTTTTTCCTTGGTTGTACGAGGATGGCTTATGAAAGGTAATGGAAGGGAGCTCCTGATCCAAAGTATGTCCTCTTTTTTTTATTTTTCTCTTTCTTTTTTTTATTTCAGATCTCTTTATTATTATTATTATTATTATTATTATTATTATTATTATTATTATTATTATTATTATTATTATTATTATTATTATTATTATTATTATTATTGATCAAGTTCGTTAGGTGATTTAAGTTTCATCATTGAATTAGAAGCATAAATAAAATGATGGAAGACCAATGAAAATGAAAATGAAGATGCAATTCTTTTATTAATTAAAAATAAATGGAACAAGGCTTATTAGAAATAAAGACCTAAAAGACATTGACTCGACCGGAAATGAAATGAAGGAGCTAGGGGAGGGACTCTCCGACTCAACCTAAAAAACTAGCGTTAAATGACTAAGCCTCCTGCACTGTCGAGATGATTCCCAAGGGGTTGCTGTTGTTATTGACTTTTGCTGCCGGCGGGATTGAAAGTCTGCCTCTATCAATCATATCCTACAGAGCATTCTTTAAGGTCCAACACGCAGATGTTGGGTGTCCATTCCCTTGGTGGTACTTGCAGTAGGCATTAGGATCCCACCTCTTGGATCTATTCTCGGGAGCAGGGTCTGGAGTAGGGCCGAGTGGCTGAAGTGCTCTTTTTGTGTGAAGCCTAGTGAAGGCTTCTTTTAAGGACATGCCTAAAGGTGTGAATATTCTTTGAGGCTTTTGATAACCTCTCTTTTCAATAGCTAGGGCACTGACCTCAATGCTTTTGGAGCTAGAAGGGCTATTGTTACTCTTCTTGAAAGAGTTGTTGCTGTTGGAACCCTTGTTCTTGTTGGCTTGTACCTCCTCCTCAATCAGCAGGCCTACCTTATAGAGCTTCGTGAAAGACTCTATGGGTTGGAATTTAATATGACCCCCATACTTAGGCTGCAGGTTACGGATTACCAGGCGGACTTGATCCTCTTGAGACGGCCTATTAATCATTTGTGCAGCTTTATCCCTCCATCTGCTAAGGAAGGTGACGAAGTCTTCGTTAGAGTTTTGTTTAGTTAACTCCAACTCACGAAGGCCGATGGGAAGCTAAGTATTGTATATGTATTGTTTGTGGAACTCTTCTCTGATGTAGTCCCAATCATTCAGCTTGGCCTTATTCAGTAACCTGAACCACTTGGATGGATGGGCATCCAAGGTCAAGGGAAAGACATAAGAAAACAGGTCCTTGCTCATGCCTTTAAGAGCCATAGAGATGGAAAATGCTCTCTAGTGATCATTTGGTCTTCGACCCCCTTGAATTTTGGAAGGTCACCCAATGTTACCTTTTTAGGGAGCTTGTCCCTCAGTTCAGGATCAATGATGTCATGGCCACGAGCCTAACTCTCGAGTGCAGGAATTGACTGGATCAATTGCTCGAGTTTTTCAAACCTCAAATCCGTGTTGGTCTTGATTGGTGGTGGACTGTCGCCTTGTTCGTCTTCTTCAGTTAGCTTCTCCCTCAGTGCCTTAATGTCTTTGTCTTGTTCCCCAAGACGATAGTTCATCAGTATGAGTTGAGCCATAATGGCACCGGGCTGTTCATTAGTGTCCCCCATTTCAGATGACGATTCAGAAGAGTTGGAGGATTCGTCTGAAAAGGTGAGGATGCGCTTGACGAGTCTGGGAGTAGGTTGACCTTATTGCCTCTCTGTTGGGCGTTCCCAAGTTATAATCTCAAAATCTGTCCTGAACAGAAATCGAATGGACATCGTAAATTTTTAGAAATTATGCTTTTGAAATGAGAAATGGAGATGAGAAATGGGAATCAGAGATGAAAATGGGAATGAGAAGTGAGAAACGATGTAAGTGGAAACGGGAATGGGGAACGAAGATGGGAAATGAAAATGGAAAATGATTTTGAAATGGAAATGGTTATGGGTTTTGGACTAGTATGGACTTGACCATGATGAAGACATGGGTCTAACTATATGCAAATGCAGACATGGAATGGAATGTACTGTACTATGCAAGCAGACTGGACTTCACGATTGAGTTTAGGAGAGACTAGACTTTGAGCTTACGGGTGAGCAAGTAGGCTAGACTTTAAGGAAGACTGGACAATAAGGGAGACTATACTCTTAACTTAAGGCAAGCAGGTTAGGCAACTAGACTTTGAACTTACGGGTGAGCAAGCAGGCTAGACGACTAGACTTCGAAACTTACATTAGACTGAGCAGACTAGACTTAAAAATTACCTATGTGGACTTATGGAATGCAAGACTTTGAACTTACGGGTGAGCAAGTAAGCTAGACATTAAGAAAGGTTGGACAATAACAGAGACCAAACTCTTAATTTGAGGCAAGCAGGCTAGGCAACTAGACTTTGAACTTAGGAGGGAGCAAGCAGGCTAGACAACTAGACTTCGAAACTTACATTAAACTAAGCAGGTTAGACTCAAAAATTGCTTATGGACTTAATGAATGCTAGACCTTGAACTTACGGGTGAGCAAGCAGGCTAGACACAAAAATTGCCTATGGACTTAAGGAATGCTAGACCTTGAACTTACGGGTGAGCAAGCAGGCTAGACACAACAATTGCCTATAGACTTAAGGAATGCTAGACCTTGAACTTACGGGTGAGCAAGCAGGCTAGACTTTTTATAGTCCAAAGACTGGATTTTTATAGTCTGAAGACTGACTAGGGCTTACATGGAGATGCAAACTAGACCTAGGATATGAATTGACATATAGGTTTAACTTGGACTGGGAGATGCACATGGCTTGACATTGGAGATGGACTAGGATTGGACTTAGAATGGAATAGACCGGGATTAGACTTAGACTGTACTTGACATAATGATATAAATGGGCCAAGATTTGACATGAACTAGACTTATATGGAGCCTGAGATGGACTCTAATGCTAGCAGGCCTAATATGAATGCATGGACTCAAATTAGATGGACCTTATATGAATGCAAAATGGACTCTAATGCATATGGGCCTAGAATGAATGCAAGATGAATTGAATGGAGTTGTTTGATTGGATTGAATTGAAGGTGCTTGGAATGGGCTTAGAATTTTTTGAAATTCATTTTTGAAAGGAACCCCTTGTTTTATCTTTTGTTAGGAAAAGATGGTGGATTGATTTTGAAAATATTTGTTTGTTAAATGTCATGTATGATGGTGTTTAATAAATGCTTTTCGAAAAAAAGTAGCATAGAAGACGGAGTAGGATTGATTTTGAAGAATGTAAGTTTTTAAGATTGGTGAATATGGTAAGATAAGATTGACTGGGAAGATTTGTTGAACAGCAGGGATGAAATGGGAAGAGGTAGACACGCATGACAACTCTAACTCTACAATGACCACTTTAGATGCACTTTTTAGGACAGACTAGACCTTGCATGAAAAGACTGACCTTTTTTTTTTGAATTAGGTGACACCTCTAGTTAGTCCATATGAATGTAGACGGACTGAAAATAAGATCGACCACCTCGACGACTAAATCAAAGAAAAGCATGTGATGCACAGACTGCGGGCCAAGCAGCATTGCTGCGCACGACACACAACTGTGTGTCTGGCGCGGGAGTAGTGCTCCCGGCAAAACTCAATGCGCTTGGCGCACTACTCCCTGACACATTTTTCGGTGATTTAGGCGACGTTTTGGTCAATTGACGAACTTTTTCATGTTATTTAGACGCGATTTTCGACGCAACGAGTAACAACGATTTTGACAAAATGACGTTGATGCAAACTTGTTATCTTAGACTTCGAACAAAGGTCAAAAGACCAATAAGCATGGGACGAATAGACTGCATGCCACACAACTGGTGCGCGCGGAGCGCAGTCGATGCGTCTGGAGCAGGAGCGTTGCGCCAGGCGCAACTTAACGCGTTTGGCGCAATGCTCGGCGGACGCGTATTGATAAATTGACGAAGGTTCGGGCGAAAAAGACGATTTGTTTTAGACGCGACTTGCAATATTTTTGGGCACAAAGCATATTAGCATGTTAACAAAATATTAGCAGGCAAAAATTGCAATGACACATAAATGTCAGGTAACATAGATGCAAAAGTTCTCAACCTAAAGTCCAGTTCTACATTCAACTATTGGTCAGGTTTAGGTTAAGGCTGAAAAGGGTCAATGACTAAGAGATTGATCCCACGCTTCGTACCCCTGCTTAATGAGGTGGCCACGTGTAAGACTGTAATCCCCCGTAAATTTATTGGATTTTATAAATATATTTTAATGTATAGTTATTTATATTTGAAGATATTTATGTATTTTAATGATTTATTTCTTCAAAGATTGATTATTTGAAAGTCAAAGGATTTATTTTGATGATTTAAGCAAGTCAAATATTTAATTAAAGTCATGCTTTGAAAGTATTTGAAAAAATTTGAAACACTTATTAGATTTAGAAAAGAGTTTGTAAATGGGTGTGAGGAGCCCAAACCTTTTGGCTTAACCTATATTCATTCTCATTTAATTAACCCATCAAAGCCCAACTCTTTATTGGACCCCAATGGGGGAAACTATAAATACTCTCATTTACACAAATCCCCACACATTAAACACATTATTTTTCTCTCTCCTCCCCCCCTCACTTTTGGCCCTCCTCTACTTCTTTCCTCTCTCTTCCTCTTCGGCTTTCTTCCTCCTCTTTCCGGCTGATTGCCGCCGGCGATCCGTGCCGCCGCCTTGGCTACCAGTCCTTCCTCCCTCCTCTTTGTTTGGTTGTTATTTCTTTCTCCTCAAGTTTTATTTAATGCAAAGTTTGTATCTTAAGGGTTTGTTTTAATAAGTTTATGTTTAAAAAGTTATGATTTGATGGTTTGTTTATGAATCTAAGATTATATAAATTATGTATTGAAGAAATAAAATTTCAGATTTACTTGTTATGTTAAAATTGCAACGCCCCGACTTCTAAGCATCATTATTAAGTTAATTAATTCAAGGATTAGCAGCGGAAGACCTAACTTGCTTAGTCGGTGCGTCACTGCCGTACTTTCCATTCGGGAAAGTACAAGGCAACATTCCTTCATAAACTAAACATGCTACAAAAGTTAATAGTAAATCTAGAAATATATATAGTTAAGTTAAGCATAACTAGAGTTGCGTAGTTTATTATTTGTAACCTTATATTACATAGCCGTCATAGTCGCATAATTTAAAGTAACTATTCCTCACTGCTACGCAATCCCAACTTCATGTGCATACCTAAAACAGAAAAACAAAACGTCATGAGCCGAGGCTCAGTAACATACTACTCTAACAACGTAAATTCATTTCAATTCATTTTAGTTGCAAACACGGAGGAGAGAATATAGTCAAACCATTTCGTAAACATGCACTTAGAATCAGGAATTTAAAAGCCATTATTATCATTATCACATTTCATTATCAGAATATCTTATTTGGTTACTTGGCAAGTACAACAGAAGGCATAGCCACCGAGGACATAAGTCCCCCATCAGAAGGTGACATATAATACCATAGATCGTAACAGAAAGCAAAGCTAGCCACCGAGGATATTCATCCCCCATCAGAAGGTGGCATATAATGCCAATAGTAACATAAGGAAAAACCACCGAGGACATGGTCCCCCATCAGAAGGTGGCATATAATGCCAGACAAAGCCACCGAGGACATTATCCCCCATCAGAAGGTGGCATATAATGCCATCATGCGGGTGCCACCGAGGACATTGTCCCCCATCAGAAGGTGGCGTTGCCGCCAAATAACAGAACGACACGTGCACGGCCCAGAGATAGAACATGGTACTACCATTCACCATCTTTCACTTTCATTTGTCATGTTTCGTTTCTTTTAAGTACTTTTCAGAAATCATAGCAGAGTCATTGCATAACGTTATATCAAATCATTCACAAAATCATACTTCTTATAAACATCATTTGCATAATAAAACAATTCACATCCCGCACACCATAAATATCATAGCATAAACATTATAAAAGCATCATAAAACATAGTTGGAAAGGGAGTGCGGGTGTTAGCAGTAGACGTTACCTCGATTCCTGTTTAATAACCTTGCAAACCGGGGAAGGCGTGTAATATCCTTTATCCTTTTTAATCTAGTCAAGAATAGTGATATTAATATATGTTTCGTTATTTAACCTTCATACTTAAATATTGGTTAAAGCTTATTTTAGTCACAAGATTCATCAGATTGTTATTGTACCACTTATAATGATATACTTGTTACTTTAAGTCATAAGAACGTCCATTAATAGTCATTATTATCTAAGTCGTTATTAACTTAATATGGTGACTCTTTAATCAGCTACTAAATAAGTAACTCCATTACTTTCATTTTAGGATTAGT
Source organism: Beta lomatogona (assembly GCA_947646795.1). Lineage (NCBI taxonomy): Eukaryota > Viridiplantae > Streptophyta > Magnoliopsida > Caryophyllales > Amaranthaceae > Beta > Beta lomatogona. The sequence goes on from CANSNZ010001289.1 coordinate 3,138,762, forward strand.
AACCAATCATTATATAACCATTTCATTTGGTTATAAGATATTATTATGTCCATAAACTATTATTATGAGTCCATAATCAATTAATCATTTACTATTAATTAAGTAAGTCTATAACGCCATTAGTAAAACCATAATAGTCACATTATACTAATAAGCAAATGAATTCAACAATATAAGTTAATATAAGCGTTAATGAAGCAATATTATTATACTTACAACTTACACTTAAATTATATAATTAGCTTAGGTTATTAGAAGTCTTTAATTAATTAATCCATAAACCTATTTAAGTTTATAAGATTAACAAAGAGCATATATTATTTAAACTTATTAGCCCGTATTAACAATAACATTAACAACTTACATAATTTAGTTTATATTAATAGGTTATAGCTTAACTATTAACAACCCGCTTGGAGTCCATGAGAAAGTTAGTAGTTTAACTAAGTGAAGTTAGATTTTATAAACTAGGTTATTAGCACAAGAGACAAGTCACTAGCCCAACCTCCTGATTTAACTCACATTTAATCTTAACCCAATAGCTTTTGTTTTAATAAAAACTCCAAAGGCCCAGAACTCTTATTTACTAACATTAGATACTTGGGCTTGAATCACTAAACTAATACTGTATAATGCTAACATTAAGAGGTAGAATTTCATACCTCTGCTCACTTGGAGCAGCGAAGGTACGCGATACAAGGAGGGAGGAGGAACGGAGCTCCGGCGGACAGCAGCGGCGAGAGCGGCGAAGCTTACAGCAGGGTTGGTGGCGCACCACAGCAGCGAACGGCGATGAAGGTGGGTGGTGGTGCGGCAGCACCGCTGCGGTGTACAAGCAGAGAAGCGCGAGAGGGAGAGGGAGCGTGAGAGTGGGATTGCAGCTGGGACGCGTGAGGGTGGCGTACGGTGACGCACCGGTGGTCGTGGATTTGCGACAGTAGGTGAAGGGTGGTGATTGCGGTGGTTGGGTCGAACAGGAGAGAAACATGGGAGGGAGAGCAACGAGCTAGAGGGGAAGAGAGAGAGAGGGGGCAGCGAGAGGGAGTAGTGGTGGCGGGTGAAGGCAGCAGGGGAGGGGGTTTTGCGCCGGTGGCTGGCCGGCGTTGGGTTCGAGGAAACAGAGGAAGGGGGCTACGGGAATGAGAGAGGAGAAGAAGAGGAGGAAGGAGGGTGATGTGTTGTGTTTGGGTGAAAGGAAACATGAGTTAGTTGCTATTTATAGACAAGGTATTGACTCTTGGAACATGAAAAATATTTGTTTAATGGCATGGATTGAATAATCCCAAAATCAGAAAATGTTTATTTAATGAAAACATTTGTTTAATGTAAAGAAACTCTGATTTGATATTTGCCTAATATTTTTATCAAATATTTTATTGTTTGCTCATACATGTTTTATTTAACTTATTAGTTCCTATTCTATTCCATTTATTAAATCTTTAAAGTCATCATCATCTTATTATTATTATTATTATTATTATTATTATTATTATTATTATTTATTTATTTCTTAATTCTAATAACTAAGTTTTAATAATTATTTTTTTAGCTACTAAATATAGTTAATATAGGGTTTAAAATATCAAAGCATGGATTTTTAGGGTTTTACATGTTGGAAAATCATAGTATCATGTTATAGTTTATGATTTTGGGTTAACTTATGAACTTAAGCATGTTTAAGTATGTTTAAAGGAGGTTTTAATAATTTATAAGTTGCTGGAATTTTAGAAAGGTTGCTATTAATGGAGTTTTATGGATTTTATTGACTAGTATAGTAGTATTATGCTAGGCAATATAAGTAATTGAAGTTTTAATGATAAAAACAACTTTTAAATATTTTTAAAGGGGATTTAAAGTATTTTAAAGTTGCTGGAATTTATTTAAAGTATTGATTTTAAGTTCTATTGGTTGTTTTAGGCGGAGATTACTCTTTAGGCGACTTTTGAGGTGATTAAAGGTGGCCTACCAGTTTGTCTACACAAGGTATGTACATACCTATATGTTGATTGAGATAGTATCATGATTTAAGGAAGGAAATTATGTAGTATCATGTATAGGAACTATGTTGGGTTCATATGTGATATTTATTATGTTGGATTTTGCATGATTTATGCTGTGGTGTGAATATGTTGATTATGAGATTTATATATTATGTTTGTATGGAAGATTGATGCAAGCATGTTGGTTGGGAACTTTTTTTTATTAATTCATATGGGGGAATTAATATATTTATTAGTATTGGATCATGTTTGATCATTGTTCTCTTTTTAGTATTTCACTGCTTTATAAGGACCGAGGGTCTTATCTGGTAAGTTGATATTTTCTACCTATGAAAGGTAAGTTGGTTGTTGGCTAGGTTCAACAAATAAGAAAGTTTGGATTAAAGTTGAAGTAATCTTGGATTGTTAAGTTGTGTGATCACTTACCTAATCCTAAGATAAAAAGATAAAGTTGTGATTGTTTGTTGATTCTATTATTGGTGTTGCTTGTGAGTCATAGCAAGTAATAACTGGTAAATCATGTAAAGTGAAATTGGATAGCAATAGCTTTAGACTGGTGCACGTCTGAAGTGTTGGACAATTAGGAGTTGCAGTACATGGTGAGCGAGCCATGACTTTTCTTGGGGCCAGATTGATCACCGTGTCCTGTTTTATTTAGAAAGGTTCCTCTATATCGTAGGTCATGAGAATACGGAGTCGCGCCCTTATTTCGTCTTCCAAAGGGAAGACTGGTTTTAGTTAGACAACTCGGTCCATTGACTATTCCTTAAAAGTAATAAGAATGTTGTTAAAGTTAGTTCAGTTTAGTTCAGTAAAAGTTGTCTGCAAGTTATTATGTTATTATTTATTCTTACCCATTATTTATTAGTATCATGTTAGGATTGTTTACTTGTTTAGTATGTAGTACTCAGCTTTGCTGATTACATACTTTTGTTGTGTATATTGATCATGGCTTTGCCTTATTGATCCTGTGCTGACCCATTTCGGTGAGCAGTCTGTAGGGATCAATAGTGCATAGTCCATCTAACAGGTTCAAAGATGATGCATCATTGGGATCGGGATTTTGGAGAGATTGTGTAGTTTATTTACAATACTGTTGAGTTATTTTCATACTTGGTTTGGTTTGGTTTTAAGTTGACTTAGTTTTGTTGTTTGGTTTTAGAGTTGACTTTGCTGTTCACTAAGTTTTAGTTATAAGTTTATTATTATTGTTTTCCGCTGTAAAATTCTGAATAAGCCGATACGTTTTCACACGGGCGATAATACTTTGATAATTCTCTATGTTTTATATTAAAAAGATATTTTAAAAAAGAGAGAATTGTCGGGGTGTTACAAAGTGGTATCTTGGAGCTTTAGGTTTTTATTGGCCTTTCGTGCCAACTTTAAGTTTTAGGCGCCTAACTAGCTAAGTTACTTAAAATGAATTTCTTAGAATTGAGCTCCTACTTATTCATGGTATTTAAATTACCTTCGAAAAGTCTTTTCAAAATTATAGTATTATTTCGATTTGAATTTTTTTTAAGGGGTCCGAAATTTTTTTTTATTATTATGGTGTCCAAATATTTTTTTTTATATAGTCCAAAATTTTTTTTATGTTCGAAATTTTCGAACTTGTTCGTTTTTTTTCGATTCCTTCCAAATTCAAAATATTATATATATGCTTTATGTTGTTGGTTATATTTTTCTTCCCTGCTAACTGTTTATGTTATTCCTATGCTTTATGTTGTTGGTTATTCTTGCTTCTTGTTGGGATTATACGTTAAGTGAGAGTACCAATTGCTTATAGAAGTTCAATTTATTGTATAGATTCCTAGCCATGTCTGAAAGAGAAGCTTTTAGAGTAGGGTCCTATTTCAACCCTATTGTGCTCAATGATGATGAGGATGATGGAGTTTATGAGTCTGATGATGATAGCTACACCGAACTAGAGTTTATTATGCGTATTGTATTAAGAGCAGTGTATGCATAAAAAACTAGTACCGCAAGTGCACGGTGTACAATATAGTATCACTAGCAAATACGGGTCGAACCCACAAGGATATTGTTATCAAATCGTATTATCCACTTAATTATATGAATTTAGACACTTAGAGTCAACTATAATTAGTATAGCAAGAGATCAGCTATAAAAAAATAGAGCAAGAAAAATAACTAAGACTAATTAACTAAGACTAAAACTAAAAGTAAAAATATAGCAAATGCTAAAGAAACTACCAAATCAAATCCAAAGAGAAACCAGTTAAAAATAATGATAGAAAACCACCTAGGAACTAAACTAATTAACTAACAATCAAACCTACCCGTAAGAACCATTAATCATAATGTAAATTGAGATAAGATAAACACCACAACAATCCAAATATCAATATATCATCAAGCAATCAAGATGCAAATTATACGGCCAAAGATCGTGATAAATGAAGCAAAGAAAATTGGCGCAGCAAATAAATTAACCAAAAACAAGAGCAGATGAAAAGTTAACTTTGATACTGCCAAAGTCCACAATGATTTACCAATAATTAAAAAAAACAACAAACTAGATTGAGTAGAAGATGATAAAACAAAACTAGAACAAAATCAACTAAAGCAAGGAACGAAAATACCAGAGGTCTTCAAATTAAACTAGAAACAAGAATCTGAACCAAACTTGTCGGCTGCTAATAACAATTCGGCCAATAACCCAGTAAAATGCCAAAAAAACTAAAACCTATTAGTGATTGTGAATCGATTGAATAACAAAGAACTACAGAGAACTGGACCAATTGTATTTCCGCCGCTGTCACCGACGGAATGATTCACAACCAAGACTGAATTAAAAACTAAACCCAAAACTATTGTGTGTGTTGTTTTTTTTTCGCCCCCTATTTGCTCTGCTGCTGCGTTTTATATATCCCCCTAGATCAAGGGTTTTCTTTTCTTCCTTCTCTTCTAATCCCCTTTGAACTTTAAGCCCATAGAGGTCTTTTGTCCTTTTCTTGTTTCTATTTCTTGGCAGCATCATTTGATGCGTGAGTGTAGTAACTAGTAAGTGGCAACATTGGGCTTGTACTCATTTTTCCCGAACCGAACACCTATCACAAAATAAAATACTAATTAAGCTTAATAGGTGAAAAAAAATATTAACTAAAAAGAATAAGTGTGCAATAATAAAAGTCATATGAAAAACCCATAAATAGATATAAAATATATTCAAATAACTAAAATATAGGGGCAAAAATATGCAATATAATGAGCTAATCAAACTCCCCCACACTTAGTATTTGGTCGACCTCGAGCAAAATAACATTATTAAACCAAGTGTATCACATAAAACAACACATTAGTAAACTACCCAACCTCAAATGAAACTAAACTAAGCATGACAATAGACTAAAACATTTTTTATTTATTTATTTGAGAAATCATACGTTAGTCATGAAAACGTTTTCGTTAGGTTAGCAAGGTATGAACACAATAGAGCTATTATACTCAAGCACCATTTTATAATTAGTTTGATCTCATATGTAATCTAGGTGCTCAAGTGCAAGTGTATTGAATTTCGAATACGAGGTACTTTAGTCGGACTTGATTATTATTCCAGTTGATTTTACCTCACTTTCCTGTACATTAGCACTTAGTACCCGTACAAGGATCGTTCCTTTTCATATGACATTGCACTTGCCACTCATTGGTCTCAAAGGAGTACTCGATACTTTGCTTTTTGCTTTGCTTTTTAGGCTTTTTAATTTGCTCTTCCAAGTTCTTTTATTTCAAGAACTGATTAATATCACTCTGTTTTTACAATGGTTCAACATCTCACCTTTTTGGGATTACTAATCCATTTCTTTTTCAAACCATTGTTCTCTCGTTTATTTAACAAAGTCAAGTAATTCTCCAGTAACCAAGAGCAGTGAAAAAGTCACCAAGGAAAGTAAGAGGTACTAGTTAAGTAGATTAAATTATAAAAGTCTTTCCTCCATACCCCGCATCTAAGCCAATAAAGATAGTGTGCTAGATTACATATAAGCATAGCATTATTAAGGTATATTTAGGAGTTGCTAGAGATAATGTCTTCATGTTCATAACTTCAAAAACTCTTTTTTCTTTTGATAACAAAGTTAGATTAGAGTCTACTGTCAACTATCTTATTAGTTAGTCCTATATAAAAAAAATATGGAGAGGTGGCTACTATGTTTATTAACACTCATATTTCTAATGAGTATATTTTATGAAATTGCAGCACACTAGTAACAAAACACAGCAAGCAGCAACCATAAACATGTTAAATTATGCTTAAACAAAGTCATAAATAGTCTATTTTGCAGAAATTTCGACAGCATCTCCCCATAAAAGTGACTAATCCAAATTTTAAATATCCGGTAAAGCATGCATATAATTTCCAGCAAGCATAACTAGCATAATCCAAGATAATTCCAGCTAATATTGGCTCAAACAGAGCAAATATTTCCATCTCCATCATATCCAGTCATAGCAAGCAAACTTTTCAACAATTGGCAAATAATAGCCACTCCCCCACACTTATTTCTTACATTGGCCTCAATGTAAGTTGTAAACGTAGAGATAAAAAAAATAAAGAAAAATAGAAAATGAAAAGACACGAAGTAGTCATAGACTTCATTTATTGTAGTAGAACGAAATAAACTAAAGAAACTTAAAGCATAGAACGAATTTACCTGGGTTGGATGCTGAGATACATCCAAGCAGCTTGCATAGGTCCATTAATCATCATAGTCAGGTTCGTAGAGTAGCAAACACTCCACATTTTCTTCTATATTCTCTTCTGGCAACTCAAGATACAGTTTAAGCCTTTGTCCATTCACTTTGAAACGCGACCCTCCATTAGGATTCTCGATCTCAACTGCACCATGAGGAAATACGTGAGTAATAATATATGGACCAGTCCAGCGAGATCGTAACTTACCTGGGAAGAGATGTAGCTTGGAGTCGTATAATATAACTTGTTGACTGCAAGCAAAGTCTTTTCTATGAATATGCTTATCGTGAATTAGTTTAGCTCTCTCTCCTTGTGTAATCTAGAGCTCTCATAAGCTTCTGCTCTAATCTCTTCTAACTCATTTATTTGTAACTTTCTCACACCACCAGCAGAATCTAAATCAGTGTTAAGCATTTTAATAGCCCATAACGTGCGATGTTCTAACTCCACAGGCAAGTGGCAGGCTTTACCATACACTACTCTATAAGGAGACATGCCTAACGGAGTCTTATAAGCTGTCCTATAAGCCCACAATGTATCAATAAGTTTATCAAACCAATCCTTCCGATTTTTATGCACTTGTTTTCTCTAAAATCTCGCTTAATTTGCCTATTTGAAACCTCAACTTGACCGCTAGTTTGAGGGTGATATGGAGTAGCTAGCCTATGAACAATCGAATATTTTTTCAATAATGCCTCAAAACTGCGATTCGTAAAGTGAGTACCACGATCACTAATTATAGCTCTAGGCATACCAAATCTAGCAAAAATATTTTCCCTAAGGAATCTCACGACCACTTGGCTTCCATTACTCCTAGTAGCTATAGCTTCTACCCATTTTGATACATAATCTACAGCAAGAAGGATGTATTCATTACCAAAAGATGAGGGAAAGGGGCCCATAAAGTCTATACCCCAAATATCACTTCGACAACAATGATTGGAGTTAAAGGCATCATATCTCTTCTAGTAATCTTTCCTAATTGTTGACACCTAGAACAATTTTTGCAATAAACATGAGCATCTTTAAATAAAGTAGGCCAATATAGACCCGATTGAAGAATTTTAGTTGCTGTTTTCTTACCACTGAAATGTCCCCCACAAGCTTGATCATGGCAAAAAGAAAGAACATTCTTAATTTTAGAATCGGGGACACATCTCCTAATAATCTGATCAGGGCAATATTTATTAAATAAGGATCATCCCAAATGAAATACTTCACATATGACAGAAAGCGAGATTTATCATGCTTATTCCAATGGGCTGGCAACTCTCTGGTCACTAAATAATTAACTATGTCGGCATACCATGGTTCAGCTTGCACCATAAAAAGTTGCTCATCAGGAAAACACTCAGAAATAGGAGACTCACTTTGCTTGATAAGTATACGAGACAAATGATCTGCTAGGGGTTTTCAGAACCTTTCCTATCCTTAATTTCACAATCAAACTCTTGTAAAAGCAATATCCACCTAAGTAGTCTAGGCTTGGCATCTTTTTTTTAAGGAGATATCTTATGGCAGCATGATCACTATAAACAATAACATGAGAACCAATCAAATATGATCTAAACTTTTCAAAAGCAAAGACAATAGCAAGAAACTCTTTTTCGATCCTTTGTATAATTAAGTTGTGCCTCATTTAACGTGTGACTAGCATAATATATTACATGAGGTTTCTTATCAACTCGCTGTCCTAACACAACACCTATTGCATAATCAGATGCATCACACATAAGTTCGAAGGGTTCACCCCAAATAGGAGGATGAAGAATAGGAGCAGAAGTTAATGAACTTTTCAACTTGTTAAAAGCTTCTAAACATTCAGCAGAAAAATTAAAAGGAACATCCTTAGCTAGTAATTGAGACAAGGGTTTAGCCATCTTACTAAAGTCTTGTATAAATCGTCTATAAAACCCGGCATGGCCTAAGAATGACCGAACATCTTTAACAGAAAAGGGAGGCAGCAAGTTGGAAATCAAATCAATCTTGGCTTTGTCAACTTCTATACCATCATTTGACACAATATGACCAAGCACTATGCCTTTCTTAACCATAAAATTGCATTTCTCCCAGTTTAGAACTAAATTTTTCTCAATACATCTTTCTAAGACCTTAGATAAATTAGCTAAGCAATTGTCAAATGAATTACCAAACACAAAAAAGTCATCCATGAATATTTCAATACACTGCTCAACCATATCAGAAAATAGAGAGATCACACATCGCTGAAAAGTTGCAGGCGCATTACATAAACCAAAAGGCATTTTTCTAAAAGCATATGTGCCAAAAGGACAAGTAAATGTAGTCTTATCTTGGTCTCCAGGAGCAATAGACACTTGAGTGTAACCAGAATACCCACCAAGAAAACAGTAATAACTATGTCCAGCTAGTCTCTCGAGCATTTGGTCCATAAATGGAAGCGGAAAATGGTCTTTCCTAGTGGCAGCATTAAGTTTTCTGTAATCTATGCAAACTCGCCAACCAGATTGGACTCTTGTAGGAACTAACTCATTTTTATCATTCTTAACCACAGTGATACCGGTCTTTTTAGGAACAACTTGCACGGGACTCACCCACTCACTATCATAAATTGGATATATTATACCGTGATCTAACCACTTAATCACTTCTTTCTTTACTACTTCTTGTAATGTAGGATTCAAACGTCTTTGATGGTCTCTACGGGGTTTAGCATTTTCTTCAAGATGAATTCGATGTTGAACAATAGAAGGACTAATCCCTTTTATATCACTAAGACTCCATCCTATAGCATTCTTGAACTTTTTAAGCATTTCCATCAGTTTAGTCTCCTGCACATCATCTAAGTCGGATGCAATGATGACTGGACAGCTGCGATCTTGTCCTAGAAAAGCATATTTCAAAGACTCGGGAAGTGGTTTAAGCTCTAAGGAAGGGGTAGACTCAGGGGCAGCAAGTAGAGAAGACAAAACAGAACTTTCAGACTCAGTAGAACCAGCAAACAGAACTCTTTCAAGGTCTAAATCAGGAGACTCGATGGCTACAGGTTCACTAGCATCTATAACACCAGTAGGATAGGAATCTAACCAGTTAACCGTATCATAATACTCTTCATCTGATGGCTGTTTATAGAGATTAAATATGTTAAGATCTACTGTCATGTTTCCAAAAGATATTTTCATCATACCATTACGACAATTAATCAATGCATTAGAGGTAGCTAAGAAAGGTCTTCCTAAGATGACTGGAACTTGATTTTCAGGATTAGGAATGTATTCAGTTTCAAGAACAACAAAATCTACAGGAAAAATAAATTCACCTACCTTAATTAGAACATCTTCCACCACTCCCTTAGGTACCTTAACAGATCTATCAGCTAATTGAAGGGTTACCTTAGTGGGTTTCAGTTCACCTAAGCCAAGTTGCTCATAAACAACAAGTGGAAGCAGGTTGACACTAGCACCCAAGTCTAAGAGTGCTCTATGAATGGTCTTATCACCTATAACAATTGAAATAGTAGGGCATCCAGGGTCTTTATACTTCACTAGAATCTGATTAGAAATAATAGAACTCACATTAGAGGCTAAGAATGCTTTCTTAGGAACGTTAGTTGCTCTCTTTGTGGTGCATAATTCTTTTAGGAATTTGGCATAAGGTGGCATTTGATTAATGGCATCAAGAAGAGGGATATTAATTTTAACTTGTGAAAACGTTTCTCTTATCTTTTCAAATTGACCTTCATCTTTCTTTTTAGTGAGCCTATGAGGAAAAGGTGCTTTAGGTTTGTAATTCTGGTCATTAATAGGAGGTAAATCCTTGTTTTTATCCGTTTCTTTAGCCTCTTTTTCACTAGATTTTTCTGAATTATAAATGGCAGGCTCATTATTACTCTTCTACTCATTAGTTATGGAAGGAAATCTAGGTATAGAAGTAGAAGAAGAAGAATTAAGAGCATCGTCACATATGTCACCTATGTGATTATCAACTTGTTTACCTGACCGTAAAGAAATCACAGCATTAACTCTTTTCAAATTATCATTTTGAACTTGTGAATTAGAACTCACATTCCTAGGATTAATTTCAGGTTGACTAGGGAATGTTCCTTTCTCTCTATTCTGAGAAACCAACTGAGCAACAGTGTCCGTTAATGTTTTAAGAGTTCTTTCTAAACTACTTATCTTCTTATCAGTTTCAGAATATCCAAGAGGAGGTTGTGTTTGAGAAATTGGTGGCCTTGGATTACCTTGAAAATTCTGATTTGGAAACATAGAAGATTGAGGTATTGAACTGTTATTAAAATTTCCCACTTGACTATTAGAGCCTCCTAAGTGTTGACCTTGACTCCCAAGAGAAGTTAGGGTGATTACGCCAACCTGGATTAAAGGTATTAGAGTATGGGTCATTCCTAGGTCGCTGGAAGGCCATATTAGCTTGTTCTATATTATTATGACTTTGTGGAGTAATGTATGGGCAAGCATTAGAATTATGATCTAAACCATGGCAATGAGTACAGGAAAAAGATGCAATTTGGTGAGCTTGGGATTGTGGGACAGATAACCCTTTTAACTGATTTTCTAACAAAGTTAGTCTAGACTCAAGATACATGTTATCTGAAACATTATACAAGCCATTTTTAGCACCAGAAATCTTGGCAGGAAGGCTACTACTATCAGATCTAGTGGTCTCCCATTGTAATGTCTTATCAGCTAAATCTTCTAAAAATTCCCATGCTTCATCAATAGTTTTACCCAAAAAGTTTCCCTGACACATAGATTCAAGCATAGTTCTAGAGTTAGGATCTAACCCTTCATACACAATTTGACACAATCTCGACTTTTCAAATCCATGGTGAGGGCGTTGAGCAAGTAAATCCTTAAATCTATCTAAATATTTCCAGAAACTTTCACGTTCTAATTGAATGAATTGGTTAATTTCATTTCTAAGTCTTACGGTCTTACCAATAGGGAAATACTTTTTTAAGAAGACAAATACAAAAGCATCCCATGAGTCGATTGAATTAGGTGGAAGACTATACATCCATTTTTTAGCATCAGTTTTAAGAGCAAAAGAGATAGCTCTTAATCTTAGACCGTCATCAGTTACTCCAGGGTACTGCATTGTAGCACAAATTTCATCAAATTCTCTAAGAAACAAATAAGGGTCTTCAACACCAGAAAACTTAGGGAGTAGGACAATATTGTGATGTTTAAGCTCAAAATTAACATTACCACGTATAGCAGGAAGTACAAAACAAGATGGTTGAGATGGCCTAACTGGATAAAAGATGTCATTTAAAGTACGAGGGGGTGTCTCGTCTCCCATTTTACCGTTTCTTAAGTCACTAAAAAAATTATCCAAGTCTTTATCCAGTTCGGTACTAAATAAGCGACAAGTCTTAGGGTCGGTACTCCAAACCTTCATAAACTAAATAAAGCAAAGTGACACAAATTAAACTAATTTTTTTTTTTGAAAGAAAAAATAGCACTGATATGTAATAAAACAAATTAAACTAAATTTAAACAAGACGGAATGAAATTACTAAATAAGTAATAGAGCGAGAACTCACGCAAACAAACAACTTATATCAAATAGGTAATATAACTCAATACACAACATCCCCGGCAACGGCGCCAAAAACTTGTATGCATAAAAAACTAGTACCGCAAGTGCACGGTGTACAATATAGTATCACTAGCAAATACGGGTCGAACCCACAAGGATATTGTTATCAAATCGTATTACCCACTTAATTATGTGAATTTAGCCACTTAGAGTCAACTATAATTAGTATAGCAAGAAATCAGCTATAAAAAAATAGAGCAAGAAAAATAACTAAGACTAATTAACTAAGACTAAAACTAAAAGTAAAAATATAGCAAATGCTAAAGAAACTACCAAATCAAATCCAAAGAGAAACCAGTTAAAAATAATGATAGAAAACCACCTAGGAACTAAACTAATGAACTAACAATCAAACCTACCCGTATGAACCATTAATCATAATGTAAGTTGAGATAAGATAAACACCATAACAATCCAAATATCAATATATCATCAAGCAATCAAGATGCAAATTATACGGCCAAAGATCGTGATAAATGAAGCAAAGAAAATTGGCGCAGCAAATAAATTAACCAAAAACAAGAGCAGATGAAAAGTTAACTTTGATACCGCCAAAGTCCACAATGATTTACCAATAATTAAAAAAAACAACAAACTAGATTGAGTAGAAGATGATAAAACAAAACTAGAACAAAATCAATTAAAGCAAGGAACGAAAATACCAGAGGTCTTCAAATTAAACTAGAAACAAGAATCTGAACCAAACTCATCGGCTGCTAATAACAATTCGGCCAATAACCCAGTAAAATGCAAAAAAAACTAAAACCTATTAGTGATTGTGAATCGATTGAATAACAAAGAACTACAGAGAACTGGACCAATTTTATTTCCGCCGCTGTCACCGACGGAATGATTCACAACCAAGACTGAATTAAAAACTAAACCTAAAACTATTGTGTGTGTTGTTTTTTTTCGCCCCCTATTTGCTCTGCTGCTGCGTTTTATATATCCCCCTAGATCAAGGGTTTTCTTTTCTTCCTTCTCTTCTAATCCCCTTTGAACTTTAAGCCCAAAGAGTTCTTTTGTCCTTTTCTTGTTTCTATTTCTTGGCAGCATCATTTGATGCGTGAGTGTAGTAACTAGTAAGTGGCAACATTGGGCTTGTACTCATTTTATTCCGAACCGAACACCTATCACAAAATAATATACTAATTAAGCTTAATAGGTGAAAAAAAAATATTAACTAAAAAGAATAAGTATGCAATAATAAAAGTCATATGAAAAACCCATAAATAGATTTAAAATATATTCAAATAACTAAAATATAGGGGCAAAAATATGCAATATAATGAGCTAATCAAGCAGGCATGCCTGATAGTGATGATGAGGTTCTTCATGAGTTTGACCGTGCTAGAGGGCAGACCAGAAGTCACATCTACATGCTGTTATGAGATGTGAGACTGATTCTGAGTCAGAGGAGGACGAGCCTCAACCTAAACGAAGATCCACGAGATGTAGAAGATATGTTTATTATAATACTAAGGACATCGATGAAATTTGAGGATGAGGTTTTCACTCCAGAAAACTACAGGGATCTGAGGATAAGATTGATGATGTTTCACCTTAGTTTATTTATTTGTTCATTTATGCTTTAAGGAATAATGTTAGATAATTCGTCCAACAGTGATTTAAATTTGTAGTACCTTTATTTTTTTTTAGCAAAAGTACAACATTATGGATTAGAGAAAGTGTTATTAACATATTTGGGAAATAAAAGTTAAATATTTAGTTATCCAAGTGAGCAAGAATTTATTTTGGGCACGCGAATGGGAATATTTTTTTATTTGTTATGATTGAATTTTTATTCATGACTCCTAAATTATGTGTTCTTGATGTGGATATTCTTCATGGATGATTGATGTGAATTATTCAGTAATATTGTTGTAACTTCATGAGAAATTGTTTGTTGATGCGATCTTTATGGTCAAATCAAATATTGCCTTCGTAGAGAATAACATGTAATTAGGCATCGAACCTAAAGTAGAGTACATTAATTTCAGGTCGCGCTCTAGAATGCTAACAACAATATCGATTTAGCTGCTGCTATTCGCCTTTTGGCGGAGAAATTGACTCAAGATAGAGCTAAGCGTCCCGATTCTGCTGGGGACATGTTTGAGAGGTTAGCTAAAGTTAAACCACCATACTTTAAGGGGCAAGCTGATCCTACCTTTTTGGAGAATTGGGTTAGGGAGTTTGAGAAAATCTTTGGGGCGGTGAACTGTCCTGAGAATATGAGAGTAGGTCAGGCTGTGCTATACCTAAAGGATAAGGCTGATTTGTGGTGGAGAGAAAATGGGGTTAGACTGAGTGCTGTTGAAGGTTTTAATTGGGATTCTTTTGTTACTACCTTGAGAGGGAAGTTTTACCCTGCTTTTATGAAGAAACAGAAAGCCCAAGAGTTTATTAACCTGAGGATGGGGACTATGACCATTTCTGAGTATTATAGCAAATTCATAGCACTGTCGAGGTTTGCACCTGAGGTAGTAGCCTCTGAGGAATTATAGGCTCAAAGGTTTGAGCAAGGTTTGACTGATGAAATCCAGCTGGGGTTAGGTGGTGAAACTTTTTCATCCTTAGATATTGTTTATGGAAAAGCCGCCAACATTTATGGTCTTTAGTCGAGGCGTGATAAGAAAAATGCTGTAGTGGGAGAGAAAAGAAAGGATTTCAATGCTGGGGGAAATCAAGGGAACTTCAAGAAGGGTAGAAATGGGAATGGAAATTTCCATGGGAGGAATAATCAGGGCTTCAATAATAAGGGTCAACTTGAGAGAGTGTACCACTGTAAGAAGTGCAGTAATAACCATCCAGGTAAAGACTACAAGGGAGAACCAATGACTTGTAACTACTGCCATAAGAAGGGCCATAGGGAGTATGAGTGCTTTGCTAAGCAAAAGAAAGACCAAAATGGCAATGGGGGTAGTAACCAAGCGAGGTCTGGATTTAACCAGTTAGGAAATCAGGGTTCGAAGCCTGTAGGGGCACAGAACAATCAAGGGAGCTACAATAAGCCTGCTAGTGATCAGAACAAGGCTCCGGGTAAACTGTTCGTGATAAGTCGCAATGAAGCTGAACGATCTGCCGACGTAGTGTCTGGTACTTTTTCTATTAACTCCGTGCTAGTTAAAGCATTATTTGATTCGGGGGCGACTTATTCTTTTGTTTCGTGGTCTGTTATTAAAAGTTTGGGGTTAGTAGATTTTGGGGTGATTGATTTGCCTGTTAGTATACCTACTGATGAAACCATAAGGTGTACCAAGTTATTCAAGAATTTGCCTTTGAAGATAGGAGATTGTGTCTTTCTTTCTAATTTGATAGAGTTTAATCTGGGAGACCTAGATGTAATTCTGGGGATGGATTGGCTAAGTTTATACAAGGCCAAAATAGATTGTGAAGTCCAAAATGTAGCTTTAAAGAAGCGTTTGGGAAAGTTGACCTCATATAGACGTTTTGGGAAGTCCAAGAACTTTGGGGTTATTTCTGCAATGCAAGTAAAGAAGTTGATGAAGAGGGGATGTGAGTTATTTTTCTGTAGTGTGCAAGATGTGAGTAAAGAAGCTGGGGTAAACAATGAAGATGTTCCAATCGTGAATGAGTTTATGGATATGTTTCCGAGTGAGATTTTGGGTATGCCGCCTGCTAGAGCTGTTGAGTTCACCATAGACTTAGTTCCTGAAACTGCACTTATATCTAAAGCACCCTATAGAATGGCACCTCCGGAGATGAGTAAGTTGAAGACGCAGTTGCAAGAGCTGTTCGATAAGGGTTATATTCGTGTGCATCACCTTGGGGAGCTCCTTTATTGTTTGTTAAGAAGAAAGATGGAAGTATGAGGTTGTGTATCGATTATAGGGAATTGAATAATGTAACCATTAAGAACAAGTATCCTTTGCCTAGGATAGATGACCTATTCGATCAATTGAATGGAGCGAGCGTGTTCTCGAAGATTGAATTGCATTCAGGGTATCACCAGTTGAGGGTAGCTGATAAGGATATACCTAAGACTGCATTTAGGACTCGTTATGGTCATTATGAGTTCACTGTAATGCCTTTTGGGTTAACCAATGCACCTGCCATATGTATGGACTTGATAAATAGGATTTTCCATAAGTTCTTAGATAAATTCGTGGTTGTATTTATTGATGATATTCAGATTTATTCGAAGAATGAAAAAGAACATGATGAACACTTGAGGATTGTGTTGGAGACACTTAGGAAAAATCAATTGTATGCCAAGTTCTCTAAGTGTGAGTTTCGTTTGGAGAAAGTAGCATTTTTGGGTCTCTATGTGTCTAAGGAAGGAGTCTCTGTAGATCCTGCTAAGATTCAAGCTGTGAGTAAGTGGCCAACTCCAAAGAATGTGTCAGATATCCGAAGTTTCCTAGGTCTAGCTGGCTATTATAGAAGATTTGTGAGAGATTTCTCGAAGATAGCAAGGCCAATGACCAATATGATGAAAAAGGAGTCAAAATTCGAGTGGAGTGAGAAGTGTGAGGAAGCTTTTCAATTTTTAAAAGACCGTTTGACCTCCGCACCTGTTTTGACCCTGCCTGATGGGAATGAGGGATTTGAGGTGTATAATGATGCTTCAAAGAATGGTTTGGGATGTGTCTTACAACAGAATGGGAAGGTGGTCACGTATGCGTCGCGTCAGTTGAAACCTTTTGAGGCATTATATGGAAGAAAGTGTAGAAGTCCCATTTGTTGGAACGATTTTAGTGAGAACATAGTATTGGGGACAAAGTTCATTTAGGAGACTGTCAAGAATGTGAAGTTGATTCAGGCTAGAATTCAAGCTGCTCAAGATAGGCAAAAGAGTTATGCCGACTTGAAGCGAAGGGAAGATGAGTTCGAAATAGGTGATAAAGTGTTTTTGAAAGTATCACCAACTAAGGGTGTGATGAGATTTGGGAAAAAGGGCAAATTAAGTGCCAAATATGTAGGCCCATATGAGATTCTACAAAAAATTGGAAAGGTAGCTTATAGGTTGGCTTTGCCAATGGAGTTCGAGAAGATGCACGATGTATTTCATATTTCCCAACTCAAGCGTTATAACCCTGATGAACGTCATGTCTTGGAGCCTGAGAGAATCCAGATTGATAGTAGCCTCACATACGAGGAAAGGCCTGTGAAAATTCTTGATAAGAAGGTGCGTAGTACACGGAATAAGGATGTCAATATCGTGAAAGTGCTTTGGTTAAACCATGAGTCCGAAGAGGCGACGTGGGAAGCTGAAGCTGAAATGAAGAAGAAGTACCCAGATTTATTCCTTGAGGTGAGTTACGAGGGCGTAACTCGTTTTCTTTAAGGGGGGTAGAATGCGATGGAATTTCCCGCTTTTTACCAATTTTTATGGTATTTTTATGCATTTTTATGCTTTTGGCGATTTGCACATGTTGGTGCAAAATAAATAGATTCTCCGCATAAGAAAAGGTGTTCATGAGTAACACAATTATTTTTAAGATGGCAAAAGAGTGCACATGAGTGGCACAAGTATTTTCTCCTTGGAGAATTGAGTTAAAAACTTTTGACAATGTGTAATTTTTTTTTGTGTCAAGTTTCGGGACGAAACTTCTTTTAAGAGGGGTAGACTATAATCCCCCGTAAATTTATTGGATTTTATAAATATATTTTAATGTATAGTTATTTATATTGATATATATTTATGTATTTTAATGATTTATTTTCTTCAAAGATTGATCATTTGAAAGTCAAAGGATTTATTTTGATGATTTAAGCAAGTCAAATATTTTATTAAAGTCATGCTTTGAAAGTATTTGAAATATTTGAAACACTTATTAGATTTAGAAAAGGGTTTGTAAATGGGTGTGAGGAGCCCAAACCTTTTGGCTTAACGTATATTCATTCTCATTTAATTAACCCATCAAAGCCCAACTCTTTATTGGACCCCTAATGGGGGAAACTATAAATACCCTCATTTACACAAATCCCCACACATTAAACACATTATTTTTCTCTCTCCTCCCCCCCTCACTTTCGGCCCTCCTCTTCTTCCTTCCTCTCTCTTCCTCTTCGGCTTTCTTCCTCCTCTTTCCGGCCGACCGTCGCCGGCAACCACCAGCCGCCGCCCTTGGCTGCCGGTCCTTCCTCCCTCCTCTTTGTTTGGTTGTTATTTCTTTCTCCTCAAGTTTTATTTAATGCAAAGTTTGTATCTTTAGGGTTTGTTTTAATAAGTTTATGTTTAAAAAGTTATGATTTGATGGTTTGTTTATGAATCTAAGATTATATAAATTATGTATTGAAGAAATAAAATTTCAGATTTACTTGTTATGTTAAACTAGGGTTTAAAAATATCAAAGCATGGATATTTAGGGTTTTACATGTTGGAAAATCATAGTATCATGTTATAGTTTTATGATTTTGGGTTAACTTATGAACTTAAGCATGTTTAAGTATGTTTAAAGGAGGTTTTAATAATTTATAAGTTGCTGGAATTTTAGAAAGGTTGCTATTAATGGAGTTTTATGGATTTTATTGACTAGTATAGTATTATTATGCTAGGCAATATAAGTAATTGAAGTTTTAATGATAAAAACAACTTTTAAATATTTTTATAGGGGATTTAAAGTATTTTAAAGTTGCTGGAATTTATTTGAAGTATTGATTTTAAAGTCTATTGGTTGTTTTAGGCGGAGATTACTCTTTAGGCGACTTTTAAGGTGATTAAAGGTGGCCTACCAGTTTGTCTACACAAGGTATGTACATGTCTATGTGTTGATTGAGATAGTATCATGATTTAAGGAAGGAAATTATGTAGTATCATGTATAGGAACTATGTTGGGTTCATATGTGATATTTATTATGTTGGATTTTGCATGTTTTATGCTGTGGTGTGAACATGTTGATTACGAGGTTTATATATTATGTTTGTATGGAAGACTGATGCAAGCATGTTGGTTGGGAACTTTATTTTATTAATTCACATGGGGGAATTAATATATTTATTAGTATTGGATCATGTTTGATCACTGTTCCCTTTTTAGTATTTCACTGCTTTATAAGGACCGAGGGCCTTATTTGGTAAGTTGATATTTTCTGCCTATGAAAGGTAAGTTGGTTGTTGGCTAGGTTCAACAAATAAGAAAGTTTGGATTAAAGTTGAAGTAATCTTGGATTGTTAAGTTGTGTGATCACTTACCTAATCCTAAGATAAAAAGATAAAGTTGTGATTGTTTGTTGATTCAATTATTGGTGTTGCTTGTGAGTCATAACAAGTAATAACTGGTAAATCATGTATAGTGAAACTGGATAGCAATAGTTTTAGACTGGTGCACGTCTAAAGTGTTGGACCATTAGGAGTTGGAGTACATGGTGAGCGAGCCATGACTTTTCCTGGGGCCAGATTGATCTCCGTGTCCTGTTTTATTTATAAAGGTTCCTCGATATCGTAGGCATGGGAATACGGAGTTGCGCCCGTATTTCGTCTTCCAAAGGGAAGACTGGGTTTAGTTAGACAACTCGGTCCATTGAATATTCCTTAAAAGTAATAAGAATATTGTTAAAATTAGTTCAGTTTAGTTCAATAAAAGTTGTTTGCAAGTTATTATGTTATTATTTATTCTTGCCTATTATTTATTAGTATCATGTTAGGATTGTTTACTTGTTTAGTATGTAGTACTCAGCTTTGCTGATTACGTGCTTTTGTTGTGTATGTTGATCATGGCTTTGCCTTATTGATCCTGTGATGACCCATTTCGGTAAGCAGTCTCTAGGGATCAATAGTGCATAGTCCATCTAACAGGTTCAAAGATGATGCATCATTGGGATCGGGATTTGGAGAGCTTGTGTAGTTTATTTACAATACTGTTGAGTTATTTTCATACTTGGTTTGGTTTGGTTTTTAAGTTGACTTAGTTTTGTTGTTTGGTTTTAGAGTTAACTTTGTTGTTCACTAAGTTTTAGTTATAAGTTTGTTATGGGATACCGGTGGTGAACTAGAGAAGTTGGCAGCCCTCGGGGGGGAGGATACGCGCATTGCATTGTTTTCCGCTGCAAAATTCTGAATAAGCCGATACGTTTTCACACGGGAGATAATATTTCTCTATGTTTTATATTAAAAAGGTATTTTAAAAAAGAGAGAATTGTCGTGGTGTTACAAAGACGCACTCCAGTTCTCAAGTCAGGAACAAGAGAACAATGCCATGGTTGGGTAGGTTTGCTTATGACTAAGATCCAACACTAACGCTCACGAAGCTTTTTGGAAGGACAAAGCACAAACCCCCGGAGGTGACCTCACATGTAATAGTCCGCCACTAATCACAACTGAACTAATCATACTTAGATCTAATTAGCGGAAGCACATGAACTAAGTGTAGTGGAGGCTGTTACCTGCTGGAGTCCGAGCAAATAAATTACATAGTTTAAATACAATAAATATGTGGGAACCCATTACAATGCCAAAATATCATAAATGCCAACTCTAGAAATCGTAAAGCAAGTATTATGTTCGAAGCACCAAACTCTGCCATAGCGTAATCACATCACAAGGTCCTAAAGTTGCCTGATTGCCTTCCTCGGAATCCCTGCACAAATTAAGAGTCTGCCCCCACCAGGACAGGCTCAAAGAACAAGATCAGCTTACGCTGGTACACAATTCATTCCTAAAAAATAGTAGGGTGGCTGAACGTAAAGGAATCATCTCCATATTTCCTTAAGAAGTAGTTAATGAAAAATCGATATAGCGGTTGCTAAGATAATACAAAGAATGCCTTTTAAAGGAGAAAGCAGAACTTTATGGTTATTTTAACCCACACACACACATACTTATCGAAAAGAGCTTCTTCGATAGAGAAATCATGTTTTGAAAACCGCATATGATAAATAGCTCAACACATGACTCCACAAACTCATAACAAGATATGACAGCTAACTAAACACATGTTTTCTCATTATGACAAATCCGTTTCATGATAAGTTATTTCGGAAAGAGAATTCACATTGAGGCATGCACTAGGCATTGACCTCCTCACATTTCGGAGTTTGCACCCCTGATTTTTTTAGCGCTTGCAAGCTAGGACATGTCCCCACACAATTCACACATAGTCTCCTTCCCACAAAAACAAATTCAAATACATATTTTCGAATCTAAACTCCACTTAGTAACACATTTGGAAATACAACTCTTTTCCAAAAAGAACACAACTCTAAACCACATAATTCCTAGTTTAAGTTTTGAAATCTAGCTTCGTTTATCAAATCATTTAAGAACTTAAGTAACATATAGGTGGCCTAGGGCCAGTGGTACTTGGTTTACGAGGTTCTAATAAGAAAATATTCAGGAAAAACCTACACCGCAGACTCTTATCAAAGTGACAAAATCCTTAAGCTAAAACGGGGGTTTTTCCACTTATTTGATAAATATCTTTAAAATTAAGGGGCCGTTTGGTTGCCATGAGGGTAAGGGAATGGAATCATGAAAGAGGGTAGAGGGGGAAAGGAAAGCAAAACCCTTAGATTAAAAATGTTGTTTGGTTGAATTTTTTTATTTCTCTTTCTTCCTCTTTTTACATCCTTCCACCACCATCCTCCTCTCGTGTTTGCTGTGCCTCGCCGGAGCCCCGCCGAAACTCCCACCGTGCTGCCGTCCTTCCCCCTCCCCTCCCCGCAGCGCGATCTCTCCTCCCCTCCCCTCCCCGCAGCGCGCCGCAGCGCGATCTCCCATCCCCTTTCGCTGCACCGTCACTCCTCCACCTCCCCTTCACCGTCACTTTTCCCTTCCCCTTCCAAATCTGCCGTTTTTCTCTCTATTCTTCCTTTTTTTTTTCTAGGGTTTGTGGGTGGTTTAGATGGTGGAGGGTGGTGGCGGTTTCTCGGTGTTCGGGTCACTTGGGTGGGCGATTCTAGGTGGTTAGTGGCGTGGGTGGGGTGTTGGGGTGGAGGAGTCACGTGATGGTTGGTGGTCGGTTCAAGTTCCGGTGGTTGGGTGGGCAGGTGGTGCTGGTTGGGTGGGCAAGTGGTGGTTGAGTGGTGGTGCTAGTAATTGGGTGGTTTGGTCAAGTGGTGGTTGGGTGGTCAAGGTCCTCAAGGAGGTGGTCAAGGATGAGTCAAAGAAAGGGAATGTGAAACTTTGGGGGGGTGTGGGTAATCAAGTTAGAGGGATTTGGGGGTAAGGAGGGGAAAGGGGGGGAAAACAAACCCCCAAAACAAACAACATAAAAGGGAATCAAGAGGTTCTATTCCCTTTCCCTTTCCAGTTTCCCCCAAACCAAACGCCCCCTAAGGATGTAACATGTTCTAAACCCAAAATACTTCTTAGGTACTGCCATATTTGGCATTAGATAAAGTGAAATAAGATTCCTAACTTATTGTTTCGGAAATTTGAAAACAATGTTCAAAAACAACTTGTTTTTGAGTATTTATCGATACTTCCCGGCTAGGAGTAAATATTAATAGTTTAAATCTCATTAGCACACACTATATATATATATATATATCTGAGCTACTGCAATATATCAACTTTTTTGTCTCAAAATTTTGTTCTTAAATTTATCTTGAAGTCTAAAGTAATTCAATTACAAAGTCAGTGGCTTTTTAACGAATCTTTGAAGAAATTACATTACCATTTCTTAAACACTCGATCTATTAAATTTCTCTTGCTAAGAACCACTTTCTTACTGCCATATATCAAATCATAAGTTTTGAAAATTTAAATGCAAAATCTTTGTGATCTAAAACCTAATTTTTAGATGGAAACAAGATGTCCTTTAACCACATTTTGTGACTAAATCACTTAGAAATCCTTATACAAATCTTGGCTAGTATAGCCTCACATGCAACCTCTTAAAACCAAGTAGACCTACTGCCAATTCATGCCAAAACAATTCAAACACAATTCCACAAAAATCCAAACACAATCACACACAAATTTCTTTACAAAACCGATTAGCTAAAACACACTTAATACTAAAAATCGTATATTTACTCAATTTATCAAACATGCAACCACTTAAATGGATTAGAAGCCTTATATAAAGTAGATACAATCCATATCTAGCTCGAAGTTCATGCTCATAATTATTCTCCAAAACATCATGATAACCGAAAATTCTATGTCATCAAAATGGAATGAATTTGTGTACCTTAAACTCCAAAGCTTGTAACTTGATTAATTCCTTCTCTGCAACCTGATTTCTTTGTCTCCTTAGCATCCTCAAATATGCATTAACATCCACACAAAATTTCGTAAGAAACCCCCCAAGATAATTGGCTTAATTAACCCAAAAATTGACAAAAATTAATGTTTTCCTTAGTGAAGAAGATGACCTTGTTTCTCCTATTTCCTTAGCCTTTATACTCAAATAAAAGCTTTCCCAGTATGCTCTTGGATGTGTACAACATTAATCAAGACTTGCATGTAAGAGATTTCATGGAAAAATGGATGAAAAATGAGCAAAGGTGAAGACTCCTCTTCACCGTGAAAATGGCGAGCAAGAGGGGAGTGAGAGGTCACTCTAGGGCATCTCCTTTTAGTGAGGATTTGGAGCTGAAATTTTAATGAGGGTTGAAGATGTATGTGAGGAAGAATGTGAATGATTTATTTCGTGGCTTTATCCCTCTTAATAAAGGTGTTTTGGTCTTTTGATCCCAAGTGGTCAACAACAACAATTTTGATTTCCTTTCTTGTTTTAATCAACCTTAATTATATAATTCCTATCCTTATTAGTGGTTTTGGGACCCCACATGGTCCACCACTTCCCTTACTTGAGGTTAGACCTCGTTATATCCTCAAAATTAAAACCAAGTATTTTGTAAAAGTTCTTCCAGTACTAATCTTTAATCATAAGTACATGAGCACTTTTGCCTCAACTATTTTCCACTCATATATCTAGTAATTTTCCATATATATATCTTAATAACAAATAACACATAACTAATGCATGAAGGTGCTTAGCACTCCATCACACATATTCTGATAACTAATAAATCACACACTTATAATCACATATACAAATACGCAAATGTAACAGAATAATGTACTCGTTTCCTAAAGAGCTTTTATATAAGAAAACCTTTGTTACATTTTTGAAAGTATCCTCAATTAAGACACTAATTACATACATTACACTTAATCGTTCAATTTTTTACTTTTAAATCTTTCCCAATTAAATCGAGCTGTTACACGGGACCATGTGGGGTCCCAAAACCACTAATAAGGATAGGAATTATATAATTAAGGTTGATTAAAACAAGAAAGGAAATTAGAATTGTTATTGTTGACCACTTGGGATCAAAAGACCAAAACACCCTTATTACGGGGGATAAAACCACAAAATAAATCATTCACATTCTTCCTCACATACAACTTCAACCCTCATTAAAAATTCAGCTCCAAATCCTCACTAAAAGGAGATGCCCAGAAGTGATCTCTCACTCCCCTCTTGCTCGCCATTTTCATAGTGAAGAGGAGTCTTCACATTTGCTCATTTTTCGTCCATTTTTCCATGAAATCTCGTACATGCAAGTCTTGATTAATGTTGTACACATCCAAGAGCATACTGGGAAAGCTTTTATTCGAGTATACAGTCTAAAAAAATACGAGAAACAAGGTCATCTTCTTCACTAAGGGAAATAGTAAGTTTGGTCAATTTTTGGGTTAATTAAGCCACTTATGTTGGGGGGTTTCTTACGAAATTTTGTGTGAATGTTAATGCATATTTGAGGATGCTAAGGAGAAAAGGAAATCAGGTTGAAGAGAAGGAATTAATCAAGTTACAAGCTTTGGAGTTTAATGTACACAAATTCATTCCATTTTGATGACATAGAATTTTCGGTTATCATGATGTTTTGGAGAATAATTTTGAGCATGAACTTCGAGCTAGATATGGATCTACTGTATATAAGGGTTCTAATCCATTTAAGTGGTTGCATGTTTGAGAAATTGAGTAAAGATACGATTTTTAGTATTAAGTGTGTTTTAGTTAATCGGTTTTGTAAAGAAATTTGTGTGTGATTGTGTTTGGATTTTTGTGGAATTGTGTTCAAATTATTTTGGGATGAATTGGCAGTAGGTCTACTTGGTTTTAAGAGGTTGCATGTGAGTCTATACTAGCCCAAGATTTGTATAAGGATTTCTAAGTGATTTAGTCACAAAATGTGGTTAAAGGACATCTTGTTTACCATCTAAAAATTAGGTTTTAGATCACAAAGATTTTGCATTTCAATTTTCAAAACTTATGATTTGATATATGGCAGTAAGAATGTGGTTCTTAGCAAGCGAAATTAATTAGATTGAGTCTTTAAGAATTGGTAATGTAATTTCTTCAAAGAATCGCTAAAGACTTTGTAAATGAATTACTTTAGACTTCAAGATAAATTTAAGAACAAAATTTTGAGACAAAAAAATGATATATTGCAGTAGCTCAGATATAAATATAGTGTGTGCTAATAAGATTTAAACTATTAATATTTAGTCCTATCCGTTAAGTATCGATAAATACTCAAAAACAACATTTTTGAACATTGTTTTCGAATTTCCGAAACCATAAGTTAGGAATCTTATTTCACTTGATCTAATGCCAAATAAGGTAGTACCTAAGAAGTATTTTGGGTTTAGAACATGTTACATCCTTACTTTTAAAGATATTTATCAAATAAGCGGAAAAACCCCCGTTTTAGCTTAAGGATTTTGTCACTTTGATAAGAGTCTACGGTGTAGGTTTTTCCTGAATATTTTCTTATTAGAACCTCGTAAACCAAGTACCACTGGCCCTAGGCCACCTATATGTTACTTAAGTTCTTAAATGATTTGATAAACGAAGCTAGATTTCAAAACTTAAACAAAGAATTATGTAGTTTAGAGTTGTGTTCTTTTTGGAAAAGAGTTGTATTTCCAAATGTGTTACTAAGTGGAGTTTAGATTCGAAAATATGTATTTGAATTTGTTTTTATGGGAGGGAGACTATGTGTGAATTGTGTGGGGACATGTCCTAGCTTGCAAGCGCTAAAAAAATCAAGGGTGCAAACTCCGAAATGTGAGGAGGTCAATGCCTAGTGCATGTCTCAATGTGAGTTCTCTTTCCGAAATAACTTATCATGAAACAGATTTGTCATAATGAGAAAACATGTGTTTAGTTAGCTGTCATATCTTGTTATGAGTTTGTGGAGTCATGTGTTGAGCTATTTATCATAAACCTATGCGGTTTTCAAAACATGATTTCTCTATCGAAGAAGCTCTTTTCAATAAGTATGTGTGTGTGTGGGTTAAAATAACCATAAAGTTATGCTTTCTCCTTTAAAAGGCATTCTTTGTATTATCTTAGCAACCGCTATAGATATATCGATTTTTCATTAACTACTTCTTAAGGAAATATGGAGATGATTCCTTTACTTTCAGCCACCCTACTGTTTTTTAGGAATGAATTGTATACCAGCGTAAGTTGATCTTGTTCTTTGAGCCAGTCCTGGTGGGGGCAGACTCTTAATTTGTGCAGGGATTCCGAGGTAGGCAATCAGGCAACTTTAGGACCTTGTGATGTGATTACGCTATGGCAGAGTCTGGTGCTTCGAACATAATACTTGCTCTACGATTTCTAGATTGGCATTTATGATATTTTGGTATTGTAATGGGTTCCCACATATTTGTTGTATTTAAACTATGTAATTTATTTGCTCGGACTCCAGCAGGTAACAACCTCCACTACACTTAGTTCATGCGCTTCCGCTGATTAGATCTAAGTATGATTAGTTCAGTTGTGATTAGTGGAGGGTTGTTACATCACACATAGAACATGTGCTAATGACGCAAGGTAGATTGTCCTTATGGTGGCTGAACAATAGCCATGCATATGCAAAACTGTATATTAATCAAAGGCATAAAATAAGAATGAATCGTATTTTTCAAGTTTCACCCACTCATTTAAAAAAAATAATTTTTTAAAATCCTCCCTAGTGGAGTCGCCAAATTGTAGGCGTGTTTTTATTTCGCCTACGCGGTGTGCAAGCGTATTTGTATTTGACTACCCCACTGTAAAGGTTTTATTGAAAGTTGTTTTGAAAAAAGTCGCCAAAAAATTCTTGTTAGGAAGAATTAGCCCCGTCCCTGACATTTTATGGACCCTGGGCGAAACTTAAAAAATAGGCCCCGTATCATTTTTTATGATGTGAATAGATTTCAACAATAAAAATAATTATTCAACATACCACAGAGAACACGACTTAATACATTAAGTTCTAAAAAATTACCTTTTACCGAAAATAATAAAAAGCGGAATCTTCGAGCATTTTATGATGAAAAATCTGAAAAATAGAAAGTGACATATTGCTAAAATAAATAAGTTCCCCCCCCCCCTCTTTGAGCCGGATTAGTACAAAACATTAATCAGAGAACAAAAATATTACATTTACATCACATTCTAGAAATTTCGTTGTTCCAACTTTTCAATAATTATAGTGGATTTCACACCAACAAATGAGATGTATCAATATTCTGAAGTCATTTCGAACTTTTAACATCCTAAAAACTGATCATCTAAACAAAGCTAAGTAAATGAACAAATTATTTCAAAAATATTCAACAAATCCAAGTAATCAATCATCTCTGTTACTAAATTAACAATTTATACATACTACTAACTACAAAGAAACAATTCTCACTAACTCATTTGCAGATTTACATAAATAAAAAATATTACAAAAACAAGTCTCATTTATTTTAGATGAAATTCGCCTAAAAATAAGAAAATTAGCTAGAACACAAAAAAATTACCCAAATCGCGGAAGATGAAGTACTCAGAATTTCAGATGATTCTTTTCTTTTCACACCATTGATCTTTATCTGCCAAAGATTACAACTACGCGAGGAGACTGAGGATGGAAATTAGCTAGGAACGAGATATTAAAGAGGTTGGGATTTTGAGAATATGGAAAAAAATAAGGAATTGAGTTCAAGAATATAATTTAATCTTGGAAACTTTCTACCATTTAATTCGGTAGTTGAAGAATATGGAATGCTTTTGAGAGATTTGAGGATAATGGATTTGAATGGGGGATTTGTGATTAATGAAGGAACTTTAAAGAAGATATGAGTATGTTCTTTCAACTGAATGTTTCCAAAAAAAACAAAAAAAATAGAAGCTTCTAATAAATTTGGGCTTCCTTTCCTTGGGCCCTGGGCAGGCGGCCCTCCTGCCCGGCCCCAGGCACGGGTCTGGGAAGAATCATAAACCTAATTGGATATAGGAAAACTGTAGGGACATATTAGGGACTTATCCAATGTAGATTTCCCTATCCTGACTTCATAGATGGTCAAAATGAACCAAAGATTGAGTTCGGGGGTGAGGGTACAAATATGGTCAGGAACCATATTGCTCATTGCTGGCCTCTACTAAATATCGATTCATTATAGATTTTATGCCAAAGAATAATCATATAATGTTTTCAACACCCTAAAAATATTTAGTCTAGGTTGGTTCAGGAAACTCATAAAAGACTATTTTTTAGTGATATGTTATTAAGCAATCAATTTCCAGGGAACCTAACAGGTTGTCCAAATTAATCTGATTAATATTAGAACAGTTCTTTAGGTCTTGCTTAGCAAGAATAACATGTGGGGTGATAAAACCAATAAAGCGGAACAATCATATAATATGCATAGAATAATCAGGCAAGCATATAACAATACATGAAAATATATGAAAAGCAAGAAAAAGGTTTAGAATATACAATAGAACGATTTTATATTAAAGATCTATATCAGGAACTAATTGGTTAGTAACTTCAATATAAAAATAGAGAATTTATTTAAGGACCCTCAGGAGTTCACCGTGGCTTGGGTCTGCGAGATTAACAATCTTCGGGACGAGCAATCATGAAGCCTGAAAATTTGAATGTCTGAAAGTATGTATATTGAATGTGTTTTGTATTTGAAAGTATGAATTTTGTAGGGAGATTTTGTAGTTCGTAGAGAGGTTTGTAAAGTATTTGTCGAGTTCGAAGTGTGTTAAAGTGAAAAATACGTCCTGAAATCTATACGAAAATCAGGCCTATTTATAAGGAAAACGACACTGCGCCTCACGCGCCTCACGCAGGTTGACGTGTCAAGCGCATGACGCGGCATGACCAGTAAAAAGCGTACACGTGGTACGTGTCTTGAAAAAGATAAGAAAGAAAATCCGCGTCTCACGCAGAGAACTGCGCTTGACGTAGGACTCTGAATGAGTCAGAAATCCACTTGTGAAGTGCAGATTAGTGCACCTGACACAGGTGGACAGAGCTGCGCCTGACGAACAGTCGTGCGCAAGGCGCCAGGCGCACCAGCCTGGCTCCGCACATGCCTTTGCTAGCTTTATTTAAAACGCGTTTTAAAAGATTTCTTTTATCCTTTAATTACGGATATCTGATTTTACGGGATAAAATCTGATTTTAACTTATAAAAAATATCTTTTGAAAATATTTATTTAATAAAATAAATTAATTAATTATTGTTAAACAATTAATTGGGCTTTTCAAAGAATTGGGCTCAAAATACATTTAATTATCATGAATAAATGATTGTGCTTTAAAATAGGACTTTAACACTTTTCAAAATGGTTTTGAATGGTTTTTCAAACTGATCTGCCCTTGGGTCAAACCAATTAAGACCACGGTATGTTTCATGATCAAATCCTTAAATGGGGAGACATGACTATGTGTCTACAGTTATGCAACATTCTTGGCTAATGCAACGCCTACCATTTAAGCTAGTGCAACGGAGTTAAGCTAGTGCAACGGATTTTTATTTATTTTTTGTGGGATATTGCAACGATTATTACCGTAACCTACTGAAAACCTATAATATTAGAGCCTTGTATATATATTAGTAACGATGCAACAAATGCCAAAAATACTCTTGAAATGCCAAAAATAATTGTCATATATATATTATAATTTCCCAAACTAATTAAATTAAGAGTATACATGACAAATCCTTAACATATACGAAAATGTACTTAATCAAACCCAACTAATAAAATATTTGTTTTAGTACCACAACATACTTCTAAGTACATATAGATCACTTTCCTTCTAACCACCAAGTATCGCATCACTATAATATAGCTAGCTAAATCTGGCCAATAGTGTGTATAGTAAGACGTCTACATTTGATCTCCTCTAGTTGGTTCATTATTCACCTAAAAATGCAAACATTGTAATAGTTAGTAAACGTACACAAC
This sequence comes from Beta lomatogona, assembly GCA_947646795.1. Classification (NCBI taxonomy): domain Eukaryota; kingdom Viridiplantae; phylum Streptophyta; class Magnoliopsida; order Caryophyllales; family Amaranthaceae; genus Beta; species Beta lomatogona. Next base: position 3,169,247 of record CANSNZ010001289.1, read on the forward strand.
ACAAAAAAAAACTTTTCTCTTCGACAGGCTACAACAACATAATGTCATGTCTTAGGTGTAACACAACAATACAAAATTGAAGTGGCCGGATAGAATCTCTGTCCAAATTGGATGTTGAATGTTTTCCACAAACCAAGTGATATCTATTATGTTCTTTGACAGACCCAAGATTGAGTTGATTTAAAAATTATTTTAGATAGCTATTCTTTATGTATATTTATGCTTTTCGTCTACATTGTTTCTTCTCTATTCTAGTATTGCTGTGGAACCTAGATATTGGAAAACTAGTTCTCCCTTGTTGCCTTGCCTTATCACCAATAGTATAATTTTTTCCCCGAATTGTGATTGTTATAGAATGCTCAAGCTAAGTGTGAGTATGTGACTGTGATAGTGTATATGCGACTCTTTGTTGGGTGGTCTAGCTCCAAGTGTGAGTATGGGAATGTCATACTGCCTCGAGCATATGCACCAACTAACACCACCAGTGACTCACCCAAACCTGAACTCATCAGCTATAAACCTCTATGAAGACTATACTGTAAAAATATATGACTTCTGTTTTTAAATTAAAGTGGCAGCAGCTCCACGAGTTCAACCTGTTGCTAATGGCATGAGTGTTTTAAGTACAATATCAGTTCAACCTATTGCTAATGGTGGGCTGAGCTTGATGCTCGTTTCCTGTAAATGGAACGTAGAAGATATTGTTCGAATTTTTGAGTGTGAAGACGAGTGAAGATATACTGAAATCTATTTTAGTAGTGGTTAATGTTTTGAACAAAAGTAGTACTTTACCTAAAGTGAAAAGCAGGTCACATACATAAATATTTTTTCACTTGCTTGTTAGAGCTTGTTGGAACTATATACAGAAGAGATTGAAACTTTAATCTCTTATAGCTTATTTGGATAGGGAGATTTGAAAGGAAAGGAAGAGAAAGGAAAGGGAAGGGTGTGTTTTCCCTTGTGTTGATAAGTATGGAGATGAGGAAAATGGAGCAGAGGAAATGGTAGGAACTTTTTTCCAACAAATTTCTTGCTAATGCTTACTTAAATTCCAGATTAATGTCAGAAATTGAAGTTTTAAAATTTTTCTAGAACTTGAGCATAGTTCTGAAATATTGTTCAACAACATACAAGAAGGCAAACTCAGTAGACATACCAAAAAGCCACGATAATTCATGTGACAACTAGAATAAAATCAGGAAGAAGTCATGGTTATAGCATATTCCATAGGTTTAGTTCATAAATATGTTATGGAGAAATAATACCTAAGATATAGTAGTAATGGTACCTCACGATCTGACAGTTGCGGGCCAATAGAAGCTTGCCCATTTGAGTCATTAGTTGGATGTTGATCTCTAGATGCATCCCTTGGTATTGTATCAATTAAAAAATCAGGAATCACAAGATCTATTCCTGGATTAGCTGTAATAGTCTAAGTTTTTAAACATATTCAAGTAGAGTTTAATTATTTATTAACGAAATTATGCTACTAGGAGAACTTTTATTATTATGATTCTTACTTGTATTTGTGGGAATTTATAAGTTAAAATGTTGTTGAATTTTGAAATCTAGAATTAGACTTTTGAAAAAAATAGGAGAAGAAAAAAAAAACCTTAGGAACTATCTAGAGCTATTAAGGAACCCATTTCCTATTAAACTCATCCTCACTTGAAACATAACTCCAAAAGAAAAGCCTTCCTTTGTTTTCTCACTCTTTCGTTCTCCCTCCTTTGCCTCTCACTCTCTCACTCTCTCACACCTCCCATCTAGAGCTGTCAGTTTGGTTAATAAACTGCTGGTTGAACTGAAATAACTGAAATTTGAACTGAATTAAACTGAACTGGGATTAACTGTAACGGAAATCAATTGAAAAATGATGAATTGAAACTGAAATAAACTGTAAATAAATAACCAAAACTGAACTGCAACTGAACTGAAACAAACTGTAACCGAAAATAACTGTGAAAAACTGAAAAGTTGATCGATCAACTGAACTGAATTGAACTGAATATGTAACTGAATTAACTGAACTGATTGAAACTGAAATTGAAACTGATTTGAACTGAAACTGAACTGAAACCGGAACTGAACTAAAACCGATTTAAGTTGAAATTGTTATAAACGAATTTTTAACTGTAACGAACTGAATTTACATATTACCTAAATTCATGATAGTATTCCAATTCACGGAATTTATGATGATAATATTAATACTCACATAAATTTATGATGATATTATATTATTAATATAAAGTTATGACATTATCGCTATATCTCATTATAAAATGATATGTTCATATCTATTAAACCTTTTTTTATTTCATTGAAAATTTGAGCCACAACATATTTGAAATATTGATCCTAATAACTTCCCATGACAAGATCTTTTTTAAAACAAGAGATTTTACACATTTATCATTTTACATTAAGATGATTTATATCTACTACCTAAATTAGTCATCTTTTATTTCTCAACATACCCTTAACAAATTGCATATCAAAAACCTTCTATTAATATTAAATAATTTCTATTAATAAACTTCTTGTTGAAAATGTTATCTCAAACCTTTAGGTAGTTTGAATGCTATGAGCTTTAAAGAACATTCACACTAAAATTACTATAAAGAAAAACATTTTAATAAAAAGAGAAAATTAGGACAAAATTGCTAATTTATTTATTCTCCAATATTCATATTTTACAATACTAAACTATACAAACATCATAAATTTAATAAATTACAATAAAGATGCAACTAATCTACATCTACTGCCATCCATTAGACCATCTACCTTCCTCTCAAACACATGCCATAATCTTCTACTGCTTCTTGGCAATAAACGAACAAAAACTGGATCAGAACACAAACTTATAAACAACTTGATATAAAAAAATGATGCTAAGTTGCTAACAAATTACCTTTAAACTTACCATCGCCATTGAAAAGATTAATATTATTTAATGTATTGGGCTCTCAGATCAGATAACAAAGAATGACAAGGCTCAAAAGCCCAACTTTGTTACATGAAAAATATCATCATCGAGCATCGTCCCAAATAATTCCCACAACCAATCAGCTTTAGTGCATCCAGCAAGGAAACCTATGGGCATCTCATTTATATAAACCCAAAAATACCCCCAAAAAGAAGAGTTCCCAACATAGGAATCCAAGGGTCACAACCAAAACTGATAGTTAAGGAAACCATTCGGGACTTTATTCATCGAGCTCAACAGAATATAGGGACAGTAGCAGTATACCAGTTTAGATAACCAGCCCAACAAGACAAAAGGGGCATATTCCTCAAGCACAACTGAACAAACAGCCATTATAAAATCCAACACCACAGAACAAAAGGCTTATTCATCTCCTTCAACAAAGTCAAAAACCAGTATACTATCACTGAAAACCAGCCAAACAATGAAGTGAAAACAAGCCCAACAGAACAAAAGGGGCTCATCAAACACAACACTTCAGCTACCATCACCAAAAAAGGCCATCAAAAGAACACAAAAGATTATATTTATCACCACCTAGAATCCACCAAAAAAATGAGCAACCAAAAGTTGCGGATATCAAGTGTTAGCAACACTTGAGCACTGATGAGAAACAAAAACCCACTAATCAGTACAGTGGGGACACCATTCAACAATCTGGTGATAAATCTACATTGTCAGAAACTGCATCTTTAACAACCTCAAAACACTCATCAACTTCCTCTTCTTTTAAGTATCCAAACAACCAGTTTTGGGTTGTCACAAAAGCCTCAACATTTTTGGGAAGAAGAGATGACTTATATTTGGTCAAAACTCTTCCACCCATGCTGAATGAGGATTCCGAAGCAACAGATGTAATAGGGATTGCCAAAATATCTTTGGCCATCCTAGACAAAACAGGATATATAGAAGCAGAAGACTGCCAAAACTTAAGTACATCAAAATCAACATCACTGCGTAGAATCAAGGGTGCATTTAGATATGCATCTACACCACTTTCAGCATCGGAGCCACTATAATTATTGGCCTCGAATTGCTAAAAAAAAACAAAATAGATATAATAAGACAACTTATTCACAACATTTAAAAAAAGAAAAATAACTCAATTGTTCAAAATAAACACCTGAATCATGCTACCATTGTTTGAGAAGATTTAGAACTGGAGTAAGAAGTGGATAAGGGAGTGGTAGAAACGTTGTCATAGAATTTGTAAAGCTCCACAAATGCATTATAAACAACTTTTACTTTCTTCTCCATTTCAATTTCCACAACCAAACAACCAAACATGCTTTGAACAAACTTCAACTTATAGCGAGGATCAAGCAAAACAGCAATAGAAAGCACAAGTGAATAATCAGCCCAATACTTCTCAAATTTTTTTCAACATTTCCTTAGCCATTTCCCTAATACTCTTAACTTCATGAATATGACCTAGTTCTAATAATCTTTGAATTGCAATGATATTCTTAAAATATAAATTAGCATTTGGATATTCAGAACCAGAAAACAAAACAGTAATATGGTAAAAAGGCTCAAGGAAGTCACAAACGTACTTAACAATCTCCCATTCATCTAAAGTTAGTCCATAATCAATAGAGGACTCTCTAATAGCAAATAAATCAATAGCCTCTCTAGCTTGGAGAGTACTCATAATCATCGAATAGGTGGAATTCCACCTAGTGGGAACATCCAACCTCAACTTTCCAGAAAATGCAATATGAGAATCAACAATACATTGTTCAAATTTTGTCAACCTTGAATCAGATCCATCAATATAATTCACAGCACCACGTAAATTTTTCACACAATCATGAACAACATTCATGCCACCTTGCACAATCAAATTTAAAACATGAGCACAACATCTCACATGGAAGAACTTACCATTTGAAGGTAAACCAGAACGAGTATGCAAATCAGATTTCAACCTACTTATCATAACATCCATAGAACCAGCATTATCACATGTCATTGAAAATGTTTTTCCCTCCAATTTCCATTCCTTAATCAACCCCAAAACAAACATGTATATAGCAATACCTCTATGTGGTGGGGGAAAGTACTTAAAATTCAAAACGTTTTAAATTCCAATTATTATCAACATAATGCACTGTCAAAGCAAGATAACCACGAGAAGATACTCCAGTTGTCCAACAATCACAAGTAAAACATACCCTACTATTAACCAAAGAAAGAGATGTTTGCAAAGAAGACTTCATATCATTATGCTGTAAAACACAATATTTCAATATTGTATTTCTAGTAATGTGTCTAACATTCGGGTTAAGATAAGAATGCAATTCCCTAAGCTTCTCATGCTCAACTATTCTAAGCAAATATGAATGACACATTATAGCCTCGGCAAACATTCTACAATAGGTTTTTTGATCAAACTCAGAACACACATTAGGATTTTCAGCTTTGTGTTTAACATAAGCAGAACACTTTTCAATGTAATTAGTAGCATTAGAGGTGCCATACGAAGGGTCAGCACAATATTTAGCTATATGGCAATAGTTACAAGTTGCCTGAGGCATAACCTTACCATCTTTACCTTCCACCATGGCGAATGTGTAATGAGCCTATATTGGAGCTCTTCTCTTACCTTCTGGTGGAGACTGTCTCTTCCTTTTTTGTTTGCTGGAGACAACAAGAGAAGTGTCTATTGCGGTCCTGTTGGACCCAATGGTCTCAATCTCCTCTGCAAACAGCAAGAAAGAAAATCAAAAATGTATAACTTAACATAAATAAAACTGAAAATGAAAAAAAAAATACCTTCAGAAAAACCAGGTGGTCCACGGGAATCAGGATCCATGTATATGATACTGGAAATAAATGAAATCAGTCAAACAACAACCAGAAACAAAAATGAAACTAAAAAACAGAAGGCCTGGATAAAGTAAGACTAGGTAGTCAAAATACCAGCAAAGACCAAAATTCAACCAAAAAAACATATCCTGGGTTAGGTCAGGTGGGCCAGGGTCAGGTCAGGTGGGCTGGGTGAGGTCAGGTGGGCCAGGGTCAGGTAAGGTGGGCCTGGGTCAGGTCAGGTGGGCCTAGGTCAGGTAAGGTGGGCCTGGGTCAGGTACGGTGGGCCTGGGTCAGGTACAGGGTCAGGTAAGATGGGCCTGGGTCATGTATGTTGGGCCTTGGTCAAGACGTCAGGTAAGGTCAAAGGTGGGCCTGGGTCAGTTAGTTAATTTAGGGTTTTTGATTGCTTTTTCTAATCATATTTTAATCTAATAAAATAAAAAACTGACCCAGGCCATATAATTTATAATAAATTATTGATATAAATAATGTAATTCAAATTTTGTAAATTTAATTTCCAGTTAATAAATCAAAAAACCCTAAAATATTGTCTGAAAATTCGAATCAAATTATGAAAAAAATAACATATGCCATAAAAAATTAAAAACCCTAAAACGTTCAGATCTAAAGGATTGATAATTAAACAAACCCTAAAACGTTCAGATCTAAAGCATAAATAATTAAACAAACCCTAAAACGTAAGAGATTTAAAAAAATTGTAACTTATAAACGATTAACTACATTGGAGTGTTCTTATCTTCATTTATGTTATCGTTTCACATTGATACAATATCTAATAACCTTATACTAACTTGTTTCACTTCAATATTATTTTCGATATCGTAATGGAGGCAGGGAGCAATGTTATGTTCAATCAATGGGTCTTGTATCTTGTAAGAGACGGCATACTCTTAATTTTAAACTGGACAACGGTCCAATCCCAATATTAAGAAGAGAACAAACCATCTTTGTAATATAGTGACTAGTTTAATCTAATTAGTGACAAGTTCAATCCATTTGGTTCTCACAATTTAATCGTTGTAGTTCGAGATTCGTTGTAATCCAATATCAATTTGGTTCTCGAATATTATGTTTTAAAATCAAAATGGATACAACTTAATCTTACTTTAAATTAAGCAAAGTGATTTTCAATTACTTTACTGTCACACATAGATACCTTGATCTGATATAATATTAACTTATTTTACGTCGATTATATGTTTTTCAGCCTCAATGACTAGTATCGTTATAAACTTATAGTAAGCCCTTATAGTTAAAGTAAGACATTAATATATCAACTGTTTTAAAAAGTCTAACTCGTCTTTTGAGGAAGTTTATAATAATTTATATTGATATGAGACGTCCTTTTTAAATCAAATATGATATGATTTGCATACAACTAAAAGTTTGAATATCGACTTATATAAATTTGTCTTATTCCAAATCATATATATCAGTAATAAAATACACTTTTACCAATGTCACTTTCATACACGTTTTTATGAAGTACAACTATTTTTTTCGAGGCAATTGCGGAAGTGCCGACAACACTTATTTGTTGCATTAATTTTTAACCAGACCCGAAAAAACATCTGGCCAAAACCTGACTTGAAGCTCAATTTTTCCCGAACAAATACAAGAGTGTGATTGGCTTCTACCCGAACCGATGCGATTATCGCCGAAGTTATGTGGTTTTCGTCAATAACTGAAATTAACCGAAACGAAACTGAAAATAACCGCAACAAATTTTAACTGCTATGGATTCAACCGTTGGTTGGTTTAACTGTTTGGATAAAACTGATTTAAACTGCAACTGAACTGAACTGAAAATGGAAAGGAAAAAAACTGAATTAAACTGAATTGAAAAGTTTGTTAACTGAACTGAACTGAGCTGTTAATTTTTCCAACTGGTACAAACTGAACTGATATCAACTGAACTGTTTGGTTATAAACATAACTGAACTGTTGAACTGAATTGACACCTCTACTCCCCTCACCCTCACCCTCACCCTCACCCTAGTTTGAAATCTCAAGCTACGAAGGTCGGTTTGATGCGGTCAGGCGCACATTGTTGCCGCCACGAGCCGTTAGTGTTGTTCTTATTGCCCTTGCTTGTTCTTCACTTATCCGTCGGTGGCTTGATGCGTCCTTTCTCTCTCTGTTCTTCGCCTGCTGCTACTCGTGATATGGCGGTTCAGCCGCCATGGCGCCGCCGCGAGTGACGGCGCTACTGTAATGTTGCCATCATAATCTAGTGTCGCTTTTGGTTTTCGGTTCATGCAAGCTTGGATACTATTCCGATTCCTCTCTTTCTTGAATAATATAGCCGAAAATCAAGTCTTTGTTTGTTGAGGTATATCTCAAGCTCCATTATTTCTATAGCTTTTGTGTTTATGATGAAATCAAATTCATTTCCTATTGATGCAATCAAGTTGTGGCCTTGGTTTTGTGGGTTGATCTATAAACCTATTCAGTTTGTGTTTATGAAAGTTATATTAGTTCAAGTCTCAAAATATCAATTTTGTTCCATTTCTTACTTGTGACAAAAATCAGATTTTTAAAAGGTATTGTGAGCTTCACTATTTTGGTTCGATCAGTTTATAAATGAAATTTGGGAAATTTCAAATAAGTTTGCTGCTAATGGGTTGAATATAATTGACCTGGTTATTCAAAAGTTTCAAAGAGAATTATAAGGGTGAAGGATAGGAATTGTTTGGAATCTGTTACTAGGAATCATTTCATGTGATTTATGCTATTGCATATGGTTGATGTTGTTTAGATTAAAGAGGTGTAGTGAGATACTTCTCACGTGGGAATTAGTAAGAGTGATGCTTAACTATTATTGTCATCATTGGAGTAAATTGTGGAGGTTTAAGTAATAGGTTGAAAATTGGGTAGCTAATCTTATTTATAAGGATTTTAGAAAAGGGGATGGTATTAAGGCGACTTTGCAAAATAGTTATATGTTTGGAAATTGAACACTATTTTCATGGTTTAATGTTGTTGTTTCCTTGTAAGGAAAATTGTTGTCAAGTTGTATATCGAATTGGTGATCAATAACTCATGGGATATTGAGGATTGAGCATGAAATGGAAGCGATATTTGGACACCGAGCAAAGGTACACATTGTCCCTCCACCTTATAACTACATTTGTCAGATCAACTGCAAGTTGTATGAATTTCATGATTTTACTAAGAGAAATTAGATCCGAGTTAAACTTGTTATGAGTTTATGATTATAAAGTTCAGTTTGTCTGAAGGTGTGATTCTTAAATACTATGTTCTTTGGATTTTCCGTAGCATGTGATTTAACGCCAAGTGTTTGAGTATATAGTGTTTAACATTGATTTCCTAATTTTGAATTGAGATATATTTCTGTAAGTTTGGCTATGGAAGATAGTTTTATTCGAAAATTTAAAGTAAAGGTTATTTAAGGATACCAAGTTATGCTATACTAAGTCAATCTTGTTTCATATTGAGGAATATTCTGGTTTATGAGATTAATAGTATAAGTTAATCAATGACCCACGTTTTAAGATATTATATGAAGTTATATATGGATATCTGATCATAAGTATTTAAGTAAGAATTGCTAATATAATTCCCAATGTCTTTATAAGTATGATATTCAGGGGGGACCCACGTTTTAAGATATTATATGAAATTATGGATATCTGATCATAAGTATTTAAGTAAGAATTGCCAATATAATTCCCAATGTCTTTATAAGTATGATATTCAGGGGGGATTTCGAATGCTTTGCAACAAGAGATATAATTAAGTCAATGGGATGATAAGCTTATGGAACCTAATCAAGTGTTCGCTAAAATTCATCTATATATAGTCATACGGTGTATAAATGTACCAAAAGTTTTATCTATAGAATGCTATTGAGTAACCGAGTATATTGTAATGGTCAAGTGCTTCCTGATTCAAGCTCGTTATACAAATTCAGAAAATACGTTCACTATACTAAGATTTTGGGATATATGAGTTGGAAAGTCTGATTACGATACCAAATTTCAGGATATATATGTCTTATTTTGAATTTTGTGTTCTTAGGAATGTTTGGGTTATGAAAAGTTCGAGGATGAAGATTTCAAAAGTAAACTCTTGTTTGGAAATGTAAAGTATAGTACAAATTATGACTTATGGAAGATTTAGCCATATGTTCGGATATATGATAATTACTGGGGTTAATCATAAATCCTTTAGGGTATTAGATGGAGTGTAAATTGGTGAAGTTATAAATTAAGCTTTCTGATTCTGTTTTTGTGAAGAAAACAAATTTATATCAAAGTCATATTATATTATTCAGGAGTATGTTTTGAAGAATCTTTGGAATTGGGTTCTAAAAGATTGAAAAATCTATGTTGGAATGGTTATAGAATAAGTTTATTGTTTGAAGAGTTCTACTTTGGAATGCAAATTGTTATCTGAGAAAGTTAAGTTGGACAATCAAGGTTTTAAATTAGGATGTAACTTTCGGAGTTTAAATATTTAGTAGAGTAAAGGAACTTGTTATAGGAATTTCATGAGTCTTTTAAGCATGCTGAGTAAAGTAGTCGTAAATTTTGGGATAACATAAATCAAGTATTGGGAAGTAAATTGAATATGTGATGTTTATATTAGTAATATAATAACTCAAGAGATGAGTGATGGATTGAAGGAATAGAGAAACAGTATAATGAGTCGTAGTACCTAAGTTGTGAAGAACTATATCCAAATCGGGAATTTCTACTATTAATATGGAGTGGGGACAAATAAAAGACTTAGAGATGTCATCCAATAATTGAAATAGTAAGGTTAAGAATAGAAAGTGGGGAAAATATGAATCTTGTATAATGGAACGCTTGGGAACTAATGAGATGATCTGATAATGCCCCTCAAAAAAAAAAAGATGATATGATAATGATTTAATTATAGAGTTAAGATTAATATGAACAATGAGTTTAAATATCTGGAAAAAAAAACAATGTTATTATGAGTTATAGATTTAAAACTAAATGGGCTATCAGTTTAAGTTAGATAATAAAAATTTATTAACACGAAAAGATGGAATAAACATTTTTAATAATAGTTGTAGATTATAAAATATGGTAGAATATGGACATGGAAGTATAAAGTATTGAGACAAGAAAGTCGAAAACACTAATACTATCTTCTGATACTAAGGTTAAAGTGATGAGGTATTAGTTTAACTATGAGATGACAGATCAACTATTTTCTAAGATTCTTTGTCATTTGGGCTATTAAGAGATGGAAATTCAAGTAAGAGAGTTCTAAATAATTGAGAGAAGCGAGTGTTAAACATCAGATTATATTAATGGAAGAGTTAATTTTAAATTCTAATATAGAAGTCCTGACTTCACAAGTTTCTCACTTAAATTACAAATATATGTCCTAGGATGTTTTATATTATGAGACTCAAGTGAATGTGATATGCATTTCTAAATGTAGGGAAATGAGCGATGAAGGTTTAATGTTATAACATTTTGACTTTAGGACGAGTATTCAAGAAGAATAATAGAAGTCCTACTTGAATATGACAATTCTATAATATTTAGTATATAAATATCAAGATCTACTAAGGTTATAAGCTGCATAAGTTGTTAAATATTAAGATTAGTTGGAAAGATATTTCTGAGTAAAGAATTTTGTAACTAAGATATAAAGTTTATATAAACCTTGCATTCTATTTTGGGATTTTGATTGAAAAACTATGTTTTGGGATTTAATTATGTTAAGACTAAAAAATTGGACTATATTTTCTTTAAAGTCCGTATTTGAATGGGTTTTAGCAAATGAATTTAATAAAGCATTGATTTATACTAAGTTACTGGAAATTCGAGTATATTATGCATGCAATTTATTTTGTATATTAAATACCCGTAAGCAATTATGTTATGAGAATTTGAGAATTATGCATCTGAGTTTTCGAAAATATGAAATTATGGATTATGTATTTGATTCTGTTTCGGTGAGGGGAAGAAGCTGCTAGAGCAGTGATGAACAACATTCTGTATTCTGTATATATTCTGTATTCTGTATATATTATGTATTCTAGGGACATGTCCTGAAAAGTCTTGCAAGCAGTACATAATGGAAGAGGGAAACGTCCCTTGTAAAAGTTTAGAGAATTCGCCTGGAAGGCAACTCTATTCGTGTTCTTTTCCCCAGTATAACATGATTTCTGAAAGGAAATAGAATACGTATTTGATTATTCAAGTGGTTAAGTGGAAAGTTGTTTCATTCTCTATTTCCGATATGATGTTTTACTCAACCAAGTTATGGAATTCATCTGCCGAATATGGGAATGATTTCCCAAGAAACTCGTTAGGAATTTATGAAAGGAGTTAGCTACGATATACATATTGGATTAAAGGTTTTTATATCTGAAACACAGAAGTGGGAGATATTCTTATGACTTAAAGTATGTTAGAGTTAGAGTTGATTTTAGAAGATCGTATTAGTTATATAGAATCCTCATAGCTCCGCCAATTGAATTATATACTATTTATGCTGTGAGATATTCGTATTATTATTTTAAACAAGAAGTAACATTATAAATTGTGTTCAAGTATTTGTTATAAAATTCTTTTTATTATGACTTTTCTGTATCTTGATTTCATATGTCTCGTAAGATAAACTTAAATTTGTAAATACGTTTTAAACCACCAAAAAGATTTTTTGGTTGGACAGTGTGTACTCAGTTTCGCTGATTTTGTTCATGGAACCTGTCTTGGTGGGGTTAGAGTTCACAATTAAGTGATTTTGCAGGTATAAGGATTTGACATAAGTGATTCAAGGACCAGGAGCATGAAATGGTAAAGTCATAAGTGAGACACCGGGAGAGTATGATGGTTAATGAAGAAAGATTCTTATGTTCTCTTATTGTATATTCTGGAGATCTAATATAAGATAAAAAAAAATTAGAGCACTTCTGTTTGACGATAGTATTTGAGTTTATATTTTTGCTGTAAGTAAAATTTAATTCTGGTTTATTAAATGATAATTGATATTTGTGAATGTTAAGTATGATTAGCTAGCAGCTCGGGAGTGCGGGCTGTTACATTAGCCCGTTGAATTTGAGAAAGAATGATAGATGCCACGCTTGGTGCTAGTTTTTGCACCAACTGAGTCTTTATTCTTTGTAACAACTCCTGGGGAAATATGAAACCTAACTTTTTATCCTTTTTTTTTCCAAATCAGTCTTCGTTACACCTCTTCCGTAAATGCATACATGATTTTTGCGTAAAAGATCTTGTATGACTTTAGAGTAAGAATCCTTAGCGTTACCATCTTCTCTACGTTCAACACTTTGTAAAGCATCCATCTTGGCCTATCCAAAGAAGACTAAGTTATTACATATACTAAGTTAAGGCAGAAAATATTTAAATAAATAACATGCCAACACACAATATTGGATATAGATTTCTCATGGTTGGTGAGGTATGTATTTTCAGGATTTCTTTTCCTCGATTCTTTGTAGACCTTTTCTTGTGAAGGCTCTTGCTTATTCGGATCCTCTTGTTGCTATAGAGATACACATTAGTAGTTCAATAATTTTCTAAGAGTATGCAAGGATGGAACAATAAGAACTATAAATCAAAATACTGAGTTGCTACCAACTTATGACGTAACATTGTGTATGACTTCGGACCCATATAGTATGCATATCATCTAGTGATCCACGATTGCCTTTATTAATTGTTGCTTCTTCCTGTAATTGAAAAAAATTAACATACAATTTCAACAATGGACGAACAAAATTAAATAGAGAGTAAAATCATATTCCAGTGCTCCAAAAGATCTTTAAATTGGGAAACGAAAACTGTTTTTGGACGATTTTCCCACTTTTCTCATCTGTTTCATGTGCATAGTAGTGCTTTTGCTTTACCCTACATTTATGACCAGGCTAACTTGCATTGATAGATTCGGAAATCCATTTTTCATTGATGAGGAACCATGTACTTTTCCTAACCAAACAATGAAGCTCAATTAGTAGTAACGACTAATCTTAAAGGTAGTTTGTCAACAAGCACCACTTAGTTTGCAACAGATACTGTACCAGCTAAAAATTAAGCAAAAATATTTATAGGTCAGAAGTTGAACAAGAAAATAGAATCTTGCTACAACCAACAGATTCTGCTGGAGCCTGGACTATACTGTGTATTCACAAGGTATTCCTTGTAACCTTAGAGCAAAGGATAAGTAATTATTCCTTGTAAAAACCAGCAAGTGAAACCACCGATGAAAAATTATCTCACTGCATATATAGTGCTCTTATATATAGTGATTCGGTCCTTCTAAGGACCTTGGAGAAAAGGAAAAGTAATTTTCAAAATCTCAATAAAATCTACAGAAACAAAAGCATCATGTAAGTACAACATCTGCTTCTTCAATTTAGGGAACCTTGGGTCATTATCCTTCCTTGAATAACCACAACAAAGCAAAGTACGTCATATAATATGTACATCTAACATGCTATTACCTCCTTAAACCCAGAAAAATGAAGAACATAAACCTAAATATGATATTTCAGCTAAATCCAATGTACTAACCCCCACTTACTAATGCAGGATCTTCACAGGGCTATAAGTTGTAGACGATTTTTTGATGTTCTTTATCTAATGCCACACCCACTCCCAAAAACTCTTTTTGTCAGCACATGCAACACCTTATCACGAGCAAACAACTGACATAGAAGCTTCTATATACAGTATATGAAGGAGTACTCTTTTTCCACCTAAAACCATACAATAGGTTGTCATGATTGACATAATCTGTTTGTTTATACAATGAATACAAAATTATGTTCATGTAGCATAATGAGCATGTTATATTAGCACTTGATTTTGGTTGGATCAAGGGGTTTTTTTTAGCAGATACAGATATGTCAGAGCGCCTGACTGAGTTTAAAGCAACATGGAAAGGAGTTGTGTTCAACCATCTAGTCAAACCCAACTGTACTACTGAAATGATTGTGATCTGATTTTGTGATTTTGCTCTCTTGTAAACATTGTGATGTTTCAGTTCATTTTGTAAACGAATAGAGAAACTTCAGTTTCGGGCTTGTTAAAAATATATAAAAATATGGATCTCTATTTTGTGAATCACGGTAACTGCATTGATGCATGTTCAAACTAAATTAAAACTGCTTTCAGAAGGCCAGGCTTATAAAAACAGAAAAGATGAAGGTTCATAGGCATCTTGCAGGAAACAAAGGACGTTTCTCGGAAATATATATAGATATACTATATAATTTTAATATATGCAGCACACAGGCAGCTAATACTAAAAAACACATGTTATTGTGTACTAAACATGACCTCAACCCAACCCCACAAAAAACACAATGTCACTGAAAGCCCTAGTTCTCGTATCACTAGTGGAAAAAACTCTATCTGTTACTTAGTAACAGATTCGGTTTTTACATAACCCCGAAAATCATTAAAAAAATAGAAGGGAAAGCTGGGGGGAAATCTGATCCGGTCCTCTAGTGAATCGGATCAAATTTTAAAAACCGCTCCGGTTTTATAAAATCTGATCCGGTTCAAAAGACCAGATCAGATTGTCCGTAATATTTCTAAAGGAAAAACCCGCGTTTTCCCTAGAACGGCCCAAGTCCACATCTCTCTCCCAATATGATAAACCCTAGCTTATATTCCCTTCACTCCCCTGGGCCCTAACCCCTCCATCCTCTACTGATCCCTCATCAAACGCTTCTCCTCTCCTCGCGAACCACCCACCCGCAGCTCTTACCTCCGCCTAAACCAACCACCACCACCAATATCTTCACCCTCCTCCTCATCTCACCAGCACCACTCTCAAAAACCTCCGCCTCAGCAACAAGTTGATCTTCTGTCAAAATTCGAAGTTTTTGAGTGAAAATCTTGAAAATTCTGCAGATTTTTCCGCGAAAAAAAAAATTCCCCGAGTAAACTAGAGGAGAGAGAAAACTTGGAGAAACACAACAATGGCGGAAGAGCACGAGGAAGAGGAGAGAGAAAGAGGAAAAGTAATGGCGTTGATTGAGAAAGCAACCAATTGAACTGAACCAGAGGTTGATCCTCGACTTCTCAAAGCCATTAAAATGGTCGTCAGATACTCCGATTTTGAGCTCAAACTCGCCGTTCAAACCCAAATGCATCTCATGGAGCGACAACACTCTCAGGTATCATTATATTGCATTTTAATTTCATCTATGACTATTGTAATTTGTATCAAATTTGTTGATTTTGGAATAAGTATGTGCGATTGATTATTGAAATTATGGTTTTTCTTTTGGGGAATTGCAGATTAGGTATCTTGCGTTGTTGATAATTGATGAGTTGTTTATGCGATCGAAGCTTTTTAGAACCCTAATTACTGAAAATTTGGATCAATTATTGAGTTAATCGGTTGGATTTCGAAAGAATCAACCACTTCCTGCTCCCTCTAAGGTTGCATCGGTTTTTAGGTCTAAGGCGATTGAGTTCTTAGAAAAATGGAATGCTTCATTTGTGCTTTATTTGCCTAATTTCTGTTTTTTCATCTTCGCCTATAGAAAACAATTTTGATCTTCCCCTACATATCTGCTTTGGTTGTTGATTTTTCTGCTTTAGGGCCTGAAATTTTTCTGCTTTGGTTGTTGATTTTTCTGCTGTAATTTGTCAATAATTTGCTACATTAAGTGAGGAGTGTTCATGAATTATTTATGTTGTTGAGCTTATATGTTCTTATAAGCTCAATGGCCTTAACTTAAATCTGATTAAATCATGTACTTTAAAATTTGCCAAGGTTCTTCTTGTCTATAGTTGCTACACTTGTCTCTCCTGTATAACCATCAAATGGTAGTTTCCTATAATTGATGTAATAAGGTTTAGTAATATTTTTCTACCATCAAATGGTAGTTTCCTATAATTGATGTAATAAGGTTTAGTAATATTTTTCTTACTCCCTTAGTGTAAATGTAGAACTTGGTGACTTGTACAATTCTACCTAGATTTATAAAGAACGAGCTTAATGTACTTAATTTGTTGGTTACTATTATAGCTCTTAATTAAAGTATACTTGGTAGGAACAAATCAGAACATGAATGTTATATTGCTCTCCTGTTTGATCTTACATTGCTCCCCTGTTTGATTTTTGAGTTCGGTTTAGGTAGAGTTTGATAGGATGGGACTATTGGGGCTGTGCATGGGGGTGTTTGTGTGCTTGTTTTGACTCATGATTGTCTCGTGACTGGAGTATTTGTAATTATACTACTTCTATTCAATCTATGTGCAGTAAAACAATTCCACGAAGCACCTGCACAGCCTGCACCGGCTGCAGCACCAGAAGCTGCTGCCAAGCCAGTACAGTAAGTTGATTATAGCTATTTGTTTAATTGGTTTCTATAATTGCACTAATAAATGATTTACGCTTATGTAACTCGTGATCTTGTTAATTACAAGACCACCAAGAAAGCAAAGAAGTGAAGTGATAGTGTTGAGATCTGACAAGGAAGCCTTGGGTGGTCATAGACCTTGTTTGATATGTTTGTGGTTTAGCTCTTAATTAATTTTATTATTTTCACTGTTTTCCTCCTCCATCAAAGTTTGCAGTTAGCTGTCATTAACATGAACTGTGAGCTGGTGGATCCGCATAACCTCATGAAGCAACTAAAAGTTTTGAAGTCTATAAATGTTGATGGTGTTATGGTTGATTGCTGGTGGGGCATAGTAGAGGCACTTGCACCACAACAATATAATTGGACTGGTTACAAGAAACTATTTCAAGTCGTACGTGTTGTTGGACTTAAGTTGCAGGTATTCTTTGTTCCCATGCTCTTGTCTTGGTATGTACTATGTAGGACATGTAGCTCGTAATTCAAGCTTCATGTCTAATTTCATGCTTTTGCTGCTCAAATTTTTGAAGGTTAGTGGGATTCTAATCGTTTGACATGGCTGCCTGGCTGAGCTATGTATGCCTTTAGAAATGTATCACTAGTAAGATTTATGCAACTAACACTGTTGAGATCATACGTGAGCTGATTTGGTGAGTTTGTGACCAAAAGGTAGCCATGTGAAGTGAATATGATGGTCATTCATAACTTTATTTCAAATGTGGAGATGCCTTTCTCCAAGGAATTAGAGTGACACATGAGAATTTTGGAGTTCGTTAGCTCTTGTGTTGCTACGAGCATAAGACAAAACTGCTTGTTTGGGAGTTTGGGACTACTTCTTGGGTCAGTAATGGACTCAGGAAGCATACTGTACGGTCGTACGATACTAGTATGCAACCAGCCTCCTGAAATAATAAAAGTGGGAGTTTGGGACTACTTCTTCCGTCAGTAATGGACTCATGAAGCTTCTAGTGCTCGCTTACTATCCTTTTATTTTGACGTTCAAAGCAAACTGCTTTCTCTCGTCATCTCTTACTAGGAGGGTAGTAGTCCTAGAGATTTTGCAAAAGTGGGGTATGTGTGTATCAAATTGACCGACTGTTTTAACTCCTGTTTTTCCTTGCAGATGCTATGACATCTGCTCCCATATCGATTTTCCATCCGCAAGATTATAACTGCACGTATTGCAAGCTTGAAGAAGCCTATGATAGCGAATGACTGTTAAATCTAATAGGAGGAGCCATTGAAGTATATAATTATAATGTCATAGTTGTGTGTGTTAATATTTTTATGTATGTAATTATTTATGCTTCAATTGGGCATACTATGCTTAATAAAATGAGTTTTTATATATATTATTGATTTTGTATTGATTAATATTGAAAAAATGCAAAAAAAAAAAAAAAAAAAAAAAATAATTGGTTTTTGGGGGGGTTATCTAATCCGGTTTTTAGTGAAAAGCGGATCAGTTAACCTTGTTAACTAATCCGGTTTTTAGTGAAAATCAGATCAGTTAGCCTAGTTAAGTGACCCGGTTTTCACTAAAAACCGGATCAGTTAACCTAGTTAAGTGATCCGGTTTTGGGCTGGATCAGTAAATATTTCGAATCTGCTGCGAGTCCATCCGATGCGGACCAAAACCGGATCAGTAAGCCCGTTTTGACCGTATCAGATGGGCTTTTTTTCACTAGTGTATGTTCCTCTTATACTACAAAACTGCGTGCACCTCCTGGGCTCCTGCTTAACCTCAGATAACCACCTAACACCACTCAAAACAAACGAAAGAGAAGCTAAAATACACAATGACCACTGATCACCCACTGCACTATAGGGAATGGAAGACAATCTATACACAACCGAGCATAACATGTATCAATCGAGCTTGTTCTAAGCTACAACTTAACATAACACGTACCACAAACATACAAAGCATTGCCAAATGTTCCTTGTAATGAACTATTTATAGTAATGGTATCATATTCGGCCTGACGACCTCTGATACGCTCATGTTATACGGTGTATGTACGTTACTTTAGGTGCACTTTGCTAGGGGTTTGATTGTAATTGTTAACATTCGTGTCTTATTTAGCTCTTAGCGGAAGTTCGGAGTTTTGCGAGATAATTTGTGTTAACGTCATGTATTCCGAGCTTCCAAGGTGAAGTGCATTTGATCCGAGCCAAGCTCTCGTGATCACCGCAAGCCTAAGCATCACGACAAGCTCGCCAAGCCAAGCTCTCGTGAGCACCGCAAGCTGCCCAGCCCAGCGCTCCAGCATCGTGAGCCATCGTCAGCCCAGCCAAGCTCGCCCATCGCAGCAAGCCATCGCCAACCCAGCCAAGCTCGCCCATCGCAGCAAGCCAACGCACGCGCAGCGCCCAGCAGCTCAGCCCAGCGCTCGTCCAAGCGCCCAGCATGCTCGCCCAGCGCTGGAGCTCGCACCTCGCGACCTGATGCTCGCACCTCGCGAGATTTCTCGCACGGTGCGACCTGCTTGGTTTGGCCCAGCTCTTCAGCTCGTTGCGAAGGCAGTAGCTCATCGCACGGTGCGACCTGTACCGCACCTCGCGACCCCTAGGTCGGTCTAAATGACGGCTGACTTTTGAGCCTTAGTATAAATACTAAACTTTGTTTTTGGACCTAAGACACACACACTTGAGGAGAGAGAATATCCAACACTCCATTCTTCTCTTCTTATCTTCTCTTTTTAGTTTTCATTTTCTAGTTTAGTTTTCGTAGATTTCAATTATGGAATTGGCTATTGCTATGCCGATTGTAGCTTGAACCGTTCTTGAACGAGATTAATATGAAGCTTCAAGCATTATTGTGAGATCTTTCCTCTCTATTTAGTTTCTTTGATTATGGTTTAATTTCTATGCTTGCTTTCTATGATTAGTGCATGATTATGCTAGGAATGTTACTAGTTTGATTGTGTAATTAATCTAATGCTAGATTTAAGAATAGAATCGGATTGTTTTATTCTTTTATCAATTGGTAGCAAACTAGGAAGTAACTTAGATGCAGATCGTCTTGGTTATTTCTTGGGGAAATTGAATAAGCTGTTGAATGTTTATCGCTTGTATGACGTTAGCAGGTCTGTTGGTTCTCTGTGTTTATTGCTGCTATTGGATTGAACTTACACGCGATCGGACTAGGTTATCCTTTAGTTAGGGCTTTATTGTCACGCTGATCGTGCTATTCAACTAGGAATAAGGAGAGCGCGAGATTAATTCTCGGCAATGGATAATTATGGAAATAATTAGAGTGGAGGTTCAATGATCGATAATGAATTGAAGTGGATGTTAATCGGATTCAAGATCTTCCTATGTTGATTTCTCATCTTGTTTATATGCTAGTTAGTTGTAGTTTAGTTATAATCTACTCGAAACCCCCCTTTGTTATTATTATTAGGTTGCTCGACCGTTAGAGTTATCTAGGTACCATCTCACGCTAAATATAGAACTCGTCCCCGTTTCCCTGTGGATACGAACCCTACTTCCATTATACTTGCTTAGTGTAAAAGAGAGTAGGAGAAATTTTATCTTTGGCCGGGTGGCGTTCACGACAAACGTGGCCCGCCAAATTTTGGCGCCGTTGCCGGGGACACGGTGTTACTTGTTTATATTTAGTGTATGCTTTTGGATTGTATTGCTTATGGTTTTTGTTTATGGTTAATGGTTAATACTCGTGCTACTAACCAAGAACCTTTGCAGTACGATCGAGATCTAGAACTAACCCTTTTCAGATTGAGAAGAGAATTGCGTGAAGACTTTAGTGAGCTCCCTTTTTTGCTTGAATATGAAGAAGAGATGCCTCCTAGAGTTGAGCACCGCACTTTAAAGGAGCTCACTGCTCCTAACCTTGACCAACAACCTTTGTGTATCACATTTCCGGAACCGGAAGTGGGGGACACATTTGAGCTAAAGTCGGGGTTGATACATTTGCTTCCCTCATTCCATGGGCTAAATGGTGAAGATCCAAATAAACATTTGTCAGAATTTCATGTGGTATGCAGCAGCATGAAACCAAGTGGAGTTTCAGAAGACAGAATCAAGCTTAAAGCCTTCCCCTTTTCGCTAAAAGATGCAGCAAAGGACTGGATGTACTACCTTCCGTCCGACAGCATCACCACTTGGGCACAATTGAAAAAGAGCTTTCTCGAGAAATACTTTCCTACTTCTAAATCATCTACATTGAAGAAGGAGATAAGTAACATTGAGCAACGGGGTGATGAGTCATTTTATGAGTATTGGGAGAGGTTTAAGAAGTTATGTGCTAGTTGTCCATACCACGGTTATTCAGAGGAAGATTTGGTGCTATACTTCTATAATGGCTTATGTGATGAGGATGCTAGGATGGTTAATGCAGCAAGTGGTGGATCCATTGTGAATAAAACCGCACTCGCTGCTAAGGAACTGTTAAATGAGCTTCTTTGAAAGCTCGAGGCGGTTTAGTAGAAGGTCCGGAACTCGACGTGTGGTCTCCGAGGGTTCTAGTTCTTCTAAGTTGGAAGATCGAGTGCAAGCTCTCACATCCGTGATGCGAGACTTCATAGTGAAAGAGAAAACTCACCAAGTGAAGGCTTGTGGCATTTGCTCTTCACATCATCCAACCGATTTCGCCCTCATCTACAAGAACCGAGTGAAGAGGTTAAGGCGGCCGATTTTCGGGCCAAGGTTTCCCGGAAAAGATATGATCCATATTCTGGTACCTACAATCCGGGATGGCGAGATCATCCTAATTTGAGGTACAGGAACTCATCAGGGAACCAGCAGCCGCCACAGTAGTATAACCGCCCACCACCTCCTTATTCGAGGGCACCGGAGCAAGGAGCTCCATATTTTCGGCCGCAAGGCCAACCACAAGGACCGAGTACCGGCATGTCTACAGAGGATATGATTATTGCTTTAACTAAAAATGTTACTAACATGCAGGGAAATATGGTTCAGTTTCAGGAGGAGACCCGTTCGAGCATCAAGAACTTGGAGAGCCAAGTAAGCCAAATTGCGGGAGCTGTAACCAAGTTAGAGGCTAGGGATTCGGTGAGGTTTCCATCCCAAATAGAACTCAACCCTAAGATGAACGTGAGTGCTATCACATTGAGGAGTGGAGCGGAAATTGCAAGCAAAGAGAGGTTGGTGGTTCGAGACAAAGAGATAGTAGAAGAGGTGATCGAGCATGAACCGACAACAGATTATACATCATTGCCACCTCAACAAGAGGAGAAAGTCCAAAAATCACCTCCTCCACCATATGAACCAGAGCCACCATTTCCCGAGGCATTGAGAGAAACCCGAAAAACAGAGCGCACCAATGACATTTACGAAATCTTTCGTAAATGTGAGGTAAACATTCCCCTTTTTGATGCTTTAAATCAAGTACCTAGGTTTGCTAAGTTCCTTAAAGAATTATGTACTTCGAAAAGAAAGCAAAAACAAAAGGGAGTGCAAAAAGTGAAGGCTAGCGAACATGTCTCTGCTATCTTTCAAAAGAAATTACCTCAAAAGTGCAATGACCCAGGCATGTTTACCATCCCATGTACCATAGGTGACACCATGTTTCCTAAAGCCATGTTAGACTTAGGTGCGTCAATTAATGTGATTCCATATACATTGTATAAGTCTTTGAAACTTGGCAATTTGCATGAAACTGGTGTGGTAATTCAATTAGCTGATAGATCCAATGTTTATCCTAGGGGTAAATTAGAGGATGTGTTAGTTAAGGTTGGGAAATTGCAATTTCCTGCTGATTTTTATGTTTTCGAGATGGAGCCTGATAAGCATGCCGCCCCCATCCTTTTGGGGCGACCTTTCTTGAAAACATCTTGCACTAAAATTGATGTTTGCGCTGGTTCTTTGACCATGGAATTTGAGGGAAAGGTAGAGGCGTTTAAAATCAATGATTCTAAGCCTTTGATTAAGGATGATAACCCTCTTTGCTCTATTAACATTGTTGACTCTGTTTTGCATGATGTTCTTGACATTGTTGAGGATTGTACATCTCCTACTAACATGCAGGTTATGGTGCCGGAGTTGAAAGAGCGGAAAAAGCCTCCTGATTTACCACCTTGTTTTGAAACTGTACCACTTAACCTGCATTGCAAGAGTTCTTCTCCGTTTGTTTTGCAGGTACTCGAATTGGAGGTTGACATGGAGCCTCCATTGTCACATACGGAGCACAAGCCCAATTTTTGAGCTCAAGGTACTAA
Organism: Beta lomatogona; assembly: GCA_947646795.1. NCBI lineage: Eukaryota > Viridiplantae > Streptophyta > Magnoliopsida > Caryophyllales > Amaranthaceae > Beta > Beta lomatogona. The sequence goes on from CANSNZ010001289.1 coordinate 3,192,624, forward strand.
GTCGAGCTAACGACTTTAAACAACAGCGCTTCTCGGGAGGCAACCCGAGATCCCTTTTATTTTCTTTCTTTTTCTTTATTTCTCATCAAATTTCCACCACCACAACAAATTTTCTTTCACCCACCGCCCAACCACTAAAAAGATCCACAACCAATCTTAATTCACTTGTAACCAAAATCCACAAAAGGAAATCCGTTGGGAGGACTTCAATAGCTAGGAGTTGGTACAACTAGAGGTTTGAGATTGTTAATGTATCTTTTCGATCTCTTAAGCTAGGAGCAAATCTCAAAAATCTAAACAAAATTTGAATTTGTCATTTGTTTGAGTGATTCGAGGGAGAGGGTTGTGAGTTGAGTTGAGAGATTTGAGTTGGTGTTGTTAAGAAATTTGAGTTTGACGGATTGCTTTTCATGAGTTTTGAGAATTCGATCTTCGATTTACCCGATTTTCAAATTTCCCCCCCATTTTCAGTTTACTTTTTCTTTTAATTGTCGACACATTGAGGACAATGTGTAGTTTAAGTAGGGGGGAGGGAATTCTCATTCTCATGTATCTATGTTGTATTTATTACTTTTAATTTGAAAAAAAAAAAAAAAAAAAAAAAATGATGAAAAGAATCCCGCTGAGTTGAAAACCCGCAAGGGCGGGCGACTCGGGCAAAAATGGGGGCCCGGATAGGTTGAAAACCCGAAAGGGCAACTTATGCAAAAAAGTGGCTTATATTGAGCGGGTAAGATGGTGAGATGAAAAAAAATGTGAGAAGCTAGGATGAAAACCCGAAAGGGCTCCTAGGCAAAATGAGAGATTAAGAGAGAATTATGTATTTTGAAGACTCATTTGCCGGAGATTTGTTTTGGCTTTCACTTTCTTTTGATGGAATTTATCCCTTTTTGTCTTTGTTCCATGGCTTGCTTATATAGGTTGGTTGTAATAGTAGTAGTAGTTTATCTTTTGAGGTTTTAGGCGAGTTGTCATTTTGATTGTGGCGTTGGAGTGAGTTCAATTCCTTTGAGATCCTTCAGGATTTGAGCTCACATTTTGGTTGTCGTTTGGTGATTATTGTTGTCGCATCTTTGTTATTTTTTTTTTCAGGTGAGCTCGAATCTAAGTGTGGGGGAATCATCGTCCCTTACGTTTAGATTTTTGAGCGGATGTTGTTAAGATGTGATGATGATGATGTAGTTGATGGGGAGTGTAGGTTGGTGTCGTTAGTTTGGGTGATGATTTATTTGGTGATCCTCATTTTGAGTTTACTCGAGGTCGAGTAAAGTTCAAGTGTGGGGGTATTTGATACGCTCATGTTATACGGTGTATGTACGTTACTTTAGGTGCACTTTGCTAGGGGTTTGATTGTAATTGTTAACATTCGTGTCTTATTTAGCTCTTAGCGGAAGTTCGGAGTTTTGCGAGATAATTTGTGTTAACGTCATGTATTCCGAGCTTCCAAGGTGAAGTGCACTTGATCCGAGCCAAGCTCTCGTGATCACCGCAAGCCTAAGCATCACGACAAGCTCGCCAAGCCAAGCTCTCGTGAGCACCGCAAGCTGCCCAGCCCAGCGCTCCAGCATCGTGAGCCATCGTCAGCCCAGCCAAGCTCGCCCATCGCAGCAAGCCATCGCCAACCCAGCCAAGCTCGCCCATCGCAGCAAGCCAACGCACGCGCAGCCCGCCGGCTCGGCCAGCATGCTCGCCCGGCGCTCAGGCTCGCAAGCGCGACAATGCTCGCCCTCGCGCTGATGCTCGCACCTCGCGAGATTTCTCGCACGGTGCGACCTGCTTGGTTTGGCCCAGCTCTTCAGCTCGTTGCGAAGGCAGTAGCTCATCGCACGGTGCGACCTGTACCGCACCTCGCGACCCCTAGGTCGGTCTAAATGACGGCTGACTTTTGAGCCTTAGTATAAATACTAAACTTTGTTTTTGGACCTAAGACACACACACTTGAGGAGAGAGAATATCCAACACTCCATTCTTCTCTTCTTATCTTCTCTTTTTAGTTTTCATTTTCTAGTTTAGTTTTCGTAGATTTCAATTATGGAATTGGCTATTGCTATGCCGATTGTAGCTTGAACCGTTCTTGAACGAGATTAATATGAAGCTTCAAGCATTATTGTGAGATCTTTCCTCTCTATTTAGTTTCTTTGATTATGGTTTAATTTCTATGCTTGCTTTCTATGATTAGTGCATGATTATGCTAGGAATATTACTAGTTTGATTGTGTAATTAATCTAATGCTAGATTTAAGAATAGAATCGGATTGTTTTATTCTTTTATCAATTGGTAGCAAACTAGGAAGTAACTTAGATGCAGATCGTCTTGGTTATTTCTTGGGGAAATTGAATAAGCTGTTGAATGTTTATCGCTTGTATGACGTTAGCAGGTCTGTTGGTTCTCTGTGTTTATTGCTGCTATTGGATTGAACTTACACGCGATCGGGCTAGGTTATCCTTTAGTTAGGGCTTTATAGTCACGCTGATCGTGCTATTCAACTAGGAATAAGGAGAGCGCGAGATTAATTCTCGGCAATGGATAATTATGGAAATAATTAGAGTGGAGGTTCAATGATCGATAATGAATTGAAGTGGATGTTAATCGGATTCAAGATCTTCCTATGTTGATTTCTCATCTTGTTTATATGCTAGTTAGTTGTAGTTTAGTTATAATCTACTCGAAACCCCCCTTTGTTATTATTATTAGGTTGCTCGACCGTTAGAGTTATCTAGGTACCATCTCACGCTAAATATAGAACTCGTCCCCGTTTCCCTGTGGATACGAACCCTACTTCCATTATACTTGCTTAGTGTAAAAGAGAGTAGGAGAAATTTTATCTTTGGCCGGGTGGCGTTCACGACAAACGTGGCCCGCCAACCTCTGAGTCGATTCTTATGACAATACATCCCCATAATCCTCCCCCAGTAGGCGCCTAAGGACTCCTAATATTCGGCCTGACGGCCTTAGGGCCACCCAACACGCAGTCGCAGGGTTGCTCTGATACCATTTGTAACACCCCGACCCATCCGGAGTCGAGTCTATCATCACCAATGCGCATCCAGGGCCAAAAACTATCCTCAATAACCAACACAAGTTCATACGGTGTATTTTGTCCACACTCAGGCGCCTAAGGACAATGCATCCCCATAATCCTCCCCCAGTAGGCGCCTAAGGACTCCTAATATTAGGCCTGACGGCCTTAGGGTCACCCAACACGCAGTCGCAGGGTTGCTCTAATACCATTTGTAACACCCCGACCCATCCGGAGTCAAATCTATCATCACCAATGCGCACCCAGGGCCAACAACTGTCCTCAATAACCAACACAAGTTCTTCCGGTGCATTTTGTCCACACTCATGCGCACCCTCTGGACTACTCCCAGCCAAGCACGCTTAACTGTGGAGTAACTAAGGAAATGAGCTCCCTAAAAGAAAGGTACATCTTGTTGGAATGAGTAGTCTGTTAAATCTCTTTAAAGCAATCATGAGGGGTATTACATATGGTATCAAAGTGCGCATGAGTGAGGACAAAAATTAAATCCCAAATTAAACTAATCAAACTTGAAATTTAAATCCCAAATTAAATTAAACCAAAAATATCCAAACGGAGGCAAAACAACCTCATAAACCCAATTTAACAAACATAGATAAAAACAAAATATAAAGTCTCAAAAAAATCATAAATAGCCTTTCTCTCATTTCCCATAACACGAAATAATCACCTACAAAATATATCAACAAACATCCACAATCAGTGGAGAGTAACTAACAGCTCTCCCAGCCCAATTAGGATCCATATAAGAGTTATAAAAACCATAATAATTACACAAAAACATCTCAATAGTAAACTTCAGATAATCAAATAAAATACTTAAACAAAGATAATACAACATGCTTCAATATAAATCGAGTAAAGATAACAAAATAAACAAAATGGATAAACAAATTATATATATACATACATACATATATATATATACATATATATATATAAACTCATGTGTAAATACCATAAACCATCAAAGTTTAAAGTAATAAAAATAATAAAATTAGTTTGAGAGAGAGAGCTGAACGCTAGTGGACAACCCACTTCCTATGGTAATGTCAGATCGCAATCTCCAGACAGCCTATGGGCTACGTTCCCTACTTCATGTGTCTAAGAATGGCCATACTCCCGATGCGGTGTAGGATTCCGTCCCACGACCTCTCGGACGACAACAAAACCAAGGTATAACTAGGATTCCGTCCTATGGTTTGCATGTTCTTCACCTTGGGATTCCGTCCCTCCGGATATCTTACTCTCAAACAAAAACAATAATTAAAATAATACTCATAATCATCAACAAATCATTATCAACTCAAGCAGATGCCCTTAAGGTCTTACACCAAATCAGCAGAAATCAAGGATCGTAACCCAAGAATTTCAATTCAAAATAAATATTGTTCTCAAAATAATAATAATAATAATAATAATAATAATAATAATAATAACAATAATAATAATAATAATAATAATAATAATAATAATAATAATAATAATAATAATAATAATAACAACAACAACAACAACAAATAATAACATTATCTCCAAAATACAATTAAACAAAACCATCATAAAGTAACTAAAACACTTATAATATATATATTTATAGTATATAACAAGTCATGCATGCATAGAACAACAACAATGAATCATCAAACAAGCAGATTATAACATAACTGTATTTATAAAACTGTAAAACATAACTTACTTATTCATATAAATAAAAACTTAGCTTACAGCAAGACATACAAATACTTAAACAACCAACATGACTTATGCGAACAGAAACAACAGCCTTCCAGCAAGCAAACGAGGAAGAATAAAATCTCAAGTATAACTACAATCAATCTATCATCCATCAACAAGCAACTTTAAGTCACCAACTTGCAGTGATCATGCGCTAAATTTGAATAAGTCTTTTATGCAAATACTGATCTTGTACCCACTTAATCACACAACAAACCATGAAGCCAACAAACCAAAAAAACTTGGACTATATATGCTTAAGAAATGTAAGATAGCAACCAGAAACATAATAATATCTAACAAGCTACAAAATACACAAACAACCATATAATCATATAATTAATTAGAACACATGGGAACAGACATGAAATCATAAATTTTTATTCCTGCCCAAATCCAAACATTATACTAACCCATCTTAATTATTAAAACTAGCATAGTCCCTATACGAATACTAATCGATCTAGAAAAAACTGTTAGTTACCTTTGAAGACCTCCAATTGCTTGCATACTTCTTCTTAAACAATGTACATTCCCATTTGGTGCTGTTCTATTACAATTCATATTCTCGATGATACAAAGCTCAGATGCCAAATCTCTCTGGTCAAAGCAACACTCCATATGTCTTCAAGGGGCTTTCCAAATTTCAGGGCGATCCAACAGTTAGATCTCCGGCAATAGTCATTTTTGTGAAGGTGCGGCAGGAAAAACCGAGATGAATTTCTCCTCTCAACTTTGTCTCTTCAAATGGTCGAATAGAAGGAAGAATTTGGACTGATTTTTGTTGTCCATTAACTAGTTTCATGAGATGATAAACTGGTGTAAATAGGAAGGTTACTACATCTACAATAATGAGTTGAATGCCTAATAAATGGGGGTTACAAAGGGGGTTAAAAGGTGCTCAAAAGCCCCTTCAATGCTTCTAAAATTCTGATTTTGTGGACAGCTTTTAGGAGCTTCAAACTTCACATTAAAAGGTCGTGCGACGGTCCAAACGCACTCAAATCGAATAAATAAAAATACTAACTCAAACGTGTCTTTCTAAATATTAGAAAATATATAATTTCAAATCAAATAAATAATATAAATATGACATTTTAAAAGTTGAAAATAAATAATATAAGATATAATGTTTTTAAGAAGTAAAATATTTTAATTTTAACGGAAAATAATAACTAAGGGAAAATAACTCGAATAAATTATAAGCGAAAATTCGTGGTGTTACACAATTAATAATAGATAATGTTATTGTGGCTTGTGGGTGTTTCCACTATCATAGAAAGCAATGGAAAGGGAAAACTGGAGATTTGGCCTTAAAGTTGGATATGAATGGTGATTCCTTGAAAAAATGATGCTGAAATTAGGGCATCCTAGTTGCTTTATGAGTTTGATCATGAGATGTGTCTCGACGGCTTCTTTCTCGATTCTTGTAAATGGTCAGCCTTCCCGACATTCTAATCCTAGTAGGGGTCTGCAGCAGGGAAATCCTTTGTCCCCTTTTCTATTTATCTTTTGTGCTAAGGGCCTCTCCACTTTTGTTAAGAGATGCTGGAAAAGAAGAAGAGCATACATGTTGTCAAGTTTGGGAAGAAAGTTAGTCCTATCTCCCACTTATTTGCGGATAATAGCCTGTCATTTGTGAGAGCCACAAAAGAGGAGGTATAAAATGTTTTAGAAGTCCTTTCTAGATATGAAGCTGCTTCTGGCCAAAAACCGAATATGGAAAAATCGAAAATGTCCTTTAGCCGAAATATTGACCTTGAGAAGAGGAAAATGTTTCAATTGATGTTGAATTTAAGGCAGTAGGACACGAGTGTTATCTTGGATTTCCTACTTATATAGGTAGTTCAAAGAATACTGCTTTTCAAACTATTCAGGATGAGGCTTATATGAAGCTAAAAGAGTGGAAGGAGAAATTCCTATTATAATTTAGACGTGAAATCCTTATTAAATATGTTGCACAAGCTATACCAGTGTATCCTATGCAATGCTTTGCGATTCCTTGAAGCATTTAAGTCAAGTGGAGAAAATGCATAGAAATTTCTTTTGAGGTCCAAAGGAATAGGAGAAGAAAATAGCTTGGGTGTCATGAGAAAAGATGTGCAATACGAAGAAGAAGCAAGGCATGGTTTTTGGTGATATAAGAGGTTTTAATAAGGCTCTCTTAGCGAAGCAAGCTTGGCGCATTCTAACTAATAAGCATTCTCTATTGGTTAAAGTGCTTAAAGGAAAAAAAATTCCAACAACAAACTTTATGGAGGCTAGGTTTCAGCCTAATATTAGCTTCACCTGGAGGTCTATATTGTCTGCAAGGGATTTGATCGAAAAAGGAGCTGTGAAAGTTGTTGGGAATGGGCTTACTATTAGAATTTGGAAGGATGCATGGATTCCATCGATGTAAAATCTCCGTACACTGCCGAGGGACAATATTTTAGTTGAAGCACCAACATTGGTTAGTGAATTGATTGAATATGGTGAGTGAAACAAGTGGTTGCTAAATAGTTGCTTCACACAATGGGAGAGTGGAGGAATTTTAAAGATTCTATTTTCAAAATTCACTGCGGGAGATGTCTGGACATGGCGTCATACCAAGGATGGTCTTTTAGTGTTAAAAGCGTGTACTTCTTGGAGTTGAAGGAAAAGGAGAATGAGAGGGCTGCTAGTTCAAAATTAGCACCAATATACATTTAGGGAAGGTTATGGAAAGCGTGTATTCCTTCAAAAAAAAGGAATTTTGGATGACGAGTTTTGCATGGAGGTCTTCCAGTCAAAAGCAAACTTAAGAATAGACAGGTAGATGTGGATGCTCGATGCCCTCTCTACGGCGAAGATGAAGAAACTATTTTGCCTATGTTAGTGAAGTGTTCAGAAGCAAGTTGGGTAGGGTATGACACTTGTCCCCATTGGGAATAAACACCGATTGAGGATGTTAATTCAAACTCTATAAAGAATGGTGCTGCTTTTTGCTCTCTTTAGCAAATGATTTGCTTTGGAATATTTTTTGGTGCATTACATGGGGAATATGGTTGTGTAAGAACGCATAGGACTATGAGAGTTGAAAAAAGGAGCACACGGACATAATCCATAAAGCTCTAGGTGTTGTTGGGGAGTATGAAAAAGCTAATGAAGTGGGAGCTATTATGCAACATATGCAACCTAGCTATGTGTGGGTACCCCCGTCAGTGGGACAATATAAGATCAATTCTGATGTAGCCATTTTTTTAAATAATATGGTTGGTGTGGTGTACTGTAGTAATGCGAGATTATGTGGGAAAGGTTATGGTAGCGATGTGTTGTCAGTTGGAAGGAAACATTGAAGTATAAATTGTGGAGGCTATGGCAGCAAGACAGACTCTTTCTATTGTCATTGATGCTGGACTGATGAATATTATCCTTGAAACTGATAACATTAAAGTCTATCATCATTTACAGATCAAAAGATTTGAGCCTACTACTTTTAGGAGTATTGTTCAAGATATCTTGTACCTAACTAGGTCTTTTAGTTCTGTTTCTTTTTCTCATGTACAGAGGAGCAGATTCGTAGTAGCACATAAGCTAGCTCAATTAAGCACGTTTTTTGAGGGTTTAAGAGATCAGTTTGGATAGAAGAATTTCCACTTGATGTTGAACGTCATGTAAGAAATTATGGTTTATCCATGACTGAATAAATGATAGTTTATTTTAACTTATCAAAAAAAATGACTAGATCACGTCTATCGTACTATCTAACACATCCTTTTATGGTTTGTGCTTATCAATTCTAGAATTTCTTTTATCTAAGATATAGTGAGGTTTTTTAATTTGTGTCTTATATTAATTATAAATTGTTAGGTATTTCAAAGGTTTGCTTTTCTTTTTTTTTAAATGAAAAAATTAATTGCTCTAATTTCTTTAATCACCATTTGCAAAATCAAAATTCTACAATGACATTTTTAAATATAGGATAATGTATCATATAAAAGTTGCCATTTTTATCTTATACTCATGTGCATCGTGAGCATAGTACACTAAGGATATTTATTTTTCTCTGGCTCATTTGAAATCTTCCAAATAAATGAGAAAAATATACGCAAAAGACAGAGCACCAAATGATCAAAAAATAGCTTTCGGTGTACCATGCACATGTTACACCTGGGTGTATGGTGATTGTACTCTTATACTTAAGGATGGCAATCCAGTCCGGATCCAACCCTAGTCCGACTTCGACTCCGAGAAAAAATCCGAGCCGACTCCGAGATAAAAAAAAGCCGCATCCGACTCCGTTTAAAAAATCCGACTCCGAGTCGGAGTAGGGTCGGAGTCGGATCTCATAAAAAATCCGACACCTACTATCCGACTCCGACGGATGTCCGACTCCGACATAATCCGACTCGACATCCGACTCCGACTTTGAGGCAATTAGTCTTATTTTTTTTATATTAATGTATTACATATGTATACTCTAACTTTGATTTTAACTTTCAAGGTAATTGGTCTTAGTTTATATTCAAAGACGTTCCTATCAAAGGAAAGATGCGTCGGTGGCACATGACATGACACTCTCCAATGTAGTATGTATGTGTCACATGACATTTGACAATATTATCAAACTTATAATACATATGCTTACGAATTATGATATCATCTAAAAATATTGTATATGGAGTATTAGACAAGATCTAACCTATATATACTCAATTCGATGATGGGCCATCCTAATAGTCTAATAAGGTAATACCCTATAAACCTTATGACCTATGTAAATAGCTAAATCTAGTATAAAACTCTAATATTATATAGTGTAGTTATGTGTGTACTACAATAATTGTATACTTTGATCTAATCTATATATACTCAATTCTCCCTTGTGGCCTTGTTATTAAACCTTTCATTCTTAATAATTTCTTTTTTTTTAACAAAAGGTTGGATGATTCGAATTAATTTTTCCTACATAAAATAAAAAAAGTATAACTCATAATATGACAAAAAGATACGTTATTATACCTTTGATTACTATGAATCAACATTAAGGAAATGCAACACAATAATGACATTTCTATATCTTGATCCAATATGATTTCTATATTCAAAGACGTTCCTATCAAAGGAAAGATGCGTCGGTGGCATATGACATGACACTCTACAATGTAGTATGTATGTGTCACATGGAAGTTGAAACTCTTATCAAACTTATAATACATATGCTTATGAATTATGATATTATTAAAAAATATTGTATACTTTTATTAGACAAGATCTAACATATATATACTCAATTTGATGATGGGCCATCCTAATAGTCTAATACGGTAATACCCTATAAACCTTATGAGTTATGACCTGTGTAAAAAGCTAAATCTAGTATAAAACTCTAATATATTATCTAGTGTAGTTATGTGTGTACTACAATAATTGTATACTTTTATTAGACAAGATCTAATCTATATATACTCAATTCGGCATTGTTATTAAACCTTTCATTATTACACCTTTGATTACTATGAATCAACATTAAGGAAATGCAACACAATATGACATTTCTATATCTTGATCCAATATGATTTATGATAGGGAAATTCTCATTGGTAACCTTGTAGTATTGGAAATTATATTTGGTAACCAATCTCATTGGAAATTCTCATTGGTAACCTTGTAGTTAGTAAATTATTACCAGACGTGACCTTAATGAGGTAATTGGTTAACTTTTCCGTTAAATGTCATCTTTGAACACACCATCCCCTGCACCCCCACCATCCCCACCCATGCCGCCCTCACTCCACCCCCCACCCCCACCCCCACCCCTCGCCAGCCCTCACTCCACCCCCCACCCCCTGCAACCCCCCACAACAACCCCCCACACAGCCCCTCGCACTTCCCCCACCGCATTCCCGCATGCCGCCAGCCCCCCACACCACTCTCACCATGGAAATGAAACGAGATCCACCACCACCAACCTCAATCCCTAATCCCGACATTAATGGCAATCCTACCAAACCTTCTTCCAATGGAAATCCTACCATCACCTCTGCGAATTCCACGCTCTTCACTCTTCTCCAAGCCCGAACCACTTCCGTGGCCCGCACCATCTTCGCGCACATTCCGAGGTCGGTTTTCGTAGATTAAACCCCTGTTTTTTATTTTTTATTTTCTCGTTGTTGATTTTTATCTCGGAGTTTGTTTTTTTGATTTGGGTGAAATTTGTTATTGGATTTTCTTCAGAATTTGATCAACAATGGAGGGTTTCAATGCGTTGGTTCCGGGTTGGTGGTGGGTACTTGCTCCTTTGTTAAAAGAGAGAATTTGGATTCTAACTTAGATATTACTCTTTTTATTATTTTGTGATGATCAAAGGGGGGAAGGGTAGGAGAGGGGCGATGGGCCGAGGGAAAGAGGCTATGCGAAGGGGGGAAGGGGTAGGGAGAGGGGGGGGCGAGGGGGTGGGGGGTGGAGTGAGGGGGCTGGCATGGGGGGTGGGGGTGGGGGGTGGGGGGGGGGGGAGCATGGGTGGGGATGGTGGGGGGGGATGAGGGGAGGGTAAGAAGAGGGGATGTATAGGGAAAGAAAGAGGGTAGGAAAGATAAAGTTAACCAATTACCTCATTAATGTCACGTGCGGTAATAATTTACTAAGCAAGGTTATCATGAGAATTTCCAATGAGATTGGTTACCAAATATAATTTCCAATACTACAAGGTTACCAATGAGAATTTCCTTTTATGATATCCTTAGTTTGTTCATGATCATCGTTATTCGTTAGTGTTATACATAATACATCATAACTTTTTCGACCTTGTTAAGTTTTTATAACTATGCGAAAATATCAAACTATGAAAAACTAACAACGAATACTTTGTACTACTCATTTTACTATGCTTTACTACCTCGTTTCATATTAATCTACATGCTTATACTTTTTTACCTAAACCCATGAACAACTTTGAACTTTTATAACAAAAATATTTTTTTTATAAAAAAAAAAAAAAAAAAAAAAAAAAAAAAAAAAAAAAAAAAAAAAAAAAAAAAAAAAAAAAAAAAAAAAATTTTAAAAAAAAAAAAAAAAAAAAAAAAAAAAAAAAAAAAAAAAAAATTAAAAAAAAAAGTAAGTGTGTAGATTAATATGAAACGGGGTAGTACATCATAATTCATAACGATACCTTAGCAATTGCGATTAAGAATTAGATGATTTGTCCTATTTGTTATACCATATTTTATAATAATTTTTTTTTTGATTTTAAAAATAATTACTTAAATGTTTATTTCTTATGCTTTCTTTTTAAAATTAAAGTTAAACTTTTTAATAGATAAGAAAGGAGAAAAATGTTGAATAATTAAATTTTTTTTAAAAAAAAAAAAAAAAAAAAAGGAGAAAGAAATGAATTGGATTTAATTCTTTTTCATAAATTTAAATTTTTTTAAATAATAAAGGATAGAAAAAGTTTAATAATTAAATTTATTTCCTTCAACAAAAAAAAAAAAAAAAAAAAAGGAGAAAAGAAAAGGAGTGTGTTTGAAAAAAGAAAAGGAAGGGGGAAACAACCCCAACCCCCCCCCCCCCCCCCCCCCCCCCCCCCCCCCCCCCCCCCCCCCCCCCCCTCACCCCACCGACCCCCCCTGTTTTGCATCGCGCTTCACGCAAGTCGGGTAGTTTTCATTTGTTTGCGATGAATTTGTTCCTTTTGAATAAATAATTTGAGATTAAGGGTATGGTTAAGTTGATAGTTAGGTTTGTAATTTTTGTACGTGTTTAGGCTAATAGTTGAAGATATGATTTTAGTTGATGGATGTAGAGTTTATCTTTCGTGAGTTGTTGTATAAGTTGATTTCTAAGGTGAGAAGATAAGGAGAATGGTGGTGCTTTTTCGCCTAGTTATTTTTGTTTTTTTTTTTTGGATTTAAGGAACATCGTTAAGCGGATGTCCTACGAGATTTTAAAGAAGAAAGATCAGGTTGATGAAGTTGTTAGCGGAGAATGAGTCTAGGGTTGCTATTACCACGGACATGCGGACTAGTAACAATCAAAGAAAAAGCTATATGGCGGTAACGGCGCATTATGTTGATAATGATTGGGTTTTGCAAGATCAAATCATGAGGTAGTTGGTTAATATTATTTTATTGTTGTGTTTTTATTCTTGTTTGTACATGTTGTTACTTTCTATTTTTCTGACTATTTTATGCAATTTCATGAATTTGTTAGGTTCTTGTATGTCGTGTCCACACAACAAAGAATCATTAGCAAGGCATTGGTAGAATGTTTGAAGAGCTTCAATTTGGATGAGACAATTGCACAACAAATGATGTCGTTGTGGATGTTTTACGTGAGAAACTTAATTCTAGCAAGCTTATTCTGGGTGGTATTTATTTGCATATGCGATGTTGTGCTCATATATTGAACTTGATTGTGGGTGATGGTTTAGAATGATAGTGGTGCGATTGAAAGTTCGTAGTGTTGTTGCTTTTGCACATCACACCAAATATGTATGAAAAGTTTGAAGATGCTTGTAATTATTGTAGGATTCCTATCACTAAAAATCTTGTTTTGATTGTAAGACAAGATGGAATTCATGTTATGAAATGTTACAAGTAGCCATTTTGTATAAAGATGCATTTACTAGATTGGATTCAAAGGTGACTAAAAGGAAGAGATAAATTTAAATTTAGTAAAAAAAAAAAAAAAAAAGGATTTTTATTATTGTTTTTTTTAATATAATTGTGCAAAAAAAAGTCGGATGTTCGGATTATCGGAGTCGGATGTCGGAGTCGGATCGGAGTCGAATATTCGGATTTTAAGTCGGATCGGATTCGAATTATCGAAGTCGGAGTCGGGGTCAGATTTAAAATCCGACTTCTTGTAGGGTCGGAGTCGGATTATGCATAATCCGGTCCAAGTCCGAGCCGTTCCCATTCCTACTTATACTTGGTTAGAACATCTTTTGGGAAAAGATGTAGTATAATCAAAGGAAAATAAAATCAATTGTATGATTAAGAGGAAATATTAAAAATTGATATTGTGTATATATATAATCAGAATGCTTAGATTTGATGCATTACTAAATTGCCATTTTAGTGAATAATATATCAATCCCAACATCTCCCAAGCTCACACCAAAATCGCCTTTCTTTTCTTAAAGAACAACAAAAGTAATATATAGAAAAATTTCCTTAGACACCAATTAATCAAACTTTTAGATAATACTACTAATTATTTAATCACCCCTAAAATAAACAAAAAAAATTAACAATTGTTAACCGAACACGTGGTAGATGATACTAGGAAAAGGAGCTTATGCTCCCGCCTTTTTTTGCAAACCAATCCTTAACAAACTGTAATTGAATTTAACTATGACTTCTTTGCCAAATTCTTTTTCTACCATAATCAAGTTGAAATATCTGAGATTCTTTTTCCCCAAATTTTGAGTAGCAAAAGAAAGAATTAGTAAGAGATTAAAACAAGAAAGATAAAAAGAGGGGAAAAAATGGCATCAGCAACACTGGCTGTTGTAACTCCCCTTTCACCCACAAAGAAGAACAGAATTCAAGTATCAAATACCAAAAAACCTCTATTTTTCTATGTTAATCTTGCAAAGGTTAAGAAAATTATTCAAGCTTTTTAATCATTTTTTTTCTACATATAATATAGGTTGTAATTTTCAAAGTTACATGCTTATGTTTGTTTGTGGGTCAATGATGCAGAGGTACATACAACAACACAATGAGGTTGAGCTTTCAGCATTGGGCATGGGTATGTTCTTGCAACCAAATAAAAACAATTCATTATTTTCTCCCCTCTAATCTTTTTTCTAAAACAATAAGTTCATCCTGTGGTTCATTAATTTGAGTGTGTTTGGTATAGAGAGAATTAATGGTTTTCTCTTCTTGTTTTTGCTTGGTTTGAAAGAATGTAAATTTGTTTTTCAAGTATGAAAATTTGTTTCCTCATTAGATACGAGAAGGAATGTCACATTTTCTTCCGTATACCTTACATTTCATTCTTGGTTATCCCGAATTCCCAATCACTAAAAGTTTATTTTCACTTACAGAGGTAAAAAAAAAAAAGGAAAAATTGACAACAGAAGTCTCAACGTTGGGTGATAATTTTTTAATAGGTCTGAACTATTGATTAACATGTGTAGGTCCCAATTTTAGGGGGTCTTAACTTTTAGCGGGCCTTAGTGACTTGAAACTGGCTTAATAGGTCATCACTTGTAAAACTTGGGTCACACCAGAAGGGTTAATTGAGGGAGGGATGCAGGAACTAGGTGAGATTTTTAAAATAATCGTCAGTTTTAAGTCACTGAGGCCCGCTAAAAGTTGGGACCTACACAGGTTAATCAATAGTTCAGACCTTTTAAAAATTATCACCCAAAGTTGAGACCTCTGTTGTCAATTTTTCCTAACCCACAACTTATACTTCTTTCTTAGATTCGAATTGACAATATTATTTCATTTTGTGGTTTTGAGAATTACAGCTATCACAACTGTTGTCACCATTGCTGAAATATTGAAGAACAACGGATTTGCGTTTCAAAAGAGTAATGCACTTCCTTTATCTATAATCTCATCCTTTTTTTTTTCAAAGAGAAATTTCATTAAACGAAGGCCAAACGGCATCTACAATAAGTATTAAAGAAAAACAAGATATAATCACACAAGATCAAATCAAATTCGTCTTCGAAGAAACTACAATGAACCAAATCGAGCAATACAGCGCAACCCCCTTGTATTTGCTGAATCACGCAGCTATTGATGGGGAAGTCTATCATTCTGACATAGTTTGGGGAAGAAAATTCTTGATTTAACCAGGTTGACCGCATCCGAATTTCCAATACTTTGATGTTGAGGATCTTGAACTTCAACCAATAGGAACAATCTCTCATACCAATTTTTAAACTTCCACGTGGGAAGAGACTAAAACTAAACTCCAAACTCCCATAAGAGGAGAGAAAGAACCCAGAAATTGGGTAGAAAACTCTCAAAAAGAGAGAGAATGGAATATTGTTAATAACAAAAACAATAAAAACTAGAAGAAAAAAGAAGTATATATTGGGGGCTTACCACCATCGAAAGGATGATGGTAGCCCCAAACCGGAAGAAAAAATTAGGGTTTTTTTGGAGGAAGAGGAGTAATAAAGTACTTCATATACTCATTCTGGCCTCTTTTATTTTAAATTTTTATCATCTCATCCATTTATTGAAATCTTTCTTAATTTCAATTGAATATTTACCGTTCTATGATTTTGACAATAGAGGTTTGCACATCTACCATTGGAATGAAACATGAAAACAAAGGTCGAACGGTACAGAAAGCAAAGGTAACAATTTTCTTTTCTTCTCTTGTCTCTATCTCTATTATATATGGGAACTCTTGAGGACTTTGGTGTCCACCTGAGTTTCCTAAAATACCCTTTATGTTTTAATTCTTCCAGGATAACTTATGAGGGCAAAAAAGTCATAGAACATTTTTTAGAAAAAAAAGCTCTAATGTAACTACCAGATTTCCCCCCCAAAAAAAACTACCAAATTTTTTTTAGTTAAAGTAACTTCCATATTTTTTGAAAACAAAAGAAACATGTTCAATATCACCGCGATGTTGGCACACGCATCGCGTGCAAAAAATACTAGTATCAGAATATTGATACGTCCTTGGAGATAAAAGGGAGTGGAGTAAAAACATACCATTGATTAGGTTTATAAATCATACTTCCTTCGTCCCTAAATATTTGTAAATTACGGCTTGTGCGTTAGGCTCTTTTATTAACTATCTCTATCTCAAACTCTCACTGCATAATATATATACTACATATATATATATACTTTGACCATTAATATTATTAATTACAAACAAGTAAAAATTATACTTCCTCCGTTCCATTTTAAATGAAACACTTACTATTTTAGGCCTTTCAAAATAAGTGAAACATTACCTTATTTGGTATTCACTTCTCTCTATCTCTCTCTTCATCACATGGGTCCCTTCTTTTTTTTCTCTCTATCTCTCTCCTATTCTAAATCCCCGTGCCAAGACCCTACGTTTCATTTAAAATGGAACGGAGGAAGTAAAAGATTATTATTTGGAAAATATATGTAGAGAAAAATCTAACAAGATTTTATATGGCTTTGTTTGTTATGTATAAATCGCAAAAGACGGTCAAAGTGAAATATATATGTGAAAAGTTTCAAGGTACAAAATGTACATATTAAAAAGACATGGATTAGATGGGGCATCTCACTAGGTTAGCACCAAAAAATATCTCACAAGATAATATCTTAGAATAGTAGATGGAAAAGAAGTAATATAATACTTTTAAAAGAGGATTGGAATAATAAATACTATTTATAAGTAGATAAATTTGTGAAATTATTATTCCAATTCAACATTTACATAATCTAAAGAAAAACAGGTTCAAATCAAGGTGTTTCCATTAACTATCAATGCTTTTCAAAATGATATCATATAGTAAAATTTGACATAAATATACATGCATATAATTGTACATATTGTTTGCAACATAAAAACTTGGTCGATTTAGTAAGGGACTTCAATGGATTTGGGAGGAGAAATAGAATTTGGGTTCAATTTTAGGGTATATGTTCTAACCCTTTAATTTATTTGAACTAACTTAATTATGTCAATTCCGCTTTGGTGACACCCCCTACTCTACCATTATTATAGGGGTTTGGGGTTCGAAATATCTATCGGATCTTTTCTAAGAGGTTAGGTAAGTAGTTTTTGGAAGTGTAGAAGGAGACTAAGTCACCTGTCGTGCCGAAATTGATCTCCTATTTCCAGTTGCTGCCGCTCCGTGGGGTTTGGTACCTTGGTTCAACCTGATGAGCTCTAATTAGCCTTGAACTTATTTTTTTATTGAAGGAAGAGAATGCACTGCAGACAATATAAATATGACTTGAGGTGGCCTATCACATTTGTCTATTTTAATCAAATACTTAATTCTTAGTTTTCCATTACTATCTACTAAATAGCATACACATTTCTATTATTTATCTTTCAATATTTACCTAAACTTAACAGAATAATTATTGAAATTTAGAGGAAGTATGTGTTACCTACATTAATAATGGTTTGCCTTTGTATAATTAAGTTGACCAATGCTTATCTTTATGATCTGTTTGCCAGATTGAAATAGTGTTGGAAAAGACTGGAAAATTTGACTCTTTGATGTCTCCCACTAGTACCAACAACAATGACAAAAATGAAGGCATGCCAACTCAGGCCACTTCAAATGAGAAAAAAGAATCGGAAAAATAGTCCAAGTACAAGACTTTCTCAACCATTGCTCTAGTTTTAAACCATTATAAGTTACCATTACTTTTACTAAAGGTATTATTAATTATAAAATACAATATATATGTTTAGGATAATATATGTGCCAATTAGGACAAGTAAACCCTACTTTTGGAGAAAACAAATGGGTTTATGCAAGCAATGTCCATTGGTTGCTTCCTAGGTGAAGCTTATGTATTCAATCTACTTTTCTTTTTTTATCTTTCTTAATCTTATTTTGGGAAATGGTACTAGTCACCAATGATGACTAATGATGGAGAAATGGTTGAAATAGGAGCTCACAAAATTTTTGCAATTCTTTATAATGTTTTTGTCTCTCTAGACTCTAGTTTACTTTTCTTCCATTATAGCTTCATTCTAAATGAATATATACTTACTTCACTATTCCTAATCTAAGAACTGAAACACCAAGCAGTATTTGATCTAGTGGTAAGGTTTGTATATCAGAACCTCAAGGTTGTGGGATCAAAACCCGCTAGAAACACTTTGGGGGTAAAATTAATCTATGTTTGTTGATTAAACACATAAAATACTAATTTTTGGTGACATGTTATTATGCAATCAAATTACAAGGAAACTAACCTAATTGTCCAAATTATCTGAATTTAACGTTGGAACCTATATTTAGGTCTTTTATTAACAAAAATAAGCATGTGAGGTGATGAAATCATTAAATCATATAGGCATGCATATGAATAATATAAGGGTTATGCTATATATTGCTTAAAATAAATACATTGCTTAAAATAGAATTTAGTTGTAAATTTATGACAAAGTTTGCATTAATCTATGTAATAAATTGATCAATTAATGCTTATTTTTTCCATTTTTAGCTTCTTATATGCAGCACTAAGGGCTGCATTTAGCTTTTCCCATAATATAATGTAGAAAATAAAATAAAGACATGAGTAGAGATTAGAATATATAAGAAAGCATTAACCCCTTTAAGATCTACATCATATAAGTACTCCCTCCATCCCATAATATAGTGCTCGCATTTCTTTTTGAGTGTCCCAAAATATCAATTTATTTGGACTAAATTATCCTTCATTTCTACATAAAATTTTCAAAATACCCTACCTTTCTTTTAAGTATGTATCCTTATTTATAGTTTTACACCATTCCAAGAAACACTATTGCTTTTTTATTTTTTTTTTAAATGCAATAAGAAAATAAAAGAATTAGTTCCAAGACAAAAGTACCAAAAAAACACATACTCCTTCCATTTTCTTTAATTCCCGTGAAAATGAGAAGTGAGCACTATATTATGGGACGAAGGGAGTAGATTGTTAGTACAAAAAGAATTAAAATTGGAATTGACTCTTAGAAATTATACCTTTGTCGCCTAGGGGTTATGTAACGATTTGCAGGAGGAGCAATGTTGACGCTTGAAATATGAAATTCGAATGTATGAATGAGTTTGAATGTATGAACGTGTTATCCTGTGTTTGATTGTGTGTTTAGTTGTATGTGAGATGTATTATGAAGTGTTGAAGCGTAGGGAAAACGTATATGAAAAGTCGTTCAAAGAAACTAGATAATTATAGGCAAAGGAAACCGAAAACAACGCGAAAAGATAAAACAAAATTGTGCGTCAACCACACAGCTCGTGCCCTAGGCGCACAACATGTGCGTGTCACGTACTTGCTTTTCGTTTTTTGTTTTTGTGTACGGCATTGACGTTGCGCGCGCTTAACATGTTGCATCATACGCAACATTAATCTCGCAGATTTTTTATCGCTTTAAGATTTTTTTATCTTTTGATGAAATTTATCCTGTAAAATCTCAAATCAGCTATCTTTAGGAAAAAATATGATTTTTGAAATACCTTTAAAAATTAATTATCGAGAATAATTAATATTAAAATATTAAAAATACAAATAGTTATCAAGAATAATTGATTGGGCCTTAAAATTGGGATTGTATTTAATAAATAGGCTTTATGTTTTGAAACACTTTTAGGCTTAGCTTCTTCGATTGCTTTTCCTTTGAACCAGATCAATTAGGAGTTTAGGACGACGTTTCATCATTGGCTACTCAATGGAGAGACATGATTTTGTGTCTACGCCATTCATCTCAACCAATCTCCCACAAACTTTGAACAATTTATGTACAAAAGGAATGAGGTTATGGATATCTAAATTCATAATTTCTTATCGAAAGACTTGGTTCAACATATTTGAGAGTAACTAATCTATGAATATAATGAATGAATCCAGTTTATGAAAATTAATTAACTAATATAATTACATCCAAATTATCGAACGCGAATAACAAAGTAAGTATTAAATTAATTGACCAACTAAATGCTGCCCTAAAATTTCCAATTGTCTCCCAACTTAGATGAAATTACCCTTCCCCTTCACTCCTCACACTCCAATCTTCTAACACACACACACACACACACACACACACATTCTTTCTCTCTGTCTCTCTCTCCCTAAATTCATTCATACTTCATTTGTTTGCCGAAATTTTGTTATTGAAAAATTAGATGAACAATGGCAACTAACCAAAATCAATTTTTGTTGTCAAACTAGGAGGATATCCTTTTTTTAGGACTTCCAAATGGCTGAGACACCTTTTTAGGACGTTCGTCTGGTTTACCGAAAATTTAAAAAAACGATTGCGTCAGGAAGGATGCAGACACTTTTCACTTCATTGTTCAAGCTCTTGAACATGGGTTGAGAAACAAGTCATTTCTTTAAGTGAAAGTGGCCGGTGGCAGTGGGCGGCAAAGGTGGAGGTGTGTTGGTGGATAGTGTGTTAGTTATGGTGGTGTTAATGGTGGAGATGGCTGATGTGGTATTTCTTTAAGGGTATTTGAAGAAATGTGGTGTGAACTGATGATAGTTGGCTAAGAATAGGTTTGTTCCCTCTAAAAGTTAAATGAAATATATTAAGGGAATTTACTTATCTTGTTCCATCAAGGTTTCTTTCACTGTACCTTTGGCAACTTAGGACTTTCATATTTGACAACATACACAATTCTATTATGAGACCTCTAACACTCTTAGGCAAGTGAGTATGCCTTTACGGCACAAAAAATTAAGTGTAACATATTTACGCTACTGTGCATAGAATCACTTTAATATTAATATGTGTAAGAACCTAATTCGATAAAACTTTTGGAAAAGAACATGTTTATACTCAAGCCATACTTCATTAAGTCTTGTTCCTCTAAACAGTCCATGAATAGGTGAAATTATAAAGAACATATATTCACATAATTTAAAGCAACACTTATAAAAGTTATGCATTCATATTATTAATTTAACAATGTAATTTATTAATTGTGACACAATGTGAATAGGAACATCATAACTTAAGTCACATTTCACCATGAATATAAAATTACCTCAAGTACTGGACTGATTTTGATGACTTACTTTTGTGTTCTTGAACGGCTACTTCCATCATTTTGATATCTTCACATCTGATGGAAACTTTCAAATTAACTCGACTCATACTCATCAATATTTAAAAGTTCTTTGACATGTTTTTGTCCTTGCATCATTATATTCCAAGATAGTAGTTGTGTTCCCTTATCATGCTCACGTACACATTCGCTTATAAGGTTAGTAAAAACCCTTGCACAAAATAGTTAGTTGTACCAAAAATATTATCCATATAACTATGTATAACTTATTAAGTCAATTCCTCTTGAAAACAAAAAGTATTGTTAATTTTGAATTCATTTTTCAAGAAGAAACTTGATGTTGTTCCTCATAAATTTCCACCAATAAAATTGGTTTTGATCGCATTGAAAATCACTTTAGAATAATCTAAATCCCATGTTAGCAATAAGAAAAAAATAATATACAATTATCTCATTACCTAGCTACATGAATAAAAGTTTCTTCAAAGTCAATACCTTGTTTAGTTGTTCCTCTTAACAACTAACCTGTATAAAGTTCCTTTGTCGATGTCACTATGATAGGAATACTTCTTATCTTCTAGTTAGAAGCAAGGAACTCGATTACTGGAAGTATGGAACTGCATGTTCCTACTAATTGCATAGGAACTCGCTTCCACATATTGATTGAGTTGAATTTCTATTTTAGGAATTTGAACTGGATCTTTATATTTTAAGCTCTTCTCCATGAGGTCATGTAGCTGGCCATTGTTGCTTTTGAGAGTGACATATTTCATGTTAGGAACTCTAGCTCCATAGGAACTTGTGAGTTCAACATAAAAAAATTAAAAACCATTATTAACCTGTTTACTTGGAACAAACAAGTTAGTCTTTTAATAAATATGTCAACTCTTAATAACACATTATATATCATTTATCTATAAACTCTGTGTTTTTAACAATTAGAGGTGTGTTTTAAATAAAGCTCATCGCTTCTATTTTCAGAGTTCCGTAAATGATTCCGCTTACTATTAAGTACCAAAATGCTTAGAATAAAACGCTTAAGTACAAAATACAAGTGCTTTCTCCTTTGAAGATCTCATAGGATGTCTTGTTGATCATCTTCTAATCATTCCTTTGTTGATGATTTAGCAAGTGATTTCGATTGCTTTTTCTTACTTGTTCCTTTGAAAACATTAGCAAATAGTATTTTGTCATGTCTTCCAAAGTTCCATTCATTATATTCGCCCTGTAATCAATACCTTGTTCCTGCATACATCATCAAACTCATCTGGAACTGAAATCAAGTTTCTAGGCATTGCCATCATATGAATCTTCTGTTCATCTGAAAAAAATAATCTTTGCAGCTCTCTTTTTAATTTCAGGAATTTGTTCGTTCATTTTGGGTTGTCATAAACTAAGACATATTATCTGTGAAAAAAAACCCAAAAAGAAATTCTTTGTGCATTTTAATAATAGTAGGTTAGTCAAAAGAGATAATATAATTAAAGCATAAAAATAAACATAAGGTTTCTAAAAAAATATAATCTCATGTGAAAAGGAACTTTTGCATTGTTCCTTTGAGCAGAGATCAATTTCAAAAGAATTGGGAACTCATTCCAAATGTTGGATTGTTCCTATATCATTTACTCGTTCCACTAACAATCTTAGTTTACCATCAGTTCCATCAAATCAGTGATCAATGTTCCTTGATTTGAGAAATTGATTTTATGCATTTAGTTATCTCTTTAGTTAAACCTACAAAACAAACATTATGATTCTACACAAAACTTGAAGAGAAGTTAGATTGAAATAATTAATTTATTTGTAAGACTCATAAAACAACTTCTCTTTCACATCCTTCTACAATCATGCAATAATAAGGGATATTAAAAAAACATAATTGAGATGAATAATGACCAAGATATATACTGGTATGTAGAGATTACCTACTCAATAGCTGCAAACAATATTTCACATTTTTCATGAGAGGAACTTGTGCCTAAAACAACTTATAAGAACAACTATAAAGGAACAACCTTCACATCAAGTGATGTAGGTTGTTGCCTCTCACATGGCCTGTAATATAAGTTAGTTCTTGGTCTTTGGTACCCAAATATATGTTGGGTCCTTTCTTGTTAGTAAGAGCAACATAAAATATCCATATTCATAATGCACATATCTACTACTACTAACAAGTAACATCATGTATCGACATAAGATATATTTTAAATATTCATGATGCATGATAACACTATCATGTGGCAAATGAAGAATAATATAAGCGCAATATAACATGCCAAAAATAATGGATTTACCTAAAGATGAGAAACCAAGTTCCAGAGACACAAATATGCAATGTTCTATATAACTTGTTCCTTGAACCATTTCTTTTTTTTTTTTTTGGTGAATTGCGACATCATAGATTAAGACATTAAGTGTTAGTGGCTAAAAGCCTTGTTACAAAGTGGTTCCATAAGTTCAAAATATAACTAGGGGGGATGGGGATAAGCCTAGTTACATTAACATCTAAGATTACTTTCCTTCCTTCTTTTGCCAAACTATCCGCGACTTGATTGAGCTTCCTTGGGCAAAATTGTACCTCCATCCCTTGGAAGCATTGGCCTTGAGCCCTGCATAACATAGTGAGATTGTCAATGGTTGGGTTTATGTTTTGTTTTTGGTGAAGAAAATTGTTCGCCTTTTGGCAATCAGTGAAGATATTTGCGTGAGTGACTCCATATTCCTCGGCTACTTTGAGGCCCCACAGGATCCCCAATAACTCCGCGTGAAGGCTGCTATTTGCATAAACTCGTCTTTGGAACCCCATGACCCAAGAACCTGCATTGTCAAATAAAACACCCGCAATACAAGAAGGCTCTGAAAGATTTACAAAGGATGCATCAACATTTATGTTTAACCAAGGAGGATTAAGAAAGGTAATCTGAGGAAGGGGGGAGGCAGGCGATGAAGCGGCGTTTTTTCTAAATTTGAGGAAATCAGTTGCGGCACGTATAGCTTTCTGGACTGTGATCTGAGGCGAGGTCGAAGGGATTGACTCAAAAATTCTTTTATTACGCTGCGTCCATAGCTCCCAACAAATGAAAGGAAAAATGATGCATGATGGAATGTTGTTTATGGTGTGTAACACAGTCAAATGATAATGGATCCAATCCTCTATATTGGTGATAGGGCAATGAGGGGAGGGAAAATTTACAACACTCCATACGGCTTTTGCTACAACACAGTCCCGAAGAAGGTGAAAGGGGGTTTCACTTTGGTTCTGGCAAATGGAGCAGAAATCATTTGGAACGATGTTCCGAACTTTCAAAAGTGAGTTGGTGGGAAGAGGATTCCACCAAATCAACCAGAGGAAGAATTTTAGTTTGGGTGTTGTTTGACTTTTCCATAGCCAATCCACATGAACCGTGGGCTTCCGGAGCGAAATGAGGTAGTTGTACGCACTAACAAGGGAGAACTTGTTATTTTCAGCAATGGATGAGATGGGGTGATCTGTTTCATGCGAATCATTTGTAGGGACAGGAATCTCTAGGATACGCGTGGAAATGAACTCAGGTAAAGGGAGAGATAGTGTACTTAACCTCCAAGAATTTGCATCCCATAGGTCATAAATTTTTAGATGTTGCTCTTGGAAGGAGAGGGGACCGGAAACTAGTTGCCTAATTGCTCCTATCCCTAGCCAGTTATCATCCCAAAAGGAAATTTCTTTGCCATCCCCTATGACCCAAATTTTATTATCATTTAAAAAATTCCAACCCAAACCTATGCTTTTCCAAATTTTTGAACCATTTTTAAAAGGGACAACTTTGTTAGGATGAATATACTTAGAGATTATGCAGTCCTTTGCTAGGTTATCCAAACCCTGACACATTTTCCACCCAAGACGCGCCATATAGACAACACTTAGGTCATGGTGAGCTCTTATACCAAGACCCCCTTGAGACTTTGGAAGGAAAGTGGATTCCTTCACTACAAGGTGTAAACGTTTTTTAGAGTCTTTTTCACCCCAAAGGAAGTTATTACATATTATGTCAAGATCTTTAAGAGTAGTCGAAGGAAGTGTTTGGGCTTGCAGATAGTAAGAGGGGATGGAGTTAAGAGTATAATTTATTAAAACCAATTTTCCGGCTCTAGACAGATAGTTACCCTTCCACAAAGCTAGTTTTTCCTAACTTTATCGACAAGGAATTGAACATCTTTACATTTAGGTCTTTTATGATAGAGCGGGATACCTAGGTAGGCCCCTAGGTCTTTAGATTCCGAGATCTTTAGAGTATCTTGAAAAAGAGAACGATGCTCCTCCAAGGTATTTGGAGAGAAACATAAACGACTTTTTTGTTCATTGATTTTTTGGCCAGATTCTTGACAAAAGGAAGCAAGGGTGTCTCGCACTGAAAAGGTTGTGCTTTCGTCCACTCTTCCGAAGAGGAGGAGGTCGTCAGCGAACAACAAGTGAGAGATGGGAACTTTATTCTTACCGACCCAAAAGGGAGTCCAATGATTGTTTAGGGTGGCAGTATTGATTTTGTTGGTGAGACTCTCAAGGCAGATATTGAAGAGGTAAGGTGACAAAGGGTTACCTTGCCTAAGACCCCTAGAATGTAAGAATGGCTCGGTTTTTCTACCATTTACAAGAACAGTGGAGGAGGCCTGGGAAACACAATTCATGATAAATTTAATGGAGTGGTTATCCATTTGAATATTACCTAGACATTGCTTAAGGAAGTGCCATTCAATTCTATCATAGGCTTTTTCCAGGTCGATTTTTAAGGCAAACCACCCATTCTTTCCTTTTTTATTGTTCATAGAGTGAAGAACTTCCGTAGCAACAACAATATTAACCTCAGGACCCCTCCCCTTAATGAACCCATTTTGATTTGTGGAAACCCAATCAGGAATGATGGGATTTATTCTTTGAACAATGATTTTTGCGACAACTTTATAGATCGTGTTACACAGACTAATTGGTCTGAATTGTTTAACAGTAGAAGGGTTCTCAACCTTTGGTATAAGACAGATGAGAGCATTGCATAAGTTTTCTGGGACTCTAGCATCTTTGAACCACTCAAAAATGCATCTATGGAGTTCATAAGAGGTGGTATCCCACGTTTTTGGAAAAAGATAGGGTGAAAACCATCCGGGCCCGGGGCTTTTATGGGTTTCATTGAAAACAAAGCATTTCTTACCTCATCCATGGATGGGGGGTGGCAAAAAGAAGTGTAGGAAGAAATATTTAACCGGGCCTTGGAGACATTACCACACAAGAGGTCTTTGGAAGAAAAAAGTTGACAATAGAAGGCCCTAATATGGTCTCTAAGAGCATCGGGGTTGGAGATGGTCTCCCCCACATTGTTTTCGAGAGAAATGATTTTGCTTCTATGTCTCCTAATTTGTACGCTTCTATGGAAGAAGGCCATATTTCTATCCCCTAGATTGAACCACTCCTTCCTGCTTTTGGCGAGCCAAAGGAGCTCTTCCTGCTCAAGAATGGCTATTGGCTCATTTTGGATTTGCTCTTGAAGATTAAGATGGAAGCGGGAGTCCGGGTAAAATTGGAGATGATTTTCAATACCCTTAAGTCTACTCAAAGCCCTTTTTTTCCTATGATAAATATTCCCAAACTTTACTTTATTCCATTCTAAAAGATTTGTTCTCGTTTTATCCAGCTTAGACTCTAAGTGAGGGGCCGAAGCCCAAGCATTTTGGACCACATCATAGAAAGACTCATCAAGCACCCACATGGGCTCAAAGCGAAAAGGCTTTGGGCCCTTAGAAATATTCGACAGGTCATAGGTTAATAATAATGGGCAATGATCCGACGATATTTTGGGTAAGTGAAGGATTGAACAATTGGGAAACTTGGAAACCCATAAATCGTTTGCGCATCCTCAGTCTAATCTTTCATGAATAGGGGCATTTTTACGCTTATTTGACCAAGTGAACTTGGATCCCGAGAAACCAAGATCCAACAATTGACAATCATATAGCATTTGATTAAAAAGATCAGTTCTAGTTTTTGAAATTCGACGGCCCCCCCATTTTTCGGACTGACAGGAGACTTCATTGAAGTCGCCGAAGACAACCCATGGCATGTCCACCGTACTAGCAATATCACATAAATTCGACCACAACAATTTTCTAATATTGAAACTAGGACTTGCATAAATGGCAGATAAAAGGAAAGGAGGAAGGTTAGAATGTACCTCCACCAGAGCAAGAATGCTTTGAGAGTTCTCACTCAGAATTGTGAGATTAACTCTAGAAGAATCCCACAGCAAAAGAATTCCCCCCGCAAATCCAATCGGGTCGACCAGGTACCAGCTATCAAAAGGTAAGGTTTGGGCAATTTTTTCGGTTGAACGGCGGCTAGAGTGGGTCTCAGCAAGGATGACGATGTCCGGATTATGATCGTGGACAATGTGCTGGAAGTTGGGCTTAAAGGACGAGCGCGCGATGCCTCGAGCATTCCAAAAAATGGCAGACATATTAAATGGAATGCTAGGTTTGGCCATCAAGGCCTTGACAATCTTGGATTTTTTCTCTACCCACGGATTTACTTCACCTTTTGTGTCCGGGTCGATCCACCATCTTCGTTGTGGAACCGCCCTCATTGAGGTCTTGTTTGGGCTTTTTCTTCCTCTTCCCTCTTCCCAACTGATCTGGAGGGTTAATTGGTGCAGCATTGGCTTGATTCTCACTTCTATCATTGCGGTGGCATGACTCAGAAATGTCCATTCCATCGCTATAGATTTGAGGCGGTATAGCTCCCGCAAGAAGGGAAGCATTATGGCCAGGTCGAGCCACGGGCCCAGACGAAACATTAGCAAACGTTCCTCGTCCTCGTTCACCACTTTCCTCGACAACAGGTGCATTATGAAAATTCTGAGGAGTTTTGGGAGGTGGAGCAAGTCTTGAGCCTGAGGAAGATGGGCCGGCACTATTTGCCCTTCTTCGTTGTACATGTGGAGATTCAACAAATATGCCGGGATGAGCATCGGGTTGAGTATGAAGTTTTTGGTTTGTTGGAGTGAGATTTCTACTAGATTCTCTCCCTCTTTCCACAGATAAAAACATGAGCTTGATTAACTTCCGGCTTCAAAGGAAGGCGTGGCTTGTCGAAAATGCACGGGTATGACCATTCCTTGAGAATGAGTCGAGGAGGAGTTGGAGACGAAGGGGATGGTGGTGTTTCCGGCGATGCCGGGGGTGGTGGAGTTGAGGACCGGGGAGGACTCATATCCATTCTTTGTGAGGGGGGTTTTTTTCTTTTGAGAGAATTGAGGGTTCTCTGTTTCTTTCTGAGTTGGTATAGCTAGGGAGGAAGTGGAGGCGTGTAGCTGAGAAGGCTGATTGGACTGGCCATTTTTCGCCCCATGATAGGGTGATAACTCTGTCCTAATATCTTCTTTTGCAGGTTCCATGGATTGCAGGGATTGGAAAGAATTATGGGATAACATTGGATCAGCTATGATTTGACAAAGAGGAGAGAGATTGGTTTTTTGGGTAAAGGGAAATGCTGGGTTTTTGGGGGCAGTGGGGTTTTTGGGGTGAATATTATTTTTGTTTTTGACTGGGGTCCATCGCTGGGGTTGGAGACTTTGAGATTGGTGGGGGCCATCCAATCTTGTGAGGGTTCCGTTTTTTTGCTGAAGCGGGATTTTTTCCCCCTCCTTGTTTGACTTCCAAAGAGGTTCTGCATCTGTAATGTTGCAATTTCGGGAGCTATGGCCGAACTTGTGGCATTTGCTACTGTACCACGATCCTTCTAGGTATTCCACTTCTTGGAAAACATTACCTAACCATATACCATGCATGGGATGACTTTCTGCATCTACCAACACACAGATGTTTGCATATCTTTTTCCCTCTCCTTTGAGGGTGTTATTGTTAATTTTTACTAATTGACCAAGTGTCTTGCCAACTTGAACGAGGATATCTTGCCTGAAAAGCTCAATCGGTAACTCATTAAGTTTTACCCACACAGCCCCCATGTTACATTTTGCTCTTGATGGTTTGAAGGCGGGTTCCCATGCTTGAACCCAAATATGGTTTCTTTGAATACGTCATGGTCCATTTGCTAGAATGTTTGCCCTTTCCTCGATAGATTTGCATTTCAAAGAGTAAAAACCTCGACCGAGAGCAGTGAGCGAGGATTTCTGGGACCAATTCCATATCTTGGCTAATTCTTCTCCAAGAAATTCCCTATACCTATAACTTTTACAATTAGACCCAATTTCCATGGACTACAAAGGTCATCATAGAGCTCTTTTGATATAGGAATGAATGGAGCGGATGAAAAGGATGATGGAGGGGGGAAATTGCGAAGGGTGTCTTAATGGTGGGGAGAATGGACAAGGAAGATTGGTGGCTAGGTTGGGTTGCAGTGACAACATCTGCAAAGGAGAAGGCGAGGGGTGGATTGGTTGTGGCGGAGGAAACCGGAGGGGGGGGGGGTTTGAAGCTGGTACACTGGCAGGCCCTAATGGCTGCGCAAAGCCTGGTGGAGGATCTTCACTAGATGCATCCTCCAAGCTCTCTCTCACTTTCTCTCTCTCACTTTCTCTCTCTTCCATATGAGATTTGGTATATGAAATTTATGTGTTATTCCTTGAACCATTTCTATTATACTGATTCTTTGATATTTTAAAAAAAAAATTGAAACCTTCTGTAAGTTCCCGGATAATCGTTCCCGGATAATGCCTGCCGGGGCCTAGAACTTGGGGACAACAAAAGAAAAAGCCGATTTTTAGGAACGCCCTAATTTTATTTCCTTGCCAAAAGCGAGGGAAACCCCACCCCTCTCTTTTCTTCATTTTCGCGGGATTTTAGAGCTGCGAGCAGCAGAACGTTCGGCGGTGAAGCTTATGCGACTAGACTGTCCCCGAAAAACGTGGTAAAACGCTCAACTGTCAATTAATTGGAAATATCCGTCGGATTTCCAATCCTAGCAGGAAAAGGAGGGAAACGGCCTCAAGAAAAGGTATCGAACTGTGGAAATCCCGGTTTGGAATTTTCGACCCTCAGCATCACCCTCGGGGGGGAAGATACGCGCATTGCATTTTAATAGGGCTCAGGTAAAGACTCTCAAACCCAAGCTTTTAAAAAAAGCAAGAAAGTGGTAATACGGAGAAACCTTTGAAGAAAGGAGTACCCAAATGCTCGGCTTTGGATTAAGTCTAATACGAACATTGGCAAGGCGCCAGGATCCATCTCACCGGGTAGATGATCTCTGAATTTTGTCTTTAGAAAACAGTTTTAAAGTTATCCAAAATTGCTATAAAAATACGAAAGCCAAATAAAACAATTTTACTAGAAATACTATAAGGAACAAGTTCCAATTTAATATATGCATATAAAGAATATCTCAATACTTACATCAAAGGGGTTGTTGATAATCCTTGAGTGACTTTTAATTGTGTATTAAAAGCAGCCTTCACTTGTTCCTTTGAATGACGTAGGGTGGAGTTCCTTTCTCGTACGGGTTTTTCTTCTTGCAGGTGCTTAACTCAGCAAGGTTTCCTGCTTATCACTGATTTTCGGCTCTAGTACCAATTGTTAACTCGGAAGGAACACTACAAGAGGGGGGTGAATTGTAGTGTGGAACTTATTGCCCAAATAATGCGGAATCTAAAACATAAGCAATAAGGAACTAAAAATGCAAGAGAGATTTTTATGTGGAAACTTCTTGTCTCAATACAAGAAGAAAACCCACGACCTCCTCAGGATTTAAACTCTTCACTATAATAGGGAACCTCCTCCGTTACAACCTATTACATGCCCAAGTTCCACTCGGAACTTCAACTCTCTCACAAGTTCCACTAGGAACTCTAACTCTCTAGACTTAACTCTAAGTCCATTAAGAGTTCCCACAACTCTTTACAATGGGTTTACTCAAACCCTGCACCCTGGATAGACTTCACCCCAAGTCTACGCATAAACAACAAGAACTTACTCAAGTTCGTAATTTAAACTTGATATAAGAATTCACTCAAACTCTTCACCAAGTTCCCATACAAGAGTTCACTTAAACCCTTTAACCCCAAACTCAAATACAAACGCTTGAGAATTTGGTTAACTCTAGTATATAGAATCTGAAGAACTGTAAAGGAACTTGGCACTCGTAGGAACTTGGAACTCATAGGAACTGACTCAAAACGAGGAATAGAAAAAATATAATTCTTTTATAACATTATTCCTTAAGCCAGACCTTATGGAATGACACAAGTCAAACCCTATGGAATGACACCAGTCAGATAATTTAGAATAAAGACATAAGCCTCTATTTATAGCATGCACAAGACTTGAGCACCACTTCCACTTATTTGTCCACTAACCCATGATCAGTTAGTTGGGAGAAACTTGGGGAAGAAGCAGTCAAAGACTTGGGCATTACTTAAATCACGTTCACTGTAAAACAGTTAGAGTAAAAATAGGAAACAAAAAGAAAAATAAATACTACTTGGAGAAAAAGCAACCTTTTATCAAAATATAATCCAAGAGATATTTTTCCAAAACTCACTTTTTATTTATTTTCATATGCAAAAATATTTTACTGAAAACTTTTTTCATAAACCTGACATAAGTACATGAGTTCCTATTCGTACAGGAACTCGCGTCTACAAGTTCCTGCACTCACAAAAACTCATTATACGTATTATAAAGGCGTTTTATTTTCCAAAAACTAATAAGATAAGATTAAATAAATTAAAATCAGAATCCTTAATTAAAACTGATTTTATTTACAAAACAATTATCTCAGATAACCCTGATTTATAGGCCTTTTTCCAATATAACCCTGACTTTGGCAGGCTTGTCTCAGATAACCTTGAACTTGATTTTTGTCATTAAACTGGACGGAATTAGACACGGCGTTAACTAGACCCTAACTTGGTTTGACTTCTGCTAAGAAAAAAAAATTGTCTTCTTCATCCTCTCTACAACAAACTCAACTCCTCAAACCCATAACGCACACCTTCAAACTCACTTATCAATGGCGTCTAACTCCATTCTCTTTCTCCTCAAATTTTCCCTCCTTCTCCCTCTCTCATTCGCCATTTTCGACGGAATAATGAAGAACGCTGCTGAAATCCTCACGTTTTTCACTCATTTTTCTCGTGTCTCATCTTGAGGAAGCCACAACTTTTCTCTCTCTTCATGTCTTCAATTGCACCAACCACAAATTAAAGCTTGTTCATCTAATTATTCACCCAGTTGAAGACCAAATCTCAAAACCCCAAATTTCTCCCCTCTCTCTCGCATCCCCTGCTTATGCTCATCAAACACTTAAAGAAAATTCGTGGGTTTATCAATTGGACTTGATTTTGTTAAATAATACTGTAATTGATAATGGTTTGCTAATTGAAAAAATATTTCTTGCTATACTTTGAAACCCTAAAATTTAGATTTTTAAGGAGTGATAGAGAGGTATAGAGTACACGTGGCACGAGCAATTGTGCCCAAATTATGTTCCCCTAATTACCGAGAGGCATAATTATTCAAATCCCTATAGTAATTAGCTTAAAGTTAGGTTGACAAGGTATTTTTTTTTCTTCAGTTTCATGGCTTGGGTCTCCAATTTCCATTTTCTTTTTTCATTACTGCTACCATGTTTGCTTCTTGTATTTTCTTTTTTCTAGTTTCAGAGATCAATTTTTCATGTTAATTTTTGATATATTTCATGATGAACACATCAATTTTCAGTTGATAATTTGTTGGTTGATGTGCGTTGAATTTTGGTTGTTCAACTTGGGTTGCTTAAATTTTGATTTTGTTGTATGTTAGATGCCCTTTTCTAATATGCGGATTTTTATTTTTAAATTTCTTAAGGTGCTAAATCTTCCTGAATTTAAAATTGGTTTTCGTTGAAAAAATGGAAAAGGGAAAGAGGAAATTTTGAGGGGAAAGAGAATGGAGTTGGACGCCATTGATGAATGAGTTTGGAGATGTGCGTTCTGGGTTTGAGAAGCTGAGTTTGTTGTAGAAGAGGAGAAGTTAACACCATTAGCAATTCCGTCAAGTTTAATGACAAAATACAAGTTTAAGGTTATCCGAGATAGGGGTGAAAATGTCGGGTTTATTTGGAAAAAAGGCCTATATGTCAGGGTTATCTGAGATAATATCTCTTATTTAAAACTTATCTTTTTTCTTTAAAAACTAAATCTTATACTAAAACAACTAATGCATATTATCTAAAAATAATTAATCAAGTAGAGATTTATTAAGAAACAAACTCTAAATAAATCCTACAGATTAAGATAATAATATGCAACATCTACTGACTCTTACATACTTTTGACTCTAAGTTCCACGAGTTCCTTTTGACCTTGTTCCATTACCTTTCAAGTTTCCACATGCTTACATGAATCCTATAAAATAAACTCATATTTTCAGTCTTCATGCTCCATGCTGCTCCAACTCAAGAACCGCATGTTGATAGCTCCAACTCAGGAACTTCGACGCGCTAGTTTCTTTAAGGAACTTCGCACCTATAGTTCCTGCTCAGGAACTGCTTGTTTCAACTCTGAAACTTCATCTTGCTGCTCATAGGGGTGTTCATAACCGGGTACCCGGCTTTTTCGGGTAACCGGATATGCGGGGACTCGTATTTTCGGGTACTAGAGAATGCGGCCCATGACCCGACCCGGGAAAATCGGGTACCCGGTTTTCCCGGGTCAGGTCATAGGGTACCCGGCTCGTTTTTTCTATAAAAAAAATCATATAACATTCAATATCAAAGTGCATAACAGCATAAGTTATTAAGTTATGTCACCTGCTTTTCATCCCCTGGCTATAAATCTATAATTGCATGGCATTATACTAGACATACTAGTGCCAAACACCCACACCACAAATGCAAATAACACTGCCACTTGTTTCCTAAGAACTTCAGTGGCACAGCCGAAGAACTTCAGTGGACAAGTTCGGTCTTCGGACTGTGCAGTGTGTGGACTTGGGACAAAAATTAGAAACCCAAAGGCCAAAACTTAAAGGCAGCCGAAGCTAATCCAAAATCTAAATAAATCCAACCGGGAACCGGGTACCCGCATGTATATTAGGTGCGGCCCAATTCCCGACCCAGGTTTTCTTATTTTTACCGGGCCGGGTACTCGGCCCAATAAAAATAAAAAAAAAATAGATTTTGACCAGGTTTTTTTTTTGGGCGGGTTTTCGGGTCGGGTTTTCTGAGCCCCCCTAGCAGCTCATACTCAGGAACTGCTCCGGAACTTCATATTCAATGTTTCTCTTAGGATATACATAGGAACAGCTCTTGTGTGTTCCTTCTAGGAACTCTTCTAGGAACTTTGTTTGTGCTTGCTTTTATATCATTTTTCTTGAACTCTTCATATATTCAATGTTCTTCTTAGGATATACCTAGGAACCGCTCTGTTTGTGTCCTTCTAGGAACTCTTAGAGGAACTTTGTTTGTGCTTGCTTTTATATCATTTTTCTTGAACTCTTCATGATTGGTTCCATCTTAGGAACTTACATAAAGTCTAGCAGCACATTTGTATAATCAGACTTCTTCTCTCTTTGGAATTCTTCCTTAGGAACTTCACTTATTGGATTTCTTCTAGGAACTCTTCATGATGTGATATATTCAACCTTTCATGACTTGTTCTATGTTAATGTAATATGCACATCTCAAACACACATGTTAGTTAGATAATTATCATTTGTTTACAATCATCAAAATCCTACATGACTCAACAGATGGGTTGGAGGTTGATGAGAGATCGAGAGTGAGGTGTGGAGAGAGAGGGAGAAGTGAGTGTGAATGAGGAAGAGTGAAAGAGAGGTGGGCATGATTTAAAAAAAGATGTGAAAAAGTAGGCAACGGTTGGAGATTTTAGGGCAGTATTTAACAATTTAATAATTATAATTTAATAAATCAACATACTTATCATATAATATTAGTTATTTTATATTTGGATAGGAGAAGGAGAAAGTGGATAGAGTGGAGAAAAAGTGGGAGAAAATATTTGTTAGACAAACCTAGTGATGTGGGAGTAAGTAAAAGGGAATAAAGTTATAGGCAAGCTTAGTAACATGGGTGCCTGAAAAAGAACTAATTACATCTAATAAGAAGAGTGGTATGAGAATCGTTGAGTTAGCTATTTTATTTCAAAAGGCCCTCAATGGGATAGGCATCTTTTAGCTCAATTTCTGCCTACTGAACTTGTTCACTAGTAGAATAATTGCTTATTGCTGCGGCTGAATTGCTGCGGTTTTACTCATACGCAGCAATAAACTACGTCAAAAGAAAAGGAAATATCGAAAATCAACCTCTTGCTGCGGTTCTGAGTGAAAACCACTGCAATAGATGTCAACGGGGATTTTTCAAAATTGTTTGACTGGTTTGACCAAATCTATTGCTGCGGTTTTCACTCAGAATCGCAGCAATAGGTTAAAATATTATTTTTTTAATAATATTTGAACCTATTGTTGCAGTTCCTACACAAAACCGCAGCAATAGACTTTTAAAATTAATAATAAAAGGCACCCAGCTAGGGTGTCCTTGTTATGTTAGTGGGTGGGCGCCGTTCAATTCTCTCATTTAACCTCTCCATCTCTTTCCTCCTTCAGACCTTAGGCGTCGTTTAGTTTACCCTCTCTCACCCCTCTCACTCCTTACTCCTCTCCATCTCTTTCCTCTCACTACTCCTTTTCCATAACCCATCAAACAATATATCAGATCTAGAAATTACACATTCCTCGTTTCTTTTTTTTTCGTGAATTTCAGATCTGAACTGAACTTCAAGTTTTGATTTCGAAGTTTCTTCTCGCGATGAATTTCTTCCTATGAATTTCCGACGAGTTCAAGCGGCAGTGCGTTTTTAATTTCCTTTCCTGCGAGTTTGTCTTCTTCGATGTTGACATGACTTTCCGGCGAGTTTTTAGGGTCCAGCGACTTTCGTTATAATTTTTAATTTCCTCACTCCTCTCCATCTCTTTCCTCTCACTTATCTCCCTCTCACTTCGCGTTCAAACAAATGCGTGAAAACGGCCATCTCACCAGCCATAGGACGCGTGAAACCGCGCGCGGCTGGTGAAATCGCAAAGGAGATTAAAACAGTTGTCGCTGGTGTGAATTTCGCCTGCCATCGAAAAGATCTCAAAGAAATGCCGGAGATCGAAGATCCTGTGAATTTCGTTCGCCTTAACCGTCGTCGTCGCTGATGTGACTCATCCTTCGCCTTCAACCTGCACCATCGAAGCAGTGTGTTCTTTTTCTTTTGTTTTTACTTATTTTTTATTTAGGGTTTATTTTCTTAAGATCTGAGGTTAGGTGATGATATTTTATTTTTTGCCATTGTGTACATTTAGTTTTTCTACATCAATGAGATATTAGGATTTTTTAGGTAGGTTTCTGTTGATATTTTTTTGGATCTGTGATCAGTTTTTTATATATTTTTACTGGGTTTTTCTATGATATATACCCCTATGTTTTTTAAAATTCTATAATGTTCCCCTAATTTTTTTATTCTACGTTGTACCTCTGTGTTTTTTAAGTTTTCTACAAAACACCCCTAGTGTGTATTAATGAAAACGGACGTTAATGATTTTTGAATTGCCACCCAAACCTCCGTTTAGTACAATCTACTCTCACCCAAACCTCCTCATCCCTCTGTTGAGGAAGTGAGTGTTGGGGGAGCAAAGTCAGTAATGAAGAGTAGGAGGTTGGCAAATACCAAGTCCCCAAGGAACAAGGATAATGATGATGTTATGATGATTGACTTGGAGGAGGATCCAGTTCCTACAGGGTCTCCCTCCAGAGCTGTAGACTTTCCCTTGCTCCCTACTGCTGGTCTTGCTGGTCTGTTGAAAGAAATTCAAGGGTCCCTGTCTCTTCTCCACTCAAGGGTTCAGGGGATGGAAGCTAGGATTGCAAGGTTAGATGTTCAACAGGAGCACATTCTTGCTGCTGTGAAGAAAGGTGAAGCAGTTGTTCGTGAGAAGATTGACTCCGTTGTTGCCACCTATGTCATCCTCCTCAAGAGTTGATCCTCCCTTTTTATCATTCTTCCCTCAATCTATTAAACAATATAACTTTTGGTTTTTGTAACTAAACATTGGTGACCCGTTGCTACTGTTGTTTTTTGGATGTGTTAATCACATCGGTTTATTTTGGTTCATTTTTCTTTTTCTTTTTCTTTCTTATTCTTATTATGCTTGCTTTTCTTCTTCCTTTTCATCTCTTGAACTCTACTATTGATCATATCTTGCTTGTTTGCATCTGGTTTGTCTATATCTGCTCATTTACATGTTGGATGGCTAATATTATTAGATGAATGTTTGAGCTACTAAGCCTTGACATTGTTGTATATGATGCACTGTTAGATAGTTGTTGGGTACTTAGTTGTTTTTTATGATGCCAAAAGGGGGAAGTAGAATTACTTAGAAAGTTTTCTTGTAATTTCCTCTCATATTAAACATACCTATTATTGTAATATTCATAGTGTTTGGGTGAGAGAAAAATTAGAGAATATCCTTGTAATCAAGAGAGAAGACTTCGAGTGAAGTCAAAGTGAGTGTCATCAGTTCAGGAGGAACTGGATGACTGGGAACAAGTTCCTAGAGGAACATAAAAGGTCCATTAATAGGTTGTAAAAAGATTGAGTCTTTTGGCCTATTATAGTAAAGAGAGTTTGAGTCAAAATCCCTCGTGGTCAAGGTTTTTCTTCCTATTAGGCCTAGGAAGTTTTCCTTGTAAAAATACTTGTGTGTTTGTCTCTTTCGTTTTAAGATTATTTTAATTCCGCAATATAATTCGAAACTTTCTCCTCAACTACAATTCCCCTCCCCCTTGTAGTTGGTCTAGTGTTCATCCTAGAATAACAATTGGTATCAGGGCCTAGTACCTCTAGAATCAGCTAACACTAAGGACATTGTACCTAGAACAATGAACACTACGGGAAAAAAGCTTGATGAAGGGTATTCAGCTCAACACCCACGTATGTTCAATGGCAAGCATTATCTATACTGGAAGAATCGTATGGAAATATTTATCAAAGCTGAAAATTACCAAGTATGGAAGGTAATTGAAATTGGTGACTTTGAAGTCACAAAGAAGAACGACAAAAAGGGGAACTGATTCCTAAACCCCTTGCCGAGTTTGACAAAGAAGAATTCGACAAAATGGAAATGAACAACATGGCCAAGAAGCTGCTCCATTGTGGTATTGGTCCCCATGAGCACAACCGAGTCATGGGATGCAAGACTGCTAAGCTAATGTGGGAACTCCTTCAAGTCACTCATGAAGGAACAAGCGAAGTGAAACGACCAAAGATTGATATGCTTATGCATAAGTACGAATTGTTTCACATGAAATAAAAGGAGCATGTTCAAGACATGCTCACTCGCTTCTCAAACATTATAAACGAACTTGAATCTCAGGGAAAAATATTCTCACCAGAGGAACAGGTTCGTAAGGTTCTAAGGAGTCTTCCACTGGCCAAGACTCCGGCATTGTTGGAAACCAAGGACTTCACAACGTTCAACATTGAACAACTTGATGGTTCCTTGATGACCCATGAGTTACATCTAGAAACTCATGAAACTGAATCATCAAAGCCTAAGGCTCTGGCTCTCAAGACAGAGGAACAAGAAGATTCGGAAACTGATGATGAAGAAGTTGCGATGATCGTAAGAAGATTCAAGAAATTTTTCAACGAGAATTACAAAGGAAAGGTCACAAAGAAACCAAAGAACTTAAGTTACCACAAGTGTGGAGGCCTTGATCATTTCATCAAGGAGTGTCCTCAATGGGATAACGAGAAAGCAAAAGGGAAGTACAAAGAAAAAAGCAAGGAGCAACAAAAGCCATTCTCGAGAAATGATATGAAGAGAGTCATGGTTGCAGCATGGGAGAGTCTGACTCAGAAGAGGACCAGGAACAGACTGAAGAAGAAACTGCCCATCTATGTCTCATGACAAATATCAAGGATAAAGAGGAATCAACAAACCCCAAGGTTAGTTTTAATGCCATTGAAGAGGAACTTACAGAACTTAATAAAAGCCAATTACTAAAACTTCTATTAGAAATCTTAGATGACTACAAGGAAGTTTGCGCAAAAAGAGATCGAGTAACTAATGCCTTGAGAGTCATTAGAATCATTCTAATTTGCTTAACACATTAAAATGTGATACTGAAAAAAGATTTTTTGAACTTTTTGACAAGAGTAGAGCTTATCAAGAAGCATTTGAAAAAGTCAAAAACGAGAATTATCTTTTGAATTTGGAATTGGCAGAATTGAAACTGTGTGTTCCTGAAGGAACAATCTCTTCAAATAATACCAGAATCAATGCTGAAAGTTTCAAAACTGATTATAAAAATGTTTTACAAGAAAATATGGTATTAAGGAAGAAACTAGAACCTTCAAGGAACAAGCTTCCTGATCCAGTCATTTGGATACAAAAATATCAAAAGAAAGGAAGATATGGTCTCGGTTTCAATCACAAGAAGAAAAAAAAAAGAAAAAAATATGTTGATCTGCCAAGTAGTAAAATATGTTCTTACTGTGGGAATAGTGGTCACATTGTGCCTGACTGTTCCACCAGAGAAGAACGTATTGGGAGGAACACGTACCTAGTAAAACAGGTTTGAAAAATTAAGAAAGACTCAAGTCCAACAAAGGAACCCAAGCTAGATTGGGTTCCTACCACTAACTAGTTTGCTATGGTACAGGCTGAAGTGAGGGGAAACAACATGTGGTACCTCAATAGCGGTTGTTCTAAGCACATGACAAGAGATAGATCCAAATTTCTCTCACTTTCAGTCTACAATGGAGGAATTGTGACCTTTAGAGACAATCTTACAGGTAATATTGTAGCAGTTGGTAAGATTGGAAAATCTCAGTCACATTCCATAGACAATGTATTTTTGGTCGAGTTTAAAGCATAGTTTACTTAGCATATGTCAGTTTTGTGATAAGGGAAATTCTATGAAGTTTACTAATGAGTCTTGTGGAGTCAGCAATGAAAGTACAGGAACCAATTAAGATCCTTGAGGGAACGAGGAAAGGCAACACCTACATGGTTGACCTGAATCTTGTTCCTAGGAATAATCTCACATGCTTAAGTGTGATCGAAGTTGATCCTCTACTATGGCACAAACGTTGCGGTCATGCAAGCCTGTCCAAACTGCATAAACTAAGTGGGAAAGACTTGGTAGTTGGTTTACCAACAATTAAGTCTTTGAACCATGGTGTTTGTGATTCATGCATAAAAGGCAAGCAAGTGAGATCCTCCTTCAAATCCAAGAAAATGGTAAGCACACAAAGTCCATTGGAACTTCTTCACATAGACTTATGT
The DNA here is from genome assembly GCA_947646795.1 of Beta lomatogona. Classification (NCBI taxonomy): domain Eukaryota; kingdom Viridiplantae; phylum Streptophyta; class Magnoliopsida; order Caryophyllales; family Amaranthaceae; genus Beta; species Beta lomatogona. Next base: position 3,233,366 of record CANSNZ010001289.1, read on the forward strand.
GGCCCTGTACGCATCCAAAGTCACTCAGGTAAGAGATATGTGTTAGTCATTGTAGATGATTTTTCAAGATACACATGGGTTATTTTTCTTCATAATAAGGATGAGACGTTTGATGAATTTCTAACCTTTGCTAAAAAGATTCAACGAACGAGTGGTTTTAAATTAAAACATTTAAGATCTGACCATGGTAAGGAGTTTGAAAACTCCAAGTTTGATGAATTTTGCAGCAATGAAGGGATAGACCATAAATTCTCAGCTCCAAGGACACCACAACAGAATGGTGTAGTCGAAAGGAAGAACCGGACCCTTGCGGATATGGCAAGAACGATGATAATTGCAAGCGGTCTTCCGAAGAGTTTTTGGGCTGAAGCAGTGAACACAGCATGCTACATCATCAATCGTGTCATGCTAAGGCCAATCACATTGAAGACACCTTATGAGCTCCTTAGAGGAAGAAAACCCAATATATCTTACTTTCGTGTTCTTGGATGTAAATGCTTTGTACATAATAATGGAAAGGACAACTTAGGAAAATTCGATGCTAGAAGTGATGAGGCTATTTTTCTAGGATATACCTCAAGTAGTAAAGCTTATCGTGTTTACAATAAGCGAGCAATGTGTGTTGAGGAAAGTGTCCATGTAATATTTGATGAGACTAACTCCTTGCAGGAACAGAGTCATGATGATAGCTTTGAAATTGGTTTGACTCGTCCTGAAGAGTCTGATCATTGTGATGAGGAACTAACCCCTGCAGGAAAAGAGAAGAAGCTAGTTCCTGATCCTGATAACCCTGTGCCTGATCCTCCCGAGGAACAAGCAACAGGAGGAACTCAGGAAGATGAAGGAGCTCCTGAACCTGGAGAAGATCAAGTGAATCAACCACCTCAAGAAACTCAAGATGCAACCAGGAGATTCGATCCAAAGCCTTGGAAACACCAAAATTCTCGTCCCTTAGAATTAATTATAAGTGACATTGATAAGGGGACTCAAACGAGATCCCAAATGAAGAATTTTTGTGCTTTTCATGCTTTCTTATCTATGACAAAACCTAAGGATAATATGGAAGCACTCAAAGAGGCTGATTGGATTAATGATATGCAAGAGGAACTAAATGAGTTCCAGAAGAACAAAGTCTGGCACCTGGAGACTAAGCCAAAGAACCAAAAAGTTATTTGACTTAAGTGGGTCTTCAGGAACAAGCTCGATGAGCATGGAACAGTGGTAAGGAACAAGGCCATATTTGTAGCCAAAGGGTACAATCAACAAGAAGGTATTGATTTTGATGAAACCTTTGCCCCTGTTGCTAGGATAGAAGCAATTAGAATTTTGATTGCCTTTGTTGCCTTTATGGGATTTAAGTTGTACCAAGTGGACGTAAAATGTGCATTTTTAAATGGATTTTTACTTGAAGACGTCTATGTGGAACAACCTCCCGATTCTAAAATGATGATCTTCCAAATCAGGTCTATAAGCTCAATAAAGCTCTTTATGGGTTGAAACAAGCTCCTAGATCTTGGTATGAAAGGTTGTCAAAATTCTGGCTTTCACACGATTTCATAAGAGGTAAAGTTGATAGAACCTTGTTCCTTCGATCAAAAGGAACAGACATATTAGTAGTACAGATTTATGTTGATGATATAATATTCGGTGCTACTAATGATCTTCTTTGTAAGGAGTTTGCTGATATTATGAGTAGTGAATTCGAAATGAGTATGATGAAAGAGTTGAACTTCTTTTTGGGATTGCAAATCAATCAAATTGAAAGAGGAACAATGATCCATCAACAAAAATATGTCAAGGAACTACTGAAGAAATATGGACTGGAACAATCTAAAACCAACCACACTCCCATAGGAACAGGAACAAGATTAGATTAAGATTCAAATGGTAAGTGTGTAAATGAGATGCAATATAGAGGTATGATTGGTTCATTACTTTACTTAACTGCAAGTAGACCCGATATTGCTTTTAGTGTTGGTTTATGTGCACGATTCCAATCAAATCCCAAAGAATCTCACTTAACGGCTGTTAAGAGAATTCTAAGGTATTTGAAGGGAAGCGATGACTTATATTTGTTCTATCCTCGAAGTGATTTTTTAACCTAGTAAGCTATTCGGATACGGATTATGCTAGATTGGTTAATCGCAAGAGCACATCAGGCATTATCCAGTACCTAGGAACAAGCTTGGTCTCATGGAGCTCAAAGAAGCAAAATATTGTTGCCTTATCCACCGCAGAGGCAGAGTATGTGGCTGTTGTTGCATGTTATTCCCGAGTCCTCTGGATCAAGCAACAGGTAAGAGACTTTGGTATTAAATTTAAGTGTGTTCCTATCTATTGTGATAATACTAGTGCAATCTGCATTTCTAAGGATCCAGTTCAACATTCAAGGGTCAAGCATTTTCACATTAGGCATCATTTCCTTAAGGACAATGTAGAAAAAGGTCTTGTTAAAGTCGAATTTTGTCCAACAGAAAATCAAATAGCTGACATATTGACTAAACCTCTTTCTAGAGAAAAGTTTGAGAAAAGTCGCTTAGAGCTAGGGATGATTATAATTCATTAAGTGTACTACTTCAAATAAAACCCTTAGTTACAAGATTACACTAAGTGGCCAGCAACATTTTGTGAAATTATTCATACATTACACAGTCATTGTAAGGGACTCACATTAGTCTTCATAATACTCCCCTTATTGTCCACACATAGTTGTTGAGCAAAACTTGATGAGACTTGTGTAAATAAAGCTTGTACATGAAAATTGCATGAGTTATTTATTTCTTTATCTTTTTCCTTTCTTTTCCCTCGTAAATATTTATTCCACTTTTATTTTCTTATTTCTATTTTTTATTTTCATCTTTTATTACTTTTTTCATTTATTTTCCTCTCTTCATTAATTCTCCACAAAAATATCTCACTCTGAACCAATGCAACGCATCACATCAGTCTAAGTTTAAAGTCAGGGTTAAAAAATAATGGATTAAGAGGAGAGTGAAAAGCCGTCATTAATCATCTCATAAAACCCCATAAATCTACCGCCTCATAAAAACCCTGTCAAATCATCTCACTTTACACGGCAATTTTACTTTTCACCCAAAACCATCAACTCTCAAAACTACTCATCTTCTTCACCCTTCTCCAAGCTTCATCAATGGCCACCAAACGCAAAACTTCTGAAGATACCAAACCCCATCCAAATTTCCCTGCAGAAAAATCTTCACCTTTGGTTGAATACGAAGTGAGCGATCACGAATCTTCCAATTCCAATCAAGAAACTCAGGGTTCTCTTGAGCAATCATCTGGACATAAAGAAATCTCTCCAAAGAAAGAATAGGCAGTCAGCGAGGAAGAAACAAAGCAAGAAAAAATCATCAATGTGCCGCTAAAAAAGGGTAAGAAATCAAAATTCTCCAAATACATGATTGGGTTCTAAGTTGATCTTGCATGGTGCAGGAAAGTAAAATGGGTAGAGTTTCTTGACCTAGTTAAATTTCAAAAATGGTCTAAAATTCTTTGTTCTAATGAGGGTCTGTTTGAGGCTGAAATGGGTGAGTTCTGTTCGAAATCTGTAAATTCTGATGGTCTGTGCATAAGTGTTATAAATGGGAAATTGGTGAAATTTACTGAAAAAACCCTAGGCGATTGGCTTGATGTACCAACTGATGGGTACAAGGCTTATATTAAGGGAAAGGTTCAATTGAATATTAATGTAATTTCAAATGATAAAGTCTTGTCATTTTTTGGTGGAAAGTCTAATGATTTCTCTCTTGACCAAAAAGACCTTTCACCTTTTCACAAATTCCTGTTTCATCTTGTTTGGCGCTTTATTTTGCCCCATACTTCTAAAAGAACCCAAGCAAATCTTATGGGCCTGTCTCTTATGTACTGCCTTACCAACAACATCAAAATTAACTTTTCTTCCCTCTTGATCACTCATTTGACCCATTGCATTACCCACAATAACCGAATTGGCTATGGTATTATTCTTACTACTATTTTCAAAAAGAGCAATGTTAAACTTCCTTCTAGTCCAACCTTTGAACTTGAACCTGAGAACTATTTGACCAAGGATACACTTGATAGGCTTAGTTTGAAGGTGATGGGTGGCAAAGTGGTGTTTGATGTTGAAGAGCCTAAGGTTAAGAGTGAGGTAGGGGTTAAGAGGAAACCTGTTGAGGAAGTGAGTGCTGGGGGAGCAAAGTCAGTAAGGAAGAGTAGGAGGTTGGCAGATACCAAGTCCCCAAGGAACAAGGATGATGATGATGCTGTGATGATTGACTTGGAGGAGGATCCAGTTCCTACAGGGTCTCCCTCCAGAGCTGTAGACTTTCCGTTGCTCTAAACTACTGGTCTTGCTGGTCTACTGAAAGAAATTCAAGGGTCCCTGTCTCTTCTCCCCTCAAGAGTTTAGGGGATGGAAGCTAGGGTTGCAAGGTTAGATGTTCAACAGGAGCACATTCTTGCTGCTGTGAAGAAAGATGAAGCAGTTGTTAGTGAGAAGATTGACTCCGTTGTTGCCACCTATGTCATCCGCCCCAAGCCCTGATCCTCCCTTTCTAACACTCTTCCCTTAATCTATTAAACAATATAACTTTTGGTTTTTGTAACTAAACATTGGTGACCCGTTGCTACTGTTGGTTTTTGGATGTGTTAATCACATCGGTTTATTTTGGTTCATTTTTCTTTTTCTTTTTCTTTCTTATTCTTATTATGGTTGTTTTTCTTCTTCCTTTTCATCTCTTGAACTCTGCTATTGCTCATACCTTGCTTGTTTGCATCTGTTTTGTCTATACCTGCTCATTTACATGTTGGATGGCTAGTATTATTAGATGAATGTTTGAGCTACTAAGCCTTGACATTGTTGTATATGATGCACTCTCAGAGTCCTGTTGGGTACTTAGTTGTTTTTTATGATGCCAAAAGGGGGAAGTAGAATGGCACATAAAATAAAAATTCTAGTCTTCTTAGTTTCTGGGTGATGCTTTTCGATTTTTCCTTGTCTTCAAAACTGCTTACTGTTAGACTAGTGTTAGTTTTTATTTTTTAATCTTTTGGCAGTTTTGTTTCTTTATTTTTAAACCCAAAATTGATTCTTCTGCTATGCTTAATTTTATTTTTCTTTATTTTCTTCGTTTTTGTTAATTTTATATTTTTATATGCCTTATATTTGCCATCATCAAAAAGGGGGAATGTTGTTGTATTCCATGTTTTAATGATGCCAAATACTTAGGTTGTAATATAGTTTTTATTTTGAAAAAATATAAAATCCAAAAATATTGTAATGTTATTTTTTATATATGTATATCTTGTGGAGAAAAATTATTTATTTAATCTAAGTCAAGATATTATCTTATGCATTTTGAATTTTAATTGTAAGGCATGTTTAATGTTCTAGTAACTTGGATCATTGAATAAAAGATTCTCCAAGTTATTCCTTATGTGATTCCTTGGAAATGGACTTAATGTGTTTGGTTGACATCAAGGAACTTTTTCTTCTCATGAATTGATGTGGGAATTTTGAATGACCAAGTGTGGGGTGGTGAATGAATTCCCACGTTTTGTAGGAATTTCAATTTCCCTGGAATTTTTGTTGCCCCCATTTCCCCCCCACTTCCTATCAACCAAACAACTGCCCAAAACAGGAAATTATGGGAATTTCTATTGCCTACATAATTTATGTATACCAAACAATCACTAGTTAACATTGTGTGTGTGTGATTTTGTGGAAATTTTCTATTTAATCCTCATTCATTATTTTGGGTTAAAAATTTGCTTTAAATGTAATTATACAAATAAGTATATAACTATATATCTATAACAAAGACTTGATAATTTTTTGTAAAAACCTACTCGTAAGATATAAGTGTATAACTATATCTCTATAGATAATGAGTAAGGATTAAAATAGAAAATTTCAATTATTACTTTGAGAGTTGTACATGTTTCTTTTGTTTTTCAAAATATGGAAGTTACCTTCTTTCAAAAAAAAATCTCGCAGTGACATTAGTGCTTTTTTAAAAAAAAAAATCATTACTTTTTTCCCTTATTAGTTATCTTGGAATAACAAATACATAAAGAATATTTAATTCAGGTGGGCACCAAAGTCCCCAAGAGTTCTCATTTATAATAGAGATATCTGGTTTTTATTATTTATATATTTATTAATAATATAAAATATTCATTAATAATTGAAATTAATTATAAGTAATATAATTAATTAAATAAACAATAAGATTTTTATTCATAATTTTTTTTTTTTTGAAATGTGAGAAATGGAGATATTTCATACTACCTCATTTCCATAAAATTCTACCAATTTTCTGTAACTCAAAAAACCAAGAAAAAAATGAGAGATAGAGAGTATGCAAGTGAGTCATTTATTATTTGTTAAATAGGAGAGAGAGTGTGCAAGTGGGTATTTTAATAGGAGATAGGATGTGGTTGTGAGAGTGTAAAAAGTAGTGGGTCCACAAGGTTAGGCAAGTAGGTACTAGAAAATAAATGTGTCTAAAATATTGCTAAATGGGCTTTTATTTATAGAGCTCGTAAAAATGGAGCCATTAGTATAAAAAAATTGCTTTGTATTTTATAAAATATAGCAATTTAATACTATATGACAAAATATTATTTTCTCTATACTGCCAAATTCCGCCAAGTGGCAGAATATCATTGAGGTGTGTCAGGATTCATAGCCCAAAACACTGTGTTTTGGCTTCACTGAAATGAAAACAAAAATAAAACGCTGCATTTCAGTTGGAGAAAAGTCAAAAAAAAATGTTTTTTTTTAATGCTCAGTCATTGTGTGCCCCACACCTGATCACTTTTTTGATCGTCCCATGCCTTGAAACAAACTTAATCAACCCCATAATCTTTTTCCCAATCATCATTAAGTGGGCAAAATATTAAAATTGGGCACACATTTTTTTTTCTACTCAATGTTAAGGGTGCTCCTAGAGACTTGGACTTGCACTGATATGGGCTTTTATTGTAGAAAGGACCTGTTGAAGGTGGCCTAATTCCAACACATAGCACATGAAGTTTTCCCTAATTAAGATGTACACAACTTTTGTTAAACGAGTATTGCCCGGGATCACCTTATGGTGACGAGAAGTACAATTTAAGTTTAGTTGAAATTTGATCACTCAATTTGCACTCGATACATGTAATAATAATTGATTGATATAATTTTCATAATAAAGTACTCCCTAGCAGAAGTACTCCCATATAAATTGACTCAATTTGACCTAAACTAAGTGACTGGTTACACAAACAGGATTTGAATTGAACCTTGCTCGAATGATTTGCCACCTTCATTATTGCCTAACATGAATCGTAAAATATATAATTTAACTTTTAAATGATAAATAATAAATTACTCAGGGAGAAAACTTGGTATTCTATGTCCTTATAGTAAAAAAAAAAAAAAAAGTTAACCTATCTATCTATATAAATATATTAAAAGGCGTTCCTATCAAAAAAAAAATTTGGTGCCACATGTGTAGGAACATATAGATGCATATAGCGGAATTTTAGGAAACAATTTCCTAACATCTATCATAGGATCGCAAACATAATCAAACATATGAATCATTCAATAGAATTAAATATATGTTATTCTAGTATGAACACTAGACCAACTACAAGAGGGGGTGAATTGTAGTTTAGAGGAAATTTTCAAAATGTAGTGCGGAATTAAAATAAACTAAAAACAGAAAGAGACAAACACACGAGAATTTTACAAGGGAAACTTCCTAGGCCCAATAGGAAGAAAAACCTTGACCATGAGGGATTTTGACTCAAACTCTCTTTACTATAATAGGCCAAAAGACTCGATATTTTTACAACCTATTAACGGACCTTCTCAGTTCCTCTAGGAACTTGTTCCCAGTCACTCAGTTCCCCCTGAACTGATGACACTCACTTTGACTTCACTCGAAGTCTTTTCTTTTCACTCTTTCTTTCTCTCTCTTGGTTACTAGGATATTCTCTGAATTTTCTCTCACCCAAACACTATGAATATTACAATAATAATTATGTTGAATATAAGAGGAAATTACAAGAAAACTTTCTAAGTATAGATCTACTTTTTATGCTCGAAAGTTCTCTTTTTCTTCTTTGAATAATCTTCCTCTTATATAGATGCTGCTACTCCTTCTTCTGGTCATGTAGTGCTCCACATTCTCCATGCTATTCGCTTGTAGTGGTGGAGATCATGGCTCAACTTTCGCTGCACTTTTTCCACGTTTATTGCAACGGAAATAAACTAACTCCACTAGCCGTTTGTGGGAGAATGCCCAGCGAGTAACACGCAGATAGGAGGAGTTAGTTGGAGAACTTCAAGGACTTAGCTCCACAATTTATGCCACGCTTATTTCAACTGTTTTTCAAACAAAAAACAGCAACAACAAATATCTAGTAACTTGAAGAATCTTTTATTCAAAGATTTCAAGTAACTAAAACATCAACCATACCATATGATAAAATTCAAAAGTGCATAAAATTAATATCTTGACATAGATTAAATAATTAATCTTTCTCCACAAGATATAAACTTGTAAAAATAAACAATACATAAATTTTTGGATTTTATATTTTTTTCAAAATAAAAACTATATTATAACCTAAGTATTTGGCATCATCAAAACATGGAATACAACAATATTCCCCCTTTTTTATGATGGCAAATATAAGGCATAAAAATATAAAATGAAATAAGAAAAATTAAATAACTAGAGCAAAAGAATCAAGAGCTAATAAAAAATAAAACAAACAAAACAAACAAGAGACTAAAAAGTAAAACTAGCACTAAACTAACAGGGACTAACAATCTAATTAATCCTACCAGAAATCAGTTTTGAAGAAAATTGGACAAGAAAAATCCAAAAATCATCACCTAAAAACTAGGATTAGATTGTTTTTTTATGTGCTCTACTCCCTTTTGTCATCATCAAAACAACTAAGTACCCGGGGACTCTAAGGTGCATCATATAAACATATCAGGCTTGTGCTCAAACATTCTCTATAATCTAGCCTCTACATTTTAATGGCATATTAAGATGCGGTATGCACATGTCCTGACATGGAAATGCCTGGTTCTGATGAAGATAAAAGAAGAAAAAGGACGATAAGGGAAGCAAAAAATAAGAGATAAAAAGAGGTAAAGATATAAACAAAAAAATTATCACCATAAATTGATGTGTGATTCACTCAAAAGGGTGATAAAAGATGTAACAACACCACCATTGTTTAATACAAAACAAAAAAATTGTAACTTGTTTATTATAGGGGGGGGATTAGGGCTTGGGCTTGGGGCGACAACATAAGGCTCGTTCTTCTCACGCTTCCTTTTTCCTTCGATATGCTTGAAGGTCTAGGCTTTCTGTTGGTGTGCGGGGGCACTCATTGAATATAAATCCCTGGGACTGTGGGGGGGAAATCCCTGTTCGAGCTCCTCCCGTATTACTTGAGCTGTACATTTCCTCAAACCTAGGTCCTTCAAGACTGGCCTCCTCCTCAAACTTCCTCTTGATCCCAGTCTCTACCTTTCCCTTAGGTTATGCAACCTCAAAATCTAACTTCCCACCCTGTACCCTCAGAGACAGCCTGGAGAAAGTCTCTTTGGTCAAATAGTTATCAGGCTCTAAGTCAAAAGAAGTACTAGAATGGAGTTTCATTTGGTTCTTTTTAAGGATAACAGAAATAAGATTGGCATACCCAACTTTTGTGTTGTGGGTAATGCAGTAGGAAAGGTGAGAGATCATTAAAGCAGGGAAGTTGATTTTCATATTCTTAGCAAGGCAAAACATCAAAGAAAGATCCATGAGGCTCGCTTGAGTCCTCTTGAGGTTCTTGGCAAAATAAAACACCAAACTAAGTGAAACAGAAATTTATGATATGGAGAGAGATCTTTTTGATCTAGGGACAGGTCAGAATCCTTACCCATAAAGAAACTCAGTATAGTAGAATTAGAAGCACCATTGACATTTAACTTAGCCCTACCCTTGACATATTCCATGTACCCTTCAGTTGGTACCTCAAACCATTCACCCATATTCTTTTCATTAAACTTGACCAATTTGCCATTTACAACACTCATGCATAAACCCTCGGTATTATCAAAACTAGCAACAAATTCACTCATCTCACTCTCATAAAGACCATCATCAAAACCTTAACACTTTAACCCGTTTTTAAAACTTAACAAGATCAAGAAACTGACTCCATTTAATTTTCTTACACCGGGAGAAATCAACGCAAAACCCTATGATGTACTTGGAAGACTTAGATTTCTTACCCCTTTTTGTAGGAACTAAGACTTCCTTTTCTTGCTCTGTTTCAGCATCATCCAAATCGCCTTCCTTCTTTGGAGAGATTACTCCATGTTCAGCCGAATTTTCTTGAGAACCCAGGGAATCTTCATTGGAGTTGGAAGATTCATTCTCGCTTTCGTTGTAATCCACCAAAGGTGAAGATATTTCTACCGGTAAGTCTCAACTACAATTCACTCCCCTCTTGTATTAGGGTTTAGGTGAAGAAGATGAAGTTGGGAGATTCTTGTGAGGGAGAGAGAGAGAAAGGCGGTTTTGCAGAGTTAATGGTTTTGGGTAAAAGAGGTGAATTTGCTGTGTAAATTTTGGTTGATGTGATGGGTTTTTATTTGGGGAAGATTTATGGGAGATGGTGGAAAAGAATTAAATGCAGCTTTTCCCTTCCTTCTTTAAATCCGATGAATCATTTTATTTCCAGGTTTGTACATAAACGCTGGTGAAGCGTTGCCACTAAAAAATTTATTTGTGGGGGATGAATGAAGAAAGATAGTAAATTGATGAAAAAGAAAATAAAATCGAATAAAATAAAATAAAATAAAATGGAGATAATATTTACGTGGAAGAAATAAAAGGAATAGGTGTGAACTCATGCATGTTACATGTTCAAGCTATATGTACAATGACCTTTCTATTTTTACTCAAGTATATGTATGGACAATAAGGGGAGTATTATGAAGACTAATGTGAGTCATTTACAATGACTGTGTAATGTATGAATAAATTCACAAAATGTTGTTGGCCACTTAGTGTAATCTTGTAACTAAGGGTTTTATTTGAAGTAGCACACTTAATGAATTCTAATCATCCCTAGCTCTAAGCGAATTTTCTCGAACTTTTCTCTAGGAAGTGGTTTAGTCAATATGTCAGCTATTTGATTTTCTGTTGGACAAAATTCGACTTTAACAAGACCCTTTTTTACATTATCCTTAAGGAAATGATGCATAATGTGAATATACTTGACCCTTGAATGATGAACTGGATCCTTAGAAATGCAAATTGCACTAGTATTACCACAATAGATAGGAACACATTTAAACTTAATGCCAAAGACTCTTACTTGTTGCTTGATCCAAGAGACCTGGGAATAGCATGCAGCAGCAGCCACATACTCTGCCTCTGCTGTGGATAAGGCAACAGTATTTTGCTTCTTTGAGCTCCATGAGACCAAGCTTGTTCCTAGGTCTGGACAATATCTGATGTGCTCTTGCGATTAACCAAGTCTCTAGCATAATCCGCATCTGAATAGCTTACTAGGTCAAAAACATCACTTTGAGGATAGAACAAACATAAGTCATCGCTTCCCTTCAAATACCTTAGAATTCTCTTAACTGCTGTTAAGTGAGATTCTTTTGGATTTGATTGGAATCGAGCACATAAACCAACACTAAAAGAAATATCGGGTCTAGTTGTTGTTAAAGTAATGAACCAATCATACCTCGATATTGCTTCTCATTTACACACTTACCATTTGAATCTTCATCTAACCTTGTTCCTGTTCCTATGAGAGTGTGGTTGGTTTTTTATTGTTCCAGTCCATATCTTTTAAGCAGTTCCTTGACATATTTTTGTTGATGGATCATTGTTCCTCTTTCAGTTTGCTTGATTTGCAATCCCAAAAAGAAGTTCAACTCTCCCATCATACTCATTTCGAACTCACTACTCATAAGATCAACAAACTCCTTACAAAGAAGATCATTAGTACCACCAAATATTATATCATCAACATAAATCTCGACTACCAATATGTCTGTTCCTTTTGATTGAAGGAACAAGGTTCTATCAACTTTACCTCTTATGAAATCATGCGAAAGCAGGAATTTTGACAACCTTTTATACCAAGATCTAGGAGCTTGTTTCAACCCATAAAGAGCTTTATCAAGCTTATAAATTTGATTTAGGAGTTCTGGATTTTCGAATCCAGGAGGTTGTTCCACATAGACGTCTTCAAGTAAAAAACCATTTAGAAATGCACATTTGACATCCATTTGTTACAACTTAAATCCCATAAAGGCAGCAAAGGCAATCAAAATTCTAATTGCTTCTATCCTAGCAACAGGAGCAAAGGTTTCATCGAAATCAATACCTTCTTGTTGATTATAACCTTTGGCTACAAGTCTGGCCTTGTTCCTTACCATTGTTCTATGCTCATCGAGCTTGATCCTGAAGACCTATTTAAGTCCGATAACTTTCTAGTTCTTTGGTTAGTCTCCAGGTGCCAGACCTTCTTCCTCCGGAACTCATTTAGCTCCTTTTGCATAGCATTGATCCAATCAACCTCTTTGAGCGCTTCCATATGGTCCTTAGGTGCTGTCATAGACAAGAAAGTGTGAAAGGCACAAAAATTCTTCATTTGGGATCTCGTTTGAGTTTCCTTTTCAATGTCACTTATTTCAATTCTAAAGGATGAGAATTTTGGTGTTTCCAAGGCTTTGGATCAAATCTCCTTATTGCATCTTGAGTTTCTTGAGGTGATTGATTCACTTGATCTTCTTCAGGTTCGGAAGCTCCTTGATCTTCCTGAGTTCCTCCTATTACTTGTTCCTCGTAAGGATCAGGAATTGGGTTATCTGGATCAGGAACTTGCTTCTTCTCTTTTCCTGCAGGGGTTAGTTCCTATCACAATGATTAAGCTCATCAGGACGAGTCAAACCAATTTCAAAGTTATCATTATAACTCTATTCCTGCAAGGAGTTAGTCTCATCAAATATAACATGGACACTTTCCTCAACACACATTGTTCGCTTATTGTAAACACGATAAGCCTTACTACTTAAGGCATATCCAAGAAAAATAGCCTCATCGCTTCTAGCATCAAATTTTCCTAAGTTGTCCTTTCCATTATTATGTACAAAGCATTTACATCCAAAAACACGAAAGTAAGCGATATTGGGTTTTCTTCCTCTAAGGAGCTCGTAAGGTGTCTTCAAAGTGATTGGTCTTAGCATGACACGATTGATGATGTAGCATGCCGTATTCACTGCTTCAGCCCAAAAATTCTTCGAAAGACCGCTTGCAATTATCATCGTCCTTGCCATATCCTCAAGGGTCCGGTTCTTCCTTTCGACTACACAATTCTGTTGTGGTATTCTTGGAGCTGAAAAGTTATGATCTAAACCTTCATTGCTACAAAAGTCATCAAACTTGGAGTTTTCAAACTCCTTACCATGGTCAGATCTTAAATGTTTTAATTTAACACCACTTGTTCTTTGAATCTTTTTAGCAAAGGTTAGAAATTCATCAAACGTCTCATCCTTACTATGAAGAAAAATAACCCATGTGTATCTTGAAAAATCATCTACTATGACTAATACATATCTCTTACCAGATCGACTTTGGATGCGTACAGGGCCACATAAGTCCATGTGAAGAAGTTCTAATGGACTTTGTGTGCTTACCATTTTCTTGGATTTGAATGAGGATCTTACTTGTTTGCCTTTAACACATGAATCACAAACACCGTGGTTTAAAGACTTAATAGTTGGTAAACCAACTACCAAGTCCTCCCACTTAGTTTATGCAGTAGGCACAGGCTTGCATGACCGCAACGTTTGTGCCATAGAAGAGGATCAACATTGATCACACTTAAGCATGTGAGATTATTCCTAGGAACAAGGTTTAGGTCGACCATGTAGGTGTTCCCTTTCCTCATTCCCTCAAGGATCTTGGTTCCTATACTTTCATTGCTGACTACACAAGACTCATTAGTAAACTTCACAGAATTTCCCTTATCGTAAAACTGAGATATGCTAAGTAAACTATGCTTTAAACCCTCGACCAAAAATACATTATCTATGGAATGTGACTGAGATTTACCAATCTTATCAACTGCTACTATATTACTTGTAAGATTGTCTCCAAAGGTCACAGTTCGTCCATTGAAGACTGAGAGTGAGAGAAATTTGGATCTATCTCCTGTCATGTGCTTAGAACAACCGCTATCGAGGTACCATAAGTTGTTCCCCCTCACTTCAGCCTATACCATAGCAAGCTAGTTAGTTGTAGGAACCCAGTCTAGCTTGGGTTCCTTTGTTGGACTTGATTCTTTCTTAATTTTCCAAACCTGTTTCACTAGGTACGTGTTCTTCTCAATACGATCTTCTCTGGTGGAATAGTCAGACACAATGTGACCACTGTTCCCATAGTAAGAACATATTTTACTACTTGGCATATCAACATATTTTTTCTTTTTGTTCTTTTTCTTGTGATTGAAACCTAGACCATATCTTCCTTTGTTTTGATACTTTTATATCCATGTGACTGGTCAGGAAGCTTGTTCCTTGAGGACTCCAGTTTCTTCCTTAATACCAGATTTTCTTGTAAAACATTCTCATAGTCAGTTTTCAAATTTTCAGCATTCATTCTGGTATTACTTGAAGAGACTGTTCTTTCATGAACACACAGTTTCAATTCTGCCAATTCCAAACTCAAAAGATAATTATCATTTTTGACCTTTTCAAATGCTTCTTGATAAACTCTACACTTGTTCAAAAGTTCAAAGAATCTTTTTTCAGTATCACATTTTAATGTGTTAAGCCAATTTGAATAGTTCTTAGTGACTTTCAAGGCATTTGTTACTTGATCTGCGCAAACTTCCTTGTAATCATCTAAGGTTTCTAATAAAAGTTTTAGTAATTGACTTTTATAAAGTTCTATAAGTTCCTCTTCAATGGCATTAAAACTTACCTTGGGGTTTGATGATTCCACTTTGTCTTCTATATTTGCCATGAGACATATATGGGCAGTTTCTTCCTCAGTTTGTTCCTGCTCCTCCTCTGAGTCAAATTCTCTCCATGCTGCAACCATGGCTCTCTTCATAGCATTTCTTGAAAAAGACTTTTGTTGTTCCTTGCCCTTCTCTTTGTATTTCCCTTTTGCTTTCAAGTTATCCCATTGAGGATACTTTTTGATGAAATGATCAAGGCCTCCACACTTATGGCAACTTAGCTTCGTTGGTTTCTTTGTGACCTTTCCTTTGTAATTCTTGTTGAAGAATTTCTTGAATCTTCTTACAATCATCGCAGCTTCTTCATCATCAGTTTCTGAATCTTCTTGTTCCTCTGACCTGAGAGCCAAAGCCTTAGGCTTTGATGATTCAATTTCATGAGTTTCTAGATGTAGCTCATGGGTCATCAAGGAACCAGTAAGTTGTTCAATGTTGAATGTTGTGAAGTCCATGGTTTCCAACAATGTCGTTGTCTTGGCCATCCATTTCTCATCTTGTGGTAGACTCCTTAGTACCTTACGAACTTGTTCCTCTGGAGAGATTATCTTTCCCAGATATTCAAGTTCGTTTATGATGTTTGATAAGCGAGTGAGCATGTCTTGAATAGGCTCCTTTAGTTTCATGTGAAACAATTTGTACTTATGCATAAGCATATCGATCTTTAATCGTTTCACTTCGCTTGTTCCTTCATGAGTGATTTGAAAGAGTTCCCACATTTGCTTAGCAGTCTTGCACCCCATGACTCGGTTGTGTTCATAGGGACCAAGACCACAATGAAGTAGCTTCTTGGCCATGTTGTTCATCTCCATTTTGTCAAAGTCTTCTTTGTCAAACTCGACAAGGGGTTTAGGAACCAGCTCCCCTTTCTCGTTCTTCTTTGTGACTTCAAAGTCACCAATTTCAATTACCTTCCATACTTGGTAATTCTCTGCTTTGATAAATAGTTCCATACGATTCTTCCGGTATGGATAATGTTTCCCATTGAACTTAGGTGGGCGTTGAGTTGAATACCCTTCATTAAGCTTTTCTCCCGTAGTGTTCATTGTTCCAGGTACAATCTCCTCATTGTTAGCTGATTCTGGAGGTACTAGGCTCTGATACCAATTGTTATTCTAGTATGAACACTATACCAAATACAAGAGGGGGGTGAATTGTAGTTGAGACGAAATTTTCAAAATGTATTGCGGAACTAAAATAAACAAAAAACAGAAAGACAAACACATGAGATTTTTACAAGGAAAACTTCCTAGGCCCAATAGGAAGAAAAACGTTGACCACGAGGGATTTTGACTCAAACTCTCTTTACTATAATAGGCCAAATGACTCGATCTTTTTACAACCTATTCACGGACCTTCTCTGTTCCTCTAGGAACTTGTTCCCAGTAACTCAGTTCCCCATGAACTGATGACACTCACTTTGACTTCACCTGAAGTCTTCTCTTTTCTCTCTTTCTTTCTCTCTCTTGATTACTAAGATATTCTCTGAATTTTCTCTCACCCAAACACTATGAAAATTACAATAATAAGTATGTTGAATATAAGAGGAAATTACAATAAAACTTTCTAAGTATAGATTTACTTTTTATGCTCGAAAGTTCTCTTTTTCTTCTTTGAATAATCTTCCTCTTATATAGCTGATGCTACTCCTTCTTCTTCTGGTCATGTAGTGCTCCACATTCTCCATGATGTTCGCTTGTAGTGGTGGAGATCATGGCTCAACTTTCGCTGCACTTTTTCCACGTTTATTGCAACGAAAATAAACTAACTCCACTCGTCGTTTGTGGGAGAATGCCCAGCGAGTAACACGCAGATAGGAGGAGTTAGTTGGAGAACTTCAAGGACTTAGCTCCACAATTTATGCCACGCTTATTCCAACTATTTTTTAAACAAAAAAACAGCAGCAACAAATATCTAGTAACTTGAAGAATCTTTTATTCAAAGATTTCAAGTAACTAGAACATCAACCATACCATATGATAAAATTCAAAAGTGCATAAAAATAATATCTTGACTTAGATTAAATAATTAATCTTTCTCCACAAGATATAAACTTGTAAAAATAAACAATACATAAATTTTTTGGATTTTATATTTTTCGCAAAATAAAAACTATATTATAACCTAAGTATTTGGCATCATCAAAACATGGAACACAACAATATCAAACCTTTGTAGCGTGATTTCCCTGTTGTATGCAAGCTTTGAAGAACTGAGAGCCCCAAGTGTTGCTCCTCTAATCAGTCCACGAGCACCAGTTGAACACCAACGTTTACTTGAACGGAAGAGAAGAAATTCTCTTGCTTTTGATGATATAGGCCCCGGTTTAGAGGGAATAGTTTCGGGTTTCACTTTCTCTCTCTTGTGAAAAGAAACTGCTTAATGAATTGATCACCTAAACCCTAATATTATATCCTATATATAATAGAAGAGTCATAGGCTAGTTAGGAGAACTAATTCTCCTTCTATTCCCCTTAGGACAGGCCCAACCCTAATCCTAAATGGATTTGGATTGCTTTGTCCAACTTGTGCTACAATGTGTGATCTCATAGGATTAATCTATTTTAGTTATAGGCCCAATCAATATTGTCCTGTTAATCATATTTATTCTTGTAGACACATAATTGTGTCTCCCCATTTAAGGGTCCAATGATGAAACATACCACGGTATTATTCGGCAAAACCCAACGGAAGAGCAATCCGAAGAGCCAACCCAAAATTAAATTAAATTGTGTTTTGAAATATTATTCTAAAACCCAAATTAATTATTCATGATAATTAGTCTACGTCCATTTAAAGTATTTTAAAAGCCCAATTATTTATTTATTATTTTTAATAAATATTTTTATTATTTTTAATAAATACTTTTAACAAATATCAGATTTTTATTCAGTAAAATTCAATCTCCGGATTCTAAGGATAAAATTATATCTTCTAAAATGCCTTTAAGGAAAAAAGGTTGGCAAATGAGCTGGACGCAGGCGGTGCGCCTAGCGCGCCACGTGCGCCCAGCAAATTGGCCAAGCTATGTCATGCGCGCCAATCCGCGCCTGACACGTGGATTTGTGACTCACTCAGAGTCCTGCGCCTAGCGCACCTCTCTGTTTGAGCCGTATCTTTTTTTCTTTTCTATCTTTTTAAATACGCGTACCACGTGTACGTGTTTGACTAGGCTGGCCGCTCAGGCACACCAATGTGCTCCTAACACGTAGATGTACGCTTAAAACGTAAGCCAGCGCCAGGCGCAGGTGGGTGCGTGAGGCGCATGCCCCTTTTTCCTATAAATACTTGTGATTTCCCGAATTACGGACAACTTTTTAGATTTATTATTTCACGAACACAAAAACTCTCGAATACTTACGAATTAAATTACGAACATTCAAACACTCAAATACTTTCAATACTTCAATTCCTTTTCCAATTCCTGATCATATTGCGTTCGTGGTTCCACGATTGCTCCGCCTGAAGGTCGTTGCGCTCTTCGACCTAAGCCGCATAGGTATAATTCCTGAGGATCCTTGAATAATTCAATTATATTTATTGCCTAAAAGTTACTAACAGTTTCTTGTCATAATGTAGATATTTAATTGATAATCATGATTATTGTATATTCTAATCCCTTCTATTATTAACTTTGTATATAATATTCATATTGTTATGATTGTCCTGCATGCTTTTTATCACCCACATGTTATTACTGCTAAACAAGACCTAAAGAATTGTTCTAACTAATTCAGATAATTTGGACAATCTGCTAGGTACCTTGTAATATTGATTGCATAATAACTTGTCGCTAAAAATTAGATTTTTATGTGTTTCCTAAACCAATCTACACTAAATATTTTTAGGGTGCATTAAAATATTATATGATTATTCTTTGGCATAAAATTTATAATGAATCGATATTTAATAGAGGACAGCAATGGGTGAACTTGGTTCATTATGACCATATTCGTACCCTCACCCCCGAACTCAATCTTTGGTTCATTTTGACCATATATGGAGTCTAGACGGAGAAATCTACATTGGATAAGTCCCTAAGATGGCCCTACAGTTTTCAATATCTAATTAGGTTTATGATTCTTTCTTTAAAGAATTGTTTACGACTTCTTTCAAAAACATATTTTCAATAGAACCTTTACAATGGGGTAGTCAAATCTAATACGCGCTTACATCGCGTAGGCGAAATAAAAATACGCCTACAATTCTCTAGCAAGAAAATACGATTACTAAAATAATTAATTTTATTATCTTCATAATGCTATTCCTATTTATATTTAGTAATTTTCGAGATGTCTAAGGACATATTCCTTCAACATGACACTCTCCAAACTTCTAATACACATGTTTATGATCTCATTTAAAAATATTAATAATGTGTGGCTACTAGGAATCGAACACATAACCTTTAAAATGAAATGTGAGACTTTAACCACCAATTTATTAAAAATTTCAATGTTTAATGTTTCAAAGTAAAACATAATAAAGTTTTATAATTATATGTAACCATAAAGACATAGACAAGCTTTTTTTATGATCTCTAACACTTTTATTAAGGTAATAACATTCTCTTACTGCAATTCCGTTGAAATTGTTATATTATTATCCCCATTTCCTTTGAAGTTCTGTTTAGAACAACTTATCATGCCATAACGTCCATTTTCAATTTCGCACTAGATAGAACATTAGAAAAAGCTAATATGAAATTATCAAATATGTAAATATTCATGAATTACAAAAATTAGTTCACCTTAAATTTTATTGCTTTTTTTTTGGTGAAATTGGCTTATTGTATTGCTAGTTGTTGGACTGAGCTTAGCCCAATAATATGTTATATTTTTCCTTATAGATTAAATTTGAAATTTATAGTATTAATTCTTCATAATCATTCATCATACTAAATTAGTTTATACGGTTTTTTAACCAAATGCCCCCGAGTTTTCACGAAATTCACCGGGTACCCTCACACTTTTGAAAATACACCTGGTGCCCCTCAGTTTCAACATAATACACCCAAATGCCCCTAGTGACTAACGGCGTTAACCGCCGTTAGTCTTAACTATAATTAAATCCTAAATAGCCTTAATTAACCTAATTAAACCCTAATTTATAACCCTAAACCTTAACCCTAACCCTAACCCTAACCTAACCCTCCCCCCCCTCCCACCACCCCTTCCCCCCACCCTCCTAGCAGTCCCCCTCCCACCACCCCCTTCCCCACCGTCCCAACACCCGCACCCCAACATCTCCCCCCCCCCCTCCGCAGCTCCCCCCACCCCCGTCGACCCTCCCCTGGCTCCCCCCCCCCCTGTTGAATCCCCCTCCCCCATCCCCGTCAAACTCGGAATGTACCGGTTGCGGTCGACGAGTGAGAGGGTGGGTTCGAATTCTGCGAATTGGTTGCGGGACGACGAGCGAGAGGGTGGGGAAGGGAGAGTTGCAAACGACGACGAGCCGGGCTGCGGAATTGGAGGCGGATTCGACGAGGGGGGGGAGGGGGATTCGACGGGGGTGGGGAAAGTCAACGAGGTGGGGGAGCTGTGGGAGGGTCGACGGGGGTGGGGGGCTGCGGGAGGGTTGGGGAGGGGGGAGCTGCTAGGGAGTGGGTGGTGGGAGGGTGGGGGAGGGTTAGGGTTAGGGTTTAGGTTTAGGGGTTAGGGTTAGGGTTTAGGTTTAGGGGTTAGGGTTAGTGTTTAGGGTTAGGGTTAATTAGGGTTTAAAACAGAAAATTAAGGTTAATGACTAACGGCGGTTAATGCCATTAGTCACTAGGGGCATTTGGGTGTATTATGTTGAAACAGAGGGGTACCAGGTGTATTTTCAAAAGTGTGAGGGTACCCGGTGAATTTCGTGAAAACTCGGGGGCATTTGGTGAAAAAACCGTAGTTTATATATACTTCCTCCTTTCTGAATTACTTGCAACAAATGGGCTTTTACACTATTCATACGCTCTCTTTTGACCATCTGGTATCATTAATATGTTAAATAAACATAGTCATGTGAGATCTGTTAGATTTGTCTCGATGTGTACTTCAAAATGTCAACTTTTTTTATAACGTTACTAATAGATAATAGAATATCAATGGTTCAAGTTATTTGCAAATAAATTGGAACAGATGTAGTATAACATAATTTTTTTAAAAATTAAGATTTCTTGTCAAAAAGAAGATAACTTATTTTTAATAGAATTTTTTTCTCAATTTATTATCTCAGAAAGACTGTAAAATTTTTAATAAAAGAATGGCATATGTGACTTTTAAAATCTGTTTAGTATAAGTAATGGCAACAGCTAATAGACGCCCCCGGAGCGGTGGATAAGAACAATATAATGTTATACTTTTCCTATATTTATTATTGTAACAATTAATAATTCTCCTTTCCCCAAATATTTTATAATGTAATTGATAGATAGATTATTGCATTTCTAATAAACTCTTTAGGAAATGAGGGATAGGTAATCGTATATGCCATGGAGGCAGGGTATCAACTATTCAACTATATGCATGGATTGTGTTCTATAAAGAAGTTTTAAGATAGAGTAAACAACGTTTTTATATTGGTAAAAATGTTTTTGGTGTTGATAATCAATCCTATAAAGAAGTTTTAAGATAGAGTAAACAACTTTTTTATTTTGGTAACAATGTATTGGGTGTTGAAAATTGGCAAGTCCACTGATAGCGGCACGAAATACCTTTGTCGGAGGAAGATTGCGGGGCTGTACAATCATGGAAATAGCAGCAATTGGCTAATTTGTACCCAAGTGAACAGATTTAATAACTGGTAAAGTGGCAATCATCATCAACCCCAACGATGTAAATTCTTTAGGTAACAAAAGACACTTACCCTTGAAGTTTCGTACGATAACACAAAGAGATACTTCTTTTTATCATTCCCCCCATTTGTTTAGTTAAGTTTCATCCCAAAGTAGTGACAGATATCCTTTACGTGGTCATACATCGAGGAGTTTTTCGTGGAACTTACATTAGGAGCCCCGAGGAACTTTTAGCTTCATCAAACCATTAGGGATGGTCTAGTTCGGGTTCGAGAAAGTTTGGTGAAACCTACATTTAGACCCATACGGATACCCATAAAATTTCATAAGAATCCAACTTGCCCCACATTCATAGGATATGAAAAGGCCAGACTTGTACCTAATTCCAATTACTCTTGTAGGAATATATATAGATGCATATAGCGGAATTTCAGGAAACAATTTCCTAACATCTATCATAGGATCGCAAACATAATCAAACATATGAATCATTCAATAGGGATTAAATATCAAACCTTTGTAGCGTGATTTCCCTGTTGTATGCAAGCTTTGAAGATCCGAGAGCCCCAAGTGTTGCTCCTCTAATCAGTCCACGAGCACCAGTTGAACACCAACGTTTGCTAGAACGGAAAAGAAGAAAATTCTCTTGCTTTTGATGGTATAGGCGCCGGTTTAGGGAATAGGTCTAGGGTTTCTCTTTCTCTCTCTAATGAAAAGAAACTGACTAATCAATTGATCACCTAAACCCTAATATTATATCCTATATATAATAGAAGAGTCATAGGCTAGTTAGGAGAACTAATTCTCCTCCTATTCCCCTTTGGACCGGCCCAATCCTAATCCTAAATGGATTTGGATTGCTTTGTCCAACTTGTGCTACAATGTGTGACCTCATAGGATTAATCTATTTTAGTTATAGGCCCAATCAATATTGTCCTATTAATCATATTTATTCTCTAGCAAGTAAATACGATTACTAAAATAATTAACTTTATTATCTTCATAATATAATTCCTATTTATATTTAGTAATTATCGGGATGTCTAAGGACATACTCCTTCAATCTCCCACTTGTCCGAAGACAAGAGCGCAATGTTAAACTCCTTAAGTCACTTAATGTCAAATTTGATAACACAATGTTATTCTCAAATTTTGTTCCTTGATCGCTGAGTTCGAACTGCTCAAATAAGGATTAACTCTTTAATCCTATTCCGCATGGCCATGCAATTTTCCAGATTCTCGCTCATCAAGAGGCCCGCACACCGTTCCTATTTAATAGGAGGACTTATCCACTCTTGTATGACCATAACTCCCACTCAATTCTTAGCCCACCCGATCACTGCCTTTATAACCTCCTTTTACGGCACGGCGTTTAACAGTGTCAAAGTTAAACTAATTATATTGTGGTTAGTCTAAGGAATCCACTAAATATAGTAGTTTGATTCTACTTTTAGAATCTAATTAGGTCAAGTCTCAATGTATCAACTATACATCCATATAATCAATTAGACATCTCTATGTCTCCATAGCCCATGGAACTGCGCTATCAATTAATTATATACTAGCCTTTTAAATAAATCACTTATGTCCAATTTAGTGATTTAGACTAGGGACTTTGAATAAATTGTGATTTTCGTTCACTTTATAGGGTTCCATTATCAAAACGTTTTCGATAATCCTATTTGAAAACACAAATTATTTGGACATTTTATTTAATACTAAACCAAACAATTAAATAAGGAAAGAATTTTTATTGATAAACATTCAAAGCATAATAAATGTCTTTACAATTGTAAACATGAAGTAAACAACCTAAAGTCATTCTCCCATATGCTTAAGCCCCATAGACCTAGTATGACACTCATGCTTAGGTTGAGCAAGCGGTTTAGTCAGAGGATCTGCTACGTTATCCTCAATATGAACCTTGCTTACTTTCACATCCTCTCTACCAACGATTTCTCGAATGAGATGGAATTTCCTGAGCACATGTTTAGACCTTTGATGCGATCTGGGTTCCTTAGACTGAGCAATGGCACCATTGTTGTCACAATACAACTCAATGCCATTCTCAATGCTAGGAACTACACCAAGCTCACCAATGAACTTTTTGATCCAAACAGCTTCCTTTCTTTGCTCGCATCGCCTACCGCAATATACTCGGCCTCCGTTGTAGAATCCGCGATGGTACTCGCTTAGAGCTCTTCCACTCACGGCTCCTCCATTGAGACAAAATATGAAACCAGATCGAGATCGAAAATCATCTTTGTCACTCCGGAAGCTTGCATCGGTGTATCCAAGAACAACCAACTCACTATCTCCACCATAAACCAAAAAATTATCCTTAGTCCTTCGCAAGTACTTAAGGATGTTTTTCGCTGCAATCCAGTGCGCATCTCCTGGATTTGACTGGTATCTGCTGCATATACTCAAAGCATATGCAACATCCGGTCGAGTGCATATCATGGCATACATAATGGATCCTACTGCAGAAGCATAGGGAACATTACTCATACGCTTGACCTCATCAGGACTCGAAGGACACTGAGTCTTGCCAAGTGCAATGCCATGTTGCATGGGAATGAAACCTCTTTTGGAGTTTTCCAGCTTGAACCTTGCAAAAACCTTATCAATATAAGTCTCTTGACTAAGTCCAATCAGCCTTTTCGACCTATCTCTATAGATCTTTATTCCCAATATGTACTCAGCCTCTCCTAGGTCTTTCATAGAGAAACAATTTTTAAGCCATTCCTTGACTGACTCAAGCATGGTCTTATCATTTCCTATGAGAAGTATGTCATCCACATACAAGACCAGAAAAGTAATACTACTCCCACTTAACTTCTTGTATACACAAGATTCCTCTTCATTTCGAGAAAGCCAAATTTCTTGACCGCCTCATCAAATCTAAGGTTCCAACTCCTTGATGATTGCTTTAGTCCACAAATGGACTTCTTAAGCTTGCATACCCTCCCTGGATTTTCTAGATCTTCAAAACCTTGAGGTTGTGTCATGTACACATCCTCTTTCAAGAACCCATTCAAGAAAGCGGTTTTAACATCCATCTGCCATATTTCATAGTCATGAAAGGCAAAGAATCGCAAGGGTTATCCTAATGGACTTCAACATGGCTCTTGGTGAGAAGGTTTCATCATAGTCAATACCATGAATTTGTTTGAAACCTTTAGCCACCAACCTTGTTTTGAAAACACTAATGTTTCCATCCTTGTCATTTTCAACTTGAAAATCCATTTGCATCCAATGGGTTTTACCCCATCAGGCAAATCAACCAAGTCCCATACTTAATTTTTAGACATGGAATCCATTTCAGATTTCATGGCCTCAAGCCATCTTTCAAAGTCTTGACTATCCAAAGCATCTTTGTAGCTAGTAGGCTCTTCGATTCTAAAATCGTTATTTCGAACTTTCGGTCAAAAGAAAATCAATATATCTCTTTGACGGAATGATGGTCCTACTAGACCTACGTTGGGGAACAACAGAAGAAGTTTCTACCTCACTAGGCTGAGTGACTTCACATGGAGTATCTCCAAGTGGAACAGTAGGAGGTACGTGAATTGAATGCACCACGTCCTGAGCATTTTCATACCGGGCCGCCTCTGATGAGGTGTTAACCTCATCCATTTGTTGCTCATCTCGAACTTCTTCGAGATATACATTTCTCCCACTTGTTTTTTCTGGAAATAAACTCCTTTTCCGAGAAAGACACCATTACGAGCAACAAACGCTTTGTTTTCGCTTTGGTTATAGAAGTAGTATCCCTTAGTCTCTTTTGGGTAACCCACAAAAAGACATTTATCGGATTTGGGTGCAAGCTTATCAGAAAGTAAACGTTTTACATAAGCTTCACAACCCCATATCCTTAGAAAAGACAATTTTGGAACGTTTCCTCTCCACATTTCATATGGTGTATTTTCCACTACTTTGGATGGTGCTCTGTTAAGTGTGAATGCCGTTGTTTCAAGCGCAAATCCCCAGAATGAAAGAGGGAGATCAGCAAGACTCATCATGGATCAAACCATATCAAGTAGAGTTCGATTCCTTCTTTCAGAAACGCCATTTAACTGTGGTGTTCCTGGCGGAGTCCATTGTAAAAGTATTCCACAATCCTTCAAATGATCACCAAATTCTTGAGATAAATATTCACCACCACGATCGGATCGTAATGCCTTAATTTTCTTCCCAAGTTGGGTTTGTACTTCATTCTGGAATTCCTTAAATTTTTCAAAGGATTCCGACTTATGCCGCATGAGGTAAACATATCCAAATCTGCTCACATCATCGGTAAAAGTAATGAAGTAAATGTACCCTCCCCTAGCCAACGTACTCATAGGTCCACACACATCCGTATGTATGAGGGCTAAAAGGTCATTGGTCCTTTCACTTGAACCTGTGAAAGGAGACTTTGTCATTTTCCCCATCAAGCAAAATTCACAAGTATCAAATGATTCGAAATCAAATGATTTGATAATTCCATCTTTATGAAGTTTCTCAATGCGCTTATGTGGCCTAATCGACAATGCCACAGGTATGTAGGGTTTGAATCATTTGTTTTATGTTTCTTGCTGTCTATGTTATAGATGTAGGTTTCTAAGTCTAGCACATATAAACCATTTGATAACTTAGCGGAGACATAGAACATATCATTCAAATACGCAGAACAACAATTGTTCTTTATTGTAAATGAATAACCTTCGGAATCCAAAACAGGAATCGAAATAATGTTCTTTGTGATAGCAGGAACATAATAACAATTATTAAGTTCTAAAACTAATCCTGAAGGTAAAAGTAGACTATATACTCCCACTGCCAATGTAGCAACTCGTGCTCCATTGCCAACGCGAAGATCTACTTCTCCCTTTCCCAATGTTCTACTTCTTTTGAGGCCTTGCATATTACAAATAATGTGCGAACCACAAGCGGTATCAAATACCCAAGAAGCAGAAGTTGCTAAGTTAACTTCTATAACATACATATCTGAACTAGAAACTCCTTTCTTTTGATCCTTCAGATACTTGGGGCAACTACTTTTCCAATGACCAACCTTGTTACTGGTGTAACAATAGTGCTCAGCATCAACTTTTAGTTTTGGTGTAGTCTTTTGCTTTTCAGAAGTTTCAGACTTGGCAACTTGTTTGCTTTCGTCCTTCTTAATAACAATCCCATTCCTATTGAGCGATTGCCCTTTACTAACCATAAGAACATCCTCATATTCTTTTCTAGGCTGGTTAGGGATGTTTCGCTCAGTCTGAGTTAGCCTTTCATGCATCTCTTGCATCGTTGCTTCCTCCCCTTGCATGTGAAAGTTGTTGAACTTTTGAGTTCTGGGAACGATTCCCTTATCCCTTTCACTTGCAATGAAACGTTTAGCATTCAATTTGTCCTTCGAAAGGACGGAGCGCAAATTACAAGTAGAATTGTTGGTGTTGATATTGTGTTACTAGACATAATTACTACAACAAATAATAAAGCAAGATTCAATCAATGTTTATCAAAAAAGCAGTAATTAAACAAATTTTAATTACTACTACCCTTTATCAAAATGAAAGTCCCCTATTGAATAAGGAAATAACCAAGATCCCCTCCCACTACAATCAAACGGAGTTTGACCCTGCCTTCAATTTATAGTAGTTGAGGTAAGTAAACACTTTACTAATTATAACTAATTATAATTCTTGGTAGACAGGTTAACAACTCCTTGTTTACTCATATCTCTTAGCTTCAAAACCCAAAACTTTGTCTTTTGATGATTTTTTTGAGTTAAACCAAACATTAACATGTAAGTTTCAAAAACCTACCCTACTATCCCCGGAACTATGAGCAACACCCTGCTTTGGCAGAACCTATTACTCATGATCTAAGGCTTTATAGGTGTTGTTTGGAAAAGCAATTGAACTCAATATTACTTTTGGGGACCTAAGTTTACTAATATGGTCAATTAATAGTGAACACATGAATCAATTAACCACAAACAAACTTAGAAGCAAGCATTTAAACAACTTAAATGCAGAGAATTATTATAAGCAATAACTAAATGATCTAGTATGGCCCCTATACTTAGGAAAATAACTAATCTTCATGAATCCTCCCTTGAATCTCCATGGATCACCATCCTTGAAACTCATTGGATCCTCATGCTTTGATTACATAATTTGAATTAAATAAATAACTAAAATTTAAAGTTACAAAAATACAAACGATACGCAGAAGGTATTTAATTTACATTCAAATATAACGATTCGCAGATCGTAATTACTATCCTGATTTGGGCCATACTAGTCATATCATGCAAAATATAATATCATACATATTACATTAAACATCCACGCATTTATAATATCAAATAAAATAAACACAAACTATTTACTTATTAACAATTAATAAGCAAATACAACTTTCCATAATAATTGCTAGCCTCTATGTGCACGCGATGCGTGCTTCAGATATCAAACGATGAACCATCTACTTATCGTGATTAAGGGTAGAATTAATAAACTCAAAATTAAAAATGTAGAACTTAGATGATTTCTAAATTACATATTAACTATCTACTCCTCTTGAACAATATTTCTATTGTCAATGTTAGGTGGTTGATGATTTTCTAAACGAAATTGATATTTGTTGTAAGACTAAGTCATAGGTTATAATCGATTTCCGTAGTAATTATTGTGAATAAAAATAATTACAATAATAACATCACAAATTCACGATGATAAAAAAAAATTATTAAGTTACAAAAATATTGTTTTAAATCACTGGTTTACTAATTATTTTCAAATTTTAACTTACTTATATATTGATGAAGAACAATTGAAACAATCGTGGAGGTGATTTAGATAGGTTAATGGAGGTGATCAGTTAAGCATAAATTATGAGCTTTACTTGTTTGATATGGATAATTACCTAATGAAACAAATAAATAGAAAGGTAATTGATTTAACGAATGTAAATCATAAGAGTGGTTGAAGGAACTGCCATATATATCAATTATAATTATCATTGATTATAAAAGAGAGATTTGTAAATGAGGAAAGAAACAAGAAAATCTTTTTTTTTTTGTGAGATTAAGGGTATATAAGTCTTTCAAAAGAGGACACCATAGCTCCTCCCTTGGCTTATATAATAGATATAAAACTTAACAAATTTAAGCTAGAAATTATTTAGGAAACTTTATTATTTTCATTCAATTACTTATTTAAATATGGCACTAATCAATATTAATCACTCAATTTTCATTATTGGAAAGATTCTGATTTATGCTCAAAACTTAACAAATCTGATTTTTCAAATATTTCCCCACCCCCCTTTTTTTTAAAAAAAAAATTAAAATTGACTTGTTGACCGTTGACCAGCAGCAAGGCTGCCAGTCAACAGCCAAGCAAGCAACCCTTGCTGGGAAATCGAAAAAACCAGCCCTCACCAACAACTTGGTGAACGCGAAACCACCAGCACACACTTCCACGGCAGTCGGCACCACTTGCCGCCTGGGCTCCGGTAACGGCGCCAGAAACCGCCGGCCAAACCGGCCTGCTAGAACTCGGCGGCTGGAGAACAACCACCAAGCACCTGCAGCCATGCGAGAGGAGTGAGGGCCGCGCACGTCGCACGTGCGCCGCCGACCCTTCCCCACCTGTGCCGCCCACGCCCTGCCCTATTCCGGTACCCTTCCGCCAGTCACCGTGGCTCCACCATCCCCGGTGGTCCACCCAGCCATGGTTGCCCTCCTCTTTAATATTTGTAACAATTTACAATTTAAATTAAAGTAATCTTTATTTAACAATTAAATAAAGATTTAGGAGATAATTAGGTTATAAAATCCGAAAAATTATGGCAGAAATTTTGAATCAAACAACAAATCTTAAACAAATTTTTAGAATTGTTGAGATTAGATTTGAATGAATAATCTTCATTAAACATTAAATCTAACAAGAATTCAAAATTATGGCAAAAATTCAAATTATTTCCAAAATTCAGAAAATTAACAATTAAATTCCGAAAATTTGAAATAATTTTTAGGGTAATCTACTGAATTATCTTAACAAATAAAATCAAATATTTTAATTTTCATCCTTAAATTATATGAATAATCAAATTAAACATAAAATTTAACCAAAATTCATAAATAATATGATAAAATTCAAAAATTAGTGGGAAAAATAATCAAATTATTTTCAGCCATCATATTATTCTAGATCTATGTGGGTGATGAACATTAGATTTATTTAACAAATTAAAAATCAAATCTTTAATTGTTAACAAATTATTTCAATGATTAATCAAATTAAATATTAAATAATTTTAAATCTAACAAATATACTTATAAAAATCCGAAAATTTTGGAGTGAATAAACCAATTTATTTCGTCCATAATATAAAAAAATCGGAACTTTATAAAATTATTTGAGCATAAATCACAATTAAATCAATTATTTACAATTTCCAGTCAATTAATATCAAATATCAATTATGCAAATTCAAGCCATAAATAAATCTTCCCTTAATTGAATAAAAATAATAACTTTGCATACAATTACATGATCATATGAATATTATGAATTAGGCAAAACTGATACCACTGTAGGAATATATAGATGCATATAGCGGAATTTCAGAAAATAATTTCCTAACATCTATCATAGGATCGCAAACATAATCAAACATATGAATCATTCAATAGGGATTAAATATCAAACCTTTGTAGCGTGATTTCCCTGTTGTATGCAAGTTTTGAAGATCCGAGAGCCCCAAGTGTTGCTCCATTAATCAGTCCACGAGCACCAGTTGAACACCAACGTTTGCTAGAACGGAAGAGAAGAAAATCCTCTTGCTTTTGATGGTATAGGCGCCGGTTTAGGGAATAGGTCTAGGGTTTCTCTTTCTCTCTCTAGTGAAAAGAAACTGACTAATCAATTGATCACCTAAACCCTAATATTATATCCTATATATAATAGAAGAGTCATAGGCTAGTTAGGAGAACTAATCCTCCTCCTATTCCCCTTTGGACCGGCCCAATCCTAATCCTAAATGAATTTGGATTGCTTTGTCCAACTTGTGCTACAATGTGTGACCTCATAGGATTAATCTATTTTAGTTATAGGCCCAATCAATATTGTCCTATTAATCATATTTATTCTCTAGCAAGTAAATACGATTACTAAAATAATTAACTTTATTATCTTCATAATATAATTCCTATTTATATTTAGTAATTGTCGGGATGTCTAAGGACATACTCCTTCAACTCTAGCGGCTTTTAGGTTCAAAATGGGTCATAAGATTATTATCAATTTTTGTTAATTATTAACTTGTATAATTTAGTGTCAGCATTATTTATGGGTCGTAAAATTATTAACTAAAGTCAAAATTAGTACTTAGCCAAATCTTCAACTACAATTGACATGAATTTAGATATAAAGGTGAGGATCCGACTAAAATGTGCCAGAGATGGAGACTTAATTGAATATTGGTTGCATAAAATTTTTTTTGCTGCGTGATTGCTTAAATTATATACTGCGAGTGCTATGCAAATTCTTAACTAGTTTTGTGGTAGACTATTCTTTATTGGACATAATAACTGCTTCTTTGACCGTTTGGTTCTCAAAATCCAATACCGTTAGTTTCTTTATTTTATCTATAAAAAAATAAATTGGTTTGTGGGTCGAGTTTGTGATAGGTATCGGTCTCTATATATTAGACTTGGACACATAGACCCAAACCGGGTCCATGGCTCTCAAATACTTAGACCCATACCCTAAAAAATGTCTGGTCCAACTAAGTGTTGATCACTACTTAGGTCTATGATGGAAAAAAAAAAACATATGGAGATTTTGTGTATGCATTATATTCTCATTGATTATCAAGAGGTATTAACTTATGACTTGTCATCGCACCAAAAAGAAAAATTGTTTATACGGATTTTTCACCATATACCCCCTAAATTTTTTTTATGCAACATATATCCTCGAATTTTTCAAAATTCACCATATTCCCCTTTATTTCTTCGAAATTCACCATATGTCCTTAATGACTAAAGACCATCAATTTTTTTTGTCATTAACCCCCAATTCCCTTACCAAACCCTAATTAACCCCTATTGGAGTAGTTAAACTTAAATAACCACCATTAGAACACCACAAATGGCCCCTTTTATCACTCTTTCTCCATAACTTTATTCTTTGTTCTTTGACCTTAGGTGTTGTTTCAATTCTAATATGTTAGGGTAGATGAGTGAAATAGAGATGAATTAAGGTTTAGTAATGGAATCAGGGTTTAATGATAAAAAAAAGTTGATAATCGTTAATTATTAAGGGTAGGTGGTGAATTATCAAGACATTATATCACTAGTAGAATAAATGCTTATTGCTGCGGTCATTAAGTGGCCTATTGCTGCGGTTTTGGCCGCGCAGCAATTCAGGGCGCAGCAATAGGTAAATTACCTATTGCTGCGGTTTCTGACACAAACCGCAGCAATATGCCAAGATATTGCTGCTGTTTGTGTCAGAAACCACAGCAATAGGCGTATTTTTTTATATTAAAAATAAGGTATATTGCTGCGGTTTTGGATAGAAACCGCAGCAATAGGTGCACGTTTTTTAAAAATAAAATTTTAAATTTAAGTATCCATATAATTTTCGACCTTAAAATGCAATTAAAACAAAAGTAAATAAGACGAACTAGTACAACATATTAAGTTCATGCAATGACTTGAAAAATAAAAAATAATGAAAATTAAGAATTACAATATCTAACAGATAAAATAAAAAAATCAGATATTCTAATAAGCAAATCAAACTAGAACTAATTTAACATAATTACATACAAAAAAACGAAAATGAAAAAAAAAAAATTGAAAACCAAAGCAGATCGACGGCGACTAAAGCCACGAGAGCGGCAAGCGAGGCTGGGCTTGCGTGGTCGAACGACGGCGAGATCGACGACGGTGAGATTGTTGAGGATTTCAAGTAATTTCAGATCTGAAAAAACAACAAAAATGAAAATAAAATGTAAAAAATCCATCAAGTAATTTCAGATCTGAAAAAAAAAACAAAAAAAAACGAAAAGAACTTACAAAGAACGGAAACTTACAGGTGAACGGCCGACGAAGAAACCAAAAAAAACATCAAAATCGTTGCTTGACTTCAAACTCGAACTTGTTTTCAACCTTTGAACCTTCGAAGAACTGAAACTTACCGGTGGCGAACCTTCGACGAACAATCGAACCTTCGAACTTGAGAATCGGCCGACGAGTGAGTGAGAGAAGAGGCGTGAGTGAGGACCGGCATGAGTGAGGACCGGCGACGAGTGAGGACCGACGTGAGTGAGAGGGAGGCGTGAGTGAGAGAGAGAGAGGAGGCGTGAGTGAGAGAGAGAATCAGTGGGTTTTGTGAAGGTGAGGGAGAGAAGAGAGAGGAGAGAGGAGTGAGGGTGAACGGCGTGTGAGAAATGAGAGAACAGTGAGGAAAAAAGCAAACCCTAACTCATGATAGCACGCGTTTTATACTTTTTTTAAATATTTATTAATGATATTGCTGCGGTTTTTATCAAGAACCGCAACAATATATTAAAATATTATTTTTTAATATTATTTTAATATATTGCTGCGGTTTTTGACAAAAACCGCAGCAATAGGTTTGGTCAAAAAGTCAACTTTTTTAAAAAATTTTCTTGTTGATATCATATTGCTGCGGTTTTTGGAGGAAACCGCAGCAATATCTTTATTTTATATTTTACCTTTTCTTTTTACGTGATATATTGCTGCGTATGGGTAAAAACGCAGCAATAAGCAATTATTCTACTAGTGTATATGGTGAATTTTGAAAACATCGATGATGTATGGTGAATAAAAAAATTTGTCAGAGGTATATGGTGAAAAATTTGTTGTTTTTAATATGGTAAAGAAAGATCATACTTGAACGACATTGACCACTCGTAAATCAATTCGTCCAATATTATAGTTTTGACTCTTTAGTCGATCATTATATCAAGGACCTATGAGGCTATCACCATGAGTTTATTATGGTCCTGTTCAAACCTATATTCACAATTTTTGAACTTGTAATTCACAATTTTTGAACGAGTTTATTATTGAAGGCGTCTGGTACATTATATGCAAACTTAAGGCGCATTTGTTGCCAACTCTAGCAACGAGTTATGAATATTGTTGCCACATATGGCAACAAATTATTAATATTTTGTTGCTAGAAATTAGCAATTTAATATGATAAATGCGTTTGGCAAACCAATAAATAGGAGGAGATTCAGTC
This sequence comes from Beta lomatogona, assembly GCA_947646795.1. Lineage (NCBI taxonomy): Eukaryota > Viridiplantae > Streptophyta > Magnoliopsida > Caryophyllales > Amaranthaceae > Beta > Beta lomatogona. The sequence continues at coordinate 3,267,464 of CANSNZ010001289.1, forward strand.
TACTTATAAGTCTGGAGGATATTCCATACTCATAGCAATTGATAATAGTATTGAAATTTCTTTAGCTTATAAGGTGGTAGTTTTCCTCATCTTTCTTGGATATGAGACAAAATTTAAGAAAAAAAATCTGATGTTATTTCAGCAACAAACAATAAAATATATTTTTTCCAACGGCAACAAATTAAATATATCTTTCCATATTTGTTAAAATGGCAACAATTAGTTAGTATGATGTCATCTATCAACAAATAATAAAATTAATTATTTTTAATGTTAACAAATGAGATATTGGTTATCGTAATATGTTGCTAAATGGCAAATTGGCACTGAATCGGAAATATGATGCCATCTAGCAACAAATAGTAAAATTAATTGTTTCTAATGTCACCAAAATCAAATAATGGTTGCCAGAGTTTATTGCTAAATGGCAACCCATAGCAAATATGATGTCACCTAGCAACAAATAATAAAATTACTTGTTTCTAATGTCAACAAATCAAAAATGATGTCGTTTAGCAACAAATAGTAAAATGATTGGTTTCCAATAGCAACAAATCAAAAACACGTTGCTTTTATTTGTTTGAAAATTAGAGTACAAAATGTCACTCTATAATAGGCAACAGAGAAATAAACTATGTTGCTATTTATCAACAATTCAAAAATTCATTGCCAAAATGTGTTTCTATAAGATGCTCTAATTTTTGTACTTATATATTTTTTATCAACACAGAGAATATAGGGAATTATTTTGGTGTTCTTGTTATAAAAAATTGCTAAGTTCAAACATATACTACTTTATATATGAGCGGCGTTGAAAGATGTGTGACATAGACGATTGCACAGGGCCTCACATACTACTATATTAGAAGTTATGGACTTATTGTACTACATGTTTTTCTGTACTCATTTATTATATTTGTATATTTTTGTTGTCAAGATATGATATTAATGTGCGTGATCATTTTTTCCTTTTATTTACATTGATTTCTCTATACATATTTACTTTTAATCTATTAATAAAGGGCCTACTTATATTCGTTGCATATGACCTCCTTAATAATGGAACCGCCCCTACTTTTATTTGTAAGTTTGAAACCATGATGCTTTATTGTGGTCTAAGACCATGATGTTTCTTTGTGGTTCGTGGTCCATGGTATGAATTGCGCCCTTTGATAATACAGAGAACGAAATAAAGGAGTGACCTTTAACCTCAATAAGATCCTAGTGAGATATCATGAACTGATGACAAGATTTATGAGAAATACTTCTTGCCAATGCCAGTTTACCACTGGATCATATACTGCCTAGTTAAAAGAAGATATCTAAAACAACTTAAGATGATACCGAAGGGCTAATAGGACACAATTATTCCAAATCAAAAGCAACTTTTAGTAACTTTCCTAACAACAATACAAACTTTTGTAATAGTTTGGCATGCAAGAATAGGAAGACTAGTAGACTTGTAAGATAATGAGCTGAAGCCACGATTATATGACGGCAGATATGAAAAATCCTAATTAATTCATAAGATCAAATCTTTAAAGTAAGGTCATACGAGTAGTTAGTTGTTCATATTGGATGGTTGGAGGAAGGTCTGAGAAAGTGGGGTTCAAGGCATTCAGACCAGTTATTGCCCAAGTCTACGGTCAAAAAAACTTGGTTCATTTTTCAGTTTTATTCCAAAGAATCTGAAGGTGGTACCTCCTGACTCTTAAAGGGATTTACTGTTTTCCCGACATGCCGACAATATTTGGGTTTCAAAAAATCTAAAGATTGTGGTCATTTTTCCCTTTGTCTCCCATCTTATAATTTGAATGAATTTTGGCGTTTAAAATATAGACCCTGTTTTTATTGCCTTTGAAATAAAAAATATAAAGAAAAAACAACTTTGTTCATGGTTTGACAGTTATAATTTGTTTATGATTTGTTTGTTGAGTGACAAGACAGGTTTGTTATTTTTCGTGCAAACTAGTCTTATATGCACGCGATGTGTACGAAAACATATGGAAAATTAAATTAATTGTCATAGATATTAATATTTTAATCGGTTTATCCCACTATATTATGGATTTTTAAATTTTGAAAAAATTTAGTTGAGAGAGAAGTAACTTAATGTGATGTAATTTTTCACTATTTTCTTTTTGTTGTGCCTTTTTCTATCTTTTTATTTTTTTAATTAATTAACTAATTATGTCCTTTTTCTTTTTTATTTATTTTTTGTGTCCCATCCCACCATATATAATGAGATTTTCTCCTATATTTTCAAACAAAATTTTATTCAATATTGTTTGCTTCTCTTTTTGTTTGTCTAAATCTTAAACGACATTCTTTCTATTTTTAAAAATTGGTTGTCACAATCTAGGGACGAAAAATTTAAACAAAAGAAATAAAAAAAAAAAGGTCCTACTTTCATTCATTCTCCATTTCTTTTTATTTTTCAATGCATCTCTATTATATATGGGAACTTTTGAGCACTTTGGTGTCCACCTGAGTTCCCTAAATTACCCTTTATGTTTTTATTCTTCCAAGATAATTAAGAAGGGCAAAAAAGTCATAGAACTTTTTTTTAAAAAAACCACCACATTTTTTTTAGTGAAAGTAACTTCCATATTTTAGAAAACAAAATAAAGATGTACAATAATATTACCGCGATGTTCGCGGACGCATCGCGTGCAAAAGATACTAGTTGTTGTATTAAGTGAGTTGGTAGTTCTCTTCAAAAAAAAAAAAAAAAAAAAAGGTGAGTTGGTAGTTTTGTCCTTCTATATGGAGGTTAGGACAAGAGAGAGGATGTGTAAATCATGTTGCCTCAAAAGTAGATGAGGAAGCCTTTTGGAGACAAACCAGAATGAAAATCATGCAAATGATAAAGTATGAATCTAGCTTAGTTAGATCATTGAGGAAAATTCTATATATGTCCTCCGTTTTGAAATAAGTGAAACATTTTTCTTTTTTATGTGAGAGTTTTTTGAGAGAAGTGTTTTACTTATTTCATAATGGTATTCTAATTTATACTATTGACTTTTCCATATGTCGCACAAAATTATTTTGTAATTCACATGGCCAACTTCTACTATTTTGTGCACTATAAGTAATAACTCTATAAGCATCTCGTTAACCAACAGTGTAAATCATTTAAACTGATATAAAATATATAGGAAAACTCTAACTAACAGTGTAAAATGCATTATATAGTGTAAATTTATACTAGAAATTCAATGTTATTACCTATGGTAATGCTACTTCATCCCAAGATATCTATTTTCTTCCTAAAATCTCATTACTCTCCATTACCAATTGAGAAATTTGGTTTTAGGTGGTAATGGAAATTTATAAAGGGAAACCCTTTTTTTTTAAAAAAATTTTTCCTTGACATGAGAACTTTTTTTATAAATTTACACTAAATTTCATTACCATTACCACTATTTATTACCACTAACCAAACGGGTCGTAAGTACCATTGATTTTTTTTCCATAAATCAATTATGAATTATAATTTCATGGCAAAATCTAAATACAAATTATATTCAGCCCACTCACTTAAAGATCTCCTTCTACCTCTTTTATATTCCTATTAATTTATGAATAAGCAACTTCTCATCCTAATCATCTTATGCAACTAAATATTAAAATAATGATAGAAAATATAATTTTTCCAACCACTTGTACTTGTGTAAAAGTTGGAGTATTATGCAATTGTATCATCTAGGTATAGTGTCATTATATTTTTGGAATTTCTATATAAAGCATGCTTAATTAGACATTAAGATCTATAAAAACACAAGTATTGGTGCTAAGTGTTGCTAACTTGTGGTAAGTTGATAACATAACACCAAAATTCACCAACTAAACATCATTTGCTACTTGGTAGATCTAGTAGGTGATGTGGTTAATTAGTTAAGAGTAGTTCATCAATTAATCAGGTCAAGTGGTTTTTGAATTTTCACCCGTCATATCTCGTAATATAATATACTCTACGTCGAAGTTATTTGTCACATATACTCTTTTAGAATGGTTGAAACAAAGGATTTGTTACCAGGTACTTCTCAGGTTTTATGAAAATTCATAAGGCATTCCCGTGGTTTTAAAAATTCATTGGGTTCCCCTTAAATTTGCATTTAATTTACCAGACACCCACCCTCAATAACTTATTACTGGTACGGGTATGCATAAATATTTGATCTGGTTGATCCGATCCGATTTTGTAAGTTCCGGATATTTCAGATCAGATATCCGAAAAATTCCAGATCGGGTATCCGAAAAATTTCGAATCAGATATGGATCATAAATTTTAATTTCGGATATCCAAAAATATACAAAACATGAGGATTTTTTCGGATATCCGATCCGAAATATCCGAAAATATCTGTTTTCAAGACCGGATATCCGATGATCTGAAACATATTTTATGTACATTGCCTATATAAAAAAATTAATTTTTTAGTTTTCGGATATCTGATTTTTTCGGATCGCATTCTCCCATATTCAAAATTTCGGATCGGATCAGATAGGATTTCTGAAATGAACAACCCTAATTACTGGTGTTGACTCAATTAATTTAAATGACCCAAAATCAGTTGACCCCTATTCTAATTCCCCTAATATTTCACATTATGCCCAACAAAGTCTTCTAAAAGCAGACACAATTGTCTAAAAGGTATTTAAGCCACTACTAAACTATTTTGACCGCAGAAAAGAAGCGATTTATATCACCCTTAAAGGACATTTTTGGCATAATGTGAGTTAATAGGCGAATTAGCAGGCCCGGCTCTGGGGGTTGTTTTGAGGGCAACCGCTCAGGGCCCATAAACATAAGGGGCCCAATTTTTCAAGAAGCTTTAAATAAATAGAATTAACAACAACTACATTAAACAAAAATCAAGTTTGGCTTGCTGGTTTGTACCTATACTAACTAGTGCACAAGGCAGTGAAGGCACGGATTCAATTCCCTTTAGGATAGGAAGTTTTTTTTTCTTTTTACATTTTTCTTTTTATACTATCTATCTCACAATACTTTTTACACTTTACTTTTATTATTTGTCCTACATTAGCCTTTGCAATTTTATTTTTTGATACAATCCATTGCTATTTCAATCTTTTTTTTCCTCAACAAACATAACCCACCACTCTCTCTCCTCCAAATAAAGTAACCACTTTGCTACCTCGTATCAGATCTACCTTTTTTTAACAAAGTAACAATTGATATTAATCCTCTAAAGTTATATATTTTGATAGGTGTAAGTGTCAAAAATAATATATTTTTATATAAAAATAGTATATTTACCCTAAAAAATATACTTCATCCGTTTTTTAAATTGCCTACTTTGACTTTAATACTATTAAGATATATACATGACTTTGACTATTTATTTTGACGTGTACTTAAGAAAAAACATAGTGTACATATTTTGTTGTGTAAGTGTTAAAGTACTTCTTAGTGGCGAAAAATCTAGCTCTGCCACCACATGTAAGAGGCTCCAAGCTTTAGTATCGCCCCGGGCCCATATAATGTCAGGAACGGCCCTACGAATTAGGTTGGGGTTTAAGTAATTTCAGGTCATTTAAGTTAACATAATCAATACTAGTAAGTTATTGAATATGCAAATTTAAAAAGTACCCGATTGAATTTTTGAAACCGCATGGGTAACTCATAACACTAGTAATACCTTCTGTAACGCGAAAAATCTGTTGAAACAACTGTCATCTTTCCTATTATAGTGGTAACTAGTATTTGGTTCCGGGCGTTGCCCCGGGTGGTATTGTTTCCAAACTTAATATGCATTTTTTTCCATTCGCATTAAAATATATTAAAGAAAACTCAACATTTAAAAGATACAAATATAATACTATGGACATGTAAAGCATGATTAAAAGTTGGGTGAGATGGTAAGTGTGCTATGTATAATAGCAAGAGGTCACGTGTTCAAATCTTGTTGCAAGCCAATTTTACTTTTGTTAATTGACATAACATACTTATACATTGGACAATTCTAGTAGAATAACAGAGGTGTCACATGGCGTGTATACATTGTCACACACACCTTTTAATATATTAGTATAGATATTAAACTGAATTTTCTAAGAGGGTAAAATACTTCAGCTATTAAAAGTGAAATTTAGTAAGATCATGACGTGTTTGCAGTTATGAAAGTTTATTAAATAGCAGTAATTCATTCATTGGAGTCGTACGGTATTTATAAAAGATATTAAATCTAACAGACACAATATTGTTCGGGTCAAATTAAAAAAATTTCCTTCGACTAAACTATGATCATTTATTCATATGGTATATAGAAATCAATTAAAAATCATAATTTCATGGCAAAATCTAAAAATTATGTTCAACCCACCCACTTAAAGATCTTCTTCTACCTCTTTTATATTCCTATTAATTTATGAATAGTCAAGTACTCATGTTAATTATATTATGCAACTAAATATTAAAATATTGATAGAAAAGGTAATTTGTCCAACCTCCTGTACTTGTGCAAAAGTTGGAGTATTATGCAATTGTACTATCTAGGTATAGTGTCATTACAATTTTGGAATTTCTTTACAAAGCATGTTTTTTAATTTTTGACGGGAAGAAAATATATCATTAATAATAAGCCAAACGGCACATACAATGATAATTAAGATCTGAAAATACAAATTTAGCAAATTGCAACAATTTTCACAATAAAACCAATTAATTTTAAGCATACTCGAGCACAGCTCCAACTCCACCGCTTCAAGCTTGACGCGAGCAGTGTACTTCGATGTCTTTGCATCTTTCCAAGTAGAGACTTTTACAATTTGATTCTGTGATATAATTGTTCCCAATGACGAATTGCTGAAAAAAACCTAAGCCCTTATGGATCCAGACCATCTTCCAAATTATTGACACCATGAAAATAAGAAAATTCAAACAAAGATGAGAAACAACCACCAAAAAAGGAGACAAAAACTCTCACTGATGGAGAAAACTGAACAGAAGAAAGCAATAAAGAAGATAGTAACACTAAAATCTAAGGAAAAGGGTCGGAAATAGTCTAATTTCCAAGGAAATTAGACTATTTCCGGTCAAGGAGGCTAAGAAAATTAAAGAGGGAGAGGGAGAGAAGAGAGGAATATAAGCTCCAAAGCATGTTTAATTAGACATTATTATCTATAAAAACACAAGTATTTGTGCTAAGTGTTGCTAACTTTTGGGAAGTTGATGACATAACACCGAAATTCACCAACTAAACATCATTTGCTACTTTGTAGATCTAGTAGGTGATGCGGTCAATTAGTTAAGAGTAGTCCATCATATAGATACTTAGTTTACCTACTTTCTCTTTTGGGCAGGGCGAGGCAAATATAACAGAGGTCATGTACACTTTTTAAAAATTGGGCCCTTCATTTGTAATTCAAAAAAGGTATAAGATTCTCAATTCGAAAATAAATTACTTTAATATTGGAAATAATATCTGATTACATCATATTAAAACTGTTACCAAGACTTGAACCCATGTTCTACTTGCTCCTTTCCTTACAACTTTACCGTTAATCCAAATGACTTCTTTTTGTCTTTTCTCCAAACAATTGATAGAAATATATTTCAAGGCCCATGTATTTTGGGGGCCCAAGTTTCGTCGCCCTAATTGCATGGGCCAAAAACCACCCCTGCTTCGAGGTTGTCCCTTATTAGTTTACCCACTTCTTCTTTTTTCCAGTTTTTGAAATGGTCTCAAAAAACATTTATTATTATCTTTATCACCTAATTCTACTTTTCTTGGGACGCAACATTTACTTCAATATAATATGCCAATAAATTAATATTTTCTCTTTCCTTCTATGGCCCACATACATGTTTTTCCTAAAACTTTATGTCCAAAGAATTGGGTAAACTAATAAAACCAGAGGGAGTAATATACTCTTCACCAAAGTCATTTTTTACATATACTATAAGAACGCTTGAAACAATTGTCATCTTTCCTATTATCAAATACTCCAGCTATTATTATCAAAAATAAATACTCCAGCTATTAAAAGTGAAATTTAGTAAGATCATGATGTGCTTATCGTTATGAAGGTTTATTAGATAGAAATAATTCATTCCTTGGGAGTCGTACGACATTTACAAAAGAAAGTAATTCTAATAGACACAATATTATTCGGGTCAAATTAAATAATTAAAATTTCTTTCACCTAAACTATAAATATGAAATTCTTTGTGATCTCCTTCATACCCCTTTTTCATATTTCCACGAGGGGGTTTATCTATTGGTTGTACATTTGAAGTTGATTTTGATTTGATCAAGTTTTAATTAGGCGAGGAATTGAAACATGCTCATACCATATAAACTCCATCAACGAGCAAATATGTATTAGACAACCGACAAAAAGCTTGAGTCAACATAATTCCACCATATATGGGAGACGGACTAACAATAACCAACTCAAACTACACTCATATAACGTGTAGATTTATTACTGAAATATATTGATTGAATTATACAAAGATAAAGGGTCAAAATTTTGGATACATATTTTCGGCTTTAGAAGATCTTAGAATAAAAAAAGCCTAAAGAGAAAAAAGGGAAAGATAGAAGGGAGACGACGATAATTAGCTAAAGACTTTTTTTTGACACCGAGAAATCGTACATTAATATCATGATATGACTATCTTTTATTATTATTATTACGAAAGGTCAAAAGTCAAAACAATGTAATGGAGTATATGATTTTAGATGTACATGAGTATTAATTTTATTTAGCCAATAGACGACATATTACATTCCTTAGTGACAATTCAATAATGAAAAAAGAGGGGAAAATATCAGCCAAATAAATTATTGTAGCTGAATCCGCTGAATATCTGGATGCATGGTGTGCTAGGTCAACAATAAAACCTAGACTATCATTATTCCATTCACAAGAGAGGTGAAAACTTAAAGCAAAGGTACACCGTACATGCACGAGTAACACCATAAGCTCCATAACTATAAGACCATAACTATGGTAGAGTTCAAACTTTAAACCAATAGTATTAGAAATTGCTATATTTGCTCCTTTCACGTTCAATCCATGAAAATTTGTACTATATATAATCGTGCCAAGGCCACATATCTTATTTATAATTAATACTATGAATATGATTAATAATGATATGATGTGCTACTAACCAAGAAGGAAAGATATTGCTGTCATTTCAAAATTCCATCACAAATCAGAAAAGAGAAACCCCATCAACCGAAAAATAGAGCAGATAAGGGGCACTGAAGTACCATGATGATGATGAATGCACGAACTTTCCTTCTTTTTCTACCGAAAAAGCCAAATGGAGAGTAGCGAAATTGGTGTAGTGTCCATTTCAATTGGATGTAACATATTGTCCCCTCCATCGTTGGAGAACTATTTTTCGATTAGTCAGACTTCTAATGTCATCCGCTATTAGGCAATCGTTTGTTTAACTAATTAACATGTGAATTAGGACTCTTATTCTTACCTGCAGGTAGTGGGTTCGTCTAAATTATTTTGACTTACTTCAGAAATGCTATGTTAAAATAAGTTTAAATTAGTTTTAACAAGCTATAAAGTTAATTTTAGTAAGTCATAGAATTAAGTTTAGATGAGTATTGATGAGTTTGTACGTGATATCGACTGGTCATGGAATCAACTTTCAACAAGTCCAAATCGCTCTAATAAGTTTTGATAAGTCAAAATCAAATGAAACCCTACATAGTTATATTTTGAAATGCTAATATTTAGTTAGTTACTAAATGATATAGATGTATGAGGGAGCTTCACAAGTCTGGATTTATATTTGTTAAATGCATGATAAACATTACGAAGATGGTTGTATAAATGTTAACTATTATAATATACACATGTTAGATACATTATAATTAATATTAACCAAACTTGAGTGAGCATAAAATTTTGAATTGAGATGTACAGATTTTCAATTCTTGATGAACACTTATCACCATGCAAATAAGTAAAATTAACTATAAGTCAAGCCTTTAAATGTAAATGTCATTTCAGATTATCGTTTGGTCTCTAACAATATGACATAATAGCCTTTCTCAAAACTAATAACGAAAAAGTACAAAATTGATTTCTTTTTTTGTCAGTTCACTTCATATTCCTTCTGTTTTGCAAATTTTTAGGAGTACGTAGAATTATGTGTTTCCAAGGCTCCAAGCACATTTGTCACTATGGAGGCTTTGCTGCTTATAAAATCATGACATCGAGAAAACTTGAATTAATTAAAAAAAAGGTATAGTCTAATACTAATACAACAAAACATGAAACAAAGCAAACAGAAACTAAAGAAGCTTATAAAATCATGAGTAGGCATATAATGAACATAATTTTCTACTTATGAAAAAATTGTAAAAAAGAATGTATCAGTTATCACATATACTTTGGAAGTTGATCATGAAATTAATTATCAAGCAATCAAAACTAGGTATATATATAACCAACAAAATTTTCTACTTTCAAAGAAGATTTGTAAAACAAGATTTCTCCACAACTGGTGAAGATTATTGTTGTTTTGATAGGAAAATACAAGAGGGGATGAATTGTGTTGAAGAAAAAATTGAGAATTTTTCGTGGAATTTACACAAATACGAAAGGAACAAAGTAAAGACACAAGAGATTTTACCAGGAAAACCTTCCTAGGCCTAATAGGAAGTAAAAACATCGACCCCGATCAGGGAATTTAAACACAACTCTTTCACTAATAATAGGCCAAATACTCCGTACAACCTATTACTCGAGAGTTTCTTCTCTCATTCTACTAGGAATAATAATCCCCACAACGGGGTTCCTCAACTGTTACTACTTTCTCTCGACTTCACTCAAAGTCCTCTCTATTGCTTCACTAAAAGCTACTCAATTATAGGATTTCACTCAAAATACCGACCCCAAAACAATTACAAATTCTTGAATAAACACTGTGGGAAACAAACAATCAACTTAGGAATTATAGTGATGCAAATAAGAATTGCTTGTGGCAATGACTCAATGAAATGTTAGAAGCTCTTAAGTACACTCAGCCAGTGATACTTCTAAATGATGATTAAAATGGTATATTTATATATACAAGTAACTCAAAGAGTTAAGCATACATATCTCTAAATAACTAACCATCCGTAACCCTCATCTAGATATTAGTGACTTTAACTAAAAGATAAAATCATGTCTTATTTAAACTTAGAAAGATAAAATCGAGTTTAACAAACTAAAAGATAGAGTCTATAAAAACCGGCTCATAAAGAAAATATTATTTTTCCAAGATTAAAAATAAATATGTAAATAATACTAACTAAAGAATAAGGATAAGATTTGTTTTTATTTCATCCATAAAGATAAAATATTTTCCACATAATAATACTAACTACATTTAACAACACAAATCTAGAAATCCGATTTTATTTCCTAAGAAGTTCCTTTATTCAAAGTGCCAAATAACAGTTCCTATTTGGCTGTTGTTCCAAAGTTTAAAACCACTTTGTTCCCAAATTTAGGGACAACCACTTGTTCCAGGTTGCTGCATGTTCCTTACAGAAAAAATTCCTAGGAGAACCCTAATGATCTTGGGAACTTCACTCCAACTGCTAGCTTCATCAAGTCTTCTAGAATCGAACTTCTCTTGGTTTCTTCAAAGTACATGATTAACTTGTCTCACTAAGAACAACATTCGTAGAATATTAGTCCAAATAAGTTTGTCTTTATTACATGTCGTATTCAAAAATTTAGGGTTGACATAATTGAGTACTAATTAATATTATATCTTATAAAGATAAGCCTAACATAATATGTAGTACATATTCAAATGCCAAATTAAAAGTTCTATTATCAAATTTTAAAAAATTATAATAATATGCCTATTTCATGGTATTACAAAAAAAAACTATATTTAATAGTATAGAAAGAAACAAATTTAATTCTTTCCAACTGATCTAGGCATGCATATAATGAGAAACTCAAATCTATGCCCCACAATCTATAACGTTCCACCACCTTTTCATCAGAATTCTACACACGCTATATTATAATCAACCATGAACAAAGAAATTGTAATAAAACATGAGAATTTAATTCTATAATGTATATGGGTGATAATATGTTGATAGTGAACATAATTTATTACTAAAAATAATAAGTATATAATTCTCCGATTGAAAAAATAATAATGTACATGAGAATTTAATTCTATAATGTATGTGGGCGATAATATGTTGGTAGTGAACATAATTTATTACTAAGAATAATAAGTATATAATTCTCCGATAAAAGAAAATAATGTACAATTCTATAATTTGTTGGTTGTGATAATAATATGTACATGATAATCTCATAAAATATTTTACTAGTTACAGAATAGAAAATAGCCAAAATAAGGTGTATCGATGAGAATTTTCCTTCTTATTATATTATTACTATGAGAGTAGGAGTATTACAATATTAAAATTTAGTTGAAAATCTGGACACTTCCTCCATTCTTTTAAATTGCAACCATTTGACTTTTACATTATTCATATAATGAATTTTGACCATATTTATTGCAAGTATATATAAACTAAATGTTACAACTTATAATAAATTGACAATAGAGGTCTGAACTTTGGGCGATAAGTTTTAAAAGGTTTGAACTATTGATTAACCTGTGTAGGTCTCCCCAACTTTAGGGGGTCTTAAGTTTTAGTGGGCCTCGGTGACTTAAAACTGACTATTTTTTTTATAATCTCACCTAGTTCCTACTTTCCTCCCTCAATTAACCCTTCTGGTGTGACCCAAGTTTTACAAGCTATGACCTATTAAGCCAGTTTCAAATCACTAAGGCCCGCTAAAAGTTAAGACCCCTTAAAGTTGGGACCTACACAGGTTAATTAATAGTTCAGACCTTTTAAAAATTATCACCCAAATTAAGTTGAGACCTCTATTGTCAATTTTTCTTATAATGTTTTGTTGGATTAGTTTCAATATCCATTATCATTACACCAAACTTTCTATAACTTTTTACTAATTGAATATTAATAATATTGAATTTAATGGTCAAAGCATTGCATTGGCAAACATTAAAGTCAAAATATTACAATTATAAAAGAACGTACGAAGTATAAAACAAGAAAGTTTGGGTTAATTATTGATTAATACTAGTTGGGTGAGTTCAAGTTAAATTTGGGTGAATCAAATATAGATTATAATTATTCGGGTTACTTTGGGTTTCTGGTTGCTTTTAGTTTCGCTTTATTTTAAGTATCGGATTCAATCAAGTCAAGTTGATCAGAAGTGTTCGGTTACAATTCGATTTGATATATTTCGGTTTTCAGATTTTTAGAGCTCTGTTTTCAGTTTCTTAAATACCTTAAATAAATTCGGAGTATTTAAATTTAGATCTAACTCTGTCAAAATTAGGTGTAATCAACCAGCATTTTTCATTTTGTTTTTAGTGTTTAAAACTGAAACTGAAAAAGGTTAGTACTAGTGTATAATCATGTCATTTAGAACACTATTTAGCCAGTTGAAGAGAGGCATTGCATGTTGAAATTAGATGAGTTGACAAAGATGAAAAGGGTAAAACAAGCAAAGGAAGGCCAATTTGAATAAAGCATGCCACAAAGCAATCAAAAGTAAACACTAGAGAAGAAGCTCATTCTTGACTTCTTTTTCAATTCTTATCTTAACAATATGAAGTATAAACTCTAAATATTGGTCCTCCTAATCTTTAAGGTCGGTCCAATGTATAATTTATATAAAGTAATTTTTTATATTATGATTATTATGAAAGTTTGTTTGTTGTGGCTTTATTTAAAGCGGCTGTGGCTTAGTAGTCTAGTACTACTCCTATTTGATTGAATCGGCCCCTCCAAAGATTTTCAAAAAAAAAATCGAAAAGAGTGGGTCCCTTTTGTTGCCGGATCAACGCCTGTGGGAGAGGCTAGTGTTACCCAATTGAATAGTCTATTTCATCACCGTCTCCTCCTTTAAAGTGGAGGTATCACCCAGTTAAGATTCTCACACGTGCACATTGTGAACGTCAGGATTTTTGTACCATAGAAATCTTGTCTCTAAGTACTTCATTAACTTTATCAAAATGAATATTGTAATTGGAGAATACAGGTTTAAGTCATAAATGTCTTAAGGTCTGTTCTCTTCGGCATAAAACAGTTGAACAAAATTGAATTGAACTGAATTGATTACAACTGAACTGAACTGAACTGAACTGAATTGAACTGAATTGAACTGAATTGAATTGAATTGAATTGAACTGAACTGGATTATATTATAACTAATAGTAATGATAAAAATTTAGGAACTGAATTGAACTGAACTGAACTGAAAATAAGCTGGGGAGAACAAGCCCTTACCCAATTTATTTCCCTACTAACCAAGCTTGCTTGATGGAGGTGGCGGGGAACTCACCTTGTGACTTTAAAGTCACAAATTCGAGCCCCACTATCTACTTGTGCTTGGAAGTAGGGATTCCCTTAATCCCCCCTACTCTCAAGCGTTGATCTGTGTAGTTGGGCTGGCTAATCTGCGATAGGTGTTGGTCCAGTAGGTGTCATTCTTCTTACCAAGAGATTCTCAGTGGAGGCCCCAAAAAAAAATTCATTTCCCTACTAAATCAAGCAATATGTGATAATCTAGTAATATTGATATTACCTTCAATCTCAAATGTCTTGAGATATGGTCCAGACTCCCATTCCTTATAATCTTCCCTCACATTGAAAGAGACTTTAACTTACCAATCAAAAAATAATAGTAATAATTTCCCTACTAAATGAACAAGTGCAACTATGGAGTTCGCTTAACTGCCTTCAAATCATGAACAAATGACAACCCTTACATGACATTCATTTCTTGCAATGTTTCAATTGTAAAATGTTAATTTAAATAGTTTATCTCTCTCTAATTAACAACGTGAGTAGTGATGGATTGCACCAACCTTCTCTTATGAACCTTGATTATACAATAGAGAGATCAAATAATCAATTATATTTGGGAATATCCAATTATTATGAAAGCAATTTGAAAGGGTAATGCGACAAAAAAAAAAAAGAGAAAAGAGAAAAGATTATGAAAGTGGGTCATCGTTGATGGAGCTTTGGACATAATTGCGATATACTTGTAACATAAAAGCTAATAAAATTTAATAAATTTTATAAAGGTAATAATTCCAATAAATCGACATAAGAAAGGAATTCAAAACTAAATTTTCCTTATTGAAATTCAAATGTATAATAGGAGATGGCAAAAGCTGACACAACCTGAACTTATCCGGAAATTTCCGGGTTTGAATTGAGATTTTTGTTACGAAAATAAAAATGGGTCGACCCAACCCGATATGAAACCTTAACGAGTTAGGTTCATTTGACTTTTTGAACCCGAAAATAACTTGAACAACTTGATTTAGAATTTGGGTTAGGTTCGGATCGAGTCAACCTGATATTATCCCGACTTTTATAACTTATGTCACCTATTTCTTAGATATAAACTTGTATAAGGCCAATGTCATTTCTTAATTTGCAAGTCGGTGGCTAATTTATGGTTTGTGAAGTTTGAATCTTTTATTTAATTGGCATTTGAAGTTAGGATTTGCAATGCTTTAATTTTATAATGTATAATTATTGCAATTATAAGATATAAATCAGGTCATATTGGGTTGGTTTCGGCTCAATCTGAAACCTGACAGGTTGGGTTCGTGTTATGGCTTTTGACCTGAAATTAAAATAAGTTTGGGTTTGGGGTAATTGTCCGGAAATAAAAAGCACGTCGACCTGGACCTGACCTAACCCGACCTGATTGCCACCCCTAATGTATAGTCATCCTAAAAAAAGCATGGTATGTCAATTGTCGATAGGTTGGGGCTCACCCTAAATTTGTACAAGTTAGGTATGAATGAGTCAAAGTTTTGGGGGGTCAGTGGATGACAAGGCGAGTTTGAATTTAGATTGTACCCGCTCATCCCCTCCCCCCTTCCCCCTCCATCCTATATCCATTTACTTCTTGGACAAGCCCTACACCCCTTAAAATTCTCGAATTTACATAACATTACGCTTTCTACCCAAAAAGTTCTACATCCAATGACTCAAAATATGCCACATACTCTTTCCCTCAAAAGTACAAAAAATACAGCACATATTGATAAACCCTCCACAAAGAAGTTTGTAAAGATATGTATATGAATGTATGTATTTGGATAATTCAAAAACTAAACCTAAGTTAAAATTTCAATTTAGTATATCAAGTATGTGGACTAATTTATTAAGGCAAATGATGAGGCAGGAATGAGGTAGGTTTGGATGCCCAAGGAGGTGATGAGGCAGAATTGGTTTCTATATTGTACATCGAGGCAGGGATGAATCTAAATTTTGTATCCGCCATAGGCCCATAGGTTATGGAGTGGGAATAAGTATGAAAATTTACGTAAAAATTAGTGTGGGTGGACATTCGTTGCGTACATCCCTTTTAGAGTATAGTTAATGGTAAGACTTTGGGGAGGTAATGAGGAGAGAGAGGGTAATTATGTCATTAGTTTAATATGAAAGAGAAAAAGAGATGAATTGTTCTTCCACAAGAACTAGATGGAGTTCTTCATCAATGAAAAAGATAAAGGCAGCTATGGAAGCTAGCTAGCGCCTAGCAAAAGTTGGATACATGGCGGGCTCCAAATGGGTGGACTCTCTCTAAATTGCAACAACTTCTGCTAAGATGAAATGGGCCCACATGCATCAGCCTTTACCAAAATAGTCTAACCCTTAGGAGTAAGAAAAAAATGGTTCTTGTTTATGTTCAAAACAAGTAGTTGTGATGATCAAAGTAATATTGAGTATGTTGGGATTCAAATTGCCTTGATGGCAGCTCACCTGCAAACAAAACAGACTTACCCGGAGGTTTTCCGGGAAAAATCATCTCTGATGCTTAAGTCAGATAGGCAGACAATAAACTAGGTGTAAGAGAGAGAGAAAGAGAGAGAGAGTGAGAGAGAGAGTGAGAGAGAGAGAGTGTGTGTTTGTGTTTGTTAATGAGGATGAGAATGACTTTTACCTTTGTACCAAATAGAGTATTTACAGGGGTCATTTGGACATGAGAGGCCTTGGATCTTTCTCTCTTTAGCCCCATTCTAGCTAAGAAGGCTTTCGAGACTTGGTTATAAGATAAACGGTGTTAGGTCAACCATTGGACTTGAACCTATATTTAGACCCCAAGTGTTCTTATGTAAATGGGGCACGAGTTAGGTAGATAATAGAGAAAGTGATAAAAATATATTGTTGACCCTGTAAAATTGTCTAAACATTGGAGTATATATATATATATATATATATATATATATATATATATATATATATATATATATATATATATTATTAGGAAAGATAATTGATCCTAAGCACCAACCCCTTGCTAGGCTACTAAAGTGCAAGGCCGTAACGCCCCGACTTTCGTACATCCTTTTCAAGTTAGTTAATCGGGATTAGCGAAGGAAGACTTAGCTTAGTCGGCGCGCTACCGCCGTACTTTCCACTAGGGGAAAATACAAGGCGACATTAAACATTAACTTACAGGGACATTACTTAGATTTGTCACTCTTTAAAAAAACACTTTAATAATATATTAATATTTTCTAGAAATTTCGGCAGAGTTTCCTTTGTAAATTGGACAACCCAAAATGGGAAAATGTTTGAAAAACCTATCACAATAAAATATTTCCAAATCCATAACTCAACGCTTTCGCGGAGTAGCGACTAAAGAGAAACAAGGAGCACTATTGCTCAACCGTAACTAGAAATGAAACTAAATCATTAATTATTAACGAATACAAAGTGGAACGTCCTCGCCTCGAAAAGAACATATAACAATCATAGCTGAGCTCTTGGTACGTAACTGCTTCTATCTTGGAAAAGATGCTCCAGTAACTTCAACTCGAAACTATTGTAACACCGCCACCCACCAAGTGACAGCCACGGTAGTGGCAAAACAAAACATTGACAGACACATCAACACAACACTGAGTACTAACCCATAAAACATTCTTAAAACATGCTTTGGTGTCTACGACTCTTACCTAATTAATACGTTCACATCATTCATCACAACCTCACCACAACATAACAACATTCACTTTATTCATCATCATTCATGACTTATAAGTTCACGGATATCATAGCAGAGTCGTAACATCATCATAGTTCTTTCATATCAAAGCTGAAGACATACTTTCATATCATTAGACAATAAACATTCATAAACATATACTTTAAGTCATACAGGATATCATAAATCATCATCATCTTTCATTTACTAAACTAATATTGGTCGTACTATCTTAATAACATAGTTATTTCATAGCATTCGTTCATCAACATCACTAATCATCATATTCATAAAACATTCCATATTTTCTAATCCAATCATCGATAACATAATGTGTGAAATCATAAAACATAATCGCAATCATAATCATACTTCCGTAACATCAAAGTCATCATACTTCATAGCATTAAATCATTTAATAGCATCATCTACATAGCCAATATTTCGTATCATATCATAAGTTTCATCATAACTTTCCACCTTACTTAATTCATATTAGTAACTTGATTAACATCCGAGCTTTGTAAAACAAGAAAGAGCATGCATTTAGTAAAGAGAAGAGCAACATAAATCATTGTATAACATATCATATCGTTCATATCATATCATGAGATTCGTCATTATCTTTTCATTTTACTTATTCATTTTGGTTTTTACTTGGCAAGTATAACGTACATTCATTAACCAATAGGGTGGCCACAACAAAGGTGACACTTGCGGTACCCAATTCATTAACCAGTAGGGTGGCCACAACAAAGGTGACACTTGCGGTACCCAATTTAATTCATTAACAAGTAGGGTGGCCACAACAAAGGTGACACTTGCGGTACCGAATTAAGTTCATTAACAAGTAGGGTGGCCACAACAAAGGTGACACTTGCGGTACCCAATTTAATTCATTAACAAGTAGGGTGGCCACAACAAAGGTGACACTTGCGGTACCCAAATGTACCGCCAAGAACCATCTTTCACTTAGCTTTATCATGTTTCATTGCTTTTACGAATCATAGTCACATTACAAAACCGTAATCGTAATCGTGATACGTAATCATCATCATAACGTAACCATAATTACATTACATCATCGTAATCATAATCATGGAACGTAATCATATGCATGACATATTCATAATCATGTTCATAACATATACTTTTGCATAATCGGGTATTCGAAGCATATCTCATAACTTAAAGTACCTTTCAAAATACATAACGAAGCATATCTCGAAACATAACGAGATACATAGCGAAGCATAGTAGTCCTTTTGTATTTTACATCGTTTATGAACCATTCATGCTTTCAGATTATTTCGAAATTTAAAGGTATACTTTGGCATATTCGGAATACATAAACATATATCATAGTAAACATCTCATAACTCGTCTATCATAAGAACAAAGGAAATCTTTTCACACTTTTCGATCGCTTAAGAAATAGAAGGCATACTTATTTCATACTCCTTCATATCCATATTAATAAGCTTATTAGCGATATAATTCACATAATCTACTATGGTCATTAAACACAGTTCAACTTTAAATAGTTCTCACAATAGTCCGGTGATACCTTTTTCTTAGCTTTTCAACTTATTAAAATATAATAAGAAACCCGATATAGTTAACAAATGTACTTTAAATGTCATATAACACCAAGATTGTCTGAAAATCAATAAATCATCTCAATTCATCTTTAACCCATACATCATTTCAACCTCGTGGACGACTAGTTAGTTATCATATTAAGCACATCTCTCCATAAAAGTGACTAAGCGATTCATTAAAACTTCTTAACAATTAACTTAAGATCTCTTCATCGCGTAATTTCCAATTATCCATCTTTAGCTATCATAACACACCATAAGTTAATCTACAGTCCATAAATAATATAGTTTTAGGCCACCAAAACGTCATATTTCGGAAATATAAGTTTACTAGGAAAATAACAGAATAATCTCTACTATCATTAGAGTTCACCTATTAATTTCATCAACTTAATCAATTTCATCACTCAACTCCAATTTCCTTAATGATTAAAATCGGCCAAGTTTTAGAGATTAATTCAAGTATTACCAAACATTCAACATAGTTGTAATACTCACAGTAACTCATGAAATCAAGACACCAATAGTTGATAATGAAATTCAGAATTTCAGAGCTTCACTAATAACTCCTATTACCAGGAGAATAATAAGAGAAGAAGAAGAGGGTGTAGTACCTCATAGGGTAAAGAGAGGAAGAAGAACAAAGAAATCAACAACACCACTACCAACAACAACAAAGGAAGGGTGGAGAGAGGACAACGAAGGCGGCAAGAGAACCACCAGCCGCAACCTCGGCGACAGGCCGCACACGAAGGGCAGCGGTGCACAGTAGCACCCACGAATAACAGGACCAGCGAGGAGCTGAGGAGAGAGAAATCGCGAGCAGGGGAGCTGGATCAGCAGCAGCGCCGCGGGACTGGGGGACTAAACGCAGCCCCGGCGAGCTTGGGGAACGCCGGTGAGCTGAGAGGGAGAGGAGAGAAGAATTTGGGGTTTGGGGTCTCTCACGGGAAGAAGAGAGAAGAAATGAGGTTGGGGTTTTTCTTTGGGTGAGAGCAAAATAACAAGAGAGAGAAAGAATTTGGGTTTTTGTTTCCCAACTTAACCGACCAAGTTAAGAAATAGAAACCGACTTTGGTTTCCTATTTGGGCCAAATACCGCTCAATTAATTACAAAACCCAAAATGTATTTATTTTAGAAAATAATTTAACTATGATCATTTCAGAAAAATTTAGGACGCAATTAAGCTAATAAACATAATTAGAAATTAATAAAACGAGATTAAAATTCGGGGTATTACAAAGGCACCAGCTTAGAGGTTGAGTACAAGGCTAAACAGCCCAGAAGACAATAGGCCTAAAGGCTCATTGCCACCACAAGTAAAATCCCCAACATATTATAGGGATAAGGATTCGAACACTGGACAATGACCTGAAATTAGGGGTGGTACTCCACTGAGCTACCACAGCTCCCTCTAACCATTGGCTATATTATTTAACGTTCCTACTCCCTCCGTTTTCTTTTGTTCTTCCTATTTAGAATCTTGACACTATTCACAATTAAAAAGAACCTTCTAAATTATTCTTAACATATGATAAAAAAAATATAGTCATGTGGGGTCTTACTTGATTCGTCTCAATAAGTACTTTATTAATATTTAATCATTATAATTTTTACTAATACACAATGAAAGATATTTAAGGCCAAAAAGCAGTCGACAAACGTGCATTCAAAATGGAAAGTAAAAATAGGAAGAAAAAGAAACCGAGGGAGTAATAAAAAAAAAGGTCCATTAAAGTTCAATGGACCAAAAAGGGTTAAAGCTCAAATACTCATTTCGAGCGGTAAGACTGTAAGATCCCTGCAAATCTAGTCTAATCCTCTATGTCCCGACATTGTTAGCATATTAATACATCATTTTTGTGCATATCAACGTGTAAAGATGATTAGATGAAATATATAATTGTGCGTGTAATCCTAGCCTTCTAGCCTAGCTAGGTAGCTATCAAACATGTCAGTTGAATTAGACAAGATGAGATGCTTGATTCATCCTCTGAGTTTACAACAATTAGTAATAAAAATTATCTTTATACTTCATTTGACGTAAACCGGGTTGATACTTATAATCTCCGATCTTATCTTACTAGTGTTCTAATCTAATCCCCTGTCTGAGGGGACCTTTTTTTTTTTTGATAAAAGAGGGGATTTTTTCTTAGCTTAAAAACCCTCAACAAAGAGAAAACGAATAATAATACTTTGAATGATTTAAGTTGTCCCTCCAAAAGTTTGAGATTATTTTTCTAGATCATTTTTAAAAGCGACTAGTTTTAGAAGATTTGTGAGATTTGAAGTATTTCATTGTCATTCTTGTCAAACACTAAATCAAGATCTAAACATGAAGGGTGCATTTGTGTTAGTGTTTTTAGGCAAAATCCCACCCTCCAACATCTAATATAGTCAACTTCAGAATTTATTATCTAGATAAGAACTTTTGTTGGGAAAGCCCTATTAAAATAGTTATTTTGTTAGGAAAGACCTAATAAAATTTTTTTTGTTGAAAATGACCTAATATAATAATCCCTTTGTTGTTTCAGACCAACTCAACGTTTTCCGGCCAAAAAGTCCATTTTCCGACATTAACTTTTTTTTCATTCCTTTCTCATATAATGGGACCATCCTATTTCTCTTTCTCATTAATCCCTTAACCCTATCAAACTCTTTCCTCTTATCTCTAATTTAATGCGCATCACTCCTCCAACTAGCGGTTGAAGAACTTGGAACTTCCTCCCTCTCTCCTCTGTCATCTTGCACAATATATTTGTTTCCTTCGTTCAGTTGTCATCATAATTCAATTTCTTAATTAGAAAAATGTCATAGATAATGTAACATCTGTTGTTCTATAATTTTCAGCTAACCTTTCCTTCCTTGAATTGGATTTTGAACAGGAACACCACAATTACAGGTGGTTGGTAAGGTAGTTGTGGAAGATGAGGAATTTTTAGACATCATTTCCCAAAATCTATATACTAATTAAAGAACAAAAAAATTAATTATAAATCCCTAAAAATTCGACAAGATTGAGAAGAAAGTGAGGAATTGAAAAAAATTAAAACTTGTGAAACTTTTTGGAATCTTTGCTGCTCAAATTATCAAAAAAGATGAAGGAGATATAGATATTACCTTTGCTTGTTTGGGTTGGAGAGCTTAAGTTCTTCAATGGGGGGTTGTCGCATCTCATTCCAATTCTCCAGTTTATTTGGGGTTGGGAGCAGTTAATATAATGGGAGGGAAAGAAAAAGAATTGGAAAGAAAAAGAAGAACATCAAAAAGAATTTGAGCCATTGCACTGTTGCAGGGATTCTAATGAATATAAGCTGCCTTCTTTTTTTTCTTTATTGAAATGTATTAATGACATCAAATTAGGGTGGTCCCATTATACGAGAAAGGAAGGAAAAAAAGTCAATGCCGAAAAATAGACTTTTTGGGCGGAAAATGTTGAGTTGGTATGAAACAAGAAAGGGATTATTATATTAGGTCCTTTTCAACAAAAAAAAAATTATTAGGTCTTTCCCAACAAAAAATTCTCTAGATAACTATCAAACTTGTCAGTTGGATTTGACATTAATGAAATCTCCACGCAAATTTTGATAATGATATACATGAATGCATCTAGAAATCACATTTTAAGGGTTTATGCTGACTAATTCTATCACATAAATAATATTGGAAAAATAGGCAAGATTGATCTCAAGTGTTCCTCTTCTTCTCAAACTAATTTCAACATTGAATTATTTAGTATAAGTCTCAAATTTTGAGATTTACTTCTCAACATAATCCAAACTAAACTAAGATTTGAACATGTGACCTTTATATCACGCTAGTTCCGATACCTTGTAAGAGGACCCACTCAACCAAAGTTTAAGTTAATGGTTGAAACCTTGGGACCTGCTTATGGTTGGATCCCCTATAATAGTTTTATACTGTTGGAACATTTATAGTTTAAATGTGTCCGTTGATGTTATGTGATGAGAAATGAGCAATAATGAAAAGGCAAGTCAATAGAGTGCACGCTCAGAATTGTCAAGGAATTGGAGTTTGAACCAATTTCCTGAACAGGGCTGAGGAGCGCCGATTCTACAGGGGAGTGCCAGCTCCTATTCGTCAGTTTTCCTGACGAGACATTTCTTTCGTGAAATGGTGTGTGTCTTTTTGTATATGATTGTGTCTTTTCTTTTATAATTATTCCCTAGTATATATAGGGACATATCACATGTAATAGGAGAGAGAGAGAGATCATTTATACTTACTTAAAGTGTGAAATCATTTCCCATGGTACTTGCTTAGAGAATAGAATTCTCTTGTGTTTTCTCTAAACAAAATCAAACTACAAACTCTTGTTGGGATTGTTTCTTGTTAACAACCAAGATTCAATGTTTCTTCTTCGTATCTTATAAGTATTACCGTGATACTCTGTAGTTCCTAGTGGGTCGGTAAATAACTTATAGGAAAGCGTATCTAATATGTGCTTGGAAGATCTAATATCCTGTTACTCACTGTTATATCCACACAAACCTCTAACATATACTTTATCAGATTCATCGTTAAATGAAGACAATGGAAAGATTGAAGCAACGAACGAAGAGATCTAGAAAAATTGACATGCTTACGATGAGATTATATAGTTGCTTAACTCATCAAAGAGAGGAAATGAAGCAGAGAAAGAAAAACTTGTAATCTCAGTAATTTTTGTTAATCCTACGTTTATGATTGCTATTAGAGTACATGGAGTGGTAAGATGTTCCAATTATTTTGGTCATGAGTGGGCACATATATAAAAAATCTAGACCCCCACCCCTAATGTTAAGCACATTCAATAACAGTTAAAAGAGAAATTTGTGCTGTAATTTCATACAATGCAACTTGCTCCAATGGTCAACTCTCTAACAACATCTACAATCTTTATCATACACCCGAGTGTACCATGAGCATGGTATATCAAAGGTTATTTTTTTGCTCATTTGGAGCACTCACTATGCTCAATTGTTCATTTGGAGGTCTTAAATAAGCAAATGAGCAAAAAAATAGCCTTGAGCGTATTACGCCACAGACACCCGAGTGCATTTATGACTAACGCACTCAACAACATCTTACATATGGTAACTATTAACACGGGGGGGGTTCGAATTCCAGTTTAATGCCAATTCCAGCTTTGCTTTTTTTCTTTCTTCTTTCCTTCAAGCCTTGTTTTTGTTTTTTATTTTAATTTACTGTTTAGTTATTGTTCTTTCTGTTTTCTATTTTAATCTTTTTTTTTTCTTTTCTATTTTAGGATTTTTTTATCTTTTCTATTTTGTATCTTCATTATTTTGAATAGTTTGACTTTGTACACTATTCATATATTAACTTTGAGTCTTTGACCAAGATTTTCTTATCAAAAAAGGTATGACCAAGAATTATTTAGAAATACTTAAAAATAAATTTAATTATCAATAATTTTGGATTTGTCTCTATCTACATTTACTAAATTTATATCAACTTGCTATAAACTTTAGTATCAGATAAATCAAGATATTAAAGGTTACAATTGCGTGTGTTGATGAATGTAAAAGTCAATATGTTGAATCTACTAAAAATGGAGATAATATGTAATCTCTATTATATAAGTGAGGGGGGGAGGAAGATGGTGTCCCCCTTACAAAAGTCTGATATACCCTTAATGAATTTAAGTTGCCATATATATATTAAATAATCTTTTCTTATTCCTACTTACCATATATATTGAACAAGCTAAAAATGATATTGAATTTGAAATTTTTATTAAATATTAAATTAAGGAGAATGATTTTCTCTTCTTACATATGTGTGAAAAATTCTGATAAAAAATTAAATTGACAATATAAGTTGATTGACACAATCAGAATAAAAAATAAAAACTTGAATTTCATATTAATAATTATACTGATAATATTTCAAAACCTAAATATTGATTGTTATACGGTAATCAATATTATATAAGTCAAACTCTTCCACTTTATTAATATTTAACGATTGAACCTGATACACAAATTCTTCCACTTTATTTGAGCACAAGCTTTCTTCTGATTTATATTTCCTTCTCTCAATACTATATTTGACTAATATGATGAACAAATAACTAAAAAAAAACAATGAAACATTGATTTAAGAAGAACATATTAAAAAAATTATAAATATTTGTTCGAATAATTTTTTAACACTAATGAATAACTAATTGAGGAAAAAACGTTAATATGACAAGCACGCATAGCGTGCAAAAAATGCTAGTATAGATATAATGAAGGTATCTCTAATAAATGACTTAAATAATATAAAGTTTAGTTTTGTTATTGTTAAAACTCAACTTCTCATTTGTGTATTATAATCATTGTCTATTTGATTGCTGTAATTAGGACCCCTCAAATTCAAATTCCTAGACCCACCTCTGTAAACATACGTGGTGAGGATCCCTAGCCAACAACTAATTATGTTCATATGACTAGTACTATTGGCAGTTTAACTAACGAGTTCGTCATAAACAAAGTAGAAAAGAGGAACAGTTTTGGACAACCATTAATTATGCTCTCAAAGATCAATAGTTAAAATCACACATTAGTGGTAAATAATGATAATGCCACTCGCAAGTTGAAAAAGTTTTGGTACCTACTTATCCTGTTTTTTTCAGTTCACCCATTTCTTTAGGCACACCTTGTCGATACACTAATTTGAAACCTTAATATCTCTATTCTCTAATTATCAATAAACAAAACTTACAAAAAGTTGATACTTTGAAAATATACATTGAGATGAATCCAATAAGATCCTATATAACTATATATTTCTTTTAAGTACAAATCATAAGAGATAGTCAAAGCTATGTAATACTCCCTCTGTATTTTTTTGTTCAACTTACTTTAACTGTGCACGTTTGCCAATGCACTTTTATGACCTCGAATATCTTTCATTACACATTAGTAACAATTATAACGATTGCATATTAATAAAGTACTCATTGAGACGAATCAAACAAGACCGTATATCAAAGATTCTCTCTAACTATGAATAACGTCAAGATTCCAAGTAGGTTGAACAAAAAAATAGAGAGGAAGTATATGAATGGGAGGACAATGAGTTCATTCATCATACCCCCGGGTGTACACCATGTGCATGGTACCCAAGACTAATTTTTGCACATTTGGAACTTTCCTCTTTTTTTATACATTTTGCTCATTTAGATGATTTCAAATGAGCAATGAGCAAAAAAGAACGTTGGGTGTACCATGCTCACGGTTAGGGCTGTGCAAAAATCAAGGTCGGACCGGAATCTGGACCGGCCGAAATCGGTCGAAAGAAAATATCGATTCCTGGTTTCCGGTCCGGTCCGAACCCGGAAAATTTCGGTCTGGACCGGTGGACCGGAATTTATGATATTTTAATATAAAAAAAATTGCTATATGTTAAAAAACTTTAAAAGGTAGAAAGTTAGAAACCTATTATTTATTAATCCCTCCGTCCCATAATATAGTGCCTATTTCATTTTAAGGTGGTGTCAAACTTTAAAATCTTTGACCAAATATTCTCATTAATATATACAAGAAAACATACTAATGTGGGATCTTGTTAGAATCGCCTCAAAATGTAGTTTCATAATATCAACTTTTGATATTTTTTATCAATAAGGAATTGAAGAAATAGAAGGTCAAAGATCCGTCTTGGAGACCGTATAAAAAAGAAACAAGCACTATATTATGGGACGGAGGGAGTACCTTTTAGGAATATTGTTATTAATATTATTAAATTTTAATGTATCTAATATATAAATATGTTTAAATTAAATAAAAAAATTTTTTTTTTACAAAAAAATTGATTTCGATCCAACAGGTCCAAACCAGACCGGACCAGAATTCCGATCCAATCTAGGTCCAAAAATTTTCCAGATTCCAATCTACCTGTCCACCGATCCAACCGGTTGGATGCGTGTTTTATCCAAAAGATGAAAACAAATAAAAAGGTGTCCAAATAAAATAGGGTTTTAGATACAAGAGTTATCTAACGGCGTCACTTCCTTAAACATAAATAAAACCCTCTCTATAAGTAAGTATTGACTATAAATAAACAAACCACAGGTTTAAGCCTTTTCTCTCTCTCTTTTCTCAGCAAATATTAGAATTCGCCAACTAAAGAAAAAATCAAACCAAAAGTAGCCTATTCCAATTTATTGGGTTTTTTCCTCACAGCAGGAGAGAGAATTTAAGAAATAGGAATTGAACAACAAGAGAGGGAAAGAGAGAGAAGAGAGAGAAGAGTTTCTGGGTCAGGTTCGAGATCTTTCTCAGATCCGACCTCAAAAGCGTAAGTTCATTTTTCCCTCTTTCACATTTTTTATTTTTTTATTTGGGTTATGTTTTTTTTCTTGCAATGCTGCTTGATCTATGATGAATTTTAGCTTCTAATTTCTGTGTTGTAAGGTTTTTTGTTTTTGTTTTTCTTTCCCACATTTCTTGGTAATTTGGAAATTTCTGGGTTTTCTTCATTTGGTTAATTTAGGAGCTATTATTGGTTTTTCTTCATTTTCTTTTAACTTAAAGTAAATTAAAGAAATGAGGATAAATTCAGCTCAAAACCCTCTTTTTTTTTATTTGAAATTTCTGTACTTTTAGTTTTGTTCTCTTATTTTTCTCTCCATTTTCCTCTTTTTTTATGCAAAAATTTATTTATTAGATTTTTTTTCAAGGAAGTAATTCTGGGAAAAGAGTGGAAGGTACAAAAAATGGAATATTCATGCAGTTTTTATTTTTCTGAAAGGAACTTTCCTTCTCTTTTTACTTTTTTTTTTCTTTTCAATTTTTGTTGTTTTATGAAACAAACTCTTGTGTGTGTTTGTGTGTTTGTAAATGGATTTAGTGATATTTTTGTTGGGTCCTTATAAAACATCTCTTTGTCTATCCAAAATAATAGAGTTGGCAAATTTTGTTTGGTGGGTGTGAATTGATTGTTGTTCTTTATGTTGTTTATTACTGAATTTTAGCTTTTTGTATGTCGATTTATTATGTCTTTGATATAATTTAGCTTCCTTATCTCCATGTTATGAATCTTAGATTTTGAGTGAAATTCAATGGTATAGAACTTATTCAATTATTAAATTGATTTTCTTTCATGTAATCTTTTTTTGTCCTAGAGAAATTCATGTCCTCTTTTATAAAAAGTCAAATTAGGCAAAGTAACTCCCTCGAGGAACTTTGGAATGATTCTGTCTGACTTATTCTTCTACCTTTATATAATATATGTTTTGATTGTTTTATGAAATTAATGGCATTTGAAGATTTCATAATGAAAAAGAAAAGGTATAGGAAAAGAAGTATATTAATCTAGCTTGTGTTTGTGAATAATAGTAGCTTCCTCTCTCCTTAACCCTTCGATCGATCGAGCATTCGTTGAATCTTTGGGATAATCGTTAGCTGGTTTGGGCTTTCATCCATTGTCCAAGATTACCCACTGCTGCCCCGCCGTAGGAGTTCGGGTCGTGTATCAGTCCCGGTGTGCTAAATGTAAGTTGTAACTGGGCACGTAGAATAATCCTCTCTTCATGAAGTTTAGGTTTGATAATTATATATTTTTGAATAAAATTATTGGGGTTGACATGGTGGTGTTGGACATGGAGTAATAAGTTTACATATCTTTAGATTATCTATCATTGGGGAACACTTGGCGGTCTTTTTCTTATTTCCAAAATACTGTTATTAGATGGATTGATGGTCAGATCTGATTTAGATACACACACAAAAGAAGACATTATTCCAAAATATAAGCAAAATAGGTAAAAATTTGCTCTTTCTTTTAATACTTGGTTACTTTTCATGCATTTTACTTGACTTCATGAGTTTGCGCTTGATAAAATTGATTCCGTACCAACTTTGCTTTTTTTGGGGGTGGCACCAAGTTCTACTACCAGATTTTGTAAATTTGGTTGTTGAACGATGTTCTTTTTATAATTTATGCTATGAAAAATCACTGGATGCGGATAGGGTAAATGGTAAGGACTTTTTGGGAACATTTGAAGAAGTGTTGTTAAAGGTGTGCGGAATTTAACAAAATATGTTTATTTTTTCCTTTCTTCCTGCACAGAAGCTTAGTTATTTCGTTCATTATTTTTTCTGTGATTATAACCTAGGACATTGTTAATAGCCTCCCTTTTCTTTTGGACGTTCATGATTAATTCTAGAGAAAACAACAGATCAATGACTTATGAGAGTTATATTCTTAGCAAAAATGAAGATGCTCGAAATGTGGTGTGGAAAGTGCTTGAACTTTTCTGTATCATTATGATACTAATCATAGATAGTTAAAATCCAAAAAAGGTGCAACATTAAGTTCATTCTTCTTCTATGTACTAGTGAGCTAGATAAGTTTTACATTATCTTGGAGGCAATTTGTCAGCTCCTAGACTATTTTCATACTTACTGAGGTGATAGGAACAATATTGATTTCCTGTTTGTGTAATGTGCAGTGCAATGGGAAGAGAAGTTACAGGTGTACGTGTAGAGCAAATTAAGGCCGCTTTTGCCAAGGTTAAGCCAAAAGTTTCTGCCGATTCAGAACGCGAGGCAAAAACTAAATCACCTGAAGCAAACAATGATTTAAAGGATTGTGAGGTGAAGGAATGCACCTCAGAGGTCCCACGTGCTGAAAATAGTTGTGAAAAGCAGGAGGTTTTGGCCAGTAAGAGCACAAATTTCGAGCCTGAGAAGCCTGATACAAAATCTCCTAAAGCCGAGGATCAGAAGTTGAGCTCCCCTGATAAAGCCACATCTGGAGCAGCAGCTGCTGGGAACTTGAGGATGAAGAACACACCTCAGAAACCTACTGATGTGACGGTTGATAAGCAAGTCTCGGAGAGTCCAAGAGCAGTTGAAACTCCTGTATCCCCCGACGCCAAGCAATTTAAAGTCTCCTAGCTCCTCCAGAAAATCGCAGGTGACTATCTAATTTCAGTACATGACCCTGATGGGTGTTACCTAGTTGCAACACTGTCATTAGAGCTATCCTTGATTCACTGTGTATATGACAAGGAAAGATTTAGAATGTAAGTTTTTCTTGGGAGAAATCATGTTGCTTATGTGCGCTATAACTGATAACAATAAGCAAAGGTGAATTGCCTGAAAGGTTAAGAGACAAAGCAAGGATTTGGCTCGTGTGGATGTAAATCAGTAAATTAGCTTGGGGATTTTTTTTGGTAGTGAAAAGTCAAAACAAGTTTCTATAATAGGAGATTCAGGTTTAAATTCTGATAAATGCTGACTATGTGAGTTCTTCTTCTTCCACGTTGAAAAACAAAGTTATTGTGTGGGATGGACAACTTTCTAAGTTGTAATTAAACTTAGGGGATACTCTGTCCTCAAGTTGGGGTTGTTTTTATGGTGGTTCAGTCAGTCTTTTTGTAGTTTAGTGAGAGGCTTATGATGGTTTACAGATTCTTCATTTCTGTTTTAAGATTTTGTGAAATCTCACACTTGGATCATTATCTAACTTTACAAGCCTGCTTCTATTTCCAAAGCTGATGCTTATGCCACTTCGATGCCTTTTGCAGCCGACTACCCCGCTTGTGGCAAGGAGGCCTTCAGATGACGATGACAATTGGTCCATGGCGTCTTCGTATCCTTTCTTTATGTGAATCATTCTGGTCCTGTAGAATATGCGGGCATTTCAAAACCTTTCTCCATCTTGACTGATGTGGGTACTGCTTGAGTGCTAGTGGTGTTTATTATTTTGTGTCAACTTGTTCCAATATCTTTTCTATTTCAACATACCCGTCTATAGAGTATGTTCTTGGACTCTTCTCATATTACTTCAATACCTGTGTCGGAGCCTAGAAAATGCTGACATCTGTGTGCCAAAATTTCATTTTGGACCAGTATCACGGAAATCTTTCAAAAATTAGTCGAGTTGGACAACATACACGTGTGTCTGACATGAGTACTTGAGTCTTGAGTTAGAGTACCATAGGTTTTAGAGCATCTAGGAGCTAATTACGGAAACATGAACATTTTGTTGGATGTATACATCCTTTTAGTGGCATCTAGTTAAGATGAAGTTTCCTGCAGATGTAATAAAGTCGAATATCACACGTTTAGAGTAGTTCTTCGTGGGGTTAGATGATTAAATTGCATGCATTTTCTTTCTTTAAGTATTTAGGTCTTTGCTTTAGGTCTGAGTCTCAAAATAGTTGTCTAGCTGACATTTTGAAATGCGTTCACTTAGCTGCTAATCCTTAACCTTTCATAGAGCTCGGACTACAAGATCCAGAACTACTGTAGGTGTAGCTCCTACATTTACCTGTACTGAACGTTTGGAGAAACGAAAGGAGGTACTTTGAATTCAATATCTATCTTGATGTAAGTTATATTGTTTAAAATTACTTGATGTGCTGATCCTCTAGATATCTGATTCTCATTATAGTACTATGCAAAATTGGAAGAGAAACGCAAAGCTTTAGAGGCAGAGAAACGGGAATATGAAGCAAGGACTAAGGTATGTACCACTTCTACAAGTATATGAAGTTAGGAGTCACATGTTAAGTTGAAAAGCAATGACTATATACTGCACATCAACATTTTGTTTCTTTTCTACTATCTAAATCTAGGAAGATGAAGAAGCGGCTATAAAGCAGCTAAGGAAGAGCATGACGTTCAGGGCTAATCCAGTTCCCAGTTTTTACCATGAGAAACCTCCACCCAAGAAAGAGCTTAAGAAGGTACATGGCATATGTCTTTTAATCCATATCTTAACTAAGAAATGAAGTCTGCGCTAGATGGTTCAGCTGCACTCTTGTCTTGTTATTATATTCTCACGTGCAGCTGTTCGAGCATTGGAGCTTCATCAAATTATTTTTTGACTTCATTTTTATGAAATTTTTATTTTAATTCTTTTGTAGCTTTCTCCTGTGTCAGCTGTTAAGTCTATCTCTCTCATGCAACATTGGCTGAGCCATGCTGCTAGCCGCTAGGTGTCAATATCTTACTACTTGGGAGTAGAGATAAACATTTTACCATTAGATCTTTATAGTGTATCTAACTCATAAGATTATATTGTTTATATATTTATATATAGTGTTTATGCTTTGGTATTATAGTGTTAATCTCTCTCTTATTTTTCTGGTTCACCAAAACACGATAATACCAAAACATAAACCCTATTTAGAAAGCATAAACACTATTTTTTTATGTGTTAGATACAATTGTGATATCTAACTGTTAGATGTTTACTAGCCCTGTAATACTCAGTATCAGGGCGCCTATGTCTCAATTTGGACATTAGGCCCACCTACTAGCTTTCTTTCTTTAGTTTCATTTACAAACTCAACTTTTATTGCCCTGAGAACTGCTCTTTTTTTTTTTTCCTCACTCCTGACATCCATAATTGTCTCAACATCATGGAATCTCAATAGTATTGTCCTGTTTTTCTCAGCTATGTCATTTTCTTAGGAAACCCCCCTGTCTCTAATTATGGCCCTAACGCTCTTGTATCCTTAAAGTCTTTTTGTTTTTAGCACCCCAAAAAAAAAGTTACGTTTTCCGTTTTATATATGTTTTTTGTTAGTATTCAGAGGTTCTTGACTTTCAAATGTACATCTGTTGATTTTTTTTTTTTTTTTTTATTTAAATACATTATTTTCCAAAATCACTCAGGTATCTCATGGATCTTAGGCTCCATTCTTTCAACTGAAAGCCCATTACCTGAACTTATTAGCTTTATCTGAACAGATTCCTCTTTTCTGAACTTATTTGCCCTTATATGATCTTATTGGCCCTAATATGAACTTATCTAGAATATGAGCTTTTTTTAGTTAATTAAACTTGGATAGCTCTTGATGGAACTTATTGGCCCTTGATCAAACTCATTGGCCTTTAAGCATAGTGTTAGTAGAATGGTTTTTGGGGGTGCATATAACTGACTTGCATCTTCAATTGGCATCCTAGCTTCCGACAACTCGTGCTGTATCACCTAAATTTGGACGCAGAAAGAGCTGCAGTGATGCAGTTACCTCTTCTGAGGATAATCTAAGTGCACGAGCAAGAGCATCAAGGCGCAGCCTAGGCAGTCAGAGGGAAAGCTCGACCCCGACTAGCACCCTCAAGAAGAAAGATCCACTAGGTAAGAGCCGTTTGAAGCAAGTGAAGGAGACCACCAAAAACACTCCTCCTAAGATCACCGAGCAGACCAACCCAGATATTGCCGTTCAATCTTGATGATCAGTAGGCTTACTTATTACCTGTGGTATCGTGTGGGTCGAGGTTTTCTTATATTTCTTGGCTTCTAGCTTATTTTTTTCTGCTCTTTTTCCTGAAGCAAGGTACTGGGAAGGGAAAGACGAAAAAGAAAGCACCTTACAAGGAAAAAGAAATCGACCTTTCCCCGTTCTTTTCTTCGGACCGTGATTATTTTTCGACTGACTCTTTTCCAGGGTTTTCTTTTTTTTGGGTAACATGTGTTGTATATCTCTGTAACTTATATTAGTACATAATGTATACCATTAAAAGAGTCACTAAGTCCTAGTATTTTCCACTTTGATTGTGGGATTAATGGGAATGTGATCTAACTTTCTGTTAACACAGAATTATTGGTTTGATATGATTTTCTGCATGACTATCATGTCCCTGTTTTCAACTATATGTATCATGTTCTTTTGGTGGCATACTTAATATAATTGTAATTTACTTCAAGATAACAAATATAGTAGAACTATTTGTTGATTTGCGCAAGGTAATCCAAGCGTTTACTATTTTGCCTGTTTTTGGTTCAGAATAAGAAGCCTTCTCAAAAGGGAGATGCTTAAACTGCATAGCTTTTACACTAATTTCATGGACAAAGTTTCGGCTACAGATATTACTACACCAAAAGTTAGGTTGTCGTGACATAAATGGTTAACTACCCTTCCCTTGTAACTTGTTCTAACTTCTAATCTCTTCCTCCAAAAAAAGAAAGTGTTACCCTATTACAAATGTAATTACAAACCTTGAAACACTATTTTTAATGAAAGAAAGTATATACTTGTGTTTTTTAATCTATAATGATGTATCTTGTGTTTTCTCTAATATTAATGATGTATTTTTCGAGATGAATTAATGAAAATATAGTCATTTTATTTCCTGCAATTGAAGTATTTGGTTCAGTATGTTAATATTATATATCAAATTACATTGCACGTTGCATGTTTTTTAAGGTAGACAATCTTTTGTGGGCTGTCATCTTTAAGGGCCTAACCCAAAAGACAACTCTGTCACTAACTCTTTAACCCCATAATTGCTTTGTGGATTAGAACTCAATAGCCCAAATTCAGGAAGTGTTGTCATCTTAGTAAAACATGGTTGCTAAATGCGACCTCTAAAAAATCCCTTCATTTAACTCCCTCAAAAGCCTAAATATCCAATTGTCATATTCTCTTTCCTTTATCCTTTTTTTTTTGCCTCTCTCACCTATGCGGTTGAAGATTCAAATTTAAGATTGAATCACGTTAATGTGCTTTGTGTTCCTCTACTCCTCTATACAGGACAATCCCCCTTGTGGTCCTCTACTCCTTTATACAGGATAATACTCCCCCCCACAACCCGCCGAAAAGAAGAAGTGGGAAACATTCTTGATGGAGCTTTTTAAACTTGCAACTCTAATACTATACAAAAACATGGTTCATCGTTATCATAGTTACAACAAAGAAGAATTACATTTGATTAAGTTAGATTATTTTTCATTTTCCTTTAATACTTATTGGATGTCGTATGACTTCCAATCTGTAAAATTTATATTTTCCTCCAACAAAATGATAATATACATAGCTATTCTTA
Source organism: Beta lomatogona (assembly GCA_947646795.1). NCBI lineage: Eukaryota > Viridiplantae > Streptophyta > Magnoliopsida > Caryophyllales > Amaranthaceae > Beta > Beta lomatogona. The sequence continues at coordinate 3,302,938 of CANSNZ010001289.1, forward strand.
TCTACTTAACTTTAATTTACATATTTCATTGGTAGCAATTTTATATACAAGAACTAATATATATGAAGAAACTTATCAAGTGAGATATTGTTATATTTGAATCATGTGTATTTTTTAAAAAAGTATAAATTGTTCAAAATTATTACAAATACGTAATAATATATATTAATAGTTCAAAATATACATTAGATTTTGAGATCAACAAGGTTGGGTAAGATGTTCAAATTAAGCGTGAAAAATGTTTAGCAAAAAACTCGTGCAACCAACCATTTCAAATCATGCATATTCATCATATATATCACGAAGCAAACAAGGCGACATATACTATCTTTGTAAATCTACAAAGTCCCGTATAAGACCCCCTTATTATAGTTTATGGTAAGATGGGCGTAACATTTTGTCTTGAATGGTCACTTTATATGAAGTGACCCTTTTAAGATAAGAGGTCCCCTTATCTTCAAGCCGATCCTTCTAACTTAAAAGCGTGCCCTTTTCTAGCAAAAGAAAGCTGGACTTACACTAAAATATTATGATAAGACGGTCTTAGAAAAGACTCAGGTCTTGCAATTATTGATAGCTTCGTTTCTATTCATGCTTTGGTGTCTTTAAGCTTTAATACTCTAGTTTAATAGATTCTTCGGGGTTTTCCTTTAAAAACGGATATCCTAATTCCTTACTTAAACAAAAATGTATCATTAGAGTTTTGGAGGCTCTAATTCGAACACTATAATGTACAATTAAGTAGTTTAAAGAAAATGAGAAGAAATTGCATTTAGTTAGAACATTTTATGTGGAAAACTATTTTCCACCTAACTAGGCCAAATTCCAAAACCGTAGGCCCCAAAACCCCATTGTACTCATGTTGGTTGGAAATGTTAGAATTGATGGCATTTATCATGGAGGGAAAAACATCTCAAAATTTTTCAAGATCTCACAACAATCATATAGAGCTGCATTGAAAAATGATAGTAAGGTTGTTTAAATGTAGATAGAAATGGGGTCATCATATAGAGAATTACAATCCACTCATTATTTTATATGCATAAAAAGTATGCTTTATCCTAATGTCTAAGAGATTCATACTTCATTTTTCTTAGCTTAAAGCTTATCTTATGCTTGAGCTTTCGTGAACATC